>CM046069.1:19889955-22747455 GCA_025215515.1 Schistosoma japonicum
ATTGATTCTCTGAGTTGATATATATTTATATAAAAACTTAAATATACGAACAGAATGTTGTACGTTCCCCTCCCCCCCTCACCACTATATAAATATCTGAACAAACTAGGTTGTGATATAAAAATAGTGTCAGTTAAAATCTATGCTTGGAGATAAAGTACAACACTCGAGAAAAAGAGGAACGACAAAATTAAGGTCAATGAATTTACGATATTGCCTCATGGAACTAATTACATTTAAGGTCACGTTATCAAATCAATCCCATTCTATACATTTAGTGACATACATTTTGATTATATATAAAAACTGAAAGATATTTATTAATAAAATATTTAACACATCTAAAACAAATGAAAAGAAAACTTAGTAAACAGGACATTAGTTCACATGAGGATGTAAAATCAAATAAATGTGATTTCTGTGTGTTGAAACGAATTAGATATATTTGTATATTTAGCAATTTGATGTGTTGCTCAGTTTGATGAGAAAGAAATAGGTGGTAAAATAAAAGCCAGACTAGATTTTTGTACATCAGTTAATGTTCACCATATGAAATGAATGGTTTTTAATTCTGAATAGAATTGATGTAGCTATATATCAACGTTTTAATATAAAAACTACGACGAAAATTTGAGTGAAGTAATCATCAATAGGTAGTAAACAAAAAAACTGAGATATCACAATATGATCACTGAAATGATAACCAATAGACTTAAAGTTTTCAAAACTAATAAAATGTTACAGTTATATAACATTTCAATTCATATTAAGATAGAGAACCTATTTATATTGGTACCTGGTTCCCAACGGTTGTCTAATTTAAGTCTATCGGAAAAATAATGAGATTTGAATTTCATAATATCCAATTACGACCTTAACATTTCCCTTCAGCTTATTATTAAGGGTATAACAGAGATGAATCCAAAAAAGCATCAGTATGAATACCGTCTTTAAGATGAGGGAGATATAGTAAAAATAACAAGATAAATGGCAGAGCTAAAAAATGAAAACATCTGTCCAATGAACATAAGATAATCAAATATTACCAATCAAACAACAAATAATAAATAACTACTTTAATTTGATCAGAATATTTAGGTCAATAACACCATTTATATCAGAAATATACTAATTGAAATGCTTAAAAAACATAATTTAAAAAAAAAATTATTATAAAAGGTCAACTAGAGAGATAAGGTTGAAAATAAAAAAGATGATTAACTTAAGCTGACAATCGACAGTTAGAAAAAGCAGTTGGAAAACATTTTTTTATGAACTGTGGGGAAATGTGCATAATAATGTATGTTTTGTGATTGAAACCAGTAATAGCTTGGTTACCAGATTTACTAGCTGTTTGCTAATTTGTAAAATATAACTGCTAATCGGATATTATGAGTTCATGCGTAAAAATAGCATAAGGAATCCTATTAATATTTTCATCACACTAACTACATAATAAAGATAAAAGCTTAAAAAACCAAAATCAAGAGTGAACCATTTGGTTGAGTTCTTGTTTATTAAACCTAGATAACAAGTGAATGAACACATATTTTGAATACGGATTTAATACATAAAAGAATTCATGAATAGATACAGCAATATATTTATTTAAATGCTTATCTTAAATAAATTACAATGCATCATTACCATCTTCTTAATACCCTTTTACACTTGTGCTAAAACGAATATTCTGTCTCTTTTCTTATTGCGATAAACATTCTTGAGAATCTTCAGCAGATGGACTAAGAAACTGCCTCATTCTTTTCATGTTTTTCTCAATATTTTACTGCTTTTTAAGGATCGCATGAACAGAAGATTAAGCAAAATTAACAGAAAATCAAAAGTTTTCAAAAATGTGACCTAAATTGTGTTATTGTTTTCAGAATAATACAAAGTCTCAAGGATGTTGTGTGTAAAAGTATAGTTTTAAAATAATCACTCTAATCATTACACAACCTCCTATCCACTTTGTAGATTTGTTAAGGCAATGATATGCCTGGTATCCGTATCTTGAAGAAGTACCTACACCAGCAAGACTATGAGAAGTTACCATCAGATCCCTAGACAGACAGAGAGTATATAGGGTCGGCTCTCCATATAGGCTACATGAAGTCAAGCGAGTGACTACTTACTTAAAATACAACTAATAATATTTACACAGAAAATAACAATATACTGCCTGAGTATTAAACAATTATTTTGCTTATTAGTAGCTAGGATACTCGATTTATTTACAAGTTCAAACTTTAGTCCGAGATTTAGCAGACTAGTAGTATTAAAAAGAAAATGAGAAAACAGGTTTCTCGATATGTCTCATATGTACAAGTGAAGTCATTTGATGAAACAGCATTTTCGTACTTAGATAAACTAACAAATTGGCTTTCTAGTTTAAATCACAAACAAAAGTTTATAGTTACACTACAATAAAGAAAGAGGAAAAATAAATCGAGCAAACAAAAGTCAGTGAAAAGTTATTTCAACTGATTTGTTAAGCATATGTATCACAGAAACTATTAGCCACAGGAAAAAGCTGGAAGTTTAGTAAATTACTTATTCTATATATATCTATTAAGCTTAGCATTATACTCCGAAGGTAAATAATTCAAGCTACTTACCAGTTAAAGATTGTAATCCAGCTCCAATTGTTGACAAACATGATCCAATTAAAATAACCCAAAAATGAGGCCATGCAAATGCAGCGACCAATAATATACCACCATAACTTTCACCAAATCTAAAAGATTAATTTATGAAAAATAAGATGACAAGATTTAAAAATTGAAGTATTTTGTGAAAAATAAAGCCTAGTGATTTTTGTTAATAAATTAAATACCACTTAGTATTCAGGGATATAAGGTAGTTGATGGAAAATCGACTTTTAAGTGTCATAAAACAGAACATATATTAATACGTCGTCAAATATTGTATTACAATAGAAAATGTGTTAAACGAATACGGGTTTTGAGTTAGTAAATTTTACTACATGTGGAAATGTAAAATGTTCGATCAAGCAGAATCTACCTGATGTTGCGTAATTTATAACAAATTAACATAGACTAAACAAGCATTGAAAACAAGGATACACAAAGCAGTAGCTTAGTCTTAGAATGAGATTTATCACCAGTGCACAATTCAGTGAACACATCCAAGGATTTTAGGCTTCGTGATGAGCGTTAAATGTTTAGCCCCTAGAGCAGGCATCCTATGATTTATACTAATAGCCTCAGTAGATTGGCGAACCCCTTCATCGTCTTCAGTGAGCAACATCGTTTTATTAAACGTACTCCACAGGTCATATCATTTCGCTAGAGTTCTGAAACTATCACTTTAAACCACATACTAATGACGCATATTAATTGCTACAACTTGTTGACCTGTTAAATGTTGGATTACAAGTTCAATACCACGAAACGACCTAATGTTAGACGATACTCGAAAGCCAAGAAATACTAAACGGCTTTTCGTTTCTAAATTTAGACTGCAAAGCGGCGCATCAACATCCGCCCTACAAAAAGTCGTGTAAGAGATAACTGTTAACCTATTAGTAAAGCCAATCGACATAACGAGGTGACCGAAGATAAAAATTTACTGTTTTTCATGTTAGCTCAGTGGTCTAGGACAAAACAGCATTTTAATTAGTCTAGATTTTCCATGGTGGTGCGTGATGAGGAATTTTTAACACAACTTTTAATGGACACTAATTCTGTTTGAGATATCATACCTATTCAAACACTAGCAAAAATCTCTTTCTAGTTTTTTTTATTAAATCGTAATCAGTTGAGCAGCAAATAATATAATACTCTAGGTTCAGTACTGACAATTTACCAAAAAATGTTCGCTAGTATGATAATATAGAATACCTAATATAATGCTAATTTTCCTCTGTTTCCGCATAAGTATTTATAAATAACATTAAACTGTTTACCGAAAAATTAGTAATCAATATGCCGATCACTTCCAAACGACCAACATATAAAAATAACTTTTAGCACGCAAACTTGTCTTATGACTGACATGAAACAACATATTTTAACTACAGTTCGGCAACGACAGAAAAATAGGTGTGTTAAATATTCCGAGACAGGATACAAGAAAATAACAATATGAAACTTAATATTTTCATGAACTGCACTGATAAGTGAGAAGTGTATTCGTGAGTTACACGATGTGCATTCTGTATTCAAAAAGTACAAAACCAAAAACTCAAACTAAATTTCTATAAAAGTAAAATTTTATTTGAAGATTACTTTTTAAAAGAACCAAGTTGTTTTGAATACACAAACAATACTAAACATTGCAACAAATCTGAGGACTGCCCATGAAATTTAAAAAATATTGTAAAATTATGATTGCATGGTAATTATCTTTTTCTGTTGCTTTTAGTGTCAAATATTATCGAAATTCTCCTGCTCGAAGGGCATCGTTTGTCGTTTATTATTATGCCACTCCTCACAGTATTTTAGAAACAATTTATGCTGAAGGTAAATAGAAACTTGCAAATCCAAACAAATTACAAACTTCTTTAATAAAATGTATTTAATAAGATTGTCTTCAAAATGTCGTAAATTAGTATCTTTGACTAAAACAAGCGCTTATCTAACAGAGTTGAAACTGATCAACTGGGTTTAGTACAAGATATAATTTTATAATGACGGACTAAAATCACCAAGATTAATAAATTGAATTAATAATATCCATGTCTGGTTAGTGATTGTATCAGACATTACAAACTATTAAATAAATTTTATCGCTAAAAGTAGCATATATTAATCATTGACAAACGATTAAAACTTTGAACAAAATATGTGATTTGTGTTTTTTTATTATAAAAAGTGACTTCTAAATTTACATTTTTGAGTACTCTTTGCTAGCTGATCAACTAAGACTGAGGCTCGTAGAGTTGTTAATCTGAATTCGGAAAATATTTTGATAAATTCAAACTAAGTTTAACCTTTTATCTTTTCATCTTATTGCTCATATTTTCTCACGAACTTAGATGGCTTATGAGTAAATTTAATTTGCACACTTTTACCATTCCAAATCGGCAGTCAGACATTTATATTTCGCATTATGTCGTTACTGATTTCATCTCGCTACTAATGGTCAATATATGGTGCCAACTGGGAACCAATCCGTTTTTAAAATAATAAACTCAATTCTATCTACAAACTAAATACATCATGCGTGTTATCCATTTTCGAATAAGAAAAACTATTCAGGTATCATAAGTAGGTCCTACCAAGTGATCATTATTTTTATCACATCTGTTTACCGATTTCTAGTTCCGGTTTTCTGGCATAATTACAGTTTCTAGATAGTTGTTACTTGGAAATAACCGCTTCCACAAGTATTAAACACAATTTATTGAGATAGCAATGTGGTGACATAGTGTGACAAGTTCTTCGAAATTTCTGTCCAAATATACTTAAATTTTTTAGACGAAGTAAACTTGTGCTAAATAGTAACGTATTCAAAAACTATCTAATATGCTACGTGAGTTCTGCAACGTACAAAGTAAAGATACTTGGACAAGCTATTTGTAAACTGATGTCGACGATTCGGCTTATATATACATAATACAGATTTCATGGATAAGTATACCAACGGCCCTCAGCATTCAGCGCTTCTACATTTTTTATAATCGATTCTTATGTGATTATCATTTGACTGGAGACAGTTAATTCCACTAACTGAATGTAATTAATTCTGTAGGAATTTTTGTCAAGCATCCCGACCAAGCTGCTACGTTGACGTGATGGTTAGGCTTTCTTATAGTGATGACTCAGTCTGGCTATACTGGCTGGAACAGTCACTCCCCAAAGTCTTACAATGCCAAGAGGTCGGTTAAAGAGCCATAAGACTATGAGCAGCAAACGTAAGGTCCGCGGAAAAAGTTGTACTACAGACCATGAAGAGGTATGACGATAGTAAAGTGTTTTCCTCAGATAATCAGCATAACAGTGATGCTGCCTTTCAATAGTGAAAGAATGATGTTAGAAAATGTCAACCCTAAATATATACACCTCAACCTACTCTACGTATTTTCATCTCCAGCAGCAAGGTTCCAACAATTACTGAGCTACAACTGCGAAAAGCTCTCTCAAAAACGCCGGCATCAAGCAGTTGTTTCTTGGTCAGAGGTCACATCCAAGGTCTTCCAGACCAACACTAACCCAATTTACTTTTCAGGTACATCAAGAAGAACCTATGCACAATGTAGGCAACTAGGAATTAATAACCGCCCTTATACCTCTAACAACACTCAAGATCACCGCCATATTGATCAAACTTCTCTTTCTACTCCTATCATTTATCCTGCCCCTACCTTCAAGCCTAAATCCTTATCTTCAAGTTTCTCCTGTGTCATCAGTGTCAACTACTCCGGCCCACGAAGTAACGTCCCAAGCATACTACGGCCACGCTACAAAATTCACATTGGTGTATCTAATGTATGAACACTGTGTCAAATATAGCAGCAAGTCTCCCTATCTAAGATACTAGAATCCCGCGCCATTGATGTATATTGTGTCTTCGAAACACGCATACACAATTCTAACGTGGTCATTCACTTGACTTTACCGAGGAAGTATGAAGTACATACGAAATACACTCTTCGTTTATCAGGTGACTCGACTGCAACTTCTCGTGGTCTAGCCGGTGTAGGTAAGGCGTTAAGTATGAGAGAAGGATAGGCACTTCTCGAATGGATTCCTGTTAACAATCGTCTATGTGCCATCCGACTGAATGGTTCAGTAAGAACTCGAAAAGATAGGGACACACGCCGTTGTCTTTTCATTGTTTTTGTCAACACTCCCACTGACTGCAGCCAGTAGAAAGTGAAGGATGAATTTTACAAAAAACTTTCTGAACTTCATAGAACCAAACATTCAGATTTGGTACTCATAACCAGTGATTTTAACGCTCAAATAGGTATCTTGAATCAGTAGTTTGAAAGACATTTAGGTTGATCCTCCAGTGTTTCAGCTCAGAGAACGGATAACGGCAGCTGTCTGCTACAACTTTGATCAAACAGTCGTTTATTCCTAGTAACACGAACTTTCGGCATACGGAGTGACATCGTGACATCTGGACATGTAATCTTAAGCAGTGTCTGTCAAGGCTGTCCACTTTCTCTATTTTTATTCGATTTCGTAATCGATTTGCTGTTGTAAATTACACTCTCATCGTCCAACTTTTCACGAATTAACCTTCCACCAGGAGATCCACTTATTGACTTAGAATATGCTAGTGATATAGTCCTGTTTGGTAAAGACGCTGATAAGATGCAAAATCTTTCGCCATCAATAAGCACCGATCCAAGCATGTTCGGAATGCGTTCCGCCCTCTCTAAATGCAAACTATTGCATCGGAACTCGTCTTTGTTAACACCTGAGCTTAAGATAAGGAGTAAAGTAGTTGAGCACATCAAGCATTTCACTTTTCTTGAAAGTCTGATTTAACCTAATTGGTTGGTTTGTAAAGAAATTTCAGTACGAATTCAAAAAGCTTGTCTGGCTGTTTTCAACTTACATCACCTATGGTGTAGGCGAGAAGTTCGTCTCTCAACGAAAAGAAGAGTTCACTGCACAACAGTTTGTTCTAATCTACTGTATAGATGTAAGACGTGGTCATTAATGTTAAACATTACTCAAATAATATTATCATCGATGTCTTCGAAATATCATTCGCGTTAGCTGGGATCACCGGGTAAGCGATAACGAGTTTAGACGAAGGTTATTAGAGAAATGGTGGTAAATCAATTTATGAGGTTGTGAATCTTTATTGACTGAGGTTGCTGAGACATGTGTTACGTATGCCCAACCACCGTCTGCCTCGACACGCGATGTTGGCTAATAGACGCACAGGGTGGGAGCGAATCAGGGGTGGCGAAACCAAGACATGGAATCAGTCCATGAAGTCAATGACTGCTTGTTTCAGTAATGTCTGTAGCTGCAGACTACTTGGCTGTGGTTCGCGCGAATGTTGTAACCAGTGTTTGGAAACTATGGGCGACATAGCTCAGAATGGGTCACAGTGGCGCAATTGTATCAACTCATTATCCTCCCTTAAATAGTGAGCTTAAAATTATTTCATAACTTCCTTTCAACGCACCGTCTCTTTTCTCTCTGAATCATATTCTGTGTTTTCACTCTTCTTTGTTTTCTTCATTGTTATCATTGAAATAGCTTCTACATCTACTAATGTGATGTTCATCTTGCTGCGTTTTAGAGGTATGGCAACTTCGACCGATGTACACATGTGCCAGGTTCTATACTGATCATACATATATACATACATGTTTAACCTTGACAGATAATTGTTTTATAAGAATTTACAACAAAAAATGATTAAAGACTAAGCAAAATATCATGTATTATAAAAAGACTCACTTATCTCTCATGACAGAACCATCACAGATTGCAGCAAATAATAAAGGTGATGACAGATCTAATTGATTGAAATTTGGTAGTAGTGTCATGAAGGTAATTAGGTAGGAACATTATAGTGTCGAAAATATGTCAAAGAAACATGTAAAATTTAAGGAAAATTCATTGCGTGAAATTGATTGATTTATCATAAATAAAGATAACTCTGTAGTAGATGCTTCTGTCTTTTTAAAAAAGTATGCAGAACAAGATATTTCAAATAACTAGACTACTAAAGCATATATGATTGAAAGTACGTAATCTTGATATTGTAAAATATGTGAAAAATACAGCGTAAAAGGACAGATGATGAACGCTTATAGTTAGTCAAAACGGTTAACAGCAGTTTCTCAATAGAGTATAGAAACGGATATATATATATATATATATATATATATATATATATATATATAAAGGTAGGATTATTTGCAGCATTGAAAATAACCCAATCAATAAAGTTCTTTGTTTAATTAAAAACAGACTTGTTTATTAAAAGGTAGCTTTGTTATTGCTGAACACAAATTATTTGTTTTTTATTTGAACGGCAACTAATGTTAGCGACAAAGCATTTAAATGAAAAAAAATCTTGAAACTAAATATCGGCATGACAGTGTTAGTTAATAAATCCCTTCTTGTTAGTTAAAGTTAAAGCTACTTTAATTATACAGATAGTAACGATCTCATAATTTTCACACTAATGTAATGCATAAAGAAAATAAACGAACTAGAAATATCACGAGAGTTCGAATACATTAAAAAGAAAATTCATTATCAATAATGTTAAGCGATAATAAGTATGGGATATATTTTGTACCACCCAAATGTACTGTGCTACTGTTACACCAGTAAGAGTCTCTGTCTACTTTCACACTTTGTGATGAATCGTCAGAGGCAACAAAGCAACTCGTGTATCTGGGTAGTTAAATGAATGCTAGTGATGGTGTGACAACTGAGATCAATTTACACATAATGAAAGCCAGGACATCTCATGCCAATTTAATTTACTTTCATGATGAGAGTCTGGATAGTACAAGTCAGATTTACAACGCCTAAGAAAAAGTAGTTTGTGTTTCAGAAAATTTATTCTTTCAGAACCTAGAAAGCTCAACAAAGTTTCGTTTACGACTATCGATGTTTTCAAAAAATTGAGGACTTTCAACGACGATACTGTGTTAATGATGCTGACTCTATACAATGTATCCCGACGCAACTGGTGTTGTTATCTTAAAACTTGGTATCACAGACTTCAGCACCTTTTATGAATGTTATCCAAGCAGCTTCTAGATCATGTATTATTTAATAACGCTGAGATTGGATAAAAAATGAAGAGAGACGATTGATTTGTGATACATGTCGTGATATAGATGAACGATGTATAGGAATAACCTTTACTGGTCTATCATGACTCTTTGCTTTAGCTCCTAGAGATAGTTCAAATAAGTGGCTCCAGACGTTAGCAACTTGACATCATATGCACTAAATTGTTGTGAACGGGTGATTGTGGGCAACAGGTATGAAACTTTGGACCCCGATAGCGCAGCAGTGACAGTTAAAAACTGTGAAATAGGATGATATAAGTTTCAATTCACTAAGTAGCATCAGCTTTGCACAGGATTACAAACTGCCCTTGCTCATAAGTGTCTGGTAGCTTAAACCTATATTTAAGGTTTCCTGCTGACTACCTCCAACCGTTTTACATAGAAGACTAGCGTCTAATCCTATAAGAATCAAATCACTGAACAAAATATAAAAAACATAGGAAACTTTTAATTAAATGAAAACACATCCTATTATTAATTAAAGAGATAACAAAAAGAATAAAAATGGCTTGTTAGTTTAGTGCTACTACACTTTCTTCACAGAAAAGGATACATACAAACGACGTCATTGCTATAGCCAATATGGTTCCCAATGGAATAGACTTTTGAGGGTTAGTTAAATCACCTGATCGATTAGAGCCGGCCATGATACCTGGATAGAAGAAACAAATATTACATGCGACATCTTAAAGATGTAAATAGTAGAAGTTTATATTCAAAATAAATAGTTTTATGCTCTGAAAATGTACAAAAGAAATAAATTAGGAAAACAAACAGTTATGCAGAAATAAATATTCAAATGTCTTACTAATTACGACTGCTTAGTTAGTATTGTTGTTCATTTGTCTAAATAAAGCAAACTCTATTGATATGAATATTTAAAGATATGCTTCCCTAGTTATAAAAAGCAAATAGCGAATACTTTCATCTGAGCATTTTCATAGTTCAAAAAGACATTGTGTTACTATCGCTAACGTATCTGAGATGACTACTGAACAAACACACGTATCTGTGTATATTAAACGAATCAAAACGTAACTATGCTGGATGCGAAAAACGCATGTTATTGTTACCTATCCTTCGTACTGTGCAATACACAACTCAATTAGAGGTTAACTGCGAAATTTTCAAGCTGCAAATACAATGTGAATTTTTAGATAATGGAAACTTGAATATTACTCTACTCTTTCATATTTAAATTTAGACTAATTATTTCGTTAATTACAGTGTGAAAACTACATAATGTATTTCTGATTTAAGTCTCAAAATGTGAAATTTAGTAGTCTAATGTTAACAGTATTAGGATATAATGTCAATTGTGATGAAACTTGTTTAATAAGTCATGGACTTTGATCATAAACAGTGTTACAAGCTATATATATGGTAGGAAATTTTAGTAAAATTTAAAAAAAAGTTAGATTACTTTAATAATATTTGTCTGTCGCTTGTAAAACCTCTTACTTTATAGTAATTTTGAAGGTGAACATAAGCATACCATGTCCATTATTGATTAAAATGTATAAATGTTTACACAAAGAATTTACTAAACCATATGGATTTACGTGGGTATTTGTTAAACTACTACTAATTTGAAATTATGTTTTACACTTTCTATCAGCAACATAAGATCATATATGTAGAGAGACTAATAATTCCTAATTAAAAATATTGTTTAAAAGCCTTTAGAAAGTAATTGTAAACATCATTTTCCAACTAAAAAGGTTGAATACTATGCAAAATATTAGACTTAATCGATGCTAGCACCTTATTTGTAATTCATACAAATTTAGTGAATTCAATTGTTTGGAGTATACACAAAAGTTATAGAAAGGTATATCACCAAGAAGAGAACCAGGTGCATAGATTCAAGCCATTACTGGAAGTGTTCTTAATGAAAAGGTTAAAATGAGAACATTGCACTATTTCCATTGTATTTAGCTTTTATATGCAAAGGGTATGTAACAGAAAATGATCATCTGAAACGCAGTACGAAACACATTACATCTACACTCGAAAATCAATCGAATAAATACAATACGGTTTGTGGATTATTTTAAATTACTTAATCTAGATTAATATGTAATCATTATTGCCAGAATACTCATTACGGAAGTTACAATACAAACCAAGAGATATGAATGATAATCAACATTTCTAGAACCACATCCATGTATATCTATAAACATACTTGCTTTTATGGGGCCTGTTATATTCGCCACATAAGGCATACTATTTCTTAACGCATCTCAAAACACTACTCTATATGTCTTCTAAAACGTTAGTGCAAAAGATTACGAGCTCAATAAAAGAAAATCGTATAAACTTGAATTATGTTCAACCTACATCTGGAATAGTCTTTCAGCATCAACTATGTTGTTAAAACATTAAGCTTAAAGGAGGGGCGAAAATGAACATCTTGTGCACTCACTACTGAAGTCTTAGCAAGTCGGTTGTTAGAACTCAATATTTGAAGGCAGAAACAGCACGTGGAATCTCTGTATTTACCAAGGTTCTAGTACTCCTTTGTTTACTTTTTCTTGTGTTTGCTCTGTTTTGATGGTTTTTTTAATTTCTAATATTTGTAGTCGATCTAATGAACCGACCTGATACTGTATAAAAATGACAACATACATGGCTATGGTTATACACATAGCTTTAATAAATGATGTCGAAAATAAAATTTTCTATTTTGAATTGTAATTATTTCTCTCTCAACGACATGGTGAGTGTTTCCCGTTACGTAGAGAACTATTACTATTGTATATCACTTAACACTACATATTAATATTATCATGCATTTATGTAACAAGGGGTATAAGTAAAAATATTAGTAATATCCTGCTGCTTCTGTCATAACGATGTCACAAATAACTCGAATCGAAATGGATACATGAGTTTCTTGTTACTCCTTTGTGTATCAAGACGCTATTGTTGTATACTTAAAACTTCTTATATTCTGTAAGAAAGAAAAAGATTTTTGGTCCATGCAACTTGCTCCTAAAAATCAGTAGCTTTTCCAGATCAATTTCAATATTAATGACTTTCAGGTTAGGGTTTAAGAGTTGTCAGAAATAATCGATAGGAAGACGCAACTCTTATTATTGTGCATGAAGGCACATACCACTAAAAAATACACAAAATATTGACTAAACTTAAGGTAGCAGCAATAGAAGGATTGATTAAACAAATTTTTGGCCGAAAGTAATATCAGTGAGTCACTAAAGATATAAATGACTCAACTGTCGAACAGAACGATCACGTTAGCAATGTATCAGACTGGTTAGATTATTTGAAACCGATTGCATAATAACTGGTGTCTGTATGTGTGCAAAAAATATGCATTGATTCTCTACTGACAGAAATACACTGCTGACACAGGAATGTATGATGGCTAAAATTTGACTTAACAAGCCTGGAGATCACAGCGACGTAATAAAATATCTTGAAACACAACTCCATACATCTTTCTAACATATTTTGCAAGTTTGTTTAGATTATATCAAAAGACACTAAATTCCACATCCTTTCAGGATTCAATAGGTAATTTCTAAAAATGATCATAAAACTAATCACGGTATGGATTATCGCCTTATTTATCTGTGATAAGTAGACGTCACTTAAGGCACATTATAAGAGTGCAAAAGGGAAAATTGCAATTAGCGATAAAGCGATGCAACCACACTTTCTCATAATAAAAAATAAACATAATTAGAATAGAATCTCAACAAAATAAGAAACTAAAACAGAATACATAGCACCAGTATTCAAAAGAATAAACAAATGAGTAAATTTGAAATACATATTAATCTATGATAATTATTATCGATTTCAATCAATGAACTTACCAGTGACAGAGGGAAAGTAAATGCCCAAGAGAAGCATAAAACTTGAAGTAACATCTGCGATATTTGGACCTTGACCATACTTACGATCCGCTGGGAAATCAATATTATCATATGCTTGCCCTTTCTCACGATAATATGATTGTAAAAAATTTTCTAAAGGAATTTTAAAAAAATGGTTGACTTCATGTTTTTTTTAAGAATATGGAAATTGAAAATAACTAACACTGGTTCATAGTATGAAGTTGCTTATGAAAAAGAAATAAAATTATTAAAAATGTACACGTACACAAATTTGTGATTGTGTAATTTAATATTAATGCTACTCAAAGTGATAGTGTTTACAATGTAATATGTTAGACATCAATTATTACATTTACCTCGAAGCTGTTGTTACTAAAAGACAAAAGCCATACTAATATATTCGAAATGATAGTTTTCATTGTAATATCCTCTGGTAACTTTATTATCAAACGTTTAACTGAGTAATACCTTAATTTATACTTTTAGGTAATAATTACCTTTGTTAGTTCTTCCATCAATTTTATGAGAATTACTAATTGTTATTCTATTAATCTGTCTATTTTACAATTTGTGATTACTTGATTTTTGAAATCAAACTTTATCACCTGAAATACATGCTTCTATGTGTTTTTAAAATTATTACCAACAATTTCCACAATAGTTAATGCATAAATATACAGTTCCATCTAAAATAAATAATGATTTTTCCGTAATTACTGTCTTCTAAAATTTCATGATTAACATTACATATACTATGTACAAGGATTTACAATAACGATCATTGCTAATGTTTCTAGGTTGTAAAGCAGTATTTGAAAAGAAACCACAAAATTAGCGAATCCATCTTATTTTACTGCAATCATTGTTTATAAATGGAAGAAACTGCATGAAATAATGTACTGTAAAATGCTGCTTTCATAATCGCAGTACTTTTACATTCATCGAGTTTGAGTGATAAGAGAAAAATATTGTCGCTCAAAACAGTTTTGACAAATAAATCTTTAATGAAATCTAAGTGGAAAATGACAATGTAATTCTTTACTAATGTATCGCTTAATGCAATATGGAAATTTAGAGAAAATGTGACAGTATGTCTGAATGCCTTGAGTAGTAACGAAAGTATATTTAAGGGGCGTTACTGTCTCTAAAAATGAAAAATATTAGTATATAAAAGGCTTCTAATATCTTTAAGTTTGATCACAAGTAATAAAGTAGTTGAGAAACTTAACCACTTCATTTATTTTAGAAATCTCATCAACTGTGGTGGAGTAATAACTGAAGAAATATCGTTACAGATTCAGCAGGCTTGTTTGGCATTTATCAATATGCGTAACTTATGCCACAAAAAAAAACGCATTTATCTGCTTAACAAAAGACAAGTATATTGTGTAGCAGTCCGCTGCGTAGGCGGTACACGTAGGCTTTAAGTATAGCTCGAGTATCCAGGATCGATGAAGAGAGAAATACTGAGGTCAGGCATATAGAACTGCAAGAAGACGGTGAATCAGTCAATGGAGTTAAGAATCTTAATCTACTGAGGTGTTTGGGACATATTTATATATATCTAATCACTTCTTATATTAACACACGATGTTAGATAATGTAGAAGAAGAATGTAAGAACAAGGTGACCGAATTTAAACATCATATTTGTTTGTGAATTCGCTGATGGTTGTTTTGAGCCCTGTTGGTTGATGAAATTTACTTGATTAACGTTCATACGACATCCAGTGGCTTGAGACATTCAGTAACATAGCTCAAAACCACTAACAGTGGGGCGAGCACATTTACCATTTTATCTAGATGTCACATCCCATCATTTTCTCACATAGATGCCATTATTTCTTAATGAGCCATATTAATCATGTTAATTTGATTTTGCTGTAATAACCCAACGTGGTAACTTGAACCAATAAATACGTGTCAAGCTCTACATTGTTTAAGACTGATGCGATATCAAATAAACAGATGAATATCAAAACGAGTGCTTAGTTATTATTTGACCGTATGAACTGACATCAGTTATACTTTATACTTAATTCAAGTGCATCATTTCCTCCTTAGTTTGCTTTGGTCATTTTTAAGTACGATAAGTCTCATTTAGCTATGGATAAAACTAATGAACTAGAAGGGGAACAAATAAATAACGCAACGATAGATGGTTTTTTGATATATGATATTACAAGCTTCCTTATCGAAGACATGAAGGTAAACGAGACGAAAAGAGCGGTGAAACTGGGAAAAAGATTACTCACAAAAACATACTTCATCATAATTTGATATATGATAAATTCAATTGTGTACACGGTGATAATGCTGAAGAAACTATTCAATGGATATTTTCAAGTAAGAAAAGTAACATACTGGATGTATATTTAGTAAATTCAATATTTTAAAATTTAGTACTTTAATCTAATATTTATGGCTCGCTTTTATTTTTTAGCCACTGTCATTTTAACTTTTTCAAATGTAATCTTTTTACGAAATATAGATAAATATACTCTATTATGAATCAACGTGTTTGTGTGAGGAGCGGTGATATCCTTAACTACCCGAACTAAAGTGAGATAACCAGTATTCGAAATTGACTTTTTGGTTGAAAAATTATTATCATAAACAAGAAACCACTGCTAAACATTTTGCAACCACTCAATAATTCTTCTATCTACTGCTGAAAACAAGAATTTTTTTAATGTACATTAGGAATTACTGAAAAACAAATATACAGAGGACTGCAGCAAAAACAATAAGTATAAACTGTGATACCATTTCATCCTCTCAAATGTTTAATTAGTCACGAAATCTGTGTTATATCAGCAGTATCGTCAATTAATTACTTCAGATATAACCTAATTGAACAGAAATGACTAATGAAATTGTTGTGTAATAAATCTTTGCCAGCTGTTGTCAAATGAAGAAAAGTAGACCACTTATATTATCATTTTGATAGAATTATGTGGCACTAATCAGAAACTAATCACAATAAAAATAACAGAAGAAAACTGTTCGTAATTAAATTTATAATTATGCTAACAGATGAAAAAAGCGAAATCTTCTAGTCAACAATTGACTAAGTTTTAGGCAACCGTAACGAAGCAAACGGTACAAAACGTAATTAGAAACAAAATGCTATGATTTTATGACTGAAACGCACTGGCATATTTATTTATGGATAAGAAAACTACAACAACCCAACAATTAATGGACAGATATATTGAAGATGAAAGAGAAGGCGTTTTCTGTTTTAGCTAAAAAAAAATATAGGTCACCTTACAAAATAAACCCAAAAATAAACTTTCTATGAAAATATTACAAGTAGCAGATCTCGAGTGATATTTGACGAAGTTGATAAACTTTGTTTCACTGATGTAAAAGAATAACGTTGAATAGGTCATCTCAGGTAATAAGCTCGAAAAATAAGAAGAAAGAAAGGAATTATTCTGATCCATTTAACCAGTGATTAATACACTGCAAATGTATTTGCTTAACTGCACGTGTTAGCAAAATTAAAAAAAAGTTAATTTACAATTTAAAATGAGCGAATCATAAGCAGTTGTGATGGAGTAAATTCTACAGTACAGATGGAGTGCTTTTAGAAGATTCGCGTTCTCAAAGTTAGATGGTTAAATCGTGAAGCCTCTAATGTTCTTCTAAACAAAATTATCAGGATTCACTTCAAGGCGCAGCTTTATAGTTTTCCCACAGGCATGCGTATCAGTCTGTTTTGACAGCCATACTTATGATTAGCTGTCTTCATTTATTTCTTAGTCGACATCTAATTACAGACCTATTGTGTATAGGTTCGTAGATCAGGTCTGTGTTAATGTATTATTCGTTCTTTGTCTGATTTGAATGTTGTGCAATTGCATACCATCTGACATCCCTTGAATTTCCTCAATCTAGAATTTTAATGTTTTTCTCAATCAAATTAGTATTCATAGGTATTTGTATACATTTCTATATGCGGTAGAATATAGTGTATTCAATCTGCTAATCTTTGTTTATGAATGTGTCGGTGATATAGAAACGTCTACTTTGTATTTTATAGTGTTTTTCGAAGTTTGTTTTATTTATTTACTTATTTAATAGCTCCTTACTTATTAGACGAATATATCATTACAAGAAAACGTATCAAGGATCACAGCTATCTGAATGGATATTACAGAAACTCAGGCATTAGCAATAGTCTCCACATACGTAGAGAGGTTTATATGGAATTCGTGAAACATTCACCATACTTTGTTAAGGTTTTCATTCTGTTTCGAATTTCTAAAGTTTTCGTTCATGACACTTAATACAAGAATCCAAAATATAGGGAGTAAATTCAACGTGAAGATCCCGCTAGAATTTACCAACGAAATATACGTACATTTATGAAGAAATCTCTACCGAATTCAAAGGCCACATGTGTTCTTAAAATTCATGCATTGTAGGCACTATATAGCTAGTCTACGATAGTATTACACTGAATATAATCACTGTCGGCCACTAGCAAACAAATTAAATTGAGTTTCAGAGCGTTCTGTGAAGAGAAACTTTAGCCAACAATGACAATCAAAAGTTCACAATGATTAAATTTCCAGAAAATGTTCTATACATATTCTTTTAAACGTAATAACTTTGTTGTTGATTATTAGGCTGGTTTTATTATAATTCCATATGGAAGGAAACAGTCGACTGGTGTTTCAACAAGAATGAGAGCAAACTCACCTAAGAATTCGTAATACAATAAAAACTAGCAAACTAATAAGAATACAGATTTATAACTTATTATTCTAATTCTTAGTAACATTTTATCTAGTATCTTTTCACATTCACCAAGCAAACATTTCATTTTAATACATATATTTAAAAAAATACTTGTCATATTCTGAAATAAATTATCTTTTTAATTATATTATCTCACAATAATAGTTGTGTTCTATGTTACGAGAATTATTTTCAACTATACATTATGCAAATAATAATCAATCGTGTGTTCCATAAACATATGCGTAATTGTATATAAGTGCAAAATGTAATTGTTCGGTATGCATTTCATCTCTTGATTTCTCCTTTCTTTTGATTATAATAAAGATATGACAGTTGATTCATCATAAATGAGCAAGAAGTAATATCCAGATAATAATAAGTCCTCACAAAATCTCTAAATCATTAACTTAATAAATATAAAATGTATCAGGGATAGTGAAATGATAAGTAAATCATTTGACAGGGAATTTTTATCTAAGAGTATAATTAAACTTAGTACATCGAGTAAGTTGCAAATGACATAATATATTATAGAGCGATGATCAATTAACTCATATCTGCAAATTAGCCAAAGTAAGTAAGTAAGATATTTTAGAATACGTGAGACATAGACTTGTCTGTTATTTAACAAATCAGTTGTGATCAAAGTAATACATGGCATAATGTAAACATACTTCAAAAGAAAGGGGAATATAATAAAAAAAAAAATTAAACAAGTCGAGATTAATGTATCAGCATTAAAAAAATACTGAATATATCTTAGTGAAGAGAGAATACTTTTGAGTTACTATGAACGCCTTTGAGAAATCTCACTTAAGGACTTAGGATAACTGTTACGTTACCGTGCAAACTAACAAAGATCAAAAAATGTAAAATAGAAACAGATTCTATATCTGGCAAAAATTAGTATACATGACGAGATGAAATGAATAGAATTAAAAACTGGACTTTAAAAAAAATAAACCAATAACCGAAGATCAAAGTGTCTTTCGAATAATCAGTGTTTAGTGCGAATTAATAACTCTGTCTGCAGCTCTTCTAGGGTTACTTCCGGTTCAAAGCCTGGGTAAAGGAGGAAAGTTGAGCATAGGGCTAGAATTACCATTCCGTAAAACACAAGCTTTCTAAAAAACACTAACCAGACTAAACAAACCAAACCATTTAAACTCTGCCCTGGGAGTGGAAGGAAAGTTTATGACGCATTATAATGAAAGCCGATATTCATCGGAAGTCATGATATTGATGCCTCTTCTAACAACCACAGCGAAAATTCTTATAGGTATATGGAATGTTCGGACAATGTGGAAGAGCGGGAAGAACAATCAAATAGCAGCAGAAATGAAGATATACAACTTGACAGTGCTTGGAATCAGCAAAACCAATTGAACTCAAACTGAACCACATGGAATCAGGATCATTATAGTATCTTTAAAAACAATGAAGAAGCGGATTACAATGAACAATATCAAGTGTTATGCACCCACCAACGACAGCAAAAACAAAGACACATATCAGTTCCATGATAGGCTGTAATCAATTATAGCGTGTCCAGGAAAGGATCTGATAATCCTGATGAGGGACCTCCACATCTAAGTGGAAGCATGGAATACAGTGGACAAGTATGATGCGACTCGATGATTTGAACTTCGCGGACGATCTAGCTCTTCTAGCCCATACACACCAAAAAACGCAAGTGAAGACAATCAACGTAGCAACAACCTCAGCATCAGTGAGCCTGGACATACATAAGGTAAAGAGCAAGATCCTCAAATTCAACACAGAGAGCACCAATTCAATTAAACTTGATGGAGAAACTCTGGAAGAAGTGGATACCTTCATGTACCTGGGGAGCATCATCAATGAACAAGGAGGATCCGATGCAAATGTAAAGGCAGGAATTAGCAAAGTAAAGGCAGCATTCCTACAGTTGAAGAACACATGGGACTCAAAACAACTGTCAACCAACCTCAAAGTCAGACTCTTCAATTCGAACGTCAAGACAGTTCTTCTCTATGGAGCTGAAACGTGTAGAACTACTTCAAACATCCTCAGAAAGGTATAGGTATTTATAAACAACTGTCTAAGCAAGAAAATGAATGTCCATTTTTACAGAAACCATCAGCAACAGCCTACTTTGGAAGAGAAAACCAACCAAATAGGAAGTCAGGAAACGACGTTAGAAATTGATAGGACATACATGAATTAAATCATCAGACTGTACCACGAGAAAAGCAATAACTTGGAATCCTGTAGGGAGACGGAAAAGGGGAAGGTCAAAGAATATACTGTGTCGAGAATCAGAAGTAGACATTCAAAGGATGAACAGCGACTGGAAACAGCTGGAAAGTACTGTTCAGGACAGAGTTCAATAGAAAATACTTTTAAGCGGCCTATGCTCCTCTGTGAGGGGTAACGGGCGTGAGTAAGTAATTAAGTGTGAATTAATGGATATGATGTTCGTCTGTGAGAAAAAGAGAATGATCCACAAAACCGAAATGAAGAAGATGCCCAAGGATAAAAAAACAATACGAAGGGTAGCATCCTTTAATCTAATCAGGTCCATATAGAGACAAAATAAGGAAGATATAAATTCAGTGTTTTGAAACGGTTTATAGGGCATAAAAACCTGGATTCAACTATATTTAAACTATTATCAAATAATTAAAACAAATTGTCTAATAGAAACTACTTCCACAAAAAATTATTTAACAAATGGCTGCACTGGTGGACACTTAAATTAGTTTGTAAAACGTAAGACTTTTGTTATAACAGATATACCTTCATTTCAAATATTCAACTGTGATACTGTAGTTATTATTTCCCCAGCGAATCCGAAAACCAAATTACTTGTAAGAGTCATTCTTAATGAGTCCAATTAAATGGATAATTATGAATGCATGTCCCAAGGGTGACATAGATCATCAATTTAATAAACGGCATCTTCATAGTTTTCAGCAACCCTTCCAAATCATTATGAACGGCACTACCTAAGTACCTATGTACTGAACTTACATCCTTATTAAGATGAAAGATAGATCTATTTATAATTTTTTTAAAAGAACAAATTATTATAAAATTAGAAAGTGTTTCTATTGTCAAACTGATCATCGATTGAAAGTGTCTATGTTGTAGTGGTTGTATAGACATGACCATATATATATATATATATATATATATATATATATATATATATATATATATATATATATATCATGTAATGGAGACATGTACTAAGTTGTACCGTATTATAGCATGAAAATGTCCAAAATCAATGGTGAACATTGCAGTGTACCAAAAATAGTCAACAGAATGTCACTGGAAGTGGTAAGGTAACTAATAGAAGATATTCTAAAATCTTAGAAAAAGCAGCAAAAACCATTAAGTAATTTAGTAAAAGACTGAACAAGCAACCATTAAACGTAACTTAATGTAAAGATGTGCATGCAAGTATGATTTGGAAATAAATAATTTACTAAAATCAAAATGGCAGCTCCCTAAGTCACAAAACCTTTACAGAATATATATTTTTGTATCTATGTTTATAATACACGAATGCGTAATCTTAAGTAGAACGTATACAAATTGCGCACAATTTTGCAATTTAGAAATTTAGGAAGGTGCATAGAAAAAGTAATCTACAAGATGTCAACAAGGTTTAGATAGATTGTGAGTAAATTACCACCTGAAATACATACATTCTTCCCAACAATGGTTCAAGCACTCAAAAAGACAACAACTTATGAACTCGTATTATTGATTCAGTTACAAAAGCCAATTTAAAGTAAGAAAGACATAACAGAATTAACTACCAAAAATTTCGGTTAATAAAAAAAGTTAGTGACTTGTGACTACTAGAATATGCTATATGTCTTAAAGCATACTTGATCATTTATGTCAAGGTTTAATGAAGTCTAAACAGAAAGCTTAATACAGCATGAGAAAAAGGCTTTACTATTTTGGTAGGCAGCTTTTAGTATCCAACTGTTATTTAAACTAACCTGCGACCCATATATAAATGATGAAAAGATGATTACAACAGGTAAGTAACTCTAATTAACTCACGTTATTCGATTAACACACCAAGCCTAACATCTACGTCACTCACTTGATTTCTTGCATATTTCCATTAAAACAAAAGGTTCTCTCGGAAATTGTGGTTCAGTGAACCCGTGAGCAAATTAATACCAAATTACCATGATAACTGTCTTACAGCAACTAAATGGTACTGCAGACAAAATAACTGCGTTTATCTCACAAAAATTTGTAAAAATGTGTCATTCCCACCGTGTTCCGTCACAGATATAAACAAATGTATAAATGCATGTAACAACCAAAATTTCGCTACTTCAGAATTTTATACGAAATTAGTTATAAAGAAAAACAAAGCTGATTGGTAGGAGTTACCAAGTGGCTCACTGTATGTCAGAAGTAAATGTTTACAAGGTTTATGTTTTGGAAACCTGCAATGGTAATGCAGTGTGAATGCAGACACCCATAAGCAATTTTCAGAGTAATGTTTGTTGTTTTACATGGTTTTCTTTTCGTATCTAAGCACTGACGACATATTAATATCACGATTTTCATAATGTTAATAAAATATTTTATTCACAATGACCTGAGAACAGTTTTGTTCAGTTAGCGAACAACAGGATAGAAATGATTATTCACGTGGCTTTTATGCACCCAGTTTCAACCAATACAAAAACGTCGACTAAAAGCTCACATTTAGTCTACATTTCCGTAAATAAAGTGGCTGCGACAATGAATGGTTGATTTAAACGACAGTAATAAACTTTATTGTAAGTTATTACCAAATAATAATAAAGTTTTAATCTTGTTCTCTAATAACATTTGGAATTACTGCCAAAGAAATATAAAATATAGCTTACCGAAAAACTTCTTTGACGTTAAACCAGGCATTGCAGGAAAATAGCTTATATTGTTCGCATTGAAAAAAGCGCACGATTCATCTGTTGCTGTTTCCGGATTACTGCAATATACATCGTAAATAGGACCAGTGACATTTTTATGACATTCTACTGTACCATTCACAGTAACAAAATCTTGGCTTAATAAACGCCCACCCAATGCACAAACACTAAATAGATTAATATTCAAAAAAGAAGCATAAAATAAAAGGTGCTTACATTTTATCTAAAATTAATCCTTAATAGAAGAAACTGGTTTGTTAATTTATATATATATACATGGTTCGTTGATACATTTGAATAATACAACAGAAAACAAGAATTTGAGAAAAAAGTGAAATCATTTTACTTCGAGGCTTTTCATCAGCTGCAAACAGTTCAAATTTACAAAAAGTAATGTAATCAAAACTGAATGTTTGGTCTAGCATCTAGTTCAGATGGATGTTGCATCAAGTTCTGGTAATTACAAAATATGCATTACAACGTAGCTTACCCCTTCACTTTTATTACAATAATGCAATGTGTTGTTACTTTTTCCCTGTAAACATCTTTAATCTCATTCCACTACTCTCCATGACCATTTATCAATATATAAATAAGCGTCAAACTTAAGTATGATTAGTACCAGATATTATGCTGTGTTCCATTAATCAAGATTGTCACTTCTGTTTCAAACATCTACCTCGACTTTATTAAATAATATAATCTAAGTATTTATTTCGAACTACCCCCTCTCCCAAATGCTTGATTATGATGACGCACCAAGTATTTGCCAGGGAAGTTCTACCCACTGCTTCCTCGAGCTGAATTTATTATTTACTAAAGTTAAAGAACGAAAGTGAACATCCGACGCTTAAAAAGGGTCAAAAAAGGGTTCACCATGGGGAGTTAGAAAGCCCTAACTCCAAACCAATGATATTTATTTGTCCCATAATTCTAAGAAACGAAAGGTTTAAAGACCAACTTACTCACTGTCCACGATTGGACTTCGTCTTCTGATGATGTTCCATTGCCTTACGGATTGATCTCAAGAACAAAGAGTAGATTAGTGGCCCCCTAAGAAAACCATCTTCTGCGGTTTGGGCAGCCGAGTATAATACACAATTTTAATGATTAAGAATTAGGAAGCAGATCATTTGCCTGTTATATCATCTCTCACTCAAACAATATTTACACTCCAGTGACAAATAATGTCATTTTAATGCACACGTTTTTGGTTTATTTTACATTCCCTTGTATTCCAATTTTGTTTCTTATATTTATTTTCATTGCTTATTCAATTCCTTTAACAGCACGTTCATAGCAACAATTCTGACGTGTCAGTTTGAAATGAAGTCACTAAATAATAGACTTTTTATTTGTTTCATTGATGTGAAAATCTGACACAGCTTCTATGAAGCCACATGTACCATTTAAACTGGCCGTCTTCAACGTTTGTACATTGATGCAGATCGGCAAACTTATACGTTCGGTTATTTTAAGGAGGTTTTAACAGTAATGTTTGTTGTATTTCGGAAACCCGTATTCAAGACCTAAGAAGTGCACTACAAATCTATACTACATCTGTTGATTCCAAGAGTGCTTCAGGTGCGCTGTTCGGAGACCCAGTACTATCAGTGTTCAATTTCACCTGCTTCAGTGTCGCATAAAGTACTACAGGAGAAACAGAATCTATCAACAGGGTCCCCATTTACAATCGCATATGCGCTGTTTTAAACCGATTTCTTCTGCCTATAACACACACGTAAGCAAAATACGTTAAGTCTAATACAGTTTAAAACCATTGAAAAATAAGCAACAATCAATTTAATGATCAATATTCTTCATGTAAACATAAACAAGGTATGAATATTACAATGAAATCTATGACCACGAAAGTCATTCTAAAAAATTGATTTTATTGTTACATCAATACTTCAACTAACCTAGACTACATACAAGAAACAAGTACGAAAAAATGTGCGGTGTATAGAATACTTTGATTAATCTATGTCCTAAAAATTTAATTTTATTAGGTGCTGGCGTTTTATCAATACGAGCTTAATGTACGATATGTATAAATCATGAACAAGTCTATCCAATATACATTTTTCGAAATCAAATTTATTAAAAAATATTTTTCCTTACTAGTTTAATACCAAAAAACCACTAGGATATTCATGTTTTCAATTGTGTTTGCATCACCTAGTTAAAATTGTCAGAAACTGCAATTAATTAGTCCCTATTACCACATCCGCATAATGACATCGAAAGAAAGCTAATTGGGAAATGAGATCGTGTTTGGTCAATGAAATCCAAAAACGCGTTTGTACTATGAGACTTGCCATCACACTTTAGTCATCCCTTCAGAACACTGACTTAGATCATTTGTCTCATTACGTTATATAATGAGTTAATGGGTTTAGACAGTCAAACTTATGCAATTAATGAGTACACATAATTTCCATTGATGTTATTAAGTACTCCAATGGATGAATGGCTGTTGCGATATGTACATGCCGAGCGTAGTGTGTCGAAAAACTGTTCATTTACAAGTGTGATACGTACTCGTTTTATAAAAGTGGTTGTTTGAATTTTGTAGTTTAGTAAATAAAGTAAATAAAGTGCTTGACATGAATGGACTAAGTTTGAGTCTAGTTATAGACATCAGCACTAGGATGTAGGCAAGTTCAGCCAACGAATCTTAAATGAAATGAAATTTGAGTCTTAAATTCTATTTAGCTGATAGAATTCAACTTTACACAGATTCAGACTGTTTGAAAAAATGAGAAAACTAAAAAAAAATTAATGTGGAAAACATGAAACAAAAGCCTGGATTTTTTGTTCACCAAAAGTTATACAGCATTAATCGGTCAGCTGTTTTTTTGTTTTCACTAGATTCATATATAATATGAATAGTCTAATGACCGGAAAGAAATAATTACGACAATTCGCGTTTAAAGTCATCTGATTCAGTCTAGTTAGTAAAAAACTGATTTATTTGTTTAAAACTTAGTGCAAGTTTCAGACGATTAATTAATTTCGTATTATTATCAGGTACACTAATATAACTCATAAATTTAGTAGCCACAATTATTGAATAATTTGTTATACCATAGACTCATTGACAAATATATTCCTTTCTTCAATGCATAGAGTTATAAAAGTTCTGGGAAATATTACTCATTACTTATTATATAATCACAGAAAACCTGAAACCATTGGACTGTAAATGCATTTCAGCTTCAGAGAAAAGTGAACACACAAGAACAAATGCAGAATATTCAGGACCAATGACGAACAACTTAATATTTAGGCACTGATTTATTATCCGATGGTTCGAATTTATCTACTGTTGAACTTTTTATTCAGGACATTTTATTTAATACACACTGACTAGACGTATATATATTCATAGTTCAAAGGATCCATTATTAAGAATCACAAACTAAAACGTCATTTAACTAGAAAAAGCTGTTGAATAAATAGGAACATATAGAAGATAATAATCAAATCAAACTAAAATAAAAATTTCCAGATCACAAAAATCTGAACTTAAAATATATCAAAAACATCAGCATGTAGTCAATGACGTGTATATGATAAAAACTAAACTTACAAAGGACTTCTCGATGAATTCACTGTAAAAATGCCTAGATAGACGCAAATGATTGAAATTAATACAGCAGCCAAACTGACAGCAGCAAATCGACTGACAAAACGAATACCCATAAAAACACAGCACATAACAATAAATAAAAGTATTGTACCATAAACACGTGTATTATTGAACAATGCAGCATCTGATGTAATATCGCCAAATAATGATGCCTGAGGAAATATGTATTTCTGCAAGATAAGGAAAATGAAAACAATTATTTTAGAAAACTAAATGGACTAACTGTATTCTATACTTTCACACCCGACGAAATTACTAGATATATCACACACCTTTTATTTCAACGAGATCAAAATAATCATATTAGAAGTAATTAGAAAGTAAAAATTACAATTTAGTAGATCAGGAACTTTGTTACAAGACATCACTATATACGTCTTGTGGACTTACGTAGCACTTTAGTTAAAAAATTGAGAAATTATAAAACTTTTAATTATGATAGAATCGAGTTTCAATTAAGTAAATCTAAGACCTAGAGAGTAGAACGTAGCAATGAAAGACGATTGGCGTGATTCATGAAACAAGAAGCAAAACGGTAGTAGTAGCTAAAATTTTAATGTAAAAATAAGTGGTGAGTCACGTTAAGAATAAAACATGAAATCAGCAATGGGAATAGCTGATGCATTGTCATAAATTAATAAGTAAAGCAAAAACAGAAAGTAATTCGTCTAATGAATAATTATGGATAATGCACCAGCTTACAGACAAAACAATCATCATAGGCAAAAGTTAAATATAGGTATTTCGTGGGTTTGTGTGGATGATGAGCTTAAAGCTAACGACAAACAAATTATTGACTACAAGACTATCCCATTCCTTGCATTACCAACGGACACTCTAGATATAATAAATTAGCTCCAATATATTTGAGTAAACCTCAACAATAATAATAAACTAATATCTTATTAAACAGCAGATAAGAGTCAACGACTTCTAAATTAAACTTCAGTACATCACAAACCGAAACTAAGTTATGAACAAGGAATAGGCTAAATAATACTCACAAGGAATACTTCTACGGCTCCTACCAAATACATAGCAGAAGCGATTGTAGTACCAAGATAGAAAAGTATTCCAACTGCTCCACCGAATGCAGGACCAATTGATCGTGATATCATGAAATATGACCCACCAGCAGGAACTTTACCGTTTGTAGCAATTGCAGACATGCTCAAAGCAGTAAGCATAGTCTAAACGAAGAAGTAAAATGGCATAATACATATTGTCAGTTTTGTTTCGAAAGTTAATATGAAAGCATATATATTAAAAAAATTCATGTCATTGGTTTCTCTGAAGCATTGAAAGGTAAAGTTATATTGTTATGTAAAAGGTACTTACGAATATTACGCTGAAATATAGTAGTCAACTAACATTTGACTGATAACCTTCTAAACAAAAACTATCTCGTAATAATGAAATAAAGATATCACAATTGAACATGAAAACACTAGATAGGCTAGATAAGCTTTCTCTACACTAAACAACAAGTGAGCTGCGAGAAAAACAATACTTTTGTGACACTTGTTTCCAAACTAAGTTATGATTGAAGGATTTCAGTAACTCCTTCATTCTTTCACACCCTAACTGCTGGAGTGTCATTCTAATTAATGAATTCAATAAACGTTCAAATAATCAGATAACAAAACAAATCATTATTAAAACAACATTTCGGATAATTTAAAAGTAAACTGAACACTAATAATATCCACTTACATGAAGAATATTTTTAACAACCGACGTTTGAAGTAAAGTAATGCAACGTAATTACGAATTAATTTCATTAATTTGGAAATATAATACAAGAAATACTGGCTCCTACAATTCAACAGAATAGCTTAAGGCAAACGCAGTTAAATCTTCTAATGTGAAAGTGAACGATTACATTAGGCTAATTCGTGTAGATGACGAAATAAACTTTACACTACATGGATACCAGCGAAAATTACAGAAAATCACCATTTAAAATAGATATTTGAAAAAACGATTAGGTGATTGACAACTCAAGGTAATGAATGAGCAAATGAACAAATTGAATGAGATAGAAACTTTGACAATTTCAATGTGAAATAAATGGAACCATTGTACCGACACATTTATACTACACTGACAAGTTGTAAATGAAACATGCTAATAAAATTAATCAATAAATGAAAACGAATTGTCAAAAGTTGTAAATACAATAATTGGTTTAATGATGAGAAAGCAGATATCTCAGATTCAATAACAATGCACTTATACATACACAACTTCTGTAAATATATGGAAATATGGGGTTTCTTAATTTAGCATCAACATATCTACAAACAATTCTATAAAAGATGCTTTTGAGGTAGGTCTGTGTAATTTTTTTAAATACAACTATCATCACAAAGATATTACAAAAAAATGCATAATAATTGAAAAAGTTAATCTAACAAGTAACCCTTACTAAGTAAAGATTTCATTACTCATCTTCAAGTCGAACATTGCACGTGACTGCTAGTAAGACCACTCGGTTGTTTAAACTAAAGTAAGTCCATAGCAGCTGAAACCTGCAACCTATTCGTTAAAAGTCGAGCACTTTATCTACTTAGCCACAGCCTAGCAATGAAATAAATGAAGAAGAGAGATCACTACACAAAGGTTTAGTCCTATCATGAATCCTATAGGGTCATCACTAGAAAGAATTTAACTACAATGAGGCATTTGTCCAACACTTTGAAATTTCCAGTTGTTCTGTGTCATAAGTCAGCTCGTGATAAAAACTAACTTTTAATATAAAAACATTTTGCAAAGTCAGAAAAGTTATGATGCATATAAACACATTATTGGAAATGCAATTCGTATAAATGATATTAGGAAAACATTTTAAATATCTTGTCAGAAATGATAAATCAAAGTGAATTCACAATTGACCTGGTAAACATAGCAATAACTTTCATTACATAACCAATGATTTATTTTATGAGAGACTTTTAGATAAATAAAATCACTGTTTATTTTATATATATGCACGATAATCGTCAAAACATTTTTTTAGTTTGTATAAAATAGTGAACAAATAAATATAAAAATATTTCGAAAATGAAGATAAATATACTTAAATTAAATATCGCTAACAGTAGGAACAAAGTACTTAACAATAACTGGAATTCAGTTATTATACATTAATATATGGCACGAAAATAACATTAACTCTATATGAACAATTTGACCATAAATTGTTATGACCATCTTGAAGTTTTGAATTAGGTTAACATGATTACAGATACTAAAATGATTTAAATTAAATTGTCACATTGCAAATAACAGCTTATGTACAAGTAACTAATTCAATCAAATCAGTGAATTATTTTTATCTTATTCCGTTAATTAAACAATTACCTTATTTAAATTTCAAAGTACACATATGAGGTAGACATAGAAGAAAATAACAACACATCCCTATTAAACAAGCACATCCCCAAGTGTCCAAAAACCACTTTACCTAATAAGATGATACACATAATGGCTACTACAATTCTTTAAAACAAGTTCTCTATACCACAATGTAATTGTGATTTACTACTTTAACTCCAACTAGAAGACTGATTAAAATGATTTATGCCATAAACCACCATTGATTGGTCCATAAAATGAAGCTGTCGTTTAGATTTTGCATCAAACATTCATCTAAAATAAGCGATTGTAGAACTAGTACCACAAAATCATTAAAATTAACTTGCAATTGTGTCATTTGTAATTTAGAATAAAAAAGAACAACGAACGAAACAAAATATAATGAACTCATTTATTTTGAGGTTTCTTTTCAGCTGCCGCTTTACAACCTATAAAGGATAATGATAATTATTTAAGGTATCTGTAATTACTTCAAACCATTCTGATGAAAAAATTAGGTGATTTTTATTGACCAAAAGCTTATCGTCATACATTTTCAAATGTTCTAGAAGTTTCATATGAGTTAGCACATAAATGCTCAGTAGTTGCGAACATTCTAACAATTTCTCCTCAATTACTGTGATTTTAAATAATTATCACTATTCTCTATAAGTTACGATGTAGGAGCTGAAAAAAAGCCGCAAAACTAAAGATTTTATTCTGCTACCTTAAACTACCTTTAACTGCTAAAATGTAAGTAGGACAGTGAGGGGAGAGGTACTCATATGTTTTAGACAGGTATACAGAAATAAACCACTGTTTAAAACCCAGGTCACATTTTAATCTACAAGCAAGTTACGTTAAAAATCAACAGAGAGGAGATATTCATTTAAGCGAAAATGGTATTGAGATTCAGATACATACAACTCTAATTAACGAAAACAATAAGTTAGTAAAACATACTGAACATAAAATATTTTTATTAAAAATACTTCAACTTCAAAGATGTCCAAAAATAGCATTTATATATATATATATATATATATATATATATATATATAAATTCTGTGATGTATTAAGTTTCAGAAATAAAGGGAAAAAATTATTCAGTTACCTGGTATAAAACAACATATACGAAAAGAACATAAATAACAGAGCTAATACAATTTAATTAAATGTAAACATGAAGTGATATACTAATGCGCTATTAAAATATATCATACTGATTACTTAAGCATTCCTTTCTAAGCAAAAAAGTGGATAGAGTGAGTACCTTGATGTTGTTTGAATTTTTTTTATTTCAGTGAGGCTTACAGAAGTACAGATTGAAGAAAACGTGAACAAACTGGGTGATCGATGCATTTTCCAAATTAGTTTTCCATTTTATTTAAATGGATGACAATTTACAAATAAAATAAAAAAAAGTTTAAAATACTTGCAATACCAGGAAGTGCTGGACAGTTTTCTTCATTTTGCAGTGGAGGGAACTCATGATTATTTACTAGGCAGATTGGAGAAAACGTTTAGTCTTGAGATGAGTAGTGTGTCTAAAAACCACTGATTTGACAACCATTTGGTCCATGTAACAATCACTTAACTTGTTTTTAAAGATCTAGTGTATTGTTACGACTTTCAGAGTTTAACTACGTTGACAGTGAGACAATTGCAGACCGATAATAATGGACAATCATTATTTCATTGAAAATTGAATAAGATTTATTATATGAATTACCGGATTCCGGAATAAAAATGTTTGGCATGTAACATACAGGTCCCTGTTTTGACCACTGCTGAAAAGTCCTGGTTTTCCAGTTTATTTGGGAGAACTGTCTTCAAAGTGAAATCATTATTTAGCAAATTTCAGATACTTACACATGAATCCGCAAAAAACACTTTAACTATATTTTAATGAAGATGTTTTACAAAAGTACTGAGTACACCTGCTTCTTTATAAATTTATTATTTAATATATGTCCGAAAACAATCTTGGAATTCATGATCAAATAATCAATCAACTTAGATTAACTATTATTAAGGTCATAAAAAACTACAGCAATAAGAATAATGTCAGATTTTGATTTTTAATAATATGCTATATCATTTTTGTTCACAATTCATCCAATGTGATTCAGCACAAATGCCAGTAATAAACATCTGTAGCGTACATATTAATTACTAAGACAATAAAATTAACATAATGATTAAATGTATAAACATAGTTGATTTAATATCGATAATACAAGATGATAATAGAAATGATAAACAGTCTCCACTAAGGACAGATTGACACGTTGTACGATCAGGTGAATCTGTAGGTGAAATTATAGGCTATGCCCGTGACAACCTCGATCTAGTACATGTAAATCACGTCAATTAAAATTACGTCATGAAGTCATTTCAAAAATCTTACACATTACCAAGTATACTACTGCATTATATGAGTAGTTCAAATTCATCTATATCAATCACAAACTTAATTGATTCCATCTAGTCTGTTTCATAATTTTCTGATCGTTACTTTGACACGAGGCAAATATTATATCATGAAGATATAAAGGATTAGATATAATGTATAAAATATATTTTAAGCCAAATATATACTTAGTTTATATGAATTATAAAGTCAAAGTATACTAACGAGTAAACTGAGAATGAATTTTAAAGCTTCATTTATAGTAAGAACATTAGCATTTTAGAAATAAAATGTAACTAGTTAGCAGTACGTGCTGATGATTCATTTTTTTAAACTAAGTAAGGCCCTATCAGAATAATTTAAATTGAATGAGCGTGTTAATTTTACATAGACTACCCAGTGAAAGTTATGGTATCACAGTATGTAAGAAAAAAAATTTTGTTCGATTCCTTTATTCCGATAATTAAATGACACCTAAACGTAGAGACTGTTCACTTCTCAGCAAAACGCAAAACTATTAAAATTATGAACATTTTCCTTACAGTATCATTAAAATTTAAACGTCAGTTGCACTCTTGAATTATGTAACAAGACATTAACACTATTCAATCTACCATCTATCCTAGGTATTAAAATTTAGGTAAAACAATTGAATGTGCTAGAAGCAATAGTATTCGTTATATCATCATGGATCGTAAAAGCTCTTTTTGAGATCCCAGTTTATAAGTATACTTACTTATATTTGTGATCCTGTTGGATTCTATTACGCTTAACATTTCCTCACAGAGAACCTTTGACGATATATATTAGAAAGTCAGTGTTTATGAAAACAAGCAAACTCTGCAGTCAATTGAAACGATTTCTGGACATTTTATAAAAACAAAAACAAAACCATAACAAGTATATGACTGGAAAGAAAAGTCAAGAATAATACAAATAATTTCTAAGCTAGAGCAAATAATTTATCCAGTTTATTTATTTACAAAGACAAAAAAATTACAAGAATTACTTCAGTAAGGAAAAAACGTTTCTAAAAAGCAGAATCACTCTAGGCACTATATATATATAAGTATGTAAAGATACTGATGTATATTATGATTCTTGTCATTATTTACCATTAAAACTAACAAACAAATACAAAATATAACAGTTAAGCAATTATTATTTAAAGGTTTTGGTATCAACAATTTATTTTTACTCAGAACACCGTGTAGAATCTATCTACTTGTAAAGAAAGTGCTGAGTACTGGCATGTAACATCAATGAATTTATGAATAAACATGATCAATACAATTCGTCCCACAGACCATTAGTATATGAAATTCATAAAGTGTAAGTTATATGAATTAACTGAAAGAAAACGAACAAATGAAGTTAAGAAATATCAGATTAAGTAAGAGCAAATATAGATATGCATAATATTATAAATCCAGTATATTTTAAGAATCATTAAAGTATATGTTAATTAATGATTTTTATTGACGAGGTGTACATGAATAATTGTAATTATTTTAGCTCCCCTTCCCCTCCATAAAATGAGATGCTATTACTAAGGATGTTTTAAAATATTTACGTATTAAAACAAATGACTATCTTACTAAATCACATAATTTTTTCACAAATGTTAGAGAAAACGTTGGTTTAACAGGCCACTAAACATGTAAGTAAAGTATTTTTAACTAATTTGTTTTCCACATAGTGGAAATTACGATCAATTGACCCTAAGTTGCTTAGATAATAATGGTGTCAGTACGAGGAAACGAACTCACGGACCTGATGATATATACTGTGTATATGCATATATATATATATATATATATATATATATATATATATATATATGTTTACTGTGCAAATGATATTCATACTAAACAAAATAAAATACGTTGTTTGATTAGTTTAATTTTAAATGACTCAGCAACATGAGTGCCTACGTTTCACTAAACGTTGCATTCTGCTGTAACTAGTTTGGTGGAAATTTTATTTTTTAGCAGTAATTGCATCATATTTTGCTCGATGTAGCTATTAATGAAAGCATCTTGAAAATTATGTAACAACAAATACATAAAACCGGACAAATGTTAGCTACAGAAAAGTACTTATCTTCTAATACAACAGGTCCAAGATGCTACATCACGTTACACAGCACTAGAACCTAACAATAGAAAACTGCTTAACTGCATGCAAATCAATACAATCACTGTTATTGTCAACAATATCATACAGAACACTATCGTACTGAATTAAATAAGAGTTCTAAATATTTACATCTACGTATATTTGAATATAGCATTTTACATATCTAACAAAAGTAATATCAACTGACCAACTAATAAAAACCACTATACTCATAAAGAATAATGACGCATATTACATTGATTAGAATACATTTCTATTCTTTGGTTGGAGGTTTGATAGTAAATGCAACCTCGATATTCCACTTTTCCTACATAGGAAGCCATTTTTAAAGATATAAATGATCATTTTACGTTACACTAAATCAAACTGAAAGCCATTATAAACAAAACTAAACTTCACTGGATGAATAATGATTTACAAAGATTTAATAGAAGGAAAGAGAGGAGATTTACTAGATATGTCAAAAGTAAAAGTAGATATTAAGTCCTACAAATTCAGTATTGAACGTAAACTACTGACTGGTTACATTTTACGGAACTACTACGTATGTATATATTTAATGAAATAAAAAAACGAGCAGACTTGCAAAACTATTTTTTCACATCTTTACTATTCAATTTTTTTCTATTATCAGCTTTGGAGAATATAAAAAGTGCTGTTTACATATCAATATAAAAAATGTTTATATTGTTTATTATACTGAGATATACAAATCAATATATATGTAAACCATGTATATTTCCAAGCTAATGAAGAGCTGGAATTGATTCAGGAAGACTTTTTAGTTTAAGATTTGTGTACTCTTGACCCAGTTATATATTAAACATACGATACGAACATCTTTTATAATCAAAACAATACTGATTTAGAATTCTGTAACATTGACAAAAATGTAGTGATGACGATAAAAAGACTAACTTTACTAAATAAGATTCTAATTAATGTTTACATGAGATTAAACTTAATTTTTTAATCGCTAACGATTGTGAACGTATATTCAAATTACAAACAAATATGGCTATGTGAAGCTAAACACATCATAATGCAGACTTGCTAATATCAATATATATTATATACAGTCCTGTCTTAACTCATTTGCTTATAAATAGTAGATTTAAATCCAGGTTATTTTGTACTTTAATAAACCAGAACAAAATAAAATTGAGGGATATATGTTACGACAGGATTTTTTAGTTACTACACACGACTGATCTCTTTTTTAACACAATTAGTTAGTTTCCTTTAGGAAAATAACTAACTTTAATTTTTTTAATAGTTTGTATACTATCACTCAAGGTGGAATGTAGCATAAAATATAATGGCAAAACAGAGATTAAGTGCGCCGTATGTGGGAGCAGCACGATACTAAAATGATAATAAAAGGATACCAATGCTATTGACCAGGATAAATGTTAACTGTAGCGCTTAGGTTTTCAATATAGATAAATTTTTGATGTCCATCGAAAACCCTTTTGGATAGCATGGTTGCATACATATTCCCTCAATATCTATTTTCATCCCCAATATGTATAATTAAGCTATCCTGACGTTTCCTCTCCGCAATTATCCCTAATCTCTTTAAGCTAAGTGTTCATAATATAAACCTAATTCTAAGTATTTGTTTGTATTCAGCTTTATATTTCTGCAGGTACACAAATTTAAGTTACATTATTGACAGAAGACTGTGTTTGACTAAACTATACAACTAAATTTGTTTAACAAATATCCACAAGTGGAAACCAAAGTTATTGTTTATGGTCAATTATGTGATTCAAAAACTTTAAAACGTTTCTCTTTATCAACAGTAAACATTGCGTATTTTTAGATGTCATTACTAATGGTTGACTTGATAATTTGAAATAAACTAAGCATTAGTTTGGATACTTCATAATAAATAACATTAGTAAAATCCCAATGGGAAGAAATTTAAGGTTCCTACTCATAGGGATTTTACAAATGTATTGATTTTTGTTTATTTTTGTTTAATAACGCTTGGTTTTCTTATTTGTCTACTAGAAAAATTAGTAAGCAATACTGTACAAAAATAGTTTATTTTAAGAATTAAAAATGTGTACGATGACAACTTGATAGTGAGTTGTTTTATGAAGACCCAGATATATTATTTACCAGAAAAAAATTAAAAAAAAGCTTTCCAGACGAGTAAATCAAAAGATTGATCGACTGAGCTGTTTCATATATAGCTTATTACATTAAAGAATAACGCTATATAACACTCCGTGGAACATTCTGATCAAGGATTAAGTGATACGCATAATTTAATCAATATGAAGTAATCCAAGTAATTAGTTTTTTTTAAAACGTTTTTCAATCATTTTTGATTTACTTTATAAAAAAAATAACCAAACTGCTATAATAAGCCAGAAACTCATCATTCATTTACTGTTAAACATTCATGAACTAATCTAAATTACTTTCCAAGATAATTACATGCAGTTACGGATATGTACAACGCATACGATCAGTGTTCTTGTGCATTTAGCATGGTCTAATAAACAAACATCTTGATGACATGCTATGTATAACTTTAAAAAAACTATAAATAATTGATTTCTGTAAAATATATAGGCATTTTTTTTATTAAGGTTTAGATAGTGTGTTTTCAACAATGATGAAACTTCAGGTGGGTTCTACAGTAGATACCAAAAACTTAACCACATGAAACCCCATCCAATAGAGAAAATTGGGTTAACGTCGAAATCATTTACTTAACAGCAAATAAAAGGAAAAGCGATAATCAGAAATAAGGATGAACAATTAAATAAAATAGAATCGTTGCTGTATCAATAATAAGCTGTCAAATAATCAGATGATGACGCTTAACTGCTATATATATATATATATATATATATATATATATATATACATATATATACATATATATATACGCCATGTTGTTACACAAATTTTCAATAATCGAAATTTGGCAGACCTATATGGCAATGAATCTATGACAAAGCAGTACTGTTTGTATAGATATGTGAATAATATTAAACCATTCAAGGCTAATTAAAAGTTAATGATAACAATGTGGTAAGTTATAGGATTACACAAAACAAGTAAAATCTATATTGAATCACGAATTTCTTGGAATGGTTATATAATCTTTCGCATATATATATATATATAAGCCTGATGAAGATCTGTCTGAAAATAAGTGTACGTTTATGTGTGCTGATATAACTTACCGGAAAATTATTTTTGTCATTTTAAAAGAGTACTATTTCAGATAGGTTTGATTATCGAATCCTGCTAAAATTACCTGATTTACATTAAAAATGTATCCGTATTATTTTTTTACTTTATCCCATTCATCTCTGCTAGTATATTTTGCTACATGGTATAAACACTCGCCTACCAACAAAAAAACCTTTCAATACCTTCTAGCAGTGTGATGAATTAATTCTCTTTAGAGAATTACACGACTAATATAAATGTTAGCCACACAATATTTCAAACATTGATAAATTAACAGGCTGAAGACAAATGATGTAGCGATACCCTCTAAATCACATAAAATTACGACCTGTTTAGAATTTGCACTTAAGAAAAAATGGTGACGCTCAACTATAATATACATATCGAGTTTAGTTAGTATACACTAAAATACTGCACAATGTTACTTGATAAGTCGAATAATGTTAGAATAATGTGCATTGTATTGTTTATACAAAATGCTCGCAGTGTAAGAGATGCTTTGAAGTAGGAATTAAAAAATTCAAGCCAATAAAAACTTACTTCAGTAGTGCATACTAAATATCATTTCGTCACTGCTTACAATATACATGAAAATGTGATACTATTTCCATAACACTTATGAAACGTTTATTTTCAAAAATAGAAATGTACTACCTCCCGAGAATAAGATACAAATAGCATTTAGAAATAACAGTAAACTCATATGAGGAAGATAACTTGCACATTATATTCTGCTGAGCATATCATGAATTGATTTTAATTAGACAAACACTGAAACCAAGAAGCAGTGGACATCTGTTTCATCACAGTATATGCTCCTCAGAAATAACCATCAGTCAAATTCAGGCCTCGTGGCATATGCTTAATCTTTCGACTATCTAGTTGACGTCTAATAGTTTATGTTTTTAATTTGCGTCCCTTCACGAAAATGATAATCTATAACTGTCGCACAATATCATAAACTGACCAAAGTTAGAAATGTTACACATTGAGTGTCAGCTCAGTGACCTGAAGGTTAAACACCTGTGACGTGGACAGAAGGATATTAGCTCGACCCCTGACGAGGTAGTGGGTTCGCACCGCTAAAAGTTTCGTTTAAAGACAAAACAGCTGTACAGTGCTTACTGATTTTGAATGGCTGTTCATCTAAAGTTAATTCACAGGGTAAACGAGAAAAACTCAGCAATCCCTGCAAGCCCATATGCAATTATGTAATAGTGTCACATTAGAAAATACCAATAAACCAGATCATTCCTACTAAAAATATACATATAAAAGATATTTTACTGACTAAATACATATTCCCATAACTAATGTAATAATAAAACTGTGTCACTTGATAGAGAGTTATCCTAATGATACATCTTTAATGAGTAAATATAAACACAACAAGATTTGAACCAAATTAAATTTTTAGCTAATTCCATTTTATGTATGAAATTTGAACAAAAAGGTTAAGCTGATCAAACAAATAAGAGAAATACTGTGGAAATTTGAATAAAGAAATAACCAAAATGAAGTGTCAAGTTTGAATTTGAGTTAAATCAAAATGCATGCACCATTGATTTATGGAATAAGAGGATGAAATGGGATAGGAATGAAAGAGAAAGTAACAAAGAAGAAGTTGACCGCTAAGAACTAAAAAAATTTGCATAAAGACTTCAAAAGATGGAGTGAAGAACCATCAGAAAATAATGAAAAATTGTTTTAAACTAGATTTATGAGGACGAATATAGCATATGTAAAAGAGTATGTGTCTATACACTTCTTAGAGAAAAGCATTAGTATAGACTTTGCTTATAATCTTTTGTGCAAAACTTCAAAAAGCTTTAAAAAAGAAAAAAAAGTAGAGATATTAAATAACAGAATCTAGTACTTTTAATTAAGTAACATAATCTTTACTAGATTCAACGAGTTGTACTGGTATATTACGCTTAACTTTACAGTTTGATAAAGAGATCAAAACTATTACAATAACACTAACTGTGTTCGTTTTAGTAATTTTATGCAAATAAGAAACTTTTCCTTTAAGAGTTCAAAATAAAGACCCTTAAATAAAGTAAAAATGTAAAAATACAATTATTTGAAAAAAAATATAAAACTTATGTAAAAACATATCTTTTGCAAAAATGAATTCTTTTTCTACATCATGAAAAATAAGCAGAAAATGGTAAAATCTCTAAGGAAAATCCATTAGAATCAAAACTGTAATAGGAAAGAAAGTAAACATTATAATGAAGATAAATAAATTAGCAGTTGATGGTTTAGGTAGAAATGATTAAAGACTTCATCCAACACCAGATCGCTGAATATAGAATTCATTCATTAAATAATGATAACTTCACAGTATTTTTTAAAATATATCTCTTTCATTAAAAATAGAGATATTGTAATATGATATGAGAAGAAATAAAAATGCTCTGAAATGGTATGTACATAAACACCATACTTTTTCAACCCACTTATTAACATTTTAACAAATGAGGTGTTGGAATGAAAATGATATTGATACTTTATACCATCCTAAGTACAATCTTTAGTGAACTAAGAAATATTCTAACATTATTTATTCCACTATCTATACTATTCGATAACTTTCAAGTTATAGGACATAAAATGATGGATTTTTTTCTACAACACTACTACAATTTGATGTTAACACAGGCTAATTAAAAAAACTGCATTGAAAGTTTTGTTTTTGTTTGCAATATACCATAACCATGACAACTATGAAAAACAAGGTACTCAAATGACTACTAGATAGGTTTACTATGTAAAAAAACATTTCTAGTATAAAATAACTAATACTGCAGCATATTTACCTATTATCTGAGACTGAAGTTTCTAACTTTTATCACTATCCAAGCATAGTCTACTCCATTAAACTGAACATCAGTTACGTTTTAGAAAAAGTTTACAACCTTCCAATATGGCAGCAAACATGTTTGGTTTAATTACTGAGATACTTCATTAACTGAGTTTTAAAAATCCGGTTTGATACTATGATTAATTTTCTGATGGACACCTCAAAACGAATTCTTCATTCTCAAACAAATTTTATTAGTTTTATAAATCCCTTTTTATAAATCACTCGTTTCATCAACATTCATATATGCTGACAAAATATATAACCTGGCGTTTAACAATGCGTTCTTATTCACATTGTATTCAGCCTAAATTACTCATAATACTTAGATTTACTTTGTTCCAAATGTATATCGTAAAACATAACAAAAGTGTATTAATAGCTTAAATAGGAAGGAACTAACAGTTGGAATGTGCTGAAAACATTTCATATATATTTTTTAAGAGAGATTCGTCGCATAACGTCCTCTACAAAGTAAATAAGAGCCTATGAAAAGCAGTGTTTTCGTTTCATGTGTATTGCAAAAGCAATAACTTTGTACATATAGAAATCAGAACAATTCATACAAAAGTTACTTGTCCAATCGTTTATCTTATTATGGAATTACCCTGTGAACCTTGTTTCTTTAAATTATCAGTATATTCTTATGTTATTCTATTAACATTATAAAATTTTACAAGCAAACCTGTCTTTATAAAGCTGTTGAACTTCTAAGCCAAATTTATTTACTCGTATTTCCCTGTCTATCTCTAGCACGATCCATTTCCGAATTCACCTCACTGATTGCGCAACATGCTTGCTGTAATTACTATTCTGTCCAGCCCAAGATTTATCTTAAAACATTAAGCAACCCACTTCGATAATTCGCCATCGGTCTATGACACTATTTATTCAACATGTATACGAATAACATAATGGTAATGTATGAAATTTGGACTAGGGCATAGAAGGCCTTTTCAAAGCCGACTATATTCATTGTTATCTAATCTAAGAAGTATGTAACGCAATAATACTTTTTATATTATATACTCTTTAAATTAACACACCTGGTTTATAAAGTATTTCCATTCATTCATCAACAACGTAGAACTAGGCACATACGCTCATAGGTTCAAGTTGTCATACCAAATTACTCAACTATACTTGACACTATTTATATTATATCAAAAAATTGAACTTACACAACTACAACATAACAATACTATCAAAAACGTTTGCAGAGCGCCCGCCACACCCGTTATCCAGCCAACCCGAACGAATAGTAGAATGCCGAATATATTTTGACAGCATGGTAGAAAAACACCTAATATAGTGCCCAGACGTTTGTTCTGCAAACAAAATAAAGATAAAAAATACTCACGATTTGACAGAGGTATCCGTTATTTTAGTAATGTCATGGACCAAGTAAAACGAAACAGGTTTACCAATTATTTATAAAACTATGACTTTATTCCACGGTGAAAACTTAGAAGCAGGATCATCACTCCAAGTGATAATTGATGTAAGACCTTGCATAGTTGAGCTTTAATTGATACAGCGTTTATGATAATAAAACAAAGTCCCTGATATTTAAACTTTTGTTTGTTGGCTGGTTCACTGATTTAGCCCTGAATTTCAATAATGGAAAATACCTGCCCTTGCAGCTAAGAAAACACGAAACAATTAAAAAAATTGGTTTGCTAAAGATTTATACTAATCAGACATTCATTTTGACTAACACAACTAAAGATTGAAAAACCTCTACTGTTATTCCGAGACTGATTTCGTACTAAGCGTTTGTATAAAAACTCTACCAGAAACATGTATTGCTGAGCTTATCGCTTTAACAGTTGTACAAAAAAGATAGAAGGGTAAAAATACAAACCAACGGTGACATATTTGACACAATCGCAAACAAGGTACTTATTCAAAAAATTGGTGAAAATATAATCACAACTGAAAATAAAACACTGAAAAATAAAATGCAAACAGATTAACGGGTGTGAACTTTAAGTGTAAACTAATATGTCATTTGTTTACATTCGGATAAATATCGAATACATTTGGATATGGCTTACCATCTGTTAATACTTAGAAACTTGTAGTATGTCACAATCTGACCATATTTGAGCACTTGTGAGATGCTGGGCATATGAACCAGCCGCTTAAAGTGATCGAAAGTGATAACATTATTCAATTTATTTTAGTTACCAACATTTCACTTCAAATTAAATCAGGATATACTGCACAATCTATTCTCTATAGACAAGAATATATTTAATATGACTCAGATATGAGGATGTAAAAAGTTACTCTTTGTCATAAGCGAAATTTTACCCTTCATCAGCCTACTAAAGATGATAGAGTAACCTAGATGCGTAAGATAACTAACCAGTTTTTATCCTTATTGCTGTTACCTATTAGATCAATAATATCTAACTTTTACTCATTAAGTAATAAATTAGCACTTCTTGTCTATATTAATAAGACTCTTAAGTAAAATAGTGGCTTCAGTAGACAGGAATGTTAGCTGCATACTTAGGCCTGAACCGGATGATTGCAAAGTAAAAAAAGTCAGTTTTTACAGGCATAAAATACTATCTAAAGCGACAACATCGGTAAACGTAAATGTAAAGTTGAAACATGAAAGTTGTAAAAAACTAAAATTATTTCAGGTAGCCATATCAAAAAATGTCTTTGCAAAAAATAAAACTAAAATGATTTCATCATGAAAAGAACACCCTTTGTAATTGTAGATTTTTAACTCTGAATAATATATTGATGTGGAGTAAATATAACACTAGACAGCTAACTTACATCATTTGATTTTGTTTGCTTTTCTCTCAATTGTTTAGTTTCACCCACAGTAGGCTCTATGCCACCAGTATAGGCGGCCAGCTTACCAAACCAATTACTCATAGGAGGTAATGCTTTTCCATCCTCCTTAAAAAAAGGCAAGAATTGAAGTACTTTGAAAATTTAAGAAAACAAGACATCCGTAAAGACGGCTTAGCAAACCATTTTGGACTATAAAAGTCTATCAGAACTAAATTCGCTTCTAAATAATTGTATTATTACTATATACATGGTTTAATATAATTATAATTTGACACCAAACATTATCATCTGAAACTGGGTACAAATAGAGAAAAGATTTGCATTGTGCACTCATAAATATTGAGTACCCATTCTATGAGTAAACTAATGATGTAAACAGACATTCTAAATAAATCAAGATCATATCATCATATAAAATAAGTATAAGTCACGTTGCTTCTACTTAAAATTAATTATATAACAATATTGTAAGCAACCTATTTCAAGCCTTACTTTTAACTCAAGGAAACAAATAAATGAAACGATAGTAATTAATCGATAGTTTTTTTAAATAATGACGTTACGAAATATAATATTACCTCAAACAGATTAAGCTGCGTATTATCCTCATCTTCGGCTTCGATATCTTCATCAACAACTTCAGTCGGGATACCGGCTAGTTTTCAACAAATCATTTATTTTAAAATAAAAAAAACAGAAAGACAAAATAACGTAACTTGCACTTATTTTACATCAGCTTTACAAACAAATACGAGTATGAAGTTCTTTTCTTTTACACAGTATTTTCATGTCCACCTGGAAGTATAATTCTTTTAATCTTCATTTAACAAGCGAATCCCTGTAAAATGTTTATGTAATGACTCATAAAGTCCACTACATAACAAAATAGATACAGTTCAGAGACTCAAAATTGATATACACACTATTACAATGACAGAAACCACTGTGAACATCTAAGACAAAAGACAGTGAAATCGATAAATACTTGCATAATATAAAAAAACAATTCATAAAATCAGTTTGTATAATAGAACTGAATTTATGCTATTTTTAAAATATCTTAACCTGTCTGCAGAGACAATAAAACCACCTTACTAATATGGATATTCAAGTTAACTTATTACTGCTTTCAGCGACGTTTACGACACTAATTTAAAATAAGCGATCCTGATATCACAAAGTTAAATTGATCTAATAACAGCAGTGCACCTTTAGAAGGATTCGTTTTATGCAGATTATCCAAGCGAAAACTAATTAACCCATGCACCAATATATAAATCAATAAGCGATAGAATTATCCGTCTTTAATAATCATGAAAATTTTCAAAATCTAAAAGAATCGATGAATGAAGCTTGGAATAAATAACACTTACAAGAAGGCATTAGTCATGAAACATTATTATAACAGATGCTTCAACAAGGTTTGCACCATGAAATAAAATTTTATAAAACTCTGTTACCCGATGATTTAGTCGATTTGTCAAAAGTCTAAGATTCAACTCACCAGCTACAAAATCAAACTATTTTTAAGTCTCTTCATACTTTGAACTTCTTATCTCACAGCAAAGTTGGAAGTGAATTATTCTTTTGGATTTTGCGAGAAACGAGCTAATTGTTAAATGACAGATACTGTATTTGTCTGACAAATAAGTGAATTCTAACACGTAAAGATGAACAAATTTATCATGTTTTGAACTTCCTACTGATAAGAAAAAGATTCGAAAATTATGTGCTTCGATAAAAGAACCGATATACAATGACTCGGACACATTTTTAGTTGCAATACTGAGTTTTAAAGATGTATCCCTAGAAAACAGACAAATTCCAGGAGTGGAAAAGATATCTCTGGTTTTCATTTACTAAAACTGTGAAAAATTGCTATGAACATAAAACCACTAAACGGCCGAACTTCATAATAAAGCATTCAGTCAAGCGATCTACCGGATAATTTCGAAAAGTAAATGATTATTTATGTTCATTTATAACAAATTAATCTAACCTATAGTTTGACTTTGCAATAAAAACTTACCATAAGCCTCAGTAGATTCTCCTAATAGTGACAACTTTGTACTTTTTAATTCTGAGGCCTCGACAGACTGAACACTGAACTTTTTACTAATTTTGCGAACACTCATGTCAGGGAGAGCGACCGAAGATGAAGCAAATTGAATGTTGGTATGAATGCAGATGTAAAATTGAAGGTCAAATAGGTGCAAAATAACAAAAAAACAATTATGATAATTCCGGCTTCATTTGTCAGTATTGTACAAAGTAATATTTTAGAAACAACATTTCGCTGTTGATTTTGGTCCTAGGTTGTTAATGTAAATGGTTTCAAAATGTTGTGGACGGATGTTATTGTTAAACTGACTATTCAGCTTAATATGGACGGACCACAAGTTTTTCTTCAGGTTTGTACGTAGATATATGAGACGTGTAAAAAAATAAATAAATGCCAGTAGGTTAATGGAGATTTGGCCCATGAGTCTTTGTTGGAACGAATTTGTTGAAAAGAAATCAGTTTCTTGTTCATTGTCACATTTAAGTGCAGTTGACCTGCTGTATAATTGTCGGTTCAAACTCCTAACCCATTTTTTACCCTTCTAGGCTCACAAAGTGACCTTTAAATCTTGTTTCAGGGTGTCCCCGTGTAGCATTATTTTGCTTTTAGAGTAGGGGGGAGTAAGGAATTATGTTTTAATACCATGAAGGCAAATAAATATGTTGAAATATTACAAGTAAGTCATAGCCAATAGTAGGTCTTAAGGCGTATTATTAAAGATCCATTCCGAAGGCGTTTAATCACACTTATCATGTGACCGACGGTCATACTGGCCCAAAGTTTTTTCCGCCAGAAACTCATATAAAGGTATTGTTATAAATGCGATCTCATTTGTTTCGCGAACGAGACAACCTCAAAATTATTAGGTCATTAGTCACCCTATGCCTATTTTTCTGGCTTTAAATCCGCGTCGTATCATTCTTGTAAGACCCAATACTCATAATTGGAGAGTAGTTACCAAAGTTTTACATCATCACGAACTGGCAATAATTAAGAAATTATCTGTCAAGGCAGGTCATTTATTTGAATTAGCAATGAGGTATTCTTAGAAGAGAGCTCTAGAAATTCACAACGGCAGCCTTCAGCCTGAAGTAGTCGGCACTAAATAACTGAGTGCTCTTATATAACTTAAGTCAACCTGACAGACATATTTATCTACATCTATTTTAGCCTGTAGATTAAACAATTTGTATTAACTTATAAAATGAGTGATATATATTTTTTAAAATTCCAATCAGTAGATATTAAGATTTCTGACGTATCGCGGCTTAATGTTAGTCTCTTTTTTAGTTCAATGAATAACCGATTTGAATTAATGCAAGATTAAATAATACAATGGAACAAATCAGAATCGAAACAAGTTCGTAAAATTGAAATACGAGTTTCGATCATGTCATATCAAGTCACTTAGGTCTAGGCTGCTTGATGTGATACATGTGTGCATGCATTTGTTAGTGTATTATGTAAAAAGATCATGTGAAATCGTAAAAATAAATTGTATGTATGTTCATGTGAATGAAATTTCAATGTAATTTAATTGTGATCGGTTAGATAGAAAGTCCATACTGGGTGGATAGGAAGGCCTTCACTTTTATTAAGTGCAGTTGGATTTAACAAAATGTGAAGTGCTTCAGATATTCGTTCTTCCTTATAATTGGAAAAACCTTTTTGAATAATTTGGATATTTTTAATATCGATTTTATGGTTATGATAGATAGCATGCACTGCTATTGCTGATTTAATCTAATTTTCAAGTTCAACAGGATTATTGGTAGGTCGTTTGGAATTTTAAAAACACATATCACTCATTTTATAAACAATCTATCCGATACTCAATTTATTCGAATTTATCAAAGTTAACCTTGGTAATGATATATACAAATTCGCATTAACTTAATTTTAACAAATGGTTGGCAAAACAATCTCTTAGTTACTTGTGGAGAAAATCACACGACCTACTTCTATCGAACCTTGGGCCGAAGAAGCCATCGGTAATTGAATCACCTAAATCAAAGTATTTAGAGTAGTGAAAACAACTATACACCCTCCTTGTACTCTCTTGGTGGTCCTGGTGTCAAAGAAATAATCTGAATATAACTCGGCAATGCCACATATGCTTCTAATCATTAACATTCTAAGGAAAATAAAAATTACTGCCCCCAGAGTTACAATTAAGGTTTTTCTGTGCGTGCTAAAAACCTCATCTGGCAAAAATCACACACCATATCACCAAACCTTAAAAAGGATCAATTCCCTCAAACGTTCTACAAGGCCAACCATGATCATAGCTTGGCCAGAAATAAGCAATACATACGAGTTCAATGCAAAACAAAATACATGTCCTATATTTCCTTTATTAGGCATGATTCAACTTTAAACTCAGTCGACTATTACCTAAGTGTATGTCAGAAATAACGTCTGGTTTCTAACTAGAGGCTTTAGAAAATTACAATGGTCCTTCTATCAGTCAGAAAAATTTCGCTTCTTTTCGAGTAACAGCTGTGGTAATTTGACCTCAATGACAGATCAACTCCAAACATTACGTTGCTACAAGGCGGATAATAACATTGTGGTATCTCATTCATTAAAATGATGATCCGGCTTTTTTGCAATTAACCATACTGGCAGGCAAGAGAGAAGTAACTTGCAGCTGAGAGGAGTGAAAAATGTACCATACGTTGATGAACTTGATGTTGTGTAAACAATAGTCGCTATATTTATAAAGTTGTATTCACTCAGTAGTCATATGGAAAATTTTTAGAAATTATTTTCAATAAAGTCTACAATTTAATCCTCGAACCTTATGATATTTGTGATCTTAAGGCACATGTTGGACTGCATTACGTGACTCGTGAATGATTTATAGGCACTGGAGTTTTTTATACAAGTCATGTGCTATAAGGTTCAGATGGATATTCTGTATAAACAGTTCATATCTCTGTTGTAAGGTGAACCTGTTGCCACATGTTGAATGTGTGATACTGTAGCAACTTAGATTGACTAGTTAAGAGTTGACCTCAAACTTTAAGTATACGCCAAAACAATAAAGCACAAGCATTCATTTAATTCCTTATTCTGCATGGGGTTTATCTTTCCTATTACCTTATATTGAATGATGTAAGGTATTGTATGTTTGAATCAATAGATCGCGTTTCACTGTCACTTCCTACGATAATGAAATGAAAACCTATTCCCTAATAATATGATTTTTTCTGTTAAATAGAACGGGACGTACCAAGACGTTAAACTGGTTAGCCTAGCATTAAACACAATATTTCTTTTCTGTTATAACTACAACTATTTCTTTTCGTATTCATTCGTAAAACTAAGCCTTCTGCTCTGCAATAATGAATATTGCGTTCATATATTTTTTGAAACATATTTCATTTTTATCGCTAGGTATTACTATTAGACTCACTATTGTTCCGTTTTTATTACAATATAATATTGTTTAAATAACATGTCAGACTCAATCCGAACCAAAACCTTAGAGGATGTGTCATCAGTAGACATAAACACCGTTATGACTAGGAAAATATGACTCCCGGAATTCGATCGTAGTAACGCCGAGTTGTGGTTTGCTCAGCAAGAGCATTATTTTACAAAACACCATATTTTCTCTGAAAGGAGTTCGATATCAAAATTTGTATTCAGTCCTACTCGCTTCAATCGACAAGGAAGTTTGCGACTTGCTTTTCAGTCCACCAACACCACAAACGAACACCATCCTAGAACGGAATTTCATAAATCATCTATCATTATCAGATGGACAAAAAATCCGAAGGTTCTTTCAAGGAGAAACATTAAGTGGTAGGTCACCGTCAGTTTTTGCGTCTTCTCCAAGCTTTAGTGAATGACAACACAGTGGGTGATGCAGTCCTGAAACAAGGATGGATACAAGCTCTCTCATGCTACGTCCGACACTGTTTGGATGCACAAGATCCTAACACCTCTTTATCTCATTTAACACGTATTGCAGATAGAATAATGGAAAGAAGTCCTTCAACTGCATCACGTATGATACATCATACTCAAAAAGAGGAATCAGTAAGTTATACGGTCATAGCACAACGCATTGCAAGTATTAAAAGTCTCACAGAAGCTGTCAGCGAAATGCGAATGGGTTATAGAGACAGGAGCAGGTCACCACAACGACTAAGATCCTAGTCACGTTACAGGTCACAAGGGTTCAAACAATTTCGTTTGTATCATTGAAAATTCGGTGTTCGATCAACCAAAAGCAGCTAACCATGCACCTGGCCCGAACAGACTCCAACAAATATGGGAAACACATAACCCCTTCCAGGGTTGCGACAACTGAGGAGGAGTGCCTAATCAGTTGCTTCTTTTACGTTAGAGACAGAAATTCAGGCTTGAATTTTTTGGTGGATACTAGTGTTGCACTTAGTATCACTTCTCAGAATAAAACCAAGCTGAGCCGAGAAACTTTTTGAGTTACACTTCAAGCTGCCAACAAAACTGAAATCGCGACGTTTTGGCAGAAGACTATAACACTAGATTCGGGGTTTAGAAGGCGATTTCCCTGAGTTTTCACTGTAGTCGATCTAGATCTGGTAATATTCGGGATGGATTTCTTAGTGAGATATGAATTTTAGTTGAAACAATAAAAGGTGTTTGACATTAAAAGAAACCTCAAAATATACAAAAGGTAGAGAAAGTCAAATCTCATCTCTAAACTGGATACAAACTTCGCCGGTAGATTAGATTATAATTATGAAATTTAGTATGTAATTCACGCCAGTTTACAGGCATGCTCATTATGGTACAGAAAGGTTAACTCTTACATAATAGAACATTAGAGCTTAACAAAAACAAGTGGCTGAACAGCAATAACATTCACAGAACACTGGGTTCTTGTGCAAGTAGGTTGAATGCAAGCAAGAAAGCCGTCAGCCATCAGCAGAAAGGTACTTTTGATCTTCAGTATTCAATGATACATGAATAGAGAACATATTAAAATATTCAATAATTTTAGGTCAAAGTGTCATAAACGTAATACTAGGAAGATTTAGATAACAGATAGTTGTTTGAAATAGTCAACTGTAGCATCAAGTACCAACATGACCTTGTGTGAACAGCATCTTGTGGGAGAAGGATGGAGATCGGAAGTATCACATCAAAGTATCATGAATAGACCACAAAGACGCACTTTCCTTTTCAACGTAGATTCTGGGTAATAGTGTCAACATGACACAGAAGTTGGGAACTAAAAAGTAAACGACAAAAGAACAAGTAGCAGGGCAAGTGAACACAACTATCCAATTAAGGACATCTGATTGCAGTGAAACCTAAGGCGTACCTGTTGCATTATATGAAGCGTATTTGTTATTTTTCTTTTCTTGAAAAACATAGACTAATAGTAGATATAACTATGATAAATTTTAGATTCACTGTAGGATGAAAAGCTCAGGGAAGTATAGTATAGGGAGATTAGAAGTTTACTGAATCACCTCTAAGAAATTTATAGATATTATGAGATCGCAGAGCACTATCAGCCAGAATAGAAAACGTTCCATTGCCTGCAGATGAATAGTCCAAAACTCTCAAGACCTGTAAGTAATTGTTCTAGAAGTGTCATTAAAAAAATACTAAATGCCAGAAGGTCCATTAGTTGTATTAAGTAAGTTTCGAATACCGGCATAACCTAATTAGAGGTTTATTGCGAATCTAAACTGTGCAAGAGAGCTACATTATTGTATGATTTCTGGTAACCAGTTCCAGAGGTTGGCTTGGCGTGCAACAAAGAAGATGGACTTGAATTTACTAGTGGATCTCCGCAGATTTACCAGAAAATCTTGATTTTTTACAAGTCAAACATACATATTCAACCATATTTCAGATAAATCTGGAAGAAGACATATGATTGGCTAATATAGTGTAACAGACATATTAGTCAAAGGCAAGGTCTCATATATATATATATATATATATATATATATATATATATATCTTGTATATTATTGGTTTATTGTTGTTGCAATACATGCGAGTGAATGACCAGTTGGCTTCTTGATAAATCAGTCGGATTATTGTGCTTAAGTAATAGATTAAGGCAGGACTGGGTGCTAGCTGTAAGACAAAGCGCTGCGAATAATATAACTGATAATATCGGTTATTCCTGCTCAGATACAATAATGTCAAATCAGCACAATCTGTTATATTTTCTTCATGAAGAGTCTTATAAAGTATCGTAAGATTTGGTTTGACCCTTCTGACTTATAAAGGGTCTTATTTCCAAGCATAGTATCTATCATTACAGGGTCGGCCAGGGGTTAGTTGCCTAGTAAGATGCCGTTGAACCTATTTTCTGTCGATCTAGTGAACGCATGCAACTATGTACAATTGGGCGGTACTCAAGCAGAGGTCTAACACAGATTTTATAAAGAATAACTTCATATTCGTTAATATGATAGTTACGATGAATAAAACCAATGTCTGCGAGCTTTAGAGACCTGTGATAAAGTATGCTCGGTAAAAGATGAACTGTTTGAATACCTTACTTCTAAATCGCAAATACTACCTAGCTGACGAAAGTTGTGTTCGTTAAAGTATGGGTTGATCTCGGAGTTAGATTTTTTGAAGTATTGGTACCCTGACTTTTGTGTGTTAAGGGGACGAAACCATTTATTGCACCATTCACTTCGTTTATTGAGATCTTTTTGTATCATGTCATTAACATTTCGACCTTCACCTGGATAGAATGCGTAGACAACTTTGAGGTCATTCGTAAACATAAGGGTTTTACCCTCATGAAAACAGTGGTGTATGTTATTAACATACATAATGAATAATAACGGTCCTATAACTGAACCCTGAAAGACACAACTAGTGATATTTTGAGGACGGGAGAGATGTCATCCTAGTTTTACTAATTGAATGGATCATTCAAAAATGAGGCTATCCAGTCATACAATTTGTCCGTCATTCCAAAGGCTTTCAATTTATGTAAGAGAGATGAATGATGTGCTTTGTCAAATGCCTTAGTAAAGTTGAAATATAGAATAACAAATAGTCTCCCGCCATAATTTATTTTATAGTCAAAGTATTTTAGGTGGCACGTTATGCAGGATTTGGATGCAGGATTTCTTAGATGTGAAGCCGTGCTGGGGAAATATAATTAGTTAGTGCTTAACTGAGTGCTGGGATGGCTCCAACAAAACTCAACGAAGCCTCCAGATCTCTTGAAAGAGCCGAAGACATTCCATCAAATCACTGATTAATAGAACATTCCAGAATCATTGACGTTGGACGTTCTGATTGGGTGACAGTTAAAACTTTTTAATTCGGATTGGATGGATTATAACACTGACTTTTGTTGTTCATAAAACTATAAATACACGAATATTTTGTACCTAACTTACTCTCCAGCTTACTGGGATAAAGTTCCTGTCTACTCGTCTCCTGTCTTCTAATTTGCGACCAGAAGGGTTCAAACGTTCGAGTGCCAAGTTAGTCCGCGACTGGTCAAGCATCAAGTACGAGACTTAACAGTAAGTAAGTGTACATCTCCAATTTTACAACCTTTTTTAGGGCTCTACATAAAACAGAAGTGTAATTAATTGGTCGGTAGTTTTCGATACTGAGACTAGAGCCATTTTTAAAGCGAGGAATCATATATGTGGTTTTTCATGATCTAGGGAAAGTTCTACCTTCTAAGGAGAAACTACATACTTTGGTAAGCAGTATTGGGAAGGCTGAGCTTCGATACTTATTCAAATTAACCGGTATTCCATCCTCTCCGCTACTAAATGAAGGTTTTAGTGATTTCATAGCACCTCTAACATTACTGATTGTAAACTCCAAACCAGTTAATTTATACTGGTTAAAATTTCTGATCGTTCCTTTTAACATGAAATGTATCTGATTAAAGAGTGTGCAAAGGATTCACTAAACGCTTCACAGATCTCCATAGAGTTACTAGTCATTTTATTTTTGAAATTTAGAGTAGTAGGAAGACTGGATGGGGCACAAGGTTTCGTTCTGAGGGTGGCTGGTAAATAGGTTAACTTGTCAGGCGATTTCGAATGCATTTTTTTTGTCTTCTAATTCTCTTGTTTCCCTGTAGTTCGCTATATTCACGAATACTGAATGAATACTAAAAATTACAGAAAATTCATGCTGAATAGATAATTTTTTCATCTTTTTCTTAGTTTGTTTATAAATTTAACAAAAATGCATTCGTTATTTGGGATATGTGGTTTATCACTTTCAAAGGTGTGACACAGTCAAGACATGTAGTTACATTATGGTAAAAAGCTTCTAGTGAGTTTAAAACCTCACAAGAGGAGACAAATGTCTCAATTAACATCAAGTAACTGCTTTTTGGTATGAGACCAGTTAATCTGAGCATAGTTTCTCCGAAAATCAATAGGATTGTTTCTCCCACTTTTAGTAAATAGACATCCACTGATAATTAACTGTCAAATGACAACTTTGTGATCGCTGCCAGGAAATTGAAGGCTAGTATTCTCTGTATAGTCAAAGGCATTATGTAAAAGGATTAACTCTAATAAATTTAAATTGCGTGTAACTTTACGTACTATTTGAGTACATGCATTACCTTGAAGTATTCCGAAGAATTTATCATGATATGGAGGTTCATGTAAAGGGTTTCAAGTAACAGAAAGCACATTGAAGTCTCCTACTATTAACTTGGTCACAGGCAACAATGATAATGATGCCAATAAATGACTTGATTGTTGGGTAAAGGTATAAGTAACATTAGGCGGTCTCTAAATACAGCCTATCTGGTACTGACGGTGGGAACAGTTATCAATGCAGACAAATATAGCGTCATCTAAAAGTTCTCTACCTCCCGGAGAGATAAACGATGAAGAAAAACAGGATTGAACGTATATTATGCATCCCCCACCTTTTCCTGAATTTCGATCTTTGTGGTACATGACATAATTATCAACTTCAAGTGTAAGCTCTTTAATATCAGAAATACACCAAGTTTCGGTAGTTAGGACACATCATGCGTTAACCAAGTACATTAAACATTTGGGACGAGTGATTTTACTGCAGAGGTAAACGGAGTTAAATAGAATCATGGAGAACTGTGTAGAAATAATGAAATTAGATAGATCCCGAGTTACCTGAACTAGTGAAGAATCTTTATGATCGTTGTTTCGATTGGAAAAAGAAGATGAAGTATAGGGGAGTGGTAATTTAATTGCTAGGTACGTTCCGTTCTATTTTAACAGAAGAAACAATAATCTTTGGTAACAGGTCTTTATTTTAAGGCCGGCACAGGAGACAGTTGGAGCGGAATTGCTAATCATTCAAACACACAATGTCTCTCAACATTCAATATAAGATAATAGGAAATATAATCCCCATAAAAGAATAAGGAAGTAAATGAATACTTAAGCTTTCTTATCTACGTGTATACATAAGTTGTGAAATCATCTTTTAGCTAGTTAACTTAAGTCGCTACATTAGCTTCCTCCTAGAATTGACTTCCGTAGGAACGTCAGTTCGATCAACTTTACTATTAGAAATTATCTATTGAGCTACAGTAGCAGAACTACGATAATTTTATTAGTAAAGTTGATCGAACTGACGTTCCTACGGAAGTCAATTCTAGGAGGAAGCTAATGTGGCGACTTAAGTTAACTAGCTAAAAGATGATTTCACAACTTATGTATACACGTAGATAAGAAAGCTTAAGTATTCATTTACTTCCTTATTCTTTTATGGGGATTATATTTCCTATTATCTTATATTGAATGTTGAGAGACATTGTGTGTTTGAATGATTAGCAATTCCGCTCTAGCTATTTTAAGCTTATCAGGTGCTAGTCTCCTAGGCTTAGTAAAAACAGGTGCACCTTCCGTTCTGATTATATGACATACTTTTAACTTACTTTCGGAAGTTTGAGGGTTTGATTTTGTTAGGTTTGGAAATTCCGTGAGTATATCCTGGAACTTTTCCGTTGTTACTGGCGGAGTTTGTATTAAGTTTAGAGATGTGATATTACTTTCTATGCCTTTTGTGAATTTCGAAGTTTCTTTTAAAGTCAAACGTCGTTTTTTAGTGTCAACTAGAAATTCATATCTCTCTAAGAAATTTATTCCTAATATTACTAGATCTAGATCGGCTACAGTGAAAACCCAAGGAAATTGTCTTCTAAACCCCAAATCTAGAGTCAACGTTTTCTGCCCAAACGTCGCGATTTTAGTCTCATTAGCAGCTTGAAGTGTAACTGAGGAACTTTCTCGACCCAACTCGGTTTTATTCTTAGGAATGATACTAAGTGCAGCACCAGTATCTACCAAAAAGTTCAAGCCTGAATTTTTGTCTCTAACGTAAAATAAGCGACTGTTTAGGCACCCCTCCTCAGTTGTCGCAACCTGTGGAGGGGTTATTCGTTTCCCTGGTTCTTCGAAGTCTGTTTGGGCCAGGCACATCTGGACCCTTGCGACCTGTTCCGTGATTTGGATCTTGGTCGTTGTGGTGACCTGCCCCTATTTCTATCACTCGTTCGCATTCTACTGACAGCCTCTGTGAGACTTTTAACACTTGCAATCAGTTGTGCTATGACTGGATCATTTGTTGATTCCCCTTTTTGAGTATGATGTACCATACGTGATGCGGTTGGGGGACCTCTTTCCATTATGCGGTCTGCGATCCGTGCTAAATGAGATAAAGAGGTGTCAGGATCTTGTGCGTCAAAACAGTGTTGAACGTAGCATGGGAGAGCTTGTATCCATCCTTGTTTTAGGACTGCTTCACCCACTGTGTTGTCACCCACTAAAGCTTGCAGATGACGCAAAAACTGTGATGGTGACCTATCACCTAATGTTTCTCCCTGGAAAAGCCTTTGAATTCGTTGTCCATCTGATAATGATAGACGGTTCATTATTTCTCGTCTTAGAATGGTGTATGGTTGTGGTGTTGGTGGACTTAATATCAAGTCACGGACTTCTTTGGCTACTGAGGGAGGTAGGACTGAACATAAGTCTCGATAGCGAACTCCTTCAGATTTTATATTGTGTCTCGTGAAATAATGCTCTAGCTAAGCAAACCACAACTCAGGATCACTACGATCGAATTCTGGAAGTCGGACTTTTAAAGTCATAACGGTGTCTATGTCTAACACTGACATATCCTCTAGGCTTTTAGTTGGGGTTGAGTCTGACATGTTATAAACAATATATAATATAATAAAAACGGAAAACAATGAGTCTAATAGTAGCACCTAACGATTAAAATGAAATACTAAATATAATATATATATATGTAATCTAGATTACTGCAAAAACAGAAGGCTTATTTAACGTACAATAAAAAGATAAATATAAAGTTCAATACAGGGCTCACCAGTTTAATTGCTAGGTACGTTCCGTTCTATTTTAACAGAAGAAACAATAATCTTTGGTAACAGGTCTTTATTTTAAGGCCGGCACAGGAGACAGTTGGAGCGGAATTGCTGATCATTCAAACACACAATGTCTCTCAACATTCAATATAAGATAATAGGAAATATAATCCCCATAAAAGAATAAGGAAGTAAATGAATACTTAAGCTTTCTTATCTACGTGTAAACATAAGTTGTGAAATCATCTTTTAGCTAGTTAACTTAAGTCGCTACAGTAGAAATGAGACATTGGTCATAGGGTGGTTAAGTGGGGATACTTTGTCGGCTGGTAGTGTACCATCTATATGATGATGTGGAATAAGTGAGGACTAAACAGAAACGGGTATGACGGGATAATGAGAAGACAGACGTAGGAAGTTTGTTGTTTGTATAGAATGCTAAGTTATCAGTTGGGGTTCCATCTAAGTTCATTGCGGTAAGGAATAGTGGTTCATGTGAAAAAAATCTAGTGGATTGTATGTAGGCAGCTAGTAATTATATAGTGGCACGTTGTTATGCTATGCCGCAGAAGCATTACCAAGTAACCCGTGTTTATGATGCACTGAAGATTGAGGGGGGTTTATTAATGGTGCGTGCGAACTCTATGTAAGCATGTGGCTGCCAAAGGGAAGTTAAGTGCTACTTGTGTAGTTATAATGGGCCTGCTGAGAATTGTTTTTAGGTATCTTGTAAGTGTGTCCCATCCGGTCTTTATGCTGATTTTTGCTGTTTAGTGGTATGCAGTCGGAGTACATATGGTTGGGATTCAAGAATATGCAGACTGTACAATTTTAAGCTCATGAGGTCTGTCTTTTTGAGTTCTTAAGGGATTGGGAGTGCGCTCTGCCATACTGAGGATATGGTGCGTAGATTTACCGTGGTTGTTTTTGGTAGTGTTCCAATGAACAGAGTAGTTGGTTTGCAACGAAATGTGTCTCGCCAGTATTTGTTGTGAAACGCAAAAAGTTTACTTGCTTTAGATACATTTGCTGCTGTGCTGTCCGGCTTAATTTTGTAGGTAATTTCAAAGAGCTCTGGTCGGTCCCAAGTGAAGTATTATTTGTAGTGAAGGGTATGGTATCCTGTAACTTATGAGAAATTTTGCTTTTTCTCTGCTTTGATGTAATGGGCACAGTTTGCATACTTTTGTAGGCTTGAGTTTTAGAGTGCCTTGATATCTTAGGGTAGCATTGTGATATGCAGTCAGGTTTCTCTAGCTTACTATGCATAGTCGCATGTTAATACTAATAATAGTTTATTCTCAGGTAGCATTTTGTACATGAGAGCATACCAGTTTACAGGCATGATCAGAATGATATAGATTGTTTTTAATAGGTAATATATAGAGAGTCATTTTTATGAAAATCATGCTATATGAAGACATTAATTATTATTTATAAAGTCAACTGTAACAAGGTTCAGAGTTTGCAGTGCTAAGGAGCAGGTAGTCTATGTGGTATTATACTACTACTATGGTGCGTTGTCGGGTATGTTTTGGGTAAGTCGTTAAGAGTGGTTTCTTCTAGATTAGGATCTTTCATGTTGGGAGCAACGGCACCGTGATGGTTGACGGATCGACGTTGCAGAGGCGTTTTATCAGCAACTATTAGTATGCTTTTGAAGTTGCTACCAGATCTAATATAGTTGACAGATTCTATAAATCGCTTGCAATCTAGGGTGAATGCGAAATGTAATAGAATTGGGCAGCTAGTCTGCCAGTCTTTTTTACGTAGTCTAGTACATTCACATGGAATCTGTGTCAAGCTACTAGTTTTTAATAGGATTGCTTTAACCTTTTTAAGTGGAGAATTCTCTGGAACATTGTAGACAATGGCTTTGTGAAGCGAGGTGAGTCGCTTTACAACTTCTGTTGCAACGAAATCAAGAAATGTTTCGGCATGCTTTGCCTTATCGATTTCAATGTGATCATGCTTTCCAAGCAAGTAGGTTAACGGGGCAATTTCACTTAGCATAGACTGTACCTTAGTAAAAGCTAACTGGACATCTTCAACTTTGCTTTTATAGTCGGCAATGTCAGCGCTTAGATCAGTCAGATTGATTGCCTTGATAAGTAGTGTACGATTGTCTATTATCTGCAGTTCAGTGGCAAATAGGTCTTTAGGAGAAGATTCGTGGTTTTTAGGGGAACGGGTATCAAGCTTAGACCTTTTAGCCTTGTTTCGAACAATGTTCTAATAGGATCTTATAAAATAGTTAGGTGGTGTACGTATACTATGATTTCAGTAGTCGTGTTCTACGGACTAAAGTTAGACTTCAGTGTCAGGTACTCTTGTGTAAGGTAGTGGTAATAATATAACCAGGGTCACTGCTATCTATGTGGTGATGAGTTATCACGCAAGAAAGTGTAACGCAATGTTCAGACTTACCGCTTAGTGATTAGTGTCTGGTTAATATTTGGCTAGCTTCTGATAGTTGTTTACTATCTAGTAGACCTAGAGTGATGTTTTCAGAATGAGAGCGACCTTGGAGGGTACTACTGGTATTTCTATATTTGCTAATATCAGTCGGAGTATGCGGATTATCTGTTGATGCCCGGGTTGTTGACATGTCCAAATCTACACATTTACCACTCCTACGTTTGGTGACCTTTCTGTAAGCTAGAAAGCATTTAGCCGATTGAGTACGGTTGACACTAGGACACGGTGAAGAGTGTGGTATGATTGGGTAAGATCAGAAAGTTTAGTCATGTTTGGTTCGAGCTTAATTATGTCATTATGCGGCGTAATGTGATTAGCCGTTCTATGTTGCAAAGTCGTTTTGTCTGCAATTATCTTTATATACTTGAAGCCAGTGACAAATCTAAAGTTGCTAACAGAGTCTATAAAACACTTAGCGTCAAAGTTGACGTGAAGTGGAACAAAAGTGAACAATTGGTTTGCCAGTCTTTTTTCTTCAATCTTCTACAATCACAGGAAACGTGCAACATATTACAGGCTTTCAAAATGATCAAATTTGCTTTACATAGAGGGGATTTATCAAGTATATTATTAACAATTACTTTATGGTGAGATTTTAGCTCATTTACAACTTCGTCTGCTATAAAGTTAATAAAGGTCTCTACCTGCTTCAGTTTTTCAACATTTAGTTCATTCTTTTTACGTAGTGGATAGGATAAAGGTTTCAAGTCTGACAAAATACTATCGATTCGGTTGAGAGAAGACTTCACTTCTAGTTTGGTCATACAATTTATGTCGTAATGTAAGTTTGCATGATGTCCACAGCTCTAACAAGTGGTAATATCCACTGTTTCACCCCAGAGTCAAGAAGAGAGTCACTAACAGAGGACATATCACTTCATTTTACTGAACTCCCATTAAGTTTAGGGCGCTTAGCCTTATTGCGTGCCATTTAAGTAGTATAACACATGATGTAGTTATAAAGGGAGATAATAGTGTTACAAGTTCAGGAATAAGCAGAAATCAACCAAATATAAAATGAGAAACAACGTGAAGAAGGTTACAAACTTTGACGTTTGCGCGAGAAGTCGATGTAAAAGGCGAAATTTCATGATATACTCCCGGAATTTCCAAACCTAACAAAATCTAACTCTAAACTTGCCAAAAGTTAAAAGTATGTAATATAATCAAGACGGAATAAGCACTTGTTTCTGCTAATTCAGGAGACTAGTACTTGATAAGCTAAAAATAACCAGGGCCAAATTTGATTACATGCTACAGATGGGCATATTACGTCCATATGATAACCAGTGGACATCTCCTTCGCATATGATTCCAAAGAAAAATAAAGGCGATTAAGGACCGTACGGAGATTACAGAGCCCTTTACCATCAAACGGTACCACATAGGTACCCGATACCACATATCCAAGACTTTACGAATGGTTTACAGGATATGAAGGTATTTACTAAAATCAATTTAGAGCATGCCACAATATTCAAGTAGCTGAGGAAGATATTTCGAAGACAGCTATAACAACACTTTTTGGACTATCCAAGTTTGTATGCGTGCCATTCGGCCTACGGAACGCGGCACAAACATTCCAAAGGTTTATGGATAATCTACTTCGAGATATGCCATTTACATAGGGGTATATAGATAACTTAACAATTGCCAGCGCGGACCTAAATTCACATGGACATGTGAAAGAAATGTTGAAACGACTAAACAAAAATGGCATGAATGTACATCAAAGTAAATGTGTTTTCGGTGTGAAAACACTGGAATTCTTTGGACATACCATAAACCCTGAAGGAATTACATCAATTAAATGAGAGATGGACACTATTATACAATACCTCATACCAAGCTCCCTAACACAACTTGGAAGTCTTCTTGGTTTAATGAACTTTTATTGCAGATTCATACCCGGTTGTGTACAACTAATGCAACCATTGACAGATTCACTTACAGGAAAACCGAAAGAATTCAGGTTGAACTCTGAGGCCGTTGAGACTATTAACCAATTAAACGATAAATTTGCTCAAGTATCTACATTGACGTATCCAATTTCTCACTGCCCACTTGCTTTGATGGAAGATGCTTCAGAAAAAGCCGTAGGCGGCGCTCTTAACCAACAAGTTAAAAACGCCTGAAAACCGATTGTGTTCTTTTCAAAAATCTCGCTCCGGCCAAGACGAGATATTCTACCTTCGGTCGAGAACTTGCAATCTGTCTTACCATCAAGCATTTCCGACACATGCTCGAAAGCAAGGAATTCATAGTTTATACCGTTAACCAATCCATTAAAGGCGAAATCTCATAAACACTCACCTCGAGAAGTCCAACAGCTTGACTACATATCACAGTTTACTAGTGATATACGACACGTAAGAGGTCAAGACAATCAGGTGGCAGACGCATTGTCTCGACTAGAAATGAATATAATACAGCAGTCTACAGTGAATTTCCAGACATTGAGAGACAGCCGGGAAAAAGATTACGAATTACAAAACATACTGTCAGCCAAAAGCTCTAGTCTCAAACTAAAACAGCTCCCATCACCTGTGGAAGGTGTTCTGATTTATTGTGGCACAACTAAGGCGGTACCTCGACCTTTCGTTCCCAAAAAACATGTGATGAATAATATCTAATAACTTTCATTCGTTGTCTCACTCTGGCGTGGAATCTTCGACTAAACTAATCAATGCCAGATACATATGGCCAAATCTTCAGAAGGATGTACATAAATGGGTTAGACAGTGTTCAAAGTGTCAACAATCAAAAGTTTACCGACGCACAAATTCACCTATCAGAGTTTTTCCTTAACCGAGGGGACGTTTTGCACACGTCAACTTAGTAGGCCCTTTACCAAGTCTAAATGGTTTCAAGTATCTATTTACATATATAGATAGGTTCACAAAGTTTCGTATAGCAGTACCAATCACGGACATCATGGCCAAAACAGTGGACCGAAGTCTTCATACAGAACCGGGTGACCATCTTCGGTACACCTATGACAATAACGACGAACAGAGGAGCTCACTTCGAATCTGAACTATTTAACAACTTAGCTAGACTGCTAGGCTCCAACAGAATACGCTGCACTGCATATCATCCTCAAGCGAATGGGATGATAGAATGGTTCCATCGTCAACTAAAGGCCGCTCATATATCTCATTCAAACCCCAGTCAGTGGACAGAATTCCTGCCAATATTTATGTTAGGAATACGAACAGCTGTCAAAACTGACTCACAATGTTCAGCAACAGAACTGGTCTTTAGGACAACATTGAGATTATCAGATGAGTTTATTAACCCTTATGCTTACAGTAAAAAACTCAATTTAGGAACTTACGTAAACCAACTACGGGAACAAATGTTTAAGTTTAAGCCAACACTCGTGAACAATTACGAACAACGTTTTTAACTAAGGATCTAAGCAATAGCTCGCACGTCTGGATAAGATATGACGAAATAAAAGCACTACGTAGCCCTCATTTCAAAGACCCATTCGGAGTTATTTCAAAAAAACTTCAATATTTTGTGATACAGAAACAAGAAAACATCGACTCAGTAAGTATTGACAGGCTAAAACCGGCTTGTCTGGATAATGAACCACCATACGTGTCGTTAGATCGCTTGCTTGACCAAACAACCACGGAATTAAAAAGTCAAAACATGAAGGCTGCAAAAGTGGCTAAAAGAGTTGGACAGGTACAACCGACTATTCAGGCAGGGATGTCCACAGTTTTAGTTTCAGCCTAGAATGTAATTACGAACTTCTGAAGTTTCAAGTTAGCAAATATAAACAAGTAGAATACAATGATAATATTTTTCTCTTTTTGTCCTATGTCGACAAAACGTTATCGAAATAGTAGCAGTTCTAAGTATTATTCTACCAACTTCTCCCCCGACCTTATCTTTTGACGTATAAACAGTATAGTCAAATGTTTTTTAGAAACTGTACTTAAACAATATATTCTTAAACAATCCGTCGAGTAATATAAGTCGCAAACCTATCAGCTGAGGTAAGTCGCTAAAGAATAGGAAATCTTCGAGTTTATTTAATGTGTAATTTATTTTTAATCACATACAACTTATTTACAATAAGAGTTGTGAAGAAACCGTTTTGGGCTTTATCTAAATAGTATAAATGTACATCAGTATACATAAGTACAAATATACAATAATCAGTACGTACTTATAGCTTGAATTTATTGTGAATAGATTCATTAGACAACCAATAAACCCGAAAGTCAATAAACGGTCGAATTGTTTTCGGAATTGTGAATTGCCGTACAAGTGATGATTAAAGACGGATAATGATAAGTAAAAATAGATTGGAACAAAATGGAAATATGCACTAATAATTATGTAAAATAGATGGAGAATTATAATAATGAAAAAGCCAAACTGGATTGAAGTAAGTGTGAGCTTTGCCTGCGGAACTAATCATTTTTCTATACTTTTTCACTATCAGTGGACAGTGATAAAGTTGGATAAAAGAATGAAACAAAAATTCTATCGATATCTATCGTAAATAACACAATGAATCCCAGCAACAACGATGAATTTCGACAATAACCCAGGCAAGTTTCACTGTTTTGCCAGTTGATTTATTACAATACCATACTAGTACTTAACATGTATATATTTTTACTCAGACTGGCCATATATATTTCATATAAACCAATACTAAAACCATTTTTCACTTAAGATATATGTATTTGATAACTTTATACTACGAAAAAGTGTATTATTTTCAGGTGAAATATATCAAATTACATATTCGATTCGACTTTAATTAGTTCTAATTACTTTTGCTATAATATATAAATATCACGGAGCTAATTGCAATAACTTATTAGACGTCTATAGTATCTCTAGCATCTTTCCAACTGTAGTGGCATAAGCCATGTCTAACATTTTAAATTCTGTCGGTACGTTTTCAAATTTTTATATTTTGTATGAATTTCTGCGACAAACTAACTTACGCATACGTTGTAGTGTCACTGTGCTATTTGAATTTAACAATTTTTAACTCAACTTTGAATTTGTCACTAAACCTATCTTAGTAGTTACTGCTGGGCGTATTTATTCTTGTAGATTGGGTGATCACATTAGTTGCCTTAAAATATGTTTAACACAGTCCAGGTAATAAAGTCACCAGTATTTAGGTACTATCGTACTTCATTGATATAATGGTTAAGCTATCTTGCATTTATTGGTCAAATAAACATTCAAATGAACTCTGGAGCCTAATATTAAGAATAGTCCTAAATACTTTTGGACCGCGAATTGAAATATAATCAGGCAGCTTCGATCCGTTAACTGCTAAAAGCATCTAATATCCGTGAATCACCAATATGAAAAAGCCCAACTTATTATTTTTAAACTAACTTATCGAGAATCAACACTACGACTAGTTATTCATAATAGTTTCGAGGTATCATCGTGAGCATTGTCATGACTTGGCACTCACGTAATATGATTGATAAAATTAATGAAACTATTAACAAACCGTGCCAATAATGTGGTTTTCCCACAGTTAGCTCTATATAAACAATTATTATAAGTCCATACCATTATCATAAACATGGGTTAGGATTAATGCTTCCCTTACCTAATATCTATGCTCTCTCGGATAACCACATAGTTTTCATTCACTTTTTCTGCACTCGAACACTTAACTACGGACATTGTCCAGTACTTTACTGGTGAGCTTAGTACATTGGTCATATGGTTTTCTTTGATTTATAACTTGGTTTGACCTAATGCTCACAACTACAAAAACACTGGACTCACGCGGATTAGAACCACTGCATCGCACCTTACGTTGGTCGATTATTACCAATACTCATAACTAATAGGACTTACATACTTATGAGATTAGAATCAGCTCATGTCTTAGCTGACTTAAGAAGATACAGCTTCACTAATACTTGGATAACTACCACTCATCGAATGAGCAATCTGCAGGACGCAGATTATATCTTTAACCTTGATAAGTCTGAGCACCCTCAAGTTCTTGGTAATTTATTTTTTCAAGAGCATTTTCTATGATTTTCCGTTCTTACAAGTACTATTAGTACCAACCGTTACGAACCCAGTCATAAAAGCCGGTCGTCACATGTCAGAGGTCGCCTATTTGATCTGACTTCTGACAAGTTCAGGCACTTATATACATATTTATTTTTAATGAAATTGATATTTTTAGTGCATTTGCGAGCACAAGATATCTACATCATGTTTATTTTCTTCCAGGTTACTAAAGTATTCTGGAAACCAAACACATCAATTAAAATTGTGCAGTTTCTTTTTGTACTTCAACTTTTTCTACAAACAGTGAAGCAATTCCTTAGGTGTGATGGAGTTTCATCAATATTTCTTGAAGTAGATTCTTCTTTCATTTTGACTTGAGGGCGACTCAAGAGGTGGATGAGTAAACACCTGATAGCCGGACAGAGCATGGGAAAATCGTACCTCACCAACATGGTGTTGGGTAGTCCACTCGCGGTACTTCCTCAGATATTCTTGCCTTATTTTCTTACCCTCTGTCGTTTTCCAGGCTCTGGTTACCGTTAGGAGGTTAGGTTCACCAAGTATTCAACCATCATTTGGGAGAGAATGCAAACGCTACAATAATAGATAACAAGATTAAAAGTAATTGTCATCCACGTAGTATCGTTGAATACTAACAGACTGTTTACCATTGATTGCTTTATGCATTATCATCTACGACTAGGAGGACAAAAGAAGGGAGAACACATAACAACAGCACTAGTATCCTGAAGCGAATGGGTAAAAATTAGCGCTAATACGGACATTCAAAGACACGACATACTACATACACTTATAAATAGATTTAAAGAAAGGGACACTAGCATACAACTAGCATTGGTAAGTGGATTAAGTGGTTCTCGAATGTTCGAAGTCCTAATTATTTCTCTAGTGGAATAAGAAATAGTTGGTGCGAGTAGTTTCAATGTGACATCAGAGGAAGTGAAATTACTAGCATGTCGTACAAATTAAAAAAGTGAATCTGTTTTCTGAATGGCTTGAGGCGAATTGTTCCAGATTCTTGAGAATTTATCTGTAAAATATTCATATAAAGAGTAGATTTGGAATGTAACATTTTTATTTTCGGAGCCGAATCACGTAGGGTATAGTAAGAAGGTTTAGCGAGCTGAATTGCATTAGACGATGAAAACGCTAATTCGGTGAGTATCTTGTTAAAGAAAATTAAGTTTAACTTGAGTCGGCGCCTCCATAGAGTGTCTAGTCCTAACTTAGTGCGTTTAGTTTTATAGTCCAGAGTACAATCTGGGTCTAGAATACGTAAAGTCACGTTGGACAGATTAGTATAAGTTCATCCTTAATGGAAACATTACTGAGAATGAAGGTTCAATATTCTAGTCAACGTCGAACAGAAACTTTATACAGCAGAAAACGTGAATCTTTGTTGTAAAAGTCACGTAGTCCGCGACCCAGAAGTCGATGCGATTTAGACATCTGCATCGTAACCTGTTCTGCGAAATACAGTTTATTAGAGTGCCTGAGTCCTAAGTCAACTATTGATTGAATCAATGTAACTTATTACAGTTTATGGGGAGATCAAAGCCGATGTGCCTATCTCCAAAACATAACCAACCACAGAAGCATTAAGGTCTAATCTCCATTCCGAGCACCATATAGCGACCTTAGTGAGTTCGGCAACGACGCCACTTAGTGCGTGGGTAAATTCTTGAGAAGAAAATGAGTACTGTATTTTAAGATCATCAGAGTATAGAAAAGGTCTACCCGAACTGGAGCATTTGCATATAACACTTATGTGAGCTATAAAAGTAGCGGGCCTAAAACACTTTCTTGTATAGGGCCGCTTGTAGCCCGTTTAACCTTCGACAGAGTGGAGTTAATTTAAACAATTTGAAGTGGATGATTGAGGGAAGGATTTGGCCTAACAAGTAGTGGATCCCTTATCCCATAGAAGGAAAGTTCGCCAATAAGAAGCCTATGGTCAACCTTGCCGAAAGCTATACAATACCTAATTTTGAGAAAACCATGTTGCAAATTAAATAAAAGTACGCTGGTACGCCTACAGATAGATACAGCGTCGAACATAACGATAATGTCACAGAATACTTGGAGTTCTCTTGGAAAACTCAACATGCAGAGAACCGAACAGAAGGCAATAAGTGCATGTAGAGGTAGGCTACCATTAGTAGGACAGCTTTAATGCTATGTTTCATTTCATGATATAAGCTTCACTGGGACATGTTGCATCACTCCCACTGACTTAAATTTCTTTGGTCTAGACTGGTTTAATAGCCTTCATCTAGCATCCAGCATCAACTCTATATGCGATCATGTTGAATCTGCTCAGTCTATGAACTACTCAAGTGAATTACTACAAAAATTTACTGATGTTTTGGAGTCAAGACTAGGTTATTGCAAAACCATGCAACAACGCTAAAGTTGAAGACCGATGCGTCACCATCGTTCAGACCCGAAAAACTCGTTTCTTATGCATCTATGGCGAACGTTGATGAAGAGCTGGTACAATTGCAGCAGCAAGGAGTTACTTACTTAGACTGGGCAGCTCCTATTGTCGTTGTCAAGAAACCTAATGATTCTATACGCATCTGTGCTGATTTATCAACAGGTCTCAATGCAGCCTTAGAAGATCACCACTACCCTCACTCAGCGCTAGATGATTTGTTTACTATTTTATTCGGTGGCCCTTATTTTGCAAAACTCGACATCACCGGTGCCTACTTGCAAGTTGAATTCGCGCCTAAATGCCAAAACCTTTTGACGACAAAAGCACACTGTGGTCTATTTCAATGTAATCGAATGCCGTTTGGGGTGAAGACAGCTGTTAAAGAAGTTGAACACTGGTACTACTGATTGTTGTTTGGTTGTATCGAGTTCCATTGTTAGCAGTCATTGGTTTCGGAATGATTGAGCGAGAGTTTCTGTTATTATCAGAGTCAATATTATTCAGTAACTATTGTTATTGTTATCGCTACTGCTATTGTTGTTATTGTATATGGTGTAAATATGCAGTGTTACGATATGAAGTTGGAGTAATTAGTCGTTTTCTGATGAATTGTTATTCCTTCGGGGTAATGGGGATAATAATCAACGTCGATACTCGATTAATTAGAAGCACTTGGTCGGTGGAAGAAACACAATAGTATTCTAAACTCCAGTAGCCACTCAAACGTAGCAATTCAGTCGGCTGAATTAACAGTTTCTGAATACTGGCCAGTACTCATTGTTCCTTGAATCGGTCTCTGATGGCTGGAAGAGCCTTGAACGAATAAACTTGGCTCTCGTGCTGACCACGACGGATATGCCTGGGTCTTCTAAAGGGCGTTGGCGAATGATTGACGGCACAATGAGTAATGTTGATAGTAATTATTATGTTGATTATGCATGTATTGATATAAATAATAAGACTGATGCCGATACCATATTATTTTGTAGCTGACAAAGGAATATTACAGGTTTAGTCTCCGAAATTCTCACCTAGAGTTTTGATTTTAACCCTGTTGATTGTCCTGGTTTTGTAAAGGAATTTGATGTTATCTTATCAGACTCAAGGATTTCTGAAGTGATAAAGTTGATGTTTCTGACTAGGCAGTGCACGGGAGCAGCTGCCAGTGCAATTCAATTTTGTCAGCCTTTTCAATCAGGAGGCTATGAGGATGTCCGACGTATACTTAGGCAGAGATTTGGTAGACCGTCGGTTATAGCGAGTAAGATGTTTAAAGGGGTAAAGGGAAACGGTAGACTAATGAGGGATAATTTACATGAGATGGCCTCCTTCGTGGATAACTTGTCGGTATATCAAAACACCTTGAGTTCTCTTGGTAGAGCTCATGAGTTGAACTCAATCTCTGTAATTGATACAACAGTTAATCATTTTTCTACTAGATTGCAAGAGGAATGTGTGGAGATTAGTGCACCCATGGAAGAACTGGGAATCGAACCCAAATTTTCAGGTATTCTAAAATTAGTGGAAAATAACGTAAGTCAAGCCTTCAGCAGGTTCGCAAGGCCAGTACATCCTCCATCCAAATCTGATAAGCCAGTTTGTCGTCTGTTGTTTGTAATTACAAGCAACAGTTATGTACAGAAAACGGATGAGTGTGTTTTTTGCGAGAACAGATATGGATTGGTCAAATGCGATCAGTTTATTGCTCTCGGTCTACCATAGTGAATGGATTTGGTAAGAATGTTAGGTCTATGTTTTCAGTGTTTAAGTGAAGGTCACGTCAGCTGGAATTGCCAGAATTATAAGCTTCTGTGTGAAGGCAAGCGGAAGTTTAATTATCTACTTTTTATCGGTAAGCCTTATCAGGTTTAGCCGATCGCCTTAATTTTAAGGGTATTAAAGATACCTTGTCAATCGGCACAGTAAGCTCTTCAAAAAGGGGATCATGTAAGAGAGTGTCTTTTACTATGAAGTCAGTAACCGACAATGTGATGGTGAACGTCTCCGAAGCATATACTGCATCTCATTTGAAGTTGATGGATGCAATATTACCAGACACAGACGTGTTTCAGCATAAACCCCACCTGTTTGATTTGCGTATCTCTAGGTTATCAGATATGAGGGTGAAGGTGTTTATTGGTTGTAATGTTACCATAGCCCACAAGGTTATCAAACAAAGATTCCGGGGTGAGACAGAACTCTACGCAACCAGAACGCCTTTAGGTTGGTCGATAAGCGGACCACTTTTCTTTAAAACAACGCAGATCTACGAGATTGAAGGCTAACCACAAGATCGAGACAATGATAAGGGATATGTATAATGAACAGTTCAAGGATTATTCTCGGTTAGGAAGAAAAATGGTCAGTGGATTATGTATTGGCATGTAATAGAGACCTAGTGCCTAAGAGATTACAAAGATTCGAGGCACGGTTAAAGATATCATGAATTATGGGTAAAGTATAAGGTGGTAATACAAGCCCACGTCGCAAAGGAGTATGTAGAGAGAGTTAGCATGGAACCAATGCCACAGTATTCGGCTGTTAATCTACGTAGACCAGGTAAAGTTCGGGTTGTGATTAATTGTTCAGCAAAATTTAATACAGTGTCGCTAAATGATGTGCTCCTTAAGGGACACAATCGTGGGCTGGAATGACCCTATTAATGATGCCATTGCCAATCGCTGGTTGGAGTGGATACGTAACCTGAGTTAGATAACCAGTATGTGTTCTATGTTCTTCAAAACCGACAGGGAATCGTCAGATAATTAACTTGCATGTAGTCTGTAATGCATTTGAAGGCCGATACGGAGTAGTTATATATATTCGTTCAAATGTGATGGATAAAGTAGAATTAAGTCTTTTGGTTGGAAAGGCCAGAATAGCACTCATAAAGACTGTCACGTTTAGAGTTAAGTGATAAATCGATGGCTGTTAGAATGTTTAGTGTGGTTTGAGAGGAACTTGATATATCTCCTGTTTAAACAACGTTTTGAACAGATTCTATAACCGTAAATTTCCATCTTAGAAACGAGTCAAACAGGTACTCCTGCTTTGTGGCAGATAGAGTAGCCTTAATCAGAGAAGTTACCCACAAGGATCAATGGCGTCACGTACTCTCAGGACTGAATTCTGCCGATTAAGCCTCAAGAGACACGATCGACGTGAATGTACTTAACGAGAAATAGTCAAGTGGTCCAACCATTTTAAGGAACCTGAGGATAAATGGCTCGATAGAGAAGAGAAACCAATTATATGTGAAACCTCGTTAGAGTCTAGACTAAACGTGGCTTTGATTCAAACTAATATAAAACGTTCATATCTACGACCACTATTTGAGTATTATTCTAGCTGGTATAGACTGCTGAAAGCTATAGCTTGGCTTCTGAGATACGCCGAATATTTGAAGATAATGTATGATGAAGGGCATAATAACAGTTTGAACGTGGGGCGGTTAATGATCGCGGAATTGCGAACAGCGGAGACAGTCATTGTAAAAGCTACACAATGAGAGGCCTGGGGCGATGTAAGGACAAATGCTAGCACAGGCTATTTAGAACTTAAGACGGGTCTAGGATGTTTGAACCCAATAGATGCAAGTGAGGTTGTCTGTGTAGGTGAACGTTTAAACTATAGCATGTCGCCCAGACATATGCACCCGATTATTTTACCGAGTGATCATCCAACTTCGTCAACTCACCAGTCATCCAAAAAGAATCTGCCGATTATCGTATAAATATTGACTAGCCGACAATCAGAGAAATAAAAATGACTATCGAACAAATCAAGAGTGGTATGTCGGCCAGACAACACACCATCTGAGGCACTGAAGCCAAATATAGAAGTAACTGCAACGACGCCCCACATTTCCTTCAGGAAGATTTGAGAGATATAACGTGTACCAACAGACCGGAAAGAAGAGTACCATGATACTATATCAAAGAAACGAGATCTTGGAAAGTGGGAGAATTACAGAGGCATTACTCTACTTTTCGTACCAAAAACGTCTTTAACAGAATGTTATTCAACCGAATGAGAGATCCAGTTGGCACCCATCTTACATTGCCATCTGATTTGTTCTTATTCATACGAGTGGGTTTAATCGTTAGAAGTTGCTCTGGTTACATGATAAGCTTAACTTGATTATATGCTGGGTGCACTTCATGTCGTACGATTCACAGCAAGGCGAACTGATGTTGAGCGATTACTTAATACATCTGTCCTCCCACCCATGACAAGTTATGTAATCTACCCATTTAGCTGTTACTATTGACAATACTTCGAGTGGTTCAACAGTCTACTTATTTAAATATAAATATTGCTGTATGTTATTGTCTGATGGAGGTCTAACTGAAAACAATTATGATTGCTTGTGTGTTGTTCTAAAACACTGAACTGCACAGTATATACACCCTATAGGATCACTCGTTTGCAGAATTAATTATGGGAAAAACCTAAACTAAATGCTTTACGGGAGATCTGCAGAGGTTTCGCAGGATCGAACTCATCGGTGAAGTATTCGCATCCACAAAATATTGTCATGAGGCTGAATGGCATCTATGGTTGTGTCGAACGCCACCACGGACAGTTCAGCATTCATCCATTTTACAAAATGTGCATGATAAACATTCACATCCCACAGAAGGCCTATAAGTACGTTGTAAAAAATCACAAACACTTCTCAGAACTCCTACCATGCTTGTACGTACTCTTTATCGATTGGTTCTCCTACAGACGAGCAACACTGTTCAGCGTTAAGTGGTACATTCTCGAAATGAATAGTGTATATACTTACACCCGGTTAACCTATATTTAGATGATCCTCCGTTGATCTCTACGTGTCTCATCTTGTTTAGGCAGTTAACCTATTAAAGTTTTGATTCATTCTACAACAAGCTGAAGTTTTTCAGTTTGTATTTGCAATAAACTAACTCAAATCACTACTTCTTCTGAGTGCATCACCTACTAGTGAAGACTTTTAAGGAACAAGTGGAAAGATCACACATTTTGGCCTTCTCGAACAGGTTTGAGAATGTCGGTACCACTAACACCAACCCACGTCAGACAGACAGACAGATACAACGTAGGACCAGGCACATAAGTGCATCGGTCCAAGTTGCCACACCTCAACAGCATAGCAATTCATAGAATCAGTTACTTTAAACCAACCCACGTGAAACTCTACCGAAGTTCCAGGGGTTTAAGAAAATGAATACAATAACATTTTGTGCATAGGTTAAAAATTGTAAATTGAATATTACGATGATTTATAGTCCTCTCATATTTGCAACTGATGTGCGATTTATAAAATTAACCTAACCACGCTACTCTATAAAATTCCAAACCCTTACAGAAATATTTAAAGCAAACGTAAATTAGCGTTGTAACGTGAACGATTGCAGCTGGAAATGCATCGTCATGAAACGAGGAATACTGGTTACCTTAAATCTTTTCGAAGTTAATCGTTTTTAAAAAGACAGAGGTTTCATGAATAAAAGCCCCAGTTCAGGAAACGCAACATCCAAAATAACATCAGTACTCCAATGTGATCGACGTCGAGTAAATACTGATTTTGAAACTTAAACTCTAGTCCATCCTTTAATTATTAGCGAAACGACAGATATCATATAAAACAATACTTATTTACGTATCTAGAAGAAGACATATGATTGGCTAATATAGTGTGACAGACATATTAGTCAAATGCTAGATCTCATATATATATATTGTATATTATTGGTTTATTGTTGTTGTAATACATGCGTGTGAGTGACTAGTTGGCTTCTTGATAAATCAATCGGATTATTGTGCCTGAGTAATAGATTAAGGCAAGGCTGGGTGCTAGCTGTAAGACAAAGCGCTGCGAATAATATAACTGATAATATCGGTTATCCCTGCTCAGATACAACGCTTATTCCATCCTCAAGTCTTATACAATGAAATAACTGGAAACTTGATAGTATTCTTGATAGGATCAAACATTTTAATTTCAAAACCCACGGCGCTTTTAGAAGTAATTTTGATGAAAAACTGATTAAGTTACATAAACGATCACAAGGTACAAACCATTTCACAATGAAAAATAAGTTAAAATTATGAAAATTTCCATACATACTTTATTTAAAATTCGAAAGACGAAGTAAAGAGAAATTAAGCAAAGTTATATTAGATATTGGTAATCACCTTAATTTATCACAGTAGCAGAGTGAATAGAAAAACTTTAATCGTTGTCCACTGATTTTGTTAGTCTACTGCTGAGATTTCTTTTCTACAAACTGAGCAATTAAGCGAGAGTCCGTTTCCTCTTTTAATTTCAAGAGATCATCCTAAAACAAAGCGATAAATCATAGATAATAGTAATATATAAGCTATTTTTCTAATATCTCAAGTAAACATCTAAATATAATGAGAAAGATCAGGATATCAAGTTCAGTGAAACGAAAGACTTCCAAGCAGTCTGTTAACACATAACAAAAGGATAAAGCGACTTTCAGACACCAGTGACATTAGGTGATTTGTAATTTAAAACCGTACGATGTGCTACCACATGGTTACTAAAATTAAAGATGATCAGATTTATAAAATGCAGCCAAATGATCTTTTAGGTCATACGTGTGACCACAAGGTTTTGTGACTACGGTCTATGTGGCACCGCTCGTGAATCAGTATACAATGAAGACATTAGTCGTCAAATTGGTAGCACTCAAGTAATTCGTAAAAGGTTCCTTAACCATAAAAACAAGCGGATAAAGTATTGTAGACAATCGAAAGGAAGAGTCATACTATCTGACAAACACCAATCATGTACAAATACATTATATTCACTTATCTACCTTCATTTCGTCAACGTATTCTCTATGCAACAGTGGCATACTTAGTATTTTTGTGTGTAATCAGCGTATAGTCTTTACGAGTATTTCAACGTGGGCCAACTTTCACACTACGTTCTAAACAAGCAGCTTTTTAATAGGCTAAGGAAATTTGCGATGCCTATTCAACTACCTTTTTCCAAAACGGATTAATAAGTGAAATATAACGATAATTAGTAAAGAGATCGATTGTGAATGTTATTAAAAAATATTTTATAAGTACACCTCGACGTAAAATTCATGCACTAAAGTCAAACCACTTTTCCACAGGCTTTCTATTAGGCGATAATGCACAGATTTGTTAAGGAACATCAGGCATTGGTGTGGTAATCAATACACATCATATCACGAGATCTTGTGGATTTACCTTGCTAAATTAGCACCGGCCACGCCGATATGAGTTGCACGATAGTATTAATCAGCACCGTTTAGAAATCTGTTTGAATTTCAATGAACTTCAATTAAAATTTAAAAAATCTCGCCTTAATTGACAATAAGTAGGAAAATGTGGAACACCATATAACTGTTTACAGAGAAGAACTGACAGTCACAAATTATTGTGTCTATTCCAATCAACGTCGTTTCTCAAAATGACGAAATAAACAATAGTAGCTGACAGGAATACGCTACATTACATATACCAAATGTTTAATACACATTATGTCTAATGACGAGATATATTCAGTTACATGACATGTAAAATGAATTAAGGAGCTTACCTTCCAGCCAACAAGTTCCGAAATCTTAACTACGCCATCGTCAGTATTGCCCGACCAAAATACATCACGTTTGTTACCGGGTTCGCCCCATTTCAGATAACTCTGTTTAAAACCAGCCACCATAAACCGCATAAAGAATGATAGCAAACCCTCAAAAAAAAGTGCGAAATGATGCATCAGGAGACAGATTAATGACAACTAGTTAGTCATACTAAGCAATACAGTGAGACATCACGAAGATTATTGTCTTAGGGTGGTCGACGCGCTCAACCACTTCACGCCCTATCTTTATACTTTAGGTGTTGACGCAGATCGGTCCTGAAGTGATAATCTGCATTTAGGAGTGTGAAGCGTATCCCGAACAAGCTTGCATTGTTGTTAAATCCTATCAGAATACTTTGCATCTTATTAGCGTCTTTAGCGAATATGACTAGGTCACTTACTTATTCATTGTTAATAAGTGGACCATCCGGTAGGAGGTTGATTCCTGAGAGACTTAATGGAGTAGGCCGGTGTAAAGCAACTCACTCTATTTTTTGTGTAACGGGAATATAACGGAAATGAATGAAACTAAGGTAAATAATCGGAACAGCAACATAAAAATGTATTGTGAACCAAAAGGTAAAAACTCATAATCACAAGTTGTCTACCATGCACCTGAAAAATATTCAAAAATAACTCTAGCCACTAAGATTCCAAAACCTTAGAGACTGACCGTGGTATTGTGATAAAATAATGAAACCCAACCCAACACAACAATTCAACTTACAGACCCATGCATACTATAAGAAGACTGTATTTACTACCGAACTTTAATGCCGGGAAATAACTCCTGTATTTAAGCTAATGGGATCAAGTGAATATGATGAAATTTTAAAGTACATATTTGAACTGAATACAATAGGTGGTTATAAAATGTAATAACTGTGATCAAACTCAAATATCGAGTACTGAAGAACACTGGTTCGAAACTGGATGCGACTGAAGTATTCTTTACCATTATTTCCAGATAATACTACATAATCAGATTTAACAATTAAGTATCAATAAAGACTAGACAATAGTCGTCCGCAGAAATAAACAAACTTACAGACTCAGAAGATCCATTATTATATTCTCGATTGATGTACAGTCGAGGGACATCACACCCAACACGATGAATCATTGCACAAAACGGCAAGACGGTTAATGAAGTGCCCATTATGATGAGTAGGTCACAATTGCTGAGATCCTTAATTTCAAAAAAATCAGAATATAAAGTTGAGGAATTGATACAGTATTATGATTAACATCACTTAAAGTCATCCGTGAATGCATTTACAGAAACCAACCATAAATAGTAATGAAAATTACATAAGATGCATCACAAAACGACGTGAACAGAAAAGCCGTCTAGCATAATCACACAAAAACGGCACGTTGATTTCTATTAATAAAATTTCGTCTCTCATTTACCGCATAAATCGAGGTAAAGTAAACGTCAACTAGATTTTTTCTAGAACCTCTAACGCTCAGACAAGGTATACTACCAAATCCATTTTTAAAACTGGAGATGTGATAGGTCACAGCCGCTAAGATAATATTTTTATTAGTAATAATAGTTAGTAAGAACGAGTATATCAATAAACCATGATAATCACCACACTAAAATTTGAAATAACGACTGAGTAATCATGACCTAAAAATAGCAAAACTAATAATATAAAACAATAGATTTATGTTATAAACTTCCATAACACAACCAGAGAACTAAACGATACATTTCAAAGGTATAAAGATAACAACGGCAATCAGGAAAACACATCACTCAAAGTATTAAACTAAAAATCAACATTACCAGAGTGAACTCGAGGTACTTAAAAACTTATTGAGTTGACGGTTGTTCTACATTCTGCATAGCTACGTTTTTACCAAACTTCTGTATATGCTATAGAGCACTTTATGAAGACTAAATGCTGATTTAAGATTAATTTCATGACCTGGATTGTTCATTTAGTAGTAATGGGACGAAATACATAATCTAAGCATGTTCCAAAACAAGACTAACCCCTGAATGAAGTAATATTAGTACACAAAAGCTAGGTGAAAATAAAAAATGCAGTTACCGGAGTAATTAATTTAAAGGAATGTTACTCGCAACCAGTGATCTATAATTATCAACACTAATCAAGCTAACGGCTAGTAACTTTATGAACTAATACTGTCTTGTACATGACCATCCGCTATTTTTCAATCGATATGTACGCTAGCTAGAACTATTCATTTAAATAGGCGAATAGTGGGTGTACGTGACACGTGTCTCAGGTGTTTTGACAGATGGTGTGAATAAACTACAACCGGCCAGCACTAATTACTTAATATTTTGTGTACTAGCACAGTTTACTCGGTTGTGGAAAGCTTTAAAGACAATCAAAATCTTATGGCCTACAGATCATAGAAATGGTTACGGAGAATGAAACTCACAGACGTAAGGTTTTTGAAAAATTTCTTGGGCATACTTTCGCCAAAAAGTACAACATCTATAAGTAATTTAATTGAACGTAAATACTTACCAGGTTTGACAACGTTCTGGCATTCAGGACATCTAGGTACTCTTTTAGCCATAATGTCATCTAAGTTAACAGAAATGTGAAACATTCTAAACAGTAGGTACTTAGCATGAAGTCAAAATCATATTGTTTATTGCATTTAATGCAATGTCCTGTGTAAAATGTTCCATGAGCTTCAATCAATTTCTCCTCCGGTAAACCGGATAAACGTTCCAAACTATCAACATTCTATGGAAATATAAAAATCGAATAATAATAATCATCATCACCTGCGTATAATGTCTGAGAAGTAAGCCTTTATCATGAAGTAACTTGATAAAATAATGAGCCAATGTAGGCTAAATTTTTACATCATATTAAATGTAGCACATGCCTTAGCCTCTGGTCGATATAAACGCCTTGCAATCTCAAAGAAAGGTCTGGGATCGTGCTAGAAAAGTGAAAATAAACTTGAGGATATTAAGAACACCTACCTGAAAGTATTCAATCGAGAATATTGTTGTAGGAGTAGGCAAATTAAACTCTTCCAAGTTATCATATACGCCTGAAGAAGGACTTCGGAAATCGGGTATTCCGGCAGCTATATATTTTTCAAAGTGATAATATTTACAAAATTTTAGTAAAAAAAAGATGATTTAGCAAAACTCAACGACACATATTTGACTGTTACTTTGTAACTGGACTACCTGTATAGTAAATATTGACTCAAAATGCCAGTGTATTTACCCTCTATGATGACATGAAATACCATATTAACAAACCCATACTCACTTAAACTCATTAGCAACATCCCATCACATATTCAGGCAAATGAAATGATAGTCTATGATAGGATAATATTCCGATCAAACTGACTCAACAGACTAGATGATTAACACAAACCATTCGACTAAAGAAGCATGATGTACGTTTGAAAACACATCCGAAGAGGTAATTAATAGTTTCGTCACAAGATCAAATCCACTTAAGTTGTTGCACTGCCCTCAATGCGTCGATAAAAATGTCCGACGGCTACTGCGACTTAGAAAGTGAATTTTAAGATTTGTATGTATGCTTCAAGCTTCGGGATAACAGAATCAACTTAAAGTTGATTGAGGAACTTTCTATACGAGTAAGGACAGAAAACACAAGTTAAAAGGGTACTATATGAATGAATGGGAGTCAGTACTAAGTGGTAGCCCGCAAGGTGCCATATTAGGTCCCCTGCTCTATGTTAATGAGCTCCCAAAACATATGTATGTCATTGGCACATGAGTGCACAAAAAAAGAACAGCAATGAGTACAACATGAATTCGCTTTAATTTTTAGAAGTTTCCAGTTACTGGCAACCCATATATGAAGACTAAAATCAAACATAAATTAACATGCTTGTTTCAAGTACAGATAACCCAACAGAGGATTTAGGATTAATAAGATGTCTCAGACAGTGACAACATATAATACTGATAATCAAGAAACAGGTAATCCTTCATTCCTCATACTTTAAATAATCGGGTATAAAGTAAAGAATAAAAGAGGAAAGGTTACCTGTGGATATTCCGGCACCAACCATAGTTACTATTTTGTTGATTTTGCCATCCTGAATTAACTGTGATACACCTAGTGACAAATACTAAAACAATTGACTGTACCTTCGATGTCAAAAGACTTTAGTTTCGGTGGGCATTTATCACCCCCAAACAGTGTTTTCTTAAGCCTGTCGAAGTTAAAGGACATCAAGACGAATATCTTTAGCGAGCAGCAAGTCACAGTATCGCCACGCGGAGAACCCAAAAGTAGTAGCACAACAACCGTTGAAAACTGCGCCAAATTCCTGTGTGCATTATTATTGATCGACTACTCATTTATATTTTGAGGCGAATTTAAGTAAGTTATCAAACACATAATGGCTGGAATTATATCACAGGTCGGTAACCTTGTTGATGTGTACACAATAGTCGCTATATTTATAAAGTTGTATTCACTCAGTAGTCATATGGAAAATTTTTAGAAATTATTTTCAATAAAGTCTTCGTTTTAATCCTCAAACCTTATGATATTTATGATCTTAAGTCACGTGTTGGACTGCATTACGTGACTCGTGAGCGATTTATAGGCACTGGAGTTTTTTATACAAGTCGTGTGCTATAAGGTTTAGATGCATATTAATAATAATAATAATAATAATAGTTTTATTCTCACTTTGTACATGAGAGCACGCCAGTTTACAGGCATGGTCACAACGATAAGTTTACATGCATACAAATATTATTACAAATTGTCAATGTCAGGACATTCATAACATATAAAGATTTGAATTGAGAATCAAATCAACTGCCACGAAGTTTTAACTATTAGGACACCAAATATTTATATTGTATCCTGGTTTTAATATGAATAAGAATCGCGCGCCCCTTGACCACTGCGTTACAATTCCAAAAAACGGTTGAGTTTGCAGAGTGGAGTATTCTGTATAAACAGTTCGTATCTCTGTTGTAAGGTGAACCTGTTGCCACATGTTGAATGTGTGATACTGTAGCAACTTAGATTGACTAGTTAAGAGTTGACCTCAAACTTTAAGTATACGCCAAAACAATAAAGCATAAGCATTCATTTAATTCCTTATTCTGCATGGGGTTTATCTTTCCTATTACCTTATATTGAATGATGTAAGGTATTGTATGTTTGAGTCAATAGATCGCGTTTCACTGTCACTTCCTACGATAATGAAATGAAAACCTATTCCCTAATAATATGATTTCTTCTGTTAAATAGAACGGGACGTATCAAGGCGCTAAAATACAACTAACATATATCCATCATATAATTACTCATTAAAAAATAGATTCTAAGTAGCTTATTGTTACTGGTTTACTTATGGAAGCTGAAAAACTATACTACAAGTCATTATAATACAATTTTCTCAGAATATACTGGAAATCATTTATAAAGACAGCTCCGCACAATGTTAGCCAAACCCACTAAAAATGAATTTACTAGGATCGGTGCTCCTTCACTTGGGTCAGCTGATATTGAAATATTATGTAACTAATTCTCTACCTGCTTACCAAGGCCTATTAATAAGTGTAACAGCTCACACATCGTGCATTGAAGTCGATATACAGTGTTACGTATAAAGATAAGTAAACAAGTAGACATGTATTATTGACAGAAACCTAGCCTTGATGCTTAATTTGAAATGGGGAATATAGATATCATTTGTGTCCTACACACTCTAAGTGACATTAAATTTAAAAGGGATTTCATGTTGAGTTTCCAATTTGTAATAACAAGCAACATGATGTTCGCCTGATCATAATATATTATTCACAGATTACAAATTGTAATAATAGTAATAGTAATAGTAATAGTAGTTTATTCTCAGGTAGCATTTTGTACATGAGAGCATACCAGTTTGCAGGCACGATCAGAATGATATAGATTGTTTTTAACAGGGAATATATAGAGAGTCATTTTTTATGAAAATCATGCTATATGAAGACATTAATTAATATTTATAAAGTCAACTATAACAAGGTCCAGAGTTTACAGTGCTAAGGAATTAGAGATGTGTTATGTACTGTAGAACACTTTCAGCATGCGTTCGCGCGTTTTTCGACTGTGATGCTGTAATCGCAGAAAATGGCTGTGGGTAAGCAGAATGGATCATAGAGACTATCCAGAAACGGGAAAAGACTGTGTATTTGATATTAGGTTAAAAGATCCAATTTATGTGGGTTGGTCTAGAACGGTGAGTTATTGATGCGTTAATTTCGTTCTTAACCATCGTTTGGAGTAAGTTGCATAAAGAAGACCAATTCCATGGGAGAGCAGATCGCAAACTCGGGTCGACATTGATATAGAGGAATATATGAAAAATAAAGAATATAAACGAATTTTTAATTAGTGAAAGCAAAATAATCAGTATTAAACCGGAATTTCTTTTTCCATCGCTGTTTTTTTTTTTTTTTAGTCACTATGTAGTGCTTGTAGTTTTAGAGCCTTAATAAGCCATTGCTGGTTGAATCAACGTTAAGTGGTAAGTCGTCAACGAATTTGTATAAGTCTATAGATTCTACGTATGTGGTGATCAGTCGTTTGAACCTTAGGATAGAGTCAGTAGTGCGAATATTTTGTGGTAGCTTATTCCAGAGTTTGCTGTAGAGTACGATAAAGAACTTATAACGTTGTTGTACTTGGTATTTATTGATATGTAGTGTTGCCTCGTAGTTTCGAAGATCGTATCTAGGCGTTTGGTTCCATTGGGGAGAGAAGGCTGAGAATGATATTCCGGTGATAATTTTATAGAAAAATATTAAGTTATGTCGTAGTCGGCGATGACTCAAGGGTTCTAAGGAGAGTGTTTTACATCTAGCCGTGTAGTTCATGTTGCTGTTAAATCCTAGAATTCGACGTGTAAAACTTCTTTGTACGCTTTCTATACGTGTTCTGTCTATGCTATTCATGCTCGAAAAGATAAATGAGCAGTACTCGAGTGTAGGTCTTACACATATCTTAAACAAAGTAAGTTTAGCCTCTCTTGTGGAGAAGTTTTTTAGAAGGAAGCCTGTTAATTTTCTAGTTTTCGAGACTATAGAGGAGGCGTGCTCTGTGAACTTCAAGTTACCTGAGTATTTGATGCCCAAGTCGCTTGTTGATTGGAGTATTTGGACTGTAGACCCATTTAGATAAAACGTGAACTGGGGGTTATGGTTGCCTATGTGCATAATTCCACATTTACTATGGTTAAGTGGTAGTTGCCATTTTTGGCTCCAGGCAGTTAGTCTATCAAGGTCCTTTTGAATTAGAGTCATGTCTTCTAAAACATCAGGTGTATAGCTATATACTATCTTGAGATCATCCGCATATAAATACGGTCGACCATGTTTTATAACGTTAATTATGTCATTTATGTAAATGATGAACAATAAGGGACCCAGTACACTTCCTTGTATTACGCCGCTAGTAATTGGTTTAGGTAATGAGAGGCTATTATTATACTTTACTGTTTGCTGTCTTCCTTCTAGGAAAGATGCAAACCATGAATGAAGTGGGTCTTTGACCCCGTATGACTTAAGCTTAATGAGTAGTCGTTTGTGCGGGACTTTGTCAAAAGCTTTACTAAAGTCGAGAAATAGAGCGGATACTAGGAGTTTTTTGTCTCGATGCGCAGTTATGTCATCTAGATAGTCTAGCATGCATGTGTCACAAGACCTAGATTTTAAGAATCCATGTTGGGAGGGGGAGAGCAGTTCGTTCTTAAGTAGGTAACGGAGTAATTCCACCTTGATTATTTTTTCCATTACTCTTGATACAACAGAGGTTAGGTTAATAGGTCGGTAGTTCTCTATATTTCCTACAGGTCCGGATTTAAACTTGGGAATGACACATGTAGTTTTCCATAAGGTAGGGTAGCATGCAGTGGAGAGTGATATTGTAAATAGTTTAAGAAGTGCCAGGTGGAAGTCAGCACCACCATATTTGAGTACATTGGCTGGTATACCATCAGGGCCCAAGGCGTTTGAGTGCTTTAGCGTGGTGATGGCCTTCGTAATATTTTCTATAGTGAAAGTTATCTCCCTTATTTCGCATGGTAGTGGCGTAATAGGTTCGTTCCCATCTATGTGGTTTTCAACGGTATGTGTAGTGGTAAAGTGCTCATTGAATAAATCAGCTATATGGCAAGGGTCATCATATATTTTATTGCCACAGATAAAGAGGTTTCCACCCTTTATCTTAGTGCTACTGAGTTTGTTCCGGAGGGTCTTGAGAAGTCTTGTAGGATTATTTTGTATGGTGGCCTGTTTTTCTAGTGCGATTTCCATCTGTATACGATCCGCCTCAGCCTTAATATATATTTCTTTCATAGTTATAAGAGAGGAAAAATCTTTAAACTTGTAGAATTTAGATGCATGTCTACGTAGGCTTCTTCGTGCAGTAGTGGTGATAAGCATGCATTTTGGAATTTTGGGTTTAGTATATCTTATAGGTGCAACTATGTCAAGCGTATTGTAAGTGTTGTAGTAGAGTATATCAGTTAGCTTATCAGCATCATTTTCCATGAAATAGTTGTTCCAGTCAAGTCGTCTGAAGTAAGCCATGAAGCTCGTCCAGTTAGTCTTGTGGAGGGGTCTGCTGGGTATTGTAACCGGATATTTATACATTGTAGTTCCTAAGTTGAAGTTGCACATGACGATATTGTGGTCACTACCTGGGAATTGTTTCCCTGTATGGACGGTACATGGGGTGAGTTCATGTGTAAAAACTAAATCCAAAGTGTTTTTGTATCTGGTAGGGCTACGAACATACTGTGACCAGCCACCTAGCTCTAGACTTTCCATAAGTAAGTCATAGCGCTTCGGTGCCTTGGCGGGAAACCATGAGATATCAGGCATATTAAAGTCTCCACAAATAACCTTACCTGTAAAGGGCAGGGCAGAGGCCAGTGTAAAAATGTCTGACAGTAAGGTGATATCCCCTGTTGATGGGTTAGGGTGGTGGTATACACAGCCGAATAAGTAAGAATCTCAGACAGTAGGTCTTAAAACAATCCACACTGAGTCTTGTAATTTATTTAGGCCTGCTGTATCAAACAGAAGTGAGTTTAATTTCGAGTTAACATATATGAGACAACCTCCTCCACGTCCATGCAGCCTGTCACTACGATACAGTTTATAATTATCTAGAGATATACTTAGATCAGAGACATAAGGGGTAGTCCATGCCTCAGTTACCATAATAATTGAGGGTTGGCAGATTGATGCAAGCAGTGCTAGGTCGATCATTTTGTTGCATACTGATCGTGCGTTTAATAGGCAAAGATTGAGCGAGTGGCCAGTAAGGTTGAAGTAGTTTAAAGCATCAAGGATGAAGAGGTCAGACTTAGAATTTAGGATGAGATTTTGATTTGAGATTAATTGTCGAGCTTCACATTGTTCAGATACTAAAGGGTAGATATTGGGTGACTGCTTTATAAGATTAGTGTTTCGGTCGTCACTGCGATCGTTGTTCTTCAGGCACAAAGTGCTTGAGGTAAGAAAAGACAGGTTGCTATTAGACTGTTTACTTAGTAGTGGCAGAACTGGAGATTGGGGGTGTTTGGTCTCGTAACTAGTTGTTGACTTAGTAACGGCTGTAGGGGCAATGAGTATAGATGGGAAGGGTTGTGAATTGTCGTGTGGGGATACTCTAAAAAAGGGTTCGGGTGTGCAAACGAGACACAGGGATCATAGTAGTTTGGTAATGAGCTATGGGGTGCAGCCAAGTAGTTGTAGTTAAAGCCATTCATTATAGGAAAGTATTTAGATCGTAAGTTATCATGTCTGAGAGAGCTATTATATTGATGAAGCGGGTAATTTCCTAAGTTAAAATTATTCTTCCCAGTATCTGTTTGGGATGGTAATGGTACGGGGAGAGGAAGAAGGCTTTTCCGCCCTGAGTCATTCTTCTGGATCATTGGCACATGATGCCATGGTGCATTTGCATGTGTCATCCTACTGTTGTTGAAGTATTCTCGAGGGGGAACAAACTTAGGGTGGGAGGAGAACAATCGCTTGTTTCTGTTCAAAGCATTGACCCTCAAATCTAGTGGTACGGGTGTATCGTGCCTAATGGTTTGGCGTTTGTGATTAACTTTATTTCTATAAACGTTAGAGGTAAGGCTATGCTGGGCCTTATTGATAGGGAGGACATTACGTGTGTTGTAATGATAGGGCATGAAGTGTCCCAACTCATCAAATTGCCGACTAAAGAAATGTAGCTGTGGCTTTAAATAATTGCTACTAAAAGCTATAGGATGCATTGTTCCAACCGAATCTACGAATGATACTCAGGAAAGGCAAGAATTCTGTCATTACATTGAAATAAAGCAAATCATGTTGTCCAGATTTATTCATGTTAGGATAGATATATGTTTATGAATTAATTTTGTTCTAATTCTGACAATAGATTACAATTAAGTCCTTGACATTACTATCCCTCTTAACCTCTATATACATTCAGTTTTAAGTAGGCGATTTAAGGGATTATGTAGACAACGAAACTTGGTTTATATCCAAATCATTCAATATAAGTGCGTCATCTCCCGAAAATTAATTCTCTAATTTTCCTCATAGTGTTCAGAATACTTAGTATGCTAACTGAAGGCTGGCATCATACGTGGCAGCGGCACAAACCAATTAGAATCTATATCTCCTAACGACATTAAACCAAATAAATACAACCCAGTGTTATAAAAATATTATGAACGAAATGCAAAGTTGATCCAGTTTATTTGTGTATTTGGACAAACTAGAAAGGCTTGCAGTAACCGAATGCAAAAAACACCAAACAGCTTCGAAAGCAATATATGTAATATACAAAGAGCTAGGTAACATAACGGAAGTTCATAAAATGGAACATTAAAACATACACAAATAAAAATGATGCGTTGTTATTACAAGTCGCGTTTACGTTTGACAATTCGAACTAAAAAGAGCACTGTAGTACAATGTAACAAGATAGCAGAATCCAAACAGTATGTGTTACGACCACAGAAAGTTAATAAGCACAACATTCTGATACGATATGTAATTACAGTATGGTATGGTAACTAGGGAAGCCGAAATTTGATGATGAAACACACAGTTGGTCAACTTCAGTCAATAGTAAATCAACGACAATGTCAAACAGTGATTTAGTTACGAATTTGACTAGAGATTCCACGGAGATGCATCAATCCTTATCAGCTTGATTACTTCTATCCAAACCAAATCATATTTTTCCAGAATTGAACTGCAGAAATTATTGGATGTTTGCAGTGGCAAGTATCAGTAATAAGCAAACGAGACAAAATATAACTAAACATATTACTTTGAATGTACAGTTTTACTTTCTCTAATTCTTTAGTAAAATCGATGCCTACTGCTTAAAAAATCTTTAATGCGTTTTTACCTATTTAATTGGGCTAAAAAACTTCATACTGTTTACTTCGCATCATCATAGCCGTTATAGACCTTTCTAGCAGTATGCAACTTCCTAAAACGTGGTCTAAAATTCTAATTTCTAATTATCAATTAAGATTATCGGATCAGTATGTTGCGATCTCCCTCCAGGGACTTCAATAATCATTTATTACGGTAGTTTGCTATATTTAACGTAATCTATAACACAATCCTTAGTAGGTAACATGGCAATTACTGACTCTTCAGTGTTTGTTGGGTGTTGGATTTTCAATCTTGATACAGCATCAGCTTGTCCAAACTCTTCTGTTTGACGATATTGTATTTCAAAATCATATCCTAGTAGCATTAATGCCCATCTCTGCAAGCGGTCTTTCGTGTTTGCTGGTACACCGGATTCCCATCCAAACACAGTGAGTAGTGGTTAAAAGCGTTAATTTGCGGCCATACACAAATTTATGAGAAGGGTGAACAGAAAAGACCAAAGCTAACGCTTCCTTTTTTATTTGGATATATTTTCTCTCTGCTTGAGTTAGTGCACCGGCAGCATGCATTATTGGTTTATTTCGTCAGGAAATACATAAGATATAATTTCTCCTATCCCATGAATGAAGCGTCGGCCGCTACGATGATTGGTAATTTATGATTTTAGTGTTAATGTAGCATGTTAGAACTCAGTGCAGACTTCAGTTTGCGAAAAGCTGAATCGCATTCCTTGATCCAAGTTCATGGTATGTTCTTTCCAAGCAGAGGATTTAGTAAGTGACGTATTTGATGTAATGATGGGACGAAACCAGAGTAGTTACTGATTATTCTATGGAAGGATCTGAGTGAAAAACATCTATAGGTGCTGGGATTTGTTGAATAGCACGAATGTTTTTTAGATCTGGTCAGCGTTCACTTTTATCAAAAATGAATCCTAAGTATTTCACTGATTTTAAGAAAAGTTATCATTTTTCACGATGACGTCTGCACCCCGTTTTCTGAGATATTTTGTAAACTGCCTCAACTCTACTTCGAAGTTCTGCAGGAGATCTCCCAACAACTAAAATATCATCTAAATAAACATCAACTCCTTTGATATCAGAAGGAATCGTGTCCATCAGCTGTTGAAAAATAGCCATGGCTGTTGTCAGATCAACCAACTGAGTGGCTACTGAAGTTTAGAATACTATTGTGTTTCTTCCACCGACCAAGTGCTTCTAATTAATCGAGTATCGACGTTGATTATTATCCCCATTACCCCGAAGGAATAACAATTCATCAGAAAACGACTAATTACTCCAACTTCATATCGTAACACTGCATATTTACACCATATACAATAACAACAATAGCAGTAGCGATAACAATAACAATAGTTACTGAATAATATTGACTCTGATAATAACAGAAACTCTCGCTCAATCATTCCGAAACCAATGACTGCTAACAATGGAACTCGATACAACCAAACAACAATCAGTAGTACCAGTGTTCAACTTCTTTGACACTCTCCGGCAAAAATGACGTAGACATTGTTTTGTTTACATGACCTTGGCTTCTGGGCGATGGGCCTACAAACAAAACTAAAACACATAAGCATACTCGAACAAATAACATGTGTTTTTAGTTAGACGGTTCACATACTCGTTTACATTTCATAGTACTTCCGTAGAATGCATAGCTGGCAAGTGTATATTTATGCTTCAGGTATAACTACTAACGTACACTTGTTGTCTCAGTCTATACCACAGTATGGTCTTGCAACACTCGTCATTCATTTTTCCCCGGCATATGGCATCACATTGCATATTATTCACTGAGATGTTTTAGTATGTATAGCGTAACTACACAAATTTTCAATCTCCCTGGTGTAAAAGCTGTTAATCTTTATGTATCTAAAATCCACTGATAAGACGACAAAGTTTCAAGATGCATCGACAAGAACAAAGACGAATGGGTTACTCATATGATGGGTATAACAACAAAATAACATGTAGTAGACCAGTCAACGACTAGGTAAATAGAGCCATATAATGTAAATTTGCCTGAATAACATGAAGTGACTAATGAATAGAAACACCAGTTAAGTAGTGGAGATGGATGCATATATAGGAATACACTTATACATTTAACACTTACTACTCTAAGCAAGTGGTGCAAACAGTTATTCTTGGTGACTTATATTTGTACGCCTGAAAGACACTTATCATACACTAACCACTCCTTAGATGAAGCACCTAAGTTTTCTACAGCATGTCTGTGTGCTTCATCAATGCTAACAATAAGTCTCATTAAGTAGAAAAATTATCCACCTCATGATTCTTTAGGTGCCTTTCATTACAGCATTCTAGTAAATATAGCTTACTCACATCTCTTGTCAACAATCCATTTACAGGTTTCACCTCTATGGTTCTTATAAGACAGTCGTTTCCTGTACGGACGTTAACTACTACACCAAGTGGCCATCGATCTGACGTTGATTTATCAGCTACTAGTACATTATCACCGACCTGCAGATTTCTTCTTGACTTCTTCCATTTATCTCTTGTTTGTAGTGTCATGATGTACTCTTTCAACTATCTCTGGGAAAACGTACTCACCAGGTGCTTCGCTTGCCATCATCTACGGGTAATTGAATCCTTTCGACAGTCATATACGCAGAAGCCTTTGTTGCATCTGAGTAAAAGTAACTTATTAGGTGTCAAAACATCAAAATCTCTGATGTCATCGATAACTGGTTGCACCAGTCCAATATTCAAAATTTTCTCTGCTTCACTTAGGTAAGTTTCCAACGTTTCATCACTTAAGTTCTAACCTTTAAATATTACCATGAAGACACGCTTTATGATTCCTCTAAGCCTTTCTCAAAGATCACTTCGATGGCTAGCATAGGGAGGGGGTTAAATTTTCCCTCAATGTCTATCTTTATCAACTCCTGGTGAATTTTTTTACTTAGAGTCCTTTAAATACTTCTATATTTCCATGTGGCCGCCAACCATATTGGCCTCTCTATAGCTAAATTTTACCTTTGGCGACCTTCTATGGTTTATAAACCTCCTAACCGCTAAAAGGAAGGCATCAATTGACAAGGTATGAATCATTTCTATGTGTACAGCTCTCATTTTGAGACACATGAACAAGCAACCGTATCTGCTGCATGTCCTTTTTTCCCTCTTTACTACAAATGTTTTGAATAATGTCTAAACAATGAACTCAAAGGGGTAGTTATCAACCTCCATTTACCAACTTGGAAGTGGCCCAATAAATTGTTGTCCCAGATCAGCATTCCTTAATCAGCACTCCATACACCTACTTATCACCATTCTCGTCGCTGCCCCACCCTTGAGAATCCAGTGCTTGCTTCAAGTACTTGCTAGTATTTGGGTGGTTTCTAAGTGACCTTCGGTACTGTAGTAGTGACGAATTATCAAATGTGAAGTTGGATGATCACTCGGTAAAATAATCGGGTGCATATGTCTGGGCGACATGCTATAGTTTAAACGTTCACCTACACAGACAACCTCACTTGCATCTTTTGGGTTCAAACATCCTAGACCCGTCTTAAGTTCTAAATAGCCTGTGCTAGCATTTGTCCTTACATCGCCCCAGGCCTCTCATTGTGTAGCTTTTACAATGACTGTCTCCGCTGTTCGCGATTCCGCGATCATTAACCGCCCCACGTTCAAACTGTTATTATGCCCTTCATCATACATTATCTTCAAATATTCGGCGTATCTCAGAAGCCAAGCTATAGCTTTCAGCAGTCTATACCAGCTAGAATAATACTCAAATAGTGGTCGTAGATATGAACGTTTTATATTAGTTTGAATCAAAGCCACGTTTAGTCTAGACTCTAACGAGGTTTCACATATAATTGGTTTCTCTTCTCTATCGAGCCATTTATCCTCAGGTTCCTTAAAATGGTTGGACCACTTGACTATTTCTCGTTAAGTACATTCACGTCGATCGTGTCTCTTGAGGCTTAATCGGCAGAATTCAGTCCTGAGAGTACGTGACGCCATTGATCCTTGTGGGTAACTTCTCTGATTAAGGCTACTCTATCTGCCACAAAGCAGGAGTACCTGTTTGACTCGTTTCTAAGATGGAAATTTACGGTTATAGAATCTGTTCAAAACGTTGTTTAAACAGGAGATATATCAAGTTCCTCTCAAACCACACTAAACATTCTAACAGCCATCGATTTATCACTTAACTCTAAACGTGACAGTCTTTATGAGTGCTATTCTGGCCTTTCCAACCAAAAGACTTAATTCTACTTTATCCATCACATTTGAACGAATATATATAACTACTCCGTATCGGCCTTCAAATGCATTACAGACTACATGCAAGTTAATTATCTGACGATTCCCTGTCGGTTTTGAAGAACATAGAACACATACTGGTTATCCAACTCAGGTTACGTATCCACTCCAACCAGCGATTGGCAATGGCATCATTAATAGGGTCATTCCAGCCCACGATTGTGTCCCTTAAGGAGCACATCATTTAGCGACACTGTATTAAATTTTGCTGAACAATTAATCACAACCCGAACTTTACCCGGTCTACGTAGATTAACAGCCGAATACTGTGGCATTGGTTCCATGCTAACTCTCTCTACATACTCCTTTGCGACGTGGGCTTGTATTACCACCTTATACTTTACCCATAATTCATGATATCTTTAACCGTGCCTCGAATCTTTGTAACCTCTTAGGCACTAGGTCTCTATTACATGCCAATACATAATCCACTGACCATTTTTCTTCCTAACCGAGAATAATCCTTGAACTGTTCATTATACATATCCCTTATCATTGTCTCGATCTTGTGGTTAGCCTTCAATCTCGTAGATCTGCGTTGTTTTAAAGAAAAGTGGTCCGCTTATCGACCAACCTAAAGGCGTTCTGGTTGCGTAGAGTTCTGTCTCACCCCGGAATCTTTGTTTGATAACCTTGTGGGCTATGGTAACATTACAACCAATAAACACCTTCACCCTCATATCTGATAACCTAGAGATACGCAAATCAAACAGGTGGGGTTTATGCTGAAACACGTCTGTGTCTGGTAATATTGCATCCATCAACTTCAAATGAGATGCAGTATATGCTTCGGAGACGTTCACCATCACATTGTCGGTTACTGACTTCATAGTAAAAGACACTCTCTTACATGATCCCCTTTTTGAAGAGCTTACTGTGCCGATTGACAAGGTATCTTTAATACCCTTAAAATTAAGGCGATCGGCTAAACCTGATAAGGCTTACCGATAAAAAGTAGATAATTAAACTTCCGCTTGCCTTCACACAGAAGCTTATAATTCTGGCAATTCCAGCTGACGTGACCTTCACTTAAACACTGAAAACATAGACCTAACATTCTTACCAAATCCATTCACTATGGTAGACCGAGAGCAATAAACTGATCGCATTTGACCAATCCATATCTGTTCTCGCAAAAAACACACTCATCCGTTTTCTGTACATAACTGTTGCTTGTAATTACAAACAACAGACGACAAACTGGCTTATCAGATTTGGATGGAGGATGTACTGGCCTTGCGAACCTGCTGAAGGCTTGACTTACGTTATTTTCCACTAATTTTAGAATACCTGAAAATTTGGGTTCGATTCCCAGTTCTTCCATGGGTGCACTAATCTCCACACATTCCTCTTGCAATCTAGTAGAAAAATGATTAACTGTTGTATCAATTACAGAGATTGAGTTCAACTCATGAGCTCTACCAAGAGAACTCAAGGTGTTTTGATATACCGACAAGTTATCCACGAAGGAGGCCATCTCATGTAAATTATCCCTCATTAGTCTACCGTTTCCCTTTACCCCTTTAAACATCTTACTCGCTATAACCGACGGTCTACCAAATCTCTGCCTAAGTATACGTCGGACATCCTCATAGCCTCCTGATTGAAAAGGCTGACAAAATTGAATTGCACTGGCAGCTGCTCCCGTGCACTGCCTAGTCAGAAACATCAACTTTATCACTTCAGAAATCCTTGAGTCTGATAAGATAACATCAAATTCCTTTACAAAACCAGGACAATCAACAGGGTTAAAATCAAAACTCTAGGTGAGAATTTCGGAGACTAAACCTGTAATATTCCTTTGTCAGCTACAAAATAATATGGTATCGGCATCAGTCTTATTATTTATATCAATACATGCATAATCAACATAATAATTACTATCAACATTACTCATTGTGCCGTCAATCATTCGCCAACGCCCTTTAGAAGACCCAGGCATATCCGTCGTGGTCAGCACGAGAGCCAAGTTTATTCGTTCAAGGCTCTTCCAGCCATCAGAGACCGATTCAAGGAACAATGAGTACTGGCCAGTATTCAGAAACTGTTAATTCAGCCGACTGAATTGCTACGTTTGAGTGGCTACTGGAGTTTAGAATACTATTGTGTTTCTTCCACCGACCAAGTGCTTCTAATTAATCGAGTATCGACGTTGATTATTATCCCCATTACCCCGAAGGAATAACAATTCATCAGAAAACGACTAATTACTCCAACTTCATATCGTAACACTGCATATTTACACCATATACAATAACAACAATAGCAGTAGCGATAACAATAACAATAGTTACTGAATAATATTGACTCTGATAATAACAGAAACTCTCGCTCAATCATTCCGAAACCAATGACTGCTAACAATGGAACTCGATACAACCAAACAACAATCAGTAGTACCAGTGTTCAACTTCTTTAACAGCTGTCTTCACCCCAAACGGCATTCGATTACATTGAAATAGACCACAGTGTGCTTTTGTCGTCAAAAGGTTTTGGCATTTAGGCGCGAATTCAACTTGCAAGTAGGCACCGGTGATGTCGAGTTTTGCAAAATAAGGGCCACCGAATAAAATAGTAAACAAATCATCTAGCGCTGAGTGAGGGTAGTGGTGATCTTCTAAGGCTGCATTGAGACCTGTTGATAAATCAGCACAGATGCGTATAGAATCATTAGGTTTCTTGACAACGACAATAGGAGCTGCCCAGTCTAAGTAAGTAACTCCTTGCTGCTGCAATTGTACCAGCTCTTCATCAACGTTCGCCATAGATGCATAAGAAACGAGTTTTTCGGGTCTGAACGATGGTGACGCATCGGTCTTCAACTTTAGCGTTGTTGCATGGTTTTGCAATAACCTAGTCTTGACTCCAAAACATCAGTAAATTTTTGTAGTAATTCACTTGAGTAGTTCATAGACTGAGCAGATTCAACATGATCGCATATAGAGTTGATGCTGGATGCTAGATGAAGGCTATTAAACCAGTCTAGACCAAAGAAATTTAAGTCAGTGGGAGTGATGCAACATGTCCCAGTGAAGCTTATATCATGAAATGAAACATAGCATTAAAGCTGTCCTACTAATGGTAGCCTACCTCTACATGCACTTATTGCCTTCTGTTCGGTTCTCTGCATGTTGAGTTTTCCAAAAGAACTCCAAGTATTCTGTGACATTATCGTTATGTTCGACGCTGTATCTATCTGTAGGCGTACCAGCGTACTTTTATTTAATTTGCAACATGGTTTTCTCAAAATTAGGTATTGTATAGCTTTCGGCAAGGTTGACCATAGGCTTCTTATTGGCGAACTTTCCTTCTATGGGATAAGGGATCCACTACTTGTTAGGCCAAATCCTTCCCTCAATCATCCACTTCAAATTGTTTAAATTAACTCCACTCTGTCGAAGGTTAAACGGGCTACAAGCGGCCCTATACAAGAAAGTGTTTTAGGCCCGCTACTTTTATAGCTCACATAAGTGTTATATGCAAATGCTCCAGTTCGGGTAGACCTTTTCTATACTCTGATGATCTTAAAATACAGTACTCATTTTCTTCTCAAGAATTTACCCACGCACTAAGTGGCGTCGTTGCCGAACTCACTAAGGTCGCTATATGGTGCTCGGAATGGAGATTAGACCTTAATGCTTCTGTGGTTGGTTATGTTTTGGAGATAGGCACATCGGCTTTGATCTCCCCATAAACTGTAATAAGTTACATTGATTCAATCAATAGTTGACTTAGGACTCAGGCACTCTAATAAACTGTATTTCGCAGAACAGGTTACGATGCAGATGTCTAAATCGCATCGACTTCTGGGTCGCGGACTACGTGACTTTTACAACAAAGATTCACGTTTTCTGCTGTATAAAGTTTCTGTTCGACGTTGACTAGAATATTGAACCTTCATTCTCAGTAATGTTTCCATTAAGGATGAACTTATACTAATCTGTCCAACGTGACTTTACGTATTCTAGACCCAGATTGTACTCTGGACTATAAAACTAAACGCACTAAGTTAGGACTAGACACTCTATGGAGGCGCCGACTCAAGTTAAACTTAATTTTCTTTAACAAGATACTCACCGAATTAGCGTTTTCATCGTCTAATGCAATTCAGCTCGCTAAACCTTCTTACTATACCCTACGTGATTCGGCTCCGAAAATAAAAATGTTACATTCCAAATCTACTCTTTATATGAATATTTTACAGATAAATTCTCAAGAATCTGGAACAATTCGCCTCAAGCCATTCAGAAAACAGATTCACTTTTTTAATTTGTACGACATGCTAGTAATTTCACTTCCTCTGATGTCACATTGAAACTACTCGCACCAACTATTTCTTATTCCACTAGAGAAATAATTAGGACTTCGAACATTCGAGAACCACTTAATCCACTTACCAATGCTAGTTGTATGCTAGTGTCCCTTTCTTTAAATCTATTTATAAGTATATGTAGTATGTCGTGTCTTTGAATGTCCGTATTAGCGCTAATTTTTACCCATTCGCTTCAGGATACTAGTGCTGTTGTTATGTGTTCTCCCTTCTTTTGTCCTCCTAGTCGTAGATGATAATGCATAAGGCAATCAATGGTAAACAGTCTGTTAGTATTCAACGATACTACGTGGATGACAATTACTTTTAATCTTGTTATCTATTATTGTAGCGTTTGCATTCTCTCCCAAATGATGGTTGAATACTTGGTGAACTTAACCTCCTAACGGTAACCAGAGCCTGGAAAACGACAGAGGGTAAGAAAATAAGGCAAGAATATCTGAGGAAGTACCGCGAGTGGACTACCCAACACCATGTTGGTGAGGTACGATTTTCCCATGCTCTGTCCGGCTATCAGGTGTTTACTCATCCACCTCTTGAGTCGCCCTCAAGTCAAAATGAAAGAAGAATCTACTTCAAGAAATATTGATGAAACTCCATCACACCTAAGGAATTGCTTCACTGTTTGTAGAAAAAGTTGAAGTACAAAAAGAAACTGCACAATTTTAATTGATGTGTTTGGTTTCCAGAATACTTTAGTAACCTGGAAGAAAATAAACATGATGTAGATATCTTGTGCTCGCAAATGCACTAAAAATATCAATTTCATTAAAAATAAATATGTATATAAGTGCCTGAACTTGTCAGAAGTCAGATCAAATAGGCGACCTCTGACATGTGACGACTGGCTTTTATGACTGGGTTCGTAACGGTTGGTACTAATAGTACTTGTAAGAACGGAAAATCATAGAAAATGCTCTTGAAAAAATAAATTACCAAGAACTTGAGGGTGCTCAGACTTATCAAGGTTAAAGATATAATCTGCGTCCTGCAGATTGCTCATTCGATGAGTGGTAGTTATCCAAGTATTAGTGAAGCTGTATCTTCTTAAGTCAGCTAAGACATGAGCTGATTCTAATCTCATAAGTATGTAAGTCCTATTAGTTATGAGTATTGGTAATAATCGACCAACGTAAGGTGCGATGCAGTGGTTCTAATCCGCGTGAGTCCAGTGTTTTTGTAGTTGTGAGCATTAGGTCAAACCAAGTTATAAATCAAAGAAAACCATATGACCAATGTACTAAGCTCACCAGTAAAGTACTGGACAATGTCCGTAGTTAAGTGTTCGAGTGCAGAAAAAGTGAATGAAAACTATGTGGTTATCCGAGAGAGCATAGATATTAGGTAAGGGAAGCATTAATCCTAACCCATGTTTATGATAATGGTATGGACTTATAATAATTGTTTATATAGAGCTAACTGTGGGAAAACCACATTATTGGCACGGTTTGTTAATAGTTTCATTAATTTTATCAATCATATTACGTGAGTGCCAAGTCATGACAATGCTCACGATGATACCTCGAAACTATTATGAATAACTAGTCGTAGTGTTGATTCTCGATAAGTTAGTTTAAAAATAATAAGTTGGGCTTTTTCATATTGGTGATTCACGGATATTAGATGCTTTTAGCAGTTAACGGATCGAAGCTGCCTGATTATATTTCAATTCGCGGTCCAAAAGTATTTAGGACTATTCTTAATATTAGGCTCCAGAGTTCATTTGAATGTTTATTTGACCAATAAATGCAAGATAGCTTAACCATTATATCAATGAAGTACGATAGTACCTAAATACTGGTGACTTTATTACCTGGACTGTGTTAAACATATTTTAAGGCAACTAATGTGATCACCCAATCTACAAGAATAAATACGCCCAGCAGTAACTACTAAGATAGGTTTAGTGACAAATTCAAAGTTGAGTTAAAAATTGTTAAATTCAAATAGCACAGTGACACTACAACGTATGCGTAAGTTAGTTTGTCGCAGAAATTCATACAAAATATAAAAATTTGAAAACGTACCGACAGAATTTAAAATGTTAGACATGGCTTATGCCACTACAGTTGGAAAGATGCTAGAGATACTATAGACGTCTAATAAGTTATTGCAATTAGCTCCGTGATATTTATATATTATAGCAAAAGTAATTAGAACTAATTAAAGTCGAATCGAATATGTAATTTGATATATTTCACCTGAAAATAATACACTTTTTCGTAGTATAAAGTTATCAAATACATATATCTTAAGTGAAAAATGGTTTTAGTATTGGTTTATATGAAATATATATGGCCAGTCTGAGTAAAAATATATACATGTTAAGTACTAGTATGGTATTGTAATAAATCAACTGGCAAAACAGTGAAACTTGCCTGGGTTATTGTCGAAATTCATCGTTGTTGCTGGGATTCATTGTGTTATTTACGATAGATATCGATAGAATTTTTGTTTCATTCTTTTATCCAACTTTATCACTGTCCACTGATAGTGAAAAAGTATAGAAAAATGATTAGTTCCGCAGGCAAAGCTCACACTTACTTCAATCCAGTTTGGCTTTTTCATTATTATAATTCTCCATCTATTTTACATAATTATTAGTGCATATTTCCATTTTGTTCCAATCTATTTTTACTTATCATTATCCGTCTTTAATCATCACTTGTACGGCAATTCACAATTCCGAAAACAATTCGACCGTTTATTGACTTTCGGGTTTATTGGTTGTCTAATGAATCTATTCACAATAAATTCAAGCTATAAGTACGTACTGATTATTGTATATTTGTACTTATGTATACTGATGTACATTTATACTATTTAGATAAAGCCCAAAACGGTTTCTTCACAACTCTTATTGTAAATAAGTTGTATGTGATTAAAAATAAATTACACATTAAATAAACTCGAAGATTTCCTATTCTTTAGCGACTTACCTCAGCTGATAGGTTTGCGACTTATATTACTCGACGGATTGTTTAAGAATATATTGTTTAAGTACAGTTTCTAAAAAACATTTGACTATACTGTTTATACGTCAAAAGATAAGGTCGGGGGAGAAGTTGGTAGAATAATACTTAGAACTGCTACTATTTCGATAACGTTTTGTCGACATAGGACAAAAAGAGAAAAATATTATCATTGTATTCTACTTGTTTATATTTGCTAACTTGAAACTTCAGAAGTTCGTAATTACATTCTAGGCTGAAACTAAAACTGTGGACATCCCTGCCTGAATAGTCGGTTGTACCTGTCCAACTCTTTTAGCCACTTTTGCAGCCTTCATGTTTTGACTTTTTAATTCCGTGGTTGTTTGGTCAAGCAAGCGATCTAACGACACGTATGGTGGTTCATTATCCAGACAAGCCGGTTTTAGCCTGTCAATACTTACTGAGTCGATGTTTTCTTGTTTCTGTATCACAAAATATTGAAGTTTTTTTGAAATAACTCCGAATGGGTCTTTGAAATGAGGGCTACGTAGTGCTTTTATTTCGTCATATCTTATCCAGACGTGCGAGCTATTGCTTAGATCCTTAGTTAAAAACGTTGTTCGTAATTGTTCACGAGTGTTGGCTTAAACTTAAACATTTGTTCCCGTAGTTGGTTTACGTAAGTTCCTAAATTGAGTTTTTTACTGTAAGCATAAGGGTTAATAAACTCATCTGATAATCTCAATGTTGTCCTAAAGACCAGTTCTGTTGCTGAACATTGTGAGTCAGTTTTGACAGCTGTTCGTATTCCTAACATAAATATTGGCAGGAATTCTGTCCACTGACTGGGGTTTGAATGAGATATATGAGCGGCCTTTAGTTGACGATGGAACCATTCTATCATCCCATTCGCTTGAGGATGATATGCAGTGCAGCGTATTCTGTTGGAGCCTAGCAGTCTAGCTAAGTTGTTAAATAGTTCAGATTCGAAGTGAGCTCCTCTGTTCGTCGTTATTGTCATAGGTGTACCGAAGATGGTCACCCGGTTCTGTATGAAGACTTCGGTCCACTGTTTTGGCCATGATGTCCGTGATTAGTACGGCTATACGAAACTTTGTGAACCTATCTATATATGTAAATAGATACTTGAAACCATTTAGACTTGGTAAAGGGCCTACTAAGTTGACGTGTGCAAAACGTCCCCACGGTTAAGGAAAAACTCTGATAGGTGAATTTGTGCGTCGGTAAACTTTTGATTGTTGACACTTTGAACACTGTCTAACCCATTTATGTACATCCTTCTGAAGATTTGGCCATATGTATCTGGCATTGATTAGTTTAGTCGAAGATTCCACGCCAGAGTGAGACAACGAATGAAAGTTATTAGATATTATTCATCACATGTTTTTTGGGAACGAAAGGTCGAGGTACCGCCTTAGTTGTGCCACAATAAATCAGAACACCTTCCACAGGTGATGGGAGCTGTTTTAGTTTGAGACTAGAGCTTTTGGCTGACAGTATGTTTTGTAATTCGTAATCTTTTTCCCGGCTGTCTCTCAATGTCTGGAAATTCACTGTAGACTGCTGTATTATATTCATTTCTAGTCGAGACAATGCGTCTGCCACCTGATTGTCTTGACCTCTTACGTGTCGTATATCACTAGTAAACTGTGATATGTAGTCAAGCTGTTGGACTTCTCGAGGTGAGTGTTTATGAGATTTCGCCTTTAATGGATTGGTTAACGGTATAAACTATGAATTCCTTGCTTTCGAGCATGTGTCGGAAATGCTTGATGGTAAGACAGATTGCAAGTTCTCGACCGAAGGTAGAATATCTCGTCTTGGCCGGAGCGAGATTTTTGAAAAGAACACAATCGGTTTTCAGGCGTTTTTAACTTGTTGGTTAAGAGCGCCGCCTACGGCTTTTTCTGAAGCATCTTCCATCAAAGCAAGTGGGCAGTGAGAAATTGGATACGTCAATGTAGATACTTGAGCAAATTTATCGTTTAATTGGTTAATAGTCTCAACGGCCTCAGAGTTCAACCTGAATTCTTTCGGTTTTCCTGTAAGTGAATCTGTCAATGGTTGCATTAGTTGTACACAACCGGGTATGAATCTGCAATAAAAGTTCATTAAACCAAGAAGACTTCCAAGTTGTGTTAGGGAGCTTGGTATGAGGTATTGTATAATAGTGTCCATCTCTCATTTAATTGATGTAATTCCTTCAGGGTTTATGGTATGTCCAAAGAATTCCAGTGTTTTCACACCGAAAACACATTTACTTTGATGTACATTCATGCCATTTTTGTTTAGTCGTTTCAACATTTCTTTCACATGTCCATGTGAATTTAGGTCCGCGCTGGCAATTGTTAAGTTATCTATATACCCCTATGTAAATGGCATATCTCGAAGTAGATTATCCATAAACCTTTGGAATGTTTGTGCCGCGTTCCGTAGGCCGAATGGCACGCATACAAACTTGGATAGTCCAAAAAGTGTTGTTATAGCTGTCTTCGAAATATCTTCCTCAGCTACTTGAATATTGTGGCATGCTCTAAATTGATTTTAGTAAATACCTTCATATCCTGTAAACCATTCGTAAAGTCTTGGATATGTGGTATCGGGTACCTATGTGGTACCGTTTGATGGTAAAGGGCTCTGTAATCTCCGTACGGTCCTTAATCGCCTTTATTTTTCTTTGGAATCATATGCGAAGGAGATGTCCACTGGTTATCATATGGACGTAATATGCCCATCTGTAGCATGTAATCAAATTTGGCCCTGGTTATTTTTAGCTTATCAAGTACTAGTCTCCTGAATTAGCAGAAACAAGTGCTTATTCCGTCTTGATTATATTACATACTTTTAACTTTTGGCAAGTTTAGAGTTAGATTTTGTTAGGTTTGGAAATTCCGGGAGTATATCATGAAATTTCGCCTTTTACATCGACTTCTCGCGCAAACGTCAAAGTTTGTAACCTTCTTCACGTTGTTTCTCATTTTATATTTGGTTGATTTCTGCTTATTCCTGAACTTGTAACACTATTATCTCCCTTTATAACTACATCATGTGTTATACTACTTAAATGGCACGCAATAAGGCTAAGCGCCCTAAACTTAATGGGAGTTCAGTAAAATGAAGTGATATGTCCTCTGTTAGTGACTCTCTTCTTGACTCTGGGGTGAAACAGTGGATATTACCACTTGTTAGAGCTGTGGACATCATGCAAACTTACATTACGACATAAATTGTATGACCAAACTAGAAGTGAAGTCTTCTCTCAACCGAATCGATAGTATTTTGTCAGACTTGAAACCTTTATCCTATCCACTACGTAAAAAGAATGAACTAAATGTTGAAAAACTGAAGCAGGTAGAGACCTTTATTAACTTTATAGCAGACGAAGTTGTAAATGAGCTAAAATCTCACCATAAAGTAATTGTTAATAATATACTTGATAAATCCCCTCTATGTAAAGCAAATTTGATCATTTTGAAAGCCTGTAATATGTTGCACGTTTCCTGTGATTGTAGAAGATTGAAGAAAAAAGACTGGCAAACCAATTGTTCACTTTTGTTCCACTTCACGTCAACTTTGACGCTAAGTGTTTTATAGACTCTGTTAGCAACTTTAGATTTGTCACTGGCTTCAAGTATATAAAGATAATTGCAGACAAAACGACTTTGCAACATAGAACGGCTAATCACATTACGCCGCATAATGACATAATTAAGCTCGAACCAAACATGACTAAACTTTCTGATCTTACCCAATCATACCACACTCTTCACCGTGTCCTAGTGTCAACCGTACTCAATCGGCTAAATGCTTTCTAGCTTACAGAAAGGTCACCAAACGTAGGAGTGGTAAATGTGTAGATTTGGACATGTCAACAACCCGGGCATCAACAGATAATCCGCATACTCCGACTGATATTAGCAAATATAGAAATACCAGTAGTACCCTCCAAGGTCGCTCTCATTCTGAAAACATCACTCTAGGTCTACTAGATAGTAAACAACTATCAGAAGCTAGCCAAATATTAACCAGACACTAATCACTAAGCGGTAAGTCTGAACATTGCGTTACACTTTCTTGCGTGATAACTCATCACCACATAGATAGCAGTGACCCTGGTTATATTATTACCACTACCTTACACAAGAGTACCTGACACTGAAGTCTAACTTTAGTCCGTAGAACACGACTACTGAAATCATAGTATACGTACACCACCTAACTATTTTATAAGATCCTATTAGAACATTGTTCGAAACAAGGCTAAAAGGTCTAAGCTTGATACCCGTTCCCCTAAAAACCACGAATCTTCTCCTAAAGACCTATTTGCCACTGAACTGCAGATAATAGACAATCGTACACTACTTATCAAGGCAATCAATCTGACTGATCTAAGCGCTGACATTGCCGACTATAAAAGCAAAGTTGAAGATGTCCAGTTAGCTTTTACTAAGGTACAGTCTATGCTAAGTGAAATTGCCCCGTTAACCTACTTGCTTGGAAAGCATGATCACATTGAAATCGATAAGGCAAAGCATGCCGAAACATTTCTTGATTTCGTTGCAACAGAAGTTGTAAAGCGACTCACCTCGCTTCACAAAGCCATTGTCTACAATGTTCCAGAGAATTCTCCACTTAAAAAGGTTAAAGCAATCCTATTAAAAACTAGTAGCTTGACACAGATTCCATGTGAATGTACTAGACTACGTAAAAAAGACTGGCAGACTAGCTGCCCAATTCTATTACATTTCGCATTCACCCTAGATTGCAAGCGATTTATAGAATCTGTCAACTATATTAGATCTGGTAGCAACTTCAAAAGCATACTAATAGTTGCTGATAAAACGCCTCTGCAACGTCGATCCGTCAACCATCACGGTGCCGTTGCTCCCAACATGAAAGATCCTAATCTAGAAGAAACCACTCTTAACGACTTACCCAAAACATACCCGACAACGCACCATAGTAGTAGTATAATACCACATAGACTACCTGCTCCTTAGCACTGCAAACTCTGAACCTTGTTACAGTTGACTTTATAAATAATAATTAATGTCTTCATATAGCATGATTTTCATAAAAATGACTCTCTATATATTACCTATTAAAAACAATCTATATCATTCTGATCATGCCTGTAAACTGGTATGCTCTCATGTACAAAATGCTACCTGAGAATAAACTATTATTAGTATTAACATGCGACTATGCATAGTAAGCTAGAGAAACCTGACTGCATATCACAATGCTACCCTAAGATATCAAGGCACTCTAAAACTCAAGCCTACAAAAGTATGCAAACTGTGCCCATTACATCAAAGCAGAGAAAAAGCAAAATTTCTCATAAGTTACAGGATACCATACCCTTCACTACAAATAATACTTCACTTGGGACCGACCAGAGCTCTTTGAAATTACCTACAAAATTAAGCCGGACAGCACAGCAGCAAATGTATCTAAAGCAAGTAAACTTTTTGCGTTTCACAACAAATACTGGCGAGACACATTTCGTTGCAAACCAACTACTCTGTTCATTGGAACACTACCAAAAACAACCACGGTAAATCTACGCACCATATCCTCAGTATGGCAGAGCGCACTCCCAATCCCTTAAGAACTCAAAAAGACAGACCTCATGAGCTTAAAATTGTACAGTCTGCATATTCTTGAATCCCAACCATATGTACTCCGACTGCATACCACTAAACAGCAAAAATCAGCATAAAGACCGGATGGGACACACTTACAAGATACCTAAAAACAATTCTCAGCAGGCCCATTATAACTACACAAGTAGCACTTAACTTCCCTTTGGCAGCCACATGCTTACATAGAGTTCGCACGCACCATTAATAAACCCCCCTCAATCTTCAGTGCATCATAAACACGGGTTACTTGGTAATGCTTCTGCGGCATAGCATAACAACGTGCCACTATATAATTACTAGCTGCCTACATACAATCCACTAGATTTTTTTCACATGAACCACTATTCCTTACCGCAATGAACTTAGATGGAACCCTAACTGATAACTTAGCATTCTATACAAACAACAAACTTCCTACGTCTGTCTTCTCATTATCCCGTCATACCCGTTTCTGTTTAGTCCTCACTTATTCCACATCATCATATAGATGGTACACTACCAGCCGACAAAGTATCCCCACTTAACCACCCTATGACCAATGTCTCATTTCTACCACTCCCCTATACTTCATCTTCTTTTTCCAATCGAAACAACGATCATAAAGATTCTTCACTAGTTCAGGTAACTCGGGATCTATCTAATTTCATTATTTCTACACAGTTCTCCATGATTCTATTTAACTCCGTTTACCTCTGCAGTAAAATCACTCATCCCAAATGTTTAATGTACTTGGTTAACGCATGATGTGTCCTAACTACCGAAACTTGGTGTATTTCTGATATTAAAGAGCTTACACTTGAAGTTGATAATTATGTCATGTACCACAAAGATCGAAATTCAGGAAAAGGTGGGGGATGCATAATATACGTTCAATCCTGTTTTTCTTCATCGTTTATCTCTCCGGGAGGTAGAGAACTTTTAGATGACGCTATATTTGTCTGCATTGATAACTGTTCCCACCGTCAGTACCAGATAGGCTGTATTTAGAGACCGCCTAATGTTACTTATACCTTTACCCAACAATCAAGTCATTTATTGGCAACATTATCATTGTTGCCTGTGACCAAGTTAATAGTAGGAGACTTCAATGTGCTTTCTGTTACTTGAAACCCTTTACATGAACCTCCATATCATGATAAATTCTTCGGAATACTTCAAGGTAATGCATGTACTCAAATAGTACGTAAAGTTACACGCAATTTAAATTTATTAGAGTTAATCCTTTTACATAATGCCTTTGACTATACAGAGAATACTAGCCTTCGATTTCCTGGCAGCAATCACGAAGTTGTCATTTGACAGTTAATTATCAGTGGATGTCCATTTACTACAAGTGGGAGAAACTCCGCCCGCAGCTCTTCTAGGGTTGTTGCCGGTCCCACGCCCGGGTAAAGGAGGAGGGTTGGGCATAGGGCTAGCACCCCTATCCCGTAAAACACAAGTTTGCTAAAAAAAAACGCTAACCAGAATAAACAAACCTAACCATTTAAACTCTGCCCTGGAAATGGAAGGAATCTATATGACGCTTCATGATGAAAGCCGAGATTCTTCAGAAGTCATGAGGCTGATGCCACCCCTTCTAACGACCAGAGCAAAACTTTTTATAGGTACATGGAATGTTCGGACAATGTGGGAGACCGGGAAGATCAGCTAGATAGCAGCAGAAATGAAGAGATACAATTTAACTGTGCTCGGGATCAGCGAAACGCGTTGGACTCAAACTGGACAGAAAACATTAGCCACGGGAGAGGTGCTACTATATTCCGGGCACGAAGAGGAAAATGCCTCACACACCCAAGGAGTTGCTCTGATGCTGTCTAAGAAAGCGCGCAATGCACTTGTAGCATGGGAACCACATGGACCCAGGATCATCAGAGCATCTTTCATGACAATGAAAAAGGGGATTACAATGATCATCATCCAGTGTGATGCACCCATCAACGACGGCAACGACGAGGACAAAGATCAGTTTTATGATAGGCTGCAGTCAATTATAGTGAAGTGTTCAGAAAAGGATCTGACAATCCTGATGGGGAACCTAAATGCCAAAGTCGGAATGAACAACGCCGGTTACGAAGACATCATGGGACGACAAGGACTGGGAGAAAGAAATGAAAATGGTGAAAGATTTACAAATCTTTGCGCTTTCAACAAAATGGTTATAGGTAGTACAATATTCCCCCACAAACGCATACACAAGGCTACATGGATCTCACCGGATCATACTACAGAGAATCAAATTGATCATATATGCATCAATAAAAAATTCAGAAGATCATTGGAAGATGTGAGAACCAGGAGAGGAGCTGATGTAGCTTCAGACCACCACCTAGTGGTTGCCAAAATGAAGCTGAAGCTAAAGAAGCAATGGATAACTGGAGCAACAGCATTAAAACGATTCAATACAGCCTCTCTACGGGATACTGACAAAATCAAGGAATTTAAAATAACTCTCAACAACAGGTTCCAAGCCTTACAAGATCTGCTGAACAAGGAAGAAACCACTATGGAGGACAACTGGAAAGGAATCAAAGAGGCACTAACTTCAACTTGTCAAGAGGCTCTGGGCTGCAAGAACTACCATCATAAGGAATGGATTTCCACAGAGACCCTGAGCAAAATTCAACAAAGGAGGAACAAGAAGGCAGAAATCAACAACAGCTAAACTAGAGCAGAAAAGATCAAGGCACAAAATGAATACACAGAAGCAAATAAACAAGTAAAGAAGAGCATTCGAGCCGACAAACGTAAGTATATCGAAGGCCTTGCAACGACAGCGGAGAAAGCTGCAAGAGAAGGAAATGTGAAACAGCTACACGACACTACGAAGAAACTGGCAGGGAAATATAGTAAACCAGAACAACCGGTCAGGAACAAAGAAGGCAAGCTAATCACCGAGATTCAAGAACAAAGAGACAGATGGGTAGAACATTTTAAGGAACTCTTGAATAGACTAGCTCCATCGAACCCACTAGACATCGAAGCAGCATCTACGGACCTCCCAATCGATGCCAATCCACCAACGATGGAAGAAATCAAGATAGCTATCAGACAGATCAAAAGTGGGAAAGCAGCAGGACCTGACAATATACCAGCTGAAGTACTCAAGTCAGATACAGACATAACGGCGAGGATGCTCAATGTTTTATTCAAGAGGATCTAAGAAGAAGAACAGGTGCCGGCAGACTGGAAAGAAGGATACCTTATCAAGTTACCAAAGAAAGGGGATTAGAGCAAATGCGAGAACTACATAGGAATCACACTATTGTCAGTACCAGAGAAAGTCTTCAACAGAGTGTTGTTGAACAGAATGAAAGATTCAGTGGATGCTCAACTTCCAGATCAACAGGCTGGTTTCCGTAAGGATCGGTCATGCACAGACCTAATCGCAACACTACGAATCATCGTTGAACAATCAATTGAATGGAACTCGTCATTGTACATCAACTTCATCGACTATGAGAAGGCGTTTGACAGCGTAGACAGTAGATCACTATGGAAACTTCTTCGACACTACGGTATACCAGAGAAACTCGTCAACATCATCCGGAATTCTTACGACGGACTACAGTGCAAAATTGTGCATGGAGGACAGCTGACAAATGCAATCTCAGTAAGAACCGGTGTCAGACAAGGCTGTCTGTTCTCGCCCTTCCTCTTCCTCCTAGCGGTCGATTGAATCATGAAAACCTCTACATCTGGGGAGAAGCACGGGATTCAATGGACAAGTAGGATGCAACTTCATGATCTGGACTTCACGGATGATCTAGCACTTCTATCCCATACACAACAGCAAATGCAAGGAAAGACAACCAAAGTAGCAGCTACCTCAGCATCAATAGGCCTGAACATACATAAGGGAAAGAGCAAAATCCTCAAATTCAACACCGAGAGCACGGACCTGATTGAACTTGATGGTGAAACTCTGGAAGATGTCGATACCTTCACGTACCTGGGGAGCATCATCGATAAACAAGGAGGATCCGATGCAGATGTAAGGGCAAGGATCGGCAAAGCAAGGGCAGCATTCCTACAGTTGAAAAATATATGGAACTCCAAACAACTGTCTACCAACCTCAAAGTAAGACTCTTCAACTCGAACGTCAAGTCAATTCTTCTGTATGGAGCTGAAAAGTGGAGAACTACTGCAAACATCCTCAGGAGAGTATAGGTATTTATTAACAACTGTCTACGTAGAATATAGAATGTCTGTTGGCCGGAAACCATCAGCAACAGCCTACTATGGGAGAGCTCAAACCAACTTCCAGCTGTAGAGGAAATCAGGAAACGACGTTGGAAATGTATAGGACATACACTGCGGAAATCATCAGACTGTATCACGAGACAAGCACTAACTTGGAATCCTGTTGGAAAACGGAAAAGGGGAAGGCCAAAGAACACCCTGCGTCGAGAACTGGAAGCAGACATAAAAAGGATGAACAGTAACTGGAGACAGCTGGAAAGGAACGCTCAGGACAGAGTTGAATGGAGAAGACTGATGAGCGGCCTATGCTCCTCCGAGAGGGGTAACAGGCGTAAGTAAGTAAGTAAGGGAGAAACAATCCTATTGATTTTCGGAGAAACTATGCTCAGATTAACTGGTCTCATACCAAAAAGCAGTTACTTGATGTTAATGGAGACATTTGTCTCCTCTTGTGAGGTTTTTAACTCACTAGATGTTTTTTACCATAATGTAACTACATGTCTTGACTGTGTCACACCTTTGAAAGTGATAAACCACATATCCCAAATAACGAATGCATTTTTGTTAAATTTATAAACAAACTAAGAAAAAGATGAAAAAATTATCTATTCAGCATGAATTTTCTGTAATTTTTAGTATTCATTCAGTATTCGTGAATATAGCGAACTACAGGGAAACAAGAGAATTAGAAGACAAAAAAAATGCATTCGAAATCGCCTGACAAGTTAACCTATTTACCAGCCACCCTCAGAACGAAACCTTGTGCCCCATCCAGTCTTCCTACTACTCTAAATTTCAAAAATAAAATGACTAGTAACTCTATGGAGATCTGTGAAGCGTTTAGTGAATCCTTTGCACACTCTTTAATCAGATACATTTCATGTTAAAAGGAACGATCAGAAATTTTAACCAGTATAAATTAACTGGTTTGGAGTTTACAATCAGTAATGTTAGAGGTGCTATGAAATCACTAAAACCTTCATTTAGTAGCGGAGAGGATGGAATACCGGTTAATTTGAATAAGTATCGAAGCTCAGCCTTCCCAATACTGCTTACCAAAGTATGTAGTTTCTCCTTAGAAGGTAGAACTTTCCCTAGATCATGAAAAACCACATATATGATTCCTCGCTTTAAAAATGGCTCTAGTCTCAGTATCGAAAACTACCGACCAATTAATTACACTTCTGTTTTATGTAGAGCCCTAAAAAAGGTTGTAAAATTGGAGATGTACACTTACTTACTGTTAAGTCTCGTACTTGATGCTTGACCAGTCGCGGACTAACTTGGCACTCGAACGTTTGAACCCTTCTGGTCGCAAATTAGAAGACAGGAGACGAGTAGACAGGAACTTTATCCCAGTAAGCTGGAGAGTAAGTTAGGTACAAAATATTCGTGTATTTATAGTTTTATGAACAACAAAAGTCAGTGTTATAATCCATCCAATCCGAATTAAAAAGTTTTAACTGTCACCCAATCAGAACGTCCAACGTCAATGATTCTGGAATGTTCTATTAATCAGTGATTTGATGGAATGTCTTCGGCTCTTTCAAGAGATCTGGAGGCTTCGTTGAGTTTTGTTGGAGCCATCCTAGCACCTCTACTCTTTAAGGTTTTGTATGTATAATTTTCTCTTTGGATCTACCTGCAACCTGATTACTTTGTTTCTTTTACGATTCATTACTCGTGGTTGAATTGTTTTGGCTTTAATCTTCTGTGTCCTTTCTCACTAGGGCTATATTGCAATTTGTCCACTAGCATTTGAAAAGGAAATCGGCTGTGTTCTCACTGTTCTTCCATTCTTCTGTGTTTGATTAATATGTCTTATGCAGGTGCCAAAACTTCCGCGAACCAGGTATAATACTTTTCTAATCCGCCGCTCGACGATACACGGATCCTAGTTCCTATAACCTTGGTACGACTTGATAAGTACGTTTTCGCCCATTTGAAAGCTACAAATAGTCGTCCGTTGCCTTTCATCTTTGGGTCGGTCTGTTCTTTCAGATGCAGCATACTGTTAAAGATGGTTCAACCCTTACTTCCGAACATGGACTCTGCAGGTGACTTCCTCTCCGGTACGGCAGGGTGTGGTGTAGCTTGATATTAAATTAAAAATTTGTCGATAACTTGCGTCGGCACACTTTCTCCTCCCCTTTTAATCAGAGCTCTTTTTAATGTTATAACGAATCTTTCTGCTTGACCGTTGGACTGAGAGTGGTACCGTGAAGATCGCATGTGCGTGATTTCGTTTTCGCTGCAGAAGCATCGAAACGCGAACGATGCAAACTGGGTACTGTTATCAGTCGCCAGGACCTCTGGGACGCCGAAGCAGAAGAAAAGTCTTGATAATTTGCGAAATGTGACCTCTGGCGTCAGACTTGGTATATGGTATACTTTCGGACACTTTTTAAATCGTTCACAATGACTAAGCAATTTCTACCTTGTATAGGACCGGCGAAATCAGCATATATTCTTCTCCAGGGGGCGTCTGGTTTTAGCCATGGTTGCAGTTTGTCCATAACCAGACTCTTTGAAGCCTGTAGGTAGGACCAACAGCTTCGGCACTTCGCTTCTATATCCTGATTCATTGATGGCCAGTACGCATAAGTCCGAGCTAGTGACTTCATCTTGCTAATACCCGGGTGCCCGCTGTGAAATTAATTTAGGACTTGGTGACAAAGGGTTACAGGAATAACAATACGGTGGCCAAACATGATGCATGAATAGACAATTGTTAAGGCGTCTAGCCGACAGAAGTACTGTAAAAGCTCGCCATGGAGTCAAGACGCTGGCCATTTATCAAGTATACAACGGCGAATGATTTTCACTGTACTATCTCTTACACTGGCTTCCTTGATGGCTTAAAAAGTAACCTGCAGTCCGGAAACCGCATCTGTTAACACTGTCTTGACCTCGGCTTCTACGCTGAACACGAGTACGTCCTCTTCTTGTTTTGTGCGAGAGCTGAGTAATCTTGAAAGGGTGTCTGCCTGACCAAAATCTTTCGTTGGTTGATACTTTATCTTAAAATCGTAACCAAGCAGCGTAGTGGCCCATCATTGCAGACGGTTTGCTGTATACACGGGAATGCCCTTTCTGGACCCGAAAACCGTTAGTAGTGGTTTGTGGTCTGTCAATAATGTAAACGGTCAGCCAAATAGCGTCTTGTGAAACTTCTTTCACCGCAAAGATAATGGAAAGAGACTCTTTCTCTATTTGACCATATTTCCACTCTGTTGCCGTTAATGATTTTGCAGCATAAGCAATCACCTACTGAGATCCATCTGGGTAAACATGTGAAATCATCGCATCAATTTCGTAGTTCAAAACATCTGCTGCAACCATAATGGGTATATCTGGGTCAAAGTGTATTAGAAGAAGTTCGACGACAGAAGTTGTTTAATTTCTGTAAACGCATTCTAGCATTGATCTGACTAGATCCACTTGACATTTTTAGATAGTAGACGATTCAGTGGGGCTTGCAGACGGTGAAAATCTGGAATAAACATGCAATTATGACTGATCATTCCCAAGTAGGATCGTAAGGTTGGAACTTCTGTCGGTAGTAGCATCGTCTTAATAGCTTCGACGTTTTCTGCATCAGATCTTCTAGCATTTCTATCCACTATAAATCCAAAGTAACGTACTTGCTGCAGATGGAAATCGCATTTTTCAGCACGTAAAAAACGGAAACCGAAATCCCTAATTCGTGTGGGCACTAAATCCAGCTTCTTTTATAAATCGATTTGGTCTACACCCATTATGAATATATCATCCATATAAGCAGCAGTACCAGGAATGTCTTGTAACATCGTGTTCATGATTTGTTGAAAAACTGATGGGGCTGTCTTTACGCCAAACGGCAGTCTTATGGCGAAACAATCCTTTGTGGGTGTTAATAGCCAAGTATTGTTTGCATTCTTCAACTACTGGAATTTGTAAGTAAGCGTCTGAAAAGTCAAACTTTGCGAACAAGTCTTCTGGTGGCGGCAACGGGTACTGATAGGTTTCTAGTGCTTCATTTAAACCTGCAGAATAATCTGCTCATAGTCGGATGTTTCCATAGGGCTTCTTAACGATTACTATTAGAGCTGTCCATTCGGAAAAATTTACCTGTTTAATGGCACCACTTTTTTGAAGGCGATCTAACTCTTGCTTGACAATAGATAAAGCAGCATACGGCACTGGACGTTTAGGTCGGAAAACTGGCGTGGCACCGTGCTTGAGGACTAGTCGTGCTTTCTCTTTATTACATTCCCCCAATTCTTCTGCAAACACTCTGTGATGTCTTCCTAACATAGTGTTCCTCACCTTTTTCTCCGACACCTCAGACGTCCTGATGCGGCTGCAGATGCAGTTAATCGAAAGGTTAACCAGTTTTACAGTTTCTATAAGATTGAAACCCAACAAGTCTAACCCTGGATTCTCTGTGAGGTATACTGTTGCATTCGCCTATGCATTCCCCTTAGCAACTTCACAATCTATCTCTCCGACAATATTTAATTTACCTCCGGATGCACTGCGGGCTAGCTGAATTGTTGGGCACACTGGCGGTTCGCCAATATGCTTCCAGGTTGCTCGGCTGATAAGCGTTATGTCAGAAGCGGTGTCGAGTTGCAGACGAATGCGATGGACGTTGACCTCTATGGCTGGAATGCTGTGTACTTGTGTGAGCCACCATTATTTTGTTGGTTAATACACGAGATTTATATCTCCTGGAATAAAGTTTCGGTGCATGACGACGATGTAACTTTTCTTTACAGTGGGTCTCTTTATGTCCCTTACGACGGCATTTGATGCAACGGTGATCTTTGTATTGACAGAAATTCTTATAGTGCCATTCTTCGCATAACCAGCATGGAGAAGGAGGTTGTGAGTCATATTGCTTTTGCATGCTAGAATCTTTTCTCTCCGTCATTACATGGACGTACAGGGGAAGATTGTCGTTCTCAACCACAGAAGTATCATGTTTCAAGTTCATCAACTTCTGGCACTCACTGGTGACTTCTTGTAGTGTGATAGTTAGACACTGATCAATTTTACTCAAAATTCTGGTCCTAATGTCGGCATCTTCAGATGATTGCAAGCTGTATACAAATATCAAACACTTGAACTGGTCCTCTGTCATTGATGATAGTCTAAAACGCTCACACTCACGATTCACTAAGCCTACATAATTTTCCCAGTCGTCATCACCTGCTTTTGATAAATTAAGGCATTGATAGCGAATACTGAATAAAAACGATTGTTCGCCAAAGATTTGCGACAGGATCTTAATTTTTGCTTCGAAGGTGATATCTCTTGGGTTCTTTGGAAGGATAAAGTTAGTATGGCAATCATGTTCAACCGTGCCAAGATTTTTTAGGAATATTCTGAAATTCGCGACATCAATTTTTTCCAAGTCGACCTTGAACAAGTCTTCGTACTTCTTAAACCATGAATCAAATGTAATACCAGCTAAGCTATCGGTAAGAAACTCATGGGTGGAGTTAATGATGGAGTCAGCGTTAGATGTGCATGAGTTGTCTGACAGCCTCTTCTGAGTAAGATTCATTCGCTAAGTAAGGGTTTCTAGTACGCGTATCTGGAACTGTCCGCAGCGTTTCTCTTTGTGTTCCAGCAAAGCTTCAACTTGTTCGAAGGTAAATGACAATTCGATAATTTACCCCGTCGTTAGTGTTACGTCTCGTACTTGATGCTTGACCAGTCGCGGACTAACTTGGCACTCGAACGTTTGAACCCTTCTGGTCGCAAATTAGAAGACAGGAGACGAGTAGACAGGAACTTTATCCCAGTAAGCTGGAGAGTAAGTTAGGTACAAATTATTCGTGTATTTATAGTTTTATGAACAACAAAAGTCAGTGTTATAATCCATCCAATCCGAATTAAAAAGTTTTAACTGTCACCCAATCAGAACGTCCAACGTCAATGATTCTGGAATGTTCTATTAATCAGTTAAAAGTATGTCATATAATCAGAACGGAAGGTGCACCTGTTTTTACTAAGCCTAGGAGACTAGAACCTGATAAGCTTAAAATAGCTAGAGCGGAATTGCTAATCATTCAAACACACAATGTCTCTCAACATTCAATATAAGATAATAGGAAATATAATCCCCATAAAAGAATAAGGAAGTAAATGAATACTTAAGCTTTCTTATCTACGTGTATACATAAGTTGTGAAATCATCTTTTAGCTAGTTAACTTAAGTCGCCACATTAGCTTCCTCCTAGAATTGACTTCCGTAGGAACGTCAGTTCGATCAACTTTACTAATAAAATTATCGTAGTTCTGCTACTGTAGCTCAATAGATAATTTCTAATAGTAAAGTTGATCGAACTGACGTTCCTACGGAAGTCAATTCTAGGAGGAAGCTAATGTGGCGACTTAAGTTAACTAGCTAAAAGATGATTTCACAACTTATGTATACACGTAGATAAGAAAGCTTAAGTATTCATTTACTTCCTTATTCTTTTATGGGGATTATATTTCCTATTATCTTATATTGAATGTTGAGAGACATTGTGTGTTTGAATGATTAGCAATTCCGCTCCAACTGTCTCCTGTGCCGGCCTTAAAATAAAGACCTGTTACCAAAGATTATTGTTTCTTCTGTTAAAATAGAACGGAACGTACCTAGCAATTAAATTACCACTCCCCTATACTTCATCTTCTTTTTCCAATCGAAACAACGATCATAAAGATTCTTCACTAGTTTAGGTAACTCGGGATCTATCTAATTTCATTATTTCTACACAGTTCTCCATGATTCTATTTAACTCCGTTTACCTCTGCAGTAAAATCACTCATCCCAAATGTTTAATGTACTTGGTTAACGCATGATGTGTCCTAACTACCGAAACTTGGTGTATTTCTGATATTAAAGAGCTTACACTTGAAGTTGATAATTATGTCATGTACCACAAAGATCGAAATTCAGGAAAAGGTGGGGGATGCATAATATACGTTCAATCCTGTTTTTCTTCATCGTTTATCTCTCCGGGAGGTAGAGAACTTTTAGATGACGCTATATTTGTCTGCATTGATAACTGTTCCCACCGTCAGTACCAGATAGGCTGTATTTAGAGACCGCCTAATGTTACTTATACCTTTACCCAACAATCAAGTCATTTATTGGCATCATTATCATTGTTGCCTGTGACCAAGTTAATAGTAGGAGACTTCAATGTGCTTTCTGTTACTTGAAACCCTTTACATGAACCTCCATATCATGATAAATTCTTCGGAATACTTCAAGGTAATGCATGTACTCAAATAGTACGTAAAGTTACACGCAATTTAAATTTATTAGAGTTAATCCTTTTACATAATGCCTTTGACTATACAGAGAATACTAGCCTTCAATTTCCTGGCAGCGATCACAAAGTTGTCATTTGACAGTTAATTATCAGTGGATGTCTATTTACTAAAAGTGGGAGAAACAATCCTATTGATTTTCGGAGAAACTATGCTCAGATTAACTGGTCTCATACCAAAAAGCAGTTACTTGATGTTAATTGAGACATTTGTCTCCTCTTGTGAGGTTTTAAACTCACTAGAAGCTTTTTACCATAATGTAACTACATGTCTTGACTGTGTCACACCTTTGAAAGTGATAAACCACATATCCCAAATAACGAATGCATTTTTGTTAAATTTATAAACAAACTAAGAAAAAGATGAAAAAATTATCTATTCAGCATGAATTTTCTGTAATTTTTAGTATTCATTCAGTATTCGTGAATATAGCGAACTACAGGGAAACAAGAGAATTAGAAGACAAAAAAAATGCATTCGAAATCGCCTGACAAGTTAACCTATTTACCAGCCACCCTCAGAACGAAACCTTGTGCCCCATCCAGTCTTCCTACTACTCTAAATTTCAAAAATAAAATGACTAGTAACTCTATGGAGATCTGTGAAGCGTTTAGTGAATCCTTTGCACACTCTTTAATCAGATACATTTCATGTTAAAAGGAACGATCAGAAATTTTAACCAGTATAAATTAACTGGTTTGGAGTTTACAATCAGTAATGTTAGAGGTGCTATGAAATCACTAAAACCTTCATTTAGTAGCGGAGAGGATGGAATACCGGTTAATTTGAATAAGTATCGAAGCTCAGCCTTCCCAATACTGCTTACCAAAGTATGTAGTTTCTCCTTAGAAGGTAGAACTTTCCCTAGATCATGAAAAACCACATATATGATTCCTCGCTTTAAAAATGGCTCTAGTCTCAGTATCGAAAACTACCGACCAATTAATTACACTTCTGTTTTATGTAGAGCCCTAAAAAAGGTTGTAAAATTGGAGATGTACACTTACTTACTGTTAAGTCTCGTACTTGATGCTTGACCAGTCGCGGACTAACTTGGCACTCGAACGTTTGAACCCTTCTGGTCGCAAATTAGAAGACAGGAGACGAGTAGACAGGAACTTTATCCCAGTAAGCTTGAGAGTAAGTTAGGTACAAATTATTCGTGTATTTATAGTTTTATGAACAACAAAAGTCAGTGTTATAATCCATCCAATCCGAATTAAAAAGTTTTAACTGTCACCCAATCAGAACGTCCAACGTCAATGATTCTGGAATGTTCTATTAATCAGTGATTTGATGGAATGTCTTCGGCTCTTTCAAGAGATCTGGAGGCTTCGTTGAGTTTTGTTGGAGCCATCCCAGCACTCAGTTAAGCACTAACTAATTATATTTCCCCAGCACGGCTTCACATCTAAGAAATCCTGCATCCAAATCCTGCATAACGTGCCACCTAAAATACTTTGACTATAAAATAAATTATGGCGGGAGACTATTTGTTATTCTATATTTCAACTTTACTAAGGCATTTGACAAAGCACATCATTCATCTCTCTTACATAAATTGAAAGCCTTTGGAATGACGGACAAATTGTATGACTGGATAGCCTCATTTTTGAATGATCCATTCAATTAGTAAAACTAGGATGACATCTCTCCCGTCCTCAAAATATCACTAGTTGTGTCTTTCAGGGTTCAGTTATAGGACCGTTATTATTCATTATGTATGTTAATAACATACACCACTGTTTTCATGAGGGTAAAACCCTTATGTTTACGAATGACCTCAAAGTTGTCTACGCATTCTATCCAGGTGAAGGTCGAAATGTTAATGACATGATACAAAAAGATCTCAATAAACGAAGTGAATGGTGCAATAAATGGTTTCGTCCACTTAACACACAAAAGTCAGGGTACCAATACTTCAAAAAATCTAACTCCGAGATCAACCCATACTTTAACGAACACAACTTTCGTCAGCTAGGTAGTATTTGCGATTTAAAAGTAAGGTATTCAAACAGTTCATCTTTTACCGAGCATACTTTATCACAGGTCTCTAAAGCTCGCAGACATTGGTTTTATTCATCGTAACTATCATATTAACGAATATGAAGTTATTCTTTATAAAATCTGTGTTAGACCTCTGCTTGAGTACCGCCCAATTGTACATAGTTGCATGCGTTCACTAGATCGACAGAAAATAGGTTCAACGGCATATTACTAGGCAACTAACCCCTGGCCGACCCTGTAATGATAGATACTATGCTTGGAAATAAGACCCTTTATAAGTCAGAAGGGTCAAACCAAATCTTACGATACTTTATAAGACTCTTCATGAAGAAAATATAACAGATTGTGCTGATTTGACATTATTGTATCTGAGCAGGAATAACCGATATTATCAGTTATATTATTCGCAGCGCTTTGTCTTACAGCTAGCACCCAGTCCTGCCTTAATCTATTACTTAAGTACAATAATCCGACTGATTTATCAAGAAGCCAACTGGTCATTCACTCGCATGTATTGCAACAACAATAAACCAATAATATACAAGATATATATATATATATATGAGACCTTGCCTTTGACTAATATGTCTGTTACACTATATTAGCCAATCATATGTCTTCTTCCAGATTTATCTGAAATATGGTTGAATATGTATGTTTGACTTGTAAAAAATCAAGATTTTCTGGTAAATCTGCGGAGATCCACTAGTAAATTCAAGTCCATCTTCTTTGTTGCACGCCAAGCCAACCTCTGGAACTGGTTACCAGAAATCATACAATAATGTAGCTCTCTTGCACAGTTTAGATTCGCAATAAACCTCTAATTAGGTTATGCCGGTATTCGAAACTTACTTAATACAACTAATGGACCTTCTGGCATTTAGTATTTTTTTAATGACACTTCTAGAACAATTACTTACAGGTCTTGAGAGCTTTTGGACTATTCATCTGCAGGCAATGGAACGTTTTCTATTCTGGCTGATAGTGCTCTGCGATCTCATAGTATCTATAAATTTCTTAGAGGTGATTCAGTAAACTTCTAATCTCCCTATACTATACTTCCCTGAGCTTTTCATCCTACAGTGGATCTAAAATTTATCATAGTTATATCTACTATTAGTCTATGTTTTTCAAGAAAAGAAAAATAACAAATACGCTTCATATAATGCAACAGGTACGCCTTAGGTTTCACTGCAATCAGATGTCCTTAATTGGATAGTTGTGTTCACTTGCCCTGCTACTTGTTCTTTTGTCGTTTACTTTTTAGTTCCCAACTTCTGTGTCATGTTGACACTATTACCCAGAATCTACGTTGAAAAGGAAAGTGCGTCTTTGTGGTCTATTCATGATACTTTGATGTGATACTTCCGATCTCCATCCTTCTCCCACAAGATGCTGTTCACACAAGGTCATGTTGGTACTTGATGCTACAGTTGACTATTTCAAACAACTATCTGTTATCTAAATCTTCCTAGTATTACGTTTATGACACTTTGACCTAAAATTATTGAATATTTTAATATGCTCTCTACTCATGTATCCCTGAATACTTAAGATCAAAAGTACCTTTCTGCTGATGGCTGATGGCTATCTTGCTATCTTTCATTTCGCTGACAGCTTCTGTGAGACTTTTAACACTTGCAATGCGTTGTGCTATGACCGTATAACTTACTGATTCCTCTTTTTGAGTATGATGTATCATACGTGATGCAGTTGAAGGACTTCTTTCCATTATTCTATCTGCAATACGTGTTAAATGAGATAAAGAGGTGTTAGGATCTTGTGCTTTGCCGATCCTTGCCCTTACATCTGCATCGGATCCTCCTTGTTTATCGATGATGCTCCCCAGGTACGTGAAGGTATCGACATCTTCCAGAGTTTCACCATCAAGTTCAATCAGGTCCGTGCTCTCGGTGTTGAATTTGAGGATTTTGCTCTTTCCCTTATGTATGTTCAGGCCTATTGATGCTGAGGTTGCTGCTACGTTGGTTGTCTTCCCTTGCATTTGCTGTTGTGTATGGGATGGAAGTGCTAGATCATCCGTGAAGTCCAGATCATGAAGTTGCATCCTACTTGTCCATTGAATCCCGTGCTTCTCCCCAGATGTGAAGGTTTTTATGATGCAATCAATCACTAGAAGGAACAGGAAAGGCGAAAGCTAACAGCCTTGTCTGACACCAGTTCTCACTGGGAATGCATTTGTCAGCTGTCTTCCATGCACGATTTTGCAATGTAGTCCGTAGTTAGAATTCTGGATGATGTTGCCGAGCTTCTCTAGTACGCCGTAGTGTCAAAGAAGTTTCCACAGCTATCTCCTGTATACGTTGCTACATATGTACCATGATACACTCCATATATTTGGTATCCTGGTACTTTAAAGTTTGACGCCGTTTGTTTTTTTTTCGATTCATATCTTCACATGTTATGAATGCCCTGACAGCGAATGTTTATCGAAATCCCTGTTTGTATGTAAGCCCATATTATTCTGATCATGCCTGTACACTGGTTTGCTCCCATGTACAACATGATACTTGAAAATAAAAGCTATTTATTTATTTAAGACTTCTTTGGTAGGAAATTGTTTCGAGACACAGTGTCTCATTATAGAGTGACCGCTTCGGTGCTGTCTGCTTACAATATTGTGTGAGTTTTCCATTAAATCAAGTGACATTAATGTTTGCTATAAGAGTACCTTGTATAGGATGTGCGGTAGGCTAGTCCTCTTCCGTAAACGAACCACAGGATCAAACACCTACTATGAGAGATTTTTCAATTAATTCACAACCGGTTGAGTGAACTTCACGATCGCGATGAATCCTATTTACTGATACACTAGGATTCGATTCGGATGACATCTGTAAAGCGATTACTCGATGAAGACTGCTGCCTCGTCTGTTTTCTCTCTTCAACCTTCTAATTTCTGCCATCTTTTGAGCTTTGTACCAAAAAGGTTGCATAAGAAATTTCAAGACAAATTATTTTGATTGGGATCTTCTATCCTTGTTAATCTCTAGCAACTTGGGTTGACTAGTTAAGAGTTGACTTCAAACCTTAAGTATACGCCGAAACAATAAACCCCAAGTATACATTTCCTTCCTTATTCTTCATAGGGATCATCTTTCCTATTGTCTTATATTGAATGTTGAGAGGTATTATGTGTTTAAATAACTAGGTTCGCGCTACACTGTTTTCCGTCCACAATCATAAAATAAAGACTTATTTCCTAATGATCTGGTTTCTTCTTTCAGATAGAAAGGAACGTACCAAGGCATCTGCCTGTTAGAGTTATTACTGTTCTTCGTAACTATCGATTTTCAACTTGCGACTAGTATCTTCTACACAAATCTTGGCATTTGTCATAATGTGCTCATCACTCCAAAGTAGCTTATGTTGCAAGGAAATAACAAGCATTTTGTCTGGCTGAACTTTCGGCGTAAGTCACGATTCTTCTGCAAATTGCTTTTTGCCCATCGTGACTTCTGTACAATTGGTTCTATTGTTGACTCATACAACCTGAATTCTTCTTATCATGACAACAAGGCTAGGATGGACGAACCTATGGCATTTCTGGTACACCAAAGCAGCCTGCCATGACACTTCTATCTAAAAGATGTCTTGAAAGCAACAAGCATACTGCTCCTTTCCTTGTTCACAATGGTAAGACACATAACAGTCTTGAAGCTATTTCTGAATTATTCAACGAAACATTTCCGTATCATAACCAAAACGATTATGATTCACCACTTACTAATACTCAACAACATTCTAATTTATCTACAGATTTAATTACCAAGGTTAAACTTAACTGCAGCAGCATTAGCAGAGCCATTAATACACTAAAATTCTTTCAGAGTTCCTGTGTAGGCGTTATAAATTTTTACATACTGAAATATGGTGTGCATATTATCTTAGCTATTCCACTTAAGATTATTACTGTTGCATTATAATCATCCACTTACCCGGACGTCTGGAAAGCCTTTTTATGACTGCAACGGATAAGTTTGGCTCTACGTTAGACACTGGCAGCTACTGGCCAATTGACATTACTTCTGTCGTTTCCAGAGTTGTGGAAAAATTAGTTAATCAAAGTATGCTTAATCACTTACTATCCAAAAGCCTGACTAAGCCTATTCAACATTGCTTCCTACAATCCCGATCGTGTATGACTTGTCCCTTGGACTTCTTCAACTACATAACTAGTAACCGCGATAAAGAATATGCATTTGACATTTCCAAAACGTTTGACCACGTTCATCACTTATCATTAATAGGAACTGTTTAGATGTACAATATTGTTTGCCCTTAATTAGATTGGATCATGTCGTTTCTCAGTGATCGCACACAAATGGTCAGGTTTGATTCAACGCTCTCCCATTCAAAATCTATAGCCTCGGGAGATATTCACGGTAGCGTTATTGGTCTCATCCTTTCCATTCTTTATATTAATGATGTATGTGATCGTTTCCCTAATGGTAAGTAGTGTATGTTTGCTGATGATCTGAAAGTCGGATATTCTTTTTCACTTAATGAACTTGTGTGTTTTTTAAATTTGATACAAAATGACTCGTTGCTTGTAAGTGGTTGGTGTACTACATGGTAGCTGCTGTTTAACTCCGACAAATCTGGCTGGATATGCTTTGACACATAACATACTAGCATACAATTAACCCTTCATTCCATGACTTTACTTAGATTATCGATCATAGCTTAGGATATCCCGATGATCTTTTTCTCTCCGAACATATTAGAACACTAATTCGCAGATTAGGGAGACTTTTAGAGTGCATTCTCCTCAACTTTCCTAACCAAGAAGTCAAAATACTGTTGTACAAACTTTGTGTACGCCCCATTTTAGAAACTTTAGAGTTTGTTCACAGCTGCCTAGGCGTAGGAGATAAATACAAACTGAAATCTGTTCAGAGGTACTTCATCTCTTATATATTAGGAAACACCAAAAAACAGAAATGCTTGATAAAATGTCAGATGCTTAAGTTTCTTGCCCTTTGGCTCCAGTGCCTTAAATTTACACTGATTTTTCTTTGCAAATTACCACACAAGTTTGCATTCTCTACCTGTAATAAAATTCAGTCTAAGCAACACCCTCCATATAGTCTACTCAATCATATATCTAGCATTACGGTCAGCTCCTTTGAAACCACTATTTTAGCTAAATTTTTCTTGCTTAAACCTTAAATATAGAGTAGGCTAACAGTGGACATTAGGACCTCTAAATCCATTCCACGTTTTATTAACTCACTCCACGAATCTCTCCTTCATGGTGACCTGATTAGCCTTTACCCCTGAGCAATGAACCGTAGTCATGTGCTCCAGATCCTAGATCCCCTTAAAGTGTAGATTATTGATATCCCCTGCAGACGATATACTACTTTTTTCTTTCGTTTCATTCTCTTTTATATTTGTATATAATAGTACGCTGACGACTGTATGTTATTTAACTCTTGTGGTGTGGAAAGATCATCTTTCATCACTGCTGTTCTTCACTTTTTAACCGTCGTACCAGACATACTACAGTCTGCATGTACAGTTTTGTTGCCTCTTACAATTTAGAATCTCATATTCTCTTTCGTAAGCCTTATTTGTCTAAATCTACTTCGTTTATGGATATCGCCTTCGTTAAAATTGTTTGTTTTATATTGCTGCAAGTGCTCGATAATACACTATTATTATTACTGCTAAACATATGTTATCGTTGTTATACATAACAATCGTTTTCTTGAAATTTGTGCTAAAACGCTTACAAAATTTAGTATTTGAACTTTACCCTTTGAAATTCACCATATGTCATTATACTATGCTTTATGGATCAAATTGATCACGCTTGTAAAACCAGTATGCGCCTGTTTCAGAAATAAATGATTATTGTTATAGAGACAAATAAGTTGGGATGAGGCTAATGGTTGTGCCTTTGCTAACTGTAACGTAAACCAAACGTTCAGATGCCGGGTGCTGAAGATAAAACTAGACAGGTTTCCAAGTCAGATACAACTTAGTCAAAATCAAAAGAAATGAATTCCAAATAATTTATTTACTGACCTGTCAAGCGAATACTTTTCTATGCAATAAATCATAAATGTATCATTACAAACCTTGAATATTTTAGGCACTCAGTCTGAAAACAATTGGCCAACAGCCCAAAACAAAGGTGCTAGCAAATAAAAGGCAAAAGTAAAGATAAACAAACAAAACACAAATTGAATACAACAAATAAGTCAAATAAGTTTGGAAGAGTTTGACAAAAATAATTCACAAAATTATATAATACCTAAGTTTACTGCAACACTTCCCACCAAAAAAACATTAGTTCTTTTCACAAGCGACCGAATCACTCACGCCGACAAACAAATGCAAACATTATTCAACTAAATCATATTTATACAAACAGTTAAGAATAGTGAGTCTGTCTTACAACTGTACGCCTGAAACTAAGCTCAACTTGATGATCCCTAGGTCCTGCAGCAGTACACCTAGGGGCGATCACATCTATCTACGCTCTCTAAAAGATACACTTTCCTAATGTCCCAAACAAAGATACCGTTCCTGGTCCTTAACACTATTTGCCTCACCTGTCCATCTTTACCTAGTATTTCATGCTGTACCAAACCTTTTGACCATTTATCTTTCTCTCTGAAATCAGAACAAATCATAACCAAGTCACCCTCTCGTAAATTTCGCTCTGACTTCATCCAATTGTGACGCTATTATAACAGAAAAACATATTCTGGAGACCAGCACTTCCAAAAGACTCGCAAAATAGCTAGCTAGCTGCCATCGTTTGGAATATTCGTTACGAAAAGATAGGTTGCTGAAGCTGGTGACGATTTCTCTCGGGAGTAAAGACATCGCAGGAGTTAGCACCTCGAGATCTTCCGAGTCTGCTGTGATGATTACTAGGGGTCGATTGTTGACAATGCGCTCAGCTTCGATCACAAAGGTCATAACAATTTTGTCTATCAATGTCTGTTCGTGTGCAAGAGCGCTTAAAACTCTATGGACCGATCGAATCATACGTTCCCAAACTCCACCCCAATTGTTGGCAGCAGGAAATCTAAAGTGCCAATCAATACCATTTACAAGCATTTTTTCGTGGATACGATCTTGTTTCCAATTCTGGAGGCAATTCTCTATTTCATATCTGGCTTGAACCAAGTTAGTTCCATTGTCACTAAATACCTCTCTCGAGTATCCCCTCCTCCCTAAGAACGTCATCAGCGCCGTGATAAACTAATCTGTAGTGAGATTGATCGTCACTTCTAAATGTATTGCTCTTATTCTCAAACATACAAATACACATCTGTACCGTTTCTGTAAATTTCTGGTTTGCTTCACTGTGAGAAGTCCGAAATAATCGACACCCACTGACAAAAATGGAAATTCACCATTCCCTTTTCCAAACAGTGGCAAGAGTGCCATTACCTGTTGTGTCGGTTTGGCGTTCCTTCTTCGAAAATAGATGCGTTTCCTAACTACTTTTCTCACAGTTGTACCACCTCTTAACACGCAAAACCTTTCGCGAACAGTTGCCATTACCTGGGTGGAACCCACTTGTCCTTCGGATCTATGGTAGTGCTGAAAAATCAAATCTGTAACTGGATGCTTTGAGTGGAGTATAATGGGATGTTTCCTAGTCACACACCACGTAGTTCCCTGTAGCCGACCACCTGCACACAATAACCCGTCTATTAACAAACAATTCAATTTGCGTTAAGGAGATGCGATGGCTTTCATTTCTGACTTACTTCCGGACAACGGTAGTATTCTGACCTCTTTCTTAAACACTTTGCTCTAAACAAAACAAATCAAATCTATGCCAGCTAAGTCCATTTCTTCTACATTAAGTAAACCTAAACGTAAGGATATGTCTGTCCTTCCACAATATGTCATCAGCAGGTAACACTTGTACCTAGATAATCACGCCACAGCTTTAAGTAGTCTTTTCCAGTCTGAAAAATAACTTACAAGTTGATGCATACCAGGTTCGTTAACTATCAAATGCACACCAACTGATTCCCTTAATTCTAATTGGGGTGTAATACAGTCGATGTTAGTAGTCGGCCAATACTCTTTAGATCTTTTCAAGAAACTAGAACCTTCACTCCAAATTTTAATGTCATCTTCACTGAATCGTATACCTCTAGATACATAGTCAACTACATTCTGCTTTGAAGGTATGTACCACCACTGATTCACCTTAGTAAGGCTGTGTGGATCGTCGAGGCTCGATTAGCTACAAAGGTCTTAAACTGACTGCTTTTTTATTTTGACGTAATTCAGCACAATCATGGAGTCCGTCCATAAAACTACATCCATAAACTCTCTGTTCAATTCAGTCTGCAACTATGAATTAATACAAGCTGCCAAGACTGCAACTGTAAGTTCCAAACGTGGTATGGTTTGAACCTTTAGAGGTGCTACCCTTGCTTTCGTTAAAGCTAGTCGACAGCACGCCTCCTCGCCAGCAACAAAACATCGAGCATATGCTACCGCTCCACACCGAACTTTCAAACCACCGCTAAAAATATAAAGTCCTATACACGAATCGTCCATTTCAGATGCTAGCATGCATCGTGGAAAAGAAATATTCTCTACTTGTTGCATATCATCCAGAAATTCGAACCAATGGGTTCTCTCGTTCTCCATCTCAAACCTGATCCACATAGACGTAATAACAATTTCGCGGGTAGTATTACCGGAGTCAACAAACTTAGAGGGTCATAGACAGATGCTATACTTGAAAGGATACCCCGTCTAGTGATATTTTGTTCCGATATGTTGAACCTGAAGGTAAAGAAATCGTGCAAAGTATTCCAGAATAACACCAATCTACGCTCTATGGGAAGCGGATGAACAATCAAAAAACACTCAACTATTTCTTGCTCACTATCGCCGTCCTTCAACCACAACAATCGAAACGCTACTCTATTACCTTCTGGGATCCTTATTTGCAGGAACATTTCTTAAATGTCAGCTGCTAACGCTATTCTATCTGGTCTGAACCGTAAGAGCACTCCAATCACACTGTTAACTGTATTCCGGCCACGCAAAATCTGATAATTGAGGGAAGAATCATGATACTTTGCAGCATACTCTAATACAATTCTCAACTTTTCTGGTTTCTTAGGATCAATAACAGTAAACTCCTCTTGAGTTAAAACTCCATTTATCAACTTCAACAATATAACCTTTGCTCAAATATCGATTCACAACAAGCTTGTATCTTCAGTACCTAGCGCCTGAACGTTTGGTTTCCGTTACAGTTTTTCAATAAGGTTTCCGTAGTACTTGGATTAGAGTTCAACGTTTGGGAATTGTTAAGTTCCTCTTCTGATTTTATTTAATTTGGTGCACATTTGGCTATAGTGAATCCTACTCTGGCTTACGACGACGTCATGGAGCCGAGATATTCAAAATAAAGGGTTGAGCCAAGAAAACGCAAAAATGAAGATAAACAAACCAAACACAATGTGAACACAACAAATAAGTCAGATAAGTTTGGAAGAGCTTGACAAGAATAATTCACAAAATTATATAATCCCTAAGTTTACGGCAACAGTTAACTGGTAGTTAGAGTGGATGAGTAGCCTGAGTTGCACTGACCAATAATGAGCCCAGCTTTCCCTAAGACCGACAGTTGAGAGCTCATGACTTCGTAATTATTACATAGGTATAATCCGTTCAACTGTGCCAAAGAATCTCCGACACGTCGATTCTGGAAACTCGCGAAACAAATGATGCACAACTTCTCGACTTCCTTTAATACAATAAATTAGGATCATAGATTTAATTTGAACCGACTAACTGTTAGGTCGGACCACAAAGAAGTGTAACAAACTTTCAGAACTGTGTTTAAGAACACTATTTCATTTATTCGAACTATCTGTAATGTAAACATTTTGTTTCTATCATTGTTACGCTCCGCTTGCCCTATCCTCCCGGTTAGCATAATTACTGTTATTATATTGTCTCTTAATTATGGACTATAGTTAATTAGTTGTGTACAAGTTGTTTCTGTTCACTACCACTATTTCCCTCGTTTTGTATTCATGTTAATTTTCTAATAGGTTTGTTGGGTGGTCTGACTTTATGTATATATAAAAGAATGCTTGAAATATAATATGATTCTGTCTGGCTGATCTATTGGCTCGCATTCTTCTTATTTCGGATTGGGACTAAGTGGGCACAGGGCAGGCGCGCACTAACCAACTAGACACCAGTCAATTGGCACTCGGCCATCCAACCACCCCCAAATTTTCTTGCGTCATAACACTAACGAAAGCTATGTACCCAGATAAGCTAGTGCAGACACCACGACTTTCACTAGCGCATACTCGTTTTCACGAATAAATTATTATTCTATTCCTGTGTGACTGTCCTGTTGCATATAACTACTACTGTGTAACCTTGAACTTTGCGCTCAATCTCTTCGACAATTTAACACGTATTTGTTGCAATCTCGAAACTTTATCCGTAAAACTTCTTAGATATCATTATAGCATGCTTTGTGTATTAAACTGATCACGCTTGCAAAACCAGTGTATCTGTTTTCAGGAATAAGTGATTATAATTGCCACCTCTCAATCTACCTTAAAATATAGTGCACACATCCCCGTACTTCATGATTCTCAATAACGGCCACTCAATGCAAACTACGAAAGAGTACATATAATTTTGGGATGATAGTCAAATTAACATTTAACTCCAGGAAAACAGCATCTTTGAAAGCCCTGAAGAAGCTTATTTAGAAAAAACCCATCGATAGCTACATTTGTCATCACAACTATTATATCTGCATTCGTAAAAGCTACTGCGTCACAACTGACAGTGTACAAGAGGAATCTCTGAAACTTCCAAACAAGTTAGAAGCCATACGACCTGGTAGGACTGTGTGAACTTAAGGACCTTCAATGGTCACTACATCAAACCCAGCTAGTTCATCCCCTTTCTTGTTGTAAGTTCATTCAGCTTTATTCAAAGATTTTCACAATAAAAAAATAACATTTAACGTACTATATGCATTTTATATACTTATACTTTCAGAAAACAAAAAGCCATTTTGTCACCGTGATCTTCGTTTTTTATACCGCCGCTTGCACGAAAAGGTTTGAAAATATTATTTTCAGAGAATCTCACACGTAAATGCTTTTGCTTGTTCAACGCCATCTGGATGCAAACAAACGAATGAGTATTCTCTCTTTTAATAACTTGAGAAACTGTACAGCTTCTGAAGGCCAGTGATTACGCTTATATTGCCTGACAAATGACACACGGATGAATACGAAGCAAGTCACAGTAGCCTCAATGAGAATCATTTTGAACGCGTTATTAAATTTATGACAGAACGGTCCCTACTTCATAAGTGATCTGATGCAGTCAAACTGTCGATGACCAAACAATTTTAGATCGCATACATTGACTGCTAGACACAATTTCATTTAAGTACAGAGCATAAATAACGCTTCGCATGTGGAAAATATGTCTTAGGTCATTGAGACGTAAAGGTATGTAAAATTTCTTGCTGATGTCATCTAAATACGTCCAAATAGCTCTTGTTACACAATTTATCACAAATTAAACCAGAATGAAACAAATCATGTGCTACAATAAAAGTTTATGACAAGTTAAATGTTCATTCTAGTTGTATTTGTTTTACTTGAAGCATTTATGAATGCTGAATAAAGATACCACTACATGACCTAATTACTGTCACGCTCCAAGTCCTAGTAAGAAATGACTAAAACAAATATAAAAAGTTGCGGACATCCTTTTCAAAGCTGAAATGAATATTACAATCCCAATACATCTTCTAATAAAAAGGAATGGATTACGAAAGATCTTCAAAATGTAAATAAAAAGATGTTAGGAAAACAGATTAGGAACACCCACAAATGATTAACAGTTTCAAAACACCAAAGCGAAAGTTCGAAATCTAAAAACTATACACAGAGGGAACAGTAAAATTAATTTACACATAACTCAGACGATCCATAACGACCGAAGATAACCAATTAAACTGAAGTATTTTCAGTTCATTTCCTGGTAAAAGAGGATGGAAATTCTAGAAGACAATTTCGATTAGGTTCAACAGGAACTCCATAAACAATCACTGATTTGCCAACGAGATGCTTTAATTTACATGCAGATGTCGCACGAAAAAGAGTTTGTCCTAAGGTTCCACGCGATTTGGCGCTATATGGATTATCTGAAATATTCTTTCCTAACCATTTCATCAGGAAATCCAAAGTAAATCTATCGACGTCCCGGTCAGTTACATCCCATAATAATCCACAAACGAAAGGGCTACAAGACGAAAAATCAAAATGCATTTAATGCAAACGCGATATCCCGCTAAAACGAGAGCTCAGCATTACTTTTGTGAGACAGATAAACAGTTTCCAAGACTCCGAACCGAAAATACATAACATCTTAGAATAAATAATACAAGCTTGTTGGAAAAATTCAGTACTTAGTTGTATATGTCAAAATGGTACTAACTTATACTGTCCTAACTTTTTACTCTGGAAATACAATTTTAGCTTCTAATTTTGTGACACTGATTCGTAATCAAATCGATAGTGAAAATACTATTCAATCAAACTGCCCGTGACAATCAAATCAACGGTTAAGTAACTGTTGAGAGCCAGTTACATTCAAAAATTTGAACCACTGTATGTTGATGATTTAATACTTTTCTAAAAAACTTAGGCAAATGATGTGACATTCTTATCATCCAGTTAGTGGTTAGAAATCTAATTCATCTAATGGGGTTTTAGACAGTAATTTTTTAAAGCCCCAAACTGTATCCAGTCACTGAAATGAGACAATACTAACAGTGCTCTTATTTTTGATGAAATTGAAAATGACTGTTACCGAATCAACGACTAATTTGTAATAACAAGTTAGGGCATTTAGGATAGACAAAGAAAAGTAGTACTTAAGAATATAGTCGAAACGAAGGTTGTTATCAGCCATGTACAACGAAGAACTAGGTACAATTATATATGCAGTGGCTCAAATTGCCATTCCTCATTAGCATACTAACTTTAATATTAAAAGTAGTAGAAGTCACAGTAACATCAATAAAATTAAGAAGAGTTGTAATTTAAGAAGGAATTAATACGTGGAGAAAAGATACGCAAGAACGTCAAAACTCAGAATATAAAAGAATACAAAGATAAAACGCATTTGCATGACTGGATAGTGTGAAAGTGTTCAGCCGCTAGTCATGATAATTAAATGGATCCCAACCAGATAATCTTCACTTACCAACACAGCTTAGACTAACAGTCAGTGACTTCACAGACTGATGCCGTTTTGGTTTGACCTTTAGCTATTTTATCGTACTCTAACTTCAACGAGTATAAGCGAGTTATAATTACAAATTAATCCACTTTAAAGTCACATAAAATGAAAAATAAATAATATGTACATACCATCCAGCAATAAGATGATTAAAGAGTGAAGTATAAGGTTCGTGACGTCCAACCCAACGCGGCTTACCAGAACTACAGCCAAGAATCAAAGCAACAGAACGTGCACTAAGACCTTGATTGAAAGTGTGAAGTAGAAACTGTGAACCGTTCCCATGACCCAGAAATCTACAAATACAAAATGTCGGAACATGCACTTTGATACATAGCGAGAAGTATTAAACAAAGATAAGAAAACAGATTGTTGACTAACAACATACCAATACCTCCATACATCAAGTGATTTTATTGGTAAGTAATGAATGATATATAAAACTAAAAGTTTACTTGTTAACAGAAATTAAGTAAATTATAAAATGCACTTTATGAAGAGTTACAAGCATAACTGAATGATCATATTAGAGAAGGTGCTTTTATACGTACATTAGAAGATCGTGTTTTGTAAAACCGTTGTTCACCTCTTCTACAGTCGGAATCCTTCCTGTGACACCTGTCCAAGTAGAGAGAGAATGGAATACCGGTTCAAAAGTTTGTTGAGTAGAAGGTAGGTTAGATTCAGGGTTAAGAACATAAAATGCATGTTCAGGATTAAAAGAATACGGTGGGATCATTTGAAGAGTATTGGGAGAATTGTTAGAGTCAATATTCCAGCTAAGCATACACTGAGTCGCCAAGTGACCAATAACTAAAGGCAAGCTGAAACTGCGAGTCAATGTCGGCATATAAGATTCTGGATCACGATCCCACAGTATCCATTCCCATGGCAGGTAAATCAGTTGCTGAAGCGTGAAAATAACAAATTGAAAAGTGGAAATAGTAAAAGTTAGACAAATATGCTTTTTAATAAACTTGGTAAACTTGAATGACACGAAAGACATTCCAACACATTTCAACTGGACTAGTAAAATCGAATTATATGGTTTTAAAAGAAACATGCAGACCACTGTTATATACTTACAATTAGAGAAATGAATTTCGGAAGTTATCACAAAGGTGAAGCCTATCCAAAACCTATACTTGACCATAATGTCATGAGTTTAAATAATATTCTGTCTAACTCTGAATAAATTTAGAACGTCATAATGCAAAACATGATGAGTTTAGAGAACAGTCTATAAATTACCTGACACAAAATGAGTAGTACTGGACATATTGGATGGAACAAATACTATAAGTTAAAATTACCTGGTGAGTGGTGAAACTAAAAAAACTCAAGTAACGAAATCCATAAGATTTAATTAAGGATCGATGGTCAATATACACTGGTGAATAGACAAAAAGGAAAACAAAAAGCACTAACTTATAAATAAATATTAAGTACATACAATAAGTGTTACAAAGTATGGGCAGTAACAATACACTCTATATTACCATAAACCTAATGAAATTTCAATACACAATCAACCTTCTGCTACTAGAATACTGACACACTAAACTGAAGAATGAACACAGTAACGATGGATGATTAATTCTTCAATAAGTAAGCGAAAAATACCCAGTGAACGGAAAATTTCAGTTTCGTTGATTTATTTTACTGAGGCTATACAATAGTGATTTAGTGATAGATCGTTTGATATTGAGTAGAAAGATGTGAAGTGTCAATGAACAAATTAACTAAAAATTATCACCAGTCAATTTGATAGGTGTCATAAATTAAAGCAGTGACATTGCTACTAAATTGTTTGGATTTATCAATCGCGAAGGGAAAAAAATGTAACTATTACGTGGCTAATGAGAAGGTTGTTTCGATGATGATGTATGGATGATAAATTACAGAGCATGAGTCGGCACGAATTCGCTTAGATCAAGGTTATCAGGCTTCATTAACACAACAAAATGAACACCAAAATTAGTAGAAGTAGTAGTTACATCAGTGATAGTAAAAATAAATTGTGCACACATGGAAGACGATGTATGCAAAAAATATTAGCTAGTGAGAAGAAAGGTATAAAATAAATGTAAGCTCACGATTTAAGAGTAAATAAAAAGTAAGTGAACCGACACCACTATCAACGATTCATACCCATTTCACCCACTGTCCTCAACGATTGTTTACGATAATCGCACAAACCCCAACCTAGTAGTCTGCATCGACCAACACAGTGCAGACCAGCAAATAGTGACTTCGAAGACTGATGCCATATTTTAGCTTGACTGCCCCTAGCTTTCATCTATCCTTCCCCAACATCAGTCAGCATTGTGTGTCGAGGTAGGTTGCGGGTGAGCATGCGTAATACACGTCCCAACCACTTCAGTCGATGAAGATTCACAATTTCATCAATTGACTTAGCATCGTTCGGCAATACACTGCATCTAATCTCATTATTACTTGGTCATTAGTCCTGACAAACAATGGTATGATGATTCGTAGACACTTATGATCAATTATCAATAACTGACAAATGTCATTTACCCTTGATGGCCACGTTCCGAATCCATACAGTAAGACAAAACCGACTGCTGTTCAACATACTCGTCCCATAATTGATAAACGGATACTTAGCTTACGCTATAGGTGATGTAGGTTAACAAAAGTCAAGCAGGTTTTTCCGATCCGTGCCGAGATTTCGCCTGACACTAACCATCAAAGTTGATCAAACTCCCAGCATAAATAGTGGTCGACGCGCTCAATCACTTCACGCTCTATTTTTATACTTCAGGTGTTGACGCAGACCAGTCCTGAAGTGACAATTTACATTTAGGGGTATGAAGCGTATTCCAAACAAGCTTGCATTGTTGCTCAGTGCTATTAAAACACTGCATTCCACCAGCGTTTTCCCCAAATAGGACTATGTCGTCTACGTATTTTAAGTCAGTAAACAAAACCTCTAATAGGACATTGATTCTCAAAAAATTCGATGAAGAATGTATTATTTCTAGTAGTAGGTCTATAAAGAAATTAAAAAATATGAGGATACTGAACATCATTGATGAACACTACTTGTGACGGTTCACTAAATGCTCTGGCTCGACAACTAGTAGTGTTTCAGTGAACAGCTATCACGAGGTTTATGTACTTTGAGGTACTCTATACAGTCATCAATGGTCACAAAGCCACTCGGTTTACGAAGCCAAAGTCTGCTTTCATTTCAAGAGACATCTTCATTATCGGACACCGATAAGTATGTATGCTTTGAATATGCGTAAAATTGTAAATTGCTAAGGCCTCCATAGTAAATAACTTTCTGATTTGTAATCCCACTACGTTTGACTGTATGGATAACTGACAGGAGATTCTAGTAGGGCAGTATGACTAAAGCTAACATAGTGTTCTAGGTTTGGTCAGTTATCGAATGAATCACTCAGTTTATTGCCTAATTCTAACATGAACTTAACGTTCACTTTTTACCAAATAATCGATTTTTATCAAACCCTTCCTCTTCCTTTCCATTAATATTAAAATAATTAGCCATTAATACGACAACTGTTCATACGTCCTTCAATTACGTATCATCCACTAACCATCATCTAAACAACCTTCTCACTAGCCACGTATTAGTTACATTTTTTCCCCTTCGCGATTGATAAATTCAAACAATTTAGTAGCAATGTCACTTTGCTTCAACTTATGACACCTATCAAATTGACTCGTGATAATTTTTAGTTAATTTGTTTATTGACACAACACACCCTTTTTACTCAATAACAAACTATTTTACGTAAAATCCACCTCTAAATTACTATTGTATAGCCTCAGTAAAATAAATCCACAAAACTGGAATTTTCCTTCGCTGAATAATCTGTTTTTCTTTCAATGGCATGATGAGTTTCACTAGTTTCTCCACAATCATTAGCTAATATTAATCGACATCAATGTCAGATTTAACCTTAATCTAGACTTTCTTGTTATGAAACATGTATATTTAATTTGTTTCTAATTATTCTTCGTGTGTTTGATTTCAAGTTTCAACCATTTGTAGACAATCCAGGAAAGAGGTTCATATTTTATTTTTGCATGGTCATTGCTCATTCAACACAAAAACGTATAAAGGGGTGTAATTGTGTGAAACCTTTAAATACCGATGGTGAGCTTCGGTAAGAAGTATTTGAGCAACTACATCTGTAGTGCAACTATTCTAAACTATGAGTAGGTGAAAATTACTCATTATCATTATATTATTAACAGCATGAAAGTCGCTCGTGATAGCCAATAACTCTTCTTTTCTTGGTCTTTTTTCTGTGTTTAATGAAATTAGGAGTCCCCATAAAGTAATACAAATCAATTAATAATACTTCAAACCCATGAGTTACTATTTCTGGCTTCTATTCTTGTTGTTTTAGGGACAACAATAAACTTTAGGACATAGTGTTACAATCATCATTTTGTGAGTTACCTTTACTAATAATTTTGATCTTGTGAGCTAAAACATGCTAATCTATAGTTTCAAAAATAAAGATAGTGTACAGTTATACACATTCCTCAACCAGATTTGATTCAACGGCTAGAGTATGCTTTGTGTCAGGTTTCACGGTAAGAAATAGGTTTATAGCAATAGACAATGAGTTGAACGCTCCAACTTTACACGTAATTGTAGCTCCAACTGCCGACATATTTAAAAAAAGCTAGATCCATTGAGAAACTCCCCTTGTGAGGAAAGACAGAGGCAAACTAGCTCTGACCAGATCACAGTGAAACTGAAACCAATCCAGTGAGCCAAAATGTTGGTGCCAAATCACGTTAGGTTAGGGAACACATTACAGAAAACATTGAGGAAAATGTACGAAAAAATTACGATTTCGCAACGCTTTGCTCAACGTTTTACCCAACTATGACTTTGGGTTATATCCCAGTTTTAACTAAATTTTCAAATCATATTGCCAATATTAATCAATTTGATAAATGTTGTTCCCACCCTTAAGTGTAATTGTATTCTTAAACTCAAGGTTAGTAGTGCTAAGACTGTACAGTAACGTTAGACAACACATAATTGTCGAAAATGGATTCGAGGGTTATTAATGTATTGTAATGTTAGGATTTAAAGTTACAAAGAGGGCTGAAAGCCCATAGAAAGTAGCATTTTCGAATAGTAGTATTGTTTTATGGGAATAGGATAATGAAATGACGTTTATTATAATATACTCCCCTCATTGAAACCTTGAGAAAAACGATATTTTTAGCGACATTAAATATATATATATATATATATATATATATATATAGTTTAAGGATGGACCACTGTGGTGTCCATCCATCTGAGGATAAATCTTAGTAAAGATCTGCGTGACAGAGGTATGTTGTATTTAGTCTTGCTTTAAATTCTATTAGAAATGATCTGATAACTTTTGAATCATATAAATTGACTTCCGTATCGTCGTTTCTGTCTTAACAGAGGAAATTCCACTAAAAAACTATGTTATGTTCATTTACCATAAAAATATTTATACATCTCCTCCCGCCCTCACCTCCCCGACAATAAATTGTTTTTTTCCCGACACACTATTTAGTCATAAGTACTGTATTCTTATTGTTTTAAGACAATACTCAGACACACAGGTATTGTGTATGCCTGACAACTGTTTGTCTCATCGAGCTATGTTGGATATGGTAGGAGTAGGACGGAAGAAAGGTGAGGAATGCCAAACCGAAATATGATATTAGCCGATAAGTCTTTGACTGTTGATCCAAGCCATGTTCGTAGATGTAGGCTATCTGGTTGGGGACCGCGTGACAATCGTGATCAATGGTTCCAGACAATTAGTGACATGGCTCAAAATCCGTCATAGTGGCATAAAATGTGTTCACTCTATATGTTCTGTTAAATTCTAAGTTCCATTATTTGCTCGTACTTTCGTTTGTTTCATTCCTTCCTGTTGAATTATACCGTTTCGTTAACCTTGTGAATTTGATCTCGTTGTGTTAATGTGGTATGGCAACTTGTACGCATGTGCATACGTGTCGAGTTCTATGTTGTATATGAATGAAAATTGGTTTAAAGTGGTTAATGAATTGGAACGATGAATGAGTCAACCATAAACTGAGCACAGACATTCTAAGAATCGCGTTTCTTCGCTCATATACTGCACTCTAGCTGAAAATCGGAACAAATAAATGACCATGAAAATGATAATTTGGAAATTCGTAAGCCTCAGCTCATAATAATTCTTACTAATAAGGAATATTTGTTAACAACCTGTTATGTCGGACCATTAAATAAGAGTAACGAACTCTCAGAACTGTGTTTTAGAACACTATTTCAATTATTCTAACTGTGTGTAATGTAAACATTTTGTTTCTATGATTGTTAGGTTCCTCATACCCTCTTCTCCCGATTAGTATATTAATCTTAGTATATTATCTCTTACTATGAACTACAGTTAATTGGTTGTGTACAAGTTGCCCCTATTCACTGCCACCTTTTCCTTAGTTCTGTATTAATGTTAATTTTTTGGTTGGTTCGCTGTGTGGTCTGGTTTTATGTATATATAAAGGAATGTGCGAAATATAATTCGATTCTGTCTCGATGGTCTATCGGCTTGTGTTCTCATTCCAGCTTGAGACTCAGTGGGCATAGGGCAGACGCACATTTATCGACTAGGCACTCCTAATTGGCATTCGGTCAACCAACTAAAAGTTTCTCACGTCATAGCACACTCACTAATTAGCATCAACTGAAAAGCCGGTGATTTCAAGAAGAGTGAAGCAGGTCAAAATATAAAAATTAAAATGGTAGATACATAAACGTCAAACAGAGGACCAAACAATGGTTATTCACGATAATAACACGCCAAGAAACCTGCGCAAAGTTGTCGATTACTTAAAAAAGGGAGTGTTAACTTACTCTATCCGGTATAATGACCACTACAGGTGAATTAAGACCTTCTTGAAGTCCACCTTTAGGATGATACTTTTCCCGACAAAATAACCAGTCAAGATCATCGTCAGTAAACCATTCACGACGTATTTCAATAAGTAAATTCTAAAGAATTATTACAAGGAATTAAAACAAACGAATGGGTTTACGACAATGCGACATACTTCTGAAGTGATTAATTTATTGAAATTCTGTAATTATAGAAAACTATGAGTATGAATCAAAATATGTATTATTATGTAAGATCAAAGCAATATACTCGAACATAACGAAACGAACATAATTTATGACAAAAGCATTAAAACCCATTATAGAAATACATAGTAAATTTATGATACTACTTTAGGCACAAAACTGAGGTAAAATACAATTACATTGAGGTGGTCTAGTGGGGATTAGTTTCAATCTATTATTTGTATTCATCACCAATTGATTTTGACTGGGTTCTAATTAATTCGTAATATAGCACTGAGGAGTTCAATTCTAGGATGGGAGCACTATTTATTGCTACCCGGATTTTCAATCACACACAATTAAGCTCAATCCACAGAAAATATAAACCAAAACATGTAAGCAACTTCTGAAAGTAAATTATTTACCTATTTCACGAAAGTCAATAATATTGAATTGATTTATTCGATTGAATTAGTCGAATCGTGATACGAAATTCGATTTCTGCACAAATGCTGAGGTGGTCTGGGTTATGTTTTATTTTCTACCACAGTTATTGCGTTTAGGAATGAACCAATTAAGTTTAAAGTTGCTCATATGTGTTAAGAAATTGGCGATTTTAAATGCATATGAAAAATATTTTTATTCAGTACAATGATGCAATTGATTTGTAAAACTATTAGGATGACTACAGTAATCGAAATGACAATTTACGCATACGTTATACATGAACAATCGAAACGAACATACTTTAAAACACAGATCAAATAATCACCTGGGAAATGTCTAAATGTGTACTAAAATATTAAAGTTTATATTCGAATACAAAATATTTGATGAAGATGTCATGTGAGTAAACTGTAAAGTGACAAACGAAAAATCCCGTGTGAAACTAAGGGTTACTAGAAAAACAACGATTAGTCACTAACGTCCGTCGTGAGGAAACTAGTGACAATGAGAACGAATTTGTTTACACATTTAGGAATCTATGATTTTCATAGGAAACGACAACCTTATGAGTAGTATCCACCACAAAGATATGTACAGTTTATCGTTTTCTGTAATTTCACCAAATGAACCATTTCTTCCACTCTACTCAGCGTTCTTTATAGAAGCGATTTCAGTTGTAAACTGCTTAATATTAAGTAAACATTTAACAGTTATTAACTATTACAGACTTATTCACAATAATCATGGCCAGGATATCTCAATGGTAACTTTCGCAGACTAAAATGGTGTTTATCGGGAACGAGGGCAGGAGGTCCCTCATAAATTCTAAATGTACTTAACAAATATCATAAAACATAGCTCTAGGATATTTTGTCGACTATACTCTATGGAACCTACTACTGATTTGCATTCTGTGCATCATAGTCACTCTTATTTAATATAATAACCAACTGATTGTTTATCATTTCGATTGATTCACATATGATCTAGTGATTAAAACTTTGTATCACGATCATTAATTTACACACACTAGTCTAAAGTTAGAGAAACACTTTGGGTATGGTATATTGCAAACAAAACATGAAGTAACAAATTTACATTACATTCACCATGAGACTAATTGGTGTGTTTTGATTTTGGCTTTGTTGAATAATAGTGAATGGCTTTTGACTTTCATCTGAAGATGTTGTTCAGAACTACAACAAATTTTATGTCAGTTTAAAGAATACACTATTACTAACTGGAGTATTATGTATTGTAGTTAGATAGACATATGTGACATCTGATGAGAATGCCTCCCATCACCACCAACACCACTGACATAATATTTTATATACTTTGCTTTTCTGTGTACTATGTATGGTCAATGTGTTACGACTCCATTTGAAGGTTATTTTGTTTCGCTGAGGATGTGTTGCTTTTGTGCTCGTTGGAGGAATGTCATATCCAGACATAATTCGCATAAATTCAACATTACTGACTTTAAAATATATACCTATCAAATGAATTGTGAGTGTCTATTAGTCAATAGGATTAGAGGTGATTAACAAACAGTTTGGAACTATTTAGATTTAATTGTGGCTGGCAAGCAGAATTTAGGATGCACGTCTTGTCCTATTTGAGACCTATCAGCTGAATGTGCCCTCATTCCAGTGTTGATGCTCATACCAGAACTAAAACTTAGTTCGGCTAATGCTAAACACGATTGCGTTCACCATTAGACTACTGAGTCCATACAGCAACACTTGTGAGACGAGTATGAATATATGTAAGTACAATGTATTTGGATTTTACAAACAATACTTTTGCATTATCGTTTTATCGGGCAATCCGCACAGGATCCACATATAACTGTAGAGATTAATCGATTTAAGTACATGAGAAATCAACCGGAAGATTCAAATACATTATAATTATAATCTAGAATTCTATTATCACAGAACAGAGTTAGATTGTAATTCAGTAGAAAGAAGCAACTATGATACATATACCAAACAGTTAACTGACTATGCAGCTTATATAAGACGAACGTAGCTTATCTGTGCTCATAGCATTGTTTACGGCTGGCTATCCTAAGCTTATCACTATAAGTGTAGTTCATAGACTATCACATTGATCTATATCACTAATTCTCCAGCATATTTCGCCCACACAGTTAATCAGTTGTTTACATCAGATTGTATTATCTTCATTTATTTACTGTCACTGTTAATAAACTACTTTCAGTGAAATGTTTGACCTTAAAGAGAATTTCCATTAGTGTATATTCATTCTAAGGAATAATTTATGTAATAACATGCTAATGAGATGTTGGGTATTCTTCACTCTCAGTATTAGATTCATGTTAATTAGATGAATACATTCTAGTGTTGTTTTATGAGAATCTTATAAGGATAAGTTGATATTTTTACGACCTACAATTCTCTATTAATAAAGATATTTCAAATGTATAGGTGTATACATGTATAACATAATGAAAATAAGAACATCGCAGGAAATAAATAGAATCTGTTCGAAACTGTTAGTTTGTCTGATTCTACTGGTTTAAAAAGCAGTATTATACATCTACCTTAATAAATCCCTATATAACTAGTGTGGTGGATACTACGCATAAGGTCGTCCAAAAGTAGCAAGTGGCGAGACGTCGCAAAATGTTGAAAAGAACCAGTAAACAGCATATGTGGCGAGTTGTGAGGTGGCTAGATGCAAAACATGATTAAAATACATAGGAGAATCGAGGACAACCAAAGAAAGCAGGCCTACAACCAACAGGGAAGGATGTTGTGGCGAGGTTAATGTCCGAGTTCGGCAGTCCGGCGAATTGCTCTGCAGCAGTCCAGGATCGTGCACCTTGCACCCGATGGCGACTTATCGGCGTCGGCCGACAACCTGACGCGTTTGCTCCGTCGTGCTTTACCTTTGTTAGATGACAACTCAAGGAAGCAACCGCTAATTTCTCTGCTCTTGAAATGTGTTCCATGGGACCTAGCCAAACAAATTCGATTAACACATGCAGTGCGGCCGTTGGGTGTTATGAAGATAGCTTAGTTATGTAGACCGTTGGCGAGCACGACGGTTTCTGCTGTAACTGAAGACAGTAGAACAATATCTATGGAAAAACGAATCACCGATCTAGAGGAGCAAGTCACAAAGGTTCGAATCCATAAGTAGAAGAGTAGTAGGTGCTTTGAGTGTGGGGGATTCGGACGTTACAGAAAAAACTGCCCGAGGAAGCGACAACAATGATCCTTTAAACGCTATACATTGGTTTCTTTCTTTCAAACATCATTTCGAGGTGTTGGGTTGGTTAATAAGGGTGCGTTGTATTAAAAAGTGAGCGTAAACAAAAAGCATTAGTTTGATCAATTTATACGGGCACAGCTATATCCCTAAAAGACATAGGTCTGTGTCGACAGATGACGGCGTGTTCACTAGAAGCACAAACCGTGAGCGGACATGCACTGGAAATCCTAGGAGTATCAGACTGTTGTCTCAAAATCGGAGATGGCGTCAAACAGTATTCGTTTGTAGTAACTGAGGGTATACAGCAAACATTACTAGAAAACTTTCTTGGAGAATTAAAGGCGGTTACTGATTCAAAGAACAGGACGGTAATCACTAAGTATGAACATCACAGTATACATGATAACAGTGAGATGGCTAAGCTATAAGTGGCAATCTCACTGCAAGAGAACAGAGAAAGTATTGATAAAGTGGTAGCAAAATCCAAAAGCCTGGTTACCAAAGATGGAGAGGCTTATGGGTATTGTGATGGAGTGACGCATGAAATTCCTATAAAGGTTCATAGGGAGACAACATTCCACACGCGCCGGACACCAGTTCATCTAGAAACAGAAATAAATCGTCAAGTTGAAGAAATATGGCGGGACTGTATAATTGAAGAGGCCGACAGCCGTTACAATTCACCTGCGCTGCTAGTAAAGAAATTCAACGAAAATTATAGATTCTGTGTTGACTTCAGAGAACTAAACGGTGTAACAGAGTTGAAACCATGCACAATACAAAATGTGACCGGAACCCTAGATCGCTTACGACAAGCAAAGTTGATTACTGTACTGGACCTCAGATAAGGGAGTTAGCAACTACTGATAAAGGTGAGTGACAGGTATAATACAGCCTTTACTGTGGGTCAGAAGCCATACCAGTTTAGAAGAATGTTATTTAGGTTGGTAGGGGTGCCGTTCACATTAATGGACTTATTGCTACAAAATCTTGAAAACGTGGTGGTTTACGGAGACGATTTGATGATTCACGGTATAACAGAAACAGACCACATAATCAATAAACTACATTAGATTTGATAGTGATTTCTAAAATATACTAGTAGTTGCTGATAAAACGCCCCTGCAACGCAGATCCCTCAACCGTTACGGCGCCGTTGCTCCTAACATCGAAAATCTCAAGTTACAATTAACCACTTCGAATAAATTTTTCAGAATATAATCACGGTGTGATTACTCCAATATTTACCTAAAGAGGAACTGCTTCCTCCCCCTTCCAACATGGATTCTTAATGACTAGGTCGTGTGACACATGCTTGTTAGACTATCTAGATGACATAACTACACAAAGGGACTAAAGGCTCCTAGTGTCCGGTTTCTTTCTTGACTTCAGTATAGCCTTTGACAAAGTCCCTCATAAGCGACTGCTTATTAAATTAAAGTAATACGCGGTCACAGAAACACTTCACTCATGGTTTGCATCACTCCTGGAAGAAAGACAGTTAACAGTAAAATATAATAATAGTCTATCACTTAAACCAACTACTAGTGGCGTTATACAGGAAAGTGTGCTGGGTCCCTCATTGTTCATTATTTACATAAATGACATAAATAACATTATAGAACATGCCCGACCGTATTTATATGCGGATGATCTCAAATTAGTATACAGATTTAAATTGGATGCTTCAGAAGAAAGTATGACTCTAATTCCAAAGGACCTCGATAGCCTAACTGTTTGAAGCCGAAATTGGCAACTATCACCTAACCACAGTAAACGTGGAATCATGCACAAAGGCAACTACAATCCTTAGACCATGTTTTATCTAAATGGTTCCAAAGTCCAAATACTCTAATTAACAAGCGACTTCGGTATTAAATATTCAGTTCACGGAGCACGCCTCCTTTATAATCTCCAAAACTAGAAGATTTGCAGGATTCCTCCTTAAAAACTACTACACAAAAGGGGCTAAACTTACTTTGTTTAAGATATGTGTAAGACCTACGCTAGGGTACTGCTCATTTATCTTTTCGAGCATGAATAGCATAGATGGGATACGTATGGAAAGTGTACAAACAAGTTTCAGACGTTGAATTCTGGGAACTAACAGTGATATGGACTACATGACTAGATGTGAAACACTCTTTAGAATCCCTATCGTTACCGACTACGACATAACTTAATATTTTCCTGTGAAATTATCGACGGAATATCATTCTCAGCCTTCTCTCCCTCGTTGAACCAAACGCTCAGATACGATCCACGGAAATAGGCAACATTACTTATCAATAAATACTAAACACAACATCGCTGTAAGCTCTTTATCGTATTCTACAGCAAACTCCGGAATAAATTACCATATAATATTCGCACTACTAATTTTATCCTAAGGTTCAGACGATTGATCACTCCATATCCAGAAACTAAAGAGTTGCACCAAATCTTTAACGACTTACCACTTAACCTCGAATCAATCAGCAATGGCTTATCAGGGTTCTAAAACTACAAACACTACAATCACGTACGTTGTAGTAAAAACAAACGAAAAAAGAAAGATTCTGGCTTAAAACTGATTATTTTACTACTACTAATTAAATTCGCTTGTTTCTATTTCATATATTCTTCTACATCACTGTCTCTCTGAGTTTGTGATCTGCTCTCGTAAGGAATTGGTCTCCATTAAGTAACTTACTCCAAACGCTGGATAGGTGTATTTATTGCATCAATAACTCACCGCTCAAGACAAACCCATGGAGATGGGCTCTTTTAACCAAAATTCAAATACTCAGCCTTATCGCAATTCTGAATAGTCTCTATGATTCATTCTGCTTACTCACAGCCACTTTCTGGCGTTACAGCGCCACACGAAACGCGCGCGGTTGTTTGTTGAAAGTGCTTCGCAATACGTAACATATCCTTAGTATCCTAGCACTGTAAACTGTAAACCTTGCTACCGTTGGCTTTGTATTTAATTAAGATTTCCATTTAGCGTGAATTCTATAATGGTGACTTTCTATGAAAACCCTATTAAAAACAAACCATATCATTCTGACCATACCTGTAAATTGGTATGCTCTCATGTACAAAATACTACTTGGGAAGAAACGATTATCAGGAGTGGATGACTAATTAATGCACTTTAACAGGGAGATTAAAACGACTTTAAGCCAAAAAGACAGATTAGGGTTGAATGCGACTGGAGTGTTAACATGGGCGGGCGTCGCATGAAACTGGAAAGAATCAATAAACAGCATATGAGGCGAGTTGCGAAGTGTCTAGGAGCAGAGCATGCCTAGGATACATATAAAAATCGAGGATAACCAAAGGAAGCAAGCCAACAATTGACACGGACCAGATAATGCGAAGGACGTGCAAATTGATAATTAGAAGTAATGTATAAAATATTTTATGAGGTTCTCTGTTTTCACCAAATATACAATTGCTTGTCCAGTTGGTCTTTTCACGTTTGATGTCGCTGCCACTGGAAAACATAAAGGTGTCGTGACCAAAACTGTTCAAGGTCAAAGACTTTGGAGCGTTCCTGAAACAGTTCGGAGCCATGGCAGAGCTAATCGGTGTTTTTGGTTAGCTGGTGAAGGTGACACTCCTCGGAACCCTGCTGCGAAAGGCGCACAGAGGCGGCGTTCGACGATGTGAAGCTCACCGGTGATGTTAATTGAGATCAGTAATAGGAATACGCGTTATTTATATCAATTGATAATAATAATCTTGAAATCATTTGGAGAAGCTTTTTCTGTCAATCGATTTAAGTGATTTAATGTAGCATTCAACATTATTTACCAATCATCATTGCAAAAGATAGTCTTATAATTATTCATCCTATTTGCTTCATCTATTTGAATAACTACGATTACATAGTTTAACATTTCTCAGATTCTCAACTCACACAAAAACTGATAATTTAATAAGACAACCATTGTCGGTTAGAAAGCACTAGATAGCTGTTTTGTTCTACGATTTCATTGGTGAATTGAGTTCATCAGCAACTGATCTCATTCTTGATGGAAGCGGATAAGGTTAAACAAATATATAACAAATTGACTGATTAAAGAAATCAACTGCTAGAAGCTAGTTTTGTGGTCTAACGAGAAAAATATTAACATCGGAGACAATAGGTTCTAGACTTGATCTCTGGTAGAGTCATGCATGTATACTAATGATTAGCTCCATTCTATCACATGTCAACAGTTCAGTGATTCCTAGTAGTTATTATATATGAATCAATTTTGATAATCAAGTTAGCCATAATAATCTCTACAACACCTAATTACATTACACACTCTACTCAGTTCACTCATTTACCACGTTCTCAATACACACTGACAATTAGAAAAACACATACAAACATGTGTCATTGTAAAACACCTTAACTCCTATAATGACAAAACAAATATATTACTTACTTTTATAAGCTACTTATTCAATGTATAATTATTTTGAAATGATTAAGTTGTACTTACTAGTATTCATAGATTGGTAGTTTTCTACTTTACGACATGCTTGAATTGGTAATAGTAACACGTGTACTTGTTGAAGGAGTCGTAAATTCATTCGACAATTCAATGGATAATAAACTACAGTAATGTAAGCAATAAAGACATTGTTTCTGTCTGTTGAAAAATATTCAATTTGAAAGGCATATTAACATACAAAGTTTAAAATGTGAGTGGAGAAGAGTTTAAATTTTTGTTGTCCTAGTAACTTTAGATTCATACTACATTAATAGTCAGCTTGTCAATCTGTTTGAGTAACTTTTGATTATCGACTTTATTGATTTGTACACATCTTCTTGTAGACATCATTTCATCTGTGTCATTTCAAAGAATATGGATTTATGATTATTAATCTAGATGTATTTGGACAAACATGTGATGTGTATGAAACAACAAAACAGCAATTCAGTGCTTAGATTATAAAAAAATGTATTTCGACAATGCATTAAACTTAGGTATGCAAACTAAACTGACACTTATTCCTTCCACAATCTAATCACTTACATAGTATCAATGATAAGTTTAATAACTAATTAAAATGCATTCGAATCTACCCGTTGATTTAACTACATTCTATGTATGTAAGGGTATCTGTTGCACAAGTGTGACTGACTGAATTCTTCAGCCTAGTGGTGAACGTGATGGCGTTTGTCATGAAACGAACTGAGTTGAAGTCTCAAAATGAGAACACCGTCATCAAGATGAATAAACGTTCAGTTGATTAGTTCTAAATAAGACGAAACACACGTTATGGATTTCATTAGCCAGATACTACCTACCTCAAACTTGGCAAATAAATTGTAAATACATTTGAGAGTGTAGTGCACAAAACCATGTAGGTTTGATTCAGAGAGAAAATGGTTATAACAATCATCGGTGAAATAACCACCAACCTATATTATATGTAATTTAATAGAGTTCGACTATAATTAAAAAAAATCATTACAAAATAATTCATTCACTTGTTTATCAATTTAATCTAGTGTTTTTAAAATTGGATTACTCCGAAAATTTTGAATTAAAGTGGTATATAAGTAGTACAGATCATATGTTATATATGTGCTAAATTCATACTGTTTACTTTTGCAATGTATTTCAGCTAAAGTGAACTCGCCATTCACATTTCATGAACCAATACTGAATATACTGATTTATTTAATTAACTCTTAAATATTTACTTTCGTTTATACAAACTACTAATATGTAAATTCAGTAGTGTTAAGAAATAATTCAAAAGTACTTATTTATTTTTGTGCTCACTGTGAATCATTTACACATTGAGTGAGTGTTGCATTATTATAGAAATAGTGAGATCTTTATTTCTCATTATTGTGAAATGAGGGTTTATTATGATTCTTGCGATGTGGTAGATATACTTGTTAACAATGATTACAATTAGTAACAATGACGAATATCTATTTGATGATATCCTAACTAAACATATCTATTATTTTGTATACGTGTTAAAAATACTACTTATTAAATGAAAAGTGTTGATGTGTATTTGCATACTCACTAGTTATTCATGTTATCTTGATTCTAAACACTAGTGACACAATCAATAAGTGAATGCATTTTACCACTCACGAAGTATAGGCCACCAACCAGCATTCTCCAAACAAACAGCTCTGTCCTGGAATTTTCTCTCCTCTCATCTCAAGTATTGTTCATTTTGCTATCCATATCTGAGTCCGATTTTCAGCACAATGTGTGTTTTCATCGTCCTCTTTTCTTATAGTCTTAAGAATGCCTTGTTACGGTGTACCCTGTGACACCGTTTAATGATTTCTTTAATGTTTCGCATATCCAACTTCAGCGTTTCTTCCTAATTTCTTTCTTAGCCTAATGTTAGTTTCTTTATTACTCTAATCAGTTATTACCGACGGTATTTTACGAAAGAGTTTAAAGTATTTTGTGTATCCGATTGTTTCTAAATACATTAATCTTTCGTAGTTAGTATTTCAGTAATACACCAAGTTCTAGCATCATGTTGTAGAGCTGTTTATAGGTTCGTATCAAAAATTTCTGACTTTATTGTTTGCTGACAGTTATTTTAAAATGCATATATTGTTGAAATTTAAAAATGCTGTCGTTGCCTTACCAATCCGTGCCTTTAAATTTTCATTAAAACCTCGTTTATCTAATAGGTAATATAAAGTTTCAAGAAATATTGAGATGAAATAACCTAAATTAAATTCAAAAGACTTGCATTCATATTCGTAATACCAGAGTAGACTAGATGTAAAGATGAAATGATGAAAAAGAAACGAATCCATGGGATAAAAATATGCAATAATGGAGTTATTTTCATGACATAAATGATCACCAACCATTGATCACGATATTAGTACGAACTGTTGAATGGTAATCTGTATCTACCATATCTAGGTTCCATTGCTATGTACACTTCGCTAACTTATTTCACCACCAGCTAACATAAAACGCCTTGGTTAATAGTAGGCAAACATACTTAATACATGACCCAGTTACATTAGTCAACAAAGACTCAAAACTAGGCAACACTAAATTTCATCTACGTAGTTGTATGTGGCTACTAGTTCAAGTACCTCGACATCACTGACATATTACTTACGACCCCACATATCTACATAGTCCTAGTAATATCCTGTCATATAGATTAATAAATACGTCACTGAAGCTTTATCAACAAAATTGTATCACTACTATAAACGTCTAAGAAAACATTTCATTAGCATCTATTCTATGAAAACTCAGAAACAAAGATAATAATCAAACTTATCAGGTAACACTATTACTTAACTGATATTAGACCACTACCGTGAAGCATGAAAATTATAGTGTGGTGTTCTAATAACTAACTAACTAACTAAGTGTAAAATGATACTTCATGGCCTTTTCTTACTATTAATAACTTTGTACATTTCTAAGAAATCTACATCAAATATTTTAATTGGTAGTACTCGTTTGACAAACCTGCTTTATTCATTTATGTAAGTATGGAGACGAGACTAGAAAAATACTTTGATCAAATCACACTAACAACAACATAAAGAACGACAATTAGTGTACACTTTTCATAGTCACTTAATCATACTATGAAAGGAAATGAAAAGAGCAAACATCAAACTGGACTCCGAAAACAATAACTTTACATTTAATGAACAGAACAATCAATGTTATCAAAAGAAGTTAATTTATTTATGTAAATCAAAAAGTTATGTGTTTAAACGTCAACGAATGTAAAGAATTCCACAAATAACGACGATGATGATGATGATGAACAGTATAATCAATAAAATCATTCCTAAATATAACGGAAAAGATGGGAAAGAAATTAAAGTAACAGTAATCAAAGTAATTAGATTTCGAAATAATGTCAAAACCAAACAATTAAAATAAGCAACGGACCATGGATGAATCAATGCAATTTCAGGTGACAATTCAAATGTTTCGTAAATCTATTATACCTCCAGATACGGTGTAAGGTGATTTGGAGTGTGGAAAGTAAATAGGCATGTGAATAGGTCTAAATTAGGCACCCATTCAACATCAGGAGTACTATACTTTTATTTCGTCTTAGTTTGGCACTGTTCACCAGTTCTTTCACAAACTCATTATGAATAGAAGCTCATACCCCTTAGCTCCATGGTGAACTCTGTCGTATTAGACGAGTCAGCCGATTTTCATTAAGGGATATTTCTAATTTGACATGACAAATTAGCAGTTTCTATAGGATTCCAACAATGCGATGACTATCCTAATTGTAAAAATGATCGTTTTATTACACATTTGAGCATAAATCTTGAATTCCACATGAATCTAACGATAACACACAATTTTCTAACTAGACCTATTTTCCGTATCTACAGTGTTCTTAGAAATAAACAATCTTCAATACTTAATTAATTTAGATTTCTGCCTAAGAAACTCCAGAATACCACAAGGTGAATAGAAGATACGGTAGATAAATGATAGAATAAATGAAATAAAACAAGAACAGGAGTAAAATCAAAACAGAGGAAGGAGCGGGAAATAAAACTGCAAACACATAGATACAAAAAATAAAGAAATTAAGAGGAAACCAATGAATAATACAAACAATAGAAAGGATTACATGATGAAATGAAAACTCAAACACGATCAATAAAGTGATGTAATATTTAATGTTGACCATGTTTTAAGATACTCCTCATTGTTCATATGTCGAATTAAAATGAATTAACAACGATGTGATATCAAAGCGATATGCATACATTCGAGAATATTTCCACACGTTGATTAACATACTTTCATCTAAATCAGCCGTTGAATTCAGTGTTGATTGATCAGTCTCATTTCGAGATAAACTATAGTCATGTAATTATTAAGAAATTAAACTAACATTAAGTTGTCAACTTGATGATGGAGCTGATGCAGAGAAGAATACAAAACATAAATGTCGATTTAGTGTAACACTCTCAGTGATAAATTCCTTCCTTCGATTAACTGTACATGAAGTTCAATTAAATGCGATTGGAATATTCCAATGTTACTTACAATATTGTCTTCTAACTATCACATTTCAAAATAAGGATTAATGATGTCTTATTCACAGCCTTATACTACCCAATATATTCCTGTCAAAGTGATCCACTTCAAATCCAACCAACCTGTATTCCTTGTTAACTAGTCATTATAACGTGTTCGACATTGATGAATGTAAATAAGGAGACGAATTAAAGGATACATCGATTATCTAACAAAATATCATATACACAGACATTGAATCCATTAAGTAAATAAGGGAAGAATAAACCAAGCAAATCAAAAGATCACTTTATATGTATGTTTGCATTCAAATCGAATGCATAAGACAGTTATGATGGAATAAATTCTCAAGATTGTGTTGATTATTTTTTATTTCAGAAGTGTCGTCTAGTGGAATTGAAGTTGTCAACTAGTCTGATGGAATATCATATGTTCCACAATAAAAGACGCATTTAACATTAGAATTAATACAGTCTTTGTACCTTCGTATCGTCGTTCATATACGCCTAACAGTTTGCTTGATGTACAGCAGACGGTTATATCATACAAAACACCACAAATACATTACCAACACTTTGAACATCATCCTGTTTAGACAATAAAGGTAAGTTGATAATAATAATGAGAAAAGAAATAATAATAAGGAACTGCATACATTCACCGAGACCAAAGTCAAACCCTAACAAATTTCAACTTACGGATGAAGAAATATGCAACAGATAAATTCATATTATAAAATGCACAGAAGCGAGTGAACACGTTGGCATCATACGAAAACATTCAACCATAATAAAAGATAGGAAAGTGAAAATAAGACAAGTTAGCAGAGTAGCGACTAGGTAAGTAATTCAGTATATAGGCAAATAAGTAAGAAAAAAAATGTGCAGAAAACAATTAATAAGCAAATAAACTCGGTATTAAAATTTTAAAACTCACCAAACAAACAAATATTGATGGAGGTCATAGTATAGTCATGAGAATAACTAAACATAATGTTGAACTGCAACTAAAAGAAAGGTTTGACACAACAAAAATTGAAAATGTGCAAGAACAATCGACGTTTTCAGTTATTCTTGCATTAATACAAATTACGCTAACTCAACAAAATATATCTATCACTGTTAAGGCCATGGTAATGTAAGAACTACATGATTTGCTTTCTTTAAAGTCGATTATTTCTCAATGAGTTACCTAGTCATCAATCGACTATTCACAGTTGCATTATTCACCTTAATTATACATTGTCCAAAATATTCTAACATTGACGTAAATCTATTGAGTGTTCAAACATCTACATTGAAGTTTATCTCATTGTAATTGAAAGGTTGATGTGAGTTGTTTTTCTAAATACACTGAGCGTACGGCACAAATAATGTCCAAAACGCCCAACTTTACACCAATTTCTGAGATTTCCACCTTTCAACTAGCCATTTGAACTGTTGTTCACTCATTGACTAAACCACTCATTTTATTGACAACGAGCACCAGGTGTCAATTTACAACACATTCACCATCTCTGTTATGCATTCGGTTCGACTCTAGATGACTTTCATCACTGAGGATGTCATAACTTTCTATCAGTGTTAATTCTCTTTGTTGATCTATTAGTTATATAATGTTTAGACATTCATTTCAAGTAGAAACAAGTTATAACAATACACAACGTATAAATTTCAATCATCAGAATAATAAGTGGCATTATATACACAATTTACAATATGAACGACTAGTGCTTTAATTTAATTGTCAAATCGTATAGCAAATGTAAATCAACTGAATGTCATCATAGTGAGTTTGCTTGCAGTGTATTTGTCGATGAGAATAGTGAAAATGAAATGATTACTGATAGTACTAATGATGAAATAATACACTACTCACAAGCGTACAATCACTGCTAATCATTGTTATATCGCACATTTACACATCAAATTGTCACTGTAACGAAACAGTGACAGTGTGTCAAGGTGTAAGTCGATAGGTAACTAACATTGCAATGTCATTGCAAGTGTCGGTTTGTGTAAATCGTTACATGTTGGTAAATATGAAAGTGAGTGGGATAACTTCAGATTCAATAAACACCATTCATTTTGTATGATACAAAATATTGATGTTACAGTGTAGATTGTCTTGGTGAATCACTCATCTTCATAGTTTTCAACTAATCATATTCAAAGTGAATGTTGTGGTGTCAATTTGTTCACTTAAGTGATAACATTGTAGACTGATGATATGAGTGAGCATATCACAATTTGAATATCACATTCTGTAGACACTGATGAATACTTTAGGCTTTTTTGTAGCAATTTAGTGAACTCATAACGACTGACAAAATTTTACAATGAAAATAATTGAGAGCGAAACACCTACCTTCAAATTCCATACCGTCAATATCATTTAAAGAACATTCATTATTTAAATAGCCATCTCGGTAAATTTGAACTAAATTTGAAGCTAAATTCGCTTTATCTAAATTTTCTTCATTCATGTATATGAATAGTAATTTTGACATTTTTTGTAAAATAAGATAATCAGCACGGGTTTCGACTATTTTGGAACTAACATCCTTGCATGTATATTCTCCCCAATTAACAGGAACAGACATTTGAGCAACTGGCATAAACTGAATCAAAATGATAGAATGGAAATGTATCACATTCACAACAAGTTGTTGCAAATTCAAAATCATTAATTTATTGTAATTAAGACATTTCTATCATTACTCTGAATGATTAAGACAGGACTAATGATTTTCTTTCATTTCACATTAGATTCCGATCACAAATGCCAATTCAAATAACACCACCTTATTCAGTGTTCATCTTATCATACAAAGTCGATTCATTCTGTTGTTAACAGGTATGTTCACAAATTGTTTGATAAGTATAATTAGAATGTAATTTGATCTTTGTGTTGATCTGTTATGAACTGGAGTTGATCAGTCTTTGTTGTTATATGTGCAACCTGAGTGAATCGATTCGATATGGCTATGGTTCACAAGAATTGTTTGAGTTGAATTGTAGCTAGAAAAAATTGCTGTTTGAACTCAGAACATTAAAATCAAACGCTGTGTCGTTTGGTATGAAACGAACTGACTTCGAGTCTCAGTGTCGATATCAACACCCAGATTCAGAAACATCCATTCGATGATTTGCGAACATGACAAAACGCGTGTCCTCGATTACCATCTGTTTGATAAATGAAACTTCAACTCATCAACATGTTACACGATCACACACACACACACACACAGATTAACTTCACTAACTTGACCACAATAAATATTCATCTGCTTGGTATCCTGCCGTAAACAAAGCGTGAATTAGGTTACAACGAGTGTAGTGTGACATAAGTACTGAATATCTCACTTATTCGTTATTCTAATAATACGATAGTAACTGAATTACGACAATAAACACTAAACATATCAATCAAATATCATGTCTATTATATGCATATATACTAATATATTTAAACAAAATCACTGTTGTACATACAACATCACAGAATTCATCAGTTAAATAATATCTGTCTGATAACGATTTAGCTAAAAATTCACCGCGATGAACATCACCTTTCTCATCTTTGGCTCTAAAACTAAGAGTTTTGACGAAAATTGTTACGACTGAAAAAATAAAAAATGTCAAAAAAAAAGTACATCAGAATCAGCTTAGGCTAAAAGATTCGAATAAATTGAAACAAAGCCATTGACTTTTTCCTTAACAACTATCACATTCTACTCTGTTTTCTAACTCACAGAGTGTTAGCATGATAATAATTGTGGATTTCATCAAACTGGGCAATTCACTGAAATAACCACAACTTAATTTTATTAACCAGTCACACGATTCTTACATCAAGTTGTCTACGGAGTAAATTGTGTACACTTAATTTGCATTGGTAAGCAGAAAATGGCAGAATGTTCAATCAGTTTAGATAATGAATTCTGATTGATTGTTATCAGATTCTTCTAGACATCATCAAGTAGTTTCTTTGATCTGATAAATCTTAAAAGTTAATTCTGTTCGTTGTGTGACATGTTTTGTGATATGTGAACGCACTGTCAACGTTCAGACTCCAGTGCACAAATATCCAACGGAGTTAAATTCAAGCGTGTCTGCAATGCAACCACATAACTATGGACGAATCGTATTGACGATATGCATCAATCCGATTACAGACAACTACATATAAACTATTTGCAATGCATAAGTGTGAGTATTCAGTTGATGTAAATGATGTTGTCAAGAAATGAATTTGCTTTTAAGTTTTGTGAAAGATGTCTATCTGTTATAATCCTCAGAAGATAATATCACCGTACTAAGTGAATATTTCGTCACTAAGGCGACAGTCCATCGATAATAATAAGTTATGTATAGACTCATTTGACGAGTCATTAGTGAAAGTGTGTGTGATTTCAGTCAGTCTAAGATAATCTGACTATTCATCAATGTATTAATGTGTCCACATAACACTATAACTAGTTAAACAGGTTGCTATTATGTTGATCGTTGCAATATTATTCCTGTGTTTGTGAAATATCCACCTACATTATATGACCATACTATATCCATATGTGGTCAACTGAATGTTTCATAAGTATTCTAGACTTTGACTGAGAAATGTTTAGTACATCTTGATTATAGTAAATTAATGTGCACAAAGTTTAGCGTTTAAGAATAAACGTGTAAATCCACCTTCATATAGACGCTTAGTTTTCTGTCCAATCAAATTTGTAGTCCACATACTAGACATGTGTGAAGTCAACGAATAAGTGAATGAACATATTTAAGATAATAAGTGAAATTCGAAAATCAATATTGATAGGACAACGAGAAATGTGATTAAGGATCCTATCATTAGAAATATGGTATGGGAACTTACCAGTTTTTCCATTTGTAACAGGAGTGCTGGTTGGTTTGCTCGTGGGAACATCAGGTGTTATTGTTTCTACTGAAACTAATGGAATGTTGAGAATAACAAAAATTGAAAATGTGCAAGAACAATCGACGTTTTCAGTTATTCTTGCATTAATACAAATTACGCTAACTCAACAAAATATATCTATCACTGTTAAGGCCATGGTAATGTAAGAACTACATGATTTGCTTTCTTTAAAGTCGATTATTTCTCAATGAGTTACCTAGTCATCAATCGACTATTCACAGTTGCATTATTCACCTTAATTATACATTGTCCAAAATATTCTAACATTGACGTAAATCTATTGAGTGTTCAAACATCTACATTGAAGTTTATCTCATTGTAATTGAAAGGTTGATGTGAGTTGTTTTTCTAAATACACTGAGCGTACGGCACAAATAATGTCCAAAACGCCCAACTTTACACCAATTTCTGAGATTTCCACCTTTCAACTAGCCATTTGAACTGTTGTTCACTCATTGACTAAACCACTCATTTTATTGACAACGAGCACCAGGTGTCAATTTACAACACATTCACCATCTCTGTTATGCATTCGGTTCGACTCTAGATGACTTTCATCACTGAGGATGTCATAACTTTCTATCAGTGTTAATTCTCTTTGTTGATCTATTAGTTATATAATGTTTAGACATTCATTTCAAGTAGAAACAAGTTATAACAATACACAACGTATAAATTTCAATCATCAGAATAATAAGTGGCATTATATACACAATTTACAATATGAACGACTAGTGCTTTAATTTAATTGTCAAATCGTATAGCAAATGTAAATCAACTGAATGTCATCATAGTGAGTTTGCTTGCAGTGTATTTGTCGATGAGAATAGTGAAAATGAAATGATTACTGATAGTACTAATGATGAAATAATACACTACTCACAAGCGTACAATCACTGCTAATCATTGTTATATCGCACATTTACACATCAAATTGTCACTGTAACGAAACAGTGACAGTGTGTCAAGGTGTAAGTCGATAGGTAACTAACATTGCAATGTCATTGCAAGTGTCGGTTTGTGTAAATCGTTACATGTTGGTAAATATGAAAGTGAGTGGGATAACTTCAGATTCAATAAACACCATTCATTTTGTATGATACAAAATATTGATGTAACAGTGTAGATTGTCTTGGTGAATCACTCATCTTCATAGTTTTCAACTAATCATATTCAAAGTGAATGTTGTGGTGTCAATTTGTTCACTTAAGTGATAACATTGTAGACTGATGATATGAGTGAGCATATCACAATTTGAATATCACATTCTGTAGACACTGATGAATACTTTAGGCTTTTTTGTAGCAATTTAGTTAATTAATAAATGCTGACAAATTAATTTGATATAATTTATTTAAAGTGAATTACATACCTTTCACTATAAAATAATATTTTAATTGATATTCATAATAACGTGCTCTTTTTCTCATTCCTTCAATTATCTTTCTTTTGTCTACGGTCACTGTGTTATTGTATGTATATATTAATTCCGACTCTGCTAATATAACTACATCTATGCGTTTGTTCATAAATGGTGTAATGCTAACATTTCTGCAATCAACTGATACAAAATATTTTGGAATATCAGGAAGCGTTTCAATCGTAAACTATATAAAAACGAAAAAATGTAAATTTATCACATTCAAACAAGTTGTTGCAAATTCAAAATCATTAATTTATTGTAATTAAGACATTTCTATCATTACTCTGAATGATTAAGACAGGACTAATGATTTTCTTTCATTTCACATTAGATTCCGATCACAAATGCCAATTCAAATAACACCACCTTGTTCAGTGTTCATCTTATCATACAAAGTCGATTCATTCTGTTGTTAACAGGTATGTTCACAAATTGTTTGATAAGTATAATTAGAATGTAATTTGATCTTTGTGTTGATCTGTTATGAACTGGAGTTGATCAGTCTTTGTTGTTATATGTGCAACCTGAGTGAATCGATTCGATATGGCTATGGTTCACAAGAATTGTTTGAGTTGAATTGTAGCTAGAAAAAATTGCTGTTTGAACTCAGAACATTAAAATCAAACGCTGTGTCGTTTGGTATGAAACGAACTGACTTCGAGTCTCAGTGTCGATATCAACACCCAGATTCAGAAACATCCATTCGATGATTTGCGAACATGACAAAACGCGTGTCCTCGATTACCATCTGTTTGATAAATGAAACTTCAACTCATCAACATGTTACACGATCACACACACACACACACACACAGATTAACTTCACTAACTTGACCACAATAAATATTCATCTGCTTGGTATCCTGCCGTAAACAAAGCGTGAATTAGGTTACAACGAGTGTAGTGTGACATAAGTACTGAATATCTCACTTATTCGTTATTCTAATAATACGATAGTAACTGAATTACGACAATAAACACTAAACATATCAATCAAATATCATGTTTATTATGTACATAAATAAAACCAATATATTCAAAAGGATTTAGAATTTAACGTACCACTTCACAGACGTAATTATATTTCATCTTTTCAGCCTGTTGCATAAACGATTCAAAAATTTTATATTCTTTGTTATTCTTCTGTGAACTCTTGCGAGTTCCAATTACTTTTATTCTAATTCTCAATACTGAAAATTTGGAAAAATAATTTATTTATCTAACACGTCACAATAAACGTTTTCATAACGAATCGAATAAATTGAAACAAAGCCATTGACTTTTTCCTTAACAACTATCACATTCTACTCTGTTTTCTAACTCACAGAGTGTTAGCATGATAATAATTGTGGATTTCATCAAACTGGGCAATTCACTGAAATAACCACAACTTAATTTTATTAACCAGTCACACGATTCTTACATCAAGTTGTCTACGGAGTAAATTGTGTACACTTAATTTGCATTGGTAAGCAGAAAATGGCAGAATGTTCAATCAGTTTAGATAATGAATTCTGATTGATTGTTATCAGATTCTTCTAGACATCATCAAGTAGTTTCTTTGATCTGATAAATCTTAAAAGTTAATTCTGTTCGTTGTGTGACATGTTTTGTGATATGTGAACGCACTGTCAACGTTCAGACTCCAGTGCACAAATATCCAACGGAGTTAAATTCAAGCGTGTCTGCAATGCAACCACATAACTATGGACGAATCGTATTGACGATATGCATCAATCCGATTACAGACAACTACATATAAACTATTTGCAATGCATAAGTGTGAGTATTCAGTTGATGTAAATGATGTTGTCAAGAAATGAATTTGCTTTTAAGTTTTGTGAAAGATGTCTATCTGTTATAATCCTCAGAAGATAATATCACCGTACTAAGTGAATATTTCGTCACTAAGGCGACAGTCCATCGATAATAATAAGTTATGTATAGACTCATTTGACGAGTCATTAGTGAAAGTGTGTGTGATTTCAGTCAGTCTAAGATAATCTGACTATTCATCAATGTATTAATGTGTCCACATAACACTATAACTAGTTAAACAGGTTGCTATTATGTTGATCGTTGCAATATTATTCCTGTGTTTGTGAAATATCCACCTACATTATATGACCATACTATATCCATATGTGGTCAACTGAATGTTTCATAAGTATTCTAGACTTTGACTGAGAAATGTTTAGTACATCTTGATTATAGTAAATTAATGTGCACAAAGTTTAGCGTTTAAGAATAAACGTGTAAATCCACCTTCATATAGACGCTTAGTTTTCTGTCCAATCAAATTTGTAGTCCACATACTAGACATGTGTGAAGTCAACGAATAAGTGAATGAACATATTTAAGATAATAAGTGAAATTCGAAAATCAATATTGATAGGACAACGAGAAATGTGATTAAGGATCCTATCATTAGAAATATGGTATGGGAACTTACCAGTTTTTCCATTTGTAACAGGAGTGCTGGTTGGTTTGCTCGTGGGAACATCAGGTGTTATTGTTTCTACTGAAACTAATGGAATGTTGAGAATAACAAAAATTGAAAATGTGCAAGAACAATCGACGTTTTCAGTTATTCTTGCATTAATACAAATTACGCTAACTCAACAAAATATATCTATCACTGTTAAGGCCATGGTAATGTAAGAACTACATGATTTGCTTTCTTTAAAGTCGATTATTTCTCAATGAGTTACCTAGTCATCAATCGACTATTCACAGTTGCATTATTCACCTTAATTATACATTGTCCAAAATATTCTAACATTGACGTAAATCTATTGAGTGTTCAAACATCTACATTGAAGTTTATCTCATTGTAATTGAAAGGTTGATGTGAGTTGTTTTTCTAAATACACTGAGCGTACGGCACAAATAATGTCCAAAACGCCCAACTTTACACCAATTTCTGAGATTTCCACCTTTCAACTAGCCATTTGAACTGTTGTTCACTCATTGACTAAACCACATATTCTTGTTGGGGATGTTAGATCCCCAAAACTCACTTGGCAAACCGGTTAATTTTGTGATTTTATTGTGTATATTTGAATTTCCTGTTTTTGCGCCAAAACTTCCCCTTCTCACCTTCAGTTCGTTTTTCCCACTTGGTAAGACGCTAAATCCTATTGGTTCGTTGTTTATTATAGTACGCTATTTGTAACATTCCAAGGACGCCCTCTATTTTTGTATATATACGCATGAGTTGTGTGTGATGATGTCGTCTGACAGGCTGCCTGTGGAATAAACGCTTCCTGCTGTCTTTGGACTTCTTACTCTAGTTAGCTGGGCTGGGGCGCTGCGCAATAGCTTAGCTTACTGTTACTGTGTCGCTGGTCTTACGTTCGTAGCGGTTATCTCGGTGTCACCATAAACTCGCGAAACCTTAGCAGTGGCGACGTGGCAGGTGCTAACATGGATCCGTCGAAAATGGAATTATTAATGGAGCAGCAGTTTAAATTGATTCAAATGCTTGCAGAAACGAAAATCGCATCTACCTGCTCGCCGAGCACATCTACTACTACTATTGCACCATCTATTGACGGCGTTGCTAATAGTATTGCTGAGTTCCACTACGATCCTGATTCTAATATCACTTTTGATATGTGGTTCCGTCGTTACGAAGATCTATTTATATTTGATTTCGCAACGCAAGATGATGCTTGGAAGGTTCGCCTGCTACTTCGAAAATTGGGTCCAAGTGAGTTAGATAAATATTGCAATTTGATCCTGCCACAGAACCCACGTGACCGATCATTTGCTGACACCGTTCAATCATTAAGCCAACAGTTTGGTGATAACTCTTCTCTATTCAATGTACGATACCGATGTCTTAAACTAGTTATGAATGAAGACAGTGATTTTCTCACTCACGTCGGTATTGTCAACCGTGAATGCGAACGTTTCCGTCTCGTCTCTCACAGAAGACCAGTTTAAAGCACTCATTCTCATCTGCAGTTCGCAATCGCAGAAGTTTAGCGACATCAGAACGCGGCTTCTATGTAGACTTGACCAAGATCGGAAGCTAACGCTGAATGATATTGCTAACGAATATCAGCGCCTGATCAACATCCAACGTGACACAACTATGATCCAATCTGGCGGTAAAGACAACTCTGAAGTCCATGCAGTACGTCAGTCATCAGGCAATGCCACATCTATGGCTGCATCTAGCTCATCTCATTCCAGCTCAGCTCTCTCTTCAAAAACTAGACCTCCTTCAGCATGCTGGCATTGTGGCGCATGGCATTTTATAAGATTCTGCCCATACAAGCACCATCGTTGCAGAAACTGTAAATCTGTCGGCCACAAAGACGGGTATTGTAAACGCCAGAAGCTACAGCAACCTCCACGTCGGTCCAGAAATAACAGAAAGCCATTTTCTCAACCAAGCACAAATTCTCTGAGTTTGCTAGCGTCCTGTCAAGCCTCCACTCCAGGTGAGAGAAAGTTTCTTACTCTTAACATTAATGCGTATCCATTTAGATTACAAGTAGATACTGCGTCAGACATTACGATTATTTCCAAGAAAGCCTGGATTAGAATGGGTAGACCACGCATTGAGCCTACTACGCAGAAGGCACGCACAGCATGCGGCAACTACTTACGCATGTTGGGACAGTTGACGTGTGTTGTATCGTTTCGGGACATGTCGTTCACTGGGGTATGTTATGTTACAACAACTGATCTGAATTTGCTTGGATTAGATTGGTTTGACCAGCTGCAGTTAGCTGATGTTCCGTTAAACACTGTGTGTCGGCTGGTACGACAAAGCCCAGAGCCAGAGAACTATACGGCGAAAATCTTAGCAGAGTTCCCGACTATTTTCCAACCGGGATTGGGTTGTTGCACCTCAATGAAGGCGACCCTCCGTATACAGAAAGGTACTAAGCCTGTTTTTCGTCCTAAGCGACCAGTGCCTTATGCAGCATTACCCAAAGTCGATGAAGAGCTCAACCGTCTACAGCAACAAGGAGTCATTACGCCTGTTTCTTATTCTGCTTGGGCAGCTCCGATCGTGGTTATCAAGAAACCGAACGGCTCAATACGCATATGTGCAGACTTTTCCACAGGCCTTAACGCGGCCCTTGAACAACATCATTATCCACTACCAGTTCCGGCAGACTTATTTACTATGCTAAACGGCGGCAAATTTTTCGCGAAACTGGATCTCGCTGACGCTTACTTACAAGTAGAAGTTGCTGAGGAATCCAGAGAGCTACTGACAATTAATACTCATCGTGGTATGTTTCAATACAACCGCTTGCCATTTGGGGTCAAGACAGCCCCCTCCATTTTTCAGCAACTAATGGATACTATCTTAGCAGGCATTGCGGGCGTTGCTACTTATCTCGACGACATCTTAATTGTTGCTACTTCACCAGAAGAGCTGCGTGAGCGTACAACTAATGTTCTACAGCGTATCAGTGAGAATGGATTCCGTTTACGTCCAGAAAAATGCCAATTTTTCTTAGAGTCAGTGAAGTATTTGGGATTTATTTTCGACGCTAAAGGTCGCCGACCGGATCCTGAGAATATTCGAGCTATTCAACTAATGCCAGCTCCCACCAATGTTTCTGCGCTACGATCCTTTCTGGGACTAGTAAGCTATTATTCAGCCTTCGTGCCATCAATGCACGTCATCCGGTCTCCTCTTAACCACCTTTTACATAAGGATGTCACCTGGAATTGGACGCCAGATTGCGAAGCAGCTTTTAACAAACTCAAGTCAATTATTAGCTCTAGACTGTTATTGACTCACTATGGTCCGTCCATGCCAATCATTGTGGCTGCAGATGCTTCATCTTCTGGTCTTGGTGCCGTTATCTCGCATCAATTTCCTGACTCTTCAGAAAAAGCTATCATGCATGCGTCTCGTACACTGACACCGGCAGAGAGAAAATATAGCCAGATAGAGAAAGAAGCGCTTGCTCTCGTCTTTGCCGTACGCCGTTTCCATAAATTTTTATATGGGCGGAGATTCACGCTGCTGACAGACCACAAGCCCTTACTTACAATTTTTGGTTCAAAGTCCGGTATCCCAGCCCATTCAGCAAATCGCCTACAACGATGGGCTCTTATCTTATTGGGTTATGATTTTGATATCCAGTACCGGCACACTCAAGAGTTTGGTCAAGCAGACGCCTAATCAAGATTAATCAGCGAGCACGCTACGGTGGACGACGACACAATTATTGCCTCGCTATCAACGGAAGACTACGCAGCATCCTACCTAACGAATGCTGTCCGCGCTTTACCAGTATCGGTGTCAGATATTCAAATAGCCTCCAGAAACGATGCAATGATCAGAAGGGCTATGAAATATGTCACGCAAGGGTGGCCACGCATCGTTTTCGAGGGTGACATGAAGCAACTTTACCAACGTCGCGATTCCTTATGCGTCGTGGATGATTGCCTTATGTTCGGAGAAAGAGTAGTCGTGCCAAAGTCACTACAACCAAGGATGCTTCAACAGTTTCATTCTGGTCATCCTGGGACACGGCGAATGAAGTCTATAGCCCGCAGTTATGCATACTGGCCACTGATGGACCAGCACATTATCGACTTGGTACGCAGGTGCACGCAGTGTCAGCAGGCAGCGAAATTCAACGCTAAAGCGCCACCGATCGCCTGGCCACAGCCTGAAAATGCATGGTCGCGAATACATATAGACTTTGCTGGCCCAGTCAACGGAGCTACCTACTTGGTCGTCGTAGATGCTTTCTCGAAATGGCCGGAGATTTTCCCGGTGGTGCCACCGTCCACCACAAAGACACTGCAGATCCTTTCAGAGATTTTCTCCAGGAATGGCCTGCCGGATATGATCGTTTCAGACAACGGGTCGCAGTTTACTTCAAGTCAATTTCAAGAATTCTGCCGACGGCTTGGCATCATCCACTACCGCTCTCCACCTTATCATCCGCAGTCAAATGGCCAGGCGGAGAGATTTGTAGATACTTTCAAGAGGGCACTACTCTAGTCAAAAGGGGAGGAGACATCTATGGAGTCATTACAAAACTTCTTATTTGTTTATCGAACGACTCCGAACGATGCACTACCAGAGAAAAAGTCTCCAGCAGAAGCCCTCATGGGTAGAAAACTGAAGACAATACACAAGCTTATGTTGCCAAGCAGAGCCACGCGCAAAGTGATCGAAAAGTTGCCAGCATATGAGGTTGGGTGTCCGGTGTATGCTCGCGATTACAGACCCAACCACAGTCCCTGCATGGAGGCTCGTGTAGTTGAGAGACGTGGCCAAGTCATGTGCGAAGTAGATGTAAAAGGGGAGAGGTGGACTAGACATCGCAATCAACTTCGCAAGCGAGCAGCAGCAGATTGTCCCACATCGACCCGAAATCTGCCACTTGAAGTCCTTTTAGATACCTTCAACCTACCCCCATCGCAAGTGGAGAAAACAGAACAGAAGCCGGTCAACATACGTTCCAGAAGACAGTCACTCCGACAACGACGCCATACAGTCAAACTTCAAGTAAACCCAAGGAACGTCCGTTATTAAAAAGGGGAGGTGTTGTGGATGTTAGATCCCCAAAACTCACTTGGCAAACCGGTTATTTTTGTGATTTTATTGTGTAAATTTGAATTTCCTGTTTTTGCGCCAAAACTTCCCCTTCTCACCTTCAGTTCGTTTTTCCCACTTGGTAAGACGCTAAATCCTATTGGTTCGTTGTTTATTATAGTACACTATTTGTAACATTCCAAGGACGCTCTCTATTTTTGTATATATACGCATGAGTTGTGTGTGATGATGTCGTCTGACAGGCTGCCTGTGGAATAAACGCTTCCTGCTGTCTTTGGACTTCTTACTCTAGTTAGCTGGGCTGGGGCGCTGCGCAATAGCTTAGCTTACTGTTACTGTGTCGCTGGTCTTACGTTCGTAGCGGTTATCTCGGTGTCACCATAAACTCGCGAAACCTTAGCAATTTTATTGACAACGAGCACCAGGTGTCAATTTACAACACATTCACCATCTCTGTTATGCATTCGGTTCGACTCTAGATGACTTTCATCACTGAGGATGTCATAACTTTCTATCAGTGTTAATTCTCTTTGTTGATCTATTAGTTATATAATGTTTAGACATTCATTTCAAGTAGAAACAAGTTATAACAATACACAACGTATAAATTTCAATCATCAGAATAATAAGTGGCATTATATACACAATTTACAATATGAACGACTAGTGCTTTAATTTAATTGTCAAATCGTATAGCAAATGTAAATCAACTGAATGTCATCATAGTGAGTTTGCTTGCAGTGTATTTGTCGATGAGAATAGTGAAAATGAAATGATTACTGATAGTACTAATGATGAAATAATACACTACTCACAAGCGTACAATCACTGCTAATCATTGTTATATCGCACATTTACACATCAAATTGTCACTGTAACGAAACAGTGACAGTGTGTCAAGGTGTAAGTCGATAGGTAACTAACATTGCAATGTCATTGCAAGTGTCGGTTTGTGTAAATCGTTACATGTTGGTAAATATGAAAGTGAGTGGGATAACTTCAGATTCAATAAACACCATTCATTTTGTATGATACAAAATATTGATGTTACAGTGTAGATTGTCTTGGTGAATCACTCATCTTCATAGTTTTCAACTAATCATCTTCAAAGTGAATGTTGTGGTGTCAATTTGTTCACTTAAGTGATAACATTGTAGACTGATGATATGAGTGAGCATATCACAATTTGAATATCACATTCTGTGGATACTGATGAATTTGTTAAGCGTTTTGTAGCAATTTAGTGAATTCATATCGACTGACTAAATTATACAAAGCAAATTACCTAGATATTGTTACTTACCATTAAAATTAGTTATGTTTATTAAATTCCTATCTATTTGTAACGTATCTTTCTTATTTTTAATCTTGTTCACCATCGCTCCACTCAGTTTATTAATATCTACTTCCTCTATTACTCGGTAAATAAATTTTAATTCTGAATATCCTATTAATCCAAATTGTGGAAAATAATTATATATTGGTTCAAAATGATTATCGGTGCATCTAGTCGCTTGTGGGTTTAGTGGAAGTAAATCCTTCGGCCATTGCATAAACTGAGTAAAATTGATAAAATGGAAACGTGACACATTCATTACAATTTGTTGCGAAATGCAAAATCAATAATTTATTGTAATTAAGACATTTCTATCAATACTCTGAACGATTAAGACAGGACTAATGATTTTCTTTCATTTCACATTAGATTCCTATCACAAATGCCAATTCAAATAACACCACCTTGTTCAGTGTTCATCTTATCATACAAAGTCGATTCATTCTGTTGTTAACAGGTATGTTCACAAATTGTTTGATAAGTATAATTAGAATGTAATTTGATCTTTGTGTTGATCTGTTATGAACTGGAGTTGATCAGTCTTTGTTGTTATATGTGCAACCTGAGTGAATCGATTCGATATGGCTATGGTTCACAAGAATTGTTTGAGTTGAATTGTAGCTAGAAAAAATTGCTGTTTGAACTCAGAACATTAAAATCAAACGCTGTGTCGTTTGGTATGAAACGAACTGACTTCGAGTCTCAGTGTCGATATCAACACCCAGATTCAGAAACATCCATTCGATGATTTGCGAACATGACAAAACGCGTGTCCTCGATTACCATCTGTTTGATAAATGAAACTTCAACTCATCAACATGTTACACGATCACACACACACACACACACAGATTAACTTCACTAACTTGACCACAATAAATATTCATCTGCTTGGTATCCTGCCGTAAACAAAGCGTGAATTAGGTTACAACGAGTGTAGTGTGACATAAGTACTGAATATCTCACTTATTCGTTATTCTAATAATACGATAGTAACTGAATTACGACAATAAACACTAAACTTATCAATCAAATATCATGTTTATTATATGCAAAAATATAAACTATATTCTATGAGTATTAGAAATAAACATACTGCTTCACAGTAGGATATTTGTTCCTTTATTTCGCCTGCATTATCATATTGGTAGACTGGTCTACTATTTCCATCAATATTCGCTTTATTATTCAGTCGAATACTTTTGACGTTAATTCTGACGACTGAAAAATTGGAAAATGTTAAGTAAATTGTTTAATACATGACAATCTACTAATGTTCAACAAATAGAATCAACTGAAACAAAGCCACTGACTTTTTCCTTCACAACTATCACATTCTACTCTCTATTCTAACTCACAGAGTGTTAGCATGAAAGTAATTGTGATTTTCGTCTTACTAGGCAAATTAAATAAATTGTTTGTGCTTCTAAAAGAACCACAACTTAATTTAATTTACCAGTCACAGGTTGACGAATGAATGAATGTCCCTATTTAAGTTAATTGATGCATTTTTAGATTCAATATTGATGAGACTATGAGAAATATCATTAATGGTCTCATTATACAAAATGTGGGACTTGTGTTATATAATCACTGAAGTAATCAAGGAACTTACCAGTGTATGGATTATTGTGTTGATTATTGGTTGAAATCAACTGCAGCAGTAGTAGCATTGTTGAAATCTTCACAAAGTTGAGCATTTGCATTTCTGTAGAATAGACAAAATTGTTAGTTTAACATATAGTGTATAGTTCGACGTAAATCAATTGATTTTAATGCTTTTCTTGACGATATACACATACATTCAACGTTGAATAGTTTATTTCAGATAATTGTTGTTTCTGTGATTAAATAAGTTACAATCGATGTGCACTTCAATGGAACAATAATTATTCATCCTTGTAGACAACACAACACTATATCTGTTCAGTTCACTAGTACGTTATGCCTAAACTTTTGGTTGATGTTTGTCATTTCGATATTCACCATGTTGTCAAGCTTTTTGAATGTATCAAGCTGAAAATATCTGAATTGTAGTTTAGGTGGATTCTAACTGTATTTCATTTACTTGACAACATATCAGATATTCACAACTCTTACCCTCCATGTTATAATGTAACTAATTCTAAACTTAGCCTTTGTATTCAATGAGAATAGTTGTATGTCATCTTGTATGTCTAACTTAAATTAATCGGATAAGATTTATTGTAAATATTTGTCGTTCTAAAATACACCTAGTTTAACATTTTTTCTGTTCGTACGTGTATCTGGGTGTTGGATGTAAGAGATTCAGCATTAATACAATGTATATAGTGTTCATGATTGACTAATAGAGGATAGAAGAATTGTTCATTGTGTGATAAACATTTTGTTAGGCCGGACTATAAAGAAGTGTAACAAACTTTCAGAACTGTGTTTAAGAACACTATTTCATTTATTCGAACTATCTGTAATGTAAACATTTTTTTTCTATCATTGTTACGCTCCGCTTGCCCTATCCTCCCAGTTTAGCATAATTACTATTATTATGTTGTCTATTGTTATGGACTACAGTTAATTAGTTGTGTACAAGTTGTTCCTATTCACTACCACTATTTCCCTCGTTCTGTATTCATGTTAATTTTCTAATAGGTTTGCTATGCGGTCTGATTTTATGTATATATAAAAGAATGCTTGAAATATAATATGATTCGGTCTGGCTGATCTATTGGCTCGCATTCTTCTTATTTCGGCTTGGGGCTAAGTGAGCGTAGGCAGACGCACAATAACCGACTAGGCACTAGTAATTTGGCACTCGGCCGAAAAAATCAATCCCCCATTTTCTCGCGTCATAAAACATTTCTACAAATGTTTATTATCCATGTTTTGAATAATGAGGTAGTGATAGTCAATTTATTCAGATCATGTGAATTACCTTTACATAAGGGAATTATAATTTATAAGTGTCTACATAACAGATCATATCATTGTCTAACAAATGATTAAAGAAACAATGCTCATTCTGAAGACTATGTCATTGCAGCTCTTTATTCAGTTGTTGTTTCGACAATGTTGATACATGTAGAATATGCATTGTTGACTAAGTCTATAACTTTACTAATCAGTCAAGTCTGTCAACGTCTGTTCTCATTAAAACACATATTTGTCGTCATTACTGTTGTCAGATAAGAGGTGAAGGAGGAGGAGATTAATAACAAGATAGTTTCTCACCTTCAACAATAAGTATGAAATGGTAATCAAGTGATAATCATCAAATTAAAAACACAACTTCACATTTGACCATTCTCTGCGAAAATTGCATGAATCGCTTCACCCTAAAATACACAGTTACAGTAAATGTTACCGTCGAAATGAATTATCTCCACACCCTTCTCAATGAGACAATGAGATTTTTCGTTACTTAAAATACAACTAATATTGGTTATAGGCTAGTAAATAAAATTACTACAAGTTGACAGTGTTGATAGTATTGACATTTGACTCAACAAATTGCACGAAAAAATTGCACTTTTTCAATAAGCAACCAAAAGTATATTCTACATTGTGTTTACTATTGCACCATTCTGATCATGTTGGTCGTCACGCTTCACAATGATCAATGTGTTTTACCAAATTTATTTAACCACAAACAAATAAGTGTGAAACATTCAACTATACGAGAGTTTAGCTTGATTGTAAAAAATTACAACGACACTCTGATAAATTTTACTTAAAAACGGTAATCTTGGACATGAAAAATGAACAAACTGACTTGAAACACTTCACGTAGATAAAAGTTCACAGAAGAATCTCGATTAATGAAAGTTGTCTGCTTCTCCTATTGAGAAGATGATATTTTCCTGGAAATACAGCTGTATTTATATAGTGTAAAACTACTGATAATTCTGTCAGTAAAAGCCTACGCCAGTTTAGAACCAAATTAGGATGACATTACAGATCACTGAATCAACCAATCTCACTAGATAATAAAAATAAAATTATTTAAATGAATAGAGTATCTCATTTGATAAGCTAAAGTAATTGTAAAATACGTGAATGGAATTTGTCTACACCCCTGTAGTATTTATCAAAGTAATCAGAGTTTCTGAGTGTTCATAACAAGCAAATGCTGATTATTTGGTTACCGAATGGTGATAAATTGACCTTAGACAATGAATAGAAAAAAATTTGTTGTATTATTATTTAAAAAGAGAGAATTTCTATTCATTAGTGAAATGAAAAAAATCTGTCGGTCTAATTATAGGTGGATGATATTCACTATTATTAATTCTATAATATTTGTCAATGTGATCTGTGAATACGTGTACTTATGATAAGAGAATATGGTTTGTATTTTTAAACTAAGAATAATAGTTGTTTTTTTCTTATCTATTTGACCTTAGAGTGTTTGTTGAGAATATCATACGACTGACTGCTACATAAAGAAAAATTGCATTCATTAGTAAAATGATAATAATGAAGTAATATTATATTAGAAAAAATGAGTAAATAAATGAAGTGTAATAAAGTGCTATTCAACTTCTTCAATATCTACACTCTACATTCAGTAGGTTTCTGTTTATTATTCTTGTTGATCAGTCGTCATTCACCAATGTCATCTTTACACGCTTCTTCTTCATCAACTTTTGCGCCTAATTCTGCATTGTCACCTCTTTATTTAAATCAAACACTTACTGTTTCTACCCAGTTGATTCAGCAATGCAGTGAAATGTTCAACCCAACCACTCCACCCCATCTCATTCACATTGTACTTCATCGTGATGCCTGAATGATTGCTTGATTGAAAACACAAAGTATTCACTGTCATTGACAATCTTACCCAATATTAACTAGAATAAGATGATATTCAGTTTTAAAATGAAGCATCATTGTGTTTTTGCATTTACAATATGATGTCAGTTTTCGATGACATGAATTGAATTCATTTAGGGCGTATGTCTGCCTTATTTGCACACTAAATTCATAACCTACCAGCCGATTCCATTTCTTTCTTCATATGTTTAAACAAAAACTGTCAAATTCTAGTTTCCAAGGCTTGTCTAACTCAGGATAATTTGTCATAGGAAATTCAAACGATGTTAAGAGTTTCATTCGTAGAATGAGTTAACTGCATATTCATATACAGAATCCATTTTAGGACGAAACAACTGTCCAGTACACCATGGTTTTCAGCGCCACTCAAATAACAAAACTTAGTACCTGCCTTCATCGAATCACTACACTTCAATTTCATAATGTATTGTGGTGTTGTCAACTGGGAAAATAACCGACTAATTCGAATCTTGTTACTACTTAAAGAGAATTGTTCTGCTTATAAACTTTCAGTTCATTTGATAAATTTATATCAAAGGTTAGTGAAATATTTCTATCTATTTTGTGACTGTTTATATCCGTGTAATACTGAGGCATTTCCACATCCACTACAATCACTAAATATCATTTGAAATAACTTACCCGAATTCGACAACATAGTACTAATAACATCATTCAAAATAACACAATAGTAGTAATTAGAAGGTATGTGTATCTTCCACGTGATTTTTCATGGACTGAAATTAATCGGTCTCAGTTGCCGCAATATAGCGATGGTTCACAAGCATTGTTAGTGTTGGGTTGTGGCTGGTGAGCAGAATTCTGAACTTATGTTTCGTTCTATTCGGGACTCGTTAGCTGGTTGTAGCTGCATTCAATTGCTGATGTTTATGCCGGAACCTCAACTCAGTTTATCTCGTGCTAAACGCCACCACTTGTTGACGAGTCTCAAATAGGACGAAGCACGCGTCAAGGATTTCGCTTACCATTCACAATCCAACTCAAACAATAACAGTAGTAAGTTTATAAAACGGAGGATGATGTTTGAATAGAATATATTTGTTAATAATCTCAGCGGATGAAATTATTAACAAATATATTCTATTCATGTGTCTTACATACACTCGGCGCCCAAGTTTTGCAAATATTTTCGTTCATTTTTGGACGAAGATACCTATAAAATGGAGGATGATGTTGTCTACAGTTAATCATGTATCAGTGTATATTGAGTTGGAACTCCAATTTGTTTAGTTAAAGTAAAACATAATTTGAATATGCATGTTGTTGTATAATTTATGCTGGATTTTGTCTGTTAAGTGGAATTGACAATTGTGGCTATAGCCTAGTTATCAGTGTATCAGCATTCGACATGAAATTTACTGAGTTCGAATACCGGTGTGAACATCAACACAGAGATGGACGTTCATCCAGCTCACGTGTCATTGACTTAACTTGTCAACCACAGTCCAACTTAAGTAATATTGACTTGCATAGATATTTTAGTTACTACGATGAAATTGGTATATACCCATTGATATGGAGGATGAATGTAAAATATTTGATGCATCGCCTTAATTATAAATACCATGCTTGTTGAAACAGGTTCTATCAATATTTATTTTTACTTGTAGAAACCCAGATTGAACTTCGTTGTTCTCTGCAGGTTTGCTTAAATCCATTATTTTATTCAACTGCTTTTAAATGCAGCATCACATATGGCATAGCGACTTCTCGTATTACTCTCATCTAATCATAGGTATGTGTGCGTGAAGTTGTCGCACCGATGATTTGCTCTTCAAAGACAATTTTCTATTGTAACCTCAATTTTCATAGCAGGCGTTATGTGTGATTTTCCTTTCGTCTTACCATTAGTATTTTCTACTAACTTATCAATAGTAAGTATGCGCATACAAGCACTCCAACCTTTGTCTGTATGATAGCCTCCTCATTCAATTATATCTCCGCCTTGTTTACATTCTTTCTTAAATTACGAAGCCTGTGAATCAATAAACTGTTACAGTATTATAGGAATAGCTTACTGAATCATTTATACATCTTATAGGAATTTATTTATTTGATATGCTGAATCTGTAATAGTCAATACTCCAGACTTGATACTGCGTTATGGTATTGTGAAATGCTATTTGGGATACTCAATTTTAGTGTTGTTTCACGTAAACTGTTTGCATAAAATCTTGATGTTTCTTGTGTATCTTAAGTAACCAGCTTTATATACGTATATTTGTTATGTCTATATATATTATTGTGTATTAGCTTAAAGTATTCTGGCCACTGTGATGGTGATCTATCACATTATTCGCCTCAGAAAGTTAGGACAGCAAGTACATTCATAAACAGTAGTCGAATAAACTAACGAGTAGAGTAGTAGGGTAACTTCGGTATACAAGTAGGAAACGCTGAATAATTTCTGCTAGGCTTCCCTCCCTCTTTGCCTTAAGTATAGCTCTTTTCAAAGTATCCACGAACCAGAACTTGGCAAAATGCCACGCACCACAGTTCCAGCATCTAGATGGGGGAGTAATTTTATTCTTATCGGCTGGTTTGTCACAATAAGTTGAAGCGATTGCTGGAGTGACTTGATGAGAAGTAGGTTTTCAACGAACCGCGTGAACTTCAATGTCACCATTATGACCAGACCGGACGTGTGTAGTATCATGCTTTAAGTTGGTCAGTCGTTGATATTCTGCGGCAATGTCATTGAGAGACAATATTGATTCTTGATCAGGACGGTGTAGCAGTCTCGTTCGAATATTAAAAAATTTTTCTGACTGTAGGCCGCAGATCAGTATTAACGACTTAAATTGATTCTTCGATAAATCTTTCAATTTTAACCGTTCACATTCTCTGTTTAAAACTCCAATATGCGTTAAGAAATCATCCGTTTCATTCATTTTTAATTTTAAGCAACGATATCTAATATTGAACAAAGAAGAATTATCACCAAAATGTTGGCTGAGAGTCGAGGAGGTTTTGGGGAATGTTCTGTCTCGAGGATTTTGGCGTAAAATTGGGTTACAGTACTTGTCAAGTTCTGCTACACCAAGCTTTCTAAATAGCAGGCGAACTTTCCATGCATTATCGTGAGAAGCTAAATAATACATAAACAAATCTTCGTACCTCCGGAACCATGTACCAAAAGTAACATTAGCTTCTGGATCATAATTAAATTCAGCGATACTATTTATAGTTCCCTCAACTGAAGAAGTAGAGTTGAGAACAGGAACAGTCGAAGATTTTTCAGGATTAGATTTCAGGCTTGTGATAAGCTTCATTGGTTTGAGTTGTTCATCCAACAACATATCCTTATTGGTAGGATCCACAGTCACCATTTCAGTCGTTTGAACCTTAAATTAGAATTAGTAGTGCGAATATTTCGCGGTAGTTTATTCCAGAGTTTGCTGCAGAATAAGATAAAGAGCTTACAGCGAAGTTGCTTTTGATACTTATTGATAAGTAATGTTGCCTAGTGGTTCCGAAGATCGTATCTAGGCGTTTGGCTCCATGAGGGAGAGTAGGTCGAGAATGGTATTCCGTTAATAATTCTACTGAAAAATATCAGGTTATGTCGTAGTCTGCGATGACACAGGAGTTTTTATAAGAGCGTTTTACATCTAGTCACGTAGTCCATATCACTGTTAGTTCCCAGAATTCGACGTCTGAAACTTGTTTGTACACTTTCCATACGTATCCCATCTATGCTATTCATGCTCGAAAAGATAAATGAGCAGTACCCTAGCGTAGGTCTTACACATATTTTAAACAAAGTAAGTTTAGCCCCTTTTGTGTAGTAGTTTTTAAGGAGGAATCCTGCAAATCTTCTAGTTTTGGAGATTATAAAGGAGGCGTGCTCCGTGAACTGAATATTTAATACCGAAGTCGCTTGTTAATTAGAGTATTTGGACTTTGGAACCATTTAGATAAAAACATGGTCTAAGGATTGTAGTTGCCTTTGTGCATGATTCCACGTTTACTGGGGTTAGGTGATAGTCGCCAATTTCGGCTTCAAACAGTTAGGCTATCGAGGTCCTTTGGAATTAGAGTCATACTTTCTTCTGAAGCATCCAATTTAAATCTGTATACTAATTTGAGATCATCCGCATATAAATACGGTCGGGCATGTTCTATAATGTTATTTATGTCATTTATGTAAATAATGAACAATGAGGGACCCAGCACACTTTCCTGTATAACGCCACTAGTAGTTGGTTTAAGTGATAGACTATTATTATATTTTACTGTTAACTGTCTTTCTTCCAGGAGTGATGCAAACCATGAGTGAAGTGTTTCTGTGACCGCGTATTACTTTAATTTAATAAGCAGTCGCTTATGAGGGACTTTGTCAAAGGCTATACTGAAGTCAAGAAAGAAACCGGACACTAGGAGCCTTTAGTCCCTTTGTGTAGTTATGTCATCTAGATAGTCTAACAAGCATGTGTCACACGACCTAGTCATTAAGAATCCATGTTGGAAGGGGAAGGAAGCAGTTCCTCTTTAGGTAAATATTGGAGTAATCACACCGTGATTATATTTTGCATTACTCTTAATGCGACAGGAGTTAGGTTGATAGGGCGGTAGTTCTCTATATTTCCTACAGGTCCGGATTTAAACTTAGGAATGACATGTGTAGTTTTTCATAGAATAGAGTAGCATGCAGTGGAGAGTGATATTGTAAATAGTTTATGAAGTGTCAGGTGGAATTCAGTATCACCATTTTAAGTACATTAGCTGGTATACTATCAGGGCCCAAGGTGTGTGAGTGGTGATAAGCATACATTTTGGGATCCTGGGTTTAGTATATCTTAAAGGTGCAACTATGTCAAGTGCATTATAAATGTTGTAGTAGAGTATACCAGTCAGCTTATGATCATCGTCTTCCGTGAAGTAGTTGTTTCAGTCAAGACATTCGAAGTAAGTCATAAATCTCGTACAGTTTATTGTGTGGGAGGATCTGCTAGGTATTGTACCTGGATATTCACACTTTGTAGTCGCTAAGTTGAAGCTGCACATGACAATATTATGGTCATTACCTGGAGATCGTTTCCCTGTACGTAGGAAACATGAGGTAAGTTCATTTGTAAACACTAAATCCAAAATGTTTTTATATCTGGTAGGGCTATGTACATACTGTGACCAGCCTCCAAGTTCTAAACATTTCATAAGTAAGTCATAGCACTTTGGTTGAGAACCTTGAGATTTTAGGCATGTTAAAATCTTCACAAATAACCTTACCTGTTAAGAGTAGGGAGGAGTTCAGTGTAAAAATTTCTAACAGTAAGCTTATGTCCTTTATTGATGGATTAGGCTGGTGTTATACACAGCTGAATAAGTAAGATTCTGAAACAGTAGGTCTCATAACAATCCGCACTGGGTCTTGTAATTTATCTAAGCCTGCTGTATCAAATAGGAGTAAATTTAACTTCGAATTGACATATATAAGACAACCCGCTCCACTTCCATGTAGCCTGTCACTACGATACAGATTATAATTTTCAAGGGACGTACTTAAATCAAAGACATAAATGGTAGTCCATACCTCAGTCACCATGCTAATTGAGGGTTGGCAGATTGATGCTAGCGAAGCTAAGTCGGTCATTTTGCTGCATACTGATCGTGCGTTTAGTAGGCATAGACTTGGTGAGCGGTTGGTAAGGTTGAAGTAATTTAAAGCTTCATGAATGAAGAGGTCAGGTTTAGAATTTTGGATGAGATTTTGACTTGAGATTAATTGTTGAGCTTCACGTTGTTCACGTACTAGTGGGTAGGTAATGAGTGACTGCTCTACAAGATCAGTGTTTTGGTCGTCACTGCGATCGTTGTTTCTCATGCACAAGGTGTTTGTGGTAAGAGAAGACAGAGTGCTAGTAGATTGATTACTTAGTAGTAGCAGAGCTGAAGATTGGCGGTATTCGGGTTTGTCATCACTTGTTGACTGCAGGAGCAATGATTAGTGGTGAGAAGGGTTGTGAATTGTTGTATGAGAATACTGTAAAAAATGATTCGAGTGCGCATATGAGACATAGGGATCATAGCAATTCGGTAATGAGCTTTCCTAGTATGTGATTGGAATAGAAACGGTATGGGTAGGGGAAGGAGGCTTTTTCGCTTGGAATCACCCTTTAGAGTCATTGGCACATTGTGCTCTTATGGGTTTGCATGTGTCTTTAACGACACCTCATAAGTTCTGATGCAGCTGCAGATGTGGTTAATTGAAAGGTTAACCAGTTGCAGAGTTTCTATAAGGTCTAGACCCAACAAGTCTAACCCTGGACTCTCTGTGAGGTATACTGTTGCGTTTGCCTTTACATTCCCCTTAGCAACTTTACAGCCTATCTCTCCGACAATATTTAATTTACCTCCGGATGCACTGCGGGCTAGCTGAATTGTTGGGCACACTGGCGGTTCGCCAATATGCTTCCAAGTTGTTCGGCTGATAAGCGTTATGTCAGAAGCGGTGTCGAGTTATAGACGAGTGCGATGGCCGTTGACCTCTATGGTAACATATTTTCTTCGGGTGAAATACTGTGTACTAGAGTGAGCCACCATTATTTTGTTGGTTAATACACGAGATTTATATCTCCTGGAATAAAGTTTCGGTGCATGACGACGATGTAACTTTTCTTTACAGTGGGTCTCTTTATGTCCCTTACGACGGCATTTGATGCAACGGTGATCTTTGTATTGACAGAAATTTTTATAGTGCCATTCTTCGCATAACCAGCATGGAGAAGGAGGTTGTGAGTCATATTGCTTTTGCATGCTAGAATCTTTTCTCTCCGTCATTACATGGACGTACAGGGGAAGATTGTCGTTCTCAACCACAGAAGTATCATGTTTCAAGTTCATCAACTTCTGGCACTCACTGGTGACTTCTTGTAGCGTGATAGTTGGACACTGTTCAATTTTACTCGAAATTCTGGTCCTAATGTCGGCATCTTCAGGTGATTGCAGGCTGCACACAAATACCAAACACTTAAACTGGTCCTCTGTCATTGATGATAGTCTAAAACGCTCACACTCACGATTCACTAAGCCTAAATGCTTCCCCCAGTCTTCATCACCTGCTTTTGATAACTTAAGGCATTGATAGCGAATATTGAATAAAGACGGTTTTCCGACAAAGATTTGTGACAGGATCTCGATTGTTGCTTCGAGAGTGATATCTCTTGGGTTCTTTGGAAGAATGAAGTTAGTATAGCAATCATGTTCAACCGTGCCAAGCTTTCGAAAAAACATTCCGACCCTCGCGACATCATCAATTTCTTCCGAGTCGACTTTGAACAAGTCTTCGTACTTCTTAAACCATGAATCAAATGTAATACCAGCTAAGCCATCAAAATGAAACTCTTTGATAGAGTTGATGATGGAGTCGGCGTAAGATGTGCATGAGTTTTCTGACAGCCCCTTCTGAGTTAGATTCATTTGCTGGGTTAAGGTTTCTAGTACGCGTATCTGGAGCTATTCGTAGCGTTTCTCTTTGTGTTCCAACAAAGCTTCAACTTGTTCGAAGGTAAATGACATTTCGATAATTTACTCCGTCACCAGTGTTAAGTCTCATACTTGATGCTTGACTAGTTGCGGACCAACTTAGCACTCGAACGTTTGAACCCTCCTGGTCGCAAATTAGAAGACAGAAAACGAGTAGACAGGAACTTTATTTCAGTAAGATGGAGAGTAAGTTAGGTACAAAATATCCGTGTATTTGTAGTTTTCTGAACAACAAAAATCAGTGTTATAATCCATCCAATCCAAATTAAGAAGTCTCAACTGTCTCCCAGTCAGAACATGCCACGTCAAGATTCTGGAAGGTTTTATGAATCAGTGATTTGATGGAATGTCTTCGGCTCTTTCAAGGGATCTAAAGGCTTTGTTAAGTTTTCTGAAAGCCATCCCAGCACTCAGTTAAGCACTAACTAATTAAATCTCCCCAGCACAGCTTCACATCTAAGAAATCCTGCATAACTTGCCACCTAGAATACTTTGACTATAAAATAAAAAGTAGAAATGACGGGAAACTAATTGTTACTCTATACTCCAACTTTACTAAGGCGTTTGACAAAGCACATCATTCATTTCTCTCATATAAATTGGAAGCCTTTGGAATAACGGACAAATTGCATGACTGGATAGCCTCATTTTTGAATGATCCATTCAATAAGTAAAACTAGGATGACATCTCTCCCGTCCTCAAAATATCACTAGTTGTGTCTATCAGGGTTCAGTTATAGGACCGTTATTATTCATTATGTATGTTAATAACATACGCCACTGTTTTCATGAGGGTAAAACCCTTATGTTTACGAATGACCTCAAAGTTGTCTACGCATTCTATCCAGGTGAAGGTCGAAATGTTAATGACATGATACAAAAAGATCTCAATAAACGAAGTGAATGGTGCAATAAATGGTTTCGTCCACTTAACACACAAAAGTCAGGGTACCAATACTTCAAAAAATCTAACCCTGAGATCAACCCATACTTTAACGAACACAACTTTCGTCAGCTAGCTAGTATTTGTGATTTAGAAGTAAGGTATTCAAACAGTTTATCCTTTGCCGAGAACACTTTATCACAGGTCTCTAAAGCTCGCAGGCATCGGTTTATTCATCGTAACTATCATCTTAACGAATCTGAAGTTATTCTTTATAAAACCTGTGTTAGACCTCTGCTTAAGTACCGCCCAATTGTACATAGTTGCATGCGTTCACTAGATCGACAGAAAATAGGTTCAACGGCATCTTACTAGGCAACTAACCCCTGGCCGACCCTGTAATGATAGATACTATGCTTGGAAATAAGACCCTTTATAAGTCAGAAGGGTCAAACCAAATCTTACGATACTTTATAAGACTCTTCATGAAGAAAATATAACAGATTGTGCTGATTTGACATTATTGTATCTGAGCAGGAATAACCGATATTATCAGTTATATTATTCGCAGCGCTTTGTCTTACAGCTAGCACCCAGTCCTGCCTTAATCTATTACTTAAGCACAATAATCCGACTGATTTATCAAGAAGCCAACTGGTCATTCACTCGCATGTATTGCAACAACAATAAACCAATAATATACAAGATATATATATATATATGAGACCTTGCCTTTGACTAATGTCTGTCACACTAAATTAACTAATCACATGTCTTCTACCAGATGTGTCTGATATATGGTCGAATATGTATGTTTGACTTGCTAAATCAAGATTCTCTGGTAAGTATGTGCAGATCCACTAGTAAATTCAAGTCCGTCTTCTTTGTTGCAAGCCAAGCCAACCTCTGGAACTGGTTACCAGAAATCATACAATAATGTAGCTTTCTTTCACAGTTTGGATTCGCAATAAACCTCTACTTAGGTTATGCCGGTATTTGGAACTTACCTAATACAACTAGTGTAGAACGGATTTAATTTATCAATGGACCTTCTGGCATTTAGTATTTTTTTAATGACACTTCTAAAACAATTGTTTACAGGTCTTGAGAGCTTTTTGACAATTCATCTGCAGGCAATGGAACGTTTTCTATCCTGGCTGATAGTGCTCTGCAATCTCATAGTATCTATAAATTTTTTAGAGGTGATTCAGTAAACCTCTAATCTCTCTATACTATTGTTAGGTCGGACTACAAAGAAGTGTAACAAACTTTCAGAACTGTGTTTAAGAACACTATTTCATTTATTCGAACTATCTGTAATGTAAACATTTTGTTTCTATCATTGTTACGCTCCGCTTGCCCTATCCTCCCAGTTTAGCATAATTACTATTATTATGTTGTCTATTGTTATGGACTACAGTTAATTAGTTGTGTACAAGTTGTTCCTATTCACTACCACTATTTCCCTCGTTCTGTATTCATGTTAATTTTCTAATAGGTTTGCTATGCGGTCTGATTTTATGTATATATAAAAGAATGCTTGAAATATAATATGATTCGGTCTGGCTGACCTATTGGCTCGCTCTCTTCTTATTTCGGATCGGGACTAAGTGGGCAGAGGGCAGGCGCGCAATAATCAACTAGGCACAAGTAGATTGGCACTCGGCCAACTCAATCATCCAATATCTTGCGTCATAACAACTATACTTCCCTGAGCTTTTCATCCTACAGTGGATCTAAAATTTATCATAGTTATATCTACTATTAGTCTGTGTTTTTCGGAAAAATAAAAATAACAAATACGCTTCATACAATGCAACAGGTAGACCTTAGGTTTCACCGCAATCGGATGTCCTTAATTGGATAGTTGTGTTCACTCGCCCTGCTACTTGTTCTTTTGTCGTTTACATTTCAGTTCCCAACTTCTGTGTCATGTTGACACTATTACCCAGAATCTACGTTGAAAAGGAAAGTGCGTCTTTGTGGTCTATTCATGATACTTTGATGTGATACTTCCGATCTCCATCCTTCTCCCACGAGATGCTGTTCACACAAGGTCATGTTGGTACTTGATGCTACAGTTGACTATTTCAAACAACCATCTATTATCTAAATTTTCCTAGTATTACGTTTATGACACTTTGACCTAAAATTATTGAATATTTTAATATGTTCTCTATTCATGTATCATTGAATACTGAAGATCAAAAGTACCTTTCTGCTGATGGCTGACGGCTTTCTTGCTTGCATTCAACCTACTTGCACAAGAACCCAGTGTTCTGTGAATGTTATTGCTGTTCAGCCACTTGTTTTTGTTAAGCTCTAATGTTCTATTATGTAAGAGTTAACCTTTCTGTACCATAATGAGCATGCCTGTAAACTGGCGTGAATTACATACTAAATTTCATAATTATAATCTAATCTACCGGCGAAGTTTGTATCCAGTTTAGAGATGAGATTTGACTTTCTCTACCTTTTGTATATTTTGAGGTTTCTTTTAATGTCAAACACCTTTTATTGTTTCAACTAAAATTCATATCTCACTAAGAAATCCATCCCGAATATTACCAGATCTAGATCGACTACAGTGAAAACTCAGGGAAATCGCCTTCTAAACCCCGAATCTAGTGTTATAGTCTTCTGCCAAAACGTCGCGATTTCAGTTTTGTTGGCAGCTTGAAGTGTAACTCAAAAAGTTTCTCGGCTCAGCTTGGTTTTATTCTGAGAAGTGATACTAAGTGCAACACTAGTATCCACCAAAAAATTCAAGCCTGAATTTCTGTCTCTAACGTAAAAGAAGCAACTGATTAGGCACTCCTCCTCAGTTGTCGCAACCCTGGAAGGGGTTATGTGTTTCCCATATTTGTTGGAGTCTGTTCGGGCCAGGTGCATGGTTAGCTGCTTTTGGTTGATCGAACACCGAATTTTCAATGATACAAACGAAATTGTTTGAACCCTTGTGACCTGTAACGTGACTAGGATCTTAGTCGTTGTGGTGACCTGCTCCTGTCTCTATAACCCATTTGCATTTCGCTGACAGCTTCTGTGAGACTTTTAATACTTGCAATGCGTTGTGCTATGACCGTATAACTTACTGATTCCTCTTTTTGAGTATGATGTATCATACGTGATGCAGTTGAAGGACTTCTTTCCATTATTCTATCTTCATAACGTGTTAAATGAGATAAAGAGGTGTCAGGATCTTGTGCATCCAAACAGTGTTGAACGTAGCATGAGAGAAAGCTTGTATTTATCCTTATTTTAGAACTGCATCACCCACTGTGTTGTCACCCACAAAAGCTTGGAGATGACGCAAAAACTGACGATGACCTATCACCTAGTGTTTCTCCTTGGAAAAGCCTTCGGATTTTTTGTCCATCTGATAATGATAGATGATTTATTATTAACCGTCTTAGGATGGTGTAACTTTCAGCATTCAATATAAAATAAAAGAAAAGATAATCCTCATGCAGAATTATGAATGAAATGCATCCTTGAGCTTAAATGTTTTAGCGTATGCTTAAAATGTGGAGTCAACTCCTAACTATTCAACCTGTAATGCTACATATATACTTACTCACTTACGCTTGTTACGCCGCTCGGGGAAGCATAGGCCGCTCACCAGTATTCTCAATTCAACTCTGTCCTGTCCCCTTTGCCGTTTTCCAACAGGATTCCAAGTTAGTGCTTGCCTCGTGATGCAGTCTGACGATTTCCGCGATATATGTCCTATTCATTTCCAACGTCGTTTCCTGATTTCCTTTTCACCTGGAAGTTGGTTTGTTCTCTTTCATAGTAGGCTGTTGCTGATGGTTTACGGCCAACAGACATTCAATATTCTGCGTAGACAGTTGTTGATAAATACCTGAACTCTCCTGAGGATGCTTGTAGTAGTTCTCCACGTTTCAGCTCCATACAGAAGAATTGACTTGACGTTCGAATTGAAGAGTCTAACTTTGAGATTGGTAGACAGTTGTTTGGACTATAATATATTTTTCGACTGTAGGAATGCTGCCCTTGCTTTGCTGATCCTTGTCCTTACATCTGCATCGAATCCTCCTTGTTCATCAATGATGCTCCCCAGGTATGTGAAGGTATCGACTTCTTCCAGAGTTTCACCATCAAGTTCAATTGGGTCGGTGCTCTCTGTATTGAATTTGAGGATCTTGCTCTTCCCCTTATGTATGTTCAGGCCTATTGATGCTGAGGTAGCTGCTACGTTGGTTGTCTTCACTTGAATCTGCTGGTGTGTATGGGATTGAAGTGCTAGATCATTCGCGAAGTTCAAATCATCGAGTTGCATCCTACTTGTCCATTGAATTTTGTGATTCCCTCAGATATGAAGGTTTTCATGATCCAGTCGACCACTAGAAGGAAGAGGAAAGGCGAAAGCTAACAGCCTTGTCTGACACCGGTTCTCACTGGGAATGCATTTGTCAGCTGTCTTCCATGCACGATTTTGCAATGTAGTCCGTCGTTAGAATTTCGGATGATGTTGCCGAGCTTCTCTAGTACGCCGTAGTGTCGAAGAAGTTTCCACAGCTATCTCCTGTCTACGCAGCTACATATGTACCATGATACACTCCATATATTTGGTATCCTGGTACTTTAAAGTTTGACGCCGTTTGTTTCATTTTCGATTCATACCTTAGCATATTGTGAATGCCCTGACAGCGAATGTTTATTGAAATCCCTGTTTGTATGTAAGCCCATATTATTCTGATCATGCCTGTACACTGGTTTGCTCCCATGTACAACATGATACTTGAAAATAAAAGCTATTTATTTATTTAAGACTTCTTTGGTAGGAAATTGTTTCGAGACACAGTGTCTCATTGTAGAGTGACCCGTTCGGTGCCGTCTGTTTACAGTATTGTGTGAGTTTTCCATTAAATCAAGTGACATTAATGTTTGCTATAAGAGTACCTTGTATAGGATGTGCGGTAGGCTAGTCCTCTTCCGTAAACGAACCACAGGATCAAACACCTACTATGAGAGATTTTTCAATTAATTCACAACCGGTTGAGTGAACTTCACGATCGCGATGAATCCTATTTACTGATACACTAGGATTCGATTCGGATGACATCTGTAAAGCGATTACTCGATGAAGACTGCTGCCTCGTCTGTTTTCTCTCTTCAACCTTCTAATTTCTGCCATCTTTTGAGCTTTGTACCAAAAAGGTTGCATAAGAAATTTCAAGACAAATTATTTTGATTGAGATCTTCTATCCTTGTTAATCTCTAGCAACTTGGGTTGACTAGTTAAGAGTTGACTTCAAACCTTAAGTATACGCCGAAACAATAAACCCCAAGTATACATTTCCTTCCTTATTCTTCATAGGGATCATCTTTCCTTTTGTCTTATATTGAATGTTGAGAGGTATTATGTGTTTAAATAACTAGGTTCGCGCTACACTGTTTTCCGTCCACAATCATAAAATAAAGACTTATTTCCTAATGATCTGGTTTCTTCTTTCAGATAGAAAGGAACGTACCAAGGCATCTGCCTGTTAGAGTTATTACTGTTCTTCGTAACTATCGATTTTCAACTTGCGACTAGTATCTTCTACACAAATCTTGGCATTTGTCATAATGTGCTCATCACTCCAAAGTAGCTTATGTTGCAAGGAAATAACAAGCATTTTGTCTGGCTGAACTTTCGGCGTAAGTCACGATTCTTCTGCAAATTGCTTTTTGCCCATCGTGACTTCTGTACAATTGGTTCTATTGTTGACTCATACAACCTGAATTCTTCTTATCATGACAACAAGGCTAGGATGGACGAACCTATGGCATTTCTGGTACACCAAAGCAGCCTGCCATGACACTTCTATCTAAAAGATGTCTTGAAAGCAACAAGCATACTGCTCCTTTCCTTGTTCACAATGGTAAGACACATAACAGTCTTGAAGCTATTTCTGAATTATTCAACGAAACATTTCCGTATCATAACCAAAACGATTATGATTCACCACTTACTAATACTCAACAACATTCTAATTTATCTACAGATTTAATTACCAAGGTTAAACTTAACTGCAGCAGCATTAGCAGAGCCATTAATACACTAAAATTCTTTCAGAGTTCCTGTGTAGGCGTTATAAATTTTTACATACTGAAATATGGTGTGCATATTATCTTAGCTATTCCACTTAAGATTATTACTGTTGCATTAGAATCATCCACTTACCCGGACGTCTGGAAAGCCTTTTTATGACTGCAACGGATAAGTTTGGCTCTGCGTTGGACATTGACAGCTACTGGCCAATTGACATTACTCTTGTCGTTTCCAGAGTTGTGGAAAAATTAGTTAATCAAAGTATGCTTAATCACTTACTATCCCAAAGCCTGACTAAGCCTATCCAACATTGCTTCCTACAATCCCGATCGTGTATGACTTGTCCCTTGGACTTCTTCAACTACATAACTAGTAATCGCAATAAAGGTTATGCAATTCTCATCTTATATTTTGACATTTCCAAAGAGTTTGAATGCGTTTACCACTTATCATTAATAGGAACTGTTTAGATGTACAATATTGTTTGCCCTTAATTAGATTGAATTATGTCGTTTCTCAGTGATTGCACACAAATGGTCAGGTTTGATTCAACGCTCTCCCATTCAAAATCTATAACCTCGGGAGATATTCACGGTAGCGTTATTGGTCTCATCCTTTCCATTCTTTATATTAATGATGTATCTGATTGTTTCCCTAATGGTAAGTAGTGTATGTTTGCTGATGATCTGAAAGTCGGATATTCTTTTACACTTAATGAACTTGTGTGTTTTTTAAATTTGATACAAAATGACTCGTTGCTTGTAAGTGGTTGGTGTACTACATGGTAGCTGCTGTTTAACTCCGACAAATCTGGCTGGATATGCTTTGGCACATAACATACTAGCATACAATTAACCCTTCATTCCATGACTTTACTTAGATTATCGATCTTGGCTTAGGATATCCCGATGATTTTTTCCCTCCGAACATGTTACAATACTAATTCGCAGATCAGGAAAACTTTCAGGGTGCATTCTTCTCAACTTCCTTAACCAAGAAGTCAAAATACTGTTGTACAAAATTTGTGTACGCCCCAGTTTAGAAACTTTAAAGTTTGTTCACAGCTGCCTAGGCGTAGGAGATAAATACAAACTGAAATCTGTTCAGAGGTACTTCATCTCTTATATATTAGGAAACACCAAAAAACAGAAATGCTTGATAAAATGTCAGATGCTTAAGTTTCTTGCCCTTTGGCTCCAGTGCCTTAAATTTACACTGATTTTTCTTTGCAAATTACCACACAAGTTTGCATTCTCTACCTGTAATAAAATTCAGTCTAAGCAACACCCTCCATATAGTCTACTCAATCATATATCTAGCATTACGGTCAGCTCCTTTGAAACCACTATTTTAGCTAAATTTTTCTTGCTTAAACCTTAAATATAGAGTAGGCTAACAGTGGACATTAGGACCTCTAAATCCATTCCACGTTTTATTAACTCACTCCACGAATCTCTCCTTCATGGTGACCTGATTAGCCTTTACCCCTGAGCAATGAACCGTAGTCATGTGCTCCAGATCCTAGATCCCCTTAACGTGTAGATTATTGATATCCCCTGCAGACGATATACTACTTTTTTTCTTTCGTTTCATTCTCTTTTATATTTGTATATAATAGTACGCTGACGACTGTATGTTATTTAACTCTTGTGGTGTGGAAAGATCATCTTTCATCACTGCTGTTCTTCACTTTTTAACCGTCGTACCAGACATACTACAGTCTGCATGTACAGTTTTGTTGCCTCTTACAATTTAGAATCTCATATTCTCTTTCGTAAGCCTTATTTGTCTAAATCTACTTCGTTTATGGATATCGCCTTCGTTAAAATTGTTTGTTTTATATTGCTGCAAGTGCTCGATAATACACTATTATTATTACTGCTATACATATGTTATCGTTGTTATACATAACAATCGTTTTCTTGAAATTTGTGCTGGAACGCTTACAAAATTTAGTATTTGAACTTTACCCTTTGAAATTCACCATATGTCATTATACTATGCTTTATGGATCAAATTGATCACGCTTGTAAAACCAGTATGCGCCTGTTTCAGAAATAAATGATTATTGTTATAGAGACAAATAAGTTGGGATGAGGCTAATGTTTGTGCCTTTGCTAACTGTAACGTAAACCAAACGTTCAGATGCCGGGTGCTGAAGATAAAACTAGACAGGTTTCCAAGTCAGATACAACTTAGTCAAAATCAAAAGAAATGAATTCCAAATAATTTATTTACTGACCTGTCAAGCGGATATTTTTCTGTGCAATAAATCATAAATGTATCATTACAAACCTTGAATATTTTAGGCACTCAGTCTGAAAACAACCGGCTAACAGCCCAACACAAAGGTGCTAGCAAATAAAAGGCAGAAGTGAAGATAAGCAAACCAAACACAATTCGAACACAAAAATAAGTCACATAAGTTTGGAAGAGTTTGACAAAAATAATTCACAAAATTATATAATACCTAAGTTTACTGCAACACTTCCCATCAAAAAAACATTAGTTCTTTTCACAAGCGACCGAATCACTTACGCCGACAAACAATGCAAACATTATTCAACTAAATCATATTTGCACAAACAGTTAAGAATAGTGAGTCTGTCTTACAACTGTACGCCTAAAACTACGCTCAACTTGACGATCCCTAAGTCCTACTGCAGTACACCTAGGGGCGATCACATCTATCTACGCTCTGTGGCGGCCACGGAACACTACCGAGTAAATAAACGCCTTACAAACAGTCAGGTAAGAATAAATACTATATTAATAGTTAATACAGGTACATATAATTAATTCAAAGTCAATTAGAATTAGTTTACTTGGACTAACTGCGCTGTTTGAGGCGAATGATAGGTTCTCCAAATGATCACCACATGCTATATATATATGAACGCAAACGTCCAGTGTAGCTTTATTCCAGTCGGTTCAGCGGAGAGGAGCGGCAGGGACGTGGAGTGTCTAGTCTTGATGCTGTAAAATGGGAATCATTTATAATTCCAAGCAATCAGTGAATAAGACTCAATTCAAAACGAAGAACGTTGCCACGATAGTGTATTTGCCACTCGTACAGCAGACAATATCAGGCGCCAAGGGCGAAGTGTATAAAAGTGTGGTAGTAGTGTACAATGGTATTAGTGATACATTTAAACAATATTGGTACAGTATGTATTGATAACGTTTAATGCAAAAACTTATTACATACATAACACTGATGAACTTTAACAAAATATAAGGTCTTTAAGTTAGTCAGCACATAGCTCCCCCCCGGAGTGTCCGGAGGAGACACTAGAGTAACAAGCTGAATTAGTGAATATAACAGGTACAACAACAAAATATAAGGTCTTTAAGTTAGTCAGCACAGCTCTCTAAAAGATACACTTTCCTAATGTCCCAAACAAAGATACCGTTCCTGGTCCTTAACACTATTTGCCTCACCTGTCCATCTTTACCTAGTATTTCATGCTGTACCTAACCTTTTGACCATTTATCTTTCTCTCTGAAATCAGAACAAATCATAACCAAGTCACCCTCTCGTAAATTTCGCTCTGACTTCATCCAATTGTGACGCTATTATAACAGAAAAACATATTCTGGAGACCAGCACTTCCAAAAGACTCGCAAAATAGCTAGCTAGCTGCCATCGTTTGGAATATTCGTTACGAAAAGATAGGTTGCTGAAGCTGGTGACGATTTCTCTCGGGAGTAAAGACATCGCAGGAGTTAGCACCTCGAGATCTTCCGAGTCTGCTGTGATGATTACTAGGGGTCGATTGTTGACAATGCGCTCAGCTTCGATCACAAAGGTCATAACAATTTTGTCTATCAATGTCTGTTCGTGTGCAAGAGCGCTTAAAACTCTATGGACCGATCGAATCATACGTTCCCAAACTCCACCCCAATTGTTGGCAGCAGGAAATCTAAAGTGCCAATCAATACCATTTACAAGCATTTTTTCGTGGATACGATCTTGTTTCCAATTCTGGAGGCAATTCTCTATTTCATATCTGGCTTGAACCAAGTTAGTTCCATTGTCACTAAATACCTCTCTCGAGTATCCCCTCCTCCCTAAGAACGTCATCAGCGCTGTGATAAACGAATCTGTAGTGAGATTGATCGTCACTTCTAAATGTATTGCTCTTATTCTCAAACATACAAATACGCACCTGTACCGTTTCTGTAAATTTCTGGTTTGCCTCACTGTGAGAAGTCCGAAATAATCGACACCCACTGACAAAAATGGTAATTCACCATTCCCTATTCTGACTAGTGGCAAGGATGCGATTACATGTTGTGTCGGTTCAGCGTTCCTTCTTCGAAAATAGATGCGATTCCCAACTACTCTTCTTGCAGCTGTACCACCTCTTAACACGCAAAACCTTTCGCGAACAGTTGCCAATACCTGGGTGGAGCCCACGTGTCCTTCGGATCTATGGTAGTGCTGAAAAATCAAATCTGTAACTGGATGTTTTGAATGGAGTAAAATAGGACATTTCCTAGTCTCACACCACGTAGTCCCCTGAAGCCGACCACCCGCATACAATAACCCGTCTATTAACAAAGAATTCAATTTGCGTTAAGGAGATGCGATGGCTTTCATTTCTGACTTACTTCCGGACAACGGTAGTATTCTGGCCTTTTTCTTAAACACTTTGCTCTAAACAAAACAAATCAAATCTATGCCAGCTAAGTCCATTTCTTCTACATTAAGTAAACCTAAACGTAAGGATATGTCTGTCCTTCCACAATATGTCATCAGCAGGTAACACTTGTACCTAGATAATCACGCCACAGCTTTAAGTAGTCTTTTCCAGTCTGAAAAATAACTTACAAGTTGATGCATACCAGGTTCGTTAACTATCAAATGCACACCAACTGATTCCCTTAATTCTAATTGGGGTGTAATACAGTCGATGTTAGTAGTCGGCCAATACTCTTTAGATCTTTTCAAGAAACCAGGACCTTCACTCCAAATTTAAATGTTATCTTCACTGAACCGTATACCTCTAGATACATAGTCAACTACATTCTGCTTTGAAGGTATGTACCACCACTGATTCACCTTAGTAAGGCTGTGTGGATCGTCGAGGCTCGATTAGCTACAAAGGTCTTAAACTGACTGCTTTTTTATTTTGACGTAATTCAGCACAATCATGGAGTCCGTCCATAAAACTACATCCATAAACTCTCTGTTCAATTCAGTCTGCAACTATGAATTAATACAAGCTGCCAAGACTGCAACTGTAAGTTCCAAACGTGGTATGGTTTGAACCTTTAGAGGTGCTACCCTTGCTTTCGTTAAAGCTAGTCGACAGCACGCCTCCTCGCCAGCAACAAAACATCGAGCATATGCTACCGCTCCACACCGAACTTTCAAACCACCGCTAAAAATATAAAGTCCTATACACGAATCGTCCATTTCAGATGCTAGCATGCATCGTGGAAAAGAAATATTCTCTACTTGTTGCATATCATCCAGAAATTCGAACCAATGGGTTCTCTCGTTCTCCATCTCAAACCTGATCCACATAGACGTAATAACAATTTCGCGGGTAGTATTACCGGAGTCAACAAACTTAGAGGGTCATAGAGCAATGCTATACTTGGAAGGATACCTCGTTTGGTGATAGTTCGTTCCGATACGTTGATTCTGAAGGTAAAGGAATCGTGCAAAGTACTCCAGAATAACACCAATCTTCGCTCTATGGGGAGCTTTTCAAAGTCAGTAGACTTCACAGCATCAGCCCACTCTTCCAGTGGAATGGATTCAATGACTTGAAGACTGTTGCTTATCCACTTAGTGAGTCTAAAACCACCCTTCTCGAGGAAAGAGCCTAGTTGTTCAATGTCACTGCGTAATGTACACTATCCGTAGATAAGAAGTCGTCAACATAGATTTTATCTACAACTCTCCTAATATCTTCCATCGTATCCTCACAAAACATGTCTACTGTCTTCCTGAGGGCAAAGTTAGCACAGAATGGAGATAACACTGCACCGAACGGATGAACAATCAAACAACATTCAACTATTTCTTGCTCACTATCGCCGTCCTTCAACCACAACAATCGAAACGCTCCTCTATTACCTTCTGGGATCCTTACTTGCAGGAACATTTCTTAAATGTCAGCTGCTAACGCTATCCTATCTGGTCTGAACCGTAAGAGCACTCCAATCACACCGTTAACTGTATTCCGGCCACGCAAAATCTGATAATTGAGGGAAGAATCATGATACTTTGCAGCATACTCTAATACTATTCCCAACTTTTCTGGTTTCTTAGGATTAACAGCAAACTCCTCCTGAGTTAAAAACTCCATTTATCAACTTCAACAATATAACCTCTGCTCAAATATCGATTCACAACAAGCTTGTATCTTCAGTACCTAGCGCCTGAACGTTTGGTTTCCGTTACAGTTTTTCAATAAGGTTTCCGTAGTACTTGGATTAGAGTTCAACGTTTGGGAATTGTTAAGTTCCTCTTCTGATTTTATTTAATTTGGTGCACATTTGGCTATAGTGAATCCTACTCTGGCTTACGACGACGTCATGGAGCCGAGATATTCAAAATAAAGGGTTGAGCCAAGAAAACGCAAAAATGAAGATAAGCAAACCAAACACAATGTGAACACAACAAATAAGTCAGATAAGTTTGGAAGAGCTTGACAAGAATAATTCACAAAATTATATAATCCCTAAGTTTACGGCAACAGTTAACTGGTAGTTAGAGTGGATGAGTAGCCTGAGTTGCACTGACCAATAATGAGCCCAGCTTTCCCTAAGATCAACAGTTGAGAACTCATGACTCCGTAATTATTACATAGGTATAATCCGTCCAACTGTGCCAAAGAATCTCCAACACGTCGATTCTGGAAATTCGCAAAATCTGTCACGTGATTACTCAGAATCTGATAAACTTCGATGAATAAATGAGTCACAGAATGCACACACTCGTATGGCTAATCAGAAATTCAGGATAGTCAAGCCCGATAAGTCCCCTCTCCACCTAGATCTCAGATTCTGAGTGAGTGATTTGACATCCATCTCGATCAGGTAGAACGTTTACTAAAATAAAACGGATTCACTTCTCTCCTTACATGTGTGGGTTGTTTGCGACGTTGGCAAGAAGTGGTACTTACAAGAAACATTAAGCTTAAAACTGTTGAAAGCGCTTCTTTAAGTTTGTGCTGTTACTGTACAACAGACGATGCCTATCCATTTGAATTTCCTCACCAAACACTGCGAGCTCACGAATAGACATCCGACAATTACAATCCAAATGTCTAGCTGCAAAGTCACATCTGCAACTGAAAGCATCACTCCCAGCGGCAAACAAGATTGAAAGGATTGGCCCTTTTACCAACCTTATTAGGAACGCTACTATCCAAGATGCTCAGTTCAGTGAAGTGGAACTTCTCTAGGCCACAACTCCTCGACTTCTTCTAATCTAATAAATTAGGACCATAGGTTCAATTTGAACCGATTAACGAAAGCTATGTACCCAGAACAGCTAGTGCAGACTCCACGACGTTCACTAGCGCATACTCGTTTTCACGAATAAATTATTATTCTATTCCTGTGTGACTGTCCTGTTGCATATAACTACTACTGTGTAACCTTGAACTTTGCGCTCAATCTCTTCGACAATTTAGCACGTATTTGTTGCAATCTCGAAACTTTATCCGTAAAACTTCTTAGATATCATTATAGCATGCTTTATGTATTAAACTGATCACGCTTGCAAAACCAGTGTATCTGTTTTCAGGAATGTGATTATTATTGTCACCCCTCAATCTACCTTAAAACATAGTGCACACATCCCCGTACTTCATGATTCGCGATAACGGCCCCTCAATACAAACTACGAAAGAGTACATATAATTTCGGGATGATAGTCAAATTACCATTTAACTCCAGGAAAACAGCAGCTTTGAAAGCACTGACGAAGCTTATCTAGAAGAAAACCCTTCGGTAGTTACATTTGTCATCACAACTATTATATCTGCATTTGCAAAAGCTACTGCGTCACAACCGACAGTGGGCAAGAGGAGTCTCTGAAACTTTCTAACAAGTTAGAAGCCATACAACCTGGTAGGACTGTGTGGACTCAAGGACACTTTAATGGTCACTACCCTAAACTCAGCTGGTTCATCCCCTTTCTTGTTGTAAGTTCATTCAGCTTTATTCAAAGATTTTTACAGTAAAAAAATAACATTTAACGTACTATATGCATTTTACATACTTATAATTTCAGAAAACAAAAAGCCATTTTGTCACCGTGATCTTCGTTTTTTATACCGCCGCTTGCACGAAAAGGTTTGAAAATATTATTTTCAGAGAATCTCACACGTAAATGCTTTTGCTTGTTCAACGCCATCTGGATGCAAACAAACGAATGAGTATTCTCTCTTTTAATAACTTGAGAAACTGTACAGCTTCTGAAGGCCAGTGATTACGCTTATATTGCCTGACAAATGACACACGGATGGATACGAAGCAAGTCACAGTAGCCTCAATGAGTATCATCTTGAACGCGTTATTAAATTTATGACAGAACGGTCCCTACTTCATAAGTGATCTGATGCAGTCAAACTGTCGATGACCAAACAATTTTAGATCGCATACATTGACTGCTAGACACAATTTCATTTAAGTACAGAGCATAAATAACGCTTCGCATGTGGAAAATATGTCTTAGGTCATTGAGACGTAAAGGTATGTAAAATTTCTTGCTGATGTCATCTAAATACGTCCAAATAGCTCTTGTTACACAATTTATCACAAATTAAACCAGAATGAAACAAATCATGTGCTACAATAAAAGTTTATGACAAGTTAAATGTTCATTCTAGTTGTATTTGTTTTACTTGAAGCATTTATGAATGCTGAATAAAGATACCACTACATGACCTAATTACTGTCACGCTCCAAGTCCTAGTAAGAAATGACTAAAACAAATATAAAAAGTTGCGGACATCCTTTTCAAAGCTGAAATGAATATTACAATCCCAATACATCTTCTAATAAAAAGGAATGGATTACGAAAGATCTTCAAAATGTAAATAAAAAGATGTTAGGAAAACAGATTAGGAACACCCACAAATGATTAACAGTTTCAAAACACCAAAGCGAAAGTTCGAAATCTAAAAACTATACACAGAGGGAACAGTAAAATTAATTTACACATAACTCAGACGATCCATAACGACCGAAGATAACCAATTAAACTGAAGTATTTTCAGTTCATTTCCTGGTAAAAGAGGATGGAAATTCTAGAAGACAATTTCGATTAGGTTCAACAGGAACTCCATAAACAATCACTGATTTGCCAACGAGATGCTTTAATTTACATGCAGATGTCGCACGAAAAAGAGTTTGTCCTAAGGTTCCACGCGATTTGGCGCTATATGGATTATCTGAAATATTCTTTCCTAACCATTTCATCAGGAAATCCAAAGTAAATCTATCGACGTCCCGGTCAGTTACATCCCATAATAATCCACAAACGAAAGGGCTACAAGACGAAAAATCAAAATGCATTTAATGCAAACGCGATATCCCGCTAAAACGAGAGCTCAGCATTACTTTTGTGAGACAGATAAACAGTTTCCAAGACTCCGAACCGAAAATACATAACATCTTAGAATAAATAATACAAGCTTGTTGGAAAAATTCAGTACTTAGTTGTATATGTCAAAATGGTACTAACTTATACTGTCCTAACTTTTTACTCTGGAAATACAATTTTAGCTTCTAATTTTGTGACACTGATTCGTAATCAAATCGATAGTGAAAATACTATTCAATCAAACTGCCCGTGACAATCAAATCAACGGTTAAGTAACTGTTGAGAGCCAGTTACATTCAAAAATTTGAACCACTGTATGTTGATGATTTAATACTTTTCTAAAAAACTTAGGCAAATGATGTGACATTCTTATCATCCAGTTAGTGGTTAGAAATCTAATTCATCTAATGGGGTTTTAGACAGTAATTTTTTAAAGCCCCAAACTGTATCCAGTCACTGAAATGAGACGATACTAACAGTGCTCTTATTTTTGATGAAATTGAAAACGACTGTTACCAAATCAACGACTAATTTGTAATAACAAGTTAGGGCATTTAGGATAGACAAAGAAAAGTAGTACTTAAGAATATAGTCGAAACGAAGATTGTCATCAGCCATGTACAACGAAGAACTAGGTACAATTATATATGCAGTGGCTCAAATTGCCATTCCTCATTAGCATAGTAACTTTAATATTAAAAGTAGTAGAAGTCACAGTAACATCAATAAAATTAAGAAGAGTTGTAATTTAAGAAGGAATTAATACGTGGAGAAAAGATACGCAAGAACGTCAAAACTCAGTATATAAAAGAATACAAAGAGTAAACGCGTTTGCATGACTGGATAGTGTGAAAGTGTTCAGCCGCTAGTCATGATAATTGAATGGATCCCAACCAGATAGTCTCCACTTTCCAACACAGCTTAGACTAACAGTCAGTGACTTCACAGACTGATGCCGTTTTGGTTTGACCTTTAGCTATTTTATCGTACTCTAACTTCAACGAGTATAAGCGAGTTATAATTACAAATTAATCCACTTTAAAGTCACATAAAATGAAAAATAAATAATATGTACATACCATCCAGCAATAAGATGATTAAAGAGTGAAGTATAAGGTTCGTGACGTCCAACCCAACGCGGCTTACCAGAACTACAGCCAAGAATCAAAGCAACAGAACGTGCACTAAGACCTTGATTGAAAGTGTGAAGTAGAAACTGTGAACCGTTCCCATGACCCAGAAATCTACAAATACAAAATGTCGGAACATGCACTTTGATACATAGAGAGAAGTATTAAACAAAGATAAGAAAACAGATTGTTGACTAACAACATACCAATACCTCCATACATCAAGTGATTTTATTGGTAAGTAATGAATGATATATAAAACTAAAAGTTTACTTGTTAACAGAAATTAAGTAAATTATAAAATGCACTTTATGAAGAGTTACAAGCATAACTGAATGATCATATTAGAGAAGGTGCTTTTATACGTACATTAGAAGATCGTGTTTTGTAAAACCGTTGTTCACCTCTTCTACAGTCGGAATCCTTCCTGTGACACCTGTCCAAGTAGAGAGAGAATGGAATACCGGTTCAAAAGTTTGTTGAGTAGAAGGTAGGTTAGATTCAGGGTTAAGAACATAAAATGCATGTTCAGGATTAAAAGAATACGGTGGGATCATTTGAAGAGTATTGGGAGAATTGTTAGAGTCAATATTCCAGCTAAGCATACACTGAGTCGCCAAGTGACCAATAACTAAAGGCAAGCTGAAACTGCGAGTCAATGTCGGCATATAAGATTCTGGATCACGATCCCACAGTATCCATTCCCATGGCAGGTAAATCAGTTGCTGAAGCGTGAAAATAACAAATTGAAAAGTGGAAATAGTAAAAGTTAGACAAATATGCTTTTTAATAAACTTGGTAAACTTGAATGACACGAAAGACATTCCAACACATTTCAACTGGACTAGTAAAATCGAATTATATGGTTTTAAAAGAAACATGCAGACCACTGTTATATACTTACAATTAGAGAAATGAATTTCGGAAGTTATCACAAAGGTGAAGCCTATCCAAAACCTATACTTGACCATAATGTCATGAGTTTAAATAATATTCTGTCTAACTCTGAATAAATTTAGAACGTCATAATGCAAAACATGATGAGTTTAGAGAACAGTCTATAAATTACCTGACACAAAATGAGTAGTACTGGACATATTGGATGGAACAAATACTATAAGTTAAAATTACCTGGTGAGTGGTGAAACTAAAAAAACTCAAGTAACGAAATCCATAAGATTTAATTAAGGATCGATGGTCAATATACACTGGTGAATAGACAAAAAGGAAAACAAAAAGCACTAACTTATAAATAAATATTAAGTACATACAATAAGTGTTACAAAGTATGGGCAGTAACAATACACTCTATATTACCATAAACCTAATGAAATTTCAATACACAATCAACCTTCTGCTACTAGAATACTGACACACTAAACTGAAGAATGAACACAGTAACGATGGATGATTAATTCTTCAATAAGTAAGCGAAAAATACCCAGTGAACGGAAAATTTCAGTTTCGTTGATTTATTTTACTGAGGCTATACAATAGTGATTTAGTGATAGATCGTTTGATATTGAGTAGAAAGATGTGAAGTGTCAATGAACAAATTAACTAAAAATTATCACCAGTCAATTTGATAGGTGTCATAAATTGAAGCAGTGACATTGCTACTAAATTGTTTGGATTTATCAATCGCGAAGGGAAAAAAATGTAACTATTACGTGGCTAATGAGAAGGTTGTTTCGATGATGATGTATGGATGATAAATTACAGAGCATGAGTCGGCACGAATTCGCTTAGATCAAGGTTATCAGGCTTCATTAACACAACAAAATGAACACCAAAATTAGTAGAAGTAGTAGTTACATCAGTGATAGTAAAAATAAATTGTGCACACATAGAAGACGATGTATGCAAAAAATATTAGCTAGTGAGAAGAAAGGTATAAAATAAATGTAAGCTCACGATTTAAGAGTAAATAAAAAGTAAGTGAACCGACACCACTATCAACGATTCATACCCATTTCACCCACTGTCCTCAACGATTGTTTACGATAATCGCACAAACCCCAACCTAGTAGTCTGCATCGACCAACACAGTGCAGACCAGCAAATAGTGACTTCGAAGACTGATGCCATATTTTAGCTTGACTGCCCCTAGCTTTCATCTATCCTTCCCCAACATCAGTCAGCATTGTGTGTCGAGGTAGGTTGCGGGTGAGCATGCGTAATACACGTCCCAACCACTTCAGTCGATGAAGATTCACAATTTCATCAATTGACTTAGCATCGTTCGGCAATACACTGCATCTAATCTCATTATTACTTGGTCATTAGTCCTGACAAACAATGGTATGATGATTCGTAGACACTTATGATCAATTATCAATAACTGACAAATGTCATTTACCCTTGATGGCCACGTTCCGAATCCATACAGTAAGACAAAACCGACTGCTGTTCAACATACTCGTCCCATAATTGATAAACGGATACTTAGCTTACGCTATAGGTGATGTAGGTTAACAAAAGTCAAGCAGGTTTTTCCGATCCGTGCCGAGATTTCGCCTGACACTAACCATCAAAGTTGATCAAACTCCCAGCATAAATAGTGGTCGACGCGCTCAATCACTTCACGCTCTATTTTTATACTTCAGGTGTTGACGCAGACCAGTCCTGAAGTGACAATTTACATTTAGGGGTATGAAGCGTATTCCAAACAAGCTTGCATTGTTGCTCAGTGCTATTAAAACACTGCATTCCACCAGCGTTTTCCCCAAATAGGACTATGTCGTCTACGTATTTTAAGTCAGTAAACAAAACCTCTAATAGGACATTGATTCTCAAAAAATTCGATGAAGAATGTATTATTTCTAGTAGTAGGTCTATAAAGAAATTAAAAAATATGAGGATACTGAACATCATTGATGAACACTACTTGTGACGGTTCACTAAATGCTCTGGCTCGACAACTAGTAGTGTTTCAGTGAACAGCTATCACGAGGTTTATGTACTTTGAGGTACTCTATACAGTCATCAATGGTCACAAAGCCACTCGGTTTACGAAGCCAAAGTCTGCTTTCATTTTAAGAGACATCTTCATTATCGGACGCCGATAAGTATGTATGCTTTGAATACGCGTAAAATTGTAAATTGCTAAGGCCTCCATAGTAAATAACTTTCTGATTTGTAATCCCACTACGTTTGACTGTATGGATAACTGACAGGAGATTCTAGTAGGGCAGTATGACTAAAGCTAACATAGTGTTCTAGGTTTGGTCAGTTATCGAATGAATCACTCAGTTTATTGCCTAATTCTAACATGAACTCAACGTTCACTTTTTACCAAATAATCGATTTTTATCAAACCCTTCCTCTTCCTTTCCATTAATATTAAAATAATTAGCCATTAATACGACAACTGTTCATACGTCCTTCAATTACGTATCATCCACTAACCATCATCTAAACAACCTTCTCACTAGCCACGTATTAGTTACATTTTTTCCCCTTCGCGATTGATAAATTCAAACAATTTAGTAGCAATGTCACTGCTTCAATTTATGACACCTATCAAATTGACTGGTGATAATTTTTGGTTAATTTTTTTATTGACACAACATACGTTTCTACTCAATAACAAACTATTTTACGTAAAATCCACCTCTAAATTACTATTGTATAGCCTCAGTAAAATAAATCAACGAAACTGAAATTTTCCTTCGCTGAATAATCTTTGTTTTTTTTTTCAATGGCATGATGAGTTTCACTAGTTTCTCCACAATCATTAGCTAATATTAATCGACATCAATGTCAGATTTAACCTTAATCTAGACTTTCTTGTTATGAATCATGTATATTTAATTTGTTTCTAATTATTCTTCGTGTGATTGATTCTAAGTTGCAACCATTTGTAGACAATCCAGGAAAGAGGTTCATATTTTATTTTTGCATGGTCATTGCTCATTCAACACAAAAACGTATAAAGGGGTGTAATTGTGTGAAACCTTTAAATACCGATGGTGAGCTTCGGTAAGAAGTATTTGAGCAACTACATCTGTAGTGCAACTATTCTAAACTATGAGTAGGTGAAAATTACTCATTATCATTATATTATTAACAGCATGAAAGTCGCTCGTGATAGCCAATAACTCTTCTTTTCTTGGTCTTTTTTCTGTGTTTAATGAAATTAGGAGTCCCCATAAAGTAATACAAATCAATTAATAATACTTCAAACCCATGAGTTACTATTTCTGGCTTCTATTCTTGTTGTTTTAGGGACAACAATAAACTTTAGGACATAGTGTTACAATCATCATTTTGTGAGTTACCTTTACTAATAATTTCGATCTTGTGAACTAAAACATGCTAATCTATAGTTTCAAAAATAAAGATAGTGTACAGTTATACACATTCCTCAACCAGATTTGATTCAACGGCTAGAGTATGCTTTGTGTCAGGTTTCACGGTAAGAAATAGGTTTATAGCAATAGACAATGAGTTGAACGCTCCAACTTTACACGTAATTGTAGCTCCAACTGCCGACATATTTAAAAAAAGCTAGATCCATTGAGAAACTCCCCTTGTGAGGAAAGACAGAGGCAAACTAGCTCTGACCAGATCACAGTGAAACTGAAACCAATCCAGTGAGCCAAAATGTTGGTGCCAAATCACGTTAGGTTAGGGAACACATTACAGAAAACATTGAGGAAAATGTACGAAAAAATTACGATTTCGCAACGCTTTGCTCAACGTTTTACCCAACTATGACTTTGGGTTATATCCCAGTTTTAACTAAATTTTCAAATCATATTGCCAATATTAATCAATTTGATAAATGTTGTTCCCACCCTTAAGTGGAATTGTATTCTTAAACTCAAGGTTAGTAGTGCTAAGACTGTACAGTAACGTTAGACAACACATAATTGTCGAAAATGGATTCGAGGGTTATTAATGTATTGTAATGTTAGGATTTAAAGTTACAAAGAGGGCTGAAAGCCCATAGAAAGTAGCATTTTCGAATAGTAGTATTGTTTTATGGGAATAGGATAATGAAATGACGTTTATTATAATATACTCCCCTCATTGAAACCTTGAGAAAAACGATATTTTTAGCGACATTAAATATATATATATATATATATATATATATATATATATATATATATAGTTTAAGGATGAACCACTGTGGTGTCCATCCATCTGAGGATAAATCTTAGTAAAGATCTGCGTGACAGAGGTATGTTGTATTTAGTCTTGCTTTAAATTCTATTCGAAATGATCTGATAACTTTTGAATCATATAAATTGACTTCCGTATCGTCGTTTCTGTCTTAACAGAGGAAATTCCACTACAAAACTATGTCATGTTCATTTACCATAAAAATATTTATACATCTCCTCCCGCCCTCACCTCCCCGACAATAAATTGTTTTTTTCCCGACACACTATTTAGTCATAAGTACTGTATTCTTATTGTTTTAAGACAATACTCAGACACACAGGTATTGTGTATGCCTGACAACTGTTTGTCTCATCGAGCTATGTTGGATATGGTAGAAGTAGGACGGAAGAAAGGTGAGGAATGCCAAACCGAAATATGATATTAGCCGATAAGTCTTTGACTGTTGATCCAAGCCATGTTCGTAGATGTAGGCTATCTGGTTGGGGACCGCGTGACAATCGTGATCAATGGTTCCAGACAATTAGTGACATGGCTCAAAATCCGTCATAGTGGCATAAAATGTGTTCACTCTATATGTTCTGTTAAATTCTAAGTTCCATTATTTGCTCGTACTTTCGTTTGTTTCATTCCTTCCTGTTGAATTATACCGTTTCGTTAACCTTGTGAATTTGATCTCGTTGTGTTAATGTGGTATGGCAACTTGTACGCATGTGCATACGTGTCGAGTTCTATGTTGTATATGAATGAAAATTGGTTTAAAGTGGTCAATGAATTGGAACGATGAATGAGTCAACCATAAACTGAGCACAGACATTCTAAGAATCGCGTTTCTTCGCTCATATACTGCACTCTAGCCGAAAACCGGAACAAATAAATGACCATGAAAATGATAATTTGGAAATTCGTAAGCCTCAGCTCATAATAATTCTTACTAATAAGGAATATTTGTTAACAACCTGTTATGTCGGACCATTAAATAAGAGTAACGAACTCTCAGAACTGTGTTTTAGAACACTATTTCAATTATTCTAACTGTGTGTAATGTAAACATTTTGTTTCTATGATTGTTACGTTCCTCATACCCTCTTCTCCCGATTAGTATATTAATCTTAGTATATTATCTCTTACTATGAACTACAGTTAATTGGTTGTGTACAAGTTGCCCCTATTCACTGCCACCTTTTCCTTAGTTCTTTATTAATGTTAATTTTTTGGTTGGTTCGCTGTGTGGTCTGGTTTTATGTATATATAAAGGAATGTGCGAAATATAATTCGATTCTGTCTAGATGGTCTATCGGCTTGTGTTCTCATTCCAGCTTGAGACTCAGTGGGCATAGGGCAGACGCACATTTATCGACTAGGCACTCCTAATTGGCATTCGGTCAACCAACTAAAAGTTTCTCACGTCATAGCACACTCACTAATTAGCATCAACTGAAAAGCCGGTGATTTCAAGAAGAGTGAAGCAGGTCAAAATATAAAAATTAAAATGGTAGATACATAAACGTCAAACAGAGGACCAAACAATGGTTATTCACGATAATAACACGCCAAGAAACCTGCGCAAAGTTGTCGATTACTTAAAAAAGGGAGTGTTAACTTACTCTATCCGGTATAATGACTACTACAGGTGAATTAAGACCTTCTTGAAGTCCACCTTTAGGATGATACTTTTCCCGACAAAATAACCAGTCAAGATCATCGTCAGTAAACCATTCACGACGTATTTCAATAAGTAAATTCTAAAGAATTATTACAAGGAATTAAAACAAACGAATGGGTTTACGACAATGCGACATACTTCTGAAGTGATTAATTTATTGAAATTCTGTAATTATAGAAAACTATGAGTATGAATCAAAATATGTATTATTATATAAGAGTAAAGCAATATACTCGAACATAACGAAACGAACATAATTTATGACAAAAGCATTAAAACCCATTATAGAAATACATAGTAAATTTATGATACTACTTTAGGCACAAAACTGAGGTAAAATACAATTACATTGAGGTGGTCTAGTGGGGATTAGTTTCAATCTATTATTTGTATTCATCACCAATTGATTTTGACTGGGTTCTAATTAATTCGTAATATAGCACTGAGGAGTTCAATTCTAGGATGGGAGCACTATTTATTGCTACCCGGATTTTCAATCACACACAATTAAGCTCAATCCACAGAAAATATAAACCAAAACATGTAAGCAACTTCTGAAAGTAAATTATTTACCTATTTCACGAAAGTCAATAATATTGAATTGATTTATTCGATTGAATTAGTCGAATCGTGATACGAAATTCGATTTCTGCACAAATGCTGAGGTGGTCTGGGTTATGTTTTATTTTCTACCACAGTTATTGCGTTTAGGAATGAACCAATTAAGTTTAAAGTTGCTCATATGTGTTAAGAAATTGGCGATTTTAAATGCATATGAAAAATATTTTTATTCAGTACAATGATGCAATTGATTTGTAAAACTATTAGGATGACTACAGTAATCGAAATGACAATTTACGCATACGTTATACATGAACAATCGAAACGAACATACTTTAAAAAACAGATCAAATAATCACCTGGGAAATGTCTAAATGTGTACTAAAAAATTAAAGTTTATATTCGAATACAAAATATTTGGTGAAGATGTCATGTGAGTAAACTGTAAAGTGACAAACGAAAAATCCCGTGTGAAACTAAGGGTTACTAGAAAAACAACGATTAGTCACTAACGTCCGTCGTGAGGAAACTAGTGACAATGAGAACGAATTTGTTTACACATTTAGGAATCTATGCTTTTCATAGAAAAAAAAACAGGAGTAGAATAAGGAACTTTAAAATTAGTTATATAGTACATTGTTACTTCTTGGATGAGAAACATGCGACTGATAATGGAGTTATTACATAAGACAGATACTACCTAAATATGTCAACCAAGTGACTTTTAATACAGTACTCCTTATTGATAGTAAGGAGGAGTAGTGACTAGCTAATTTAAACAGCTTGTTTCCAAACAGTAGGCGATGGCTTTGAACCACTACCTACTCATTCCGATGTAGGGAAACGAATAGCATCACTAGTCTTCAAACAAACGGAGAGAACATGAACTCGTATGTGGGAAACAAGTCAAATCACTATACTACTATACTCGAGAAAATAGATAGTGACAACTAAAAAGACTATATATATAAAATGAGTTATATATATTTGTAAAATTCCAATGAGTAGAAATTAAAATTTCTGACTTTTCGCGGCTTAGTGTAAGTCGCTTCTTCAGAGAAATGAATAACCGAATTTCTACTCATTGGAATTTTACAAATATATATAACTCATTTTATAAACAACCTATCCAATGCTCAATTTATTTGAAATTATCAAAATTAACCTTGGTAATGATGTAGACTATATATATATATTATTCGCTGAAACAAAAAGAAATGTAAAGGGTTCTCCAAGATTAGAGATACCAGTGGAAAAAATAAGTGAAAATGTTTAAAAAGATTTTGTGTCCTAAAAATGGAATTTCAGAAAGCACATAATTAGCAACGTAAACTTTTTCTTACCTCCAATCGCTCATTCAAGTTATAACGTGTACGCCAGTAATTAGCACGATCTTCAATAACCATTGAGTCAAGACTCTCCATTTGAATTTCATTAAAACTATTGATATATTTGAAGCCCTGTAAAAAATACATAAATGAATCTAAGATTATAGTTATAAGATAGCACATGTACGATCGATTTGGCAATTTATGTATTTACACAAAGGAAGGAAACGAATCTACCTCATGTTTTATCTTATTCACTTTTTAATACTTTTGAACTAGGTCATTATCTTATCATCATCCAAAATACGGGAACTAAGTTACTAAAGGTGTGAATATATTCAATTTACCCTTCCATTTTTCGACAAATTAAAAACGCAGTTACGAACGACCAGCAGAGAAACTATTTACATCTCAATGAAAGCGGTTAAATGCTTTTATCCGCGTAGTAATTCACAACTATTCCTAATGTGATTATGTCTGATATACCTACTTTGAGCAGTAAGGTTAATAATATTATTACAGAGAGATGCTTTTGGGTGTCAGATTCCCAACAGATGAGTTTAGCAAATAATTAACAGTTTACGGAGATGATTTTTTCTATCATTTCATTATCCCTGATAAGCATCGTAATACGAACGATTTTCATGCTAACTAGGCATGCGGAATAAAAGGGTATCTGTAGAGAAGAGCATCATTATAATAAAGATTAGTTTCTCGAGACATCTAGTAACTAACAAAGGAGATAAGCTGAAACTATAACCACGACTACTTATCAACAGTTAGTGATGAAAGCCTATAGTTCACCTGTTCGAGAGATCAGAAAAACAGAACTGATCCTTTATTAGTTCCCAGAGCTTTAGTTTTAGTCTAACGCCTTCAATAAGAAGAAAACAAATGACTAGAGAACTTTTAATTCTAATTAGATAAGCAGAGAATTTTGCTAAATGTTCTTATCACTAGATGAAATCAATGAGTCACTTTACAAATTGCGGTATAATTTAATTCAGTTAAAACAATATCCATATTTACGATTGAAAAACCAAAGCTCTAAACCTGATTATTTCGATTATGCAATTAAAGTTACAAACTCAAATGCAGTATTTCAATGAGACATAGATGAGTAAGTTAATAGTGATAATAATAATAATAATAATAATAATAATAATAATAATAATAATAATAATAATAATAATAATAATAATAATAATTTTCTATGCAAATTTCTCCTTTGTAATTAAGAATGAAGACAGAATACAGAATTCTACTCGTCTTAGTGAAAATTTCACTATTCACTTATTTAAACAGTGTAATGTATGATTTTAAATCTACAAAAGTACAAATATTCAGAAAATGCAGTGAAAGAGTTTGCGTCAGTGTTTAGCACGTTGGCTTTGTTGAACTTTTATCATATTTGTCCAATGCGAGTTGTATTCAAAGTAAATATTGATTTTGTAAACATGTTAAAATTCATTTTAAATTAATTGATATATATATTAATAAATGCACTCAAAAAGAAAGTTGTTTATCATCCTGTACAAGCTGAACTTCTCTCTATAGTCATCGGGGCTGGCAAGCTGAGAATAGAATAACTTCATTGTGTCAGCTGAGTTGATGATTGTTATTTAGAAATTCATCAGAATGCAATTATTAGCGACTTCCGTAAGTACATATCGACTCCCCACCCTCATTCATTTCATCAATAAGCAACGTAGAATTCGACAGGTATACACATGCGTACAAGTTGCCATACCACATTAACACAACGAGATCAAATTCACAAGATTAACGAAACGGTATAATTCAACAGGAAGGAATGAAACAAACGAAAGTACGAGCAAATAATGGAACTTAGAATTTAACAGAACATATAGAGTGAACACATTTTATGCCACTATGACGGATTTTGAGCCATGTCACTAATTGTCTGGAACCATTGATCACGACTGTCACGTGGATCCAAAACTACCAACTTCCTTGATTATGGGTAATTTGGACAGTTCGTACTACCTTTGGGTGGTATCGAAATCAATCTATTTATACAACAAAGCATACCCCTTGGCTCCTGATAAGCGGTAGCTATAGCAATTATCTTGACATGTCGTTAGCTTAACTTCTTGCAAATATATTACCTAGGAATCTGCTTAAATGCAATTCATACATAGTACGCTTAGCCTATGCAATATCACTAAGCGACTTTGCGCAGATTATGCAACATTTGGGGTATATCATCCCATGTTCGTGATCACCATAAAATTTACTTTTATATTTCATAAAATATTAATTGATAAAGTAATATCGTGCTGATCATTTTAAACTACTTTAAATAGACAACATATTTTACAAATACTTAACATCTATTTAAACAATGATGCTGTACTTAATCAGACAATACCATATTTACACTACAATCAATTAATAATCGACATTTACTATAACAACACCAATGTTAAGCATTAACGAAACGAAATCATATTTAAGACAAGTGAATTTTCTAAAATTTGATTCGTTAGAAATAAGACCATGTTTGGCAACGTTGTCAGATAAGCACTAAACCAACTAGACGAACGGATTTCAAGGGTTAGAAAATTCCAAAAATAAAACTGCTCACCCCAACTACTGAAGAACAGCTGTTAGCTAAATTGTAATTTACCTATAAAGTGTTGTCACACTACTACCCATTGAACTATCACATAATTTTCTTTGATACATATTGTAATACTGGCCATATACATAAAATGTTTTAATATTTGAAAGTAGTCGCGATAAACTTGACGTGGATGCAGAAACGAGATGAAAAATGATACGTCTGGCCAATCTGAAATGAGAGGCTGTATATTTTAGTCAAGCCAATAAGCACACACTAGTCAAGCTCACTTTTAACAGCATCCCTCTATGTAACTTAGAAAACTAATGAGAACTTCAATAAACAATTCTCATTGACTTCGCATATATTCACCTTACTCAACAACAAAAACATATAAACACACATAAAATATATTGTCGAATAGGTTTCAAAATATGTAATGTTGCAGTTAAGAGATAATAAAAAAGATACAAAGAGTACAGTTAAAAATCCAATGAATAAAGAACTAGCTGACGTGACACTACAAAAATAATGTTTACCATTCCTGAATGTTACATCGGGGAACGAAACCGAAACCACAATCTGTAGAGTCTATTCATCGCAACATTGGGACCTCTACTGTTACACTGCATTTTCTGAACATTTAATAACTCAATAACTAACATTAAGATAAAATTACACTTGTGAAAATTCCAACAACTAAAATTAAAAGTTACTCCAACGTTTTTCTCAATGGCCTTATCCAAGCTTTTACGAGAAAATAATGAATAACATAAAACAAATATTTTCTAATTATTCCCTCTAAAAATCTAGACCCAAACTGTCAACTGAGGTAATGGAGTTATTTGTAACTTCCGTCGCTTAGATTTCAAAACATAGGATTCCATCTTCACTCATTCTATACATTTGATACTCAAATATAATGAAACTGCGTGTTCTAATTTGGACAAAAGTTCTTACAGAACTTAACATTAACATCTAAATGTTAAGAGTCCCTAGATTAGGACTAATACGCATTTTCAAAATAATAATAATAATAATAATAATAATAATAATAGATTTATTCAACGCTATAAACTCTTTTAGCACAAAATTATGCAGTACTGTAATAAATTCTTCTTCTACATACAATCTAACAGGAATTATACGAAATGACATTCCATGAACGTTTTTAATGATCATTAATTGCCATTCATTTTCATCCACTCAAGTTTTCTACTAGTTTAGTTGCTACAGCTGTTTACACCTATTCAATACATATACGACACATGTTACAATAAATTAGTCTCATCCTTCCATTGATAAATGATAAAAAGATGTCAACAACTGTAATGTTTGTATTTGAGTTTTTTAGTGTTCAGCATCTGAATAATCTTTAAGATTATAATAATGTGGATTGAGTACATACAGTTAACATTCATACTCATCCAGTCCAAACAAACTCAATCAACTAAATTCAAATTAGCCAAGTAATTTGTATTATCCAGACACTTGGACAGTAGGTGGCACTAGCAGTTAGAAAGGCCACCAATGTTGAAAACTAGTGATTTCCAAAGTATCATAAAGTGATAATAGTTTATAAAACATTTTCTTTCAAAACTCATGAAAATGAAAAACACTTCCATTAATGTTATTGCAATTTTTTTCGGATTAATGAAGCATGATTATTGTATCTTTCATCTTATCTCAAGAAGAGAGTTGAATTGGAAGAAATCAATGAACAGACATCAATCAAAATATAAAAAGTCTGTTTACTAAAGTAGGATTAATAAACAATTACTACTATAAGAAAAAGAATAAGTACAACCTAAAAGAAGAAAAATAGTATACGAAAATAAACAAAATTTATCATCACATTAAACGTCTCTGCTCTCATTGTTTAGATATTAGTTACCTTTGATTAGTTTACCTATATATATGTGATGAATGAGGAAGTTATTTTGTATACGAAAGTTTTGTAAATTGTTTGAAATTTATTTACAAATATTATCCTTATTATTATGAAATTCTTTGATACCAAAGTAATAGTAACATTTTTGTTCCTCAGATTTGTAGTGAAAATGACAACAAATGAAGGGGAGTTGACGAAATTTTGGGTAGAAAACAAAATGTTGATATAGTCTGTTGTTTAAAAGCACTATATACTTAAAATTCCCATCGCCATTTAAACGAAATTTCTAAATCGAATAATCATTTTATTTAAATTGAATCAGCGGTAGCAGTTCTAACATTACTCGATATTTTAATGAAACCAGTAAGGGGAAGAAAGCTATATGGCAAAAATTTATGCTCATTTAATAAACTTACGGAATGAGCAAACCCGTGAATAACACGCGACTCCACATGAAAAGCTTCTAAAGATTGACCAGAAATACCTGTATAACGTGATACTACTAAGTAACCTCCAGATCGAGCACCCAGTCCATATGGAGAAATAGTATGATCGTAAATATCATCCGTTTCATCGATTAATTTAGAAGATCTACAACCGAGTTCATCAACAAGACAGATTTGGATAACTTGAACTGTAGGTAAACTACTACTATCACACGTAGAGTTTTCGCAAGCATATGTCTCAGTTATGTTTTCAGCCAGACAATGATTGGGAGCACAGACAGATGTCACGCGCTTCAAAACAGGGAACCAGGTGCTTTCTTTTTTGCAGTCAGAAACAGAACTTTGAGAATCAGACGACTTCAAGTGACTGACGATAAAAATAAGAACGTAATGAGGATTAAGATAAGAAGCTAGTTAGCTGTAAACAAATAATATATGAAAACAAACTAATAAAAATAATAATCATTTCATAGGTTGGAAGAAAGCTAGGGGCGGCCAAACCAAAACATGGCAGAAATCGATGAAGTCACTGACAAATGGACTGAGTCATGTTGGTAGATGTAGGCTGCGTGGTTGGGGTCCGCGAGACGAAAGTCACCAATGGTTAGAGACCTTGAATGACATGGCTCAGAATCGTTCGCAATGGCGCAAGTGCATCCACTCTTTGTGTTCTCTCAAAATCTAACCTTCTGAATTCTCTATCTTTCTCCTTTCAAATTTATCTCACTGAATTATACTTTTCGAATCATATCTTCGCCCCCTAATTTTCTGCATTACTGATAATACTTCTACTATCGCTATCACTCTTGGATTTGAACTGACAGTTGCGTCTCTGTGCTGATGTGGTATGGCAACCTGAACTGATGTACGTATGTACGAAGTTCTGCGTTGTATCTGTCTGTCTGTCATTTCATATCAAAGTTATTTTCTGGAAATTTAGCAGAAATTTAGAAAAATAAATGGTATTCGAGGATATTTGTTTACGAATTCTGTACTGCTAATGTAATGAGTAAATATAAAACATACAATGGACAGTTGAATTAGTTAGGCGCAGTTGGAGGTGATTATAGCAATAATGCATTCATCCAACTTCCTATAACTTTTGTGAATAGCGACAGAGAAAATCAATGTGAGTAGTATATATATATATATATATATATATATATATATATATATATATCCATTCATTAGAAACTACTTCCTAACTAAAACATGATGCACACCCATCAAAATGGAAACAGGTATTAGCTGAAAACAAAGGAATGGTAGAAGACTAGGCATGAAATTCTTCGAAACCCAGCGGAAAACCCCTGAAGAGGTTAAGTAGGGTAGGAGTTGGAACAGCTGAATATAATGTTGAGTCAGTCATGAATTAATACCTAATATTCCATTTAAACCTAAAAACACTTTTCTCATCATTAAAATTTAAAATCATAAAAACAACTGGTCAAAGTGCGGTCTACACGTACATCGACGAATTTCGCATGCTCTTATAAATTCAATAAACCTTTGATTTCATTCGTGAATTATTGACAGTGGATATTAAAACCAAAACTACTGATACAATCGCATTTCATAATAGCAACAAAGGAATTTATAATGTTAAGTTTCGTATACTATACGATGTAGTGACAACATCTTCAGTGTCACTCCAATCGACATTGTATAGTATTTGCGTGATTAATTCTTTTCCGATTCTGAACGCCTGAAATTTTTTCAACACGGAAGCTAGATCTACGAGCACGAGAGACCAATACATATAACAAGGTACGTTGATGCACGTGACGTCAAACAAAATACATGAAGGTTGATTGGGAACAGGATACAGGATATACAATAGTATATTGACACTATGTAAACATTAATATTATACAAAAGACAGTGGAACTACATAGAAAAAAGGACAAAGGGAGTTACAATTTCATGCTTTCTGAAATGTGATACGTCACCTGTACGTCTACAATATTACTAACAAACTACGGATCATTCGGGTTAGCCATATTAGTTGAAACTTTGGAAACGATTGAAGTTAATCATACAGAAAATATCCTTCTAGGCAGTCAAAGTCATTCATTATATTAAATAGAAACAATAATCAACTTCTAATATGACGGATTGGTTACCAAAAATTTTTATGGATAACAAAATTATCATATCGACTGGCAAGTGTTATGGTACAAACAAAATACTTGATTGTTCGTCAACGAACACGTGCAGTGAAGTGGTAAGTTTTATTCAGATTTGAAGTAACGAGATATTCGTCGAAATATATATCACAGTGGAACGGGGGATTAATATTAAGTGAGTTCGAGGAATCGACTGAGTAAAGTGGGACTATCAAATACAGTTTACTGAATTTTGTGAGCGAAAATAAACTGACTTGATGACAAACGTGGTCTAGTAGTCGGATACACTAGTTTTACCCATAGGCTCGAAATCCTATCAACAGTTGGAATAAATAATCCCAAACAAAATTTGCAACTTGCGACTAAGTATACAAACTAATATTAAAATAATAAGTTTCATTAACTACGATCTAAAATCTAAGATGACTTTGATATGCATCACTTAACAGTTGGATCTTGTTATTTACGTACGTATTTAAATAAAATGCAAAATAAATTAGGTGAAATCTTACATCATTCGAGAACTCAGAATAGATAGGTATAAAGTTGTGGGTCCAATTCCAATAGATTGAGACAAAAATCTTCCTGCCAGTGGTTGGTTACATTTTCCTAACCAATAAATACCCAACCACTGACATATAGGGCGTAAGAGATTTGGAACTGGAAAGCCAGACAGTTGTTGATAAGCATCATACAAACGAATAGCCAAATCGTTAGCAACCTGACTCATCTGATCGTTATTCTCCGACAATATAGAATCCCCATACAATACGCAACTCGATGTTGCCTTGATCTGATTAGCAGCCCATTTGGATGTTAATCTAACGCTACGTGGACGCAACGGAGCACCAATTAAAGAAGAACAAGATTCCACTGGGTCCAGAATCGTTGTATGGACTTTCTCTAGGTCTGTATTTCTGACTCCTTTTCTCTTCAAAATATTCAATAGTAATCGGAAAAAAGACGATAACACTGAGTGACGATCAATAGTATGACAAAAATACAAATACGCAAAATGCTCAGTTTTCTAAACAGCAGAACATACTTACAGGAGAGGTCATCAAGAATTATCTTAGTTTAACGAACCTCAGAATATGAAGGAAATATGTACGACTCTATAACTTATCAAGAGTTCCTTACAAGCTAAATATCGCTTCCACAGCTTTAGACAAGATATTTCAAAGGTTCCGTTGTTTTTTTATTACGTAACTGCAACATTCTCATAATTATGAAGGGGTATCTTTTACTTTTATTAAAGTTAGTGTTAAAACGTAGGAAGCAAGACTAAAATGCTATGATTAAATTCTAATAAAAATGGTTGCGATAGTAAAAATAAGGAAACTAAAGGATGTCAGTACTCCTTCAGTTAACCAGGTGCAACAAAAATCCGGCATATATTTGTATAGAACAAAGTTATTACGCTTCATTAACACAACAAAATGAACACCAAAATTAGTAGAAGTAGTAGTTACATCAGTGATAGTAAAAATAAATTGTGCACACATAGAAGACGATGTATGCAAAAAATATTAGCTAGTGAGAAGAAAGGTATAAAATAAATGTAAGCTCACGATTTAAGAGTAAATAAAAAGTAAGTGAACCGATACCACTATGAACGATTCATACCCATTTCACCCACAGTCCTCAACGGTTGTTTACGATAATCGCACAAACCCCAACCTAGTAGTCTGCATCGACCAACACAGTGCAGACCAGCAAATAGTGACTTCGAAGACTGATGCCATATTTTAGCTTGACTGTCCTTAGCATGGTCAAGTGAGTTATCACGCTAAGATTTTGTATGCGTGTCTCGGAGACACAACATTGTTCGAGAGCACAAGATTTTAGGGTTTGTCATTGAGACTCATTTCTCAAATTAACATATGGTGCGTATACTCAAAGCTGCATTGTTCAGCTTAGTGTGTTTTCATTAGACTTGGAATAGTATTTCGCTAAGCAGAATAGTTAGTAATGGTGGCAGTTGAAGACAGAAATTTATGGTTCATAGTAGAAGTAGAAGTACTAAGAATTAAAGAAAAATATGATTAAGTAAACAGTGATCTTGGGTGCTGTTAGAAGCAAGAAGGCGATAATCACTTCACAATTGCCTAAAGCGTAGAAGGATCCTTGAAGCATGTGAAAAGTAATTGGGTTAAGATTAGTTTTAGTGGTCTGGAAGCTGACAACAATGTCCAAGAGATCAGTCACGCACGAAATTTGTGTAAATAGTTTCTGTTGTGTAAGCTCCGTACTTGCTAAAGCATTATGACCGAATACCTAACTCCTTGAAGGTGAGGTATGCATTTACAAGGTCGACCTTTTATGACCGACGATAGGATAATTATCATGTTGGGAGAAAAACCTTGCTATTATCACAGCTCTACGTACAGTCAACAGTTCGATTTCACTCTCAGACCTTAGGTTTCCTGCATTTGGTCTTACTGCTTTTCAATCGACCTTCCTAGCACAGCAGGACCTCAAGAAATGATTGTTCAAGTCAGTATAACCCAACTGGTTAATCCCAACAAGCGAATCCGATCACCACGTCAATGTAGCAGTAACGGTCGATGTGTACTACACTACTGGGTAGGTATGTAACAACTTTCTACCTTCCCTATTTTATACTTGCCGCCATTCTTCAATCGTCGTTTGACCTTCATTAGTTTTACATTTACATCTAAATGCTTTGACAAGTTTATGTGATCAAACCGTATGAAATAATTACTGCAAATATATACTTTCCCAGATCAACTGTCTTCTTGTAACACCAACGAAAATCAGACAACCTACAGTATGTGTACTAAGAGGATAACAATGACGGGATATGAAAATACTTATGAAATGCAAATAAAAGTATTCAGTGTTGAAAAATGTTAAACACTGGTTAAAAAAAGCATTTTCTTGAAAACTGACTTGGAGAAACATAACACTAATTTGATGTACTACAGATAGTGGGGGATGCTAAACCATTAAACAAGTACAGAGCTATTTTCAACTGAAAACAAAAAGGAAAAATAGGAAGAAAACGACCTATGTTTCAGAATGAACGAAAGTCAGAAAAGTTGGGGTTTGATTATTATGCCACTAGAACGTGTGAAATAGGGATGATCGGAACATTTTAAAACAATTTGTAACTTAAAGTGGGAAGCAGCTGTAACCAAGATCATTGCCATTCACAAAAATAAACGTGTTTCACATCATTTTAAGTAACGTCAACTAACTTTATTTTTGGAACAACCGTAAGAATATATTCCCAAAGATTTAGGACTAGTTGATTTTCGAGAGGGATAGCCGAGTAATTGCAATAATATTTCTTTATCAGCTTCATGACTATCCTTATTCATTGCAGTGTTATAACAGCGACCAGCTTGTATTACGGGTTTTAAAGATATTTCATCATTTTCAATATTTTTATTCATATATTGATGGCCTACAGAAAAAGATAATTAAAAAAAACATGAAAATACCTAACCTCTAATATCTTGAGTAGCATAAATTATGTATATGCAATTATAGTGTTTTTATAACGAATATTAATAACAAATTAGTATTATTATTACAAATACATAGTGAGATGACAGGGCACGATAATAATACGAGGACTAAACTGAATGAAGTAGACCACCAAGTGCCATTAGTTACCAGCAAAAAAAAGGCTAATATATCTGTTATAAATTATGTCCACTGGTGACAAAATATTAAATTTTATTTGTACACGAACGAAGTGGGTCATGAAAATGAAAGAATAAATAATAAATAGTAAAATATTATCCAAAACATTGCAGATGTTTAAAACAGCCATTTATCTATGGTATAAACATGCTAGATAAAGGGACACATAACAACAGGGTGATTTAAATTGAGGTTAGATGGGATATGTTCAAAGAAAAGAACAAGATGTGACAGAACTACCGAATAAACAAAGGTAACGTTGGACACAATTCAAGCAAGGATATGAAGCTATTTAATGATATTACTAATATAAAATTACTGGGGTCGCTAGGTAATGTGCTCCTCACTTCAGTGAATCTTTACAACTCTGGAGCACGTCAGTTCACATGAATAATTTGTAGGTCTGGTAAAAAATTTGGCACATACGTCAGAAAATTTTAAAACGCTTAAGAGAAGGCAAAGAAACCTAGTGGTAAAAGGGGGCTAAAAAGTTGAAAGCAGTAGCTGAACTTCCAACTCGTCCGAGCCACTAGTATACTAATCACTAACATTAAGAAACGCCTCAAACGATAGGAAGAGTTTTACAAGGATCGATTCGGCTGGTCTGATTCTAAAGCCACTTTTATCAGACAGTCCCGCCTTCCTTCGATGGTGACAACTAAACCACACAATCAAGAGGACAGTAAGGAACCCCAACTTCTCCACCTCAACAAATCGCTAGGCCCAGAAGACTTATTCCCCTCCAGCTCTTTGGAAGGATGGTGGCGAACTGCTGATCATGGAGCTGATGGAACTATTAAAAAACTTCTGGAGAAGAGTGTTCTGTTATCGTGAAATGAAGTGATCGCTGTTCATATCTTTAAAAATGGTCCACGTAACCACTGTAAAAACTGATAGGGATAAGTCCACCCAGTTACATCACCAAGTCGGTAGTACTGAGGTTCGGTAATGTGTGTTCACGTGCACTGATGATAATCGATTTCACAATTCTGAAACACCGGCTTTGGTGGCTTGGTTATATCTTACGAACGTCGTCCCAGAGGCTCCCACACTGTCTATTAAATCATGACACTGGGAATGAGTGAAAAAAGCGGAGGTTAGTTAATGATGTGGTTGTAGGAAAAAAGTTGTATATGACTATCATCTGTCGATCCATCACGACTCACTGATTGGTATTCTAGAAATAATTCAAGTCACTGACTTGAGATGCGAACAGATATGATAAAATAATAACCAGTGGGGTTCATGCTGTAGTTTTTTATTAAACTCTTCATGAGTGAAATTATATTCCTTAAACAAAAGACACACATGGTTGCATTTTTATGCAATTATCTCGTTTAATCTTTATCTTTCGACGACAGTCAATTTTTTCCCTTAATTTCTTCACAATATTATGTTTTTAATTGTGTGGCCCCTACGCTTTGGTGCCCATTTGTACAAAATTTTGCATTTTTAAAAAGAGTTTTACACTGTTGCATCCGCTAGTTATCGTTAAATTGAAAGTTAACGAAATCAGATTTTGAATAAAATGTAAAAGGCGGTGAAGAATACAAAGATAGACCCAGAAATTTAAAAATTTATGAGGATAGCAATTTTTACTAAATAATTCAAGTACTTTCGTAGCATTTGTGGAACGGATGATTTTAGATGTGTGTTACATAACTCACGAGATGATCTGCTGCGACTTCCATTACATTGTGAACTGCTTAGGTTAGTTTTCTTGAGAAAATCTGCTGGACGACGAGGGGCATTTGGTCTAGGTGCAGGAGGCAGTAGCTGTTTCCCTGTGCGAAGATCGTTTCTTGAATGAAGTTGGGGCGATGACAACTTTACAACCTTGTCGTTGTATGCTTCTGATGATTTTTCCGCAGGAGTAGTATTTAATAACGAGAGAGCTTCGATAAGATCATTATTTTCTTTGGATTCTGGCTGCAAAATAACAGACAGTGAAAAGAAATTTATAATGATTTAGAAAACATGAACTTAAAGTGTTTAGATTTAAATAATACAAACATTATATTAGACTGTGAGCCACAAAAATTCATGAAGATTTGTATATATGAGGCGGAAATAAGTGTCGCTAAACCCATTAATATTATATCACAATAGTACTCAGCCTTACTTGAATTACTATTGTTTTGAACATACCAACCGACTACAATAGAAAATGGCGTGCATTCCAATTTATAAAACAAATCAATTAAAAGGTAAATAATAAATTATAAACTGATATTAGTGTACTATTCTTACTCTTTCAAATACTAACTCAATTATTTATTCGTAATTTTTACGTCAGATTTAGTCATGTTACGGGCATTCCATTTTCCGCTTAAGGAAGATACGCAGAGATACACAGAGAAGCAACAGACATGTTGGCGTACTGTGTGTATGAGCACAATCCCATTCATCACTGATATGTGCTTTAGAAACAAATGAGATTCGCCTAGATGGAGACCAAAAGCGATAGAAGAATCATTGAAATAAACTTTAAATCCTAAAAAAGTAACTGTATTTACAGTAATTCATGTCGAGATTTATTACAACTTTTCTGCTATTATGTAAATTTTGTCTGGAAACAGTAAGGGGTGTAGTCACGTCCAGATAAATCCTCAAGTCTGAACAGTAACTAAAGTTTGTCTTTATATCTGAGTTTTTGAGTTTCATAAATTATTCGCGTAACATGTAAATGTGGCATTTTTTTATAGGCTTATAGATTTAAGAGGACAATAATTACCTACATTCCATTAGAAGATGGATTTGGAAGCGAGAAATCGTCTATCATAAGTGCAACGAAGTTAGTAAATCACCCTAACTTTTGAGTGTAGAGTTAAGAGTGAATTCAAAATTGTCATGAAATCTGTAAGTTTGTGGTTACTACAATTGTAAGATTAATAAACAAAGTTAATATGATATATAAACGGAAGTGAACAACCTGACATTTTTCTACCACATCTTAAAGAAACTTTTAGTCGGAAAAATAAGGAAGAAGAACAGTAAGTTTACTCACGTAATTACACACTTTTGAGACTAATTTGACATCCTTTGATGGGACAGTGTATAAAGCAGGTAGATAGTGAGGAACTGGTAAAAGGTCACTTCGAACAAACTGAGTCAAGTTAAATAACCAAGGCCATGGTGCTCCATTAAGGACCAAGCAAACGCAGGTGCCCAGTGGTAAACCACCGACGCTCAAAAAAGATCGGCTTACAGACTCGAAGACACAATCATCAGCAGAAGGTATATAGAATCCTTTATTGTACCATCCGTTCCATTCTGAGGTAAGTTGGTGTCCAGCGATAACTGAAGCAACTTGTATAGGACTTGGATAAACCTCAACCATCCTACTTTTACCATCCAAACATGTACGCCGCGTTGGGCTACCAGAAAACATTGAATTAAATGGTCTATTGTAACTGGACAACAGAGGATTAGAACCATCGGAAAATGCATCGTGTGATAAAGAATTTACTTCCGTTATATCTTTTACCATTCTATCATTGCCACAATTATTGTAGAGAGATTCATTTGGAAATGCCTTAGAATGAATAAAGGCCGACTCATCAGCTTCCGATGAGGCTTTAGAATTTGATGTTACCTTTGAATTTTGTGTACACTTCTGTTTTGATTTTTTATTGACAAGTTCCTCAAGAGATACCTGACATGTTGCAATATGGTTTAGCTGTCGTAAACGTAATTCAAAAGCCCATTGACGTTGAGCAAACATATCTAGATGAGCCATTAAGTTGAGGGCAATCTGTGTACTACAAAAAATAGAGCAAATACATCAAGTATGTATATGTAATACTGATGCATTGCAATGAATTAAAAAATTAAAATTCCAACAAAAAAGGATTAAGAACGGACTAAAACTGTAACCCGTTGGTTACTCGCACAGAAGTCCTATTTATGCATATTATGCACTACTCACCACAACATTTAAGTCTAAGACGGGTCAGTATAAGTATAAATAATGTAGGCCATGTTTGTATCGGAAATAAATAAACAAAACTGATTTTTTCAATATGAATTAGCAGTCAGAATGTCACTTTTAGTGCAAGTAAAAAGGATTGGGAGCATAATCTGTATTCATAATTAATTTTAAGACTTGACTAGTTTAGACATCAATCTACTTCATAAGCAGATACATATAGTAATAATTTATATCATGAAAATAGACTTTAAAGTCATGGCATCAGACAACAATCTAAATGGAAAGTGGTAAACAGATTTTTGAATCCTCGGTAAACAGCAACAGGCAGTGTGGAGAAACGAACTTATAAACATTGACTTACTAACTGCATATGTGAAACCGTTGGCCAATACATAATAACTCATTTTGATAAACACGAGCTTCTCTTACAGTACCTAGAAGCGTATATAACTCAGCAGTCTGGTGGCAACCGTATAAAAGTAGTCGCGTTCCCAACCACAAATTGAGCAATTCATTATCTAAAAATAATCGATATTATAGCTGTCAATTACGATGGAATTAATGTATCATTATTAAGATGAAAAATTCCTGAAGAAACGAGTGTGCAAGTTTAGTCATCGTTTTTAGTACTTATAAAAGTATTATGTAAAGTAGGCTTAATCGAACATGCATGATAAATCATCAACTAAATAAAACTTAAAAAGCATAATGATAATTTACTCAAGTACCAAGTACAGATTTACCTATGAACCAAATTCTAATTGAGAGTCAGAAATAACACTTGACTGCCAAAACCTAATTAGGTGGAGCAAGGTTTAAACCTCAGACCTACTGTTGGGAAGCTAAATCCTCTAATCAATAAGCCACCTCTCATATGAAAGTATACTGATTACAGAGTCCAGTTAATTTTATCGGATATCAGTAAATTATCATCTTATAAGCAAAGATAAATTGCTTAGAACAATACGTTGAGATTTATTTTTCAATTATCCTGACGAATTTTAAATATCCTTTTGAAACATGATTCACTTATAAAGTTTTAAACAAATCCCAGTTAAAATGAATAATGATAGTTTCCGACATTAATTTCAGAAGAGATAGATTAGCACATTTTACATTCTGTAAATAATAAATAAAGCTAACACTTCTTATTAATCAAAGGTTCCAAAAACTTAATATTACCATCCTCAAAACTGTATACAACAAAGAATTAAGTGTAGGTTTAGTACAGTGAGTGTAAGGAATGCAAAAGGTGTCAACTGAAGTAAATAGAATAGTCACTTGAAATATCGATGATAAAATTCAGTGATACTATTCGAAGTAACACGGCGATTGAGAGCCGAATCTATATTACAAGGCTGTGATATTCAAGATTCGTCATATTAAAATAAAGTATATGATTGCATGAGGTACAATACTTATTAGTAGATATAAATAATATAAATGTAATTAGAAAGGTTTAGAAGCTTTAAAAAATAATTGCATATACCGGTTAATGCAGCAGAAGTCCAAGCAGCGGTAGACGCATCAATATCTGAAGGCGCAGATTTTAGATTTACAGAATTTTTTAACGTTTTAGGGTCTTCATTTTCCTTCCCAATGCCAGTTACAACGTTCTGATTTCTGGCGTACGAATTGTTTTGTAACTTTCGTTCACAACACAAGCGCATAAATTTTACCAATGTTTGACCATGCATACGAACAATAACTGAGGCATGTAAAGGAGATACAGGTGGTGAAGGGAACTTGTATTGAATTTCTGACTGAAGAGGCATACTAGTCGATCCAAAATTAGCACCAAATATACAGCGGGCATGAAGATGGAACCAATAAAAGTAACCACGAGCACAAACAACAGCCCATGACTTCCCTTCAAAAAACTCCTTATGTTCAAGTCGAATAAGATCCAAGTTTGCAGAGAACCTATGCCACTAGCAAAAACAAGAAGAATATTTCAACCGTTGCTACGAAATTTTCGAATGTTGAGATGGGTATTCATTTACTTACCGATAATAAGATGAGATAACATTACACTGATATACGTTAAGAAGTTAAATGCTCCTTGTTGGTGTGCGGCCAAACCAGAACGTAGCATCCGCCGATGGACTCGTTGACTGTTAGTTTGAGTCGTGTTGGTATCTGCAGACTACATGGTTGGAGTTCGTGCGAACGTCGTAACCAATGGTTGGAGAATCTGGGTGACATGGCTCAGAATCGGTCACAGTGGCTGTGTATTCCCTCCTTGTCTTCCCCTAAATTGTGAGCTTTAATTTATTTCATAGCTCTCCTCCCACAAAAAATTCTTTCAAACTGGACCATATTCAAAATATCCACTGTTTTTATCTTTACTATTATTCTCGTTGAAGTGATTACCACATCTACAGATTTGATGTCAATCCAGGTGTGCTGCTGAGGTGTGGCAACTTTGATTGATGCACACATGTACCAGTTTTATTGTTGTTCATACACATAAACATGCATACATCACTAAGAAGTATCACTTTCTTCATATCCGTCAGCACAACTACTAGGATCCAATTACCACGTAAAAAACCTCCAGTTATTGCATTTAGCAACAACGTACATTTTGGAGCACAGTTTTAGTATATTTGGAAGAGCATTTTGAAAAGCGAACGGCCTTCAATAGCAGAACTTAAGAAAACAATTATTCTAACCGGTGTAGCCCGATTAGTTTATCACGATAAGCAGCAGCTACAGTTATGCTTATGACGCAACGTGGACTAATGGACATACGTGTCAGATCCTATGTTGCATAACTGACTTTGTGTTTCGATCAATCACTGTAGGATTTGAATGCTTGGACCATGCTCGGAAGATTTTTAGCAAAAGAGGGTTTTATACAATAAGAAATTTTGCATTATTTGAAGAAAGATCTCGGTATCGTATTCTATAATTTTAATCATGAATTTTAAGGGGCCAACAGTGGGAACTCAGTTATTAAGATATAACAAATAATTCTAAGATGACCATGATGCTGAAATGAAATGCAATCGACCTGTAGTAAGAATCCCGCTCACCATTCTAACGCCTTGCTGTTTTCAGAACTGGCAGAGAGAAATAAACAGCCAGTTGTTACGAACACAGTACAATTTGACAGTTACTGGTAAGTTACGATTACCTCAAGAGAGTTAGGAGGATATTTTACTTAACGACCTTTCCAAAAAAACCGTGAGAATAAACTAGCTGCCGTCATATTGTATATTTTTGGTGTATGACATAAAGGATCAAATATTTTCGACGGGTTCTTTTATATATACTTGTAAACAGCGACTGAACTGGTAGTCATTATTACAATATTTTGACTGGTATCTAGCCAAAGTATAACACTTCATGAAAAACTTGAATCCAGATAAATAATTTTATAAAATATTTCGGTAGTAGTATATTTAACTTACGTTGCAATAGTGTTCTATGTAGGCTCTCCCAAGGGATACAATTACTGACTGGAAATGTGCATGTGGTGTGGGAAGTCGACCTGTCAAGCAAGCTTCATGTGACGACTCGAGAATCTCACGACTGTTCTGAAGAACTGAAAGAATATCGGTACGAACTGACTTCAAAGTATCATAAACTGAGGAATTCTGTTCATACGCAAAAATTTTTGAGAGACAGCAATTTATCAAAGCATAAGAAGCATCCAAAAATCTTCCACAGTTGTCGCTGATTGTAAACATTACTTTCCATATAGAGGACTCCAAATCGAACTGACAAAAATTGTAAAGACGCACGTACATTAAAATATTTGACTTTTAAAACGCTTAAAATTATCACCAAACTAGCTAGCAAATAATGAAAAATTGATACTAAAGGTTAGCAAAACAAATGATTTTTGAATCAGTCTAGACAAGACATGCTTTTAGATAATTTACCTAGCCCATTTAATACCACTGCTGGCGTTTGTATTAGTGGAGTCATAGTGTTTGGAAAACAGGTAAACCTCAAGAATACATATAGACAAGCTGCGAACGGTATCAAGGCGTAGCTAGCACCATCTGGCCTTGAATCTAGTTGACCTGAATTATCTGGTCATTGAACTCAATCAAACCTACATACACCCTACCTAAATAACTTAATTAAAATGAGTGAAAAACATCAAGGTTATTAGAATACTTACAAATTTCTGACAGGAAGCAAGAACTCCAAGGAGCTCGATTCGCGTCAGCATTTGACGAACAGATTGATCAGAATGTTTCGGAATACCTTCTAATGCCTTCAAACAGTTTTCAAGCTGTTTTGTAATACATTTCGAGTTAAAAACAGTTGGTAGTCCTGCGTAAACTTCCTCCGACTCAAGAAATTCAGATGTAAAGTTAGGTGTACTTTCAAATCGATCAACATCACGAACATTTGGAACTACTGATTGAAGCTAAACATCTTGACCAGAAAAATTATCTAGTTACCAAAGCAGTACATCTGGAAAGCTCAGAGAAGAATCCACTCAGAGAACACATAAAAAGTCCCGATTCAAAACCGGCGGGTGACTCAGTGTAATTAACCATCGTGACATAAAAATAGGTAAACTTTCCATTACAAAATTATCTTGTAATTAATTCTTACTTTTTAGACCGCAGATTTTGTTAGGTGTAACAATGATTTCTTAGAAAGATTGACCAACATTTGGGAAGAGCTGGGAAGGAATGTCCAGGACAGGCTGGTCGGCGGTCTATACTCCACACGGGGTAACAGACGTTGATCAATCGATGTATGTTTTAGTAGACACAACTAGTTAAAAGCACTTGGTCAAGCATCACCACCAGATCACGACACGACGTGGAAACAACTCGCTCTCTAGTTAACTGGTCTAGGCGTTCCCATCCCATTAGCGCTCCTACACTTACGATCAATTATAACTTCCCCTCCATCCTTCATCACCTTCTGATTTATTCGTATTCGTACGAGTGAATTTAATCGTTAGAAGTTGCTCTGGTTATACGATAAACGTTACTTCGTCGCATTTTAGAAGTTAAAGTTAAACTGTTATGTTTATCAAAGAAGTTGCTTGTGGTATGCTTGTGATGTGCCAGGATAAACGTACTGGTTATTGTTTTTTGCTGCGATGAAGACTTTGTTCATCGTTACACTCATTGTGACCCTCCTTTTATTTCCGCAAAGTTGATCTGTTAGTGGTTTCATGAGAAAGACACAGTTAAGTATAAATCCTTTGTAAAATCTTAACGATCCGTTAAAAACTCGAAAGTGCTTATTGGCGGTTGGTCGCGGATACTCCAGAATAGCCACCACCTAGTGCTTTTGGCGTTGTATGCCATTAGCTTCAATTGTATGCCCCAGAAAGTCCAATGATTCTGTTCCAATTTGGAATTTCTGCATATTTACTGTAATTCCATATTGTTGCAGTCTTCCAAAGGCCGTGACTAGATGTTTCATATGAGTTTCCTCACCTAGGCTAGCTATGAAGGAATCATCAGCGGATGGATTGACATAGTCAAGCCCACGAAACACGTCATTGATGAAACACTGAAATGTATGTGCTGCATCTCTCAAACCAAAGGGCATTCAGAGGAATTTGTAAAGCCCAAATCGGGTTACGATATCAATTTTTGAAATGTCGTTTTCATCCATCGGTATTTGACTTCATGTCTTTACTAAGCCAGGTTTTTGAAAATACAATCATTCTTTCCAAGGTAGCCGTTAGGTCGTGGATGCGTGGCGAAAGGTAACAACCAGGTGTAGTTTGAGCTTTCAGTCATCGGTAATCACTGGTGGGACACTTTTACGGGACCATATGTAATGGAGATGACCATGAGCTACTGGATGGTCAGATTATTCCCAGGTCTATCATATAATCAAACTCATTTTCTGCAATCGTTAATTCTTCGGGTACTAGTTAACGTCTTACAAAGCATACAGCTTGACCTGTAGTCGTATTGTGATAGATGACATTGCTGGTTACACATGGTAATTTCGACGTTACTTTATTATGATCTGGATACTTGTCAAGTACTGGCTAAAAATAAGGGTTGAGCATGTATTTAAAGTGAAGAGTACATAGGCCACAACCTAAAAGAGTGGCTTCCCGAACGTATAGCTTTGTGTTGCTACCCACTAACCCCTTTTTGCTAAAGTCCACAAGTTTGTGGTGACTTTGTAAGTCTAAGCCTATGACAGCACTTTCACATTGACGATGGTGAAAATCCAGTGTATGTTTTTTCGTCTACTTACGTTTAAGTAGACGTATCTTGCACCATACGTGGCTATTTCTTCCCCATTGGCTGCTCGCAATTCGCATGCAGCTTAACGTTGGTGATTGGATAAAATTGCAGCGAGGACGCTGACTTCTGCACCAATATTGACAAAGTAGCGAACCTTAGTTATCACACCAGTGATCAATAACAGGCGGCTATTTCCACCGGCTACGGTTGCCGCCAACGCGTGTCAATGGGATAGTTTCCCAGTGCATCAACGGTAGGTTTGTGGCTAGGCAAATAATATGGATCTCTACAGTTTTTCGAGGCATTGCCATAGGTGTTGTGGTACCATCACCAATGTAGATTTTCCCTTTCGTCGAGGTCAAAATGATGATCGCTGTGAAAGACTTCGTTATCGTAAAATTCTTGGCTTATGTCATTTCCGTAGGTCGAATAAGACGTGATAAAGTATTGCACAATTTTGTAAATTCGTTTACCGTCGCATGAGGTTGTTCTGTAACGGATAAACCTCATTGTGACGAGTTCTGAGGATCTCCAGAATTCGACCAACATTAGAAGCAAGTTTGTTTACTGGGTTGATATGAAATTTAACCAAAACTGATTGTACTTGTTGTGACAGTTTTGATGGGAAGAGTTGACGGGAAAATCTTCGTCATATACTAGGTGCTCTTCTTTAGTGAGCACGACGATCATAACTGTGAGCTCATTCCTGTTCGTAGTCTTTAACAGCGTGTTTTTGCATAATCATGTTTTTCTAGCATACTTTTCAGTGTACAAAGTCCATTATCGAATGTGGAGACGTGTCCGACAGACATCTTGTTAAATAGTTCTACACCACCGAGCTTGATAATGGTTAAGGGAAAGAAATGTTGTCACGAATGAGAGAAATCATTAGCCAGTACACTATTGACGAAGATTTTCCCGTCAACTCTTCCCATCAAAACTGTCACAACAAGTACAATCAGTTTTGGTTAAATTTCATATCAACCCAGTAAACAAACTTGCTTCTAATGTTGGTCGAATTCTGGAGATCCTCAGAACTCGTCACAATGAGGTTTATCCGTTACAGAACAACCTCATGCGACGGTAAACGAATTTACAAAATTGTGCAATACTTTATCACGTCTTATTCGACCTACGGAAATGACATAAGCCAAGAATTTTACGATAACGAAGTCTTTCACAGCGATCATCATTTTGACCTCGACGAAAGGGAAAATCTACATTGGTGATGGTACCACAACACCTATGGCAATGCCTCGAAAAACTGTAGAGATCCATATTATTTGCCTAGCCACAAACCTACCGTTGATGCACTGGGAAACTATCCCATTGACACGCGTTGGCGGCAACCGTAGCCGGTGGAAATAGCCGCCTGTTATTGATCACTGGTGTGATAACTAAGGTTCGCTACTTTGTCAATATTGGTGCAGAAGTCAGCGTCCTCGCTGCAATTTTATCCAATCACCAACGTTAAGCTGCATGCGAATTGCGAGCAGCCAATGGGGAAGAAATAGCCACGTATGGTGCAAGATACGTCTACTTAAACGTAAGTAGACGAAAAAACATACACTGGATTTTCACCATCGTCAATGTGAAAGTGCTGTCATAGGCTTAGACTTACAAAGTCACCACAAACTTGTGGACTTTAGCAAAAAGGGGTTAGTGGGTAGCAACACAAAGCTATACGTTCGGGAAGCCACTCTTTTAGGTTGTGGCCTATGTACTCTTCACTTTAAATACATGCTCAACCCTTATTTTTAGCCAGTACTTGACAAGTATCCAGATCATAATAAAGTAACGTCGAAATTACCATGTGTAACCAGCAATGTCATCTATCACAATACGACTACAGGTCAAGCTGTATGCTTTGTAAGACGTTAACTAGTACCCGAAGAATTAACGATTGCAGAAAATGAGTTTGATTATATGATAGACCTGGGAATAATCTGACCATCCAGTAGCTCATGGTCATCTCCATTACATATGGTCCCGTAAAAGTGTCCCACCAGTGATTACCGATGACTGAAAGCTCAAACTACACCTGGTTGTTACCTTTCGCCACGCATCCACGACCTAACGGCTACCTTGGAAAGAATGATTGTATTTTCAAAAACCTGGCTTAGTAAAGACATGAAGTCAAATACCGATGGATGAAAACGACATTTCAAAAATTGATATCGTAACCCGATTTGGGCTTTACAAATTCCTCTGAATGCCCTTTGGTTTGAGAGATGCAGCACATACATTTCAGTGTTTCATCAATGACGTGTTTCGTGGGCTTGACTATGTCAATCCATCCGCTGATGATTCCTTCATAGCTAGCCTAGGTGAGGAAACTCATATGAAACATCTAGTCACGGCCTTTGGAAGACTGCAACAATATGGAATTACAGTAAATATGCAGAAATTCCAAATTGGAACAGAATCATTGGACTTTCTGGGGCATACAATTGAAGCTAATGGCATACAACGCCAAAAGCACTAGGTGGTGGCTATTCTGGAGTATCCGCGACCAACCGCCAATAAGCACTTTCGAGTTTTTAACGGATCGTTAAGATTTTACAAAGGATTTATACTTAACTGTGTCTTTCTCATGAAACCACTAACAGGTCAACTTTGCGGAAATAAAAGGAGGGTCACAATGAGTGTAACGATGAACAAAGTCTTCATCGCAGCAAAAAACAATAACCAGTACGTTTATCCTGGCACATCACAAGCATACCACAAGCAACTTCTTTGATAAACATAACAGTTTAACTTTAACTTCTAAAATGCGACGAAGTAACGTTTATCGTATAACCAGAGCAACTTCTAACGATTAAATTCACTCGTACGAATACGAATAAATCAGAAGGTGATGAAGGATGGAGGGGAAGTTATAATTGATCGTAAGTGTAGGAGCGCTAATGGGATGGGAACGCCTAGACCAGTTAACTAGAGAGCGAGTTGTTTCCACGTCGTGTCGTGATCTGGTGGTGATGCTTGACCAAGTGCTTTTAACTAGTTGTGTCTACTAAAACATACATCGATTGATCAACGTCTGTTACCCCGTGTGGAGTATAGACCGCCGACCAGCCTGTCCTGGACATTCCTTCCCAGCTCTTCCCAAGTTCTATTTAATCCTTCTATATTTGTTTCCAATTTTCGGCGCAATATGTCCTTGGTTTTATTTTCTTTGGTCTTCAGGATTTCTAGTGATCGGTCTCGCGACACGTTTTGACGAATTCCTTATTATGTGTCCTATTCATCTCTAGCGACTTTTGTAACTTATCTCTCGACTGGAAGCTGATTGGTTAACTCCCATAGAAGGTTGTTGATAGCATCTGGCCAACAACTCTGAAGTATTTTACACCGACAGTTGTTCATAGATACTTGTATCTTTTGGACGATTCGTTTCGTCGTTTTTCATGCAAATTTAATCTACATACAACAGAACTATCTTCACGTTTGTACTGAAAAATTCGACTTTTATGTTAACTGATAGTCGGTTTGGGTTCCAAATGTTTTTAGTTTTGGAAATGCTGCCCTTGCCCGCCTTTCAAATCAGCGCCTTCACATCCACATCAGCCCCTCATTGTTTATCGATGATGCTGCTCAAATAAGTAAAGGTTTCTACATTTTCAAAAATTTCTCCATCAGGTGAAATTGGGTTAGTGTTCGTTGTTTTATATCGGAGAATCTTTCTTTTTCCTTTGTGTATGTTGAGGCCTACTGCTAACAAGGCTGCTGCTACCTTGTCTATCTTTATCTATATTTGAGGATATATATGAGATAGGAGAGTCAGATCATCTTCAGTTTCTAAGTCATCTAGTCATATCGATGTTGTCAATTGTATCCCGAGAGCGCCTTGAGATGTAGCAGTTTCCTTGATTCAGTCAACCATCAACAGGAAGAGGAAGGGCGACAGTAAGCATCCTAATCTAACACTGGTCTCCACTTCGAATGAATCTGTGGGCTGATATCCATGCAGGGTTTTACAATGTAGTCCGTTGTAAGAATTTCGAATGATGTTGATTATCTTCTCGGGTATGCTATAATGTCGTAGAAGGCTCCATACAATTTTCCTATCCTTGCTGTTGAATGCTTTTCCATAGTCGAGGAAGTTGATGGTAAGTGGGGAACTTCATTTGATTTATCATCCAACAATGAACTTTGGAATAGCCATCTAGTAGGTACACGATCAGTCTTTATGGAATCTGGCCAGTTGACCTTGTAGTTGGGCGTAGACTGGATTTTTTATTCGGTTCAATTGCACTTTGTTAAAGACTTTTCCTGGTACTGAAAGCAGAATGATGTCTCTGTAGTTTTCGTAATTGCTAAGATCTCTTTTCTTTGGTATCTTGATGGAGTATCCTTCTTCCAAGTCGGCTTGCTCTTGTTTTTCATCCCAAATTTTTCTGAAGTGAATATGGAGTACCTCTGCAGTTGCTACTATATCTGTCTTCAGTGCCTAAGCTGGTATGTTGTCTGGCTCTGCTAACCTGGCACTCTTAATTTGTCAGTGGGCCATTTTGGCTTATTCGACTGTTGGTAGGTCGGTGTTTATGGGGAGATCTCTGGCTGCTTCTTTGATGACTGGTGGGTTTATTGGGACTGGTCTACTCAACAGCTCTTCGAAGTATTCTACCCACCTGTTTCGTTGTTCTTACATCACAGTGATTGGTTTGCGATCTTTGTTCTTGTTTGGGCGTTCTGGCTTACTGAATTTCCCAGCTAGCCTCTTCGTTGTGTCATGTTGGTATCTCATTTTTTTTCTCTTGCAGCTTTTTCCGCCGTCATTGCTAGGTTCTCAACATTTTTCCGCTTATCAGACCTAATGCATCTCTTTACTTGCTTGTTGACTTCTGTGTATTCCACCTACGCCTTGACATTCTCTCTTCTTATCCGGCTGTTATAAGTCGTTATTTTTTGCCCCTTCTTTCTTAGATCTTGTCTAGAGTGCCAACAGAGATCCGTTCTTTGTAGTGTTGTTTCTTGCGACCCAAAACCTCCTAACATGTTGAAGTTGTTGTTTCTCTAATCTCTTTTCAGTCGTTCTCTATACTGGTTTCAACTTTTTCTAGTAGATTGTGAAATGCTTTGAACTTTTTGTTCAGAGTTACTTTGAATTCATTGCGTTTGTTAGTATCCCAAGTAATGGGCTGTTAAACTTTTGTAATACTGTTGCTCCAGTTTTCCAGTGCTTCTTCAGCTTCAGTATCATTTTAGTCATTACCAGACGATGATCTGAAACTATGTCAGCTCCCCTCCTTCCTGTTACGTTTTCAATTGCCCTTCTTAACTTTTTATTGATACAGATGTGGTCGATTTGGTTTTGCGTAATGCGATCCGGTGAAACCTATGTAGTTTTATGTATGCGTTTGCGGGTAAATATAGCGCCACTTGTAATCATTTTGTTGAAGGCACATAGGTTTACAAACCTTTCATCGTTTCTGTTCCTTTCTTTCAATCCATGTCGTCCCATATCTGGTGTTGTCCATTCCAACCTTGGCGTTGAAGTCGCCCATCAGAATTATCATGTACTTGGCTAAGTATTTTTTGATGGTTGATTGCAGCCTTGCATAGAACTGGTCTTTGTCATCTTTGTGGCTGTTGTTGGTGAGTGCATAGCACTGGATGACATTCATCGTGATCCCTCTCCTTCTTTATCTTAGAGGATGTTTTGATTATTCTAGATTCATGCCTTTTTTATCCTATACGAGCCTTTAATGCTTCTTGGGACAGCATTACTGCTACTTCTAGTGTGTACGAGGCGTTTTCTTTTTTATGACCGAAGTACGAAAACACTTCTCCTGAGGATAATTGTTGCTGTCCAGCTTGTAACCAATGGGTTTCACTTTTTCCAAGTATCTTCAGGTTGTCTTTTCATTTTTTCAGCTATTTGCATGCTTCTCCCTGTCTTTCAAGTCACGCTAATATTCCATGTACTTATATTTATAGTTGCTCTGGTTGTCAAGAGGGACATCAGCCTCGTGGCTTCTGAGGAAACTAGGCTTTTTCCATGAGGTGGCATAACTCTTAGAAATGAAGAAATTCCAACTCCGATAATAAAGTTAAAACGGTTATAGAGTCTTTACTGGTTAGCTATTTTTAAGTATGGTTGTTGTTTTACGGGATGGGGTTACTATCCCTATGCTCAACCCTCCATTTTTATCCAGGCTCGGGATAGGCAGTAACCCTTGGGGGTCCCAGGCGGAGTTATGTAACTACTTGTTTCGGGAATTATCTACCGCTAGTAGCTTCTGTTCTCCTCTCTTTAAATAAAGACCTGAAAAGGACTTATCATACTAATTGTCTGTAGCATTCACACTTTGGCTTTGTGAAGGTATCCTGCACATTAAATCATTTTAAGAGAATGTTCATATTGTGATTCACAGTGGTTTGTACTTACTTATTATGAAGGCACTGCGTTCTGATTTTACTTTGCTAATTTCTCCATGACTTTTGTTGTCTAGCACCTTTACAATTATCAGTCATCACTGAGGGCTCGTAACAAGATTGAAAACGGCAAGACGAACGATCTAAGAAATCAACTATTTTTGATGTACGCCACTCGAATTGTTATATGACTCTGCTGCTACTTCCAAAAAATTAAATTAACAACCTGCTAAAACTGGACCACCATTCTTAAAAATTTCAGGGGTAAGCCTATCAGGACCTGCTGCTCTTCCTCGCTTCAGATTTCCTATAGCCTTCTCAACGTCAAAAAGATTAGGAGGAGTTAAGTCGATTTGCCATTCAGAATGACTGGGGATCGTGGGCAACCGAAGTGTGGCTGAAGGCCAGTTAAACTGATCCCTAAAGTGTTCTGCCCATCGGTCCAATCTCCTGGACTGAGAATGAATTATAATCCCATCCTTTTCCCAGATAGTCTCACTCACATTCGGATTCCTAATACCAGTGTCCTTGATAAGTCGAAAAAGTTTCCTACTGTTGCCTATCGCCTCTGCCTTTTCCATGGTTTTCGCTTTCGCCACCCACCACTGTTCACGGTCGTTGCGTAGGCTTTTTATCAGCCTGCGCCTAAGCTCACTTCGCTCTTCATAATGTTCAGAGCCAGGTGGGATGAGTTTACGAGCATCCATCAGTTTGGTGGATGTATGGAACAAGCTACTGACAACGTTGAAGATTAACGTCGTTCTGTATAGGGGTTGTCGGTAGTTGAATAACGCACGAATCCGCGATAAGAAGGCCAATAACAATTTATTGGTGCAAAACGTGGTACTATATTAAACAATAAACAAAATTTAATATACAAACCTCAACAGTTCCCTTTCCCTATACAGCCCAAAGGATTCAAGCAATTGTACAATTATTCTATAATATAACAAATAGATAGTGAAGAGACAGTAAATTAGTTACTTGTCCAAAGAAAGTGTTCCTAGCAAATAAAGGAACCAAACGTGGGAAATCAACCAACTGAGCCAATTCACTCAGACAGACAGGAAACATTAAGCCAATATGGCGTACAACAAAACCTTGAACCCCAACAAAACAAACTGAAGGTCAACGGGATGTAATATATACTACCAAAAGGACATGTAATAACCTAATTGTGGGTAAAATTCCATAACTGTTATAAAAAATAAAGAGCAAACAGATAGAAACATGAACTGTTACGGAGACAGAGCACAACAAAGAGATAAATTCAAATTAAGGAACTGTTCAATACAAAAGAAACATGGAGGGATTTTTATACAAGCAAAAAATAGATTTTACAGTGGATGCTACTGAAATCCACGGCTTCATCCTAGCCTTATGATTTACCTTACTAGCAGATATCACTGCTGTTTCCACAGCCTTTTTGATATCATTCCAACCTGCTCCCGGATGGGAATCGCTTACACGGTCGCCTAACTGTTTTTCTAGTTGTTCCTGAAATATATTCTTAGCTTTATTATCATTAAGTAAAACCTTAAGAGGCTTCATAGCAATGTCTTTCCTACGTCCAGTAAGCCTCAAACAAATACGCGCTCACACTAAAGCATGATCTGAATCTAAACATGTGCCCCAGAACGAGCGACAGTCATCTATCGAACCCCTCCATCGGTGGCTGATGGCGATGTGATCTAGTTGGGTCCAACGTTGAGACGATTTTGGGGGTCGCCAGGTCAAAAGATGCTTTTCCTTATGCCTAAAGTTAGTATTCGCTAGAAACAGGCGGTTATCTGAACATAGTTGCAACAGACGATCGCCATTATCTGTTCATTGAGCCGTAACACCATAACATCCACCCAAGTGTCTCTCATTTTCACTTAGTCTACCTACTTGAGCATTAAGGTCACCAGCCATTATAACTATATCAAAGCGCCTAGCTTTTTGGAGGAGGTCCGTAAGCTTGCTGTAAAACTCATCTTTCACCTCGTCTGAACTGCAGTCAGTGGGGGGCATAGGCAGATACGACAAAGAGGCAACGACGAGTGTCCCTATCTTTCCGAGTCCTAACTGTCCCGTTTAGTCGGACAGCGCACAAGCGAATATCTACAGGGATCCAGTCTAGGAGAGCTAGTTCTGCCCTACGACTCAATGCTACACCTACACCAGCGAGACCCCGGGAAGCAGCATCAGGGCTACCAGATACACGAAGAGTAAATCGGGCTGCTTCTTTGTTTTGATACGGTGAAATCAGGTTTATAATTTTACTAGGATCCTGTATGCGCGTTTCCGAGACGCAGCATACATTGATTAAGTGAGATTCTAAAGTCTTAGCTAAGGAGGCCTGTTGCCCTATTTGACTTAATGTCCGTACATTAAAAGCCCCAACATATAGTCTAGAACGGGGTTTCAAGAGACCAGGAATGACTTTTCGTGAGCTCGCATCGTTTGCATTAGCGGTGCAGTGAGATGAAGGGATGTGGGTAGAGTTATTCGTAGAGATAAGAGAGATATTATAGGGTGTAGAAAGGATTTGATTTTGACCAATTTGGACTCTCGTGCTTTTGTGGGTATGAGGGTGGTTGTCACTTCCCGGCTGCCCACACCGTGGAAGGGTGTTTCTTGAGGAACCTGAAAAAGAAGGCAGATTAGTGTCGGTCTCAGAGACCTGAGAGCGTGACCGCAGAGCCCAAGGAACAACTGCTTGAGGCCTGTCACGCACGGCCTTTTTATGAAAAGTTTTTTGAGTATTAGCTCCGCACTTAAAAGCCCTTAGTGGGCACCCATACCGCCGGAGACGGAAATCCGTGAGGTAGGGTGAGGTGTGACATTTTTAGGGTCGACCTTTTCTAACCCCTCCTTCCTTGTGAGAAGGCAGCATCGCTGCAGATGCTGGTTGTCCGAGGGAAACACCTTACTGCTGTCACACCCCTTTGCAGTCAGCAGTACGACTTCGCCCTCAGACCTTGAGTAGCTGCTTTTAGTCTCATCGTTCTCAAATCGACCTACCTAGCATGATAGAACCTACAGGAACATATGTTCCAGCCAGTATAGCTCAGTTGGGTCATCACAATAGGCAACCCCGACCACCACGACAAGGTGGCAGCTACGGTTGGGTCTACTCCTTATCAAGAGTCTTGGCACCAGCGTAAGTCACTCCCTACCTGCTGCAAAGGCCTCAACAGTCTTTCATTCCACCAGTAGGCAGCAAGATAAGCTGATACTGGGACCTCTCTTACAACATTCAAAATATACATCTGGTGCCATCATGAAAATTCCAACATATTGAAGCCCCCTATCATCCAGAGGGGAAGAAAACTAGAAAAAGTTTAGAGATGGGAGATCAAATGGATTATCCGTTTGCGAAGCAAGCCGTATGAAGAAAAGCTTACAAGTTTAAACCATTTCTCATTAAATTACAAACGACTTCAAGGGGATCCGATAGCTGTCCACAACAGTGTCAGCACCCAAGGACACCATGCAAACGTACCCTTCCTTACTTAAAAAGTCCCAGGTCAAAGGAGAACCTCCCCCTGAAATCTCATACTAAAGAGTGGCTATATGCGTGGGATATCATTTATTCCTACCCAAGGTATTTTCGGCTTGGAATATCCTTCTAGCTAATGTTTCTCAAGCTCCTACCCCCAGTAAAGAGTTTTGAAATGAGACTAGATTATTTAGACGGTTTTAATGCCCTACTGTCACTTACCTGAGCTCTACTCCACTGTCCACTCTCCTACTATCCACCAATCGGCTTGTTTTCGCATTAGCTGGTAACCTATCAGCTTTCACAACTTCTTTATAATTATCAGTTTGGATCCATTATCATTATAACTACCCCTATTACTATTACTATTTTCCCCATTGTTATCACTATTCTTTGTATTCCTGCCTCTTGCGATTACTCTTCTATATCTTTCCCCTCTCATTAGTTACTGTATATTTTTCTCCCCATAAACCTGTACCACTTTTCTCGTTTTTCCACGTATAACCCTTCTGGCTTCTAAAATGTCTGCACTTGCTACTACCCACTGAGAAAAAATGAGAAAAAATAAGAATAATAAATTTTTAAGATAAAAAAATGCATAACAACCACTTACCATCCACAATCTAATAACCTGGTAATAAGATTTAATCGACAGCTGAAAGCGTCTCTTTAGGATATGAACATCCCGCAGTGGATCGACGCTTTACCATTAGTGTTACTCGGAATTCGCAGCACTTTAAAAGCAGATGTTAGGTGCAGTGATGCCGAATTAGTCTACGGAACAACATTTCTGCTACCAGGTGAGTTCGTGAAAACCGCTCCCACTTCGACAAGCCTGGATCTTAATTCCTGCGTAAACCATCTTACAAATGCTATGCCTTCAAACTCGATAACAATCGACAGATGATTTTATCCAACGCACCTTCAAATATAGTATACACATTTTTGAACGTCATGGGCACTGACGTCCAGAAACCGAACAACATTGCAAGCTATCAAAGGAACATTTAACAGTATCTAACGCATTGGGTTTTATCTTTTGGCAGTTACGTCTTAGAGTCCTTACAAACCCAATGGGTAGCAGGGGGCTGTAACGCTAAATACTCCCCTAAACAATTAGTTGCATAGGCTTTCGACATTGATGCTAACCATGTTTGTTTAAGTGAACACGACTAGTTGAAGGAACTCAGTCATTCATCACCACCAGATCACGACACGACACAACATGGGAAGCATTTATCTTTATTTTGCCAGCCCAGATGTTACTATCCCATTGACGCCCTGCTTACGATCAAATATAACTTCTCTTCCATCCTTCATTGCCTTCCGATTTATTCTCATTCGTAAAAGTGGGTTCAATTGTTACAAGTCTCTCTGGTTATGCGAAAAACGTAACTTCATCATATACCGGGTGCACTTGACACATATAACAGAAAACGAAGAAAGGGAAGTTTGTATAATTCTCCTGCTTACTCTATCATGGACAGTGTAACTGAGTAGTTAAATAACTAATATGGGACGCCATAAAAACCTGAATCCGAACCAGCAACGTTAAGATGCGAGCAATAATGAACCTCTGGGTTTATACAATCTCACCTTAATGATATTGGGTATTGAATTAATTTGCACTCTCTTGGCGCATAAATATTGGATATTGGATATAGTCGTTTGCACGTTTTTCAAACGGTGTGGATGAATACCAAGAATGTGTATGCTGTTTTCTTAGAATCATATTTTACCTCACTATTTCATCATGCCGTCAGGTGCATTTTCTAAAAGAGTTTAATTTGACTTTGATCCTAGCTCAACAAAGTTGGTTTTCTTGATGTTAAACTCCTGTACATATAACTGGAATTATGTAGGCTAGCTGCAGGAAAATTTTAGAGAAGTTTAATAAAATAAATTTAGTAAGTTTCGGGGAACTTTTAATCTGTTGCCTTGAATAGTCTTGTACTTTTGCCTATCAACGTCACTATAGCCGCTCTTGAACTTAGAAAATGTCTTGTCAAAATATTTTGATCGAATTTAATATGACACGAGAATTGTTTAAAGTTTATCTTGTATTTATGATTTACTCATCCACTGGAGACATGTAGCCGATTCCACATCCTGACCTGGTTCGAATCCTTTTATTGTCAAGATGGGCCCTCGTTCTAGTTTTAGATAGTCAACTGTCATCCATTGTTTTTGCTTGTTTGTTTGGTGTGTGATATGTGAGAATTAAGGCGAAAAAGTTGGTCACTAACAAGTAAACGGCCTACACAACTTTCCTTCAGTCGTTTGTAGCATCCAGCTAAATATATTTTTGTGTCGGTAATTGAATATGAGCATGATGTTTTATTAGACAAATTACCTTTTCTTTAAACTGGTGGTTTAGGTTTTTAGTATCAGTTCACTGTCTTGAGTCACAAGTACAATAACGGTTTGTGAATGTGTAACTATTTGCTCCTGGTTTCCAATGAAGGAATTCAACAACTATGACTCACAAATTTTGGACCAGATACACAATAAGTTTAGCCGTCAAGCGCGGTCAATTTACATTATACCTTATCGTATAATTCTAGATGTTTACACTTTTAATACATAATTTATCTGTTGGAAATTGTTTTAGTAAATTACTTATGAAAATCACATGGTTGCATAGATCTAAGTTGGATCACCCACTCATCATTTCCCTCGTGGTTTAGCTACCTATTATTTTTCAGATTCAAGCAAGTAGCTAAATTATGTTGCACCTCTCTGTCTGCTCGGTTGTTCTACTTATAACTGATTTTAATCCGTATGAAAGCCATTCATCATTTTAAGTCAAGCGAGACACATTTCTAATTGTAAGCGAAACTGGCTTCAGATCTAGTTCATCAGTATCGGCACTTAATTTTTGACTAGGTAAACGATATAACTCATTTTCAGTCTATTTGATATTCCTTTGTCCCTACATAGTTTTATGTTAAGCTTAGCTGGTTCATTTCAGTCAGCACTGGTTTTCATTGATCACCCGCGTTTACAAAGCACCCCAAAGTATCGCTTTAATTAACACAGTAGTCGCTTTTATTGCTAATTCATAAGCAACTAGAGTGTAATTCGTGGTAATTTGACTTAAGTAACATTCCGTTTCCACTGACACTACTGGTAATCAGCACTTGTAAAGTAAAAAAGACTCAATTCGAACATGCTACCATTTGCCATTGCTGTTATCAGGTACTTGATCCTGGTTAAGCCGAATCCAGAGGTAATACCCATTTCTACTGGGACAGTGATTTTAAATCTAGTGTTCATAAATGGCATTGTCTGTGATGTAAATAAGGGTTCTACAGAAAACGTTCGCTACACCTAAGCTATATACTCTAGTTCACAATCCTCCAATCATAGCCTAAAGTAAAATGAACTACTTGGTTACACCCTATTGGGTATTTATTAGCTCAGCTGCTCATGTGGAAATAGATATATCGGCCCTAGTCAAGCAAGTATGCCTCCAAACACTGTCCTCCATGTTTAGTTAAAGGACAACTCAGTTACTTAAGATTTGTTCCTACTCATTTATTTGGTATATGACTGTGTAGACATGTATTTAGGCCTTTCAGTTGTGTTGCGTACTTACCAATTTTCTACATGATTTGCCTAAGACTGCTGTGTGCAGCCATTAGTATTAATCGCATCTAACCGAATCCTCATGTTGTTTATTGTCCCCATTAAATATTCAATGACACGAAAACATTGATTCAATCCCAAATTAGAACAAGACTTGAGCAGAAAAGAATATATATATTTATATGGGCGGAAAAATCTAACAATAAAAGGTAATAGATATTATGTAGAATATACGTAAGAAACTTCTCATACTCTGTCTATTGTTCATCTGCATTAATTTGTTGAAAATTAACTGCTTATTTCCAGTGTTCTCGGACTATAATTTTCTGACCTGGTAATGTGAGTTACGCTTCTTCAGGTTAAAATTGAGTTGAATTTATTTGTTAGACTAATGTATTATGACTTTTGATGCCTTGCAGCATTTTAAACTCATCCACCAATGTCGTATTTTTTTGTTAGGGTCTTGGTCAAGTCTAGACAAAATCCATTTTCTAATGTTATCGTCTTCTGTTGACTAAAGAGCTCTTGTGATTACTGAACATTTAAACTGGCTTACTTCAGCTCAACTTAAAGCATTCGCAGTCTTCGTTCAATACTAATCGATTTGACGCTTTACTAAATTGAAGCACTCGTTACAAATGCCAAATAATTAAGATGATCCACCGCTTATACGTGACAGTTACGTTACTGTTTTCTGGAAACAACTCTTAAAACAACTTCGACATTGTTCAGTATAATGTGAATGTTCACTGGATCACACCTAAGGTATTAATAATCATACTTACTATACATAATCCTGACTAGGAAATTCTACCTTGAATGTATCGTCTCACCTCTTAAACCATATACTGAAATTGTCTCTACAACCATTAGCTCTTATGGAAGTGGTGTGCCTTACTACCTAGTGCACAAGACATATTACTGGTCTGGATTTGTTTTTATCAGTAATAAGTATAATAAACCATCTCGTTAGATTAAGTTTGAGTATGATTTACAAAGTCCTTGTTTATTTTTCGTTTAACTCATTTGATATATCTAAAATAACAGGTTTTATGCCTTTGAATAATCTTGCTTCTCATTTTCTTCAGATTACACGTTTCACTAGAAATTACTACTGTATTAATACTATATTTCAAACTGAATCTGTTTGAGCTGGAAGTTTTGTTTCATTGACTTTGAGATCGGTCGTGATGGATTGCGAAGCGTCTGAAGAAAACAATTATGATAGTGATTTTATCGACGAAGACACTGAGTCACGTCTTTATAGTGCAGTTTTTTTTGAGTCGTCAAATTATACACCTGTATCGCGTAATTTAGCACCAGAACAAATTGATCCTATTATTAACACTGTTTCGTATTTATGTGATTCTGAATCATTTAAAAGTCCTACATCCCTAAATGTCAGTGGTACAACTGCCGTGATGGCAAATACATCGATACCCTCACTTCGAAATGAAAATAACTCTTCTGAGGATGAATACGAAAAAGGAAGCGCTGACCACATAAGCTCGTCATCAAGTTCTGGTTGTAGTGTTTTATTGTGTGGTGACGATAATTCTTCTGAAACTGTGATTAATACCAAAGGCGTTATTCTTGGCGTTTCTCATGATACGCTGCTTCATGTTAAGAATAAAAATAACTCTTCTAGATCACTAAGTCAGGAAGCACTCAACGATGACCCTAACTTGTGGCGAATATGTAATGCTGATAGATACTCTTCGCGGTCAGCCAGTGTCAGATATTTTAGTGCTTTAGATAATTCAATATGTCCAGAATGTGGGAAGAAAAGACAGAAGTCTCATAGATGTTGTATTGTAAGTTATTGTTCATAAGTGTTATTTGTAGTGTTTTAAAAAAATGAAATTTATCCTAATATGGTCACCTACTTTTCACCATGTTAGTGTCATACACTACCGTATTCAATAGAAGTATCAGAGTTACTTTAATTGAATAGTTATTTGTTTTATAATTGTTATGTTTTGTGCAATATATATAATGACCTTGGTAATTGCTAATCACTGTACAGACACGTCAGCCCCTCGACTACCAGTCCCAAAACGGAATAGAGGAAAAACAACGACTTATTGAGTCAAACAGATAAATCGGTTTTTTTTATTTCAATCATGCCTTTATATACATGCAAAATCAGACCGCATCATAAACCAATTAGAAAACTGACATTAATACAAAATAAGAGTAATAGTGAGTGTGAACTGGGGTAACGTATATGCAGTCAATTAACTATAGTTCATAAATGAGAAATGATATAACAACAGTTTATGCCTTAAACAGTAGTATAGGATAAGAGCAACGTCACAATAATAATAATAAAATGCTTACTTTGTATACAACCAAAAATAATGAATCGTTAACAGAAAAAACAGTTCTAGAAGATAATCAATCTTCTTTAAGTGCCAGCCATAACAATAATACTTGCGATACATTTCTAGCAGTGGTTGGTTTGCTCATAATAGCTAACTTCTTATCAATCTATTATTTTCGAGTGGTTTTTGTGCTAACCTATCAATCATATAGTAAGGGCATCAAATTGAGTTAAATTTTTGACGTCACTTATTGATTCTGTTATTTACACACCAAAATATCCAAAGCTTTTACTCATTACTATGAACGGTTGATTGTCAAATATGGTTATTTTACGGATTCAGTTTATTTCCACTTGTTCCGTTTGTTACATTTTTATTGTATCCTTAGAAATTAAGGTACCAGTCCTTTTTTACAATTTTAGAATCGATGACTGCTGATTATGCCTTGTACTCCGTATTTTAACATGCATTAACATTTCTTCATTTTTCTACTACTGTCTAACATTGTAGTGTTGTATACTCTGTGGAGAAGAGGGTCATGAAAAAAGTGAATGCGATAAATTGTATTGTTTTGCTTGTTTGGCACCTGGTCACACAAAATATGAATGCCACCTATTAAACAATCTCAAAAAGTCCATCTGTGAACGTTGTGGACAACAAGGACATAATTCAACAGTATGTTAATGTTATTATTTGTTTATATTTGCGACGTGACTTTTGTATTCTCGTTTTCCTATATCATTAGGGATAAACAAATTATAAAATATCTTCATCATTTTCTGTACGATGGGTTAATTTTAGTATCCTTATTCACAGGATATCCTGCTGTTGCTGGAGTGTGTTTAAACAAAACTCGGATTATCATATATTATCAGTAAAATAAAATTTAAATACATTCTAGTAACTGTATTTTCAGAACAGTATAACAATTTAAATGTTGTTATTTATTTTAATAGTTCGGGCAAATGTAACACCGTTTGCATAAATAAACAAGTTATTTTGATCAGTATGGGATTTTTCAAAACTATAAATTATCAAGTTTCATTTATAACTAAACAAGTAGCGGAACGTGACTAAACAAATAATCTGTTTTATTCAGAAATAATTGTGCGTGGGTAGTACATCTAAAATTTTGCACTTTCGAGTAAATTGCATTTGTTGCAACAGACTACTGTAAATAGTATGAAAATTGTAGTTTAATATTTTGCTTTGTGGGGACTTCATTAATATCAATCTAAATTGTGAATCGGTGTAGTAACTATTACTTTATCATACTTCTGCGTATATTATCGCTATTTTCAGCTAATGATAATGCAACATGTTTTGACTGTATAGTATGTACTATTAACGGACATTAGTAAGTGAAAATTATTCATGCCATTCATTGATGGTTGTGAATAAACTAGTTTTATAGATTTATAACTGACCATACATTTTTTAGTGTAAATAATTTTGTTTTCGAAGGTTGTCATGTGGATGGGTGGTCGCATAGCAGTGTTTCATTTAATTGCATTATTCTCATTTTGAACTCCGAATCTTACAAAAATTTTACTTGATTCACATTATCGCGATATTTTTCTAAGATTTTATCATCGTCGGGGAAAGTGAAATTCATAAGTCAACTGATAATGCGCCATATAAGTTTGCCTGAAATGTTTTATTTTTGTGATTGTCTGTTAATTGTCTTCATTCACGCTAGGCTTTCATCGGATACCCGAATTCAATTTTGGTGAGTTACTTCCTGGGATATTCTGTTTTGAAGCATCGAACTACTTTTAAATTTCAAGTAACTTTAGAATATCCAGGATGCTATCACTTAAAGTACCAATAATCTGTCTTTAAATTCTTTGCCTTCGTTATTATTGTTAGTTGGTTTTTTTCTAGGAATCGTTGTCGGGACGGCTTCACTAAAATAACGTTTTTCTATTGGCCAAAATTTACCGATATGCTAACAGCTTAGCTACCTGACATTTTGACAAATTTTGGGTACTACTGATTACTTACACAAGCATCTAAACTTTAGATAGCTTATCAGTGTTTATTTTGTTTAAGAAACTTATTTGTGTCATTATTTTCATAATGTCTATTTTTCTTGACCTCAAACACGTTTCTATTCTACAAACTTGTTTTGTATGCTAACGTTACTTTTTCTGAACTTAGTTGGACAGGTGTTTCTCTTCGTAATACACCTTTGCTTTTTCCTACAAATATTCATTTGCTGTGTAATTAATTTAATGTATACCAAATTTATTCTGTATTATTGAGAATCTTAGTTCTTAACCAGTTTTTTACAATTCACCTTTTGTTTTTATTATACACTTCGTGCTACAGTATTAGTAAAGCGGTGAATAAGTGGTTAAACTACTAGGTGACAGATTCCCATTCTATTGACTTTGTTTTGGACAGACAAGTAGTACCACTAGTCTTAACATACTATGTAGCTCAAAGCTGAGTACATAAATCTGTTACTTAGCAAATATATCATGGTTTCATTATGTTACTGTATATTACTAATGAAATATTTGTTGGTTGTTTTCTCTCGCAGCTGTGTACGGAATTATGGAGACAATATAGAAATACGGTGAGTCAACTTTTTTCCATGGATTTATCGTATATGTAAGCAGAATCACTATCTATGTTTACATATTTTCTCGCCTATAATTGTTGCTTAATCGCCATACTAACAATGCTGACTCGTGCATACCCAACACTGTGAGTTGATTGGCTGTTAAACAGTTCTCGTTTCCGGGACTTAATTAGTTATGTATACTCAACATACACATTTTAAAATATGTAACTTTAAAATTAGTTGACAACTAATGAGAGTTGTCTGTTAAGAAGTGTATTCACAGTAGCGATGTGAACACAATTCTCAACTACTGTTTCGGATATCTTACGTATATTTTTGTGAATATATTATTGAACTTAACGTTTGTCGATTGTGTTACAATTGTCCAGTAGTTTTGTCATTTGAAAATCAGTCATTATTCCGAATAATCTTATGAAATGAATTTAGTCATATAATTTAGATATAATTTAAATGCATAGTAGCATTACTGATGAATTTATTCTTATGCTCAATATTCATCCTCTCAACTTTCAGTAATGCCTTCAAATCTTACCATAATAATTAATAATAATAATAATAATAATAATAATAATAATAATAATAATAATAATAATAATAATAATAATCGTGGAACTCATATAAAATTCATCTAAACTCTCTTGTTTCTTCCTTGTTACTGATTTATTTGAGCTTATTGATCCACACAGGCATTTCGTCGTGTGCCTGTTCTTTGTCGTATTTGTAGTTTTTTGGACTCTCATTCCACTTCATAACTGGCAAAGTATAATTGAATGTCAATATTTCTTTTTTTAGCTTGTTATTGTCCAATTAATGTTTTTCTTTGTGAAGAGGATATTTCATTAGAATAGTTTTAAAATAATGCTTTTAAACCATATAGTATTGTTGTCAGTTAATGCGAATTGCTGTCCTGATTATGAGTAATTATCGATTGCTATTCGTTATATTTATTTTTTTCAAGTTGTAATATGTTTCAATTTTCATTGATTTTTTTCAGTTCTTAATTAATTTGTCTCTTATTTAAATGCAGAATACGTCATTAATGTAAGGCTACTGTTTATCAAGCCAAAACATGTACATCTTGTACTTCATTTCTCTACGCATTTGTGCACATCATTTGCATATTTTATTTTACTTTTCCCAGACAAGCAAAGGAAAACCAATACGTTTATACGACGTTGTAAAATCAAAAGGTTGCTGTAATTGTGGAAGAAGAGGGCATACTGTTGAAGTATGTATTTACGTATTAATATTTGTTATACAAATTATTTCGTACTGACTTTGAATGATTCCACACCTCCATATATTTACTCCGATTTCCTATCCCTTATACGTATTCAAAGCCTATATATATTCACTGTGATATAAATGATGTCGGAAATGTCTGTATATAACAGTTAGATGCTCAGAATCTGTTTTATTGAACGGAAAATGTGTCAGCCTGACTTCCGGTGCTGTTATTAATTAGGAGTTTGTAATTGTTAAAATCCATAAATAAAATGGTGACATATAAAGTAGCCAAGAGATGAATACTTACGAGATTTTATTATTGAGTTATACTCCCTGAAATGAATTTATGTCAAAGACAGTAAAATGTATGACATCAAATAAAATATTAACATAAAAATTAACTAGATTATATGTCATAAGTTATTGAAAGAAATAAGTTTTGTACATCGTTAACCGTCCGATAAATTAAGACCAGACTGTTAGGTCCCATTCCTGCTCATCATATCAGTTGCCTTAGTTTGCTCCTTCAAGTGATTAGTATCGATATTGTGTACAGTGATGTGGTGTTAGTTTGAGACAAAAGCAGTAACTGATCAAAAAATCAAATTAAAATGATATTGTTCACTCATTCATTATCATAGATTGGCATACTTACATGTCAATCAGTCGTTCAGTAGTTAAGGCATTCGACCTCTGTCCACAAAGCCTCAAATTCAAAGCTTTTTTTATCTACCGGCTGGTCTCATCGGATTACACATAGTGTAGCTCAAAGCCAGGCATATGAATCATTATTTGGTAAATCAGTTAATAATCGTGAGGCAAAAGCCTCGTTGCATTTCAATTTATGTTAGAATTATGATCCTTATCGAAATTGTGTCTCATCAAAATGTATCAGAATACTTTTTAAAGATACTGATATTGCATTAAATGTTATTTCTCTTTGTCATTATACTATTTGGATCGGTACTTATTTCCCTAATTAGTAACTTTTGTTTATAATTTTCTCTCGAAGGATTGTCGTTGTCGGCCCTTGAAATCCCATTTTCTTGGTCCTTTACCAAGAAGAAGAGTGTTGGTTTACGATAAGAAAGATATATACAGGTCTATTCGTTTAAAGTTAAATAAAATACGAAGAAGGAAAAATAAATCTAAGAAAATTATGGAAGAGGTGGACAACAATTGTGTAATAATTAGTAGTGAGAGTGATGATACGATGCAAAAGCTTCCTAAAAAGACAAACAAGAAACGCGGAAAGTTAAGAACTGTTTCTAAGTCATATAGCAAGTTTTGCAAATCTTTTAATGGGAAAAAAATACAAAAGGTCTTGGAGCAAGAACTACCCTATAAAGCCTCTTCATCTCCTTATGTGGGTAAGTTTTCCTTGTTTCATGTAGATAAACAGTTGTCTGTATTTATTCCAACTCAGTGAATTGTGTGGTAAAGCCAGTTTAATCTTTTGAGAAAAGACTTACATATTTCTATGAGTGAATAAATTTTTAATTATCTGTAAGTGCCGCTGGTTAGTTGGTGTAAGTACATCTGAATATAATGTTCTGCAAATCGCAGATAGTATGTGTATTTACAAATATGTCATTTAGTTTCATACTTATTTCTCTTCACTGTTTAATAATAAAGACAACTGACCACAGTAAGGTAATTTGATAATCGTAACCACAAGCCAAAAGTCAAGCTCTAGTTACATGAGATGTCTCCTGTGTACTACACATAAGGGAATCGAATCCAACATTCATCACTAGTATGTGACATTCGATTCTTGGTAGGTTCGCATCTAGCTTGAAGGTGCATTGTATGTTGAGTGACTATGCTGGGTAACCTGTTCAAGTGGATTCAAAATATGAAAGGAAATTAGCTGTCGACTCAGTGATAACATCAGACACACTTTTTTTTGAAAATATTTTGCACGTTTTTGCATGAAAATCCAAATTAAGCACATTTCGATTAGTAGTTTGGTATTAAGACTTGATTTGCTTGCGTAGACATTATACTAAAATTTAGATAATATTGTTTATAAGACTGTGTTTATCATACAGTGATAAATTATTTTATTTATCACAATAACATTAATCGTAACTTTACACTAGGTAATTTCAAACGAAATACCATTATACAGAAGACGATTTTTGCACAGTATAATATTCAATCCTCACCAGAGGTTAGAAAAACAAAGAAAAAGAAGAAACGTAATAATACAAACCAAAGGTCAAAACTTCAGGATGCTGCTTTATCTCATCTCAAGTATTCTACTTCATCTTCATATAACTGCAATGAAATTCCCGATGATTTCTCTATCACACAAAGAACTAGAAAAAGACGGACGTCAAGGTATATTTATCCTGTCTTATGCTAATACGGGAATGACTTGGGTAGTTGAGTTAGTAATTCGCCTTCAAATCTCAACCTAAGTGATTTTAGAATACAACCACTGACAAGCTGACTGGACATATTTATTTGGGAAATTAATCTAATGTATATTTTCTGAAAACATTTACAGAATTTACGCCAATTTATAGGCCTGTTCAATTTTTTACTAAAGACGACGGTATATTGTTAGAAAAGACGTGGATCATTAACTATTTCAGTTGAAGGTTTAATACAAAGTTATGAAAACTGCAAAGAATAGTGTTGACAAAATGCATAATCATGTGTGATGTCTTATTAGAGAAGTAGTTATTATCGGAAATAATCCTGTATGCGTGTAGTTGTACTTCATAAATGGTGTAAGAGAGTTGAAGTTCACATGGAAAGTATTCAAGATACATCGTCACGAACTTTTTAAAGTGGTTGATGTCTTATGAATTTATCAGTTTCCAACTAATTGTTCATTAGAAATAGAGTCAAGATATCATTTTCACAATGTATAAAAATATATCTAAAGATTCAACCCACTTTTGTATGTATAATTATCTACAACTGTTTCGCACTACTCACAGAAAGTAATGAGTGAAATTATTCATGAGTTAGTTTGTCTGTAACTTCTACTTCTGATTTTCTCGTCGCGTTGGCATTTTTGGTGTGTGTTTGCGGTGGAATGGGAGGTGGTGTAAATGTTATAAATATTTGTACTGCTGACTGTACTGTGGTTTACAACCAGTAAATTGCTTCCCTTGGCAAGTAGGTTTTCCGTGTTCGCATATGAACAATTTCATTTTTGTATTAGGCTCATTAAGTGTGGTATTACTCTTCCAGTTTAAAATATACATGCGTTGTTAAATCAAGAGTTAAGTTCTCGAGGGTAAAGTAATTATATTGTGATTGAAGCGGGTGGCGTGCAGCTCTTGTTCTATGTTCAATAATTATTGGCATTCATCACCATGACATGTTGCAATTTTGGAGCGACTAATATTTTCTGGGGTCTGAACACACTTATCAGAATCGTAGCCGGAGATTTTACAAGAGTTACGTCAAATACCGACCTTTGAATAATCTCATCTATTTCCACACTATCATTTCACCCACATCTGCTTACCCTGTCTAATGAAGTTGATGACAGTTATAGTAGCCCACAAATTATTATCATGAAAATCTTGGCTAGCTGCTCAAATTCTTTTATAAGAAACTTTTTGGGTTTCACATGTTGTCTTAATTAAAAGAAATTTTATTGTTGTTCCTGATGAATACATCAGTTACAGAACATGTATGAAAGATTTTATTTAGGTATCCACACCACCTCATTGAATTTGTTCTATCATCATTTGTAGTCATGTATAAAGTATGAGTTTTTCACGAAAGTTAACAATATCCTTATTTGTTTTTCATGTAGATCTGCGGAGGAAATTCAGGGAGCATGTACTTCATATTCATCATTTCAAAATACCTACAAAACTCCTTTGAGGAAATCAGCAAAGAAATGTTTTTCCCAATCTTTAACTTCGTAGTGTAAACTGGCTTATGTAAATTGTTTGCGTTGTGTATATAAATGTGATAAATTTCTTTCTTTTTTAACCGGTATTGGTGTTTCTGATAAAAACCCTTTGCAAAAGCAACTGTTTCCAAATGGGAGGTAATAAGTGAACATTTATTATTATGCCTTCACCTTTTTTAGTATTAATTATTTGTTTCTCACAGTTCTTTATTTATGAAATAAATTCTGCAAATAGCCATCAAAACAGTCTACATCAGAGAGTAATAGGCATTGTGCCTAAGCGCTTATGAAACAGTATTTACGCCGTAATTGTTTGTTCATTGATCTTCATTAGACAATTAATGAGATTTTGTAGATTGTGTTGGGGATGTTAGATCCCCAGAATTCTCTTGGTAAACCTGTTATTTTTGTTATCCATTTGTGTAAATTTAAATTTCTCGTTTTCGCACCGAAATGCGCCTTTTTCGCCTTCAGTTTGTTTCCCACTTAGTAAAACGCTAAATCTTATTGGTACGTTGTTTATTTTAGTGCACTATTTGTGACACTTGTGGACGCTCTTTTTATCGTATACATACTCATGGATTGAATGTTTATTATCCATTTGGCAAACTGCCTGTAGAATTAAACGCTTCTTGTTAACATTGAAATTCTTCCTCAAGTTAGCTGGGCTGGAGCGCCGAGGAATAGCTTAACTCACCCGTTGTTGTGTCGCTAGTCATACATTCTATGTGTACTCTTAATTCGCAAAACCTGCCGTGATGTAACTACGTTTTAATGATTTGTTAGCTGTTATGTCTTGTTGACTAATGTGATTTAGTTATGGTATCTGAAATCTGTTTCGTTTTAATCATACTAAAAAATAGTTTAGAATTTATTATGCCTACTTATAATCTTTTAAGTAATTTTCTCAAAGTCTGAGATTTGGCATTTTTCATAAATGGCCTTGAGTGATCATCGGGCTATATCACATGATGATTGAGGTCGGAATTCTACCATCGGATGCCGATTCAATGGTGATGACTGTTAGGTGTTCACCACAAAACCTGGATGCCTCAGGTTCGATCCTTGATTGAGGTTAAGGATAGGAAGTATTGGGGTGTCTCATGCTAGGATGAAATAGCCGTGCACTGTCTCCTTGTTCTTAGTAGCATTCAGCAAACAAGTGTTTCTAAAATCACTAAGCGATTTACATTATGTCTCATTTTGGTCGTTCCACAAAACGATATTTCGATAACACTTATAAACAGAAACATGCACTCCGTTTATGTTTCGTACTTTCATATATTTTGTTTCACATTCTCAGAGGAAACTAATGTTTCCTTTGTTTGACTGACGCCGAACGGGGGCTTTTTGAACACGTTCCTAGATCTTTTGTCAGATGACACTTCCAAGATAAGTGAAGTGGATGAAAAGACCAATTACTTCACTTTTTGTGATCCATCTTTATGATGACGATTATCGTGCATTAAAGTTTACGTTATTCAGTTAACTTTACTATTTTATAGTGTGCTAATGCTATGTGACTTTTTTTTAACAAAAATGCTACACATTACCGTCTGACACTGAGGTTTCCTGCTCTTGCTTTCACAAGAATCTCCAGACTATTAAGACAATTACTATTAAAAAAAATAATAATTTGTAGCAATACATTTTTACTGTTTCTCAGATTTTAATATGTGCTTAAATAATTATATCATGGAATCGCAATTGAAATACGCTTTTGAAGATAATCTGTACTATTTGACTATGTCAACATAGGTATTCATAATCATTGATGTATTGTGTTTTCCTACATTCGGTTGGGGTGTTATCATTTGAGTTTAATTTATGTGGTTTATGTTAACAAACTCATAGCAAGGCGATAAGAAACATTTGAAATACTGATTCTAGACAGCCAATTAAATAATAATTTGCTGAGTTGATAAAAGTTGGCTCCAAAATAATGTTCCCAGGACTTTATTAAAAGCTTATTTTGTTACCATACAGAAACGTACTGCGAAGCACCGGACTGTCTCCAGAATGTGGCTGTTGAATAGCTATCATTACTTCTTCACACTGAATATAAGGCCTTTACAATTCCATGATATTAGGATCATGAAAATGGGTTGTACCCATAAACCATTTCTTGCGTAATGACCTTAAGATTTTCCTATTGGTGGAAGTACGGTTTTAGTGATCTTAATCTGCATATACTCACGAAGGACTATTTATTTAATTAGTAACTAAGATAACCTTAACTTTTCCATTAAGAACAGTAGTTATCTTACTTTTTAAAAGGAATCTCGATCATAGTAGGTGTTTCACGAATGCCTACATTTTATATTAAAAGTTAGTAACAGGTGGTCTCTCTTCTACACATGATATGCGATAGTATACATTAATCTTTGATCATGAACCTAGCATATTAATGTTGTTAATCATCCGCTTAACATGGTTCAAGTTTTCATTTTTTAATACTTGATGATTAAGAAGTACAAGATTTACAAAAATCGAGGAATTTACGGGAGGTGATTTCATTATTTTGACTGCTTGAGAAGTCACCGTTTAAATTTCATTAAGTTTATAGTGTGTGAAAGTGAAAAATCTCATACCTGTAAATTCAAATCCATCCATGTGTGAAGTGACCAGCATAATAATTATTATCGTTTGTTAATTCGAAACTCGTATATTCTTTGCATAAAAAATAAGTTGGCGAATTAATCTATAATTAGACCCTTAATTATCTTATACAAGTGGGGGGGGGAGGCAGATGATATGGAAAATGAGCATTCATTTCAGTTTCCTCTACATCAGTATACTCGTTTTTCATGTTCGCTCACGTCATGACCATTCCCTCACCTATTGTACCTGATTTTGAACTTTGTTGGAAATAAGTGACGTAAATGACTTAACCAACTCAGCAAAATACAGTGAAGCCAAAAGTATGATGTAAAACGATCTAAATATTTGATCTAGCCTATTTTTTGCTAAACATGCTGATTTGAGCGCTCTTTATGGAGTTATTGGTTTGTGATACATTTTATTTTAAACTGTGTACGGAAGTGTTTAAGAGCCCAACTTGACCCACAGGATGAAAACTACGAATATAGTAAAAGTTAAGGTTTGAAATAAAGAATTTGATAAAAATCACACATTAGTATGCACCATACTCAATGAGCAGAAAAACGGCAGTGAAAAATGTAGTGAATAGTGTTTACTTTGAGTTTACAAAATGAACTCTACAACGTCACATTTGTAAAAGAGCCATTTTGTAATAAACTTGTGCAAAGTGAATTGAAGTATTGAGTGTTCCTTCAATTTCTCACCTCAACTAATTGTTGCTATAAGTTACTTACGATTCTTTGATGATCATTATTGATTTTTAGTATAGTGTAAAATCGTCAGGTTCGGCGACCTCAAACATGACAAATAAGTTTCATCGCGCTTGTCTACTGTCAGAATTTTTAACAGACTTTTTCTAACTTCCAAATGATAATTGTGTGCACTTCAACAGAGACAAGGCATGAACAATTGTAACATGAATTAGTATATGCAAAAAATGATGTTAGCGGGAGGCAGATTTGTGATTATTATTACAACATGAATAGATGAAATAAGTTTGTTGCGTACAGAAACACAGTGAAGTTACAATTATTAAACAAACTTATTTGACACTTTTAATTCTAGTTTAGAAAAGTACGGCTCTGATTCAACAAAATATGGAATGCTCACTCACTACTGATGTTTATCGTACTAATCAAGCTGATTGAATATAAAGCATACAATCATTGAAGAAAATAATTCACTCTGCTGTTGAAAATTTCAGCAGTTAATTTAGGATAAGTAATATTCACTTATTAATTGCATGAATTAGGTATAGATTGAATTTTTCATATGATCAATACATTGAAACTCCGTTTTTCGTTTTTTTTATCTCTATGTTTGGTAGTCTTGTCCTTACTGACTTTAAATCAAGAAACTACATTTATGTTGTTATGTTTTCATTTCGACTGCCTTTTTCAGCTTTCACTTCATCAAAGTTCTTTCAAATGTCACTTTTTTATGACAACAACAACCACCCATAACTTCCGAAATGTCATTATTTCTCATAAGTTTTTCGTTTTCTTTCCTGAAGTATAGAGTATAGTAAGATAGTGTTTTGATATGGTGTTTTATTTTCACTTCTAATTCGATATATTTCATCCAGTCAACTGTGTTTGTACAAAGACGATAGATAAACTTTTACATGTTATGATGCAATAATTAGTATTTCTTTGTAATAAAAATTGCACTAGCTTATATTCATGTTATGATTTATTCAAATACACTTAGTTATAAATGACTGGATAAAAGTTACTCAAGTTTATAGCTTCAATCGGAATAATACATAATTTGGAAAAGTTGTTCTCGATGTTTCCCATTTTCACTAAGCGTAATATGCTCATTACTTTCAGGCATTCATCTGTTCTTCAGTCTAAAGTGTAGTTTTTATTTGGTGCGCTATGGTTTGTGTATCTCATTCTGCATATCTGACCACCCTACACTGAACGACTAGCTATTGACTCCGTAATTGAAATCTGTCATTCAAGTTATATTCTAATATATAACTGTCTTAATAAGCGAATATAGGATTGAAAGAAAGCGTTGGACCCAACACAGTAATCAAGGGGAACGTCGTGGATGACCTTAGACACAATTCAACAAAGTCCTAGCTTTCCTTCCAATCTTAAGACTTTTATAAGCTGTTTGTAACAAGATTATAAATTTATGTTACAAACGTATGTAAATATGTCCCACAGTTTTGCATCATTGGCCAATTATATACTATATATATATATATATATATATATATATATATAGTCAAAAAACAATAAGCAAGAGTATTTGAATGAAACTAGGAATTAATTGTCATTATTCTTCAGTCTTATTGATATTTCGCTGTTTTTCGACTATTAGTATATGCCATTAAGTGTTCATATTCATTTGTAATATGTCAGTTTAGTTTAAAGAAAACAGTTTTTCACTGAAACTTTATGAGAACTACTGTGTTTAAAAAAATTTTTCAACACAGTGTTCTTTCGTAATAAGTCGATTTACTTTTGTTGCAGAACAAGTATTTAACTAAATGCACGTGTACATGATAAAATGATTTCTTTTTATCAAACTTCTTTTTCATTAGTGAAGTAAATAGGTGATTGTTTAGTTACTGAAAGATATGGTTAATTATAAGTCTCACTTGAAAGACAAACGATTAATAAATTTAGTCATGTACATTTCTACTGGTATAAGACTTATACAATATGAAAAGAGTAGTATTTTCAACAAATCAGAAATGTTATGAATGAAAGAAAATATTGTCCGTGTTAGTAGGTAATCCCTTGGTAATTTGATGTTTATTCAGACTACAAAACAAATAAGCGATATTTTTATCTCAAAAATCCTTATATTTTTATTCCAACTGTCTTCCATGTTATAGAAACATTAGTATCATTGTATGATGAAACTGTCTGCAAAGTGTAGAAGACAGTTCCTGATTTGTTCATCTGTTTGTCTATTATGAAGGTTGACAGAAAATATGAGAATATTTAAACCCGAATTTCCCAGCAAGGAGGAGTATGCATCCTGAATTCAACTATAATCAACTACCCAGCTATACTAGAATAGTAATCCGGTGTAAGGGTACTCAAATTTACTTACTTGAGTACTAATCTATTTTAATAAGCATTTTAATATACATAATTGAAAATAATTTCTCATTATGACGTATGTTGTTGAATAGCTGGCTATTGTTTGAGAAAGATGGCTTGTATTGATATTGCTCGCCAACGGCTTTAGTAATACTAATCTGTCTAGTAACAGCGTACATCAAGTTACATTACATGAAACCAAATTATTTTGTTGGTAGGAAGATTATGTATTAGCATTTTGAGACCCCTCTACGAGAGCGCATGTTGGTCTTGTCGTTAATAACCAATCAACGCCAAACCTACACTATACCTGATATGCCAGCACCTAAAGAAGGTTGGTTATCTTCGAGAACTGTTTTTCGTTAGACTATTTCATTTAATTTGGTCGTATACAAAGTGAACATTTTATTCTTATTCTTATTCAGTTTCCCTTATCGTATCCTCCCGTTTTTCGCATTAACTGCTATTATATCGTTTCTCGGTTAATTGGTTGTGTATACGTTGCTCCAGTACGCAGTTTCTATTACTCCTATTTTGTATTAATGTTAGTTTCTGATTGGTCGACTGAGTGGTCAGGTTTTATGTGTATATGAATGAATGCATGAAATATAACACGAGTTTGTTTGGTTGATTTCATCAATTGTGTTCTTCCTATTCCGGCCTAGGATCAAATGGGCATCTATCAAACATAGAGGGACTAGCTAGGCACTCATTGGCGTTTCTTATTGTAGCGTCGTGTGCACAAGGTCACTTCAACCAATTCGTTATACGCATCAGTCATAACAATGTCAGACTACATAGTGACTACATGTAATCGTGTAAATCAATAACACTTTTGAATATATCTTAGGATGGGACTCATTACTGTTATATATTAAATACACTACCACATTAGGTTTCTATATTATTGGTTAAATTTAAAGGGTGAAAGTTCTTGACTTAAATAAAAGCTAGTAGCTTCATATTTTGTTTGTGTTTTCAACATTCAAACTGTTGTTTAAGTCACTGTTAAGAAACAATTCACGCAGACAGCAATTATTGATCCTATAACCCTTTGTTTTACAAACGCTGGTATTCAAAACTTCAACTACTTACATTGAGCGATCCGGAAATTCATCGAAATCGGTGTATTAGAGAAAGATCAATAATATTTAAAAATTAAATATTCATGAGTAAGAATATTAAAGTTCTAAAGAGTCTTACTTGTTACTTGTTTTAACAGTAATACGCAGTTTAGCAACTGCAGTTATTAGTTGAGACACTTTTGATAAGTAAGCTGGTTATACTGACCATATATTAAAGTGATGCAAAGTTGGAAAAAAAGAAAATATGATGTATCTAATTTTAATGGATTCATTTTAAGAAATAGTCATAAAATGTTTAAGTGACCAAACTGGTATCAGTAAATGGGTCAGATGAATGACGTAGTACTAGACTATGTAGTATTTTAACCTTCAACTACTTTGTAAATTTGTTTCGTAGGGTAAGTCGGTTGTCTTTTCATTAAAATGCTTAATTCAGTGTAAGCCTAATCGAAATCTGATCAGTTATCAATGTGTCATGGGTCTACGAAAGCGAAGCATTTTGTTCACTAAACTGTATCGTGCCATCTTTTTTCCTATATTTTTACTCGGTAATACATATCCAGATGAAATTTTGAATAGTACATTATATTTATGCCTAATTAAACGTAAATATGATAGTATAAGGATCATATTTAGTTTTCGTTAACAAGTTTTAGTTTTCAATTAAAATGTCTGTGCAACTTATCGACAATGCTAAGCAAATAAAATAATAGGGCATAATTGTGCCTGATACATTGTTATTCATTTAGTGAAACATATTAGAAACTAAACTGTAATAACTTTCTCCAAAGCAAATACATCATAATTTGCTGGCTGTGATGTTAACCTTGTTAATATACAGAGCATATTAGTTCTATAAGGCCAGGTACAACCAAACCCATTACAGTTCATCTACAATTCATTTTCCTTATCAAGTTTGTGCATAAGTTCTGTACAACACTTCAAAGGCATTTTTTGCCTATAAAGAATATCAAGGATAGGAGATAAATAATGTAACAGTCATGTTTGTGAGTGACATCTAATTATAATAGTTGTTTATTGAGTAATATCGTCAAGAATGTTTTTTCTTCAAATAAGTAACTTATAGTTTGCCTCAAATGGTTTAAGACAAATTATTTTCCTATTCAGCGTATATAAAACTTTAACTGTATGGTATCTATTTCATAGACGCTTACTCTACTTAGTCTTACTTCTTTCTTACTTCATGGTTGACCACGCTTGAAATGTTTACTTATTAGACTGATTATAATAATGGAACTAATGACAAATTCTTCCAGTCAGTAAATTATTTAAATAAAAATATACCACTTTTATTAGAAAAATTTTAAGTTATATAACTTTTTCAGCAATAGATTAAAATGTATTTAAAGTAAAATTCATTCAATATAAAGAAATGTCAGATTTTTGTAGTTACGTTACTTATAGACTATGAGTAGTCATTTGTTCATTGACTAGTTCGGATTTCTTCAGAAAAATTATTTTACTGTACATATAAACGTCTGACAGAAAGTTACTCTATTCTCAGTGTCAAAGTGACTTCATATATGCAGTTTACTTCTAGTCTCCTTTATCTTTTTGCTCACTTGTTCCTCACCTTTTTGTATACTTTATTCCTAAAATACACATAGGACAAAATGTCAGTTGATATATATATATATATATAAACATTGTTTGTTTTAGGATAAACGTATAATTTTCACCTTTTCAACATAATATTCTCATTGAATAAAAGTTCTTAGTTGGAGAATTGAATAAACTGTTACTCTATGAAAGGAAACTGTCAAAATATTAGTTTTTAAATTGTCCTTTAATAATAAGTAAAGAAAGCAGGCACGCACACTTTTTCTTGTTTCTTAGGTACATTAACATAGTCAGTCAAGAAACTATGATATTTAGTTTTCAGTATTCCGTTGCATTTTGTTTTGTAACTCTAACATATTTTAATGTTTTCTGTGAGATTTGAATAAAATCTCTCAACTAAATTTTGCAAAATATTCACTGAATTTAATAAGCCAGTATTAATGGAGAATATATTTTCTAGGTGCTCAATACAAAGTATTGAAAGTCTTAGAACCAAGGTTGGTTGACATTTAGCAACTTTGAAGATTCAAGTTTATCTAACAAAAGCTGATTGAATTTGTCACAGATTGATATTAATAGGGTACTTCTAAAAGCCTGTGACGAATTCGATCAGTTGCAACTTAATACCAATCTTCACAAACCACCTCAGTTTATTTAAGAATAATAAAATAAATTATTGAGTTAGTGATCAAAATAATTGTAATATTCTTATTAGTACTTAATATTTCAAATAGTAGTCACGAAGTAATAATGAGAACTCAGAAGTATTAGTAGTAGTATTGTATTGTAATAACCATAGAATTGCAAATAGTCGTCAAGTTATCACTCAGAAATCAAGTGGCTACCAATCTATGGACCAGCAATCAAGAGAATCCGGTATCCAAAGGAATAAAGAATTTAATTAGGAATATATATATGTATGCATTTGGAAATTATAATGTTCCAAATATAGATAGGCACAAAGTCATATGAATTGGACAACCAGTGACAAGTAATAAATGGAAAAGTCAGCCTAACATATTTTACAAAGTGAATAAGACAATGAAAATGAGCAGGCAGTCACACAAAAGGAGGGAAAATACATAAAATACGAAACGTAGCGAACATTTTCAAAAACATTAGAAATAAAAGAACACATAAGTTAGATTCTTATCTAGATTCACTTGAACGAGCTATTGGAGATTATCATAATAGCCGACTAATTACAATCAGCATAATACAATTAGTTGATTTTGTAATTATTATCCAAACATATCAATGTATTGTTCTTAATCAGTAAATCGAATTCTAATGGTTCCACTCTTAATCACCCTGATGAGTGCAAATAAACAGTACACTTAGTTATTTGTCATTTTTATGCTGATTACAAATGTTCAGCACAGATTACGTCATAGTATACTGTTATGTTGGACGACTAAAGAAGAATAACGAACCTTCAGAACTAAGTCGTAGGACACAATTCCAATTATTTTAACTGTGGGTTAAGTAAACATTTCATTTCTATCATTGTTACTTTCCTTATACCCTATTCTCCAGTTTAGTATATTTGCTGTTAGTCTATTGTCACTTATTATGAACTACAGTTAATTAGTTGTGCACAAGTTACTCCTATTCACTTCCACAATCTCCACTGTTTCTTATTAGTGTTAAATTCCTAATTGGTTCGCTGTGTGGTCTGACTTTATATATATATATATATATATATATATATATATATATATATATACATGTATATATACAAAGGAATGCATGAAATATAATGTGATTCTGTCTGGCTAGTTCTTTAATCTGTCCTCATATTCCGGCTTTGGACCGAGTAATCAGCTAAACACCCAACTGGCGTTTGATATATCAACCACACATTTTTTTACGCCAAAACATTTACTTAGCTCATTGTTCTTTATTAATATATCATCTGCAGATGAAATACGAAAAAATAAAATATTACTTCAGTCATTAATTTCTGGCCTAAAATTAGTACTTAACAATCAAATTGTTTTCAATTGACTAAAAACTATAATTTTATATTGAATACAGATTCACACTAATCATGTAATGAAAAACGTTTCTTTGGTTTTTGATTTGTTGGAACGCTAGTGAAGTGAAGGGATGAAAATAAGAAAACTTAAATAACATACTCGTGAAAATATTTCATTTACTTATTGTACAATTAAGAATATGCGGAAAATTTACTTTATTTTAAAAATTTTACTTTAATTCATTTATTTTATAGAATGTAATTGTCTAAATAAGAATGAGTACATTGATTAATTTGATTAACTTTTGTCTGTTTGATAATTTAATTAAGTAGATTAAGTAATGTTAACAAAGTATACATTTTTCTTGATTTAAGTAGATAATCAGTAATATGATGTATAGTGATTATGTGAAATTTTTATAAATATGTAATAATAAAGACAAATACTTGAATATACGTAATTTTTAAATTTTGATTTATTTGTTTCAAATTGTACTCCATTTAAAATGATAATACTAGTTTTAAGTAGTTTAGCATTTTTTGCTATCATTTTAACAAATAGAAAGAAAACATTGAAATATTCATTTAATAATAATATCCATTACATTCTATATAATCATACATGAATAATTATGGCTTAGTCAAATTTGTACAAACTATGTATTTTAACGTCATAATGGAAGGAAGGCAGTTTATTTACAACAGTATCCATATTAGCTGTTGCAAAGTAGAGTCTCACTGAATTAACAGTCGAAATTAATAGTACACTAACCACTTAATGCTATTTAAATCAATGGGAGTAGTTATTCTGTGTACGATGAGCTAATTCATCAACATATTTTAGAATGAACTAGATCAATAAAAAGTCTTATTTTAGTAATTTTTTTTAGATACGGCTTGTTGAGTTGATATAAATTAAGCATTTAGGGCGATAAACTAAACACATTTAAGTTTATAATTTGTCTTCAGATGAAACCTCCAATAGGCAGAAGCGGCTATAGGTATTCATTTACACAAACCTGATCATTACATTTGGAGAACTTTTATGCTGTCTCTCTTTCTACTTCAATTATCAAACTATATTCTAATCTGCATTTCATTCTAGTTTTGTTGTTATGCTTTTATCTGCAATATTTAACAAAATTATAACTCAACGCACTGTCTTAATTATTGTTCTGTTGTAATTAAATCTAGTAACTAAATGACTTCTAAATGTAAATCTAATTCTACATTTTTTATGTTTTTATCGAGTAACCCTGGAATCAATTAATTAATCTTTTTAAAAACTAAACTTACTGCTACCTTTTTCATAGTACTATTATTACATAATCATGTTTTTATTATTATCAAGATGAGTTATTTTTGCGATACAACGTTACGATCACCCATCGGGATTAATCATAATTATTTCATTACCGACAAATCAGAATTCCATCAGTCACGGCTTCTCATTAGGATTTCAGGGACATCCTGGAGTAAGTTGCTAGTAAGTCGATTATCGTAATTGAATTGAAATGGCTTGTAGAGATTGGTATTAAGTTTTTTTGATTGAATTCGTCACAGATTGGTGTTAGCAGAATACCATTGAAAACCAGGAATCACTGGACAGCTGATTCGTCCGAATATGAGACTCCTCAGCAGTGTTCCCCTTAGACTGATAATAGTGGAAATTCTATAACTGGATACCAACCCAGTGGTGCAGAGTGTTAAGCGTTAACCAGTTTGAAGCTCCTGAGGCGAAGCCACGAGTGAGTACTGCTGAGGAGTACCATGCTAAGACGAAACATCTGTTTAGTGCTCCTTGGTTTTCATTGGTACCCTGATAGCATCCAACTGTGGCGAATTTAACCAACTCGACTTAACATCAATTCCTACAAATAATCTCAATTCAATAAGTTGTTTTTGTTTAAAGAATAATCTAATTATTCTTTCAATGTTCTTACTAATAACAAAATTCTCGATTTGTGAAAATTTCTTTCTTATTTACCACAAGTGAAAAATTTTGGAGGAACTAGAAAAGTATGGTATGTTTTATTTTGAATAACACAAAATAATCACTATTTAGAACGGTATCAAAGTCTGTATTATCTTATATTAATATATTGATGAAGCAATACTTCAAATATTGAATCGTCTTGTGATACTCTTATTAATGCTTAGTGTTTCGAATTACAGTCATGTAATACAGTGAGATATCAGAAGTAGTAGTAGTAGAATTGTATTGTAACAACTGAAAGTAGAATCACAAGCATTTGTTAGTCAGCACTCAGTAACCAAGTGGCAGGCGATCCAGAGATCAGTAATCAATCAATCACAGGAGTAAGGTATCTAACTTGTAATATATGCATGCATATGAGAGTACCAATAACCTAAATATGGATAAGCACAGACATGAGAATAAGGCGACTAGTGACAAGTAATGGATATGAAGGTCAACTTAACTTACGACACGTAAACAATGTGACAATCGAAATGTTTAGGTAGACCCACATAAGTAGGTTGGGGTGGGTAGAATACATGAACTATAAAACATAGTAAGACGTTTACAAAAGCATCTAAAATGAAAGTACACATAAGTTATATGATTCTCTATGTTCACGTTAACTATATACAATTAAATTTATTGAATAAACATATTATATCTACCCAATTTAAGCATCAATTAGTCATTTTCAAGTTTAAAACTGTAAATATGAACATTGTACTCATTAGTGGTCAAAAGTTTTTTTTAGTTGAAAGTTCAAGATTTTATGAAATAGAAAACAATTACAATTCACCTTTCAATTTTATATTTCAAAATATTTTATTTTCTGGTTTGTTTTATTAAAGTATGTGACAAAAATGAATTTATCGCAAAAAAAATTTTAAAAGTGGCATGTGTTTTAAACTATACATTTAATTAATAGAAACTAAAGAAAAAAAAATTGAATGGTTTTTATAATTTTGAAAATTTTATCATGTAAATTTTAAAGAAAACAAAAATTAAACTTTAAAATTATTCCACATGTTTACAGTAGTTGTTTTAATAAAAGTAAAAAATAATCTTTATGAATTTATGCTTATCAAATTGTACACTACTGTACAGATAAACTGTAATTTTTTAATATTAAAAGATTGATGAGAATTCAGTTATTGTTTTTGATATGTTTCTCGGTATGAGGGAAGGGGGGCAAATGCGTAGGTTTTTATTGAATTTGTACTGTTTGCGATACGATGCAGCTAATTGATCTAGAGTAACCGGATTATATCTCTGATTCCGTCGATTGTCTAAACGATTAATACGAAACGCTATCTCTGATTCATGTAAGTCAGTTGGATGCCACTCTTGTTCCTTCCCAAGCCATAGCTACTCTAAAAGTCTAGACTTGTAGGAAGATCATATTGTGAAACCGAAAATATTGACAAGATTAGCAAACAATATTTACATAACATATACATTTTTATATCAAATAAACTAACAGTGATTATTTATTATGTTGAATCATCAACATTTTATTGATACAATTAAATGTTGTCAACTGTATTCAGGAGTATGACTTACATGGAATTTAAATTTATGTAATGGAATTTTAAAGGAATTCTCGTCCAAAAAAGTAGTGAAAATATTTACAACACTTAGGCGCCAAGCGTATGTAAGACATATGAATGACAATATATTTGTAAATAATCTCAGCCGATGTAGTTAAAGTAAATTCCAACGTTTCGCTCGACAACTTGGTCTGAGCTTCTTCAGGGAAATAACCAAGATCAAAAATTATCCGATATAAATGTAAATAAAAGATCAACTTTGATTACAAATATCCAGTCGTATACAGAGTATGAAAATGATACATGAGTTATTGTAAGTGAACTAATTTTGAAATTGTTATGGTTGAAGGGAGGTGTACATTTCGTGTGTAGTTTCATGTTACAACCATTTGTGTACATATACTGCTTTGAGCTATATTCACAGAGCGGGATAGACAATCTAAAGATCGGCTTCCTAACAAATCATAGTTGGAGTAAATCACTGTAATGATAATTATGGGTCAAAGGATGAGTACATATTTGCAAACGGTAACACGTTGAACCGTGTAATTAAATTAAATGATTTTAAACAGAATCAGTCAACCAATAAATAAACAGAATGCGTTGGAAGTTGAAGCAGTAGATGTTTGGTTTCATTTTTTAATCATTAGTTGCCATCGTGCCGCTAACAGTACCCCATCTTGTCGGTTTATATTGTTGGGATTTACCCATGTCTGTAGCGTTTCAGATATTAACGTTTCTTTGTAAGAATTAAAATCGTTTTAAAGGATGTTAATTTCATCAAAATTGATATCGTGCCCTGATTCTATTGAATATAATGCTATTGACGACTACTTTTCAAGTTTTCTTATATCCTTAGAGGATTTAGGAATATACTTCAAACAAAATATATGTTCCTTTACCCTGTCGTTCAATCGTCGTGATGTTTCTCCCACGTATATAGCATTGCATTCATTACATTTGATCTCATAGATACAGTTGGTTTGTTCTTATTTTGGTACTCTATACTTGATATTTCATACCCTGTATACGACTGGATATTTGTAATCAAAGTTGGCTTCTTATTTAAATTTATATCGGAGAGTTTTTGATCTTGGTTATTTCCCTGAAGAAGCTCAGACCAGCTTGTCAAGCGAAACGTTGGAAGTTTCTTTAATTTCATCCTTTGAGATTATTTACAAATATATTCTATTCATGTGTCTTATATGATGAAAGTTCACAATAATCAACACAACTTTCGCTTGATTAAATCAGCATTTATATTTTTGGGGATTTTGAATCCCCAACAGTTTCTAAATAAATTATGTTGATAAAATTAATCTGTATCATTTAGCTAATCAAAATGAAATATAAATATGAATATATAAATGTAATCTATTTAAATGTGTATTATGGATACCATTAGATTCTACGATACCTGTTTCGTTTCATTTTAAAGCACGTTTATTGTATTTGGGCTAATCTGATTTGTACTGTGAATCAATTGGCTATTGCTTCAAAAGATAAAGGTTTTGTCAGTCAATCAATTATTAAACATAAATGAGAATAGTTCTATAGTTTTTTTCAATCTTATTTAAATATTTTGAACAGGTTTAAAAGGAGTAGCATCAATAAAAATAATCTTTGTGAGAAACCGATAAGTAAAACCCTGTCAGTGGCAATAACAAATCTTATATATTTTGCTATTTTTCACGTAAATTATTATTACAGGCTAGGACTGTTCAAACCAGTATGATCGCTTAATATGTCACATTTAGGATGAGCTGACTATGGTAACGGAATCAAACAAAATTATTATAAACTAACTTACATAGTACTTTTTTTTCTAACTGACTAAGTGACATTCCTCATGTTTGAATTAAAAGTGTTATAATTCATTGAAGAATTGATAAATTTACTTCAAATTCTTGAAAAGGTATCAGCATTCTAAGAGATACATAAGTGGCTTAGTTACAAATGATAAAAAATCTTCTAAACACTAAATATTCATTAACGTGATTGGTAAGATGGGAATCTTTTTTCACGGGAAACCAAGAGATACTGTAAACTAGGTGACATAGTATTATTCAATAAATAAATATCGATTAACCTCTAGTACATAGTTATTTTCAGTTCATTTAGATATGTGGTGATAACACTGACTTACATGTTTGTCATAATAAAGTGGTGACAAGTATCTATAACAGCCTGTGTAATAACCATAATAAATTCACATTGTTTTTCACATACATTGTTTTTCATTTTCCATTTATTCATCCATGAATTCGTTTAATGATATTTTGGCGCTATTTACTAATGACGTTTAAAACAAATAGTAAATCTATTATCTATCCAACGTCCATACAATAGAATAATCAGACTATATGAAATATTATACACGGAAGTAAGCAGTGATACATAATAACTCATTCTGTTGTGAATCAGCTATGATTATAACTAAGCTGTTCTAAGTACTGGTTTGTTTGCAAATCCCTAATAAGTTCAGGTTGCTTTAATAGATTACTCCAAGTACAGATTTTGTAATAGACTGTTTATATGGTGTTAAACATTATTAGTTGAATAACACGATACCACTTAAGAGACTGGATTACCTTAAAAATTAAATACAGTTAAAGTGTGTTTAAACGTGACTGAATTCAGCAATGTTATATCTGTTTGGATTTAGTATGGGTAATAAGTGTGATTTAAACAACATACAATGTATGTGAAATAATTATTCAAAGAAAATGATTAATAGATCGACTATTTTAAATGCAAATTAAAAATTTCAACCCCATGTTATAAATAATCTCTGCTGATGCTTTAGGTGTATTTTTAACAAGTTCCAAGAATTACAAAATTGGATTCCTGTTGATTGACTTTTGAAATTATTTGTTTGCTAATACATTGTTTACAGCCAAAGGATTCATTGTAATCACTTTCTTCTCTACTAGTAGTTCAGTTAAAACTGAAAATGATTGTAAACTTTTTAATAATTAAATTTGGTATTTTTGAAAAATACAATATGTAATCAGTAGAACATAATTTTAATGATCAGTTATATGTTAGTTTAATATCATCATCAATTCATTTCAAGAAAGTCCATTCGAACGAAATTTCAAGGCGTTTTTAGATAACCAGTTTAGTTAAAACACTTAAACTCTAAGTGAATGGATATACATTTCTTTACATTGAATAAAATTTTAATTCGTGAATTATTCAACGGTATCCTTTTGGAAGCCAAGCATATTAAAGTTAAAGTTAAGAATAAATAATGACGTGTGTGTGAAAATACGTACATTCAGGAAAACTATTGTAAACATTTTTCTAATTTCAATTCTATAATGCTACGTGTGTGATAATACTATGACTGATATGAAGTAGTAGCACACTGAGTTGAAAATTACAAGTTTTATAATTAGTGTAATAATATACTGCTTGATTGTCCATTAATACACTAGTTATCTTTTATTCCATTGGATGATCACTGTGATGTGACCAATTTCATTTTTGTAAAATCGTTTGTAGTATCGTTTGAACTCTATCAATCTAGTTGTTAGATGATCACTAGTCTAATTTAGTCAATATCACAGGTACTATGTAGATATTGGAAGTGCTTGTGATGTCGAATCACATTACAATTCGGTCGATAAAATCCGGTCAGCATTAAACATGATTAGACTGACGTCATATTGGTTATTACACAGTGATCAACCACTGTATACACCCCATTAGATGGTAAAATAGCTCAATAATAGTTATCACATACTGTGAAACTGAGTGACTCAAAGTAGAATCTACTGTAGAGCATGAGTTCTCTCGAAAACTACAGGTATATCTTGTGAACGGCACCAAATAGCGAGAAATCTAGATCCAAAGTTTCCTTCAGCCAAAGCACTTTAAAACACTGTTCTATTTCAAATAAGCAAAAATGAATAAAATTGTTTTACTACCATGCCAGTTATAAGAGTATAGTGACCCTACAAACAAAAACTTTATGAAAAAATATCGTAAAAATTTCCGAAAAAAAGAAACATATGATGTACTCTACGTGTATTTTATTCATAACTCACTAGTTTTATCCTCGTAGATTATGTGAATGCAAAATTTTCATTCTGAAAATTCACATTTTCGAACATAATTTGAGAATTCCTGAAATAAAATAATACTGATTACAATAAATAAACTTAATACGATCATAGAGAAGTTAAAGTAACTGACTTCAATTATAGGTTTGCAATTAGCATTGATTATTTCTCATGCACATATACTAACATAAATGAAGGTACTTACGTGTCATGTAATCAACAGGTGATATCTTCAAGATAACCGTGTAAACAGCAATAAGAGTAACTTCTAATCAGTTTATTTTCAAGAAATCAGTTGTCAGATATTATAAACTGTTATTACTAAAATATAACTATTACTAGCTCTGAAAGGTATTTGACATATGTGAGGTATATGTAATATTCTTTATTTCTTAAAACCGCCTGGTTACTTCAAAATGTTGCTATCCCAAATCAATAAATGAGAAAAAAGATATGTTTTGTAATTTTTACTTATCTCAAAATTATGTCATTGATGATTGAAAATCTAGATTTATATGTTTGCATTTGTTGAAAGCAATCATGCAACTATGAAGAACTTTTGAAGTTTTATTTTGCTAAGTAGACAGCATTCGATAATTCAGTATTCATGTGTATTCATGTATAAATTTTTAAACTACATTTTAGGGTATAAACCTAACTGATTTACATCAACGTATTGCTGTGAATTATGCATTGCATTATTGTTAGTACGCATAGATTTTTCTAGTTATTTTTCGCAACCTTAGAAGTTTTATTTTGGCCTATATTGTAAACACAATCAAATCGTACAAGAGTATTTTTTATCGATTTTTATTTATTTATGAATAGTGGGGGGGGGGAATTTACAGTACTTCATCTTATGTAGTCCTCTACTGATTTATTGAATTATGTTTCAAAATAAAAGTGAAAATGATAACTTCCTAATGTTTTACATAAAAACAGAATAAACCAAGATGGAAATATTCTATTAGCAATTACCATCCAATAGTTTATATATATATATATATATAGATATATACATATAAAATAATAATGTGTATCATTAAGTAAACCCCTTGAGTAAATGAGAAAAGTGCGATTCATCAAATTCATTCTTTGTTGTGTTTTTTTTTTCATAAATATAATTAGCATATTTTAAACATTGTTCATTCTTTTGTTTTATTTCATTTGATAAATAAACAATAAAACAAAAGAAAAAAAATTTATAAAAATAATATTGTACACCAATTCATAAAAAAAATGTATTCATTATAAGATCAGTTTTCATATTTCTTTTTTTTCATTTCTTCAATGCTTATAGTTTTTATATTATTATATAAATATGATTTATTTAACATAGAATATTAAAATAATTAACTTTTAATGTTAAACAAATAAATATATTTTATTTAACTTGGTTATATTAGTTCATCTGTTTTACTTAGAATAAAATAAATAATTGAAAAGATAATAATAACAATAAAACAATGATAAGAAGTAAAGTATAAATGTGCTATAAAAAATAATTGTAAGTTATTTTCTTGTATTCCTTTTCTCATGTTTATTTCCGATTTTTTTTAATCTAATTTTTACACTGATTAATTAATTTTACTCATTTCTAAAGGTGTTATTTTTGTTTTCTTCGAAAGTGTCATTATTCATGTTTTTATTTCATTTTTGTTTGTTAAAAAATAAAAACAAATTGTTATAGATTTATTGCATAACAAGTAAAATTTGAATAAATTTTTCTTTTGAGGAAGAAAATAAATTTTGTTTTTTTTAAAATTTATTTTGATTGTTTTTAAATTAGAAAATGATAATCATACAAAGGTATTGATAATGTTGTTTCTTTTTACCTGATTTTATTAAGAGAACAAAAAATAAGATTAATCAAATTCTATTTAATATTTTTTATGTACTTCTGTGTATAATTTCTATATGAAATATTAACATTTGTTTATGTTCTTTTATTGTATGAAATTATGATGAGTTCACAAAATAAATGTTCAATAATTAGTTGTATTTATTTTGTGTAAATAGGAATAATGTAAGAATAAGTATGTACAGAGGATCTTAATGGTTGAAAAGATAAGTTTCAACTTATCTAAGAATAATGTAAACTGACATTCTGATAATCAGAGTTAATCATTTCAATAATCAATACAAAATATATGAATTTTGTTAAATGCCTGTACTGAAGTAGACAGAAATGAGGTTTTATTTATAGAAGCAACAATATTTCAAGATGTCTTATTCACCAGCGTTGAAGTATTCTGTTATTTTTATGAGTTCATGGATGAAAATCAAATGAGTTAAGAATAAACAACTTGGAAACAAGATCGAATGAAAAGATTTACATGTCCCAATAGTCATTTTGACAATTGCCAATTTTAAGCGTCGTGTTACCTGAAAAACAATGTTTTTTTTTCAGGAATCTGTTAACTAATAATTGACGTTACTTTAAAATGCATCTGTAAGCTAACTAAATTGCAAGACAGAAAATGCCATAATAAGTATTTTGGACGATGCCCTATAAATTCACGTTGCTTAGAAGTAATGAGAAACCTGTAAATATGAGTAATTCATTTTACTAGGTTAATCGATTCATTCTTACTTTGCGAAATCCACAAAGAAAGGACCAAGTATATGAAGTTTATAAAAACTGCCTGAAAAGCTGAATTAACCAAGTTATTAAAATAGGGTGGTGATATCATTTCATAGAATTGTATAATGTTGCACAGGAAGACAGACTTGATTGGAAACGTTTGCTAAGTTACATTGTCTAATCAAACTTCTACTTTAGATGAGTATACAATGAATGACAAACTCATATCTGTCATTCAGCAGCCACTTGTATCTAATACAAATTTTATGTCAGAATTTCGAGATCTCATTATTTTAATAATTTCATATTGATTTCAGCACTTTTGCTTAAATTTTCTTAAGAAAATATGTGTAATCTGTCCAATATCAAGCTGGACAAGACTGTAGTAAATTATAGTCGTCCGGATCCAAGTTTTACGTTCTGAATGGTAGTGTTCACCAGAATGTTAATGAAGTACAATGCAAAGGTCGGTTCCATGACATTGGAGTGTTAAAATATACAGTTCAGGAAAGAATAAACTGGTTCAAATAAAAGACAATCAAAAATTAGTAAGGTTGGACCACTTTTTTCTTTTCAAAAATTTAAATTTGATTATGAGGAACGAATACTTATATGATTATGATGTGAGAAAACGGTTAGGGATTACGGTAGCAAATAGATAAAATGGTATCAAACAAATGCTATGCAACGTTGACTGAGTATTAAAATTGTAAGTTGACAGAAAAATTAAAGAATACTTAAGAATGAAAGTTACTGACACTCCTATTTACAATGATCCTAATTGAAATTAATTTGAGGTGGTTTGTAGTTGTTTGGTGTTAAGTTTAAGTTGATTAAATTCGTCATGTATTGTTGTTGGCATGCTACGATTAAAAACCATGGAGCACTGGACAGCTATTTTATTTGATCATGGCACTCCTTAGCGGTGAGCACCCAAAATTTTGTCTTAGGAGCTTTCGGCTGGTGAAGGCGCAACCCTCTGCACCACTGGGTTATTATCCAATTTTAGGATTCCCATTATTACCAGTCTTAAGGTTGACCATTGCTAAGGAGTCTCATACTCGAATGAATGAGCTGTATAGTGCTCCCTGGTTTTCAATGGTATCCTGCCAACACCATACTGTAGAAAAAATCCAATCAAATACGATATTTATGGAAATCATGAAATACGCTAACAATTGGGTTACTGAAGAGTGCATAAAATAAACTTATAGACTAACAGATATCATCAATTTTTCTTTACCATAACCATTATTTAAATCAATTTTGATTTGTACTAATCTTTATAAACGTAAACGAGACAAAGATAACATGATTTACAGAATAAAATGACATTATTATAAATCATGGCTTTCTCATCATCTACAACGAGACTTAAACTACACATCGTATGGATGTTATTATTATAAAGCAACTTTATACAAACCCTACTTAACTGATGACATTGTCTTCAAAACTGAACTAAAATTCTGTATTTTAATCTTACACAACCTAGAATCATTAATTAGTCATATTAACTTTTAAACAAAAATATAAGTTGAATACAAGCATTTTCATTATTATAAATTACATAAATGTATTTTTAAGCATTATGAACTTTTCTTTTCACTTTATTCATCATAATTCAATCGTTAGAGATTGTGTTAGTGAAACAATTTTTTTTTAATTACAAATAGTTACCATTTACTTCCTTAAAATACAAAAAAATTCTTCAAATTAATTGATAAATCAAATGTATTAGAAATTACCTTCTACATGACAAACAGTTCATTCATTTATTATGAGAATTTAAGTATATTTTCAAATTGTCTGTCAATGATTATTATAAAACATCACAGAGACGCTGAAGATCGATTCGTGTTTATAAATGATGATATATTCTGAATTGTGAAAATGTCAAAATAAATTACTATATGCTAATTGTACTATAATGAAATGCATTTTAACAGATTTACTTAGAAATAAAATAAATCTAATATGCATGCACTTGTAGTGTTTTAATATCTTTTTCATAGTTTTAATTTACTATTAATGAATACTTCCGATCTACCAACGAATGTGTGTTTAATTGATTGCGCGTAGACTGCTGCCAGGTTTAAAAGTAATAGCATCTTCCGATTTATTTGTTGTAGACTGAAGTTGCTCAGTATCCATTGTCATATATGTACCCTGTACAAATTAATCTGATACAACAGTAGTTATCAAGTGTGAATTAATTTGAGTTGTGGTTACTAGATGGAAACCAGGATAGGCATAACGTTCTATTTGGGACACCCAGATATACCTGCATCCAAGTGTTAATCTAACTTAATTCATACGTATAAACTATAGCAAAATAACTAGCTTAGGATGCGTATTTGGCAACAGAGACTGATAAACTTCAGTCTATAATAAATCAACTTTGAAATATGAGTAGCTTTAAATTATATATACATACTAATTGCATGAGTGTGAATGTCCAGATTAATTAGCCAACTGGTGCACAAAAAGAGCCAGGTTTCAATCCTCATATGGATATTTACACTAGGATTTAGGCATATTCAACTGACAAGTTTCAAACAGGACAAAACTCGCTTTCTGGGTTTTACTTGCCAGCTAAGATCTAGCTTGGTTTGCACTTTTAACTTTGCATTGTACAATAAAAATAATAGAACTAGAGGGATATGAATAAGAAGTAAAGTTTATCAATAATTAATTGACATCAGTTTAACTTATTGATGCTATGCAAAACGTTTAGCATCAAGTTTTATCTTGAATAATTTATAAATTTCAGATATCATCTTGAAATTTATTTGTCAGAAGAAAGTAGAAAAGAGAATGTCACAATCAATCTCATATTTTAATAATCAGTTCGCAATCAGTTTGTTTTCAGGCAATTTCGCCTCAAAAGATAAAAACATGTCTGGACAGGTAACGAATAGAAGAAACGTAGCCAAATTATTCATGTCATATTTATGTAAAACTGGTATTATTATGCTTATGATCTCTCTGTGACGTAACTCAATATACGATCAAAAGGAAATCAATGGCGAGTGACATCTGCTTATATAGGATCAAAAAGACATCTGGACTACCTCGAATTATAGATTTTCGCTAGTTTGCTTTCCAATAATTGGTAGTCATGTTTCGAACAGAATCAATCAAGCAGTACTTTTCACTGTAATTGTAACAGTATAATATCGTAAATCCAAAATGTTTGCAAACAACATTTATGACTGAGTATTAGCATTGAATGTACAGTTATGTATTATTGTAGCTGAGAATACTGATGCTTGTGATACATTCGTAAAAATTCCATAACTTAGTTCTTACACTACATACACAATTACCATAAGTCTCTTCTAATAAAAGACAATCGTCAACTGAAAATATCAGAATCAAATCTTTATTTTTATTCTGATTTACTATTATTGTGTAATAACATATAATTCTATATGAATTCTTAGTAATCTTAACTTAAAATAGTAGATATATTTTAGCAAACCGGAAAATAATGTAAAGTTAAAATGTAGATGTATTTAAAATATTGAGTTCAGACTATTTTCTTTATATTTCCGATAAAAATGAATACCAAAGATTTAGAACAATTATTGAATGACCACCGTGTTTGCATGAGAAATGTAAAATGTGTAATGATTTAATATATTAGCATTATGTTTTTCTGCTTAGTTTCTTTTAAATATCCTTCGTTAGTTAATACGACAATACTGATAACTATTTTTAGCAACATAGTGAAATCAATAAAATGAATGGTTGTGTTAAGTAAATGCCTGAGAGGGACAATTTCATTATAACAAAACAGGTAGTTGCATTTTTTTAGAGTTTTTTATTAATGCAACGTTACTTTCAATATCATTATTATTTTTAGATTATCAATCGGAACAAATGTATGTCTACCAATTAAATTAATTTACGGGCACTGAAAAGCAAACATGACAAAACATCATAACTCAAAATATGACAGTCCATCAAATAAAAAGTATGAAAATAATACATAATTGCTTATTTGTTTAAATGATATCTATACTTACTCAAAGTTTAATAGAGCTGCTCAAAAAGATTGGGTATGATGCATGTTTAAAAAAGTTCTGATGAGATAGATACCAAAAAAATATCAAGCGTTTTTGTGATAATCACGTTCAATATAACTTGTTTGACGAATAGTGAGAGACTAATAAAGTATAAGTATTAGGCTTGAGTAAATAAAGGTGAAGAGAGTAGAAAAAATCCCCTCTTCGTATTATGCAGTTTAAAGAACTTAGTATCAAGAAAAAGAGTGTGCGTCTCATTACTTGTGTTAGCCATGACTAAACTGATTCATTTTGTCTTTAACAGAGACGCAGAGATGTATTATTATTCAAATGATTATTGATGTTCTGCAAAACTTTGCACTACTGGTCTCATTATATTCACAAGCATTATAAGGTGGTACTAGGGTGAACTATTTTTGTTTCATTGTATCTTTCTTCTTGTTGCTACTTTTACTGTTATGCCAGGGAAGTTGGATCACTGACAACACTAAATACAGTTTAATCATATTGCTGTCCCTTACAAGACTTTCATAATTTCAGAGTATAATTGGTTTTGACGCCTGTGGGACAAAGTGATAGCGATTGAACGTTAAGAAGCACAGATAATTGTTTGTCAACTTATTGTTTCAGAGGTGTTTATGTCTCATCAGTCAGTGGACTTGTGTTTCTGTTGCAAACGTTGTATTATCCAGTATTCTGATTGACTTGATAATATAGGCTTCAAATCACATGTATTGTCTCTATTGATCGGGCTACTGAAGTAAGAATAAGTAGTAATCCAAAAGCTTACTATCGTTACCAGTCAGGCTTATCCGAATAGCCTACTTGACAACACAATTATTAAATACTTCTATAAACACTTACGCTTCTAACATCACAATTCGACAAATCGAAGACATTTTAGCATTACTAAATCAGATCATCAGTTTATCTTTTCGATAATTACTTCAACTGGTTACTTTCCTTATTTATTCACTATCTTCAAATACTAATCATCCTACCATTCTCATTTTTAATTACTTTGAAAAATGCTAGCATTTATTTGCAATATTGTTCTTTAACAAACTAACACTTCATCATCACTAATATTTTATTGTGGACTATGTATCAGTTCAAAGTTTTCTTGAGAAAGCAATTAAAAAGACATGTTTCTTTACTTTATTGTCGTTTTACTGGATTAAGAATTCATTGTGTTAGTATAAAATTTTTACTGGAAATGAAATATTTTGATAAGTTGTAACTTTCTTGTATATAACAGTCTATTTTTTGGCCGAATCTTATTTTGATGTAGTATTTGAATAAGGGAGGTATGTATGTAATCTCAATACCTAGAGTGATGTAATTAATTATCACAAGTTTCTTTTTAATATGACAAATAATTTATCATCATTTATCATTTACGATTGTTTGCTTCTGTCAATTGACTTATTTAAATGTTTGTTATAAAAAAAAATCACTTCTGTTTCTCTTTAACACTGTCTTACTGAATCTTAGTGGTTTCTTGCTGAATATTTTTGAACTGATCCTAAAAAAAAATAACATCAACTCAAACTAAATGTTACAATTGAGTTGTCATTTAAAGAGTTTGGAACATCGAAATAAGTTAGTTTCGTTCTACTTTAAGTTGTATATGTGTATCTAGTAAAACATTCTAAGGATAAACTACAATCATCCTTGTCATACTATCTGGCACCAAAACGTATCTTAGAACTTAAGAGTTTACAACAGCATGTTATGAAGTTGTTAAAGATGACTATAATGCAGAAAATTATGTAAATTTTACTACACAAATAATTTTTTTTGGACGTAAGTTAATATTAACCTTTTTTACTTTTGCATTCTTATTTAGGGAGTAGAAATTAAGATAGTCTACGACATTAGTTCGAAGTAATCCATGATGAACGATCCTGTCCAAGTAGTAAATTAGAGATGATTATATTTATTAAATTGACCAAATTTACAGACCAATATCAAATCATATTGTGAAGAAGCGCAATTGGTTACGCAATGCTTGGCTGGCGAAAACAGAGTAGGTCATAAAATATTACATACATTACTTCCAGGCATCAATTTGCACATCCTCCGCGTTGTCTGGACTGTATCGTTTATCAGCCTGCTTCTCTTGGTTGTTCTCGATTGTCCTCTGTATTTTGATCATGCTTCACTTCTTGCCCTCTAGCAACTCCTCTCGTCTGCTGTTTACTGATTCTTCCTAATTTCCTTTGACGCTCTGATACCTACTACTTATTGATGACTTATAAGTAGTATCCACCACAATATGATTAAGACGACTTACTAATATATGATAAACAAACCTCACTCATAATTTTCTACTTGCATAATAATAAACGAAATCAAATACGAAGATGAAATGATGCATAAGTACCTCTATTGCTTATCTAAACTAATATCCATAAGTACATTTAGTACTTTTAATGAAAACTAAAATACGACTGATGTATAAACCCGTCAATGATATTTCTGTGGTTTGATCTTCAGTTTTCTATTTGATATTTATAAGTACTATAACTCCAGAATTAATTTACCTGTTAATCAATTTATTTTGTTCATGTATATCATAGTAGCATATAAATCAATTTATATCAGCTAATCAGTTATAAATGATAACTGTATGTTGCATAACACATAATACAATTTGCTACACTACAAATGATATTAAATAAAATAGTACTTATGATGTTAGGGAAAATATAACACAAAATAGGTACTTTGCTGATTACCAAATAGGTAATTGCATTAAATACATTGTATGTAATTTTAAAAGAAATGGAGAAAAAGTGAATTGAAAAGCAAACCTTTCTATTACCGGAAGAAATAGATACGTAGACATCTTTGTAAATAGTCAAAAATTACTTCATTTATTTGTTGCTTAAATAATTTATTCAGTAATGCAAAAAAGAGGTGAATTAATAAAGTAGGGAATTCATAAAACATAAACTATACTGTTTATTACAACTACGGTGTAATAATAATGGTATTAGGAAAGCTATTATAATTAACAATAGTATAACAGAGAAGGAATACAAGACGACAACAAAGTGAACAAAATTAAGTTTTACTTTTTCTTTACATAAATAAAATAAACTATGGAACTTGAAATCGCTTTACTGATATAATCAAACTGATATAGTAAAGAAATTGTTCATTTTACATAGAAACTGATGTTATCTCATTTACACATAACCTATTTATTATAAATAAACTAATGGTTGTCTATGTTAACATAATTAAAAACAAAATTTATCAGATATTAAATTATGAAAACAAAGACAGAAATAAACTAATTCATTTTTTAAATGGTGGGAACTATGCTCTCTGTCTAAGGCTTTCTACTACAGACTGACAATGAAATTTTTAGTTAAGTTTACTGATAAGATTTTGTGAAATGCTGTAAAGTATCTTATCTTGGTTTTATCAATTAACTGTATGATTTTATTTCTTAAGTGACCAGTTCACTTAATCATAACTAGTACTCTGTATTTTTAAATGTTATGTTTGTGAAGCAATATAAATCAAGCTTATAGCTGATTACTTCAATGTCTCGTATAGTATCTTAAATACCGATTCATTGTTTGGCGATCTTTGATGTAAAACACTGATATATCTAGAGGCCTAATGTTTTCAAATTCTTTTTGAAAAATATAGAGATGATGAGACGAACGCAGTGACATAAAAGTACATTCAATACATTGTAAACCAGAAATATATATATATATATGTGTAAGGAAAACTCTATTAATTACATAATGAAGGTGCATTTAATATTGTTAAATTAAATCATACCAATATCCCTAAATAAATTTGATAATGAATATGGAATTTTTATGAATAATGTTAAACCAAAAGTAATCAAAAGTCTGTGTGACAGATTTAAAGGGATTTGGAATTTTTTCAAGTTTAAGAAAACGTTTTATGAATCACATGGTGGACACTAATGGCACGAAGACACAGATCCCCAGAATAAAATCAGCATATTCATAGGTAAGTTTCCCTGCTAATCCAATTATTTGCAAACTATTATAAATACTTCTTCACAGTTTCTTCAAATTTGGAGTAATAATATTGTCAAAATAATGTTTTAAGGTCATAATTTGAAAGCCTTTTAAACACAAATTTTAACCATTTCGTGCAATGTGTATGTATGATACAGCAATCCCTATAAATTGCTGTGTTAACAATTAGAGAATGAAAGAAAATCGATTCGTGTTTTACTAAGCTACACATAAAATCACCATCGGCAACAGTGTGCTATGGAATTTAAAATAGACAAAATATCATTTTTCATTTGCAGTGGAAAACTGAAGTTCTTGTTAATCTTAAAAATCTTAACCAGTTATCAAAGAACTTTGTACCAAGCTTTTTTGCAAAATAGGTAGCAAAAAGTATGACATATTTATTTTGCATAGAGGAAACTTAGCATTGTTGTTTCGTTTCCGATATGTTAGTCACTTCAACTTTAGAAACTTTATTTGAAGTGATTTCTTTTATTCTCAGGCATGTTGGCTGTGAAGGTATACAGATAAACCTCTGATTTCTTTTCTGTTAGCAATTAATAATGATACTCTTGCAGAGTGTCATTTTTCGGTTGTAGAAGTATGAATCTTCTGACATTTATGCTAGGGAAAATTATGATTTGTTAGAAGTTGTTAAAAAGGCATACACGAAATGTAAATCAGTTTTTTACAGTCACCTGAACATTATAGACTTTTATCACTGAGTAAATATAAATTACCTTACTGAAAATTACCGGATCCTTTATATGGTTGATAGGATCATTTCAAATAAATAAAAAATTAATGACTTAAAATATTTGCCTTAAACGTCAAAATCAGTTAATGTATAACAAATATGTTTTCATTACATTAGTATACATATACATAATTAATAATTTGATTAGATTATTGTTTGGTTGGTTGTATTTGTCTCACTAAAAACTAAAGAGTACTAGACAGTTGTTTAATCCTAGGTTGAAATTTTATAGCAGTTTGCATGCTTACTTCCACTAGGAACTTGAACGCAAAGTGTTAAGGTCTCACGGTGAATATTTAACTATCGGTAACACTGGGTCAGTACCACATGGCAGAATCCCAACTTCCAATAATTCGTAATGCAGCATAACGATAATTCAGTGCCTCTGATATTGTTATCTCACTATCGACATGTTTAAACTCCCATAATCACAAACTAATACCTATCTCTAAAAAACGATCACAGTTCAACCAAATCGGTAATTTATTTATTTGCTAAAACAGTCAGGATTTCAGCTGCATGGTCAACAAACAAATCATTTTTCATTTATTTTGACCCTTAATTACTTGCATAAAGGTATGAAGTGTAAACTTCATTACATGAGTGACTAACTTCTAAATAACATTTATTGAAAGTTAAAACTAATGAGAGATGGGATAGTAATTTAATCGGAAACATTGTATGAAAACAATTCTAAGATGAAATGAAATAATGTAGGAATGCGTTTATAGACGATAAGTTATTCCACTAAATGTAAGAAAGTGAAGTTAGCAAATGTTTTGTAGAGTTTGAAGTAAGGTTTTAAAATGCTGTGATAAAAAACAGTACAGAAATAATGGAAACTTAGCATTGCAAAGACGGCACATTTATTAATTATATAAATACCTGAGATGACACTAAAAGTATGATTAGCTTAGTCCAATGCATATTGTGCCGGTGCATATGACTGGAAATGTACATTGTATCGGTTAGTAGAAATAGTTGTTAGTTCATTTCCCTAAACGTATAAGCAGTACTCAGCAATATTGATGTGTTTAACCTAGTCTACGTAAAGAAAATTACATTTGTAAAGCCTAATATAAAAGATGTTATTAAAGAAATATGTAGCATTCTGAAATTTCAATAAAATTCACGTAAAGTTTGAAGGGGTATTACACTGATAATCGAAATGTTAATCAATGATTAAAAGTAATGCATACCCGGTCTTTTCTAAACAAAAATGTAAAAACTAACATTTTTATTTTTTAAAATAGTAATATTGATGCTCTGTTCACTAAATTAATTCACTCAATCTACTTGATATAAAATGACAAACTTTAAACCAAAGCCATTGCAAGATTAGCAGCTGGTCATTTGATATCGATATATTGTAGTGGTCAAGATTAATAGTTTCAGAATTATCATGCTGGATGTAGTTTATATGAATTATGACGTGTAATTATTACTTACAAAGCTGTAATCATAAAGTTTTTTTCTTGTGAAAGGTATCATTAAAGTGCAATTTGGCTTGATGTATATATCTTAATTTCAACACTGCGTGAACAGATACAAAGAACTTACAGTAGAGCACTAATGATAACTGTATTCAGGAATAGTTATTTATTTATTTGATAATATATTTTCTGAAAAAAATAAATCGTAGCTGAGCACGTTCTTAGCGATGTAAAGAAATTTTGTTTAATCTCTATAATTGTTTGTATTTCTATGGCAGAAATTTCGAATCAAATTTGTCCCATGTCAATTCATTAATCATATGTTACTTCTTTACATAAGAGGAAAAAATATAACTAGATTATCACAAACTAAATCATTTGTCTAGAAAAAATTCTACGCTTGACTAATTCATATGTGATGTTTGAAAATTACTTTATGTTTCAGTAAAACACTAGTTAATATAAATTTTGTTTCTTTGACAATTTAAATATATTCATTATAAAGTGTGACATATTTCTTTAAGTAACTTTATTATCTTATAAATTAACTAATATATTAATAATCATTTTATACTCAGTTTCTAATAAAAATGCAAGAAAAAAAGTAGAACAGGATTTAAAAGTTTACATTTGAAATAGATATATAAATTTCCATATATACAATTCAGGAATTATATTCTTATTTTAGACTGGATAACTTTTATACCTGTTTACTGTTATACTGTTGTGATATTTGTTGAAATTTGCAGTTTAGCATCATGAGTAGACATACTTCAGAAGCATAAGTCCCCCCCCCACTAAAAAACTGTGTTTGACAATGTGTTCGCTTTAAAAGTCTACACTAGATGAGCTGTTGGATTAAATGAGACTGGTCAATTTCACTAGCAATTAATGACTTATTGTTAATGCTGTTGTGAATTAATTTATTAAAAATTTATCGTTATAGGGTTGCGTTTCATTTTAATTATATGCAAAAGTGTCTACAATGAAGGTGGTATCATTGAGCAAGCGTCTAAGATATAAGTTAATCCATAAAATTGATAAATAAAATGCAATGCTGAACTGTTTCACAAGTAATGGTTTTTATTCATCTGATTGTGTATGTAATTACAAAAGAAAAATCGGTAAATCATTTAAGGTCTATATTTTCTTAAGTGAATATATTGTTATAAATTGGCATTACATAATAAATGATTAATCATCATTCAACTCAATCTTCTCTAGATTCCTTAAATTCATCTCAACACTCGACGTATTACCACTAGGCAAATTATTTTCTCATAGACGATGAATAGCAATAATGATAAGTACTATTAGGTATAAAATTCATATTATCCATATTCGAACGTAAAAAGTTATGAAATATGAAGTCCATCGCGTAACGTTTTGTTGTCTGTGTATAGTTACATAAATTTCTATGTTATATAAAATATTACTAAACACACTACTATTGATTACAACGAGAAAACTAGTAATTTTATAGATAAATACAAACTATTGAAACTTGCATAACGACGCTAATAACATTTTCGACATTCTATCTTTTTAGTTTAGGGATGGTTTACTTGCATCGGTGATCTATGATTTAGTTACTGAAATTTATAAAGGTTTGTGACTATTAATTTTTACCCAAGACAGAGTTTTTGGAGCATCTTGTTCGGCAGCATATGGTCCACGAAGGTTAAAAGTGAAGTGAATAGAATTAATCATATATTGCAAATAATTAATGATTTGGCTTACAAATTATAAATAGTAAATTATATATATATATATATGCATATATTTAGTAGTTGTGTATTATAGTTGAGGTTGTTTTAGGAAGATAGGTATTCGTCTTAGTTGTTTACATTCATTGCTGACTGATATTGGCTGTCCAGTGCTGTCCAGTGAAACCTGACCAATATCTATCTGTCTGAAATATGAACAACTGATTTTGTATTCATTAGTTTTAATTTCATCAATTTCATCAGCTAATACTATAAAGAAATTGTTCCTGCATGTAAACTGCTGATGAACTAGATAACATAATAAAAATTACTAAAGAAGTAAATCGTATACAATTTATAAGTGTGCTTCAAGATACATTGTCATTAAATAGTTTTTATGAATATCATTTATCCTTTCTTATTTAAAACTTACCTCGTGAGTTAGCTAGCAATGCATTGTAGATCAGTTAATGCTTGATGTTGCGTTTTATCATTAGAATTCTCTGAAGCATGCATCTATAGCTTTAACGTGTAAACATATCCAGGACGATCAATTTTCGTGGCTTTTTTGATGTTAGTTAACAAGTATTTAAGTAAATCCATTGAGTAGAGTAAGGTTTGAATACACTACACCAATTACTGTGTGTCAGTTAGTACATTTACTCTGATTGGATAGTTGATTCGAATTTCTATTATGTTTCAATTAAGTCAACTTTTTGATTGTTATATTTAGAAAAGTGGATTGATTTCATTTCAGTTAGCTTCTTCTAATCATAATGAATTGACTAGTATGTTTTTCGATCAATAAAAATATAAATAGGATCAAAAGAATCTTTTTTGTCATATTTTATGTTTAAAATTATCTTAAAAACGTTAGGAGCTTAATCAAAGAATTCTGGCGACTAGAGTGATTATAGCGCTTAGTTATTTTAAATGTTCAATGTATTGAACTGAGTTATTATAAAATTGTCAGATTCAATGAATTTTGAAAATGATTTTATTCATAATCAAATATTATTATTATTAGTTATGTAGCAACAAAAAGAATATTTTCTAACAATAGTTAGTACTAATTGAAACTTTTATTATGATTTAAAACAAGAACAATAAGTAATTTCGTCTTTCTCTTCATTATTTTTATAAACTAATCAAGTGGATTATTTAATTTGTTAGGATTGTTAAATATTTCTTATTAAAATAAATTTTTCCGGAAAATGAATTCGTAAAAATTTTAAAAAATTGTAAATTTTTATTGATTAAGATAGATAACTGCAAAAAACGTGCACAACACATTGTGAGTACAAATAGGATCTATCAACATGGTTTTGGTAGGATATAGATTTCCTTGATTCATCACTTCAGTAATATTCAATTCATTAAAGTGTGTTATTTTGATCAACTATTCATAGAATACTCAGATTTCATGGAAGCATTGTTAACGAAGGTACTTATGACGTCATTAAACCAAATAATATGCGAGAAATTAATGTTAGTTAAAGTTACTCCCCCCCTCGACACGTAGATACAGAATGTATCAACATTCAATCTAAATCATGAAAGTCTATCGTGTACATACTTTAGAACGAGAACTAAAGAATATGACATTTTGTAAAATCTTAGTTTCTTACAAGCTGTAAATGTTTCTAGAAATTCAATTTACATTTATTATTTTACCGATTTATTATTTTTAGTGGTTTGTCGGTAATATCACAAAATTATTTCGTTTCTATGAAATATTACGAACACCTGATTACTAAATTTCATGGATTTTCGAAAGATTACTAATCGTTTTGAGTACATTAGTAAGCCTTTCAAAGATGATGTGGATACGGAATTCACAACCCAAAGTTTTCATGAATCGCTATATCTAAATGGAATAATGTTTGGTAAGAAAACAATATACAAATACAATATGAGCTATTCATTTGGTTTGACTAGTGTTAGGCTTACACCTGAAGTCATATAGTTTCTGTTGCTGGCTTAGTGTCGTTGGTGTAGTTACTAGATGATATTAACTGAACTGCTATACACATAGTAATCACATATCATGCAAAAGGTATATTTAGTTCTGACGGTGACATTGTCACTGCAAAATGACAAATGAGATTTTATATCACTACCTGTTTGTTCAGTCGAAGTCCTTAGTTAAAACTCTTGAAATCAAGATAAGAGTTTGTTTCAAATATGTCACTTTTTTCTTCCGTTGCAATATTATAATAAGAATTTTAAATTATCTTTCAGTTACTTTTGTCGTTTGACTTCACATAAAGAAATTAATAGCAGTTTTTTTTGAATAACATAAGTTTCTTAAAAACTACAAACTAAAAACACGTTCTGGATTCCGCTTTCCAGCCGCGATCCAAATCAAATTAAAAGAGTTGTACATTTATATTTTAACTATTTTTAACAAATGAAAAGGAAACATTAAATCCCTAAGAACGTATTATTTCAACTGATTGCATTTATGTGTAGAGCTGTTGATAATCACTGGATAGTGGTGTAACCTATTCAGTTTATAACTAATCAAATCTTTCAAAAGTCTTTCTTCTTTCATTTTAATCTCCATAAGCTATTTTTATGATGTATTTTTAGGATTTCCTTCTCATTTGTAAAGAAATCAATAATAAACTGGCATTTGGCTCTAAATCGATTTCATTATATATTAAATAATTGTTACTTAAATTACGTGACTTCATTAACAAAATCATAAGGATCTTGTGGTAAAATCAGATCTCAAATGAATTCAAGTTCATTTGATGTATCATTTCTTGTTTTTTCAAATGCATAATATTCTGAATGAAGTTAATATTGTAAAAATAACAATTTTGTGCACAACCAAAGTTTACCAATTCATACTGAATTTTAAATTATACTTTCTTAAGTGTTTTTATAATTGGTAGTCATCCTTCTAGTCCAGTTAAACTACTGGCAACAACAACTAAAAGTTTTCGGCTTATTTAGTAGTTTTTTTAAAATGTTTTTCTCAAAGGGGTGTGAATTCTTATTGGTAATGTAATATTCTGTTTACAAGTTCATAGATCATGATGTATCACAAAAACTTTACGTGATAGAATGAGGTTTGTACTCATGATTTAGATTGACCCAAAGCACTTGTAATTTATTCATATTTATTCGACTCATCAATGTAAATAAAAATCATAAATACACTGAATTCAGGATGTTCTTCACATATATATTATGTTCCATATTCAAATTGTTATTAAAATATAAATATATGTATCTGTACACATATCTGATGTGAAATAATCACTATGTTTAGTCATAGACTAAGGTTGATGAAATGTTAAAATTACTTTTACAAATATAGTTACCTCTACAATACAGAAACACAAACGATGTTTAGTTAAGCACTCAATGTACTTTAGAGGAATCAACTATTTTTGACTTGAATTGTTAAAACAAAATTAAGTGAAATTAACTGAAATATCAAATACATACAATCATTAATCTATTACTGTTCACTCTGTTACAGTAATTTAAAGAACTACATTCCCTACTGAATGAATTTTGTGTATGGCTTAAAATATATTAGTTATTATCGTTTGATAACTTAAAATTAATTATTTTATAATCTACTTCTTTGTTATTTATAATTTAGCATAAGATAATTACAGTTTTATAATTTTATGACATTCGATAAGAGTATCATAATCTTAACTGGTTTTACAGGTGTTAAGAAACAAATTCATACCAGTTTTATTATTTAATGATATTTTTAACATTTTCTGAAAGTAGAAATTAACTAGTACATTTTTAAAATAAATTGTGGCTGGAAGGTGAAATTCATGATGCGCATTTTATCTTGTCTGAATATGTCAACAGGATTCATGTACATTTTAGCGTTTCTATACTCATCAGGTCTTAAAGTCAATTCGTTTATATGAAAGCACGTCTTCTATTATGTCATTGAATTTAGGTAGTTTTGTTACATGTATATACATACATAACTTGAATGTGTTTATACCTTCTAGTTTATGTTGTTATGATTAATAATTGTTCGGTCTGTATTGTTTAGTAAACTTTTTCATTGCATTGTTATTTCATAAGCAAGGTTAAAATTAAACCGATTAATTTGAGTTTATGATAAACATTTCCATATTATTGTCTCTTTTAAAACTGCTCAAGTTTATAGTTTATAAGTAACGGAATCGTTGATGTATTAATTTAGCATATTTTGATTCTTAGCTAAATTTTTTAATGTATGATTATCTTTCTTACTTATGTGTACAATTAATGTTTTCAAATTTGGTATGATGTTTTCGCTAATTATTATATGCATCTATATTTTATTTTTAAAATATAATAAAAGATTTAAGTTGGATTGTAAGTGGTAAGTATAATCCAGCAGGCGTGTTTCGTCCTATTTGGGACTCATAGGCTTATACTAATTATGATAAAAGGTATTCGTAATTTCTTATTTTTGTAGTAAATAGAATATATTGGCTTTGCTTTTTAAACAAATGATAATAAAAGTTCCCTGATTTTGACTAACCGAAATAGACTAACAAGTTTTCGGTTAAAGAATAGTAAAATGCATTTACTTTTAATAAAAATACAATACATTAAAGTTAATGTAGTTTACATGATAAAACTCAATTATACTAAACGAAATTGTATTAGTTACTTGATTTTAAATTAACAATTTGAACTTGTGCAATATTTCCTCACATAATAATTAATACGTTTAGACGTGACCTATACAGTTTTTATTTTCATAATTTGTACGTTTAAATAGATTTTAAGGCATACAAATGATAAGTTTTCAAGTTAACGCTTGTGTGATAACTAGAAATCTAATCCGAAAAAGTTAATACTACCTTACAGATCATTTCTACATAACATTTTTTTTGCAAGACAAGTCTAATCTATGAATAAGCAGTTCTTATAAAAATATTAATCTCATTAATTTTTTCATAACAATGTACTATTTCAAATGTTTGAATAGAATGTTTTTGCTAATATAATAAACTGCAATAATATATTCTTCATTTATATATAAATTATGACTAAAATGTTGTACAACTTTTAACATGTAAAATTACACACTTGACTAAATATTCATAAAGACTAATGGAATTTAATAAGTACAGTATTTGCAAAACTGAAGCAAAAGCTGCACAGTTAACATTGAACGACAGTCTGAAAATATCATTTATTAATCCTTTACTTGATAAAGCGATATTGCTATATATATATATATATATATATATATATATATATATCGATAGATGGGTAAAATCTCTTTGTAAAACATAATATACTTATAAATAAAAATTAAAAATCCTATCTAAATTGTTATGTCTATCTATCTAAGTTGTTCTTCAGGTTGTTTCTAATCATGTCTGTCATTTCATCGTCGATTGGTTGAATAGTTTCATATGTGCCATATTCAAATTTTTATTGTTTGCTTATATGATAAAATCAAGGAATATATATATGTATCTATGTAAAATTACCAAGAATATTTAGAAATATCTTATAATAAAGTAACACATTTATTTATTATTTTTTTAAATATCAAGAAAACTGAATTTTCATTAAGGTAGTTTGAATAATTCATAATAAATTCATTGTAAAATTATTATTATTTATTTGAATAAAATATAGCATGGAAATAGTTTTTTTCAAATAGGTTGGAGACAAAATGAATTTAACTACTGATTATAATTAATGCATTTTGATTAAACTCAAATGATTGCATATTATTGATTTTACTATTGATCAATGTATTTTAAATGTTTCTTTTTCATCATGTAAATTATGTAATATTTGTGTTCATATCATGGTAATAAAATTACTTATGTTTATTTAATGATTAAACAATAAAAGGATTTAACTATCTCCACAACAACCCCCTCAATTGTAACTAATTATCAGCTTACTAGTGACTAGCTCCTTGAGGTAATTCCTGGAATTCTAGTGTGAAGACGTGACTCGTGAAGTTCAATCGTGTCGGGTGAGAGACAGTAACTCAGCGATGACAATGGATGAGGTCGCGCAAACGTAACACGAATTGACTGAATTAGAAATATCAACCATTAAGAGGCGGCTCACTGGTCCAATGGTAAAGCGCTGGTCGTGGAGTCAAGGGGTTCTGGGTTCGATCCTCAACGGGGTCGTGGATGCGCACTGCTGTGGAGTCCCATACTAGGACGAAACAGCTGTCCAGTGCTTCCGGGTGATCAGTAGTTGTCTGGTTTAGATCAATTCGTGATATCAGCATTGACAAATTTAAATAAAGCTAGAACAATAATATTTACGGAACATATTGATTTTTTTTTGTATTTTGTTGTATTTTCTTCGATTGCATACAAGTAGTTAATCGTAACATGTAAACACAATTATGAATGAGATGAGCATGTATTGTTTATTAGAAGATATAGAAGAATGGAATTCGAAATTAAATAAATCATGTTGTTTTATAAAAAAGTATACGTGTCCGAGAAAAAAAAAACCTTTTCAGCTTTTGTGTGTCGTAATAATTATAAAAATGTTAACATTTTGTTAGCATTCTATAGAACCTAAGCGATCATAATGTGACATAAGTATACTAAAGTAGTATTTACCTTAATTTTTATTTTAAGAAATAATATCTTTAAATTGATCGGACTGTTTTCAAAAGGATTGTTTGTGACTAGACAATTGAAGCAGGAGAACATTGCTATAGAATTTATATAAGTTTTAAGAGATGGTTCCTGTATTACAAATTTCTCATTATAATGACTATTATTCTGATAATCTATAATTGAAGTTTGTTGAAGACATGAGACTGATAACTAGGAATTATTATTCACTACTGAGTTAGTTAAGAAATTTTGTATTTTGTAGTTTTCTTGTCGTTTTTAAAATGTCCTAAACTTTACGGTTAATTTAAACTTGGATATCTTCAACATTTACACATTACTGTCATATATTCAGTAACTGTCCATTCGAACTATGGTGTTCGTGATTTAGAACATTATCAGTATATATTTGTTTGAATAAACATTCATGAATGACAAACGGAAATGACTCATTGACTCAATGCGATTTATTTCTAGCATTACTTTTTATCATAGTCAAGTGAGAACGATTTCTTATTGTAGCGTTTTATTTGCCTATATCGTTAAGACTGTCATGTAATAGCATTATAATGTATTGCTTTTATGTACTGATATTTACTATAAATGCATTGCATGCAAATGAATAAACCACTGACAGTAATATTGATTTTTACACAAATTTAGTCTAGTAAGATCTGTTCTACAAGGACATACAAAATTACTAGAATAGTACTTTGTAGTACATTTTTTTTGAGAGATGAACAGTTTAATGCACATAATAATATATATACATTGGTAATCTATTGGTCCTTTCATGATGTCTAATTTTCAAGCAGTTATTCAATAAACGAATGATTCTTTACATATAATTAGCCTTATATACAACTACATATTGTCTCCCCGTAATTGGTCTTTAAAATTTTTTTCAATTTTGCAACTTTATTTTCTCACTCTCACATTATTTATTTCTGTCAGTTCCATGAATCGCGCATGTTTGAATAGGTTTTCAGTATGTTTTAAGCATAAAAGAAGATTAAAATGATGCAGTTCATTCGATGCTGCACTACAGATTCTCAGTTGATGTCATTCCTTCAACAATGTTTTATTGTAAACATTAAATTAATGTCTTATACAATGAATACACGATGCTTCAATTTCTGATCTCTAATAAAATTTATTACGTTTTTGAGTTAGTAGCTTGATATTTGTTGCTACATGTGAATAATCCGCATTCACGATTTAAAAAAAAAGTTGTAAAACGATTGGTTTATCGGAAGCAAAATTTTCTATACTAACATAAGAATTTCGTATTTTTGTATTATAATTCAGGAACGAAAAGGTACAGTCACAAACTATTTGTGAAATGCTAATAATAGGTTAATAACTTCTATAAGTGTTTTTATAATATCAATTTGCTAGGAAGTATGTCATCAAACAAACGATTACTACGTGAATATCTTAAGTCTATATATCTATCTATTTATTAAACTATGTATACATATATTTACGTTGCTTTCAACCTTTATGTTTGTATTTATACCGTTCATGAACATGATTCTATTGTTTCATATTATTTTTTGATCAATTAAATCATCTTCCTTCCGGTTTGTTATCTCTCGAATTTTGGCTATTATGACATGAGTATTATGCTTTCGAGTCACTATTGTCCAATAAAGAGTGAATAAAAAAGTGAAAAAAACAATATGAAATGGTATTGGGTTCTTGCAAACACTTTCGTTTGACTTCATATCAACAACATATTTTGTTATGATGACCATTGTCTTAGTTTACAATGTGTATAAATTAGATAACCTGATATATTCGAACAAAAATTTTTTCAGTGTTAGTGAATAAACTCTATAGTGAATATTCCATGACTTAAAAAATCTAGAATTAGATAAGTTGTCTAAAAGCTTCGTATATTATTATTGATTAGTGGGGGCACTTGTGCCTTCAGAAGTTTAATCGAAATAGTTTAATATTTTCCACTTTCAAGTTACGTATTATGACGCAGTTGTGAAATGAGATTCATTAAAAAGTATTGGTAATGCAAGTCAAACAACAGCTTTTGAATGTCATTTATCGATAAACAGCTTTCATTCTAGTAAATAATGGAAATGGGTTGTTAAATGTTTCGGATGAAAGGAAACATAATACTATTGTGAAGCTGCTGGGTAGTTATTATCAAGCTACACTGATACTTAAGAGATCTATGCAGTTTTTCTCTAAACAGTAACTTAAATAAATAAAATGACAGAATCACATTGGTACTTGCAAGACATTTTATTAAATTCAGCATTTAAATGAATTTGTTTGTGCAACTTTAATTTTCAAGTATGCAGCATAATGTATTCAACAACCATTAAACAACTTCAATGATCAAATTTTCATAAACTAACATCCAGTTCTTTTTAAACATTTAATCGTATATTTTTATCCGATTCTCCACTCACTAGCCATAATAAGTTGCAAATACATATACGATTATAGTCTGGAAACAAAATTGGTAAAAAGCTTAGGCTACAGTTGTGAAAATAGTAGATATAGCGACTTATGTCTATCCGTAAAGTATTTCTATTAGTGAAGATATAATTTCTCCTTAAAAGCGTTCACTGATGTAGCTGAAGTCAGTTGTTCAAGCAATGAGTTCCAATTATTGACTACTCGAAGAGAAAAAACAAAATTTCACCCCAAGTTTAGATGATCGCGGTATTTGAACCTACTTGTAAAGACTGTGTTTATCAAATTACAAGTTTAACGTTTAGATCCTTTATCCCGAGTAGAATACTTGCTTCTTGCTCACAACCTCAAAAGTAAACATGTGCTTAGTAAATATGTTACATTTATTTTTTTATTATAGCGCAGCCATTGATTCAAAACCATTCCATCTCCCAACCAAATTAATAAAACTACAGCATTATTAAATAGACCGTATTTGAACGTAAGTTACAATAATAAATAATTATTCGCTTGGTTGCTATTCACTGTTAAACAAACATTACCACTACCCACTTGTCCACTGAATTAAGTGTATTAAAACATGCAGTTTTCTTTTAACAGAAAACATGTAGATAGTAACCATATTATCTAAACATCCTGAAATAATCGCCATAGTTAAACTAGATGAAACTAATTATCATGTTATATATTTTAAAAAAATTGATAAATTTTGTTGATAATTAAATTTTAAAGTCAATATTACACTTGGATACAAAACATTTTAATTAGTTACACTCAGTGAGATAAAAATAATCAGTCTCCTCATAGGCATCTTTCACCTTTTATATCTACTCACATAACAAAACTTTCTTCAATCAAGTGATGTATATTTGAAGGTGAAAAACAAGAACATTTGATTTTTCTTAATAGTATAAATCAAACATAAAGTGATTTTAATGTAATCTGTTAGTTCTTTCATGTAGACTGTATTTTGATCTGTTACGTAGGAAGTATACTTGATTAATTAATTCTATTCATATTATGCTATTATACTTTAAATTATATAAATTATAAAACTCGATGATTATTACATAATTATCTAGTCCACTTTTTCGGCATTTATTAATTGGTTAATAATCTACCTACTTGTATTATGAATTTATGGAATTACACGTTAACTGCGATTAGTAATTTAGCGTCCAGGGTAATGAGTATTAAAAAAATTTACTTAACAATATGTATGCAATATTGGTTGGGAAGACTAAAGTTGTGGATCTGCTGTAATGCCATACTCTGATACTAATTTAACAGTTCACTAGAATCTTAAGTATATTACTATGATAAGGTTTTATGGAGAAAGTAGTAATAATAGTAACAAGACTTATTATTATAATAATATATTTTTGGTGCTAGTGAGCCCTTAGGATTAAATCAATAAATTTTGGAGCTTTAGTTGTCATTCTGGGTGTATCCTAAGGTTCGTGGAAGCCTTAGCCTTACGAAGGGTAACTAACACCTCCTAGTTTGTGTTCAAAAACCCTTTGTACATACATAAATCCTACCCTGATAACGTTGATATTTCATACATTGCAAAGTATGATTTACAATGTTTTATTATCTTTATTTTATTATCAAACCTTGTAATCTGTCTAGTTGGTCTTTATTTTTCATATCTAAATGTCATAATTGTAAGTATAATCAGGTTGTTCGAAATGTATTGTGCAACTATATCACAAACTGTGATAAACTTCATCTTATCGCATTATTAAAATCTATCGGAGACTAATTATATTGAAAATATGAGTCATTGTGTCATTGTCATGTAAGTAAACTGAGTTATGTGGGGAGCAAGGGGAAGGAGCTGCAAGAAAATAAATCACATGACGAATACACAATTTAGCTAATCAAACCGTCAAATTCGGATCCTTTTTCGCAAATATGTATACATAACTCACAGTGTTTAAAAATATAATTTAGGAAATCAGTTCATCAAAACTGATGATGATAAGTCATTTAATTGATTGGCTGTCATTAAATTCAAAATCAACGAACCGAATTTTCTACCAATTTCATTGGTGTTACATAAAAAAGGAAAAAAAATCTTCCGAAATTCTAGTGAAAGCTTATGTTATTCTAACGAGTAGATCAAAGACCACACAGACGGAATATAAAGTGTCTTAGATTCTAATATTTATAAACGTCTAACACTACAACAGAAACCTAACCGACATTCAGTTCGTCCTTTTACATATGATTGTATAAACTACTTAATTCTAACATTTATAGTTTATTCTGCTATTCATTTTTCTGTAAAACTATTTGTTTTCTTGATTAATTACATTTTAACTTTGTGACTTATAAAAGTACATATGTTATCAAACTAGTGGTTTAATGTAATCCTTCATTTCGGTGGAATTCTGTATATTTAATTTAAAACTTCAGAAGTATAAAAACCTAGGAAATTAATTGTTCGTTTAGTACTATTTGGTAAGATTTAAATGTGATTCTCTCTGACGAGCTATGCATTTTTAAGAATTTTTATATTATAGACTACAAAAATGATCAGTCTTCATTAACAAATAGGCGAAATCATCAAACTGTCTGAAAATCCCCCTATTGATAACATCGTTTTTATAAATTTATGTTGTGAATAGCAACAAAGTGCAGGACGTACTTTTACTTACTTCAGGACTCGTCACCTAAATTAATTTGCTTCATAATGTGTATATCTACAGAGAGGCGCAGATCGATTACAGTTTTATTGAGATAACGACTGTTAATGAAAGCGGTGTTTATATCATGTGATTCATTTCTTACCATTATTTAAATGTAATAAAGATTATACGTAGATCATATGAATAAATTGGAAACTAAAATGATTTTGCACGTTAAGTCTGTACTATTCTCAGTTGATTACATCTTTTCAGATGTCAGTAGTATGACTACAAAAGACAAATTGATATATGCAGTTCTTTTTAAAATTTTGTTTTTGTTGATAGCGAATAAAATTCAAACAAAACTCTTGTCATTTTATTCAAGAAATTGCAGAAATAAGGTTTCAGTGGAAGCAACAATAATAATTAATTATCATTTATTGGTATTACTACTACGAAAATGTAGTATGTTTTTCGTGTAATATCATAATACGTTTAAATATACCCGCTAAATTTTATGACGAATTTATGCAGAAAAGGGATCTCTTTTCAATGATTTCATATATATATATATATATATATATATATATATATATAAAGGGGAAGATACCTGAATGAAAATCAATAAAATCTACGTAGAGACAGTCTTTGCAATAATGAGAAAATAACAGTAATTGTAATAATAGTGAAGTTATGATGAAACAAAAAATTAGAAATTCATAAATAAATAAGATTAAGTATATTCTGAACTAAGATCATGGTAGAGAGAACGATTGCATAAATTGTATTCATATGCACAATCTAGACTCCAAATGGGGATAGCCAAATCATCTGAAATGTAAAGTGGATTCAGATGTGGGTCACTTGGTATATTTGGCCAAATTTTGTAGATTATGTCAAGTGATGAATCTGAGATTGAATTCTTTTAGTCTGTTGTATGTTGTAGAACTGCACTGTCCTTTGTTTAGTCATGCAAGGAGATTCTCTTTGATACGGCAAAGGAACAATCTCCGCGAACGAGCTAAATACCTAGAATCACTTAAGCAGATAAACTGGCGAACGCGTATAGAATTAGTCGACGAATGTCTTGACATTATTACATTTCCTAACTTAAGATGGAGCACGTTAATTAAACAGAAACTGAGATTTCGTTTTCACTTAGTACATTGCATAAGGTTGTAACTCGTCTTCACCAATTCATCGTCCTTGTTGGAGGATAAATTTTAATTTTCTATGCTTGTATAAACAGTACATAAACTTCCCAGAATCATGCATATAAAGATAAGACTTTTAGAAGATACTTAGTGCATAAACAAATTTGTATGTCTCAACATTTTGCACTTAATATGATGATACATTTAAAGTAAATAATCTTTATTTGTACATTAACAACATGAATTTGAAAATTTATTCCGGAATTAGGAACAACTAATTGTAACGGATAGCTTTTGGCTAGTAGGTGTTCCGGGGAGTGGTGGGATACGTATGTAAGAAAATCTGTAAGGAAGAATAGTAAAAGATGACTCAGTAAGTATATTAAATCCAATTACATTTAATGATGTAAACGTTCAATCAAAATAAAGAATGACACAAAATGCAGCAATTACAGTGTGATATTCGAAACAGGGAATCGAAAGAGGTTAAAAGTCCTTTAATAACTATTCAAGCCTGTAATCAACAATAATCAGTTAGTCAACAGAACTATAATTAGGGATATTAATGTTGTTTTTCAGATATGACTTCAATTCAGATTGGAATGTAATACTCCACGTAGTGTCTTCATATTTCACACGAAATAGTTGCAACACAGCAATCTCGTTATGTCGATTCAAGTTACAAAGTTCTAAAGGTAACTTATTTATCTAGGAACTGTTTTACTTTAACATAGAAATATCATTTAAACATGTTTAAGAAATGTTACAATTTAAGCTAAAAGTAAACCATTTACTTAACATGCAAATCTATTGTGTCTAAATTAACGGATGAATACTTGTAACCATAACATTCAAAAATAATACATTAGGCGTATCTTCATCATTTACAATGTACCTTTCGACTAATTATTATTTTCCATAATTACTATTACTTCAGGAAAAACGTTGGGTAGAAATTATAAGTAATATCTAGTTGACAAAATGTGACGTTATTTTCTTTCAAAAGAATATTTACAAATAAGCATTGTTACACTTATTATTTAAATAATTTTTAGGTCATTTTATAGGAATTTTTATCTAAAGAACTTATAGATTTCCAAAACTTGGGGGGGGAGTGGGGCGAGTGAATGTAACACATATGAATAAAATATATTGTAAATAGTCTCAGAAAGTAAAATTTAAAAAGTTCCAACGTTTCACTCTTCAAGCTGGTTCGAGCTTCTTTAGGGAAATAATTCTATTTAGAATTATTTAGTTTAATTACACAGTCCTTATGTGTTGCCAAATGCAAGTATGCATCAATCATTTGAGACATAATTATTACCACAACCATTTACTCTTACTCAAATTTACATGAAATGACACATCCAAACTTCAGATTGTCTATCACTTCCCGTGAGCTCAGCTTAAAGCATTATATGTACACAAAGGATTGCAACATGTAACATTCCTCATTCATAACATTCAACTATTAATTACCTTATAATGACTCATGTAATATTTTCATAATGACCATACGATTAGGCATTTATAGCGACATTTAACCTCTTATTTATGCTTATATTCGATAATATTTGATTTTGGTCATTTCCCCAAAGAAACTGGGACAAACTCACCCAGTGAAACGTTGAAATTTTTTAATTTTATTCACTGAAATTACTTACAAATATATTCTATTCAGATTTTCAAGTCAGCTACTAGCACTATAGATTTATTTCAAAGTGAAATATACTAACTTAAATAGTTACCCATGAGTATCATTACAAACAAACTGTTTTATTATTTTTTTGTTTATACATTTTTTTCATATCTGATATTCTTTTTTGCTTGATACTTTTGAACAACTGGATTATACATAACAAAAGTTTTGAATAAAGTGTTATTTTCCCACGCATCTATATATTGTATAATGGAAAAAAAAACAAATAGGCATACGTTTATTTGACATAGTCAATATTTTTATTCACATAAGATGTGAATACATTTTTCATTAAGATGGTAAGTGTCATACCTTGACACGTAATAAATAATGAAAACATCAATTAAGTTTTCTACCTACTTATTTTTAAAAAAAAAAGAATAAAGAAAGAAACCCATCTTCGTATTTCCGTATACGATGATAAAAGAGAATATTTATTTTCAAAAACAGTAACAAGAATGTAATATCAATAAACTTTGACTTACAATGTTCATACGGCACTTGATGAAGACAACATAACAAAATAGAATGATACATAGATAGAGAGACAGCAGTATTTCACATGAAGTTTATGTATTTTTATTTGTTTACGAAAAAGAAACTTACAAAAAATTTTCTAAGATTTTTATTCTCTTTTTATGATATAGCTTCTTTCAGATAAATAATATTCAGTATAATATTAGTAATAATAATGATAATAAAAATCTATGGTGTTTTTGAAATTTTACTGCCATCTTATAACTTGATTAAAGAGGCACAACAGTTTTTGTAGAATAACAGTCAAGATATGGATATAATAATGAAAATATTGTTTACAAATCATGTATGTAAACCATATATTTTTTTACTGGTGGCTATGCGATATACTATTCTTTTGGTGTTAACCTTATTAAATATTAAAGAGTAGTAAAATTTGCATTGACTTATTCATAAATTTCAATCAATATATTCCTCAAGATGATTATGTTCAGTCTCTATACACATAGTGTAGTTACGAACAATTGGCAAGTTCTCATCTTCTTTTCATAAAAGTAACAGTAAGTCTAATATAAAAGTTGAACTTATAAAAAGTGTTGATTACTTCAGTATACATATATTGTACACTGGCATAGGATAACGAAATAAACCTTTGGTTTAATTAGTTATACCATTCTTAGCACACCTCTTTAATTACTAAATGGTTTATGTAATTAATATATAAGGTCAATATGAACGTACTAAGTAATTCTTAAATGTCAGATTTAGAAGTAGTGAAAGTGAGAAATTTTATCATTATTCACGACTGCATATTAAGTTAGTCAAAAAGTGAGATTGGTTGCTTGATAAATCTACGCTTTTTCATCAAACAGTTACATATTCTATCACTTTAAATTATGACAGGATGTTTAGTCACTATTCTATGTTTCTTCCTAAACACTGATTCGTCACTAGTGCTGAGTACATTTGAAATTGTACAAAACCGTTCCCTATGCAGAAAAGGTCAGATAAAAATTTATCTTTCTAAGAACTTAATGGTCCATTGAAATGACGAATTTTCAGTCATCGTTTTAGTTTTTAATAAGAGCTGAGTACTATTTAATTAGTATTGTGACTGGCAAGTGGAATCCAGGACGCGCGTTTCGTTCTATGTGGGACTCATCGGCTGGATGTACCTGCATTCCCAATGTTGATGTTCACAGTGGGATTCGAACTCAAGTCCGTTTCGTGTCATACGCGTCATACGTCAAACGTCATACTAATTAAATGATACTTGTGAATATTCGCTATATCGAGGCGATCCGCTCAGGATGCACATATAGCAACAGTGACTGACCAGCTTCAGTCTATAACAAATCAATAGGGAATATACAAATTCATCCTACTAGAGCTGAGTACTGTTTGTAGAAACGCTATTTTAATAGTAGTTTTAGATTACCTTAGGAAAATATCTCAATAGATACACTTACATTTATCACTAAGGTAATATGTGTTTTAAATTTAAAAATTCCAAGTAGTGGTTGCTGATTGGTTGGAGTGGAAAATTAGAAATTCTATCGGCATTATATAACTTCCATAATGCAATGTGATAACTTTATCAATTGGATTATAATGTATTAATCAAGTTAAGTTGTTCATTATGTGTAGTTCACCTAGTAATTTTTCAACTTACTATTTTGAAATTAGTCATTCACGTTAAACTGACGACTCAACTAAAAATTTACAAGTAATTTCGGATATTGTACAATTCATAGCTGAATTAGCTAGATACAGACAGTATTTCCATTTTATAGAAATGCATTAATTAACTAAATAACAACAATTTCTTTTTCTAAGTATAACAAAACAGAGACATCAAAAGGCCATCCTAGACCGGAACTTTTATTATTTTTGGCATAGAATTTCCTTTCTTATTTGTGAATTTCGGATGCAATTGTAGAGTATGATGGAGATGACAGAAATTTTTTTTATAATTTGAATTCTTTGGTAATTTATCTTGTAAATATACAAATACGTTAATTTAATAAGTATGGCGATTAGGGAAGTGTAGCTAAGTTAATTCACTTATGATAAACAATCCCTACTTAATTCACACGTTGTATATTGCCCTTCGTTAAAAGACATTTTCTTTCATAACAGATTTGTTCATGCTTTTGATAAAGGTACATATAACTCATAGAAGTTACATTCGACACTTTCCTGTATGAAAATCTTTCAACATCTAGTTACTTTATTGAATTTTGTTAATTTACAGAACAAATTCTTATAATGTTAGTACTGGCCAGGTCATTTCTGTTTCAGGTAAGTTGATATGAATTAAAAAACTATTAAACCAAGCCTCAATTGTGAATGTAGCTTGATAAGAAAGCTTTTAAAATGTGTGTAGTTTTGCTGATAACATTCATTATTTTGTAAAAAAATGCTAAATATTATTGAAAATACTACTTGAACGCTGTAGTATGTTCTTCAAAATTCGTCACTTTACAATCAAATGAAATTGCTTATTGAAAAACCTAAACTTCAAGAAGGTTACTGATATCAAGTGTTACTGCAGAATATTTGTTTACCCCTTGTGATATGAACAACGCCCAAGGTAACTTAATTTCTAACTAGCTTTGACAACAAGATGACCGAAACATTTACTCACAACTTAATTATAATATGTTTATACTTGCTTTAGGAAGTTGAAAATGGTTTTTAAACCCTATTAATATTTTAGAGTTGGTTGGTGAATAACAGTATATTTTAAAAATTAAGTGATGTATGGTATTATAAGCAACCACACTGTTATTTATTATCCATTGGATCAAAAATTAGTGATCTGAAATCTGTAACTTCTATTAAAGGAAAGATAGTCTTAGACATAAAAATTCAAAACGAGACATCTATCTTCTGTTATCCCTTTCTTAAACCTTGAAATCTTCTAATGTGATATACATTTTTCTATTCACCTATATTATGTAGATTGATGTCACAGTCCTTCAGCATTGCTTCTCTTTATTTTTACTTTCAAATTTATAAAATAATGCTAGTTAAATAATGTATGTTTTTATCTTTATGGTAGATCATCTGTTATTCTACATTCTATGATATCCTTAACACGTTCAAATGAGAAGACAAACATAAATCATATTGGCAATATTGAAATTTTTCTCAATTAAAGTAAATGTTATAGAATAACCTGATATTTCTATATTGTGCAGTTTGTTTGCTTCAAAAATTCGAATAATGCAAGAACGACAACATTTGTAGAATACTTTGGATTCAATGTATTTCGTTGCATTTTCATCAACTACATACATGCTAGTGATTTTAGATAACTCAAATTACTAATACGTATTTATTTTGTTAACTGAATTGTTTATCCGATAACATTAGATTGTCTCAGTGAAACTATGAAGAAGTTGAATTTGAAGTACTTATAAATAGATTAGATGAATATTCTAGAGTTTAATTACGGAATATGAAAAAAAGGTACAAAACATCCAAATGTCACGTACGAATGAGAGTTCTAGTGAATGGTTGAGTTCAATTATGTAATTATGAATACTCTATTGTTGTGATTATGTGAAGATGGGGAATAAGATAGTAGTGTAGGAGCATAACTCACTGACTTGAAATTCACCCTCTTTATAGTTTCACTACTCAGATAATCTAATGTTATAAGATAAACAATTCAATTAACAAAAGCAATACACATTAATAACTTGAGTTATTTAAAATCATTAGCACATATGTAGTTGATGAGGATTCCCCTTGCGGGTCAGGGATTCAAGGCATGTATTAGCTCTAGAATTACTACAGTTATCCATGTAGCGTTTACGATCTAAGGAACCATAGCTGATTTAATGAGCCATTCGCGGTTTCACCGTTTTAAGGTATGTACTTAGACATGCATGGCTTAATCTCTGAGACAAGCATATGACTACTGGCAGGATCAACCAGTTTATTCACAATTATCAATATACCCTGCAATATGAGGGTAATCTCAACCAATTTGGTTTTTCAGGAGGTCAACTGATTAACACCACAGCGCCCAAGCTCTCTACAACTTGAACACTGGTAATGCAATACAGCCTTCTCCCGTGGCACAACCACACAGGTACCAAGAACCCTGGTGGACCATTTGCACCATAACAATAAAAGCGGATAGACACCGCTCTACTGTTTTGCTTCCGACCAACCATGGCCGCGTCAATCATTTACACACAGCATGAACAGACCAATTCTGATCCATCCCGCTTACATGACTGTCAAACTAGCTATCATTAGCAATAGCGATATGCACACTTATTGAATGCTCCAATGACAATATGCCCTTGTGAACATCAATAGGCAACCACCAAGATCAATGAAATCGTCTACCCAGCAAACCACTTTTGCACATGTGAATGGCCGGCAAAATCTGCTCAGACAATACCCAGCCACACATTGAATTCATAGCGAGCCTCCGGTTGCATTGACACCTTCAGCTCTGTATATCAATATCGCTCATATGATCTCCTGCACTAAAACAAATCCAAAGGGTCACGTAGGAACGAGAGTTCTAGTGAATAGTTAAGAGAGTCCGATTATGTAATTATAAATACTCTATTGTTGTGATTATGTGAAGATGGGAGATCAGATAGAAATATAGGAGCATAACTCACTGACTCGAAATTCACCCTTTTTATAGTTTCACTACTTAGATGATCTAATGTTATCAGATAAACAATTCAATTAACCGAAGCAATACACATTAATAACTTGAGTTATTTAAAATCATTAGCATGTATGTAGTTGATGAGGATGCAACGAAATACATCAAATCCAAAGTATTCTGAAAATGTTGTCATTCTTGCATTATTCAAATTTCTATATTGAATCAACTATGAAAACCAACTGTGACCATCAAAATATTAAGTAGTTTCTTATTTATTATTTAAAATAATGTTTAAATTTGAAGTGCATTTTAAGTGGTTGCTAAGTCGTTGATTTAAAACTTTGCATGTCAAGAATCAATTTCTAAAATTATAGTTATATTTATGAAATTAATGACATGCTAGAATTGGGAAAAATGTAGACAGTTTTTGATTTATTTATTCAATTAAGTTAATTTGACTAAAATATATTTGCTAAATAATAAGCAATAATTACTTTTATTTATTATATAAAAACATGCTAATTAATTTAATGAAATGATACTATCTAAATTGAAGTTGGATTATAGTTAGTAAGTAGATATCAGGATACACGTTATGTCCTATTTAAAACTTATTAAGTGGATATATCTTCATACAAGTGTTTATGTTTACATTAGGTCTCAATAGTTTGTCTTTTCAGGTTAAATGTCACTAAGTTTATTATTAAGCTGACAAGTGTCAAGTAAGAGAAAATACAACTTTTATTACACTTACTAGCAACAAATCAATTTCAATTCTACTTATGTGCTGACACAGCATTTAGTGAATTTGCTTAGGTTGTACTAATAGAAACAGTCACTCGTCAATAACAGAATCCATATACTTTAAAATTATGTTTTTTAAAATTTATTGATATCCATAAGTTTTGTTATTTAGTTTGAGACTATGGTGAGTTGATAAGACATAAAAATTATAAAAAAATGCGTTGAGCTTCTAGTTGGGTTTAAGGTATTTATTTAAAAGACAATATACCTTCGAAGTTTGGATCCATCAGTCTATTATTCATGATTTTCCCCACTGGTTTATCAAATCTAGGATACTCTTAAAGTATTGTCTTGTAAATATACAAGAATTTGAATCCCACAGATATAACATGTTCTCTCATTATTGGCGATGCATCTTACTGATAAATGACATCGAACATGAAAATTAGGTCTGAGATTTACTGCTGACTATTTTATATTAACTTACAACATAAGTGAGGTAGACTAACGGAGAAAATAATGACAATCTAATTAATAATTAGTTTAAGTGTTACATTAAAATCTTTCAAAAGCAAGAAATGTTATAAACACTCAGTAGATTCCAACAAGAGTGTACATGTTAATTAAATCGTTTATTCATAACGAATCATAATTTTTGAACAAATTTATGAAGATGAAATGAAAAATAACAAACATACTCGATTTCTTAATAATGAATGTAATTATTGTCTTATTAGACCCAAGATCAGAAAATTTAAGAAAATTAATTACACTTAGATAAAAAGTTACTAATTCCTTTTCTTTGAACAGCTATCGCTTTTGTTTATGTCATTACTAAGTTTAGAATTGATAGTTTCCAATAAATTGAGCATTGAATAGGTAATTTATGAAAATCCATTTACTACTCATTTTTATATATAATGCTTTTCTTGTTTCAATGATTACCCTGTTATATGCAGATTATTCGGTGTATCTACTCAATATTGTCGTCCAGTAAATTAAGTTTCAAGAACCATAGTTTCCTATGCTAAAGTAAACATTCCATCTATGAATTGAGATAAAAGCTAGTAAAGCTAGCATTGCTTGCTCACAAAACGTCTTATTTTATGGCATTGTTTCGGCTGCCAGACTGCATAATTATTATTTTAGCTCAGATTTTTTAATTGACTATTATTGTATGCTATTCAGGAAATATTTCCAGAGCAGTAAAATGTCACGGTAACTCGTGAGTAACAATTTACTGCCAAAATATTACCTTATGTTACTTTATTTCATGAAACTTTACTAAACGGAACAGTTTATTCTAGAATGTAAACTATGTTCCTCCCTTTGTTTATCATTGAAGCATTGTACCTAGAAATGAAAGCTTTGATAAGAAAACGGAAGATGTCTGACCGGAGTCTGTAAGTTTTACTATTTGCTTTGTTGATTAAAAATATATCTGAAAACTTTGAACAGAGAAGTTTATTGACAGCCATTTGTTTTTTTTTTATTTTCAATAATCTTTGGAAAATTCTGCCGCTTATTGCATTTCAATGGACTAGTAAACAGATTGAAATGATATTTTATATCGTAGTAAAATGTACATTTGCTGACAAACTGTTTAGAAAATTGATGTAGGTACATATCAAAGTATACTTCATTACTGTTTACGTTGTTTTAAAATCTATGTAACTAAGTTATAGATTACGTAGATTTTACAGTATTCTTCATTCAAGCATCTTTGACTTGATAAACATGAATTTTTTGAACAATAGTATCTTTCATATTTTCTGAAATAAAATTTGAAATTTACACAAGCATTTACATAACGATTTAATCAATAATAATCATCTGGAAAGTTAGAAAGTGTTCCAGTATTTTGATCAATCAGCTACCATCAAATAGTCGTTTTTTCTTGCAACATGGTTAATGTAAATACAGTCGTCATCTTATACTCTTTATCGTCTGCTTCTTATAATGGTGAAGTTATATGCATTATGAAGAAAAAATCAATTAATCCAGCGCCAACTTAAGTATAAACCCACCAGTATAATTAAGCGATTTTTTTATGAAGCGATACCTAGTTGTAGTAGGTTATTATTTTTCAGCCATTTAACACTACAGTTTACCTATTAGAATCGTATGTTTTCTTCCATTGTTTACGAAATTTAGCCGCATAAATGTTTGGTTAGTTTTTCTTAACTATATAATTTGTTTCATTTAAGAACAGTTCGTAGTAATTGAGAAATTAAGTCCAGTGTGTAATAAATCGCTAATTATTTCTGATTCGTTATCATAGAAAAACGACTGTTATTCAGACAATTTGACTGAAATAATATTTTAACAACAGAGTTTATTAGAACTAAGTTCACCAATTATTCCCATATTTTTGTGAGACAGATATGTAAATTGTCTTCGAAAAACGTGTCAAATATAATTTACACAGAAGCAACCACGACCTTAAATAAATAAAAATGCTTCATGGCATCTAAAATATTAATAAAAGAGTTGGTAACAAGAAAGTGTCCTCATGACATAAGTAGGTCAATTAGATGGGTTAGTAATAAAGATATTCAGATTTTCATGAAAAAACGATAAAAGATAATATGTAATCTCTAGTAAAAATACATTAGAATAACATTGTTTATTTTCTTATTTTACTCAGTATTACTTACATTTCTCCTTGTATATTTATGGTTTTGACAGTTTATCTGATTATAATAGATGTTCTAGGATGATTGATATGATGAAAATGAATTCTATTTTGTTTTTGTTAAGTATGAGTCGGATTGCAAAGATGATAGGCATACGCAAAAGAAATACAGTAGTCTGCGTATATATAACTAAAGAACAAAAGGTTCATTCTATTAGTGAAAAGACTATCATATATACATATAAGTATGCCTACAAAAATTTCCATAATAACGGAAATGGTGCATATTAACTAGGTAAATAAATTTAGGGCACTTGTTGATTAACATAATTAACAGCTATTAGGATTGACATTAAAGTGCCCTTTGCTTTTATTCTTATATACTCACTATTCCCTCTGAATACATATTTATCTAGTTTCTACGAAAGCTTACATTTGCATTCTATTTAGAAATAGCCTACAGTTTCCATGTTTAGTATATTTGATTTTGTTTTCGTATATCTTAGTTGTTAGTTGCTTGGATATTGTATCATTCGTGTGATAACTCACGATCCAGTATTCAGAAAATTAGATGTTTGGTATTATTATTATTATTATTAGTAATAATACAAAAGTTCTTATTTTAATAAAACCGTTATAATGTGTTAATGAAAACTTAAATTAGTATCGTGGTAGTATTCAGTGCATATACATATGTTTATCTAAGGTACTGGAGCTTTTTTGTAACCTCAGTAATTTAATCTTAATTCCATGTAACGTTTGATTAGATAGTTGGTAATGCATTAACATTAAGATTCATATTAGTATCTACTATTTTCTAGTCAATTGGATGCATTTAGGTTACAATTAAAATTTGATGAAAAATATTGAATTTGTCAAAACTATGTCACAGAATTTGTAATACCTTAGACAATTTCATACATTGGTAATATCTTGTAGTCTTTACTTACTGTAAGTTCAAAATCTTTTAATAATCTATTGACAATGAAATTCAGGCTATGGATTAGTGTGATTCTAGAGGAAATGTTGATTTCTAATGTTACACCATTGTAAAGAAATATATGAAGTTATCTGATAACATTTCTATATATATCAAGATTTAATGATCTATTTACAATGCATTGATGGTGACTTTAAACAATCTTAATCTATTTAACTAAACTGTAATAATAACGTAAACAATATTATATTGACGTCTGCTACCATGCAACGTAACCGTTTCTTTTACGCTTAAACAAATCAATGAAAATAAATACATAACTTACTGCTTCTCATTAGTCAAAATACAAAAGGGAGCATTTTGGTTACAAACTTTGTGACTTCTGAAATCTCCCTTTTGTTTTTGAATCATATAGAGTTCTTATTAGCATTTTTAGGTCTTGAAAATAATCAATGGAGCGTAGAATGTTACAAACAAGATTCATAAAAATTTTTTAAGTGAAAGTTGTTTTCCTTACCTGAGTATAATTACAATGAATTTGGATCTCCCCATTGATTTTCCGTAAACTGAAATCGATCAGTTTTTGTTGGTTCATATGTATCCTGAACGGGTTGCTTCGATATAGCGATAGTTCACAAATATTGTTTGAATTGCATTATGAGTGGCAAGCGGAATCCAGAACGAACGTTTCGTTCTATTTGGGACCCGTCAGCTGGATATACCTGCATCACAGTAGCGATATTCATACAGGAAGATCAAGATGCATTCTACTTATATATACATACCCGCTGCATAAGTATAGTTGTCTGCACTCAGTGGCCTAGTGATGAACGCAGTGGTGTTTGGCAAAAAAACCGAATTGAATTTGAGTCCCTGTATGAACATCAACATTGAGATGCAAATACATCTGACTGATAAATCCTATGTAGTGCGAAACGCACCTTCTGGGTTTTGCTTACCAGTCACAATCCTACTGAAGCCTTAGAATGATTATATTGAGTGATATCAAGAGATAGTTATGTTTAATTATTATACTAAATCATAATCTAAAATTATAAATAAATTAAAGAAAATGAAGTATTTGTTAGCTAGACATTCGTTTGAAGAATCAAACATTTTCACTGCACGAATAAAAATGCTACTTTTTTTTTTTACCGAAATAAGGATTCTAAGCAAATATCTTTAGTTGATTTTGTTATAAAACATTATAGAATAGAAAGATATGTCTTCTCTTTGATGTTTTTAACTGATGCTTACTTTTAGAGGCTGGTGAAATAAACTTAAAATATGCATACTATTTTTTTTGATGTTTTATAAAATTTACAGTTGGTTTTTGTATAACTTTGAGATAATATACGAAAAACAACTGGCAAATATTACAAAAACCTTTCTCATCTATGTTTTTTAAACCAGAAATTATGATATTCTTCTTTACTGTCTATCTAACCAAACAATGTTTCGTAAGGATTATTTGTAGGAATTTATGATTATCATTAGTCTCAAGTTGTTTCATTTAAATCTACTGGAGATATCATATAAACATTGTTTATGTCATAGAACTCAAAAGTTAAATATGCAGTTGTTATACAACACCTCATAGGATAGAATTTTAATAAAGAAATAAACTGAAATTTTTTAAAAATAATAGATGACTATTTTTTTTCATCGATTGGCCTTATTTTTTAGAAATTAAGTAAACTGTAGTAGTAAGAGGAACATAAGCAAATTCCGAGTCCTTAGTATGGACATATTGTACTAATAGGGGAACATTAATGTTCTACTTATAAAGTTGTGTACTGTTGTATGTGCTTGTTGCCTAGAAGTTCGGATTTAGAAAAGATTACTATTCATGCCAGAGATAATATTAAGGAAATATAGGAACATCAGTTATTTCTTTATAAATTATTAAAATACTCTGAAAGTTGTTACTGTTTAACATCATGTTAATGATTTAAACCTAAAAATATGTTGAATGTTTATCTTTTCTATCTATCAGTATCACTTTTTGTTTTCGAATCCTTCACTATACGCCTTGATAAAACACAGGTATCATATTATGTACTCAACCTTTGACAACTAGCTATTTATAATCGTATATTATCAGCAAAGAAAATAGTATACTATTGATAATGAGTAGCTTACTCAAATGTTAAGTTCCCCTCTTTTCATGGTTCTCTGACTTTTTTTGTATGACCTAGTTTGTTAGAATTAAAATAATTATCTTACTTTTAATTAAAATAATTATGTTAGATATATGGATAGCCTTTTTCATATACACGTAAGTTGTATTTCCATAGATCTGTTTTAATGTAACTATTTTTTTTAGTTTCTTCCTGATAATCTTACATCTGTTATATCAGAAATATGAAACCGACAAATTAAGCATTGAAAGTATAGGTAATTTAAACACATTGTTGTCAATATTTTTTTTAAGAATACTGATAGACTAATTAAAAAATTTGCTTAGAAATCTCTTGTATGATATTACTTTCCTTTTAATCTCATTAAACTATCTTATGAGTATACTCCAGTATAAAATACTCAGATTAACTGATCCCATGAGAGGTCTGACAGTTTTTCTTATTGTTCAGATTTTAGTTGTCTAATACGTATTGTAATTAAATTACCTATTACTCATTCCTTTCTATCACTGCTATTCAACTTCCGTTTTTCATGCTTATTAATAAATGACTGTATTATACATATTGCATCCCTGGTTAAGAAGATTGACAACTGTTTTTTTCAGATGATAACCCTTATTCTTAAGTGCATTTTATATCTACTTTATCTTTAAGAATAGAACGCATACATTTATATGTATCCATAAGACAAACCATCTTTCATATTCATATGGTAACACCAATTAACATACTGTTCAGCAGATAGTCGTAAGCAAATTTTATAGAGTAGTTTTATACAGTAAATACCCTAATATGTGAATTAGAGTATTACACGTAAGTCTGTGTCAAAAAGAAACATATAGCACCCTTGTGCCTTTCATGATCATATAAGGCTTAACAAGCAACCTTTGCTGTTTGTTTGTCTTACATCACCCCTTTCATACCTCTTCCCCATTCCATATTTAGTCGATCACATTATTTTCATACCTAGTTTTAAACAATTATTGATATTAATTGATGTTTTAAAAAGCCTAATTTCACACGTGTTGACCTACATTCAACCTATAATTGTTCATATTCACCTTGTGTTGAAATATGCATTCATGCTGTTCTTATGAATCTGCTCATCATTATTACTAGTACATATGTCATCCAGTTAGAAATTTACACCTTCCACTTGTTATTAGGACGAATTTGTATTTTCCTATTGATTTATTATAGACTGAAGCTGGTCAGTCTCTGTTGCTATATATGCATCCTGAGCGGTTGCCTCTAATCAACGGGAATATACAAATTTATCCTAATACCTATGCGCTTGTTGCACAAGAGTGACTGTCTGAACTCAGTAGTCTAGTGAGAAATGCGACATCGTTTGACACGAAGCGGTCTGAGTTTGAGTCCCACTGTGTACATCAACAGTGGGATAGAGGTGCATCCAGATAACAAGTCCTAAATAGGACGAAACGCGTGTCCTGGATTCTGCTTGCCAGTCACAATCCAACTTAAAATAATTTCACTTATTATAATTAGATATGTAATCCACCTATTTAATTCTTATCAATCGCTAATAAGTTGACTCCACTGATTAAACTATTTATATATCTGTACACAAATATTGTTGTATATTAGAGTATGATCGGATCATGATATAATTGAAAATTAAATTGTTTACTTATATGTATTGTTCTAACCGGGTAAAATCAATGAAGCCAAGTGATGTATGGTTAATGGAGTCAACTGTTGTCAGCGTAGCTTTTGATGGATGTTAGCATGAGGTAATTATCATTTTCATGTAGTTGATTTTTCTGGGAATTTTCAAATGATCTATATAACTGAGTTATTTATAAATATGTGACCCCATATATTCCATATTTATATGGCAGAGATTTTTGCATCTTAGGAGGATGGTTACAATTATATTATGTGCAATCCAGCTAACATAATACAGAATAACGAAAAACGGTCCTACATTACCTGTAGTTGTGATTAAAGATACGCTAATTAACAAGGTGAATTTCATTTTTGAGTTATTTTTACTTTATTTCATCAAATCAATAGGAATTGAAAGTAGTTATTGTGTTACTATGCATTGACATACTTTCATTTTTTTACATATGCAATGTATTAAGACAAATAAAAATTCTGTTTCTTATTTGTTTGATTTTTTCGTAGTTTGCTTCTAACGACAACTAGAATACAAACACGACAAACTTATAATATGATGGAATTATTTTCCTTTATGCCATATTAGTTGGCTATGATACTTTTATCAATGTAATTCAATGTCGTAAACTATATTCCAAAACTTATACAACAGTTCCTCTGTAATCTCCCATTATACTAATAACCTTGTATATTAACCATGCAACAAGATTGACTTTATTTCAACGAATATTTAGGTTTAAGTTGTTGTTACATGTTATGTTCCTTCCCCTACTTATTATCTTCGAAATAAATAGAACATACGAAATTTGTAAAAGCAGCAAATTTATTCTAATTGGTCTTTTGTCTTCATTTCATACAATCAGGGATTTATTTGGATACGCTGTAGTTAAACTTTATTTTCATATAAAAAACCAATATCTAAGTTAAAAATTTATCTAAACTGATGCCTCATTTTATCAAAAAAACTACTTGGTTGTTCTTAAATAAACAGTGTCAGTTTGAGTTCAGTTTTATTAAATGAATTAACAGATTTTATGATTAGTAACCGAGGTCATCATGATAAACATACACAGTTAAAGTAAACATGTAATTCAACTCACTTTAATTAATAATAATATTGATGATGGTATTATGAACAAATAAGGAAAGAAAAGTGTGGATGGTATTTCGCTTAAAATATTACAGAAATAAGAATGATATAGAAACAAAATAACCAATTCATTTAACATGTCAGTGAAAGTATAACATTCTGTTTATTTAAGGTCCTAAGATTTTTGGAATATATCTGCACCGTTTTTATTTCTCCAAGGAACAAGTAGTTTTTTTAGCAGGCACAAATGTCAACCCGCCGGTAGTTATAGTGATGAGTACAGCCTGACTTTTGATTGGATAATGGTGGTTTTAATGTCAAAATTTGCTTATCTTCTCAACAATTTATGGTACACATTAAAATCACTGTTACATACGGTTATCCAATTTTGAGTAAAAAGATGTCTTAGAATTAGATTCATCGTACTGCTTAGATTTTACGTTTATCATTGGAACCTTTGAATATGATCAACAATTATGTTCGTATTTAAGAAAACATTTCCTAAAAGAATATATGCATAACATAGAATGGACGGATAAACAAAATTGTCATTGTATTCATGGTAATTGCAATCTCAGTTAACTTCATAAGCAATAGTTTAGCAAGGTTAAGAAGCAAGTTAATATATATAAGCTTGGCTTATAAAAGATATTTGACTAACATTATGCACTGACGATACATGAAATGCTTAATGATATACGTAGATGACAGGCAAATATTGAAAATAAATGTAGCTTGGTACAAGTGGGTTGCGAGTTAGAATGCATCGCCAGTAGACTATTAAAACTCCAATATAATTGTGCAGTTATTTTAGGCAAACTACTAGACGCCATTAGAGCTAAGTGATAGTGACTTAAAGTTTCAAGAATGAGTTCAGACACTAAATTACATGCTTTAGGCGAATTATCATATTTATTCAGATTGTCATAGGAATTTATCAATATACCTATTGATAAAGTTTAATAAAGACTATTTATAAAAAGTAACATTTTTAAGCGTCAACACCAATAGAAGTGTATTTACTTAAAGTTATAATAAAAGTGTTATATTAAGCAAATACGAGTGATTGTCTTAATTCATTAATTAATTCTATTCACTACAAAGTATAAGTATTCATACATAATTCCATAGAAATAAACTGTTACAATCAATAATAGCTTTATAAGAATAACTGTTTTATTTCACAAGTAGTAAGATAAATGATTTTTCACAACTAATATAATAAGAATGTAAATGTTCTATTCCACTTCTATGTGAAGAACTAAAATTAAACATCTGCATATACTTATAGAGATTATTATTAAAACGAAATGACAATTGTCATTTACATGATTAAATTGAGATTGTACATTTTTGACAACTATGAAATTATTTGATTGTTTTGCATTATAACCCCAATAATTATTCAGTAATTATCTTTTTAAATACAAATAGGATAAAAGAGTAATTTTCTTCTAATTATTAATGTGTAACTACTTCACTTTAGTATTCAGCTGGTTCTAGTTCCTCTTATTTTATTCTTTTTTTTTACAATGTTTCTTCCTTGAACTAAGGTATTAGGTCATTTCGTGACTTTTGAAGACATAATTATCTTTGAACTAAAATGCTTTTGTTTTATACAATCTGACTTAGTCACGCCCATATTCATATATGAAATAAGGCATACATTGTATGGATAAATTATTAGACACAATACAATAATCATATAAAAGACTAGGATATATATTTATTATGAAGTTCAATACTAAAAGTATTATTATTATTATTTTAAAAGAAACCAATCTATAATACCACTATTTAACAACCTGTAAACTATTGACATAGTGAAATGTTAACAATATCTTTATGATAGACAAGAAATTTAAGGTAGGATAATTCTAAAAATATCTACAAATCAAGTTAAACATGTCTTTTGGTAAAGTATATAATTTACATCAAAGAACTAGAGAAAAATAAAATAATTAAGTTTAGTGTTTACAGTTTAAGCGTGTATAAATTCTAACAAATAGAATATGTAAAGTGTAACTGAATTATATTTTAAATGTTTTGCCTTATTCTTTTTACATAGAATATAACAGTTGGTAATGAACACGTCAACTGATTAATAAATATGACTTTTTGGGTTAGTATAAGTTAAATATAACCTGTAACACATTGTTTTATTATAAGCAGTTAAGTATTTCTTTTTATATTTCGTTAACATAAACTATAAAAGCAGAGCTTACAGGTGTTGTATAACTATTTATATCACTGATTAATAACTAAGCTGTTTTTGAAATCGACAATGGTTAAGAAATATAGACTATCAGAAGATAACCTTTTAGGTTTTTTCATGATATACTAATCAACAGATTGGTAAAGTTTAACTTTGAACATCTTGGGTAGTCAAGGATAAATAACTACGTGAATCCTGCAATCTATATAATATGGGTAATAGTGTAAATGTTCTACTGTAATGTACATACTACAAGTTTGACATCATTTTTATTTCCTAACTTGTGAAATATCATAGTCATACATTAATTCATGTACAGAAAAGTGTTTTTCCGTTAGCTAACACCTCAGTGATCGATATTTGATGATAAGAATCCATAGAGTAACACATGGTACAACACTATGACTTAATTTGATCAAATCACTTTATAACAAACAACGAGTATGTTTTTAATCTAACAAGACTGAATATGAATAATGTAAATAAAACACAAACAGAATGTTCGAATAAATAGCTGGCTAAGAAAAATATTTATAAGTTACCAACCATATGTTAACTTTTCCTACATTTTTGGTGTTAATAAACCTTAAATAATTTGTTAGAACTCTGAATTACGATATCGCCATCTAAGTGTATATCGCTTTCATGTATCTTGAAGAAAAATAATATATCGGTATATTGCGAGTATCCTTTCTCTAAGAAAATTTCACTATAAAGTTTCGAAAAACTATGAATCACAGAATAATATTTCCCACCTGTTCATCCCTTCTTGTATACCTTTGTAAAACATCTAAAAAATATAATTACTGTATAATATTTTTTGAGTAAAAATCAACGTTCATCAGATCTTATCAACTAGATGAGAAGTCTGATACCTGTTTTCGCAGTTTTGTCATTAACATCTGTCTTTTCAACTAATCAAACATTCCCTACCGAAAAGGCAACTTAAAATATTAACTCATTAGTAATTCTAATGGAATAACTTCTAGCCACTGGAGGTTTATTGTTAACATACATAGTTTGTCAAGTTATTCACAAGTTGAGTCATAATAATTATGATTTTACTAACACATTCGTTATTAAATCGAAGTAGTGTATCAGAGACTACAGTGAAAATGCATACTGTTTATGTTACTAGTTTCCAGATGGTCAGTTTGCATACATTTTAATGTGATAAATTGTAAACGTTATTCAAACAAACTTAGTGTAATAGTTGAATAACTACTTCAATATGTACTTTTAATAATTTCGTTGTGATGAATGACTTCATTTTTAAAATTTTGGAACTAACAACTTAATTGCACAGAAGTTAGGAATTCTCAAACACAACGATAGATTACTTTCTATGTTATGCAATACATAACCTTATTATTATAAAATAATTAATAATGAAAACAGTGTATACAGATTAAATGTGAAAAAAACTTAACTAGCAAACTATTTATTTATCTAACAGAACCGTATCAATAGATAAAAAGAAGTAGACATTATGATAAGACATTTTATGAACGAAGTGGATAATGCCTAAGATAAATGCATACTGAATAAGATATAGAGTATAGAAAGTACATTAATACTTTTGTTACATTAAACTTTGAGAATATGCTTCAAAAACACATTTACCCATTACATTAACATAATAATCCATTGAATGATACATTAATTTCTCCAGTCTATAATTTTTGTTACAAAAATTTCATATTAATAATTATGAAAATCATCAATAGAATATTATGTAGGTCATATAAGATAATTCATCATGTTCTTTTATTTATTAGAAATTGATTATTATGTAAATAAGATAATTTTCTGTCTAAATGATGTTGAAGTTTATTGAATCACTGAATAAATTGAAGTATTAAAGTTAAATAAGTATTCATTATACCATCGAATATTAGTATACCATAATTGTTTTATCTTTCATATACTTCAGACAATCAACACTGATGAAATATATGTTTGTCACGTTTTCTGGTTTACACAGAAACAGATAACATTAACAACAGTATGAAAACATTGATTCACTGACTAAATAGCATTATAAGTTTTTCAACTTTATATGCATATTTTCCTTAAAAAGTTGATGATCTTCAGCGTTTATTTCAACATGTATTATATCCATCTTATTATTACGTAGATGATTTACACAACTTTTTATTATGAAAAAATGCTCTTAGCTATTCACTGAATGTTTTATGCGTTACATATATGCATCGTAAATGCTAAATTTTGATTGCTATTCTGAAAATATTTGTCTTAAATACATATTGGAATGATAGGCTATAAGCATTTAAATTTTACATTAATGTCACACAGACTGTTAGAACAACTATTAGTACATATAAGTTGCTTTCTTTCTGAAAAGTCTATATAAATTACATGTCACCAATTTACGGGTAAACTACAATATAACAACTTTGACAGTTTTGAATAATTGAATTGAGATGGTTTGTGGAGATCGGTATTTTAGTTGATTGAACATATCACAGATTGATGTTGGTAAGTTATCACTGAAAACAAGGAAGTACTGGACGGCCGTTTAGTCTTAGGATGGAACTCTTTAGCAGCGTGCACCATAGATCCTGAACTAAGGGATTCAGTTTAATGGCAAACGCCCAACCCTTTGAACCATTGGGCTGGCCGGCATTCAATCGTAGAATTCCTACTTCCATCAATTAGTGATATATAGCGCGACGATTATGCAAGAACGAAACAGCTGTCCGCTGCTCTATGGTTTCTAAGTGGTACTCTGCAAAGATCAATCTGTGATGTATTCAGTGAACGAAAATTCAGAATAACATAAAGATCCATCCAGATAAATTTGTTTCTGATGTTAAACAAACTCCAAAAGAATTTGATGTTCTGTAATGATCAGCATAATATTCATTTGAATAAAATACTGATATTCTAGCTTCTGATTACGCGGTATTAAAACAGACTTCAGTTTAATTAAAAACAGCTACAAAATACTGGCGTCATTTTCATTGTTTCAACATTTAATGCATTCTGTAAATGAGGAGACTAGTGAGCTCATGATATCTATTAGAGCGAAATACATATTGTTCTTACATGTATACACTTTTAGGCTTTTTATTAATGCATACAATGATCGAAATTTCGTATCTTAGCAATATCATATTTACGTTGTACTTCATATCGAATTTTCCAAATAATTTTAACGTAGAATGCGTTAGCAAACTTTTTTAAACACTTGCAACCAGTTATTCCTACTATACATTCTTCATTGTCTGTTGGTTATATATATATATATATATATATATATATATATATATATATATATATATAAACAACCAAACGATAACTTCAGTAAACTATAGTTGTTACCTAAGAAAGTATAGGACGATATATACTATAATATGTGGGAATAAATGATACCGATATAGCGCTGTAGATAAATCAAGAAACAGGTTTATTGATATGATATTTTGGATAAGAATATATACACAGTTGTTTTATATCCCTGAAGCTGCAATACTTTGTATAGTATAATTTCATTTGGTAAGGTTACTGGTTTATGAATTATTCTGCATTTTACAAAACGATAATGGAACCAGGACTCTATAAAGTTTTATATGATACTGTAATACACTTGAGAAGTCCATTTGTATTTGTTAAGTGTTATGGAGATAAGCAATAATGCATGGCTTTTTAAGTAAATAAGAAATCGATCAAGGTCACAGTTAGTATCACTCAGCCACCATTAGTTTGACTGAGGTTTGAAAGCAATTCCATTTAAGTAGCTGTAATTGGCAACCATCTTAAACTGCCTGAGTGATCTAAAATTAGCTCGTGGTAATAATACATTAATCAATTTGACTAAAATATTGACTTTAACTATTATCAGACATTTAACAAATATTAATGAATTGGAAACCTGGGCAAACCATATATGATATTAGTATTTTATCGTATTTGTAGTAACAAAACATCCACAATTCTTTATGTTCTTGAACACAAACATCCTTAATTACATATGACAATATAAGTAATTCATGGTGTGTGGTGCAGCATTCGAATCAGTATTTGGAGAGGTTTCTTGTCATTGTCCGTCACAAAAGATGTACAACAAAATTATGTAAACTTTGAGCAGGCTATCTGCTAGAGTTAGCTTATGACGACTCATTGAATCTATATGAGTAATAATGCAAGCATATTTGAGAAACGCAACTTTTCCATTTAAATCAAATTATTGCTTTATGGCTAATCCACCTCAACCCCTGAACTCAGGACAGGGAGTTACGTAGTTTGGAATATCAACCATTTTATTTATCTGTTGTGTTTGAAAAAAATCCAGCACGGATTAAAAAGCTGGTTGAACATCAGAGCTAAGAACTGGTTACAGTGATGCAAAGTCATTCATACCCCATCTGTCCTTAGATATAAGGCCTAACTTACTTTATAGCTGTCTTCTTAGGAATTCAATCATTCTTCCAAAATTTTATTCTCTAGGTCTATTCTTTTATTTTGACAGATGTCACTAATACTTCTATTACTGCATTATTCATCTTGATGTAGTAATGAGGTGTGACATTTCGCGTCGACAAACACTAGTTCCAGGCTCATTATTGTACACAACTGATTGATCATGACGTCTGATTTTTCATGCAGCAGGCTCAAAACTTGTAATTATGAAATTTGTCGTTCAACTGCTACGTAAAATTTTAATATATTTCATTTATATGATAAATTCTTACACATGATAAAGTGTATTTCAGCAGATGAGAAGTAAGCAACTGAAAAATATTCCAGAAACATTTCGAGATGATGACATAATACATTGCAAACAGTTAGATACAGACCACTGAATCTGCTTCAAATCATTTTTCGAAATACTGAAAACGTTATTGTAATCAAAAATACAGTGTTGCAAATACGCTTGTTGCTATGGTAAAAAAATTTACCTACATATATAACTAATGTTAGGTTGTAAACAACTTTAAGTGATCATATAAATGATAAACTTTTTCTTCCATTAATGAAAGATAACTTTGTTCCAGTTTGAGACTGCTGCAAATTTCATACTGCAAGATTATTTGGTAATCAAACTTTGAAAAATGCTTATTTAACAAACATTTTGAAAACTTTTAGAAATTAAAGCAACTACTTGATTGTTTACTATTTCAAATCCATTTACTTGAGATTAGGTTATATTACTGATCAATTTTAAACAGTTGAATATATTTGCTATTAGGTTTGTCGAATGATTTTTAAACCTAGATGAAGCGAGTAAATTAAGAAGTCATTTTCCTTCCTGTTGGATTCTCAATGAAGTAGACACTATTTATCTATCAGCAAATAACACAATTTAATTATTACTATGGTACTTTACAAGCCAAAGTTTTCCTTCGTAAGAAAATAGTAAACATTAACTTCAAGTACTTTTCTTTATGAAGTAATAAAACTTTTAAGAAACTCAGTATTCATAGTTTAATTTATAATAAATGCACTGGCAGCATTCAAAAAAATCTGTCTATATATATATATATATATATATATATATATATATATATATAAACATGTATAAACTGTTGATAATACTGGTTACATAGTTGACATTTTCTAGATTGATCGAACAATACTACACTACTTACAAACAATTGATTATATACGTGAATTACTATAACGCATAACTACGAGATTAATAGTAAGCATATTAATTAACACAAACAAAACAAATTTATCAACAGTTTAAGGTAAAATGAAAATGATTTACTTGTTGATTGCATTCATAATTGTTGACACACTGCTAAGTTGGTAGACTTATAACACATTGCTTTCTATAGTCTTTTCATTAGTAAATAAAGGTCTTTTCTGTCTTTTTTAATTTGCTTCTAGGCAGGGATAAAAACAAAGTTTATTTACGTTCAGTTTCTAATGTAGTTATAACAAAGATACTTTGAGCAAAAACTTTTCGCATAGTTACAAATACTTAAGGTTCACTAATAGAGCAGAATCACATCCATACACCTCATCTTCTGGAACATTTGACTATAATTCTTGTAAATTAAAAGTACTTTCGACTTATTTAACTGATTTATTGTTTCACAAAGCATAGACTAATTATGTCACTAAGATTCATGCTGCTTAGTTATAACTCTTGATTAAACACCTATCCATTATCTGAATTATATAAGTTTCATTACATTTAACTATCAAATAAAAGTTCTATTTGGTTTATATTTTATGAAGTTTATCTAAGTACCGAAAAATAGTTTGTATCTTTTAAAGATAACGTCAAAGTATGTTTAACTTTAAACATTCAAAAACTTAGCTTTATACTATTTTCACACAACTTCCTAATGAAAATCAATTTATAATTCATAAAACACAAGCCCAATACTACAAAAGTTAGTGTTGATAATTTGGTATTTAAAGTTTATTTGTCAAGTGACACATCAGTTTCACTATCTCCATTGATCCGTGTCTCAGAATGTATCCTTAGTCTAAAAATTTGATTTTAATTAAAACAAGTTTTCATCAATATGACTAATGAAATTCTAGACGAAAGAATATATATGTCAAACTTGTTCCGCTTGTCGTATTTACTTTTTATAAGTAAACCGGAATCTGTAAAAGCTCATAATGTAAAGATTTGTCACTTTTAAAATTTTAGATCAATTCCTATTTAACTTGCTCATGCATGCAAAATTATATGGCTTACCGAGAATCCCATATTCAATAATGTCCCTTTACACCCTATATTGGATCTGAATAGCTCGCCCTACTATACGATTACAAGATAGCTAGTAAAAATCCTACAATCGGTTAGAATTTACATAAACAGATGATGCAGGTTCGGCTTCTGTGATTTTGTTGATTCGACTAGGGACATCAGATTAACAGACGAGAAAATGATCCCATCAGATATCAAACTACTTTTTACTAATAATTTTCTCACAAGACTATTTGTTTTATACGTGACCTATCAAGAAAAATAATCGCGATACTGTATTTGAAGACATTATCTACAAGAATTTCCCTACCTAGTGCAATTTAAGTTTAATAACGATTTTTAAACACAAACCTACGAAGTAACAATGGGATCATCATTAAGTCCTACCCTAGGTGATTGGTTTATGGCAAATCTGGAGAATGGTATATTTTGACTTGCGAAAGAAAGCATTTACATGTAAAAAAGATACATGTATGATACATTATTCATTCATGATGAAAATATGAATTTAAACACTATCCTGCTAAAGTTTGACAGTTACCACCACCCAGTCATTTACACACTGAAATCAGAAGTAAACTCAAAACTTCGTTTGTTTGACTTATTTCTGGAATACAGATAAAATGGTTCCTTACAAAGATCGATTTACAGAAAACCGACACCAAATTAGCAATAAACGAATTTTCATAGTTAGGTCCATTGAGTAGAAAAAGAAACTTAATTTGCTTACCCACCTCAGGACTAGAGGAGTTCGTAACAATGATGATGGATTATATAAAATTTGACAAATGTTCATTAAAAACGGTTATTCACTGACAGCAATCTTGGACCCAAACTTCAAACTAAAAACCCTTAAAGGGGATCGAAAATGTCTCTCTGCATCAGTATAAATTTATAGGAGGTAGTAGTTAATATTCTGAAAAATAGGATAACAAAATCTTTAAAAAAAACATTGTATGTTACAAAGCTTTGCATTGTGTACTCCTGTTGATAAGTGTTTCGAAGATGTATTAAGGATGAACTTTCACTTTGGTTCACATCTGTGTGTATTTACAGAATTGTGGAGCTTGTCATGCTGGTAGCACAAATCAAATTTTTTCCAGATGTATTGCAGAACATTACCTAGCATGTTTCCTCAACGTCAAATACAAATCATTTATAACCCCAATACAAAACACTCGATAAACTTGGGCCACACTGATGCTCCGAAATCGTTCTTCAGCGTCAAACGACTGACCTCAAAGGGAGCATGAATGAACATTTTATATGTCTTTAATGCCTTGGCATTCCGGCAGTCCAAATTCGATTTCTGCGTTCAGAAACAGTGCATCTAATCCTTTAATTTTCCCTTGGCCTAACTTTTCTTCATGTTTTCCACTACTATCACATTGAGTCTGTTTTACTGTTTCTTCTCTTTTCTTCTTAATCTGTCATACTTTACAATCAAGTTGATAGACCAGTTCTATCTGTTCATGATTATCACTACTTTTATTGGTAAGTATTTCTTCTTTATAACGATAATGTGAACAAATATCGTTCATTTTCCCAACTTGTAAGTTAAGTTTAACCACCAGTAATTTAGACAACTACGTAGGACGTTTGTAATTCCTTCCATGTTTGAGACTTCTAGATTAGTTCGATTGAGATGATTTATTTTTTTGGAGATAGGTTATTTAGTCGGTTGATTACTTATAATGTAATCGTCTTCTATTTTACAATATGACAAATGTTTTGTAAACATGACTACATATATGACTATATATAATATATACTTATTAAAATTTTCTAAGTATATTGATCAAAGACTTACATTTTAACAACGTTACTAATATTGCCAATAACGTAATTTTATTACACTGGAATCCCAACCTAATTCGACAGACATTCACTGTCTAACTATGCCAACAGATGAGTTACTGAATCGGCTTTAGATTTACCTTATCAGAATAAATAACCCTGAAAACTGTGTATAAATACGTACTTTTATACATAAATCCACCAAGTACTTCAATGTTTAATACTTGAAAATTCAAAAATTCAATACTAATTTTTAGTCTATCTAGTAAAGGAAAGCGAAATACGAATCAATTCGAAATTGTGAATTCTTTTTTCTGATGAATAGAGAAATTTATTTTAGCATTTGGACACTGCAGATAAGTGTAGTAAACAAGAGTGGATGAACGATATTAATTAGTAAAAATACTTAAAAAATAAATTTTTCGATCCAAATGAATATTTAAAGAAAATTTTTGTAGTATTGTAAAATGTAATGCTGAGATTGACTTACTGTAATACAATCTACAATATTGAATAGGATTTTCAAGCTTAAAATTTTAATAATTTATTTCATTTGATATTTAGTAGTTTTATCTATAACTTTTACTAAGTAAGTAATGTAACGCAGATGTGAGTTTTAAATGGACAGTATATTAATATGATTATTAAGAAAAATTACGTCACTTTCTATTCTGAGTATAAGGTGGACGGGCGCATTATTATATACAAACTTATCTATAAATAGATCTATTAACTTAATATGGAATTAAGTTTTTATCTTCATATATGTAACGATACAAACATTTGTTTAGAGATAGTAATTTGATCTACTTCTGAATGACTTCTTAAATAGTGATGATTTTGCCTGATAATTCTATGTGATACAATATCTGTGTATGGTGTAGACGAACCATCTCTAGTATTATTAAGTTTAGGCTAATGAGAATTAATTTCATTTAAGATAATTCATAGTTCAGTGGAATAGAATTTATTTTTAAAAGCGGATATAGATTTTTACTAAGAAAGGGAATATACATGATATGAATAAAGTAATCAGAATTTATATTCGTTATAAAGGCAGTTTTCATCTAAATACAGTGCATTTTGTTGAAAAGTAATCGACTACTGAAATAAATAAAGTAGTTGACGTAAAAATTATTACTATTTTACTATTATTAATATTATAACAATAAGTACTCCTAGGGATTTTTCTAACTTGCTAAGTCGCATTCATTTTTCTTTGTTCAATTATATTTCGAAACAAAAAACAACAAACGAGCTGTTTAAAAGCAAATGAAAATACAATTGTAACCAGTAAAAAATTACTTTGTTTGAATAGTCTATAAACACTGCTATTAAAGTGTGTTGTAATTTGTTTCGCATTTTTATCTTTACTTTTAATAAATTTTTCATTTGACAGTTAAATACTACTGACAAAGAAGCGTTATTTTTTGTACATTGAGAAGGGAGACGAAATTTGATGTAAAATAGTTTCTTTTCTATAAAAGTTATTTCTTAGTCATCTTATAATCTGCATTTGTTCATATTCATTAGTGCAAAAACTAACTGTATAAATTGTAAAACAGCAGGGGAAGGGGACACATAATATGTAGTAACATCAATATAATCATAAGGTTTAGGGGATTCACTTAGATCAAAGTGTTTGACGTAAACTGTTTGAGTGTTCTTGAAGTTCTAGTTGGGTAGTCGTAATCGACGGAGTTAATATACATTGGGAGTAAAACAGTTGTTCACCAGTAGCATTGAAAACAAATCATCCTTACTATATTACGAATTGATTAGTGAGCATCACATCACTGAATAACTGTCACAAGTGTTGTGTTGGATAATTAAGCGTTCATCACAAGACCATAAGGTCATAGGTCTGATTCTGAAATGAGATCGAATGTGTACATTGCTTAGGAGTTCCTAACTTGTCCAATGTTTCCTGGTTTCTGTTGGCAATCAACAGAGGTTAATGCATAGTGAATACAGACGACAATTTAAAATCGACCTTTATGGATCTTCTTCAACTCATTTATTCAAGCTTTTTTTCAACTTGTGAAAAGCTTAGGCTCTTCTCTTCTCTCACATCATAGTAATGAGGTTAAATCCTATAGTAAAATGGTTATAAAAAATGTAGATGTACTCACGTATTCTTCGTATTAGGTAATGACTAACTTGAATGCATTTCATTACTATGTACAAATTTTAGCAGCAATTTTTCTACCGTTGTTCTACATTCCCGTAACTCTATAAATCCCACAGAACATTATCTCCAAGAAGTCATTACATGTGCATGCATACATGTTGATTTATAAAAACACCTTGAAGTGCAATTTTTGGCATTTAACTATAATGTGCCCGATTCTTTCTAATATTCTCTTTGGTAAATTTGAAATTTGAATGAGATGACTGAAAGCGAGGTACAGTTTGATGTTGTTGAGTCCAGTGAACTAAACTGTTTAAATTTAAAGATTTTATCATTTTAAATATTAACGCATACTTTATTAATTGGCTAACTTTTTAGTTGCTCATGAGTTTCAAATCAGCTTATTTACCTTTGGGGATTTCATTGTCGTTGCATGTCTCTTGGATGTTTTGTTTTGTTTACATTATTTGTTATAATTTAGTATTTTTAATGTCATCATGTAAAGATATTGATAGTAATCAAGTAGACGTACTTTGAGAAACAATTATTTTACAAGACAGTTTACTAAATAGTAATGGTGTTCGGAGAATTTATTTTCTGATTTTTCGTTCAGTTTGATGCTATGATAAAAATAAAGGTTAGACAAGTTACCTTTGGATTAATAATTCTGGCTTCAGTAGGTGTATTGTTAAAGCTTTAGCATTTGAAAGTAGACAAAAGATCACTGTCCAAAGTAAGCTTATGCTGATTCGTAGACAGTAGAACGAAAGTGACTGTTAAATACAGACGTATGATTTTACATAATGTCAGATCACTCTTCACTAATGTTCCACTTATAGAGACTATTTGCATTACTTGAAAATGCGTAAACAATAGCATGATAAATATTAGAATGCCACCATCCTGTCTAGAGGAATTATTATTACGGTACACGTTTAATGCACAATTTACATTCGACGGTATTATTTACAGATAAAAATTCGGCATATCTGTTAGATCCCCTCTAGATTCATTACTAGCGGATTTATTGAATGTCAGTCTGGAGGACAATCAACTGGAAACAAATACCAAAGACTGTTATTTATATGAAGGGTAAATAGATAAGGTTTTTATCCATTATGATGGTAAATATGAGTTAAGTAATATTCAACATGTCGTAAGCAACTGTCGTTCCACAATTAAATTTAAGTTTAAATTTGGAAATCAATTTAACTCCCATCTCAGCGTACTAATGGCAAGGAAACCTGAAGAAACTCTAAATAAACCTATTTACAGGAAACCATTTTGAAATGGCCAGTTATTAAGCTTCCACAGTTAGGTCCCCATAAGCAATTAAAGAAATTTAATAACATGCCTCTTTACACAAATCCTGGAGAATGTGCAATCGTAACATCACAGTGAGGAATTAAGTATTCTATTGAAGCTGTTTATTAGAAATAGATATCTGCCAAAGGTTTATTGATAACAAGACAATACCCGAAATTCCAAAAATATCAAAGTCGTCATCGGCAAAGAAAATACTTTATGTGCATATTTATTTCAACAGCAATAAAGATGCAGATATCCTAAAGGAAAGGAAGTTCTTAGCAGCAACCTTAAGATCACTGTTTTACGGTGATCCCATGTTCAGTAACAACGTGAAGGATAAAATATCGCATCAAACTACTTTTGTTTGCGTATATCAATTTACTCACTTCTGTGGGGCTCATTATATAGGTTGTCTGATGAAGATTCGATCAAAAAGGGTTTGAGAACATCATCTAGTATGGTTAGGAAGGAATCACAGTAGATCAATAAGTAGCTTGATTACTGAACATTTTGTAAACATAGGCCACTCCATTTAAACAAATTATTTGTTTAAAGTCATTTATAAAATCAATAAAAGTTTACCTATGACAGTAGCCTTTAATATGCATCTAATTACTTAGGCTCTGCCTATGCATCTACGGAAGCCAGAATTATGTATACAAAAGAAACTAAGTTTATTAAAAGGGTTAAAATCAGTTTGGTAATTTGTTACACTTACTTTTGTCACGAACAATTCACAGTTTCAGTGTATGTATTGTTGTTTGAATGCACTATCATTAGCCACCTTTACAATTAACGTTTAAAACCCGTATTACACCAGTGTCTTTGAGAAGCCATTACTTTTTAAAAAAAAAGTAAATTTTCAAGGTAGATTAATTGACAAAAGTGTTTTACATATTTTAGTTCTATGAGTTAACTTGATATAATGTGATTTTAATAATTAACAGCAACTGTAAGTAGTTCATCCGGAAGTTTTTCTTCAATAAAATAAAAAAGTCATAATTTACCGCTTACATTCATTACTGAAATAGGTTTTCTGTGATTGTTTTAAGAATATCAAACAGATACTCATATAAATATACTTCCGATGTATGATTGTAATACATTAGTCTACTTTTATTGTTTAAGATAATTTAGTAACAATAACAGTCTTGTAATTACAAAACTTAAAATCTAGTTTAAATGTCATAAGTTTCAATAACCGTTTGGAAATTTAAACCATCATGTAGGCCGATAGAATTAAATTTATAGATAATAGTAATCTTAAAGTGCATTCAGTGATATGGTTTCTAAACATTATAAAAATCTGTATGCACACTAAACACAGATCAATTTGTACAAAAGCGTATATGTATGTATTGTGCATAAAATAAATGGTGTGTAGCTAACTACCAATTTCTTGTTTAAGCAACAAACTGCATAGTACTAAAACAGATTACATAAGCCATTAGCGCATTAAAAAATAACGTACTTTTGTTCTTTAAATTTTATGTGGTATTCAGAAATTTTAAATTAAGGTAATTTTTATGAGTTAAAGAAGTTTGCTGGAAATTCACCTAAAGTCTAGAAGCTGAATCCAGTGCCGTTTAGATGATCTAGATAGCTAATGATCACAAGCTGTAAGAAAGAGCAACATCTCCCTATGATAATCATGCAAGAATCAATTTTACTAATATCGTGTCTAAAATATTGGCTTTAGCTATTATCAGACGCTTAATTTAGACTGATGAATTGAAAACCTAGCTAAATCAAGATAATCTTGTCGTGATAACAGCGATTAAATACTCACTATCCTTCAAGTCTTAGAACAGGGACCACCTTATCGATAACCGACAATATTTGTATTTCTTGAGTGTGGAGAAGCATTTGATTTTTTAGATAGGCAGGTTTATAGGAGTTTCTGTCATATTAAGTCGCGTTTAAAAAATATACAGACAAGGCTTGGTACTCGCGTACAGGCGGTCGAGTCAGCTTATGCCAAACTGTCATCAACACTTGGGACCTATGACAAATTTACTACTATATATCACAATTTTCTAGTCTAAAACTTGAACATATTCATGTTTGCTAGCGACTCAGCTGCAATACAGATTTAACTACTCTGAAAATCAATCCAGGCATCTTTGCTTCTCTCACTTTAAATTACATTGTTGCTTCAGAATTCGTCTTCTGTAACCCTTGGGCTAAATACAGGGAGTAAAGTTGTCCTGCACGTCGATTGCTCCATTTTCCTTGAGTGTCTGATCAATCTTGATAAGTTGGTGTTTGACAGAACTTCAGCATGGATTCAGAATGCTTGATGAGTAATACACTCGATAGTCAGCTTCAACGGAGCAAATTTATTTACTTTTTATCTTTTCGTGATCTTGAGCTTAGGATTAATTTAAAGCCGACTTTTTGTGAATCAATGATTTTTCTTTAAAATCACATTTTTTTATCCGTTTTTATTAATACAACCAATGCTATTACTAATTCTACTAATTTGGCATCCACTTTCATGTTCTATTTGAATGTAAGGTGGATAGGGTTATATTACAGACCTAAATATCGATTCATTCTAAATCCCATTAATTGCACTGAATAACCAGTGATTGCTTGATTGTAATCGGAAATTGTTGTTATCTAACATTGCTTCTAGTACATCAGATATTACAGTGCATTTACGTAGGTTAAATAATCTTCGGAAATGTATTGATCAAATACTTTCAATGCGACAAACTAGTGGTGAAATGTTTTAACAAACTGTAGTTTGCTTTTCATAATTCCATATTGTTCTTAGAACATTTTTTCGATAAAATCTATTATGTAGGGAAAATTAAGTAGTATAATGTATATAGTGGCATAATATCTATTCTATTAATTCAAAATTCTTGATTTTCTTATTCGTTATGACTGTCAAGTATCAAATCAATCATACTGTTGAATAATCCTATTTCTACTAAATTTATGAATTGAAGCATTTTCAAATTGTTCACAATCGTAAATAGTTACTATGTATATTATACATCTGCCTAATATGAAATAATTTGAAATTAAGCAATATTAGTTTTTCTTCAGCATTCATAAGTATAGTCAACAATATCTCTTGCAGTGTTTATTGTTTTTACAGAACAAACAATATTAGTTGATGATTGTTTATCAGATGTTTTAGAAACTGATTCAATAATAGCATATGGTCTATAAAATGTTAGGAAGATCTTTTTTAATAATCAAATCCTTTGTGATTCTTTGAAGTCTGACTGAATCCAATATAAAACGTTTATCAATATTATTTTTAGTATTATATTGTTTAGGGATACGCTTATTTGTTTTCCATATGTTTCTTAATAAACGACACATGATAATGTTTGACGCGATATTGATTGATGTTCTATACTAATCTTATTTCTAAACCTAGAGTATGAGGTTTGAAGGTTAGGATGTAAATATTCACTGAGCTAGCCACAACACAACAGTAAAAATGTTAATAATCAAAAGTCATTGAGAAACATGTGAAATTTTTCTTAGCTGAATCTAATGAAGGTGGATGGTTTTAAAAGGCAGTTACTTGTAGGATGCATTGTTTTATTTCGAATCGATGCTCCATAAATCGCCCTCAAGAAAACTGTATTTGTAAAGTTACGTTATGCCATGTATATTAATCATTAATCTGTATGCTCTTACATAAAATGTGTAGCAATACCTCTTCATATATAGTATAGTTACGCAATAATGAAATCAGTTGACCTTTACCAAGTCGATATTAATTGTGTGTGACAAAGATGTAGATAATGAAATTATCTAAAAAATGTTATTTACAGGTTTAAGATAACCTTCATTATCTTCAATAATATATAGTAATCCGTTAAATCACTAGATATTAGAAGCTTTGATATATTTTAATTTTCCATTGAAACGACGTATTAGACTGTAGAGAAGATGAATAATATCGCCTATACTTAGGCGCATGCTTAAAATTTAAATTGTTTATTCTCTAAGTTTAAATTTGATATCGCGGATTAGTCTACGTTAGATTACCACTGAAAACCAGAAAGTACTGAATAGCTGTTTTATGACAGTATGTTGTTCATTAATGAAATGGCAATGTACACTTTCTATTTTCATACAAACCGAAGCAGAATGGTGTAATTCAAAAGCATTAGTAGCCGTTATCTTATCTCTCACAAAATATTTCCTCCACTTTTTGCCTTGTATTACGTTACTGTGTTAACCAATTCTCTTACCCTAGAAACTTTAAAAGCATATTTCTGAGTGATTGACTGTGAATCTTAATGAGTTCTCTACACTCACCAATCTATAATACACTTTTGTTCAGAAAAAATTGAGACTACGAAAATTATAAGAAGTACCTTCTATTAAATGTTAAATAACTTGAGGTTATCAACCTTCCGTTGTATGTTTTATTAATCTCGGTAACCATAGCTCATTGAGTCTCTAATTTGCCAGGATATAACAGATTTAAGCTTCAGCCAAATTATTGCATGATACTGATTATCAAAACAACGAAACGTATTTTTCTATTTTTTTTTCAGAATTTAGGTCACTTAAACATAATTGATTGTATGTTGGTTTTAGTTGTACTGCGTTCTATGAGCTGTATGGTTTAATTGCGAAGCTTACGTTATCAATATTTTACAGAACTTCATCACGACGACATGAGAAACGATTGTTTCTATGTAGACCGAATGAAGGAATAACGAAAGACGATAAACTGAATGTTATCTATAAAGTAAATCCTACCAACTGTAATGAACATTACATTAGATGAGAGGTTGACCACATTATCGCCACCTAGCATAAGCACCAAATATCCAGTCAAACGATATTGCATATCTTATGCTATAATAATACATACTGAAAGCTATAAGCGCAGGCTTGACTTTGAAAACTCAATGATTTTAGACATGAGGACAAGTGAAGAAAGTTCGGGAATTTTTAAAATTTCTGCAATTCGGGTCAAGCGGCGATCAACATGTTAAAATAGATGCAAGTTAACAACAAGATATAAAAAAGACAAGCGATCACAGTGAATCAAGTCATGTAGAAAAAAAATTAAGAAAGTAACTGGTCATACTGCCAAAAACACGCAGTCAAACTCATGGTAGATAGAACAATTTGGTGATCGCTTGTTCAGAAAATCGCATTACTCATTTCTGTTCAGAATGAGAGCTTCAAAATTAATCTCTCCAGCTTAGAGGATGCAGTTCGACCAAAACCATTCTTTTAAAAAGCGAAATTCCTATTACCATATAATGGATCCAACTGAAAATAACAATAATAATTCAAGCTTTTACTTATATGAATGACAAATTTCTCGGGATACATTAAACACTGAGAAGATAAAATAATTAATGGAAAATATACTTAAAACACATACAAATATATCTGTCAGTTTTATCACTCTACTTAGAAATGAGTGAATTACAAATGAGAATAAATTGATTTTAATATTAATGCTTTCATATTTTGATAAACAAAATGTTTATTTTGTATTAAATTATTATAATGAGTTCATGTTTATAAAATGAGATTGGTGTGATATTCGAATGGTTAAATGTATATTTACTTATTTGCCACCATGTTTACTATTATTATTATTTTAATTAAAAAATTAATTAAAACAATGATGCAAAGAGTTAGGCATTTGTCAACCTAAAGCCTCCAGGGTAAAATCTGGATGTGTACTGCTGAGGAGTCCCATATCAAGACGAAACAGCTATCCTTTGCTCCGTAGTTTTCATCGGCACTCTGCCAACATCAATCTGTGACGAATTCAGTCAATTAGAATATAGTATCTTAGTCATCCTACATAAAATATGTCTTATCTGAACTAGGCATTTATATTTAGATGGCATTTTGCCAAAAATATGTCAATTAGAAGCCTAACTCTTTCAGTTGAGTAAGTAATATGAGTTGTTTAGTGATTATCATGAAAATAATAGTTATAGGTTTCTATTTCAGTATATATTACATGCTAAATAAATATTCTTAGTTGAAAATAGACTACGTATTTGTCATCTGCTTCATATTAATTTTGAATTAGCAATTATATTCAATTACTCAAATGAATAGTACTTTTCTAAATGAATAACTAGAACTGCCATTTTCTTTTTATATTTGATACAGTTGTTAACAATTTGTTAAATAACGTAGAAACTAGTGACTTTAATTAGTCTTCTGGGTTGTTGTTGATTGAAAACTACATGCAATACAGCATGAAGTTGTGAAATTCCAAGTGAAATATATATTACAACCATAAGATTTCAAATGCGAACATTTTTTAAATATTTATTGAGTGCCATGAAAATTACCGATTACAAAGTTGAATATTTATTATTTTCAAAAAATGCTCATTATGATTGGCTACAATAGTAAATTCCAATGAGAAAATGTAACCACATGGTTTCATATTTACCCCCACCCCCGCCACCGAGTGAAATACCAGCACGTTAATGATATAGATTGACTAACAACTTTTAATTTTAAATACAGTTTATAAATATCACAAGTAAATAACTATGCTTTAAACTATGTTACTGGCCAAAGAAGCTTGTCAATACATGTAAATCACGTAACGTTCAAAAAAATGTTGATTGTTATCATGAGCATTCTAGTCTAGAATGCTTAAAGTCCATCATTTTTATAAAGGAAATTATTGCAAATATTCGAAGTAACTTGTTGTCGATTAATGTAAACTATTCCCTTAAACTAAATTTTGATAACATGATTTTTAACAAAAATCGAAATCATATCCATTATAACATTTAACTAAGTACCACAATGGTTACTCGAGGATTGTAGATTCTGATACTGAAGATAGTCGGGTATAATAATAATTGTTTTTTTTTTATTTCTGCGTTTAACGCTGGGTTAATTAGACGATATTATTCAATCCCATTCCACAGAAATAATGTTGTAAAAATAATTCCCGATACAACTCAAATGTAATCATGTAATTTCCAGCCAAAATACATACTGGCATATAAATTTAGTAAACTCCTCTATTTACTCAGTTCAACTAGCTCAGTTGGGCTGATTTCAATACTTTAGTGGCAGATCAAACCACCAATGTAAATCATAAAAACCAGATTTTACTATTAACTGTTGAATGACTTCACAAATTAGTATGTACTATTTTTTAAAATGTATTTTGCAATTTTTAAGGACAAAGTATTTCCAGACGGTCTGAGAATGTCTAATTACAATGTATAACAGTAAACGTTCATTAATTATTCTGTTGGAATTATTCTGCTTTTGGACTTCTGTTTCAACGAAAGACATATCAGTTCAGAAGACTGAAAATCTAGCAATAGGTGAGTTTTATTATTTAAAATTTCATAACTGCATGATGTGAAATATATTTAATTAAAAACACATTTTCAACGAGTAATCAACTATAGTTCTTCATATTTATGTAAACAATATTTACTGCAACCAAATTGATTAAGGATCTATCTGTACTTGTTCAAATATACATTAAGAAACAATGAAATTGAGAGGTTATCATTGCAAATTTCAGCCAGTATTCTTTGCAGATTAAGTAGCAATGGTAACTTAACTAAAGTGCAGATATTCATTATAGACTATCATTGTTATTTCTGAAGTAAAGATTTGATGCATATTTCAGAAACGTCTACATATCTATAACATAATAATAAAAAGCTATGCAGAAATGTAATAAATTTCATATGAACATCATCTATGGAATTCAGTAACAGGTCTTCATATAGAGATGTTACATAAATCTCCGAATTCTAAATCTACAAGTAAGCTATTAATATATAATCTTAATTCCATCATTTAATACTGAAAGTAACTAATAGTTTTCTATTATTGTAAATAACTTAATGCTTTTTCATATAAATAATATAAATTTGAAGATATATGATGCCTATATCTTATTTACTTTGATATTAAACTGCTGAATTATATTAAGGGCGAATTGTAGCAGTTAATTTTGTCATATAATTCTGTGGTTTCGATCATTTATATTGTTCTTTATTTTCATACTTTAACCAGCATGTTGAACATTTTCATTTAAATAATTAGCATGACAAGTACTTACTTAAGTATGTTTTCTGATGCTAACCATATATATGTACTCTCACAAAAAATAGTATAGTTAACTTCCGACCTAGATTCAAATACAGTCTTATAATGTACTTCTTGCATTTCAAGGAATAACAATCAAAATTTATAGAAATTCCCTTCGAACTCTCTGGATCTACTCGTGTGATATATACTCAACCACAGTTGTATTAAGATGAAACTAACGTTGTTTCGTATTATTTTAACTAATAGTCATTTGCATGTCTTGCTTGTCAGTCTTACGTGATTACTACTTCAATCATGTTTTATCCAAAGTCGTGAAAGGTATGATGGTCTTGTTTACTTCTTGATTATGAGCTTGAAAAAACATTTTCGCTCCACTGTACAATAAAATAGGCATCACTTTCTACTCCTAGACACTTTGACTTCATGACATTCAATGACGTCCCATATTCATATTTATTCTCAGTAAGGTGAACATGTAAGGATAGAAAAAAAATTGTCAACTAGGAGAAAAACGTCTTTCCGGTAAATGACAAGTCTCCTCTTCAGATCATATAATATCTAGGTCGGTTGTAGTGCCATCACCTTGTTCAAATTAACATCATTAATGATCTTGTGTGAAGCAGTTCCATCTTATATGCCATATAGAAAGTATATATACAACTACGTCTGAAGTTTTAGCTATCGAAAACATAATCGTAATAAGTTTATTAGTCGCAAAATTAATAGTGCAGGGATATTTTTCGTATGAGGCTGCATAAGGTAACCCCACAGTGCAGACTACTTATCAAAAAGTGGAGTCATTAATTTTTAAAATTATAATAGGCCCAATAACAGAAACTACTACATTATTTTCAGTAATCTAAAGTGTAATAGTTATACTACTGAATATGCTTAAACAGTAGTATAAATTTTATGGTTCAAATTATTACGGGGAATGCAACATTGCTTTGATCAAACTTATAGGTTTCAACGTGGTGAAGTTACATAACACATACTGCTGATTATTAGAATATGGTCTTTAAAATATCTTCTAGAGGTAAAGTCATGAAAATTTGGAATGGAAACAAAAACTTTGATTCTTTAGTGTATTTTATGTTAACAAATAATGCTTGCTATCCAACATTTTCACTCAGAGGGTATCGACCAATCAATTGAAATAGTTAATCCAACTGTAAATCTCACTCTTAGTTATATAGTTAATGATGACAGTAATCAAATGAATCACCAACAACATACTTTTATTGATTTTAAACCGGTTAATTAAAGAGAAAATGTTAGACATATTGACATATAACAAACCATAAAACATGTTTCAAGCATTCCTGTATTTTGTAATAATACTTACATACGTTATAAGTAATACATTTTACTTCATATATGAATTCGACAGTTTCTTATGTGTGACACTGATCATTTTACAGATGGTCGTAGTTCCGTGATAGGGTTTATCTATCTAACAATATATATATATATTTATATATATATATATATATATATATATATATATATATAATTCCAATCTGCTCGTTATATACTTGACTTCACATTGAATTGCGCTAAGCTACTTGATACATTCATAGTTGAATATGTATTTAGATAAATATATATGTACAAGCATTTTGTTTTATCGAATAACCTGTCGCTGTCCACCATATTTACTCTAGAGAGAACATTAAAGTATCTTCTATAAAGTTACAAGGATGATTAAAATGTTCCTAAAATATTTTGCAATTAAAAACTGTTTAATTACATATCCATCAGAAAACCTCATAGTTTACTATGATATTACTAATTATATTACGTCACGAAAGTTAAACAATCACACATTTTATAAACACAATCTTTTGTTCGGAGTTACATGGGAACATCACTTACTAGTTAGTAATATAGGAAAGTAAATTGCTACATCTTATGGTAATCAGCTTTTTGTTTGCTATGCAAAAATCTGGATTCAACTAACTATACTTTAAAACTCGCTTTACAGTTGTTGGTAGTAAAGCTTTCTGTCATTTTCGAATTATTCAAAATGAGAATCTCACTTCTGTATGAAACACTTGGTTGTTTATGCAATACCATTTCTGTAGTCATTACAAAGAATAATAGAACCTGAAAAGCGGTTTCTGATTTACAGCGGGAAATCTCAATATTCAGTCATTATCACGGAGTATTAGTGCCGTTACAGATTCACTGTAAGACTCACAAATATATACTAGCATAAAATCATGATTCAGTGATTTTACTGACTACTTCCAAACAACTGTATATTTCAACAGAGTACCTGTTTTGTACAGTATACTAACATGATAAAATAACGTAAAAGTATGGCTATCAGTTGTAAAAATGGGTTTATGATTATACTAGATTGATTAGGTTCTCAGTTGAAACAAATATCTTAAAAACAGCTTATAAAGACGATGAAACAGTAATTCTTGCGATATCAAAATATTTCCATTGACAGCCCGACCCAAGAGTAAAACAAAAATAAAATTACCAGTACAGATAATTTGTTCCAGAAACAAAATCAAAAGTGAGTTAGAACTTGTCACAAGTTAATTTATATAACTAACAGTGGGAAGTATCAGTTCACCATTTGTGAAGATTACTAATAACAGGTCACTACATATGATAACCTTGAGTACTTCATAGTACTTTTGCGATTTTACTGAAAATTTGGGAATTTGTAAAAACAATTATTCAATACAATCTATTAATAATGACCGAAACTGTTAATTTAATTCCACTTTTACTATGATTACAAAATTATATAGCTCTTTAACATTTATCTTACATGCATATATATTTCAAATATACCGCTTAAAACATACATTTGTAAATCTATTACTATCAATAGATGTCCCAACAGGGTGTTTATATAATCCAAGAGACAGTTCATTGTCGCAAACTTATAAATGAAGTAGTGGTAAACAATAGCATTAAAGTAGTCACTGACGTCATGTATATGTTACTACATTAAATCTAAGTTATATGAATTCCCAGGAGTAAAAGAAGATTATTTTCATAATTTAATAAAGGAAACTATTATGATTTTTAAATCAGTCTCATATAAACCGCATACCAAACTTCAAAACTTGTGATGCTAAATATCGTTATTCCATTATTAGTGAAATGATTATCTTTTAAATGTGATTATGATATCAGAAATATCATTTCTAATCTTTAAGATAATATTTCATTGGATTTGATCAATTTCTTCATAATATAATTCCTGATCAACAACCTTAGAACAAAATTAAGAAATAGATTACTAAAAGTATTTTACTTAACAGTAGAATAATTTCCTCATTCATAGTCACAATAGCGGCAACGGTCGTATTTGTACCAATCATCTGTACTAACCATTAGTTAGAAGATAAACTAAACATGTATAATGTAAAATATTCTCTTGTGCACCAAATTAGTCTGGTTACACATTAGTTTCATCAGTCTAAAGGTATATATTTGGGTGCTAATTAACAGCTATAAAATTTTATTATCGAAAAATTTCCAGATCTTTTGTTCAAAGTCAATTTTTGTTGACAGCAATAAATAAAATGAACATGTTAATGAAGTAGGAGGTGCAGAAAATTTAATTATAGAATTTAACTTGTAAAACGAATAATCTCACTTTCGAATAATTTTAACAAGGCTCACACTAGAGATGTCAACACACGATGAGTGAGATAGTGATCTTTGTAACTACAAACAATAGAAGTACACAGTCCGAACAAGTGTAGTTATCAAAGATTATTGATCAAGTGGTTGTTAAGGTTGGTTATGTATAAAGCGATGAGTAACAATGACTAAATAAGTCTTTTGTAAGCAATCCATTTTATTATTATTTAAGACTTTATATTTATCCAAACATAACTCGAAATCCCTCTGTAAATTGGAATCCTAAACTGAAAATAACTATACCCCAATCTTATAGTAATTTAAACTAATATTTTCTTCATATAACATATGTCATTTCAGTCATCTTATTAATTCAGTGACCTGAATATTGAAAATAAATTTTGTAATTCATCATTATTTCTCATAAATTTAGTGGCTTAATCATCTGCTAATAAACTATTCATTCACTTTTTCATTGGTTCATTTAACATTTATGCTTAATTGATACTTAGTCTAGATAATGCATTCATTTACTTGGAGAAACTGGATAACGTTCGTTATTAAAGGAAAATTTTAAAAATAAGCCAGAAATTCAAAAATTAACACTTTATCTTCGTAGATATAATCCGAACTTTATAGCAGTTACCGTCGATGATAGAGTAGATTTTGCAACATAAATTGTTTAGTGATTAATCTAATTCATAGATGAGTGTATTACCTTAGTTTTAAAAATAAAAACGTAGAGATCATTACAATATATTATAGAGTTGGACATAGTAAGAAATGCGTCTATCATTCACGTCATGTCTTTTTGCAATACATATTAAAACTTTCAAAGTGGAAATATCTTAATCGCTGGAAAAGTTTCCTTTCAATTAATCCTAAATAAAAGTTTCTGTCATAAAATGTATATTAGAATAATACTAATGTATTGAAAAGGAAGGAGCAATAACAACTTATCACAATATCCAAAGGAGATAAAATATTTCGTACACAATAACAAATGGGTTGCTACTAAACCTGTAAATACATTGGCAATAACATAAAGGTCTTCACATACTTCATCGTTAAATGACCATGATTTATTAAATCGTCTGCCTAGTAACACACATATTCTTGTATGAAAACTACATCATTTTAGTGACAAAAACAGACCTAATAATAATTTGAGATTGTTTAGATTAATCACATTGGCGATAACGTTATTCATAACTTGGCATAGTATACTTTATTACTATCTATGAGTTTGTTACCTAGATACATTGAATGCATTATATATCATTAAAATACTCATGTTTAATTTGATCATGTAAAACAAAAGAAACGAAGCAAGAAAAACAACGAATGACTTCAAATGATCAAAAATGTATACCTTATTTCAATATTACTGTAATCTGATTGGTTACTACGACAACCAATCAGATATTAGAGCACTCTTAATTAATCATTTAAAAATATCCACATGAAGTGTATTACTATGAACAGAAGGCGAATGATCATAGAAATTTCTAGTATAATAAAGTTATGAAAACTAGAATAAAAGCTTTATAATTTTTTACAACTATTTTAAGAATTTCACATTTATGATTTCATTGTATCACATAATTATCATAATTAGTTTACATGTATATTTTATAATTATTAATGTACATACAAATGATCATCTTGTATATTCAGGAGCATGTAGTCAATATGATTTAGGATTTTGTTCAAGACAAGTGGAAAATAGTGTTTGTAATCATGAGAAAAATGAATGCTTTTGTCGAAAAGGATTTGTTGCTATACGTGAAAATGGTCGAGTTACGTGCAAAACATGTAAGCAAACAATTTTTTTTCGATCTTTTTTGAAGAAAACAAATGTTTGCTAATTTATTTATTTAAAAATTATGTTCATAACTGGCTGGTTAAAAATCTATTCCATTTAAAGTTACCACATAAGTTAAATGGTAACAAAATGAAATATTTTACTACTTAATAGATATTTATTGTTTTGAATTACCACCACGTAGATATACTGATAAAGTGTCATGATGGAATGACGTCAATCATGTATTCATAAACTGATATAGAAATCTACTGTAAGAATACATTTTTTTAATACCTATCCTCGTCCCCCTAAAATCTACAATATAAAATGAATCAAATTTATTTGTTGGTGTACTTCTGATAAGACGGAGTGATGGGACGCTGAGAAGGTTCGTCTACAGAAAACAAGCATCGAATAGTGAGTTAATCAATCTCTACAGCTGAGTATCATTAGGTGGAAAGAGGAATCTTATCTGCTTTTTATGCCATAGCATGAGAAAAATATTCGGTGCTTAGTGATGAAGAATGTAAACTGAACAAAAAGCGTTAGTGGTAAATTGATATTCAAAATGCTTTATAAACAGAAATAGGAAAAAAAATCTAAGAATATGATGCCAATTAGCTCAGTCATTAAGATGTATCTATTTATAAATTTAGAAATTAAAGGGATAGATTTTTCGATGCACTTAGAAACCATTTGTTTACAGCACTGAAGGGAGCGTTTCATGCTGCTAAACTACGTCTAACTTTCATCATTATGAAATTGCTATCACTATTCGTTGAAGATAAACTCTCACGCTTGATCATCCCTATGTGTGTTTACTAGTTTGCTTGTTACTGCAGAGCATGTTGCACTGGCCGTAACTGACTCGAATCCGAGAGCATATCCCATCTTGATTATTTAGGGACTAAAGTACATCATTTAGAAGTTTTATCCTTAGACATTTAACTGATAATTGTCATTCAGCTAATCCGCTTTGCGATTTTAAAGTTGTTTACAGAATTTATTCCAATTTACCTGGATTTATTTGTATTCAATTCCCTAAATTAGCAGCAGCTTTAGTTACTCTTGATATTAAATATAAACTTTGTGTACTAAGGAAGCAGGTTTTATCTTGTCTTTACTATGATCACTATGCTATACACATTTGAATAAAATCTCATTATATTGGTAACCAATTTGGCAGCATTCTCTATGTAGAATTAATTTTACACTAAGGTGATAACGTAAAACAGAAAATCATAGTTTCCTAATATTAAAAATATCCTCTAGTTAATCAACAGTGAATACATTTTCGATTATTTAAGATTGTTTCATATACTCGGTTTTCGTTTTCAAATGATTCACACATTATAATTATGTGTTATAGACGTAATTGACTGTCAATTTTGATATCACAAATTGAGCTGAATTAGACAATCAGTGATCACCTGAAAGCACTGGACAGCCGTTCCGTCCTAGTATGAGACCCTTCACCAGTAGGCACCACGACCCCAGCTGGGATCAAATCCAGGACCTTCTGGCTCCCCAGCGAATGCCTTACCATTAAACAAGTGAGTCGGTTCCTAACGGTTTTTAATTCAGTCAATTTGTGATATGTTTGCGCAACTGAAAGCAAGGATGAGGTCCCATACTAGGACAAAACAGCTGTCTAGTCCTTCCAGGTGATCACTGGTTGTTTGATTCAGATTACTATGTGATAACAAGATTCACATATTACTTATACATATCGGATGAAATATCACTTTTGTATTAACCTGAGTTACTACGATATCGAAATTATATGTAGTGCCTTTTCACTTTAAAATATATTTCGTTTCATTCTATAAAGTTTCTCTACCTAAATAAAAAAGTTTGTACAACTACAAGGAAACAAAGAATAATGTTTTTTTTATTGGCTTTATCTTTGATCTGTAAATAAATCAATGTACAATTATTCATATGCGATATACTTTTGTTGGTAAAAGGATCAGAAGAAATGTATGTTAATGCTGTGAGATATAAAAGATATAATAATTTTACGCATATTTAATACATAAGTTAAGCTAGCTGCCTATTATTATTTGTGATGGTGGAACTTTATAGATCAAGGGTGGAGAATAGACAGTCTGGAGTGTTTTGTAGGAAATTTGAAACTGGAAGATAAGAATGAAATATGATTATGGGAATGAGCAAATCTAATATATCATAAAAATGGTTTTCGGTGAGTAGACAGACTAAATGCAATACGTTGGCACTCATAATTCTGTTTTCGGTATAAGTCAGTTCATAGAAATTTATTTGAGTCTGAACATAGTGTTGAATACAGAATTCAGAACGCTTTATACTGATTCATCTTAACACATAACCGTTGTTATCTTGAAATATTTGGCCAATAATTTCAATCTAAAATTTACGCTGACACTGACTTTAGCTAACAATATACTCGATCCTATAAGACATTACACCATCGTTTCATTCTAACATGGGATTCCTGTCAGGTTTATAGTCTGAACAGCTGAAGAGTTTTATGATAGTACGAACAATTGTTCAGTATCTTATGGTCCCGAATCTTCGTCCCACTAAACCTAGATTATTATATTCACAATGGTTTCCAGTATTTATTTCGTCACCACTTAAATTTCTTTTCCTAGATTATAATATATTCAGCAAATTGGTACCCCAATACTTTTAATTCATTTGGCGTTCACCAAATTTTATTATAATTTCCTTGATTCACATCAATCTCTCAGTCATTAGTTTAACTTAAACTACTTGATGGATTGTTTGCTAAAATATGAATTCACCGATTTTATCTGTATTTTTTCAACTATTAGTTTTAAGACTTCAGTTGACTTACATTTTTGGTAAAGTACATATTACCTAGGGATTGCCTCAAAATTGACAAGTAATAATAAACTTACTAAGCAGACTATACAGGGTTCCATAACGTTTCACGTGTTATACGGTTATTATTTCAAACTTAGTTACAGAAACTTATAATTACTTGTGAGAAGAAATTACTACTGTTGCTGTATTCATCTAGATTAATTAAGATAGAGCTTTCTTTTACTTACATACAAACATTTAGTTTACAGTTACTTGACAGTGAAGTCACGTTTTAATGTGAACTTCCTGTTGTTATGTTTTATTCACTATTATTACTTACTGAAAAGTTTTAATGTACTTGTTACTTACATTTACGAAAAATTGTTTTGGATTATAACTAGGAGGCTTTATGAGGTAGAAAGAAATCAGATAAACTCCTTTTTAATAGCGTACACAACAAATGCAGTTGAATTTAGCAGTTGACAATACTATTTTTATAGAGAAAATATTGTTAACTTGATGATATATTAGACTTCGTTAAGTAACTGGCGTAACAATTACTGGGAAAATAAAACATTGATAAAGCGATGGTATTTTGGTGAATAAGATACCCATAGGCACATTTTGAGCATATCTGACATGGAATAGCATTTCTATTTACGTTCTATATTGGATCAACGGCTGTGACAGCAATACATACTTGTACTCTAGGATGACAACACGATTGTTCTTCTGTATTTACGATACGTTTTAAACATAAATCTAAATACTATCTAAATACAACATGTCTCAGGAGTTACGGTTCTATTCTATTCAGTAACAACATACTTCAATCAACTTGCATATTCGGTTTTTAACATGACAAATTAATAACTGCAGTACAAGAGGTTGAATATCCATTAGATATAAAAAGTATTACCGGAAAAAAAACTACAGGTAAGTACCTGAGCAAATGGACATCGTTCTGAAAAATTAGAATTAAGTGAACGTATTCTATAATTTCACCTGTGTCCATCAGGTAATCGGTCTTACAATGGGCGAAGAAATTAATACAACCATTCAATTCCTCGACGTATTACTGAAGAGATGATTTAATAAAATAGTAAAAAGGTATCTTCCAAAGACCTACTTCTTTACATCATTATACTTTTTTCTAAATTTTATTTTATTAAATTACGAAGTAACTTTAGTAAAGCGTTTGGTTTACAGTGTTGAGAATGTTTGTATTAAAGACATCATTAAGATGAAAATGGAAACTGTTAAGAAAAGGCTGATATTCATTGAAGTTCCCTGGAATATATATTCACAAAAGAAAACCAAAAATAAAATTATCATTACTGTTAATAATTAGCATCTATGTAGCTAACTTATCTCTAAAGTTAGTTCATACGTAATCAAAGTGAGAACAATTTTCTAACTTTAATACTGCATTTTATATTATATTAATAAAACACAACTGGTCCTTGAAACTAAACTTAATCTTACATTTTTTGACTTCCTTATTATGTAATCAGTCTTTGTGATTAATCTAGGTTTAGCATTTCTTTTTATCAATAGATTGATAATTTACTTACCACCTACTAATTGCTCTTAATTCGGTCTTCATGTGTAAGGCTGTATAATAGCTTTAAGGGTAGATAAGAAGCTATTTGTAAAAGAATATTTCTTCTTTGAATTTGTGTTTTTAAAAGCATAGGTCAAAGTCATTACGACTTCAACCTAAAAATATGTACTTCGAAAAAAACAAACCTAAAACATCTCTTGACTTAACATACAGTATGAAGCATAAATGACAAAAAACCAACATTATGAATAAATAACTAAACGTAATGTAATATCTAAACCAAAAGTAAAGAAAATATGTATGGTTAAAGAGACTAAGAGCAACGTGGTTTTGCACGTGATAAAACCGAATACCGCTTTCAAATGGAAAGTGAACTGAAAAGATATTCCCTTAACACGCAAAGAGTATGACTAACCACAAAGTAATAAAAAATATTACTTGAAAATTAAGAAAAACTCTGTCAAATGAATAAAGAATAGATAGTCAGTACATCCTAAACAAACACCAATAACAGCCACCAAATTTGTGTTCAGATTTAATAATGTCACTTAATGTCCAACATTTAAGATCTTTACGACCTTTGAATAGGTATAACTTTCAATGCATTAACATACATATTTGGTGATTAACAGAATAATTGCACCTCAGTTGACTTGTAAACTTTCCCAAATTACTGTTCATTTAATTCTCAACTAATTACTCCACATGATTTTCACCGTTAACATCCTGTCTCGTTAATGAAGTAGTTAATATCTTACTGTTGTGAAGGCTGATTAAAAGTTGAATTTTTGATCCAATACAACTTATATTCACATAAACCTTAGACATGAACCCAGATAGCTAAAAAGTTACTTAGTTAAATCAAATAATAGGATGGAATAAAATACGACAACTTTAACTGAGTTAATATTAATTCTAAAAATTATTAGTACTTATAATTTGTAAATCCTAATTTTCTCAAAAATAGTATAAACCAAATCAATTAATTCTAATCTGTTTGTATTTTTTTGCAAGTGCTTACCGATTTAAAGTGTCGAGTAGATCCGTGACTGTGTTCATGTGAATCGAAGCAGTTGTCATCCTGGGGCAGGGTATTGTTCATGTCCTGGTAATACTATATACGTTCCTGAAAAACATGCCTGCAGTAAGTACATTTAATGTAAATTATTTTTATAAACTTATCTACATCGTATGATGAAATCTTTGACCAAGGTTACTTCCTTCCTTAGCTTCAGTCACATGTCGTTGAATAACAGAAAGTATTTTATATTTCGGATCAGCTTCTTATGTTATGAACTATTATTATGTTAAATTCTTGGAGCTAATCTCGTATAAATCTTTAAACGATCTCAACTGGCGTACGATATTTAACTATTAAAAACTTAAAATGTGCTATATATTTTAAGAAATTTATTCTCCAGTAGGTAGTACATAAGGTTCTATTACTACCATTGAAATAAGATTAAACTTCCCACTGCATTCCTCTTTGTTATTTAGTGATTCTTACTTAAATAAATGTAAAATATGAGAATCAAGACTCAGAATCCAAAAACTGATACTAAATATAAAATAAATTAATAAGTAGTATGAAAATAAATTGAAATCGTCTTATAATCTAAATTTTATTGAAGGTTCTATAGTTGAATTCTTTTGTGATACAAACAGACTTCGTATGAAGTAGCTATTTGTTGCTTAGATGTAAAACTCCTTTAATAGTTTATTGTAAGTTGCTGAATATCTAACTAGTCAAAAAATCATTTGGTTTTTGGAACGATGAAGGCATTGAATATAAACCATAATCTTATACAGTGAAAAAATTTCCTCACTGTTAACGAATGTATTACAATTTATGTTTCATGAATACAACAAAATTTTAGTTTGTAATTTGATTGGTTGATCAATCTCAAGGGTTGCATCGATTAACTTCTAAACAAAATTAATTATCTGCCTACTTCGACAAAATATTCAACTCAGTGGATAACGGTTTACAATAATTCTCTCTACTAAGTCTTTTAATCTATTCATGTAAATACATAGTTTAAGACTTTCAGGTCCTTTCTAAAAGTCAATGTGTTGCTAGAATTACATTCACAGTGATTGACATGAACATATTCATGTTAGAATCATGAAAATAAAATGAACTCTGTAGAAGATGGTCTTGTTCAATGTCCAATTTATGCTTATGAGATTCATCTAATTTTTGACTATGAAAATATTACTTGCATTCTTTCTAAGAATAATAAAATTTCAAAAAAAAATGCAAATATCAATGTGGTAAAAATTCATTGAATAACACAATAATAGAAACATAACCATTATAATGCAACTATTGTTCTTATTTTGAAAGCTTCATCTATTATTTATGCAAACATATGTTTGTTTATTTTGATTAAATTTAATAAGTTAGTGATTTTGTTGTTTTAGATCTGATTATTTATCATTGAACTATGATAAACATTGAATACTTCGATTATTATAATTATTTGCAAATGAAGAGAGGAACTTCATTTAAAAAAGTTATCATTCAAGTACTTTTTAAACAAATAATCAAAAGGTTAATTATGATAATTTAGAACACGCAACCTTTTAGATTGATGACCTAATATTGTCTAATTCTGTTTAACACTTGGACACGATAAATCATACAAAATATGAAAGGATATGACTTTATACTGTCCATGTATATATTATTATACTTTTAAGATTATACTGTTCAAGGATGATTAATCTAAGTGAATACAGTAAATATCAACATTACACGAAGCAATATAATGTCTTTAATAATACATTTATATATGTTTACCATTAATTATGAGTGTAGAATTAATAGATACTTCTGTTAATTACATATAAGTAATAAAACTAAACGAGTGAACTTCTATGGTTTATTGTATATGAACTCAATATACAAACTTCTGAAGTAACACTTTTAATTACAGTGATAATATCTTTATTTAATGATAAGTACTTTGCCACAGTAAGAAATTCTCAGCTTCCATTTCAGAATAATTGTAAAAGGTTTTCGTTTTACATAAAATCAAACTAAATCAGTTAGTGTATACCAATCTTTCCAATCACGAGTCGTTCGGCAAGCAGTTGCTACTGATATAACAGGTTTTTTACCCATCATACTTCTCTCATTCCTTGAATAGACAAGTAGTTGAATCAGCCAACCATTGTTATATTTCAATCTTGAATTCTCGAGTATATTACATAGCGATAATTTATAAGCCATTTGAAATGGCTCATTAATACGCACAAGTAACATCTATAATCGCTGTAGTCAAACAAATAAAAAACAATATAGTTATTTGCAATATATGCAGAGTTCGGCAAAATGGTGCCCCAAAGTTCTGATTAAGCTGTCACTATCCATAATACAAATCGAATACCAAAAGATCAAAACTTAACTGTTTAATATGCTATCTAAAGTTATACTATAACATTTCTGTTGTTTTCTAATCTAGGATCACGTTTTATTTATCCTAATGATCCATTTTGTGATGTATGTCTTCAACTGAAAGGAACATGTTACAAGTATGAATTATTTGACAGAGTTGTAACTGATCAAAGGTGAGTTCCTTAACATGTATAAATGAAACTTATATTTGATTGTAGTATTATTTGTGTCAATGAAAATTAATTTATTGACTGGCAACTTCTCACCAATATTATGTTAATTATATTCTATTTCACAACTACATCATGTTATTGTATACGATGAAGTCCCTCTACTGTTATCAAAACTGCTTTAGATAAATTAAACAGATTTGACTGTAAACTGATTACTACATTTATATTTTTAATAAAATTTAGAATGTTCGGGTTGGATTATTGTTTATAACCAACAGAACATTTTTTTAACTATGTTTATTATATTTAATTTGTATTGTGACTGGCAAGTGGAATCCAGGACGCACGTTTCGTCCTATTTGGGACTCATCGGCTGGATGTACCACTTGTCAGTCACAATACAAATTCAATGATACTTGTGATTAATCGCTTTATCGAGGCAATCCGCTCAGGATGCACATATAGCAACAGCGTCTGACCAGCTTCAGTCTATAACAAATCAATGAGAAAATATACAAATTCATCCTACTATGTTTATTACAATTATTGAAATCGATAAATCGGATAGATAATCCAGCTTATGGCAGTTTTAAAATCAGAACATATTTCATTAGATTATTATCATGCTTTGTTATTTAGCGCACCGTTGATAACAAGCAACATACTATGGCTTAAAACTAAAGTATTTGCTCAGTACCCTCAATTCATTGTATTTCATTGCATCATTTTGAATGTAATGGGTATCCATTGTTTTATTAAGAAGGTATATACGATTAGACAAATGATCAAATAAAAAAATTTTAATAGAGTATATTTAGGTAAAAAGAGTTGTAGTTCTAGAAATTATTCGAATTGGGATTGATTACATTATGTGGAGAAGAGATTTATTGATCTAAACAGATAAGGGTGAGAGGACTGATAAATAGTAGAGATGTCAACAATCTGGTTACATGCTGTGACCTGCTAGAATAAGCGGATTAAAGTTTAACAGATAAATTGGATGTGAGTTAATTTCTTAATAAGTTATGAAGATAAACAGAGCCAATGACTAAACTCGAGGAGTGAATAGTGTCCAAAGATAAATCGGTGAATAATAATAATAATGATAATCATTGTTTGCACTTACCAAGGCAATTACAAATTCTTTACCCATTATTGCTGAATACGTATGTCAGGTATTAACCTTCTAAATACATTGGCTTCAGAAAGTCTTAAGACTGCAGAAGTGTTTTATTTGTTGATTCATCGAGTTCACTACCTGTTTTATGTTTGTTAGATATCTCTTATGTTTATTTTCTTCGAGACACGTTCAAAGAAACATGAAAAAGTCATACTGTTTTTTCAATGAACCTTCTTTTGCGAGTACATGTAAATAGGTAAATACAGTTGCAGATGATATATGAAGAGTATTCGTTAACATTCATTAGATACATTTAGCATCTTGTTTTATCTAACAGAGCCAGAAAGTGTGTGATTTACTGATATGTTTTCACTTGATGATTAATTCTCATTACTACCTAATCATTCTTAGTCATTAACTGGATGAATAAATGTTTCCTAATTGGTTTATTATTTGACTTACTTGGTTGATCATCACTCCCAAATTCCTTTACAAACAAACGTGAATCTTCATATTTTTTTAGTTATTCTTTGCTGTTCCACATGCGTCAAGTTTATGTACTTAGTATAATTTTCAACATCTGTGATAAAGTGATCTGACTTACACCATACTTATAATTTATTGACAGAAACTAGAAAAATAAATATATAGTCCACTTCAAGTTTCTTTTTAATTATTTAAATCTTTGGTTGGCCCATCATTTCTTCGGAAAATTTCTAGGTCCAGTACTTGGAACGTGCCATCTACTTTTAGATTCTGTTGTGAATTTGAAGTCAAGAAGAGTTTCATTAGAATTGTTTTAATAGTTAGTTCACTTGATTAATATCATCGCATGCGATAAACGGATCGTCGATGATGGCAAGTATTGGTTTTGCGATTTCTAAATTCAATACAAACATACTAAAAAGAACCGGTACTTATGGATTTCCAATAGTTACAGAATCAGTTTGACAATATAGTTTCTTACTAAAGTAAAATTGGACTATTGTTGTAAATATCCATAATGGCTCTTTCAAGTATGCCTTCTGTATGAATGTTTTCTAGCTTTATTTACATTAGTGAAGGAATCAAATTATACAGAACAATAAAATATCCAAGATAATTTAAGGAAAATTTAAATTGATGCATAGATTCTTTAATCTACGATAAACACTCTACACAAGTAAAATGCTTGTACTAAAGACTCATTCTATTTAATGATCATTCATGATGACGTTTACTTCTCTAAGTATGAAAGCTATCATTTACCTTTAAGGAGATTTCTTTTACTTTAAAATATGTACTTTTAGCGTGATCATTATAGTAACCTAAATTTTACCAATCATAATCTCTATCCAAATGATAAAAAACACTTATTATTATTATTATTGTTATGAAAACAAATAAGTAACAGTTTTTTTGGTTTAAATAAATATTTAATTATAATAAGAAGTTTACTGGTAAATGTTTGACCTTAGTAAAGTTCATATTAAAAGTGTAAGCATGATGCATTTTAAAACGTAACTCAGTTTAATTCGATTAAAATTGATAATGTGACTGAAATGACCTCTTTCTTAAATTATCAATATAATAATCCTCAACTATTTACTTTTGTATATTTATGCAATATTATGAAATTTATACTACTTATATTAACATATATTTATAGTATAGTAGTCAATAAAATAAATGAAACTGTTGTCATGATATATATATATATATATATATATATATATATATATATAAATCGATTCCTTTTCAAAGTACTTTTGATTAGCGGGGATTTGAAAGTGTCGCATTCTTTAATCTAGGAGATTTTCTGTAAATTTCTAAATTATATTCACTGTACATCCATTGAGCAATAAGAATTTCTGTACAAGAAATTAACAGTTTGTCAAAGTAGAGTGTGATTGATTTATAATCGCACTTTAAGAATTCCCTTTCCTAAATAAACAATTTAACATTCTTAGAAGCATTGATCAACAACACGATTACAGAATAACATGAAACTGAAGTGTATCAAAACAACACACAACAAAATTTAAAACATAATCCCGATAATTTATCACGGAAGAAATAACATTTAATATTTAATAACCCCCTATAGTCTAAGGTAAGGTACTAGAAACAGAAACAATAATAAAGTATGATTATGTACACAAGTATATGCACTGACTTCTATATATATCGTTTTGCAAGAACTTTTGAGTGAGGTTAAAAAATTTTTCGAATAAAGTGTCAACAAACAAAATGCTTTAGTATTTATCAGTGGAAAATCAACCATCTTATAAGCGCAGATGATAAATTTCTTACGAAAATCGTATTATTTACTTATACAGTGGACCCCTGACTATTCAACATCACCAGGTTTTTGACCTCATATAATGCAAATTAACACAATATTATATAGTTGATCGAATATGTCATAGATTGATGTAGGCAGGGTACCAGTGAAAATCAGGGAGCAGTGGACAGCTGTTTGTTCTAGTATGGAATTCCTTGTCTTGCTATCTACCACAGATCGATAGAGGTGAATGTTCTACCATTAGAAGCCATCTGGCCCAGTGGAGCAGAGGGTTAAGCATTCCCTATCAACCTAAAGCAGCTGGTGAGAAATCTGGAGTGTGAACTGCTGAGAAATTTAACACTAGAACGAAACAGCTGTCCGGTGCACCCTAATTCTCAATGGTACCCTACCAACATCAATCTGTGACATATTCAATCCATTAAATAACCGATCTCCACAAAAATAACCATCCCATTATTGTTATATATCAATTAAGTTAAGAATGTCGAAATACTGAGCTATCTGACTCTACTTATTTCATTGTTCTGTAATGTTATTGCTGAATTCCTAGTCAAGATAAATAGCTTTTTAACATTAAAAAGATTCACCATTAGTTTAAAACAGAATAGTAATTTGATATCAAGAATTTACCGTAATCATTTAGATCTTAAATTATTTCGTAATACGAGTACAATTTATAAAATCTAAAATCAAATTAAAATTAATTTTAAATTATTTTTTTCCATTATCCTCCATACTGATGAATTCAATGAAAATATAAACAAAATCAATTCGAGATTTATAATTATACTTATTGAATCTAGTCACATTATTGAGATTTCGTTCATAACTAATTTCTATTACCCATAATCATATTTAATAGAAAATACTCATTAATTTATACATTTTATTCAACGAAGAGATCTCTTTTCAATGAATTCATTTTCAAATGTGTACAGTGGTAAATATATATATGTGATATTAAAATCTAGTACTAATTAGTCGAACATAGCAACCAAATAAATGAAGTGTTAGTTAAAATGATAATCACAACTTATCAAACATAGTAACGAAACTTGAGAAAACAAATAATGTTATCTATAGTTAGACGGTTCCAGTGGACAGAGGTATCTTCTAATTCACGTTAAATAAAAGCATTATATGAAATTTTCGAATAGATAAGAAAATCGAGGTAATTAGATCGAGAGCGATAATACTAGAGTTACATTATGTGATAAGATAAATCAAAAGGTAAATCAACTGTATCTGAGTTACAGATTAAGACAAGAGTTTAAAAGTATCCATCTATCTCTCTGAGAAGGAAAAACGAACATGCGAGAATTGTATATGATAAGCTAGAAACAATAAAATATACTCACGGTCTAAGTGTCATGTTGATGATAGAACCAAAGATTGAACCAGTTTCATTTATACACATAGATTTCTCTACTGGAAGTGTCTAAATAAGAATAAGATTATATATATTTTTTACTTTTGTTACAATGTTTGATTATTCGTCCTTACCATTTTAATCAATGCCTCATTCATTTTGTTGTCATGTTACACCAGTTATTATTGTATTTTAATACCATACACATTAACATGGAATTGTACAGTTATGAAAATGAATTCGCTGAAAAATGATCGTGTAGCTTAACAAAATTCTTATCTTTTCATAACCATCTTAATTTCAACAAAGTGATAAGTGGCTTGTTTTTGAATAGTTTGCTATAAATCTTGTACAAAACGTAGTCTGTCACCTTAAATGATAAAGTATAAAATAAATACATTCTTTAAACGGAACTCTTTTTAATGAATTCAGTATCAAGCTGTAAAATCTTATATAAATAAATCTGACAAATTACAAGTTAATGAATAATTGCATGAAATTGATTAGTTGTCATGTGTTTTGAGTAATAAATTAGCAACTGAAAGAGGAGATTTGTGTAACACGAAAATTATGCAATTACTAGGGTGGAGATACTACATTTATACTTATCCTTTGATAAGGGTGGAAAGTGTGAATGGAAACCGAGAACACTCACATAGAGACAAAAAATTCAATGGAAATTGTGGTAATGTTGAAAATTAGTAATATGAGTACTGGTGAACATGAATAATAAGATTAAAAATAGTAATAAGATATAATGAAACGCAAAAGTAGTATATATATTGTACATTACAGATCAATGTATAATTGCATGAATTTGATAAGTTGTCATGTAAATATTTTGAAACCCAGTGTTTTGAATAGTCAATTAGTAAATGGAAAAGAGAATTTATGTAAGATGACAGTTGTGTAATCAGTACGGTGGCGACACAGTTATGATGCTGACCGTTAGATTAGGGTGAATATGTCTGAATGAAAACCGGGATCTGCATACTGATAGTCATTGTAATAGTAAGAAAATACTAATTGTAATAATAAATATAACTGCTATTATAATGTTAGTGAAGTTGAAATAAGTTATGAAAAAACGAAAAAGTAGAAATACATAAATAAATAAGATAAGTGAATTTAAAACTAAAACCATGGTAAACAAAGCACTTACACAAATCCTATTCATATACACAACCTTAGGCTTCAGATTATGGGTAGCCGAGTGTTCTGTAGAGTAAAGTAGATTCGGATATGGGTCACTTTATATATTCGACTAAAATTTGTAGATTAGGCCAAGTGATGAATTTGAGGTTTAACACCATCTGTCTGCCATACGTGTAGAATGGAAGACGTGATTGACCTGTGGTATGCTTTGCTTAACCATGCGAGAAAATTATCTAGGATACAACAAATGACCAGTTAAATCGGTAAATGGACAAAAAGTTCGTCAGTCGTGACAGTTTGTCATGACAATACATTTAATTTTAAATTCATCCGTCGAATTATAAAATATCATATATATTTATATCTGACTATAAATTGTGATACTGAATTCATTTAAAAGACTTCTGTTCACTGAATAAAAGTGTTACGTGCTTTAATAAGTATATTTAAAGTAATGTGTGCACCATCTTATGATTCTAAACTGTTGAATTATTATTCAGTGATATAACACGAAAATATTCTTGACATGATTATGACCGATAAATACTCCATAGTAACCTCGAACTTTATGGTAAGAATCCTTATAATAACTTGTTCACTAAAACAGAGATAGCACAACATTATTTTACTGTTCTCTCTTCAACTGATCACTTACGATTAGTTTCAGTCTCTGTGTAATATTAGTACCATTTAAATTATGCGACATACAATGTTCATCACTGAAAAAAAGAGATTGTAATGAAATAAGATCCTTTAATATATGTGAATGTAATGATAGTACTAAAGATTAACTGAGCTGGTTTAATTACGTAATGTGAAGAAAGATTTATCAATCTAGGCAAATAAATGATCAGATAAAGGTTATAAATGGTTAAAAGATTTTTGAATTGGTTACATAATGACTAAAGTTAGTAATTAATATACGAATAATAGATTTTTAAAAAAAGTTGAAGCGAATTAATTACATACTAAAGTGAAACTGACTAACAATTATCGTCCTACTGGAATTATTATCATGAAGAGAACAAACTGTATTAAACTTCTATGATGTTGTATATAATTTTAACTTTAGAAATTGTATCAATAGAGTAAGCCATTTAGAAAAGAACATCATAGTTGTTCATCGTTCATTACTCATATGCCAAAATGTATCATAGTATTATTATAAGAACTGTATAAATTAAATGAACAGCATAAATCTTTTTCAGGAACATATAGTTACAATGGTAAACAAAAATTATAATAATGATGAATTTATAAATTTCCGTTGGTTTGCCATAGACTGAAATAGGTCAGCCTCCGTTGCTATATGTGCATTCTAATAGAATTACTTCGATATTGAGATAAATCACAAGTATTATTTAAGTTGAACTCAGTAGCCTAGTGACAAATGTAGTAAGGTTTAGCAGGAAAAGCACTGATTTCGAATCCCAATGTAAGTATTAACATTGGGATACAGGTATATTGAACCAACGAGTTTGAAATAGGATAAAATCTGAGTCTTGAATTCCACTTGTCAATCACAATCCAATTTTAAGAAAAAAATTAGAATAATGTAAATGAATATTAAGTCATCTTTTATATTAACAGATCATATTTCACATGAAAAAAATATCTGATACACTTTAAAAAAAATATGGGTACTTTGAATTGTAACATTTCAATTTATTAAAACAGAAGAAATCGAATTCATGCAAAATATTCTGACTGAAATTTATTATAATTCATTTATAGTAAATAATATCAAAGGGGAACAAAAAAATATATGCCCTGAATGATTATTGAAAAGAAAATGTTTTATTTTTAAGGTGAAATTTATTCATTGATAATTAAATGAGAAAATTCTGATTCATTTAACACTAAATAAGAAAGAAAAAAATATAGCAACATAATTCTACAATTAATGATTAAAGAAAGAAAAATTTGTTAATAAAATGATCATCAAAAACATGTTTAGATTTTCTTTTTCTTTTTTTTCGAAAATACAAGTTTTGTTAGCTAACCGAATATGTAGATAATATTAGATGATTTCAGAATGAATAATATTACTTTTAGTCATTATTTCACAATTCATCAAAGTCAATTGTCCACGGTATCTAAGAGAATTTATCAGTATGACTTAAAATGAAACAATAGAGATGAGTGAAATCATTGATTCTAAAACATGTAATAGACTCAGGATGTTCTGCTACAGATTTATTCTTGGATATTAATTATAAGAATCAGTCATATAAATCAAAAGGTATACGCTTAACTTCAGAGTTAAAATCTGAACTAGTGTACTAAATCAATTTATCGGATCCATTAATTTATCATAGTTAGAGATTAACTGTCATTTAATTTTTATTTTGTCTCATTGCCACGGCTACTTTGAACGTTGGCTATACCTTGAAATATTGATGATCCTTCAGAAATCTCGTTTATTTCAACTCAATGACACTTATAATTACTCATATCGCTCTAATAACCGGATAGTTGTCACTAATCTTCGTTGATCAATGTTTATCTGTACATATTATAAATATGTAATTGAATTAAACACCACAAATGATTGCAATTTTATAAGCGTTAGTTATTAATAAACCAACATGTTTCAATAGACACATAAATATACATAGGACTGTACATCTGTGAAAATCAACTAGGTGAAAGAAATCCTTCTCTTAATAAATAGGTGTTATGATTAAATGGGTATATGCAAATTATCCACTTATTTACTTCTTAACAGATCTCAGTCTTTTGTAAAACTTCATTCTAAATAAGCAATAGCTTTATTTGAGCATTTCTAATTGTTTATTGTATTTTACATTGCAGAGTAAATCCAAATGGTGTTGGATGTGTTTGCCCAGATCATAGAGTGTCAATTAATACAAGAACTAGTGATCCACTAAAATATATGTGTGACGGGAATTTAGGTAAGTTAGTACTAAAATTTGTCTGAGTAAATTCAGTAAGATGATTCCATACTTCAGATAGTGTATTTGAGGAATTTATATATGACTGACAAGGAATCAACTCCTAACATCTGTTAACTTATTTGTTGAAATTGAGTAATATATTTACAATGATCCAGTGGGAAGAAATTGAGATTCCTGACTGTTTTATGACTTCTTCAGAGAATAATATATAACCGAACTACATTGAAACAAGTTAGAATAATGTAGATGGGACAAATCAAAATCAAGAAAATTAGTACAGTCGAATTATCAGTGTGAATGTGTTGAAGTCATGTTAACCTGAGTCAAGGCGTTTCACAGTAATCCATGTTTGTGTGTTCTTCTGCATGTTTGTTTGTTAATTGTCTGTGTGTATGAAAAATGAAGTGTGTGATATGAGGAAACTTTCTGCGATAATCTGTTTGTTTTTAACCTATTGAGAAATATTGAAACAGTTGTCGTTGTTAGGGTAGATTGATCAAGTTGGGTGAATTAAAAGGCCTTCCTTTCTATTAAGGGCAGTGGGGTTTAGCGAAATATGAAATGCTTAGACCAAACACCTTTCTTTGTTGTTAGGAAAGCCTTCCTGGATGATTTTTATATTATTTAATGTCTATTTTGTGGTTGTTATAAATAGCATGCACTAATATTGCCAATTCGATCTGCAGTCTTCCGAGTTCTACAGAAATATTGCGAGGTCAGTTTTGTGTAGCCATCATGTTCTTTGGCACGATTCACTGATTTCTTGAAGAGGACTTACGAATGTAATGAACAATCACAGTTGACACAACCTAATCTTTAGACATAGTTTTTTGAGGAGGTGAAGGGGATCTTTAATTTTATTTTTACGGAAACACCTCAAATCGTGTTTGTTGTTTCGTTGAACGCTTGAATTTTCTTATGTTGCTGCAGAATTCCTTTCAATTCTTCTGTCATGTCATGGCAATTAGGTAGAACAACAGTACCAATCCATGACATTCCGTATGACTTATTATGATTAATTAGCAATAGGTAGTTGCGTTTTTGTGTATTTTTGATAATGTTCATTGGAAAGTTATTAAATTATAAGATATTTGTAATATTTTTTAATTCTCGTTGTCTATTTACTTCTGATATAATTATTTTAGAAACTCTTCTGGAGAAATTTAGAGCTAGCGAAGTCCTTACACTGAGTGGATGTACTGAATTGATGTCAACTCAACGATTATCATGTGTTGGCTTTTGATAGGTGGTTAGATTAGGGTATCGTTTAAACTTTTCTTAACAAGAAAGTCAAAAAACGGTAATTCACTGTGTTTGTCTCCAGTTACGAGAGGCAAAAATGTGTTAGTTACTTTTGAAAAAGCTCACATAAACATCTTTTTAATAATGACGAAAGTGCCATCGATATATCTGAGCCGAATCCTTGTTATGATGGTATTCATAAAAATGAATGATTCTAAGTGCAACATAAAAAGATTCGCTACAATCGGAGACAGGGGAGATCCTACTACTACTCCGTTAGTTTATCTGCAAGGAATTCCTTTGAATGCAGCTCGTTTGTTAACTTATGTTAACATATTTGCAAAACAACTCTTATTTTTGTCAGCATAATGACCGTTATAGAATGAGGAAAATTGGCTTTCATTAACTTAGTCAATTAAATTAGACAATCTATTCACCAGGTTAAGTTTTGACTAGTTTGAGATGTTACCTGTTGAGATGTTTATTATCTTGATGAAATATAGGGCAACTTTCAGGTTCCAATATTGAGCTTCTAGAGTATGTTTAGTCAAGACAGTATTTTACTAAAATATTTCAAATCCTTTCATTGGTACGACACCTTGAGATCAGTGAATTAGCGTCTAATTAATCTACATTTTTAGCCTAAACAAGCTTACTTCCTTTTATCAAGTCTATGATTTTATGCTCCTGAAACGAAATCACGTATCCGAACATCAGGTGCTTTTTATTTATTCTATTTAAATCTAGTTGACATTGGGTCAGAATGTGATGATGAATCACTTTTTTGTCGGTCAATAAATTCAGTGTGTAAGCCTGTACAAGAAGAATTACTTTTATCGTCTACTCAACTGTACAGTATACCAAGCAGTCTATGGTCGGAAAACTTTCCTAGTGGTGATCCATTACGTAGAAATCAAATTATACGCACATGCATGTGTAAACCTGGATATTTACCAGTATATCAAATTAATTTGAAGTATAATGAATGCTGTAAGTTTGGTGACTATTAATTTGCATCTTTATAGTATTAAATATAAGAAAAATAAGCTGAAAGATTAGTGTTTCCCAGAAATTCGTTTATTTACTGAGAAATTAATGAATCAGTTAAGCTGGAGGTAGTATAGCGCAATTGGCAATGATATACATAGAAAATAGATGATCTTATGTAACACACTATTTTTAACATGAAAATAATTCATGGTTTAGTACCTTAAATCTTTTGTTGAACGTATTAATAATGATGCTAATCAGTGTTTGTATATTAGGATAAAGAATACTAATATCTACTGTGGAAGCAGTGGATAGATATGGAAAGTCTCCTAAATGACATTTCCTTTGAACTGATAGCTCATGAAAATGACTGTTTTTCGGTACCAAGGATGATTTCCTCTAACCTTATGTATTTAGTTTCGTATTTCTCTAAATCAGTCTAGGAATAAGTTCATTATTAACAAATATCTTGAATATGTCCAGTTTGTCATCAGTAGTATCTTGACTGTAGATATGTATGACCCCTGAGGAGTTAATGCATTTCAGATTCCACTTTTGATTTACCAGGATATAACTCTATAAATTCTTATATTAAGGGTTTCAGGTTCTCTTCTTGCATTTCATACCTTATAAAAACAATCTGGTATTCCATTTCAAAAAAATAAAATTTGGAGTTTATTTATTATTGTATAGTAACTTTTATCGATGGATGGGAACTAATGAATTTCAGCAAAATATCCTTAAGGCCAATATTTTCAACGAAAATGATGAAGACATCATCTATGTTTCTCTTGTATAAGTGAAAATTGTCTGTTGTTAATCGAAGACGATGTTTCTCAGATTGGCTAAGATCAGTCGGCTAGGAAGGACTCTAATAGTTATCACAATCCTACAGCGTTAAGTGTACAAGTTCTCATAAAGGATGATTTACAACTAGGTCGTAGTCTAATAAGTTCATTGTAAATACTATTCTGAATGAGTAATCTTGTACTGTAAAAATGCTTTTACAAAAGGCTGTTTGAAGTGCTTGGATGTTTATTATTACCAGCAATCAATACCTAAGTTACTATTCAAAGTGTCTATTTTATTGTAACGAATAACTAATGAGTATTATTATTCTTTGAATGTAAACAAAAGGGACATCTTCAACCCATATCTCGGTCATTTTCCACAGGGTAAGGTGAATTTATCTGCATCTCAGGTAGAATATTTACACTGAAACTGAAATCTATTATATTTGGCTTCCAGTTTCAGACATACGGAGGAAATTGTAAAATAGTTTTAATCATATAAACTATCGAGGTACTGGTTTCCTGCTGTACATATACCATCAAAGACTGATAAAACTTCAATTATGAATTTAAGCAACCAAACGACATTAACCCATACAAAAGTTAAATTCATGAAGACATTACTTATTTTAATCATTCTGACGAAAAATGAAACACCGTGCATTTAAATCATGAGTCTGGTCGTAGATTGTATATAGGAAAAATTATTCAGTTATTTGTTGTAGACCATTCTGGTTGTTGATTAATCTTTGTACTATAGACAAATTAGAGACATATATTATGGACTGTCTGAAGAATTTTGTTTCACTGTTTTACATAATCAATAAATGTGCATTTTGCTCTATCACAATTTGCAGTTAAAATACTCCCAATGAAAGCAAAACGTTGTCAGAAATGTGTTGATACAGGTGGTCAGTGTTATGACCTGGACGATGATGGAACAGGAGATGGTTGTGATTGCCCGCCAAGTCTTTCATCTATTGTCTATGGAAAAGAAAATTCAGAAATATATTGTGGGACCTGCTCATGGTATGTTAAAAGCAAATGGATTAAATAATCTGAAACTGTATTTTAGATAGCAGATTTGGTACTTCATTTAGATAACTGATAAGCGTACTCTAAGAAACGAACATATCGTAAAGTGACAGACAACGATATATATAACTGCTGTGTGAGGAAATATATGGATGTAAATATTTCTTAGACCGAAATACTAAAAAAAATGTCTAAGCATTGAGATAAGAATTTGTTTCGTTAGTTAGAATCCTCCATAAATGTTGTTGTTTAGTACACATAAACAACAATAAAGGATTTTCTTTCAGTAATTAGATATACAGAGTACGACAGTGTGATCGTATGTTCTAAATGAGTAACATTTTTATTTACTAAAAGGTTGGTAGACAGATTGAATAATGATACATAGTGATGAATGCGTAAACAGTGTGTTCTATTTAGGTATCATTGGTCACTCTATATTAGATCGTCTAATTTCGAATCTGTTGTCAATCTGTTAAATGTCAACACCAACTTTGTTCAGAAGTAGGAAATCTGAATTATTCACAAATAACAAGTCGGTGTACTTTGACATCCTTATATCTGACTAGTTGTCTGAATGTATCTTCTCATCAAAAAATACTAAATTCATACAATCGAAATCATCAAAATACTTAATTCTACTTGGAGAAAATCCTTTTACTATTCTCTTGAATGATAGCAATAGCTTTTTGGTTAAAATTCAATATGATTAAAAATAATCCATAACGTTCTATATTATATTGCGTAATACACAACTGATTAACATCGAAATTAGTTCTAATACGTTAAAATTTCAAAATCCCATTGTCTATTGATTAAAAAACCAGTAAGTTCATCAACGGAGTGATGATTTTTTTAGAAAACAACGTGCTTTTGATAAAATAGGTCATAATATTCTCTTGGGATATTTTCTTGTAAAGATTTTACATCAGTTTGATGAATATTTTGTTTCCTATTTTAGAAAAAAACTTATAATTCACAAATTAATACTAAAAATTTATATTTATAACTTTATCTTAAATTATCTTGGTTTTATCTTAAAGTAAAGAAATTTCATCTACATTGTTCCTTATAGTGGTTTCAGAAGACCATGAATAAATATTTATACAAATTAGAATTAGTTCATTTTGTTTTGTTGACTTCTCATCAGCTGCATATAATCTGAAATGATATTTTATAAAATTGATATTTGAAATAAGCTTTAACTTACTTTTGAGAATGTTTAGACATAGTTGTAATCAAAGTTATGTAAACATGTTGGATATGTGAGTATAACTAATATGTTGAATAAAATAATGCAAACATATGTATTCTTTGCAAAAGAAAGTGTCAGATAACAAAGAGTTTAGGTGATTACATAATAAGAAAATTGAAAGATGGTTGAAAACCCTCAAGAATGATATGAATTAACCTTAGTTATTAGACTTAAAATACAATATACTAAGATAATTAAATAAATTTAACTCAACAATCCAAAAACAGTGATGTAATTAAAAAGTTAAATCTGATCTGAACAGTAAAGATACTGACGTGATAAATCGAATTTGTAGAGAGAATAATAACAATAATGTAATGACAGAAGAGGTAAGTTACTAAGGTAAAGGACGGCTGTTTTTTAGATACACAAGTTTGGTTTAGAGCGTTTAATAGGAATCGTTTCAGCATATTATAAAAGATTTTAAGTCATTTGTATGTTTAACACGTTAAGAAACACTTATAACAAAAAGATACAAATAACCGAAACATTTCAAATTAATTGTAATAATGGTCATTATGATTTTTTGATTCTAGTTTCAGTCAATTGTACAGATGGACATTTCACAGTTTGTTATTATCCACATTCCTATGGACCATACAAAAACTTATTTGAGGATTTAGTAAATTACCGTTCTGTGGTCAGATTAGCTTCTGGTAGTTATTCGACAGAAACTATACCTCGACAAACGCTAGTAAGCTTACTTAATAGCGTCAACGCAACATATCGTAGTGCGAATTTCCAAAGCTCATGTATGCTGAAACTAGAGAATGATACAACAGATAATGAGAACACTTTTGAAACGGATTCATTTTCATTTGGTAATCATCATTTACATGGTAAACAATCAAGACGATTTTGTCTGAATGTTGATGTTTGGAGACAAAATGGATTATGTGGTATCCGATTGTACAAACTTGGTGTAAGTAGTTCCTACATTTTTTTTCATTAATTTATTTTAGCATTAAAAGTTGACTCATGCTTTCAGTCATGTAATTTAGGAATTGATATTCCTCATACGATATAAATTGGACATAAGTTAGAATAGATTGGTTTAAGTTTCTTTTAGTTATCTATAATTGTCACAGATTGATACTATTTAGGTACAATAAAAGACCAGGATGCTCTGGACAGCTGTTTGGTCCTAGTATAAAGTACCTAAGCATCAAACATCCTCAATTCCACCACAGAGTCAAACCTATGTCTATTAGTTTGGTGAACGCTTGACCATCTGCACAACTAGGATGACGTTCAATGGTAGAATTCTAATTTCATCAATTTGTGACAGTGCGGTGAACATGCACTGTTAGTCCTGATATGTGTCTCATTCTCAGTAAGCCTCAACTCCACCAGTCACGACCAATGTCAATCGATGATTAATACAAACGGATAAAATAATACCTACCTCCACAAAACCAACTTAATTCGATTAATGTTACAATAATCAAACAAACATCTATAATAACTGTAGTTTCTAGGAAAAATAAATGATCTGAAAATGATGGATTTGAGTCACGAATAGAAAACCATTATCTGCTTTGTACTATAACTATATTGAACCTGTTGGATGTTGTATGTTAGATTAAGACACACTACTTACTAATATTATGTTTTTGTGTTAAAAGTGGAAAAAATTATTACAAAATGTAAATTCATATATATCTAATACAGAAAGTCTAACTGGAGCTTAACCATTATTTCATTTTACACATTTGGATTTTTATACTTTTAAACAACAATTCATCAGCTTTGCAATTACTGAATATAGAAATCAGGACAATCTTACATAGATTACATGATTCAGTAGAGAACTGTCAACACTATACGAAGAAATACTACACTGTGTAAAGGTGTGAAGGAGTAAATAAAATTATGTACGCATAAGTGGATTTTGAATTAAGTACCCTGATTAGGAGACATAGAATGCAAACTGAGAGATAAATATTTGTTACTAACTAGGTCCTTTATGAATATGATTATTTTAGCATATATAATGTTCTACGTCAACGGTTGTTGCCTGCATAATAGATGTAGGCCTTAACTTTTATCGCGATGTTTATCTAAAAGGAATTTAAATAAGCTGAAAATGATCTTAACTTAAGAACAAATCAGGGCATTCACAAGTCGTAGTAAAGATCATTTGAACACAGAGACCAACTGTTGGTATATCATATAAATGATAATATCTTCGTATGTCATCATTTTTAGTTGGCTTTTTTAGTGGTTGACACCTCAGAATCCGACGACCTGAAACAAAATCAGTACTAAAGTGACTATTATTCATATAATCTACATATATATTGTGCCGATTTTGCATATTAGCAACAAAAGTGAGATAACAGTTGTTATATGGTTTGTTATATAACTTGAATTTATTTGCTGTCGATTTTGTCCAGCCTATTCTGTCCTCAATTTTATTTATATGAGTTACCTTTACATAAAAATTTCAAGTATTTTAGAAATTTACAATTAATAAGCAAAGTGTAACATCGATCAGTAAAAGTATATTTTACTAAAAGTTTTCACGATTTTGTTATTTGCATTCACCACAAATAGATCTCGGTTGAGGTATTACTAAAAACCAGAAACACCAGAAAGTTGTTTCAATATAGTATGAGATTCTGTAGCAGTCAGTACCCTTGTTTCTGACAAATAATCACGCTTAGAACCTTCAGGTCTCGCTACAAACACCTAAACATAAGCATCACTTGCCGGCAACTGATGACAGAATTCATACTTCAATCACTTTGTGATACGTCTCAATGATCAGTTAGTCCAATACTTAGTTATGATGATACCCAACCGAGATCATTCTACGACTACTACCAACAATTAAATGATATGTCGATTTTCATAACCTACTCCAAATAACCTGTAACTTAGTGTTGACCAGCTTCATGATATTCCTGAATTTGTATTAAGAAGTCTTGGTTGATGGAATTCAGGTTTGTCAGGATTGAGACAGTTATCACTATGATAGATGATCAGTCTGTAACGTACACAAACAGTATAATCAAATAGCAATCTTATCAAATTACTTTAAATCTTCAAAATGTTACTTAACTTCTTTTTATACATCATTTCATTTGAATTACTTTTCATTCAATTTACCTTTTTTATTATTATAAACATTATTATTTTTAATAGTAATATATTTATTTTTAAGCATAAACATTAAATACAGATATAATGAAAGTGTATATGAATAGAATTTTTACGACTTTAAAATGAATAGTTTCATTACACATAATAATTATTATTATTTACAATTAGGAAAACAGAACAGAATGAATATGAATGCAAATTTTTATAGGCATAAATTTATATATGGATATAAGTAAACTTATACACTTAGACATAAATTTTGTACAATCACAGTAGTAATTATAATTTATTTTGTAATAATTATTTCTATGTTTGAAAGAGCTTATAAGATTTATAAAGTTTGTAAGTAAACATAGTGATAGTTTATATGACATTCATTTATTTATAGAAATAATCACTATCTGATGAATACTGAATTTATTATGATATAAAATATAGGTATCTGTATATAAAGATATATAATTTCTAGCATAACATTACTTTCATTGTAAGAAGTAGTCTATTGACTACTTCATTCATTGTACGTACTTAGTAAATGAAGAACGTGGTGCATGAAATTCAGGATCCTTTGATATATTTCTCTCAGTTCTGAAGTTACTAACTAAGTTATTACGTTAAACTAAGAAATAACTTCCTGTATAATTAGTGTCAATTAATGTAAAGATGATTCTACTTTATTTCAATGAATTAGTCAACCTTTTAAAACCTGATTTCTTTCAGTACTTTGTGAGATCTGTTATGATGAAATAAATTTAAAAAAGACAGTTATTTGGTTTTAATTCTAACAGCCGTAAGTTACATATGTAAACTCTTATTCAGTGATTCAGTTAGGAGCAGTCTCTATAAACACTGTGTGAACTAATAAAACTGCAGAGTGAAAAGAATTCATTGGTACCATGCTGTTATTCGTAGTAAGATAAATAATCTTATAGAGAACTAATTTGACCGACATTTACTATATTGTTTACAGAGAATCGAATACCAGAACGTTGTTTGTAATTTTTTCTAATTTAGTAAGTTTGTAAGTATTCTGCTTTCAGAGAAATTAAATTGTTATCCAGAAATTTTAAATGCAGTAAACTAAATTTGTCTGGATATGAAAGAAATGAAGACCATGCCTAATTTATCGCAGGTAGTTGATGATACATTTGAGGTAGTCACGATATTTGAAGAATGAAATATATAATTATTCGTCTTGTTATTTATTCGCATTGTATAATTATTGCATAATGTTTTTGTTAACAGCGTGATACTGTACAGTACGAAGGAATTTTAGAAGTTCTTGTAAATAACTCAATACGAACCCCCAGTAAAGACAAAATCATTCCTCTTAAATGTATCTCACGAATACCTAATCGACCAATGAATAAAATAAATGAGTAAGTATGTAGTTATATATATGTCACATGTAACTGATAACAGAAGAATCATAACAAACTTTTAAGAGTTTCCATGCTTTTATTGATAGATATTTACAATTGATTATTGTTAGATAATAGTAAAATGTAACCTAACTCACAAAGTTTCACAAATCAGTGAAGTAGTTTTAGATAACTCCGTAGGTATTGGTTGGTAAACCATAGTTTATTAACATATTTACATCAATGAATATAGATCACCATCTTAGGTAAATCTTTTGGTTTAAAGCTCTGAAGCATGTAATGCCCAAGAATTATTAACCTCATTTAAAAAGTACTGATTCATTCTAATCAGTTGCAAAATATTTGTCAGTTTTGAATCACAAATATCGCATGTAGGCTGAGATTGGTATTGAAATTCTTTTATTCATTCAGTTGTATATAAAAGTTACTATTCTTCACATAGTTTGCGAATATAATTCCATGAAATTTCCACATTACATGCACAGATGAAAATAACTAAAATTTATTCATTCACTTAACTTAAGCTGTTAGTGAGAAATGATGATAAAATTCTTAAGTAAATGTTACGGAAAACAATTTCTTCAGTTTAATTGACTCATTTGTAAAATCGTGTAGTATTACGTATTCTAGTTCTTCAATCAATCATCTTAATTCTAAATGACTTGGTATTTTTACATTTTGAAAATTGTTATAGCAAATTAAACATGCTTAATTCAAATTATGCAGAGATGTAGTTTATTCTTACGCTTTGAAGTTTGTACATTAAAATCAATTTCATTTGGTGGTTAATAACAGTACTTTTGTGGACGTAAAATTCACACTTAAGTAATAGTGTGAGAACGAATACGTTCCACTACCTACTACTTATGGAAAACCGTATAAGTAGTATTCAACACGATATGACTTCATGTTTATACGTCGATTTAATTAAGTCGGCTAGGCACAAATGTTAGGTAATTACAATAACTGACGTTTCTGGATGAAGCTGTGTAAATTGTAAATGATCATGGGGCAGTTATATATCAGACTAAAGGATATTAAACTTTCTACATATATTTTGTGTATTATTAGTTATGATGATCGTAATGTAAGATGCTAATTATAGTGGCTCTTTATTCTTCAATCGAAATGTTGTTCCTGAGTCGAAAACAGAGCAAGCTTGAGACCAAAAACTGGCTATCGAGCAGAATCCGTATTCTGCACTCTTAAAGTAACCTCACCCATTCCAGGTAAAACATTAATCTGGACACATGGTTTAATATTTGATAAGTGACATTTTATTTATCAATGCGTTGTCACTTACTAAAACAAGCCAGAGAATACAAAAACTGCTATGATTTAGCCATTTATATCACAAGTAGTACACCATGGATCAGCTGCAAGCCACACATTTATTGATCTATGCCCAACTTAGCACTAAGTGCACTAATTGGGGGCGGGGGATTATTCTATACATTTGATATTCTCGGTACGGATGACAATATGAACGTTTCAAAGCGTCTTGAATGAATAAGCTTATAACTTGGAAACACTGGATCAGAAAAAATAGCAATAGGGTCTCCAATTTCAGTAAAGTGGATGTCGTTTCCATAGGTAATATTCATTTAGGTTCGAACTAAAGTTATAACCTCCTAGTGAAGGATATTAAACAGAAACGGTCTAGAATCAAGGTATCTTGCTAATTGGCTTTAATTATTACTACGGAATTTGTTTTGAAATAAAGTATTATTTCTAACATGTCAGTTCTAGCTTAGTATCTGGTACCATGATATATTCATATTGGAACATATACATGAAAAATAGATGGATTACACCGATATTGAAAAACAAAGGTATCGACTCGAAACAAGCGAAAAAATGCATGTGATTTAATTAGAATAACTGTTCTCCAAACACTTTCATCATCTTTTTGTCTATATAATTTTATAACTATTTACTCAGGCAATATGAAATGTTATTGGTCTAGAAGACAAGTTTATTCATTTTACTTGAATGATTGCATAGTAATGAAATATTTAGATGATTACATTTAAATCACATATACTTCATTTATATTCAATAGAAATCTACAGGCACTTGAAACAATGTCTTCATCAGACACATTCACTCATCCTCAAATTAGCCTTCGTATATTAAATGAAAAAAATAAAGAAATTCTCTCAGCTTTTGTTGGTTTACGTATACGCTTGGATGCTTTACTACTTGATCCCCCAGGCAAGTGTTATATTACAGGTATTCATCATTTATTAACTTAATTACCTGTAATTAAGTCATATTTTATGAAATAGGTCATATATAAATAATGAATTCGTCACTTAAGTGAAGACTATTGATTGACAGGTGAAAGAAAACTGTATTCACTTTCTCCTTGAATTTTGTATTTATGAAATGTATTGCATAATTCGACATACATGTAGATGTTATCTATTTTGTTTGTTGTTTAGTGAGTCAATTTGATGAACAGATATCATCTAAAGATGTATAGAAGATTCCAGTGACCTGGAAAATTATTTCGTCTATAATCGTAGTTAAATACTAATACCAACTAGATGACACTGCATTCAAATATATATATATCATTAACATCATCCTATAACCTTAATAACGAACAGTGATAATCAGCATATTATTGATGATCATCTATTTTTTTGATCTCTCGTCAGTTTGAACACATCAATAGTCCTTTTTAAATGAAGAAAAAAGTAGTCTTTCGTCCGTACTTTATATTAAATATCAGTAAAATATGTCTAGTTATGCAAGTGGAGTAATACATTTTCGAAACATACGAAACATAATAAAAATTAAAGAAACTAATGTGATATGTAAAATGAATAATGAGGAGTACCTTAAACGATGTAAATGCGTTGAGTGGGGGTGGTTTAGCTGAGACTGGTAGTTAATTTTGTTGTTTGTGTTCTTCACAGTCTGCTGTCGGTTGGGTGCAATTAGAGACTTAGCTACGGTCGACAGTTGTTTAATCCTACCATTAAACTTACCCACGATTCAGCTATTAAGTCGAACCTAGAACCTACAAGTCTCGTGGAGAATATTTAACCGTCAACAGACTAAGCAGGTGTCCAATGATAAAATTCGTACTTTCGATTGAATTGTGATAACCAGCTTACCAGTGACTAATTTTAAGATGTTCCTGAATTTCTAGTAAGTGGTCGTTACTGGTGTTCTGACTTTTTGGATGTGAGAAACTTATTACTAAAGTGACTGACCGATCGTTGCCCTATATCCCACCGTGAATGAAATGGGAATTCGCTACTGGACGGCGTTAAGTGGTGCTGATGCATAAACGTTCGCCGTAAGGCCTGAAATTCCTGGGTTTGTTTTCCTTGAGGAATCAATGACAGGGATGCTGTTACACAGTCACATATAATGGCAAAAACCTGTCCACTGATTCCTGGTTTTCAGTGAACGTTCAACCGAGATTTGTCTATGACGAATGTAAACAACAAAAGTTTAGCACTAATTACTTATCATAATTTAAATCTCTAAGGGTTTGTCATATTTTCTTAATTAAAAAACTAATGTTCCATTAACCTTCAAACACTGGTTGGGTTCATAAATTTAAGTGATTTTTTATTGATATTTTTGATTGGTCACTTAACTGTGTATAGTTCATTTCTTAACATTTATACTATCCTGAATAGTTTGTTCAGTTTACGGAACTGATTTAGAATAGTTTATTCTAGTAAATAAATGTTAGCATAAGAATATTCCGATTATACATAAGAATGCAATCAATTTAATGTCTAACTGAAATATAAAATCAAATGCCATAATCCTAAAGTGGAATAACTTTTAGCAGACTTCGTTTGTACCTAGCAACAAATTGCATGAAGCCCAGTTTTGTGTTATTCAAAACTTGTTAGATAGGAATGTGTCATTCACGGAAATGCTTAGTCAAAAACCATTCATTTCTTTAAGTGATTGAAAAGCGATAACGATGGATTGTAATACAATAAGCTTCAACATCTACAATGGTATGCAAGTGCAACTCTATCTGAAGTGTTCAAAACAGGATAAAATGTGCTTCTTTAGTTCTACTTTTGAACACGTATCGTATACAATAAAGCTTGTAATTAATGTTAATATCAAGGCAATCCATTCAGGATACAGATATAACAACAAAAACTGACTGATTACAGTCCTGAATATAAACAACAGGAAATTGCAAACTATCACTAATCCAAATTAATATAATTGAAATAAAATATAATCACTTCTGAAAACTTAAGTGGACAACTATTAGATTAATATTAATTTTAAATGACATCTGATTTACATCCTACTAAAGTGAACAAATGACAAATAAATATTAGTTTTATTTTCCTCATTAGTGGTAGTATCTTCTATGACATGAAATTGACTAATTAATATTCTTTTCAACATTTATAGAAACCAAAACACTGTAAATAAGAAGAATTTACTAAGTATAAAATGAGTTAATATATTTGTAAAATTCCAATGAGTAGAAATTAAAATTTCTGACGTTTCGCGGCTTAGTGTAAGTCGCTTCTTCAGAGAAATGAATAACCGAATACAAATATATATAACTCATTTTATAAACAACCTATCCAATGCTCAATTTATTTGAAATTATCAAAATTAACCTTGGTAATGATGTATACAATTTACTAAGTAATTGTATTATTAATTTTACAAAAATGTTTACATTCTACTTATTGAATAGAAAGTTTTTATTGAGAAATATAAACTAAAAATATTGTTTTTATTTATACAATTATTGTTCAAGGACCTTATAAATATATTGCTGCTGAATATTGTTATGGTAACAACCGTTCTGTTCATCTAAATTACTCAATAAGTGAGACAGGAACTTTACTTATTGATCACAGGTAGTCATCTAAATTTATTTAAATCGTTAATGATTGAAAATTATTGTTTAAAGATTGATGTTAAGGATTGTGAGATATGCTGGTGAATGATAAATTACATTTTAAATTGGTTGATAACTGAGTAGTAACCAAACCCATGTTTTCAGTGTTGGTCAGAGCCTAGGAGTCTTTATATTTTGTGTCTAGTTTTCATGTTAAGTGGGAAGTGGTAATTTGCAAGCAATCTGGTACTAGATCTAGCACCAATTAACCTTAATCAAGGATGCGGCATGTATAACATTGTGAGATCTAACACACAGGGAGCTGTGCTATGTTCCCAGAAGCCAAATAATAATTTATTTCTAAAGTGACATTGTACTGAACGAATGTGAGGGACGGAGTTTATTATCACCTATAAGTGATACTGAGTCCTAGGTAAATATTGGCTAATACGTACCATGAACCTTACGATCTGAGCATATAAATTACTTTGATATCTGCATATAAAGTAATTTAATTTAATATAGAACTATCCAATGTAGAAATAGATGAGTGGCTGATTATCGAAAGTAATATATTGATATTGAATATTTACGACTCTCTTTGATATCTGTACCACGATTACAACTAATGCTGAAAAAGAATTAGTAGTAATTTCAAAAATACTACTACTTTCAGGATAGGTTAAAGCGCCATATCTAATAACTTTGAAACATCTTATGTAATTCATCTTCGAAATTTCTCAAAATACAAATTTTTACATTGCATACTGCTTAGCAGATTTGAGTTCATAAGGTGTATTTAAATGAATTCAGACAGAAAACTAAAAACAATGCATAAAGTTTCATATGTATCTGTTAAGTCAATAGAATGAAAAAGTAATAATACTTAACCGTCATGATGCACGACTTTTTGACTAAGGAATAAATTGATAAGAATATTGAATTACAGACAAATGTTTGATAACTTCCAGTTCCTTAGTTCAGACATGAAAGTGAACTAAAGTGAGTCAATAAACTGTTTATTTTGTACCACAGATAGATGGCAGCAGTTAATACTGTAGCTAGTGTCTTAGTTATCCATCTTATATCAAGTCAATTGATTATGCATGTGTAAAGGTAGCAAGTTTGCACGAGTAATAACATGAAAGCTGATTTTACCAGGACTTTTGGGATTACTGATGTTATCAATAACACATGGCCTAAATAATATGGTCACTTATGGAATAAAATGTTCGGAAGTCTTTCATGTTTTGTCCGGTGAATGTCTGACAATTTTTCCAGTTTAATCATTTCCAAAAGTCAATTGCATACATTATAACTATCATATAGAAAAGTTGGATGCGTACTTTTATTCACTGGTAGTTTTTAACTTCTCATGGTATGTAAACGACAAACATTTATACGTGATAGACGAGGAAATCTATTTTTCTATAGACCATGTTGAAAACATATAATCGAATGCAATATGATTTCATGTCAAAGACGTGATTCACTATAGATAAGTATAAGTGAGTAAGTTGTGTGTGATTCTGTTTATTATCACACTGCGGAACTACACTTAATTAGTATATTAAAAAGAATAAAACATTATTCATATGTCAAAGTCGAAAAGTTAGCTCAGTGTAATTGTTTCTAAATCCAGGTGACTTAGAGGAGTTTTATGAAATATTTATTAATCTCCTATAATTTAGATTTTGATACCAAACCTTATATTTTTGAAGTGACCTTATTAGTAAAGTTTCTCTTATCGCAGCTGACTGTACCATATCACTGAATCATATTGTTGGCAGCTGGTTTTTGAAGAATAGTCAACAGAAATTTGCCGTTTTATTAAAATGTATTGTTTTTTAATGTTTTCTAACACGTACGGACTCAATAGCTGATTAATAATAATTTCAACAACTACCTCTAAAATACATGAGGTAACACTAAAACATTTTGAGCTAACTTCTAGACCCCACTTAACTTTATTTTGATGCAATAAATTAAATTGTTTTATTTACCAACCATAACTGATTAATTTGACATGTCTACATCACTTATGCTTTTAGATGCTCACCAAGAAAAACATTATTATCTGCTAAGTTTTCAAATAATGGTCTACTGAATGGACATTTACAAACTGAAATATTTCAAGCTTTTCGATTGGGTAACATGACTTCGGTATTCTTCACATGTGTATTCAGATTATGTCAATTGTCTAAAGACTGTGAACAGGTATATCCTTTTTGTTTGTTACTAGAGTTGTTCATGTATGGTTTCTAATAGTTTGTTATTAATTAGTATCAATTATGTAGCTGATTGGCATGCTATTTGGTTTTATTTTGAGAAAATGTCAGTAAAATATGGTATGGTCGAAATGAAAGTTTGTTAAGTTTAATACATTAGCATATTACTGTTTAATACAACGCACTACTTAGTATGCATATCAGGCTTAATTTACCTATTCATATCATATTACAGACTATTGAACTGTTTGGATAAACTGTTTCGTAAGGCATCTAGTTATAAAAAGGTGAATAAGAACAAATAGTGTAAGTAAAAGATCGTCATTTAATTCATTGAGTTAATTTTAATGAATGAAGTAGATTATTAATGGTATTTAACAAAATTGTCACTGTCATAAGTTTACATACTTTTGAAGGATGACAATATTTCTTTATTGTAGGCTAAGAATAATTGATTTTATTTCATGTACTAAATGTATGAAAGTAAAATAAAGAAGTATTCTGTGATTAGCATTTCATTTCCAGGAGGTTATAAATATACTAAGGTAAATAAATAAAGAGTAAAGAATGTAAAGAATAATGTACGTAACGAAAAACAATTTCCACATCAAGAAGGTCACGAAAATATATAACAAACTTCAACTTATTAATAAATAAAAGCAATTTTTAAATAAAATCCAGTTTCATTTTAACTTATAAAATACTTTATGATCCCATCAAAAATTTATTTTTATTTATCTATCTACTAATGAAATGCTACAAGTGATAGCTTTCCTACTGTAAGCATAACTGAACTGTGTTAATCATGACATCTTACTAGAACTTCAGTAACATGCTAAAGATAGTTGATTTTTAAACTTGAGTTAAGGTAGTTTTATGGCGATTGTTTATATTCGTCATAGGTTGCTCTCGATTGGGTACTATTAACAACCAAATATAGCACTGAATCATCGTCGATGTATGTCACAAACTGATTGAAGTGGGAATCTCATCATTGGAATATTGCATATGGTACTGATACTCTTAAGCGTTCACTACAAAACCTGTAGGTCATGGGCACAATCTCCTAAAAGAATCAAAAATACTCACTGCTAAAGAGTTCTATATTAGTTAAAAATTTCTCTCTAGCGGCCCTTAATTTGTAGTGGTGCTTAACTGAAAATAATCTGTGGTAAATACAAACAAGAAATGAAATGCCACTTTCCGCACACTCCTTCAAATTGATAATCAAACTTGACAGATACCAGTAAGAGACATAACAAAACTATGGCTTTCAAGTAGTGTGTCAAATACAAACATTTACAGTAATTATTTTCACTATAATGAGAATTAGTGTTCAAAATTTAATAGGTGAATAAAGGTATATATTTATATGTGGTTGACATGTTAGGAGTATCTTTGTATACATGGCTATGGTAATGAATAAAATGTCTTCCAAACATTTGGTGTTAAAATTATAATGAATTTATTACTTTAAATTTAAACAAATGTTTTTCTAAAAATATTGGAATGTTTCAACAGCTTTAAAGAATTTCTATCAGGATCTACCCTTACTCATGTCAATAAAATGCTTTCTGAAAAGGTTTTTTTTAATTTGATATCACGAACTGAAACTAAATTTGACAATTATTTATCACCAGGAAGCACTGGAACGCTGTTTCACCCTAGTATGAGACTGTCTAATACTGCTGCATCCACCATCTCATCAAGAATAGAATTCAAGACCCTTTAGCTCCATGGTGAACGCTTTGCCATTAGACCTCTGAGTCGGCTCCAGACAGCTGTTATTTACTGTTCATTCAATTCGTGATATGCTTGCATGACCTTATTCATTGTCACCGGTGGTTAACTGCTTCACACCCAACACGGGTGAACTCTAGTGGTCTCATCTTCTCACTAGAACTCTAGGAATTACCTCGTAAAGTTAGTCACTATTAGGTTGACAATGATTATGATTGGTTGTTATGGAAAGTGTTGAAATGGTTTTTTCTGCTTTTCATTAACTGTTTGAATTTCACTACGTTACAACATACTCATCTTTAAATTTGAATTTTTTTTATTATTTGACTAAATGTAACTGACATTCGATTTAAGCTTGACAACTACAGTAAACTTATTTAATCTTTCTGGCATTTCGATGCATCATAATACCGTCTATGTAGACAATCATTCTGTTCATATAAAAGTATCATGTTAAAAAAAGCAAACAGAGTTTTTTTATTGTGAATTTCAAAATATTCTCTCCTTTTTAAATGAATTTACTGTCATAAATAGATTTTATTATGAGATCACTTTTACACTTACATAATAAATTGAAATATGATAAGCACTATATTGAATCCAGTTTAAGTTCACTATGTGCAGTTTGTAATGTTTTTACTTACGATTAAAGAAAATACGTGTTTATTAATTTGAATTTATTTACAATTAATAGAAATTTATCATCGAAATTAGACATTTCAGGAATATTTAAGTTGGATTGTGAATAGGCTTGTATCTTCCCGTTGATTTGTAATGGACTGAAACTGGGTAGCCTCTGTTGCCATATGTGCATTCTGAGCGTATCGCCTCTATATAGCGGTAGTACACAAGTTACATTTAAGTTGGATTGTGACTGGCAAATGGAATCCAGGACGCGCGTTTCGTCCTATTTGGGAACAGATCCAATTTTAAAAAAATTATGTATACAAAGCTGACGGTTACTAAAATTAAGAAACAGTGTTTAGCAGGCAAATTGCTTGAAGTTTATCATTAAGAATAACTGATTATGTTTAGTTAACAAACGTTAATATGAAGCTTACTATAAGACTGCAATTGTTTTTTTTCATAATAAACACGTATATAAAAACATTGAAGTTAAGCACAATCTCGTTAATCAATTTGAATTTGATCATTACAGAAATTATCATATTGTTTGATAGTAGAAGTCTTGACGTATTGTTAAACCTTGAAAGGTGGAGTAATAATTATCATATAATTAAAGTAATGGTAAGTTTACTTAAAGCAATGGTAGGGAAATCAGTAGGTGAAACCAGCCCATGAAGTTACTAGACTGTAATAATGCAAGTGCAAGGTATGCACAGTTATCATGACGTTAAGCTTTATAGCTCAGTGGTACAGTTACATTCATGCCATATCTTCCTCTTGATTTAGTATTCTTTCAAGCGTACCATTTTCTAGTTTTCTGAAATCATATTCTAAATGTTTAGTCATTCTTGTTAATATTAATCTACTTTATTGTCATCTATTCTGTTTATATCTCTGTCTAAATGTAAAGTTGAACTTCAGGACCGGCCTTGATTATCTTATAGATTGATAACTGAGAACTTAGTAGTTATGTGCCACGACTACATCACTTATCTTGGTAGTACCCGTCAGTTCTGGCAAGTTAGTGTGTAACAAAATCTTTGCTCGGATTCAGGAATCTTACTTGGATTTGTAAACTTTTCTTACTTCTAACGCAAGTGAGATACTTTTCTCCTGACTTATGGTCAAGTATCGTACTATGTATCAATTTATAGTTTGGTAACAAGTGTACTAAAGTGGACGACAAGAGTATGGTGAGGGTATTTGACCATATGTTTCCAGAGTGTGGCCGGTATATCATGGATTCACTGAGCCTGAATTTTATGATTAGGTACAGAGTACTAAGGTAAACAGCACATTTGTTGGGGAGGTTGTGTATCATCATCGACTGAAGTGGTTGGGGCATGTACAAAGTTTGCTTATTATTACCATTCCCGACTCATGATGCTTACTGGCATAGGGATAGAATACAACAGCTAAGAGCCGAACTAAGTTGCAGTATCATTCCATAAAGTTGTTGACTATTAATCTGAGGTATGTTTTTTAATGCAAATCACTTAGATGGGATTCTTATGAATGATGTAACCAGTAGAGGGAAACGTTACATGACGTAGCTCGTAAATACTTTCAGCTGTTCAAATGCATTCATATATTATCTTCTTCAAGACCTTCATCAATATTATTTTTGTTTATTACCTATGTTTATCTCCTTTCTATATCGAAATATTTTGTATTGTTGATCTGGTAACTGATGATGCCATAATTATGTGTTGTGGTAAGTTGATCCTCTACATAAGTGTCCCAAATTGCTACGTTTATCTGATTGACTCTATATTCATTTCATTTTACAGTTCGTAATATAGTACATATATATTTGGGACAAAAATGATTATGATTATCTGACCTAATATGTGATTGATTCACATGAAACTTGTTTGATAGAATAAACAGCTAATGTGTTACTGAATCAAGTCAACTTAATGTAGCTTTTATCGTAGGTAACTAATTTTTAATCCAAAAAAATAGTAGTCAACATTTGAATCATTTTCCATGGATATGTTGATTCTACTGAAAGAAAAAATATTGATTTCATTAGAAAATTGTAACATGTAGATTGTTACAATGTATTCATTACTAAACATGTAAAACTTTCTTGATGAATAATTAGTTATGTTGACTTTTGATACAAAAAAAGGTTAACTCCTACTATTCGACTTATTCTCAATTTTATATTTTGTAATTCAATTAAACATTGTAACTAACTAAATTATTAGATGAGGAAATTGTTTTTATAATATCTAGTGTGTTATAAATAATAATTTATATATATTTAGATAAAAAGGTTTTTTTATCTGGTTACTGTTTATCTAAAGTTTATCAACATGATTTTTAAACACAATGTCCATTCAATTTATAACCTGTTAAGATTTCCGTTTGTTACAAATTCATACAATAATAATAAAATCAATTGATTTTGATAAACATATAGATTTGATTTAGAAAATTTTGTTTCATATAAACTTCATGTTTAACGATAAAATGATGTAAAACTTTTATTTAGATTTATGGGTTGGATTATGTGTCTTTTACTGATTGAGAGATTAGTTTATTAAGATATTGATTTAAAACCTAAATTGATAGTACACATAGTATGCATAGAATGCATTTAAGCTGAGAAACAGTTTTGAAGTATGTTCAAACAGAATATCATAGAAACTGCTTACAATCAGAACAAGATGTTGATTGATATTAAAAACTTCGTTACTGTATTGGTTTTCAAATGTGAGATGAACAAGAGGTTCCAATAATAGAATTCATAGAATACACTGTTACTACGAAGTTAACAAATATTTGAATAAGGCAAAAGGAACAAGATTTACTTAATATTTCAAGGCTTCTGATTAGTCGAAACAGCCTAAAATTACAAGAAGTTATATAGAATTAAATATTTAGCATACTTTATCTCACTAGTTTGACGTGAATGCTCTGAATGAAAATAAAAGTCATAATGATGTCCATCTTCTTCATATTTGCCATTTTCTTCAATACGGTACATGGAAAATAGACATCTTGAAATCCCTAGATATAGTTTATAATCAACAATTTGGCACATTATCTATATTATGTTGATCATCTGATTCAGTATTCACATATAAGAGGTAATAGTGTTTCGTTTTTAAATTAGGTTTCCAGAAAACACTAATATTTCGATTTATATCTAATAAACGATGGTAACAAATGGCTTAAAAATATAGTTTATTACCACTTTAACAGATAATTATGTCTCAGAATCAAACGTTCATTGATTTTGTAAGAGTCTTGATAGGTAACACTTTGCTGAATAAAATAAACTTTATTTAAACTATTGACTTCATATTGAGTTAAATAGAGACGGTTTATTGAATAATCTGATAGTTTCAAACAAAATAACCTACCTACTGACATTACTATTAACTATGCTAATTCATACATGCATGAAATCAAATAAGTAAACGATAGAATCTTTCTGTAAATATATGAAGTATTCAAGTGGTTTTAATAGGTTTTATTGTTTTACTTAATAAAAAGAACAGAATTCAATTCATTAAATTACATAAAAATGTGCTTTTTCTTTACATTGAGTTTTGTTTAGTAGATTATAATTTATCTTTATTTTGCCTAGTCTTTCATATTATTCTTATTAAAACAGATTAGGAAAGGTGTATCGATTGGTTACATTTTATTCAAAAGATTTGGACTAATCATCATAACTAATCTCGATTAAGATATATTAACTTCAACATGATAAATTCTCATATCAAGTAATTGTATCATGATTAAAAATTATTGAAACAATATGAAGGAATTAGCTATAAAGTAATCAGTAATAGAATTGAATGTATTGTAAATGTACCCAGATAATCTAGATATACAGAAGTATATTCATTCTCTACATATTTTATACTGCAAAAGACCTGTCTGTCTTGTTATGCTAAGTTTTCATACTTTATTTACAAAATATATATCTCGTTAGATCTTACTTAAATTGCTGGGATTAGACAGATATTCATACAAGTAACGTTAAGCCAAAATATGTACATATTGAAATGTTTAGTAAACAGTAACTGTCTACACGGATTTGTAGGAAAAATAAAGTTGTCATAATAGTAGAGGAAATAAATTCATGAAAAAGAGAAATAATTTTGAGAAAGGTAAGATTCGTGCTAGTATAATAATCTTATGTTTGACAATCGACTTGATCGTATTAAACTACATTTAATGAGACAACTAAATATCCTTTAAGCATGCTTAACATCAGATAAGTACAACATCGATTTTCAAATATGTTTCACGACGATGTTATTAACATTGTTCAAACATTATGAAATTAATTACAGAATATTCCACAAACGAATACTGTCGAATAACGACAAACTTCTTAATATATCAGTGATTCATTCTGCACCATATATATATATATATATATATATATATATATGAGTGGTCTATTGATTATAATGATATACAGTTGGTCAAACTACTAGAACTTGCTTTACTAAAAGAGTATGTCGTTTTTAAACTAACTCAAATTTGACCTATATTGTCATAAAACATCCTGTTTCTGCATAACCAACTAATTTACTTCTGTTGAAAGTCAATTTTTCGATGTATTCATGTAAGTCTTTATTTTACTTTACCGAAGACCTTACCTTATACTATTTAATCCTGGTAAAATGTTTGCTTTTGACCCAACTATTTCGTGGTATTTCAATTGGATGATGCATTTCAGTTGTAAATTTCATAACCCCGAACAAAAGAGATAAATTATTAGAGCTTTATACTGAATAGTTTTACTGCTTGTAATTAGGGTTGATCATTTACATTTTACACATGTATACCCTTTGTGAAATCCATCGACATAGCGTAGAGTCACAAATATGATGTAAATACGTTTGTTGCTAGGACAAAATATATGGGGTACGTGTCGTATTTCAATTGAATTTCGTCAGCTGAACTTATTTACACAAGTGATAAATAGAACAGAACGTGCATTATGAATTCCATCTGGTGGTCATAAAACAACTTAAATCAACTTTATATATGACTTAAAATACTATCAAGCCAAATGTATATTATTTTTACTGTTGTTACTTAATGCTAGAACTGATTAATATTTCTTATTTCATATTAATTTATGAACATTAGATGCTACACTATCGTTAAATATTTATATATATTCATGAGCAAAACCTGAAAGTTTAATTTGGTATAAAAATTAATTCTTTGCTTAATTACAACAGTCGACTTCTGTGTGAATACCACAAAGCACTATTTTATAGTATAATTATGTAAGTGATTTTTTGGAGATCATTTTTAATTTACTGTTTGTATCTGACACTAATTAGACACTGTTTAAAGTCAGGAAATTCTGGGCAGCTGTATTGTTCCAGTATAGAACTTTCCAGCATAACCCACCTAACCATAATAGTCTACTCATTAATGACGTAATTCAGGACAAGTTACTGTGAGAAGTCACCATTATAGTAGTACACATTAGTAGAGAGTAGAACAGTTTTCATCAACATCATTTCATAGTAATCGCTTTCACTGAATTAGAAATCCATTCATCAAACTTCTTATTAGTGGTGCTTATAGTTTAACATTTACTGCGAAATCTGAAGGTAATGAGTACAGTATTCCGGCATAGTTAAGAGTGCACTATGCTAAAATAATGCAATACAGCCATCAAACGCTTTATATTTTTCGTTGATTCCTAAAACTAACCAGCCTGCTACGAATGCAAACAGAAAATTATAATACGATTAATAAATCTACTAAAATCACGTTATTATTGTACAAGTACTATCTATCTTATGCATCTATAATAAAACATTAAGTAACTGTTAATAAAAGTATTTGAAGTAAAGTGTGGCATAGACTGAAAGTAAATGCAGTAACCATTTTCTTAAAAACGCAACGTTTACAGATTCTCAACAACAACTGACAACTTATAGAGCTTATTATAAGGAAGATTCATAGAAGTTGCGCAGAACTTTTCAAAACTTGTTTGTTCAGCAACCTTAGGAAGAATACAGAGTTGATAGAAATTCTAGGCTAATTCTAAGAAAAAATAATTGTTGAATATTTAAACTGTTGTGATCGTGGATTCATACAGCGACTAAGCTACATTTTAATAAAGTTAGATTTCAATTAATAATAAAATCCAAGATTTGTGTTTCGTCTAAATTGAGATAATTCATTTGAATGTGACTGAATCCCAATAGTGGTGTTTACAACTGAAATTAAATCCAGTACCTTTTGCATTGAACAGTATCATGTTGTTTACTGAACTACTGACATCACAGTCAATTACAGTCTATACTGCTTAGCTGCAGGTAACTGTAAACCCTTAGAAAACTCATACTATGTGAGTAAGTGAATGATCATATGAGTTTACTCCTAAAGTGAATATCGTATAGAAGTTCAATGTAAACAATGTATTCGAGTCATTAGGAAAGAGATACACTCATTTAAAGAGTCCTAAGTAAAATAGATTGCCATCCATAACTGATATTTTCACATCATTAAAATCCTGTGATATTTTTAGACCGGCACTTATAATACGCTGCTAGAGTACTACAAATTTAAGACAACACTTAGTCAGTCTAATAAAACTATTACCAAAATGATAAAAAAACACTGGAAGCCAGTAAAAATATCATTAAAGTCTAACATTATGAAAGTTGGGTTTTGGCTTGCAAGATGGATTCAGGATGCTCCTCCAAATATGAACGTCAACAGTAAGTAGCATATATGACTAACTGACAAATTCAAAAGTAAATGAATTGCGAGAACTAAATTTCACTGACCAGCTGCAATTCAACTCTAACAATAATTGTAAACTCCATTTGTATAGAGGTATTTTGCTAAGTAATGTGCACGTAACAATAAGGCCTGAGAAGATAAATGTACATTCCATTTAAAAGTTTGATATACTGGGTACCTGAAGAATATTGTTTATCTTTGAGGACTGCTTTTCTGCAGACTAATTTATTACTTTTGGTTGTATACAAGGTAAAAATTTTGTTTCTAATATTATTCAGTTACCCTTGCTCTATCCTCCCATTTGACACATTAACTGTCAGTATGTCGTTTGTCACTGCTGAACTACGGTTAGTCAGTTGTGTATACGTTACTTCAGTTCACATTCACTATTGTTCTTACTTTGCGTTAGTGTTAGTTTCCTAATTGGTTGACTGTGTGTTCAGGTTTTATGTATATAAATGAATGTGTGGAATATGATTTTATCCGGTCGGTCTATCGTCTTGTATTCTTCTATCTCCTACTTGGATCTGAGTGAGCATAGGGCGAACGCGCAGCGATCGATTAGGCCCGCACGGTGTTCGGTAAATCAACAGTTTTTTTACGTCATAACAAAATCGAATAGAGCATTTCTACATGTATAGAAATCTTCACCTTAAAAAGCATAAATAATAGAAATATTTCTTGTTTTGAACTATATAATTATAAACTCAAGTCAATTGTCAAAATGTTAAATTCATCTGTTAAAACTAAAATTAGTGATTAACGTTTGTAAGTAATGCAATTTGTTATGACTCGTTCTTAAAGCATTTGAAAACTTAATGATTAAAACTGTTTAAGTGTAGGCACTATTAGATGAAAAGCATGATGCTCCACAACCCAAAAATTACACACTGAATTTGTGTAAAGTCGACGTAGGTAGTCAAATAAGATGAGTATCAAAGGAAATTGTTTATATTTATGGGAGTGACTTTACTACTAATAATATCACAGCTATTACTAAAAATATTTAATATTGAATCAGTTAACTTTAAGTTATGATAATATATTTGGAGATAATTGAGATGATTAAGAATTTCGAAATATTTCAACTAGCTGAAGTTATATAAAAGTTGTTAAACAATCACATTTTAAACAAGAAAAATGCCAAATTTTTGAATTTTTTCAAGGTTATTCTCTTCACCTGGAAACAAATCAAATATCAAAGCAGTAGATTAAATTTATATACCTATTTCTATGTAAGTTAAAAATAAGAAAAATTATTACCCACAAATCAATTATATTTTTTCAGATGGTATTTATGCAATCCTATTCACCTAATTGTTATGTAATTTTAATCTCTAGGCAGAGTGTAAAACAGATTATGGTGTACAAAAAATTAGATCAACCGAAATACGTGATAATGAGATAATTCCTTTTCTTAATCAAAATGTAAATACTAAATCAGGGAATAATCAAGTAAATCATATCTACAAAGGTGATGGTTTTTTCTTGCGTGTACAATCATACGCTCATATTGAAGTGAATGAAAGGTACCAAAAATGTAAGTTCAATTTTTACTAATTTACTTTGGTGGCTGTTTCTTCCACCCATATTCATGTTGTTGTATGCTTCTTTAATGCATAAACTGTATTAAATTTTTCATAAACTGTTCACCGGTTATAAAGAAAGTATTTATCTGACTATATTGATGATATCTATTACATCTCATTTGATTGCTTGATAAAAAACAGTTAAGAAGCGGTTTCAGAAATTTTTCTTAAAGCAGTTAAATGGCAACTACAGTATGTTATATTCAGCTAGTTACAGTGCAACATAATCAAACCTAATGTAAATAAATGAATGAAAGTATTATTATAATTGTTCAATTTGTTAGAAAGTGTTTAAGGATGGGAACATTAAATATTTGGTTGTATCTAAGCAATTTAGACATACAAAATCGTTACGACAGACAAAATAACATGGATTTTGCTTCGTCGATCAATTAGTAAATTATATGGCACCGTAGTATCTTGAAAAACTGATGCCACAATATACCATTTAGGAAAAGAATAAAACACATAAATTTAACAGTTTATCTTCATGTATTTATAATCAAAACATGTGTGTGTATTTATAGCCTTCATAATGTTAAATCAATCTCACTTAATGGAGCATTCTATCACTTATTTTTTAAAATAAACTTCCCTTTGGTTTCGGACAAAGATTATACTGAGATTTGTTCATCTGTATGTGTTCTATTAACAAAAATGGTATCTTACGTGCTTTACATTTTTAATAAAAGAACTTTTAAACGTACCAGAAACTGCTTAATTTACAGTTATAAACCATTTTAGAGGATTTATTTTATCTAATAATTTAGTTGTTTCTTTTTATCACACTTTACTTATCAAACAAAGTCTACTGGGATTTTAGGTCAAATTTCAGTGTAAATTTGACTATTGCTACTATATTCATAAAAAAATTATTGATTGCATTTATTTTGCCATACTTTTATCAACGTCTCGTCAGTTAATATGCGCAAGAGATTCAGAAATGAGGATAGTTTCGTTTTACTATTTAATAACACTAAAAACATGCATGACCTTGGTTTAATCTATCATCGTATTTCATTTAGTGTTTACTATAAACAACGTATCAAATGAAGGTATTAAAAATATTTGCTTACTGTAATAACTAATTAAACATTTATAACTTACCAAAGGTTCATAATTTTATAAGATTCAGTACAATACAAATATGTACAAAGTAGTGTTCTAAATGATTTAGAAATGAGGAAAAGTGAATAGCTAATCAAAGTGCATATATGTAGGCTTGAATAAGTTGTCATTAAAAATTGCTAGATAATCAAATTTCATGAAACTAAAATATCTTAAGGAGTATATTAGCTACTGAGTCATCCCCCATTCCAACTGTGTTTGCATATTTACAAACATGTTTAGGTAAAAGTAATTGTATTCCTAAATATTTACCAAAATTTCTGAAAGGGTATAAAATGTCAACTGATCCTATAAATGACGAATGACACCTATCTTCTTTTACTGACAAACACAAAATAGTAAGATCATATGGTTTACTTTAATTCTGACTTAATGGTCTCATACATAAACTATAAAAGGTGCATGCCATCGTTTGTTGAAGCTTTACGTAAGTTATAAACATACTACTAATTTATAGAGTCGTCAAAAACGCTTTGCATTTTTGTGATATTAAATAAATGAAATGCAAAATATCCTGAAAAGATATTCAGTTTTAGATTAATCTTTGTCTTTATTTTGCATTAATTCACTATAGTTACGTACAATACTAATAACAGTGGATTAAATCAGAATTATTTAATATCAGATCATCAATTAGATATGAAGTCTACTTCATCATTAACATTAACCCGTGATAGATTGTCATGTAACTATGCTTTGTGTTTGACAACTATTCACTTAAGTTGGATATTACTTGGGTTATTTATATTACTTATTTTATTCTGTATCACATTACTATTAATCTATCGTAAATATCGGTTGTTTCTACAAAAAAGAACTCTGAATAAACTTGGGAAACATCACCACCACCAACAACAAAATCAATCTATGCCAAATTCATTATCTGTTATAACAAAAAATGTTTATAGTGAACATTCAAGCCCATCAAGAATATACAATAAAGACTATTATCAACCGAATTTTCTATTGAATCCAGATATACCATTCAATTCATCTTTATTGAATACTGATGATTTAGACTTAAAATCAACTTTTCAGCTAAATCCAATTACTCATCCATCAATTATATCATCTGTATCTATTCAGTCTTCAGTATCATTACCACCACTACCGGTTACGAATACGACAGGATCAATAAATTATTTAAATGGTAAATTAAACTTTTGTGAACCTACTTATTCTGCTCATAGTAGTAATATGACGCTGATTTTAAAAAATCCTAATCCATCTAAACATGAAGCTACATTTTGTGATAATTCCGATTTATTTTGTAATAAAACACCTTCAACAAGACTAGATAGTTCCAATACATTAGTTTCAACAGCATTAATGATACCCGCTACAACTACACAGAATTGTTATTGTCAGACAATAAATCGTACACATCATCCATATCCATGTATTCAGCATCATTATGTAAATAATGATGAGTATTTAAAGACAATTTCATCGGATGATTGTTTTATGCATTCTTCATATTTCTTAAAAGATGACTTATTACAAAAGCCAATTAACAGACAACGTTTAAATGATCTAGATGTGATTGACTTTCATCCAGTTTCACATAATGTAGGTGATCATACATTTCTTTGTATACAAAATGTTCAATCAAAGACAGTCAGTGATGAAAATCAGTGAAGAGAAGAACTTATGCACATCTTCAATATTACCGATTACTACATGTTCAATATCAAGTTTACCTATCAGTAAACACTTTTACTCTTTACACAAACCTAAAAATATTAGTAATCCTATTGAAAGTAATCGTAAACTATTGGATATAAAAACATTGAAAAATCAATCTAAATTATATGGAAGTAGTTTGAAAACAAGAAACTCTCCTGTAACATATTCAACATCTGATAAACATAATCATCAACATGGGCTTCAATATTCAGGTTCAGTGGTAATAAGTAATATTAACAGTACAAATTTGCAGACTACAAATTTATGTGATTAATGCTTACCCTTTTATCAGTAATGTTATTTTGTACATGAATCAACGAAATATATTTATGCTTATGTAAATTGAGTGTTATACTTCTAATTATATAAATAATCAAACCTTTGTAGTGCGAATGAATCAAGAATATCATAGATAACCGTCAATCTGACAGTTAAAGAATGCGATTGATTCGATAATATAACTATAATTTCAGTTTTTTTATCCCAATGAGTTTTATTTGTGCAAGGTGTAATTCCATTCAACAGAATTAACTTCAGCATAACTGTCTCAGTAAGAAAACGCATTAAAATTACTTCTTGTTTAATGAATAATCAAGTAAAACAATGGTTGAGATTGATTCGAAGTGATTTTATGGAGATAGATATTAAGGTTAGTTGCTGGTATTCATCACAGACCTAGTGTTAGTTCGCGTGCCACTGAATACCATGGGAGTACTAGGCTATTGTTTTCTCGTAGTTACTAGACACAATAATAGCAAACACCTTTAATTTCACCATAGCGTGACAATCATCTGTCTCACTCCCAACATGTCTAAGCCTTCATCAGTCACGACTTTTCACTAAAGCTCCAGAATGATTTTGAAATTAATCGCTAGTGAATTGATTTTTTTTAAATTAGAGGTGGTTTGTGAAATTAGGTATCGAATTAAGTTGGCTGTACTTGTTACAGACATGTTGGTTGGGTAACTAGTAGAATAATGGGTGCTCTCTGTCGATGATTTCCGAATTGGGACAAAACAACTGTCAAGTACTCCAACCAATACCATTCCGTGAAGAATATAAACAACTAAAACAACTGAAATCGTCAAAACCTATTCTGATTAACATTATATGCACCAACTCATATTCATATATGCGACCATGTAGCCTGATGTCAAAAGACAGTGATACCAGAATTATTATATTCCGGAATAAAACACAATTACAGATGCCTTTAGTCGCTACTTTTATCTTTACACCACTTATTACGGCCATAAAAACTTTACAGTGTACATACGTTATTGCAGGTGGGTTTCAAAGTGGAGATACATTAAATGAATAACAATAAATAAGACTACTTTATTTATAATCGAAATGTAGCAATGTTTTAGAAGTAAGAATTGAGAGGACCATGGACAAAAAATATTTCAATGAAGATAGGTGTCTCTTATGCAATACCTACGAAAAACACGCATTAGGCTATCAAAAGGCTGACTAGAGAACAAATCTCTTAAATTATTAAGGTCATACAAAAGAGAAGCCACTTAACAAAATCATGAAAATAAGTAACCACAGTAGAGTATGACTTGTAACAATATCTTCTTGTATACATAAGGTTCATTTAAAACATTTGATTGGAACTGCTCCTGCACAATACAATGAGTTCCAATCACGTGTTTAAGAACAACTGTATGCATACAGGAAAAAAACTGTTCCAAATATTTCTGTATCTTAGTAACCTCAGTTTAAAATTTTATTATATGTCTGTCACTGTTTTTTTACTATGACTTCATCAATTCCACAAACTTGTTTTCTTATTTGAACTTTGATCAGACAGTGAATTTTCGATAGAACTAAAGTATAGTAAAAATCATTAAAGTGACACTGAGTTAATGTTAAGCAATGAATAAGTGGCATAATAACATTACGTGTAATTTCTGAAAAATTATGGTGGATACATTAAATTTACATGATTAGTAGATCCCTTAAAGTTATTTTGTCTTTGAATTTGAAGAATTAACCATTTGGAACTCAATTATTTGACTGTATGACTTTTGTTCAAACAATCATTAAAGTGATCTCAGATATTTTCCTAGTTTAATCTACATTCCTTCTCGCCTGTCTGACCAACACGACCCATCGATTCACTAATCTTATGAATATTTTTGACCAGTATTTGTACCCCTGAAGTAATTTCATTTCACTGGCAATACCTTTCTAGCAGTTACTAGCCTCTATCAGCCAACGTACTACCAAATACATATTTTAGTAGAAAGTAGTCAAAAATTTTCAGAAAAATGATCCTCCTCCAATTCATTTGTTTCAACAGAGTAAAACACATAAAAATATATTCCAGTCGTGCATCTTTTTGCACCAAACTTTACAGGCTTTGCTCTTAAAACTACAAAGTGTGTTCTCCTTACTACTTTTTTATCCTCTTGATAAGTTATTATTACCAGCTTGCTCAAATTGCCAAGCGTAGTTTCAAATATTAACATCAGTATTATATTAACGCACTACTACTCTGCACACTGATTCTTAAATCAGATTTCTCTTCTGTAATGATTTAACCCTAGCAGATTTTCTTAGAAAGCATTGCATAACTGATCTTTAACTGTTCAGTTTCTCGAAAAACATTTCTGGATCTATGGTACTTTCGTCTTTACTTTTTGAACAATGATATATTTCAGCCATAAATACGAAACAGCTTAGATAATCCTTAATTCTTTTATAATTATCACCCTTCATTGTCCTACTTTTTGTCAACTTACAAACCTCCTCTCTGGTAGAACGTAAGTATACTGCTTATTTTTTATTAAAGAACATAGTTATTTCACAATTGTAAAGTACTGATTGAGGCGGATGTGCGAAATAAATAAAACCGTCTTACTCTACTATCATTGTTGTTAATTTCTATTCCAACTTTAAAATGTGAAAAATTGACCAAAATTTGTTTAGTTTAATAATTTTACACAAAATATGCATCTATACACATTAAGTCCTTTTGATCATTTCCACTTTACATAGTTACTGAACAAGGCTTGTCTCAATAAAATCAATCAAAGAATAATTGTCACACAAACAATGTATTGTCAATTACATTATTAAATATTTTTGTTTTGCATTAACTACACTATGAAGTAGTTCATGTAATAAGTAAATCTTTTTCAAAGAATTTAAACTGTCATCTAACCAATGATTGTATAAACCATTTACTTAATCTATTTATATTATTATTATTTATAATAAAAATTTTTCACATTAAAAAAACAATATTGTGATGAAATTTTCTTGTTAATAAGAGTAACATTAATTATCTTTATCACCTTTGTTTCCTTTCTTTTATGCTATGAAATGATAATTTACATTGTCATTTAGCTTTTGTTCAGTTATTACTGACAATTTCTTCTCTATGAAATGCCTTTATAGCCAACAATTGTCAGTAGGCGTAAATATATCTTTATATGACAATACCTCCTTTAATTTCGTAATTTTACTTCACGAATACATCATTTTCTAGTGACTATTTTTCCTACTCTCTCTTAGCATTTGTCGTTTCATGCATACAATAAAGTGACATTCTATTTCATTTACTTTTGTCAATTTTTGTTTCTAGTGTTAAACATTCCAGTTATTTATAGCAAACAAAAGTCTATTTGGATATTCTTTTAATGATGAATACAGATATTGATGTATATATACTACTTAATAATATTCTTGTTGGTTTGCAAACAATTTTGATTATAAAATGATACAATTAATGAATAAATATTATTTTTATCTAACTTTTTGTTACATTTTTAGTGTCTAAATGAAGAATTATTAGACATTTTATCAAATGATCTTTTAGAGAATATTTAAGTAATATGATTAACCTGAAGGTCATTGGAGTGAATACAAAAGGATTATTTTGAATACATGAAGTGAATGTATATGATATAAGCAAAAATTGAATATAACCTAATTCAATATTCGGTGTTTTCTTGCTTTACAAATAAACATCTATTTTTTTATCATATAGTGTTTTTCTTTATAAATAATGCTGTTTAGGCTTTAAAGGAATTTTACTACCGGTCACATTTTAAAGTATGTGGCTACTAGATAAATCGACTAAAGGTTGTTCGCTGCTTGATTTATCCACTTAAAGTAAGCTGAAACGTTCAGTCATAAAACATAACTGTTAGACACATAGTGATTTAAGTAATATATATAACATCGGTTGTACAAAATGATTAGTCGAAAAAATTCATATGTGTAGGATACTATCAATGTCCTTCAAATAAAAAAAAACGGTAAATGTGTTGTTATTAAAGAACATATTTAATTTTAGAAACCAATACCATCTAAGTGAATTAGTAATATCAACCGTTAGGAGCCAGCCCATTGGTCCAATGGTAAAGCGCTGGTTGAGGAGCCAGAGGGTCCTAGGTTCGATCCCCAATAGGGTCGTGGATACGCATTGCTGAAGAGTCCCATACTAGTATGAAACAGCTGTCCAGTGCTTCCAGGTTATCAATGGTTGTCTGATTCAGAACACTTCGTGATATCAGGATTAATAACCAGAATTTGTTTATTACCAAACCGGTTATAGGTACTGATATGATATAATCATAGAAAAAAGAATATACTGCAAGGGTAATTGTTATTATCATCGATAATAAGAGATCGTGAAAATTAAATAACTTTCTAGAATACATAGATAAAGTAGGAAAGAGGCTCTTTTGGGCATTAAAATTATGGTGAAAAATCATGTGACCTCACGATTTAAGGACTACTGAAAATTTACAACCCTAGTTTACCATTGAGACCAATCTTAGAGATGCCTAATCCTCATTACCATAAAGTAGCTAAATAACTGAAAGCAGTACTTAAGCTACTTAAGAAGAAATTAACCAGATATAGCTTGAAGTACATGGTCGAGTTTATCAAGAAAACCAATGACTGCAACAATGATTTCTTTGGATTCCTGTTTACAAATGTCCCTGTAATATAAACTAACGGCTACTTTTGTGAATCCCTCCTACAGCACAAAGCAGATGTGAGTGTGCTAATAAAACCTTTAGAAAAATTTAATTTTGATATATTTAGTGTAGGATTTCAGATTATTAATAAAATATGTCATCATATAGAAATGTTTCTCAGTTAGGTCTTTTCTAGGTGAACATATACAAATAGGAGATCAAAATTGTTTAATGGCTGCTGTAGTCAGTAAACTCTTGTTATATTTTGAAAATGCAAGTGTGATAAACTCAACTTATATTTCATAAACTAGATTCGACAGTCATCTAGACGATCTTCATTAACTTCCATAACTGAACAAAAAGTTGCTTTTTATCCTTGAAAGTTTACTCTCCAGCATGTTAGATGGGAGTTTCTTAAGAAATTATGGATCAACCAACAAATTCGTCTTTATTTCTTTGTTCCAGCTAAAGAGTTTTCCATAATAATAATAATAATACACAATTCATTATAGGAAAACAGCCATCCTGAAAGATTTGTGAAAGCTATGGTAGTAAGAGCAAGATTGTGAGAAACAATATCTAAAACTTACCTTTAAGGGAGATGTGACTACTGAAACACTAACAACTCAGTTAAGATACATTACAAATAAAATGTCCTATAATTCTACATTACTCATTATAAAGAGAAATTTCACCTTTGTGAGCATCAAAAACTATTCTGATAGTTAGTCTACATATGAATTGTTATAAGACCTCCATTGGCAGTTTTCTGCAATTTGTTTTCTCGAAACACTTTTGTTTATTTCATGCATGCAAGTCCCTTCAAATGCTCTGCACTAATGTATTTAGCAATAATATTTGGTCTGTTGTTAAAATGCTTTATTAATTCAGTGGTAATTTGTTTTTCTTTGAAATCATTTACCAAAGTTACATAATCGTATTTGCCATAAATTTAGCTGATAATAGTCTGCGATAAAATTAAGAAGCACCGTGCAGGAATTAAAAAAATTACGTGATTTTTCCGTAAGTATTAAATAAATTAAGAATTCATAATTAATTTTTTTTCCAATTAGTCAGGGGTAGAAATAATATATCATATAGCAAAGTTGTCAAAAGTAATCAGCTGTACTCACATACTTACTCAAAATAACAGCCATTCGGTGTAGTTGAAGAGATGCAAAGGACATTTATTCACTTGAAAGATACTAAAATAAAGGATAATAACATGTGAAACAATTTCTGAAAAGTAAAAAGATAAAAGAGCTGTTAGTATTATGATAAAATACAGGACTCGATATACTACTTCAGAATGCAAAAATTTGGCCAAAATTGTAGAGCTACAAAAATTTCAGCTGTGTAGTAGTGGTTGACCTAGTTGACCGTTGAACTAGTTCTTCCAACCTCGTAAATAATTTTGAGAACTGATTCCACTGGTAGCCAATGGCTCAAATTGACCAAATGTTCTCAAATTTTATTATTGACATACAGACTTCTTTAGAAAACCATCCAAAGGATGGAGATGCGCTAATATATTCAATTAGAAAGTTACAGCTTTTTAACGTCCATGTAACTTTATTAATACGCTTAACATTCCTCTTATTTTTCGCTTTGCGTTTTGGGATTGTTCAACAAGTTGTTATTACAATTTAATCTTTATTCTAAATCATAAGTTAACACACAAGTACTTGACTACTTTTAATTTTATTATTATTGAAATTTAAATTTAGTGACCATTTTTCATGTTGCCCCACCCCAATCGTCTTTCCAGATTATTCACGTAGTTAAAGAAACTGGTTCAAAAAGAGTACAAATCAGAAAATAATGTATGACTGAGTCTTTATCCATTTACTAATTCAAATCATTGCTTGCATTATAGTAAGAACTCACTTAAACGCCTATTTTACCTATCGTAACTTCTTCACCATAATTAGTTTTCAATCCTATCTTAAATACTAATTATCTGTTTCTTCATAATTTAATTACTGTTTTCTTTATATTCCTCAAGCAAACAATTATTACGATTCATTAGTTTGAAGGAATTTTCAAGTTGTCTGGGCTCTTACGTAACCCATTTCTGTCTTCTTATTTTTATTACTATTACATAACTCCCAACTAATACTTAGATCTATCTTGACTTCATGTCAAGTAACTTGGACAGCTTGTTTACTTGACGTGATACTTCTATTCTAGTATAAACAATTCAATGTACAACTTTTCTCTCTACATGTATACGATTGCACAGCTAATGTAAATGATATCATCAACAATAAAGTTTTCAATACTATACAGCAATTATTGATTATGATTGATAAATGTTAACTTGAATCAATTCTAAATAAAATAAACTAAGCAACATATTTTATTATGAAAAAGCCATTTTATATGATCAATTTAATTTATGACAAACTAATTTATCTTCATTTTAAAACAATGCAAATTTAATTTTTTTTTCCCTAAAATTCAATATTTTAAATTACGACTCCCATTATACATATTGATAAAAAGAAAAAAGTATTAAATTGCTAACAAATTATAGAAGGAATAATAAAAATTTATCTCTACAAGATACTAATAAATTATTAAAGTAGTAGATTTAAGATGTGAACTGTATCCACTAAAATTGTATCGAGGCAACTAAAGTAGTATAGATTTTATTAAATGTTCATTATTGGAGTTAGTTAAAGCACTCAAAAGATGACGTTAATGCTTCGTTTTAGGTGCCATTTGAAATAGTTTCTAATCTCTTATCATTTATCATTTCGTTTATAGATTATTTTTTTCTATTTACGTTAAATTATGCCTACATGTCTGACATTACGTTTTAAGTCAGTAGGTAACAATCAGTTAAAGAAGCATCAATAAAAGTAGATTAAATTAATCACTTTTTTATACAGTATGAATTGACGTAATGAAAAATTATCTTTCCACTAAATTTACTTAACCATGAATATATTTACATTCTAAACTTCTGTTTATTAAAACATTTTAAATATCTATATCAATATCACACCATCTGGACATATTACGTATGAATAATAGTGATATACTACACTGAATCATATTGTACAGCTTTTTGATAAAGTATATGTAAGAGAAATTTTTATACGTCCGTACGAATGGATTTATATTACTATTACTATCATCATTAAATAGACTAGATTTATCTTATTACAATCAAAAAGAATCAATTTTCCAGTACTTCATGATCTCCTTGGTTAGTGTTAGCCCTCAATGGTAAGCAGTTCATCACTATATGTGAAGAATCTGTAGGAGTTTTTTGACGGTTATGGCTACTACAAATCACAGTGTCAATAGTATTTATTCAGAAATCTTCGACGTGTTATTTTCATGGGTAGTTATAAGGAAAACCGAGAATGATTGAGGATAAAAAGTCAAAAATGTGTTGTGTTATTCTGAAATAGACTTTTTAATGCTGAAAGAAAATTTTGAATTCAGGTTGATCAAACAACAATACAGGAATTTCAGAATACACAAGGTGATCGAGGTAGGCAGACCTAAAGCAATAATATTATTGCTGAGATACGTAATAAAATGAACTAAAAGGTGAAAAGTATCTGAGAGGTAGACGAAGTAAAATGACAAAAATGTGTTTCTGTCAATAATGAAGACAGAGAAGTAAAAATAGAGAACATGTAAACATTTTATAAAATAAACAAGGGAGAAGTAAAACAGAACAAAGTCATGGTATAAGGAAAAACATGTAAACAGTTCACGTTAAGTCTAGGGTAAGACCAAAGTTTGAGTCGGTTACCTTATTGCACACAGTTCTAGTTTCTCTATGTGTATGGCAACGATTTTCACCTTAATTAACACTTTATTCCTTTTGTTATCATACTTGAATAGTTGTTATTGTATGCCATTATCTTATATATGCAACTGCACAGATATGAAAATGAAATTAACGGAAATCGATCTCTTCACTTAACAAAATTTTTTTCTTTCACAACTCAATTAGTGTTTTCCCATTAAGAAATTTATTTCATGTAATAAACAGCAAGTAAATATTAAAAGGTATGATAAATTGATAGATAAGCTAGTGTTTAATTTATTACAGCCTTTCGATCCTAGTTCAACAACAATAGTGTTTGATAGTGAACACAGTTAGGAGCTTTGATGAGAGTTATGCAACAAAGCATCACTGTGAGTGAATTTTTAACTTATCAAACTAACGATACATCATATAAATTACAGAAATACAAAGTACTTTAAAAGTCGGACCAAAAATAGACTATCATGTAAAGAACGCTTAATATGTATCAATACTATATTTACAGCATAATAGTATTAACTGCATAATTCTGAAACAGAACACCATCTGCGAAGAAATTTAGGGATCATGTAATAGGCAAACTAGTAAGTACTAAATCCTATAAAGAAATCATGATATTTCATGAAACAAATACTTCACCTCATCATAGTCACTGTAAACTTTCCATTTCAAACTTTTTAGTAAAAGGTAATGAAAGAGCGGATAAATACATGTTAACGCATCGTTTCATTCAATTAATATTGTATGATTTATGAAGTAAACTCTCTTCAGTATTGTATTATGACACGTACATGCACTTTTGATAATTAAGGTAAATTTTAAAAGCCTGTAAGTATCTTAAGATCGCTAAATAAATCGAATGAAAATATACTTTAGTAAGTAGAATATCAGTAGTGAATTGTTTACATAAATAGTAATATTTAGATTTGAAGCGATATTTAGATCCGATTAAATTAGATCAATCAGAATAATTTTAAAGTTTTAATTCTAAGTAAATCATAAAGGCGTTTTTATTTAGGAAAGTAATTTGAATCGCCATTGAGATTTACAGTGTTTAAAACATTGTAATTCAAAAAATACGAGAAATGTTCATTGACGTGGAACAGTTTAGTCAAAACTATTTGTTTATTATTGATTATTATATATATGCAATATACTATACGATAAACTATAGTGGACAACTTCTAAATTTAATTGGTGACATCTGACTGGCAGTTTATATTGTTCGATATAAAGTGTCAAATAATAGAAGTGAAGAAGATCATAAATGTAAAACTAGAGATCATACAATCTATATAGTCAAAAATAACCGAATGATTTCGAATTCACTAGGTCGAACGTTTAGTTTCTGAATAGTCACCAAAGAAATTCAAGCACGTCAGTGTTTATCGCCTAAGTAGTATCGCCGTTCTCGTACAAAATAATGTTAATTGCTTAAAAGAGGAATAATATTATTGTTCCCAACTAGTTGATAATAGCAGTGTTTTTTTAACGAATAAACGATTTAAATGTAAATGACCATAAATAGCTATTAGTAAGTATCATGCATAGACCTTGGAAAACGCTAATTTGTTTTCTTCGAAAAAAAGCGAAGAAATTGTCTCACATTAAATATTTAACTTTGATAAATTAATTATTTAAATGCATGAGAACTAGTGAAATCAGAAACGTTAAGATCTTGTTACTTATATATATATATATATATGCATAGGCTGTATACCATTGAAGTAGAACAAAAGGGTTTATTGTATATTTTCTTTCAGCAATCATAACGTTGAAAATGTTATCAGTAAATTTCAACTATTAAAAATATTGTATGCTGCAATGTAATATTAAAGCATCTGTATTATCCATAAAATGTAGTATCTTCTGTATCTAAGTAAAGTCAATTTAGTAAATGTGAAAATCACAATTATTTCTTATTACTTTATTCCATTCTCATCGTATACAAAGAAAAATTTAATGGATTGAAATAATCACTTTCAAATGGACAAAAGGAATTATACATTAGAAAATAGTTAGTTGTTTGTAGCGTAAATTTTGAACGTTAAATAAAATATGTTTCAACCATGGTGTTCTAAAATTAGCTGAAATAAATACAAAACATATTCTGTAGATGAAAATATTCTAACTGAACATACTAGATTGTTATCATGTAAAGTTGTAGAACACTTAGAATTCAAAAAGTTAAGCCTATTTTATGTCTTTTTTAAAACAAACATTTTGTTAAATTGTGAATATTAATAATGATCTATGTAAGTGCGAAGAAGTACATCATATTACTTAAATTAGTTCACATAAATTACAGTGTATACACTCCCCATCTAGTTTTTTATGCGTAGATTTCTATGAATCCACTAGATATTCAACTTGATTGATTAAATCATAAACTAAATTTGTTGTATTTTTAGACTAAGTATAACGGAATAAGCTGATGGATGCTATTCTACTGAAATTGTTAAAGAATTTAGATAGGTATATAAATTAAAAGTTTCGATAAGTTTAAAGTGTAGTTACTAGAAGACGTTGCTTATATCATGCTTTCAGTTAACATATGAACATTTCTTATGCGATAAATCACCTAAGTAATACTTATGGTGTTCCATGTATAACGACACCTGCAAGTTCACGGAAGTCGTAAAATTAGTTTAAACATTTTATTATAATCATAATGTTAGTATACATCAAAAATTCATTAATATTTTCAATAAAGTCGACGTCTTCTCTTTAATTCGCATTTTTAAAACAATTCGACCATCCAGCTGGCGCCAGTATTTTTAAAATTTTTAGTGAATTATATTTTCCAATTAATTTTCTAACTAAATTCGTACGAATGATTTCGACATTACCTCTCTATGATTTGGTTCGTGTTCCAAGTATAATTTACTAAATTTTAAAGTTCTTGTCAACTATGAACATTTATGACCAGCTATCAGGAAACGTGATGTATTTTGTATTGTAAAAAGGCGCTAAAACTTATGGAAAATATACCGTGTGGAAGTACGTAGTAAATTCATATCCTGGTAGAACATCTATCTAGAAGATATTTGATTCATGGTACAAATTCAATACAAACTCAATCTATTGACAGTTAATGAATGATGTGTGCGAAAATTCCTAATAGCTTAGTATACAACACTTTGGTATTCCAAATAATAGACAAGCGAATAAAATCACAGTTGAAACTACAACTTATATGTATAGATATGGCCAGCTGACAAAGTATAGACAGGATGATATTCGTGCCTCTTATTCTACTCTTAACTGTCAACAAACGTTATGTGATATAAGTTAGTATTATTGGTAATAAGTCAGTTAACGGCTTTTGCAACAGTTTTAATCACTTAAACCCGCAGAAGCCTAGGGTCCTCATTGTTGACCTTTCTGAATATAATATAGTAAATTTCAAGCTACTTTATTTAACTGTGAAAACAATTTTAATGTCTTTTCAGTAGCTTTTCTTTAAGAAATTCATGTTGTGCAGTATTCATATTTATTCCACAAGTAAAATAAGAACCCACTATGAGTTTATTCCAGTTCTGGAAAATGACCCATAGTTTATCACATCATACTTCTTTCACCCTTCCCTTTGTTTTATTACATGACAACGTCACTATTAAACGCTTTACTGTTATGGAATTTTGTTCTAGAACTGTCTTAGGTTAAATTATGTAAATCCTACGTATTTCTAGTATATGCTTAATAATTTAATCAAACGAATAATGAAAGATGATTGTTATAAGTACAATTAAAAGTCGTAAAGTATCAGAAAGTTATTTCATCGTAAGTGTCAGACTGTGAATTAAGAAAAAAGACTTTGCGAAGAACGAAACTGAAGACATCTATGTGTGGCTGAATTACCTAGTCCGTATTTGCATAAATAAATCTTAATCAAACTTTTACGTGTCAAACCAAACTGTATTAGTACTATAATTAAAAATTAGGTCGAGATTTTCTTTCAATCATTTCTGAATGTTGAATTCCACGAGCTTTTTACAAATTTGAAATAAAATTAAGATTGTTGTGAATAGACTATTGATTCAATTTCGATTGAAATTGGGCAAGTAAGAAATGAGTTATTATAAAATGTGAAATTATATATATTGGGTTTGAGAAATAATACTTGTTGAAAGACAGGTGTTATAATTCAGGAAAACAGACCTACGAGACGTTTACGATCTTACCTCTAGGATTCTAGATTTTTCTCACACAACCATGGATAGATAAAGAGTCATATTTTTTACACGGAATATTTATATACATATGTTATCTTTAGGCGACAAAGTTCTTTTGAGTTTATCTTTTAATAGTGCAATTAACAGACGTTTCGTCCAGCCTATACAGCCACTGATTGTATGACTTTGAATCAAAACCTAAATTCCTAAAATGTAAAAGGTATACATTCAGCTAATCCATCTTTTAATAGGACTGTCTATTTGTTTTCAGTGGTAGATATTTATTTTCTATTGCAGTTGTATGTAAAAATGTTATGCATGTTATTAAAATATACAATAATATTTAAGTTCAACATTATATTCAAAAGTCAAGAAATTAGTCGATTCTCTTTAAAGACCTGAAGATCATAGTCAAGACAATAAGTAGACAATTCAATTGTTCAATTTCAATGGTGATTTTACACATTATTTTAATGAAATATAAAGAATAAATACTATGAAAATGATCACTTAAAGAAGGAAATTTTCTACTGCCCACAATTATAACTAATATATAAATTTAGTAAAACAATCATTTGAATGCCTTAATGAAATATACTTTATACCCATGGGAAATTATTGTTGTCTTTCTATAAATACCTTTATACAAATATATGTTATTTCAGTTAATTGAGAATAAAATTATTAATAATAAATCAATCTTATTAACTAAATAATAATAATTGTCTGATAAGGTATACTAATTGTTATAATAATTCCTACCAATGTATACCGTAAAATTGTTAAACTGTAATGTACATTAATAAAATAGTAATGCTTACACCTTATTCAAATATTTATTAAATCTATGTATATAAAATTATAATTATCCATTGTAGTCAATGACATGATCATTAATATCGTTGATACAAGTTTCTGACAAATAAATCTTCAGTTGATCAAGTGAAGAATATCCAATTTACATTAACTTTCAACAAGAATTTCTCTGTGTAATGTATCGATACGTACATTCAACTAATAGAATTCTAAAGTGTAATGTCATATTGTTTAATTTGAACATTGTAAATAAGTATTTGGTGATTACTTTGTTTACAGGAACTGCCATTTTCAAAAAGACAGTGTATTTTGCCTACATTTTTTTCTTTTTTATCTAAAACTGTAGATTGAGTTTTTATTTTATTTTTCATTTTTAAAATAGCTTGCTTATTTTGTAATCAATGAAAGAACTCATAATTTTTAATTGATTGAATTCGTCCCAGATTAATGTTGGCAGAGTGCCAGTAAAAACCAGGAAGCACTGGACAGCTGTTTCGTCCTAGTGTGGAACTCCTATGCAGGGTAAACCCTTGATTTTGCTTTGAAGGCTATAGATTGACGAGTCGCTAACCCTCTGTATCACTGGACCAATATTTAATGCTAGAATTCTCACTTCCATCAATTTATGATATAGCTCAACAATCATACATTGTTATTGGTGGTTTATTTCATTTTCCATTCTTTAAAACAGTGTGAATTTTTTTCAACCATTTAAACAATTAATAGTTTGATGTATATGATTAGATAGGTGAAAAAAAGAGAATAAATCATTGATAATATATAATTACCTATAATGTATACACTTACTTGGAGAGTACTGATTAGATGAAAGTCCATTAAAATAAAAGAACTAAGTATAAGCTTAAGATAAAACTAAATAATGAGTTAAGTATTTATTTAAGACTTGATTTCAAACAAGAAGATAAGGTTTATTAGATGATTGGAGAAATTAAACTAATATGTCTCATTAACAGAATGCATAATTTAGTTCATGTATCCTTTTACTGAATGTGAAATTTATTTATATTGTTGAATTGGAATAAAGCAATATAGTAAAAACTGACTCAAAATAATATGAACTCATCTTTTTTATTTCGTTAGTTCGTATCAACTCCATTACAACTGTAATTTAATATTAAATTACTATAGCATAATAAGTAATCATAAGCACTGGCAGCGAAAGTGACGTGATATAGGATATCTGTACAATATGTACATATACATGTAAGCGTAAATGTGTGTGCAAGGTCATTTACGAGGAAAAACGGTGGTGAGAATGTAATGAATTAAAGTTCAAAAATCAGTAAGGTGATGTGATAATACATTTGATGGAAGACTATATCAATTTTAAAAATTTGGGTAACCTGATGTTGAACAAATCTTTTAAAGTCTGAATTACTCAGCTTTAAGTCTATTTTTACTTAACGTTACTTGCAATGTTCACAGATTTGACGACTTAAATATATAAAATAACAGCCGTGAAAACTGACATCATCTAGTCACTAAATACAACGACAAACGGCTAGTTTATGTAATTTATTATTCAGCACTAGCATCATCATCATTAAGTACTGAAAAATAATATTTACAGTAGTCAAATGCAAACCCCTTTTGCGTCTTAGTACTTTCAATATATGATGATATTCAAGTCGTTTGCAGACTCAACTGGACATCTTTTTTTCTTTATTTATTAACTTGGTAATCTAATAAACGCTTACTTATTATGTGATAAAGTCGAAGTCATGTTTAGTGTTTATTATTGATATTTACGACCACATGCCGAAACTTTCTTTAGTAGCCTTAAGGAATTAACAAGTCTAAAGATAATTTTGAAGCGACTCCTAATAACCTATGAAAACAGTAACATGGGGTAATTAGTGTACTTTAATTTGAAGTCACTTAAAAACTCACCATCACAGTAACATTTAATTCTGGTAAGAAGTGAATTTTTAGACTAATGATGACAGTAGATTAGTATAGGGGTTCTCTGAGAGTTAAATGACGCTGAAAAATGTAAGGTACTCAATTTTACTTCACTTTTCGATCTATTGTTCATAATATCAAACCACAAGACCCCAAAATGATAGTATTCGGAGTATTGCTTTTGTACTAATCATATACCAAAATAAAATAACTATTCACTGTTACCTTGATTGCTCTACTTCTTTAAGAATACTCATTTAACTATGATCATTATTTTTAGATGTCAAGAAAAATCTTTCAAAATGTGAATTATGCTTTTAACAAAATATTTCAAATATTTTCCCTTATCTTTAGCTACATAAACACTTTTACAAGCTGCGCCGCTGAATACACGATCACTAACAACATTGCATGTCTCACAATCCGAACGAAAGTTGACAGACACAAACTACTAAATAAAGTATTTATTCTGCATAATTTTCTTGACTTTAAATTCACAATTGTAACTGGTAACCCACGAGGAATTCTATAGCTATTAACAAGTTAAAGTACCCATTCTCAAATAGTATTAATAATAATGTTCTTAACAAATAAGGTGATTACAAACAAGACATGCAATTAACTGGATTAACTATCACAATTAAGTGTGTACTTAATGAGGAATCGTGCATGATATTCAATTCAGAAACACACTGCAAAGTAAAAAACAGTTAAATGTTGTTCTATTCGGAGAATATAAAATGCACTGTGTCAATATTATTGTTGATATTATGTTTCCTGTAAGTTTCTTTTTAAGCATATAAATAATTTATTCAATTAGATTAGGTGATTTGCTACTAATTTATTTATAAGAAGTATCAATTTCATGCTGCATACTTCAAAAAAATTATCAATCCAAGATGTTTATAATGAGCGAGTTCGTCTAACAGTAGACGAAATCATACGATATCTTGATTAGCAAATGATATGACAAGACAAAAATGATGTCTTGTAGTCATTTTGTTTGCATATAAGTTGCAAACAGTATAAATATTGTTTAATAATTTACAAAGAATACTAATTGGACGGAGACATAATTCTTGTCAATTATATCATCAGCATTGCTAAACACTTACATATAACTTCATGTATAAATGCAAACACGAAAATAGAATGTAATAGATCGGATTAATAATGATGAATGATTATATGATAATGAAGCTTATAAATGCAAGAGTAATTTTAGAACTTAGAACTAGTCAGCTAGTTTTCGATGTTCACTTCATAATAGAATGAGATTTTGAAATTCGTCAGTTGTTGAACTTGATTACAGAAGAATATAGAGATGAAGTGTAAAATCAAACAAAATCTGTTGATTATGGCATAACAATACGTTCATGATAAAATTAAGATAGATTACAATGGTGTAACAACTCAGTGAATACTTATTTGTTTACCTTATCACATAAAGTTTATTACATGAGGCTTATTAGGAGTCAAATACATCAATGCATTTGCAATATCATTTCTGGTAGTATAGCAGCGAATAAAGTGGAAAAGTGAAAAGTTTTATTCTTGCAGATTTAATTAATACGGGTCATTGATTCAGCATTAAACTGATTTACAGAGAACCCTTGAATTCAACATGTTTCTTGTTGTTGTCTCCTACAAATAGCACAGATCACTTTTATCCAATGTAAGCAAATCTGATTTTCACATTGAGAAAAGCTTGTACGGATGTATATTTTGTCACCATCATCAAACCACGTTTGAACCTTCCACTTAATTTATTTCATTCTAATTGTATGGAATTTTTACGGAATCATTACTTATAATCAGTTCAAAATCTTCCAAACTCAATCTTCGTCTTATTTTTCTTTTGTAACTAAGTTCAACAACTGACAAATTTCAAAATCTCATTCTATTATGAAGTGAACATCGAAAATAGCTGACTAATTCTCAGTTCTGAAACTACTCTTGCGTTTATAAGCTTTCATTATCATATAATCACTTCATCATTATTAATCCGATCTATTACATTCTATTTTCGTGTTTGCATTTATACATGAAGTTACATGTAAGTGTTTAGCAATGTTGATGATGTAATTGACAAGGGTAATGTGTTCGTCCCATTCCGTGTTTTTTATTACCAAGTGAGAATATTAAATAGTTTGTTATATTTCATTCTGTTACTCATATGTTCAATAGTTTGTATTTTAATATTTCAATATGTCATGAGAATACCGTTTTTCTTCTAAGATAGCCGTCTTATTGTGTGATATCCTTTTAACTGCAGCTTGCTTTGATCATCTGATGTTGTGATCAATAATTCATATCTTATCATTGTGTTTTACTGCATTTTATTATTCCATTCACTATTAACTAATTCAATGCTCTATTAAATTGTCAGATTTTAGTCAAAACCTTTAAGATTGCACTGTAACTATTATGGAACAAATTATATGCCTTAATAATACATCGAATTCTGCACATAAAATCTGATTTTGGATGGAAACATTACTAAAAATGCTGCGCATTGGTACCACTGAAACTCGGTTGGTTTATTCGACTTATAATGTTGCTAAATATTGTTTCCGAAATTTATTAAGCAAAACTATTAAGGTTGTGGATTTGAGTCAATAAGTTTTTAGACACTATGTATTCTAGTTGACACTGTAGAAGTAAATGATCATTTTGTGAAGAAGTGTTGTCACTCCACCGGGTTCCTGAAACAATAGTCTTAGTAGATATTCGATTACAGAGAAATCATTGATCGTTGGAAATGTTGCAGTAGTATTTTAAATCTCCAGTAGCTGATCCGTCATAAAAATTAGTTTAGCCAATTTGTTGTGTGTATTTTTTCCCCATTATCACTGATATGTTCCCTCTTAGATGCAACAAACGCGTGGGTTTTTATTGACTTGGCACGGTCAGTGATACGATACAGCTAAATTATCTAGGGTAGGCGGATTCTATGTCTTGTTCCCTTGATAGTTTTAGCCGGATATCACGATTTGTTTCTTCTCAGCACACCTCTACTCCAAAAGACTAGACTTGCAAGATTATATTATGAAGCAAAATAAATCAGATGAAGATAGCAAACAACATTTATATATATATCACATTTAAAACTGAATTAATTGATGCAAGTTTACAAATCAATCTTACATGATATTCAATGCAACACCTTTCATGTGGTTTAATGAACTATCGTATTTTGGTACTTTGAATTCCTAACAATATGTATTTTATGGAAGTATCATTTACAACAATTCGATTTTAGTGAAAAGACTTAGGAAAGCGTCTATAAGACGCATGATTATACAATTCTGTTAAAACAACTGTAATAATTTTTTTAGGAATTCACAATTTTGAATGACACACATATTTTGCTATTTTGAAAATAAATTGCGTGTTGTTGAATAAGGAGAAAACCATTTCCTTCCTCATTTGTTTAAAATCTTAGGCTACCACTTTATGCCGAAATCTCAACAGGTTACTTTTCGCTTTCTGTTTGGTTTCAATTGCCCAATCATATCCCAAAGTCGAATTGTGAACTCTAGCAACTTTATAAAAAGTTTACGACCTATCATGAGTCATTCAGTTAAATCTAAACGTAAGCATCATGGTGGCTAGCAACATATATGGATAATGGGACCTGTTGCTAAATCACAGGGTAAAGGAATATATCTATTCTGTAAATTAAAAGATATCGCAGCATGGAAGCGCGCCGAAATGAGATGTGATCAACAAATTATTGATGATTCAGTGTATCGAGGATTACCTGAAACCTATATTGTCTCACGGTACATAATTAATCCATATTCATTATGTGAACGTTATTTTGATTTACTTGTCTATGTTCTATCCAATCCAATGAAAGTGTGGGTATACAGAGATGGATTTGCCAGCTTCACCAATACACGATTTTCATATGATTCTATTGATGATCATTACATACATTTGACAAATGTTGCTGTACGAAAGACAGCACCTGATTATGGTTCTGAAAAAGGTTGTAAGTGGTCAATGGGTCGTTTACGTCGACATCTTTTAGCTAAATATGGTTATGAAAAGACGTATACACGGTAAAAGAGTAACTTGTTGAGACACTGTACGCTGAAAATTCAGAATCTACTAAACATACTATTAAACAAAGCTATTATAATTATTATCAAACTTGATTCGTCCAATTTAAATAGTTTACTCAAATTCTATTTTTGTATTCTTTTTTAAGAAACCACATATAGTTTACAAGAAATATCAGAATGGTTTTCATTAACAGCTGAAAGTAAACAATTACTTATTTTTTATAAACAATGCAATACAGGAAAAAAGGAATATGTTATATTAATAATTCTATTAGAACCTTGTTAACGATAGACGGAGTCGAAAACGAAGCAGGTTTTACTGAAAATTTGCTATTCTGATATTATACAGCAATGTATAGGCATTTATTCCTTTAAATCAATTACAAACCCAAAAATTAAAATAAGTAAATAATGAGTAAAGTCAGAGTTCAGGAATTCAGAATTCGTACTGTTTATGATTTCTCTGCTAGATCTATCTCCATTTTAATGTTACTGTTCACAGTGATATACGAATCTACCTGTTCGTGTATATGCCATAGTTACAACTGATACAACTTACCTATCTATTAAATTGATTGATCAAAATGTTTTACTAAGACCTGTTATCATAATAACTAATTTACCATCTGCGGATCGTCCTCAGTTATTTAAAAACATTTTGCTGTTTGAAATAAATATTTAAAAATTTGAAAGCATTATGAATTTTAACTTCGAATTGTCATCACAAGTCAGTCTGATGTAGACTACTATTGAAACTCAGAAGGAACTAGATGGCTGTCTCGGCCTGTTGTGAATCCCTGCAGAAGTGTGTATCCACAACCTCAACAAGAAATCGTGTTTAGCATCTACAGGTTTTTTGCGATGAAAGATTAAACGTCAGATCACTAAGCTGGCACCAAATTTATTGCAAATTAACTGAGTTAAAGATATCAGCTGTTTACAGTGATGCCTGGGGGTCCTAGGCTTGAATCTTATATGCGGACTTAGACGCAAACTTGTGAAGAGACTTATAACAAGCCAACACAGCTATCTCGTGCTTTCTGGTTTTCAATGACTATCTGACATGCCAATTTGTGATATCAGTTCTAGCACTTTTCCACAACACCCAGGTGCACTTAACTTCGCTATATATGCTACATTTCCGTACTTATCCTGTATATTAGACTTCAGTATCATATAGTATGAATCTGTTGACGAACAGAAGTGCTTGTCAATTAAAAATGCTGAAGGGAGTTGCTTACTTACATTCCATTTGAGATGTAAATGCTCACTTAATACTTATCAGATCATTTTATCATTAGATTATGATAATAAACGAAAAGTTCATTTAAAGATTAAGTAGTAAATTCAAGCTTTTGTAGCTAACGTTTTAACATTTCTAGCAATTAGGTATTTATGTAGCTTATGATGTATAATAAGTGAGTTGTTGCTGTTAATTCTATTCCCATTAGAGCACTAAAATTACATAAATATATTCAATCTTCTCCAGTGAGTGATGTACATTTTTTAATTGATACAAATCGAACAATTTAGGCTGTGCAACTAATCTATTTAATAATTTTAATCGAATGTCATTGTATTCAATTTTCAATAATTAGAGATTAACTTTAATTTATAAGATGATACGAAGATCTATGGTAACTAAATTTTCAAAAAACTATTTCATCATCATGATACTACTGAAAAATCGTCACTTAAGTAGTTTATTCTGAAATAATTATATCATCAACCATTCAGATTGCTTCTTCTAAAAAGAATCTTATGTAGATAGTTGTTCAATTGTCACATTCTTATTAATTAAATTAGGAAAAAATTGTCAATATATAGTGTTAAATGCTCATTGGTAATACGAAACTGTTATACTCCTCAACCAAAAAGGTAATAAAAAACAACAATTGTTTAACAAAATAGAAAGTATTCTCCTATAATTTAAGCTAAAATATTTTTCTAATTCAACCTCAAATTCCAGTGCATGTATATCAGTGAATTATAAAAGTTGCGTGTGAACTGAGAACCATTTACATTTCTAGATTGTTTTTGTATTATCAAGATGTAACATCATTTCTAGAAACTAGAATTCATTATTTATTTCTATGAATGAAATAGGAATTTTTAATCTATTGAAAATGGTTAGGTATAACACTGTAAGTTCAGGTTTGTCATTTTGTTTTAAGTTGTGTATATAACAATAAACCTGAAAGTTATATTTTGGCTATGAAAATTCGATTAGATTTATTACTTCATAATACAGTGAATGTTTTCTAAAGATGTTTCTTAGTAGTCAATGATACACCAGTTATTGATCTAATTTCACTGCATCTAAAGTCGAATAATGTACCTATTAGTAATCTATTAGAAAGGAAAACCAAAAATGCTGAACAGAATTAGTAATGTTTATTGTAAATTAAAGAATCCTTACAATTAAAGAATATCATTATCATCGAAAAGTTACATTACACATACATAGTTGAACACGAAAAATAGTACACAGTTTGTGATGAATGGACAGCTTATTTCTGAAATCGTAGGTAGAACAAAGAACAAAATGTCTGAATTTCATGAAAATAAACAAATTTGGCACATCCAGTATTCTGATATTGCATCAAGTGAGTACTCATATACACTGACTAGCCTCAATACAACCTCGATCATACTTGCCATATCGATGCAGTCTGATCAGGATGCATATATATCAACATAGACTAGTTAATTTTAGTCCATAATAATATAAACATAAAAATAAATACCTCTAACTTATATATACCTACTCATTGCTTAAATATGGGGCTGGACTCATTAATCTATTGAAAAACTCGACAGCACTTGATATGGATTGAATTTAGGTCTGGATATGAATAACAACACCGATGTAATAACATCTATCTGATGAGTCTGAAATTAAATGAAAAGTGTGTTTTAGATTCAACTTGACAGCCAAAATACAACTCCTAGCATCAGTTACTTTTTAATTCAGAATAATTCGATGCCTGTTAATAAGCACCTGTTAATCAATATTACTGTTCTTAAATAGCCTATTTAAGATACAGTTTCTTGAATCATTTTATTTATATTGTTTGTTTTCAAAAAAAAAAAACATTTTTATTCATAAACCATTAGTGCATAACAACATGAACAATCATCTAGTATATGAAAAATTGCTTTTACATTAGATAAAACCAGTTAGAGTCATTAAAATACCGTCTTACCTGTAAACACAAGCTCACTCAAAATTAGCGTGACTATTACATTATCGTAGTAAATTAAACTTCTTAAAAATGAAATCGTATAAAATGTATTCATTATCAATAAACTATTAGTCTTGTTAACATTATTCTTCAACACTGATAGATTAAATCAAAATGAAGATATTTTAACGAAGAAAATTTCCTTTTCGTTGAAGAGCTGTACGTTAGCATTAACTGTAGGTTTAGTAAATAAATGTCTGTAATAAATTTGAGAGGTTTTACATCATTAGCTATATTCTTAAGCTTCTAATAAGGCGCGGATTTGTAATCAATTTCTTCAGGCTGTCATCTAACGAGCTGTTGCATTCATAACGAGATTGTTAAAATTAATTAAACTTTACCAGTATAGGATGTAAAAAGTCAAAAAATAGTCCTAAAAATGTAACAGATCTCTGCTTGAGTACCTGGGTACTTCAGAATGTGGTTGGTTTCGTAAATGATGCAATGTCACTCCATATTCTTATAGACAGTTATATGGTAAATGCAAATGTTCAGCTCTAATAAATAATTTTGTTGATATAAAAATTTTCTTTGGTGAAGAATCATCTTGATTGATTAATGCGCCAATAAATTACTGATACATATAGTGAATATGATTTATCTGATAAAGATGTGGTTTCATAAAATATTGTTAGCATATTTAACACGAACATGGTACATATCGGCCAACGATATCTTGGTTTGAAAAGAAAACGTCATTAGTTTATGTCATTTTTTAAAACTTCTATGATGTAACGTGTTGAATAGTAAATTAATGTTAATTTCCTCTTGATTATTCCCATATTTAGGCATAGTAGTTGTAGACCGATCCTGCTAAAGAGAAACTTGTACTGAACGAATAAATAAGTCAGATGAATGTCAAAAGTTATTTTCTGAATGGTTTCATTGAAAAGTGAGTGTCTAAATCTTATTTGTGCCGAATTATCAGAAGAATACCTCATAACCTTTCGAAATAGTATGAATCGCAATTATAAATGAAAACCGTTGTGAAATGATAGCTGATTTATATGTTTAAAATGACCATGAATGTACTGCAGCCTTTTATGCCTCAACTTAGTTCAGGTATTTGTGCATTTAACGTTGTTTTATTTTTGTTTTTGCCTTATTTAGAAAGTTACTGTACTGAAAGAATATTTTCAGTCTGCGAAATACATGATTTCTGCTGAAGAAATACAGAAACCATTACAGTATTAACTGCATATAGAAAACAATGTTGCATATATTTACTAAGCAGATACCTATCCAATTAATGATAATAATGATGACTTTATTCGATAATATATTTAGTGCAATATGAATTTTCAGCATACAGTATTTCAAAAAGTTACTCTTTTTCCATGTACACAACTGAAAAACGATACATTCATATATATATATATAATGTCAACAAAATTAAGTGCTTAATAATATCAAACTACGTAATCGTTTCACGTAATATATTAAACGAAAAACCCTCACTGATGTAAGCATGCGAAGACCAGGATAGATTAGAAGTAAAAGTTATACCAAGATAAGTAACATTCAGTATAGTCTTAATCATAGAATTCCCAATTTACGAACATCATGCGAATTCACATAGGCATTTAAGTCATTTACATGCCTTAGACTGAAACTTACTGTTTGACACTTTGAAGGATTAAGTTGGAAACCAATCAAACTAGACCATTGTTCAATATTCGCTAGGAAATAGTTCCTTTCACAACAATTTAGAGAAAAAGAAACAGGTATACGAATAGTAAGATCATCTGCGCATTTAACAAAGGTATTTTTCATAAAAGAGGGAAGGTCATTCAAGAAAAATGAGAAAAAAACAGGAAAAAGAACTGCTTCTTGAGGCACACGAACTTTTACTGGTAGATGAGTAAAGCACATTTCTTTGTACAAAGCATATTGTTCTCTTACGGGAAAATAGGAATACAAACAGTTGATTCTCCAGCTTTCTATGTTCATATTCTTGAGTTTGTTCAGTGATGCATGTTACCAGCCACCACGTTTTTGCCTAGATATGACTGGATTACTCACAATAGGTTATAAAATTTTATTAAGGTGCATGAGTACGCAATCTGATTTTGGGACATGATTGGTCAATTAAAACAAAAGAAGAAAAAGTAAGTTTTTGAGATACTCGGTAAAATTTGGTAGCCCAAGATTTCAAACAAGCCAGCAATCTACACGGTGACTGTCGATATTTTTGCTCAATGTAGCCCATATATCCTAATAAATCAACATACATGAGCCTTTTTTATTGCCGCGCGATTATTACGATTTTCGAACTTAAATGAAAGAAAGAACAACTATAGCAGTAGAGAAAAATGAATTCATTTATCTTGTGGGTTTTTTTCAGTTGCTTCAAAGCAATTTATATTAAACAGCAAAAAACAAGTACACGTACTTTACATTGTGAAGGTTTTCAGAGTTGAAATAAATGTAGACTAATAAAAGGTCATCACAATGAAAGAATTAAAAATAATTGTAAATGTTGCTTGTATATAGTAGAAGTATATGAAATATCTCGCTGAAAAATATTGAATGATCAGTGATACAAAAAGGTTTTAAAAAGAACAACAGCAAACACACTATAGTTATGTAATAGTTGTGGAGGCATTCCATAGATGAATAAAGTTCAGAAAAGGAATTAAAATAAATAAACTTAAATTTACTAGAGTCATAGAATGAAACTTTCGTTGTAAAGTTCGTGAGAAGATATCACTAAGGTAGAGAAAGATTTATAACAGTGTCATTTTATTCACAAAGTTTGGTTTAAAACATTTAGTTAAAATTGCTTCAATAAATCACGACAGATTAACGTTTCTTTGATGTTGATTACCTTAGAAGATTTTGATACATCAACTTCTTATTTATCAGTTGCTTTGCTGAAAACCTGTTGAACTTTATGGCCCAAGTTTATGGGAGTGTACTTAAAAATACGAGTATTCATTCGCCTTTATGCTATTTTAGTGTATGTGCTTCTGCATATACATGTATTAATAATAATATTAATAATAATAATAATAATATTAATAATAAAAGTGAGTCGGCAAACACAATTTAGAGAAACAGGAGGTAAGCGTCTTAACGATTAATTCGTTATTTATACTGAAACTAATGTAGCTGATAGATCGGCCCTTTTCAGCGCAGACTTTAATTTAAAGTCAGATATTCTTGATAAATTCTGGTCTTATAAAAAGAGATTTCTTCACACTGGTATAATTTGTTTCCTTCATTCTAGTTTGAACATATTTCGTTGAATGTTTTTGGCGATATCCGTTTTATCCAAAACAATATTAAATCATCATTAATCCTCACCTCATTCTATCATCTAAACGATAGCTCACGTACACGACTGACCAACTTTCTGTACAATGTTTTCTGTAGTTTATAGGGGAAAACAATTGTAGTTTACATACATCCTGTTTGTGAATAATCAAGTTTACCATGGATAAAACTAGTCTGGCAGGAACATCACTGTTAGGTATTTTTAATAGGCTACAGTTAATCAATTGTGTGCATGTTACTTCAGTCAACTATCACTGTCGCCCTTATTATGCATCACTATTATTTTTCAGGTTAGTTGACTGTATGTTCAGATTTAACACAGGTATAAAGCAGTGCTTGAAGTATTGTCAGATTTGCTTAATTAGTTCATAGGGGTTATGCTCTTCCCATGTCGGTTTTGGACTGAGTAGATATCAGGTAGCTGTGACAACAACGGCAAGATAATCATGTCTGTCAGTGGTTTCAGTTATTGGTTTACAGTGGCTATTTATACATTCGGTCAACTGTTATCCATGATTGGTCCAAACAATTTGCCATGTCACAATCCGAACGCTACATAAGAATCTTATTTAGGACCAAGATTAGCTAACTTTAATATGTAAAATGAATCTATTTTTATCACTTGATTTATAGTTCAATTATTAAGATATTTCACTTTACTTAACATTTCTTTTCTGAATCATACATCGTATGACGAATGATGAAGTTGGGGATATATCCATTTAATTGACTAAAGATACAGACTAGCCGACTGGTTTAATAAGCATTCGCTGCAATATCTTATCCTTTCAGTCTCAAATGTCTGGTAAAATCAGTGATATGTATTATTGAGTAGGCTCACATTTGAATGAAATGAATGTTCAATGCATTCATGTTTTCAGTATTCTCCTAACTCAAGTTAATTTATGTTATCGAATTCAAATGAAATACACAGTTTATTTTATCTTTTGTCTTAATTTCATATCTTTTATTATTTTTCTAATTTATAACACTGTTTTTTTGTTTTTGCATAGACTGATGATAATAATAGTAAATCTAAAGTCTATTTACTTTTCTCCATTTTGAATGTTCTACTTCTATGAGTTATAAATCTCTAAATGAAGATTATTACCATTTGCTTTCGATTTAACTGATAATTAACAAATAAATAAATTTAAAAAAAATTAATTTGAAATCATTATATAAACGATTAATTATTATTTCATTACGTAATTAATGCAATCAATTAATTAAAATAATAATAAATAATACAGATTCAATGTTTATCTATTTATTTTTACATTAAGAACATATGAATACTGTATTATTTATTCTATAATTGCGATTATTTTTATTCTAAAGAGTTTACATTCAACTAATTTATAGTACATGTTGATTCATTTAACTGAAAGATAATTAGAAGAGTTTGTAAAGAATGAATAAGTCTTTGTCATGATTAAGCTGTTTATAGCAACAAATAGCATTTTATATGGTATTGTAGTTAGTATGATAAATTTATTTTTAATTTGATATCAAATTAATAATTTAACAATCTCCACAAAGACTATCTGTAATCAATATCAGCTTATTAGGAGTAAACTTACGGAGGTCCAAGTAAAAAGACATGACCTGTGGAGTCCAACTGTGTCCAGCGTGAGGCAGTTATCAACCAATGGCAATCAGTGAGGTCGTTCAAACGTATCACCAATTAATTAAATTATGACTATCAGTCGTTGGAAACTGACTCGGTGGTCCAATGGTACAGAGTTCGACTTTGAGCCACAGAGCCATGTGTGTGACTCCTAGCTTGGTGGTGAATGAACACTGCTAATGAGTCCCATACTAGGGTGAAACAGCTGCCTAGTACTTCCTAGTAATCAATGGTTGTCTATTCCATGATATCAAATTAAAAATATAATTTTTATTTTTGAATAATTTTTACTCTTTTTCAAATTAAAAAAAATACATTTTGGTGTTCTTCAGTGAATCAATGCTTTTATGAATGCACTTTATAAAAATAAAACTCTACATCTGATCGTCTCACCTATAAATCAACTGAATAACATATTTGTTGTGTGTTTCTTTTGCAAACTATAAGATGCTATGCATATGAAATTGTGTGTAGTCATCAAAATATTTGAAAGGGTTATTAAAACAGCCGGAACAAATCTTATTCTTGAATGTAAACTTGAAAGCAAGTAACTTTGTTTGAATTTCGCGGTGTACAAAGATTATACATAGGAATGTTAAATCGAATTGAGTTATTCAGAGTTCATAATACTGCAGACAGAGGTATCAATCAATAAGAGCTACCTAAGATAGTAGGATTTTGTCAATGAGCATATTTATTAGTTAAGATATAAAATTAGCAATAACTAATGTCGGAAAAGGTTAACTTTAAACTGATATCAGAATATATGCATTGCATTTGTATCCACCATTCAAAAGTCTTGATAAATTTATATGAACTGTTATCCTCAAGTTGACAGTTCTTCAAAACTAAACTAAACACCTTATATGTTAAATTAATTTAATTTGACATTAAATAATCATTACATATACTATGTGACGAATTACCTATACGTTACACTCATTTGCCTTCGAAATATATAACCCATATGTATCTGCCTAGCTGGTAAGCTCTAGGATGTATGAAAGTCATATGTCTGATAAAATTCAATACAGTACATCCTTAACATTGAAGATAAGTTAAATAACTGATTCCCGGGATCATTACATTATAATATTACCTTTCATTATTGATCAGTGCATCAATAATCAGCTGATAAGTTGATTTTTTACTAGAGTCTCATATTTGCAAGAAGAAAACCAAACTTTACTTTCAAACATAATGCTATTTTGTAAAAGTTTCAATAAATTAAATTTTAACATTGCGTTACACAATGTAGACAGTTTTATTCTATTCATACTTCTTCACAGACGTTTGTTAGTGTAGTATTTTTCTGAAATATAAAATATTTAAGGGATAAGATCTTCATTCTTCCCACAGTCAACAAGATGTAATCAATTTTGTGAATTACAACCTGAAAATCACTATCTCAGCATAATAAATTAGGGCATATATTACACAGAACATAGTAAACACTGTATTAACTTAAATCGTTTACAACTTAGTAGAAGCTTTCATAATTCAAATTACGAATCAAATCTACGCCAATAATATCATGGTATTTTTCACAGTTTCTTAATAGATTATCAAGCAGAATATATATGACATAGAAAAATGCATAGGAACGAGATCAATCCATGATATAATTTTAAATGTCCATAATCTCCACAACACTCAGCCATAGTCAATATTACCTCAGTAAAAACTAACTTCAGGTAGTGACTCTAGAGCTTTAGTAAAAAGACATGATCAAAGAAGTTCGACCATGTCAGATATGAGGCAGTTCTTCGTCGATGTTAATGGAACAAAGTCACCAATTAACGAAACGTAAAAATTTCTAATAGTTATATACCGAGTCAGTGAACTAGTAGTTAAGCTTCCACAAAACTTGATAAATTTGGGCTATAGTTCACCGATTGGATTACTAATAAATACTATATCATTCCTTTCAGGTGTTAAATAGATGTCCATACCAGGTGAATTAGTGATATCAGATTCAGAAACCTATCACCAGTGACAAAATCATTGAGTAATCACTTACGAGAGATGCTTAACTTAAACCAAACACTACTTTTTTGAGTTGGAATGGTTACTTGTAAGCGGAATATTGGGACACGCGTTCTGTCCTATTTAGGGACTTGTTAGCTTCGTATCACGAATAGGACAAAACGAGTGTCCTAGGATCAGCCAGCCAGCCATTAGCCAACTCAGATAATACTTGTGAGTTGTCGCTGTATCTAGGCAATCCACTCTGAACATTCATATGACAAGAAAGGATTGATCAATTTTAGCTCATGACAAATCAACAGCAAAATCCAAATGCAGTTCCACTTATTACTATGCTTCAAAATAATCATAAATTTTCATTATAAAAGCATTCACACTTCGACAAGTCACATTTCTAAAATTGTTAGAGGAATACTAACATTACCAAAACTATATGAGTTCAATGAATTTATCTGTGTAATAGTTACCAATCATAACTGCTAAACCTCAATAGGTGATGAAAAGTATCATGATGATTGATTAGCAAGATTTAGTATTGAATATGACCATTGAAATGCATCTAAAACTATCACAAATTGATTCAACCGACTAAAAGAGTGCTGATATGTACATACGAAACAAAAATCCTATAATGATTAATATCAGTCAATATATATATATCTACATAGAGTGATACTGTAGAAATTAAATTCAAACAGTCAATCACTTAATACCTGTTACTCCTCATATGGAGCATAGGTAGCCTACTAGCATTCTCCAACCAACTCTATCTTCAGTATTTCCTTTTTAGGTTCTTCCGAAGTCCTATTAATTCTTTTCACTATCAGCGCAATGTATTCATTGGTCATCCTCTTTTCCTCTGCCCTTTACGATTTCAAGCTAGTGCTTGTCTTGTGACACAGTTTGATGATTTCCTGAACGTGTGTCCTATCCACCTGCAGCATCTTTTCCTAATTTATCCCTCAGATGGATTTTGGTTGGTTTGTTCTCTGCCACAGAAGGTTGTTATTGATGGTATCTGGCCAATGGATCCAAAATATCTAGCGATAACAACTGCTCATAAATACTTGTATTTTTTAAATGGTGCCTTTCATAGTTCTTCATACAAGTTTCAGTTCCGTATAACAGAACTGTCTTCACATTAGTTTTGAAATTTTTGACTTTGATGTTGACTGACAGTTGGTTTGAGTTGCAGATTGTTTTATAGTTGTAGAAATGCTGCCCTTGCCCGCCTTTCCAATCTGCTCCTTCACATCTGCATCAGACCCTTCCTTGTTTATCAATGATGTTGCTAAAGTATAGATTTCTACATCTATCAGAATTTCCCCTGCAAGTGTAATTGGGTTAGTGTTTGTTGTTTGGTATCGAAGGATCTTGCTTTTCCCTTTGTGTATGTTGAGGCCTACTGCTGATTGAGGCTGCTGCTACCTTGTCCTGTCTTCATCTGCATTTGTTGCTATTTGTGGGATAAAAGAGCTTAGGTCATCTGTAGATATCCAAGTCATCCAGATGATCCACTTTGTCTACTGTATTCCTGAGCTTACCTCGTAGATGTAGCAGTCTACTATGATCCAGTCAACCACCAGTAGAAACAGGAAGGGAAAGAGTAGGCGGCCTCGTCTGACACCGGTTTTCACTTCGAATGAATCTATAAGTTGCCATCCACTCACGATTTTGCAGTATAGTCCATGGTGAGGATTTCTGATGATGTTGACTGCCATTTCTGATACGCCATAATGTCACAGCAGGTTTTATAATACTTACCTGTCCATACTGTCAAATGTTTCTTTGTAGTGGAGAAAGTTGATGTAAAGTGATGAAATTTCCATTAAATCGATTGTTCAGTTATGATCCATTAAGTTCGATTTGGTCGGCACACTATCAATCCTTACAGAATCCAGGAACTAAATCAGATCATTCACATTATCACCTAATTCTACTTATACTACTAATTATAAATAATAATCTACCGCATTGATATTTAATATTGGTCAATTGAAATATCTATGAATTTTGAATTAGATAGATTTTAACGGTTTATTTAGTACAAAATTTTTTTATATGTCCACAATCATTGTCAGTGCACTCATCTGCCCAAACTAATTCAACTAATAAAAAGCAGTATGCTTAAGTCCTAAATTACTTTTAACCAACATCAGAAAGAAATCAACTAAGTTGAAATTGACATTTAGAAGATTTCTATAAAGTTCTTTAAATTTGATTTGATGAATAAAACAATGGTAATAGACATTGAAAATAATACATTTATAATGACCGGTTCTTATATAAAGTTAACGTTGCTTAGCAACCAAGTTATTTTGAACAGGTACAAATGTCGGCTAGAGAAAATATATTTTTTCTGTATTCTTATACACAAAATCAACAAACTGCAGTGACAAAAGTAGTATTAGCAGTAATAGCGCAATTTTATTCAGGAAGTGATATATGAAGCACTACTTCATGTTATGATGCTAAAAAAAAGGCATCTACATATTAATAGAGAATGCAGCTGTTATACATCAATAAATTTGTTATATTTTTTCCCTACTTTTATTTGACGTAAGATACAAACTTAATTTTTCTATTGTTTAAAGTAAGTTACTACTGTTTACTAATATAAAATGAATTCATTTCATAGACAAATAAATATCTAATGATAAGTTAGAATAAAACTAAATTCAACTAACCTAATGTCAATTTAATGAATAACTTATCAAAATTTTCTTAAGCAGGAATGATTATCGAATTGTTTAAGTTTTATTCACTTAATAGTAGTACAAAATTAAGTAATAAACAACTAATTTACATTTTAGTTAATTGTAGATCTAATCTAAGTCATCCTTATTTAGACAAACATTTTTGTGATGAAAGTTACAGTTTCTATTAATTAATACTATTGTGAGGCGAGAATAATCAACTATTGTGAAATGAAGTAAATTCATCTTCTTACTTCAGTGTGCTCTGATTCTTCCATATAAGCACAAAACAAGTGGAATAGTTTGAAAGTGTAATATTGAATAAAACATCAAAGTAATGGTCGTTGGATTTTGATAGTACGTAACAATCACAGTGACGAATTCAATTTATGAATAGGATAAGTGAGAGGGTGAGAGGATATAACTTAACTGAGTGTGAGATACGTGTGCAACTTGTTACGTAAACGGTAGACAAACTGATAAAAACCGATATTAATTACCAAAATTGCCAGTCATAATAGTGTCGATGCCAATAACAGTTTACAATGTGTGAAAGGTCAAATGTTTCGAAGAATAATATGACAAAAACGATAGGACTAAGCCGAACACTATTTTGAAAACTTGTTAAATTCAACATCCAGTCATTCAATACCTGTTACCCCATGTGAAGCATAGGACGCCGACCAGTGCATTTAACATTAAACTTGTAAAATATTTTACTTATATGATTTTGAACGTGTGAGAAAGCTGAAGCAGGCAAAATGTAGAGAAATCACTTTATCCTACAATGTTCATTGCTCTCTCCTTATAAAAATTTATCAGGAAAATACATTTTGTGGAACTGGTACTGCTAACAATTATTGTTCGAAATCATTAGTTTCTTGATGACAGAAAATATTATATTGTTACATTATTATCTACCTTTTTTACACATCAAAGAATTATCTCAAATGCTGATCTAATCTGTTTGATAATTATATCTGATTGCTAATGTTGTTGATGTGTTAGGTTATTATCTAACCTTACACTTTTCCTATCAATACTTTAAAAATAACTATAATTCATAGATTCCCTTCAATAAATAAACATTCTATCATTTGACCCTAACCTTGTGTTTGGAAAAACCATTAAGACTGCATATATATAAATATATATGTATATATATATTCATTTCCATGCATAGATTTATCCCTAAAGGCATCTAGATTCACATTGTTGAGTTGAAGATGTTAACTTTAAGGTTATCATTCAGTAGATTTATTTAATGCACTTTTTATTTCTACCAAGCATCATTCTGTAGACATTACAAATTAAAAAATCTACAGAATTATGTATCATAAATATACTGTTAATAACTAGATCTTATCTGTAAAAAATGATTGTCCATTGACGAAATACTTGTCCTCACTGTTACTAAGATTGTCTTGGTTACTAATAATTTACAATTTATAAAATATATATTCATTATATTCAAGTTGAAGCATTGAAAAAATAAAATTGATTTGCACTATTAATCTTTTATGATACTGTTAGGACAGTTCTGTACCACTTTCATACATTATTCATGCATATAAATAAGAGGATAAATAAGGCAGCAAATATCTTATACTTAACCAAAATTGTCTTCACTAGCGTATATTCATAACTACTTACATAATCATTGTGAAGTATTTCAAGAATCTTACGATTACATTACATATACATAGTATGAACCTTTTTAATTAGTCTTTTACTATATATAAGTTCCATTTATAAATTTAATTTAATATTAACATTCATCTAAAGTGGATCTTCTTGTTGATTAGCTAGGAATCGTGAAATAACAAATCAATAGTTGTCAGTGTAAAGATTATCATCAGTGTTTATTATTACCTACATACCACTTAGTCCGCTTTATATATGAAAAAAGACTGGAACTTAATAAAAATCATTAATTACAGATTAAAATGATTCAGTAAACTAATCAATTATTGCTTGTTGACGGTTGTGGAGCATAGGCCACTGACCAGGATCCGCTCTATAACCCTCTCTTAGAGTCTACTCTCCTCTTCTTTTCAAGTCTTATTAATTTATTTCATGTCACAATGTAACGTAACACAATGTGTTCTTTGATCTTCTTCTTTTTCTTTAGTCTTTCCGTCTCCAAATTAAAGCTTGTACTGTGAAGTAGTTGATTGAATTTTTTAGAAGAGTGTCCTGTTAACATCCTCGAGTTTTTCCAAGTATCTTTTTTACATGATGATTCACTTTTTTCTTCTTACAGTAGGTTGTTGCTGATGGTGTACAGCCAACAAACCGGAAGTATCTCACAATAGATAACTGTTCGTAAATATTTGTATTTTATGAACGATGCTTTTCACAGTTCCCCATACAAGTTTCAGCTCCATACATTAGAAGTACCTTCATATTTGTATTGAAAATCGTGACTTTTGTGTTGACTGTTAGAAGTTACAGATATTCTTAATTTATTGTGAAAATGCTGTTCTTGCTTTTTCAGTTGGTGCCTTCACGTTTGCACCAGATTTCTATTGTTCATCATCGAATTGTAATGCACTAAGAAATATCCCTTTTTATCATGTGTATGTTGAGGCTTACTTCTGAGGAGGCTGCTTCTATACTGTCTGTCTTCCCCTGTGTTTGTGGCTGTATGTTGCGTAAAACAACTAGGTCATCTACAAAGTACAGATCGTCTAGCTAAATCCAAGCTGTCCACTGTATTCCATGTTTTCGCTAAAATGTTGAAGCTTTCATGATCTAGTCAAGCAATATCAGAAAGAGATAGAAACGGAAGAGAGTAGGCATTCTTACCTGACTTGGGTCTTTAATTACTATGAATATGTGAACAGCCATCCATCCACGATTGTTTAGTGTATTCTGTCGTAAGAATTACTTACAATATTAATAATCTGGTGTATAACATAGTGTTGAAGAAATCTCTATAATGTTTGTATGTCCACACTAATAAATGATTTCACATATACAAAGAATTTAATTTAATGTGACGCGTTACATTCAACTGATTGTTCAAAAGTGATTCGTAGTGCTGCGATTTGGTCGGTACATAATTAATCCTTATGGGATCCGACCTAATGATTTCAAAGTTGGGTGTCTACTAAATTCCTTATTCGGTTTAAGAGCACTCTGTTGGGGAAATTTTCTGATAATGATGCTAGAGTGGCATCGCTGTAGTTCTCACACCCTACAGAGGTTTCCATTTTTGATATGTTGATGAGATATTTTTCTTTCCAGTCTGTTAGTACTTGTTCTTTCCATAAATCTTGCTAAGGAGAACGTGTAATATCTTCACAGTGTCTCAAATGGTAGGTTTACTAGCCCCTCTGTTTTGTCACTCTTGATATTTTGGATGACCTTGCTGATTTCGTCATCGTGATTCAATTACATCATTCAGTTTTCTTCTTTAAAACGATTCAATTATTTCGATAACAATATCTTCAAATTCGTTCATATTGACAATCTGATTTTCGAAACGACTTATCCTAACTCATCATTTACTTCCATGCAGCTTTCTATTAGACATTCAGTTAAAATCTATAACCCTATTATGTTTTTAATCTCTCTCTGCTATTCTGGAATTTTCGTTTACTAAGTGAATTTAATTATAACGGTTGCTAATCCTTTTTTGTAAACTTTTTCTTTCATCTTTCTATTCATGATTGTGATATTAACATGTATCTACTTTTAGCTAATTTTATGTCGTAAATACTTTATACTTCTATCTTGTAATAGTTATGTGTTAAAATATTACAGGTTATAAGTTGCAACTGATGTAGACTGAACGAAATGAAATTTATTTCAGTCATTTATTGTAATTGTATTATCTGTATATTTTAATTATGTGTACTCTCTTCAAAAGTTTTATTTTATAGTACCAATCGCTACAACAGTTTTTATACAGAGTTTTAATAAATTATAGAAAATGTATCATCAAATATAGCATTCTAGTTTTCAGTCATTATAGAAATATCTATTTAACTATTGAATATCTAAAAACATTCAGTAAAAACAGATAAATTATAAGAATTCTTCTTCATGCCTACATTGTTTCAATGTATCAACGTGATAAAGACAATAAAGTTGATAGCTTTCTCAAGTTCGTTTATTTTTTTCTAGTTATTTTGTAATATTCATTACTATTCATTTTTATTTAGAATCATTGTGTAGGCTAGAATTAAGTGACCTTAAGCGTGACATAAATGTAATCTAAATTTCTTGCACTCTTTTACAGCCTGGTGGCGTGGAACAGTAGGATTGGATGATGATATCACCAAGACTATGGAAACGTCAGGAAGACAGGTTATAAAACTCTCTGTAAATTGATTGGTTAAAAATATACTCTTCGTTCTCGAGTCATGCTTTTTACTAGTTTAAACACTCTATGAGTTGTCTTGATAACCTTTAGTTTACTCTCTATTATCAGCTCCAATAAACCCTAAACAGCAGCTTATAAAATATGATGAGCCTATCAGAATCACTGTTGGAAAACTAATTGTTTTTCTTAGCATTCAACTTGGTTGTCTACTAGAGCTACTTTCCACGCTATAAGCGTAACATTCAACGTGCATAAAACAGCGCTCTGAGATTACAGTCGTATACTCTGCGATTTTTTAAGCCATTACGACCACCATATAATTTACTATACATTCGGTTAAACTGAGGACAGTGTTCTTTTGCTAGAGGATGCAGTGTAAGACTTGAACGACTCACTTGAACGCCAATTTAGATTTCGCACGTTAGTGATTCTAGTTAATCTTACTGGGCTCTCGCTCATGGTTGTTTTGTTCTCGTTTTACCTTGTAAACTGTTTAGCTCTGCTATCAAGATCGCTTTCTTTAGTTTCTGACCTAATACATGTGAATAATCGGCAATTTAACCAGCTTACCGATTATTAGCAACTTTGATATTTTCATTTGATTTGTTTTGTGTATGAAACAACTTATTGTTGTTGTTCTTTCACTCTATAAGCACACATCATAATTTATAAAATTAATTCTTACATATACATCACAAGTTAACTATTCATAATAATTAACTGCACTGAATATTATATTGATGAAAAAAAAACAGAATTGATAAATTACATTTTCATTTATAAACATATTTCAGAAAATAAATGTACTCCATCCCTTTATTACGTGGAAGATGAATTATATCGTTACCAGGAGCAATGATTGCTTTAATCAGATCCTTTCTATTTACTAATATGATTTAACAGAAGTCATGTGACAAGTAATTGTTTTTCTATAAAATTATCACTTCATCATTATAGGTATCAATGTATTTTCATGCAGAATATATGAACAAGTGTAATGCATAATTAATAAATGTTATGACGTAGCATGAAGTTTTAATGACGATTTTCATGACAGCGAGAACTATAATGAACTTTTATTTCATTAGTGGTGATAGTCTTTTTTTTAACTTGTAAGTATCGTTAAATGCAAACTAGGATTGAAACAGAGTCCCAACAATCATTGTCATACAATATGTTCTCCATCATAATTACTGTGTTACATAATCTTCCAAAAGTACGCTGACTCATGAGATACAAAGATGATCAAACATAACAATTGGAATCAAATGTCTGACATTCTTCAAACAAATTCACTCTGTTTTATAGTCATCAAATACTTTGGGAGACTGTTAATTATCATTGTTATATTTGCCGAACGGCTCATCTAGTAGTTTCAATTGTCAAAGCCTTTTATTTACAAAATCGCTTAAATAAATTGAATTATGACTGGCATTATTACTAAAGCACCTGGTGAATAGAAGTGGGTAAAATACTACATAAGACAGTTTATTTCAATAAAAACTAGAGTAGGAATTATTTCGTGACACAACCTATGTAGAACCTTGTACTTTAACTTCTTCACAGAGAAATGTCTTTAATGAGTGTTATTTCTATACTCAATAAATATTTTGCAAAAAAAATCTGAAGTACTCCAGAAATGCACAACAACATCTTGTTGTTACATAAATATAGGGTTATTTAGTTCTACCAACAAAAATAAGATATTTGAATAGTACAATGTGAATCCAATAATTCATATCCTCAGCTGACGATTCATTATTCACTCGTACTTTAAATGCTTAATAATTTCTATTCATTAATTGATGAAATTCTGGCACAGTTATTATATTTCTGTCACAAATTTATCGATTACTTAATGAATAATGTATGTCTAAATTTAACTCCGCCTATAGGCTCTTCCAGAGTTCCGATCGGTCCTAAGCCCGGGTAAAGGTGGAAGGATTGGGCATAACGCTAGCATCCCCATCCCGTAAAACACAAGCTTGATGAAAAAAACGCTAATCAGATTAAAAACTGAAGTACATATATGTAAGCAGAAAAGAGAGCAACGAAATATTCAATAATTACTTAGTTTATTAAAATTCATGGAGTAACAAACAGAATGAAAGTTGACTTTACTACTTTCATTAATTCATGTCGAGTTAATTTCCCATAAAGCTTGTACTATTTTCTAATCTTTATAAAAACAGAAAAAAGGTAGCAGAATAAGATAAATTCATTAAAGTATACAGTTTTCTTTTCAGATTTAAAGGATAGTTGCAACTGATAATACTTTTTATGTTAGACACCACTCGTTGATTTTTATTTAGACTTTAATTAGTGCTTCTTTGTTAATAGTAATTGTTTATTTACAGTTAGGTCATGATATGAAACCTCATTTTACTTATTACATAACGATTACAAAATTTACAACTAGTTTTATTTTTTTTTTCATTTTAAATTGTCTGTAATCCAGCTGTAAATGATCTTATTCATCAAGAATTACAACATTTGAATAAATTTAACAAACAATCTTCATTTTACTTTTATTATTATAAGTAGGAAATGACCATTTTCAATATTTTTACTTTCTCATTTATAACGATCTTTAGTCCCAGTGTTAATGTGAATTTTAAAAAATATTTGATTGTCTGTCTTAACTTCTTGTACATTTGAGATTTTCATCTAGTCATTAAGAAATTAACATGGATTTTTAAGTATATATCTTAGTGATAATAAGTAAACTTTTTGACTTCATTAGCCTCATATTATCTTTTTGACCGCCACTCTTAGTTGTTATTATTATCAGTAACATTGTAACTTGATTAACCTACAAAAATACACAAATTCTTGAATAAAATGTATATTACTTAATAATAAGTGGGTGTATAATATTTGCTACAGGGATAAGAATTCATTGTTGAAGGTGATACTATAAATACAAGTTGACAAAAACTTTAGTTTCAAACTAATACTGAATTTTGATTGAACAGCTCAGATACATCCAACTGGTTATAAATATTTGTTGAATAAATATCAATATGATGTATATTGATAGAAATGTACTCATATTTCATCCCGAAGTAGAAAGCATTTTCCTAGTTCGCAGTGGATTATAGTTCGCCTATTTGTAACATAAAATCTAATTTGTAATGAATTTGTAATTAAAGTCTAAATTCAGTTTATTTTTAATTTCTATCATTTCTGACTGATTGTTACTATTGATAAGCTACTGATAAATTTCCACGGTGTTTTGCTTCTTCAGTTACCCGATAACAGATTAAAAATTTTCGCATGTTGTATAATACTAATGAAGTCATTTTGATTAGATTTCTTGTAAAATCTTGATGTTATTTACGTTTATATTGCTGACAAAGGAAAAAGATGACAGATTTTATTACTTAGTAGATCTTTGGTTAAACTTATTTTGTTTGTGGTCAGAAGTCATGAAAGGAAGTAAATGAAAAAGGATTCAATTTGATTTTTATTACTTTCAACAATTACAATGTCACAATTTTATTCCTGTTGATATACAGTATGTCTCATTTATTAATTTAGACATAACCAATTAGTAAACTACACAATAGGATATTACTTATATATATAAGTAATATCCTATCTTGTAGAAACTTTCATTTCTTCCAATTTATTCAGAATAGCGACTAGAATTATTACACTCGGTAATGATAATGAAGTAAACGACAAAAAACCTTGTAAATATTTAAAATTAATTGTATCCCCCCGCTTCATTAATATATTTAAATATATCAAAAATTATACGGTCCTTTGATAAACACATATTCAAATTGTACTTTATGAATCTGTGTTATAGTTCAACAATGACGTTGTGGAATGATTGCAGAACAATAATGAGCTTGCAAACTACACACTATGAAACGGTTTATAAAATGAATGACACTCTGGAATACTTTATTTAAATTAGAAGAAAAGATTTACTTTACGTTTACGTAGGGTCGAATCTACAGATTAGGTTGCGTGATGTTTTCTACATTCCAAAGTCATCTCGTATAATTTTAACTTGTACCGTAAAACATCTAATTTACACAAAATAATAACCTAATTGTCGTTTAGAACTTGAAAAGCTGGAACTACGATTCGTAATATAAGTACATACTATTTTCGCCAACCTCTAAGTCACTACTGAAATTATCAAAATTATTAAGGATGCCTACTTCAACTACGATGTAAGGAAAGTGATTGAGGTTTGTCATTTGTTGCAAACCCAACTGTTCCGAATGCAAGAGAATGCCTTATGATTTATTTAAGTAGCACAGTTTTTTTACAAACAACCACAAAATAACAATGCCAACACTTCAACAAAAGAAACTCATCCATAAATTAACTTCACATTTATGAGGGTGTGAAATTTATTCTGTGTAGACCCTCTGCACTGTGACTAATCAAAAACATAGTCACTAATTAACAATAAAGAACGTAAATACTATTCAATAAAACAAACTGCTCTGCGATCTACGATTTAGTTAGCACAGATTTGAATCTCAGGCAGTAAAGCTGGTGATATTTTACCTGTTGTTGGGTTTCGGATAGGAGAAGAATTAGTTAAGCAACTAACACTTTGTGGAAATGAAGCCTGTCATTACGCTAACCGTGATAGCTACTATAAAATGAATAGTTTTTAGACTGAATAAACATCTGTTCCTGACTGAAGTCCAGAGCTGTAATATTTCTGATTGTTGATATTGTAACCTAATGAGGAAAATGATCACACAGAATGTTCTCATTGTTTTACTAAGTGCTTAGGCGGTTAAAATTTCCATGTCCGTTTAGATTTTACAACTCATTTTATTTAATAGGAAGTTTTTGGACATTTGGTGACTATATTGTCAATTATAAAGACGAAGCAAAAGTAACGTGGACGATGGTTTACAATGCTATTTCCTTCCAACATATGACCAGAATAACTTACCTCCTCTTAGATATACATGATACCTATACACGCAACAGAAACCCATACCGCTTCACTAGTAAGCATCATTGAATTCATGAAGGCTATGCCTGTAGTTTTTACGTTTACAGTTCGAGAAACTCCTAAGGTGTTGTGCAAATTTATAGATTTGTTTCAAGATAGTATTTTGGTGGAAACACTACATAGATGTTTCATTAGTGATGACAGTCCTGCCATTAGTAATCAGTAATTTGCCAACCACGCACAAGTACACTACACATTATACCAAGTTCATATAACTCTTAACGTTCTTTATCAGGCATGTTAACAACATTTTTGCTTAATCCACAAGCTAGAATATTTCAAAATTTTATGCACTTAGTGTACATTAAGAACACTGAACGGTAAATACATCTTTAGTCAAGTAATATCACTTTTTGAATCGCGTTTATACGTCACTTTCGTAAGGAAGGAAAACTCCAGGTTTTCCGTTCTCAAGTAAGTCACCTGTTGACTAGAAAGAAAGAAAAGCGGTCTCGAGATTTGAGACCACACACTAAATTGCTGACTTAAAGTAAAATAAACTTTTCCAAAATTACACACAGGGTCATGATGGTGTACAATCCAGACTGAAAATGCCCTGTTCACTGTTGTGTGTTTCACTTACTTTTCGAAAGTGGATACTAGCTGCACACTGGATTAAATAGGTGTCAAGAAAAAATAATAATAATTGACACTGTATATATGGTAAACCTATGTGGTTGTACCAGCCCAACAACTTGACAGCTACTGAGAAACAAATTTTCTTATGCGATTGTTCAGTATATGCGAAAATTACGAACGATTGCAAGAAGTCTACAGATATGATACAAGAAGATGAGCCATTTACAAATGACTTAAAATGTTAACAAAGTTGAATGGATTTATCGAATGGACTAAGAATAAAAGCACCTAGACTGTTTGTTTAAATGTTCTAGCTAAGATTACAAATAAGAACTAAGATAATAATAATCATCGTTTTCAAGGTACTCCCCATTTTAATTAGACATGAGGAGGAAATATAAAATTATATTTCAGTTTCATTGAAAATTTTACTAATTAATTAGTGTTACTTCGTTGTCTACCTATCTCAGTATAGACACCCAATTTTAAGTAATTTGCACTTCCGTTTACAATCCATTGATAATCTTATAATTACTATTAAAAAATAATAACGAAATTCATTTTTTTATACTAGATAATAAATTACTTGCCTTATGTAGACTGGTTTGTATTATTCCCCACATCAAAGATTTGTTAATATCTCTGGTGATTATGGCCAAAACTGTCCTCCTGCGCTATGAATCTTTTCAAGCATCACAAAATATTTGTGAATTCATGCAATAATATTACTCAGTAGTTTGTTTAAGTATGATTTATACTGAAGGCATATGACATTGTTTAAGGACTTAGAATGGATTTACTAAGATTTTCAGAATATCATCATATATCTGTAATTTTCATGGAAAGTTGTTTTATTCAGCTGCTTTTTAAAATAATAAATGACATAGTAACAACTTACTGATTGATAGAATATCTTCAATGTACTTTAAATAGACCAAATATTTCACCGTGTATCTTACATTCAATTAAATGACTATACTGTAAGTTTTAGGTAAGTCATTACAAGGTTTATGAGTAAAACTTCCTTCACTAAAATTAATTATTAATCTACAGTTACTTATGATACTAGAATTATCCGGTAGCTACAACTGTACAGTTATGATTAAATGAAGCTACCTTTGAGATTAGTATATTCTCTTCAACTCAATTTGCTAGAAATAAGGAAATCTGATTGGTTCGATAGTCAGAGTAGTTTAGCTTTGTTAGATATGCACCATACCAATCAGATGACCAATTCGCTTTAGACTACCCAGTCAACCTTTTATAACGTTATCTGTAGTTAATTAGTTTTTATATGGAAACTAATGAACTAAGAATAAATATACTGTAAAGGGATTTTTCCTTTGAAACACTAATTAGTTCGGAAATAAGTATTGTTTGCAAAATATTGCATACAATACTATATAAAACTATGATTTCAACAGTAATAAAAATGAAATAAAAGTCACAAAACACAGTTTTCTACATACATTTCAGTAGTACGCATATGCGGTAATTTTCTTTTCTGATGATCTATTTCTAATTCACGTTTTGCCATAAAGTATAGATCTATGTAAATTAGTATAGACATGGATCTCACTAATTTGTTAGGTGCTTACAATAACTTCATGACTATAAATTTATGCCTCATGATATTTCTGTTTTGTTCTAGTCTTATAAGTAGTTGATAGACAGATTTATGACTATGTATCATAGTACTTAGAAGGCTTCTTGTTCTTACATATACGTTTTCTTCGCAATAACAGTCGACCTTGTTTATATACGGGATTTAAGCGAACTTCGTTATCATGATTCAGTAGGCATTTAAAAATGTGATTATAGCTTAATCAAAAGTAACTTCGTTAACTCATAAATATCGTCAATGTGTGCATACTTTACTCAGAAGTATTTTTAGTATCTATGTTTAAGGAACTTGTATTAATATCTTTATCAATGTCTCACCATAATATTAAGCTCATTATTAAGAATACAATGACATAAAATATTACACTCATAGTGCAATCACGCCCTTATCTTATAACAGTGTTTTACCTCTGGAAATCACTTAGATTAATAACTTTAGTAAAATTATATTACTTAGTTGAATATATAGAACAATCAGTTATATGCAATCCCATGAAATATTAGTACATTGTTCTAAACGTTTATTATGCATTGTACAATGTATGCTCTACTGACAAACAAAGAAGATATGTTAAACAGCTTATCTCTTTCAAAATACGAGATCTGTGCTTATTCATGTTGACGAGTGATTTGAATTATAGTAGTTTACGGGGTAAATGTAAAACATGGTACTAGAAATACGTGGAATTCTATTAAAATGTTCCTATGAAATGTCAGGCTAAGAATAGCAAACATTGAATGGTTGCACAATGTGATAATAAACTTAATCTCCTACACAACATATTTTAACGTCCCTTCCTATGTAATTAAGGCTGAAAAAAAGTTAGAAGAACGCATTAACTTATGTAGCCGAAACATTGATTTATAGGTGGTTTCAATTTTTTTCAATGTTCATTTTCTAGGTTCTAAATTATTTTCTGCTAAATATTTTGAGGAATTAGCTCAAGGGAACATTACCAACATTCATAATATAATTAGCAATCACTTAATCAATTATTCATTATGTAGAATATGAATAAGCAGGAAATTGGTAACCTGCCTGCTACTCCCTTCCCCCGAAACCATCTTCCTTCTCTATAAGAAAATAGTTTCAAATTTCTTTGAAGGAACTGCATAGGAATTTATACATGTTTTTATAATGAAATCCTTCAAGCATTAATTAATATGTCCATCCATCAGTTCTGTTATATTTCACCGTAACATTCTTTAAAGCTGGGGAAAATTCTGTTTAGTAAGGCATTCCAAATTACCACTTCTTAGACTCTTATAACATAGATCGCTAAGGATATCATTTTAGTAATTATGACAACATGATAAAATATCATCAAGTATTTTATTACCGCACTAGACTACTTGATTTGTATAGGCTAGCAACGAAATATTCTTACAAAAAGAAACAGTTTCATTAGTTTCATTGCACGCAAATTCTTTTACTTATTACAGATAGGATAGAATACTATCAAAACTAATTTTTACTAATGATTATTAATGAAACTTGATTGCTTCAACTATTTCAGATATGCTTAACATAGAAGACCAGCTGATAATATGAATAACTTTATTACTATAGTAAAAATCTACTGTAACCATTACTAATAGAATACTTCATTCATTTTTACATTTCGCACTAATATACTCTTAATAAATTTTCGTATTTCTTTATACTCATGAATATTTATAATTTAGATAAGCTTTATCATAGTGAATATCAAAAGAGAAGGGAAGAAAGAAAGCAAGTAGATCACATAATAAAAATGCACATGAAGTAAAGTCATCTACGTTTCTTGATTGTCTATGTTAATTATAAAGCTGTTTTCATTTCCCCACAAATTTTTGTTTTTAATGTGAAATTTATTCTCTTCTGACAGTCAAACTAATGAATGTAGTATCTTGAGACATAGAAATGAAAATGTATATACATTAATATAAGTAGAGTTTTCATTATGTATTTTGCTTGTTTTACTAGTAAGTGATATTACTATTCAATAATCAATCTTTTACATTTGTCCATCAACTGATATTAATTTATGATGAAAATTATTTTTGATTAATAAGTAGTCGTATTAATAATTCAAGCTAAGTATATTGATAAAACTACTCTGTTTTTGCTACATTTGGAAAAAACATAACGATGGGTTCTTTGTATAGAGTATAATTGATTGGTTTACTTATGATAAGTGAGAAACACTTCGATGCTGATTGTTTCCTAGACAATCTCAGCACGGTGAATGATGATATAATGATAACCAATGAAAAAAAAATAGCAATCAACTCTCAATTTAAGGCATATATCTAAAGATAAAAATTCATGGATTTATAAAGGAACAATCCGTAGAAAACTCACACTAACCGGTTAGTATCTAGTGAATTTAAGGTTTTTTGTAAATATTCGAGGTGTGAGATTATGTTTCTTCAATGGAATCCAGAGAATATGTACAGTAGATGCAATCGCGTATGATTAGTAACGGGTGGCAAAATAATAGTCTTAAATGTTTATCTGTTGAATTTTATATATTGATGTGTAGGTCAGCTAATACAGAAACCCATGAGCGATTGCGCTACCGAGAAAAACGTTTTAAAAGAAGTGGCAGAAATTATTTGTCGAATAACAATGATCATCATACAAAGTCCAAGCCAATGATGTCACCTAAACCTTGACATTCCATGAATGATTATATCATTCTTATTCCATTTACTAGTTTACTTGTGTAAACGAAAACAAATGAAACGGTGTGGGGTAATCGAAAAATGATAATTGAGGTGACAGAATATGTGCCTATGGTTATAATATCAGATTATGTCAAATGACCTGATAGCGACAGTAAGTACATAACCCTGCTCCTCCCAAAACATATAAATGAGACTGATTATAAGTTTTACTTCCCAACGGCTCTTTAAATGTATCTTTAGGTTTATGCAATCCGTGTCACTTAAATGGTTCAATAGCTTCTTTATGTATCCATAAACAGTTTGCTGCACTCTTGTATTTGACTTAAGAATCTTTAGGTGCTAAGAAAATAATCTATTCTTTTAATTTCTTATCAATTTTTATTTACTCATAAATTGCTAGCATACTTGCATGACCTTTCCATTTATTTATCATCTAGTTTGCTTTCTAATTTTATATATCAATATCTTGACAAGTTTATATGTAAATAATTCGTTTGAAATAAATAGAGGAATAAATACAACACGTTATTTGATCAACTTTGTCTTCGCCTTGCATTATCGATGTCGATTAAAGGAATTGTCTGCTCTAAATAGTTATGCGTTTAATATGTAAGTATGTTAATACTGAGGAATTGATTATTGATCATTAATTCTGAAATATGTAGATTATTTCAGATCTATTCATCTGTAAACTGTAATAAAGAAACTTCTTACATTTGTATGTGATATAATTTTAATGTACTTAATCAAGGTTTCATTTATGTCGCTTCTAACACATTCAAAACTAGTAATAAATGTATTAACTTGTTGTCTTCAATTATTTGAAGATTTCTAGTTTATTTTAGTAAAATCGTTGTTGTTATTCAACAAATAGATGATTCTATGATATCCGAGTAAATTCATGTCATTAAAGTGGACATTCTATATATTAGTCTAATATTAATATCATTTCAATTAAATACATCTGTACATTTAAACATTGTTAAATATATGAAACTGATGAATACTGTGTAAAATGGTAGAAATCAATTGTTAACTTTAATGATTTGAATCTATTTTTATAGAAGATTATAACTTTTCATCGTTTTAGTAGATTGAAGAAATACAAAAAAACAATGTTTTAATTGACATCTGTTGAGGAGCCAATATCTCCAGAAATATAATTATTCGGGAAATTAAGTGATTACTTTATATTGATTTTTATAGACTTGACTTGGGAAACTGTCATCGCATTTAATTAATTTAGTGTAAGTGATACTCCAGAATAAATGTCAAGGAATTTTGTAAAGTTATTTAACTTATGATTTTTCTTTAACGAATAATCAATATTATTAAATTGATATTTAAATTAATGTGCTAAAAAATATGTTTTGTATTGCTGGCACAGTATCTAATTGTTCTTATTTTCACTGGCTTGGGCAAAAGAAATATGGACGATTGATTATGCGCTAAAAATGCCTGGACATACTATCGGTTGTAAGTATTTCGGTCACCAAAGTTCATGTTCAGAGACTAAAGGGAAATATTTATAAATTAGTACTAGTCTACAAACCCCTTTTGGTCGCAACAACAACTTACCTAAAGTGATAGAGTCAGATTCGGAAGGAGTTGCTCTAAGTAAATCTGATAATATAAACAACATTTTGTCATCTTTCACCAAAGGTAATAAACTGATGTTGTATTTGAATTAAAGAAAAATGACAATTCCTTTTTAGTGACAAAGAAGTTAAATAAATTCGTCAAACCAGGTAACGCATATATTTATAATTTAATTAACATTTATAAGAAAACCAATTCCTTCAGGATGGGTGGATAAAGTTGGCATGAAATCTTGAATCTTGGTTTTGTGATATTTGAGATTAGTCAGATGTGATTAGTCATTTACAATATGATCGACAGGATTTGTTCAGTACTTTATCAAGTGATCGATTTGTGCAAAATCGATTCGTAATGTTCAGAACTGTGATTATTGAGATTGATAATAGTAATCTTGTAAAAACGGCTAGATATTCTATTTAGTTTTACCTCAGTTAACCTGCTTATCTTCTTCTTTGAAAGATATCGTCAGGCAGAATGAGTAAGTGAGTTAAAAATGTTTTTCTTACAAATTTTATGAGCTACTTCAAATTATTGTCCGCGCCTTCGAAGAGAAGTATGCTTTAGTAAACAACTTAGAGATTGCAACCAGTGTTTTGTGTCACATTTAGATCTTCTTCTTCAACATTTTCACTAAAAATCCGAATCTTCGCTAATTGTACGAATGTAGTTAAGTTTAAGGCTTTCAAATGATATTCTAATGGTATTTATACTACTTGTTAGTAGTCTATAGATTTAAATATTTTTTATTTACATTATAAAATAAATAGACCGGGAGAAATTTCAGTATAGTATATTCGGAAACGTTTTGTTCCCTTTATAGTTTGAAAGATAAAATAGGTTATAATATTAAATATGTTTAGTTTGAATAAAAAACTATGACAGTCTACAGTGATCTGGACTTTAAATCTTATCATATGAAATGCATGAAAATCCAGGTTGTAAGAGAATCGACGAAAAATAAAAGTGGTGATATTAACTAAAGAGACAATACATTCAAATTTGCGAACCTAAAACTACCACTAAATTTATTGCTTTTTAAATATGCAGCCTTCATATTTCTTCATTCACTATTTCCAACTTTATAAAGATGTTACTTTTCCTTTATTTCAATGGGACTATCTCTTTCCGTTTATGAGCATTCTCGTGGATTACACACTAATTTATTAGGCCTTCTTTGTGTAACACAGTAAGTTTGTTGTGATTTCATTGTCAGATGGAATTTTTATAATTCTATGAATGTAAATTAATGAGTTACCTTTCGAAAGTCAAGTTTTAGGCTAAAATTACCGATTGTGTGATAAGTTAAACCCACATATATCTGAGATTTCTACACATTACGTAACATCTTAGTTAGTAAGATAAAAATCTGTTCGTATTTATCCATAATGAAGAAAAACCGAATATGGTAAAAACAATATGCACATTTTTAGCTAATATGGTAAGATTAATTGAATAAAACAATCTTTCGTGGACTGTGACTTTGTTAACTTGTAAAAGACTTTTTGAAATATGTATCAAGTCTTGTGGAAAAATCAAAATGCTAAACGCGATCACACAGCTTAAAATTAGATAATGTTATGCTTTTCTTCATTTTCGCTAAGTCGAACAGGTAGCTTTTTGAAATAACGTTTTAAAGCCCACCGATGAGACTGCTGAATCCTCAATAATGCATTTTAGTTAATGACTTTGAATAAATATCAGTTTCTTATTTATAAATCCTACTGAAGAACAAAAAACATATTTAGATGTGTCATTTTTATTTGGATTGTGACTGACAAGTGGAATCCAGGACGCGCGTTTTGTCCTATTAGGGAACTCGTTGCATATGATCATTTAAAGCCAACTGATGTAAGTACTTGTTTATTCAAATGAATGTATTCAACACTTTGTCGAAAATATAAAAAAATGACATGAATATATATGTAACAAACCAATTCAATAATTTCATTATTTCTTAGTAAATACACTAGTTAACCACTCCGTCGAAGAAGTTTTTCTCTTTTCAATACAGTTGTCAAAAAGTTCAGAAATTATTTAGTTGTACAGGAAAGCAACTATAGACTATTTTTATGTTGTTTACAATTAGTCAAGATAACGAAATAATTCTTACTATATGGAAAACTATTCATAATAGTGAGTTAAATCTTAAACTCTTAAACTGCATAAAGATAACAATATTAGGATAAAATTGAAGGAATTTCTATGCAAATATAATTGACATTTTCATGAAGTTGAATTATTCTCAATTCTCATTTGCGAGAATATTAGAGTTATTATTGCATATGTATAAGATTTAACTTACAGCTAAATCAATAAAATATATCCTTTAAGCATCACCACATGAAAGAAATTTCATAGAAACTTAGTTTTAGATGATTTAAGCTCAAGATTGTCTCAAATACGCTACTACAAAGTTCCCTATTTGACATACTCACGGGTAACTATTACTGACAATGACAGCATTTATAAGTGATCCGACAGGTAAGAATGAGATACATATGAAATATTACTTAAAAATATACAATAATCCCCTTCATCAGGTGAACGGAAAATATAGTATAAACGAAAGCAAATGTAAGGTCTAATTTACATAGACACCTTACATATAACGAAAATCTATACTCCAGTAAAACTGTGTTCTTCTACTTAGACTACTTAAAAAGATTATAAGTAGGTTACGTGACAAATCATAATTATTACTTTGTGTATGTAATGATTCCTGTTAACAAAATGATTAAGTTTAGTTTAGTAGATAAAGTTAAAGGTGAATATCACTAACAGTGACCTGTTTACAGTGATGTCAATTTTATCAAATAATCTATTACTACTTTGTGCTATTCAACTACTGTGATGATGAATCATACATCAGAATGTGCATAAAAATGAGCATGGAAGATGTAGTCGACAAATTTCAGAAATTGAGTGAAATACTGCATCCAACAGTGTGGTCGTCATCTCTTTCTAAATCAGTTATTTGTTGGAACGACATATCTTTAGTGATGTTGATGCACGTCGACAATTATCAACTCAAATCTGATATAAAAATTGCTAGGATATGGAGCTAATTAAAAATTTGAGGCTGAAACTTTTAAATCTTGGCAATAACGTTGCTCATGAATTGATAAAAATGTTGAAATCAATGTAAACTATCAGTGAACAGAACAAATAATTAAGAACTGTGAAGTCAAAAATATTCCAATAAGCGGTGATAACCCATGCACACGTTAGTAACATTATTATAAAATAACAAACTGCCAGGTCAACAGTATAAAATCTCAGCTATTTGTGAATAAATTCCTAAAGTTTACTTCTTTTTGAAGTATGAGTTGATGTCGTCTAGTACCACAAAGAATCCTGGATGCCAACATCCAACACTTCTTATAGTGCACTGTTTGTCACATTCTCAGTAATATCATCATAATCACATTTGATTTTAAGACATGAGAGTGTATCGAAAAATTGAAGTAAATTTCCCATACTATCCATATGATTTTCATTTAGGCTATCATGTAGAACTGAAATAATACACATAGATCAACAAAATTACTTTTTTTCTATATGAATTAAGCGTAAATGTTATTTTCCTAAATGACATTACAAGCTTCTCTATTGAACCATCAATGACATTAAAACGTGCATACTTCCTTCTAAGTTCTGGGTTAGCGTGTCGGAGTTAGATGCATACGAATAATCTAGTAAATTAAAATTCATATGTGCTCATTACTATCTATCATTTACGATACAATGTGACTTTTAATTAGTTGACCAGTGTTTAAATTGTTTAACAGTAGTTATCACATTTCTAGCTTTCGATTAAACTTAATAATAACAGGAGATAAAGTCATCTATATTATACTACATAGTAATATTTGTAGGAACAAAATTAATTTCACTAATCTTCATCTATTCTCTATTAAATTCATAAAGCCAGTGAAGCAAAGCAATTCCAACTCTGACAATATAAATAAAACAAATTTTCTTAGCTATTTGAATGGAACAATAAATCCCAGTGGTTCAACATAGTTTTCATAACTAATAAAACAACTTTTGTAACAACTAGAATGAAATGTGAAAAGAAAATTATTATGAAAATGTTTGATGAATTAATGAGGTGATTAACTTAAAGTTAAACTTCGTATTTTGCAGATTGCAACTGTAGAAAAACATCGTGTTTGTCTGTCAATTTGTATTCAAGAAATGGTAAGAATATTTCAAAGAATAAGTAAAAATCTGTTCCTCAGAAATGAAAATCATTGTACTATATGAATGATTAATCAGTAGATAGATAACAGTAAGTAGTAAATAAATATACACAAAAAATACTGATGAACGATTGATAAATGAAATAGCATCTATATTTATGTTGTATTCATTTTTGATGTTATATTTGATACTTTGTGTATACGACGGGTGTTTTAAAGGTTTACATCAGTTGTGGTATTGAAGTATTAAGTGAAAAGATGACCAAGCACCATATATATATATATATATATATATATCAGTGTAGAGCCCGATTCCCAACCGTAGCTGCTACCTTGACGTGGTGGTCGGGCTTGCCTATCGTGATGACCCAACCGAGCTATACTGGCTGGAACATATGTTCCTGTAGGTTCTACCATGCCAGGCAGGTCGATTGGAGAACGATGAGACTAAAAGCAGCTACTCAAGGTCTGAGGGCGAAGTCGTACTGCTGACTGCAGAGGGGTGTGATAGCAGTAAGGTGTTTCCCACGAACAACCAGCATCTGCAGCGATGCTGCCTTCTCACAAGGAAGGAGGGGTTAGAAAAGGTCGGCCCTAAAAGTGTCACACCTCACCCTACCTCACGGATTTCCGTCTCCGGCGGTATGGGTGCCCACTAAGGGCTTTTAAGTGTGGAGCTAATACTCAAATAACCCTTCATAAAAAGGCCGTGCGTGACAGGCCCCAAGCAGTTGTCCCTTGGGCTCTGCGGTCACGATCTCAGGCCTCTAAGACCAACACTAATCTACCTTCATTTTCAGGTTCCTCAAGAAACACCCTTACACGGTGTGGGCAGCCGGGAAGCGACAACCGCCCTCATACCCGTGAAAGCACGAGAGCCCAATTGTTGTTTTCATTGAAACAGCATAGGCTTAAATAAATTCAGTTCTCTAAATATAAATAAGGAGTTTTCTTACCTTTTGTATTAGATCTAATGTATTCTGGATTTAATGAAAAAACATTTTATTGACTATTGATATTAGTAAATTCCTTTGTGATGTCATAACTGTGAAATTTTTATATTTGGAGATTACAACATTTCTATGTGATTTATACCATGAAACAATTTTTATGAAATAAATAGGGAACAACATTTTAAATAAAATAGCTTTTAATTCTAAAGTAGAACTTTTCAGTAATATGTAACTATTAGTTAGCTAGAAATCAAATTCAGTACTTTCAGTTTTTATTGTTAACAAATGGAATATAAGATCTGATTCTTATTGAACTGATCATACAACGTATAATGTCCAGTTTAATATACTACTAGAATCTGAATTAATTTTTAATGTTGAAGAAACGACAAAATGTTTAGTTGACTAATTTTACATTGTATTGAATAACACCACTCGAATATTTTCAATCTTTTGATATTTTAAGTGTCATGGTGTGATTCAGAAAATTTTGATTGGCAACTTATCATATTTATTCTCATTTGTCTTCTTACTATTTAATATGTTATGGAGTTTAAAGACTGGAAATCTCAGTTCATAAAGAAATATATTACTGAATCACACAGAATATTTGTATTATCAGTCAAGTAATCACTAAGCTGTATGCACATATATTTAACCTATTTTTAGATTCGTGAATCAAATTATCCACTTCAGTTTTATGCTAGACGTTAATCGATTTTGGGTTAACTTATTAACTAGATGTGGGCACTGGATGGAGAAATCGTCCAGTATGAATCCAGGGAAAAGATTACGACTTATTGGTATACACTTTACCATATTATGAACAAAACTGTCTTGTTCAATCTATCTATGGTCAGAAAGAATAAAGTGATGACTTTTCTAACAATTCACCCCAATGGTCGTAAAAGAAATAAATTTTTTAAGTAGTTAATAATCTCATTCAATGAGGATTATGAGTATAACATGTATTTAGTATAGCATGAAGTTACCTATGTATGCAATCGGTTCGAAGGAAGTGACTAATAATAAATTATGAAATAAGTGAAAAAGAATAACGATATGCTTCATAACTGTGAAAAACTTTTTGAGAAAAGTATGATCGACTGACTGTCTGGCGATTGGTAACATGCAAAATGATGTAGCAACATACTGAATGTTATTACTTAGTTCCATCATAAGAAAAAATACAAATGTACTAATGACTAACAAGTTATTTATTTTCTCGATAAATTGTTTATCATGTTAAAACTTCCATGTACTGCCTAAGGAATAAAGAAAAGTATTGCTAATCAGTAACAGTCGAACATAACAGATAAAAACTAGTCTTAGCAACTGATTAGTCATTAAACCAAAATCGTTTTCTAATTAAACCTGGCTTTAACGAAGACAGCTGCTTAAGTATGTAAAAGTTAATCTGAACAATATGCTGATAATTATGCATCACAGTCAATAAAAATAATTCTGAAAATATAAGGTGGTTACATTCAATGATTTTCTGCTTGGATATTATTTGACATTATGAGAAAAGTGGGTAGTTTGATCAGTGAACTAATTGTTAGAGATAATTACTTAACACATAGTAAACAGATTTCTAGATAAACTAATTCTTTAGTAACCAATACCAGCTTTCGACCTCGTTACTCAGCCAATAATTTGCCATACAATGCAACGTCATACTTTAGGACCAAGAAAGTAAGATATTGCATAAACGAGATAAATCAAACAATACCTTCAAAATTAACAACTAAGTTGGATATTAGCAGGAAAAGTCAGAAGTATATGGTTTATTCAACTGATCAAGTCACTGCTTACAGGTTATTTTTAAGTTCAAGCTCTACCTAATGTGTGCATGAATCATATGCATTTTCATTCACCATTTAAACATTATAGTCTCTAAAATATTCTTTACTCAAATAGCCTGACAAATAAGACCCTAATTATGACAAACAGTTCGAAAGACTGCCCATAGATGACAAATAATTCAAACAAGCAAGTATTTAGTGAAATGATGTTAATCGTATAGGTGGGAATTCTTATATAAATTATTCCAAATAGTTTGTTCTAGTTATAAACTGTTATGTTTACAACTTATGCTCAATGATTGCGTAAGTTAGATTCACTTTAAACCCGTCGCCAATTGTTATGTATTGCGAAAAATACAAATGACCTTGATGATTTCTAATCACTGTACAGACACGTCTGCCCCGCGGCTACCAGTCCCCAAACTGGAGTAAAGGAAAAACAATGATTGATGAGCCAAACAGATAGAATCAGATCACTTCGGATCGAATTATATTACAATTATGCTTTTATATATACACAAAATCAGACCACACAGGGAACCAATTAAAGAACTAACATTAATGCAGAACTAAGGAAATAGTGGTAATGAATAGGGACAACTTGTACACAACTAGTTAACTGTAGTCCCTAGTAAGAGACAATATTATAATAGTAAATATGCTAAACGGGAAGATAGGGTAAGGGGAACGTAACAATAATAGAAATGTAATGTTTACACTACTCACTACCAAAATAAATGAATTAGTTCTCTAAAACACAGTTCTGAAAGTTTTTCATTATTCTTTATTGGTCTGACATAGCACAAACAAGCTAACTTTTTGGTCTTTTTCCTTTTATATATCACTGTGTCTCAAATAAAAAGGTTCACACGTGTAAATTCACCTAATAGAGTTTCATCCATTCAAATGTGCGAATCTGACAACATTGAGTTCGTTTATCAACAACTCTTTAATAATATGAAGACATATATATATATATATATATATATATATATATATATACATATAATGAGAAGTGTAAGAACATAATTATGACTAGTGTATGTATATATTGTGTCGCATACACAATTTACCATCATCGTAATATTAAGTACCATAATATTTATCTCTGAAAATTTTAGGTAACTATTCACTGATTGCATGACTAATCATTATTTAATTACTTCACTTATTCAATAATTCTTCTTTCCACTTAAAACCAATTAAACAGTATAGTTTTAATCAAGTAACATTCAGTTTTGCACCACAGGTGGTATAATTGAATAGCATCACCTATTACCTATCAAAACACTGAAAACAAATAAAGAAAATGCCTAAAGGTATGCCACAAATGATAAAACTTTCAACACGTATTTTCAAGTTCGAATGTATGTAAGAGATATTACTTTGTTTGTTTCTACTCCATAACATTATAGTATGTTGTTGTAACTGAAAATCTATGTTTAGATATATTACAATGAACTTCTGGTCAGTTTTCGATTGTAACTGGTAAGTATTCGTTCTTGACAAACCTCAATATTCGTAATGTTGTTGACGGGGGTGGGGGTGGGGGAAGAATGACTGCAACAATGACAAATACATGTAGAGATTATTCCACTTGTATTATTCAACAGGTCTAAGTGGTTTTAAGTTTTTCTTTTAATAAAATATTGTCTCATTTGTAAATAAATATTGCCAATTAGTTTAGTGTTGTTAAATAACTCTGCAACGAATGAGTTTATGCATAACACGAATGAAGAATAAAAAAGTGAATTTGTCTTCTATTTAATATATCGGATTGAAGAAAAATTTATGAATAGCCAGTTTAAATTTTACTTTACCACGAATACTTATAGAAGATCGTATTTCAAGAAAAGAACATTTCATTCCATACAGGCCAAACAACTAAAGTAACCGATTGCATCATCAATAGAGAAATAAAGAACATTCACTTAGAAGTAAGCTTAATAAATATATTATCGACGACTCATTAATCAATGTTAATGTAGCAGGAAAGGAAAAAATATCATAAGGTATTAGTTACTCCTTTAACAAATACTCCCCTAGTAAGAAAATCTGATTATTTTACGACAATAACCTCGACATTTGTGTTCCAAATTAACATATGAGGGAATTATTTTTTTGGTTTAACTTCATTATGAATCTAAGATTTAATATTCAGTTTAATAGTCACATTAGCAGAGCAATCTGGAAAATACTATACTTCAATCCACAATCAACACCTTTCACCATTTCAAGAAATGATACTTTCATAATTTGAAACAAAACACTCAGCCCAAGGATATCTTCGAGAAACTCAAAAGTTGCCACGATTCAATTAATTTCAAATCAGAATCATGACCAATCTCAAAATTCTATTTCTTGGGCGTTTAGTTGCAAAAATGATGAACTTACAGAAAACTAAGCTGGAATAACCAATACACATACTTTTGATATTATCTGAGTATAGAAAATTGATCCGTTATTTACCATCAAAGCCAGACGTCTAGTCACTGATGAGGCAACCGAGAACAAACTGGATAAGTTACTGCCTACGTTTGTCAGTAATCTTTGCCCCTCCATATTTACTGACAGACACTTGAAACCAAAATTGCGTCGTGAATATACACTCATGGTTCTGGAAAATAATGTTTTCCTGAATTTTGAGTTACAAAGAGACTTAGTTACTGAGAAACCAAGAAAATTGTTAGGGATTCAAAATCGCCATAAATACAATCGTTCATTAAATCAAGCAGAAGGCGTTGTATTGAATTTTTGTAACATCGCTTTGTAAACCTTCATCATCTAATTCAATTTCAAATAAGAGATATATAAACGATGTTTGCTAGTCTCAATCCTATTTTTGCTCCTCAATATAATCTTCCAACAAATCCAGTCTTTTGGAGTAGCTGTGGGTTGGAAAGAACAAATTCTTGTATCTAATTAAAGTACAAGTATCAGAGATAACAATTCGCACTAAGCATATAGACTATCAGGATAATCAGACATAGAATTCAGCTACCCTAGATAATTTAGCTGTATCGTATCACAGACCGTACTAAGCTCATAAGAACCCACGTGTTTGTCCCACCTAAGAGAAAACATATTAAAAATGAACTTTTGCTAGCTTTCTACTTTTGATCAACCTTGTATAATCTTTTACAGCATTATTTTGATTCGTAGATATATTGCCGATAAATTACCGACTGTGACTACATTAGTGCGTACTTTCAAATCTACCTGTTGTTGTAAAATGGGTTATATTGATGCGCAAAGCGAACTCTTTTGAAACTTATTTCTTAATGATATCCTTCCTAGTTACCAAAAATATTTACGTAGAATGATTAGTAGCTTTACTCTCGAACATCTAACTTTTTGTCCTGTCAGAAAAGTCTTTCCAATCATCCATATAGTCAAGCAAACTGATTTCAGATATATCTAAACAAGAACCTACACCCTGCAGAGACTTCTTCTATTAACCATTTCAAGCAACAGCTATGTTTAGAGAAATATATTCGAACTTATATTTTATCACGTTCTCAACCTCCCATCTCTCTTTTTCGCATAATAATTGTTCAAATGATTCTAAACTTTCCTCATAAGCAGTAATTCATTTATGTAATACCATTCGCCAATTTCTTCATCATTACTCATTAAATAAACAATTATTCCTTGAAATGACATCTTTGGAATGCATAATTCTCAACAACCATTTAGATTATTAAATAATCAACTTATAAATTGCAATTATTTATATGACTATTACAGAACTTACATTTAATGCATTTTGATTCTTTCCTATTTAGTTTTGATATTTTTGATTAAATAGATGACTTGGCGGTTGAAAATTTTATTTGTCTCTGTTCATCAAATAATCTGGGGGAGAATAAGTTTTGGCATATTTATGGAGTGTGGTGTGTAGTAGAATCCAAATACGTGTCTTGATCTACTTCATGCTTCATATCTGTACGTACTTAACTTCATTAGTTTGTATTCTAATAGAAATTGAAAACCAGTACTTACCTATTCCAATAACAAGGTCTTATTCATTTTGAATACCGGGTCACAATAACCACTGGTTTGTTTAACGGTCACTGTTAGCCGTATGGATTTATATTTTCTGTTTATGGTATCTAAAACAGTATGATCGAAATACGTGCATTTACAAATAAAATTGATTTTGCTTAGATTAAAGAGAATTTGATTGAAATAGTAGAATTATTGAAAGCTGAACGTTATTTGTAGAAAAAATAACATATTTTTCAAACGAATGATCTTCATATAAAAATCACTGTTTGGTAACCGATGGACACCATGTAGATGTCTTGTTTTATTTAATAACTCTTAAGCACCAATGGAAGCACCCACTCAATATCGTGCATACAAAATTCATTTCTTATGGCAACTGATTTTGTAATCTAATGGTAAATACTTCTAAATTCAGCCAATACAATACAAGACAAAATAAATGTAAATCATCAGTTGTAAATTTTTCATTATATCATGATTCCTAAGAAGTTAAAAATGTAGACCGTTGGATTCTTTCTGGATGGATCCACGTACGAGTACTTCAATATCGAACCCTCTTATGAAGAAGATGCTTAGTGATTCCTGATTTACACCGATTTTCCAGTTAATATATATTAGTGACCATAGCTCACCTAGTGGATATCTCTTTATAGAAACTGATTAATGTAGTAGTCTTCGTTAACGTTTCAATGGACTTGAAATAAACAATTCTGGGAAGAAATTCATTATCATAGTGAATGGCTATATGGATTATAAGTACATTTCTAGTCATTCAGTAGCTGTCAAATTTCTTGTAATATAAACTGAAAACAACTACTCACTGTCGTCTATAGTATTCAGCATTACTAATTTCGTTTTCACTGATAAACAGATAGGGAAAAATGCTTCCAAAAGTTAAGTCGTTGAGAAAGTAGTAACTGTATGGTTTTCATATTTTAATCAGTTAACTGATTGAGACCGACCAAATGAATTCGTTTTCATTTACTTATACTTTTAGAAGTCGCTTAAAGCTTAACGAATATGGTATGTTTGCATTATAATAATATAGTCTAATGCATTAAAAATTTCCACTAAAATATTCAGAAATCAAGATGTTCGAAGAAATAATTGTTATCGACTTAGTTCATCATGAATATTCGAAAATGATATATAAGTCAACGACCAGGTATACGATCGATGCTAGATAGGTTATAGTGAATCAATCATCAATATGTTCCAGTATCTTTCTCAGAATATAATAATCAATTAGTTACTCTATGGACTGCAAAATTAAAACACAATTACAAGTTTGGTTAATTATCATATCGAGTGATGCAATAATCAAATAAAAAGAGTATTATGAAATTTAGAAACTGATCTGTTAGATACAAATGCTAGGGATCACTGTTAGATAATATTAAGTGGCGGACAACAACAGTGCTAAAGATGATTAGATGATAAAACTATCAATTCAAATTATATAAGGATCAAATTAAAAACTAAACTTGCCAAACATTCTGAAATTTTCTAAAAACAGAGTTAGAACCTAAAGTCGGAGAAATTAACGAGCTCTGAGTAATTTGAAGTTGAACAAAATGCCTAGGCAAATTAAGTTGTTGTATAAAATTCTTTTATATAAAGGGATGAAGTATGTTTATATTTATTCCTATGGCTTCTAATATATATGTGAGACATTTTTTAGAGGCATAGAGGAAGTCTGGAAGAATCATATAAATAACTTTAAATGCTGATTTTTTAGCATTCGAGTGACCAGTGTCAACTGAATGTATTAGAGACTTTAATGGTTTCTCTTTGTTATTATATCACCGGTAAAGAGTGGTGTCCGAAAATATGATAATTTCTCCGATAGTGTACCCTATCATCTATTAAATTATGCTATGATGTTTAGACAGCATTTGACCTCGTTACTAAATGAATTAGGAACCTAAATATTTATGTTTGACTAATTTATACTACAAGGTATAAAGTTGAAGATATGAGATATGTTCATACAATTAAGTTTTATTAAATCACAGTTTGAACCTGAAGGTTCCTAACGAGTTAAAAAATAGAACTACCTTCTTGAATGTCAAATGTTTCATAAAACAGTCTAAAACAGTATACCCCACGTTCACAGTTTTCATTTATAGTATGTGTATGTCATCAAACATTAATTTAGGGTTTATTTCGCAAATCATTACCATCAGTCATCTGATCTAAAACCAAAATGTAGGGATACAGGGAAGTAGTTTTGATTTCAAAGGTATTTTCATGATCTTATGAAGATTAAAGTATGATAGAGCCAAATTCTAATGTTCAAATAAAACTGATATGTGATGACAATTTATCAAACAGATCTTGACTTGAAGTACTGATAATTCGATGTGGTTGTGTCAGAAAATATCACTTAGAATCAAAGAGAAAACCCCACATATTAATAAGGCAACTATAATTACAATCAAGTGACAAAACAAAGCAGTAAGTGATTGAACTATGTAAATCTACCTTAAATCATGACACCCATCTCTGCTTTTTATGCATGGAAAAAGAAGAGGATGAAAATTGAAAGTTATATTTTCTATTGATAGACATTTTGGTCAAATATAAATGAATGTCCTTCATAGATTTATGGCTTACTAATGACCATACGAAACAGTTAATGGATAACAGAAGTTTGTTTATGAAAGTAGCTACTTAGACGATAAACAATTAGACCGACTTTTATTCATAATAAATTGCAAACTGATAAATTGTCGTTGGGTTAATCACAAGGTTCCATTTTCTCCTGATTTTTTGTTAAAATAGCTAGATAAGTTTACAGTAACTTGGAAAATGCGAACAACATGACACCTTAAAACTTTCACAGTTTCTGTGTGGAAACCAACGACTTTATAAAACTAATGAATAGTAATCTATAGTTAAATTATCAAGTCATTGGCTCAATTCTAACGTCACGTATATCAAGTAAATAAGCTTAATTATAAGATTATAGCATTTACATAGAATCTATAGCTCATATTTTACTTCATACTTACACAAATCATAATTCGTTTACCACGAAGTCAGATAATTCACTTATGACAATGAAACACAAATGTCAAAAACAGAAGACAATAATACTACTGACCCATATTATCATTTTTCGTCAAACAATATGTCACAAAAACAATAAATAGTTATCGACAGACTGTTTCTATTTCAAAGAGATATTTTTTGTGATTGTCGTAAATGTTACTAACTAATTAATATCACCGTTACTTCCAAAGCTCAATATTTGATAAGATGATGAATGCTAAAGGATTGTATAACAATAAGGTCACTATGATACGCATACTAATACTACTTCTAGTAATAATAACAATATGAATAACAAAATAATTACTATCATTACTATTATTCTTATTACTCTATTCCATACTTGTCCTACTTATTCCTTTACATCTATCATTCGAATGTTTCATTTTCCAAAATATGAATAAACTAAGAGATTATATATTTATAAAATATAATCAAATCATACAGCGATAAATTTCTCTTTCTCCTCCTACTTCCTTATTAATATTCTCTAATATATTCATTTCTATATCATACCGAAAGAATATTCATCTTCAATTAACATTTATAGTAGGCAGTAATTGTACTGAACAACAAATTGATGTACATTCTCTCCCAATGTTATTTTTTTTATCTCTTGTTAATTAGAATAATTTGATTAATTCATTTTTCATAATGTTCACTTAATGTCATTTTGATTTCTTTACTTCTTTTATTTCAATCACTCTCTTCAATTCATTTTAGTTTTGTTACTGTTAATTAGTTTATTCAATCTACTGATGTTATTTGTTGTTGCATTTTATTCATTTGTTTCATTTTCTTTTTATCTTGTCAAAAATGAAACTAACAATAATGAGAATAAATTTAGTAACTTATATGACAAATTCATAATTTCTAGTTATAAACAAATGAAAACGATATTTTCCCTTTGAAAGAATTAAGAAAATCTTTACAAATTATATAAATTATATAAAATCCTAAGTTCCTCTTTCCTTTCAGTTTTAGTTTGTTTTATTCTAATCGTTATTTGATTGGTTTTTATTTTGAAGTTTATACATTTGACTAGGCAACAAGCATATTCTATCTGGTTTTGACAAGTCAATTGAGTTCATATTTATGATAAGATACAAAACAAATATGTGTATGCAAAAAAATGACTACTATATTGTATTACAATGAAATGAATTAATGTATCAAATAAGAGTTGAATTGTTCATTTATTTAAAAAAATCTAATAAGTATCATTTGGTTTTATAGTCTTCATTTATATTAAAATAAATTCTCAGTAATTAAAGTACATAAAGTTTATAAACATAAGAGAATTTGTTTTCTTCATGCTCTAATTTCTTTATTTATAATTTGTTTTCAAGGAGGGGTGGGGGGGAAAGAAGTAATTCATTGAGTTACATAATAATTAATATTATAAGAAGTAAACTAGTGTTATATTCAAACAAAGATTAATGAGTAAATATTACATGTACAACAAGATGTATTATATTCAAGGTAATTCATAGAGAAGTATTAGTGAACTATAGAGATATACATGAAGTTTAAGTTATGATACTTTGAATCATCACCTATTCCATTATTTCTACTTAAATATGATAATGATGGTATCGGGTTTATTCTTCTTCTCATGTCTCGTGTCACTAGAAACAATGGTACTTTCTGTTACATTCGCTGTATATTGTATACAGTTACACTGCAGAAAGTGCCGGTAAAGTGAAAATCAACTCATAATAACAAACTATATTACAGAGCTTTTAAATAACTTATCTCGGTGACACGATGAATATATCGAAAGAGAAAGGTGATTAAACTGACTAAGATTTAATCATTTACTTATTATCATATTTCATTCATTTCAATTTCGTTCAAAAATGACATGCACATTGATGCGTGGAATACAGAATAAACATTTTAAGTGTATCGCTAGTATTCAGTCAAACGATATCACACTATATGCAAAAGAAACTAAAGGCTGTATTGTCTTATCATATTTGTACAGCTACATTACTATCATAGAATAGGAGTAATTTTCTTAAAATTATGAACATGCTGATAACTTTTATAGCTCTATCTAAAATATTACTTTACTGTTTGCTTTCATTTTAGAAATCTTCATTATAATTGAGAAAAACATTCCTTCTGTTAAGTACGCTGTTCAAGATTCAAGACTACCTACGACAATATATTTAGTTATAAATAATTCATTATAGTTATGAGCTCTGAATACGAATTATGCAGATGTTTTATGCTAATAAGAATAATGTTGTTAGCAATAAAGCGTGTGAATTAATACGATAGTTAATTCTTTTTACTTTTAAAGTCCTTTCACTTCAAACTGTTTATAATACAATTAATCATCCAATTAACTCATCATATACGTGAACGATGAACTCATCAGCTAATCAATCCATTGGGTTGTCTTTGGTGTTAACAGAGTAATCCTTTTCACAATTCAAAGAGGGTTGGATAACCTATTTTAATGGGTAATGAGAAGAACATTAGAATTTGGAGTGAAATGGCTATGAAGAAATCCACTGGGTTAATAAAATGCAAAGCAGTTTACTAGAGAGATAAATAGCTCCATTATCGGGAATGGGATGTCCCCTCATTTTTTTTACAAACATATGGTTCAACTTCTACGAGTATGGCAGAATATACTATTTGTGTGGAAATATGTACCAGTGAATCAATAAATTTAGAGTTTATCCCTCACAACTTTATTAACAATTTTTGATCTAAAATGAAATAGTTCACCAGTATTTTCTAGCTATTAGCTGTCTGATACAGAATATCTTCTCAGCAAAGTCTACTTAAAAGCTTTAAAATACGCATAAATGTTACTAAGTCTTTGCATAGGATATAATCAGGAATTTTACAAATGAGAATTTTACCAATATATAGTTTATACTTGAATAGCAAACAATTTGGTTTTCTTGATACGCTTATGGATTTCTGTTTAGAAATAATTCCTTTCAATTCAAGTAAATCCAATTGTCCAAATGTACAGTAGATTCAATACTATATATATATATATATATGCCGGTTATACTGTGTACTAATTACGTACCTTTAATCGTCATTCTGGATAACTTTATTGGCACAAACTTCTGTTAAAAGTGAGCTATGAGATTATCTTCCCAAGTGACTAGCAGTTTGTTCGATTATTGTTGAATTTGACTGGTTGTTGTTGACACCTGTTCTGTCAGTTTTTGAGCATTTATTCTGATTTCTTTCACTCTTGGCCTGATTTATAGTATTGTAGTTGTTTATCACATTTCTAACTGGTTGAAAAATTGCATCTATTTCAGTGTGTTTATTGATTGTTGTTCTACCCGAGTGTCAAACATCTAAAAATTCACTGGTTTACTGTGCATTTCCTCCGTCTAAAATCACTACGATTTTCTAGTCGAACTTGTGTCCATAAGTGTCCATATGTATTGATATATTATAAGATATTTCACAGCATTTTATGGCTAACTGATTTTCATATAAGATAAGACAGAAACCTTCCATTTGTACAATGTAGTGTTTATACAGTTGTAGTAATTTATTTTGCAGATAACGTTCGTTTGTAGCCCGTTGTTATCTTGTCCTTTGGTTTGCAGTAAAATGATTGGAGTAAATTTGTTAGATTATGCGCGATATTTATTCCTAACGGCCTCAATAATCTGCTTTTAATTTCAGATATATCTTTCATGTATGGTAGAATGAGCCGTTTGTTGATTTCAACGTTTGATTTTGTATGCAATACTGAAAGACGATGAAGTTGCATGAATAGCCACTATTTTCGAAGACTGTTAATAGGAAATTTCCTTCATTTCTTCCTATCATGAATGTACCGCATAGCATTTCCGTCCTTTAGAGTAGAGTTTGGAGGCATATACTTTCTCGGGTTATGTCACGGCTACTATTGTAACTGAGAATTCAGTTTGTGTACAACTGAGTCGCCAGTTTTCATGTAATTATTCTGGCGATCAGCACATTTAAGAATGTCGAGTTGCTTCCAAATTCTTTTTCTATTGTAAATTTTATGTCAACAAAGTTGTTATTAACTGTAGGTATTTTTCAACTCACATAAATATATACATGTACATATATATTCTTTAATAGATGAATTAATTACGAATATTATTGGTAATTACCACGTTTAACTAACAAACAATTACTAATCATCGTCTAAATATTCCCATGTATATGAAGATAAGGGCGTTTGAACGAAGAATATTCTTTTCGATAAGTGCTCATCAGGTTCTATATTTTTCAGTCACAAAAGTAGCCATTTCTGAGGTAGATAAAACATCATTTAGACATCTAGGATAATTGACTGTAGATTTTTTCCGAGTTATTTGTAAAATATGAATGTTAATATTAAAGTAAACATCATCAGATAACTTGTTTAGTTAAAACGTCATTTGAAAGAAATAAGATTGTTAGTCGAATGTACATAGGTTTCTCTGTATGTGGGTGGAATGTGTAATGGGATAGTGACGAAAATACAACTAGATCAAATGTTTATAGTCAAAGCTTGAATTGTCTTTAAAACGAAATCGACTAGATGAGACTTTGTAAAATGGAATGAATGCTAATCAAGATTCATCACATAGTAACAATCATAGTAGAGAGAGTTATACTCATTCGTTTAATCTTAAATAGGTTACAAAGTAAATGGAAATTAAAAGAGAAGATTGAGTGATATTCAAAATTGAAAATAACATTATTTGATTTCATGTATATAAATATAAAGTTGATTATACTTTCTTTCCTTATTTTCCTGCTTTGTGTTTAGGTGTTATATGTATTTGTATATTTCTATGAATGAATTAAGAAAAATTTATCATTCATTTCAATTTTTCATCTTTTTATGCATCATTAAATACTCATGACCTTGTTGTTTAATACAAAGTTAACTGAATTCAATTAAGCATAATTAAGAATGTATACAAGTTAATGTAAACGTGTGCAGGATATTGAATAAGATAACTAGGATGATAATTCTTAGAATTTTTATATATTTTCTTTTATATATGATGTTAGTTTTACTTGTATTTACACTTAATTTATCAAACAGATTAATTAGATTTATAAAAGCTTAAAAAGTATTTTTAGCTAAAACTTTTGACCTGAACAAGTGCAAACAAAATACTGAATAATAAAGAAAAGAATTGAATATAAAGTCAATTACTACATTTTATACATCGATTAACAGTGGAATATATGACACACGATTGTTTTATCACATCTGAGTGTATTATCAAACGCACATTCTGAATTTCATAGACTGCTAAACCTCAAATATTCTAAAATAAGTTGATAAATTCTATATCTAAGTAATTTAGTTAGCTTCAATATGTATCATCAAACATTGATAAATTGGGATCAAATTGTCCTTAGTTTGACAGCAATTTATCAATCTCTGTTTGTATATATTTATGCTAACTAAATTACTTAAGTATGTAATTATTCTGATTTATAAAATACACAAAAGATTATCATAGTGAAAATAAAATGTAAAATCATACAATTCATCATTTCACATTATCTATTTTACAACCTACAAATCATGTCATTAATCATATAAGAGAAAAAGCAGAACGATCTACATATACTTCTTATCGTCACAATAAAATAGTTCTCATCGATGATGATTGATAAAAGAAGGATTATGTAGGAAAGAGCTAAAAGATATCTTCATGTAGATAAATATTTGTATGTTAAATAATGTAAATATGTTAGGCAGGTCAATGAAAAGTACAGTTGTTTGTTGAAACTGTTATCCTTTAAATAAACATTTTTGATATGAATGACAGAAAATACTTTTTGTGGTTACGGTTTAAATTCGAATGACCGCCTAGTAATAGTCAAGTTTTTGTATGGCAGGTAATCATGATTATTCTTAAGTTTAATGAACAAACGACAATCAAACTTACTAAATTTAATGATTCATTATTTGTTCATTTGAAAACTCTACATCAATTTAATTTTGGTAAATCAGTAAAAATTAGACACCATTCATAAGTTCAGTTGATTATTGATTCATTAACCTATTCACTGGTTTCAAATCTAATCTACAAAAAATGTGAATCAATATTAATTCTTTGCTTTCTTTAGAAAGCACAATCTTATGAGAAGATTAGAAGAAGCAATACTAGTCGATGTGTATATCCATTTACCACCAGAATGAATTACATTTATCTTTTTAAATATGAAACAGACAAACGTAAAATATTAATTTTAAATTCAGTATCAGAATACTTCCAGCTTCACTGGATAAATTATGGTTTAGATTTACGATGTAAATAACCGTCTTATATATCGTTTACATATAGGAACCTCTGTATATATTGAGGACAAATCAGCATCTTATTCGTTTATCACAAAATGTCCTACCAAACGTAATAACAAATCGATGTCATTATTATATTGCAACTTCATCTTTAAAACCCTGAGATTGTTGTTGAGAATATTTGTGATCAGCTTGTTTCGACATCAATCCAATGAACATGAATAGTTTTATTTAAAACATAAATTTTGTGATAACAAACCTTTTTTTAAGTATGAATTGAAATGATTAGGCGGTAAGTATGTAGAAGATATATGACCCGGAAATTATGCATAAAATAATCTTGTCGAATATAGTTTTTCTGGAAAAAACTACAGAGGCTCGGCCGGAGGACTAACTCAAGCTTTACTTACTCACGCCTGTTACCCCTCTCGGAGGAGCATAGACCACTTACCAGATTCTCCATTCAACTCTATCCTGAGCAATCCTTTCCAGCTGTCTCCAGTTACTGTTCATCCTTTTCATGTCTGCTTCCAGCTCTCGACGCAAGGTGTTCTTTGGCCTTCCTCTTTTCCGTTGTCCAACAGGATTCCAAGTTAGTACTCAAGCTTTACTACCTCGTAAAACTAAAACCGTGTAAACATCTTCCAGCGCAGTAAATTTAACAGATTTTATCAACCAATATTGTTACCTTTCTGTTTGTATATGGTTTACAAAAGTACAAATATAGAAATTCACTGTCAGAAAAGTAAATTTGTTGCACTGCAGCAGCATTAACTTGTCCAGTTGTATTATTGTTGAAGCAACATCCAGTAGTCCTCGCTTTTATTCTTTTGTTTAGTCAAGAATGATTACCGCTGTATACTATAAAGAAACAGTTTTCTAACACTCCTTAGTTTTCAAAAGTACCCAACCAAGACATAGCATCAATTCATTCACGATTGGATGTGTACCTTGGCGATGGACACCGAATAGTACTCATCCTAAGTCGATGGTTTAATTCTGACTACCTTCAAACCAGCTGCTGCAAAGCTCGTTGTTCAAATGTTAACAATTGATCAAATATGTATATGCTGAAAAATAACACATTAAAACTGTTTGCATTATTTTAACTACGTTTGAACAAACCTTCGGTATAGCTGATAAAACGACTCTCTCTCTCTCTCTCTCTCTCTATATATATATATATATATATATATATATATATATATATATATATATATTCCAACATACATGAGTTGTTGGCTTGCATTATAATACAACCTAAACGCCATGAACACCTTAATGAATAGATGAAGGTGACTAGAATAAATACAAATGAATGAGTCAAATCATCTTTCACACTAAACAATCTTTCATTTTTAGACCTGTCAAAATTTTTTCCAATAGAATTTTATAATTATAGCATGATTTAATCAACTCAATTGTCCGAATTCTTTAGAAAACTATTCATGTGTGAACAATTTAATAAGTGTGAATAGTGACTTTATTTGACTAGAGGACAATTGAATTTTTCTTCATAATACAATCATATGAATAGTTCATAAATCTGAATAATAATTCACTATCACCCTTGTCTCGTCTATGCATAGGACTTGATTAATTCACTCTCAGTAAAGTTAAATAAAATTATATATTCTCAGATAAACATAAATTGTTGTCCTATCATAAGGTGCATCGAATAGTTTTCTGTTGTACGCTAATGATATTCTTGACTATCCGTTGAGGATTTTAGTTAAAATGACTAAATGTTTTCAAGTGGCTCAGAGGCCTTCAAATATATTGGTAGTTGTGATCAAGATTATTTTATAGCGATACTTGAACGATCCACGGTTGATGTCTACAAATTTCTGACTATGTTTTAGCCAACTAAATTCTGTCACAAATGATCGTAGCTATTTTTATTAGTTTTATAAAGATCCGAAATACTATGTCACAAAGAACTGTCGTTTATCAACACTCGTAATCACGCTACCTATTAAAATTTTTGTTCCTATTTGACTTGGATCAGATAACCGGGAAAGACTTCATCATTTTATTATCGTAGGAGACTCTTAAACAGTGTGTTTCAAAGACTTTATTAGGGATTCAGTCAAGGGTCTTCAGGTTTCAAGGAGAACGCTTAGCCAGTAGACCAATAAGCTAACATCCAACGATTTGTATTTCTAACTATATTTAGTTTACACTCTACTTGCGTGACCTTACCCATTGTTGTTGACAAGTAATTGCCCTACACCCAATACAGTCCAACTCTACTAGTCACATCTTCTTACTAGAATTCCAGAAATTACAACCTAAAATTTGTCACTAGTGAGCTAATATTAACTGGATGTTGCGGAAATTGTTGATTTAAATTCAATATAACTAATCAACTTAAGTTGGAAACCATTAAAAATCAATAATTACTGGATATCTGTCTTATCCTAGTACAGGGCATCTCAGAAGTTTGCATTCACGAGTATAACTTCAGGAATTGGATTCGATTCCCAAGATGTTTCGTTAACATTATATGATTAATCTGTATATTCAAGATGTCTAGTAACCATAAAATATGATAGAATGTAACATTTTCATCAAAAATGAGAAATTCTTTTCTATAATGAGTTACTTTTATCTTTGAAACTTCTTGTCATGCTACTTTCAACTCTATAAGCAGAACAAAAGACAAACCAGAATATATTTTACAAAAAAATTTAGGATTGCCAAATAACTGTAACATAAATATAAAATAAACACATAAATTAATGTTCTACATTTCTTTATTACTTGGAAATAATGACAAGAAAATGTGTGAACTAATTGAATTAGGATAAATGAAAAATAGTTACGAAAAAAGGAAAGTAAAATGATAATTTTTGAAAGAAAAAAATCAGAGAAAAACCAAAAACAGTTGAATGAGAAAAAAAACTAAACAAAAATAACAATAAATTAATGTTAACCTTATTTTAAAGATTAGAAAAAAAATACAATAATTTTTGTTACTTTATAAGGAATAGAAAATTTAATAAAGAGATAAACATTATGATTGTGGAGGGGGGAGAATTTTTATTTGAGGATATAAATGTTTATTAAGTTACAAATAGTAAATAGTACATTTACAATCTAGAATTATAGTTAATTTTGTCATTATTTTATGAAATTCGATATATGACTAGAATATGAAATGGAATTACCTAGATTATGTTCTAATAATTCAATGGATATTGAAATGGTAATCATTTGTAGAACTTAAGGTGATAATAATTATCCCTAAAATTGTTTACAAAAGTATTTTCAATTAACAAGTGCACTTCTATGTTAAATGATACTCTACATAAAATGTATTTATTAATCATTCATTCATTCATTCATTGGAAAGAGGGGGTGATCGTAGTATACAGAATTGTCACCGATTACAGACTAGTATTCCACTGACTTGTCCTATTATAAAGTTGATTATTACTTATGCCATAAAAAATTTGTTCAGTGAATCTTACTTATATAATAAGCCAATTCTAGTTACCTTCGGTTATATTTACCACTTTACATGTATAGTAGGTGGCACCTACTATGGAAGAGCAGAGAGGGTATCACCTACAAAAATCTCGGGACATATTTAGAAGAATTTAAAATTAAGAAGTTCTAGATTAATTATAAGTACAATCAAAAGACCTATCATGGAAGTAGATCTCTCAATGAATCCTAGTGTTGCCTTCCGAGCAAAGGGTAGGCAGAAAATTAATACATTGATACGTGACATACAGTTGTCTACTCCTCCCCCATCCGCCTAGATTTCTCTTCTGTAGAATAAGGTGGTAGTTTACCCTACTAGTAACTACTAATTACCTCAGTCGACCACAGAATTTTCAGAACATTAAAAAGGATCATGCAGTTTTACTACAATTATTCTTTCAAAACTAATTGATTTTACAGTACTAAACAACCAAGTGTTCTATTAATCCCGTTAGATCACGCTTGAAACAGTGTTTTAAAAATAAATTACTAAAATGCTAATTAGTGAGTTTGATATTAAGATAATTTTCATAATACTCACATGTATAATTTCAAACAAATTTTTTATCTGTTGTTTGTACTTGTCAAAGACTGACATTTATTTGATACCACCAGCTAACACAAAACACTAGGTAGCTGTTTCATTCCGTTATGAGACTAATTAGGAGTTAATGCAATTTGACATAATCAAGGAATTGAGTTCGAGTTTAAATTCATCCAGCAGTCAGTATCGTCTCAGTAGTGACGAAACTCAGGAGATAATTTCCCGAACATTAACTATCAATAAATTATAACTAGGAGATATTTATAATTATGCACTAATTATTTTAAATTTGTTATATGAAGAGAGCTCTGGTAAATAACTACTGTTTTAATGACATCAAAGAATAACAATTAACTGATTGTTTGGAAACGAATACAGTAGGTTGGATAACCTATGAGTAGTGACCAATAATATGCTCGTTTATTTCATATCTAATTACATATCTAATTCTATCTCTCAAGTGCAGATTAGACCAAAAGCTCAAATTCACATCTCAAAAGTCATGTTAGGCATTTAGAGGTAATCCGCATAAAGTTCTACTTGCTCTAATTTTTGTGCATTCCGATATATTCGGTATGATTTGAAACTGTATCACTCTGTTTCATAGTGGTTTTACGCTACTACACAGGTAAACATCTACGTATCAAGAATGGAATTCAAAATAAACGATAATTTTATTTCGTCTAGATTTTAAACAACAAACAGAACTTCATAATCTCATCACTTGAACTATGTCTTTTTCATGAATGTATATTCATCTACTATAAAATAATATAAAATATCAATTTAAAATTCTGAAAAATTTTACCTAATAAATTCTTATTACTCAATACTGTATGATTGTCTTTTTTTTCTTCTTATCTTTACTTAGATGATTTTGAGTAATTCAATTTTATCTGTTAAATAGTAATTCTTTTTTATAATTACTAATCAACATATAAAACTGAGATATTCCATTTTACTGAAGTAGTTGAAAACTTATTCACTCATAGTTAAATTTCTCAGACACTTCTATTCTCAAGTTAATTAATTCATTGCATTACTAAAGTCTAATATAATATTTAATCAAAATGTACTGGCTGTTTCTTTTTTCTTCTTGAAATAGACTAAAAAACAGCTCTCTTTACAGCTGAACAAATTTGTCTTACCATTTTGGGGGAATAATAATTATTATTATTCATATTATTCGTATTATTAGTATAGTCAATTTTCATAGAAAATAGGAATGAAGATAATACTGAAAACAAAAATGTGCCTTTTCCCCCTCCCCCTACCCTTCCATGCTTTCAATGAAAACATTTGTTTTATTTGAGAAATCGACTAATTCAGACCTTAAAAGCCAATAGAAATTAAGCTGATATTCTCTCTCCTTGTATTTGATTTCCTTAGTTTTATAATTTTCATGTAGGTGAGTAAAATATTTCACATATTCTATTTGTTGTTAGTTGTATGTTAAATGGTATACAATGCAAGTTATAGGCATAACGTCTAACTGCGTAAATTTTGAGCACGCGCTTGAAAGAGCAAATAGCATAATATCTTTTTGTACTATGATAGATAGACATAACAATTTTGTGGGCAGATTATACATTACAATAAACCTGATTGTTCCGATTTTTGTATTTTGATCTTTTTTTTAAATATATTTAAAAGTATTTTCCACCTCCTCAAGGGCAGAATAATAGAGAATATGATTTGTTGTTAAATATTTAGACTCCCCTATTAGTTTTTTTAGAAGTAAATACAAGAGATCAAGTACGAGTACAGAATACACGATAACAGGGATTGTCTACTCACAAGTACTTTTTATCGTTTTACTGTAATGTAGTAATCATTTATTCTCCCTGTTGTCCACAATTTTAAATATTCACAAAAGGCATATTAAATACACTTATTATTGTTGTTGTTGTTCTGATGGTATATTTTATTTTGGTTAAATAACTTAGCATATTCTAAGTCCATAGTAGTAAACAATTTGCATTGATTGCGTTTTTCTTCATAATTCACATAATATTTTGAGAACATACCAACTGATTGATTACTTTAACAAATCATAATATGGAGATAAATTGTAATGAAAATGACAATGAATCAAGTAAGTATTAATTATTATTCAAATCACGTGATAAATTTATTAGTTTAGTCACTTTATATCATCATCATGTTTACATCAAAAATGACATAAGTTACCTTAACTAAGAACCGTTAGAACATTCATATATCAGTAGTTCATTTTGTCTATTGAAAATTGCGTTTTGAGTAGAAAAGTAATGAAAGTTCCTTAGTAACGAATATTGTGCAATGCATTTATTTAACCAACTTTATATAATTTATTAAGCATAGCTTTTGTCTGCTTTAAATATAATGTTAAGGTTATAACTTTTACTTCAAACGAACTAATGCAATGTGGTAGTTGCTGTGAAACTTGTAAATAAAATTTTAATTCGGCTATTTATTTATTGCAATAAGATGAATTGTCAAGTACTAATTTCATGAGGTTAATAAAGAACTTTCAGCACATTTTAATTTATGTTACTTTATCACCTATAAAGATATTATGTACAGCATAAGGAAAATAAAAGGATAGGTCATTCAATTACTGATTGTTTATGAAACTGTCCATTTTCTAATAAAAATTCATCATAGATTAAGGTCATCCCTACAGTTTCCGACTGTTCGTCCAAATCTACTATATTTAGCATTTTCCATCACTTTACCGTCTATTTAGTGAATGTTACTGAATATTACAGCCTATTTTTGACTTAAGTGATTCGTTCTAGGCTACAAAGGGATAATTCATAACTATCTACTATAAAAATATGCATATAGTGTAGCCCAAAATGCAACTTGAAGGATACAAATGAAGTAAAAGTTGGAACTTGGGATGAGACCTATATGAAAAACTGTACTCTAGTATGAAACACTCATATCGTAAATGAGTGAGAAAACCTAAACCGTTGGATATGAGAACATCTAGTAAATATTGAAAATGTTTCAGATAACCTCAATCAAATTATGTTTATTCTCTTAGCTGTTATGATGAGCAAATGAAATTCGGTATAGCAGACATATATGCTTTTACTACAATCTGTCAAGAATAATAAAGTAAATGCTACGTTAACAAATTTGAGTTGAACCAAAATTATTTTTCCCGAATGGTTTACCACAATGAAGTATGCAAATAAACTACTTAACAAGCTAAATTCCCAACCTAAATTTATTCATTATCCCTGTTTTAAACTATACGTTTATCTTCAGTAGTATGCTACCTATTAAAAAAATTGTCATAACTATGAAAATTACAAAATATACGAATAAGTCTATGTGTGATGTTTAATAAGTTGGAAACAAATACCTTATTATGTAAACTGTTAATCTCCTCATAATAATGAATTATATACGCAACTAATATTTCGCTGGCTAACCGTAGCGTAAAATTTCACTCCAGCACTCATCATTGATGATTCGATACAACAGAAATAAAAAGTGTGGCGAATCTAATTTTAAAAGCGATATATGTTCTGAAAGTTCCCCTTGATATTACAGAATTTTGTATACTCCTTTCACAATGAAGAATACCTAGACTTCGGAAAATAGTTTTAATGGATACTAATAGCCACTATCTAAACGATAGTTTGTTAAATAACTAATCTACTAAATAATGTAATACATAACAAATAGTTTTTGACCATGCATGCCTACATTCTAATACTGGTAGATTTAATTAATTCACAAAATTTAATCATACGGCTCTAAATGATAAAAAATATAGATATTTTGATCACATGTTATCATAAGTTCATCACGTAGCTGACTGCAGAGTTGACGTTGTTGCGAAAACCTACAATGGTAACTTCATTATTACTGTAACATAATGACTTGGAGAACATATGTTAGACATAACTATGATTAATTCAAATGAAAGTAGAATAGAAATGTTTCATGATCACTAAATTCCTAATTGATTACACTACATTTGTTTGGACTAAAGTCTTGTAAAATCCGAAACGTGCAACGTATGTGCATATACATTCTAAGTTTCTGCCACTAATCATTTCGTTAATTTTCTAGAGAAAACCACTAGAAGTTAACTAGTACTCAAGGTATGTCGCCTTCTAGTCAGTTACATTTCAGCGGTACTTTTGAACTAGTGAGTCTTAATTTAAATTTCCTTACATAAAGCTTTTAATATTTATAGTTAATATGAAGAAATTATTCAGCCTGTAGTAATATCGCCTATGTTAATTCACTGAGTTACATCATGATAGATTCGAATTGACACTAAAACAAAAACTAAAAAATTAAGCTACACAAATAATACTTTATTAGTTACTGGGAGAAATTTTAGATGACACTTATACTTTTATTTAATGTATATGCATTATGTAAAACTTTCAATCGAATACAATTGATCAGTATTATTCATAAGTATTTTTTTTCATTAAAACACTACAACATCTAGAAGTAACAAGATAAATGACTACAGATTACAACACTGAAATTAAATTAAATATTGTTTTAACATGGAAACAAGACAACTTCATAGGAATAAAAACACATAACCAACAGTCAGTTGTAAACAACAGTGTATCGATCAAAATTATTAGAAGATTAAATTTGTTATGACTAATATACTTCAGAAAAGATATTTTCATTTAAACCAACCGATATAAGCCTTTTGTTTATTAAGTTTGTTCTAAGTTAATGAATAGAGATGTTTACAGTAATACTTATATTCACAACACTCTTAAGGATTTCATTAAGCTTACACTAAGGTAATAACTAATATGTTGAAAACTAACTGAATTTATGACTCAATGGCCTTGTAATAAAGTTTATTAAATTAGTCGAAATGATTCTATTCACACAATCTTTCTATATTCAAATGCTCAAACCACCCGCTGATCAACTTGCTTCTGTGTTACTAAGTCAGCTAGTATTACTACTAGCTATTACCATTATTATTCACGGTCTACTAATCATATAATTAAGAATATCGCCAAAAATATTTTATTAAGCAAAATAAACGAATAAAAGTATTTGAACGAATAAGCATTTTTGTCAGGCTATCTTTTGTTTAAATGAACAGGAGATGATAGTGTAAGATCTAGTAACCGATAAGTAGCAATAATGAAAACAAAAAGATGACAAATTCATCACTTAAATGTTTATTTGATGGATTAACTTAAGTAGATTATTAAAAACTAAATATTTTTTTCATTGGAATATTATATCCAGTCATGATATAAAGTTTGCATGAAGTTTTACACCTGCTTATGCATGAAGGATTAATAGAGGAATTCAACTAAAAAGGTGATAATTTAATTGGTGACAAGCTATTTATTAATCAATATTCCATGTATCATATACATTTAGTAAACGATTATCGTTACTATTGTAAAAAGCTGCATCACGTGATCCATTACATTTGTACTAAAATAGCTAATTGAATTAAGTTGCTTTTGTGGAGACTGGTATTACTTTTCAAGTTGAGTGGATTTGTCACAGATTGATGTTAGTTGGGAACCACGGAAAACCAGAATGCGAAACTGCTGATGAGTCCCATACAAGAACAAAACAACTATATATTGCTTCCTATTTTTCAGTGATTATCTAACTCAGACCAATTGGTGATGTCAATTTCAAATCCAGTAGTCTCCACAACAACCAACTGGAATGAAATTTTCAGTGAATGTAATAATTTGATTAAAAGATTAGATTTTGTAACGTAAAGTTCATATTCTGTACTTTTACTTTTAAATAAATTTAAGTAATATAGCATGATATAACGCGAATTCAACCAGAAATCATCATCCGCCATATTTCTTTATCCAAGCAACTAAATAAATAACTTTTAATAACTTTCTAGCACTTTTAAAATTGTAACTTTGAATTAAATTAACTTTCTCAGTACAATGCAGCATTGAATAACTATGGTTAAATAACTTGAAGACACGTAATAAAACAGGAAATCAGGATGTTTTTTATAATTTTCTGTTCACTCAAATAGTTTTTAAATGAAAATGGTATTCATAGCATTAATTATGTTAGCAGCTATGTGCTTTAGTACCCTACATCTCGTGTTTATTAAACAGACAATATAAACCTTTTTTGAAAACAAACATACTCGTTAGTAAATTAAGAGCTAACAGAAGACATTTCTATTAAGCGTTCTACAGGCGATGTCCGTAGAACGTATAATTTGTGTATTAATATTAGTAAGTGTGTCACGAACAAGTGACATACTGCTGAAATTATACAACTATTTCATTTTCAAAGTGAAATGGTAGTAAATATGTCAAGATTATAAGATCATTAAGGTTTGATCTAAAGAATTTCAAATATATGATAGACCTAAAATAACTGACATTGTACAGTGTGATCAACTGTGATAGAAATATGTGTGAATAAATAAAATGTACTACTGAGGGTAAATGAACTTTATCAATATTGACCTAGGCTAACACAACACTCTTATCAGATTTAATAATTTATCATCTGTACACATATTATTGATTTTAGAAATATCTAAATTCTTGATAATTTTGCTGTAATCATGATTCTTGTCTTCACTAAATAACCATTTAGAAAAGTATGTAATGAATACTAACTTAAACCACTTTAGACAACTAAACAAGACTTGTATTTCATTGTCTTCAAGAATATCTGGAATCAATAACGTTTGGACAATCGTGAACTGATTATATCGATTCAAAATAACCTTGTGTATTCTTTAAAATAACTATTTTGAATTCCATCTCAGAAATTCTAATGAGTAACTGTAAAGTGGTATTCTGATATATAAAGATTATTACTTCTAAACTAAGGTGATTTTGTGGTGGTAACTCACTAGTGGTTAACTTAAGGATATTCCGAAAGTTCTGGTAGGAAGCCGCGGCTGTCGGGAATGAGACAGTTATCACCAATGACAATTGATGCTTGTAGCATTATATCACAAATTGGTGGAAGTGAGAATTTTACCATTGGACACCAGCTGAACAGCGGTGCAGCTTAGTGGAGGGAGGGATATTGTTCGCCAATTCGAAGGCATTGGGTTTGACTCCCTGGAGAAGTCAAAAGTACGCCCTTAGTGAACGCTGAAAATTTTAAGCATTTTAGAACAACTAGTTGTTTTGTCCTTGTAGAGCAAAGATCAAATCTATAAACTTAAGTGATTCAGGTTCCACTAATAAGGAGTATCAGGTAGCATTTATACAAATTATTTACGTGAATAAAACGTGGTACAATATTGAAGAATGGTATTGTAGTTAATACATTAGAAATAAAATAAAGTAACTTATATTAATGCGAAATGTTTGGATATAAAGTAGTAACTGAATTATTTCAAAGTTGATCCATCTGAACTGTATTATGATATTCACCACTGAAGTGTTCATTGTCAAACACAAAAGAATTATTACTTCATAAATGACAATGTTGATAACAAATATTCTCTTGTGAATAGTCTACATTGCTTTACCTCTTAATAAAGTACTGATACTGTGTAGTTAAATGGAAAACTTATAGTTACCATGACTGAAGTATTTGTGATACTTAAGGATAACTTAAGCTCTTCTTAAGTAATTAAATGTAGTGATCAAAATGAGGTATATTAAAAGAATTGTTGTTGTAATTTATGGTCTAGAAGAAATGAAGTATTCACACTCATAGGCACATCAATTCATTACATATATTCTACTGTTTTACCAAACTCACTTCCCATCATGCTTTTCAGTGATCGAAATTGGCTTAATTTCTATGCAATACAATGTCGATTTTCTGTTGTTAAGTTGAGACAATAAAGACATCAATAACTGAACGAACTCATTTTGTTCAAAATGTTCTAACTAGTCAACAATTAATTTCTTGTAAATTGAAGCTCTTTCAACACAGTGAATAATAACGTTTTCTGATGCTTTCGAGCAAATTTATATACAAGGTGATTTCATGTTGTCTACTATAGTCAAATTCTGTTATCTTTCAACTGACTATAAGAGACCATGATCACCTGATCAGATAATCTGTTGTTCTTAAGTAATCTTATTTTATTCACATACAGGTTCTCTACAATACACTAACAATAATTTAATCAACAGAACTGATCTGTTTAATTCAAATGAAAGATTTATTTCAAATAATTATGAAGATTATGACGAAAGTAATAAATTAAGTGATATTTCATCATATAGGGAATCAACTAATATGAACATACAACATTCACATTTTAGTGAAATACAAAATAGTAAAACATTAAACAGCAGTACAGGAAATTCCCAGACTAATAATAATATATCTATGCAATTTACAGATAATATTATTAATCCATTGGTTCCATCTGAAAAAGATAAATCAGTTGTATCTTCAACACCAGTAAATCAATTTACTATCCCGTCTTTGTTTCAACCAACTATAGGAACAAACGATATTTTCAATTTTTCATCTTTACTGTCTAATTCTACGCTATGGTTATCTCATTTAATGAAGAATAATCAGTTATCCTTCCCTTCATTTACTTATCCAGTCATATGGGCAAATACTAGTTCAAATATTAATCATTTTACAGAGGAAACGACAAGTTCCAATTGGAATTGTGATTTTAAAAATATTAAAAATGTTTCAGAAAATGATCATCTTGGTATAAAATTTTCAGATAATGATATGCAACCATTTTCTGAGCGAGCATTTAATTCACTTATGATTAAAAAGCCTTCAGCACACATTGATCTTACAACAGAACACCATAATATAAATGAAAAAAAGGCATATGGTTGTTCAGATTCATATCAATTATCAAAATCTAACTTATCCTTAAAACACTCTATAACTGATGAAATGAATGAATTCACAGAAAAACTTCGCGACATTAAACGTGTCAATCATAACGGATTGTATTGTATTGTTTGTGGTGATATCAGCAGTGGTAAACACTATGGTATTTTAGCATGCAATGGTTGTAGTGGCTTTTTTAAACGTTCTGTTAGAAGAAAACTTATTTACAGGTATGTAAATTTTGTGCAGAACAAAAATGCTTATGAATGCTATTTTCACTCTTCTTGAACTTTACTAATACTGTGAATTATTAACATTTATTCTCATGGTTCATTTCGTTGGAGAGGTATCTTACGGTAAATGTGAACAAGTTATGTGCAGTGATAATTTCTATTGGTTCTACATTGCTTAAATTATTCAATTAAGAAAATCCAGTTGGTACATATCACTAGAAGCATTAAGTCATTTATATCGATAATTTTCCCAACTCCACATGTAAATTCCAAATACCGACTTCAATCTATATTCTTATTATATGATTACTTCTTGTTTTTTTATGTCATATGTGCAGATTTATATATTTACTAACACCTTTTGAAAATTTGACAGTATCTATGTTAACATCATTAGATAACATCACGACAACAGAATACATTACATAGAGACCTATCTGTATTAGTGATAATTCGATTTCAAAAATATGTATAGAGGAGTAATTTAATGAATCTCTTAAGTAAGAATACTATCATGATTGCGTCTGTTTGTTATTAAGTACTGAATATATGAGTTAAGACTTAGTAACCACCTTTTTCTTTCCTTTATTAATTTTTTCCTACAGATGTCAAGCTGGTAATGGTCTATGTATTATTGACAAGGCCCACAGAAATCAGTGTCAAGCATGCCGACTGAAAAAATGTATGCGCATGGGAATGAATAAAGATGGTGAGTCTGTTATGAAGTATTATTCTGAAATATAATAGTTGAAAAATATAACTGTCATAATCTAACTTATGACGATCATTGAATCTATACTGTTTTTTATACTTGTCTTAGGATACTAAGTGGGAAAAATGAATTTATGGCTACTGAAATACTGAGAACGTTTGATAGTCTCTAGGTAACAAACTACTACTGTTTACGATGTTAAAATATTAGTCATACTACACCATTCTCTAAGTATCAATAATAGTTCCAACATTTTACCGACATGACTGCTAATTGCCGTTATGATGGAATAAAAAAACCATCGATTTTCAACTCTTTCACTTTGTAACAATAGTTGTAACTTATTGCTCTGTAACTCACCTAGGACCATGATGTAATCAACTAAACTTCAAAAAGGTAAATGCTAACTAAATTTTTATGTCACTTTCATCAATATATTGTAACTTACCATTCAACTAATTATTTACTACTATGTAAACTAACATTAGAACAAGATTTAAAATATGAAGGATACTAGTATTGTAGTTTGTTCAATCAAATTATATCTGTTTGATAGTAGCATTTCGTGATTCTGTTATGACGCAAGATATTGGGTGATTGGATGGCCGAGTGCCAATTGCTAGTGCCTAGTTGGTTATTGCGCGTCTGCCCTCTGCCCACTTAGTCCCAATCCGAAATAAGAAGAATGCGAGCCAATAGATCAGCCAGACAGAATCATATTATATTTCAAGCATTCTTTTATATATACATAAAGTCAGACCACCCAACAAACCAATTAGAAAATTAACATGAATACAAAACGAGGGAAATAGTGGTAGTGAATAGGGACAACTTGTACACAACTAATTAACTATGGTCCATAATAAGAGACAATATAATAACAGTAATTATGCTAACCGGGAGGATAGGGCAAGCGGAGCGTAAAAATAGTAGAAACAAAATGTTTACATTACAGATAGTTCGAATAAATGAAATAGTGTTCGAAACCACAGTTCTGAAAGTTTGTTACACTTCTTTGTGGTCCGACCTAACAGATTCACAGAATTAGCTATCTTTAATTATGAAACGTAGTGACGGTGTTCGCAATATAGTAGTAATGATCATAAATCGAAACGTTACACAATAGGGACTTATTGAGGAAATGATCTAATAGAACAGAAAAAAACAGTTTTGATTGAATTCATTGCTATTTACACAAGAAAATATACAATACTAATAAATGTCAATTTGGTATCACGAAATAGTCTGAATTAGACAACCACCAATTACCTGGAAGCACTGGACAGATGTTTTGTTTTGGTATGGAATTCCTTAGCAGTGAGCATTCATGACCCTGTCGCCGATCGAACCTAGGTCTGTCTGGCTCGACGGCGAACGCTTTGCGATTAGATCACTGAGTCGGCTCTAAACGGTTGATATTTCTACTTCAATCAATTCTTGATACGTTTGCGCTACCTTACCCACTGTCATCGGTGGGTAACTGCCTTACACCCAACACAATTGAACTATACTAGTCACCTAATTATAACGAAACAATGTGCAAGATAACGCTTCTAATAAAATTTTGTACTTGTTTTAGCTGTTCAGAATGAACGTCAACCAAGAAAAGGTTCTCACTTTAACATTCAAACTAATCTGATGTCAACCAAACATCATGGATTAGGTATACTCCATTCACCAAGTAACAAATCGTTTAGTTCAATTCCTGACAATAATCAACTGACTAATGACAAGCCGTTTGAGGAACCAAACAGTATACATAAAGATAGTTCGAATAACAGTATCTCTTCTGAATATACGCAAATTAATGAAAACAGCCTTTCAGAAAATATTAATACTTATGAAAATATACTCAAAAACGATTCAGATTGGTTTCAAACAGACACTTCTAAGTATCATAGCCACATTTTGAAGCGTTCACACTCATTACAACAGAAAAAGCTTTCAAATAGAAAACTAGCCAATAAAACGGGAGTTTTAAATGAACCGAAATATGTTGATACATCTAATTGCCATTATTACCAGGAGGAAGAAAATTTACCATTTGATCTTACTAGTAGTGTTCAACCGAGTAAGATACCTTTCACTATTGGAACTACAAGCGCTTTCTCATCTATATCATCATTTTCTCTCACAAACGGTACGACAAGTCATCAATTATTTGGTGCAAAACATTTTCAAACAATCAATTCATCACCATCACAGCTAATGAATGCAACAATGCACAATTTAGATAATAATTGTTCAATTCCTTCATCGTCTGTATATTCAGATTACAAAATGCAAAAATTGTACTCACATTTATTAAATATTTTCAATTTATCTAAAAGTATCAACAAAATTACAAATGAGAAAATCACTAATGCAAACGTATATGATGTAACTGATAATGTTGCTGGAAAGTCTTTTGAATATATAAAAAGTTTACCAATTAATAAATTAAAACAGACTTCAGAAAACTTTGCTGATCACACTGGGAATACAGAAACTACTTTACGCTTCACCTAACATTTTAAATAACCATCATAACACTAATTTAAATGACAATAAGTTATGATGTCAACGAAATTTTTAAATCGTATTATTTCCCTACAAACAATACTTCTACATTAACTTCAGTTGACTCTTTTATACCTCACTATAACTCTTTTCATTTTCCAAATAGTATTATTAAAGATGATGCTAATTCATTATTATGTTGTGAAACAGAAAATAATGATTCAACAGAATCAGATAAACAAAACAAAAGTAAGTGTGAAATTACCTTAAATTGCTTAATTAGTAAATCATTTTTATATTACACATAATTTAGGTCTTTGTCGAAGTCAATATCATCTTTGTTAGAAAAGATATGCATTTATAACTTTCGATTTTGAACTATAATTCAAATACATGAAGATATTCTTGATTCATGAATAAGACTATCTAGAAATAACAGAATACTTCATTTATTTGAATTATAGTTCAACATTTATGTGTATGAACTAGTTGTAATATACAGTTTTCTAAAGGGAACTAAATCAGCCACGATTTTAACTTACAACTTATTGATTAGAAAGTAAATATGTTAGTTGACTCATCAGAGAGCCTTTTGGAGCTGTTTCATAAGAATATGGGTCTCATCAGAGGTATGTATCCATCATTCTATTAGGAAATCAATAACAAAGCTCCAAGGCTTTATAATGAATGCTCAAAGGATTAGACCATTGAGCTGACAGCCAGCAATCAACTTTCTAATTTCAATTAATTGGCGAGACATTCGCATGAGATTATCCGTAGCCATCAATCGGTAACTGCCTCATACCTAAAAATTACTAAAATTCACTGGTTAATTATTCTCAGTAAAACCCACGAATTAATTGCTTGGAAATAATTAAACAGTAAATTTTAACCAACTCAAGTATGTTGCAGTTACTCAATAATAGCGATGAACGATGTCATGGAAATATTTCGCTTATTGATTAAATTTTAAAAAGTTCACACTTGTATGCCGGTTAGGTGGTGTGATCGTCAAGCACCGATGAAGCTGTCCAAGATAGTGATGAAGGCCCAGCATTAATTCACTATGCTCAGAAAATGCAGTGTTACCAGAGACATTCTCATAAGTTTCAATCTTCTCTAGCATCTCAAAATATCCAATTTATAATTCAAATATGCTTTCGGACAGATGCAAAACTGAAGTATTCTTAGGTATAATACTCATCAATAAGTTACAGGGTTTATTTTTTTGAACAAGTGTTATTAATTACTTTATAATTCAATAATCCGCAGGCGATGCATGTAATAATATCACCTTTTTGCTTACCAGTTCACACATTTCTGTAAAGTCAAATGTGTTTGTCATTTCTATACTGAACTACATTCCCCACCAGATCCTCTCAATTTAAAACGCAAGTAACCTTTAGATCTGTTATTCAAACTATAGATTCATCCTTCAATATTGTTTACGAAATTCCAAAATCAATTTTTTTATCTATCTGATATCACAGAAATTAAAAGGATTCCCAAGTTGCATCACATATATTCATGAAAAATTTGCCACATAAATTGATCTTTTTTTCTTATTACCTAATACTATTATCTCTTCTACGAATTCTTTACTAAATTTGAAAATACACTGCTGATTTGTGCCAGGTATTAAGCTAGGTCTATCACTCTGTTTATCACTCTAGTTAGTCTACTCCTCATTACAACTGATTTGTTTTAAAATTTTACAGTTAGTTCAGTTTTGGTTACGTGCAATATACAACTGGAGAATTAGTGACAAGGAATAAGCACTGGAGAGTTTCCTACACTTACTTTAAGGCTATTCAACAATTCAAGACTGTCAGTAAATCATTAACGGTGATTAATTAGTCGATATCAGTACTTTTTACTGGCTAAATCCAATCTAAACAGTTTCTGAAAATTCCATTACTATCAAGGTAAATTTTTGAAGTTTTTAAGTCTGGTAGGGACTAACAACATATGACTGTAACAAAAAGCTTTTAAATTAGTTTACTGATTTAGCAATTTAAAAGATATCGTTTATGTCATAACACCTGATGATCGTGAGTTCAGTTTTTCCTTGGTGTACAATCCTCGGAGGTTACATACTCAATCAAAAAATGCTCTTCATCACTCGCTTTGTGGTATTAGTTTTTATGTCGTTAACTGTTTGAAGAATTATAACTTTTCTATGATATTACCAAATAAATATCAAATAAACTTTCAAACAAAATTTGATTGATACTAACAACGACATTTAAGATTTATTAATGTAATATTCTGTGCAACACATTACAACAGCTTTGTTGTACCATTGTTGTCATAACTAGTTGGTTGACTTGATAAAAATAGTAATTATTAATTGCAGTCTATCATTCACTTCGTTTTAATGGTCAAAATTTTCAATAGTGATTACGAACCTTTACTGTACAGTTTATACATAATTTACATTCATATATAGTAATATCAGTGAAATTTACTACTAACGCTTCATGATATTTGGATCTTATTTGTATATGCATATACTTTCAGTATTGATTTTTCCATTAGTACATAAACTCGATAGCACACTGCTTCAGATATCGAAATTGTAAACAGTATGTCAGCATGACGTAACGTTCAATGAGTTCCTCTAAATCAAGAGAAAATTATTTATTCTTTAAGTACATACAAGTGAATAGTGTATAATCACATACTTAATATAACAATTTGAGTTTCATTGTTTTCATTGAATATTAATTATTTTTCATTAGATTTGCTGTTTTTTTTTCTTCTAAATATTCTCATCAATCCTGTTAATATCTCTATGTTCTATATGTTACTGAAGATTATATTATTTCTTAATTTTATAGATGGAAAACTAAGTAATAATTTGTTTTTGAATAAAACACTTCAACAATTTGAAGAGTACATGAAAGCATACAATTTACAATCATCATTATTACCAACTAAATGTAATGAAATTAATAAATTCATTTCAGATTATAAATCATTAAAGAAAAATTTATATTATTTAATACAATGAATAATAATCTATCAAATGAATTGAATACTTCATTCAATTCTCTTTCACAACATAATGACAATAATCTTGAGAAACTGTCATTTATTAAAACAAATAATCCATTTCAATATTCAAATGAAAAGTTATCTCAATTAAACATTAATTCTGATAATTATACAAATATCTTCATTGAATGCATATTTCAATCAAATAATTCATTTATAAGTAATTTTGAAAATCATAATGAAATGAAAAATTTATTTTCAGAAGTATTTTATCCATTAATTAAGAAACTTATTAATTGGACAGATACAATAACAAATTTTACTAGATTATGTAAACAAGATCAGGTAAGCATTAATATGTTGAGATATTAAAAGATAAAATAAAACTGTTGTGTTAAATATGACAATTCTCACAAAACTATGTTTAAACTTTCTTTTTAACATATTCATAGTACTTAACAGGAAGGTAAATAAGACTGAATTCTATCGTAGAGCATTTATTCATTTAAGCATAAAATTATTTTTATTACTAGACTTTTTGAATGGCACCACCAGAAAAATACTTGACATTTACATCTGTACTTATAGACAATATTTTTCTGTACTGAAAATGTGAATCATATTAAGCTATCAGAGCCTTAATACGTTTTTACTCAATCCAAATTGAAATATTGTATGAAAGATGCTGATAACTTTTCTGAATAAAACAAATGAATTCTTGAGTAATAACCAAATCCCAGTGGTCTCCTTAGTGACTACACTACTTGAAGAGGATAATTTCTAAACCGTACGGTCGTGAAACCTATTAAAACACTATTTTTGATAATTCCAAGTATTCTAATATACTTAGTGTTTTCCCACTTATTTTGGTGTTACAAGAGTCAAAAGCAAACACATCGTATCAAAATATATTTATACTACTATAGTGTTAATTAATTGAAGATGGACTATGTATTTTGGAGTAGTAGTCTATGATTTATTCAGTGTAGACATGTCGTACTCGAAATAGTTGTCATTAATTGTACTGATGATAGTCACACTGATTGAATTTGGAAGTATATACTAATGGGCATGCAGTCAGAGATCCAGTAGTAATGAGCCCATCGTGACACATTAGGGATAGTGGTCGAGTCCTTAAAATCTATTGGTTATACAATGGTCTCTGGTTTTCTGTAATTTTCTACCTGAAGTTAATCAGTGATAAATAACATATACATTTTAGTTCGATATGTTCTACAATACTCAATCTAGAACTGCATTAAAGAAAAAGATTAATTCTTAATAAAACAGTGGATATAATTACTGGCAGTAAACAAAAATTAAGTTGGTATTAAAAGACTAAGTTATGATTTAACATTTATAAAGAAATTTGTTGCATGAAGTTTCATAGTATTGAGACTGTCTTAACATAATCTTAGTCTAAAAATTCTCAACAGCGTTCATCAATATGCCTATATTAGAAGCAGCTAAGAGTCTTCACTTTTGTAAAAAGTTAATCTAATGCTTCTACCAACATTAATAATTCATGATGAAAACTATTTTTACAATAAGTTATATAGTAAAATTGTGATCGATGAATCAATTTCATTGAGTCCTTAACAATTCTTTACAGATATAAACACTTGTAAATACGAATTGAATCATTTGAATGATACTTATGATTTTAATAAATACTTCTAATTTCTATTGAAGCTCATTTAACCAACAAGTAAGCTGAGATACTACTCTTTTATTGATTTTTTTCTACCATTATTGTAATCAGAAAATCTTATTTTCCCAAACATGGATGAATTTGCTTATGTTATTCTGGCTAGAAAGTCAACAACAGCAGCCTCAACAACAACGGCAACAATCAGAAAGTTTTGGAAATCAGACGAATTCTAAATACCAATTCACTGGAAACTGTTGGAATCTACCAACAGATTTATGCGAACAATATCAAAGAATTCAGGTAGAGTTAGATATTAAAAAAGTATGAATTTGTACTTTAACACCTTTATTGTTAGACAAAAGTTTATTTTTTCTATCAAAATCTCTTGTTACATTATCTATGGCGATTATATTTTTCACTCAGTCACTTATTTACTAACGTATTTTTTTAGTTTCACAAAAAGTTATACTACTCGTTAGCAGTGAGTTTTAATAACAGAATGGATGGTCAGAGTTATTGAGCTGCTTTCAAATTCGTAAATCACAGGAAAAATAAAGAGGTTACCGACTCCTTCTTGGTTGCTTATTCTAAATACTCTTCAAATGAAATCTAGCGTAGATAATTAAAGATTAGCAATATGTCTATTTAATATTCACTTTGCTAATACAATCTAAAAGTTAAATGATAAATTAAAAGGATTATTACTTTCATTAAGAAGACAGAGACATCGTTATTTTTCATGAAAACTGTACAAGTGGTAAACAAAGAGTCACAAGTAGACAAAAGAATAACGAATCATATCACAGTTTGTCAACAGAAGTACAGAATAATTGGATAACTGCTACGATACCGAAGGAATACATAACAACAGTAAACAACTATTTAAATTTTGCTGATAATCGACTCATGTATTTTACTTGGGGACTATTATAGATCAAGGAAAATCGGACATATATTTTGTTTCGGGTATTTGGATCCTCAGCAAAGTGTACGTTTGACCAAATCAGGAGTTTATCAATCGTGGTTTACTTCTCGGAAATCTCATATTAAGATCAAACAGGCGTCTAGTTTCTCTTGGTTTACAATCGTATCCGATAGCGAACAAGTGATGACAAATAGACATAACAAAGGAAAACAAGTCTCCATGAAAACACCATGAATTATATAATGTTTCTAAACTTATTATCACAAAGTTCAGTGTTTTCCAATTATTTGGCAGAAAGGTGATACATTCTACATTGTATTGCTTTTACATTAACTACACATTAACTGTATAAGCGTCATTTAAATACTAAAATGCAAACACTGCAATAATAAAACAATAATGGACAAATCTTCGATGCTAGCATATGTTGTAGACGGAATCTTATATTAACTAATATATGATAAAATAACTTGCCATACAAATCAAATAAATAACATATGTATGATCACATCAGCTAGCTAAGTAGTAGTAGTATATATATATATTCTGATAGTCGTACAGAATTCATATCAAATTTACAGTGATGTTAAGATTGTTACAGGGAATAAGAGTAGGTAATGTGTTTATTTTATGTGAACTGTTATTACAACGTTGTTAAAAATGTGAAGCATGTATAAGCAGAATGCTTGCTGATTAAAGACTTGTCTAAGCAATCAAAAGTGTAAGTTTATAGTTGTCTTTAATATATATTGCGTGGGTGTAAATAGTAAGTATCAGAGATGCAAAGTTGTCAGCGTATTAGAATAGTCTATGTCTCATAGAAAGCATTAATTTCCAACTAATAAGAAGACTACTTTGAATTGTCACATTATTAAATTCTAATAACAGCTGACACAAACGTAGAGTGGAAAGAAAAAGTTTTAAATGTTTTAGTTCAATATATTCACCACGGAATTTATTTATGAAGACAATTGATCATGCTTTTATGCTATAATCAATATTTCTCTAACAAACTTTATTAAATTTATGAAACAGTGCACTACCTGATTTTAAATGGGCGTATAAGCAAGGTTTGTTTGGAGTATGAAATTCGATTAAAAGAGTTCCTCCCCCTCCCTCCTAAACGTTAAATAGTAACAATAACAAATCACACTCTATTAAACGCTTGAAAACTTTTCATTTTCATTTTCATTTTTCCATAAACACAAATGAAATCGGTTAGTAACTGCTTGAACTATAAATCTATTTTTATTAAGATTATTTGAAACCACATTCTATTTTGCCTTTGATCTTTAGATAATTTATCGCAGAACATCCCTAGAAATTAGTAGATCGAAACAAACTTTTCGTTAAGCATCACTCATGGAACTTTACATACGGCAATATTCTCAGTGATAGATTGTAGATTATAGAATTTCTCTGGAGTACGAAGTTAGATGCATTCAAAACACTATGAAGTACATTTTTGCATGAAGTGGAATCAAGATAACATTTTATTAATAATTTGACTATTGATTTTTACTTAAATCTATAGTAATCAGTAAAATAACTTAATTGTGACTGACATTATTACTCTAAAAACAATTTAGTTGTCATTTTATGATTTGGATGACTAGTTTAATACAATGAATTTGAACTGTATGATTTATTAAATTGTCAATCATAAATCAGATCGGATCACCGTTTTAACGGTTATTTTACAGAAAATAAACAATACAATTGGTTCTAGCATAAAGCTATAGCAACTAGTTTTTTTCAGTATATAAATTTATTTGTGAGACACAAACTGTTTACAAGGTACTTAAAAATGTCAACTTACGTTAAAAGTTGATATTGTATCGTTAAATGCTAACATTTCTATAAGGTAGTAAGTATGTAGACCTACATTAATCTTCGATATAATTCAGTTGAGATCTAAAGACAAAGCATATCTGATAACATAATATACAAGAATCCTGATAGATCAATAGTGCACGTAAAGTCCTAATAAAATAATATTGAAGGTTGTGAAATTCAAATGCAAATAGTTCAATTCTCTTACTAATAAACTGATGAATGCTATGCACTGTATGTTGTGTTAATTACTACATGCAAAATAAGTCTGTTGTAATCTACCTTATTCAACTGTCTATCTTGTGATAAGTACATTAATTTATTATTAGATTGCAAGTAAATATTTTGTAATCACTAGCCTGATACAATGAACTTTATAGTTTAAAGTTGATTTTATGTCAAGTTAGGATTGTATTTATCTGTTTATTGGTGTTATTTTGTTTGAATTGATTATATTACCAATCCCATCTATCTTTTTTATAATTTCACTAGCCTGATGTAACCGAACTAAACTTGTTAAAATTGATGCTTCTCTTCAATGTCGATAATATAGAAATGCCAAATTATGAAACTAGTCGATTATATTCAAAAACAGTTACGGTTACAATTAACTCAATACGAATGGATTACTCATCCAAATAATGTTTTAAGGTAAGGGATGTTTCCGATGATATATCATTGAATGTTGTTACCTACTTACTGGTTCGAGGGCCTATGTTTTACGTGGAGTAACAGAGATTGATTGATTAATTGATTGTTACCTAGTTGAAGTGATGCCAAACTACCCTGTCTCTTTTATTTACATGTATGAAGTCGCCCACAATTATCAAAAAAGGAAATGTAAAACACATGTAACTGGCAAGTTTTTATTATTCTATTTTCAGAGTTACAATGTGAACATAAAGTATAATTAGAATGTATTTAGATATTCCTGTTAATTTAATAAGGACTGAACTTGATCAATCTCTGTCGCTATATGCGCATCTTGAGAGGATTACCTCGATATAGCCATAATTCACAAGTATTATTTAAGTTGGATTGTGGTTGGTAGGTACATCTAGCTGATGAATCCCAAGTAGGACGAAACGCGATTCCAGCATTTAACTTGTCAATTATAATCCAATCCAAGTGAACGAGACGTACTCAGAATGATGCTTTAATATTGTCTAAATTACAACCGAATTCTTCATTTAAAAATGTTTATCACAGGTTCATTGTCATGTTGTTAATTTATGATAATGAGTAAAGTTTTATCTACAGTTCAACTGTAATAAATCATTCTAATCATTTACTGTCTAGTGCGTAGATACGAATTATCTACTTAGTTAATAGTACTTTGAATAATATTGAATAATCTAGTGTAACTTACTTTTCGCAAAATTTTGCCACTCAAGACCAGATACTAGTTTAACCACTTCAGAAATATAAGAGTAATACTGAGTATTGTGAAACTTATGTTGTATTAAGAATAAATCATTTTACTTGAACTAAGAAAATTCTGATATCAATTTTAGTTACTCTTTCATTAGTTCTACATCTTTAAAGGTTGCATTTACTGTCACCTTTGATATTCCACTGGTTTGTTCCCTACACTGCCTCATTTAAATCCTATCAATTAAGACGTTTGCCATCATGGGTTATTTATCATTTCACAAGGACACAGGGTAAGAACCAATATGATAGCTTACAACGACCGACTAATGAATGGTGACTAGTATCTTGTTTATTAAGTCTTGTCCAGTGTCAATTGGTTCTAATCAAAGTTCCATGTATTCACTAATTTAAGTGACTTGACATCGTGTGCTCTATTTTACTAGCATTAGATAATTAAAGATAGTCAGTAGGAAACCCTAGACTAAGGTTTTGAACATTCTGAGACTTTTCAAAAAACGTATCCACCAAGTGATCAACAGTACTAAACAGAATTAGACAAACATGACATTACTCAGTGATCAATAGTTGTATACATCACAATCATAAGGGAGGTCGGTCAATAGTAGAAATAACAGACTCTGAAACTGGGTAAACTTGGACTGAATTGGTCAAGGTGTACTAGGTTCAACTTGCATGAAGCCTAGGTCAAACAAAAATTCCTGTTTAGTGCTCGAACCTCCTAACACATACATCAGGTGATATTACAAAATGGTTTCTATAAAACATTCTGGACTAAATACGATGTAAGCTGAGTATGACTTTACATGTTACAATATTTTCCTCATTTCGAAACTTAATTTATTGATCATCTTTACTTTTAGGTGTAACCAACTTCTGTTATTAAATACATCAATACAAAAGTTTGATAAAACAATGTTCAAAGCAAGTATTTTTGTTGAGAACCCTTCTAAATCTTCATGAATTTCTTTTTAAAAAAACACTGAACTCACTACTTTTATTAATATTATTATTACTATACTATAACAACGAATAATTTTGAAGAACAAAATCCCATTGTCTACAGAATCATTATATTACTGTAATCGACAGTGAAAATAATCAATTATACTGAATTATCGCCGTCAGTAAATTTAAAATTATTGACAATTATATGTATGTAATTCTTTGATTAATAACGAATTATTAACTAAAGAATAATATCATAACTACTTTATTTATTATTCAGTAAGTAGTATATGAAAATGTTTAATCCTTAAAAGTTACTGTAAGTTATAGTTAAGTACTAATAATAACAAAATATTAATATTACATCATCTTACTGTAGATGGTGACAGTTTGAAATTGTAATTCCATTTTGAAGATTATCTATGTGGAAATAAAAAAATAATAATTGAATTACTTCCTTCGTTGTATTTCTCTTGAACAGCAACAGTTATTCCGATAAACGTATTTATCTGTACTATTAAGAATCCAACTATCAAGTGCTTTTTGTTTGTATTTTAAAATCTTGAAGTTATTTGTAGTGATACAACATTTAACTAATTAGATGTTTTGCCCAGTAAAATAATTTTCACGCTAACATTAATGAAACATCACAATTAAATTGAGGCCATATTATCAATATAGTAAACTAAAATGGCAAGGTAATGATTAATAAATTCAGTTACTGTTCATCCACGAAGTTATCGGTAACAATTTCGGTCGAAATAAGTTAGTTTAGGTAATAAATATAACTAGATATGATTGTCTGATTGTTTCGACGTAATCAATTTATCATCTATGAATCATAAACTGTAGAGTTTATGTTCCGTGTTAGTGTACTAGTGAGATATTACTCATATGGTATATACTGTAAAGTATAATAATATCAAAAGTTATCATTTGTGTTAAAATTAAAGAAATTTTAATTTTGTTTAAAGACCTTTTAAATTCAGTATTTCACTCTTTAAGTTGAATTATGACTGGCAAGTGAAATATAAGACGTGCGTCTTGTCCTATTTGGGATTCATAGACTGGATATACCTGGATGTACCAAACAGAGACTGACCAGTTCCAGTCCATAGCAAATCAACGGAAAGAAACAAATCTATCCTAAGTGATCTTGTATTCGTCTAAATAACCACTCCTAATAGTCAAATATAACAAATGAATTTAAACGATTTCTGAATAATCTATCAACAGCCAATTCAGAATTCTGCAAACTTCCGAGAGTTAGCGAGATGCATAAGATTCATTTACTCATAGAAAACTGCGCATAACCTAAAATAAACGTTACAGTTTAATCAAGTACTGGAAATTGTTAAGAACGTTAATAAATTCATGGATTTAAATGATGTATCATCATTGTTTACTACTATCCCACTGAATTGCACTATGAGAATTATGTGTAACATAGTGACCTTTCATCAACAAAAGACGATTTCATACATGTGTCACCAATATACATCCAAATGTACTATTTCTGTTAAATAACAATATATTACAAAGTTAATAGAGTCTCCAAAATGACTCTACTAGGTTTAATCTTAGCGTACATATTAATGGCCATTATGGAGTAATCAAAAATGGGACCAAAAATCAAAAGACAGCTTTGTATACATGAGATGCAGACGGATACATATGTTGTTTACAATAAATGTAAATACGCTTTCAATACGCTGAATTGCACTAATCAAACTAACCGTAAAATCATGTTTCATCTTCCAGACTATGTCGTTTGATAGACTGAAAACAACTAAATTCAAGTGTTTTATGCATCGAAAGTATAATTTGCAAAGTCTTTTCTAAACTTCGATAAGTCACTTCCAATTAGCTTTGAAAAGAGGTTTGGTCAATGAGTTACTTAATAGAGTGCGAAAATTACTTCATCGAAGTCAGTATCGAAGAAGTAATTTATCATTTCTAAGCATTTTCTTTGGAACACTGGTTATCTAAAGTTTATCAAGTAAATATTGAATGATATGAATGGAAAGAATAAAGGGTGCTACGGTTAGATAAGAGCCTGTCCCACTATCACACGGCTTTAAAAGCCATAACATTCCTTCCAAGTTAGATCCCAGATTAAGGAAACGTTAAAAAGTACCTATTCATCGGCATCAAATAAGTTGTTTATTGAGGCATCAAAACGTAGAAATCCATGACTCACGTTACCTACAATGGTGTTTAACACTTTTAAGTTCGTGCTAAATTGCACGTATTATAAGAACTGAAAGAAAAGTTACTGTTGTTACTTCTTTACACATTCCTTAGAGATTTAAACTAAGAGGTCGATTTGCTTTCAACAATCCAATCCGCTATCATCCACTAGATAGTAAACAGGACATGGATACTTTGAAATCATCTAAATATATAATTAAATAAACAACGTCAAAGGCAATTCATTTTACAGAATTCATTGATACCAAAATGTTTAAACCTGATTCATATATTCAAACTGAATGTCGTCGTTTATTGGGAATTGATTTATTGACTTCAAAATTTATCTACGCAACATTACATCTTATGCTCATAGTCGTAACTTCTATCTTCTTCATTTGATCTTGAGTTTTATTTGAACTCAACTCACTTTAATCGTGTTGGGGATTCCTAATCCCCACAATTACGATGGTTAATTTAATTAAACAAAAGAAGTTGTATTGATTTTTTGTAAGCTTTATTAGTAAACTTTCATTACATTAATTTGATTTCAATCTGAGTCCTACTCCTGAGTACAGTTTGACAGTATTTCATTGTCTTAATTAAATGTTAATGATTTCACTTGATGAATAATCACTGTAAATTAACTGATATAAAAATCGGTGTATTTATGTAAATAGAATCCACAGTTCACTAGTGTTGTTTGGTTGACTTGTGGTTTCATATTCCTGCTTGGGACTCAGTGGGCATAGAGAAAACGCGCATTAAGCGAGTAGGCACACGTAACTGGCATTCTTTCAATTAACCCAAATTTCACGCATCATAACAAATCGTATGTTGTAACCGGTTAACTTTTTTTTAACGTTTTCATATCTTACATAAACATTTTTTCCTTTTAGAATATATATACTTCTTAGATAATAAATATTCGATTAAATGGACATTTATTATAATCTTTTAGTAATTAGTAATCATTTTATTACTAATATTTTTTGAAAGTATTTCATTATGTAAAAAACCCGTTTTGGCTTATTAAATAATCATTACAATTGATGCGAGGTTGCAGAGTTAATGATGAGGAGGCATGAAGTACAATGGTTCATTCTATTCAGGCATGAATGTTGAACATACGATTCTTCATATTTTTCATTGTCTTTAATTTCAACAAATTGCGTTTGACAGTCATATGAACTGTTTTATAATTAACGTAATGCAATTTATTTAACCACTGGTTCATAAATATTTAGCGGCTTGTTAGGTATTTGAAATTCCTAAAAATTCAATTATTAAGAAAATATAGCAAAAGACTTGTGTTAATTGTTTCACACATGTTTTGATGAACACTATTTGTATTAATTTAACTGAATATAAGTTATGCGCTACAGTTAATGGCATAACATTAAATGGTTTTAGTAAATTCAGTGTAATTCTGAACTCAGTTAGTAACTTAATCACATTTATTTTAATTTTTGTACAATTGTTTTATTCAATTTATGATTTCACTTAACTGATAATCACTGTAAATCAATCGGCATATAAATCAATACACTCACTCTCGAGGTATGTAAATGAGCAAAGCTACGATATCTATCTGCATCAAATAATTCAATAGTAACTTATATCTTACCTGTTGCAAATGTTGTGAACTTCAAAAGAAATTAAGCTCCACCTGATTCGAAACATACAGCATCCTTACGTTCTCTAAATGTGTCACAGTATTTTTCACATATTTACGTTCGCTTGTAATTACTTCCTTAAAACATCATCAAAAAATGATAATGATGACAAGATGCTATAGAATATGCATTCAACATAAACTTATTTCTGCTGCCCAAGGCAAAAACGACTAAATATCATGTGGCGATGACAACAATAAATACTTAAACAAACCATCTGTTTATTTCTATTTCGTCATGGTGATTAATTATGTATATAATGAATGCATACTTTTTCTCTATGCTATTTTATATGTTATTTATATTATTTCATGAAATAAGTAAATTTCTTATCTCAGTTATATACTGTCACCGTACAAAAATTATCAATTAAAACATTTCATTTCACACCAACATGTGTACACTTGAATATCGTACATTATTGGCAATGATAACACGATTTTGTAACTGACCTAATTTCATCTCTTACATCTATTTAGCCTAAAATCACATTAACATATAAAGTTATATTTAATAAATTTGAATCAGTTAGAGTCAAGCTCAATAGATACTCTTTCCCTTTTAATAATCTATGTCATATTCTTCTTTTTTATTACATTTAATTAATTAAACATTTCAATCTATTTGATTAAAAGTATGCTGACAAATAATGTGACGTATAATTTCATTATAAAAGAAGGAAAATCTTTTCAGTACTATGTATGTTATATCATTCTATTTGTATTTATACTATTTAATAAGAATTGACTACATCTATATAGTTGACAATTTTTATCTATCAACTACTGTGTCATTTATTGCAATCATATCAATTATGTAATCATATTTTGAATGCATTTCTAATAAGAAAATCATGAAATAACAATATTTCTTTGTTTTCTTTTTCCTTCCCCTCCCATTTACAACTGCTTCACTTGTTTTGTCTATCTTCATTATCTTTGTTTGATTTTATTTCTTTTATTTTTAACAGACAAAGTTTTCTTTAAAACAAAATATTCTACATTTTATTCTATGAGTATTAATTCAATAATATTTTAGAGACTATAAAATCACTAAGTAAATATACACATATACAAATATCATATTTACTGAAGAGGGAGAAAAGTTGATGGGTGTATTAAGAAATATTTCTACAAGGAAGAAACGTTAAAATACTATAACCGTAACTATGAAATAAGCCAATCAAAGAAATAAACATTTCGAATAAAAGAATCATTGACGGGATGAGAAGGAAGAAAAAAACTAGGAGTGAGACAAATGAAAAATGTTTTAACATTGATGTTTCAGTCAATTAAGTGTAAAATTCAACCAACAGAATATCACGAAGTAATGATTCGCTTGAGTTGATAATAAATTCGTGTAACGAATAAATGAGATGTTTGAATATATATTGTGAAGTTTTTTCATAGTATATTTTTATCATATGAATAAATTTATATTTTCTGTTTCTATATAATTAGAATAATATCATCATTGATTGACTTCTTCATTTAGGCTTAAGTTATACTGATATATACCTTTAGGGTATTATTAGATTTATCACTTTTGAAATTCATTGTTTAAATGTCAAACAGTTTCTTTCTGCTTTCGATTTTACCAATAATTTTTTTTCTATAATATAGATATAGGTCGACTATTTACATAGATACATTTTCTAGTAAAGTGTTAGATTAAAGAATTGTTTGGTCACGTGGACACATACATTATTATGATCGCTAATCTAGTGATTAAGTCATAGAAATTAAACATGACTGTAAACTAATTTCTATTTCAATTTTATTACATAATTCAAAATTGATCTTTGGAATAATTAGACAATATCTTATTAATTGTAGAAAGTAATGTCATTTCATATTTGATTATTGAGGAATTTCTGCATATTAAAAGAAGCTTAAAAGCAACTATCCCAAAAATGTCAGGGAATATTTATAAACAGATTTGAACATTATTATTAACGGCATAAGAAAAGGAAAAGGTTGAAATGAGCATACTGATTGTAAGTTAAATGTTCTAGTAGCTTGATTTTATTTTAGCTGATGAATAAATGCCGGAAAACGAAGTAACCACTTAGCATTCATAATAAAATAGTACAGTGATATTAAAAATATTTTACGTAAAATAATCATACTCACAATTCCTTAAAATTATCAGCGATTGTTAAGTATTGACTTCGTAGGTACTTCACAAACCTATGAAAATAAGATATGAATGTCATGGCTACTTACCGACAGGTGTTACAGTAAAATGCTACATAAACATACTTCGAAGTTCTGTGAAATTTTAATAACCACCTTATTACTTATAAATGGGTGTTTTGGAGATAATTGCGTTTGAATTAGGCATCATGAATTCATTTTGATTAGACAATCATTAAAACCAAAGTAGTACTACGCAGATATTTCATCTGAGTCTTTAGCAGTGCACATCACTAACCCAACCAGGAAATTGATACCTTGATCTTTGGGTTCCGCACAAACGCTTAATCGTTAGACCATTAAGCCTGTAGGTATATCACGGTTGTTATTTCTGACCTCTACCTGACACCTTATTCAATGTTATTACCTTCTAGGTGCTGTTCAAATAACTAAATTAAATATCAAACGCGAATAGCTGAGACGTCCTATACTGGGAAGCATCAGCTATCAAATCCTTCTTAGTTTTCAGTAGTTGTTTATGTTACGTCGATTGATAATGTCAAATTCATATTACTGCTAAGAAAGTGTTTCGGTCCTCATAACTCTCCAGGGTATTTGTTGCAGCTCAATAAATTATGATTTTATGAAAATGAGTAATAATTGCTTGATTATTTTAAAATCATTTCTAGGTGACAATTAGCTCCACATAGGTAGCCAAAAACATTTGATCATGAAGGTAACGTATAAAATTATGGACGAAACATGAGGCGGTTTACTTTAATTGTTTTAAAAAAAGTTGATCAAAGAGAATTAAAAAACCGTCGGTAACTGCATTAGGCCAAATGTAAATTGTACCTAATTATAGCAACAACAATAAGTAAATACACTGTGTAACCAAAGAATGTGATTCCAATGTTATACAATCCAGGATTTTTAAAATAACTTCAATGTAACTATTCATAAAGCTGAATATTTCATCCATTAGTTTTTAGCTATATAGTGCAGCACTATAAGGTTTCTGGTAATGGCAGTTATGAATAACTGAGTCAGCTAACCTGCAAATATTAAAACAGGACTGCTTCTCAAGTCATATTAACTAGGTCCGTACTTAGTAACGAAATTTCATCATACTGTTTTGGATTTTGAGATTTAGAATTTGTATCCAATTAAGTTATAGAAGATTTAGGATTGTTTTAATCAGTTTTATTAAGTAACTGAAACAACTTACACCTTTCTGATCCATTCAGTAGTAAAGGGAGCTAAAACGGTTGTTCTTATAATTCACTTAAAGCTATCTTTATTTGCGATATGTATCTGATGATGACTGACTTCCTTTTACGAAATCTTTCTAGAAAAGAAACTTTATATTATAACTCTATTACCCACCTACCTCCCTAACAATTAAAATACAAATTAGTTTACTATGACATATTAATTTATCCTGTACATGAACTTTGGTTAATTAGAAGTTTTCAATGTTCAAAATATGGAGTGGGGTAGGAGAAAAAAACCACAAAACCAATAAAGTTAATTACAGTTAATCATAATTAAATTTTTTTAGAGTTTGACTTATCCTTAAAACAAATACCAAGTTAGTGTATGGGAATTATCTCATTTTGTTAACTCACTGGTTGATATGAAAAAGTTTAAAGTAATCAACTGTCCAAAAGTAGATGCAATTTGAAAAATTTATTGACTTCAACGAATTTACTAATTTACAAGCGGGAAGTATATTCACTTATCAGAAATCAGAACAATAAGAAATAATTTAACTTGGCTCTCTAAAGAGAAATTATAGTAATATAGCACTAACAGCCTAAAATTATTCTGATACTTCAACGAATTTGAACTTTTACTATTGTGATTATTGAAAAATTACTGTTGCTATTTCCTTTTACTATACTCTGAAGATAATATTTACTAATTTGTAGAAGTGAAATGTTAAGCGACAGTACGAGAATTATCATAACCAACGTAAGTGATCAATTTATAATTTTCCCAATTCAATAAAATCAATCAAAACAAATCAGTGTTATAAATAAAGTTCTGTTTAAATAGAGGTTACACAATGGTAAATAGATAAATCTGACTATTCTATGTGAATACATAAAAGAGAAAAAATTTGGAAATAAATGAGGTAATAATATATGCAATTTGTCTCACTCAAGAAAAAACTATGTAATTGTTCAAAATAACGGATAAGAGATTTACAAGTTTCTGTAGGGTGTGTAGGTGACGTCTGCTCATAAAACTACCCAAGGCTTCAGAAGTTAACACAAAATTCAAATGCTTGATTAGTGATGGCATACTAATGATAGCTATCGTCAATTCAATAAATACTCGCCCCTTTCCCCTAAACTCCATGTAGCACAAAACATTATAGCATCCAGAAAGCTAGTGAACTGTCAAATGAAAAAAATTGGGATTACTGAACATCACTTTAGAAGAATGAAATTTTATGGGTAACTTAATTATGTGTTTACAACGACAAACTCAGAGTCATTTGCAAACTTGTCACAACTAGAATTAGATACTACTGAACAGTCACAAAATAAGTTAAATTGTAAATAATATAATGAATCTATATGTATCTGCTAGGAAATCTTTCAGAAAACGTTTGCTCCAGTAGTCATTACAAGAAATTTCAACAGCTTAAGGTTGTGTACGTTTTAATGGAAACCAAGTTCTTTGTGAATAGATACAACCAAATTACTTTTCTGAAATTTCAAAGCTGAATGTAAATTGTCCTTGCGTTTATATGTGAACATTGTCCGATATGTCGGATGTAGCCTTTAAGATTAATCTAAACACTTGAAATACTGTATATATGTATTTCATTAAATCATGTTCTTATATAACCCAACATTTGATGCTTTTGCTTTTACCTGAGACATTTAAGCCTCATAACCTTTTTATGCGATTTATGTTTTTACCTGATCTCTTCTTATTCAGTCATAATCACTTTCTTAAAATTAGGCCTTCTATATATCTGCACACCTTGTTTAGTTATGATTATTTTAGATATGATAATTGCTGTTTAGAGATTTTATATACTATTGATTTGTTTTCTGGATAAAAGTTCTGTTTTAGTTTGGGCTAACATTGTTATAATACTGACAAAAGGAAATATAAAGGACGACAAGTCACGGATGATACCGGGATTTCAAGATCAAGACAAAAATCCATCATAAATAATGTTCATCCAAGACATTAGAAGGAATGCTGTTGCGCTAAACTAAAAGTTATCAAGTATTCACAAAATCCTAGATTATTAAGAAAAATAATCGTTTGTGATTGAAGAAGCAATCAAATGACGAGGTAAGTGAATAGTACCGCCGTAGATTTTCGGCATTTGGAACAGATATACAGGATTAAAAAGTCTCTACAATACTTCCAATAATCCGGAAGTACGCTTTACCATATATCACCATAAGCATAGACGACTAGGATGTGGAGAGGGAGGGTTAGGACAGATGTTTAGAAGATCTGATTATAATCATTATATGGTTGTACGCGAGGAGTGTTTTGTCTATTAGACTGGAGAAATGCATATCACTTGCATATTAAAAAACTGAGGCCAGTTATCAACTTATTTACAGCTTTATAAATATTTTCAAAGAATCCATTTCAGCCAAAATATGAGTTTTGCTGATGTATATCTCATTACTTCCGAGCTTCAGATCCTAATAGCGATTTTCAGAAGCTTATTAATGGTACACAGACGATATATATATTATAATTTCACTTATTTTGTAATATAAAACAGTGATTTTGATTTCTTGTATTTTATTTAGCTTAAAGTTTCCAAGGTTACCTCATGAAGGGTCTTTTGATTAGCATCATATGCCACGTTGACCGTAGTTATTGATTACAAAGCATTTAAATGATATAATCATTACACTGAGAAATTCTTCGAATTAAAGTCTAGATTTATTGATGATGTCACCAACTTAAAAATGAATCAGTCTATTTGAATTACAAACAACAACATGTCTTAAATCATATTCATGTTAACATTTGTTCGAAATCTTAAGCAAAAATTATTTCCTTTACGCTAGTTGGTCACTTATTTTTTTCTTCTCGAATTCAAGTCATCATGTGATTAGTAATCTTAGTGATTTGACACTGTAGGGACTATATTGGGATGAAAGGTGTTTAAAGGTAGTTATCAGAAATCCCTGAAATCTAAATTCTATGCTATAAAGTGAAACATATAAACTACGCCAAATCTCCATCCAAGTGGAAAAAAATATTTTATATTTATGCAAAAAGGTTGATAGCAACAGTGTTTTTCTAAATGAAGATATTTATGTCTCAAGATTCAGATTAGTCAAAGCATCACATAGCAATAAACAAACTGTTTCTACTTATTAACTCATTTCACTATAGACTTATTTCATATCTGTCGAGTTCATAGACAATTAAATTAGACTTATAAAAAATAGTTATATAGTTTTATTATCAAGAAACTAAATAAAATAATGAGTCATATTCTACTGAATAATAATATAAACCTAGTTCATCTATGATACGAATATTCAACAAATTATATTTTGTTGCATGAATTTATCACAGATTGAATGTAGACAAGGTACCATTGAAAACCAGGGAACACTGGACAGTTGTTTCGTACTAGTGTGGAACTCCTCAGCAATGTGCACCCAAGCTTCATCAAATCATCAAGGTTTATTAAAATGATACATATATGTCATCTTCATTTATAAAACAACGTTATAAATATTTTCTTTTCAGAATAACACCCTCGCGCTGATTACTAAACGACTAGATGCAAATTGATGTCTATTCATTTCTTTCCGTAAAATGAATATCTTTCGTCCTTGAATTTTTATCTACACACATACGTAAACTCGCACTCCTGCATTTTATTAGAATTTATTAAAACGAACACAAGAGTTGTTGAAAATTCTTTTAAACATCCGACATTATATGCACACATTCATGGGATATGGGTAACTTACATAAAATGTTGATTTCGAGTGGAGTGGTGAGTTAATCGCATCATTGTTGAATCCATCAATTGATGCCTATTATACCATATGTAGCATAGGCCGCAGACCAGTATTCTCCAACCAACTCTATCCTGAGCTTTCCTTTCCAGCTCTTCCCAAGCGCTCTTCATTTTCTTCATATCTGTCCCCAGTAAACTAGTAAAATCAGTAAAAATCTTTGTAGCCAACAACGTTGCCAACCTAATAAAATGAAATTTATTTCGTAGATGATTAATGCTTACTATAATTGTAACAATATACAAAGACAATTATTCTTGTACAACCTCAGAATTTCTTTAAATTATTCAATACATGTAACCACACGTGGAGCATAGGCCACCGACCAGCATACTTCAACCAACAATGACCTCAAATCTCCTTTCAAGTTCTTCCCAAATGCTGTTAATTCTTTTCATATCTGATTTCAATTCCTGGCACAATGTGTTCTTCTGTCTTTTTCTTCTCTTCTGATTTTGAGGATTCCAAGTTATTGTTTGTTATGTGACGCAGTTTGATGATTTCCCCAATGTGTCCTTTTCAACTCCAGCGTCTTTCCTTAACCTCGTTCTTATCTGAAAGTTGGTTCCAAAACCAGAAATAAACATTTTGAGTTCTTCAAAAGCTATAAATAAATATATTTTAGGTTACTAAATTATCATAAAGTTCTTTAATTTTGAACTTCATTATGTTCGTTTGTGTGTACGTGATGTAACTAGTACTCGATATCGTTTTGTAATCAATGGCTGTTCCGAAATAACAATTAATTTTATCATCATACTGTTTACCCATACAAATATCTGTATAACTACCATTTATTCGTAAAGAAAATAATTCTCAAATTTAGTTATCTTCATAATCATTAAGTAGATGTTTATGTAGATACTTCATAGTAGCAGAGAAATAATGATAGTTATCGAATATTAGTAACAACTGTATTCAACTGAATCACTAAAACTAAATGGAATAAAGAAAAACTTAGAATTACAATATTACTACATCAGAGACAGATACAAATTGACGAGTTCACTGATATTACTTGTTACAATCAGGTATCTTACACGAGAATATCTTCTCATTTATTGCCAAACAGCCCAAAAGAATAACAAACTAGTAAAGCCTAAAAATAACAATTAGTTTGAAAAATGTTGAATTTATTTGTGTCATCAAGCAAAAATGATGACCAACATACCCTTCATCATACCTAAATTCATTTTGATACAGTCCATAGAGCATTGAATTAATCACAAGTTCATTAAGACTGACAGATTTCATTTAGATAACTTGCACCGGAAAAATAACAAAACAACCTTCAGTCAAAAAATTCATACACATTTAATGAATGATTATTGATTGAAAGTGATTTTCGTACTGTCTGAAATTTCTTGAACTGGGTCTAATAAACGCGCTATAAATAAAATCTTATTTTTATTCTTTTATATTTTCTTTACCAGGACTGTGTTTTTAAATGTTTCATTTACTTACTTATGAGTAGCATGAATTTTCAAGGTAATATATTTATCATAATGATACTATTCAAAACTTTATGGGTACATTGCTGATCTGCTAATATTAATCTGTAAACTAGGATCAGATCGTATACTAATTTCGATCCATAGACAAAGTATAACAAAAATAAAAAAACAAGCTAAGCTTAAGTAACAAAGTCCTGTTAAATAAAACATGGCATTGATATGTTTCCAACTGTTTGAATTTCATGCTCACCAAAAACCAATATTATATCGTCTTAGTTTATATACATAGAAATCTTTATACATTTCATTCACTATTTCTGAAGAACAAGAATTTATCATGTTTGAGACGTTTCACATCGATATTTGTCTTTGTTTAAATCAAGCTTGCATACGCTAAGTTAATATGTCAGACTCGAATCAATGCTCAGATAAAGTAGTTTTGTCACGTTGGCTTTCTATATCCTAAGTACTCCTGTATTTAAAACTAATTTGTCTTCACAGTAAGCACAAATAACGGAAGCGATAAAGGAGGCATGTGGAACAATTAATCGGATTGTTACTTTGTATACTGAGATTAGAATTATCAACTTAATCATTACAAAAATTATTAATTTTCATTTACCATAAAACTAAAAAGTATTTTTCCCATTATTCGTGTGCTACTTGTATTTGTATTGAGTAGTGCAATTATTTTTACATATTTATTGACCTACAATAAATTTATCACCAAATATTTCTGTTTGAATCTGTCACAGAGTGCTTATGAAGACCATGGAGTACTGAATAGCTTCTTTATCCTAGAATTAGATTTCTCAGCAGTACTTGTTCTCGATTCCGCCAGAGAATCGGACCCAGGATCTTCGTTACAACCACTTAATAACCAACACCACTGTGCTGGAGTTTATTAATTTTTGCATCCCTTCTCTAATCACCTACTTTGTGATCATAACACGACTAATTTCATTGGTAATAAGTAATAAGCATTCTAAAAGTGACCAATGATAATGAATTCCACCTCTCAACTGAATTGGTGATCAAGAAGAAATTTGTATAATAAACAATCTGAAGGTCGTACTAAGATTATTACCTTAAAATTTGTTGTTGTAAAAGTGCCATGCTTTTAGGAATTTCGTATTAATTGTGTAGACAACAGATTTAAGAATAGTACTGGAAGACTGTTAACTGTAAGACTTTTAAACCAATAAAGAAGTTGTTACTGACAAAGTCTCTAAATGCAAATATACGTTTTCGGGTTTATTGTCGTAAACAAAAACTTTCGTAAATTTATGTAACATGTCGTTAGAAATTCATAGATGAATTTATTAAGCATCTTATGCAATTTGGTAGAAACTTCAAACAAATTACTTATTTTCTTTACCTTGATTACCTACATACCTCTTATCATTACTGAACTATCCGATAACTTAGATATCGGCTTTCACAATCAGATTATTAAAGCAGAAAGTTTATGTATGACAAAAGATTGCTCGACAGTCAACTAACAAAAGTTTAGTGTTAGATCATAGGACAGATTTTACACACAGAACCTTAAGTGATGTATCAGCTGATTTATCCTCCTAAACATTTTCATGCTAACCTTTAAGATGTATACTTGCAGAAACGAAACTTTGGAAATACTCTCTCCTTACCTACATCTCATTAGCGCAAACATCAAGATTTTTCATATTACGAACGTCTGATGTAACTTATGTGTAGCAAATGCATTTAATATGCATCCATCCATTCTTCTGAAGTTCTAATACTTCATTCAGGAAACCAAAGTTATTTTTTTCTAAAGTCATTTATGTTCTAAACGTAAGTTATTAATTTACAAATCTAAAAATTATTAACCTATTTTGATATTCCTACACAAATATTGTCTTAGAATGAAATCAATAATCGGTATTTTGCCACTAATTCCCATTTAACGACTTTGGTAGAGTCTATTGATTTAATACGAAAAAAGCCTAGACATACCACAATTTCTTGCACCCACTTCAAGGAAAACACTGAAAACTTTAAAAATACACCTTTTCAGACTTGTCAGTGAATATTTAAACACTAGTTTTTTCTCCTGCCTCCTAAAGTTTTGCATTATTTTACTAGTATGTAAAGTAACTGTGTGTATATATCTTTTCAAGCACAATTTAATAACAATGTGTCTCCTGGACAATCTATACAGTACACACATAAAACTAGGAATACGGACATGTAAGCAAGTAAAGGAATAAGCATTTAATAAACTAAGTTTCACAACCACTGTAATCCCTTTTATGTTCAATATACCCTACATATCTTACCAATCAGTATTATTTAATATTTCATGTGGGTGTTTTCCCAATGATGAATTATCAATCAATTACAATTTATTATATGTATGTGTATCGTTGTGTTTATGAAAAACTATACTAACAGTTATTGATCAGTTGCGTAGGTGAACAATTTAATGTGACGCATGTAACAGTATAACTGATCAGATAAGCAAAAATTGTATTAATCCTTTTTGTAAAATCATTGTTTACTTATTAATTTACTAAATATTTATAAAGAAATATATGTATAAGTAATATATATATATGGATAAAAAAGCACAAATAAACATTTCATTAAAATAAACAAATGATCAAACAAAAAGGTGCTTATCACCTTAGAGATATACACATCCTCTCTTAATTTACTAGAGGAGAGATGTGTTAATGAGTATTTCGTTTAAAAATGCGTCCTGTATTCTTCATTTCTTTCGATTTCACAAAATCATTAGTATTTTGATTAGAATTATTACATAATTTATATCGTGACATACATAATATCATGGCAACAACAGAACTGGAAGGTGGTCGATTCGATTTTGATGATGGAGGAAGTTATGTTGGCGAATGGTGTGAAGGAAGAGCACATGGGTTGGGTATAGCTACTGGTCCAGAAAATCAAGGTGAATATTCAGGTGAATGGAATATGGGATTTGAATCAAGAGGTGTATATATATGGCCAAGTGGAAATATTTATAGTGGTACTTGGTTAAAAGGTAAACGTCATGGTGAAGGTGTACAAATCAAAGGACGTTGGGTATACAGAGGATCATTTACAACTGGATTTTGTGGTCGTTATGGTATTAAGGAATCTTTAACCAGTTGCGCTAAATATGAAGGAAGCTGGCATTTGAATCAATTCGATGGTTTTGGAGTGGAAACTAACTCAGATGGAAGTAAGTATTTAAACTATCATATTCTTTAAAATACAATAATTAAAATTTGTCCTAAGCACGTTTAATCGTTTTTTTAATTGTTTTAGTAGCAATTCATCTCCTAGTGACCACTTTATGCTTTTCTGCATCACTTTCAAGAAAGTAAAACTGGACTGTTATGCTATTCTAAATGATAAAAGTGATGTTTTCTATAGGTTACTACTATCTGACAATTCGTTTTTTCTGGATTTCTAAGCAGATCTACTGATTAACCAAACGAACAAATCCATAAAATATGTTTGCAGTTTTGTTACTTACTATGGGTTTTTCGAAGTAATTTTTTACCTGTTATAGCCAAGATATAAGGTACAAAACACTCAATTATCTCCTAATGAATATTATAACCAGGAGTAAATTTAAGAAATCAAATCCATGGGTTAATGAATAATTTTTAATAAAGTTCATTTAAGGCAGAAACACTTATTTAGGAAAGTTGATTTGCTTATTTATTTTCATTCTATTTGTATTTTCTAATTATAATCAATAACTGTGATAACGTTTTACGATGTTAAATGAGTCAATGTATATCAGAGCAATGAATCAATTAGATTTAAGACACATGCCTTTCGTGTTAAATTCAAAATATAATAAAAAATAACTTAAGCACTACTTAGAGCTATGTTATAAACACCTCTACTTAGTTACCAGGACACTTGAAATCAATAAATACAGCAGGATTAAACAAAAACATAGACGAACATTCGAAATTTCAAGAACAGAAAAAGTGGTTAGTTCATTGTTGTTTAAACGTAAGAAAATCCTTTAAAATAAAATGTCTATAACATATTATGATTTCTGAGTTTTTATTGGTAGGAAACTTTAAGTCACTTGAGGTTCGGAATCAAAGACATGTCTGCAAAGCATTCTCCCCAACTTATGTAGCTAATTGATAAATCTAGCTGTCAACCTCAACTTCAAACCTGTTCTTGGTCTACTATAGTGTACACTTTACTAGTCTTATTAAAGGTGTTTAATCACTGTAATTTTCTTTAAGCATAAATTCTGTTTCCTGAATGGCCAAAAATTTATTATTGTTCAAAACTATAGTACACATTAGACATTTATTTTCCAATTAGTAACAATTAAACACGTTATGTGATTCCTCATTATTAATACAATTAACTGTAAATATATTAATTAGCTCCGAATCCATTGAAAAATAAACAATATTTATCTAGACAAATGGTAATTTTTTAAAACATTATGTACTATATCAAGATAATCAGGCGAAAATTATTAATTTCCATACAACTATTATGGTATATCAAAGATAAAAATCAGTTATACTTACATATTCTAAATTGAATAGTACACTATACTAAATTTCTACTTACACACATAATCTTATTTATATATCTAAAGTAAATGTTATAGTTGATATCATTTTATTGTCTATCTGAGTAAGTTACATAATCATGAATTAACGTCAAACGAATAAACACCGGAAGCTTAAACCTAATGATTAACTTTTTAATTCTAGATTGCAATTGCTGTGTATGATAATAAAAAAATATCAAAACTTATACAGGAGTACATAGATGTTTTAAAGTGTTTTAAATCTAATTCGAATTAATTTAGACTGGAATTTGGAAATTCTCAACGCAATAATTTAGTAACGTGTCGATTAATCAAAGTCAAAATGTAAATAAATTGAACAAAGTAATATTCTATCTAAATTATCTTCTGACCCAAGCTTATGTTTTGTTTTATACTTAATTACAAAACCAATAATAAATTAATTTTAAAGGGACATTTACACCTTTCATTTTTACTTTGGTTATCATTTTACAGTTATTCATTCATTTTTAATAATCAATAGATGTTTTCCAAATGAACCATAAGTTTTTGTTCTTATGTAACCAAGTTGAACAATTAACGAATTTCTAAAGTTGATTCTAATTTGTTCATTTTATTTTTCTATTATTACTGAGAATATTTAACTGATCATGTAACTAAAACTTATTCTTATGTATAAAAAAGGTAAAGTAATCAGCAAAGAAAATTTCCTTGCCGACAATGTCATTTACATTAGCTGTACAATGGTATATACAACGAAAAAAATCGCACACTTAATAGTCTGTACTAAAATAGAAATATTTTGTCAAGAAAACAAGTTTATCAAGTAATTTGACAAGGAATCGAAAGCCGATCCTAGTATCACTTGGGAGTTATGTAATAGTCACAAAATTAAGAAAGGATAAAAATAGGTTACGTAATTGTTTGGGATTCAAAATCCCCAGAGATATAATCGTTCATTAAGTTAAGCAGTAGGGCATTGCATTGATTTTTTGGCAAAATTGATTTGTAAACCTTCATTATCTAATTAAGTTTCATATATGGAATATATAAACGTTGTTTGCTAGTCTCGATCGTATTTTTGCTCCACAATATAATCTTCTTACAATTCTAGTCTTTTGGAGTAGTTGTGAGTTGGAAAGGAGCAAATCGTTGTATCCGATTAAAGTGCAAGTACCAGAGATAACTAACCGTATAGACTATAAGGGTAATCAGATATAGAATCCAGCTACTCTAAATAATTTAACTCTATTGTATTATGGACTGTACTAAGCCAATAAGAACCCATGCATTCGGATTGATGTCAGTAGTATTCTAAACAATTGTCGGAAAATTTTTTTGAAAGACGAAATTATAATAACTGTCCACCTAAAGAATATAAATACGAGAATAATTCAATGATGAAGATACAGATAATCAATATTTAAGAGAGAAGTAAAGATAAATTATGAGAAACAAGCAAAAAATTAGGGCCGAAGTGAAATAATCGTTTAGAGTCGTTTCTTCTGGATGCAAAATGTTGGTTTGAATTGGTTGATGAGTAAGGCCTCTGCTGTATATGCTTTTCTGATTTGCACCCTTTCCGAACCAATAATGTGAAAGAAGGATTCTGGTGTGGCAACATGACCAGAGGACACCAATTGCTTTTCAGGCTTTAGTTGACATTATTAACCGATCTTTTTGTAGGCATTTTTATTCATTAACTTTGTAATCTACTCGCTATCAACTAAATTGCATTTATTTTGCATCCAAATGTAAACCATACACTTGTTAATGAGTCGACTGACGTGAAAAATTCTTATTAATTATACATTTTATTAAATAAACTCTTCTTCCCACATATTAGACGAAGAAAGTTTCAAGATGTAGGGTGTAATCGGCGATAAGAATCTACAAATTTTCATTTCTTAATTCAATTGAAAAAGAATCTGTTCATCAAGTTACACTGTTAAAATCAAATCTTTAGTTATTTGATGAAAAATTTATGTAATCTGTTGATCGAAGTGTCTGTTACCTTGTTCATTTAAAATGAGGGTATACACTAGATACATTTTCACTACAAATTTTTTATGTATTAAATAAAAATTATTAACCAAATAGTGCAGTTTCAAGACTATTAAACAATCGACATATATCATGAAAACTAATGTGACTTGTATATTCTACAGCAGTCCTGCACGCTACATTCCACCTCAGGAGCTTCAGTTTGGTGAACGTCCTAATTTTTCTGCCTCACTGGACCGGCATCCTAATGATAGAATTCCCACTTCCATCAGTTTGTTATATAGCGTGGAGGATCATCCATTGTCGTTGGCGATAACCTGTCCCACTCCAACAAGTTTGAACTTCATCAGTCACGACCTCACACTAGAGCTTCAGAAACATCCTGAATGTAATCATTAGTGAGCTGAATACTGTAAGTGAAGTTAGATAGTTTGTAAGGATTGGTATTTCAGTTGCTTGAATTCGTCACAGACTGATGTTGACAGGTTACCTATTGAAAATCAAGAGGTGCTGGTCATCCGTTTCATCCTAGAGGGTTAGGTTTTCGCTAACCTGAAGTCCCTGAGGTAGAATTCAGTGTGCTCACTTCTCAGGAGTCCTTACTTACTTACTTACTTACTTACCATCTCAATTAAGACGATGCATTTGTTAATTAAAATGTCACCCTAACGGTAAATGGATGTACTCTACTATTTTTGTTCAAATGACAATAAATAATTCATGTTACAATACACCAACTTTTCTTGAGTTCGTGCTTTATATTGCTTAATAACCAAAACAAGATTATAAAATATACATAACAGACAAAAATATAAATCTAATTACTTTATCACAAAAACCCATCAGTTCTGTTTATAAAACACAGAAACTATTAGTGGTTGCTAAAACATCCTAAAGAATGTAACGTCACTGTACCGCTTAAGTTAAGATTCAGCACTGATATCTCGGACAAAATGGCATTAAAAACTTGGTAGGAACTGGGATACTCAGTACTAGGATATCAAAATATTCAAAGCTTTAAATGATCTGTTAAGAAACTCACAAAGTAACTAACAGTTTCAGGTGATACATTTACATTCTCCTCTCCCCTCCTAGTAACTAGTTAACAGCATATCAAAATCATTCATAAAATTTAGAAAATTGATGTTATTGCACAACTGTAGAATAGCATCAGTAAAGTAAAATGTCTATTAAAGGTCAATATTAATATTATGTAATTCGAATGATACCTTAAAATGATCAAGAGTGCTGCATATTAATTAATAATAACATTATATTATCGCATAAATCATGGAGAACTACTGCAAACATCCTCAGGAGAGTACAGGTATTTATCAACAACTGTCTACGTAGAATATTGAATGTCTGTTGGCCGGAAACCATCAGCAACAGCCTACTTTGGAAGAAAACAAACCAACTTCCAGCTGAAGAGGAAATCAGGAAACGACGTTGGAAATGGATAGGACATACATTGCGGAAATCATCAGACTGTATCACGAGACAAGCACTAACTTGGAATCCCGTTGGACAACGGAAAAGAGGAGGGCCAAAGAGCACCCTGCGTCGAGAGCTGGAAGCAGACATTAAAAGGATGGACAGTAACTGGAGACAGCTGGAAAGGATTGCTTAAGACAGAGTTGAATGGAGAATACTGATGAGCGGCCTATGGTTCTCCGAGAGGGGTTACAGGCGTAAGTAAGTAAGTATTATCGCATAAATGATTAATTTGTACTTCGAAAAAATGATTTTTGTAGCAAAACGTTTCAAGGAATATAAGAAAGCATTTCTTTTAAGGATTGATTACATACTAGAAGCTAGTCAAAATGAACACTGATGACAGAACAATAGTTTATCAACTGCAATGAGCTTGAAATTGAATAAGTTAAACTACTGACAAACCCTCGATTTGTCTCAAGAAGTCCCTATTTACATCCTACAAGTTTTCTTTTAAGATCCCCAATCGGATAATACCATTGTAGTTGAAAATGCATGTCTTATGTTCAAAAAATGCCTGAGTTTGTTTGTAACTGATATATTCTACAACAAGAACCAACAATTAATTAGCGATCCCAATATATAGTCATTCAAACAACTTGAACCACTCATTTGCATTAATTTATCATATGAATGGTTATCTGTAAAAACTCAGAGGTAAACTCAAGGTCTTTCAAACAATCAAAGCAATACCCAAAACATTGTATACAAATAGGAATACGTTCAACCCCTTTCTTTGCCCTGAACCACCTTAATTTATTTAGACTAATCCACATACAGCTATATCTTTTTCTATTTTCATAACTTCAGCTTATTGCATTCAAATATTATTTCCTTTGTTCTTATCATTAACAAATCCCCATTATTCTTTGCACTATTGTTACTAATCGCGTAAACATGTGGCAAATCTGAATATTATCTAATTCCATCCCTTTACTCCTTACGAGATTCTCAAAATTTTATATTTGATGCAGTTTCTTAACTAAGCACCTGATCTTACTATTATTCTTACTAGCAGCAGTGTTACTAATTTTACTAATATCACTCAATCCATTTTATAAATTTCTACTTACTTGATACTATTACGTGTATTACTCAGGTATTAAGCAAACAATACATTTAATTACAACTTCATTACTTCATACCACCTTCATTTATTGAAATTCATAATTTGTTAACTTCAATTATTTTAGAAACTTAAGCGATTTAAAATAGTACACGATTAGTATTTCAGTTATTAACAATCGTAATTTACAAATAATCCCAGACTTATAAGCAGTAATCGATACAAGTGATCTATTGGATCCAAATTTGACTATTTATTCGTGATTATTAATTTAAAACTCGTAATTAGAGAATCAGAAATGAACTTATCGAAAAGAATATTCTTCATTCAAATAAACTATGCTTTAATAAAAATGAGAATTTCTAGTCACTTATAATCCTAAATGAAAGAATTTTCAAGGAGGAGTAATACAGTTTTAAAAATTTTTTGTAGCACTTTTAGATGGAAAATATTTTCCTTCTAGAAAAACTGTTGAAGTTGTCAATTGTTGATTTCTTGAACTGAAAAATTGATTAAATTGTTAAAATGTTAGGAATAAAAGTATGTTCTATATTACTGAAATAGTATAATTATTTGTATACATTTTATTCAACTTGGAATTTAATGAAATGTTAATTGTTTCTTTTAAGTGAGTCTGTATATTCACTTTGTCAAATCAGCTATGCATTTATTTAGTGATTCATGTAGAATATTGATTTTCAATAACTTTACCTACATGTTTGATAAACATAAATCAAGAAACAGGTAGTTACCAAACACTGGGCAAGTGTGTTGTAGTTTACATTACGAAGTGACTTTAACTAGCTAGTCACTGAAAACCAGGAATCACTCTATTGGTGTTTCGTATTCTATAAATCTCATTAGTAGTAGACGTTCATCCTTACCGGCGTCAAAATCTAAGAACGTCATTCCTCTAGGCATTTAGATAGTCAAATTTGCTAACGAAGTTGGAATATACAAATCAATGAATTAACATTCAGTAGCTTGGAAAGTTACTTTATCATCATTGAGTTTAGGTTTGTTTCCTATTTCTTTTTGTGGATAGGCATTACAGAGAAGTTTCATGCTAGTGCGAGAGAGTTGTTTAGTGCTTTTTGGTTTTAATTAATTGTCTATCTATAGTCAGTCTGAGTTATGAAATAATGGATACCCATATGGATATCAATAATTTAACTTATTGGAAAGTTCCTATATGAAACAAATGGACACAACACTTCAGATAATGATGATTGAGATCAGACTTCGTGTGATATGATTTATAAAAAATGATATAAATTAATAGAATGACAATACATAATGCTCTGGAAAGTGATGTGAGAATGAGGAAAAGGAATTAATATTTAATTGTTATTTGAAATCTAATTTACTATGACAATGCTGACAACCGATAAAATATTTTAGCATTGACCTCAATAAAAATGTCGAATTATCTCCTTTATGGAATTATGAAGTTTCATTTTTATAGAACATCTAATAACTTCTGATGATCTCATTTCGATAATCACAACAATATTTCTATCAGAAAATTTTAAACTATGATAAATAATTTTAATTTATTTGTTTTGTAAGTTATATTGCTCATTGAAAAACTATCTACTGCATAAAAAAACTGCTACTGTAACTAAGGTCATAGAAGGTTATTGAAGAAAACTAACGTCCACGAAGAAATTTCAAGGGAATTCATCACTATGATCAAACAACTCTCCGATTCTTTCTTTTTTACAGTAGATGTCTAAATAAGATCATTTAATAATATAAAATTTCACGTTTCACAAGCTCTACAACATCTAGTAACCATTTAAGAAAAGACAGAGACAAATGACTAAAAGCATGCAAGATGTCAAGTGAAAAACTTTATAATAGATATTTCTCTCCTCGCATAACTGTAATAAGAATTCACTTGTTTAATCACAGAGTAAACTATCATGATATAAAGGCGACATTCTGTTACATGATAATAATGTTTGAAGCGTAATTTGGTGTTAATTCACTCATTTTTCCTAAATCCTGTCACGAACTCAGTGAATAACAGGCATCCAGTATTTCATAAAATTGCTAGGATAAAATAAGAATTTACATTTGGCAAGTCACTGCATAAATATTACATGAGTATTACATGGTTAATGTCCTATGTATAAAAGATTCTGTTTGATAACATTTACTGTGCAATGTGAATGATTTGTTTAAAGATAGAAAAAGCTGTACATGAGCCATAGAAATACCAAGTGAGCATGTTAAGTTGTCGTAATAACTGAAGTTGTACCATTTAAATAGTGATATATTCTCACTCTTAACAGCCTCGTTGCTCATTGGTTAATGTAAGAAGTGAACTTGTGGAGGTCATTTCTGGGATCAGTAGGATTCTCTTCGATATAGATTCCAATAAAGCATTCAAATCATAGTAAGATTACAACAAACATGAAATTAACTCTATAATGTATTCCAGAAGAATATGCTTTCCTTAAATAAAATTTACTTTGATTAATATTTCATTTATTGAATTTATTTGCTACAACAAGCATGTCTTTATGATATTTATGCAGAAATAATCGAATAAAGAGTAGCATCTAAAACTGGAATTATTTGTTTATTGTGTATTTTCTCTACATAATTTAGTCAGTTTCATCTCTTTCGTGATTTGAAAGGTGATTCATAACAGCCGTTTAGCCACAAAGTAAGTTAGATTGTAACTGACAAGTGAAATACAGGATGAGCTTGTTGTCCTATTTGGCACACGTGAACTGAATGCTCTTACATACTTGTGTTGATGCTCATTTTTGTCAGCCACAAGTTAACCTAATTCCTGCTCAGGAACTACTGTTACATAAGGACAATCTGCTCAGGATTCTCTTATTGTAACAGTGACTTAACAATTTCACCTTTAAAAAGTCAATGGGAAGATACAGACACTTTCAAATTACTTGACATATTCCTAGAACTAGTATTTAATAACATTCCATGCTAAACTAAAAAAGTTATTTTTCTCAACTAAGAACATACTTCAAACAAACACATGATGGTGATTTATTAACAAAATAGTTTATAATTTGTTATTTGTATTCATCACATTAATTATTTTACAATAAGAAGCGTTCACCACGAAACCTGAACGTTCTGAATTTGATCTTTGGTTAGGTCGTGAGTGTACTTTGCTAAAGAGTTTGACACTAAGAAAAAACAACCATCGATTATTGTACCTGACTGAGATCAATCTGTGCTAAATATACATAACAAAACAAAAATTGATTTTTATCAAACCACATTTTCTTGAAACAGTCTTGTTTTGGTGGACGTTTTTAAAGTCTTCCTTTTATAGTCCTCCATTATTAATGTCATTTGCAGCATCTAAGCGTTCTAAACTCATTTAACTAGCAGTAAGATAATCGATTTCTTTGGGTTAATTACTTTATAAAAATTAAATTCATTACTTAAAAATGTATAGTCAGTGAATTTTTTAATGACATTGAACAAACTTGATGACGTGAACTGTCTACCTGCTCATTCTGTCTAGCTCAACATTATTAATATGAATTATCAAGTCATTGAACAATTTGTAAGGCAAATTTGTTCTTTCCAATTGTTTTTGTTTTCAAGCTGTACATTCATTATAAATTGAGATCTATGGAGCAGTGAACTCAATTTTATTTTGTTTATATGATCTACACTTTTGGATGTTAGTCTGGAAAATTTTTAAGTATTATCACATTATTTTAACTCTGTATCATAGTGGGCAAAACATTAGCATTTTAAACGATAGATACTGGATCGGAGTAGTATAGTGAATATCAATAGTGAATGAAGATGTATCCAGATTACGAATCCAAGTTGTGAAGAAACCTCAGTCTTGAATTCGATTACTGACCATAATTTGATTCGACTTAAATCATTCCACTGCGTAAAAAATTTTAAACATGATTCAACTAATTTAAGAATCATTAAGTATTAAACACATTTAGTTACTTTAGGCAGAAAGATTCTAAATACATGAATAAACTAAAAAATCCAAAAGTACTCCTTTGTTCGGAGTAATATTAATTGTGCTTACTAAACTGCCTTTATAGACTGATTTCATATGATTGATCGTTTCCATGAAATAAATTAAATCGGCTTTAGATTTGATTAATTAACATAGGAATATTTATTCCAGCGTCAAATTTTACTACTTGCCAAAGTTTTACGAACCAAGAAAACTATTTAAGTATTCTATCATATCGCTCGAAAGAAGAACAACTTATAAAGTAGAATCATTTCATATGAACTTAATCAGAGTTCAGAATAAAACATGTAATGTACAACAAATAGGTATTTTGTGCTTTTTCAGTTACATAATTATCTACTGATTAATAAGTTCATTAAATCAGTTCTGATAATGCTTAATGAAGCTTTCATTTAAAAAACTGACGTTTATTATATAACCTCTGAAATCTAGAAAGGTCTGGACAGTTTTATGTGGCAGTAATATAATAATGACACCTGAGTAAAGTTATATAATTTCAAGAATTGACTAAAGTTTGTGATGCAACCCAAAAATTTCGACTCAGTTGTTCATTGGCTAGACGGATAATAATACAGCTGTCAAATAATGAATTTGCTCTGTAATGAGGTTGTGAATGAACATTAATGAGAAATCTCAAAGTGGTATAAAACAGTCGTCCACCATCTAGATAAATTAGTCCGTTATGTAATACTTCAGCTGTACCAGATAATAATAATAATAAGAAGAAAAATTATTATTATTAGCTTTGTAACGAATGTATTACTCATTCGTATAAACTGAAAAATCATTTTATTTATTTTAAGCTAATTTGTTTGGGATCATATTAATAATAATATTATTATTATTACTGATATTACGTGGATGAATAGAAATCCTATTCAAAATTTTGTATTGAAACACAATAGTTGTCTACTTATCATACATTTTGTTCATTTGTTTCTTCGACATAAGTCTTCAAAAACATCTAGATCGTAGTTATCATTCACTGTAACTTTCTAAGAAGTTTAGTATATAACATAAACGTTCATAAAGCAAGATATCCTTTTTAATAAGTTAAAAAGTCAAAAATGTAAACCTCTCTACAACGACTGAAGGTACTTTTGATCAACTCAGTGACCTCAGAAAATGTACGTTTCCGCTATAGTTTTTATTCAGTTATATCTAACTTGCCAAATTGCAAAGGTAAGAAACCAGTCTAGAAATTCATGTTTATATTACGAGCTTCTAATCATTTAGTGGTTCTTTCGACTGTTAATTACTGATCAAATGTTTTCTAAAAATAACCAGATGTTAGCTTTATAGCTTAACTGAGCTTACACAGAAAATCAGACTCATAATATTTCAAGAACGAGAGGCATGTTAGCTTAGTTTTCTTAGCCCTTTATAACCAGTTAAGCTCTCAGAATTCAAGGTAGCTTTTCTAATCTCTTTAATTTGTCTCAAAACGGAAGATGGCATTCTATTTGTAATGAAATTTATTAAAAATTATCAAATTAATCTGACACTTTTACAGTCTTGTAATGTAACTATGAAGTAGGAATCTCTTCAGTATCTACGACTGTAATTATAATCACTAGTTTACAATACTGGGCCTAAATATACCTGTAAACTATAGAAAATTCTTTTATTTTAAATATGGCAGTTAAAACATAATTTGTATCGTAAATGTATCTTATTGACAACTATGTTAGTTTAAATGTATATCTGCTATCTATTCGAATGAGTCGTACTAATGAAGTTAACTAAATGTGTATTAAAAATATGAATCACTTAATAGACTCTAAATTATTTTTACTTCGAAGTACATATATCTTTAAAAAAATTGCAAAATATCAACGAATTATTTGCTTTCACTACTTCATATTACTCATATAACTTAATAACTTCACAATTTTGAAATATCATTAGGATTTCATATATACCTTATTCTTCCATCTTTTCTAAACTAACTAAAGCGAAACTTTGACTTGATAAGTAGAATCTAATGAGCTGTATAATAAGAAAAAATGTATATAGATTAAATAATGTTTCATAAGAGCAGACACTATTTCCTTGCTGCATTTTGCCATAACTACACATATTTTACAAATGTACACACTGAAAATGTTGCTTGAAGAAAGCTAAATTGAAGTGGAAAAACTGATATTTTTCATTTATTGTAACTGAATCAATAATTATTTTATTGATTACATAGGTTGGCACACTGATTTTACTGTACAAGTGAGACATACAAATGTTGAACAAAATGAAGAACAATCTAAAATAACCTCGTTTTAGTACACTTATCATTATGAAGAAAGGGAGGAAAATTTTTACATCCCTTCCTACTAAAATATCATTATACATGATATTCACAAAAGTAATATGTGTTCAGAAATTTTGACAAGTTCACTCTATTTATTGAACGATTTTTCACGAACCTATAAGATAAGACACCATTACGTTGTACGCACACGTCTAGCATTGATTCACAAGGTTTTAAAGTACGCATTTTTAAGAAGCAAACTATTTCAAGTAAAATAATGACATTAAACTAACATTTATCATAAATAGTTTGAATGACAGAATCACTTTAGTTTTCTATTTAACTCGACAGTCGTTTGGACCGTATTCAAACAGGGACAAAACAACCATTTAATTTTCAGTTGCTGTCCAGTAGAAATAAGTTCCTATCATAAACTGTCTTTAGATTGAACAACAAAAATAAAACCCACTAAAAGGCATTTACATAGGTGAAGTTTTAAAATCTTGTTGATCTTACTCTATGAATAATTAGTCGATAATAAGTAGTCAATATTTTGAAATGGTAAGTGATAGGTAGTAAGCGAATTGAAGAAACAGACATTACTTAATTCAGTTATTGAGATCTCTTTACTCGAGACGAATGATCGTTGTTGCTAACACTATAGTCAAATTAAACTATCCCTGTTTTGTATTAGAACTTAACGTTGACAGAAACTTGATCAAAATAAATACTTCTCATAGGTTTGTATTTTATTTCATCAGAATCAGATGAAAGAATAAAAAAGAATTAGATTATCTTCATATAATATTAAACAGAATTCAGTCTAAATATGGATGTCAATATGATTTTTTAGTTAAAAGTGACAAAATATATTGCGAATGCGCAATATGTGCTGAAATCATAGAGGTAACATGAATGATGAATGCGAAATAAATAAACTAAAAGATAACAGTTAAAATAAATCAAAGCTAGGAAAGTAACAACGGATGATGATATGTAGGTCAAGTGGAGTGTTTTGGAGGTATTGCGGTATCTAAACTAATTAGTTTGGTAATGGAGCTTTCATTGTCACTCGAAGTGATATCATTATTACTTGTACCGAAAGAAATAAGTTACTGGAATTCCACCAAAGTTGATTAGTGGCTTGTTCTATTTACTCTGAATGTAATTTTCTGCTGTTTACAACCGGATACCTTTGTTTAAATGTTTATCCACTGGTTAGGTTAATATCGAAATATGTGAATAAATAAGATGTAAAAATAAATATTCTAGAGAAGTGACGGAAACGCTGAAACAAAATGTTGGGTTTAATGATATATATACATATTTGCAGACATATTACTGTTCTCCAACTTCACCAAAATCCTCTCTAATTGTACTAAAAGTCGTCTTATTAAACCATGTTGTCACTCAACTAAACGATTTCGTTAAAGTCTGATGATGGGATCGACAGAAAATCCCAGTCTAGCCAGTGTTTTTTCAGGTTACTCTACATTCGTCAACATCAGCGAACTGACGATTCTAATCGAACTAATGCTTCCAAATTCACAATCTTGGAAGTTACCACCAAGTCATTTGTGTCGTGATTAACACCCTGAAGTACACAGAATAATTACTTACCAGTGAATGATATCATTTTTATCTAGTATTTAATGTTGATTCAACTTTGTCTACCAGGTTGAAATCCAATAACTAATCTAATTGGTTTAACATCGCTGTGAACTAGTTTTTGATATTTGAAGTCGGAAGTAATCGGTAGGAATTTAATCAATACTAAGACTAGATAAACATAACACTAGTTACTGATCTATGATTGATCAACTAATTTTTGAATCAGTTTAATCTTCATAAAATTTCTGTTAGAATATCTTGAGTTTCTTTCTGTTAATAACAGTATATCCTTAATGTCAGTTCTATCATAAATCGATTATTTTTTTGATAAATACTTCTTATTTCCTTTCTCTTGTGACTGTACACAAAAGTGTTGAAATAAAATCAAATTGTATCCACATTATTTTCAACAAGTTCACATTAGAATATTTTTTCAGAATAAAGTGATAGACTACTGATTTTAATATAATATCAAATTGGTATTATTTTAATGAAATTTATTCCACTATATAAAAACTTAATGCATGAATATACAATAATTTCAGTTCCGAATATCAACATACACAATTTCCTTCTTTAATAGCACTTTACCCTAAAGATTGTGACGACTGATGAATCACATTCATAGGGAAATTTACAAGTTAACTGGGGTTGAAACTTGCATCAAATATACCGTTATGAACTTTTTTTCCTAAACTTTATTTCTATCCATTCTATCTTGTAACATAAAGACTACTGAATTCAATGTATAACTGTCATCCATGTTGCCGAAATGTAACATTCATTTTAGGGACTAGCATATAATAAGTGTTTATGTAATCTTAATTTTATTCCTAAAGTCATAATATGTTTTCTCATAGTTTATATATAGATAATAAGATTAGGTTCAATGTTGTTATGCAACATGGGATTGAATGAAGTACGTTTTGCTTTCAAGTAGTTGACTTAGTTTGTTCTACAATAAAATTGGCATTTTAGTGGAAACTTTTGGATGTATAACCAATATTTCAATAAAATTCAATTTATATTCATTAGTACAAATATACCTATGTACAGACCTACATTTTGAAAAGCTATTTTATATTCAAACTTTTTTTGTATAGGAATTAATGAGACTTCTACGAAATTAAATGATATTACTGTCAGCTAGTTCAAATGAATAAGGTATTTTACCAAGCTTAGTAGAATGCATGAAATTTATATTTTTGATATCTGAAAGACCTATTTGAAGTTCCCATAATAAAATCATTGCTTTTATCAAATTCGCAACAGTATTAGCAAACAAGTAGTATGCTAGCTAAAACGTTTGACTTTCTACAACCTTAAGTAAACCTTTGGGATCCAACTCAGCAGTCTGATGGCAAAGTGTTCACCGCGGAGCCAGAAAGTTGTGGGTAAACCCCTTGTGGGGTCGTAGATGTTCAAAACTGTCCAGTACTTCCTGGTGGTTATTGGTTGTCTTATTCCAATTAGTTCGTGATATCATACAACATAATAATACTGAAGTTAGTGTAGTTGAATTCTTTCTGTGACATTATTTAATGTTTTTTTTCCCTAATCAATGATTAAGCTATGGAGAAATGTAAAGAAACATTAACTGACAATCAAGTATATTGATATCGTCTTGATTAGATAGAAACTGCTTTAACTTTAAATCTAAGAATTATTGCTTCATCGTTGAACAAATCTTTCTAAAAGTAGTAATTTCATTGGTATTCAAGATGTTTACTACATTACTTTGTATTGGTTAAACATGTTATAAATAATATTGAAATTTTGTTTGTTGAATACGGGGAAATAAATAGTGGCAATAACAATTTGCATAAAATTAATAAATGAAAATTTGAAACGATTTATTACGGTTATATCAATCCACTTTCATCATCATTAACAAGTAGATAATAAAATAATGTGTACGTAAAACACTACTGATTTCTAATTAAATTTATTGATAAACTATTTTATCCTCTGGTTGAATGATAAGCCAATGAACGACAGAATATATTATTTATTATTAGTTTAAACTATATTCAGAAATGTGGCGGTTAATTACATTTGAATCAACGATTTGCCAGTTGAAACATTTTAGTGTACGTCTTGAATCTAATACGATTCAATAAACATCAACTGAACACTGGGTAGTGATAGGATTCTGCCCACCAAGTTGGAGTTTGAGTACAGCCAGGATATTGCTGACACTATTTCAAAATATGTATATCTCAGTTTTACATAGTGGAGTCAGTTGCTCGAATAGCTCAGTGACAACAGAATATAAGACTGAGGGACTCGAGGTGGAATCCTTAAGGAAGCATCTGCCCATTAAGACTAAACGTATAATTTGTTAATCAGCGTCAAGTAGCACAAAACTTCGATTCAATGTTTCCCCTCTATTGACCAGCCCCTCTCGTCCATAAATTGCTCTCTAATTCATCATAGTTTGATTCAGATGTTTATATATTATTATAAATAAGTCTGGCATATACATTCGTTCTGATAACCACGTATTAGTTAATTTGACGTCACAAAATGGTCTCAGTTAGACAATCAATGACAATCAGGAAGTACTGGACAGCTGTTTAGTTTCAGTATGGGACTCTTTAACAAAGCACATCCAAGATCTTACCATGGATCAGACCTAGGACTTTCAAGCTTCTCAGCGAAAGCTTAACCATTTTTTAAAGTTTAAATTAGTGTCAAGTATATAATTAATAATCTTACTAAATGATCTGTGGGTTCTAGTCATTATTTAATTAAAGTTTTATAAATTGCACTTTATTTCATATTGAATTTTACCTTCTAATTTCAACTGATTTGCTTTTTATACGATATTCAGAATAGTACACTAACAGTCGATTTCTTTCCTTTTTTTCTATATTTTCTTATACCAACTAATTTCTTCTTGTTTTAAAAGAATTATTTTATTTTGTTAGGATTTGTACTTCTCATATATTTAAAATATTTATAGGTTTATGTTTACTTTGAAATTTATTTCAGATACAGTCATTACTTCATCTGTGATCCATATACTCTGTTTTATTTCTATTAAATGAAGTGAAATATTTAGTTTACTTAAAGTTATACAACAAAAAATCATATGATGGCAGATTTTTATGCTATTATTACTAACATTATTACTATTCCCTCTTAAATATGTTAGTTACTTGATGTCCAATTTATAAAATTTGGATGACATCCGTAACGACTTATGTCAAACTAGAAAACATCTTCTATTCTATGGAGTATAAGGCCAAATGTGTAAGAAAATTTGAAAGAGAGAAGTGTTAAAAAGAGGAATGAACCGACAGTTAATAAGTACATTAGGTGCACTACATTTAATAATAGAGACATTAGGTTAAAATAACGAATAACACAAGCTTAAAACAAGGATAATTCAATAATCCTAACTAGAAGTTGAAAAAAATTTAAAATTACTTACACATCATTAAGTTAAAAAGGCTTATTCTAAACAACATATACTTGATAATTTAATTCAAACATTAAAATACAATATTATTGTTAGATTGAAGCTGGCAAGTGGAATTTAGTACGTTCGTTGTTTTTTATTCGGGAGTCATCATCTTAATAAACCTGCATCTAAGTTAATGTCCTAGTGTGAAAATCAACATTGATATTAATTAATATTCATCTGATTTGTTCTTATAATGAAGAAAAACCGACGTCCTGGATTCCATTCAGTCAACTGTATTCCAACTTTGAACATACTTGTACTCTACCTTCAGTACTAAGAAAATCAGCTCAGAATGTACATATGGACAAGTGAGACTGCACAAGGGAAACCGATTCGGCGAATTAATCATTGATAAACAAGGCCTGAGTACTACATCGTGATTATTTATCGTTCGACTACTTCATACATATAAGGTAAACGAGACACATGAGGTCTTAGTTGCTTGTAAGTAGAACTATCAATCATTTTTTTCTGTGGAGATTGAACTGAGAATGCTTAGAATTCGTTTTTCCGCTAAATTAGTTAAATCTCTGTAACATTGTCAGTCGTGAATCTCAACTAGTCACAGAATAAATGTCATTTTTGCAGTATGACTAGTTTTATTCATAAGTACAACCTGTGAACATATATCTGGTTTAAATAGCATTGCCATATTATTTTGTTTGAGATTTTCAAATATTTTCTGATGTTCCTTGAACGAAACCTTCTACTTCAGTATTAGTGATATAAGATATTAAACAGGGATATCAACTAGTTTTGATTTAAGCCAACTATTCTTTTCTTCCCTCACTGAGTAAAATCATTTAATTGGACAAATAAATTGTAAAAATAACCTTACTTATCGAAAATTGCTAGTCTTTATCTTTAGAATATGAAATTTAGATCCCAGTGACAGAGCTTCGGTTTCAAATACTGTTGGTGAAAAGATCCCATTATTAAGTGACATATATATATATATATATATATATATATATAAACTTTGAAAATATTGAACTATCAAGTTTCATAAAATTTTTTAACTGTGTGCTGTGAAAATAAGAGACAAATAGCGAGGAAATGAATTGGAAATCATTGTGAAATATATATAACTGTATAATAATGTTTATGTGTTTCATTGAGAAGAGGTTGCAGTAAGTAAAAGAATGACTAAAACCTGGATCATAAGACTTGTCTGGAGGTTCCATAAAATTACCGCGATCCTCCTACCGTCTAACACTGGCTTCATACTAATCGAGTATTGTCACTGACTATTATTTCCAAAAATCAAACCAGAATAATAACACGACGTCAAAATGCAATTATTTACTTCACCAGGGTCAGTAAGAATACATAAAGTTTGAAAAAATGCAATAAATGTACACAATAAATAGGCATGTACTTCTGAGCAATAGCCTCCCCCCTAGTGTAACACGAACGTCTAACCAGTCGTTTCTAGAACAAATTGTGATCAACAATAGAACTCGATTAAACCAAACAACCTTCAATAGTATCAATTTACAACTACCTTGACAAAACCAGATGAAAATGAGAATGAAGAATCAGTGAAATTAAATGTTACTGTGATAGGATAGGCTACTAATGAGTAAACTAGGGCTTAATAGGTAACTTAGGGTTAAGATTTAGGTTAGAGTTATTTGTAGATTATGTTGTTTAAATATGTTGACAATCTTAATGTTTTCCATGTTAGGGTATATAAATGGATTAACCGGTTAATATGGTTCAAAACTCAGAAGTCAAACAGACGGTGTTAAACATTTGATCAATATTTTATTAAAACATCACTTATATAAAAAACGATAATTTTCTCTTAATTTAATTTTCTTCAGGCTACACTTTAATATTCAATAATATTTATACTTTAATATGAAAAGTTTCAAAACAATTTAGTAATTTAGTAATCAGTGATAACAATGGAAAAGGTGGATTGTATAACTAATCGTAATAAGTGAAATGTGTAAACTGATAGCGAAAGTTCTGGCTTACTACTAGTGAGAAGATTAATGACAATAAGATGATCAATTTTAAAATATGATGATAAAAGTAGAGATAACTTGAACAGACACCTTAACACAGAAAATGGGTCAAAAAATGTAAAATTAAGCTCGTTACAACAATAGTGATATAAAAATAGCCGTTAAAATTAGAAAATCTGTAAATAATCATTTCAAACATATAGGAAATGTAGGAGAGTATGAAAGGGGTGCAGCGTAGATAAAAACTCCTGGTGCAAAGAAGTGGACACATTGTTTATTAAGTCTTATATGGTGATGGAATGATTAGAGATGCAGTAAGTTTCTTTTGTACACATATTCGCGTTATTAACCAGTATCTGTTTGGCTTCTGTTATGAAATCGAAGGCCATTTGAAAACATTGATGTTATACAACACTCTGAACGCCTTAGTCCTATCTAGCATATACCAATTATCTGTTTTTTTAATTATTCACCATGTTTCAAAGCTTCATAAAAAAACTTGGAAAACATAACTGTATTTAAATCTGTCAGTGTCAGCATTGAAAAGAACTTCAAAACTTACAATAGAAAATTCACTAACTGATATTGAATACACTACTTATAACTATAGATAAAGATGTATTCTACAGGACTTATAAAATTAATTTTTTTACTCGTTTCATATTAAACACAAGTAAATAGAATCTACACATGAATTTTAAGCTACAATTAATAAGTTAAAATCATGAAGAATAGAACCAAAAATGCATTCACTGATGTGCTAATTTCACTTCCTTGGTTGATTTATCGTTTATTTATGGATATGTATGTTTGTATATATGCATGTATGCAGTATTTAGTATGTATGTAATATGTATGTTCATGTAGTACATGCTTAAAATACCTGAAACCTCAATCATCTATTATCCTAGTTAAAGAATATGCTGAAACAAACATATAGATTCATTTGTCCTTAAAATAAAGTATTTAACGAAAAAACAAAACATATATTATGTTATAAATGTCATGTAGGATTTCAAAGAAATTGTTATTCAATTATTATCTACTAGTACAAGTTCTACTACAGCCAAGACTAACGTCAAAGTTTGATAAGTATGCGTACACTAATGCATAAGTGGTGACAATAGTAGCTTATTAATGATCTTTAACTACTCACTTGATATTTGTAGTAAAATGAAAAATATAGTGTATCTGATGAATTGGGAAAACATGTTGCATATATTTCAAGGATAAACAAACAATTACTTTAACAAGTTTGAAGTCTATATTTAGGTTAACTATAATAAAGTTTTACACTTCATAGTTATTATTCTGAATAGGGTTTTTCTTCTGTAAATGTTAGTTATAACGATGGAAAGATAGTAAAACTGTGTTTATTGTAATCAATTAGTATAAACAAATTGTAACTGTATATTAGCTTCTCACAAATTCAAATAAATGACCCAAGCCAACAATGAACTGGTCGTGTAACTTGAGTAGTTTACATAGCCTTTCCACATAAAAAATATTTTTACGAAATAATATTATTAAAATTCACTTAAAACATCAGTGTTTGTTAAATAATTGTCTTATAGAGCAATCATAAATGTAAGGAATTATGGTCTACCTCTTGTTATATTATTACCTTCCATAAAGGTATTAAATGTAATTGCGAGATCATTAGTGACATTATGAAATAAAGAATTCTCTTTGACCAATATATTATGATTAAATGTAAATTAATTGTGATCCAATCAATGGTGTTAGATGGGAGGTAACGGTTGCATGAGATATACTGATATCGAACTAAATTGCAATCTAGTGAAAACTATTCACAAATGTGACTGGTTAATCCAGCGGATCCCAATGATGGAAAATTAGATTATAGAATAACTCATCAGCGAATATGAACCGTCTTTCACAACAACATATATGATACATAAGAAACAGAGTCAGAAATCATCAACATTACCAATGATCATTAAATATCAATTTCTTTGGTTATTCATGAATTATTGATCACTATACCAAATGGGATGAATTTATTCTAGTTCCAACGAAATATCTTACAATCGTGATAGATTAGATACATTTGTTTTCATAATTGTGTCATCAAGTACGACATGGTATCGGTGAACACAAAAATGCAGATTTCATTACTATATTAAAAAATTAGTAATTGATGCATGCATAGCTAACTGAGTTCTAGGCGTTGAGGTTTGATGGGTATTAAAATCTGAGAAGAAAACACTGATCAGTTGAACTACGTAACCACTCCACATTCTTTTACTATGTTCTTTGATGCTTGAAAAGACATAGCTTAAACTAAATTTAACAAGTTTAAAAATATGTACTCACCACTTATAACTACGTTCGTATTGGGTTTCACTAACCCCATTCATTCACTCGACAGTTATCTTTCGTGGAGCATAGACCGTTGACAAGCATTCTACAACCAACCCTTCCTTATACTCTCCTTTCCCGTTATTCCCAAATGATACTTATTCTTTTAATTTTCTGCCTCCAATTCCCAAAGGGGGATGTGTTTTTTGATCTTCCTAGTTTCCTTTGGCCTTCATGGTTTCCTTGTTAGTGCCTAACTGGCGATGCAGTTTGGTGATTTCCTTAATGTGTGTCCTATTCACCTCCAGAGTCTTTTCCTAATTCCTTTCTCACCTGGATTTTGGTTGGTTTGTTCTCTACCGCAGGAGGTTGCTAATCATATATCTGGCCGACGGATCTAAAATAACATATGTTAATAAATGTTTATGAATACTTGTATATTCTGAAGGATGCTTTTCGTAGTTTTCAATACAAGTTTCAACTCTATACAAGAAAACTGTTTTAACGTTAGTATTGAAAATCTTGACTTTGATGTTGGCTGACAGTTGGTTTGAGTTCCAGAAGTCTTTCTTTAATTGTAGAAATGCTGTACTTGCCTTGACAATCCGTACTTTTCCCTTTGCATCAGATCCTTCTTGTTTATCGATGACGCTTCCCAGGTATGTGAAAGTTTCCACATTCTTCCAGAGCTTCTCTGTCGAGTATAATTGAATTAATGTTCCTTGTTCTCAGGTTTCAGTGATTGGTTTTCCATCCTTCTTCTTGACTGATTGTTTTGGTTTACTGTATTTTCCAGCTAACTTCTTCGCTTTGTCATATAGGTGTTTCATATCTTCTTCTCTCACATCTTTTTACGATGTCATTGCTGGGTCATCCATAAATTTTCGTTTATCCGCTTTATTGCTCCTCTTTACTTGCTTCTTGGCTTCGGTGTATTCAGTCTATGCCTTGGTTTCCTGTGTTCTTGTTTGGCTGTCATTGATTGTTGTCTTTTTGCTGCTCTTTTCTTAGATCTTATCCAGATTACCAACAGAGATTTATTTTTATGGTGGTGCTCCTTGCAGCTCAAAACCTCCTGACATGTTTAACTTATTGCATTCTTAATCCCTTTCCATTTGTTCTTCATAGAAGATTCCTCTTATCCTAGTAGACCTTTAAAGTCCTGAAACGTGTTGTTGAGAGTTATCTCTCATTCGCTGAGCTTGCTAGTATCCTGAAGAAGAGTGGTATTAAGCTTTTATAAGTGCTATTGTTGTAGTTGTATAATGCTTCTTTAGCTTCGGTTTGATTTAGGCCACTACTAGGTGATAATATGAAGTTTAATCAGCTCCTCTCTTTGCTCCTATGTCTTCCATGGTTCCTTCTGGATTTCTTATTGATTTAGATGTGGTCGACTTCGTTCCCCGCAGGTGATCTGGTGAAACCCATGTAGCTTTGTATATGTGGTTTTGGCAGAATTCGGTGACATTTTGTAGTCATTTTGTTGATGACATAAAGATTTACAAATATCTCACCGTTGTCGTTTCTTTCTACTAGTTCCTGTCGTCCCTATGATATCCTCATATCTAGTGGCATCCATTCAAACCTTGGCGTCTGAATCTTTTATCAAAATTATCAGGTCCTTTGCTGGACATTTCTCGATAATTGGTGGCAGCCTTGCAAATAACTCGTGATTATCGTCATCACTGCTCCTGTAGATGATCGCATAGCACTGAATGACAATAATCTGTAATCCTCCAATTTGTTTTAAAGGATGTTTTGATGATCCTTTTCCATGAGATTCCCATCTCATAAGTACTTTACATGCTTTGTTAGTTAACATTAGTGTGTAAGAGGCATTTATTCACGGGTGGAGTATAACAGTATTCTTCTCGAAGTCAATCTTTTCTCTCCACCTTGTAACCAACAAGTTTTATTTTTTCCAAGTATCTGTAGGCTGCATGTTTTTATTTCTTTAACAAGCTGAAAGATTCTCTAGGTCTGTCACATTGTGCAGACATTTTATTTATCTACGTTTATTGTTGTTCTGGTTATTAGAAATGGTTTCGGCCTCACGACTTCCGGAAGAACCCGGCTTTCATCATGAGGCGTCAAAACTCATCGAAATAATGACTCCCCAACACTTAGGGTAGAGTTTAATTGCTTTTACAGGTTATCGTTTTCTTGGCAAGGTTGTCTCTTAGGGCATGAAGATTGTTAAACCTATGCCAAACCCTCTTACTTTATCCAGGCTTGTAACTGGTAGTAACCCTAGAAGGGTTCCGGGAGGAGTTTCCCATAAACATGGTTTACTATAATATATTTCTTCAATAGATAAATTCTACATACCCTTCTTCAAAACGAAAATAACCAATGTTTTCACCTGTAACTTTATTACTTCTATTAAATGTGAAGCGATGGGAGGGAAGACAAAAAAGTTTTTGATTGTTGAGATGGATTAAGGTTACTGTTAAGAAGTTTGAACGTTCTTTAAAATATCCACATTAAATAATCATTATAGCCGATCGGCGTAGATTTTAGAAACTCGGTACGCATATACGCCGATCACAAATTTATAGCCGGTTTTAAAAAATCAAAATTTAGGAATTACAAATGAACTTTAATCAGCAACATTAGGATATTCTAATGATTAATGCAATTATTCAGGTCCTCGATAGATTTTGTGCTCGTGAGTTAAAAAATTAAGTTTTAAGTTGTTCATATTAACTACACTGAAGGTTTTAAGAGGGACGCTAATGATCTCTTATGCAACCTTAGACTGATTGTATTTGGAATCAGGATTGAAGTTGGGAGTAAGACTAAGTTACATTTAGGGTTATTTTAGTTTGAAGGTTTTAGTTAAAGCATAGTTTTGATTTGTGGTAATCATAGTTAGCCTACAAGAAATTATCGTTTGATAGGTTAAGCTTTATTATTCTTACCCTGTGATGTTAAGAACACATTTGTGTTAATAAATTTATACTAATAGTTATCAAGCCTAGATGATAAAATAAGTGATTCATGACTGGCTACAAATTTCATAGATTGTCTCTTGTTGCCTGTGATAGTTCAAATAATGCTCAACCTAGTCCTTGCTACTATATTGTAGTCAAAAACCTTGTTGTTGTATACGTGATTACTACGTATATCCAGCATCATTACTACCTCATAACTAGATTAATAGTGAAAATTTCTAATTTCATTTTGTTAAGTTAACTTGAAGTTACAATATTGAAGTTTGAAAATTTATAAAATGACATTTTATTAAATAAGAAAGCAACTTGCACTAAGCCGCGAAACGTCAAAAATTTTAATTTCTACTAATTGGAATTTTACATTCATTTTAAAAAGTCATTTCTAGTTTTTTGGAACAAAATTTTCATTCTATGTTACAGTTATTAGAATGTGTGTCATGCTAATCGCCGTTACAATCAGATTTTCAGATATATTTGTAATAAAAAATGGTATTTCTTGGTCATTGATTGATGATCTAATTTTGCTAAATTTCTTTCCGTTTTATATTATAGGTGTATATGCTGGAGCATGGTCTAAGGGTATGCGTCAAGGTCTTGGTGTTCGTCGTTCAGCTCCTTATGCTCTAGCAGCTGAATTCAGTCGTACTGTACGTGCCTCTCAATCTCAAAATAGTCTGCCATCTGGAACAGATTCAGAACGTGGTTGGAGAGGTACAAATAGTTCTGGCGGAGGAAGTGGTGGTGATGTCAGGAATAGCGTAGAAAGAGGTCGACCAGATGAACGAAGAAGTGGATTTGTCTTACGCTCTACATCTTGCCCTCTACCCTCTCCTTTGTCAAATAATTCAAGAAGTAGTTCCTCAGGTTATCGAAGTGCTACACCAACAACGGGAAAAAAATCCATCTTCAAAAGGAGTATTTTTAAAAAATTACGAAAACAAAAGTCAACTGGTGATCTATCTATGGTTGGTGGGAGAGCAGTCGGTACATTTTCCACTGGTGGTGGAAGCGGTGGTTTATTTCATGGTCGTGGACGTCGACCAGGTGGATCATTACGATCCAACATCAGTACTTCAAGTCAGATAACAACAAATTCCTTCGGTCGTAATGATGTAAAAGCTGTAGGAAATGGTGGTCAAGGTCTTCATGAATTCATGGAAGAAACTCTTGGACCTAATGTTACTGAAACATATAGTGGTCAGTGGAATGAGGATAGACGTTCAGGATATGGTGTTGCTGAAAGATCTGATGGATTACGATACGCTGGAGAATGGTTTAATAACAAAAAGGATGGATATGGTGTTACGTATCGTACAGACGGAACTAAAGAAGAAGGAAGATACAAAGAAAATATACTCATCCAAGCTTTAAACAGGAAAAGTAAATTATTTATGCTTCGGCATACCAAACTACGAGACGCTATAGAAGAAGCAGTAAAAAACGCTGAAGATGCAGCGAAGAAAGCTCAGGAAAGTTCATATGAATCAGCGTATCAAAGGTAATTTTCCAGACATTTATTCTAGTATTTCTGAGCGGTCATTGTAAATGACTATAAGTAGTGTTGATCGCATAGTATAACATTTTTATAAATTAATTAATTGTTTTTCGAAATATTCAGTTTGAAAACTAATAAATTAAAACTACTAAATTTAAAGCCTTCAACGCTACATCTACTAGTAGATCGCTAGAATACTCTAGACACTAGGCTATAAAGGTACACTAACAGACTTAACTATAAACTATTGAATAAAGACTGTAACCTCAACTAAATCAATTACCTTGTTCATTTTATAGTCTCACAAATGAATTTTACTTATTTTACTGAAAATGAAAAAATACGAAATAATAAGGAAATAAAAATTTCTCTTCGACGATATCATTTTTGTCATCTGTACTATCGTATATATAGAGAGGAACTTACACACTTAATAGACTATGCTAAAACAGAAATATACGTGACTTCTAGGTCATGTCTGCCCGCCAGAATCCTCCTTCCACATTGTTCACAAAGTTAAATAAATCAGTTCGAAAAAGGCACAAATCAGAAAATCATGTACTGAAGAGGCCTTAGTCATCAACAAATTAAAACCAACACTTTGCATTTATAAACGAGGCCTTCAGACGATTATTTCACCTTGGCTCCAATCTTCGCTTGTTCTTCATAATTAATCTTTAGTTCTCACTTAAATATTAATCATCTGTTTCTTCGTCATTTAGTTATTCTCGTCTTTATATTCTTTAGGTGAACAGTTATTATAATTCCATCTTTCAAAAAAATTTTTGACAATTATCTAGACTATTACGTGACCTATTTTTATGACTATTAAACAAGCTCCAGGTGATACTGGAATTCAGTTTGACTATTTGCCAGATGACTTTGTAATCTTGTTTTCATGAGATAATACTTTTATTTTAGTTCAGACTATTAAGTGTGCAATTTCTCTCTATATCTATGCGATTGTACAGCTAATGTAAATGATATCGTCGGAAGGAAAATTTTCTTCTCTGATCGCTTTATATTCTTCATGTAACGACACAATGGATTTCTTTCATTCATCCATTAACAACGTAGAACCATACACATACGCCCGGACACTAACCCACCAAGGGTGATGAGACTTTCGAGATAAGTGAAGCGGTCAACGCATCCGATTACTTCACTCCTTATAACTAATCTAGGTATAGATGCAGACTAATCCTAGAGTAACATTTTGCCTTTAGAAGGGGAGAAGTGCATCCAGAATATGCGTGCATTATTACTTAAGGTGCTCAGGAGACTCTGGATATTATCAGCATTTTCACCGAATAGGACTATATCGTCTGCGTATTCTAAGTCAACGAGAGGACTTCCTGCAGGGAGATTAATTTCTGAGGAGTTAAAATAAGCAAATGAGACTTCTAAGAGTAAATCTATGATGAAACTAAATAAAAAGGAAATAAGGGGTAACCCTGACGAACCCCACTTGAGAATGATTTTTCTCGTGACAATTCGCAATTGGCTCTGGCTCGACCGGTGGTGATTGAGTAGAGAGCCCTTATAAGATTTATGTACTTTTGAGGTACCCCTTTTAATGACAAAAACTGCCACAAGACTTCACGATCTAAGGAATCGAAAGCAGCCTTCAAGTCAAGAAATACAACTATAGTCGGACTTTGGTACATATGTCTATGTTCTAGATTCTGGCGCAGGGTGAATAGTTGATCAATGCAACCATGTTCAGGTCTGAAAGCAGAGTAGTTTTTCCGAGTTTTCTATTCTCTAGTGTTGGATAAACAACGAATGATTATAAAAGATAATATTTTAGTCACTATATTAGTCAATTTGATTCTTCTTTGGTTATCACGAGAGTATTTCTATCACTTTTTTAAATCGGAACAAACAGCGAACGAGATCAGTCAAATGGGATAATGTTCAGTTCCCAGGCGTCGGCTAGTATGTCAGTCAACCTGCCAACTAAAACTGGATAACCTTCCCTAAAGATATCTGTAGTTTAATGAAGATGAAAAATTATGAATTAATAAAGAAAATAGAGTGAATTTACTAGAATTTTGTGATTAAAATTACTTTTATGACATGATTGACATACACATAATTTGTTTATTTCTTACTACTTACATAAAACCCACCAGGAATTATGATCAGTTCCTTTACAAGAAATCTGATTTATCAGATATTATTACTAAAATAATAATGATTATTATTATAGATACTGTTAGATTTGGAACAGATGAAGTAAATTATTCAACCTATTAAAGTAAACACAATGTCAAATTTTGTTTTGAAGATATTTAGCATTAAATGACAAAGGATTGATATCTAACAGTTTAACTAAATTTGATGCATTTGTAGTCAATGTCTAAACTCTTATTGCATATAAGCAGTTATAACCATATATTAATTGAACGAAATGATTAAAAATATTTGGGTTTAATTTCACGAAATTACTTGCATTAGACAACTGTTCAACATCAAGAAGTACTGAATATCTATATCAATCTGGTATGGTACTCCTCAGAAATAAACCACGACGACCCCATTAGGGAGTAGTGATTAGAATCTTCGATTTTCGTGGCGAACATTCCATCGTTATATAACTGAGCTGGCATCGAACAGTTGACATTTCAAACATTAATCAATACGTCATATATTTGAGTAACCTCTTTCGGTGACCCTGTTTCATACCTGACTCAAATCCTACATTACTGACATCCAGTGATCAAATTATTTTACATGAGCTCAAAGAATTACCTCATGTAATTCGTTGCTAGTGAGCTGACTTGATTATAATTAGTTAATTGATATCTAATGCTTTCTGGGTTTAAATGGGGGTCTAATCTATGTTAATTCGTGAAATCAAATTCAGAAAACTAATAATACTCACTAAAGAAAACAAAAAATTAGTTAACCATGCAAATGTAAACCCTTTTATTGAAAATACGAAATAAACCTGTCTGTTTTTACAACATTTAAAACCTTCAATCCCTATTTATTGGTAACACAATTTGCTCTAGTGTTACATCCTGTAACTCATTAAGGTAGCGTAGTTCCTTACCTTGTATCCTTATTTACACTACTTATTATTAAATAATATATGAGTTGTGTAACTATGCTTTCCAATACGGTATGAACATTCTTCAAATGAACTATTCTTGTTGTCTCACTTGTTTTGTTACCATAACCGCATCACTCTTTGACCCTTAACAAAAATTTAAATGCTGTTTAATTTCATGGAACTTTATATGCTTGCGTTAATTTTCTTCATTCGCGTTTACATCTCTTCGAATTCCAGACTCCATTGTGGCTTTGAACATTGCTTCTTACTGTTTATTATTTGTCGCATTTTTCTGCAAGTTCTTATTTCTTCTTTACGGAAAGTTTGTTCCTTATTATGACTTGAATGCTCCATAGACTAAGAGACACCTCACGAAATGTGATTTGTAATCAAATATTTTGTAGTCAATATATCTGAGCGCAAGAAACCTGATCTACATAATTTGATTAGTACCAGTAACTAAAAAACATGATGTTATTTACTAGTTAGCATCAGGTTAGTTCCTGCATTCTAAAAGCATCAGTGTAACCTCAGTAGTTACTACACAAATATCAATAGTAAAACTTGATAAATGTGATATACATTGGATTGCCATAAAACAACAGCCAACACTTAAAGTCACTGTATGCATCCAATGTATTATTCGAAATGATTAAATATCATATCTCTAATGAAATGTCTGATTAAAGCAAAATGTTATTCCATTGTAATGAGGTTCATCAGAAACAGCTTACGAAGTCAGCCACGGGATAGTTTGCATGAGTTATGTTGCGTAGTTACCAAAGATTAGAACACAACATCAGAGCAGAAGAATTTCATGTTAAGCATGATAATAGCTAGACTTAGGACATAATCGACAGTGTCTTCAAACTTGAATCAATATACAAGTGAAAACGAAACATTACTTCAAGTTCTTCAACTTTTACCTCAATGAATAATCGACTGAGAAGTTAAAAAAAAAGGGAAAAATTACTTTTAATACTTGTAAATGAATGTGAATCTTGAAGGGTCTAGTATGATTAACAGGAGCAGTCAATAATTTTCACTGATGTAATGATATAATTGAATACAGAAGCTGGTTAAGGTGTGCAGTATACACTTCATGAAGCTGAAGTCACTGCATAATCTTATCCTCAGACTATTTACTTCTGACTAAAAATTTATCAAATAAATAAATTTCATTATTTTTCATATTAAACACTGCATATTTCATTAAAATATATTAAATTAATTTTTGTTTATCAGAGCACAAACTGCACGAACAGTAGCTGGTACAGCCGATTTACGTGCTAGAGAAGCACGTAAACTATCCGAAGAAGCCAGGGCAATAGCTCGAGAATTTTCACCAGAGTTTGTTCAGTTAGGTGAGTATTTATAGGCTTATATTATCCTAAGTTTAAGGTGTTAGAAAAGATTATCTAGCTAGAAGGATTTATGTGTAACAAATATCAAATAACTATCAATGTTTTGATAGTTTATGAAATGGATGCAACCGACCACGATTTTCGGTAAACAGGCCATGGAATTGTTTACGTATACTAACCTCAATAAAGAAAATTAAAATAAAGTATCAGTATCACACGGAAAGCTAAATCATCAATAAAAGTAGGAAATCTCTTTCACCAATACAAAAAAGCCCATATTAGAAAAAACATTATACATGGAAGTTGATGAATGAAACGCAGAATAGGAAATCGTAACAGAGTAGGAATACAAATTTGTTAAATGGTTGAGAAATCATGTTTTTCGCCTTCGATAGTAATTCCCAAATGCGAATTCTTCATAATCACAATTACCCAAGGACCTTAGAGAGAATATTATGTTTAATTCAATACGGTAGGTTATATGACAGTTAAACATGTCTTGAAACTACAAGAATATTGTGTCATCTATGCATCATAGCTTAAAACTTCAATTATTGCTGTAAGATTTAGTTATGACGCAAAAAAATGGTTGAAATGCCAAACGCAAATATGGTGTGCCTAATCGATATCTGAGCGTCTGCCTTATGCCAACTTGTCCTAAGCCAGAGATAGAACACAGGACAATAAATCAACCATATAGAATCATATTATACTTCATAAATTATTTTATGTCTACATAAAATCTGACTACAAAGTCAACCAATTAGGAAACTAAAATTAATAAAAAATAGGAGCAATAGTGAATGTGAACTGGAGTACGTATACACAATTTACTAACCATAGTTGATCAATGAGGAACAACATACTGTGGGGGGGGGTTAAGGCAAGCAGAACTGAGCAATAATAGAAATAAAATGTATACCTTGTATACAATCAAAAATAGTGAAATAGTGTACAAATAAATAGCTCTCGAAGATAATCAATCTTTTTTAGGTGCCCGGTGTATCATATATAGATACACTACTTATAGGTGACTGTTCATTTATTCTAGAACTTTACTGTTTGTATTTTCTGGTGGCTTGTGGTTTATAAAGTGGCTTTTAATGGATGGTACAATTATTATTTGTCTAACCATTTTAAATAATCAAGCTGTTGTTCTTGATCTGTCTACTGCCGACAGATTTTTGCTGATCTGTAACTGAAAACAATTTTTTATTTTATGTTGAACAATATGCAATAAATATGTATTCCAAGATGCTAAAGCCTGTTTGGATACATTTATTCAAATTAAAGTTACAATGGTCCAAAGACATATTATCTGACAGCTTTAAAAGAATGTATTTTCTACATAACATTCAAAAATGTCTTCTTGGGTTAGAGTGACTAACTAAAATTCTCGAGCAATAGATATAATATTTACTAGGACTAGTAGTAAATTAATATTAGCTTTCCAGAAATCGTTCATTTTGTAGTTAGCCAGCATTCATGACTCATAATGATGCGAAACACTAGACATTCTCATACTAAGACGAAAGAGCCGTCCAATACTGTATGATTTATCATTAATTGTCTAACCCAAATCAGTCCACCAAGTAGGCTATTACAGTAAACTAACTTTGTTCACTAATAGACTTAAATATTAACTAATCAATAAGGAACAACTTCGATATAGGTCTTATTTGTAGCGTTAAAATGTTATTTATGTAATTTCAGTTACCTTCCAGTTAAATCATGATTAGAACTTGGCAAATCATGTATATCTTTAAGTTTAGCTGTCATCTTAAATTATCTAATTTTAAATTATAAATACAGTGAAACCGTAGTACTGTCGACTTGAAGAAATTTATCTAATATATTGCTTCAAATGTATTTCGTTAAATAGTTGTAGTCGAGTATTCTTATCCCATAAAGTTGATCACACAGAGTGTTATGTTATATAGCTATTGATAAACTTATAGATAATTATAAGTAATTTATTTATATTTTTCACAGGGCTTATGTGGGAAAAACAGAATTCATTATTGAAAAAAGATATTTTCGGTTACAGTTCAAACCATGAAGAAGACATAGCAGGTAGAGGTAGAAGAAATGATCCTAACAGTTTGCATACACAAGGTTTGATAAAAGAAAACACAATTGCTCCTGATAGTTCCGGACAAATCGGTAATAGTTTAGAAGTAAGCGGTGGTAGTCGTCAGGGTAGTTTTCGTTCAAGCTTTCGTCGACGTGGAAATACAATACAACAAAATGAACATTATCCAAATGATCATTATAGATATCATGAGGAAAATCAAACATCTAATCCTAATACAGATACAGTAAGTGAAAATAAATAGTTAATTAATTTTGTTTTATTTCTAAATATCTGTTTCCGTTGGGTATATGTAGGATATGACCTATATAGCAATAAACAGTCTGCACCATACGACTGATACCTTGATATTATCCAACAGTGTCAAAATTAAAACCGTTACCCATCAGTACATTCAACAATAGTCGCTCTATGTAACAAACTAAATAAAGTTGAAAATATTGACTTGTGGGGTCAACCTCACTTGTCGTAAGGCGATATTTTCGACTCAAAATCTTATGACTGTTTATTCAAACTTACGTAGAACATGTAGCAGCAAATATGAAATAATATGACTTCCAAAGAAAGATCGTAACTTACCTAACCCATTTTACTATTGACAATTATATTGTTTGCAATATGAAAATAACTTACAACAAATTTTCATAAAGAAATTAGAGTTCTGTATAGTTCACCTAACCTATGAAAACACTGTTTATCATTTTACTCCATCGTGGAAAATATTTGGAAGCGTTATTGTTCCATCTTAGTATTAGCCAATAATTTCGACTTTCAACTACAAATAAGCACATGAGACAGAAAGCTACTGATTAAATTACTGAAAATGTATACTGTCTGATATTTCATGTAAATTTTTTCGTCATGAATACCGAACCCACCGGTACTAAAAATGTCACCACTGTAAAGTTAATAAGAATAATGTCCTCCATATAAAACTATCTGAACACAGATGACGAATAGTTTTTTAGAAGGCGCTGTCATGTTATTTAAGTTCCTTATGTGATAAAAAGAGTCAAGGGAATTCTTCAATAAAAAGATTAATGAAGCCTAATGTAACTGTAGGTGATCATAACAATTTAAATTTCATTTTGTCGAAAACAAAAATCCTATTTAGATCATTAATTATCAATTCAATTATTTCGTAGAAAAGATTCTACTCAAAAGAACTGCATGCAGCAGGAAAAGAGAATAATTTAGATGTAGACTACAGAAAACAAATTGATCAACAGAGCACTACATTAGGATATCAACGAAGTCCAGCTGGAAGACCTATTGCTAGAGCTGCTACAACCGGATTTACTGGTTTAGGTTATTCACCAATGGAACAACAACAATTTTCACAGCATATGGCTCAGCATCCTCATTCTCCTTATCTAATGGCATCAACAAGTCAACAGTTGGATATACCGATTGAGCCACAAAATAATTCTAACCGTGAATTTGAATATGGTACAATGCCACGTTCACACAACAGACATACTGATACGGCATCCCTTCATTCCCCAGTGATCAACTAGTGCTAAACTTATGAAAACTTCAGCTCAGAGGTCCAACCTGAAATTCGGATAGGTACTACACAACTCGTACAGCCATTGGAAACACATCGTGCTCATATTAGTTATGTAGATTACTCACAAACAGACAATTATCAACAGTTAGAAGTGAATATTAACTGGTCAATTTAACAATGAAGAAGCGATCGGAGACAACTGGGAACAAGAATCCGTATTATCAAAAGAGCCAGTTTCAGCCATCTGGAACGATACTAACCGCAGTAAGTAAAGTACGACGCAGAACTCTACCGTCGATAATGACCGAGCCTCCCATTCAAACCACTAGAAACGCTTGTAATAAAGCAGGGTTGCAACTACCAAACACTAGAATAAATTCAACAACAAAGGGGTCAACCCATAACTCTAACTTAGGTTGTATTATTGACGATCAAACTGTACATAGTGCTGAAAATTTACCGGCTGACGCAGCTGATACATATATCATTGAGAATGGGATTCGTAAGCGGGTCCAGGCTGAAACGCATCATCGTCAACAAAATCAACGCAATAGAATTACTACAGGACCAACAGGATCACCCATAAAAGCTTCAGAAAACAATTATTCGGAAGGTAGTAGACCGGAATGGACTACGTGAGTTTATCTTTAAAATGGTATATTATAATTAATAAAAGTAGCAAGTAATTGTCACATTATCGCTTCATAAATGTTATACACAATTAAAGAAATTAGGCAGATACATAGATATAAACCGTTGTGAAAATTTCATCGATTTAACTTTCTATACTTTAAAGCTGCAAAAACTTAACACAATGGGATTATTGTAAAGTAGACATGGAGGTATTTCCAGAAGAAAAATTTAACCGAGCGTTAAAATGATAGGGAGCAAAAAACAGATAAATAACAAATGCGTCTGCATTGATATAACATCCAGTAAGATTATCTAAACATTGTGTTTGGCTTCTTGAAGTCACAGTCAAGAGATTTTCACATATTATGGCCCCGAAAAAAACAGTATATGACATCATAGATTAGTGCTACATTTAGCACTCTCCATCTCTAGGTTGTTGGCGCGTTTATCATATATTAAGCATTAATGTTTTCACTAGAAAATGTAACTGAACATAATTTGTTTACTAATTCGATAACACAACATCGAATCGACTGCTACTGAATACAAACAACGTGCATTAGAGTTTTAAAGTAACTTCAAAAAACCAATGTATGAACCTGAAAAGTAAGGACAGATTTTGAGCAAGAAAGAATAGAAATCTCCAGTGTAAATTAAATGCATGAATCTAATAACAGTACATAACAGTAAAACAAGTTATTGGATTAACAATCAAATGACTATTACGTCTAGTTACTAGTCATTTTTACACCTAATCCACTATTAATACATCACTTGTTATCCTCCATCATTTTGAACAGTAACAATGAAATTCCAGACGACTTCCGATGTTATACAATTTACACCATATCCGTCACATAAGAATCATAAGTTGTAATAAACGTCTTAAGCTTGCTTTTGGAAAATAGATTCCAGATGATCATTTTAGCTGACAGTTTGTCTCGTGATTCTACTTATACACTACAATATACGTTTTGTGGATCCTTTCAAGTACCACTAAAAAGCACAACGTCGCACTCATTTTCTTAGTGTCCGTGAATTTCATTATATTGAAATTTCAATGTTTAATCTCATTAATGTAAATGCTTCACTAAAACACTTAATCAAAAAAATAAATGGAGCAAAGCAATTTCTTTTCAGTTAGTTATACTTCAAGGTTCTATAGTTATGCATATATGATTTACAACAGTAGTAAAGTCAGCAACAGCCAAGTAGGTGTATCATATCTAACAAGTACTAAAAAAGGTAATAAGGGTTAGTTTCGATGGAGAGAGGGTAGTTGGGAGGAAAACCCTGGACCTAAGTTTCAATGCAAGGCTTACCTACAATATGTAAGGGAACTCATAAGCCCCAGTGGATTAAATCCTAAATCACCTGGTTCCTTAGTGAGCTACTGACCCGTTGAATGACAGAGTTGTTTCCTACTGACTACCACTGAACAACCTTATAACTCTACATCGTGCTAGTGATATGAAGTTATTTGGATGAGTGTCCACTTTACTGCTAGGTAGATTAAATTCGATTAGATATCCACTTTAAAAGACTTAATAAATATCAAATTGATCGGTACAAAGTGATCAACCAATGCGAATGTTTAACAAAAAGATGAGATGAATAAAGAGATTACTATTCGAAGGTCATAGATCATAGATGAATAAATAGAGGTATGTCAGTATGAAATAAACTGACTACACAATGTTAAATATATAAAAAGAATATTAATGTAAGATACGCAAGAATAGAAAGGATAATTGGCATGTTTCGAAAAAACAAAATGTTGTTGGTAAAGGAAGGTATACAATAAGTTGAGTGTAAACTGATAATACATTCAGAAAAAGATTTTAATGGTTACACAAGAACAAGGAGATGACAATTAAGGTCGATGTACGGCACATAGTGATAAAAGATTTAGATGATTAAGGATAAGTTGAGATAACTTAGGGAAAGCCTCTATGTTAACCATTCGTTGATACGCATTATATCAATGGCTGAGGTAGAACATGGGGTTGTATAAACCTCTTCAGAGCATAAAGATTAAGTGTGCGTGCATGACACTGTAATAGATATAGATCCACGTACAAGGCAGACCTGTAAACCATGTAGAATAAGTTAATAAAATTCCATGAAGATTTATTCAGATCAATTCGATGTCGTTTGTCAGTCACTTGAACCAGAAGATCACTTAAACTGTCTGAGTTGTCTTATGCTCAACCATAAAGAGATGACAAACCTAGAGGATTGTGCCACTTCGACAATCAATTTTACAGGAGCATTTGGGATGATAAATGCACTCTAGAACTTGTTAAATCATAGTTTAACAAATAATATTTTTGTTATCATTGTATGCACATTAGTGTAGATCGTTAGGTGAGAATTTAATTGAAAAGACATTCGCTTCATTGTTCTTTGATTAATTACAACTAATTCTACAGGATCAGCCATCAAATCACTCGTGCCAACTTTGAATGGAGAAATTCAATAACTAGTAACATACTAGCTAAATTTATCTATCTTTAGATTGATAAATTTGATCAATTCCTAAACATAATACTGAATAGTTATAAAATTTCATATGATAACCAAACAATGCAATATAAAAATTAACTTTTTAACCTTAAACATTTGTATGAAGGAAACTGAAATTTCCTAGTTAATGTATGATGATTTCACTTTCAAGGAATAACATTATTTCATCAATAACTGATAGATATTCTTGTTTCAAAAGTAAAGCACATAAACTCATTCATTCATGTACAACATAGAAGCCGATGCATATGCGCATAGGTACAAGTTGTTATACCATGTTAGCAAGGTGAGATCAAATTCACAAAAATTGTATACTTCAACAGAAAGGAATGAAACAAACAAAAGTACGAAACACAAACTAATTCAGATTATATTATTAATTATAAGTAGGTTTTAGATATAGTTTAGCATTCACTAATCAGAAAGCTGAATACTGTAGAAGGTAAAATTAATGGCACAACATAATTTAGGATGCATTAACTTATTTGAAGGCAAGTGTACAAATAGTTTAAATCCCATTATAAATCCATTCCTTTGAATTAATAATTATATTCATCGTTATCGTTTTAAAATAGGGCATATGATCCATATAGACCAGCTATGGAAAACACTGGGGTTGTTACAGCAAACAGATATGGAATTAATAATCAACACAGTGATCCAGAAACATCTGACTTATCACCCCTTCCCAAATCATACCTCATCGAGTCAATAATTAACCTTCCGGGAGATGTAAAAGAAGCCAGTATGCCAGATATTTCTATGACTCATAGTCATGCATCAGGTCAATGTGATAGTTCTTCAAAGCGTAGAACAGGACAATATCCTGTTTCTGGAGAACTTACTCGTGAAGAAATTGCACGCTTAAGTCAGGCCAGAAGACAAGAAATATATCATGAAATGGAAAGACGAAAACGAGGTGAAATTGTAATACGTTTAGCTGATATTAAGGTAAGATTCAGTAAAAAGAAATATCTTTCTCCTTATAAATCATCAGTGTTGAATCATAAATTTATGAATATGTAATAATATAATATGCTTTGTCACAACTTAAGCATATCAAAAGCAGTCCAATATAAATAGTTATATTAAGGATAGATATCATCAGTAGTCATACAAATACATGTTAATAGTTTGCTTCTTTCAAATATCTAACAAAGTCAATGAAAAATGCTATTCGTTTTCTACTAAGTAAATCTAGTTAGTTTCTTATCTTGCGAATGATCCAACTTACTCTCATACACACTAAGCAACATACAGACGTGGTTATTTTTTATCATTTGTGTTTTTACTTGACCTTATCTGAAATTCAGGACTGCATTCTTTCAGTGTATAATCGTATTTGAGCTTATTCAGCGATTACTATATACAACTAGTATTTAAAATGCAATCGACTTACATATATTCATTATAAAGATCATACCCTGTGAACTAGTTAGTGGTTATTTCGGATTAGCATTTTGAAGCGGACATAGGTCTTGATTTCAATTGTGAATGTCAAACTTGAGATGCGTGTACACTAAACTGACGACTCCTTAGCACAAGAAAACGTGAGTTCTTAATTTCTATTATTATCAACTATTCGGAGAATACAACAAAGGACAATATAATAATGTGAGGATATAGGATAAAGTAAGAACCCATGGGCACTAGGCTTCGATGCAAGTGTTAAAACCTTCTGCCTCCGAGTAGGAACTCAGCTGCTCACGAATCGACTGTAGCTTGTTAGCTTGCAAGTCATGAGTTTGATCACTAGTTGGGTCGTGGATACATTTCCTTGATAAGTCTTGTTCTAGAACGAAGCTGATATCCAGTGCCTACTTATTAATTACACATACTATTGATACTAACAATGAAAAAATCTCTAATAATACCGAATTTCCTCTTACTCCATGTATTATATTGCGTTCTTACTTTTTATAGGATTGGATCCGTGCTAATTTCGTCATCGTTTTCGTCCTGCTAATCAATGCTAGTTTAGCATTTTTCTTTTTTAATTTATTAACTGATAATTCGAACCAAGCTAAACCATATCGTGAAGCTACCATCAATATTGGTCGTTCACAGCCGAGCGGTTCTAATTCACCAGCAATGAAAACAATTAAAACTGCAAAGAAATACGTCACAGCTGCTATCAAAGCTAGACAACAAAATGGTGCTGCTGGACAATAATTCATTAAGTCCACATGCAATTATTCATACTGTGTGGTAGCATAGAGTGGACGAAAAGCTTACTAGTTACGAATTCTTTGAAACTGTTTTCATTTCTTATTGTTATTATGATTTGTTTGTTTTGAAACATGTATTTCATTGTCTTTTGATTCACTTTATGTTCAGCTACAAAATGAGAAGCATTGATGCACTTTGACATTTTCATCACTATTCTTATTTTGACAGATACAAACATACCTACACAAATAAACAGACTTGTGCCGTAGAGTTAAGCATTCATAAATTATTCAATGACATATATTTGCCGTGTACAGCTGAAATGATTAAATCACGAAGCTATCAATGATGGAGAATCAAAATTTCGATAATCATACGCTTTGTATAGTACTACTACTAATATGATACATTTACCATTGTTTTCATCTTAAACCTCTTATCTCTTATTCCTCTAATAAGACAGGAAATAAAATTGTATAGACATAAAATTCTTCAGTAATTAACACTACACCCATCTATTTATTACCCATTTTATCCTCAAGGGACACATCCTTTACAGTATGCTTCTTTTAAAAGATACCATTCTTTTTCTTCTATACCTTTTTTTATAAACTCACTTGGTTTTTAGTAATATTATTGCAATTGTTATCATCATTTGAAATTTTAAGGAGACTGAAAGATACGGAGCTAAAGTAAACTACTCCATCCTAGATTATATTATGGAATACAATTAGATGGATTATATCAATCACTAAGAAACCCTCGCTTGACTCTATTTTGCTGTTCTTTCACCCTTTTCTCAGAATTATTTTCCATGTATTAATCAATTAAAACACATTAAAGAAATCATTCATTCCCAGTCTAAACAAACTAGCCAATAAATAATAAACTGTTAGTTTAAAACCTAGGCATTTAAGAAATACATTCACATTTGATCTGATTGATCAATTTTGTTTGTAGACAATCTGAACTGTCTTTTGATGTTATCAGTTTTTACTATAATATTCTATCTTTATTACTTTTCCCTAACTTACATATATGTATGGAGTTGCTCAAACTTTGAATATAATCTTAAAAGAAGGTGATGATAGTACTATTTAACGGAAAAATATATATCTAGTGGTTAAGCCAATCAAGATTGTATAATTGACGATATTTATCATAATTATGATTATTTAATGCACAATTTATACATTAATTTCCTCATACAATTAGATATTTAGTTACCAAAGTACAACTGAGAGTAAACTAGTCCAACGTAAATGTTACGCAGTGTGAAATCTTGATACAACTATACTAGCTGAAGTTATCCAAAACGCTTTTAGTATTCAACTGAATACTATAAAAATGAAATATTCACATGAAAATTGAACCATCATATGTATGAGAATTGTGACCCTAAGTGTAATGGAAATTGAGTAAATATAGCAATGTTACGGAGCCTACAATTTTCCAATGTTTATAGTTGGCCTATATCACCATAAATTAGGGTATTTTCACTGTAAACACCCATACATTAGAGACAATCGTATATTGAGCAAACGAAACGGTTTACAAATGTTTTTACTATCGATCTCTAGTAGTTTAGAAATATTTTCATACAAACACGATAAAATATCAGCCGCCATTGTGTAACGACATGCAAATAACTTTTATTACCTATTTAAACTACTGGTATAATAATACTGTTTATGATCCATTAAATCGATAATGATGTTTTCTTGAAAAGGTAGTAAGGGAAAGATTCGTAGTGTACAGCGTAAATGCACCACATTTTCAGATCTGTTGCATTTTTTTCAACAGGTTATTGAAATTGTTAATTGCCTGGATTGTCCTATTTAAGTATGCAAGTCGTTTAACCAGATATTCCAATCCCAATCCAGATAATACTAGTTGATTAATAAGTTTATTAAAAATTGTCCCAAATCAGATTAAACTTCATTATGTAAAATAGAGACCTCATTAACGATCAGCTCTAGTAATATATCGGCCAAGATACTAATAAGCCTTTGATTAAGATCATGTTAGGATCTACGTTTTCGTCTGACTTTAGTAATAATTGATAAGCACTAAATTAAATTCACTAGTAAAGACTATTTCAATGATTGTTAATCATATATCCTTAAATTTCTCATCTCAAAATGAATGTAAAGCATTAATTTTTGCAAAATATGTATAATACATAGATCGGTATATAAACCTAAAAGTATGTTAATAGTGTAAATGAACCCTGTATCGCTTAAGCATTTTACTGAATAAGCTACAGTTTGTTAAATAACAAATCAACAGACTTGGAATTAGTGTTTCGCTATTTAATTAAATTATAACAGTATTAATTGGCAAATGACAATAACATAACTAAATTAAAACGAAGGTAATGACAGTGCTGTATGACACTCCGTATGTAACGTAAACCCTTACTTGATTGGATGTATTTCAATAAACCAATGATAAGTAATGACAACAAACAAACTGTTTGACAATCACATCATGCTACTAATCATAACCCATTGATTCGAACGGTGCTTCGTGTTAAATAAATCTGTACCAATCACACAGTATTTTGATTATTCATTCACACAAGTTTACGTTTTGAATCAGCGATCAAGTAGCTTTATAACAGTAGAAGTGAGGAAAAGAATATGCGGTTGACTATACAGCATAAAGTGCTCGCAGATTATGTCGACGTTATCAGAGTACTCAAAACCTAAGAATCAGTTGTTGATTCGACCAGTTAATTTAAAATGGATGCTAAATGAGGATTTCTTCTTTAAGCGTAATTTGAATGATCTGAATATCTTTTTAATTCAGTACAAGCAATCGCTATTATTCATAAAACTCAAACATGATAACTGCTGTGAGTATATCATTCCGACAAAGGTAGGAGACCTTACATGTCAAGTAAACTGTACAGTGCTTAGTGCATACATTCTCTAGAGACAGTCGGTTTCTTATATCATTTGAGATAAGTGATTAAGATACCTGACACTATAATTACTTCGAGACTAAGCAAGATCGCTAAACAGCACCTTCAATTCTCATATTTATAGCTAAAAGTAATTGTCTTAAAGGTATATGACATCACTTCGACAAACAAGAGAACTTGTAACACATTAGAAAAATGAGCGAAGTGGAAGCTTAGTGAAGTAATCGCGTAGCTGAGTCACACTTTAACCACCTTAATTAAGACAGTTGGGTAGCATTAAGAATTTAGTGGTAATAAGATTGAGTCATTTTAAATTGAGATATGTCCTCGTAAAGTTAGCTGTATAGAAAATTAATCATTTTTAAAACGAAATAGGTGTTAGGAAAACCATACACTTCGGCGAAAACACTTGTATACATCCACATGACTATGTAAAATATATTCATAACAAAATATATACAAATAAAAAATACAAAACTGTTCAAGAAGTCTTAAACACGTCGAGATTTCTTCTCTATTCCACCATCCATATCTCCACCTCTTTTACGAACATTGAGTGGATTTCTAGGATCATACAAATCATAACGATCAGGATGTGGCATAGTAGGATCAAGAACTTTTCTAGCCGGAGTTGGAACTTCTGACACTAGACGACTTTTCATCCTGGAATACAAGAAAAGCAAACAAAACTACTGAAATGCGTAAACTTGAATTGGATCATTCGATTACATTAAGTGCAACTAGTTTAAGGTAGTGAATTATTCAGTAGGTAGTTTTATGATCAACAATTGGTTGAAACTACAGGCTTAAACAAATATTTTTTAAAAAGATGTATGCATGACCAACACAGAACCTGGCATACTTGTGTATCGGTCCAAGTGGTTATACCTTTTGAAAAAGAAGTTTATTAAGCATTACTTCGCCTGTCATGAATTACATAAATATTATTCTTTAGGTAAACTGCTAGGAAAAAAGCAGTTTCCAGTACCTAAAACATAACTCTGGATACCGCTATAAAATTCGCACAGAAGAAGGATAACACAAGAAGAGATTTTCTACCAGATGCTTAAAAATTGAAGCGATAATGACGAGGAAAATCCACTAACGAACAAACAATAAAAGAAAGTTCAACATCCATGAAGCTTTATTAGAATCAGTGAAATTAATGGAAAGAAAATTGAATTGATGGTTCACAGTAAGAACACAGAAGTAGAAAACAATTAATAAATTGTATGCCTTCGATACATACGCAGTGATTTAATTAATCCGAAAAAATGATCGAGGTATTTACCAAGGGGAATCACAACGAATACATCAAAGGAAAAATTCATTTGTTCATGTTGCTATATTTTACTACAGCACGAGTAGGTTAACAAATGGAAAAATATGAAAATAAAGTGGAACAGTTTAAGTTTACATAGATAAGTTTATTCTGTTCCTGCTTCAAGATGCCCGAGATGCGCATATATTCTCAGTTACAAGCGAATCACCAGTTATATTTAATAAATTCATAATCTTAATGGGTCGAAAAAGTGCATTTTAGAATAAGATGGTTGTCTGCCATCACTGATACACAAATTGTAATACAACTTTACGCTCATAAATTGCTCTAATAAATTAAATATTCTACGTAAATGACTTTACAAATTGTGAAACTTATAACCTGTCAATGAAAAACAATTTAGCTAATGTTATATATATGAGGTGATCGTTCATGCTAATATCAGCACTTCGGTCTATTAGTTCTGTCAGAAGATCACAATTAGCTGCCTCAATATCGTAAGAAAATGAAGCATTCATGATATTAAGAGGTGTGATTAAAATGATGAATAAAAATTTCAAAACGGGAAAATTCATTCCTTAGCACTGAAATTCTTAACAGAAATAGAAAGATAATTTGTCTGTCTAACGTCCGGAAATTAGAATATTTGAATTTGTCACGTTGCTTACACCTCAGATTGGGTTTGCTATTTTCTAGTATTTTGATATAAGCTCTGATGTTTCGCTAAAATAATTATAAGTTACCTTACTTCTGCCTACTTTTACACAGATTTCCAAATGACATACAAAACATACAGTTATTTGTCACAACTTTTTTATGTCTTTGACTAATTTTTAGTATTTACAACACTAAAATTTGAAAGTATTCAACAACTCCGCACATGAGTTCGTACACAGTTTTGAGTTATATCTCATATGTAATGCACACAGATATCACCTTTGTGATCAAAACCCAAGTAGTAGGAATGGGAAAATAAATCAGACTAGTGTTCGAACCACTTGACTAAAACTTCATTGAAAACGTTTTCGGGGTCATTTATTTACTGGTACAGACGACGTTTTATATGACAAATATACTGGATGTTCAATATATATATATATATATATATATATATATATATATATATATATATATATATAACACGAAAAGAACGTTTTGTTCCTGAAACTTGAATTATGTTATCGAATTATCTAACTAACTTTCAGGTATTCTCCAGTCAAAATGAATAACCTAAACCATAACAAGTAATATCTGTGCGGAAAAATTATATGTATTATTCATGTCAAATAAAAAAACAACTGTTTTATGTGTTATACGAGCATACCAATCATCCACAGCTGAAAATTTGCAAGGTTCTTCGTTGGATTCTTCTGAACCAATAACGCTGCGAAGACGATTACCGAATTTTTCTAAGAGCGATAAAGTAACAGCTTCGCGTTCAGAACCCTGTTAAGTAGGTAAACATCACTGGTGAAAAAGATTACAATCGATCAGTGAAGAAACAGAACAGACTACATCGCATAATCTCAAATGAACTGCAACAATAAAAGGGAGTTAACATAATTACAATGGCTAGTTAATCCCAAAAAAACGTCTTCAAGACCATTGACATACAAAAAATCAGATGTAGAAGTAAACATACGGAATATTATACATGTGAAGGATACATCAGAAATTACGATCAGATTATTGAGACTATTAGGGGTAAACGCCACTCATAAGCCAACAAAAGCACTTCAATCAATTCAAATAAAAAAAACGACCTAACGAAGGAAGACGTACTGAACATTATATGTAAAAATGAAGAAGTTGGTACTAAAGTCGTCCAGAATGATAATGAAAGCTTAGCAATTAAACCATCCAGCTCCAAGAAATAAAAAATTAATTAAATACTTTAGCTTTATTAAATAACAATCGTAATTACAATCCATTATATATGAAGTAAATACTAGCCACTGTCTTACTTTTACAGCTTTCTTTGATTTTGCTTTGTAACTGGCGAAATCCGCTGAGAAGGTATCTAAATCATCTACTAGAGGCTGGGATGTTTTTGAGTCGCCGTCAAGTTGACTCTTTTGTTTAGCCTCCCAACGAGCTAATGCAGCTTCTTCTTGTTCTTTTTGCTCTTGTGCTTCACGGGCTTTACGTTCCAATTCCTCTTTCTCTTTCGATTGTTTGTTTTTCTCAGCGTGCTTTGACAAAGCGATTTGACGACGTAGTTCTTCAGCTTCATGTCGCAACATTTCACTAAAGGTAAGAGCATAATTTTCAAATCTTTAGTCAACCAACCAACCATATCACTAAAGTGAAATTCAGCAACATTAAACGTTTTGTTAGAATGATTGCATTTTATCTGTACAGACATTGATGCGAACGCAACAGTATTAAGTGGTGGTTGGTTAAAGATAATCAACTGTTAACTGTGCTGATATGATGTGCCGACTTGGACCGATGTATATGTATGTTAGGTTCCGCACTGTTCATGAACAAATGACTATTGGCTCCAGATCAACGTTTTCTACTGATACTAATGAACTACGTGTACGGATACCCACCCTGATATAGTTATAATGGCTGGTGACTTTAATGCTCAAGTAGGTAGACTAAGTGAAAATGAGAGACACTTGGGTAGATGTTATGGTGTCGCAGCTCAAAGAACAGATAATGGCGACCGTCTGTTGCAACTATGCTCAGATAACCGCCTGTTTCTAGCGAATACTAACTTTAGGCATAAGGAAAAACATCTTTTGACCTGGCGACCTCCAAAATCGTCTCAACGTTGAACCCAACTAGATCACATCGCCATCAGCCACCGATGGAGGGGTTCGATAGAGGACTGTTGCTCGTTCTGGGGCACATGTTTAGATTCAGATCATGCTTTAGTGCGAGCGCGTATTTGTTTGAGGCTTACTGAACGTAGGAAAGACATTGCAATGAAGCCTCTTAGAGTTTTACTTAATGATAATAAAGCTAAGAATATATTTAAGGAACAACTAGAAAAACAGTTAAGCGACCGTGTAAGCGATTCCCATCCGGAAGCAGGTTGGAATGATATCAAAAATGCTGTGGAAACAGCAATGATATCTGCTAGTAAGGTAAATCATAAGGCTAGGATGAAGCCGTGGATTTCAGTAGCATCCACCGAACTGATGGATGCTCGTAAACTCATCCCACCTGGCTCTAAACATGATGAAGAGCGAAGTGAGCTTAAGCGCAGGCTGATAAAAAGCCTACGCAACGACCGTGAACAGTGGTGGGTGGCGAAAGCAAAAACGATGGAAAAGGCAGCGGCGATAGGCAACAGTAGGCAACTTTATCGACTTATCAAGGAAACTGGTATTAGGAATCCGAATGTGAGTGAGACTATCTCGGTAAAGGATGGGATTATAATTCATTCTCAGTCCAGGAGATTGGACCGACGGGCAGAACACTTTAAGGATCAGTTCAACTGGCCTTCAGCCACACTTCGGTTGCCCACGATCCCCGGTCATCCTGAATGGCAAATCGACTTAACTCCTCTTAGTTTTTATGAAGTTGAGAAGGCTATAGGAAATCTGAAGCGAGGAAGAGCAGCAGGTCCTGATAGGCTTACCCCTGAAATTTTTAAGGATGGTGGTCCAGTTTTAGCAGGTAGATTGACTGAAATCTTAGGTAGGATCTGGGAACTGGGCGTAATATCATCTGACTGGTCTCAATCCCTGATTGTCCCAATTTATAAGAAAGGACAAAAGTCTTCTTGTGACAATCACAGGGGAATCAGTCTGACTAATATAGTTTCTAAGCTGTTAGCATCGATTATACTTAGACGCTTAACTAGAGCTCGTGAAGAGCAGACTAGAGAAAACCAGGCTGGATTCAGACCTGGACGTGGCTGTATAGACCACATCTTCACACTGCGACAGGTCCTCGAACACAGACACAAGTTTAGGCGTCTTACAACAGTTGTCTTCTTGGACCTAAAGGCGGCATTCGACTCTGTTGATCGTGAGGTTCTGTGGCAGTGTCTGTCATTGAAAGGTTTACCAAAGAAGTACATCAACCTTATACAAGCTCTCTACTCTAAAACTACAGGTCGAGTGAGAGCTTATGGCGAACTGTCATCGGAATTCCTCACTTCAAGTGGTGTCCGTCAAGGATGTCCACTTTCCCCATTCTTGTTTAATTTTGTCATAGAAATGCTCCTAGATATAACCTTATCTTCGTCTGACTTTTCAGGAGTTGACTTTCTACCAGGAGCCTAGCTTATTGACTTAGAGTATGCTCATGACATAGTCCTGTTTGGTGAAGACGCTGACAAAATGCAGAGTTTTCTGACTACCCTGAGCAACAATGCAAGCATGTTCGGGATGCGGTTTTCCCCCTCGAAATGCAAAATGTTGCTTCAGGATTGGGTTGCATCGGCACCTGAACTAGTGATAGGGAGTGAAGTAGTCGAGCATGTAGACCGCTTCACGTATCTGGGGAGTCTCATCAGTGCTGATGGCCTGGTGACTGACGAAATTTCAGCACGGATACAGAAAGCTCGATTGGCTTTCGCCAAGTTGCGTCACTTATTATCACGCAGGCGAGATATCCGCTTGCTAATCAAAGGACGAGTGTACCGTGCAGCAGTTCGCTCTGTCCTACTATACGGGAGCGAAACATGGCCGTTAAGAGTAGAGGACATTCGTAGGTTACTGGTTTTCGATCATAGGTGTCTCCGAAGCATTGCTCGTGCATCGTGGGACAACCGAGTGAGCAACGCTGTCGTTAGGAAACGGGTTCTAGGAAAGGATGGCAAATCAATAGATGAGGTACTGAAACTTCATCAGTTGAGGTGGTTGGGACATGTGTTACGCATGTCTAACTACCGACTGCCTCGACGAGCTATGTTTTGCGGTGTAGGAATAGGTTGGAAGAAAGCTAGAGGCGGCCAAACCAAAACATGGCAGAAATCGATGAAATCACTGACAAGTGGACTGAGTCATGTTGGTAGATGTAGGCTGCGTGGTTGGGGTCCGCGAGACGAAAGTCACCAATGGTTAGAGACCTTGAACGACATGGCTCAGAATCGTTTGCAATGGCGCAGGTGCATCTACTCTTTGTGTTCTCTCAAAATCTAACCTTCTGAATTCTCTATCTTTCTCCTTTCAAATTTATCTCACTGAATTATACTTTTCGAATCTATCTGTGTCTGTTTATACCCACCCTACCAGTTTTATAATGATGTATAAAAAAACTAGTAAATCCGCGTTAAAGGTTTTCTATGATTTTAATTACCTAAAGTATCCCATATTCTTACGAAGAAATACCCCTCTTAGCAAGTGACAGATGACGTTAAAAAAAAAAACTTTTGACCTTTATCAAGTACCAAAGTACAGCATAAGTACTTCAGGCATAGACTTTATATTAAGTTCCGAGTAATGAAAGGATAAAAACTAGAAAAGCATATGTGACATAGACATTAACGACAAATCCCAAAATTTTTACCATCAACTAAATAAAAATAAAATAGAATAAACTTCAAACAACTGGCTTACATCCGTTTAGCTTTAGCTTCATCTTCTTGAAGATGTGCTGTTTCACGTCTTCGTTGTCTTTCCTGTATTTCTTTGTCCAATTCAAACTTTGCACGATTCACTGACTCAGTATCTTCATCGGTTACTGTTACAGGTATTGAACTAAGACGAGGATCAGAAAGGAGATCATGGGCACTTTTACCCTTTTGTCGAAATTTCTATAAATAATATATCGAAATTCACAGTTATTTTCCTGCGAATAAATTATATGAAATCCTCATGCATATAATCATATACATTAGAAATTAATTCTAAAAAAGAAACATTAAATGTCACCTCAACAACTGTGTTTACGACTTCTTCCTCTTCCTCTGCTTCCTCTCCAAAAGAGAGTAAGGAAAAGTTCCTAAAAAACAAAAAACAAAATGAGGTCGGTAGCGATTTATTGCAGACAATTACTAGCAATTACCGCCATCTATAAATAAATCGACAGTGAAAGCAAAATCCAACGAAATTCGAAAGATAAGCTCAATTACAGTAAATTATTAAGCATTCGTTTGATTTATGAGAGTACAATATGTGTGATGAAGTAAAAAATTAAATGACATTAATATATACTCATCAAATAATGTATACGATACTTTATATGAAAATTTTCTAAATTGAAAATTCATACTAACTTACAAAAGTTTACGATATTAAGTGATATATATTCATTTACAATATTTTATTGGAGTTTGTAACGTAAACGAAGTGAGATATGAGAATCGACTGTTGTCGGAATAAATAGTGACCAGTCACAGTGCTAAGTTTCGGAACGAAGTAATAACATGATAACAGCTAGTCGCAAAAATACACCCGACGCAGAACGAAGCTCATTATGTACTCAGCATCCCAGACTAGCTAACTCCACAGAGAAATCCGAATTCAGCAAGAAGATACAATTCACAAGCAGCCAATAAGGTGAATAATAAAGTATACAACTCATTCGTATACATTTCCAAAAAATTACAGTGAATAGTTGAATAAGCATCAAAAAAATAAATATGAATAATTGTTATGAAAAAATTATATTGAATTAATACAATCAACACAACATATTCACATATTCACTTCAAGTGGTTTCCGTCAAGGATACCCACTGTCTTTATTTCTACTTAGTTTCATAGTCGATTTACTGTTGGGAATTACACTCTCATCGTCGGGAATTCATCTCCTACCAGGAGATCCATTTATTGACTTAGGATATGCAGATGACATAATCATGTTTTGAGAAGACGCTGACAAGATGTAGAATCTTTTAACAAAAATAAGCACCAAAGAAATCATGTACGAAATGCATTTCTCCCCCTCTAAATACAAACTATTGCTGTAGGACTGGTTTTCGTCAACACCTGAGCTAAAGATAAAAGCAAAGTAGGTGAGCACGTCAACTACTTTACTTATCTTGGAAGTCTGATTAGCTTTAATGGGTCGGTCTCTGACGAAATCTCAGTACGAATTCAAAAAGCTCGTTTGGCTTTTATCAACTTACGTCCCCTATGGCGTAGGTGAGATATTCGTCTCTCAACGAAGGGAAGAGTGTACAACGTAACAGTTCGCTGTCTTACTGTATGGATGTGAAACGTGGCCACCAAAAGTAGACGACACTGGAAAGTTATTATTCTTTGACCATCGATGTCTTCGAAACACCCCTCGCGTTAGTTGGGATTACTGAGTAAGCGATAACGAGTTTAGACGCTGGGTATTAGGGAAATGGTGGTAAACCAGTCGATGAGGTTGTGGATCTTCATCGACTGAGTAGGTTGGGACATATGTTACGTATGCCCAACCACTGACTGCTTCAACGCGCGATGTTAGCTGATATAGGAGCAGGATGGAAGAGAGTTGGAGGCTGCCAAATTAAAACATGGCGTCAGTCCGTGAAGTCATTGAATCCTGGTTTAAATCGTGTCGGCAGATGTATACTACCTGGTGGGGGTCCTAGCGAATACCGTAACCAGTAGCTGGAAACGTTGGGTGACATGGTTCATAATCGGTCACAATGGTGCAGATGTATCCACTCATTGTCCTTGTTTAAATCGTGAGCTTAAAACTATTTCATAACTTTCTTTCCACGCTCCCTAAACCATATTCTATGTGTTCAAACTTTATTATTATTATTATTATTATTATTATTATTATTATTATTATTATCATCGAAGTAACTTCTACTTCTACTAATATGATGTCAATCATACGGTACTATGGAGGTATGGCAACTTGGACCGATGTACACATGTAGCTAGGTTCTATGTTGATCATGTATACAAACATACATTCACACTAGATTAAATTAATTATGATGAAAGCTTTCAAAAATCAAGCTTGTAAGGATTCGTACGAAATCACTTACTTGATTTTCTAAATAATTTTATTCTCGAGGATTTAGTATGCCCAACACATTCATTGAGAGAAACCCATTATACTATGGAGCTCTAAATAATTTTACCATTAAGCTTCTGTTTTTGAAAATATGCCCTAAAGGATAAGTTATTAAATCTAGTCGATCTCACGAAGATTTGACGATTTTTATTAAGGCAGAATAATAGGTGCTGGCTTTTTTCTCTAGGTACATCACTAAGAAGCTACAGTTTAATTCTATATCACTATCATGTGCTACTTCCTTGTTTTTAGTAATAGGTAAATCCAAAAAGCGAATTTGCTCTCATTTATGTAATCCAACCAAGCTTCTTAAAATTGTAAGAATCATAACAACACTGGACTGAAATACAAAAGAAATCAATTCAACTCTTTAATTTGCATTTGACGTAAATTGAGGAAACCCTAGATTTTGAACTTCTTCATTGCTTCATTACATTGATTTTATTTCGCTTAGACTAAATTCTTGCTTCGGCTCCAATTTGTGTTCATATTCATTCATTTACTAATAATTATTCATTAGTAAATTGACACTAGCTAAACCATTATCTTTTCAATCTTTTTATGTTTACTCACCAAAATCACATTTGGTATCATACAACCACGATTACTTACTAAAGAATAATTATTAGTGAAATATTTCATATGCCTTCGAAAACGTATCATGCCTATGCGGTTTTGTCACTTGATAATATCGCTGAATCGTTTATGAGTAATTATGATAACGGTACACAAACGTTTTAAAAAAATGAAATCTGTTTGATAGTTAGATTAACTCACTTTGTAGCTTTCGCAGTGACCTTAACTTCATCTTCAGAATTTGACTTAACTATTTGTTTTGGGCGTTGCCTCGGTTCAATATCATCATAGGGGTTAAGTATAACCTATTAACAAATGTAGGTTAATACAATAAACTTGTTTGAAATGCATCAATTGATTTATGGCTAATAATAGGGACAGAAGTGCTATCTGACTTATTTAATTTTCCGGCTGAAATGTAGACATTGGGGAAGACATTTATTAAATAACTAAATAAAAATCAATGAATTGCCGTATTATAAATCTCCGATATTATAAGATGATTGTTCAAACTAAAGTAAAATAGTCTTTCAACTTATATGACCTTATGCAGAAAAGTCCGTTTTAACACTGCAAACAATGATAAGCCTACTTCCTCATCTAACACTGCCAATACTAGCCATAACGTTTTTCAACCAAAGCTATACAACAAAAGTAAGCTTATTCTAATACCACTGGATTGCAACTAAGTATAAAGACCAAAAATACAAAAATGGACGAAAAAGGGCCATCAGGAATAGTTTTAGGATAAATTCAATCTAATCGAAACAAAAGTGCAGAAAGAAAAGCTAAAAAAAACATTTATATACATAAATATTTAAAAACTTTTAATAATGTATTCACTCAACTTCTAAGTTTAATGGATAGAAGCAGACTTTAGATATATTGATATATATGCAGGTAATCTAAGCCACGTCTTATTACCATTACATTTTACATTTAATCATTATAAATTGAACTTAATAGTATATTTTAAATGCTAACAACTAAATGATTCAAGTCACTAATCTCATTACATAGTTTATTTGTATAAGACGAATAGTATATTTCTATGTAACTATAATATTGTTTGCCAAATGGGTTTTGTCCCACTAGAATAGCTCTGAAACAGAAACACTAAAAGTGAACAGTAGGCGCAGTGACGAAGATGCTTAATGTAGATCAAGTAGGAGAGTAAAAACTACTCTAAAAGACTTACAGAAGTGCTAACAATCCGATGAAGCCTCAATGGTTTTTCATTTCGACCAACATCACCTTCACCAAGCCGCAGCATGTTGAATAGTGTCTCACCAGCCACACGACCGAAAAGTGTGTGTTTACCTGTAAGTTCAGTAGCTGGTCCAAGGGTAAAGAAAAACTGACTCCCATTCATATTTTCATCAAGGCAAGCCATCCCAACAAGACCGCGACGATTGAATGATAATCTTGAATGAATTTCTGTCTAAGTAATACACACAAAATTACAGAATACAAGTAGTCTGCTATTCATATTCTATGAATCGCTAAATAGTTTTACAATTATCAACTCTTTTAAAAGCCTACATTTCAGTTAGAGGTAATGATAAAAATTTATCCATAGATTAAACGTAAGTGAAGAAGATATATGTGTAAAGACGATGGGTCGTCATAAACCACTAAGCCCATGCGGGAAATGACACTAGAATTAAACACAAACATGGAAAAACACTATTACTATAACTCAGTCTTTGTGTTTACTTGTAAGTGGAAATAAAAGCCTAATATTTAAAGACAAAGATCTAAGTTTGTTGTAGGGCTACATACATCGACATATTTCGTAGGCATATTTGATGAACAATCTGTAATAAAATTAGGAGTGCTGTCTTACTTTTACTAGACATGATACCAGCTTATCCAACTGAAAAGGTATAATCAATAGGTTTTTGTGTATCGATTTTCGGAAATTTTATTTTTCAATCTGAATATCTATATTTGGTCTACAAACATAAATTATCATGGAATATAGTTGTTACACTTGCAACAATCGAAGTATAAATCCATAGATCAAGTGGCAGGAAGAATATTCTGATAACTGAATATACATAGGATAAACATTAACACTGAAACAAGTAACTGAGGATTTATTGCTAAATATGTCAGAATGTGCCCTAAAACGTAAGATTTTGTTAAACGAAATTTAATCATAATTAAGTGGTGAAATGAATTAGGAGAGTGCAAGCTAAATTCAAAAATTATGTGAACAAATTTACATGAAAATAGAAAATTAATATTGTGAAGTATTGTTAACAAACAATGTTCTACTGTGTACTACATAATAATACTCAAGTTTACGAGGAATCAATTACCATAAGATCTAAAGTAAATGTATATTGTTTCAAGATGATGTATCTTACAACTAAAATGGTAGAATAAAACAACAAAGTGAAAAGTAAAGAAAATAAAATAGCAACATTAAAATCTTTCCTCAATATTCACTTCAAAAAACTTATAAGACTGCCATTCAGTCCCACGTAAACAAGAAAGTAAAGACTAACCTTGAAAGGTTGTCCATAAATACTTTCTCCGCCTTCTCCAGTACCTGTCGGGTCTCCACCCTGAACAATAAAACCACGAACCAGCCGATGAAACGACGTATCGTCATAGTAACCCTCCATACAAAGCTGGACGAAATTCCTGCAAGCTTTCGGAGTTTCCTTAGACCATAACTCGATTTCTATTTCCCCGACAGTAGTCTTCAAAATAACTTTCCCATAAGTTGCTGGTTCAGTAACATATATGTTACTCATGAATAGATGATAAATGTTAGTTGACGATCAGTAAACTTTGGCTTGTGCTAATTATTCTTATAAACTAATGTCAAAAGACCCAATCTTTGACAAATCAATTTCTAAGTTGCATTTTCATCAGCGACACATAAAATGGAGTTTTCACAAAACAATTAGTAGGTGTTGAATTAATGTAGAACGATCTATAAAACGAAGTAATAAAAATGAAACGTTGAACAATTACCTGGTATGTTTACAAAAGTACTTGTATGAAATAAAGTAAACGAAACAGCACACACAAACACGAACAGGCACGTTTTGTGTTGAGATCACAAATAGATTTGTTGCTAGCTCATTTTCATTTTCTATCAAATACTGTGTCAAACATCATCATACGTTTCTCGGTGGATTAGTTACGTGTAATCAGTAATTTGAAGAAATCCATGAATGCCATGCTTTAAATATATAAGCCCACGACTTAAAAACTTCTGATGCATTATTAACAGATCCACAAGATGTCAGCTTTCAGGACAACAAAAAGAAAACGACCTAAATGTAGGCTAACAAGACCAGGCTACGAGTATGGGAAAGGCAGTAACGATACGATGTGCAAGACACTGGTACAAAATAACATGCTGCAGTTGTGAAACCATAGGTTATTGAAACTACTATAGACAAAGAAAAGCAGCAATCTAACCTTAAATCAGACGACTAGGATGACGCGTAATGACTGAATGGCTCCACTCATACGGATATCAGACAATACCGTCATATAGTGGAATGAAATTTTGAAGCAAAGTTTGAACGGGAGATAGAAATTAAGCCACCAAATTCTAGTGAAAATTATGAGTAACTTCTACTACCGATGCAACTGTAATTCCATCTCTTGATCTGACGGCACCTGATTTACCGGAATATGAGGCTCTGTATGCTGCTCAAGGGAGTATCTAAAGCTTTAGCAACTTACTGAGGGCTTTCACAAGAATACTTCTGGTCAGGAGAGAGCAACAGATGAAGATAACATCCACATACGTGTCACCTAATTGCAAGTACATTGAATATCAGTCCAGTGTTTCTCTTAGTAACAATAAGGCATAGCATCCAAGGTAATCGGTAGTATTATTTAATAAAGCGAATGGTCAGGACGTAATGTGCACCTGGGACATGAAATAGATGGGGTTTGTCTGTATGATTTGGATGACTCGGTCGAGTGTCAATATAGGCTTCGCAAGTGAGTGCTTCTGGATGGTCATACTGGGATTTATTGTTGCTTTGCTTTATTTATTTTGCAAACTGTTTACTTGACTCCAGATCACTTTCATCGCTTGCCAACTGGATACTTGCCAACATCGAACCTGCTATTCAATAAAATTGGCAACCTTGTCAGAATCTCTTTAAGAAGAAAGTAGTCATTTTACGATTTCGCTTCCCAAAGTACTTCTTAAACGAAAGGCACTTCATGTACCGAGCGTACCACGATGCTCTGAAAATACTGCTCTACATGCTTTGTGACCTCCTAATCCATAAGATCCACAAAACAAGCACACTTATAATCGGTCACAAATAGGTGGTCAGTCATAGCATATAGGTTGTAAAGTGAATGCCATCGGATAAAATTATATAATACGCCGAGAAACATTTGTCCGAAAATGCCCGAAATCAGGATTGTTACACTGTAAATGGCCTAGTATGATGGCTTTATGTAAAACCTGAACTAATAGTGAAATCACCAAAAGGTTGGGATATATTGTGCATATGACCGACCACCGCCTGCCTCATACCTCCATGTTAGCTGGGATGGGAGTAGAATGGAAGACAGGTAGAGGCGGGCAAACATAAACATAACATTAAACCATGAAGTCTACGACTGTTGATCTGAAGCCATGTTGGTAGATACAGACTAACTGGTTCGGATCCGCGTGATAACCGCAATCATTGGTGAAAGACACTAGGGTGATATGGCTGAAATTAAGTCACTAGTGAAAATGTATCCACTCTTTATCTCCATATAGATCTTTAGTTCTTCTTCCCTATTGTATCTTATTGTCGTGTTATTCCTGTAAATTTGATCTCGTCGCTCTAACGTTGTATGGCAACTTGGACCTATGCGCATATGCGTCGGTGTTCATGAAATCACGAATGCTGAACTGCATTTTGATGAACTCGTTATCCTGTAATCATGAAACCGACTGATTAGGAGGTACCGTTGTTCTTTAGGTATCACTTTCCCTCAATGTACATCAAATCATTAATCTCAGACTTAATAATCGCGATGTACTGTGGAGGAGTGTGAGGAGTAGTTGTGGCTCGTGCTAAGTTGAGGTTTAAAACGAACTCTCTTGAGCCCAAGCCTGTCTGAATAAGTTGTTTCCTCAAGCAATCCATGCGGCTCTTGACCAAAATGTTACTTATTCATTTATATCTTCCATCCCTTTTCAAATGACAATATTAAATCAGTAACAGATATAAGGTACTTCTTCAATGATTATTACCTACTCGACAACGTAACTCAATTTATCCTCTGGAGGTTAAGTAGAGATGCTGCTAGATTAGGTCACATTTTCATTATAAAGGAACTGAAGTCTCGAACTTGGGTAGTAGTAACAATGACCTATCATTTGAACTTGCCCTCCGGTCTTCCGGTGGAACTCACAATATCTAAGGATTACGATAAAACTAGCTACGATGAGACGATTGAAGATCTGGAAAACACATTCGTGTCAAGTGAATACGATCCTGTCAAGGTAGACGAAATACAGTATATAATTAAGGATACACCCCAGTTTGCAGATTATCATAGACTCTACGCCAACCTCGTGATAAGTCTTCTAGGCTTACCTTCTGGTTATAGTCCAGCATCCACAAAAACATCAGGAGTAAACGAGCTTACTGGAAAGTATAGGACGACCTAATAACGAAGAGAGGCTTGTTTTCTACAGGGTTCTACACAAAAAAAGCACCACTAAGATCAAATACGATAGGATAAACGAGCAACTTGTCCTGATGAAGTTTATGACAATACAATAACAAGCTGTTGCATAGGTATATCAAGAAAACTGATAACCTAAACTTTAGTTTGTTGGATAAGGATTTAATCATAGTACATAGCGCTCATCTTGAGGTTGCTAATCTACCAAACAAAAAACTCCGGTCTAACCTCTCTCTTACTAATACACCGATACCGATTGTCAATAGCTAAATCATCCCCTTCGTCGACCTAAGTGGTGTGAAGTTTGAACCCCATATTATCAAAAAGATACTAAGACGTCTAAATCTACACAAGTCTCCTGGCTTAGATAAAATCCATCCAAAAGTCCTTAGAAAATATACTCTGTCTACTCCCCTTGCTAACTCCTTCAACTACTTACCAGCTGCGGTCGAACTACCCACTGAGTGAGAAATGATCACACCTGTACATAAAGGGGGCAATAAAGCAGACTCTTCCAAATACCGTCCTATTTCTTCCTCTTTGCATTAGCGAAGGTCGACAAATAATCATCAACGATAATCTCCGTGACTATCTCATAATAATTCGTTACTATCTGCATCTCATCACGGTCTCCTTTTAAGCAGGTCCTGTAACACTAACTTAAGAGCGTGAAATGGTTGAAATCTATGAATGGAGCATAACTGTCCCGTGCATATTGCACTCCTGGACTTCTCCAAAGCTTCCGACAGAGTGGGTCATCGAATCCTTTGCAGAAAGGTGCAATCTATGAGTATAATTGGGTTTAATGGAATTGCAAAAGTACTACCTAAGTAAAAGATCCCCAGTAGTAAGAGTTCTCTGTTTTTTCTAATTGCTTAACAATGACTAATGGAGTTCCACAAGGTTTTATCCTGAACCGCTATTCATCTTATAGTTTATAAATGATCTCAGTTCTAGACTTGGTGAAAAATCAAAGATCCCTTTGATATCCTGGTTCTTCAAGAGGACTTAGATATGATACAAAGATGAGCTGCCAACCAGTCAGTTACAACGTAGAACTTAGTACATGCGTACATCAGTTCAAGTTGCCATGCCTCAATAACCAGATAGAGATTAAACTGTCGGACCGAATCCCAAAGTAGGGGAGGTAGTAAGAGTAAGTATACTAATGGAAAGGCATAGAGATCAGAGATGAGATTTGAGATAAAGTGATTCAGTTAAGAGAAAATTATGAGAAGCTTAAAAACTAGGATTTAGAGTAACACAAAGAGTGGATGCACCTGCGCCATTGCGAACGATTTTGATCCATATCACCTAAAGTCTCTAACCATTTGTTACGATCATCGCGTGGGCCCCAACAAGGTAGTTTGCATCTATTAACATGGCTCAGCCTAATCGTCAATGACTTCATGGATTGGTGCCATGTTTTCGTTTGGCCATCCCTAGCTTTTTTCCAGCTTACTGCTACAATAGACAACATTGCTTATCGAGGAAGATGGTGGTCAGGCATATGTAACACATGTCCTAACCGCCTCAGCTGGTGAAGATTCACTACTTCATCAATAGACTTACTGTATTTACCTAGTACTCTATTCCTAGCCCAAGTATTGCTTACTTGGTGGTCCCAGCAAACACGAGCAATGTTTCGGAGACATCTATGATCGAATACTAGGAGCCTACGAATATCCTCTATCCTTAAAAGCCATGTTTCACATCCATAAAGTAAAACGGATCTAACTGCTGTGCAGTAAACGCGTCCTTTCGCCAGTAAACAAATGTCTCGCCTACGCCACAAGTGACGCAAGTTGGCAAAAGCCAATCAGGCCTTATATATACGAGCTGAGATTTCATCAGACACCAGGCCGTCAGGACTGATGAGGCTCCGGAGATAAGTAAAGCGGTTAACACATTCAATAGCTTTGCTCCCTATCACTAACTTTGGTGTCGAATTAAGCCAGTCCTGAAACAGCATTTTGCATTTGGATGGGGAGAATCGCATCCCAAACATGCTTACGTTCATTTCAGCATCTTCACTCAATAGAACTATATCATCTGCATATTCTAAGCCAGTAAGTTTATCTCCTGGAAGGAGGTCAACACCAGAGAAATCAGGCAACGACAATGTTAACTCTAAAAGTATGTCCATGATAAAATTAAATAAAAATGGAGTAAGCGGACAACCTTGACGTATACCACTAGAAGTGATCAATTCCGACGACAATCTGCCATAAGCTCTAACACGACATGTGGTGTTCGAGTAGAGAGCTTGTATAAGGTTAATGTACTTCTCCGGTACGCCTTTCAGTGACAGATATTGCTACATAACCTCACAATCGATAGAATCAAACGCCACCTTAGGGTCAAGGAATACAACAATCGATGGACGTCGGAAGTATGTCTATGTTCCAAGATCTGGCGAAGTGTGAATATTTGGTCTATACAACCACATCCACGTCTGAAACCACCTTGGTTTTCTCGAGTTCACTCTTCACGAGCACTAGTTAGGCGTCGAAGTATTATTATGTTAACATTCTAGACACTATATTCGTTAAACTGATTACTCGGTAATTGTCACAAGAAAACTTTTGTCCTTTCTTATAGAATGGGACGATTAGTGCTCGAGACCAGTCAGATGGGATTACATCTAGTCCCCAGATCCTAGCTAATATCTCGGTTAATCTTGCTGCTAAAACCAGACCACCATCCTTAAATATCTCAGGGGTTAATCCATCAAGCCCTGCCTCTCTTTCTCGCTTTAGATTCCCTATAGACTCGCCAACCTCACCAAGACTAGTGCGAACGACATCAATTTACCATTTAAACTACTTGGGGATGGTGGGCAAATGAGATGAAATCGAAGGCCAGTTGAACTGTTCCCTAAAGTGTTCTGTCCATCGGTCTAATCTTCTCAATTGACAGTGGATAATGGTCCCATCTTTTTCGGAGATAGTTTCACTTACAGTCAGTTTTCGGATACCCGTTTCCTTAATAAGTCTGAACAGTTGCTTCTGTTATCTATTGCCTCTGCCTTTTCCATCTCTAATTTTCGTTACCCGCCACTGCTGACGACTACTACGTAAGGTTTTAAATGGCTTGTGTTTAGGTTGCATTCGCTCCACATCATGTTCAGAACCAGACGGGATGTGTTGACGAGAATCTACCGGATCAGTAGATGGAGCTGGAATCTACTGATTTTTCTCAACCTTTAAGTTCAGTTTACTAGTAAATATTACTGCTGTTTCAACAGCTCTATACAACTCAACTTAAAGCATCAAAATTGTATTCCGCACAATAAGTTTAGTCTTTCGGCAAATTATTAACAAAGAGGTACTAAAACACAGGGACCACTAGATGACTCTTTTGTCTTGGATGTAGCAAAAATGCAAGTTGAACGCAGGAACGCTTAATATCCCAAGCTAAATATCTTAGATCGACGCCCTCAATCACAAAGTAATTTCATTGAGTGAGTGTTCCTTATTATGTTTACACACAGAGTTTCACTAAATTGAATTGCGAAATTCAAAAAATCCTCAGAATCCTGGCGGATTTATCCGAAATTGTACTACAAAGGATAGGGGTCTTGAAAGCTTCATCCAGAGACTCAGTGATGAATCAATTTAAAGCCGTGTTCAAAGTCTACTATTTCTTTTATCAGCAGAAGAGGAAATTGAAATTCTGAAAATATCCCTTATTCAAGAAAGTAGAATGAATGCTTGATTCTGTGATGATTCATTTTTATTTTAGATGACATTAGTTATAAGACTGATTCGTGATTAATGTAAATTGTCGGTCAAACATATTTTGCAGCCAGAAATAGCCGTAAAGTTTACTTTACTTGGCACTGTACACAAAATATCAATTATGACTTTTAGGTTTTAAAGAATTATTACAAGTAAGGCAGTTGTACTAGTAATCCTAATTTACTAGATGCACTTAAGTGGTTTGTATCTTCTACAGTTATTGGGAAGAATCTTGTCTAAATACATTATATTGCGACGCAGCAAATCTTTCACGACATGAATGATAAGCTCAACAAACAATATATTTGGGACATAGAATATGTAAGTTTCAATCAAACTTTAGGGATTTATGGTATTTTGTAGAAGGAAAAAAATGAACATGTATATTTATTTACACTTGGCAGTCGAAAAAGGCTCTAAATGTTGCGTTTTCGCCTTTATTTACGCCTAATAGGTTGTTTGCGAATCAGCTTATAAGCGTCTGCACCGTAACAAATCAGTGGCAGGAGTCAGACCTAAATTAAACATAAAGGAATACCCTTATGGAATGGAATACGAAGTATCAAGAGCAAAACTTCGTGTCAACCTTTTGTGGTCAGGACATTTTGAAACTGCTTACCTGAAGAGGAGGTACTGACGCTTCCCACAAAAGAAGGCTCAATGTAACTAAAGTTGCTGGCCTGGTCAGTTCGCTTCAAGGTGACGCTCACAAGGTCGGGCGCTAATATGAATTGCAATTGTTTGGCTCGTTAGTGAAACTAAACTTTGCTGGCAAACCTGAACAGCTACAATCGAATTTAAAGCGTCTTTTAACTAATGATGAAAGCATAAATTATTATGAAAAACGATGATATGTTTAAAGAAATTTCAAAGCTTTTATATAGCTTATGAAATTTTGGAGGTTTGAGATAAGTTCAGTGTGTTTAAATTCTGAATATGAACTATATAAAAACCCATCCATATGGCTCCACATCATATGTTCTCTAGAACATTTATAAGGTCTAAAAATCACTTTCAGACGTGACCGGTATTTTTTGATGTTTCGTGCGTGAATATCAACACAGGTCTACGAAACGTGTTTTGTAATCCATGACATGGTAAACATATCCAAGTCTACGAAGTGGCCGATATGCTTTCCAGTCGTCAGTATAAATTCTGGATCATGGCAAAACGTACATCTAGATTGTTGGTATTGGGGTCCTTGCACTTCGATCTGGGATATATTTGAAATGTCCCGTTCCTAATGTTCAGTCGTAAATACCAAGAACCTCCCAGTATTAGTGAAGTAGTTAGAACTTACCAATTCAGTTTTCAGACATCTGCCTCTGTTATATTTGCACCTTATAATAGCTGTTCCGTTTATTTCAATAACTTTTCCTACGCCTCCTAACGACAGATTTAAGCGTAACATCGTTTCTGGACATATGTCTCTACAGTGCTGATACTATTTCATTACTGTTACTTCACTTACATTTATAAGGGATGATGCCGATGAAACAGGCGAATGCACCACCCACAATAAAACTCACATGCAGATTTACCTAAGTGTCAGTCTAAGCTGGCTAAAATGTGCTGCCTATTCTTATTGATTTCTTTTGTCAACAACTATTGTAACGGAATATGACTCCATCTCAGGTATCTGTGGATGACATTTTGGACATATTGAATCTGCAGACACAAAGCAACTCTGCACGAAGCTATCCGACAGCTAATAGATAACCAATGATATATCCTAATACAAAATTCTAATCAGTCGATCCAATAAAAGCATTTTCAACCAGAATAAGGACACTACCTTGGAACAGTTACTTTGATTTTAATTAGCTTTCTCAAGTTTGCCGGTAGAGTTTAGTCTTATCCATAGAGAGGTGCCAGTCAAATTGGTATCTACTCTAATAGTCGTTTGTAGAGACTATGGCTACCCATGAACGCGACAATCATTGTACTGCATATTTTTTGTTGGTAAGTGTATAGAATGTGTTATCGTATTGTTGAACTTCCTGCGCGCTGTGTTTAATGTTGGTTGGCTTTTCGGATAAAAAATGCATTGCATTTTCATTTGTGCCTTCTTAATTGTACTCGTACCCTGCTATTAGCGTGGATGTGCATGAGTTATTGTGATTGAGAAAAACTGATTATTGTATACTATACACAACTGATAGAACTTAATGTAGTCACGAATCCAGCAAACATTGGTTTTACGCGCTAATGAGAACTTTGGCATGCACAGGAATCAGCAGTGCTGAGATGCTTGTTTGGAAGTGATGCTGAGATTTACCCGAAGTACGTATATCAAAGACATTGGCAAGATCAGTGAAGTGGATGAAACAGCCATCGTGAAAAAAATATAATAGAGAAAGGGACTTAAAAACGAAATAAATAATTGCTGATTTTTTCGACATTCAGGTTATTGAGATTTACGGTAGAACGACAGTTAAAGGATGTTTCCAGAACATCCAGGATCAAATGGCTAAAACGTTAGTTCTAATTATTCAGACGCCCAACGATTTAGAAACCATGGCTTAAGTGAATGATTGGAGAAGCCATAGACCTTTGAAAAGAATGAGGTATATTCATCATGTGGTTGGTCACGAAAAAAAATTCTGCAGTTCTTGCACAGACAGTAGAGGTCTATCGGCCACGTCTAAAGAAGATCTTAAAACCTAATAAATATTCAAGAAATACCATGATTGAGGTTTTGTGAACAAATTCTCATACCGAACGCATCATGACTTCGAAATAAATGGGCTTATTTGTTATCATAATGGTGTATTAATCAAGTTGAAATATTGTATCCTCTGTAACTTCCCCGGTTTTCTAACAGTTTTCATTCTGTGTTACAGTGTCATCTGCAATCATGAAAGCACTTTGAAAACTTAAGACCTTACCGAAGGTAAGTCAGTCAAAACTCATTTCTCCGATGGACAAATTGACTTAGTTTGGTTGTGTTCGTCAATTTTTGTGTTATTTGATGATGGTGGTCTAGTTTCAATATCGAATATCTTTGTGTCGAGTATGTGTAGTGTTTACTTACGCGTCTTGGTGCTAAAGTATGATTGCAGAAATTCAACATTGTTAGATTTGAAAAGTCTATCTACCTAACTGAGCAATAGGCTTCAGTTAAAACAGTTGCTTGTGGGTAGACATGATTTGAGAATGGATAATCGCATGTTTCGAAATTGCGGGTTTCCGTATGCTAATAGCCGTCATATTACGGTACAGACGGCCAGTTTGTTGTGTGACAGAGTTGTAAAATTATAATACAAAAGGGCATCTACAGGTGAGTATTTAGTTGAGTGGAGATAGCGAGAAGTCTAAATGAGAAGGTGAGTAAGTAAACAATAGTGAGTAGACGTGAGTAGATTAACATATAGCTATGTCAATAATAGTAATGAGTGAGTGGTGTGAAAAACTAGTGAAATACTGTCAGCTACAGTTTTGAGTAGAATAAGGGACTCTACTAGTGCATAAATAGATGTTCAGACACTTCCCAAAAGTTCTTAATAAGGTGGTTACCGTCAAGACGAGGAGTTGAGCATCCTACTAATGGCAGATCCCAGCGACAAAAAGTATGATACTACCCTGGTGTTCGCTCCTTAGTGTTTCATCCAGTGGAGGTTTTCTCACTGGGAACAGCCACAGTCCGCAGGAAATGTCATTCCAACCCGACTGACTAAAATTTTACAGGATTTCTCACGTCGTTACTAGGTCTTCTGTAGTTGCTTGCGACAAGGCGAAAACGATCGTGGGAACGTAGTCAGTCGTCAAACGTCTTCTGGCTCAATACCATGGGGTACTACGCAAAATACCTTTACCCTTCGCCAAGACTATCTACTGTTCAACAACCCACCATTGGTCTGGAATGTGCCAGTCTACATGCTTATAAGCTATAGTGACAAAGTTGTGTTCACATTCAGCCTCATAACTGGGAAAATTACACACCGTAAGATCAATTTTAACTTTATTATACTAGGACCATTTACTGAACTGCGAGTCGGAATTTTTGCCAGGTTCCATGGCCAAACAGACGGGTAATGGTCCATCACAAAGGTCATCATTCACAAAACTATTTCTATCATCGTGCCTGTGGTAACGAGCAAGCCTATCCGCTAAGAATATTAGGCACTGAAAACACTGGACGTCTTCCACAGACTAAGAGGAGAAGAAAGTTCAGTCAGGTGATTTATCAGTAAGTTTCAGACAAGGAGACATAAGTGTAACTATGAACTAGGCATAATTTTAGAGCTCGTCATAATAGGAAGCCATTCTAGATATTTTTTCAGAAGGCTATAACAAAACTCTATGCACTCCTACCTGTTTGTGTGATGAAGAAAGATAACAAATCAGGGATCTTTGCTGATCACTAAATCCTAGGGATTCGTCTTCATTATTATGGAGAGTACCAAAGCCTTCAAATGGCAAATGAACCAAATGGGGGAACAACAAGCTCAACTCATTCTCACAAACCTTACGGAGACCAAAGACGCTGTCGTTTTAATACCATGGCCAGTATTACACGAATAATAAGCTTGCAAATTTAGAATATCTCTAGCAACTTGATGGATGGTCACCTGGAGAGATAAAGTAGACATCATAAGCTATTACAAAAGTTCAACATGGTGACGTTGTATGAAAAGATCTAACCCCACCAACGCACAACTGGCCTAGAACGCCTGAAAGGCACGTTCGAACAAAAGTGCACCAATGCACACTTACTTTCAATATCCAATATCGTCCGGTAATAATCCATGAGTTTCTTAGTTCTCACATCCTGATGTCGCATGTTCGGCCATTAAACTTTTCTGTCGCTTTCAGTAGCGTTTCACACGCACTCCTCCGAAGAGATTTCTTCATGAATTTAACAAACATTTTACCACCATGAGTGTAAAACGACCTCTAGTCGAAAGCGTTTTGCACCAGTTTAAGCAGTGTCCTCTCCTGATGGAAGACTTCATCATCTCATGTTTCTCAAGGAGAGATACTCAACCCTTTTCTGTTTCCGACCATCAATAATGATCTTTGAGACTATATAAGCTTCTCCATAAACATCTACGACGAAGAAATGAAATTAATTAAAACCATGAGGTTTGAAAATCCGGAAAGATATTCGACTCAAGGAGCAATGAACTCAAAACATCGGATTGGCGATCAACTTGAAGAAGCGTCATACTACTTAGCTTCACGCTCCCAATGATTGTTTTTTCATCTACGGTCTTTGCAGCAAAAGAATCCTTGGTGGCCCCACAGATTTTTATCCAGATCTGAAAATAACTGAAAGCTTAAAAATGGGCCAACTAACCTCGAACTGTTTCGGATGCATGTGATATTCTTATTTCTTCCATAGTTTCCTAAAAATGTTTGTACCCAACATTTTTCTGGCCATATTCAATAATCACCTCACACCACAACTACAATTAGTTAGAGATTATGAAGTCACGTTGGCTTTAGAACTACGGAAAAGCCAAACTAATGCCGACTGGAAAATTAAGCCCATCTCAATTAAGCACCGGGAACTTCATGGTAACCTGATAATTGCTTACAGCATACTTGGTATTCCAGAACCAACCTACCGCTAGTGATTCAAGGGGTGACTCGAGAAAATTACCCATTAAGAAGCAACCGTACATTTTTCTACCAGTCATGTTCTCAGCATGAGAAGTACTGCCGAAAGAAGATATCCCAAGTCCATTCAGCTGAGTGTCTGACATCACCGTCATAGAATAGCTGCTCACTTAGGGTGAAGCTTGACTCACTATCAACCGACTCTTCTACACCTGTAGCGACTTAAGTTAACTAGCTAAGAGTTGATTTCACAACTTATGTATACACGTAGATAAGAAAGCTTAAGTATTCATTTACTTCCTTATTCTTTATAGGGATTACATTTCCTATTATCTTATATTGAATGTTGAGGGACATTGTGTGTTTGAATGATTAAGATTCCGCTCCAACTGTCTCCTGTGCACGATATCAAATAAAGACCTATTACCAAAGATTATTGTTTCTTCTGTTAAAATAGAACGGAACGTATCTAGATGTTAAACTGGTGAGCTCTGTATTGAACAGTATATTTAACTTTTAATTGTACGTTAAATAAGCCTTCTGTTTCTGCAGTAATTTAGATTACGTATATATTATATGTAGTGTTTCATTTTTATCGTTAGGTACTACTATTAGACTCATTGTTTTCCGTTTTTATTACATTATTATATTGTTCCTAACATGTCAGACTTAATCCCAACTAAAAGCCTAGAGGATATGTCAGCGGTAGACATAGACACCGTTATATCTACAAAAGTCCGACTTCCAGAATTCGATCGTAGTGATCCCGAGTTGTGGTTTGCTCAGCTAGAGCATTATTTCACGAGACACAATATAAAATCTGAAGGAGTTCGCTATCGAGACCTATGTCCAGTCCTGCCTCCTTCAGTAGCCAAAAAAGTCCGTGACTTTATTTTAAGTCCACCAACACCACAACCTTACACCATCCTAAGACGAGAGATAATGAATCGTTTATCATTATCAAATGGACAAAGAATTCAAAGGCTTTTCCAGGGAGAAACATTAGGTGATAGGTCACCTTCACAGTTTTTGCATCATCTCCAAGCTTTTGTTGGTGAAGCAGTCCTAAAACAAGGATGGATACAAGCTCTCCCATGCTACGTTCAACACTGTTTGGATGCACAAGATCCTGACACCTCTCTATCTCATTTAGCACGGATCGCAGATCGGATAATGGAAAGAGGTTCCCCAACCGCATCATGTATGATACATCATACTCAAAAGGCGGAATCAACAAATGATCCAGTCATAGCACAACTGATTGCGAGTGTTAACAGTCTCACAGAGGCTGTCAATAAAATGCAAACGAGTGGTAGAAATAGGGGCAGGTCACCACAACGATTCAGATCCAAATCATGGGACAGGTCACAAGGGTCCAGACAATCTGGACAATTTTGTTGGTATCACTAGAAATTCGGTGCTCAATCGACCAGGTGTAGTCAACCATGCGCCTGGCCCAAGCAGACTTCGAAGAACCAAGGAAACGAATGATTACACTACAGGTTGCGACAACTGAGGAGGGGTGCCTAAACAGTCTCTTATTTTACGTTAAAGACAGAAATTCAGGCTTGAACTTTTTGGTAGATACTGATGCTGCACTTTGTATCATTCCTAAGAATAAAACCGAGCTGCGTCGAGAAACTTCCTCATTTCCACTTCAAGCTGCCAATAAGACTAAAATCGCAACGTTTGGGCAGAAAACGTTGACTCTAGATTTGGGGTTTAAAAGATAATTTCCTTGGGTTTTCACTGTAGCCGATCTAGATATGACAATATTAGGAATGAATTTCTTAGAGAGATATGAATTTTGAGTTGATACTGAAAAACGACGTTTGACATTGAAAGAAACTTCGAAATACACAAAAGGCACAGAAAGTTATATGACATCTCTAAACTTAATACAAACTCCGCCAGTAACAACAAAAAAGTTCCAGGATATACTCGCGAAATTTCCAAACCTAACAAAATCAAACCCTCAAACTTCCAAAACTAAATTAAAAGTATGTCATATAATCAAAACGGAAGGTGCACCTGTTTTTGCTAAGCCCAGGAGATTAGCACCTGATAAGCTTAAAATAGCTAGAGCCGAATTCGATTACATGCTACAGCTGGGCATAATACGTCCATCTGATAGCCAGTGGGCATCTCCTTTGCATATGGTTCCAAAGAAAAATAAAGGCTATTGGAGACCGTGCAGGGATTACAGAGCCCTTAACCGTCAAACGGTACCAGACAGGTACCCGATACCACATATACAAGACTTTACGAATGGTTTAAAGGATATGAAGGTATTTACTAAAATCGACTTAGTCAGGGCATATCACGATATTCCAGTAGCTGAAGAAGATATTCCGAAGACAGCTATCACAACACCTTTTGGATTATTCAAGTTTGTACGCATGCCATTCGGCCTACGGAATGCGGCACAAACATTCCAAAGGTTTATGGATAATCTACTTCGAGATATGCCGTTTGCTCAGGGGTACATAGATGACCTACTGATTGCCAGCCCGGACTTGACATCACATGAACAACATGTGAGAGCAGTGTTGGGACGATTAAATCAAAATGGCATGAACATGCATCAAAGTAAGTGTGTTTTCGGTGTAGAAACATTAGAATTTCTTGGGCATACCATAAGCCCTGAAGGAATTACACCAATCAAACAAGAGGTAGACACCATTAAACAATACCCTATACCAAGCTCTCTGACACAACTTCGATGTTTTCTAGGTTTAATAAACTTTTATCGCAGATTCATACCCGGTTGTGCACAACTAATGCAACCATTGATGGATTTACTGAAAGGAAAACAGAAGAAATTCAAGCTAACCTCTGAGGCTGTCGATGCAATTAAGCAGTTAAAGGATAAACTTGCTCGAACAGCTACATTAACTTATCAAAATTCTCATCACCCATTAGCTTTGATGGTAGATGCTTCAGACAAAGCCGTAGGCGGTACTCTTAACCAACTAGTTAAAAACACCTGGAAACCGATCACATTCTTCTCAAAGAAACTCGCTTCAGCAGAGACGACATATTCTACATTCAGTCGAGAACTCCTCACAATCTACCTAACCATCAAGCATTTCCGACACATGCTCGAAGGCAGGGAATTCACAGTTTATACGTATCATAAACCGTTAACCAATGCATTAAAAGCGAAAGCCGATAAATACTCACCTCGAGAATTCCGACACCTCGACTACATATCACAGTTTACTAGTGATATACGTCACGTAAAACGTCAAGACAACCAGGCGGCAGTTGCATTATCAAGATTAAAAATGAATATAATACAACAGTCAACAATAAATTTCGATACTTTGAGAGACAGCCAGGAAAATGACCCAGAATTACAAAACCTACTGTCGACTAAAAGCTCTAGTCTCAAACTAAAACAGCTTCCATGTTTTAGGACCAAAAAAATTATAGCACCACTTCGCCCTTCTTTCGAAGGTCCATTTAAGGTTATTTCAAGAAAACCTTAATATTTTGTTATTCAGAAACAACGAAATATCGACTCAGTAAGTATCGATATGCTAAAACCGGCTTATCTAGATAATCAACCCCCATACTTGTTGTTAGATCATTTGCCCGACCAAACAATCACGGAATTAAAAAGTGAAAACGTTAAGGCTGTAAAAGTGTCTAAAAGCGTTAGATAGGCATATCCGATTGTCCAGACAGGGATGCCCATGTTTTTAGTTAAGTCTAAAGGGTAATCACGTAATGTCTGAAATCTCGAGTTTGTAGATATATATTTAAAAATTTAGATAAAATAAACAGTAATTTTCGCTTTGCCCTGTATCGACGTTGTCTAAGTAGTTTTAATAATAATTAGTAATAGTCCTAAGTATTATTCTACACATTTCCACGCGGATTATTTTTGATATATGAACGATATAGTCCTTTTTTTGTATATGTAAAATAAATTGTACTTAAGCAATATATTCTTAAACGATCCGTTGAGTACTATAAGCCGCAAACCTATCGACGGAGGTAAGGCACAACAAAACGGAATCTTTAATTCAGGTGAGTGTGGTGAGCAAGTTTCGCTTGCAGAACTAATCATTTTTCTAGGTTCCTCACTATTAGTAGACAATTACATAAATAACACAAACAAACCCCGACAATAACGAATTCCGAAAACAACCCAGGTTCCAAACTAGTCTGGAAACCGAACATTTACGTAGAAACAAAGACTTATCAATTATAATTGTACATTTTATTACATGAGGAACAGGGGTCTTTTGCATATCATAACAATCCGTATTTTAAGAGCTGTTACAAATTTTTCATCACATAGAAAATGTACTAAATATGAAATAGTGGAGTATTTATACATTTCTTCACGTGCTTGAATGCTAACGTAGCATTGTTGCGTTCTGCCGGTAGATATACAAAGTGAAAGATGTGCATGAACAAGGTGGTTTATATTAAATGGAATAGCACTTAAGGGTTTTCTGTGGGGTTTTAAATGTCTGTCCACAGTCGTATTCATAGTGACGTTATAGTTCTCACCAAACATTATACTTACAGCTTTCAGTACTCTATGTAACACAACATAGTCTTTTCTCAAAAGTCAAGGAAAAACATAATGGGGAATAACATAAAATAATCAGTTACACAGAAACTAATAAATCGCAATGATAAGTGCTTACTAATACCAAAACTACTAAATCGCTTTGTACAATATATTAAACGAAAAACCCTCATTTATGCCTGCAAAACATATGTAGACCGAGATAAATCAGAAGTAAAAGTTACACAAACTATACAGCAACATATGACGTAGTCTATATTGCAGAGTCCCCAATTTTAAGAAAATTATGCGAATTCGCATGTGCATTTAGGCCTTTTTCATGTATTTGACATTATGTGCACTGAGGTACCATACTGTAAGTACCACTCCAATTCTTATCTCTCATTGGACCATTTATCTTCTTAGATTTAGAGGCAGTTTAACCAGTGCTGCACCCTCCACAACTAATAGCACCTCTGTCATCTAGACAAAAATCTCAATAAACGACATTTCGTTTGTTTCGTAAAGTAGATTTGAAGCTGAATTTAAATTAAGTAACAGCATTAACTAACATATACTTACTGAGTTTACTTGGAAAAACGCAAATTAGCAAAAAGAAATTTTACGCTAAACAATATTATATAAACAAACTCAAGCCAGAGATAACAGAAAGCGATAGCTAAAATGCTTATTGGCTTATATTTGTTCGTTACAATGTTATAGGATATTGGATTCATATCGCAGCATCTTTGAATGTGAAGGTCATTTAAAGGTAATTGATTTTTTCTTGTTCTACTCTACATTAATTATTTGTGGTGGTATTTTGTTTGTACTACTATATATCTTTGCACTTATACGTATGTACGTTTACTTTATTTGTTCAGGTCATTTCAGAAATTACACAAGTAGTGTTTTTATTTGAAGTATTTTTGTAACTGCTCTTGGCTCCATAATTTTTCTGACTCGTGCCTTATTTCTCAAAGCTAAATATAATCTAAATGGAGATTTTTCATTCTTGTGGATTATTGTAATTTTTAAAATCCCTTTTCTGTTAGGATGCTGTTACTACGTGCTCCTGTAGAAAGTTGTATTAATTTATGACTTGGTGTGAGAACAGGACTCCACACGTAACTTGTTCATTTTTTCAAACTACCTCGAAATTCCCCTAAAGGTGACATCCAAGACAGACTAAAATGGTAGACTGCATGGTTGCAGAATCATCGTTCAGTATACTATATCTGAGTAACTAACTTTAGGGGGGGGGAATTTACTGAACAATGTCGGGGAGTGGAGAAATGCTTATCTTCTCTTCAGCGTTCGGAAAATTTTAAGGAAAAATTAAGGGTTTTGTCTCGCGTGTGCCCATATTTCCTGAAGGTTGTCTGAAATTTTCCGAGAAGTTGGTTGCATGGGTATGCTAGCTTTAATTACCTCTACGTAGCAGTCGATTGCAGATACCTAGTATTATACGGAGACTTTGATATCGGCGCTTGTTGAGAAGGCGGGTTCTATTATGACTTAAAACATTAGATATACGTTTTGATGGTTGCAGGATTGTCTTTCGATAGAAGGTTTCAGTAGTGGGTTTCTTTCTGAGAAGACCTGTGTGTTATTCTTAGTCAGTTCATTCTCAGCCCTCTCCTAGTTGTCTTGATTTCTTTGAGTGAATAAAGATTATACGTCAAGTTTAGTAGCACTCCTTACAGCTTCTAACACAGGGTGTTGTAGAAAATGGACATTCGTGGTAAGCGGAGCCAAGCATATCTGCTATTTCATTAGTTCTATCTTCTGTATTCTTCTCACTAGTCGCCTTTTAAACAATAAGTATCAGCGCGTCCATGATTTTCTAGTCTGCATTTCACTAAGGTTGTGTATGAAGTCTAAAAAACCTTGAAATATAACTGTTTTGTATTATATATGTATTTGTTCTCTCGTTGAAAAAAATCGGGATGGAAATAAAGTTTAGTAAAGCTAAATAAAAACATCAGGTTTTAAAACGAGGAGACTAGAAGCTGTTTTCAGTTGTAGTCAGGGGATACGTCATGCAAATATTATAAAATATTGGAATCATAGTGCTAGCAATACTTTATACATATTTTTTCCGTTATTCATATTTCCCTTTTACATAGTAATTGTTGCTTTATATATAGGTTTAGTAACTTATAATTTCTCTTTCCAGTCATTTCGAAGCACTATTTTCAACTCTAAAGGTGATACATTATTGTCCTTTTGGAATGCTCAATACCAAGTATTGCTTGCCTACTGTTATTTCACGCTTGGAGATAATTATAATCTCACCACATAAAAAGTTATATTGCGATAAATGGTAGACTCGTGTACATACACTGTTCCACAGAATGTCACAAACAGCAGTTTTGATTTCAATGGGAAGTTCTTCACTTCTAATTCCGAATTACGATCCGGATTTCAACCATCTGATCAGATACAGGGGCATGCATCATCTGCGATGAGCAATCAGTGTAATGTGCACACTCATGCAGAAGACATTCCAATAAATTACGATTCGAATTACGTGCATTCAAATCTCATCCGTAGAACTGATTCTATACCTTTTATGCGGTCATGTCCGAATGTGGGTGATTGTGATGCATTTGAGAATGTTAACAACAGTAATCCAAATAGATTATTTAATAGTCAGTTGTTGACTTCATATCCACCTGGTATTCCTGAAGTGGAATCTGATATATCCCATGATGAGGAAGTCCATCGTCCATCTTGTTACCCTTGCAACATCTGTGATCCAGTTATGCCAAAGTCAAATTGCAGTAATCTTTGTTGCTTCAAGTCAAATTGCTTTATTTCAACTGTTTCACATTGTTTACCTGAAACATTTCTCTGCTTACTGTTCACAGGACCCTGCAATTGTCGCTTGTTTTCTTTGCCACGTCATCGAGTAACGAACGAAAATCTTATAATTTTAAGTATAATTCAGTTGTTATGCGGCTTCGCAGCTATCGTTCTCTCAAGTGTTGCTTTCACAAAAGCAGTTTTTCTTCATCAAATGGCTACTGGATTATGGGCTGGTATATTAATGGTGATAACCGGATTTCATGGTCTTCTTGCTGCTCGTCGCCCTGTTTTATGCGCCTTAGTAGTTTTGTTGGTGCTATGTATGATAGTAAGTTTGTCTGCATGTGTTCTTATCTGTGTCTCTGTGGCTGGGACAATTGAGGATGGTTTTCTTAGCAGTAGTATTACGCAGAAAGGGTTCCCACGTGAAATTATAAAAATTTCATCAAGTACTCATGAAAACAAGACTACTTTTCAACAGCGCTTCTCTAAATCACTGACAACGATAACGCCTAAAACTCCGGATTGGTCTGATGTAGACCAGGTACAGATTTTGGAATTCAAAAATGTTTTGCGTAAAACATCTGATACTTATTTACGTACGTGTCAAATTATTTTGCATCTACTTTTATTATTAGTCGGCATTCTGGAAGCATCAGTCAGTCTTGCAACGTCCATTCTTTGTTGTCGGTGCGTTTGTTCAAATTCTGGCAATTTTCGATTTCAAAATTCGCGTTCATTACGCACCAATATAGTATCGTTCAATGCTGCTACTGCAAATCAAGCAGCTTCTGTACTACGATCAGGTGCAATAAATGATTTTGTTGGTAGTGGTAATGTGCTGCTAGCTGTCAATGCAGACATGCCTACGCGTAATGATTCCGTCAGTACGGCCGAACTAATTCGAAAACCTCAAATCCATCATACATTAATCCCCTTTTTGTCTGAGTTAAATCGTCATTCTTTAATTCTCACACAAGCTGGTACTGGTACAGTGGCTTTATCTGCAGCTCGTGCGGCTGCCAACCTGTTAGATACTAGAAGCTCCGAACATCAAGAGAGAACCTCAGTTCCTTGCACTTCCACTAATGAACAATCATTTACTCAAAGACATTTTCCTTTTAGTAGATTTATAATTCATCGTTTTAAAGGTTTTCGTTCCTCACGTTCTAACGAATCTCGTCCACGACTTCTGTATACGACTCTCCAACTCCCTACAGATATATCAAATGCCTCTAACTCCTCATCCACTTCTCCATTTACGTCTGCTACCACCATTGTTTATGTAATGCCCTCACCTACACAAGAAGAACCTCCTATGATATTTCCGCCCTTCCCTCCCAGTTACAATGAATCACAAAGAAAATCCGGTTTGGTTTCGAATGTCGGCCGTGTTCAGCGGAACCACTGTATGGCATTTCAGTCAAATCAGTCTCGTCGCTATAGGAGACGTTTGGCTGGACCATCTCGTCCTCGTTTTCACTTATCTGCACGTTCACGATTTTCACGACTTCTCTGTCGATATACGTCACACCGATCTAATCTCCTTCATACTACCAGTGCATCTCGACATCCTAGAATGCAATGTCATTTGTCTGGATCTGTTACTTCTGCTCCGATTTCTGTTGGTGACCGATTAATCCAACCTGTTCTTATAGTTGGGGACCCACTTACAATTAGACCTAAAGAAGACCCACCTCCTAAATATTCTAGATAAACTTTTAGTCGCCAGATATCCATTGGTTGTAAATTATTATTCTTGTGCAAATCTACTGCATTCCCATTTAAACTTTTACTCATATGAGTCAGCATTTCTTGATCTAAAAAGCTTGTGATTATATACCTATACATTTGCCGTTGCTAGTCTATTTTGTTTTGGTTTTTGTTATTCAAGCGTTTGTTATTTCCTTCAATAAGAAAATGTTCTTATTGAAACAAGATTACTACTTGTCAATATTTTAGTTATTTTTTAAATCGTTTAATTGGTGCATGCTTCAGTTGTATATTTAAAAAGTTGGTATCAATCCTAATTTATATTGTTGAAACAACACCCTTTACTGATCATTTGTTTGTTTTGCTCACGATTAACAGAACTATTTTGGAATAATTGATGGCAGTGCAAATTAGTAATCATTAGTTGCAATTATTTTGTGCATTTAGAAAAAAAGACTAATGTTATGTGTTGTGTAGAGACTAAAGCTGCTAACATTTTATAATAATCGGAGAAGTATTTAAACATGTTCTTGAGTGTTTGTAAACCGCGTGTTCAAACCACTTATCCACACCTCTGTTGTTATGGAGTTAGCTTCATTACCTCTTAATCTGGGGAATATGAATTTGTGCGCTTAGTCCTTATGACTAGATTTTGCGATAGTATTAGTGCTGAGTATTCTTACATTCAGGAAAATTTATTAAGTATAATTATTGTTTTTCGACTAGTTGATTTACTGATTCGGCTTGTTTAATTATCTTATTATTGATCACAACGTTTGACTATTTTAACAGACAAAATGCTCTACTGTTACAAGGGGTTTCTTAAATGATTTTTAAGATTTCAACTGGTTGTCGAACGTCGATTCGAATAGCAGAGTATTTTTCTGCTTTGGTACTTTACTCATTGTAGTAGTCGAACACTACTGTTTCGTAAGAGTTGGAGTCTGTGTTGAATGGAAACAGTAATATTTTCCACTAAAGCATTGTTTTTTGGAGACAGTTGTGCTTTTGTGAATTAAAATGAGAACGCCTGGTATACTCCAGGTTGCTATATTTACATTTATACATTGATTCCTATAATGCTTAGTTAGGAAAACTATTATGCATCAGTACAAGTCGTATTGCAAAATTACATACAGGTTATCAGTATTTGTTGTTTGTTATATGCGAATACGTCTTTACAATAGATTGTCACACTACTCACTGTAACCCGTTATCAGTTCTCTAAGATATTATGCATTGGTATTGTTTTGGGGAAGGAATAGACAATATCACTTCCTACAGCAAGTTAGGGTAATATATATTAATGTGGACTGTTTATGGTATTGAATTATCGTATATACAACGCTTCAAGTCAACACAACCTAACTTTTTCCGATATATGTTGTTACGATAATGCCCTTGTATCCATTTAGTAAATTATGCTTAATTGTAGGTAATATTATTTTTTTTGTTACCTGAGTTACAATAGAATCGTTTTAAGTACATTATCTAAGCTACTTACATAAATAAATTGATGTCATCTAATGAGAAGACTAAAGTTAAAGATCATAATCACTGTGCTACAATGTAATGCAATTAAAATCTCAATAGGTCAGCACTGGTTACCGCATGTCAACCTCTTAAGTGAGGTTCAGAACGCAGTAGCGTCCAAGAACAAGAAGTTAAGTCACTAACCTAATAAAGACAATATTTTGAGATTTGTAAACGTTTCCTTTTCTAGTTGCTGTCTATCAATCTAGCCAGATACGTCACAATATACTTATGTGCGTAATAAAAAAAGTAATGTTGGTGTGATATTAGATGGTGCTTCTTTTGAATGTAAATAAAATATCCAGACTCAGTAGATGTATAGTACGAAAGGTCCTCAACTACAGGTTCTTGAATTCTTAGTTTGATTTCATAAAGACAATGACGGTTACAAACTGGTGGGAGAACAGAAGTGTTCCTCTATTTCCTACTTACAACAGTCATTTGATACATCAGATCGAACACAAAAATGCATGCATTCCGTACGTGTTTGAATACATAGCTGGGAGGAGGGGAATGCGAAACAACGGGAATAACACGCTTTCGTAAAGGTTACTTAGGCTTTTTTTAACGGTTTATCATTTATCGGATCAATTTAATGAGAATTATAAGCTGAGGAATTGCGTGATGAGGTCAATGGCTGAATTATCCAAGTTATATCAATAGTAGTACGATGAGATTAATGTATCCTAAAAATGACTTCTGAATCAAAGTAATTCACTTATGGGGTATTCCTTCATTCACCTTACATCGAATATATGTCAATATCTCAGCGATGAATACAACTTCCGATCACACTCATGGATAAAGTAGCTAGCTTTCTGTTTACTGCTACGGCAAATATTAGTGAAATCATCGCTACTTAACTTGTCTGTTAGAATTTGATCTAATGTATCAAAACTGATGAAATTTCACTGACGAAAAAACACTACAATGATTAATTATGGTTGAGGGTTTTGTTTTACAATTATTATTTTCTAGAATAACTGGGGCATCTTCAGTAAATCTATAGAATTTGTTTCGTAATAAAAATCAGTTTTTAACTATATATAAATTTCCAATGTCATGATGGTTACATTACAACTGAACGTACGATGCTAACCTGATAATGTAACTATTCAATTTGTAATAAGCAAGTTCAATTATTACGTTAATGATTTTCTAAAATTTACATGACCTACTTTTGTATTCTTACTTTTAACACTGGAACTAATAATCCGTTTTCACATCTAGCTTACTTTTCGAAAAGCTATATTTCATAATCTAGTAATGTTCTAGGTACTTGGAAAGCCTGGGAATTCCGAACAGGTTTCAATCCTGATGTACAGTGAGTGGGCAAAATACTGACCAACCACTACGTTTGTAATTTCTAACCTCAGCCATTCGGTTAACTTGCGTGAGAGTTTAGGTGCCAAACATTTCCAACGAAGTGAACATTTAACTAGTTACATTACTGAAGACTTTTTACCTGAATGATTGTACTACAACCTAAAATCTGTTGAATCTTCTTCACACTTCTATAACTCCTCTCTTGTTTTGAAATAATTGCCTTTAGGTACTGTCACCTAAATTTATTATATTAGCCTCGCCAAATAAAATTTTGTAACACATCTTGTGCACTGTAGTTTAAGTAAGAACTTATAAATAATACAAATACCTCGTATAATTTTTTAATTTTAAGGCTTCATTATGACTGTCAACTCACTTGATACCTCTAAATACATTACATTAATTGTTTCTACTATCAGAATTATTAGTGAACGTGATACTAAATCTTATCAGATTGCTTAAATGTTAAGATCTTTGTAGATGTACTATATTGTACATAAATAACTTGTCAAACATACATTTATGTTATCAAAACTTCATCTGAAATATGTCATTGAAAATATACTTGAAGTTCATATTTAATATATGGTGTTGGATATCTGAAGAGATGAATTAAGGAAAGCTGTTAAACTTATAATTTTACCTAGTACACTTACTAACAAGGTTAAAATGGAACCTCTACTTGAAAATAAATTTCTTTAAGGATCTAATACAATGTGCTCTGCCTAACTGTAGAAGCTATTGAGGTCAACTACTATCATATAGTAAAACTGATTAAAAAAAGTATATTGCGTTAACAATGGAATCTCGGTTACTAATTTTGATGTAAATGAATAAAAGAACTGTTCAGAATAATTTATTCATCACAAAAAATGATCAATATTTCAATTTCTACCTGAATAAAATACAATAATAGAGTGAGTTTTCGGTTTTACTTTTAACAATTTGTGTATAAATATATGCATAGGAATGCATTTGATTAAAAAGAGTTTAACAAAATAATTTCATTCAATCAATAAAGTGACATTCAAATGTTTATATATATATATATATATATATATATATATATATATATATATATATAGGTCACTGATACTGATGAAATTAATCCAAAGGAAAAAAGCTTACACCATCCAGAGATTCAAGTTTCATCTTACTACTCATGTATTTATGTATAGCTTGCGTAAAGTGATCCACAGTTACCAGTAAAGTCTGCTTCTCTAAAAATGTTTTAAACAATAACATGTATTAAAGGTACAAAAATTCGTTGAAAGTAGAAACATTATGAGCTAACATTAGTGTAATGTTAAGTGCCTGAAGGTTCTATTCAAGCTACTTGAATTTACAGCTCAGAAGTTTAACGTTGATATAGGCAAATAAGAAACGCAGGAAAAAAAATATTTAATTTAGTCAAATTAATGTCTATTCTTTACTTAACCAATACTGATAATACGAAATAAGCATCGGCTATCATGATACGTGACCTCAATGCTGTATTTATCATTGGAGAAAATTAAGTGATTCTTAAAACTAAATCTAAATTTTTTTTGCAAGCTCTATTGTTATGTAAACAGTCCTCATTATTAACCGAGCTTTGTATTCATTCAACATTATACCGATAATTAGTATTGACTTTATATTGCTGCGCAAAACTATAATACTGAGCGATGATGAAGAACTTTCTGAGAAGAAATATTTCTTTGCTCAATTCATATTTTTCAAAACATGAGATTTGTCACTACTTCCATAGTCAAGTTAACTTCATGTATTAATGTTTTATAACAATCAAATAATACTAGTCGAATGAAAGCGTTACTAACAATATTTCAGTTTGACGAATATAGTGTCTAGAATGTTAACATAATAATACTTCCGACGCCTAACTAATGCTCAGTGAAGAGCGAACTCGAGAAAAGCAAGGTGGTTTCAGACCTAGATTTGGTTGTATAGACCAAATATTCACACTTCAGCAGATCTTGGAATATAGACACACTTTCAGACGTCCAACAATTGTTGTATTCCTTGACCCTAAGGCGGCGTTTGATTCTATCGATCGTGAGGTTATGTAGCGATGTCTGTCATTGAAAGGCGTACCAGTGTAGTAGATTCACCGTACACAGTCTCTCTACTAGGACACCACATGTCGAGTCAGAGCTTATGGCGAACTATCGTCGAAACTAATTACTTCATGTGGTGTTCACCAAGGTTGTTCGCATTCCGCATTTTTGTTTAATGTAATCATTACCGTTAACATTTTGGTCGTCTGACTTTTCAGAGGTTGACCTCCTTCCAGGAGATGAACTTATCGACTTAGAATATGCAGATGATATAGTTGTATTAGGTGAAGATGCCGATAAGATGCAGAATCTCTTGACTACCTTAAGCATCAATGTAAGCACGTTTGAGATGCGATTCTTCTCATCCAAATACAAAATGCTGATTGGCTGACGTCGGCGCCGAAATTAGTGATAGGGAAGCGAAGAAGTTGAGTGCGTTGATCACTTCACTTATCTTGGGAGTCTCATCAGTCTTAATAGTTTGCTGTCTGATGAAATTTTGGCTCGTATACTGAAGGTTCGATTGGCTTTTGCCAATTTCGTCACTGGCGCAAACGAGACATCCGTCCTTCTAACCAAGGATGGGTTTACTACGCAGTAGTGGGATACGTTCTACTTCAGTGGATGTGACACATGGCCATTAAGGATAGGAGATATTCGTAGGCCTCTAGTATTCGATCATAGGTGACTTCGTAGCATAGATTGTATTTTCTGGGACAACCTGAGTAAGCAATACTTGGGTTAGGATTATAGTACTAGGTAGACGTGGTAAATCGATTGATGAAGTGGTGAACCTCCTATCGGTTGAGGTAGTTAGGACATATGTTACGTACGCCCGACCACCTCCAACCTCGATGAGCAATGCTATTTGTTGTAGGAGTAGGCTGGGAAAAAGCTAGGAGTAGTAAAACCGAAACATGGCACCTATCCATTAAGTCATAGACAATTGGGCTGAGCCACGTTAATAGGTGTTGACTAGCTGGTTGAGGTCTGCGTGATGATCGTAAAAAATGGTTAGAGATTGGGTGATATGGCTCAGAACTGTTTGTTGTCCTCCAAATTCTAAGTTACTGAGTTTTTTCTTCTGAATTATATATATATATATATATATATATATATATATATATATATATATATATATATATATATATATATATATAATCTTGTCTTCTATCTGTTACCCTTTTGATTAATATCAACTCTGTTACTACCTCCACTACTCTGGAATTTGATTCGACAATTTAATCTCTATCTGGTCGCTGGAGCATGACAACTTGAACTGATATGCGCACGTTCCAAGTTCTATGTTGTAACTAACTAACTGATATTGTAAAAACAGTAATTAATCAGTCTATTACACTGTATGTACAACCTGGTGTGACTGACTTGATACAACGTTGATTCGCAAGTACGCTTAGGTTAGGTTGAGGTTAGAGGGGTAGAACCCAGGATACTGGTTACACAACTATGGCTGTCTGGACTCAGCAACTCAGTGGATAACGCCGTAGGGTCTGACACGAAAAGAGTGGTTACCGATGTGAACATTGACATTGGGATATAAATATATCTAACAGATGTCTCGAAACGAGATTTTTGGGTTACGTTTGTCAGCCAAAAGAACCTTAAATGATGAAATAATTGTGTCAATGAAATGCCATTAAATGATGAAGGTCTTATGGAGTAAACCCTCACATTAAACTAGAAAATTTAGTTTTAAAATAAACCTACATATTACCACCTTCAATGAACTGCCATAAACATATAAATGCTGCTTTACGACATAATTCAGATAGATCACTTCCAGAAAATCCTTCAGTTTTATTGGCAATTTGTTCGAAGTCATATTCAGAGAGACCTTTCGCAATTGGATCATCCTTGAGAAGTACTTTTAAAATGTGAATTCTTTGTTTTACATTAGGAAGTGGTACGTTTATCTGCAATCGAAAAACAACGACAAAATATGTAAATTTCGTTAAGGTTGTGTGATTTGTATGACTGGATTGTAAAACCTGAACATAATTTTTAGTGTTTTCAGTTTATATATATATATATATATATATATATATATATATATATATAGTTGACTTAGACAGTTATATGGAAAAGTTTTTTTTAATGTTTCAATGACAAAGATAAACTATTGAAGAGATTGACTACAAACATATAAACAATTGATAAACTTTCATCTGATAGGATTTTGATAATATATTGTTGGTTTTAAAACGAAGGAACATCTGCATTTATTAGTGCATAAAACTGGAGGAATCGGTTCAATAAACGTCATGTTTACAGCAATAATAATTTACTCATAGTTAATTGTTTCTACATAACAGTCTGTAATGAAATAGAGCAGTGTTGTGTCACAGGACAAAGTTTTCGAAAATAACTGATTTTCCAACATCAAATGTGGGTTGAGTAATAATCCTATAGGTACTGTGTAGTCATTTCTAGGAGTGTAAAAATATAATTCGCTACCTGACAAATATAAAGATGGGAATATGCAAATGAATGGCCACAATAACCTGTAATACTAGAATGGGTGTTAGGACCATGATAAAAACAGATTGGATAGTGATAAAGATTGAATTGTTAAAGCCTCAGTCGTGCATAAATTTCTGGTATAATATGAAAGTTGTTTTAATGTTGTGATTAGAAGGGCACACATTATTATTTAATTGATCAAACTGCTGCAAAATATCTATAAATCAACAAAACAATGGACTTTCATATATAATTATTGATCACACACCTTAAAAGGTAAACGACGTAATATTGCTTGATCCAAATCTCCAGGTCTATTTGTTGCACCTACTATTACTATTTGGGTATTGCTATTCGTTAATAATCCATCCCATAGGGCCATGAATTGAGTTTTCATCATACGAGTAGCTTCGTTATCCAAATGAGAACGTGTGCTTAAGAAAGAATCTGAGGAGAGAATATATAAAAACAATTCAATTAGTAGAATTAATCAACATACAGACAATAGCTAAAAGAATATTATATGCGCTACGTACTTTACTTTCCGAACAACAAAGTAAACGTTCACTGGACTGCAAATAAATTACAAGACGTCGATTGGGTTATTGAATATCATGACCATAAATATAAGGTATGGCAGGTACCTACAAGAGTTACTCAGGAATAGTCTTCTACATTACAAATCAACTAAAGTTAAGATCGCTCACTTTTGACTAAATAACAGTATAATATTTGATGCCAAATCTGGGGCTTTGCTCCACTGAGACGTGATGGATACACATTGATAATTCAAAAATAAAACCAAGTGTGTCTTAATGTCCAGTGTCCATATTCCCTAGCTAACGTCAATTTAAGATAAAAAAATATGTTTCAGAATTCACATATATTGTTCATCTCTAATTGACTGAAGTTAAAAATACAAACCACTAAACTTAGTAGTGGTTGAAGCGTTCGACGCAAGGCCTAGATGTCTCTAATCCTATGCATGATGGGCTCTTAAATGCACACTACTGAAAAGTGCCATATTAAAACGAAACGACCGTTCGATATTTCCTGGTTTTCAATGGTTGTCTAGCCACAATAACATTTCCGAGGGCATCAAATTCACATGAAGAAAAGGACAAATCACCAGATGTTTTCAGTGATAATACCTCGTAATTATAGCTGCATATTGATATGGATTATCATACGAAATATGACTGTATCTGTAAATTAAGCTGTAAAAAAGGCTAAATGAGTTTTTAGTTAAATAGATATATACTTTTGTTCATATACATGTATTAAACAGACAGTATCGAAAGTATAATTTAGAAATAATATGTACATAGATTTATTTAATAATAAGGAGAGCTAATCAATTCTTATGTATTCTATATACAAAATAGACCTATTGGTATATATATATATATATATATATATATATATATATATATATATATATATATATATCTTACTGGATTACCCTTATGTAATAGTAAATAACACTTTACTAACAGTTCATATTTTGTACTTCATTCACCCATTTAACATATGCGGGAACTAACTCCAATTCGTAAAAGTCAGTATTTTTCTAAGCATATGATCATTATGGAGATTACCGAATTTTGTAGTTTATGTCACGCACTGACTGTAATTTAACAACCATAATTCTAAAAATGATGCCCTTGCCCTCCATTCCGCACCTTCACACCTACATCAAATCCTCCTTGTTTATCGATGCTGCTGTCCAAGTATGTTTAAGTTTTCACATCTAGAGTTTCTCCGTCAAGTTTAATTGGGTTAGTGCTGATTGTTTTGTTTCCGAGGATTTTCCTTTGCCCCTTTCGTATTTTGGAGCCTACTGCTGCCGAGGTTGTTGCTACACTGTCCATCTTCACCTGCATTTTACCGCTTTATGTGGGATAGAAGAGCTAGGTCATCTTCAAAGTCCGAGTCATATAGCTGCATCCATGTTGTCCACTGTATTCCGAGCTTGCCTTGAGATGTAGCAGTTTTTCTAATCCAGTTGACTACAAGAATAATGAGAAAAGATGAGAGTAATCAGCCCTGTCTAACACAAGTCTTCACTTCGAATTAATCTGTGAACTGCCCTCCATCCACGACTTTGCAGTGTAGTCAGAAGTAAAAATTCCGTATGATATTGATTACCTTTTCGGGTGTGTCAAGGAGGTCTAGATAATCTTCTCCTATTCACGCTGTCAAATGCCTTTTCAAAGTGGAGGAAATTGATGTAAAGTGATGAGTTCCATTCAACTGATTGCTCCACAATGAACCTTAGAGTCGCGATTTGTTTAGTACACGACCGATCCCTACATAATCCGGCCTGTTAATCTCGAAGTTGGCCACAGACTGGATTTTTCATTCGGTTCAATAATGCTCTGTTGGAGACTTTTACTGGTACTGAATGTAGAGTGATGCATCTGCAGTTCTCGCACTTGCTAAAATCTCTTTCATCTGGTATATTGATGAGGTATACTTCTTTCCAGTCTGTTGGCACTTGTTCTTCCTCCCAAATCTTCCTGAAGAAAATGTGAAGTATCTTTGCAGTTACTTCTATGTCTCACTTCAGTGTCTTGTTTAGCCAGTAAGTTGTCTAACCCTGCTGGCTTGCCACTCATGGTTTGACACCTGGATGGCTATGTTGCTTTCTTCGATTGTTGGTGGGGCGATATTTATAGGGAGATTCGTAGATGCTGCTTCGATGGCTGGTGGGTTCCGCAGGGCTGGTTTATTTAATAGTTCTTCGAAGTGCTCTACCCACCTGTTTCATTGTTCTTAGGCATCAGTGATTGGTTTGCCATCCTTGTTCTTGATTGGTTGTTCCGGTTTACTGTATTTTCCAGCTAGCTTCTTCGTTGTGTCATATGTGTCTCATGATTCCCTCTCTTGTAACTTTTTCCGCTGTCATTGCTAAGTTGTAACGTGACCACAATATTCAAGGGACAACTGTTTGAGGCCTACCTTTAAACGAGTGGATTGTGGTTTGTTAGGTCCTTACATGGAATGGCTTTACTGCCGCAGACGTAAATATGTGGAGTAAAGTAAGGTGTGCATCTTTGGGGGTTACCTTTAATTTTTAGGAAGGCAGACTCGCCATAATGCTGGTGTCTTGGGGGTGGGGTGGGGAGAAACACCCTATTACCGTCATGTCTCTATACGGTCGGTAGTACGACTACGCCCTCGGACCTTAAGTTTGCCGCTTTCGGCTAACTGATTTGTCTGGAATAGCAGATTCATAAGGAATGATCGTTCCAGTTAATATAATCCGATTAATTTATCACGATAGGAAAACCCAATCACCTCGTTAAGTTAGAAGCAACAGTCGAATTCCAGACCCAGAAGCGATGAAATTTTTAGTCTAGTGAACTATTTTTCCCTTATTTAGAACTTATTTATATCTGATACCAGTCAGTGATGTGACTGACAACCACTCTGTTACTTCATTACTTTAGGATTAATATTACGTTTAATCCTGTCTAGAAAGACAGTGAAGGGTAAAAACATACAATTCCACCAAAATCTTCCCCTTCAGAGCTACGAATTATTATAAGTACAACATTTGGATTAATTAGATAAATCATTCCATAAAAAAGAAGAATAAATATAGTTGGTTTAGTAATAATAATAATATAATAATGATAATATTTAAATAATGATAAATAAATATTAAATAATATTCAAACACTGATTAAATCTATTGAATCATTTTATATACTTAAACACTTGATGATTTCTATTAAGAGTATCGTATACTAGACAACTGTTAATGTCAATAACGCTATTGTAAGGTGAAAAATAACTTAGCAATATAGAACAAAAAGGGCATACTTCTATAACAATGCATTTTATTTACCCAATTCATCGATAAAAATAATAGTTGGTTGAATTTTTTCAGCTAGAGTAAATGTAGCTTCTACATATTTTTGTGTTTCACCATACCACATATTCACAAGAGTGGATATCTACAATTAAATGCGTAAAGGATTAGTATCATTTGAAAAATTATTAATCTATGTAAAAAGTTAATGTGTGCGTACAAGATGAAAAAACTCAAATATTATATATACATATTTTTTTATTGCTTTCAAATTGGTAAAAATAATAATTGTTATAAACAACGAAAGAGCTGTGTTGATTACACATTCGACTACTTAATTTGATTATGGTTGAAAAATGGTTGTTCGTATAACCCGAATTCTCGATTCTATATCCTACATTGCAACATGAATAATAAAATTTGACTATTACTAACTACCGGAAAAATATGATGTTGATTACTACTACTCTGTGAACCGATGATAACATGGCATATTCTATAAGATTTAAGCTGTATTAAGTTAAATCAAATGTTAATCAATTAACTGTACTAATACGAGAAACAAAATTCTATGTCAAAAAGAACTCTAATTATGTCTCAGCGACGCGGCAAAAACATAGGAGACACCAATAAACTTGAAATTGTAAAAAAAAGGTTTTAAAAAGTGATAGTTAAGAAATTGAATGTATATACCAAATAGCCTACGAATTACAGAATGATTTCTGTACTACTCTAGAATCATGTTTGGTATTCTATTGTTCAATTTAAAAAACCTACATTAAATATGGTAGAATGTTGATAAAAGTGAGTAAATTTTTCTACCAAGCCATGAATGATCTACCTTTAAAATGAATGACTTGATTCAATCAGTTAATTAAGTGTGAAAAAAATAAGAATAAATTCATTTTTTTCATGAATCAGTTATATATTCAGATAAAAGGTTTGTCTAATGGTTTAAAATTCTTCAGCTGATGATTATTAAAACATCAAATATACACGAATGATCTATCATTAGGGAAAATGTGACTATGTACTGTCTCCGAGACGCTAGCTAGGGAGTCGTGGTGGACCGACAGAAGTCAGTTCTATGGAACAACGTCATATTATAAAGTGATCACCTCTATGGTTCTTCCATAAAATAACAAAGTAGAAGAATGATGTATGATACGGAAGGTGTTAGGATAAATTTGAAAAATATAATTGTGCTACCGAAGCGGCAGTTTTGGATCTCATCACCACTAATACGGTGCTGTCACTGGATGCCAGCAAACCTACGGAGAAAAGAACGATTAAATACAGAGTCATTCAACGTGTTGTAAACCTAACCTTTAATAGCCAGTCACACAAAGTGAGAATGACAAAAACGAACCAGATTAACAAACATACAACTATTTGAGTATAATAGCGTATATCACCGAGAAGTTTCTTAATATGCTCACTCCTAAATTCATCCAGCTTAGAATAATACTGCATATGACGACTGCAATACATAGTAAACGAAATGTGCAATACAGAGAAATGACTGAATCTAGAAATCCAATACATCGGATACCAACACAAAGCTTGAAGGTTTAGTGTTCGCCGCGAAGCATGAGTCCTACACTAAGATGAAACAGCTGTCTAGCGCCCATAGTGTAAACTTCGAAATTCACCTAACCACTAATAGGAATACAAATCAAGTCTTCAGTGACCAGAGTAGTTCAAACAATCATCTACTGAATTTTGATAGTTAACTGTAATATATGACAAGCATGTTCACAATCAATACATACAGCTGCAGATTAAAATTATAGTGAGAAAATTCGAGAAAAATGAGTATTTACTATATAGCTGATAAACTGGTACGACATAATAGACAGAAAACTGTGATAATAAATTAATATCCACCTCTTGGTAGCTAAATTGGAAGATGAAAGTTTATGCTGAGGTAAACTATCCTTTGGTTCAATCATTCATACATTACCATTATTATGACTGTTTATTATGATCAAAATTTGAAACCCAAGGGTAGAAGGCGGAGCAATTTTCACTATATAATATATGGGAATTGATAGATCAAAAGGATGAACCATTGACATTTAGAGTGCACTATACATCGGTTATCTCTGATGTTAAGGTACCCACGACCACACGCTAATTAACAGAATCGATATTAGTGGCGCAGAAGTATTTCCTTGAACCTTGAGTTCCAGAATTATTTTATACCTTTCGTTTTATTAATCCAGTCAATCTTTTCTTTCTTACTATCACAACAACAACTATTTCTGCTATTTAGTTCTAAGGTTTGACAACTTCTGTTCCGATCTAATGTAGCAACATAGGTCGATAGACATATGTCCAAGATCTTATGTTGAAGACTTACTCGATGACTAAGTCCTCCACGGACGATCAAACACCGAACATTATCACTGAATAGAAAACTAACGCTCTCAATATTTTAGTTTTCGGTCAATTCGTTAATCAAAACAAAAAGGATTTCTGCTTTGATTAAAGGATAAACTACATTGAAAATTATTGAATCATTATATATAGAAAAAACCTCAGATAAAATCTTTCTACGACACTTATTGAAGCTATACAGTCGTACTAATAGATATTTATCGCATAAGCTAACAGAAAACATAATTTGATTACATGATAAAGCGCTTAGATATATCAGGTATCAAAATAAATTGGTGAGGAATTTATCTATAATTGTGATTTAATGTGAGGCGTTATTTGAACTTGTAAAACAATCATATTTTCATTGACCGAAAAAGAATCCATTATTTTTTGTCAATTAATTGAAGTGCTAACAACCTTGAATTTTCAATTATATATACAAACAAACATATGGAATGAATAAAATGACTAGCAACATTGTAAACTGTATAATGCTTTTTCTATCCCACCTGTCTTTGTATCAACATAAATCTGGGTCATCGACACTGTTATTGATTACGAGATAATCTAACAGTTACCTTAAGGTATTTTGTGCAACCTTAAGTATCGTTGGGGAATTAGTTGAAATCCTTATACATTAGTTGTCAAGCTCCGCTATAAAATGATTTAAAAAAATTTTATAAGTAATGTAATTCCAGAAAGAAACTAAATCTAGTTGTCATTATTTAGGAAAGCAGCTCGCTGGTAATGGTATGACTGAAATATGTAGCACAGTCAGTCGCGATGTGAAAAGTTGTTAATACAAGTATATTCTATAAAAAATAAAAATTAGCAAGTAGTTTTGTGATTGATGGGCAAAAACGATTTCAACGAAATACCTAGAGTTGTGTAGAAACACCTTAAGCTAACTTTCAGACCATATCTACTATAATGTTTGAACGTTACCATTTCACATTCCAGATTTTCGAGATTATAAGTTATTTAGTGATAAAAGTAAATGACAAAATAATAACTACCCTGTTTAAGAAATACACGCTAATTCTAGATACCGGTGATACATGTAACCGAGACAAGTTCTTTAAATAAAAATACAACAATGAAATCTTAAAAGGATAACATTTGCGTTGAAGGCACATGACTATATTTTCACAATTTTTATAACCTGTTCAGGATAAAAATAGCCTTCCAACAACACTAAAACTGTTTTGAGACAATAAAAAGGTTATCGGCTATACACAAAACTTAGCAATTATTAGATACGCTGAATCTCATTACAACAACCAATAACAGAAAAATTATTGTTAAAGTTGATTGGAAGATATAACTTTAATTACGAATAATTTCAATGAAGCAAATAAAGTGATTACAAAGTAATAGAGTAGCACAACAATCATGCTAAATTTTTGTAAAAAACAAAATGAAATCAATCAATCAAGAGAAAAAAATTAGTCCATTATTGAATAATTAACTACTTATTCATGGAGGACATACCACAATTTTCATTGATAGTTATTACAGTTGTGATCAATAGTATCAATTGTGAATGAATGTCGACAACTATACCATATTGGAAAACAAAAATGAAGTAAGCTGAGAGAAGTATATTTGTCATGTCTTTATGTCGAATAAAAGAATTTTGTAAACTAACAAGAAAAAAGTCAAAATCAAAAACAAAGAAAAACATAATATTGAATAAATATTGACAGTTAATCCAATTTTTCATGTAAATAATTGAATTATTGAATAGAATAATTACAGAATAATCTCTAATGAAATAACTAATAGATGGTTAGAGCAAAAACTAAATAATACGCAATGTATTTATTGACTTCCTTCTTCTTCTTATTTTAGTATTAAGAAGTGGAATGAAAAAAAAGTGAATAAAATATTGAAATTAATATACCATTAAAGAGGTGGATGATGTAAAACTAATCATGAATGTATTTAGAAAATTAGATAGGGCTTAATTTTTTTTTCAGTATTAAATTAACATACTTCATTGTTAACATTTATGCACTAACAGAAAGGAAATCAGAGACTTAGTTCGGGAAGTTATACCATCAAATATCTGAGTTAAAGCTAATAAATTACAGAAAACAAAAGTGGTTCAAAATTTCGTTACGTTAATACAGGCGATCAGCAAATTACATCAAAAGTTACATATCCGAAAGCCTTATTATCAAATGATAGTCAAATTGATGTACGAAAAAATGGATGCACTATGGAAACATAGTCAGTCTGCTCCTTGATAAGAGCTTTAATCTTTGTATAATCGATAAAGATATGTGGATGACGGCGGTACCGATGTAATGAGAACAGTTGAATTCAAGGATTTATACATAGAAAGGATAAGTGGAGCAGAACCAACTTGAAATTCAAGAGCTCTTACATAATGGAGCTACAATCAAGTCTTTAATAAAGCATGGAATATAATGTTCTAAAGTTGACAAAAAGCCTAGTTCGTGCGCCTGAGCTTCAAAAGATAGATTTCAGACTAAGTACTGTATTGAAAAAGAACACCCACCTGCAAAACTAAACTCATCGAACAATTTGTTGATTGAGACAATCAATATAGACAAATACTCATCTCGTGTTACCTTCGATTGTGTTCATCAATTTACAAGTATATGTAAAGAGCAAACAAACTGAGAGGAGAAATACTGTTTTTATCTCCATTCTCCAGAAATTGAGACTAAGTGGTCAGCAAGATTAAAACTAGGTTTATGTAACCAAAAGGATACTGTTGTTAGCTTAATATTGCCTTGATAACCTCATGTTTTAGAAATTATTTACATCATATTTCATTTAATGTCCACAAATGTAAACTTATTCTTCAACTGAAAGTCTAATGCTTACCCTAGATCCTAAACAAAATTACTTTTTTCAAAAACTTCATTTTAATTCTACGAACTGTTTACTGACACCAGTTAGAAGACTACAAGACTAATTGTGATACTCCCACTACACACAATAATTAAAAAACCCATCGTATCTAATAATAGTTATCCCAGTAACATCGCGAAGTATCTGACGACAAAAAAGTCAACCAGGAAAACGAGAAACGGACTGTTCTATGTAAAGGTATAATGTGAGAAATATTTAGAAGTGATTATAAGGATTTTGAAACAATTTAAAATTAATGTTGCTAGCAAATATAATGCAAACAATATTATACCCTATGTACATGACACAGCTTACTGTGAAAAATTTAACTCGGGATTCTATATCTTCACATATTTAAAGTAAGGGAAATATAAGAAAACACCAATTATGATATCTTTTCATCTTATATCTTTGATAAGTACACGACGTTTCTTCACGATGCCGATACAAAATAAATTAATCAATCAGGCATTTAATTATAGTAATCATAGGGACTTGGAATTTATATAGTTACGCAATCGTGACGTTCTAATTACCAATTCGTGGAGTGATGTAGAGTTAATTGATAAATTAAATGGTAAAATTATCACAGCATTCATAAAAAAAATATAGTAGAAATTATCCTAAGATTTTTTTAAATTACTGAACCCAGTACATTTGGTAATTTGTTTCCTTAAATAATTTCATTGTTTATATACCAGAAATTCTCAATTTCCGATGCATGCTTTTTACATATCAAGAAAATACTAAAAGGAATACCATTATTGTACATGTCAAACCGTATTTGTAGTAGTTTTGTTACTATATGTTACAAACTAAAGGAATATAAGTAAAACTTATAACATGATTTCATATATTGTATAACATATTTCGATATGGTTATTTAGTACATTTATTATAAAGAGGAATCATTTGACAAGTAACAGTAACGCGCTGAATAAAAGTAATACTGTATGTAACTAGATTCAGGATATTAAAAACGGGAGTGAAAAAATTCAGTTGTAAAGCACTCTGATTTAGATGTGAAGGTGCTTATGTAACGGATAACAGTAATTAGTAAACAAGCAATAATTGCATTGCACGGAAGAAACAGACTAATTTGCAAATTACCAAATACAATTAAATGCACTTAAAGCAGAATCATTGCGAAGCACGATGAATATGTTACGATGTAAAATAATTTGCATAACTATTCGATAACTCAAGCGACATTACTATATTTAGCTGGTCATCAGCATCTTTTATAGAATATTGTTTTTGTGAAACAATACACTACTAGGAAGCAGTATGTTATGTATGTGCACGTGACGATTTGATACAGACTTAGGTAAAATCGTATCTATTCCATTTAATAAAGGTTGGAGAGTAGTGGCTTATTGGTTTAAAAATGTAGCCTGGACATATTAGGTCATAGGGTTGATTCAGGTTTCACTTTCTTCAGTTTGAACGAAGGGGGGAAGTATTGTTATTCCTTACACTTATAAAGTGTAAACTAAAGATAAGTACATGAATCTGCACTTGGTACATGAGCAAATGAATCAATAAAAACGGCAGAATTTAATTTAAGCATGACTAACAGTTGTATATCTGTCAGACAAAAAATATTGTTCTACTGCAATAATTCTTTATAATCGTCATACGATAAGAAGTCCATTCAAAAAAAATAAATACTTACCTGAAGATTAATGAAATTCACATTTGCAGCATATGCCATTGCACGTGCAAGTAATGTTTTACCACAGCCAGGTGGTCCATAAAGCAGTACACCCTTAGGTGGTTGTAATAATCGTGAGTTAATGGATAGTAAACGTTTTGCTTGTAGCGGCTCAAGGACACAATGTTTGATTTCATTGATAATCGAGTCTAAACCTCCTATAGAATTCCAAGTTGTATTTAAAGCTTTTGGATCAACTAAATTTACTGCAACGCATACTTCATAATCATTCAATTTCGGCATATTTTTCAACCCAATAGCTTTTAAAATTGAGTGTGCCTATAAATAATAATTTGATTATTAGTAATATGATTACGAAATATAAACAATTTAGTTTCACATTTCATAAAACATGGCTTCTTAATGGATTCGAACAAGGGAAAAACCACGAAATTTGCATTAGAGAATAGATTCATTATATTTTTTGGCTTCTCCTCAGTTGAGAACAGTATGTAAAGAAAATACCTTCTGAAACTGGTATCCTAACGGAGATATTACATACAGCATGAGATACATACCAAATTTCTGTATGAAAAAATTTGTATAGCCGCTTAAACTTCTAACACCTTAATAACTTCCAAATCATTGTTACATTTCTAAAAATTTTATTAATTTCGACTCCTAACTTTCTTCTTATGTCATCACAAATTTGTTCAATTTGATTTCTAACGACCACTTGGACGGAGTGATTTATTAGGCAAAATTACACAAAGTGATAAATTGTGTATGCTTTATATTTACGCATCTATTTGCAAATTGTTATCTTCTTCACCTCATGTTCACTATATGCTACCTTTCTTTGCTTATCTTCATACTTCCTACACATTTTGAATATCCCATGCTTCTTATTTTGGTATGATTTAACTTGGATTCAGTTAGTCAAATTGTTCTGATGATATTATAAAATCACTTTCTAGTTTCTTGAATATATCTGACAAGTGTTCTTCTACTATATCAGTTTTATTTATTTCTGTATCAGGTTTCGAAAATTGCTACTGTTGGATAATAAAACATTTATTTTATCTATGTAGATATATCGGTCTAGAAGTGCTATAACTGTTCCTTTATTTGGACTAGTCGTTAAAATATTTCGGTTCCGTTTAATAAGTTTTAGTTAGTGAATATGCTGATTACTTAGATGGAAATGATTTTTTAACCGCTGTATAATGAAGTGAAAAACATAGTTGAAATGGAATGTCGTAATACTAAAAGAAAAACCGTGCTGAGAGATTAATTCGAAATACGTTCAACGTAGCACGTCCCTGTATAAATTGTTCTTGCCATTCTCTTATATGCATCCAAGTGGAAGATAAGTTAGTAAGATTGACCAACTCGATGGATATATACAGATTTACTTGATTACGTGGAGACAAGTATATAAGTCGTTCATTTACTTAACTTGTTCGCTGCACTTACCGCCACGACTTAGTAAGGGATAACAAAGATCAGTTAAATTATCGATTATACGATATGTAATAGGCTCAGGACATTCTATTTCAGATTCATCCTTTGATATTGTTAACAAAATTCAACTAAAGAAATCGGATGTTCACTTAACCTCATTTCATATAGCATAAGCCTAAGTTATCCATAGTTTAAAACGTGTACAAAACAGGTTTATTAGATTCACATCTTTGCCGTGGCCATAGATCGGTCATTTCTTTAGTTTTTTCTGTCTCTCTACCTTGAATTAGTGATCATCATTCACATATCCTTTTCTTTTCAACTTAATGACAGCTATTCAGTTCGCTCACGTGACCACACGTTATCATCCATTCACTTCGATCATTAATTACATTTGTGTATTTTATAATTATGTAGTTGAATTTCACACAACAACTAATCAACATTTTACAAGCACACAATTATTAATTGACCTATATTTTACACAAATATACGACTGTACAGCTATGAATAAAACTGTTAATAATGAACTCTTCACTGAATAAGTTTATGGTTAAATGGGCATATTTACATTTACATCGCATTGAATTGCTAGTCTATTATTATGCTGACTACTTTAGTCACAAATTGGTCATGGTGACACTAGAGAGAATTAACCAGCACTCATCGTCAAAGAATTCGCAGCATGATGTCAAGGTAATAAGTTCCATACCTAGTAGGATCACTCTCGCGCATTGTAAGACTCAACAAATGTATAGTGCTCAATGATGTTTGATGGTACCAAAAGAAAATCAATCTGCGAAGAATACAAAACGAGTCAAAACAAAGCCCTATCGTTATCTTCACCTACGCTTCTTCTGATTACAGCCCACATGAAGTTAACAGAAAGCGCTTCAACCTTCATCAAAATGATGAGCGCTTTGATGTAGTGATTTTAATGCCTAAGTAGGTAGACTAGATAAAATTGGAAGGTACCTAGGCAGATCCTATAGTGTCGTGGCTTAGTAAACAGATAATGGCGACCATCTACTGCAACTGTGCATAGATAAACATCTATTTCTAGTAACCAACAACATTAAGCATGACAAAAAAGATAGGATTATATTAGCAACCTCCATAATCGACTCAACAATGTCATTAACCATCGTAAGAGAGGGTCGGTAGAGGACTGCCACTCACCCTAGAGAATATGATAAGACTAAGATTATGATGTCGTATGGTCACGTACTAGTCCAAGTTTCAATGGACATAAAAATCATAGTAAATAGTGGGTGGAAAGAACGCTTTAGGTAACAGTTCAAGTGACCTTTAGTCAGACTTCATTTACCTAACATCCCCTAGCAGTGTGAATGGCAAATTGATGTTAGTTCACCAAGTCTTAGTGACGTAGAAAAAGGCAACATAAAGCGAGGGAGAGCAGCAGGGCCTGATGGATTAACGTCTGAGATATCTAAGGAAGGTGGTCTGGTTTTAGCAAAGAGATTAACTGAGAAGTTAGCTAGAATCTGGAAACTAGATGTAATCCCATCTGACTGGTCTCGAGCACTAATCGTCCCAGTCAATAAGAAAGGACAGAAGTCCTCTTGTGACAGTTACCGAGGAATCAGTTTAACGAATATGATATTTAGAATGTTAACTTCAATAATACCTCGACGCTTAACTAATGCTCGTGAAGAGCAAACTCAAGAAAACCAAAGCGGTTTCAAACCTGGATGTGGATGTATAGACCAAATATTCACACTTCGGCATATCTTGGAACATAGACACACTTTCGACGTCCAACATTAGTTGTATTCCTTGACCCTAGGGTGGTGTTTGATTCTATTGATCGTGAGGTTATGTAGCAATGTCTGTCATTTATAAACTCTCTTATACTAACTAAAAGATTACAAGAAGAGCATTAAAATAAATTACGAAGAACTAAAAAGTCAGTCTAAGAATAACGCCGTAATAGAAACTGAAGCCCAATGACGTAGTTTATATTTCATGTGACTATGAGTATGGATAAATGCAACAAAGCATTTTGCTTTTGTATAAATGAGAAATCAGTGAACATTTAAATAAGTTTAGAATATTAATTGAACTAAAACTTCTCAAGAATAGAAAATCGAAATGAAAAGCTTGAAATCTACACTCGTTAAGTGCAGACATTAAATAATCTAACGGAGATACATGGGACAAGTATTAATGTCATTTAAAATAAAAATAAATGAATTTAAACTTTAGGCAACCAAATGAAAAGTAATTTCCATTTATTACCTGGGGAGTATATTGTTTAGTCAATATTGAGATAAATTATTAATTTGTAGGAATGAGTCAGCTATATTAAGAGTGAAAGCCCTGTTGTTAAACTTACAATGAGATGAGAATAACGGTGAACGACAGAAATTCCTGTTATAATAGGCATACCGAAAAACAAGCAGTCATAGGTTCTGTAATCACTTGATACACCCATAGTCAAAATAAACTAACACCCAAGAAATCTTATGTCTTTTACAGAAAAAGATAATATGAATAAGCATATCGTGTAAGATTTTAAGCTTTCCAATTACACGAAGTAATGTTTGGTCGAAACAGAAGCCATGATGGACAGAGAAGTATTGATGTATCTATGTATATAAATCGCGAAGAAAAAAGCTATCAATAATAATAGCGTTTGGAACTCCCCCTAGGGTTACTACCAGTACCAAGCCCGGACAAAGAAGCGGGTTGAGGATGGGGTTAGTAACCCCAGTAGCGGAGGATTTTATATTAGAACACAAAAGCTATTTAATGTTTTCTGGTTTCACATGATGATCTAAGGTCAGTCAGTTATTTGAAGGCTAAAAATCACAATCGTCACACCACTGAACAATAACTTTGACTAAAGTTGACTTCTAATAATGGAAATAAATTTTTATAATTGAAACAATTATTTGCTTACACGTTTTCGACATTCACGTTTTTCTTTCATTGTTGGATTAATTTGGTCAATTAAATACAGCATCAGTCGTAAACAAACCCCAATCCCGAAAATAGATATGATGAGTTGGATAATTTTCTATATCAAATGACGATGAAGAACAATGTAACATAAAGCAAGAGAAACTATGTGATTATAGATAACATATAAATAAAAATATATTCATGAAAATAAGTAAGTATTAAAACTTATATGGAAAATGAAAACTGACCGATAAGTTCCTTCGTAATCAGGCGTATATTTGATTAAATTTAGACAGGATTTGATTTACATTTCGATAGTTCATGAAAACGATAGGTATTGTTTAAACTGAGTAAAAAGAGCAATGTATGTACAATATGATTGGATTTTAAACTTATAAAAACTTATGAATTGAAGTAGTTTTGTCAAGTGTGATTTTTATCAGTTGTATTTATTTGTCAAAAATTAAGGAGAAATGGACGGCTGCTTCGTCTTAATATTAAACTCCCAAAAAGCGAACACCCATGTTGTTACTCAGGAATCAATGGTTAATTGTTGCTGTGAGTTATAAAAAGCCCTGTGTCTGAGGGCTCCCATCGTTGATGAGCCACATAAGTGGATGAAACAGCTATTCAATGCTTGGGGGTTTTTAACAGGCATCAAACACAGATGAATCTGCGATGAGTAAATACAACGTATATGTACCCTGTGATTCATTTTGAAATTCCCAAGAATTAGCAGATAGTGGTCAGATTGTCAACAAAGATAAGGGTACATTATTTAAAAAGACATGTATTATAAGTTATAATTATTAAATGTTTATCACAAGATATGAAAACATGTAAATGATAGGTTGCTAGCAAAATACACAATCATGGTCGATAGCTAATTAGGTATTATTGGAAACAATTCCGCAATCATACAGTTCTGATTAATAGATAGTGTAATGAAACTGAAGTTCCTATAGTGGTAGAGATACATCAATATTAGCGTTTTGAAGCGGTTGATGTTGTACAGGATGAAAAAATTTCAAACGCATGATTAACTGGTGCGGGAGATAGAGAATTCATGTTTACGAATATTCGATGTAACAATCGAGATTCAACCCCGATTGGATGATACATTATAATCACCTGCCACGTCAAGAGGAGAGCAAGAAAAGTACAAGAAAACAAAAATAACCTAGAAGTAGTGATGTGAGTAGAGAAGTGTACCAGGTTATCCAGGTTTTGCTTAGGGGGTACTTATATCATAAGCTTGTAATACTTAAAAAGATAAAGTCACACTATAAAATGCAATTAACTAAATGTAGTTAGAGATAAGTATACACAGATTTAGAGTTTCTATTATTTCACTAGTGGAGTGAAAAATAATCATCAGCACAAACACTTTTTGTGCACGATCTGAAGGCAAGAAACTATTAACATATCGTACATATATAATTGGGAAATAATTGCACAATTATAAATCTGCATAATTACTAATCGTTCAATTTGCGATTGTCCACTTAAGTTTAACCTCATCTATAGAAATTACTTAAAATTGTATATAATGAATATATTTATTTCAAGGAAAAAAAATTGCATTATCAACAATTAGAAATTGTATAAAATAATAATGATCGAAAGTGAAACATTATTGAATTCTTGATTAATTAATTAATTGCATACAATGCAAGCTTGACTTTAAAACAATATTATCGATAAAAAGTCGATAGAATAATGAAAAATATTTAACTTGAAAAATTTCTTTTTCACTGATGTCATTTATTTTAGCAGTGCAACTGTATAATGCACATGTAATAATTAGTCCACAATAAAGTAGGATTATAACGTCGATTTTGTAAATAAAGCTGTAAAAATAGAATGAGAAGAATCAAAAGCTTTAAAGTAATAAAATAGATCACTGTTGAAAATTGGTAAAATAGAAAAATATTTTTAGAAATAAACACCTACTTGATGAATACAAGGAAAATAAGTGATTGAATAAAATAACAAATGTTGAATAAAGTCTATGTAAAAGATTAAAAATAATCATGCTAAACAAGATGAGTTGGGAGTCAACACTATAGTAAAATGAGAGAGTTTCAATATATTAATTCTGTACACATCGTTTAGGTTTGGATTGGTGGATAGCTAGATTCTCTGCTGTGTATGAATTCTGATCTGTACCCGTCTAAAGCCAATTCATTTGACTATATAGACGATTTGAAACGATGATCATGGCTGAGTGACATGACCAAAAGTTACAAGGTGATTAATAATTGAACTATTTTCGTAGACTTACATGATTATTTTTACAACTAGGTAGGATGGTTCGGAAAAAGTTCATATTATGAGGCCAATGTAACATACTTCGCAAGATAAAATGAAATGCATATATACGTTGATAAGGCGAAAATGAGTAATTCACGATTAACCAAATGATGAATTTGTTTTTGAGATTGTGTGTGTGAAATAATGACATGCAAAATACATACTATATGACAAAGTTTAACAAATATAACAATAATAATACACATGAGTTATATATATTTGTAAAATTCCAATGAGTAGAAATTAAAATTTCTGCTAATTCAATTCGGTTATTCATTTCTCTGAAGAAGCGACTTACACTAAGCCGCGAAACGTCAGAAATTTTAATTTCTACTCATTGGAATTTTACAAATATATATAACTCATTTTATAAACAACCTATCCAATGCTCAATTTATTTGAAATTATCAAAATGAACCTTGGTAATGATGTATAATAATAATACACGTTTATGAACGTTATTTCTTACTGAAAGAGGAAGATAATCTGGACGACAATACATTTTATAGTGTTTACTGCTAACTTGTTGACTAGAATAATTTTAGTCTTAGTAAGCTAAGTAACTAAACATTACAATGCGATATACAGTTAGTGAAATAGTTAAAAGTAGTAAATAGGAAACTCTACAACAAGCGTTAGTCCTCTTATTAATAAAATCTGTGCATTTAGCCTTCACTTTAATTAATAAAATTTATTAATTCTGTTGAAGATGAGAGGGTACTACACAGTGCAAGGGTTTCTCTTTTAAAGGTAACTAAAAATTAAACTATTTCGACGACCTGAGAGTGACCGCAGAACTCAAGAGGAAATTGCTTAAGCATGGTTACATCATTTAGTAATTGGTAGTATAGATAAGTTAGCTCCATGTGTTTATATTAACCGTGCGAAAATGTTATGAGTGGTATTTTAAGGGCGCATGTTTTTTTTATTACTTCTTTATAGATTCGAAATGGCCAACTGAAGAATACTATAACAAAACATATTTCTCAGTAAAATAATAATCCGAAATGTCTAATAAAAAAGTGATAATGAATATAAAACATCCGAAACATTTCAGAACTATCATTGTAAAATACTCATCAACAAAATAAGACTGACAATCAGCAAGTTTAAAAACTTATTTATTCTGTTAATTAACCACAAATTTAAGTAATAGTTTTGTTGACGAACAAAGAAACAAATCAAAAAATTAATCAATAGAAAAATTCTTTGTTCAAAGAACATTTCATGCAAATAAATACCTTACATTTGCTACACATTTTTGATCAGGGCTTCATAGTAAATGTAAATTGTGCAGTCAAAAATCCACTGAAAACAGTAAAGAAACATGCAACTGAATCGGATAACAATCGTGCAACATAGAACTAACTAAGGTGGGCAATGCAGATAATCTGGTGTCAATTTTAGTGAATCAAACACAATGTTCTCATCAATGAGACTTGAAAATCCTGGCTCTAGCAGATTTTGTCAAATATTTTTAAAGAGTCAAACCAGATGGAAATAAGTCCTTGTTAGAGTTGTCTAGTACTTAGTAGTAATTAAACTGATCCCAGTGACTGGTTAAAACTATGAATGAATCCGCTAAATTAAAATTCTTTACTTAAGAATAAAATTAGACGTTTTAGGAAGACATAAACGATTGCTTTCGTTATTTAAACTGTTTTGGTTCGACATCACTTAATGACGTGTACAAACAAAAACGCATTTTAATTTCGATAAGTTGATAAACCGACATAAGCCGAGTATTATTAAGTGACAGGATGGGGATTCATTGATTTCGTAATTATTAATTTTTGTCATATCATTAAAACAAAGTATTTTTAACATAAAACTATGCATTTAGTTGTAGTAGGTAAAACTCAGTATTACTCAAGTAGTTATACAAGTATAAGTGATACATTCTCGTTCTAGAATGAAAAAAGTTCCATTTAACTAGGTCAGCTGAGTTAACAATCGTGCACAGTTAGTAACAAATAAGTGTTACATTAGTTGAAAATCAACAGACGACAATATAAAGTTACACATAAAAAAATATGAGGTTTCATTTTGAATAATAAATTCACAGGTTCATAACAGTAGAAATAATAAATAGGTAGCTGTGATATGTTTTTAGTTGGGTGAAAGGTTGTATTTTATAACCATAATCTACTGGTGATGATGAGTCACATTATGAGGGATAATGATACTGATCGCTCAATCAAGCCGAAATTGATAGGGTGGAGTTCGAAATCAGTGGTTGAAAATCGAATGCTTTAACTAGTGAGCCATCGTTCTAGTGCCTGGATAACCTGTTTCTTTCAGTCATGAGTTAAATTTCAGACAGACGTACGTTCAAAAAAGGGTTAAATTCTCAGGTTAGTACTATATTCAATCAACACTACAAGTAAAATGGAAGTATATTTACGAATAAACTGTGAGCTTATACAATTTTGACAAATAAAATATAGTATGAAAACTTACTGTATAATGAATTTAAAGTAATTGTAACTATCAAAGCTGCACAGCCATAGAAAGCATAATATTTTGTGTAAAATTCAATAATTAACAGTTGTCTCTATAATATTAATGTAAAATTAGGCGATACTGGTTACCCAATCGATGCTGTTACTTTAACGTAGTGGTCGGGCTTACTTATCTTAATAAACCGACCGAGCAGTACTGACTAGAACATTCATTCTCTAAGGTTTTATCACACCAAGTAGATTGCTTGACTAAAAGCTGTAAGATTAAAAGCAAAGAACCTAAGGCCAAGGGGCGAAGTCGCAGTACCGACTAAACAAATGGGTGGTAATAATAATAAGGTGCCCTAGGACAAGAAATATGCCACGGATGCTGCCTTCTCAAAAAGAAAGGGTTGGGGTTAGAGGTCGTCGGTTTTACAGACGCACACCTCACTATACTCCACGGATTTCCATTTTTGGCAGCAAGGCATTATCAAGTGAGGAGCTAACACATTAAAAACCACTCGTAAAAATGTCGCATGTGATCAGCCTTAAGAAACTGTGACTTAGGTACTGATGTCATAAGCTCGAGTCGTAAAGACCACCTACAACTCAGCTTCTTTTTCAAGTATTTTGAGAAGAACCCTTCCCACAGTGTAGGTAACCGGGAAGTAATATTGGTATCATGCTTGTTTGTGGTATTCAGGAAAAGGTGGCCAAAGAGAAGTGGTGCAGTGAATTAGAGATTAAGTCGATGACTTTAAACAACTAAATTTCATGTTCTGACTTCCTCTCCACTTCAGCCTAGTATCTTTAACGTCTAATTAAAGAATGTGAGTCAAAACCAAGTACACAGGTGTATACACGGCAAGTGAATTCAACTAAGTGAGTAAACAGAGTATTCTGTAATCATTTAAAGAAACTATCATTAGGAAAATTAGTAAACTTAATGATACGTAATTTATGCCGAATTTCTGAGGTTTTAGTTTCGTTATGATTAAACAACTAATAAACCAATTAAAATAAAACAACTAACTATACAACGAAAACGTGATGAAGATACAAATAATTTATTGCAATTTATTTAAGTAGAAAGTTAGCATAAAAATATTATTCTTTTCATAAAATATGACTTCTGACAGAAGGATAGGAAATTTAAAACAAATACTAAGCAAATTAGACGTAACTAAAACACAACAAAATGTAGATGAATATTCAAAGCTAAAAAACACTGATATACGTGAACTAACCTATTATAAACACTGTAAGTGATAACTTTATTAGAAGTAGAAAGAGCCTACAGACGATTTACACTAAAACTCAAGTATCTTATACAAGAGAATTAACATTATGTTAAGTATTGATCAATGTATTATTTGCAATTTGTTGTTCGTATTCAGCACAGATTGATCTAGGCTGAGTATTATTGAAAACCCACAAAGATAAGATAAGTGTTTCTTCATAGCATAGAACTCCTTAACATTCATGACCTCATTAGGAAGTCGGACCAAAGATCTTAAGGTTTGGTAGAGAAAGACTAATTAGCTGCCCTATCATATTGGAGTTCTGTAATATGATCCCTACTCTAAATAATTTGTGATGTAGTAAGATGACCAGTCAACTGAGGTAATCTGTAACATCTCCAAAGTTCAATAAGTGTGTGATACACACTTAGTGGATGAAAGCAGGATATTAAAGTGTAATTTTAATAAAAGACATCATTTCAAGCTTGGACTTTCGTTACATTAGTATTTTTCGCTCAGTATGTACAGCTCTATAACAATTAATGTGTTCATACCAAATAGGTGCAGCCATATGCAGCTTCTGGAATCAAAACTGAGTAAAAATGACATTTCAGTATGCAGAACATTCATTACTTACTGAAGAGAAAAATGACAGGAATTATTAAGTACATTATACTTATTGAACATTACAAAATTTGTGGATAACCTTAGTCTTAATGATATTATGTAGTTGAGGATATATTTTAACTTCTTTGAAAAGCTAAATGAGGAAACATTTAAGCAATGAATAACTTGTAGATGTCATTGTTACTAATTTACTGGTGAAGGGTGAACACTTAAGTACCGCGATTCAACTGTTCGGGACTAGAGGCACCATTTGACTGTTCAAACTGAAGTATATGATGTAGGTTTTAAACCGAAGACCTATTATCTTACAAACACGTGTATTTATTCACCTTGTTCACGTCAGTCAGTTATAATTCAATACCTTATTAAGTGATTTCTGTTTATCAGGAATATGAAAAATTACCAAACGTTTTGGTTGTTTGTGGTATCGAAAATTGTCATTTTCACAAATTTTCAGAAAATGACAGGCGTAGGACGGGAAAATTTAATGCACAAAGAATCAAAAAAATAAAGTAGAAATGACGAGATAATTATCCGTAAAATACAATTATTAACAAGTAACTTACAAATGCATCAAGATTTAAGTTGGATTTGGTTGGTGAACCATCGGAGAATGTATCTGCGTAATTAACGGTTGATGTCCTGGTAGGAAATGTATTACACCACCAAAGACGAAACTGTGGTAATACTGACGAAACACTTCTTGAGATAAAACTGCAAAATTGTTTTATTACAGTCGTCAAACGTAGAGTATTAGCTGGCTCATATTCAATAGGTTTTAGTGATATTTCATCATAAATTGTAGAAAACGGGAATAATGACTGAAATAAAATTGATTTTGTTGTAACTGCATGGTTTCGGAGATAGAATTTCATTGGTATACCTGAAAATAATATGAAATCGGTAAATTTCAACTGTAAAGTGGGAGACGTGTAAAGAAAAAAAGTGACATCATTAAGCACAAGTACTTATTCCAGGGCGTATTTATACTGTAAACAAGATTTCTGAATACATTTTTAAATTAAAGTACCACGAGTAACCAACTAAATGAATGAAACTTTGATATAATCTAACTTTTTACGGTGTATTTTTTTCGTAATAATAAAAGAACAAAAAATGATTGATTAATAATTTCCTCATTATCTTTTCACAGGAATAAAAATAAGATAACCAAACAGGTAATCAAACATTAAAGAAAAAACTCATATAACATACAGTGTCTAAACCAAATTAGAAATACGAAAAATTAAAGAAACAGATGTAGTTAACAAAAAACACTGAATAAGAATTACAAGAAAGTGTAACTATGTTCAATATTACTGATTTATAAAAAGTCAATTTACTTTCATTACACTGTTCATTATGTAATACTAAAATACAAAAGTGAATACAGAAACTCACTGGAAATAAAGTGAATAATCTGCTACGATAAGAAAAGATAGATGAATTACAACAAAAATAATCGTAAATAAAAAGACAACGTAAAATATGTTGACTAGTGTAACACACCATCTACTGTACGTTTGAGATGTTGACTTTACAGTCGATGGCTCGACTCCAAAACTGTTTATTACTTGAATTCTTAACAAGAGAAAAAACAAAAGATACTAAAGAAGTCATACTTTGAGGTTAATATTTGCACGAAAAGGAAGGTATTCATAAGACTTAGCAGGGAATTAATGTTTCGACGACAGACTAGGAACAAGATTTGACAATTATCATAGGAGATTTATTAAAGTCAGAAGCAAATTGCTGCATTAGTCAGTTACAACGTAAAACTTGATACATGCATATATCAGTTCAAGTTGCCATGCCCCAATCAACACCTAGAGATTAAATTGCAGGATCAAATACCAGAGTAAGTACTAACGGAAAGGCATAGAGATCGGAGATAAGATTTGAAGAAAATATGACTCAGTAGTAAAGAAAATTATGATAAGCTCAGAAACTTAGAATTAGCATGAAGACAAGAAGTGTATGCACCTGCGCCATTGTGAATGACTTTGAGACTCTAACCATCGGTTACGATCATCATGCGGACCCCAACCAGGTAGTCTGCATCTATTAACATAGGCTCAGCCCGATTGTCAATGAGTTCATGGACTGGTACCATGTTTTGGTTACCGCCGCCTCTAGCCTTTCTTCCAGCCTGCTCCCACATAGGATAACATTGCTCGTCGAGGTAGGCGGTGATCAGGCATACGAAACACATGTCCTAACCACCACAGCTGATGAAGATCTACTACATAGAATTTTCTAAGGAGTTTTCCTAAGAACGCTGATTAACTAAAGTATGTTCTCCATCTCCCAACGCAGCAAATTAAAGATAGTTTAAGGAATAATGATTGAATTCTAATAGGCATACTTAAAAATGAAGTGGTACTTAAGATCCAAGTTTTTACATGATAAGAATATTAGTTGATTGTTGGTTGAATTAATCATACATAATTAACAAGACACATTAGTAATAGATAAATTAGTAGACAAAAGAATTTATTACATTTCTAAAGTGACTATTTTTCACATAATATTGATTACTAAAGAGCATAGGAAAAAAATCAACGAAACTAAAAAACCTGGGAACAATTTGTCATATTTGGAAATATATCTTCAGAACAACTTATCATAATGTTTGACAGAGCTGTTCGTTAAAGCATTACAAATCAAAAAACATGTTATTTATTATTTAATGTTTCCAATAGGAATTAAGGCATGTTTTTAATCTTGTGCTAAACACGTAGGCGAATAGTTGCAATCTAATGAACTTTATCATTGTAACTTATTTAAACACATATGATTTGGTACAAATAAGCACCAAAAGTCTATGAATCACACACAAAGTAAAAGATGTTAGATGGTCATAATCAAAATTAAGAAAAACTAACAAAATAATTGCAAAGTAGGTATACAATCAAGAAACATTTCATTCCACTAGTGAAAATTATCACATTTTTATGATAAGTTTAATATGAAACTGTAGCAAGATAGTCACTAGCTTCTATTCTGTGCCATATATGATGAAGTCTTATGACAGAGTTATACCATCAATAGAACATCTGACAGGAAATTTAGATAGACCAAGAGAGATCAGTTTTATAGATCTTTCATTCAACGCCACCATGTCATAAAGTGACTACTTCCATATTTTCCGCATAATCCCAGCTTCGTAAATAATTCATTGCACAGGAGCCTTTGGGATGAAGTTTATGAGACATGAGTGATCCACCGAAGTTGATGTTCTATGTTGATGACAACAATTAAATTATTATCACTGTGCCAGAAAACACATTGCCTAACCTCAGGCACGATATTATCACAGGATGTCGGCAATCTTTCGGAAGTCAACAATGATCAAGTACATGACGGCACGCTAAGCACAGACAGGACTAGGTTTCACACGCAGCCTGCAGAACTGCTGTAACTGAAAAACTGTAAACCTGATCTTCTACTATTTTGAATCACATGACGACGCCTGGTGTGAACTGACATTACTGTCATTATGTATAAAAGTGATTTTATGTCATGTCACCACCAACGTTGACATAACTACACATATGAGCAAATTATTTTTGACTATCTCTAACAGCTGGGTATGGAGAGGTCAACCTAAAGGAGTCCAAAAACCCTGATCTGAAAGTAATGGTATACATGGGCTCCAGGACCTTGAAGTCGATGAGAGGAATATGAATCAAAATTACGGTCACCAGATAAATCGAGACTGGATCCTCATACAATGTCTCACTAACTTATGGATTGGTACTAAGTTCAAAGGTTAAGGGTGTGACCTCCGAAGAAAACCTTCTAGCTTCGGTCTAGGCATTTAGGTAGTTTCTCAACTCACATATAAGACCTACATGATTATGAAGAGCATGAACTAATCCCCTATACCTCCTTGCTAATCAACACTATATAATCGTTTAAATTATCACAAACACATTTTAATGAACTTGAAGAGAGAATGAACAAACGTTTAGGCAGAGTAAGGTGAATCCATTTTACAAAGCCACGGCCTCACTAGCTGCGTAGAACCTATAATGTTTCAAAATCATAACTATACATAAAAATTAACACACATTATAAGTGACACTAATACGAGGTCATAAAATAGAATCAGAGTGGGATAAAGATTCAGATAGATGAAAAACTAATTGAAAAGAAATTTCTTCGCTCCTCTGGTTCTTTCTTAATGTCTAAATGGGAACTTTTTTCATTATTAAAATAGAGTTAATATGATCGAAAATGTGGTGCACAGTATAATATATGCGTGAAAATTTAAAACATTGACTTAGTAACGGAGATTCATACAAATAACCAATCTATTACATCATAAAATATCTGAGCAATGAGGAATCACGAGCAATTAACAAATATTAACAATAACAATAACATGATTACAGGTCAGGAGACAACCAACAAAATTATTAAATTGCAAGAATCAAAGTGATGTAATCAAAATAAGAGAAAAATTGAAAAATAATGTAATAGGTTTTTTATTCACTTCGCAACATAGTCAATTCACTCAGTAGATTGTTCACGGTAAATATTATGTCCTATATATTCGGTCTCCTGGAGCTGAATGATCAAACCTTCTAAATGTCGTAGAATGAATTTGTATATTCCCATTGATTTGTTATAGACTGAAGCTGGTCAGTCACTGTTGCTATATGTGCATCTTGTGCGGATCGCCTCGATATAGCGATTATTCAGAAATATCATTTAATTTGTATTGTGACTGGCAAGTGGAATCCAGGACGCGCGTTTCGTCCTATTTGGGACTCATCGGCTGGATGTACCTGCATCCCAATGTTGATGTTCACAGTGGGATTCGAACTCAGTCCGGTTCGTGTCATACGCCACCGCGTACACCACTAGACTACTGAGTCCAGACAGTCACGTTTGTGCAATGGGCGAATTGGTAATAGAATGAATAATCGCTATATCGAGGCGATCCGCACAGGATGCACATATAGCAACAGTGACTGACCAGCTTCAGTCTATAACAAATCAATCGGAATATACAAATTCATTCTACTACCAATTCGCCCATTGCACAAACGTGACTGTCTGGACTCAGTAGTCTAGTGGTGTACGCGGTGGCGTATGACACGAACCGGACTGAGTTCGAATCCCACTGTGAACATCAACATTGGGATGCAGGTACATCCAGCCGATGAGTCCCAAATAGGACGAAACGCGCGTCCTGGATTCCACTTGCCAGTCACAATACAAATTAAATGATACTTCTAAATGTCATTATGAAGCCGTGTTCAAACTGAACTGGCCTTTTTAAACGTCCACACACTGACGAAAATAGAATAGCAAATAAGTCTGACTGGCTCTTTAAAGTCTTGGAATTAATGCTTGTTTTATTTCGAAAACTCATATTCAGAATTTCAGTAATGTACAGCAAATTCGTCCTCCAGCTGATGATTCGACAAGTTTCATGTGCACTTATTTGGGGAGCCTGTAGCATCCGAAACCGACTCTGCTATAGTCAGTGTAGTACTAAGCTACAAAGCAGAGAGAGTACAAATCTACTGGCTGTTCGTTAGCAATCACTTACGTGTCATTAGATTAGAAAGTTTCCATCAAAATAACAAGAAATTAGTTTAAAGAAGGATGTTTTTTCGCAATTTCAACCTACGCACCAATAGATTAAACTCCGGAAGCAATCAAAGATGAGTTCTCTCAATTAAAAGATCTATAGAAAGCATGTGCGACAAATATTGTAGTGCTAAATAAAAATTTGAATACCATGAGGAAAGTCATCTGGGTGACCAGATTGTAGTATTAGAAAGTATAATATCACAGTTCAATGACTGATTATTGTATCATTAAAACTATTTATACACAGATAATTATGATATATGTTAAAGTTAAAATGTTTGCCGATATAACCCTATCAATGCAGCATTTCATCATATCTAATGTGCAAATGACTGACTATTTTTAGAGGTGGTTTACAATGAAGTCTAAGAATTTGATGATAATGAATAAACAAACCAATACAGTAGTTAGCTCCTAAAACAATGCAAACATAAATGCATTAACTTCATCACTCCATCCTCTGCCTTCGGTAAATTATAATTAATATACTACCTACTACTTACTATAATTAACGCAACATATTGAGACAAAAAATCTAAACGTTAGGACACCCGTAAATAAACTAAATGTTTGTAGGGATCATACTGGATTACAATCTAGTGAATACAATCCATTTTGTAAAAAGGACAGGAAGTAACTAAGAGAGTAGAACTATGCTGTATCCACAGAAAAACGAGAGAGAGAAAGAAAACAAATAACTAAAGATATAGGTCAATTTACTAAATATACCAAATAATGGACAATCTATCACATGATAAACATAGTAAGAAGAATGGATATTTGCAGAAACCAAATCCATATTTCGGACATTTTCTTAGAACATATAAGTAAAAAACTAAATAGAAAACCAATTATTATTGTAAATAAATTCTGAGCAATAAACATTTAAGTTCATTTGAACTCTAACTAAAATGTCTTGAATCATAATAACAACTGAAATACATCCTTTTTTTAGTAGGTGAATCAACAGTGCATTTAATTCTATCAGTAACATTAATTCACTTAAAGTACAACTATGTACTTTTCTTTATCAATCACACTTTTCATATGTACATGTTTACAATTTTATATACTTTACATATTTTTCTACCATCGTGTTAAATACAATTATTAAAATCAGGAAGTCTTAAAATAAAAATAAGCCTTTCCATTTAATCATTGATGATATATAAAACTCATGTGTTTAAAAAATAGGCCGTATTATTTTATGTATGGATTCTTCAATTGATAAAACAAGTTGTTACGCATTAACTATCAGTTACGGACATGCATTTTCTAATTTAGAAGAATTTTTATAAAATATGTATTTAACTCGACACTTTTGTAAGATACTGTAACTTGTATTAGTGTTCTACGAATTATTCATTCGTCATAGATTGTTCTCGTTTGCGTACCATTGAAAACCAGGAAGCATTGAATAGCTGTTTCATTCCAGTATGAGACTCCATAACAGTAAGCACTCTCGATTCCACCAGAGAATCAAACCTATAACCTTTAGGTTTCGTAAAATCTACTTAACTACCAACACCTGCGACAAATAGAAACAAAATTAAATATCAATCTCCACAGAACCATCTCAACCAAGTCAAATATAAAAGAAATAGAAATTGAACGGATTTCAGATTTAATTCAGTTATGATATCATTCAGAAATAGAGTACTGGACAATAGTTTTGCCTGTGATGAAGGCATACTCATTAGAGCGTAAGATATGTGTTCAGTTCTAACTTCAATCAACTAACAATATGATGTGATGACCATGCACTGCAACTAGTGACGATTGTTTCACCATAGACATGCCTGAACTCCATTGGTAACATTTCATAATTGATCTAGCAACTTATAACAGACTAAGTCACTAGCGAGCTGATTATTGGTGAGTTTATCTGTCCACTACTGATAGTAAAACTAAAAAGCTGAATAGAATCCCGTGGTTTTTAACTTGTATGATACAGTAATAATATGTTTTATCATAACGAATACTTTATTATTCTCATTTTCATTGACAAAATCCTAGTGCCAACTTTTCTTATTATTTGATATATATGTGAATCAATAGATTATCATTCACTAACAAATAATAAAGGCTTTGTTAAATTAAAAAAAGCAAAGTGAGTAAAAACAATCAGCAGAATGGAGCCAAAACTATTTCATTTTGACTGACAGTAAATGCAGAATAAAAACTTCACGAGTTTATTCATTACAGTAAATTTAATTCAAAACCCATCATTTCAAATGCGAGAATTCAGAGATAAGTTAATATACATCAACTAGTTAAGAAATCAGAAGTTTCCCAGTTAAAATTAAGATCCTACAAGGCACAATGTATAAGTCAGAAGTCATAAATGGAAGAAGAAACTCTTTTTCTTTAGACAAATACACACGGCCATTTCAGCTTATTATAGTAACAGGTATAAAGTGCTCTCACGCAGCTTTACGATAGGAATAATTAATCGATTGAGTAGCACTTATTTTATCCTATTTCATGTCTTCATACTATCATAATATCATTAGTGATCTACCTTTCTTACACGCATCTCATTTGGTGTTCCAATGACGCCTAATATTCTATCAGTCGTATCACTTCTTTCAAATCAGGAATTAATATGTCCGTACTATAATTGAATGAATCAGATCAAGTAAACTTCAGTTTATAAGCACCATAAACTATGTATAACAGTAGCCCAATTTAAGGTAAGTATTGGTGACTTTATGCGAATATGAAATGTGAGTAGTGGAAAAGGATTTCTTATCGTTCATAACTGCAGTACAGTAAAATAATGAATGCAAGTAAGTAATTCTGTGGCATGCAAAAATGATTTAGAGAGTTATAATTAGTAAAATTTGTGTGAACACTAGACAAAATGAGTAAGTGAAGAAATTAGATGCAAAGTCACATTTAATAGAGAAGAGTAGAGCTAAAAATAAAACTGGTTAGGGACAACATAATGACTAGTAAGTCAGTTACAACGTAGAACTTGGTACATAATGACTAAGTAAACAGAGTAGGTAAATGAACATTTCTGGACATAATTTAAGTTTGTCTGAGTTTACACTTCACCATATCCAGAAGATTAGAGAAACGGATTGAACAGCTCCCAAGAACAACTCAATTAGTCTCTAGCTACACTTCCATTTCCGTCGCAGGACAAATTACTCTAGCGGAAAACTGACACATGAACATCAGCTCTTAGTGGAGTTGAAAAGTCTATAAGTATTTTGAAGCGAGGTAAAGCAGCAGGACCTGATAGATCGATCTAAGATATCTCCAAGAACAGTAGTCCAGTTTTAGAAAATCAGGGAACCGAACGTAGTCCCATCCCACTGATCTCGATCGCTGATCATCCCAGTTTATAAGAATGAACAAAAATCTGCTTGTAGCAACCACAGAAGAATCAATTTCGCCTACGATACTAGCTTCTGTGATCATTCGACTGTTCGTCTGAAGCTAAGAAACAGCTAACCTGGGGAAACCAGGTTGGTTTCTAATTTGGACGGGGATGCATCGACTAAATACTCACTGTATCAGATCCTAGAACATGGGCATAGCTACTAGTCGCTCGACAACAGTTGTATTCCATGACTTGGAGTGAATCAGTTAATTGAGCAAACCACTTAACTTAGCTCGGAAGCCTCATCACCCCTAGTGAGTCAGTGGCGAAATCTGAGCATGGATTCAGCAAGCTCGACTGGCTTTTGCCCACTTGTGACGTAGGTATATATCTGTTACCAAACAAAAGGCTATGTACTGTGCAGCAGTTCGCTCAATATTGACCTATGGATGCGAAACGCTAGTCATGAAAACAGCGATATGTGTAAGCTCTAGGCATGTGATAATAGAAGTCCTCGTAATATCGCTCGTACTTCATGGAATGAACGAATAAGCAATATGATGATAAATACAGATTACTAGAAAAATATGGCAAATCAGTCCAGGTCAAAATCCTTTACCGACTGAGATGGTTCGTACATGTGGTGCGTAGCCCGACCACCGTCTGCCTCGTCGCATGATATTGGTTGAGGTAGGAGTATGATGGGAGAATAGAAAGAAGAAGCAAAACCAAAACATAGCACCAGTCCATGAAGCCTTTGACTATTCGTCAAAGTCATGTTGGTAAATGCAGACTGCCTGGTTAGGAACCGCTTTAATAATCGTGATCAGTGACTGAAGACTATGGCTAAGAATCGGTCACAGTGACTCAAGTGTATTCATTATTTGTGCTCTTCTAGACCAGAAGTTCCATCATTTTTTCTCAATTACGTTCGTTTCATTCCTTCCTGCTGAATTATACTATGTTAATCTAGTAAATGTGATTTTCGTCGTGGTAATGTGGTATGGCAACTTGGGCCTTTGCGCACTACGCGTTCGATTCTACGCTGTTTATGACTGACTGGTCCTTTCATTATAAGCGGTAAGTGAAGGTGAGTCATCCGCAGCTTCATTATAAAGCTATTGTACAACAAAAATGGCTTCACTGAATATTCTTTAAATAAATGTAACTGATGTAGAATTTACCTAAGTATTTTCGGCATAAGATCTCAGATATTATGCCTACATTTTTTAGAAGTGACACAATACTTCATCGTGGTCAAAAGGGCACTTTGACTTACTACATACACATCTTTTGTAAAATCGTTTCAGTAAACATTATGTATTCAAATGCTCACGTAACCTAAACAGATACTGAGATATTTAAGGGCTGAAGTTATTCACAACATCCGATAGGTGTTATATTCAACATTTTTGATTACATTCACGCTTCATTCAGTAGTCAAGAATTGCGAGATTTAATTTCAAGCTCCGAACCTCCAATTAGCTTTTTTGACATGTTGGGGTGCGTAAAGTTGATATATTCATAGCTGACAAATGCTGATAACTTCAGAGGCTTGAAACGTAGCATTTGTCGAAGATTACAAGCTAATATCCAGTACTCACGAAAAGAGCAGAAAAATTATCTAAAATACTGGATGCGAAACAGCGGATATTGAGGATAATCTCAGTAGATTTAAATGGGGTCGATGGACTAATATTCCGCACATCTTTTACACTTTTCTTGAATAAACAAGAATTGATTGCGTCACAATCACGATTAGCTTGTGACCTCACTTTTTATACTTATTCTTTTAAATACATATTTTCACTTAACTAACCATTTAGATTTTCGTCCAAATGTAAGCAGGTTATGATAGATTATTTATTAAACATACAGTCTAAAAGGTGATAATCATACAAATTACCGTTATCAAGGAAACATACGTGGATAGGACTACAAGTAAAATATAAAGGTATAGTAACACAATAGTTAACAATACAACTATTCAATTTTACTAAAAACACAGAATCTTAACAAACCAGTTGTCTTTATGTCAATACACTAAGGTCGTACTTCGGAATGTGAATGCCTTTTCGAGAACTACCAAGGCACCTAATACAAATGCAGGGTATCTTAAACGGTTGCATACTCTAACAAAAAGTAGTAGTTTGAAAATAACTATGCATACATTGAGACAATAAAGTTGATATGAAAAAAAAGCATTTTTAACTAATAAGTAAATGGCGTTCATATTTATCAGTAAGTATCGACGTTCAGTCACATTGTCATCTTTTATCATCGGAAAAATTTTGATTTACAAATTCCACAATGATTGCCTCCTGTTTCACCTTAGAATAGAGAAGCAGGAAAACATACCAACTAATGTTCCTTGATTTTCTCATTAGTAGAATTCGAGTTAGGTTGTAAATATGGTGAACGTATAATTTAGAGATAACAAGGTGATAAGCCAATCAGTGACGAGCCAAAATATATAGAGTTCGTTAACTAGAAATTTTCAATTCTAAAACATGCATAGTACTGAAAAACAAGTTTGTGATGAGAAATAAATTTTTGTTGATACAAACTAAAAATTGTATTTCCAAATTTTGTAATGATTAAGTTATCGTTAAATAAACTGTATACAACACTTAAATCGATACTATTCCTAGCCTTAAATCTCGTCTAAAAACTAAAACTCTAATCCTATCCCTAAACTTGAGTACTTTTGAGTTTATTATGTTTTACTTTTAGTTAATTTTACCATTGTAATCCACACAAACAATCTCCATGAAACAACTACACAAAATATAACAATGCAAACACACATACATACAAATAGATAAATTTGTAAACAAAACAATGAAGTACTACATTGGATGCATTACATTACATTTATTAGTATTATATTGTCGATGAATACAAAGTATGCATAAGTAAACATATAAAAAATTCTAGAATTGTAAAAAAAAAAATAAATTACATTTAGAGAAAAGACGGAGATAAAATGCTTTCACAATAAATATCCACTGATAAATACAACGAATTAAGGCAAAATTAATTTATCAAGAATAATAATAGGAATATTCAGTGACAATATCTACACGAAGTAATAAATAAATACAGATAATAAAACTGTAAAAACCGAAAATAGCTGAATGCGAATGAACTAGCAATAAACCAGTAACTAATACAAAATGGTAGTAAGACATAAGCTGTGCACAATATATATGCAAAGATATGACTAAGGAATATACATGAAGCGCAATTTCATACATTTTAAACATATAGATGAAGCTACGTGTTGTCTATGCGACTGACCGAATCGATTTAAGAAAAATAGGTCGACTATAACTTTTGTAGACAAATTCGATTGATCTGCTAGAAATAATATATGTAATGGACATAATGCAATAGTGAGCAAGAATTCACTCCAATGAGAAAATAATGAACTCGAGCCTCCGAATAACTGACGATCAAATGTTGGCAAAGGTGGTACAGCACCTTTCACGATTGGTGAATTAATAAATACCATATATAGCAAGAGAATAGTAAAACAGGTTAAAGCAAACACACTTCGACACCGATTAAGATGTTTACCATGAAGAGTGAAAATAATCCACGGTAGAAAGAAAATCTGTTAAGAATATACAAAAATAAAGTATATTAATGGAGAAGTCTAAACAATAAAAACAGACTAAACTTCTAAACATATACGAAGAAACAGTGGTAACATTCACAGTCCATGGACCAATACTGAATTTCAGTATTAGGTGATTAGAGTTTGGTTAGCATTGTGCTTACCAGCAAAGTGTAAGTGGAATCTTGAAGGTATTGATTACTCATGTGTGTTTCAAATCTGTATTAGAGTTTGAAAAGTTATTACTGAGTTATTCGAGTAGAGAAAGATTACCAAGATATCAGTTAAGATAACATCTACTTTGATTTCTAATGAGTTAATTATAAATAAATCACGGTTTGTCAATCAAAGCATATTTCCAAGTCTTAGATGTCTCCCGTTGAGTAATTTCCAGATCTTGATTATCCCATACTGGTAAGAAAATGCTTCGATTCGAAGTTTGTTATATATTTTAAACATAATAAAAATAATACAATGATTGTAACTGAGAAGTGATTATTTGCAAGTCCCATACATTTCTAAATCATTGATATAAACTGGGTCACGAAAAGAATCACAAGGAATGAAGAAATTGATCGCGTTATAGTGTTCAGGGATGAAATAGAGTAGCATTCGCATGAACTGAAGCTACCATACATGACTGAAAGAGATTCGCTGAGTACAGTAGTAGCAAACTGAGTAAACGTATTAGCAAAGAACCATAGTGCAGAAAATATACAGTACGAAGTCACATAAGTGTTGGTTACATGTATGTAACTATATATGTTAAGGTGTTTTGAACAGTATTTAGATGCTAGACAGTCGATATAAATGCATGAAAACTTAAAATATACATAGTTAGATATACACAAGTTCATGTTTAAAAGCATAGCTACCCCTACCTCTATCACACATTTTACTATCGTAGTAATAAATTTGGAATCACTATATTGATAAAAAAGTCCTTGTCATGAAGGTCATGAGACCAAGATTACTGGACTATGATTAAACTACAATAACGATGCATATCTGGGCGTAGGAAAATTTGAAGGAAGTTAAATATCCCTCTAAGAGATATACATTAAGAATTAAGTAATTTTGGAATAGATGTGTAATGTACTTTCATTCTTTTTAAAGAATGTTGCCAACCACTGAGATATCTCCTCTTCAGTTTCACAGTATTTGCATCTCGATATTATGTAGAAATTTTATATAAGCGACTGAATAAATAGTACAGTTACGTAATACCATTAGTTAATTAAAACAAAAAAGCAACTTCATGTAATACTAAAGTATACGACAAACAAAGCAACCAACATTTTTAAGTAGGCTTCTTTTGTTCATTGTATTCGAAACGTTTGAGTAAAAAGTGGTTAAATATACATACATAATTATTTACCTACACGATTGAATATCAACATGAAATTCTACATAAGATTCTTTATCTATTCATATAACCTACTTCTATATCTGTGGAAGAACTTGAACAAAATTGAAAACGAAGGATAACTGATATTACAACACAAATGTTGACTACTGATATTAGAATAAAACGCAAAACATCATTGGAACTATTGGTAAAAAGTCGAGTAGATCGACAATAAATCTGAAATGTGAAACATGCATGAAAGAAATAAATAAAAGAGACATTTGTTGGCCGATACAGATGAAGATAATCATTATTTAGATAAGCTGAATTATTATGCAGAGAATAATTTTAATTCCTTATTTTGTAATCGTCACATATCGAAGTCCGTTGAGTACAAGTGAAAACTGAGGAGCACTGTATAACTGTTTCGTCCTAGAATGAGACTCCTCCAGCAACGCTCATACACTGCTGAAGCAAGGATAAAACTCGGACTGCTTAATCATTAGCACCATTGAGCTAAAGTTCAGTGGCAAATTAGTACTATTTTGAGGAATTAGTAATCCTAAGGTTAAAAAACGAATAGTCACTGGAAAATGATTTCGATTCATATCCATCACTGTTTTAATTAAAAAAATAATTAATGAAAACTGATAACAATAAAGTCATGTAGAGTTACCTCGTTCTACGTATAGTATAGCTTATGGGTTATATATATATATATATATATATATATATATATATATATATATATATATATATATATATATATATATATATCGCCCATAAGTTGTATATTTAGAATAACATAAGAGGTTGCTTTGCAACCCACATTTTAAATTTAGAATTATGATTTGCTACATGTTATCTTTATTTCAGCTACATATTTATATGCTAATTAAAGCGAAACACTATGAACTATTCATTTAGTCAATGGCTCTGTTTTCAGAGAAGTATTGGTTCAAGCGATAAAAATTTTATGATCCTAAGTAACTCAACTTCCAGGCAGTAAACTCCAGCTGCCAACCCATTCTGCTTGAGCACACAGCCTATTCACATATAGTATGGCCAAAGGCTGAGAATATAAACAGCCACTTGATAAACTGCATTAAAATAACTTATTAGAATGCCACTAAAGTAAGTTATGTAGTGTTATAATCAGGCTTGACGATGAAGTTCGAAATATCAATTCAATAATAAATTCAAAGTATTTTTCAAGGAAATTTGTGCCATATCCCCATCCAGCAGTGTATTGACGGATTCTCCGATTATTGATAATATAATAAGAAGTCAGAGGTTTATTCCTCTTTCAACTAACGACGAAAAAATTTTAAGAACGTCTCCGATAATCTTCTGTTCAGAATCCTGGTTTTATGGACAAATTAAAAATGTAACAAGTGGTTAATGTGCGATTCCGTTTTCAGATGATTCGAGTAAAATCTTCGTGATATAAATAGCTCTGTTTGGAAAACAAACAACAATAACTAGCTATTCATCAGATAGATAAAAATCACACACGTGGAATGAATACATAAAGCTACTAACTTTATCACAAAGCCATCGTTGAGGATATCCAACAGAGATTTGTGCAGTACAAAACAATTTTAATGCAAATACTGTATACAACCGACAAACAATATCATTCATAGATACTTCGACGAAATGATGAACAAGGTAAGTTAATAAACCTAATAACTAACCGATGAACAGACTAACCTAGTGATATTAAAAAAAAAAAACGAGGAAAGGAAATAGCGATGATAAATACATAAAGAAATGTCAATCTAAACAGAAATTGTATACTCCCTTATTAACAATTTTTGCATATAACTATAACATTTGTATCGTGGTCATCTTTAAGACTCGTCACCTGAATACACTTGCATAAAACTATTAATATTCACGCTAAAATTGCGACCCAGAATAACTATTGATCCAAATGCAGCGTTATTCATAATAATATGAAGTCACGGGAGCAATTGATGTGCTGAACAGACATAATGCTTGTATTTAAATGATTGTGTTACCTTGTTATTGATACTCAGTATAGAGTTACGATCAGACTTCGTTAGGATTTGTGCATCATAAGCATATACCTTGGTATTACTCTATAAATTATATTTGAGTTGTAGTCGGCAGTGGAAATCAACAGACATCCACTAGACGAAGCAGAAATAGAATGAAATTCGCATCATAGTTATACTTTGTATAATATTATTGATACTTGAATAAAACGGTAGAAAATATGTGACATGATCCAGGTTTGGCATATGTTTGAGCTGTTTATTGACGGAGGTAAGTAAATTTCAAAGTACATCACAGGTACGCTATACATGATTTAGGTTGGTTAGTATGAAAGAGTAGTTAAGTATTGATTTAATAAGACATAATGATGAGATAAAAATGCAATAGTTCACTTAAACTATTCAACTCTACATCATATTAAATTTTGGTGAGAATTAAGAACTAAGCCTGGCTTTGAAACGTACGTTTTACGTGACTTTGTTTGTGTATGCAAGGGATAATACCTGGTAATTCAAATTCAGGTAAATGAACAGGTTTGAAATATGCAGTCATAAGACTAAAAGTTAGATTACCGAAGAATTTTTCAAAGAATGTTCGATGGCTTCCAAATAATGTGTTACTTTTATAGATTATATGTTACACATTTTGTAAATTTCACAAGCACGACAGACCAGTACCTGGACGAGACAGAATGTAGGAGCTATTAAATCAGTTACACAGCAGTGGTTTTTGCTTCCACTCAAGACAAAAACTGTCAACCAAGTTATAACTAAATGAGATTTAGAAACATATACGACGAATTGGAATTCTTATGATCTGAATGATGAAGATTGGTGGGTAATAAAATGCCTTTTCTGTGGCGTTGTAAAGGGTTTACAAGTTGTCAACATTTACTATGACTTCGGTTTACTGTCATACAATATGTTATATTCCAAAGTAATGTCTCAGAATTACTGCTTTAGTCGGTGAATTTTGTTACCTACACTTTAAAAACTAGGTGCAGAAATAGTGAAAGTTTTAATTTTACGACATTAATAAGTACGACTAACTTACAAAATTAGCCTAATACATAGATCGCAAAACATATTAGGTAGTGCTAACTGACTCCTTGAATTATTAAATGAAACTGATACGAAATGACTCGATAAATTTGTCAATGGACTGATATTGTTTTTGACAGATGTCTTCATTATTCCAGATTCGTGATCAGCATAAGTACACTGAAAGTTGGCCAGTTATTAGACTATCATCATTATTAATATCCCAAATTACAAGACAAACTATACATGATATGAAGATCGAAAAGATGAAATACACAAACAAATTGGAAGGGAACATATTTATCTACAAAAGCGAGAAATAAAAGATATACGACTTACGGTCAAAAACTAAACTATTCTGTGTAAAAAACATATAGTGAAAAGTTCTAAAGTTATGCACAATTTTAGATAATGAAGATCATGTAACGCGCTTACTAAACACACATTCGCGTATAAACCTTTAAGTAACACTTTATATGCAACGGTAAGCGACACTATTCGAATATCGAAACCGTAAAATGTACTTTGGAGCTAGTACCTGAGAACTTTATGTTGAGTACGCAACACCCAAATCACTTAGCAGTGTTGCAATAGGAGCATTGTTCACACTAACAACTGGGACACTAATTTACTTAACTTCGAAACAACACTGGCAATAAAAAGATGAAGCTGGGGGCACAGTAAAGGAAGAGAAAGCATATGATGATGAAAAATATGTCATTCAAATACTCAACTATAAATTTTAGTTTGAAAATAGTAAAAAATACTGGATAAAAATAGTACTTTAACATTTCGTCACATTATCATACAAACTGAGAAGAACGTTGAATGAATATTTCGAAGTGAATTAGATAGAAAAGGTGGATACACACAAGTTGCAATAGGCTCAATTTAATACCGGTAAGTTATCTCACGTTAATGTTGGATATAGACAGTATATCAGAAAAAGAAGCAGCAAGTTGAACACAAGAAAGTAAAGCAATACAGTAACGGAATACTCCAAAATTTAGAGAAGATAAAGTGCATGTAGTACAACGTCATCACAATGGAATTCAAATCAAACCAACCGAAACCTTCAGAAATTCAAGTTAGTTAAAACGTGGACACTTACACATCCAAAAGCGCTCCATATAAGTAATAAAAAATTTCATTTATAGATGGCACTCCTAAATAAAACAATTCTAAGCTTATCAATATGGTTGATCATGAACAGAATGATATGAATGACATACATGCGTTTTCAAGTTCCATATCAATACATTAATGAACAAACATGATCGAACAATACAAAAGTGTATACAAATGTAACATGGTTTATAGAATATCTACGACTTGATGTAGTTTTATGAAAATTCGTCACAGAATGATCTCGGTTAATTTCAACTGAAAAATTGCTGGTTTCATGTAGCGAACGTACTTTTGTATATTTCAAGACAAAGAAATGTAGGGAAAATCTTCGACTGGACCGTAAGATGAACTAACCATATAGTTATATTAGGATGAACGCGGTGGCGTTTGGCACAAAACGGACTAAATTTGAATCTCAGTGTGAACACTAACATTGGGATGCATGTACACCCAGCCGATGAGTCCCAAATAGGACGAAATGCGCGTCCTGGATTCCGCTTGCCAGTCACAATCCAAATTGAAAAAAATATAAAGTGATATATTTTGCTGGTGATTTTTCAAGCTAATAAAATGAATTCCAAAAATCTAGTATCAGCAACATTCTGCATTAATCACCCACTCATTCATTAAATCAGGTGGTTGTAAGCCAATCCATTTAGTTACACAGTATCATTGTTACAAAAATGGAATTCATTCACACCGAAAAATAACATCGTTTGTGACTACCGACATACATAATTTTTCAATTATTAAGGGGAAACTGCAGATATCTGTCAAGAGTTTCATAGTGAAGATGAACGAAAAATATAGAAGCTGGAAATTTTATAGTTGGCTATCACTGTTACTTCATACAAGATTTGAGTGAAGCATCGATTTAAAGCTAAACTCAGGCACACTTTAAAACCTATGAGAGAAATTCTATTTAAAAAATAATTAGTGTATCCAGGACTCGCGTCAATCCTATGTAGGACTCATTAGTCGGAGGTACCTGCATTCCAATGACGATTAGCACATTGAGACTCGAACTTAGTTCATTCGTGTAAAACACCACCACGCTCTTCATTGAGCAACACAGTCTAGAGAGCCGAAATTGCTCAATGCCTACATATATGTACTTGGAAGGTTTACGAAATGTTTGGATAAGATTGTGATAAATAAAGTATGATAAAGGTTGTGAAATGAAATAGTAAAAGAATGAAATTTGGAAATAACGCACATGTGTATAACTTTCGTGAAACTCTTCAGCCGAAAATATACACGCACTTTCAACATTACGACTGTAGACTCAAACAACATTAGACTTTTAGTGTTAACGTGGCATGAATATAACTAACAGGATAAAAAGGCAAAAGTCAGAAGTTAAAAGTAGTTGAAAATGACCCTCAAATGTATGTGAAGTACAAAAGCGACCTGCTTTATGAACGGTTAAAGTATACTAGATAATATACAAGACAAACAAATGAAATGCGATAGCATAAATAAATAAACAGAAATTATAATTTTAGTCCATATGCAACAAAATCTACGTCTAGGAAATCCCACCAACAACCAACTAATTTGGCTTGTTCGATCATTAATTAATTCACCCTTGTAATATGAAAAGTAGGTAGACTTACCATTGTCATTACGGAGAATAAAACAGAAAGAATGGATAAACCGGAATAAATTACATTTCCGAGTTGATACGTTAAGACGCCCAAAGAACGAAATGTAAATGTATGATAAAAGGGTAAACATGTGAATAAACATGCCATCCAAGTTATACAAAAAATACAAGTAGGCACTGCTGCGACGTACATAAGAGTTCTAAATATTTTTATTAAAAAAATAGAGCAGACGAAATGTTAGCAGATTATATAGTAATAAGAGATTTGTTGAGAAATTAATTAAGCCTATATCAAGGATAAATCTATAGTTATTTCAGTCAGTCAGTCAGTTACAACGTAGAACTTTGTACATGCGTCCATCAGTTCAAGTTCCCATGCCTCAATCAGCAGATAGAGATTAAATTGTCGGACCAAATCCCAGAGTAGGGGAAGGTAGTAACAGAGTAAGTACTAATGGAAAGGCATAGAGATCAGAGATGAGATTTGAAATAAAGTGATTCAGTAAAGAGAAAATTATGAGAAGCTCAAAAACTAGAATTTGGAGTAATACAAGGAATGAATGCACCTGCGCCATTGCAATCAATTTTGAGCCACATCACCTAAAGTCTCTAACCATTTGTTACGATTATCGTGTGGGCCCCAACCAGGTAGTCTGTATCTATTAACATGGCTCAGCCCAATTGTCAATGACTTCATGGATTGGTGCCATGTTTTCGTTTGGCCATCCCTAGCTTTTTTCAAGCCTACTGCTACAATAGACAACAAAGCTTGTCGAGGTAGACGGTGGTCAGGCATACGCAACACATATTCTAACCACCTCAGCTGGTGAAGATTCACTACTTCATCAATAGACTTACCGTATTTACCTAGTACTCTATTCCTAATCCACATATTGCTTACTTGGTGGTTCCAGCAAACACGAGCAATGTTTCGGAGACATCTATGATCAAATACTAAAAGACTAAGAATATCCTCTAACCTTAATGGCCATGTTTCACATCCATAAAGTAAAACGGATCTGACTGCTGCACAGTGAACGCGTCCTTTGGTCAGAAAACGAATGTCTCGCCTACGCCACAAGTGACGCAGGTTGGCAAAAGCTGATCGAGCCTTATGTATACGGGCCGAGATTTCATCGGACACTAGACCGTTAGGACTGATAAGGCTCCCGAGATAAGTAAAACGGTTAACACATTCAATAGTTTCACTCCCTATCACTAACTTTGGTGCCAAATTAAGCCAGTCATGAAGTAACATTTTACATTTGGATGGGGAGAAACGCATCCCAAACATGCTTACGTTCATGTTTAAGGTAGTCAAAAAATTCTGCGTTTTATCAGCATCTTCACTCAGTAGAACTATATCATCGGCATATTCTAAGTCAGTAAGTTTATCTCCTGGAAGGAGGTCAACCCCAGAGAAATCAGACAATGACAATGTTAACTCTAAAAGTATGTCCATGATGGAATTAAATAAAAATGGAGATAACGGACAACTTTGACGAACACCACTAGAAGTGATCAATTCCGACGACAATCTGCCATAAGCCCTAACACGACATGTGGTGTTCGAGTAGAGAGCTTGTATAAAGTTAATGTACTTCTCTGATACGCCTTTCAGTGATAGACATTGCTACATAACCTCACGACCAATAGAATCAAACGCTGCATTAAGGTCAATGAATACAGCTATTGTTGGGCGTCTAAAAGTGTATCTATGTTCCAGAACCTGGCGAAGTGTGAATATTTGGTCTATACAACCAAATCTAGGTCTGAAACCACCTTGGTTTTCTCGAGTTTGCTCTTCACGAGCACTAGTTAGACGTCGAAGTAATATTGAAGCTAGTATTTTAGACACTATACTCGTTACACTGATTCCTCGGTAATTGTCACACGAGGACTTTTGTCCTTTCTTATAGACCGGAATGGTTAGTGATCGAGACCAGTCAGATGGGGTTACGTCTAGTTCCCGAATTCTAGCCAAGATCTCAGTTAATCTCGCTGCTACGACTGGACCACCTTCCTTAAATATCTCAGGGGTCAATCCATCTGGTCCTGCCGCTCTCCCTCGCTTTAAGTTTCCAATAGCCTTCTCAACCTCACTGAGACTTGGGGGACCAATGTTAATTTGCCATTCAGATTGTTTGGGGATGGTGGGCAACAGGGATGACGCCGTGGGCCAATTGAGCTGTTTCCTAAAGTGTTTTGCCCATCGGTCTAATCTTCTGGATTGACAGTGAATAGTGGAACCATCTTTTTCGGAGATAGTTTCACTTATAGTCGGGTTTCTGATACCCATTTCCTTGATAAGTCTGAACAATTGCCTACTGTTACCTATTGCCGCGGCCTTTTCCGTCTCTTTAGCTTTCGCCATCCACCACTGCTCACGATCATTGCGTAAGCTTTTAACCAGCTTGTGTCTAAGTTGTCTTCGTTCCTCATCATGTTCAGAACCAGACGGGATGTGTTGCCGAGCATCTATCAGTTCAGTAGATGCAGCTAAAATCCATTGAGTTTTCTTAACCTTTTGGTTTAGTTTATTAGTAGATATTACTGCTCTTTCAACAGTTTTTTAAGTATCATTCCAGGCTAGCTCAGGTTGAGAACAGTTTACGCCGTTTACTAATTGGTTTTTTAGTTGTTCCTGAAATGTATTCTTGACTTTTTCATCATTAAGTTGAACTCTGAGGAGGATCCTTGTCGTGGATCTTTTACGTCCAGTGAGTCGCAGACTAATACGCGCTCGTACTAAGGCATGATCCGAGTCTGAACATGTGCTCTAAAACGAGCGGCAGTCTTCTATTGAGCCTCTTCAACGATGGCTGATTGTAATGTGGTCTATTTGAGTCCAGCGTTGAGTTGATTTTGGAGGCCGCCATGTCAACCGATGTCTTTCCTTATGCTTAAAGTTGATGTTTGCGAGAAATAAACGCTTATCTGAGCAAAGTTGTAGTAACTGGTCGCCATTGTCTGTTCGTTGAGCCTTAGCACTTTAAAAACCACCTAGGTGCCTTTCGGTTTCATCTAGTCTACCCACTTGGGCATTAAAATCACCAACTACTATTACTACATCAGTGCATTTAGCTTTACAAAGGTCAGAAAGCTTTGCGTAAAATTCATCTTTACTTGATCTGAACTACAATGAGTGGAAGCATAGGCAGAGACAACAAAGAGACAACGGCGTGTGTCCCTAACTTTACAAGTCCTTACCGTTCCATTTAGACGCACAGAGAACAAGCGACTGTCTATTAGAATCCAGTCGAGGAGAGCCTGTTCAGCTTTTAAACTTAGTGCTATACCTACGCCAGCAAGGCCTCGAGTGGTAGTAGTGGGGTCCCCGGAAACACGAAGAGTGAACCGAGCAGGTTCTTTATTTTCACAAGGTGAGGTCAAGTGAATGACTGTGCTTGGATCCTGTATACGCGTTTCAGAGATGCAGCAGATATCGATGGAGCGGGATTCTAGAGTCATGGCTAAGGATGCCTGTTGTCCTATTTGACATAACGTTCGAACGTTGAAAGCTCCAATATACAACTTAGTGCGCGGTTTTAGGAGACCAGGGATAACGTTTCGTGAATTCAAATCACTACCATTAGAGACGCGAGGCGATAATATTATGTTAGAAGGATTAGACATGGTGATAAGAGAGTTATTAAGAGTTGAAGGTGGGATTTGGCTTCTAATAAGATGATCTCGTGTGCTGTTAGAGGTATGAGGGAGGTTTTCACTTCCTGGCTGCCCACACCATGGAAGGGTGTTTTTTGAGGAACCTGAAAAAGAAGGTTGATTAGTGTTGGTCTTACAGACCTGAGAGCGTGACCGCAGAGCCCAAGGGACAACTGCTTGAGGCCTGTCACGCACGGCCTTTTTGAGTATTAGCTCCGCACTTAAAAGCCCTTAGTGGGCACCCATACCGCCGGAGACGGAAAACCGTGAGGTAGGGTGAGGTGTGACATTTTTAGGGCCGACCTTTTCTAACCCCTCCTTCCTTGTGAGAAGGCAGCATTGCTGCAGATGCTGGTTGTCCGAGGGAAACACCTTACCGCTGTCACACCTCTCTGCAGTCAGCATTACGACTTCGCCCCCAGACCTTGAGTAGCTGCTTTTAGTCTCATCGTTCTCCAATCGACCTGCCTGGTATGGTAGAACCTACAGGAACATATGTTCCAGCCAGTATAGCTCGGTTGGGTCATCACGATAGGCAAGCCCAACCACCACATCAAGGTAGCAGCTACGGTCGGGCTATAGTTATTTATTATGAAAAATACACACAATACATGCGTACAGTTATACATTTTAAAATTTGTTTTACAGACGATAAAGGAATTGGGTAAGATAAAGAAAAAGATAATGCGCAGGAAAAAAACTGTACCAGAATGATGAAGGCAAAAGGTAATAACATGTTTGGCATAAAGAATTCATGTTGCGACCCAGACAATGAATTTAAAACATAAACTCAAAAAAAGCTAATGTAATTAAAATATACACGCTAATACTATTCAGTGAAATTTGCACTATATTCCTTCCATAATACTCTTGAAACAGACCCAAAGTATTAAAAAGATATATGTAAGAGGTTTGCTTTCTGGTTCAGCTCGGTGATGAGACATGGATAGAATCAAGAGTATTTATAAAATGATTAGGGTGTCCTTAAGTGTAAAACATTCAGGATGAGAATTTCGTGACAATTGATTAGATAATACATGCGTGATTTCGTTATTTGAATTTGCGATTATTACGATATCCTTTAGCTGGCTAATTCATAGTGCATAGCATGATTTAGTTACTAAGTTTATCAAAATATCTCAATTTTTTATTTGACGAAATTATTCAATAGTGTGTATTCACCAGACTTATCGGGTTGATCTTTGTTGTTTGGGTAGAAAATGTCCACTAATAACGAAAGCAAGCACAAATAGTTTTCTTTCACTTTCTCGAATGTTATTAAAATGTAATGAGTTTAGGCTTATATACTGTTCTTATAACGATAACCGGAGATTGTCTGGCAATCAGTTGTGAAGATTCCTATTTCTTAATTACAGAAAAACCGTTTCTGAGTCGTATTAAGTAACAAACATATTTTAAGAACACGACATTCCAGACTATAAGTCACTGCAGCATTAACTTAATGTCCAAAAACAACTCCACATCCTGTTTCCTGATGAGCCAAAAATAACATAAACAAATATAAAGTAACTGATGTATGCTGATGTTTCGAACATCTAAATTCTACAGATTTAGTTAAAATTGTTGTATCTAACTAACTATTGAAGGTAGATACAGGAGTATGTGTGAAGATATATAGTGGTCAGTCACAATGTAATCAAGTGGATTGATTGATTTAACTATTTCAGATTACCGCCTAATCATTTTTAGATAATGTGGACTGAAAAAGAATGTGATAAACTTAATTGAAAGTTGGTAGTGGCTTGTAACCAACTCATACTTTTGTGAAAGGCTGCAGTCATCACAGAAAAATTCGCGGTAATAAAATTCTAGATATACTAGAGCTGATGAGTAGTATGCAAGCAGCACTGGACATAATCATCTGAAAGCTATTACTTATTATTCCTAAAACAGTTAGTACAGTTAGCTTAGGAAATAATTGGCTAATGAGTTTCACAAAATTTTGAATCGAACCAAAATGAATGTCAAGAAAAATGAAAACAATCCAGAGTTTGTGCCTAATATAACCGAAAATGCAGGCTTATTTATTGAAACAGCATCAGAGGAAAATAGTAATTCAGAATTAGATTGGGCGTATGAAATCAACACAACTGTTAATGAAAGGCCATATGGTTTCTAGTACGTTATCACTGAGCATTGAACAAAAATCGGGGAATGTTTATATTACGACCTTTGGTTTCACTGTCATACTACATTGTTTTTCGTCAGACCATATTACACGAAAATATACTTAAAATAACAGCGAAAACTGTTACAATATATATGGACACAAATATTATTCGAAAGTATGTTTACAAGCAAGCTAATAACAATTACTAGGATTGACTACTCGTAAACATACATTGCATATACGAAAAATGATAGTTGTTGATAATTGGTAACAATTTAACAATGTAAGTAACTTAGTTAAAAGAAAACCGAGGTTGAAACAGAAATATGAATTGTATGTGTACATAAACATAGTTAATAGAATAATCAAAGCTAGAGCATACCCAGACAAATTAAGATCAAGCTGCATTGAATTCACAGTGACTGATAAAAGTAATAATCCAATTTTGCAAAAATAGCGAGATATTGCTGATATTTCAGAGTTTAGTAGATTAACGTTCAATAAAGTTGGTAGGATTAGCGCTAAACTGGTCATCAGACATGAAATAACTGAAGAAAAACCAAAAAATAATTAATACACGCTAATTTAACAATGACTACACTGGATGAAAAATTCATTAATATAAATTATAAAGCCTTAGGTGAAATTGAAATAATTATGTACATGAAGGTCGCTAGAAGATATAGTTGTTCGCACTTTCAAATAATATCACAACCTATTGATCACCTGGAAGCACCAGACAGCTGTCTCAGTCCTAGCTATGGAACTCTTCAGCAGTGCGCATTCACGACCCCGTTGGGGATTGAACCCAGGACCCTCTGGCTCCTCGACGAGCGCTTTACCACTGGACCACTGAGCTGGCTCCTAACGGTTGATATTTCTAATTCAGTCAATTCGTGGTACGTTCAAGCGACCTCATCCATTGTCATCGGTGGGTAACTGCCACACACCCGACACGGTTGAACTCCACCAGTCACGTCTTCACACTAGAACTCCAGGAATTACCTCAAGGAGCTAGTCACTAGTGAGCTGATATTTAGCTACAATCGGGGGTTGTGGAGATAGTTAGTTGCCAATCCTAATATCACGAATTGTTCACATCAGTTTGTCTTTGACTCTTCGGAACTTAGAGCAAGATGAGGGTGATTAGTGTATACACCTTTAGTAGGCATTTTGGAATGAATGATGATTTTGTACAATCTTAATGTTTACACAAATCTATAAGGCTGAGAGATGAGGCTTTGAATATCCAGGCATGTCTCAAAGCCAATCGAATCCATTTGGTTCAGAGTGTCTGAATTCTTTTTAAGTAGATTTCAGTCATTTTTCAATTAGGTTAACGTGGTTCTATGAAAATGACAGAGTCCAGCTACGAACTAACCTTTTATAAGAATGGTAACAGCAAAAGTAAATGTTCCTATTGACAACAGAAGTTTAGTTTTAAGACCTATATAAACATTTAGTTCTTATGCATTTGTGAAGTATTCTGACATGAACATATTATGGATAGATTCACTTGAGCTTCACATATTTTCATATTTCGGCTGGAACTAGACGGAGGAGGAGCGGAAGAACTGGAGTTAATACTATCTGTTCATTATTGTGAGTTGCAGTATCACTCGGTCAACTAAAAGTCGTACATTCTTAACTGGTAAAGGATATTATCGTTATTTTTCAACCGAGGAAGATAATAACTACAAACGCCTAGAAGTGTGCATCTGAAGAACACTCTCAACTGGGGCACACCACAGAGACAGTTGTTATAGATAATCTTGTTCAAAAAATGAATTGGCTGGTTTGACCAGTAAGTTCGCTGAATATGTTGTAAGCTCTCTATCATGACTGGATTTCGCATTCATAAGTAGATTCTACACAGAAACAAATCAGTGCACTTAAATTTACTGATAAATACTTATTTAAAGAAGCAGTTACTGTAACAACATTTCGGAAAGAGCTCACTTCAAAACACGGTTGGACAAAAACAAAGAAAAAAATTCAAAACGTTTATAGTTAGATAAACAAGGTTTCTATGTAAGTCTACGTTAAGGCATTAGCAATCTTTTTTTTAAAAAGTATAACTTACGAAACTGGATCAGGATGTGAATATTTGATGTAAGAGATAGGTGAGCATAGGAGTTGTAAAGTATTGTCACTTGAGACCAAACTAACATGGTAGAAACATGAAAATATGCCAACATTATTAATGACTGGATCACAATACGAATCTAGGAAAAAATAAAGTTAATTCTTCAGTATTAAGAAAATAAAGTACATGAATGTAATTATATATGAACATTTTATTACCGTCTGATAGTTTAGAAATCACTTATCATAGAAAAGCCATGAACCAAAATGTTTGAAACTTGAAATAATTTTGATTACCACAAACATAGTTACTAACAAGGTAATGATATAATCAATTGTTAAAGTTAGCAAGTAATTTCTACAACTGCTAGTTTAAAGTCAGTAATAAGTAACGCAGAACCTAGCACATATGTACACCAAGACACGTCACTACACTACACCTACAAAGCGAGATGACATAATCAAGATAAATACTGTAGTATAAGTAGAAGCAGTAGTATAAACATCGTAAAATATCACGAATACTGAAGATGTTTGCAGAAACCAATTACCAGAAAAAAAAGTAAAAACTAATTACGACAACTAGGGACCTAGAGAAAGACAAAGAGTGAATAAACATGTACAATTTAGACCGATTTAAGGTCATATCACCCAACATTTTCAACCACCGATATCGATAATCGTGCTGACCCCAGTCAAGTAGGCAAAATCTAATCAGTACATCAACGACAGATACTAAGGTTTAGCTTGATTGCCGCTCACTTTTTTACAATCTACTCCTATGCTAGCCAACACTGAGCATAGAGGTAGGTGATTGAATGGTATACGCAACGTATGTCCGAAACTCTTGAGTAGATGAAAATTCACTACACCATCAATTGATTTACCATCATCGACCCAGTACCCTTGAGTGTGATGTGTGAATTATTTAGTATTTCCCAAAGTATATCAAAAAATCCTTCGAAGATATCCAGAATCACAAACTAGTAACATGCATACATCCTGTTCTTTTAAATGTATTAAGTGCTGTGCACTACACTCAGCGTTACGTAATAATTGATTGGACAAAATCCTTAATAATATTAACGATACAGGAAAGTAGTCAGGTTCACTTTACATTTTATAGATAGTAAAATACACATTACACATTCACAGAAAAATATCTGCAAGTAAATGTGCATATTACCAATCAAAAATACGATGGATTTATAAAATGATATCATCAACAGAGTAAATTCGAAATCATTAAAATAGAGTAGTCACTATTTAAGTCGAAAACAAAAATGAACAGGAATTCCTGCTTCCTGTTAAGTATTTGCATACTTAAACTTTCATTACAAGTTGCATTTCAATTGATTGAAAAAAATTGCACTAGTTCAGAGATGATTTAAAGATGAGGTTAGCACGAAATATGATGAGTATTCGGCTGGTTAAGCTGAGTTGCATCACATAAAAACAAGTTCTTCCCAGGCAACCGTCACAGACTATTTATACAGTAGAAATAGGTTTCATTGGGAAGATATGTTAGTTATTTATTACGATACATGCACTCAAACTTGAACCCAGTCATTCTAATAGTAATTGATCTATAAGTGGATGAAAGTACAAAATATTTTGTCATAAAATAAGTATATAGAGACGGTAGAAGAGGAGATGAAATCTACATAAAGTTAATTGCATAATTTGGAGTCAGTAAGGTCTATATCTTGCGTGAAACTCGTGTATAGAAACTCCAGTAATTCCCCTCTCCTCCTTTTCCATAACCGCCAAAGTGTAAGATTTCATACTTACGAGTTATATTCATAAGTACTTGGAATTGTATATTCGCCTGGGACCCTCTTGAGGATTACTGCCGGTCACAAACCCGGATAAATGACGAGAAGGGTCGGGTATAGAGTTAGCAACCACATCCCTTAAAAACAATAACCCTGCTAAAAACAAGTGAGGATTAGAAAAAATCATCTAAATCCTTTAAATTCCGACCTGGAAGTTGGAAGGTCTTTACTTAGAAGAAGTTATGACGCCTCATAACGAACTTCTTCGAAAATCACGAGGCCGATGCCCCTACTGACAACCGGAGCAACAATTAACATAGGTAACCGACCTCAAAGAGTTGTCCCCTTGGCATTGCGGTCACAGTCTCGGGTCATCAATACAGCCCCTAATCCACTTTCATTTTCAGGTACCTCAAGAAGAACCCTCTCCACAGTGTGGGGAAACGGCAAGTGATAACCGTCCTCATACCTCTAACAGCACTCAAGACCATTTTGTTTACGACCAAGCCACGTTCTCCTCACGTTTCTACTATTTGCTCTCTCCCACTACATCTTCTATGCGTATCACTTGTATTGGTTGCTTGGGTTCCCAAAGTGCTATACCAGGCTTCCTAAAGCCTGCGCTCTAAACTTCATGTTGGGGCTTTAAATGTGCTAACGTCGCGTCAAATCGGTTAACAAGCTGCGTCAGTTAAAACACTAGAATTTCTTGCAATTGATGCATGCTGTATCTACGAAACTACGCACATAGGACCCAAGCATGGTCATCCATTTGACTTCACTTAATCAATGCAGCGGAACAGTACAATTCACTCTTCGTTTATCTGGAGACCCAACAACAAGCTCACGTGATCTTGCTGGTGTAGGCATAGCACTAAGCTTACGAACAAAACAGATACTTCTCGAGTAAATTACCGTAGACAATCGTTTATGTGCTGTCCGTCTAAATGGCACAGTACGAACCCAGCAAGATAGGGACACACGATGATGCTTTTTTGTGGTCTCTGCTTATGCCCCCCCCACTGACTGCAGCGCAGATGGAGTGAAAGACGAGCTTCTATATGAAATTCTCTAGCCTCTTATAGAAAGCCAAGTACTCAGGACACAGTAATAATAGAAGGGGATTTTAATGTCCCGAATCCATAGGCTAAATCAAGCTGAAAAACACTTAGATAGGTCACTCGGCATTCTAGCTCAGCGAACATATAACGGAGATCGTCTGATGCAATTATGTTTAGACTACCGATTATCTTTAACCAGCACAAACTTTAAGCATAAAGAAAGACATTGTTTAACCTGGCAACCTCAGGCATCAACAAAACGATGGACGCGAATTGACTAAATCGGCATCAGCTATCGTTGGAGATGTATAGAGGACTGCCAATCATTCTGGGGCACATGCTTTAGATTCTGACCACGCCCTAGTGAGAGCTTTCTACTACTCCATGGTTACGGGTAAGAATTATAAAAGAATACAGCGAAGGATAATAAAACGGAGAAACTGACCGGTAGTAAACATGGAAAGATCTTTAAAAGATGATCAACTATTTGCTTCCCAAAAAGATAAATCCGCTCGCTGCAGGCAAACCCCAAAATTAACAGATATAAACCAAGAACAAAGCCTTTTTCATAAACTATACGGTGATCTAATATGTTGTGGTTAGTAGAATCATAGATATATTTGTTTATCCAGAGCAAAAGAAGTTTTAAAACAGATGGAACTAAGCAGCAAGGAGCGAAAACGTGCCAGCTGAAGATTATCATAGAAGGATTCTGATTAGTGATGGAAAATGCTTTGCATCTGGAATGTTTTTGCCTTGCATATGTGGCTGTCCTAACAAAAAACACGAAAATTGTAGAAAGGATAGTAATTGCCATATATATATATATATATATATATATATATATATATATATATATATATAACTGTTCAAAATGTTCTTACAGTAGCACCGACACAATATTGATTATGCAAGAGCAGTACAGCCAAGACTCCGAAATATTAACGGTCATATATAAACACCATTCGGAATAATGAAGATCTAAATTGGAAGAAAAAGTAATTAAGTGAAAGGGCGAATTACAAGTAAAGTAACTCTGTAGATTTGTTCCAAAACAGTAAATTGTTGAAACATTAAACATAAACAAATATACACATATCATAACCTAACCACCACTAAACACTACATGGATTGGCCTAGAATTGAGAGAAGCAGGCAGTTTACTGGCGTGATTACAATGATTCCATCAATAATTTGAGGATAGAATTTCTATCCAGTAACAATGAAATTAAATATTTTGCGGTGCAACTTTCACTATGTTGGTGCAATTAATCTGACAATAACCCTCCTTTCTCCCCCGAAACTGATATTATAAACAACCAACAACACAATATTATTCAATCAAAGACACGATTGTAGATGCAAAAGATGGCAGTAACTGATATCTATTCAAAAACGATCCCAGAGAATCGAAATTGTACACATGCGGTATGAATGAAATAAGTCAATAATTTGAATTTATAACGAAGCATCATCGACGACAATAACTAAACTAAAATTGGAAGATCTGATAGTGAAAATAACTTAATCCAATTTTCCTTTCAAAGTGCTTTGCTGTTTACTACATTCGATTGATACATATATGATCATACAGCATGTTCCACTTAATTGGTTGGACTTAAATTGATCAGTGAATAAATGCGAAAACTAGTAGAGTAGGGCAGTAAGTTATCCGGAAACTATTTATTATTAATGACTCTTCAAATGACAGCAAACCGATGATTGGACTTGCATATCATGACGTTAATGTTGAGTTATATTGACCGGGATATTTATTTCCTTAGGATTTATGTACTTCTGGGGTGTGCCTTTCAATGAAAGAAATTGCAATAGAACTTCTCGGTCTACAGAGTCAAATGCCGCTTTCAAATCAAGAAAAACCACCATGGTCGAGTGCTGGAAAGGATGTCTATGTTCTAAAACCCGACAAATGGTGAATATCTGTTCTATGCAACGGCGACCAGGTCTGAAATTAGCCTGGTTTTCTCGTATTTGTAGATCACGAGTTTTAATCAAACGTCTGATAATTATAAAAGCTAGTATTTTATACATTATATAAGTCAAACTAATTCCTCTATGGTTATTCCAAGGACGACTTTGATCCTTTCTTATATACTGGGACGATTAACGATCAACATCAGTCAGACTGAAATTATGTCAAGTTCTCAAACTTTAGTCAAAATATCAGTCAGCCTAATTGTCAAAGTGAGGCCACTATCGTTAAAGACCTCTGGAGTAATCCATCCAAACCCGCTACTTTGTCTCGTCTTAAATTAGCTATAGTTTCTTCAACTTCGACAAGAGTCGAGAGACCTAATTCAACTTTCCATTCTGGCTGTCTTAAAAGTGGGGAATTCTAGAGCAATTAAAGACCAACTGAACTACTCCTTGAAGTATTCAGCCCATCGTTCTAAACGTCTAGACTGAGAGCTAATAAGCGTTCCATCTCTATCGGAGATTGTCTGACTAACGCTTGATTTTTTAAACCCCGGTTTCTTTTATTAACTTGGAAAAGTTATCTGGTGTTACTGAACGCCGATGCCTTTTCTATTTCCGTTGCTTTTGTTACCCGCCACTGTTCACGGTTGTTTCGCAGACTTTTTGTCAGTTTGTAACTGATTACTCTTCCCTCCTCATTATGTTCTGAGTCTGACGGAACTACTTTTCGGAAGTCCATTAATTCAACATAAACCATCGAGATCCACTGATTTTTCTTGACATGTTGATATATGTCACTGTAGGTTCCATAGATGTTTGGACATCTTGCCAAGGAATATCTAATTTAGTCGCATCTTTATAATTACCTGAGTGATTCTTCAGTTGTTCCTGGAACTTATTCTTGGTTATTTCGTTGCTTAACTAAATTCTAATGGGTTTTCCTGTAATACTTTTTCTTCACCCAGTAAAATGCAAGCTAATGCGTGCTCGTACTAGAGCATGATCAGAATCTAAATATGTACTCCAGAAAGATCGGCAATCTTTTATCGAGTCTCTTCAACGGTGACTAATGGTGATATGGTCTATTTGAACCCACCGTTGAGTATGGTCAGGAGGTTACCATGTTGGACGATGTCTCTTCTTATGCTTAAAGTTCGTGTTTGTTAAAAATAAACGACTGAGTAAAGTTGTAGCAGACGGTCGTCGTTATCCGTTCTCTGAGCTGGAACACTGAAGCATCCACCTAAATGTATTTCAAACTGATTCAAGCTAGCTATTTAGGCGTTAAAATCACTAGCCATGAGTACCAAATCTGAGTGTCTGGCCCTCATGGCTGGTAATTTTAACGCCCAAATAAGTAGCTTGAATCAGTCTGAACGACCTACAAACGAAAGGATATCACAACGAAACTGGGTACTCAGAACATCTTCAGTTTTTGTGAACCTTTATTAATCATTTACTTAATCTTTAAAATATATAATTAGATAAAGCTAGAATATTACTTACGGGTCATATGAGTATAAGAAATTTTGTTAAAATAATCTTGCCTACACTAAAGATATTGAAGTGACGTTTCAATTTTGATTTGATCTATCTTAGAAAACGAAAATTTTAAAATTTTAAGTTTCAGAGACATAGCTTACAAACATTACGTCTAAAAAAATTAGAAAAAACTTTTTACAATCAACTAGATAACGTTGAAGTATAATAAGTGGCGCATATCATGTTAATTAAACTATGATTAAGGAATTCTGCATTTTAACTGGACTACTACTTATGAGTAATTAATAATCTATCGCATAACTTTATTGCGTTTATTTTAACCTTAAACACGAACTCCTAACTAACTGATGATACTAAATTGTTGTTAGTGGTTTTACCACATTGAACAAATGCTTACAATGTAAACTAAATATCATGTAGTACCGAAACCACATATTTCCGAGAAACTATGAAATTGATTTTACATCAGATAAACAAGGGTATGTTATCCCGGTGAACGTAAAAAAGTATTTTCAAAATATATGTTTTACAGTTGGAAAACTTCATCAATACTCTAGTAAATTAAACTATAGACTACACTGAAAAGAAGAATGCACTTTTAATTAAAATAGTAGATCGAGGAAATATCAAAATGTATTACTTATATAAAATACACTTACTACATAAAGAAGCACCAAAGATTATGTCAAAAATTTCTTGATTCCTATATTCATAGGTAAACAATGTAATCAGTGAAAATATGAGACAAAGAACGCCACTCCACAATAAGTGGTTCATAAACCTTTTATTCCAGAGAGGCTGCCTGAAATAAATCAATAAAGCGATTGTCTAAGTGAGTCCTGAAACAAAAATCGACCATCATGAAAACCAACGAGTGAAGTTTTTGAGCTAACCTCTGGAAATCAATAGCAAATCTGTTTAGCATAACCTTGAAAATAAAAACCACTGGGAATATGGGCTTCATGAAACTAACTTAATAATAACAGGAATGATTTTGACATATAAAGAAGGAGGCTGGTGAAATCCATACGTAGTTCTAATTTGTTACACTTGATAGACAGTGGACATGAAATTAATAGACATAACGCGTACAGAGAGGTATACCGCATACCATCACAATATGCATTAATAAAATTGTTTATCTCAATTATCATTGAACATTGTTTTAACAAGTTTAATTATACACTGTTTTGACCAATATACACCTTAAAATTTCTCGTATTTAGTCTTATATTGAAGTACTTATTCATGTTATTATTATTATTATTCCTGCTTATCAGTACCAAATAGCACATATACGAATTACACACCTTTCACCTATTACGACTATTTATGTAACCCGCCTATTTCATTCTTATCAATAACTCATAAATTGCCTTTATTGGTTCGATAATTTTCATGCGTGTATATAAATATTGCTGTATATTACAGTAAAGCCTGATGATGACTTAATTGAAAATAATATTATTTGCTTATTAGTTGTTTCTAATTTAAGGAAGGCACTCTGAAGTAATTAGAATTTTGAAAAGGCTGAGTCGGACTTCCAGAGTAAGAACTCGACGATATAAAAACTATTTAGACTGTGTAAAAGTTGTAAAAAAAACAATGCTATGAAAATGCTGAGAATACAATACGTATTTCCTTGTATGTAGAGTTGGAATTTTTATTAGTTTCCCAAGAGTTTTGTATATCTATGTAAACAGTTTCCAGGTTTTAATATGAGTCTATGAAAATTACGAAACCAAGATTTAATGACAAGAGCATAATAAACGATGAAAGTTATATTTACGAGCAAAAATCCACTGTAGATAAAGTATATATTCACACACGTATTCACATCAGCAGCGTGACGAACTAATCTTGACGACATGTAGACTTGTCAGTAATAAGTTCAGATATAAAAAAACAAGTGTAGTTAATAGATCAAACGTTATTTACAGTGAAAAAGCGTATAGTTTTCTAAGTTACTGGAAATTTATTCAATTTAAGAGCGTAAATGTTGAGATATCTATAATGAATGTAAATATACTATATAACTACACTGTGTCCATAAATAACAGGCAACATAAATATGTGTCATCATATAATGTCTGTTGAGTAAATCCATAACTAAATTACATGCAAAGGCGAAAGAATAATCCTTACTATGAAACTATAAAACTCACCGGGAGATTTCAAGCACATTTGAAAGGGTATTCCAATACCACCCAACGATTATAATACATAGTATCACTGACATGAACTGCAAACAATGAAAAGTAGTCAATATAAATTATGAACTGGCAAGAATGATATGAAATATAAAAGCAATGATGGTGAAATATATTTTAACAATCCTACTTTACCTCGAAAATCCATTACTTAACTAAGTTTAATGCTACTGTATCGAAGTGTTTGATCACTCTGTCGTAATAGCCTATAGTGTGAAGTACTAAACTATTTCGAAGAATTGTGTTACTGTGTTACCACTAGGAGACTGCTGGCAATCAACAGACTGGTGTATACTCAATTATTATGAAAAGATAATTGATATAATCATCCCACAGCATGGACTACTGGGTCATTCCAAGATACGCGAGTGATGCTTCGGAGACATCTACGATAAAAGGGTAACAGATTACACCTGTTTTCTACTTTCATAGCCTGTATTCTACACCTGTAGGTCAATACAAATCGGGCTGCTGCGCAATATACCCGTACTTTAGTTGGCAGACAGATATTTCGTCTACACCATAAGTGATAAAAGCCGAATGAGCTTGATAAATCCGTGTCGATATTTCATAAGACATCAACCTATTAGGGATGATGAACCTTCCACTATTAGTGTATCGGTCAACACACAATCATTTAATTCTATGAACATAATGAAAATGAGTGTAACTAATGTTAAATCAGAATACAAAGTCATATGATGAAAAATAAGCATATGTGTAAGTTTAGGCATGTTATTCGTTGTCCGTTTTAGTGACGCTTTGTTGCATACAGCACTAATATTAAAGGAGACAATCAAATAGATGTGATTAAATTTAACTCACAAATTTAGTGAAAGCTATAAATGTGTGTAAAGTTCCATGAATGCATACTGCATTTTACTCATAAAAACATAAAAAAGACATTTATATGGTATTGTTTTTAATGTGTTTACATGAAACGTACCTTCAAAAGAAACTGTGTTTTCGTCGACTGGTGATAATATCTTAGTAGCGTGACGGAAACCATCGTTAAAAATAATAGAAAATGTACACTGAACATGGAGAGATAACCAGGTGTCTTGAACAAAATGCTTAATAATTCTGTGTGTAAGCTAATCAAAATTATTCCAGTAATCACAGGAGGAACCACGTTGAAAATCCATTTATTTAATTTACCTGTAAAAAGGGGACAAAATTGGATACTACAGTAAACAGAGACAAATGGAAATAACTGAAAGTAGTAAGGGAAAATTAACCAACGATAACATACTTGAAACGACTGTGTTAGAAGTGACAGTCACAAAAATGGAAGACAAGTTGGAATGAATTAGTGTATGTTTAGAGAAATGAAACAAACCTTTCGACAAGATAAGATTCGAGGGAACATGATGCTTTCTTATTATCACCATAGATACATTAGCAATGTGAAACCATGAAGAAATGCTGGCCACAAAATTACATACCAAAGTTCCTAACACAATCGATCCATTTAAAATATAAATAGAGTTGTCTTAATAGTTTAAAGTGTTATGTATTTGAAAATACACAGTGCCCTTGATGGTTAATAATCACTGTACAGACAAGTCTGCCCCGCGATTACCAGTCCCCCAAGCCAGAATAGAGAAAACAACTATTTCAATCATGCCTTCATATATACACAAAGTCAGACCACACAGTGAACCAATTAGGAAACTAATATTAATACAGAACTAAGGAAATAGTGGTAGTGAATAAGGACAACTTGTATATAACTGATTAACTGTAGTCCATAATAAGAGCAATATAATAACAGTAAATATGCTAAAAGAGAGGATAGAGTAAGAGGAACGTAACAATAATAGAAATGTAATGCTTACACTACTCACGATCAGAATAAATGAATTAGTTCTCTGAAATACAGTTCTGGAAGTTTCTCACTCTACTTTAGTGGTCCGACATAACATAAAGGATGTAAAGTCTGAACCGACATGAACTTAGCAACTCCAGTACACTCATATAAACTAACACAATTAACAAACATACCATGAGAATAATGACTGTAGTTCATTTACGTAGCATACTTCACATAAAATAGTGTTACCATTTCTCCATAGTTTGACAATATTTTAATCTTAATTAGCTATTACTTTGACAGGACATTAAGGCAGTGATAATGTGAAATACAAGCTTCAGCACAATATGGGATAGTTCTAGATTGCGTAATCAAATCAAGGAATAATTTTTCGTATGTTATCAATACTGGTCAGTGCTTGGTGTTTAAAATAATTTTGGACTAAAAATTCTCCATTAATAATTCACTTCAGAACAAACTGAAGTAACTACAAGATCGAATTCACTAAAAATGTCTGACTGTTCCGTTAATCAATCAAGGGTTCAACCATATACTCGCATTACTGGATAACTCGAATAAACTAATAGCTAGATAATTTCTGAGAAAAACAGATTCTGAAAAAACAAGCTACATAGTATTAGATACCACCTAAGTGTTGGGAAAAGTGAGTTAAAGAGAAGCTAATCGTAAAATATTTTATTTGTCGAAAGCATTTAGATGGACAATATCCGTACTACACTTTTGCGTGTGAGATTGTAGATGAGAAATGAGATATCTGAAAGTAAATAAGAACAAGACTCGATGTATTATAATTTAAAGCCAGGCTGTAAAACAATTCAACTCAAATAAGACATACTTTTAGCAGTAAGCATATTTTGAACATGAAGTACTGATGATATTAGGTTTGTTGTTGTGATCAGGAAAAGAATCTCAACCTAGAAAAAAGAAAGTAGAATATGTAAAAAAAAAAAAGTAAAATGTAATGGCTGAAAAAAATCAGAATAAATAAATGTACCTTTTCAGTGAAGAATGGAAATAAATGAATAGTTTAAGAATCATTTCATGAAGAATTGTATACATGACAAAACAGATAGGATTACAAAGTTGCAGAAAATAATAATCGCTAACTGACATAAATATTATCACGGCTTACAGATAATAAGTAGCAAATTTCGATGACGCAAAAATGATTGTCCGCAGATTTGCTATTTTTAACAGTTATTTCTACAAAAAGAACTACCCTGTAGTGGCAGGCAAGAACAACTCTACACAAGAATATTAAAGAAAACAGTTTGTCAATTTACTTATTTAATATGTCTGAAACGAGAATAAATCAATAGAATGATAGAAAATAACATGACACTGCGGTTGCGTGGTACAGTCACAGGTAATACGAATAATAGCAAGAAGATAAATATGTTATCAGACAACACTTTTGAAGTAGAAGTCTTTGTAAGCGCTATAAGCAAGAAGTTAGTGAATAACTCCAAGCGATTCAACGTAAAAAGCAATATACTAAATTCGCTTTGCCTTTCCGAAGCCATTTTCGTACATTTTTAAATTGATTCAAATGTACAAAAAGGCGTGATTAAACTTACATGACTTAATTACTCTGAAAACATTCCACCTGTTGATGATATTCGTTTGCACCTACCTACTAACTTTGACTAACCTAGTTTAGTTTATCAAACAACCTGACTACGTAATCAATGTCTACTGTAATAACTAATGTGACTTCAACATACTATAACCTTAATGTGACGTGTTACGTTATGCATGAGTCTAATTTGTTTAGAAGTTGAAAATTTTATCTAAACCTAATCAACTAATGGATGTTAATTTTTATTTCTGATTTCAATATTCCTTGTGAATTCAGGTTTTCTGTTTATGTTAAGCCTTGAGATAAAATGAACATAGAAACAAAACCTCGCTACTATAAAGTATTAAGTAGTTACGCTAGGAAATACGAAAGTACACTGAAATTTTACTTACCATGAATCTAAAATATGACCTATCTCTTTGGTTGTAGAAATAACAGATGGTATAATTTATGGCAGGAAACAAGTTTAATAAGACGACAACGCATATTTCCATAAAGGAATTCCAAAGGACTTCAAGATGTTTTTTCGGTTTATATTTGGAGCACAACCATAAAGTAGGGACCCTGAAAAGCTAGAAATTACGTTAAACATTACCCCATCAAGCATATCAATGAAGACATATGTTTTCTCCAATGACCAAAGCCCAATATCGTGATAAGTAGACAGCAACTTGTTGGTAAACTACTGAAAGTCGGGATCTCAAGAATCTAATAATGACTGAAAGTAAGTAGTAGTGACTAACCTCGTGTTCAATATTAGACAGGGAAAATTCCAGCACAGACCATATTAAATAATGGCATAAAAAACAATTAATAAGTAACATGTACAACAAATTAACTGGATATCTCCTGGATAATAAACTCGTAAAAAAGTGAGATTACCATAACAGAGGTAAGTAAGTCCCTAGAGCCATTATTTCAGCTGCAAATACTGCTCCAATAGTGAATCACAAGTAACCTACACAATTTATATTTAAAAAGAAACCTACAAACTATTGCTGCTAACTCGAGAAAATACTCTGCACAACAAATAGTGTAGACACAATATGGCCAAAAATCTATGAATGTTACTTGAACAGTAATTTGTCTTACTGGTCTCCCACATGAAAGCTGATAAGCACAATTGTAGGGGACAATGTACAATAGGATTGGGAATCCATTTAAAAGAGTCATCTAAACCTGAAAACAAAACAAAATGTCTTAAGTTTGTCAAATGGAAACCAACGAGCATTTACTCAATAAAGTGTCAAACAAATCAGTCCACAGAGTTAACCATGAATGTTGCTAACACTTATTAACTGGTCTGTGTTATTTTTTGGTTTCAGAGGCCAGAAAAGCTACGAGTTGAATTAATTTAGAATGATGAAGATGTTACCTGTCGACTTATACATACGTACTCAAGTGTTATATTATCTGCTAGTAAACTTGGCTTTCTCAAACGTAAGTTATTGCAAAATCAAGTTCTACGTTACAACTGACTGACGGACAGTTATTGCAATAAAATATCCATTTCTTTTAATACGTGGCATCGTCTTAAGTACATGTGAAAGATATGCGAGTGTACAGGACCTTCTTACTACATAACACTAAAATAGACAGTTTTCAGTTCTTAAAAAGTCTGTAGAAAATCTGTCTGGAACAAAAGGAGTAAGTAGGGATAAGAAGGGAAACACCGAAAAAAGGCGACATAACTGTTGTGATACTTTTTTCAAATTTCTACTTCCCAACAGATTTTTTTTCTCTTTCTTGACAAACCTGGTTTTAAACCAGGAGTAGTGTACTATGATATCCCCTGGATTCACGTAAGTACTATGTAATGTTGATTATACAGAAAGTTCATAATACCAGTCGAAAACTCGTAGTACTTGTAAAATTCTGTATTTTAACGAAATAGCACCAAACCTGTAACGTCCACACGCTACAGACATGATAGTGATAAGTCAACCGAAATGGAGTCAACGTCTTAGTAAGTGCATTAAGAGTGAAGATGACATGAATATGTAGGTTAGAACTAAACCAGTGAGCCATCAATGTGGATGTATAAGTAATTTCAACGTTGTGGGGTATAGCTAAAATAAGGACTTTGTTACTAAACAGGATTCTTTCTAACTTGGGTAAAACAATATTACAAAACTTCAGACATGCTCCAGAAAGACAGTAATCTTGTCGCTTTATAATTATGACTAAACTTGGTTCTAGACCCTTTTGGGAATCACCAATGTATTTCAATCCCACCATACACTGTGAAATAGGCTTGAAATTAAGACATTCCAATTACCCAACTAGGAGCACGAATTGGTTTACAAACCAAACGCCCAAGCCCAGTTTTTAGGCTTGAAGTAGCTGGCCTTGAAAATAAATGACCTCCAATATCTAATATCATAATAATCCAGTTTAAACCAGTTGATATCTTTTCGTTTGTACTTAAATTATTAAAGAGAGGAATTCCAAGTTATATATTAGGCTAATTCCAATGCCTTTGTTAAAGATAATTGTGAATCATTCTATTTCTCTCCTGTTGCGCTGTAACAATGGCTCAGATTCTAGGTATTTCGTAGTGCAAATGATGGTCATTACGGTATGTAATTCTACTACTCCAACTCTAAGTGCTTCTGTAAAGAGCTGATTTTAACCAATTGACTTTTATCCTAGTATTTTAATTTCAATATGAGACTCCAGGTCATTTGCATTATCCATAAGAGTTGCTTCCGGTCACTCTTCTGTCCCAAACCTTCCATTTGTATCACTTGATTTGTTGACCGATGCCATTTTAAAGTAAATGAGTGCGTGACCCAGAGTAGTGAGTTTGTGAAAATCAGCAGATGTCACATTACTGACCTAGTTGTATGTGAGGTAAAGCTTCAAGGATTATAGTGCGAAGGTATGAAGATATGTATGTTATCAGCTTATTACAGGTTGGTGGTAAAATAAAACATGAAAAAATGATGACAAGATAGATGAATGATTTTGACAAATTGACTACTATGGTATATACAACAATAGACAATGTGTAGTGTGAGAAAACTGTGGTCACCCACCACTCCGAAAAGTGGACGGAACTCCATCTGTGTTCATATGCCTCCTTAAGGTGATTAAGCAATCAGTTTAGGTGACGATAGTGGGTGTAGCATTCCATATAAAGAGGACCTTTATTGAGGACTGTGAATTGACTCAGAAATTTATTCGTTGATGTGTGATCCTGTTGCGAATGTATCGCTGTAGAATGATGGGACTCTCAGGTAGTATCGGCCTAGTTGAGTGGTCTTGGCTATGCAGGATTTTTTAAACTTATTGTCAAAGCATTACTCATTCTTGCGAAGCTAGGTGAGGATAGATCGTAGGATTGTAGTCAGGCTTCACACACCATTAGATTGTCTGACCACCTACTTCACAGACAGTCTTTGAAAATTTTCTAACAGGTTTACGCCTCGTTTAAGGAGAGATTATGTTATATTTTTATAAAAACGGCTTGATACAAGTTTGTATGTCAGTATACAGTAGAGAACCGGGCATTCCTGGTTGTTCTCATAAAAAAATAAAGCTTAGTATGTGTTTTGGCCACAACCTCCCTGGTAGTTTCGCATACAACATGTGTATTGGTTACTGTGAAATTTGAGTTGCAATATATTCTACTGTCACAGATGCGGGTCACACAATGATAGAATGTCCTTAATACTTGTATGAAATACTGAAAAACATGACGCGGCACTTCTTGGTATTAACTTGTAGTCCGTTGACGTGGAACCAATGATCGGATTTATGTAGAGCATACTTTAATGTTTACACCTTCCTGTCACAATTTGTGGCTCTCTATATCTTCAGCTTCATCAGCGTAGATCAGTGTTGACGAAATGATCTCGTTGGAGCGATCAATGACAGAGAAAGGGAAAAGTAAAGGCCCTATAATGGCTGTCAGTTAGGATCCGAGAAGTCTTTTTCACGAGGCCGACGTCACCCCGTTCACTATGGTTGCATCTGTTTTTCGAGTTACTTGAGGCCTTTTTGCAGATTCACTTTATTTCTAGACGATTAAGTTTCTATTTATGGTTCATGAAGCAACTGTATAAAGTGAGAAAACAAGATAATGTTCAGTTTGGTGAATGGAGTGGTATGTCAAATCAGGGTAGATCAGAACAAGAAGGGTAAGAAAGTTAACGGTGACAATAGATATGACAATATCAGGGATAGTTCTGAAATATGAAAATTAGCAGAACTAGTAGTAAATTTGTCCTTGACGTAAAGATGAATAACCAATCCTCATCATTTTACCTAGCGCCTCTTAAAGCACTTTACTATGGTAAATTTAGTGAAACTCCCAAGAAGTGCCTCATAGCTCTGTCAGAATCGTTAGGATATAAAATGGGACATTTTCTAGGTTGATACTCACTGATTGCGAATCAATGATGAAAATTCGTTTAGATCACCACGTGTACTCTAAACATTATAAACTGTTAATATTACACATGTTACTCGCCTACAGTTTAGAGAGAATAACCGTAATTGGTAAGGACGGTGTGCACAAGGTATATCTACCAGCTAAATGATTCAGTTCGCTTCTTGTTTTCGCGGTTGTTCCAAGGGACTCACATTCCTTGTGGAAGCGGAAGATTAAACAACGTTGTGATGTGGTATGACTTATGTTTTGAATGTTATCAACAGAGAGGCAGGAGTCAAGACAATCTGCTTTGGCTGGAATAGATGAAGCTTGACATTTTCATTAGCTTTATCAATTTGATAAGATGCAGTGATATCTAGATAGTCAGTGGGCAGAAGACGTAGATCGTTTTTGTTTTAGTTATTAGTTATATATAGCCTGTTTAAAAGCTTTCTGGGGGATGAGGGAGGACTGGATTACATTGCTTGACATTTTAGTTTGTCAAACGTTACGTCAGTGTCTGCGATCTACCTTCTGGAGACAACTAACTTTGTTGAAATCCCAGTTAATGGTCATTGCATTTAGTGTTGATATAGAGTCCTTACATCGTCCATGTAAATAGACAGTAATGGATTTAGGTTAATTGGTAAACCGTTAGTGTGTGTAAAAATCTTGTGGGAAAATTACGGAACTGCTTGAAACCCTAATCTTGACGATTTCCACACCTAGAACTCTCTTCACTTAAATTCAGAATTCTCTTCTTAAGGATGGTTTCGAAACAAAGGTAATAGTGGTCCAGTATATCTCATGATAGACACCTTAATCAGTGGGACACCATATCTCCGTATAAAATGTATTCACGAAGTCAAGAAAACTTAGATCTATTATTATCAACTCATCAAGCTGTCAAGTTATTTTACGAGAGCAGAATGTTGGTAAGGTAAAGTCGGTAAAGCTTAAGTGTATATTGTGCCTCATAGAATAATTTGCATATGTCATCTAAACTTCTCATTTCACCATCTATAAGACTTTCCAGAGCTTTAGGCAGTATATACAGCAGTGCTGCGAGTCCGTAACTGTTGGGATACTTTCCGCTGCACCTTTGTAGATTGAAAAATAATGGCTTATTTCCACTCTTAGTAACTTAAAGTACAATAAATGTTGAAAGTGATTACTAGTGCCCCAGCTTAGTGCCATACTTTAAACAGACAGGATGTATGTTATCATGGTACGAAGACTTTTCAGCTTTGATATCAACAGCTTTAGTAGGATTGGACAAGGCGTGATCTCAGTAGACTAACTTAAAAATTGTAGCGCCAGATTAGCCTGCAATAGTTAACGAGTTATTTGACTGTCTGTCAAAATGGTTATTGAAGTCTTTTACTTTCTCAGAATTTGTTAAATTTTTACCTTAAGGTTTTATGACAATCAGGATGTTTGGGTTACCGCGCGTAGGTTCAAACGTTAAGGTTTTGTTAACGGGGCTAGGACACTGTCGATATTGAACATTAGTCCAATTATCGTCCGTTTTTGGACTCCATATTTCATGGAATAAGTGGTAGCCAATATACTTTCAGAAGTACAAAATACTATATATTAACTTACTATTTCAGAATTGTTTATTTCTTACCAAAGCCAAGGAACTTGCACTGTTGTTATAAACGCTCTATTGCCAAACAGTCAAGTGTTATTATTGTTGATTTGGCTTCTGGAATAAAAATGACTAGTATTCTGAAGGCTCACAATCGTGATTAATCAGGCCTATCCGAATAGCTTACTTGACAGGTTTACTTGGGTTTTCCTTTTAGAGGTTGGTTTTAAAATGTCTTAAATGAGTATAATTCAAGTGTCCTATGGATACGAGTACCTATCATAATAGAAGGCCTTTACCCAGGTTCGCCATTAGTGCCGAACTCTCTTAGACCTTAAAGTATGCGCCTTCTGCAGGATCCATTCTGCTTGTTTGAAAATCCTCCTTACGCACTATAATAAGTAATATCCCTAACTTGCATTTGGCGTGGCTTTGCAGCTTTTTATTTCTAAGGTAGCTCTTATTTTGTTCCTTTGCAGCTTTACTGCTATAGTTATTGGATCCTCGTTTGTAGATATGTTCTTATATTTGATTTTATCAGCATATGCTGCTAATCACTAATGTGAATTTGTTATGCAGGGCACCTAAAGAAGATTGATTGTCCTCGAAAGTTATTTATATGTAGGCGATTTCAGTATTTTTGGTCATAATCAAGGCTAACAATTTATTTCTATTATCATTCAGTTCCCCCAGCTCTATCCTTCTATTTGACACATTAGCCGTTATTGTATCATTTCTCTTTGATGAACTATGATTATTCAATTCTGTATACGAAGTTCAGTTTCCATTCACTGTTACTGCTATTTCGTATTAATGTTAGTTTCCTGACTGGTTAGCTGTGCTGTTAGGTTTTTCGTATAGATAAAAAATGCGTGAAATATGATTTGATTCTGTCTGGTAGGTCTATCGGCTTGTGTTCTGTCTCCGGCTTGGGACTCAGTGGACTTAGGGCAGACGCACAATTATCGACTAGACACACTTAATTGGCATTCGATCAATAGACCAAATTTCTCGCGGGATAACATACTTTTATTCATTATTTTGGATGTCAGTTATTGACAGGTTTTACTAAATTGTTTGGTTGCAAACAGGAACTGGTTCCTAGTTCCCAGGATATCTCTTCTAGGACAAACTTATAATGCAGACCGATTGTTTATATCGTGGGGTAGTGTCACCAGGTTACCATAACCAACATGATTACAGTATGCTCATTTCTGACCATTGAAACACGGAATTAAACATTCTCGATAGGAAGCTGGTCATTGGATAATAAATAGATTAGCTTCAAGAGTGTATCACCTGTTCACCATCACGTATCGCTGTCTACATGCTGAATAAGACCAATCCATTTGATGACAGATATGAACTACATCACGAACTGCATCATTAAAGAGGCCTTTACATTCATAAAATCTAGAGATGGAGTATTAAAATCTACAACTTTAGCCTTATCTATTTTCATGTCTAGTGATTTCAAGGTTGGTGCGGTCAGTCCGTTATCGTACCTAAAGTCACTAACAGAAGGACGATTCATACTACATATCAGGCGTTTATAACCATTATTTCGGAAACGCTACAAGAAAGTTTATCAACAGTAGTGACGGCAAATTTCCAAATGGTTGTTGTTCCAAGGAAGGTCATCATGTATTGCGACACTCTGTTCCGTACACTGTAATTCTTGACCTTCCTGGACATTACATCAATTACATGTTCATGTAATTACCCGTTGTATTTGGAAAATGGTACATTTCAGTAGGCTTGACGAGTTTTCGCTGTTGGAGCTCTAGTTAAGTGATTCCATTAATTTACTTTTTATTCCTCTTATATAACTGTATGGAATCATAATACTTTTTGAGCACCTTGTTTTCCATTTCCTGATTGTTTGTCTGGGCAATTTCACTAAGCAGTGGATTCAAACTAGGTTGGCGGCCACTTATGGGGCTGCTTATTAGTTTGCTTAGGTGTTTACGTGACATCATGACCAGTTATCGTGTCAATACTATAATCATCTGTAATCAGTTATTTTTGAAATTCACACTATCTGTCATAGAAAAACGTAACTGTACATGCATATTAAAGTATTCTACATGAATGTAGTTTGCACTAAATTGCGTAGCTACCACAGAATCATAGGGTGTATTTATTCGTAAATACAATTTGAATATGGTTTTCTTGTTTGAAATATGTCACTTTAAGTTTTAAGAGAAATAATGATGACATTTTACTTTCGTTAAGAACGAACTGCAGTGTATTTACGTCGTCTAAGACCATTTAGGTAATCTAAGTTAGGTTTACATGATTAGTAATTTTCCTGGATGGTTTATATTGTTTTTAGTTTGTAGTGATTAAACTATAAACCACTGATGAAGTATGTTCATATTTTGCATGAAATACTTGTATAACTCCAATTTACTTTTTTCATTTACATTCGCAATGGTGATGTGGTGGCCTGATTTATTTCAATAGACTTATTGAAACTTACGAAGTTCATGCTAAGCACAGAACTTATAAGGAAAGGGTGATTGAAATTGCAGTAAGGATGCTGATGGATGGTAAATTGTTCACTTAAAAGATAGAACATTCTTGGAACGATTTACATTATGCCTGAAGAGTTACCAACGAGTAATGAAAATGTGCAAAGGAAGTTCTACAATCCAAAACTAAAGTTTTACATAACCTACGCTGTATTAAAAACTGAAATAAAGAAACATTTCACTTATATAAATCGACATTTGGGCAACATATTGCAAGTTTATCGGCTTTTTTTAGACGTAATAATCTATACATCCATGTAATAAACGATTTCTATTATTCGCTGGGCTAACTAGTTAGACAACTCAAGTGACCTGTTAAATAAGTGTTGACAAACTTCACAGTATTAACATTGTGTCGGTGAATAATAATAACGCAGATTATAAACAATTTGTGTAACTTGTACCTAAGATAACACCACTCACCTATCAGTTCAATAAAAATCAGGCTCTAGGATCAAAGCAAGTAAGCTGTTGGTGTAGGCCATTAAGCCTATTATTAGAAATACACTAACATGCGCAAACTTCAGTAGGCGAGTACCTTATGGTTCTAAGTATTCTTTACTGCACAGAAACACGTTTTAACGCGCATCGTTAAATAGGTGCTAACCATTTAATTAGAAATTAAACTGCGGATGATTGTTAGCTAACAATGACATATCGTAGCATCGTATCAATTAGTTGCACTTAAGCTCCTGAGACATAACGCATACAAAACTGCGTACACTATGAACCCAAATATACGCCACTGTACTACTGCAAATATGAAAATACAAAAAGCGATTATTAAGTATTAAGCATTTATTATAGACAAAACGTCAATATTGCATGATACAAGCAGATTCTCCAGTGAATGAGGTGATTAGGAAACCTGTAGAACACAAAAAAAAACACTAGAGTTGAAGATGAGGAAACTTGTTTCTTACTTATCTCTTACGAATCCTTTCCGTATAATTTTCAATTTTGGTAAACACTCGCATTGCAAAACTTTCGCCAAACTTTTGAAAAATCAATCGTCCATTTCTTTGTGTATTCATCATTTTTTGCAGTAGCTCTTTGGACGATTTGAAACATGAAGTCACGCTGTTTATCCGGACACTTACGTTGGAACTGTGCATTCAACGTTTAGTGTCTTAGCATAATATCAACCGTCGACTTAATAAATCGCAACAAAGATAAAACTTACTAGTAAAAGTACTGTCTCTTAAATGTGCTAGCAACATGTGCCGACATGGATAACGGCACTTGATATACGTTTGGCAGGTGCACTCACTCAAAGTCAGATCCACTCCGTATGATTTCGATCCATCGTTAATGAACATGTAGTTTTGAGTGGCTAAACTGACATACAGGTTTCTAACTTTCTTTAACTGATATAAAATTTTAGTATGTCATCATAAATAAGCTCTTTCTGATATGTATTTCTCACATGTTCTATAACTGCATCAGATGAAGTTGACTGTTGAACTGGATTTATTTTTTCTTTTTCCTCTTCTGATAAGCGTCTAAACCAAGGATCGCACCTCATAAAATATTTCATGCAGGGATGGTTGTGCGTCATGATGTATGAACGAACGATATACTTATTAACATTCAGCACTACACGAAACATAGATTTAAAATCCATGCATTTAGACCTAAAGATGCGATAATTACAGATCAACTTACATTTGTTTCTATGACCAATCCCGTGAGATTTCCTTTTATTACCAAATGCACATTTAAAAACGACAATGTATTTAAAAGACAAAAACGAGGCACTTTGACTTTGCGAATGGATATAATGAGTGAAGGTAATCTACGATTGGATTAAATTTATTGACTTACAGACTGGAACTCTCCAACTGCTTGCTCTACATCCTGCCAACTGTAAAATCGTCGAATAAGCACTATATTTTCAAAGGCTGCTTTCAGATCAACACTTATTTCTCGTGAGGAACAAGCCAAACAACTATTGTTTAATAAGTAGACACGTAAAACTATAGACTCACCTATTATTAGTCATATTACTCAGTAAAAATAATGTTGTTTAGATTTTTGATAATTAATAAAGGGTGATCAGCCTGCCATGCTGCAAATGTGGGAATGCCGCCATGCACCTAACTACTTAAGGTCACAAAAATGTCATATTACGGCAAATCAGATCGGGCTGATGCTTATCTAGTGCCCCACTTAATGAGTAATTGATCTGTTTGAGGAGACTGCTTATTCGTCATCCTAGGTGTTGTCGTGACATCATATTTGGTTATCGTGTTATTACTGAAATTATCCAGGATCAGATATTTTTAAAATTCACACTATCTATCCTTGATATTTTAACTGTAAATGCATATTAAACTATTCTACATGATTGTAGATTGCATTAAATTGCGTATCTGCAACAGAATCATAGGGCTTATTTCTTTTGAAATTGCATTTTGCATATGGTTTTCTTGTTTCGAAATATGTCACTTTAAGTTGTATATAGGACAATGATTACATTTTGTTATTGATAAGAACGAACTGCAGTGTAATTTAAATGCACCCCAACAAACACATATACGGATCTAGTCATTTAATATACAAAAGTTGTATGTACCAAGAATACATTTTTTATTTAACTCGACGAAACTACAATCCAGCATCAACAGTTCTTGTAATCAAGCGTTTTAAGCGGACTAAGTTACAGTTACATCCACATAAGCGTTTTTACAACACTGTGATCACTCAGGTATCCAGGTAAATCTTTTAAAGTAAGTCTTGCATGCTTCATTTGTACAAAACAAAAACAATTGTCACACCAGCTATTTTCTGTGTATGAAGAATTGATTATTATTAAAGAATTAAACATTGTTTAGTCATTGTTTTGTAGTAACCTTGATCAACATTAAAACAATAAAATAAATAGAAAGTTAAATATTATACGAAATACTAACAATTAATATGATTTCACTGAATACGTGTATAATTTATTTGAATGTATTATACATGGAGGAACAGCAATTTTGGATCAGAAGGTTGTATTCCAAGAGGTAAACCACATTCTATCATCTGATAATTTGACTACCAAAACTACAGTTCATGACATCAGGAATTTCGGAGCAGTAAGTAGAACGGTCGGCGGACAATGATAAGTGATGAATAGGAATGAGGCGTTAAACGAGACTATATTATGTATCAATTATAAAATCCCAAGATCATTGCACAGAACACGACTCAAAAAAAATTGTATTCTAACAGAGATTAATTGATGAAGTGGCAGAGAAAAGCGAAGTGAACAGTAGATAAATAAGTAGAAAGTACAAGGGTATGGTTGGTATTGTTGATGTATTAAAACAACACTAAAATTGGTTTGCTTCTAACACTATATATATATATATATATATATATATATATATATATATATATATATATATATATATATATATATATATATATATATATATAATTGAAACAAATATGCTGTATTTGTCGAACCACATTGTTCATATCTGTAAAACTAGCGTGGATTTGTATATTCTTCGATTAGTTATTAATATTCATGTATGTAGTCCTATTGTCTTACGAATAATCCACTTATTATTTCCTCCTATTTGTAGAGATATCACTTTTGTTGAACTTCATCAGTTTTATTATGTAGCCTTGTATGTGACTGTTTCGTTATACATATCTATTATTGTAATCATGAATTTTACGGTTAATCTCCTACCAAATTTAGCACTTGTCAGTTTCACTCCTTAAAACTTTACCTGATTAAATCCCACATATTCCATTATACTATGCTTTTCGTATCGAATTGATCAGGCTTGTAAAACTAGCGAGTATCTATTTCCACGACTAAATTATTATTATTATTATTATTGACATTAATGTGTGTTGACCGATTGCCTAACTAGCTGTCTGTGTATTTTGTTATTACGCTTGCTTGTAGTGGGGTCACGTTCGTCAAACTTTATCAGTTTTGTTTCATAGTCTTGTATATAAGTGTTCCGTTACATATAACTACTAGTGTAATGATGAACTTTACGCTCAATCTCCTACTAAAATTGGCACGTATCAGTTAAACTTTCTTATATGCCGTTATGTTATGCTGTTTGTGTTAATTCGATCACGCTTGTAGAATTAGCGTATTCTCTTTTTCAGGAATGAATCGTTACTATTATTAGTAGTACAAACATGTAAATATTGTAAACATATTACTGAAAGTATAGTACAAAAATAGTGTTAGTAGGAATTTCATTTACCTGAAGTGACATTTCTCTATGATCTTGCTCATTTGCTTTAGGGAATCTGACAACAGTGCCCATCTCATAGTAAGAGAAGCTCACTATGTGTGAGTAAGTAATTGCAGAAAGTATTTTCGAACCTAAAACAATAGCAACGATTTATGACCCGCTTATACATGGCATATCCCTAATACATTTTATTGTTCCACGTATATCAGGAGTGAATAGCTTATTTTGAAGTTAGCTATAAATCGTCGCCTGATGAATTTTATACTTTAGGTGTTCATAAGCATCAATTAGCAATTATTTAATCTGTACTTAAATTTGAAATATTCATTGTGAACTTATTCCAAAACTGCACACAAATGTTTTTGGTGAACCATTAGTTGTACTGTTTTAACATTTAATAGACTTTAAGCCATTGTCATAGGAGTGAAAATTCATCATTCCTATCAAGATTTAAAAAAGGACAAAATGATCGTGGAATTCGTTTTGACAATACACGAATACAAACATTAAAAATCAAGTATACAATAAAATATATATTAGCAGTTATTAAAAATTCACTAAGAAAATTAGAAGTTTATAGTGATTTAGTTTATTTATATTAAATGCTGGCTTGCAGTTCAAATACTTCCCCATATTGAATCACCTGTAAACATGGTTTACAGAAAAATATTGTGAAGATGTAATCTACAAACAGAGACATAGTGCTTGGCGGCAGCATCAGGTTATGTGATTAATGTAAACCCACTGTAAAGTATTAAATGAATAGCCAAAAAAATTTGCTATGGCAATTGAGAAACCCAACAGTAAAAGGCTACAGAGTTATTATTTTTATTCATTAACAAATACTACTAAAAATATGTCTAGGGATACACACTAATAAAAATTAGTACTTACGTAATGTTAATAACATTTTACAAGAATTGTCGTTACTAGATAGATTTCGCAAGTAAGTGATATTCATTTACATATATATGGACATCTAAATATTTGTAGCTGTTTCCAATATTGTTGGAAGCATTCGAAAATATGGACTATCAAATATATGAATTCGTAAAATTTTGCAGTCTTTGACACCGAACATAACTTACTTTCGAATTATCAGATTTGGTTGAATAATACTGATTATGTAATTGTCTAAATCTTTTTTAGTTAGGTGGAATGATGCATTAGTTTGACTAAAGTGCCCTCACAAAGAAACCTTCCAGTTTAGTGATACTAATCTAGTGTACAAGTTTCTGCCTTTTTACAACATTTAAAAGACAAATAATTTGGCTAGATGAGCATTTAAAATACTGATAAAAGTGTATACACAGATAGGATATGTCCAGACTATCATGCATTTTCCTGTAGAGTAGACTGACTAATCAGAGTTATCCACTAATTCCGATGTGATATTATCATTGTTTAATAACTGACATTCGTGAAATTTATCAAAAGCGCCGCGAAAATTCTAGTTCATCAACTTTATCTATTCGGATGAGATAAATCAAGCCCACCATTTTTAACTGATTAAAACTATCTAAGTGAACTGTTTATCTATACATTTTTAATGATGAAACAAATGTTTGTATCATGGTTTCGTAAACTAGGTGGCGACTATAACATTTGAAAGAGATGTACAAGATAATTTATCAACCAGAATTTATTATTACTCCTAAATGTGTCCGTTATAACCATATGTTCATGATAAAAGTAGCCATTTCTTTCAATTGCATTTAAATTACCTCTTAAATAATTTATACAAGTGTAGTTAACCTAAACTTAATTTTTTCTTTATAAGTAGTATAAATCAATTTAAGAAAAGGGGTTGGGGGGGAAGGTAACATTTTGATCGAAAATTTTATTCAAATTATCAATGTTTATTATGTTCAGTAATTAATTTGACCTGATAGTATCCAGTAAAACGGCCACCATTTGAACTCAACTAAATCTTTGTGTTGACTTCAATAGTTAATGACCAGTCTCGTAGATGTACTCATTTTATAAACATTACAGTTTCTTATACTGAAACATTTCTAACCACTGATTGGTGTATCTTTCCTTTTCTTAACTGCCCATATCAACTGTGTGTCATTGTACTAAATGTATTGATTTTAGTTCAAGAAGCAAATAAATTTTGCACTAAGTTATCTTGTTATTACTATAGTTAAACCTAGATTCTGAATCAGTAGTTTGCGGAAATTGCTTTGAAGAAACCAGTCCTGTCACTTAACTTACGCACATAAATCAATATGACATAAAATTATATTTTAAACAGTTCTATTAAACAATGCTACCTTTTTTTGTAAAATTTTGATATGAAAGACGATAATTGAAACGTTAGGAGATTAAATAATAAATGTACTGGTTACAGCTATGTAAAATAATCAGTTACTAGATTGCTTATAAGTCTGAAACAGTTAATATACATATATTACGACTGAGTAATATAAGTCCTGTAATTTACACGATTATCACGGCGAACTTCATACAATTTTTGTGTATACATTCACCAGCAATAACGTAAAAGCAAGGAAAAGAAGTGAAATCTTATTTAACTTTATGACAATTTTGAATTATTGTAAGGCGAAAATTCCCATTCAAACTAAGGAAATAGAGTGAATAACAAGTTAAAGTAAAGGAAGTAGATATATTTCTTCAGTCTATTTGTTTTACATCAATTACAGATTTACTTGACTTTATAAAATATTAATTAGATATGACACAATTGTCTTAAAATAGAATTGTGATCACAACTGTTTTACAACAGGAAATATGATTTCTGTCAGCTAGTAGACACACATTACAAATTTGCTTAACTATTTTTAGGATACTACTCATTTATTATTACTATGGTACTACAAACTTGTTTGGAAGAGATTTAATATAAATTAAATAAATAATTTTGAAATAAAATAAATTTCAACTTGAAATAATCTACTGTTAAGTAATAACAATAGAATTTTCAGTTGTTTTGAGATTTAAGAGTATAATGTTCTATTTGGTTAATGTCATATTGATTTATAAATTTAATGATGAATGTTAAAATAGTTGAACTGTTGAAAATTATTCTACCATGCTAAGAATTCTGATTTGTCTATCCGCGTCTTTAAGGGATTACAGGTTGAAGAGAAATCCAAGATAATTAAATTTATCTTCAGTTATATATGAAAGTTTGAATAGTTAACATTCTTTATTAATAATCCCTTGAATGCTTTATAGGGTAATTTGTTAGTTCTTAATTACTTTTAGAAAATTATTTCCTGATACTAAATAGCAATATTTATTCTCCAAAGATTTTAGAAAGAGTTTAAGTGGATTCATCAAATATGAAGTTTCGCTGATTCTTTAGAAGAGTAAAACTGTTGTAGTATCCATTCATCTAAGTACCCAGTTTTCTCAATGTTATTTGTCTATACATGAATATACTTACTGAAATATGGCTTCCATTTAAATCCACTCACTAGACATCGTTTCTAGGTTCGAGGTAGAAAAGTCCAGGGGATCTTAGAATCTGCTATGTGTTTACGCATAACAGTTCTCCTGAACTTTATTTTTACTTTATTATTTCTATGGTAGAAAATTGAATTCACTAGTTTACTGAATTCGGGTAAACCTTATTTATTAACACTAACTACCTAGCAAGCTATCAACTAAATAGTTTCGGACTTTTGTCTGTATAAGAATAAGAAAAAGATATAGTATATACAGGTTTGAAACTTTCTAAATAAATTTATTCATGTAATTTAAGGTAATCTTGATCACAAATTTTAATTTTGTAACACTCTCCATCTATTTTGTCTACAGTTTCCTCCAATCTAGAGTCAAATACTTTGCAGTTTACCATAGTATTTTGACTTGACATTTCAGTTATTCATTTTTAACAATACTATTTCTGATTGTACTGTTCATTAACGGTGGCTTTGAATAAGTATGGTCAAAGAAAAGCTTAAAATATCATATATAAGCTACTTTTACAATGCTATATATTTCCTTATCTTATTTAGTAAAGGTAAAGCTATGCTATGTTGTTTATTAACATCTATATATCTTTAGACTTCCATGGTTCAACTTCATATCAACACATCAAGATAGTTTCAGCAAACATATAACCTTAAAGATGATTTGTTAAAAGACTGAGAAAAGTTACTTCATAATGTTAAATAAATTTATTACTTTAAAATACTTTGACTACTAAAGCATCTGAGTAGTCACCACTAAAATAATTTCGAACTGCAATTCATCATTAACTGATTCTAAATCGATAGTTTTAAATGTAAGTGTTAAACATCACCTAGACTTTAGAAAGTAGTTACGAAGTTGCAAACCAATAATCTTTGGTTCAACTCAAATTCAAAGTAGCCAGAAGATTTTTTACGCTTTGAATTAAAATTAGATTTAAGCTAAACAACATAAGGGAATGCAAAACTCAATATCATTGCTTAGACGATAGATTATTATGTAACCCTATCAAATAAGTAATTTAGAAGGTAAATAATTCATCACATTTTTGTGAAAAAAACTTCAAACAGTCTTTCAAATAACCGCCTGGAATTATTGTGATATCTGCCTACACTTCGTTTAATTAACACAGAAAAATTTGAATCATTTATGTTGTAGACATGATAAAGAACCACTTACCATATTCTCGAAACCTACAATGTTATTTTAGATTTTAATCTACAGAATACTGGAATTTAAAACATCGCCGATATAATTCAAAGGAACTATCTCAGAGTTCAAAATGTTGTGGGTAGTCATATTATGCATCTGTTATAACACACAGGACAAGAGGGAGCCAAAATGGACATATTCAGAATAAACAAGAAAACAGTATATATTAAACTCAGTAAGATTCACAGTCTTGAAAGTTAGAATTTTACCTTAATCTGTTAATAAAACTTGGTGGTAAATAGTTAGAAGTCTTGGCAACAAAAATAATTGTGGAAGAATTCCATTTTGCTTTTCTCAAATTTCATTTCATTCAATCAATTCAATTCAAATAATCAAGTATTCAGTGGTTACAGAAATTCCTTTTGTCATATAACACACTGAAATTATCATCTTTGACAATCCAAAATTTTTATTTCAATTATATGAATCAAGTGAGGTTTATCATTAAATTTCCAGTGTTCAATAAGTGTGTAATACCTGACATTTTATGTCACCTATTCCTTTTGTCTATTTGTTAAATGCTGCATACTATAGCCTACTTTATATTAGTGATTTCAATTCATTCTATAAGTCATTCTATATTTGTTTCTTAACACCAAGAGTTTACATCTGCATTGCTTTGGATATGTTTGTAGAATTTATTTGACATTTTTTAACTGCTTAAAAGTTTATTTCTTACACTCTTACATGAAACAATTATTAATTAGATAGGAAACTGGACTAAGCATGTTGAGTAGAACACATATACCAAACAATCAAAACAGTACAGATAAACTCAATCCGAAAATCTGTCATAATAATTTAAATTTCAATATTCTTCGAAATATATGAATAGAATATATTTGTTAATAATCTCAGCGGATGAAATTAATGAAGAATTCCAACGTTTCGCTCGGCAAACTGGTCCGAGCTTCTTCAGGAAATAATCCAAATCGGCGCCCAAGTTTTGTAAATATTTTCGTTCATTTTTGGACGAAAATACCTATAAAAATACTCTTCAAAATAGTTTATTATTAATTTATTAGTTTCCACTTCTAATTAAAGGTGGGAAAAATTCAATATAATTGCATTCTCCTGTAGGTGTTTAACTGTATAGAATGAAATAGTAAAAAAGAAACACTAATAAAGAATAATTTATATTAATCCGTGAACCATTATTTCGTTGAAAAGGAACAAAAAACACACGTCTATTCACTTATCATTTGCACACTTTCAAAATTACAATTACCTTATTCAACTTCATGCCTTAATTACTTTGTTAATTGGTTGTAATTATTTTACAAATACTTTTGAACCTGAATAATTATTATGTAACACACGACCAATCATTTGGTAATGATTTTAAGCGTACTCTACACTTATATATATATATATATCTTAGTGTAGAGCTTTGATGAAAAACTAATTGAAAAGATTGACAAACTAACTATTTCAACAACAACCCTTTAATTGTAACTAAATATCAGCTCACTAGTGACTAGCTCCTTAAACTAATTCCTGGAGTTCTAGTGTGAATATGTGACCGGTGAAGTTCAATTGTGTTGGTTGTTAGGCAGTTACCCCACGATGACAATGGATGAAGTCACGCGAACGTATCATGAATTAACTAAATTGGAAATACCAACCGTTAGGACCTGACTCAGTGGTCCAATGGTAAGCGCTCATCGCGAAGCCAGAGGGTCCTGGGTTCAATCCCCAACGGGGTCGTAAATGCGCACTGCTGAAGAGTTCCAAGCTAGGACGAAACAGCTGTCTGGTGCTTTCAGGTGATCAATGGTTGTCTGATTCAGATCAATTCGTGATATCAGGATTGACTAATTGAATAATAAATCTCTTCACTCCTTCCGTTCTTTCTTAGACGACTATTAATAAATTTAGCGAAAACAATATGACTAAAAACAAAAAAGAAAAACAAACCAAGAAATTGAGGAAAAATTAATAAATAGGCTAATTTTAACCTGTACTACTCACATGAATAGAACTAAAATGAAGTCTATTTTTAGTAATGTTTATTAGACATTCATTCTAATCATCTATACAAAACAAAAATTGTTATCTGTAAACAATTCTACAAAAAGATAAATTCTGTTAGAATGTAAAAATAAATATTTCTATGTAGCGTGTAAATTAAAATTAAAATTTAAAACAAAAGTAATTTGAGAACTTCATTTATTTGTAAATCAATTAAACTATTCACATTGAAATAGAATTTTTCTTTTAAATAAACATATTTTGATACTACTAAATTAAATTTAATGTAGATGATATGAAAAATAACTAACAATTTAAACGTTAAACAGTTATCCTTTTATTTGTTCTATTGTTATCATCTGTTAGACTTTCCCATCTAGTGATTACTTAGATAGTTGACTAGGATATAAATAAGTTAGAATAATGGTAGTGGTTTATAGACTAAGACGAATATAATCCGTTGTTTGTTTTCATTACAAATTGGTAGCAACTAGGTGTTATGAGAAACAAAGGCGTACTGAACTGCTGTAGTATCCTAGTTTGGAACTATTTAGAAGTGTATATACTCAACCCTTCCAAAAATTAAACTCTTAAACTTTAGGTTTGAAGACAATCATTAAGTCAAAGTTCTATCGTATGATAACAACGTATGTCGATAAATGATTTACAGACAATGAGTTGGTTTTCATTAGTACTCATCTAAGGTAAATTCTGAACCAAATAAAGTAGACACACATTTTTAGTAAAGTTTCACTTAAAAATTAACGTCAGAGACTGGTTAATAGCATCTACTCGAAATCTATTCTGTTTTCAAATTCATTAAACTCAATTTATTTGTATAATTATCTAAATTGACTAATAACATAGTAAGATGAAAAAAACAGTCTACAAACTCCTCTAATTATTATAAACTACCTCCTATGTACATGATGAGTAGTATGTAGGTTTTGCTTTGTCTGAGATTTATCATCAGGGTTCAACCTAATTTCAACGTTGTTGCTTACACTAACACTTATGTATCGCCATAATAAGTTCTTAGTAAACAGAAAAATGCGTGTTGAATGTTGTTGGTAGTCACTGTTCAGAGTATAATAGACTTGCAAATACAGACAGTATCAAATCAAACAAATTCACTTATGATAATCTCTTTGGTCAGTAGATTGTTGATACTTTTAATAGTTTAAAAATGTACATAATTTTAGTCCAGATACACATACGTAAAATATTTTAATGTATGTCTCTAGTTACTTGATCCATTTAGTTTTCTATCATGCGTTTATCGTTAACAGAAGTCCTTAAACAATTTGCTGCGAATACAATTGGAAATAATGAAACAAATGTATAACTTAGATGAGTGCAATTCGTTAACGTCAAGCTGTATGATCTGGATTGATTTATTGGTGAGGAACTCGTAGTCACTTTCACCACATCTCTAATGTTTACTTTAAGGTAAAAGTATGAATTTTTAATTATACAATAAGTGTTTTATTAGTATGTTCTAATGATTTTATCTCTGACTGATCGTTCATATGTCTGGTTATCATCGTATGTTCGTTAGTTCATTTGACAAATTTTGTAAATAATAACGAAGTTTTATGCATATATTTGTCATGTGCTCACAGGTGTATTCATCTATTTCATAAATTTGATGTGTACGAAAATCTTAGGTGTATATATGCTGTTTTATCTTGTCTAGAGAATGAGAATGGTTGCATTAATATACTACAAATAATTTACATTGGCCGACACATATAATGTATATATATATATATATATATATATATATGTATATTGCTATTGCTATATCTGATATCATATGTTACCTTCGGTGTATTTCGAAACTCTGATTCTTTCAGTCTTTCTTTGTATTGATCAGCTTCATATTCATAGATTTATTTTGTACATCAATGATTTGACAAAAACAAAGAATTTATAGATACATAAACACAACAACGAATAAATACATATCTTCATTCAACTGGATGAAATTCATCAACTGGAAATTTAATGATAAACATAAATTGCATTCGATACATTTCATTTTGTCTGTAGATAAATAGAACTAAACAAGAATTAGGCATGTCACGTTCAATTTATTGTTTTTAAATACTTCACGTGTTACTGTTTATAAATTCGTCAAAAATGAATGATAAGTTAATTAAGTATTACACTTTACTTTAGAAAATGATAACTTTGGTCTTAGCAACTGTAAAGACTTTGTTTTCTTGGAAAGATACTTTCTAAGTATATAAAGAAATGACAATTTCGGTTGCACCTGTAATCGCTGAACAAGAGTTCTTCAGGTTAAGTTCTTGTCAGTAATAATCTGCATAAAATTAATATTTATTTTCATTTATCTTCATTTTGAAAATCAATTGCTTTACTTTCACAGTATGTGGTTGATATTGTTCTACAAATCATACATACTGATAAATTAATTATGTCAATGCTGATATCACGAATTGATCTGAACGAGACAATCATTGATCACCTGGAAGCACTGGACAGCTGATCAGGTGATCAATGGTTGTCTGGTTCAGATCATTTCGTAATATCAGCAGTGACAAATTAACTATTTCCACAACAACCCCCTTAATTGTAATTAACTATGTTATTGTTTAATAAGTTTTACGAGAATACAGTAATTTACAACGTACTGAAATATTTCGTTCTTTAATGAAAAAAGACGGTTATTTGAACGTCAATTTATTTTTATTATGTGATTGTAATTTTATTTCATTTCGACTTGATCTTATTCAATTACGAACAAATAGGATTCCTAAAAGCCTAGGATATATGTGTACATACTTAAATTGACCTCTTGATTCAGGCATTAGCGCTTATACTACGAGAAATTGATACAGTTGCAATATATCCTTGAGATAGCACATGATATGCTGTTCATGCAGAATGAGATAATGTATCCTTCAGTCAGCCTTATCAGTAATTAATCTGCTCCATAGAACCGTATTCAAGGTACTATCAAGAGGTCAATACCATGATGAACTCCATAAAGCCCATTTACAAGTTGCTAAAATATCAGATTTTTATTAAACAGTGATTCAATTAATGAGATAAACAGAAACTGTACAAAATATATGAAATGGATAATAATAACATTTATTGTATGTTTTTATTGTTTAGTCATTTTCTCTATAATAGATTACGACGAATTCATGTAACAGAATTTAGACTATCACACGAATGGAATTCGCCTTAATTTGTAATAGGGTGGAGTTATTCATTTAACTATAATAGGCCCTTATATAACTTTGACTTTTCGATTTGTTACCAAACTGTTTTTACATAATGAGAATTCTTATGGGCTAAAAGTTAGACGATCGATTTAATGCATTCGAATGTTTTAGCAGCATACTGGATGACCAAAGTCTATAACTGTATGTCTGTTTGCCTATTCTCACCAATACTCTAGCCTTCTCATCACACTGACCTACAAATTCCTTACGCGTCATTGATCGTGTTCATTCTTACATCTCTAACAATTATGCTTAGATAAATATATGTATATACCCCTGGCCTGCTTGCGGGAATATATGGATATTCATTCCTACTAAACTAATACAATTTCTTTATTGTAGATAAAGATTATTATCACATTATTTCTGTAAAAACTTCAGAGTACTAGTAGAATAATAAAACAAAAGGAGAACTTGATATATTGTAATAATGGCTCATAAATCTTCATAAAAGACATCCATCAAGTTGTTGATTTTCATACTTTTCAATGTTTACAACTTATGCAAGAAAAATGAAACTATTATATTTAACACAAACGAAGTAATGTTAAAATTTCACATTCTACTGTATAGTTTTAATTTGAAAAAATATGCATAAATCATATGATTTCCGGTGAATTAAAAGTAATTCATATTTAGCGTATACTATATACATATTGAATAGAGAAAGACTGCACAATTAACATAAACGAAATATGTTTTGTCCCTACATGTTCATCATTAAATCATCTTTCACTAATTTTATTTCATATGACTTCTTTGCTTGTTGATGATTTACGTTAAAAAATGAATTCAGTTAACTAACAATTGAAGTAGATAGAATGCTTCCTAGTTAGAAAATTTGTAATTACTTGACTTAATCTATTATGGCCTGCAAAACTTTAAGTGGGAGTTATTTCTGAATCACTGAATTGACAGTTGATTAATATGTCCAACGTCATTCGATAACTGATACGTTCATTTATTGGTATTCTTGATTACTACTTTATTTCCAAGAGTTATATTTTGCATTGTTTTTATGCCATTATATATGAACATGTGTACTGTTAATTTCATGTCATCTTGAAAATCAAATTTGTAAATGTCCTTTGTCGAAACATAAAGTTAACTTTGCACAAATTAACTGAAACGTCTGTTTTCAGTCAATGAAAAGAAGTCGTTGTTGATAGATTAAATATAATCTAGTAGGACGTTATTATAAAGTGAACTTGAAATAAATCACATGAATAAATCTTTCTAAAATGTGCGGTTGACATTTCATATTGACTGGTTAATGACTAGCAACCAATATCATGTTTTTCTAGTATTTGTAGCTTATTAAATTTCGCCAACCTGGTTTAAACATGCCACAGAGCTTAAAGGACTCAGTATTGTATAGACTAATTAAATTTGAAGTAGTTAGAGATAATAAGACTTGGGGTTAGATTTCCATGAAAGTGGTACTTACTAAGATAACACGTCAGCAATTCTGCGGGATGTAATTCAGCCCTCAGTGATTCTGAATCACACCAATCGGAATGACTGACAGAGAAGTCACACGGAGCTATTCGAGAAGCTTGATTAATATAATTAAAAACTAGATAAACAAGACGATAGTTGATACTCAGTGGTCAATAACTGTAAATAACTCAGTCTTATAAGTCAGACATTCATCAGATAGCTAAATCTGTATATCGCTAAATTGTATCCTAAGTAAAGTAGGTTCAAAATGCAGTAAAAAATATTCGTTCACTTACGATTATAATGATATCATACTAAACAACTAGGACAAACAATCACAGAATCAGTTTTCAAGGCTTTTAACTCATTTCTTTCGACCAGCTAACCTTAAACACCAACAATAATTTTAACTCATTATCTCTAATTGTATCGGTGTGATTTTTACTGTTATAAAAGTGATATTAATGTATGATACGATAATACTAAAAGTTGAAAAATAGCAAATTCTAGAAGCAACTTTCTGAATTTAAATGAATGAAACTTTTAAACTGTATCTACTAAATATTTAGTTCATACTATTTTTGTATCCTCAAATCATGTACATCTAATTAACCTAATAACTATTATCATAACTTTCTCCGTTCTAAAAACCTATGACTACGATTTCTCTAAGCAAATCCCCCCAGTTTTGTTTTTATAGCATTTAATCACTTGCTCAGTCTATGATAACACTGTAGTGAATTACATAACTAATCATAACAATCAAAAATTACAACTTCATTTGAGCTTATACTGCAGCATAAGAAGCACTTCAAAAGTTACAAAATAAACTTTTAACTATCAATTATGAAATCAATTATTATATGTATGAATTAAGTAGATAATAAAAGTAACGAGTGGGTGGTGTGTAAAAAGTGGAAAATGTCAAATGAACAAAGGATCTGAAAGTTTAATTAATCCATTTTCTTTATTTTAATTCGTCAAGGAAGAGACGGTGGTGTCATATACTTGTCAGGAAACCCTAAGTATAAGTTAATATTCAGGTAGCATTCCTTAGAAAAGCAAATGTGCAGTGAAACAGAAATAATTAATCTCTTTTTCAAATATCAAGCACTTTATAAAAAAAAAATAAAAATAAAGCACATTCATAAGGTCCAAACTTTTGAGAGACTTTATTATATACTGCTCTTAATCATTCATATGAATATTCATACGTTCACTTAAACGTATTACTACTATCATGGTCAAGCTACAAGTAGAGAAAAAGTTTTAGAATAGTCCTGTTTTGGAAAAATATTCGGCATATTTGTGATCGGACTTGTAATAAAGAAATGAAGGAAATATGCTTCACAAGCAAGTAACATCTGTCACTGGAATATGTTAAACAAAAAAAAAGTGAACATGTATATTTACATATCCTTATCGTAATTATACTATTCATCTTCCAAAATATATAACGTTATAACTATTAACTCTTTTGCGAACATCAAAGCATCTTCATTGAATTTTCATAATCACTTCTAAACATTTCCATCTCCTGACTTCAGTTTACTTTTTAGTTTTCGAATGTCAGCTGATACATTGCTTTCTGTAAATGACATAGACATACGTTATTTAAGGAGTTTGTGCTGAATATCTCTATTAAAATTACTTTGGAGACCGCAATCACAAAAATGGTTTGCAATAATGATCTGAAATGCATGTGTATAAGTAATTCTCTATTGTTTACTTCGATTCCTCTATTTAACTTTAAATACAGATATTGTCACAGGTCATTATAAGTCGACATACTACCATTACCTAAAGGATAATAGTGAAATGTCTCATAGAATATTACAGAAGTGGTAATTTCAGGTCTATATTTTATGCTATAATGATAATCCCATCTTTTGTCTTTTACGATTCATTTTGATACTTAAAATTAACTAAATGGAAATATAATACACTGTAATATAATGAAACAATATCAAACCTTTATTTAGTTAATCACTCAGGTACGTTAATAACGGTAATAACGTAGATCTATTGCAATACAAGGAAAATAGAAAGGGACTCGAAAGCTTGTTCAGTAATATCTGATCAAACACTCCCTTCACAAATTAGAGGAATGAGTTTATAGTTTAGGTAATGCTGTAGAAATTGAACGGTTCATCTTATAAATGTTTTAGGTAATAATGGTATGATTTAATGGAAAGCTGGATAAAGTTTCTGATACCGCTGATACAAAATAAAAGTTTACGTTATTGCTTCTCTTAGTTAGATAGATTTTTGTTAAATTTTTGTTATCTTTCCAGACACTATCATCAGTGCTTCCAACATATAGAATGCACCTTTTTAGTTATTCCAAAAATAATTAGCTAATTCGCTCTGGTGGCTCCTGGGATAGCAAAAGAAATCACCTTGACATGATGCAGTCACTAATGATGTTGTTCAGAATGATACTGAAAACTAGACAATGAAATCAGTTAGCCCAACGGAACTCACGAAAACTCTAACATCATCCACAAGAGTTACAAAACATTTTTATAACTTTATTAGTGAATTTATTTTTTTCCGTAAAGCAAACAATAAGTGCAGGATTAATGTTCCGAAATTGTTAAACAATCTGAAATTCATCACTATGGCATATTATTGACAGCTAAATAAACAGAAACAACTTATAAATGACTGAATGAAATGTTAAAAAGCGAACTGATGCTGTTTTTATATGAAAATTAAGGAGTTTTAAATGTGTTTCAATGATCACTATCGATGACACTTTCATATCTATGAGAGTCAACCTTTTCTTCATAAGACACATACATTTAAGTGTTAATTTTTCGACTACTCAATAATCTTGGTAGTTCAAATCGGAAAACAGATATCATTATTTAAAATGAAGTGCTGTAGCTGAGTACTTTTGACAATGAAATTTCACAAAATATGGCATTTGATTATTTTACTGAAATAAGTTGAAATTATAGTAATTTTCACTATTATTCAATACGCAGCCATTGATATACTCGTGTTCCATTACGCGAGCCTGCATCACTCCAAAGTGAAAATCCTTGACTTGAATGGATTGACGGTGGTCTGTTGAAATCTTTAACTAAATCACTCTGAAATCCATAATCACCGAAATGACATTCACCAATAGCATGCAATACACGCGTATTTGTAATTCCCAGTTGTTTAAGTTGATTCGAGCATTCATAAGGTATTAAGTCTGCAATTGGTAGTTTACCTTTTACATATATTGTTATACCATGTTTAACTGCTAAGTGTTTGCCAACGGATTTTTTTACTGACGGTAAACTAAACTGAACGGAACAGTCATTCAGTGTAAAACTGTTTGATTTTATTTCCCTTGACTTCTCTTCTGTTAAGTTGTTTAAATTCATTTCATTAGATTTTGAAGCTCTTCGAGAATAATGATGGAATTTCGCTGCCTTGATTGATTTAATTATATGGCCAGCATTAACTAAGCAGGTATGTATTGTCATTTCATCTACGAACAAAGTGAAATCATATGGTCATAATAACAACTGTTACAAAATTATCTGAATTCATCTAAGTGGTTTGTTGTAATAAGAAATTAAATTCAATGTAGTGAGTAAGAAATAGGTCATTCTTTTATAGAAACTAGTCAAGCATTTCTAGGTGTTTAGTTAGTGAACAGAAAATTTCAATAAACATTACATATATAATGGAAATAGCACAAACTACTGATTGATTGGTAGTAAGTATGTCTCCTAATCACTAAACAATAATGTTTAGTGCTCAAGTTTAACTAAATCCGATTTCATTTTCAAGAGAAAAAAATTAATTGAATTTTAGTGAGTTAAATAATACAACCTCGATTCTATGTTTATTTAGTTTGGGGTCTACCATAACTTTTCTATAGATTATTATCATTTTAAAGTTGCTAAACACCTTAAACAATAAGAAGGTCCGAAGCGTTCATGATGTCATATAAAAGTTTCATAATAATACGGAATTTTATGCAGGCCTTTCTACTGACTACAACGAAACCATATAATGTCATCTAGTAAATAAGTTGGAGGAATAGCTTAGGTTTTAGTCCCTATTGATTAGCCGACTTTCATGCTGTCATAATGATATTAGTGCATAAAATACTAATTCATAGTATGATTTTAATTCCCATTGATTGTGTGGATGAAGCTGTCACACATATTGTCTGAGCGGTGCTCGATATACGATTTTCACATGTTGATTTATTGTCTGGTGGCAAGTGGACTGAGTTCGAATCCCACTAGTGAACATCAACAGGGATGCGGTACATCCACGTGGTCCCAAATAGGACTAAACGCGCGTCCTATTCCTTGCGTCACAATACATTAATAATCAATTTAGTTATATACTATGATGAGATATAATTACTGATAATCTGACAAAAGCGTTAAGCATATGTTTATATCATTCTTTTATTTACAAGCTTAAAATTCTGTATTCTGGGCATATATTACTGCTACAGTTCAATTTTATTCAAAGAAAAAAGTACTTTGATTTATCATTGAATTGATGTTTGAATGTTCCTGGATGAAAGTAAAGAAAAATATGAATGTAGTTTGACAATTTTAGGGAGTTGTTCTAATTATCCTTTTCAAAATGACTTTGTTTTAGTTAGGATGATGTGTGCAAGAATATGTCTTGACATACAAAGTGAATTTATGCGAAAGTTTCATCATGAAATTAAAATGTAAACACATCTATTTTAAGTAGACATTTTACTACTTCAGACTGGACACTTGAGTGACTAGAAAATCTATCAGTTCACTTTTATTTACAATATTCTTCGTACTACGCAAGTAAAACCAACTGTTGATTACAAGTACGTTCTACATCACTTTTGGTTCATATTCATATAATAATAATTATTATTATGAAAAAAACATAGTGGTTTTATTACTGAAGTTACACTGTGAAGCATATAAAAAGTCTCATTGTTACTTACATGATCGGTTGGCTAATAAACTTTCCAAATTCTCAATTCTCCATCTCCCATATGAATGAAATTTCATATTTCTTATTTCATGTATTCGAATATTGACAAATCCTTTATTTTGATTGCGACATATTGAAATTAACATATCTCCATGATAAGCGTATTATCTATGAAAACTGTTTTTAAAGGAACAATAATTGATTAGAAGAACAACTATAAACTGAAGAAGATTGGGAAGCTATTTCATTGAAAAACTGTTTCATAAAAATATAAATAGTTCATTATTTTCAAAACAATTTGGAATACAGTTTACTGATGTTGTGAAATCAGAAGTTGAAATGACATTACTGACGAAAATAAAATTCGATTCTGAAATTTATGATTATGAAATAAACTTTCAACCAATTTTATCAGTGACTTAATCTAACATTAAGGTATTAACGTTTTGCTTTATATATACGAAAGTATCATTAATGCTAATACATTTATATTATTCCTTATCCATTAGTATCAGTATTATCAGTTTAATTATTCATTTAGTGTGTATTTACCGTAAATTAACTACACTCTATAAATGAGTTGATTTATTCCAGCTTTTGTAAATTTTGGCAAAGTGGTGATTAAGGCGAGACATTAAGAATGGTTTACATGAGTAATTTTGGTTTAGTATTTCCATACATCCGATATAACAAGAATAATGAAAGGAAACTTGCCAACAGTCTTTTAACTAAAAATGTATTTCAATAAATTAAAATGTCCTGTAATAATTGACTGATTATGTGTAGATCACTTTGCATAAACATATCCAAAGTTTCCCAGAAACATACTACATATGGAAATCACTTTGAGTATTATATCAGTTTTCAGAAGCTGGAGATTAAATGTCAACAATTTTAATCAAATACTGGATACTTATAATTTACCTATAATGAATCCAAATATTAAAAAGAACTGTGAATTTAATTTACTAGTCAATGCATAAACATTGTGACAAATTTTTTTAACGTAACTCCTATTAACAGCAATTCACCTCGAAATATAAATTGTCATGGATCAATTATCACCTCATAGCTTAAAATGTAACTTGACTTTAAACTCAAAGTATAAATCAAACATTTTAAACTTCAACCAAAATTATAATCATAGAGTGCTGGACAACTGTTTTGTCCTAGAATGGAATTTTTCAGCAATGGACACCTTAGATTTGGCCCCAAGGGGCTTCAACTTGGCGAACACCTAACCATCTAAACCACTGGGCTGGTATACTAGGACGAGGCAGATATCGAATGCCTCTCTGTTTCTAGTGGTATCTAACCAAAATTAATCTGCGATGAATTCATCAATAACTTAAACTTATTATCAATCTAAAATCCATCTCAATTAAAAAACTTTAACAACTAGTCTATGATGTAAGAAAGATTAATATGGATGCCATAACTCTTCACAATTCCACAATCTAAATTGTTCACCTCCCATTTATAAATGGCATTTATCATTTTATTTACAGCATATAATTGTTAATATAATCGAATTATTGACAGATATCAATAAATTTATCCTTTTGTACATCACAATTTGTAACAACTGCTCATTTGTTTATCATCTTTAATGGACTTTTTTGGTTACTACCCGAAATAAAATTCATAAAGTGATGAACGTTTATTATATAAAATAAAGTTTGTAAAACTTTATATAAGTGAAAAATGAAATTTTCAACTACTTAAAACAGTCTATGTTAACTCTTTACAAAATAAATAACATTCTTAATTTGATCACAAAACTTTTTGTACCATTGATTAACTATAGTCAAACATTTGGACTATGCGAACAATTTTGATTATGCTATAATAGTGACAAAAGTGATTATAAATGAGACCATTTAGATTAGTGAGTATAAATATTTATTGTGCAAAGTATTGATTTCATTTGGGTGCATTTAATAAGATTCAAAATGTGATTAATTTCAGATTGTGGCTAGTAAGCGAAATCCAGGACTCATCAGATAGAAGTACCTACATCCCACTGTTGATGCTAACAATAGAACTCAAGCCCAGCTATTATGTTCACCACTAGGTTTTGTTTTTTTTTTTATAAAATAAATAAACAAATGATCATGTGAAGTATATTCATAGTGTTCAGAATATCCAGTTCAGCATGAAGTAATAGATGAGTTGAAGTAAATTATTTTTACTACTAAACTAATGTGATAATTTAATTAACACATCAGTATGTTGAATAATAGATAATAGAACAAATTTTTTTTAAGAAAAGTGTAAATTCATTCGTGTTAATTAATATTGATTCTAGAACAGATTAACCATTTCATACTGCATTATTTATATCTTCTAGTTTTAACAGTATACTGTTCATAATTTACCATGACAGAATTTCTACATGACTTCAAGATGACAGATGAATTGATGCAAGAATTTAGACACACAAAGAATAAATGTGACAGATCTGATAATCAGGCTCATTTAAAGAAAGATCTTACTATTGAGTCACTTAAAAAGTTGTGTGATTCATTCAAGAAAGTATTGTTGTAGAATATTGACGTTTATAATTTCATTACTTGAGTTCAGACTGTATATTTATATACATTTGAATTACATTACAATTTTTTCTGTTTTATATAAATATTAAAGTCATATTTGTTGACAATGACTTTTGTATTTTCTTATTCAACTATCAGCTCTGACTCAGATCGTCATAACGATATAATTAGAATAGTTTTTGAATACTGTCGTTGATTTATTATAGACTGAAACTGATCAGTTTCTGTTGCAAGAAACGAACTGAGCTTGAATCCTAGTATAAACATCAACACTGGGATGCAGATATATTCAGCTGGCAAATGCATAAATGGAACGAAACGCCCCATCCTGGATTTCACTTGCTATTCACAAGTCCTACTCAAACATTTTCATAACTGCTTCTTTGTTATAGTGAAATAAAATTTCATACAGCTTTTCTCACTTATATATGAATTAAGAAAAGGCAATAAATGTCCTTAAACTGAAATAAATTTACTTATCGCTTAGTTCACTCTTCAAGTGGCTTACAATAGTAGGATTGACATACCATAGTAACCGAGATCAAAAGACCAATGTATTTTAAATACTGCTATTTCTCATCACTCATAATATTAGGAACTAAGGTTGGCATCTCAATAATTAAACTGATAGCTAATTTATTACGTTTCGATGAAGCCACTTCTGTTAAAAGATCGAGACCAAATATATGTATTCAAAGAGACTACAATTGTCAGTTACAGTAGTGATCCAGAAACTTACTAGGATAGGGGACCGCTTTAGAGTCCCAAAACAGAACGAAAACAGTCTATCCAGTGATTACTGGTTTCCTATAGTTGTCTAACTCACGCTAATTCATGACATCGAATTTTAATGTGAAAGTTCTGGACAAAAACACTTGAGACTAGTCCTTACAGATAATGAAAACTGAGATCAAAAGTATTGTATTATCAATCGTAAAGTGAGTACATTAATAAAACAACAATAAATAATATCTAAGTTGAATTGTGACTGGCAACTGAAATCCAGGACTTGCGTTACGTCCTATTCGGGACTCATCGGATGGATGTACCATGCATCCCAATGTTGATGTTCACAGTGGGATTCGAACTCAGTTCGCTTCAGTGACAAACGCCACCATGTCCACCACTAGGCTACTGTGTCCAGACAGTCACATTACAGTCCATTACAGTCCATTACAGTCCATCAATGGGAAGATACAAGCTTATTTTAATAATAATAAGTAATGCTTGAAAATAAGACAGGAGGAAATAAAATAAATAAATCGATAATTAAGAAACTTTTGCACATAAGAAATTGCTTTATAAAAACCTTTTTCGGATAAATTTTTCAATATTGAAATCCTTATTAAATATGATATTTATATATTTTGAAAAGCCTTCACAAATCCATTTACATTAGTTTTTATTGTACTTACATTTCATGTAGGTTTTGGTTAGTTTTTAGAAATGAATTAAACTTATTCTATTAATGATACTAACTGATTTTATATTATGAATATTCATTAACTTACTGGATATGCTTCTTCAACAAGACACCATCCAACAGTATTCAAATTCTTTTCTACCATACGATAATTCTTCTGTTGATAAACTACAAGATCCATGATAATATTCTTTATCACCAGACCATTTCGGAATGGATTCAAAAATTTTCAATTGTATGTATACTTTTGGAGTTTCAATATCAGATGTACCAGATGTTGTTGAACATCTTCGAAGTGGTATATTCATTGAGACTTCATTATTAGTTAAAAACTGTGGACATCCAAATTCCGTTTCTTTACTGCGAACTATAAATGTTTGAGAATTATCCTTAGCGGATATGGTACAATGAACATTGAAAATTGTTTTATGCCACAAACGTGCCGACAGAAGGTTTTTGACTGTATATATTGTAACTAGGATTTGACCTTGTTCACTACGAAATTTTGAAAAATACCTAATGCCAATAGCCATAATGCCGGCAGGAAATTGCATCCATTCATAAGTGATGAGAGGAGGGAGTCTTTTAAATAGATTTTTCTCTTGGTCAATGTCCGTATTTAGTAAGATGGACTTGTTTGCTTCCATTATATTTGTAAATGAAGCTGAACTTTCTATCTTAGTTTGTTTATCTATAGATGTTGGTGAATTAACAGAAAAAACACTTTTGTCATCGTCAGCAGGTTCAGAGTCATCATTGAGTTTTGTTTCTGCAACTGTATAATAAGACAGAAAGCTGTTTCTGCGAATAATCCTGGGGTCTTCAATGAGTAAACTTGAAGTGCTACGCATATTTATGTTATCTCTTTTTAACGTTGAGTTATTATCAAATTCAGATTGAGTATCAGTCACAGTTATGGAAATTGGAGCTTCTAACAACCTCTTTGATTTGGCTGCACGATTATCGAGGAGCTCATAATCTGTTGCTGAAGCCCTACGTGTAATTATGGGAACAGTAAGACGTATGTCCTTTTGATTTGGATGAAGAGGATTTTAAGTCTTCAACTGATACTGATGTGTTATGACTACTGTTTTGGTCAACAAAAGATTGATTTGATAAATCTGAAATAATTAATGGAATATCTTGCGGTTCTAATTTTGCAGATATTCCTGATTTACCTGTTTCAAAGAAACGCTTTTCATTACCAGCCAAATGAGAGTGGTGGATAGAGAGGTTACTTTTTGACGAAGTAGTCGAATCTAACACCTTAGGAGCCTCTTCGCTGATCAGAGAATACAAAATTATCGAGCATAGACTTCTTACGACATCGGTTTTCTTGTGGGTAAGGTGGTAAATCAATGCAACTTCCTTTTCTGATTTTATCTTTAGTAGACACCATTGTAGCTCCGTATAACTTTTCAGGTTGAAATCGTAAAGGTAATGACGTTGTCTCTTGCGTCTTTTCATTTTGCTTTGGAGTAAATAATTTTGTATGCTTCGAATGAGCTTCATTATCGTCTAGGGAATTTATTGCAAGTGTTTCAACAATAATGCAGAAATAGTGTACTATGTAATCTTTCATGCATAACTTTGATTTATTTGATGAATCTAATCGTTTATAATAGGAGCGCTTTCTCCGATGAAACCACGCTGTATGTGTCAAAGCCGTAGCTATAAGTATCAGAACAATTGATAATAGTAGAAGTGCTCCAAGAACAAATAGTAGAATTTTCACTATTGAACTTTTGAACCATACATCTTCTATTTTTTCATTATTATCAGTTTCTATTGTATTGATTTCTTCATTTAACAGATTCCGTGTAAGCGGCATTATTTATTCATTCATAATCTGAATTGTTTATTTTATATAGTGAACAAATATAATAAGATAAATTATTGGTGATTTGGTAAATCATTTAGTTACTACTTCATTATCAGTAATAACAAAAATGTAATTGTTTCATATTAAGATAGATATAGGAACTACAAACTCATTCATTCTCACTCAAAAAACAAAACTATACTCCCACGTTCAGTTTAATGTTACATACATTCATTATCTAAATTATATTATACAATCAAGAAAGCTTACTGAAAGTGGACAGTTATGATCGATGTATAAGGTAAATAGTTACATAGTTATTAATTCCACATTACTGAACCCAAAATAAGCTATTAGGCGAATGTTGTATAATTCAAACATATGACGCTTATTTTTACTTGAAATATGATTTTATTATTACTAGAATAACATATTAGGGTAGTTTGGATCTTGTATTCACAATTTACCATACGAAAACAATTTAATAATAAAAATTTGATTATAAACATTTCTCATTGTTTATGAATTACCAATAATTCATGTATGATATATTGTATACACCTAAAATGTTATATTCATAGAGTAGAAACTGGTCCTAGGTGATCATTATAAAACTGATTACAGTTTGTAGTCATGCTTTGATTTTCGAGTAGAAATATCGAACTAGTGATCATTTAAGGTTTATTTCTTAACAGTGTTTATTGTTTACTTAAGCATACTCAAATTCACTTTTACTATCCATAATCTTTCTTTTGAATTTCTTCTGGAATATTTTTGTTAGCTAATAAATAATCATTGAGCCAGCTTCAATCGGTTCATTTTACTGACTCAGTAATTTGTGAAATATTTGTAATACCTCATTGATTACCATCGGTGGGTAACTGTGGCACACTCGATATGGGTGAACTTCACTGGTCACATCTCATTAGAACTCCTGGAATTACCTTAATAAGGTAGTCACTAGTGAGTAATCGAGTGCTGTGGAGATCGTTGAGTATTAATTAAATCTAATCAATTCGTTTCAATCAGACAACCGTTGTGCACCAAAAGGCACTGGACGGCTATTTCGTACTAGTATGAGACTCTTCAGAATGGCCAGATGCTCCTGAATCCGATCCTTAGCAGAGTTACAGATGCGTATTACTAACACAACACTTTCCACAACACCCATATATAAAAATAATCTACTAGTATTTATATAATATTGTTTTCATTAAGAAATAACCTGGCATTTTTTCATAATTTATAAGTACATCTATATGAAATATAGTTTCACTATAATTATAAGATATATAACATGTCATTATATCCATAGAGTTTTTGAAACTAGTATCCATTTTGTTCGAAACACGGGTTTTTTTGTTTTATTTACTGACGTATTTGCTACTAACAAATTATAGGCGTATATAAAGATATAAGTTCATTCTGTTAAGATATGCTTGGTTTCAGAGTACATCATCATTATGAAATCTAATGCGCAATCAATGATGAAATTTCAACTAAAATCAATGAAATAAGGTCATAAACATAAACTTCAATTTTATTCTAATCACTTGGGGCATATTCATTGAATAGAAAATGGTATAATCAAGAATATAAATTCATACAACAATGTTATAATGAGCCTAGGTTATTGAAATGATGATCCTTTTGACATAAAAGAAACTTGAATAAAATTGCACGTTTGTTGAGTCTAACAACAATAACTTTAAGGACAAATGTCACGTTATTATCAGTTTTAAAAATGTAAAATATTTTGCTAACTGAAATTATACATTTGTTACCTAATTCATCTTCTGTATATTGACGTAACTTTGTTATACTTTTAAGTTAGTTTGATAAAATTGTCTTGATTAGAACATTTACAAAGAAAGTATTTAATACGATCAAAAAAACTGATGTCACATATGAGGTTGAAACTTTCTATTTATTATTTTACTTTAGTTGTAATTGTTTAATTGATAAGTAATTGACGGAAAATACCGAATATGTCATGAAAATAAGATTCTGTTTCGTAAAGTTGTTCTGTTCCCAGGTAATACTTTTATAAGGTTATACAATCATAAATATACACTTTTTCTCTCCTATAACAATCAATAGTATTTGTTAATAAAAATAAAACACCTAAGTGGTAAAAAAAAAATGGAATAATTTGATTCTTATTATGAATCTAGAAATGTAGTTGTTTAGAGACTGAATTTTTATCAAAATATCACAGAATTTATATGAAGGGTAATAGTTACTACGAAAAAGCTGTTGCGTAATATGATAAGGGAGCATTATAACACTTATTTGTAGTACATTCATAGAAGAATATAAGTGTAAGTTGAAGAAAAGTCGATTGGTAATCTAGCTCAAGAAGAAAGAAAGGATATTAATAACATTTTAAAAAAAGTTAAAATCAAAGACCATGGTGAAGTACGGTTTGATGAATTAGCTTTTTATCGATAATAATGAGTCATGAAATAATTTGGTATTATGAATGTGCACTAATAGGGTGACTTGGATTCATAGATTATCGCGAAATCAGTAAGGGGAGAGTCAAATAGTAATAATAATGATACTCTTAATTAAAATCTTTGCTCAAAATAATAGGTTCTCCTATTTGCAAATTTTAGAATACTTCAGCTTCTATATATAGTCAAATAGTTATTAATCTTATTCAAAGTGTAGTCAAGGATCAACTAACTACTTATATATTGGTTCACTGAAACATAATGTTATGTAATATGCTTTTCGTTAAACTAGCCATACATCCTTGTCGAATAAGTTCAAATTAAAATGAAGTACATTTCATAGAAAAAAATGTTGGAGCTTAATAACCGAATGTTAATTTAAAATATGCTTATCAATATTACTGATTATTTACTAATGACTCCTTTCATTTATTAAAAACATCAGATTTAATAAGCTGTTGCTAAAAAATGTCAGAAAAGTTTTTTAAAAATACATTTATTCGGAATACTGTGACGAATTTCAGGGAAATTTAAAAATATCTTACACCAATTTACAAAATATTCAAAAACTGTACACATTAATTTAAAACAAGATTCAGTGGTTTTAGTAAGACATTTCTGAAATGACTGCTTTCGGCAACCAAATAACTCAATATTTTATCTACCCTACAATTTAAGCATTTTAGAAAAGAAACATTTCAGCTATTTGCATGAATGCATATTTCAATGGGCTTGTTTTTTAAAGTTTATTATATTACAGCGGTATGCAACTTTAAGTCACTGGTCTTTCAATTAACTTATAGTACTGAGCTAAATAAAAGAAGTAACGGTCATGTTCATCATCGCTAACATGGAAACAAACAAACAAATTTGTAATTATTTCACTACATTTGCAATTTACTATCCACTTAAACATCCAGCCGTTCCTGTCGTTTCATATATATATACATATATATATTCCTACTCGTTTATTAGTTATGATTTACGCAAAGTATGTTAAAAACATTAATCATTAAACAATGAACAAGCTAGCAGATATTTCTTATTTTAGAAAGATGCTAAACCCTTCGACTTGTAAACGCGAACAACGATATTTGACATGTATAGTGTTTTCCAAAATCGGAGTAGGAAAACACCAAGAAACTGATGTTCTCTTGAAAACCACTGTAAACTAAGGGACAAATAACAACCATATCACAGTCTTGACGTCTTTAGTAAAGTAAATTCAAGGTTTACAGCAAGATCTAATTCATACCTTTTAGACTCAGAAGTGATAGCAACATTTTAATCGATTGAGTCTTGATTCAGTTATAACTATTCTAATTTACAGTAAAAATATGATATATCGTGACCCTGTCCAAACATTTTAGTAAACTATTTACGACCAGATTGAGCTGACCGGTGGATACTTTATATAAATTCAAACCACTGATAAATCTAAGAGTGCTATTTGAACTGCTGAACGAAATATTGTATGATCGGTTACGAAATACCTCACCTAATGTTTGTTCATTATTAGTTACTTTCCATTCATTTTAACGTGTTACATTCTTGATATTTCCAAAACTAAAATAGTGAGTGACAAAATATCCTAAAGCTATTAATAAATGAGTCAATAAAAAAAGAAAAGGTATCGATAAAATACTTGGATTATTCCCTGAAAAGAATGGATTTACTGTATACAGAATACTTTAAGAAATAATCAGCTACCAACTTAGCTTATAACTTAGTTAGTTGCTTAAAACTCAAGAAGATCTGATATTCTGTCATTCATTACTCAAAATTGATAACTTCATCTTCACGACTTACCTTTCACATGAAATTGTATCAATTTATGGAAAAATTACAAGGCAGTGGATAATAATTTGGAGATGATTTGCAAACTACTTCTCAGAAGCTGTTTCTGTTTGCGCCTATCATCGATGAATGTCTGGAACTTCATTCAAATTCATGTAGTTTATGAAACGATTGTGTTCATATTTGTTATCCTTATTATTTTGCCTAACATGATCTACGTTCTCATATTCGATGAGTTTACTTTGTCAATAACCAATCAGCAAATAGTAAAATGAAGAGATTTTAATGCAAAAGATAACTTCCAATACAAATATATTTTTTCAATGCGTGTCTGTAAGTACTCACAGACTTGTCCATTTCTCCATCTGTTATTTGATTAATACTGAAATATATTTAACGTAAGTAAATGAGGATTTAATAGTAGAAATTAGATTCGCATACGTACACACTTTCTATAAATAAACATGGGAGGTTGAAATGAAAAACAAAATTCAATCCCACGCAAAAATAGTTTACCAACCATTCCATTAATAAAATTAACAATAGTCAACAATAAACGTTGTCGTTGAATTTGATTGCTTGCTTAATGGATTGTTACTTTTGATTAACACTGTGTACTGTAGCTCTTTTGGTTTTTCTTTAGTTCCTTGTGTATACCTCTTACAATTCATATATTCATTATTGCTGTTAGGTTTTCTTCCATTATTGTTCTGATATACGGAAGTAACTGAATGAATGTATTAATCAGCTTAACAAAATCTGTTTTTGATGATAATCTTTAGATGTAGGAATTGTATGTATTTATTCCCACCTCATATATATATATATATATATATATATATATATATATATATATGTACAACATTTTCATCTAATTAAATGAGGCATATTATATAGAGCTGTTATTGATGTATCATATGTTCGATTAAGTTCAGGTGCTTAGTGTATGTCAGTAATGACTAACGTGAGAACTGGAATAATGGACTTGAGCCCAAATCGTATTATTTTATTAGAAGAATAGAATTATTGTCAATATACGGTTTTGCGGTAGAAAATGTAAATATAAGTCTAAAAGAATATTGAAAATTAGTATATGAGTAAATAACTGTGAGTCACTGTTACCGATTGTGGATCATTTCACTGGCAAACTATAACCATGTAGTCTACGTCTGCCTACATTGCTTAGATTAACAATCGGCGTCTTCATGGACTGATAAAATGTTTTAATTTGGATATTTTTATCCTTTTCCCAGTCAACAGACATCAAGCATCGCCGTAACTGTCTGCATAGTATTTCATGAATAATGACTAAATAAAGGTATTGTAAATGTTTTCTGGGTATAGATACCATGACTGATTGTGTGAATCATTGTCAGTACTTAGCTGAGTTGTCATCGGAAAGATATAGTGAAACAAAATGTGCTTTTTGTTATCCATTGAATTGCCTATTATGTCAGATGAAAGCAAATATTTGACTTAATATGACACTGTTATAAAATAATGTAATATGCAAAAGAATTTGATTTGCACAATTAACTGCAGTTATTATTACTGAAAAATAGAAACAAATACAAAACTGAGTATAGATGATTTGTGGAGATTGGTAATTTTAGATGATTGAATTTGTCACACTTTGGAGCTGACAGAGTACCGTCAAAAATTAGGGAGCACTAGACAGCTGTTTCGTCGCAGTACGGGACTCCTCGACAAGGTGCGCCCTAGATTCCGCCACAGAGTTTTCAACTTGGCAAGCACCTAACCCTATTCACCCCCCATCATTTGTTAATTTGTCATACATAGCTTGAGGATCATCCAATGTGATTGGGGACAACTGTCTCACTTCTGACAAGTCTGAACTTCATCAGTTTGACTTCTGACTGAAAAAGTGGAAACTAACATAGAAGATTGAACATTGCAGCATATTAATAAGTATTAGATACATAAGAATAACTGTCATATATATTCCTTTTTCCATTAGAACAATTCACGTGTTGAACTATAGTTTTAGTCAGGTTATATAGTCATGTCAAAGTGAAATACATGATTGTAAAAGATTTCAGTGAAACGATTCACTTCTACCACTATTTTTGTAAAGATGCTTATTTTAAAAAATCTTTTTGACAGTCAATAAATAATTTTTTGTAACGTATGTATTTAGCTTAATTTATATCCTGCTTTACTTATCTACTTTCTTCATTGTAACGAAATACATCCAACATTGGTGAAGTAATGACCCAGTTTATGAACTATTGGCCATTGTAACACCAAGTGGAATTATTCAGCTTTATATTCTAATGAAATGTTGCTAGAGTTATGATATTGGTATGAGTCAGTAATTATCAATGATGAATATCGTTAAATACTGATAAACAATGCATTCAAATTAAAATATGTTGTGTACTGAGCTATAGAATAGGTAGTATTGACCATTATGAAACACATATTGTAAGTAACGTATGATGAAAAATAGTGTTAGATCGAGTGAATGCAATATTTAACATTGAAAATTTAAGGTGATTTCAAAATATACACCAATTTTTCAGAAGATTTGTATACATATTTTCGAAAATTTCAGATATAAATGTCACTTGTGAGATATTTTTTATCTTTATCAGATAATACATGGCTCTGTCAAATTGTTTCATACTTATTATGTCAAACTTCTATTATTTACTAAAGAAATCAATCAAAGTAGTTTGACCGCTGAGCAGAACTATGCAAAACAAAGAAAAGTAAAGCTACTTATTACGATTTGAATGTAATTTTCATGTCAAAAATAAATGATGGGTTATAAATAATGAAATTATTTAGTATCTTTTAAAGTATCTAACTTGGTATTTCAGTTTTCATTTGTACTGTTCATAAACGGATCTCTGTTAGGTAACAGGGTAAAAAATAGATAGATATTCCAGTATGAAACTTCTTATCAGTGAAAACACGCCTTCCCTCCCCCACCAACCCATAATCTTCAGGTCCCCAGGCTAACGCTTAACCACTAAAATAATCGTAATGGTTACTGTCGGTAGTATTTCCCCTTCAGTCAATTTTTAACAGTACACCACGATTATTTACTTCAAACTCTGACGACTATTTAACTTTTAAGATGGCTAGACCCTACAAGAAACGACTTTATAGCCGATCCTTAGAGACAACTTGAAACTGAATTGATGTGATTTTATAAGGAGAAATTTTATTCTATCATTTGTGCCTATTACATATTTATCTCTCTGACTTTCATTTCAAAATAACCGCTCTACTTTTAGTTTCAAAAAATGTCTCCAAAGGAGTGTTACTGAATCAAATGAAAGATTTAGTAGACGTGATAAACAGGCCAGATTTAGGGGGAATCGCTCGTGCACAATTTTTTTATTACAGTACCAATTGTAGAGTAATTTTGAAAGATTGAATAACTTAAACATAGAATGAAATCATTATTTTACCAAACTGCACAACATTATTTTCGTTTTAACCGTATTTTCTTTTAATTTATTACTTCATAGGTGTATTTCAACTAGTAATGATCATTGTTAGTTCAAGTTGATTGAAGAAACAAAAATGAATTATAGTAATTGTAATTAAAGTTTCATTTCATTAGTTGACAGCTACTATGACAGAAAATTCGTAGGTATTTTTGTTTGTTTGTTCAGAATTGTAGAACTCATTAGATGAATTCGAGACAAATAATAAGAATAAAATTTTTATCATTTTTGAAAAAAGAACATTATTTTTTTATTGTTAATTTATTTTAATTAAACACATGATAAATGAAATAGAAATTTTTCTATTCATTGATGTTTTAATAAAGAATCAACTTTATTCATTGTAAAAGTTGTCATTTAAAGTTTTTTTTTTAAATTCTGTCTGAAGATATAACTATGTACAACAAATAGATTTTAATTCAATGAAGTATCCATGATGTATGTACATGTTAGATTGAAGTTTATGCTTTACTGTCAAATTTTTTTTTAATGTAGATTTGAAAAAAATTGATAGAAAATTAATACTAAAATATACACGCCAAGTTTTTCTGTTGTTAAGATTGATTTAAAAGATTATTTTTCATTCTATAACAGCTTCTTCTTAAACAATTGCGTCATTATCAGACAAATAGAATAGTATATTTGCAGCAGTCACATACTATTTGGAATACTACAAAATCCTATCTTTTCCCTTAATATATATATATATATATATATATATATATATATATATATATGAATTTCGTCTTTTCGCTAAGTTGTTTAGATGCATAAACAATATGAATACTACCATATTTACGTGAACAACGTATCTAAGAATTAAAATTATCTTTGAAGGGATTGAAATGATATCACTAGGTTTAGGTTTAATTAGTTAGTCGATGTGTGATCAGCATTTGAAATGTATCAAGTCCAATTAATACAAACATTTACTATAAATATTCGGCATTGTATAAATGATTTAGATTATCTATCAAAATGTACTTATGTGTTGATAAAACAATTAAAAAAAAGGGGGTTTCATTACACAAAAGTTATCACAGATAAGTGTATATTTAGTTGATTATATTCGCTTATGGATGATTTCATGAATGAGTACAATGAAATTTTAATTGTGCTCATGATAATTCATAGATTGGTATAGTGGTTCTGTCTTACCTTTATGAGAAGACAGAATAACTACCAGAAATATCGTTTATTATACTCTTTTTAAAGTGAAAAAAGATTCCTTACACCTAAACACAAAATATATCTACAGAGTTTTTTTGTCAACAGTGTTACATTCAAACTTTGAAAAATCATCTAGTAAAATTTTAACTAATGCTAAACATCATCTAAGTCATACAAGAAAGCCACTTAATATTTCTGGAGATCTTGAAAAAGCTATAAATATGATGAAAGTTAGTGGTACATATTACTTTCAACAACTTTCAAATCAGTGTTAAAAGCATCAAGATTATTTAAAAAGGCAGCTTCAACTACAATAAAACGACGATTGTTTGAGGCTTAACAACATATTTAAACTCAACTATGTTAGTCAAAAAAGGTGTTTGTGATTTATGTAAGTTGAATAACTTTTTGAATTTAGCACACAATCAGTCCATGACAAAGTTCTCACACTATAAGCACACTCTAAATTAACACTGCCATTTTATAATGCACAAACTTACAGTTGTTCTGTTTGACTCATACGTCAATACACAAATGAATACCAATTATTTCACCTTCAACAAATATGACATTTACTTGATCAGATCACCTTCTTTTGTCTTTGTAAGTGACATTTAATTTGATTTATTTTTCTATGCTGCTTGTATTCATATTACTTGATCCGCTTATTTATTATCTAATGAAACAACTTAAACTAATGCAATGGAACGTCAAAAATTAAAACGTTCACACATTAGTATTTTTTAAATGCATTATCTGTCATAAACAACTAATGTTTTAATTATTTCAAATCATGAAGTCAATTAATGTTAACGACGTCGATGTTACATTTGGCTTAATAGAGAGATTGAAGAAATGGATGCAGGTGAAATGTTATCATAGGCTCACATTGTATGAAATATGCCATTTGAACAAACATAGAGGTGTAATTTATAGAGAGCATTAATTTAAGACATAATTCCGACAATTTTTATGTTTACAGTTCATTGTAAGGATGTAAAATAAACGTGAAACTTATTCAGAAATTACGTATTGTGTTGCTACAAAACGTTGTAATAAATGGAAATGTTTGCATTGTAAACATACAAGAAAGATTTCGATAATTTTGCCTATGGATATTTAGTGGAAAAAGTTTTTATTTTGTTCTCATAAACAGTATTAATAGGAAACAAGTGATATACCGTTATAATTGCAGTTCTAGTAGTTGCTTTTATCCAATCATCTCGTTATAGAAAACTAGGTTGATCTGAATATCTGAAAACATATTTTCAACTACAATGTTCAAACATTCTTGTACAAAATTCTCAAAACTGTAAGATTTTAACTTTGTTCCATCTAATAACGATTTTTTAAAAGACACAAATTCAAAATAAGACATTCTGACAACCACAATATGCCGTAAGCTATCATTTAGCTTTCAGTGGATAGTCTTAATTATCAGAAGGTATGACAGTCACTACTATCCAGTTTCGAAGTATATTTTCGATAATTTTGTAACAAGATGTGGTGAAGGATGTTAGACTACATAGAAAATGGAATGGTTATAATTGACAGTAATGTATAGCCATCATCCTACTTAATAAACCAATAAGAATTGAGAATATGGACCATTTTGTTTTAATTCAGTCATCTGAATATGGTATGCTAGTTTTAAAATAAAATAATTTTCAAATGATTCTGATCATTGGTAGTTAGTTTGCACTACAGACAAACTTTAAAACTAAAATAAATCAATCATGCACCCTATCAAAATACATACATATATTTACATGCTCTTTTTCAACGATTCGTGCACACATCACACATATTAGTTTCAGTTCGTTTTTCTTAGCACTGTCATATATTGAATTCTCGCTTACATTTTCTGTTCATCTTTAAGTAGGAGTGTCATATGCTCTTTTGCTAGTCATCATACTATTCCCTTTTCTTTTTCACTGAAGATAAAAACAACTGGACCATAGATCATCAAACGCATTAATAATAATTAATATAAAATAATTTCTTATTTATCTACACAACGTCTTTGATTTCATTTCGAAAAGACACAGGTTTTTTCGTTGATATAAACTCAGCTCTCTGTATTTACTAATAAATGGATCTTATTTTTAAAATAATGTAGCTATGGACAAAAAATAAGTTTTAATTTTTATACAGTCTTTCTTAAATTCCCTGAAGATTTCATTATGTAAGAATGTATTACTGTTTATGTAGCATCTTTCACTGTTAGCTATTTAGACTAATTTTATCAATACTAGAGAATACTAATTCAGTGGTATACGGTTATAGGTTCTGTGGATGATTTCTGACGAGGTCATTAAAGCTGATGAATTCTGTACTAGAATGATCTGCAGTGGTTTTCTAGCTAAATCCAATTAGTAATGCTCGGCTTTATATTCAAAAGTCTGCTCAGCTTCCATTAATAGCATTTATGCTAATCTAACTTTGGACACACTAATGTGGTTGAGTTCACATTTAAATGCACAGAAATCACAGCCAAGATTGAATAGGTTTTCGTATAACTTTACTAAACTATTGAGATCAGTTGCTGATTATCCTAATGCGCGTGGAGTATTATATATATATATATATATATATATATATATATATATATGACTTAAACCTAATTTTCTGTATAAGCTAGCTACGTTATTTTTATATGCACGGTGTAGTGCCAGATAGAAAAATCAGTTAACGTGTTCATATACAAACTTACATGTTAGCTATATGATAAGATCAGTGGATCAATTAAATTTACTAATGAATTTAAGTACATTTAGACTATTAGACAGATGATTGTCCTCCAGTATTTTTGCTTTAATAATTGTCTAAATACGATTTCTTTCCAAATCCAATTCAAAAATAGATTGACGTTATATGTTAACAAAATCAATAAACTTTGAAAGTACAGCCTGTTTGAAATTCGCATTGTCAAATATTATTAATGTGAAATTGCAATATAGTGGGGCTAGCAAATATTCACTGGGTGCATAACTGGAAATTATCGAGTTTTCCATCTAAAACGATTGTGAAAGTCTGTCATCAGTTCTTGATAAGATCAGTTCATCATTTATTCCCCCTAAATCGTTTCCCTGCATCATCCATTTCATCAAACGATTAACACGTATTTTAGACATATTCTACATAGGTGATTCGGTAACCCAGCGGTTCAGTTTTAAATTCTGAATTAAAAATCAGCACGTACCTGAATTAACTCAAACATTTCCATAACAGGTTAGTTGACTTTTTAGTAGCTTTCCAAGACTTTTTATTTCTTTTTAAATTTTTAACAATTTTTATTATTCGAGCATGTAGGTTTTTTTCTTCATATAGGGAATTATAGCTGATTTTTCTGATTCATGTAATATTTGTCACCAGTTGAATTCTTCTTAGGTTTGAATCATTATGCTATCTCTTCTTAATCCATGTGATACTTAAAACCAAAAAAAATTTTGTGTTGTAACACGTTTCTACTTTTCAATTGATTACTATACTCTTAAAAAATTCACTTAAAATAGGATTAGATAATCTAAGTTAATAACGTCGACTAGAACAATCTTTTTCTTGCTAAGTTGTTTTTACTTTTTGTTTAACGTAATTATGTCGCCTTAAAATGAATTTCCAGTCCAAATTATAAAAAAAAATCGATTTGCAAAGTTTTGGAAGACATTTAAAATAAATGAAATTTGGGAACGAAGTCGGCTAATGAAACTAATATATTTCAACGTTTCACATGGTAAACTCGTCCAAGTTTCATTAGGGTAGCAATTAAATAAACACAAGCAATGACAAGTAAGAGGTATAATCCCAGTGTATATTTAACATTTATCCAACTATATGCTGAGTATAGGTAGTTTTTCTCTCAAAATGAAACATTGCAAGTTGAGTGATTGTTCAAAATTAGTTGAACAAAGGAAGATGGACATTTACTTCGTACGTTGTTGGCTGTGGTTGCAGATAACTTCAGACTTTTTAAAGATTGATATTTTCGATAATGTGAGATTTGTGAATATGTAAAAACCAATAAAGGCAATGAAAACTACCGGTTAAATAATGACTAAAATTTTGTTGGATGGTGAATAATCAGACTGTCATTTGATCACATAACTTGGAAAGCAAATAAATGAATTTATACTTATGTGACTGTGCAAGCTAAACTAGTTGTCAACGCTTAACTTAAATAAAATTACCGACTAAATAAATTGCATTTCGTCGCAGTCAAAAGTATCTGCAAAAATAGTGTTAGATATGACAATAATAATCATTAGTTTTATGGTGTGTCTAACGTTGTTACTTTTAACCCGTTAATATTACTTGAGTTTGGATATGAATGTAAGGTTGGAATTTTTAGTTTCTTTATGAAACCTTAAAACAATGATAAACAATTTTTAATGTATCTAAGTAAATGGTTTTTTCTGTCTTTTCTTTTTCTGGTATTGAAATTTTCAATTCTTCTATTCGTTGAGGTTGTTTACAAATATGATTTGCATTACTTTCTATAAACAAAATGTTCTGATTGATGATTGCTTTCTAGGAAAACGTTCTTTTCTATATCCATCAAGGATTGCTACAGAAATAACTAAGTAACTTTTACTAGCATTATATTGATAGATTCTAGTCCAGTTTAAGAAGATTAATAAAAACCTTTTTATAGGAATTCTCGTCCAAAAAAACGAATAGATTTACAAAACTTTGGCGACGAGTGTATTTAAGACATATAAATAGAATGCATCTGTAAGTAAATTCAGTAACAATAATTAAAGAAATTCCAAAGTTTTCCCTCAGCAAGTTGGTTTGAGCTACGTTAAAGAAATAACCGAAATCAAAAGTTATCAAATATAAGTGTTAATAAGAGGTTAAATGTCACTATGAATGTTTAATCGTAGAAATCATAAATTAAAGTTTAGTTATGACAGTTGCATAGTAACAATAAGCAAAAGTGATGACAAATGATCTATGTTTTTTTGAAGATTCTTATTCACAGCCTTACAGAATTCCTTGATGTTGATACTACTTACTTTTTTCCATTAAGTTTATTTTGTATCATTAAATAGTAACAGAACTAACTAATGACTTTCATTCGTCATTGCAACTAATTGCATGGACAGAATTACAACAGTTAAAATAATCTAATCGTGATGAAAGTTTGGTTCAACAAGAAGGCTATTTTGAATATTTTCTTTCCATCGTCATGCTGCGAAGAAAAAACGATACATAGCTGAGCAGGATAAAGATGAACTCATTTCGGTGATTTTCCACCAACCGCTTACAACTAATCCATAATACAAAATGATCAAAATTGCTAATTAGACTGAAAATATTCACATGCGTCTAAATGAAAAGAAGAAACAAAAAGTAACAATGGTAAGGAAAACAGTTTGTTGACGAGGCCATGTGAAAAACTATGACTGTAATCGATTACTTTTTGTGTTACATGACAAACAGAAGGTTGACGATTAGGTTTTTTTGAAAACAAATTAAATTTTCCAGCTTTTAATTGCTAATGCTTTAGTCAAATTTCAGGTGGCTAGAACTTAGGCTATTGACTTATTACTTTGAAAAATTTGCAGGTTATGTCTGATGATGTGTATCTATCTGACAGTCTTCATTTGTCCAAACCAATGCATCTCGAGATGCTTTTAAATAATCTAAAGTCAGCAGTGAAATGATTACCAGTAAAATGAAAAGTATTTGTTGAATCTCTGACTAAACTATTGGACATGTTGTTCTGGATAAGTTTACTTGATTTATCGGTAGGGTAAGGTCTAGCAATTGTTGACTCCTGTATGTAAATGAATGAATTAGTCTTAAATGGTTCTTACAGATTAGTGGGCATCATTTGATAACAAACATTATATTATTTTTAATTCGTTCAAGTGGTTACTTTTTTCAAATGTATTCAAAACTAAGTGATTTTGTGCCTCACATTTGCCAGAGATATGATCAAAGTTCCTACTTTCTTTAAGTAATCCTGTACAGATGGACGCTTTTAAAAGTTATGAATAACTTATTTAATATATAACAAGCCTAATAAAATTTGAAAAGGTTTCACCAATCAACTTGTAAGTAGATAAAACTTTAGTATGAAACGGTTGAGTTGAAACTATGAAAACATATATAGAAGTATATTAAGACTCTGAAATATGTTTATTGTACAATGTTCCTGCATCGGACTAATTACATTACTCATAAAGTGATTTAATAATCATATTAACATTTAGGAAGTAACTGAATAATTTTTATATGACTGTTTTTAGTAGTATGTGTAATATAAAAAAAACATGCATAATATGCATTTTAGCTACTCTAAAATTTGTTTGATGTATGTTTCCTCGAAAAAATTACTAGAATGTTATTGTCAGTATGTTCTATAAATTGAAATAAAACTATCTATTTAGACATGCAGTGGATAAAATGTTATTTTTAAGTATTTTCATGTTAAGGACTTTTTAGTACTCTTCTTAATCTGTATACTCTTTTCACTTGAGCTTGCTTCTTTTTCCTTCACACTTTCCTTTAAGTTGCTTGTAACTTATTGAAGTAAAACTTCATCTCCATAATATGTTGTAAATAATAAGTTTACAGTTTTTAACTTTATTCCTGTCTTGTTTTGTAATAACTGATATTGTTTATAATGATACTGTGACTATTTTGTTTGACAACAAGCGATTCTGTGCATAAAAATGGTCGAATAAGTGGAAATGTTAATTTTCTAAAATGTTTACTTATTGATAACTGAAAGCAGATTCGAAATGTATATTCCGGCGTGTATTCATTATAAAATGCTTCATGATTGTGAAAAAGACTGACTTCTAAATCAACACGGTTCCTATCTAATAATAAACTAAGTTAAACTGTAATCATTTCACTTCACTAACTCATTACCTACATAATAAATATCTTATTTCTTCTTCTTTGATTATGCTCATGACAAAAACGGAAGTTAATGAAATGAATATATTACATATTGATAGACTTATATTATACACTATCTCCAATTGAATTTCCAATGTACACAATTTCTCAGCAGTGGGTAAGCTCGATATAGCCTAGTAACAAACTAGTTAGTCCATCAACTAAATCTACACAACTCAAAAATCTCAAAAATCTTTTAAACTTAATCATATATTACTTTAATAATACATTAATAGAGTACATTAATAAATAGTATAACGGATAAATAAGTCAAATGCAAACTATCTGTTTTTATATGTAATTAGCATTTATTCAAATTATAATCATACTAGAAAAACCTAAAAAAATAATTTAAAAAGAAACTAGAAAAATAATTTTTCTTATGAAAATTATTTTTGTGTTTAAAAATAAAATTTTCTTAGAAGTTATTTTTAAGTTTATGAAAATGTTTTCTACATTATAAAAAAATAACAGTTTCACTTAAGATGTTTCTATTTTAAGTAGCATTTCATTTTGATATATTACTATTGTGATTATTAATATTATTATTATTTATACTAAATAGTATTTGACCTAATAATTATCTTAAGTAATTAGTGAACTTAGTTAAAATACATAAAGATCATTTTGATGAGCATATAATTTTTTTTTTAAAAAAAAAAGAACATTATATTTATCATTTTAATGAAGTTTTAAACAAATTTATACATAATCCATTTGAAATAGATACACTACTGTTCTATAATGTAGATAATATTCATTATTGATAATGATGTAATTACTCAATATTTGCAATTATTGATAATTATGATATGGAAATTTGCTATCATTTGATTTAAATCACTTCTTAATTGTTTAATATATTTTTTTTTAATTAAGTGGAGAAATTAAAAATTTATGACTTATAATGATATTTCTTCAATGTAAGATTGTCATCACTACTATATTCTATGATAAGCATTCATTATTGTACTTGTATTTCGCTAAGAGACAGTTAAACAATAAAATATATACCAGTAGAATTCACATAAAATAGAATATCATTGAGAAAATCCTCGAACTGTGTCACAAGACAAGGATTAACATGGAATCCTAAAGGTTCAATGAAAAGAGAAATACCCAAGAACAGATTGCATCGGAAATTGGAGACATACATGAAGAAAATGAAGAGCTTTTGGGAAGAGCTGAAAAGGAAAGACAAGGACAGAGTTGGTTAGAAAATACTAATTAGCAGTCTATGCTCCACATGAGGTAAAAAGCATTAACTGATTAATTGATCGAGAAGATTAGTTTGAAAAGACTTTGGTTGCATCCATTAGAAATTGATTTATATACTTTATTCTAGTGAGATTATTGACCGCTTTTATGTTGCAAATATTAAATTTTATACATTTTCTAAATTATTATATAAATAGTCTGACATGGTCAAGTAAGAAAATTGTCATCTTTTGTTAACTCATTCCTGATTCCCCTATGAAATAATATCTTTATTAAAATAGAGACTCTTAAGTAAACAAACTATTCTGCATTGTACTATATTGTTTCTCAACGACGTTAAGAAAACAAATAGTTGGTATAGCATGGATACTGAAAGCCCTTGGTATGTTAAGTTACAATAAATATCCTTTTGAATATACATTTAAAATTTTGATTCTAAACACTGAACAATTAGAAGCTTATCAAAAATCTGAAAGACTGCTGAGTAAGTAGATGATAGAATTTTAGTATAATATCAAACAATTAGTATGTTTGAATAGAGGACGAAGTCTATCAGAGCTAGATGATATATTTAAGCAATACATTCCGAACAGTTTGATCATATCAATACTTGTTATGGCACTTATGCGAAACATAAAGATCACACTGAACAAATTATAAGGTAAGAAAACAAATGATACATGAAAAATAAATGTGAATCAATCTACTCTGTATAAAATATTAATATTACCAGGGTAGGTTTAGTCTAAGTACAAATTTTTTTTGAACACACAAGGGGTTGTCAAACTTTTAACAAACCTAAGTATATGCTCCAAACCACTCTAATGTAGTGACTTAAAGGCTGATTTAATATAGACTTTGTGGCTAGTCGCAATTAAGTGTTTTGCGATAAAGGATGATGGTTGTTTATCATGCATACTTGTTCTGTTATTAGAGTTCATTTGTCTCTAATGCCATTTAGGTATATTTTTGACTACTCTTGCATATAAACAATGATCAGTCCTTCTTATGTATGTGTATCCTCAAATACAAGTTTATTGAAAGATTAACTTGGATGTGAAACATTCCTGTAAATGGTGTTTGGTTTGTTAAAATCATAGACTTCAACTTTTCAAACGAAATGAAATTTGTTGCATAATGAGTTTTGATGTCAAGTGATTTAAACTCTCGTTTTCAATACAAGTTCGTTTGAATCGTCTATTGATCTTAAAGAGGAATAGACGAGTAGTTTTTAGGTTCAAGCTCTATAGTAGGTTTCATCATACTATTACTATTGTATTTTCGACAATTTATTAATATGAACTTCATAGTCTTATTTGAAATTGCGATTTTAGAATTACTTACTCAAACTTGAATAGGCTAATTTACCTAGAGATAAGGTTGACAATAAAATCTATTTCTACGAATTAATTCTCGAAAGTAGTTTTATGTGTAAAGGTGGACTCAACCCAGAGTTTTTGAACTCAGGATATTTGACTTCATATTTATTAATATTCATTAAATTCGTAAAAGAACTTCCTATAGAAATATCTTCAATGCCAGTGATAACAAATTAAATTGCTACTATCCGATGCATGCATAATTGACTATTTTGATCAAACTAGGCTTTATGTAGAATGAAATACAGTCATACCTGAAGTTTGAGTTTAGATATTACAAAAAACGCTGGATAAATTACGCTTACATTTTGTAAAAAAAATACGTATCTTTCAGGATTTATATGATTTATGAATAACTATTATCATAACTACGCAATAATAGTTAACGCTGAAATAAATCCTGATATTCAAAGGAAATAATAACTCAAATAAATGGCGATTCTCTCATCAATTACTAATTATAACTGGTTGATACAGAAAAATTATATAAATACTCTCTTGTTATTACACTAACCATTGGTCAAGAGTTTTTTAGTGGAGATGTTCAGAGAAAATTGTTCAAAAGCTTTAGTCTAGTCTTGGTAACTGGATAGTAGAGCACAGTTTAAAGAAAGTTCAAAGCATTATCTGTTGAATAACAACAAACTGATTTAAAGGTAACTTGCTTGACGCATAAGGTTAGAAATCATTTTCAAGTTATTGACATGCAGTATTGATAGACTTCAAAACACAATCTTTAATTGTCTAACTAAGGTAAGTGCCGTATGCTAAATTAAGTAAAAATACGTTTCAGCAAAGAGCTCTTTTGTTTATGATTACATCAAGTCAACAGGCTTAACAATGCTCAGATTATATGGCTTGACAAGAATAAATACACCTGGATTATCTCTCTGCCCAATTTTCAACAAATCTAGTTCTTCATCTTACCATATACCAAAATAGCCAATAGATCTCCGAAAACCGGTAAGAAATCGCAATTCCATTTACTTTCCACCTGACACGTTTGAATTCGAAGACAGAAGAAATAAAGTTAATCCTAAAGACAGATTTCGTTTGAAGCTGAATTATTCTTCATCAGTGTCCCATATTAAGAAACAATGTGAATTTATCTGAATTTATTTGAAAATACGCAAATGACGACATGATAAATAACAGAATATTGATAAGCTATGTGAAGGAATTACTACTACAATGCAAATTTAATATACAATTTACGCTCAACTATTATATTTACAAACGAAAAGAAGGCATAACCATAGGATCGCCTTTAGGTTTATAATTAGCAGATTGTTGCATGTCCAGTTTGAAAAACAATCAATTAAAAAGACATATCGAAGAATTCAATTTATACTAAAGGTATACAGATGGTGTTTTTATTCTTTTTGATGGCGTATCTAAGTTAACATTCTACATATCTTAAACAACTTTATCCTGCAAACACATTTCTGCTTGAAGTAGAAAACTGATTTAACCCGCACCACCCTACACTTTCTTGACGTAATAATGACAAGGAAAAACAGAAACTATGAGTGCCACTATTTTTATTAAAAGCGATTGGAATGGTTAGTTATCAAGTTTCTACAGCCGGGTTCACATCAATCGAGAAAAAAATTAAACAATATGTCTCTCCACACGAACAAAGAGAATTTTCAGTCCTGACATCATAAATGAAGGGCTAAGCATTGTAAGAAAGATGTTTATAGAAATGAATGTCCACTAAGGTTTGTTTATAAGTGCATTAAGCCCGAAATTTCAAAAATATGTGAAGACTCGCTAACAAAGAAAATATTGCAAATGATTATTGATTTCAACGATGACAAAGGTGAAGGAATCTTAAGGAGAATTATTTTGTAGTAACCTCAAAACTGTTGTTTTTTAGTCGTTTCTTGTTCAGCAACAATCTTAAAGACAAGATCTAGTATTTGACTTCTTTTATGCTCAGTTATCACTTTGCATGCTCTTGTAGAGCTCGATTATACATGTCGTTTGATGAAGATTCTATCCAGAGGAGTTCGGGAACATCATCCAGAATTGTTAAGGAGCTGTTCCAGTGGATCAATTAGAAGCTCAATTAATGAACATTTTGTTAAACCCGGGTTACTCGATGAAAACAGATTCTCTGTTTGTCATTTATAAAATCATCAAAAGCTTACCTAGAATATTAGTCTTTTATCTACTTTTGATTGCTGAAGTCCTGGTTATACACGTACCCGAGCTAGAATTGTGAAACTTAAAATGACTTTTCAACCTCAACCTATACCATGGTCTAAAACTCAACAAAAAAATTAAAAAAATCCCAAGGCACCGTTCCTACTTCTTTCTTCCTAGTTATTCACTTTTCATTCTAAACTATCTCATTTTACTTCTGGTCACATTTCATTACAGTTTTTAGGAAAAAATATCATCTTAACAGTATACTTAAGTTTTTTCTTTACACATTTAATAGTCGTTATTTAACTTCTATAACAGTTTGATAAATACTCAACTACATTCTCAGTTTCATGTAAATAATTATTTTTATTGTTACTATGTTCACCCACTTATTATCACTATCAAATATTATCAAATATTTATTTGGAATATATTTGAATCTCACCATCAACTTATCATAGACTGAAATTGATCAGTCCCTTTTACCAGATGTACATCCTGAGCTGATCACCCAAATATAGGGAAAGTTCACAAGTGTTGTTTGAGTGGGCTTATGACTGGCAAGCGGAATCTAGGCGCATCTAGCTGACGAAACCCAGATGGGACGAAAAAGCCCTTCCTGAATTCCGCTTTCTAGTCACAAATCAATTCACACAATTATTGACTTATTGTTATGAAACATATATTTATATAATCACGATTGTAGTGCCTTGAAAATGAATTTGATAAAAGGAGATGTTTTTTCCTGATGCATATTCTTATTTTAATGATACAATGAGTATTTTTCATTCGTTCAAAATGTTAAAGTCATTATTAATGTGCAACTGTGATGGTTTATTATTAACAGTTTTGTGACACTTTAAATTCATTTAATGGAGCTTCTAAATTTTTGTTTATATTTCACAACTTGTTTAAACAAAACACTTCATCTCTTAATGACTACAAATAAGCTAATTTAGATTGTTCTTACAATTTCAAAGTGTTTATTTGTTCTTGAAATTTAATGAATATTTAGATGTGATACTTAAATGTGTTTGAAGTGATTGTATCGTAAATGCTGTATGATATACTGGGCACCTACAAAAGTGTGATTATCTTCGATAGCGTCATAACAGTGTTGCATGAAGAAAATATTCATGATCTTGATATAAATAGAATATACTAGTACAATGCAGTTAACCAATGGAATTAACATTATTTCTTAAAATCTATACATCACCAGCTTTTGGAAATGATGATACAAGATGGGTGATAAATAAACAGTATTTATGTTGTTTATAGTCTCACTGATTGAAGTAGGAATGGAATGGAAGTTAACACTCTCATTAATTAAATAGAAGCATAGGCGAAAATTAATAATATTGTAATAATAATAATAATATGACAATTTACTACCGAAGCTATCATCCATTACTATAAGTATCCAGATGAATTTCATTGAAGTTTAATATCCAATTAAATACTCTCATTGATTGATTCACAGTATTTTTGTTTATCACAACCATTGACTAATTATATGGTTGAACTATTTCAGGATAAATCTTTCAGTTTAATTAGTTCTTGGTATGTAAGTCATGCTTCGTTGAAGTTTTGAAATAGTGTAGAGATAATAAAATGAGATGCATTATTCAAGAAGTAGTTTCAATTAAAACATAAAAGACAATTAAACTGAATTTCTCTGAAATCATAAAACACTGTAGAATAAGCTTCAATGAGAAAAAGTACAAGCTGGGAATTCCCATGTGTTGTCTAAATACTCCAATTGTATATAGTACTTATTTTGTTTTATGAATGTATGTGAAACAAGAACTTCACGATTATATGATATAAATTTTGGTAAATTATTTTTAGAACAAATTCTTATGTTGATCTCCTTATTCTTACTTTATTCTAGCGAAAATGAGAAAAATAAATCACAATCCATTTTCACCACCTGATGGTTATTGATTTTAGTGTTGAATTCCCCAAATGAGATGTTTAGGGACATAAATAAGATAATCGACTAGTCAGTTTTACTGCTATTTATAATTTGTACAAATTGTATTGTAAGACTGTTGCTAAAATATTCATGAAGCCAAGCTTCACAACTAGTCAGTGTTTAGGAATACCAAATATGGTTGAAAAATTCTTTTAGTTCTGTTTGTTTCCAGTTGTTTTACGCCGTCACTTCATAAAAAGCAACTTTCAATTTTAATAGTCTTTATTATTTAGTAACGCTTTCTTGGTTTCATTATGTGGTCTTATAAAGTAGTTACACAATTATTTTAATAAAACAACAAGCTCAAAGGTTAGTAAACAACTTACATGAAGCAGTTACAAATCAAGATTGACCTGAATTGGTATGAAAGTCCGAACCATGTTAGAATAATTTCAAATTAGTACTTTGACTGCAATTTTCTTATTGATTAGCCTGTATATGTATTATTTTCAATGTTCCCATTCTTATTCACTAGATTTTTAAAACCTTCAGAGTGCCTAAGTGCTACTAATTTACAACGTTTCAGCTAAACGATTAAAGCAATTCTTTAATAATAGGAATAATCAAGAATATTAATTTGACACCACCGATTACACTGATTAACAGAAAAATTGAAACATTGGACAGCTATTTCGTCGTAATATGGGACTCTGCAACAATGTGTAACGATAACTTACCAGGGAATTGAACCCGAGATATTTAAACTTTAAGACAGATTCATCGACGTAAGACCACTAAGCCGGAATCCAATGGCTGATATTTCTTGCTCAGTCACGATATGCTTACGCATTGTCAACCATTTCCATCGATGGATAACTGCCTTTTACCTGATATTATTGAACTCCACTGGTCACTTCTTTTTACCGGAACTCCAGGCAATTACATCCAGTAGTCAGTCACTAAACATCTGATGTTGTTCGCAATTGGGTATTGTGGAGGTTGTCAAACTTCAATTTAACATCTTCAATAAGTCTATCGGTTAAGCTTTTATCACGGAGCCAATAATGTTCTGGATTTAATTACTTGGTGGATCGTAGATATTCACTACTAAAAAATTTCGTACTAGGACAAAACAACTGTCCACTGCTTTCTGGTTTTCATCGGTTTAATAACTCAGACCAATTCGTGATATTAAATTAATGTTCGATAATCTCTACAACACCCAACGGAGAATATGTTTGGCTTTTTCTCATTAAGCCTGCATACAATGCTGTGACATAAAAGTTCGAAATAGGTTACTAATAAATAAATAAATTCACTATAATAGATAATGAACACCAGTATTGCTGATTGATGGTCTTATTAATCAGTCAAAATAATTATTGTCTAAAATGTGAAGATATACTGTTACTGTTTTTTTTTCGCTTAACAACAATTGCCGTTCTTTTCTGAGATTAGAAATATAATACACTAATATCATTCCTAAGGGTTAACTGGATGATTTGGAATAAACTGAGTACTGACTTAAATAGTGTATAATAAATAATACATTTGTAAAATTCCAACGGGTAGAAACTTTAAGCTTCTGACGTTTTGCAGATTCAGTTTATGTTTTCAGCGAATAAGTAATTGAATCAAATCAACATGAATTTAAATAATGCAGAGGAATGAATCAAATCAAACGTGAATCACTAAACTAACAATGAAGACCAATCTAATCAAGTCAATGTCAAGCATTTCAAGGGTACGATCGATATATGCATATTTGTGTAAAAAAGTTGGTGCGGAACAAGTGGATGATAAATTCTTGTAATATGAAAGGGTAGAGTTAATTTTTGAGTGCGATTATTGTATGTGATTGGAGCTATGTTAGATGTCTGATTCTTAGGGCCAATTGCCTAACTTGGATAAATCACAATGCAAGCTTAGTAGACCCGATGTTAGTTGTATAAATTCGGTCATCAGCTGAGGGAAGGGATCTTGGAACTAGAGGTGAACGGTCAACAAGGTAGAAAACAGAACAAAACAACCATAAGCAAAAGCTCAGTAAGATTATTTAGAATTATTTACTTGCGAAATCTAAGTTGGCACTCGAGTGCGTTGTGTAAGTTTTACAATAAAGCCGCTTCTACTCAGTGCATCTGGGTTTACCAATATATGAAAAAAGCTTCAGTCACTTGTCCTTCTTTGTAGTCGGAGAAGGATTTTGAATCATTAGATGTCTTTAATATCGATTTTATTGCTGCTTAAAATGGCACGTACTGCATATACTGATTTTATTTGTAGTTTTTGATGATCTACAGAATCATTAGATGGCTGTTTTGTGTAATTTAAGTGATCCTTAGCTTTAGATACATTTTTGTGTGGAGGTGAAAGAAATCTTTTCTTTAACTCTGACTAATGGATCGCAAAGTTTATTCATCGTTTTTTAGGAAACTCTCATACTGAGTAATTTGAAAACTTGCTGTTGTTCTTCGGTCGTCCTGTGATGGTAAGTTAGAACCACTACACCAATTCAAAAAGTATCAATTGGATTTCTACTTGTCAGAGAACTAAAACAATTTTAGATATAAATAATAATGTAAATAAGGAAACTGTAAATTTTCAATATGTTTGTCATACTTATCATTTATTTTTCTTCGTCATTACTCAATATAGTAATTCTAGTTGATCTTTTTAAATAGACTTAGAGCGAGAGAAACTTTGCACTGAAAGGATTTGTGGAATGAATTCCAATATACCGAATAGAATGTGATGATATGAGGTGAATAGTGAGCCTGATGGTTTCATAGGAATTCATTGTAACCGAAAAATTTAAAAATTGTAGTTCATTTTGAGCATTTTTAATTTTGAAGCTAAATTGGTTTTGTGTTAAGAACTTATTGATCTGTTTTGGAAAAGTCTTTATGAAAGTTCTTTTTATAATTACAGTCCTATCCTCTACATATCTAATCTAAATACATGATCTAAATGCACTGGCGAAAATGCATAATTCTATGTGTAACATGGAAAGTGTAACCTAAAACAGGGACACTGCGAGAAGGATCTCACCGTTCATTAGCTGAGGTAAGGTTCGTTTGGATGTAAATAATGTAAAATTTAATCCACTGATTAATAAGTAATCAGTTTTAACAAATATCATTTTCAGCGACCAACTTTGACAACAGAAAGTTAAAAATAAATATTCCCATGAAACTGATCTAGAAATATTTTTCATACTTGAAATTCAAATCAACTATTCAAATTTCTATTATTTTACAATAAATGATTTGTTTTATCATAATAATTACATGATGTATGTATGACCTTTACGAAGTTCAATATTTACAACAACATATAATTTTATCCAAAAATCAATGATAAGAATTTTTATACAAGGGTTATTCTTGTGATTTAATATTTCGTTGATTTCAAAGCTGAAAAAAATTTCAACATTTCATTATTTTAATCAAAATAAGCTTGTATCTTCCCGTTGATTTATAATGGACTGAAACTGGTCAGCTTCTGTTGCCATATGTGCGGATCGCCTCAATATAGCCATAGTACACAAGTAATACTTTAGTTGGATTGTGACTGACATGTAGAATCCAGGACTTGTGTACTATAACTATATCGAGGCAATCCGTTCAGGATGCTCATATGGCAACAGAGACTGATTAGTTTCATTCCATTACAAATCAACGGGAAGATTAATCTTATTCTAGTTACATATGTACCTGTCGCACATGTGTGACTGTCTGGACACAGTAGCCTAGTGGTGAACGCGGAGGCATTTGGCACGAAGCTGACTGGGTTTGGAATCCCATTGGGAACATCAATATTGGGATGCAGATACATCCAGCCGATGAGTCCTAAATAGGACAAAATACGCGTCATGTATTACACTTCATTATTTTGTTTATTAATTACTATTCATTAATGTATAAGTTTATTGGATAAATATAGATATGCATTTAAAACAATTCAATGTCCAAATGTCATTATGTTGTGATATAATGTGTTATCACAAAATTATAATAAATATTAATTGTAAGACGTAGATGAGTAGTTCGTAAAGTTGTCAATTTAGTTGATATGATCTGCATATACAGAAATGAATGGATTACCTACTTGATACAATATTATATTAGTACAGTAATGCATGTTCCTCACAGAAACATTCATATAAGTCGAACTTTATCAAATCATATTCAAATCACAACATAATATCAATTTCAAATTACGAATTGATCTGAAGTAGACAACGACTGACTACATTTCTAAAGCGTTTTATGCTTAGATGAAACAGCTGTTCAGTGCTTGCTGGTTGTCAATGGTTGTTGGAATTAGGCAAATTTGTAATACTAAATTAACATTTAACAATTTCTACAACACCCACTTACAATGCCATTATGATACATTGTTTTAACAAACAACATTCCTTTCGGATATATAACAAGACAGATTAATCAATTAAATAGGTTTAGTTGATTGAACTTGTCACAGAACTAATGTTGGTAGGGTAACAATGATAACCAAGGAGCATTTGACAGCTGCTTTTTACTAATATGAAACATTTTAACGATGCACATTCTCAGTTTTGATATGGAACTTCAACCCATGAACTTCAAGTTGTTGAATGCCTAATTCAATCTATAACAAATCCAATCAACTAAACTAGATAGTGATATCCACAAAACCACCTCAGTTTGTTAAATAAATATTAACTCATACTAATTATTAAATTCAGAATTACATCAAATGCTCCATCATTTTATACGTTTGTCAGCGAAAATTGTGTGCTACATCAGAAAGTGAACTACTGAACGCTTAAATTCATATGTAAGAAAGTTTATTATCCTTTTATTTTAAAAGTTTTTGAATATTCTACTTTGTCTGGAAATTTGTGTAATCTAATTATTAGTACCTATTAAAAATGCATAGATCAAAAATCACTTATTGACTGTAATATTAAAATTTACACCAATTGATTAGTTAATGCCTGTTACTCCACGTGGAGTATAGGCCACCGACCAAAATTCTCTAACCAATCCCTATCTTCAAATCTCCTTACCAGTCCTTCCCCAGTACTGTTCACTAATTCATATCTTATTCCAATTCTTGACGCAATGTGTTCTTTGATCTTCATCTTTTTCTCCAAACCTGAGAATTTCAACTTAATGCTTGTCTCGTGACGCTGTCTGCAAATGTCCTCAATGTATGTTCTTTCCGCCTCCAAATCTTCTTCTTAATGTCCTCAGCTGGATTTTGTCAGGCTTGTTGTTTGCCAAAAAAGATTGTTGCTGATGACGTCTAGCAAACAGATCTGAAATATCTTAAACAACCAGCTGTTTATAAATACTTATGTATTTTGAAGAATGGATTTCATAGTTCTCTTAGTTTTAGCTGCATGCGATAAAATTATCTTGATGTTAATATTGAAAATTTTGACTTCGATAACACTAACATTTATTAAGTAATTACTTGGTCAGGCTTATATAAGGGAAAAACTATGATGTAACATTGCCTTAATTAAATTATTCTGATTTAAAAAACATCTACAGATGTATCCTCATATGACTCTCTTCTAGGTCTAAAGGTTTTTTTGGTTGTATGAAAGAAAACCTGACCAGCTTTGTATCAGTTTTAACAATTATTATCAGTACAAATGTTAATATTTCACACTTACGCATTACCTTAATACATTCCCTAAAACCTGCACGGTTATTTTTCATCTCCCTTGGTTATTACCCTACATTAACAAGTTAGAACAGTACGTTTTTTTCATCACATATTATTGTTGACAGGGTACTACATATCACAAATCGATGTAGGTATGAAATTTTATCATTGGATGTGAGTCCAGTCGGTGCAGAGGGTTGAGTGTTTGCCAAATTAAAGCCTCTAGGGGGGAATTTAGGGTGCGCAGTCCTGAGGGACTCCTACACTAGGGACAAAACAGCTGTTTAATGCTCCCTGGATTTTAATGGTACCTTGGAAATGTCAGTCTAACGAATCGGATCAACTAAACTTAACACCAATCTACACAAATTATCTCAATTTTACTACTTTGTTGGTTGATATTTTCTTAACTATTTTTCACCTTAAATCGAATTTGATTGAAAATATTTCATTTTACTAAAATAGTTCAGCTAATTATTTCTTCGTCATTCATTGACAACAATATTAATTTCACCATGAACAAATATTGTGCAGGTTAATTTTTTTGGTTAAAGATTCTTCACCTCCCTCCATATCACAGCCATAGAATTTACATCTTAATTCGGATAGTGGTTGATAAGTGGAATCCAAGCCACGCGTTTTGTTCAATTTGAAACTAGTCAGCCAAATGTTGATAGTCATACTGGGATTGGAACTCATTCCCCACTCCTTACTTCCTCTCCATCACACCATAGACTTTACATGTTTTACAGTGAACATGATAACTGCAATTCAAAATCTATTGATTTATATGCTCAAAATTTTATTAATTTGTAATCATTGAATTCCATATAGAAGTAAAAAAGATTCTTAACATTTTTTAAATTAAAAATAAAATTTTTCTCAAATAAAACAGAATGAAAAGAAAACTAATTTTTATAATGTTTTATACATTTTTTTTATTTTGTATTAAATTATATAATCAAATGATGCTTATTTATTATTATCATCTAGTTTTAGGATACCAATAATGAGTTGTATGTAACATTCAATCATATGATACAAACAATTTCATAAACATTTTGTTTTATGTACTATTTACTTTACTTAACAATAAAATTAATTTTTATTCATTTAAATAGAAAATATGATAAATAAGTAGTATTTACTTTGATTTTGAATTATGAATTGAAATAAACATGTAGACATGTTTGCGGTTCTTTTATTGTTGTTTTAACAAAACTCTATTGGAATGAATGATGTAGATAATTTAAATGGTAAATAAATCACTCTATAAATTAGTTTCTGTTTGTTTTATTCTCATCAAATATAATTCATTACTGATAGTTTATGCATTTATTCTTTCTATGAATGTCTATAGTATTACATTATAACAATTATAAGAAGTAATAGACAATGAAATTAATTTTTAAACAATTTTTTGTGTGTTATATTGAAATTAGATAATTGTTAAGTATGATTACTTCGTTAAAGGAGCTCGAACTAGACAGTTTGAAAAATAACTTGTTTTATTCATTGAATTGTTAATTCCTTAAAGTTTGTCGAACAAAATTTATTTTTTTGTTTTGATCCTTTTTTCATAGTTACTGCTTATTTATTGTCAAGCGACTAATCATTAAATAATGTAAACAGCTTAGCCTGTAATCGTTAATGAGATTCTAATAGGAATCACATAGAAAAACGTTTAATTGTCAAAATTATCACACAAAATAGTGAATAACTCCTGGTTTGAGTACAGTATACGAATGGGCAAATACTGTAATTCAAATGCTTGTACACAGTTTACGATGAGGCTATTCATCATTTTGATTTATTAACTATATTGAAGTCAATAAAAATACAATATTTATTACCAAATAGTTTGTGAAGAAAAAATCAATTTATTATAGAGGATATACATATTTTACATAGTATACAAATGAATCATAATTTTAAAGTTATGTTGCCTCTGTTAAGCCATAGAGACAAAGATAAAGTAGTTCATTTCTGTGACTGAAAAGCTTTGAGTACATTTTTTAATGAATTTGAAATGAATTCTAATTATGATATGTATCTCTCACAGTAAATCATTTACTAACAGGTAAACATTTATCTATAGATGGATGGACACTACAGTGGTTCCAACCATATATATATATATATATAACTATTCATGAATACTATTCTCTATACCAATCGGGTTATAACCCTAACTATAATTTCTAATCTTACAATAAATTCAGAACTCTAAATACTAATTTCATAATTACATCTTCACTTTATCCAAAATTTTAGTTTTAACTAAGAAATCTAAGTCATATTGTTAATATTAATCCATACAATGAATGCTGTTTCCAGCCTTAGATGCCAATCGTTACTCCAACTTAAGTTCAGTATTTCTATAGTATTTGAAATTATTGAGCTGACATTAGGCAGAACTTAATGTGATTTCGGTCAAAATGTTGGGTAAAATGCAGTAACACGAGAAACCTTAAGCTGTGTTACAAAAACTGCAATTTTCATACATCTTCCCGAATGTTTTATATACTATTTTTTCAACCTTATACGATTTGCCACGAATCTTTGACCTATTGAGTTAGTCGTAGCTTCAGTATAATTAGGATAAAACGGTGAACTACCTGTGTCAGTTCTGGCTATAGGAGTCTCATAATGGATACAACTTCTTTTCAATATGTCGACGTATAATGCTGTAACTACGCATTGAGATGGTGAGTTCTACAAGTAAACTATTCTTATCCTGAAACTTGGCACAAAATCATATTCCTAACACCAAAACTAATGCTTCTAATCTTTAACCTAAATTCTAATCCTAGCTGTAATATATTTTCTATGCTATGCACTTTAATTAAAATTCATGGCGATCCTGATGCCAACACTACATCACAAATTCCTCGGTTCGAAAATGTACTGCATCGTTTAAGTAACGCATTGGCACCTTTGTATTTAATACTCTAGCCAACAGCTTCATACATTTTTCGTAAATCCCTTTGTAATATTCTTTGTAGATTAGGAAAATAATGGTGAATAATTAAAAACATTTTTGTTTAGATTATTAATTTATATTTTGTCGTTTTCCTTTTTTTTCCCTGATAGAAATGTACCAATAGTTAATCGACAGGACAGTATCAGGACAGTATCCCTTTTAACAAATATCAATTGTACCAATGTTTTCTTTCATGAAGACATAACACTGAAATAATAAACTGTTAATATTATAATTTCATCTAAATAACCCAAAGAATATAAAATGAAAAAAGTTGCTAATTTGTTTGACTCGAAGTTTTTGTTTCAGTTTCATAGTATGCTCTATAGTGTTCATTCTTTAAGTAAACTACTTTCTTCACATCATTACAATTTTTAAAATGAAATTTGATTCATAGTTCTGAAACTTTCATAATGATTGATACGTTTTGCATTTTCTTTAATTCGTTATTCTCTCCAGATATAACGTTGTAAATGATGTTAAGTAGATTGTAAGTTAACTTTTTTAACATGACGATAGCATGGTCGCCTTTATTTTTACTTATTATTGTTATCATTGTCGTTGCTAGTATTATTATCCTAAACGTTATCTGTACCTCGAATTATTGGCTATCATTTACACATCTCTTTAACTTTAATTTGATGACACTCACTGTTTGCTCTAAAGACCATATAACAATCATCCACTCCCATTGATTATTAATTACGCTTTTGTATTTCATTATTATGTTGCTGAATTCTACACTGAAAGTAATTAATTGTTAACCAACCATACAGTTATTTCTTTATAAGATGCATTTATGCACGTCTATATGATTGTGTAGCAATGAAGGATAACATGACCAGCTGTCACTAAGTGTTCGATAACAGAGCTATTGCTCCATCCCCGTATCCTTTAATGTTTAGAAGATAGTACAGACGAAGAAATAACAAAATGATGGCAGTATTGCAGAATAATGGATATACGGTCTAGTTCATCAAATGTACATAACTGAACCGAAAAGACAGAGCAAACCCTGACACTGTCAATAAGAAAGCACTTTATCTACAACTGCATCCCTAGAAACTCCTCATTCCCGAACAATCAACATCGTCGAAAAAATAAATATAATCCTCTTCTAGTGACACTAATAATAGAGCATTCATGATAACGTGTAATCTTTTTAACATTAACTAAGTTATAATCGTAGAAATACCGTTTGAAATCTTGAGAAGTCTGATAATATTATCTGAAATCGAATGATACATGTGTTCACTTTACATTCTAAAATGAATTAGTATGATATGCTCTACATGAGAGTGATGAAGAGTCTTTGTATGGAAACTTCTTCATAGATAACTTATTTGGTGGGAAAATGCATAAACCTTGAAATGGTTGTAAAGTTTTATGTACACTAATGTATGTTTTTGTTAGGGATTCCTAATCCCCAAAGATACAATCATTGATTTAATTCAATGAAACAAGTTGTATTGATTTTTTGTAAGCTTTATTTGTAAACTTTCATCACATTAATTGATTTCAATGTGAGTTCAACTCCTGAGTACAGTTAATAGTATTTCATTGTATTAATTAAATGATGATAATTTCACTTGATGAATACTCACTGTAAATTAACTGATATAAAAATTGATATATTTATGTACACGTGTTACATCATCAGGATGAATAAAAGATGCAGGTAAAGTTCATAGAACTAAGTAGTACATACTGCAGTTAGGGAAAATTAGTGACCAACGATTCATGAGTAAGTAAGCAGGTCAATAAATTATAGAGTCCAAAACTTTAACTGATTGTGACAGAAAGCTAGAGACAAATGAATAGTAAGTTGATATCATTTAGCTTCTAAATTAGACTGTGAATTCAACAGAATTTACAGATGATGTGAACGAAATAAGTGAAACGTTTTACATTAAGAAATTGAATAGTATAATAGAATAATGGTAACATTACCATGGAATTGATGAATTAACAACTAATTCTTTTTGAATTCAGAGGTCTTCTTTTAGAAGATTGGTAGCTATGGATTAGGCAAATTTTAAAAGGGTTCAGCTTAGTTGTTTATAAATTACTGTGAAGGACTCTAAAGTATTATTCAAGTGTCCTGTATCAAACCGATACTTTGGAATGTCACCGCTAAGTACTTTCCAACCGTTAAATTGAGAATTCTTCGTAGTCGAATATAGGCCCACATTTAAGTTCTGCTGGTGCAACAACTTTGACAAATGCATACAAATTTATAAAGTTTGCAGTAACGTGAAAGGGGTACTTATTACTTTTTGTGATGATGAATATATTGTTTTGTATATGGCAACTAGTTTAATTGCGTGTTATTTTCAGTTGTTGGTTTATCGTCACAGAAATTTCACAACCTTTAAATCAAAATTGGAGGATAGTAGGTTTCTTGTCAACTGTATATTATTTTGCTTTTACCTCCATAGTCTCACCATATTTTTCGATAAACTTGTGTACATATCCAATATTTCTTAAAGCTTAATTGCCAGTTATTAACTCAACTACTAGTCCATCAGCACAACACGTCTTTAAATTTCTGTCTTGATATTTTAACCAATGCCTTCTTGTAGTTGATTGAACGAAAGGTGTTAAAGTTTAAGCAAGTTTCATTCCATGTATCCTTTTGATTAACCGATCGTTTAATCATTCCATCCTCCCTTAGGTACACGGAAACATTAAGAATGTGGAGTCTATTATTATTTTCATGTTCTGTAGAAAAATGGATACATTTCAGGGTTATATTGAAAATTTTCAGCGGGTAGTTTCTATGTTGTTGATTCTTGCATACGATAAAAGCATCATCAACGTGTATCGGGTAACTTGTCATTTCCCCATATGTTCCCATAAGTTCAGTGCTTTCAAGGTTTTCCATGATAATGTTACTCATGTATTTACTTTTGTATGATTTCACTTTGCAGGTATGGTAAACTTCTGTTTTGTAACTTGATTTTAAAATATCACAGGATGTTTGTTGCAGGTGATGAGAAGCGAACGAATCGAAATGAATTCACGTTATTCTGTTCAATTGTTTATTCTTATCCTCTTCAAGTTTATTAAAGCAACCAAATATATGAAATTATCATTTATTTGCTCACTTTATTCTCAAAGCTCCCAAATTGTTGATAACTACTATAAAAGTTGGCTTTTATATTGACATTAAAAAGTACTATCAGTTCCAAGAAAATTAATTATTTTCAATGTAGCATAACTTTTACAAACTAAGTTATGCGTTTAGGTTTCAAGGAAAATTTTGTTGCCTAATCTTACATAAAGTATTTTGTTAAAAATTATAGTAAGCAAGATCTTTAAATACAACACAGAGAGCACAGATCGAATCCCATTTTGGGCTCTTCTACTATTCACGCATACTATTATGTATTCATATTGGAACAGAAATAATTTATATTCTTCACTAGTCACTTGTTGAATTCAGTAGATATCTTCATTATATCTACATCATATATATCTTTCAAAAATAAAATTCTAAGCTCATTTGTCATCAGTGTTACTTTCTGTATGTAATTTTAACATTCACTTTGGAAAAATTTGGTTTTCTAATCCTATGTTTTGCATAACTAGTACAATGAATTATGATTTATTATCACATCATTGAGACTGAAACATTCAAATGACAGAATCCAATAAAACTACATAGAATGTAATAATAATGACTTTCAAATTTAAATGACCTAATTTTAATTGTCAGATATAATTGTTCATTAGTTAACAACTTGTTTGCGAAATGGAAATCTAAACGAAAACAATATTTCCTATAATAATAAATGTATTCCTTTTTTGTTGTTTTAGTACGTTACACACTGATTTCTGTTAGATACCATTATGAAACAGAGATCACTATTTTGCTAGTTAACCCTATTAAAGGATTGCAAAGCAATGGGAACTCAGAGCCATACTGGATACAGAACCTAGGACCATCATCTATGGCATCAAACACTTAACAATCATAACCACTGGGCGTTAAGCTGAAGAATTTTTACTTTAATTAATTTGTAATGCAGTTTGACAACTGCTTGACTCTCCTGATGATAACTGTCTTATTTACGACGCACATGAACTCTGCCAGTCATGACTTTTCAACAGAATACATGTAATATCATAAAATTATTTGCTAGTGAGCTCATTATTAACGTTGGGTTTAAGTGAGGCTTTTTTTACAACTGATGGTAAAGTTAATATCTACAACTGAGTAATAGCTCTTAAAGAGAGCTATATTAATCTAATAGAACTTTTAATCTAATAGAATTTAAGCTAGTCAGATTAGAATACATCATACAACTACAATACTACTTATTAAAATCTGCTTTAAATATTTCAATACTACTAGTACCATGCATTTGAAAATATGTGGTTTTACAATAATGAGATTTACTTACATAGTGATTGAATAACATTCCTATCGCACTTTTTAATGTAAAGATACTTTACGTAGATCAAATAAACGAAATATGATAAGTAGAACTATGAAAGGAAAATGGAAATGTCATAAACAAAAGAAAATTGAGTACCTCATCCTTATCATTAAAGATGTAGGAGAGATTACCGAAGATGATTCAAAGTGTTGATAGTTTGTTTTGGAGAACAAGCATGAGGCATAAAGCTCCTTTTGATAGCTCATGATAATCTGATAGTTACTTTTAGATGTATCTTATGATCGACTCCAGCTATAAACACTGCTTTAATGAAAAGTATTTATTAAATACCTTTCACAACTAACCCAACTTTCACATCGGATTATAAGCTTTAACAGAAATCTGTTTAATCATATTCTTTTCAAATCCACATTATGTAACTCTTTTAATGTAAGTATCAGGTGGATAAGTAGTGAATATTAGCAACCAATGAAATCGACATTTCAATAGAACTGGTCTTTTAATTTATCCCATCTTGATAAAATAATATTCTTTATCTTTTGACCGGGAAGATGTAATTTCGTTGCATATAGCAGGATTCTATATAAAGGTAACATCATTATTTATTACAATTCTAACGAGTAGACCTAATTAAAAATAAATACGATTTGACAACTACCAACCAATCAAGTTTTATAAAAGTCATCAAAAGTAAACTTATTTTAGTCTACCTAAAAAAACTATTTACTACCCGAACGGAAACATTTTAATGGCATTTGAATCATGATTAGTATTCGTTTATGTAGCATTTTAGCTAACTGCTGTTTCCATAGCCACCTGATTTTAGACGGACCACACAAAGAATTGTCAATAAATCCCAACATGAAAATCAATTAATGCTTTCTCCCAAAATTAGAAATCAAACATCCGATATACACACGATATCATATTTATTCCTAAAATGTAACCGCTAACTTGTTATGCAACTAAAATGAAAGGAAAATATCTGTCATTGTGAAACAATTGAAACTACAATTTTAAAGATGATATTATCTACAGTAGGGATCAAATAATAGACATTTCAGGTTTTAAGTAAGTTTTAGCCTTTTAAAAATCTACTCAACGCTGTTAGTAAGAAATATAAAACTATAAAACTTCACAGTCAATGCAATCAGTAATACTAAAATTGTCACACGTACTTAGTTTTAAAGGTAATTCATAAATTTCTAATGAGAAACTGTAAACAGTAGAGTTCAACTAATTTGACCATGATTAAAGTGAAAATAGGTGACGTTTAAGAAATATTGCAAATAGAGTGTATCTCTAAATGTAAACCATTTAGGTGTCAAATCAACAGTCTGAAAGTATATTATACTCTGAGAGAATTTGAATTCTTTGAATCACACCTTTGAGAGGTTATAGATTAGTAATTTTTGTACTACAACACGATATCTATCCACTTCATTTAGTCCATCAATGTTTGGCATACTGATGTCTATATATGTCACAAAAATACACAGCTTAAAAAAAGTTATCAGTAAAAAGTCACTGCTAAGGGTTTTATCCAAAACTAATAATTATATTCGTGAATCAACTTTGATACTCTGCAAGTGGCTTGACAATTTGTCATCCGCTTTATTTTATATCTATCTCTTATTATTCAATGATTACCATATTTTATTTTCATGTTCTTTTATCTAATTGACCTTGATTAGTATCCATATATACATATATATTAATGCATTGACAAGAATGTATGTGTAATCGATTCGATCGAAGTGTTTGAAGTCTACATGTATCATATTTCTAAGGTAAACTCCGCTTTCATATTTCATTAGGGAAGTTTATAAAAGAGACTAAACTTTTGGTATTGCTTAGTAATTATCATGAATTATAGAATGATACGAATTCATTAAGGAATATTAAAGTGAAACGAGAACAAATTGAACTTTGTATAACATTACGAGTTTGATAATAATAACAATACAATGATATATTAATAATAATATTTGAATAGGATAAAATTCAATGATGGAAATGCTAATGATCAAGTTAAATGTTCACTAGTAAGATTAGGTCATCCTTTAATTTATTAGGAACACTATCCTAGTGTCTCTTTATAGTTTCCTTCCATAACAATAGTGTTGGACGTCTCGAAAATTCTAAAATGGACATATTCTAGATGAGGTATGAAATTATCTTTTACGATAATTAGTGTGATCTGACATAACTAATGTGTATTCACCTATTCCATTTGTACCTCCACTATTCTGGTCTATCGTATTCAAATATTAGAGTCATCATTGTCTAAATATAGTTGTATTATTATTGTCATAATTTCTTAATTGAAGACATCTATAGAAATTTACTTTAATTGAAACTGGTAGTTTATGTAGTTCATTTTGAAACTACAGAGTGCTAGATGGTTATTGCGTCATAGTATTCACTGATTGTTACGGTGTATTAGTAAAAAATTAGTATATACTAACCACTGGATTCTAGTTTATTAGTTTTGTGGTTGGGAGCCTTCTGTGCGGCAGCGTGATTTTGTGTCTGATCCTAAAAACAGATGCCAGTATAAGCTTATAAGTAATTACAAACCACTGGAAAACAACTTTGATTTCTTGTTGGATACTTCAACAAATATTCCAATTCAGACCAGTTTATAAAGAGTACAGTTTATGAAAACCTTGATCTTGTTTTTTGTTACAGATAGAAAACACTATAATTTTCTTAAACACACTTATTCCTATCATTATTGAAGTTTTGTAGTGTGACTATACTGTTCATCGTTTTAAAACGGATTGACTTCATTCACAGATTATTAATTTTAAGTTAATTCCATAAATTGCAGAAATAGGATACATACCTACTGTCATTTAATCAGAGTTTTTCAATACGAAATTACAGTTATTTAAATTGTATTATTCACTTATCCATCAATGAGAAAGGGAAGAGTGTGACATTGCCATTTTTCATTAGCCTATGATACATATAAGTATAATATCAAGTTCCAGTTAACTATACACTTCCTATTACGGTAAACATGTAACAAGGTAATCAAATAGAGGAATTTACACCACGAACGCTTTTGAATTTGGCTGACTAATGGTAGCAGATTTGAATCGGTTATCTCGTATATACTAATCTTTTGCCTTTTATATTACATGTAGAACATAGTGGACTATCCAAGTGTTGGTTGAAGGTAGTCAAGGAGTTATACAGGGATATTATATCTTAGAGTCAATACCAAACAATATTTAAGCTTCGGGTTTATTAAAATCTGCAACCTATGTCCAAACAATAAAATAAGAGCAATGAAAGACTAAAAGAAGTTTACTTCTCGAACATTTAGTTTATATTTATAAATAATGTACAAAGTTCATGCCAAATTATCCCTAGTCTCTGAACGTAGACTCATACAAACAACATTATCCGCATTAATAAACCAAACCTTTACATTTAAAAAATTTACACGTCCTCTTTCTGTTTACTCGCCATCTAGGTAACTTTGAACGCCTGTATCTATCTCTTAATCATCATTCTAATTATACTGCATAACCACTTCTTATAATCGTATGATTGTCCCAAACTTACTTTTCATTCTTTTTTTATTATGTCATCGATTTAGTTAATGAACTGATGTCCAAATCTGATTTCATATATTTCAACTCATTAGTATTATATAATCATTATAAATAATTAATTCGATCTTACAATTTACAGACAATTACGTTACCCAGTGTTTTTGAAAGTTCTACCATTATGTAGTCAATTTTCATTGTCAACCAACTTTGTATTCCATTTTCCAGTACTTACTATTACTATTATTAATACCATTTTTATTTCCACTCACCACCACTCCCTAATGTTGATTTGTACACAAACGTAAAAATATACGTTGATGTGGAAGCTTGACAAGGAACTAACGAAAAGCAATATATCATCGCTCATTTCTTTGTTGTTAATATAATAATATTTTGAGCGTAGCCACGTCTAGTCTTGGCACAATTTAATCTCATTAATATATTCAAAGAACTCTGAGACAGTTTAGTTGGAAATATATACGATAAAGCAAAACAGCCAACAATTTTGAACATAATGTTGCATATAAGTAGAGTGCGATATTGTAAATCATTAACTTAGGTAGACCAATAATTGACTTTATATTAGTTGATTTGGTAGGGTACTACTGGAAAACACGTAGCCTCGACAGCTGTTTCGTCCTAGTATGAAACTCCTCCGTGGCAGTGCCCAACCTAGATTGCCGAACGCCTACCATTGTGCATCAATAACATGGCATCCAACCATAGAATTTCTATTTCCCACAATTAGCAGCTGATAAAAACCGAACGAAATGAACTCATCCTATTCTGCTCAATTGTTTATTCTTGTTCTATTCAAGTTTGCTAAGTGAACTAAATGTATGAATTTTATTTATCAGTAACAGAACTTAGAAAAAATTTTGTTATTGATAATTAACATAATATAGCGATTATATTACTAAAAACAATGAGGAGTGTACATAGACATGATCAAATAAACTTGGCAAACAAAAATAAGTGTAAACAAAAGCAACCTACAGAAAAATACATTAAATAGAATTAAACAAGAAATAATTTTCTCCAGATGAATAGATAAATTCTGGTAAATAAAAGATAAAATATACCGAAATAATGCATGCTTCGTTAACTTGCACATACACGACATTATCATTACTTGATAGTGAACAACTTATAATATATATTGAAATTATGTATTCAACACACAAACATTGAGATATTAAGGATATTATGAGCTTATAATGATGAGATTAGTAACTAGTAATTTTCTAAGAAGAAAATTAGAAATACTAATCAATACCAATCAAAACTGACAGTCAACTATTTTCACAACACCTAATTATAACCAATATCAACTCATTAGTGACTAACTCCATGCGATAATTCCTGAAGTTCTCGCGTGAAGACTTGACAGGTAAAGTTCAACTGTGTCGTGTGTGAAACAGTCACTGATCGATGGTATGAATAATGTCTCACAAACACATTACAGATTGACTGTATTAGAAATATTAACTGTTAGGGGTCTAGTGGTAAATCGTTCGCCGCATAGTCAAAAGATCCAGGGTTCGATCTTTGATGGGGGCATGGGTGCGCATTTCTGAAGAACCCGATACTAGAACGAAATAGCCATCTAATACTTTAAGGTGATCAGTGGTTGTCTATCTCAGAATAATTCGCGATATCATAATTGATAGTCAACTATTTCCACAACCCCCAATAATAATACCAATTCTATTCATTAATTTTAAATTATTTATGAAAAACTACTGATAACTTTATTAGGATTATGTTCATTTTGATATAATTTGATTATGTTAGAAAACCAATTTCAGTATTATACGATAATTTGGCTTTGAAATAAAATTTACCCCTAACAGTTTCCTTCGTTTATTATTCGTAAAATACGTAAATAAAACCTACATGTAGGATTAAATCATAGTGGAAACATTTATAAGTTAAGAAATTACAAAAAAGAATAATGATTAACTAATGAAAAATTCTTTTTGTTTAGATAGAAAAATGGAAATAAAACGAGAAAAGACTCTCCACTATTCAGTTTCTTTTTCTTCCTCATGGATCAACTTGAATATGATGGATATATATATATATATATTCAGCAGAAATAGTTGAATTTGATTTTATGAATTGACCTGAGTTAAAAAAATTTTAGAAACTCGATAACCTTTTAAAAATTGTTATACTGCATTATTGAACTCTTTAAGAATACACATTTATGATCCAACAACAGGATAGTGTTGTGTCGCTAGGATTTTTGAGGGTTTCGTGAGCGAACGCTATTACCGATACTTGTACCTCGGACGTATACCGCGACTTGTTCCCTTCCCAGCCAGCAGCTATTACAAAAGACTAAGCTTGTAGGAAGATTGTATTGTGGAGCAAAAGTGAGACGAGAGAATAGTCAACCAGCAAACCAGTGAATTCGCATTTTCAAATACATCGATTTTTTATATTAATCAATTTACAATGATTATTCATTAAGTGAAATCAATAACATTTAATTAATACAATCAAATACTGTCAACTGTATTTTTAGGGATGATGAATCCCTAACAGATAGAATCTAGAAACTTAGAACGAAATACATGTCCATATCTCTTAATTCCTGATGGTAATCTAACTCATATCATTTTGTGATGCCAAATTCTGTGTAAATTAACGTAAAGCTATAATGAAAAATCAGTTGACAATAAACATATCTTCATTCTACTAGTCTCACTGAAGATTAATAAAGCATTAAAAATTTCGTTACAAAGGTCTACCTACTTAGTAATGTTATTTAAAATATGCAAATTTATTAATACAGAATATTAATATTAAACACCTCATCGCCACTGATCACCAGATTAGAAAAGAAGGATTTTTCAATGTAATGTATAGTGGACAGAAACATTCCTAAAGTGATATGTATTCAACTATTATGTATTGCTGAAGTAGTCGCTACAAACATAGAGAAGCTAAAACGATTTACACAAAAGGGATTTTTCATTCACTTAATTTACATGAACTTAGCTAGTAAGTTTCGCATATAATATGATCATATATTTGTTATTCTTAAGCTCTTCAAGTCCTACCATTTAATCTAACAGATTTTCATAATTATCTTTCACTTCTTCAACATTATTTACTCGAATCGATTTAATCTTGTTTCCCTGTCCTTCTGAACTTGGTTATTTTCATAATTCGGTTTATCACGCTGATTACGTGTAATTTAACAAACTTTATCTTATCAGTTAACTCAACTTAATTGCATATTTTTGATTTAGTTTCCATGACATTATCTTTTTAAACTCCAACTAAACCTAAATTGACTTACAAAAATCTTTTGTGCACTTTTCTTTTGTTATAATGTTTAATCAATTGTAATTATATTATTGGAATTGTATGTATACAAGCGAGTGTATGGCTGTCGAAAAAAAATCATCAAAAACAGATCTATTCAAAGAACCATATTCTCTTTATATTTAACGTTACAATAGGCGTTTTCCGTTTATTAAGCAATTGATTGCTACTAATTTTACCTGATAACGATTAAAGAATAACTTAATACGTTATTTCGTCATTAAGTTATTTTGTTATAAACATCGGATAATATACAATAGAGACTGAAGTAATTTAATGTTATTAGACGTGAACGAGACAGAGAGTCTACATGAAAAAATCCTAAACATTTTTTACTATAAATGGAAACGTCTAGAAGAAGATGGCTAAATCAAAAGCTCTATATGATGAAAAAGAATCTTCTAATGATTATTTTTATTTCAAAATATACAGCTTGATATTTCGAAACTGTCTCAAATTGATAATGTAAATCAGATTTGTAGTTTGTTTTGCTGCTAACCTTAAAAATACTTTTAGAATTATTGATGAGATCACAAATAAATAAATAAACATAAAAGTAATTGACCATTGAGTTTATTTATTCACTATCATGAAATATGAATTTCAAAATGTGTTCAACAGGACAGACGTTGTAAGCATAATGAACGAAAAAATTAATGTGGGACAAATTGAATGAATCCCATCAATTCATTAAATAAATGCAAAAGATTGTCGGAAATACATTGCAAAAAAACTAACACTAATTTCGTTTCATTAAATGTCAACTAATCAATGTGACAATCATTAATAATAGTAAGGATGTTGGGTGACATGAGTTATGTTTCGATTTTCAAGATACGGAAACTTAAGTGCGATTAGTAAATAAGCGATTTTTCCATCAAGAACACAAATATATCATACTAGGTAAATTCATGTATAGTTACAGATATGCTTATTTGCCACGATTTCTACTTATATATATTAACTGTTTAAATGAGAAAAGGAACATGGGAAATATGAAAATGCATAATTCGTAAAGGTTAGCGTTATCTCCTAAACTTGTAGTGTTTTAAATAAGCATCTTCACTTACAGTTCTTTTTTAATACTAGGAACATAGGTAAGTCAATTTAAAAAAGGTTGCTAGGAAATGACATTAAAGTGAAGTAGACAGAAAGTGAAGAAAATTTAGTAATATTACATTTAATTGTTCGTTGGCTAGAGAAAATAGGATTATATTACAAATATATTTAACCGCTAAGACTGTGGTTATTGGCTAGAATTTTAGTAGCTTCTGTTACTTGCAAATAGGTAGATGAATTTATTATTAATGTGTTACTGCTATCTATCATATAACGTCCATCGATTAAATTTCGTAAGATACGACAGTATAGCGACTTCTTATCTTTTCTAAACTACGAATGGAATTCACTACTTGCATTGTTTGGCAGTTTATCAGAATTAAATTCCATCACAAAAGCAGATTAATTCAAAAATACACAGTGATTAAAAAGAATGGCCGGTATAACTCAATAATCACATTATTCTATACTCTTCCCACAGTTTACCTGATATGGACGGTTAAAACGTATTTTTCGTTTCATTAGGTGGATTGTAAAAAATTATCCATCACGAAATAATGATAAATAATCTGATGATGATAAATTACGAAACATCTTTATATTAAGTTTGGACTCCATTAGGAATCTATGATGGCATACGGTGTGACTCTTTGAACAAATTTATTTTTTCTACTACATGACTGCCATCTACCAAGTGATATTCAAACTAGCCTCGTGCATATTTCGTTTAACTTTATTGAACCGTGCTGGATGATTTTTATTCTTTTGTTGAGTAAGTTACCTCTTCTTACACCCCATTTATCTGCTTTCCAGGAAAACCAAATTGGTCAATTATCGGTAGCCTAACCTACGTTTGAACAAACACTGTTGATCAACTAGAAAACAATAAAAATGTGTAGTCGCATAAAACACTCTTTTATCCACCCTTACTTGTTTATCATTTGGGAAATCTTCAAACACATCTTCTTTGAACTGTGGTTTCGAAGCGAATACATTTTCTTCACTAGTCCACACTTCCGACTCCTTGTTTCTTACAAAAGTCTGTTTATTTAAAAATACGTTTCCCATAGCCCATTTAACTCAGTACATTGTTAGTAAACTCTACTTTTTACTTTATGATGTCATCTAAGTAGGTCGTTTTTACTTTGTAAGGAACCTAAGTGAAGCTATATATACATTAAACAGATGAATATTATCCCTAGTTTCTAACGTTTATATTTGTAGTATTAATCGTTTTTTATAAACAGTCAAAAACGTTGTAAATGTCATTTTTATTTTATCTGTATACTGAGTTCTGTTTTAAAAATGTTTACTTACAGTTGAAAATGTAATCCGCATGACTACCAAACAATGCACTTCATTAAAATACTATGAGTCGTACACATTATTCCAGGGTTCTGTAACTGTTCTGATTTCTTTTAATTTGAATTGTGACTGGCAAGTGGAATCCAGGACGCTGTGCGTATTTCAACCCCATAGCTGTAAAACATCCAGATGTAATTACTTATCACTGGGAATCGATGACATGTATGTATGGTCGTTACAGTGAATTGAGTGACGTTGAATGTCATTAAGTTGAAATGAAAGAGATATGTGAATGACAACAATTAATCCAATATATAGACAACTTTAAATAGTAATAATAATGAAGTAAAATAAAAGATGTCTAAGCAATGGCCATTACAGAGAAAGTGATTTAACAAACTGATTTTTAATGCAATTTACATTTTAAAATGTGGATATCTAAGGCTTTTTTCTATTGGAAGTAAAGTTTGGCAAACTCTTAATTTCTTTTACTCAATTCTGTAAATGATATTTAAAGATGAATCTGAAGCAGAATGTCCTGAGTCTATTACACTTTGTAGTTTCCATGATTTGATGGAAGTATTTTATTACTTATTAAGTCATGCTGGTAAGTGCTCTGGAATCCGGCCAATATACTTACCTATACTTGAGTAAGTGAATTTGTGTATACACACTAAGTTGGTCAGACTTGATAACTTACAACTCACTTGGATGCATGTAAGAGAATGATTAAAGTTTATACAAAGATTTACTGCGTTGAATACCTTGCATATCAATCTCTCCAGACTGCTTTTCAGTACGTCACCAACAATATCTCCCTTGAACTGGGGGGCAGGGTTGTTTATTGAAACAATATGAAATGTAGTATAGAAATTGTCCATTACATCTTCAGTTAGATGGAACTTAGTTGTATTCCTTTGACGATCAAATTGTCTAAAATGACTGTGCATTTTCTCTTCTTTTACTTTTAAAATACTGATGACAATTTCGAATAGTTTACGGTTTCTGCGATTATTTTATTTTACTGAAGTTTGTTCCGATTTCCGTTATTGAAATGTATTGTGTTTTGATTGATTGCATAAATGACACTATATATTCTTAGCAGTTTGTTTAATTAATCCATTTAACCTATAAAAGTTTGGATTGCAGCCAAAAAGCTGAGGCCACTAATGATAACGCGTACAGATTTCCACTGTATTGTAGAAGTTTAGGCAAGAAAGTCATAAATGATATTAATTCCTCCATTGACTTTGTAAAATGATTTATAAAGAATAGATCAAATTACATTAAATTAAGGCACAAATCCGTAAAATACTCTGGATCTGTTAACCAGACACTATGAGTAATAACCTAATATAACAAAGAATAAACCAACTTCTAGCTGATAAAGATATAAGAAAATATGTTGAATATGAATAGGATACACAATGGAGAAATCATCAAATCGCTTCACATGCCAAGGTCTGTGTTAAAAACTCCAAGACAAAAGGACATAATGCGCCGGAAATCGGAGCAGACAAGAAAAGAATGAGCGGCATTCGGGAAGGACTGCAAAGGAGATTTGAGGCAAGAGTTGGTTGAAAAGTCCTGGTCAGCAGCTTATACTCAAGGAATGTAATAGACAGTGAGTGATTGTTTAATTGACATTCAAGTGGAAAAATGCTATCCATTTGTTTGATAATTCATTAGATAATTATTAATTAGGAACTTCGTATATGGATGTTACGATTATGCAGAAGAATTCCATTTTGCTTAAACCAACAATAATAATACAAACAGTATACATTGTTAATTATTATTTTGTGTTTAACAGAAATTAAGGTAGCAACGGAAATGTAGTGAGTCTTCTCAAATAGATGGTATTGATTTTCTAAAATTTGTATTTCACCCAAATCGGTGTAGTTTGGGTATCAATAAAAAACAGGGATCACATAACACCTGATGGATCGTAGTATGAAAGTCATCAGCAGTGTGCAGATATGATTCATTTATGGTGTTAAATCCATAACCTTTAGGTCTCTTAGCCAGCGCTTACCGATCACCAACAATAGATCGGTCTCAAATGGTATAAATCTTACCTCAATCAATATATGATATATCGTGACAGTCAGTTCATGTCATTGGTGATCACTGTCTCACTCCTAGTATGTTTGATTTTCACCCTCCATGACGTGAAGATCCTATGTTCAATCCCTGTAAGTAATAGAGGGTTCTTAAAGCGTGAAAGTCCCATGCTTTAATTAAATATCTGTCCAGTCCTCCTAGGTTTTCAGTGGTATCCAAATGGCATCAATCTCTGATGAATACAATCAAATAGGTTAAAGATGTTTCAAAACCCGATGAACGTACGAAAATATTTATTTTTTAAAAGTTTTACTTTACATAAAAAGGATTAATTGTGATATATCCGTCTCTATGTTGACTAATTAATTATATCGTCATTCTAGCACCATTTTAAGATGTACACATAAAATTTTAGGCAACTTAAATAGTTTTTGTATGGGGTTATGAATTAGGTTTAGAAGTCAGATTTCCTAGCTTTACGCCAATTCAATCTAACAGCATTTGTATCCACTTTTTCTTCAAAAAAATAGAAATAAACATTTCAATTATATTACTAGTAATGTGTTAGTTAACGCCCTATTCGGTATAAAATCACAGTTATACAAGTAGTTGATGTAAAAGTTTGAGTAACCTTGATCTTGGATATACAAAATAAAAATCAATGATTTACAAAATCTAAATAAAATAACGGCACAAACGTTGTTTGAGTTGGGTTGTGACTGGCAAGCAAAATCCGAAATGTGCGTTTTGTTCTATTAGGGACTCGTTAACTAAATGCACATGCACTCTAGTATAATTCTTCACATTTGGACTCAAACTCACTTCATCTCGTGCTAAATGCCACTGCATTTACCTCTAGGCAACTAAGTTTAGACAGTCACACTTGTAAAAATACATTCTAATCATATATGCAATCAGCCCAGGATGTATATATGGCAACAGACTAATCAATTTCAGTTCACGACAAATCAATGAAAAGATCTAAATGCATTCTAATTATAAAATAACGATACACTTTATTTAGGTTATGTCACAAAAATACAGATTTATTTAAGACAAAAAGACAGATTTATTTAAGAAGCATAGAAACAATATTTTTCTGAGTTTTTTATCTGTAGATACAAATACATTATAATTTTATGTCTTATTAATAATACATGGTTAACTAGAAATCATATTTCATGATAAATACCGTTATGCAATAAGTTAATGCTACTTAGGCATACAAATGTAATGAAACTTTATATATAGACAAGAATATTTTTGTTAACCATAGGTTATTTTAATAAAGTTGTAGAGAAAAGAAAATATTCATATGATAAAATAATAATGTAAAAGATTATGTTTACTAGATTAAGATTAATCACTCATTTGAAAGGAGAATGGTATCGATTTCATATCCTCCCTTTGTATTCATCAATCCGTTCCTTCTAATGTGTTACAAATTGATTTAAATGGGAATTTCTCACTGGGTACCAGCTCATTTATGCACAATATTTAACATTTTCCATGAGATCTGATGGTTCTGAAGTGAACTCTCTAGAGGAATAGAGGGTATGCATTCTTCAGGAGTCCTACACTAAGACGAAAGAGCCTACGGAGTGCCCTCTAGCTTTCAGTGGTATCCAGCCGAAATCTACCCGTGACGAATACAGCCAAAAACACTTATAGAATAGCCTAAAAATTTCACTTCATCATGGACCTAAACCCTTATGAGGTTGACCACGAAGATAATAAAACTTTACAATTGAACTATCTAGCTTAGTAAACACAACACTTAGTCGACTTTTACTTTTAAAGTAAAAACATTGTTATAGTCATAGGCTTGAAACGACTAAACTGACCTAAATTAAAGCAACATTCGAAAAATGCTTTAAACAATCATATACATATAATACACATAGATAATCTTTAACCAACTAGTAATATCTGATTGACTTTTCCACATTCCAGAAATTATTCAGTTTTCATAGAAGTTTCATTTAATGTGTTACCTTTTTGTTACATACACCCTTTTATCCTGGTTATAATCAGTAATATATGTGACTATACATCTTCAATTATAGAGTAATTTATTCTACTTATGCATACAAGTAAAATATTATACTACTTATAAACAGATATTCTGTATGATTTACTCATAATAATAATAATAATAGTGATAATGATAATCGTATAAACTGTGTTACAGAATTCAATATGCTTTGCGTGTACTAACATTAAACAATAAGCATACTTATATTGTACTTAATACATTTATATTCATTCATATAGAACAAATTGATAAAATTTCCGGTTTTCTTTTTGATATCATTCATAATCTGATATTTGAAATTAGAAAATAAGAGACAATTCGACCTTCAATTTATTGAATTAAAAAGACCAACTATGTATTTATACTCATTCAATAATGCAACTGTCAAAATATGATTTATATATCTATGTATTCAATGAAGCAAATTATCGTCAGGTTCGATTCCGGATGTGAATTGTTAAGGTCACTTAAAAAAAATGATGGTCATAAAAGAACTATTTTAATTAAATGTCGTAATACTAATTATTGTTTTCTTCGATATAAATGAATGTTAGATTCGCTAACGTTATTTCGATTAATGCATTATTATTATCAAGAAATAAACATTGCGGAGTTCATCCATGTTGTATCTAAGACAATTACTCAACAAAATCAATCGATGGAATTATCGAGAATAGGCTGAGTTAGAAATATCAACTATTTGAAGTTGGATTGATGATCTAATAGTCAAATGCTAACCCTGAAGATTTAATATTGTAGGCTTTATTTCATAGTGGGATAATGTATGTTTACGTTTGAAGAGTCTTATACTGTGACAGATTGGTTGTTTAGGTGCTTCCTAGTTATCATTGGTTATCCAACTCGGCCTAATTTGTAATATCAAATTTAAATTCAACAATCTCTACAACACCTAGTTACCTTATTTGTAACAGGTAACTTATAATATTAAATTTCAGTGAAAATCTCGAAAATGTCTCAAAACCGGAAAGGTTAAAAGTTTGATATTTCACCAATTTTTGAAAAAAATGATGAGTAACAGAATTTTTTAAAAATACACAAACCAATATCAAGCCATTTAATCACTATAATATCACTAGATTGTTTGATTGTGTAACTTTCTTAACGATAGTATTTAGATACCTTATCAACTGATATTAGATTAAGCTCTAAAAAGGCCAAGATAATTAAAATGTTTACGTCTCACAAGCATATTAAATGAAATACTTCAGGTAGAAGGTTAGTTGAAAAATATTTTACGAATGAAAGAAAGGAACTTTACCAAATGAACAATCATTGAAATGAAATAAATAATAGTAGTAGACACTAGCTCAAGTGCAAGATGATGGCAAAGACAAGAACTCCTTCTTTTGTATATAACATTCCAGGTCCAATTATGAAAAACCAGAGCTTCTGGTGTTATAAGGAGTTGAATACTAAGGAGTCTTCTTAGAATTCAATGGATTCCATACTCATCTGCATAATTGACACATTGGTCGAGTGAATAACCATAATCAACTACATAAGAGTATCTCTTTCAAATTACTTTTATATTGCTATATTAATGACAAAGTTCTTCTATTTGACTCCTTTTGCATTCACTGTCATCTACATTTTCTCAAATTTTTCATTTTAACGTAAGTGCAGTTATTGTTATTATTTAGCAGAGCTGACTAAAGGCAATACATATCTCAGTTTATTACTGCTGTTATGTTTTCAATTCGATAATTTATCATACATTTACTGGCGTTATTTTAATTTTCATATAAACATAGTTAAACCATTCATCGTCAACTCACTGACTGCAATCAATAATTTATTCATTTTTATGGACATTTAGTGTCTTAGTGTTTTCCAAGTCGATTGCCATTACTAATGTGATGAACTCATAGGCTAAAGGTTTCGAATGACAATTTATGAGGTACAGTTGCATTAGTTTCATATAAATATTCATGACTGGTATTCATGAAAACCGACTATTGAAGGTAACTTTATTTTATTTATTATCATAGACAAAGTAGACAGAGATTAACCTCAAAATTTACATCTAGACTTTTGTGCCATTAACACATGAGTTTTAGATATTACATTGAAATTTTCAAACAAGATTTTATTTCACGAGTCTAGAGCTATCCATAACTGACTTATACTGGACGTATCAATTTACCGCATGTGACTATTACAGATGAAACTGGGATTAGTGAAATTGAAGACTTGAAATGAAAGTTCTAATAAAAACAACACACTAGAATATTGTTATGACGTGAAAAAGCTTCTATGGTTTGATATATGAGACGAATCAATCGATATGATCTTGTGAGCATGCAGTTGCAGTAACAACGCCAATGATTGTCGATCTAGTCTCCTATACGTCTGCTTCATGCCCCACTCGATCCCAGACTAGAATAAGAAAAACACAAGCCAATGAATCAACCAGACAAAATCATGTTATATTTCATGCATTATTTTATATATACACCAATCACATCAAATAGTAAACCAATTAGAAATTTAACAATTATATGCATCAAAGGAGGTAGTGGCACTGAATAGGGGTTACTTGTACACAAATAATTAACTGTAGTTTCATAATAATAGATAATGTACTGACAGTAAATATAATGAACAGAAGGACAGGGCTAACAGGAACGTAACAATGGCAGGAATAATTTACTTCCATTACCCAAGGCATAAAGAAGTTTAAATATTCTTCTGAAACATAGTTCTGTGACATTGTTACTCTTTTTAGTCGTTTAATATACATACTTCACCTAATAATTGAACTGAAATGTGACCATAGAATGCTAAATCTATCATACATAGTGAACACTATAAACGTTACAATTAACATCTATAAAATAGTATCAGTGGTTCTATTTGCTTTAAAAGTGATAAACCTAAAAATTTAGGAAATTCTTTATCACTGTATGACGAATGCTTATTTTCATTAAAATTACAGCAGCATTTGAGTTCATCAGTGCATAAATGCATTACTCAATAATATAATACGTTTTAGAAAGCATCTTAAGACATGTCTAGCTCAGGCTTAAATGAATGTAGAGCACTGCGACTAACTGTTCACTGGATCTTTACTAGATTCAAATCTACGTCTATAGTTACTTTACCTAGTTTCATTTCTATTTATGATGAATATGAATTTCACGATGAGAATACTGCATTACAATCGATACTTCTACTTTTTTTATATAACACTACCTGTAAAGCAAAACTTTTACATGTATGTTTGACTGACAATAATTAGAATGCTTACTAAATAAATGAAGTATTTCAGTAAATATCATTTACATTTCTGAATATGTATATGTATAGAAAAATACTTTATATGCTCGAAACTTGTTAATTTTTAATTAGAAACATCACAGTGATATGGTGTATTTAGTTTTGCTTAGTGTTACTGAAGATAACATCCAACATATTTTTATTATCACTGGATTGGTTATCACTGTTACCAACAATCTACAGCTGATGCTGGTATCATAATTGATACTTTAATAATATTTTTCTGTAAATAAAGATGACTTTAATACAATTCAGAATAGGCTTGTGAATTCGGTGGCGTTTGACACGAAGCGGACTGAGTTCGAATCCCAGTGTGAACATCAACATTGGGGTGCAGGTACATCCAGCCGATGAGTCCCAAATAGGACGAAACGCGCGTCCTGGATTCCACTTGCCAGTCACAATCCAACTTAAATGACTTTAATAGTTACATAATAATATAAATATGACCCTACTAATGCAATAATTGCTTATTTTGAAACCATATTAAAAAGCTACAATGTTATAGGTTCACGATAAGTCACTGTCTTAAATATCCTTCAGCTGATTGACTTAAAACATTATCATGTCTAACTCATTATATAAGACAATTATTATCATATTTTATCATTTCTATCAAATTCTTCATAGACAATCGAATGCATCATAAAACTAAATGAAATCACTTATGTTAGAATTATGAATTTAATATCTATTAAATGAAAGATGAATATAATTTCAAAGACGAAGTACACAAGAATAAAACAATTTTCTGTACATTTGAAATTTACATGTAAAATAACTTAGACAAGATCACTTAATCAAATCGTTATTGGTAACGTTTATTGAGTTAAATAACATTCATAGATTTTTATATGAATTTCATTATCCCTTTAAAGAAAAATTTATATTTTGATTTTTAAACAAAGAATCGTTTTGTCATGCAAATATTTTTTGTTGTCAACTATTCACCCTAATTTTGTGTAAAAGATGGAATGTTGAAAATAGTTCAGTTATTGAAATATTGAATTATTTTAATCAATATAAACAAAAACACATAGTTTTGCATCTGTTTATGATTTTAATAGTTACGTCATTTGTTATTTATTAAGAAATATCTTTATTTAGATAGTCTTTTCATTCAAAGATTACATAATAATTGCTTTTAATTGAATTAGGAGAATAGAAGTTTCTACTATTTTCTATTACTGTTTTTTATTAACTACCAATAATTATTAGGAAAATAGACGTATTAAGAAATATAAAACAGTACATTCTACATAACACAGAACTGAGTTGTAAGTCTTTGTTCTTTAGTATTGTTTTAATGAAACTTCATGGATTTGTAGATTGTATATATTATGTAACCAAAGTTGTATTATTGTGATCAGAGACTATCATTCATTATGACTAGATAATCTGTTAAAAATGTTACTAATGTTGTAATGCTTACTTCACGTGCATATCTTATATGGGTATCCGTTATTCAATTATAATAAATGTAAAGCAGATGTAACCACCGAATAGACTTTTTATAACTAATTTATTATCGATCTGTACAATCGTGCATGTATCACAAATTATGGGTTGATGAATAAATGTAAGAATTTGATTAGTTGTCATGTGAAATTTTTTGACTACCCAGTGGCGGTGACTGAAGGAAGGGATTTGTGAAACTTAAAGAATGTGTAATCAATAAGATGGCGACACCTTAATTGTTATTATTGTTAGGTTGACATGAAGATTTGTTACTGAATATCAAGAAAATCTGGATGGAGAAAGTCTTTGTGGTAACAAATTAATAACAATTGCAAGAATAACCATTACCATTATAATGATGAGCGTGAATAGTAATACTAGGAGTGCGAATGAGATATGGTGAAGTGGAAAAGTACGAATTAATAAATGAGTGAGATAAAGTTAATCATAAACTAAAAATTTAATAGCGAAAGCCGTCTTACCAATATCGTCTATATGCACGACAAGGCTATAGATTCTGGATAGATGAAACTTCTGTAATGTACTATAGATTCAAACGTAGTCCACCTGATAAGACTGACTGAATTTTATACAGTATGTCAAATGAAGAATCTGAGACTAAATGCTAATTGCAGATTTGAAGACTTGGTTTGTCTGTATTGTCCTCTAATCAACCATGTCAAAAGATGTTATTGAATATGACCAACGTACCTAGCTCTACAAGAGCAGTCTTAGTATGAACTCCCAAATCGAAATCTGCTACGGAGAAGTTTCATGCTAGGATGAAACAGCTATCCAGTGCTCTGTGGTCACCAATGGTACCCTACCAACATAAATCAATGACGAATTCACTTAGCTAAAACTTAGTCCCAATGTTTACAAACCACCTAAATTAATTAAAACAATTTGAATAAAAGCACTACAATTACTCTCTTACTGCATCTTATTACTTCAGGTATAAGTTAATGTATTTCTTATATAAAGCAAATGCTTTAAGTACATTATTAACTGATGAAATGATTCATTTTGAGAAATAGTTAAAATGGGTACGTTTATCTTTTGCTTGTCTATGAAAATTCTATTAGTAAAATAAAAATAGTAACATACAAAAAAAACTAGCATACAGTTATCTTCTCTTACAAATATTAATTTTTGTTGTAATAGTAAAAAAATTGAAAAAAAAATTTCAAAGATCAACAAAGTAACAAAGTAGCATAACAAAACTCCCTTATCTATAAATTTTTCTATTTTCTAAAACAACTTAGTTGTCCAGTCACATGCAAATTAAGCATAAATAATAGCATTTTAAAAAAAAAAATTCGTCATTGTGTATACAGTAAATTAATTTGTTTTGGAAGGTAATTTATTGCATTAGAACATGATTTTCAATTTCAATGTAGAAGGGTTTTTTTGAAATTTTTTAAATCAAAATGTATCTCTAATTATAATGTTAGGGATTCATAATCCCTAAAAATACAGTTGACGGCATTTGATTGTATTAATTAAATGTTATTGATTTCACTTAATGAATAATCATTGTAAATTGATTTTAAAAAAAAATCGATATATTTGAAAATACAAATTCGCTGGTTTGCTGGTTGACTATTCTCGCCTCACTTTTGCTCCACAATACAATCTTCCTACAAGCTTAGCCTTTTGTAATAGCTGCTGGCTGGGAAGGGAACAAGTCGCGGTATATGTCCGAGGTACAAGTATCGGTAATAGCGTTCGCTCACCAAACCCTCAAAAGTTCTAGCGACACAACAATTGGCGACGGGGATAAAAACCAACTGCGAATTTCGCTCATCACAACAATTGGCGACGGGGTGAAAATCAACGAATCAGAGCAAACTCAGCGTTCTTAAGGTCATCGGTCCGTAATTTCGTCTCATCAAGGACCAATCAGCATCACAAGCTAATTATTGACTTTGCATCACTTTTGCAGCTAGCTGAGTCAATATTTCAGCATGTTGGTTTTAAGTGAGCGTACGACCATGTTCCTGCATCAGCTTCTAATCGCAAACCAGCGATTAATTGATTTAGCGCTGGAACAAACGGGTATTCAGATCAGCAACACTAGCTTACAGTCAGTAGACGAATCACAACTTCAGCCCACATCCGCAATTGACTCCAAAACCCAGACAGCATGTGAAACAGAAGTACCTCTCTCCAGCGTGCCTAGTGTTGCTACTCTAGAGAAGCAAGATGAAGCACTTGAGACTTCTGCCCAGGTCAGTCCAAAGGTGGAACACCTGGGTGATGAGATAACGGAAATTTCACCGTTATCCACAGGATTACAAAGTACTTCTCCTAATAGACGTGTGCACAGCACAACCACCAGTCCGAGTCAGAAAGTCAGTTTGAGAAGTGTACCCAGACCGTTTAGTCAGCCCAAGAAGCCACACTCTTCAGCACAGAGACGCATTAGCCCTAGAAGAACTGTCACTGTTGTCAAAGTACGCTCCAGATGTGATCAAATCCGTGACTCCCCGATTCAAACGATTTATATCAATACCTGCTTAAAGACCATGCATGTCCAATACAATGAAATATTGTTCCTGTTACTACGCAAGGATCCTACAACATTCCGTGGAGGAGGAGAGCGGTGGTAGATAGTAGTTTACGTGATTTGTAATTATCATGTTTTCCTTTTCTTTCTAAATAATTATTGTAGTTGTACAAACCGCACTCAGAATCAAACGAATGCACGGAGCACCGTCATTATCTTATTTTTCAAAAAGGGGAGGTGTTAGGGATTCATAATCCCTAAAAATACAGTTGACGGCATTTGATTGTATTAATTAAATGTTATTGATTTTACTTAATGAATAATCATTGTAAATTGATTTTAAAAAAAATCGATATATTTGAAAATACAAATTCGCTGGTTTGCTGGTTGACTATTCTCGCCTCACTTTTGCTCCACAATACAATCTTCCTACAAGCTTAGCCTTTTGTAATAGCTGCTGGCTGGGAAGGGAACAAGTCGCGGTATACGTCCGAGGTACAAGTATCGGTAATAGCGTTCGCTCACGAAACCCTCAGAAATTTTAGCGACATAACATATAATCTATTTGGCAAATGTGTAATGTAATCAAAATATGTTATCCGATTCATTTTGAACTCTTTAAAGTAGGTATAATAATATAAAATGCAACTATTTACACTCACTGTCAATGTAAGCAAACAGAATAGTTTCTGGACACTTCAAATAAAGCATATTGAAAGTAAAAAGAGATGGTATACCATGTTGGCCATTTTAAAGGTTTTACCTACTTTAAGAACCACTGTTCCAGAAATAAAGTCGTTAGACAATGGCATATATATAATAAATTTCCAACATGCTGCTTAAACATCACTTAATAAAGGACCGTAGACATGATACCACAATAGAAATTGTTAGAAGTAGATATTTATTGTAACAGATAATTGTGTGCATTGTGAGAGAAACATTTGGATTGTGGATGAGACATTGGATTTAAGTCAGTATAATCAAAGTACAAAAATTATCACATGTAATAGAAATCTAATTAAACATGACGCTCATCATATGACAACAGTTTATTTTACTAGAAGCTAAAAGTTTTAATCTTTTGCAAAGATGACTTGTTGCTATAGCGTAAAAAAATTTGAGATCTTAATATCAACGCCAATAGGTGCCTAGTCAATCTCTCCACGTCTGCCCTAAGCCCAATTGGTTCCCAGAGCAAATTAAGAGAATACAAGAACGATGAATCGAGCAGATAGAATCATTGTATACTTCAAACATTCCCTTATATATACACGAAATCAGACCACACCACCAACCAACTAAAAAACTTACAATGGTACAAAATAAGAGTAATAATGAATGTGAACTGGAATGACCTATACACAATCAATTAACTGTTGTTCATCAATGAGGAATGTTTCTGTGACATTTGATGCGTTAAACTGGTTGATAGGACAAGGCCAACACAATAATAATAGAAATAAATTGTTCACCGTGAATACAACCAAAAATAATGAAATAGTCTACAGAAAAACAGTTCTTGAAGACAATCAATCTTCTTTAGCTGCCTGGCATATCACTTGTAGAAGTTATTATTTTATGTATCATATTTAATAATCTCTTCTCTCCCTAACCAAACCAACAAACATTCTATATCAATCGAGTAAATCATAAAATAAAAACTTTATTTTTCGGAGTTCACCTGAAGTAAATTTTGCATGTGATTTACCGCCTTGGTTTAGAAAAGAAGAAAGAGTTGATGAAATATTGTTTTTCCAGTTAGTTTTTTCATAAAAACTCTACATTAATATATGTGTTTTTTAAATAGCAGTTAAATCATGATTAGATAAATGGTGGTATGTTAGATAATGCTACAAGTTTAAAAGTATTTCTAAAAATAATTATGAATAATTAACAAAGTAATCATTGCATGAGAGTGGATCAGGTAATTTTAGTTTATGAAGGCATAAAAATAATAACTAACTAGATTAGAACATGGTAGATTACATAATATTTGATAAGAGGTAATATCGTAGGATTAGGTATTAAGTTAAGTTGATTTTATTCGTTACAGATTGATGTCGGTTGAGTGTCACCGGGAATCTGAGTGCATTGGACAGCTGCTTTGTTTTAACACGGTATTTCATAACAGACCATGGCCTAGATATCCTGACAGGATTGATGGTATACACTTCTGAAAATTACAGTACTAGGGAAAAACAGCTATCCAGCAACCTTTGGCTTTCCTGTGGTACCTAATCGACATCAATCTATGATGAATACATGCAACTTTACAGAAGGCGTTTTGAAATAATTTTTCAAACTATAACAAGAGCTCTAATGGTCAAGACTCTTACGCTATAAATCAAGAAATTATCATCATAATATCAGTATGTACAGGCAATAAATTTGGTGGTTACCCTAGAGAACCGAAAGTGAAATGATGATAATAATAGTAATAAGGCAAGTGCAATGAATCATTTGTAAACCATAGAGTATTAGCTATTATGAAAGCCAAGGTAAGGAAAGATGTAGACATTTCTTATGCCACACACCAATCTGGTTTGAAAAGTTGAATGTTGACGCCTTCCGCAATAGGCAAAATATGCATATGTTAACCACAAGCAAACTAAATTGTATATGATGAATGATTTTTAAGGAATTTTTATATTTATATGATATTTTGTGTCAATCAAATAAAAGAGATTAAGGCTTCTGACTTATCGCAGTTGCTTTTTAACTAATTCATGCTAAATAATGTTCGAAAATTCTGTGATGGACTTCCCGAACTGGCTTCACAAGCTCAGTTGAGTTAGTATATAAATATTAATGAGGTATATTTAGCAAGTATATCCTTATTTTTAACTCTTATGTTGATGCAGTTGTAGAACATAGTATGAAGGTTAATTCTAGTAAATGTCATTTTTAACACTTTTCCAATTCGTTGCTTCGTAATTTCACTAATATTATCAGCGGGAATCGGGATTTCAGAAAACGAGTTTCATCCAGACTATTGAGTTTTCTGACTTTGTTTATGCTTACAACATATGTCTATTTACGAATTTTAGTGGGTATGCAATCTTGAAGAGCCTGTGGTGAGTTGCAGTAAATTTTTTCCTCATAACTTTCCTTCGACGACCCATCTCTTTTCTCCCTGAACCATATTCTACATGTTCCCTCTTCTTCGTTTTTATCATTATCATTGAAGTAACTTCTAATTCTACTATGTGATATTATTCTTGCCGTGCTTTGAAGGTATGGCAACTTCGACCAATACACACATGTGCCAGGTTCTGTGATCATACATTCGTGCATCTTTTTCTACATTATCCTCAGGGTATACTCATCTACCATGATGAGTTAAGTTTTCAACTAAATTTCTTTTGCATATTCGACTTAATTAACTACAGAAATAAGTATATTAACCAATTGATATCGACTTTCTACATACATTTTTTAATGCACCATTCAATTTTCTTGTTAACAAGATGTCTTTTAACAAGTTGTAATCATTACATTCTTCTATTAAGGTGAATGTGATTGATAGATTGTTATGATTCGTAATTGATAGGTTGACTAGCCGCAGATGACGTAAGCACTAGAACGCCTTGAACCCTCTTAGTCGCAAATTCAGAATACAGAAGACGAGTAGACTGGAGACTTTATTCCAGTAAGATATAGAGTGAGTTTTGTACAAAATAATTGTATATTTATAGTTTTCCTGAAACAACAAAAACCAGTATTAAATTTCTTTCAATCCGAACAAAAAGGCTTCAACTATTACCCAATCAGAACGCTCCGCGTCTAGATTCTGGATAGTCCTGTTGATCAGTGATTGGATGGAATGTCTCCGGCTTATTCAAGGGTATTGAAGGTTTTGTTAAGGTTTCTGGGAGCCAAACAAACATGGATGAATGCTGCTAAATGTTTCAAGCATATCATCCTCGTCCACCTTATTTATATGGGTTATAAATGAGTCATCTTTGTGGTGGCAACAGAATGTTATTTGACTGGATTCGTTTATAAGAGAGATATCCTTCAGTTCTAACAGGAATAAATTACTGAGAAGTGAGTTCAACAGTGATCCCATTACTACACCACCTGAATGTCTGTAAAAACTGTCGTCAAACTGAGTGTTTGTCTTCATTGTGCCTCTAGGGATTAGGTTTAATGGTGCAGCTTTTATGCCTCCTTTACAATTTTGCTGTACATGTAATTTACTGTTTTAAGTAGGGGAACGTTAGCAAAAATGATGATGTGTCTGGTGCTATTAATGATTTGTCATCAACTACCAGATCTTTTATTTTGTTGAAAACTCATTCAAGTCACTAACTCCCTACTTAATGATCTGTCAATATAACGGTTGTAAAATTTTCCTCAGAACGTTTATCCGTAAAGTGAGAAATAGATTAATAATGTCGATAAACTGGTCCGAAGGGGTAAGCTGTTTGTATATATTTTGGGCAAGTTACAATATTGGTATTATTACTCCCATAGTTTTAAATATTTCAAATAGAATGTTTGAGAATTAAACTTTATTTTTTTTTCAGTGAGTCTGTAAGTTGTCTAATCAGTTTTATCTGATGTATCATACTGTGGAGTATCTTGAAATTACTTTCATCACTTAAAATGGCATTATTTTTCCCATTTTTTTTAAATTTCTATCAATCGATGCAACTTCAAAGCTTTTATCTGGCCTTTCTTGGTTAAAATAATTTTGAATTGGGGTTACTATTTAGGCTTAAGAATTCCATTTAAACTGAAAGCTAAGCTAGTGAGTAATGTCTTAACTGTGAGCTATTGAAAAGCAAACATCTTTATTTGTAGATTACCATCAGAAGTTGGAAAATGAAAATAATGTAAACAAATATAATATCACTTTTATCAATTAGTCACTGATAAAAATGCAGAGTGAATGGTAGAGTTCAGACATACCGGAAGTGAAACGTTTATTGTCTGATCGTCATGCCATATTACAAATAGAGTAAAAACGGAAGTTTATTACTTAATGACGTCCTGAGTGGTGATGATGATCAAATGTTCGTCATCAGATTTCAAGGGTTTAAGTTCAATTCCCTAGTGGGTTACTGAATGAATACTGTGAAGTCTTATACTAAGACCAGTTACCTAACTTGTATTCATTGGTTTTCATTATTATCTCATCAAGATCAATTTGTGATGAATACAAACAATAAATTTCAGAAGTATCTGTAACGTAAAACAGTAAACAGAATAAAATTAATTCTTCTTTCAATAACTTCTGCTTATGATGACTGCATTTTAAAAAAAATACGATTTCAAAATGCCAAAAATTTTATCTTGAAGTATAAATGAACACTTTAATAATCAATAAACAAACGATTCATTCATTTTGATAAATTGATTTCTGATTATTGATTGATGTAACAATAGACAAAATGAATGAAAAAAAAATGATAAACAATGAGTTCAAAAAAGGTTTTCTTTATTTCTTAATTGATTGTGTCGGTTGTTTTTAAATGAATAATGTCAACATTGTATGTATGTATGTTACTATGCAGTTTTTTATCTCATTCATTACTGAATGATTATTACAAGTATTCTACTATTGATGAAACATAATTATTTCATTTTCATGCTTAATTACAAAGTAAAAATTGTCTTGGGATTTACCAAAGGTGTGTAACTAATTGATTAAAGAAATTATCTACAATTTGTTCCATTTAAAAAATTTGAATAGAATAAAAATGATACGGTTTACTGAATACATTGAATTCAATGTATTTTATTGTATTCTCATTAGTTACAAATAAACTATTGATTATAGATAGTGTTAAAATATTAATACATCTGTACATAATGAGTTGAAATGTTTAACAGATTGTTTGAAAGGTGAATGATAGTGAAATTTTATATTGAATGTTTATGAATAAATTGAATGTATAGTCTAAAAAATGAATAACGGAACATAATACAGATTCATTATACAAATAGTAAAATAAATTTGGAGGGGTTATATGAGAATGACGCTTTAAAAATAGTGGTAAAAATATGATTGTGTGATTATAAAGAGGAAATTATTTTACTAATATTAAGATAATGTAGAATGTAGAAATAGACGAATAAGATTCAATGAAATGTGAGCATGAAAAAATGAAAAAAAGAGGGGATCGCCAAATGGCTGTTATCAACTCAATTAGAAGTTAATCCTTGAATCCTTTCTGAATAAGAAGCAGTGACATGGAACGAAGACCAGTCTTAACTGCTTGACTTATGGAACAACGTGTCATAAATAGTGTTACTTGTATGACAACCAGGAATGATAGTTTTATAGCTATTTTAGGTTTATTATGTTAAATATTTGTATTCATTATGTACATGTGTAGTAATATTTTAAGTTATCTATAACTGATAGCTTGCATGTAGCTGATGAGTGTGATGTAAATTATACTAAATTCAAAGTACTGCGTGAATAATGTTATTCTTTCTTCATTCATTTTTTACAGTAGTTAATGTACAGCTTTATTTTTGATAATATACATATTAGAGATCATTTTATGCAACTTGATACAATGGAAATACCCCGTGCGCCTTAAAACCTGCGAAATTGTTTAAACCAGTGAATGAATCCCCTATATGAATAAGTCGATAATCCAATAAAATTAATACTACCTATCGTCTAATGAAGTAATTAAACTACACTAGTTAATTTATTGTATAGTTAGATTACAAAATTACAAATCGTTTAAAAACTAATTTTAGTATCAACTTTTAACACCAAAATGTGTATTTTGAAATCCAGTTGGCTGTAAACAATAAAAAAATATAGAATTTCCTAATTTCTTATTTGTTTAAAGATGCTCATTAGTATTAGAACAAAACAATTATGACAGTAGAAGTTTCTTTTCAAAAAATTCACGTCACGTTGTCCGGTTATGGAGGCTTTTTTCATAAATGCGTCGAAATTTATTCTTTACTTGAATTCCCTGATTGTTTTGTTAAGTACGGTTTTGGCTTTCAAACAGATTGCCCCAAACCATAGCTAACACGTTTTTATAGTCACTGGCAATTTTCACGTATAAACTAAACAAACTCTTTCACTTATTACAATGTAAACACTTTTGTGTGAATCTATATTTAGTAACATTTTAGCACAGCTGATTTGTAATCATCAAATTCTATGGAGAACAAAGGATTAAACTACTTTAACAAACGCTAGAGTTACTTTTTGAATTTTAATTGATGAGACTCTTATTATTATCATTATCGGCTTCAAACAATCGTGAAACTGTTCATTCACACTTGAAAAATGTTCTTATAAGATGTACTGATATCAGTCAAATAATTTTCGTAAAGATAGCTCAAACACCATACCTTTACATACTTCCAAATGCATCCCTAATAAGTTGAAAGGAAACAAATAAATTATTTGCTCTTAGCAATCTAATAAAAAATAAAAAGCCATTATTCGATTTGTTTCAACTAAGACATTTAGCTCACAGCATATTGGAATGCTTTCGTTACATTAAAATTTAACGGATTAAGTTAAAAACCGAAAAGATTTAATTAAAGCTATTGTCAAGATCGAATGTATTTTAACAATAGTTTTAATAAAGTATTCAATTCACTAGTTTTAGCCTTCAAAGTTTGTTGACAAGTAAACATCAAGATTCATCAAATAATGTGTCAGTAACATATTTTGTAATGAAGCATAGAAGATTGAATTTAAACGAATAATGTACAGATTGATATTAAACATGCAAATTATCGAAATAACATTTTCACGCCTCTAGGTTTACAGAATATTAGAAGATAAAAGTTGATATACATTTGCTAAAAGTATGCAAATTTTATAAAAGAATACCATTGTTCATATACAGAGGTTTTCCAAACAGAAATTATCAGTAAATAAAACCAAAAATTAGGCATAACTAGTGTTCTGTCGAATAAAGTAATAATCTCACTTTTATCTCATCTTATTGTCATTAAACGTAAGGCTTTCTTCACTTTACATTATTGGAAAATGTATTGTATACTTGACAACAGACGACATGAATTCTAGTTAAAGTCATATTCAATAGGCTAATTAATTTGATATGTCACGCTATGTTATAATAATTCAATGAAATATATACTATGACATACTATGAAAGTCGTCAAAGCAGTAAACATTACTATATTAGTACAATACACTTGTATTAAAGCCAGATTATTTCTATAATGTGAGATTAACTTAAAAGTAGATTTATCAGTTCAGTCAATAATTCATAATTCTAAGAAAATATAAAGTACTATCTTTAGAATGTAGTCACCAACGTAATTTCATTGTTATAAACAATACATTTAGAAATAGTATAAAAATGAATTGATAACAACAAGTTGAAAGAATTATAAAAAGTTTGATATAAATGAATAGTACATACTCAGTGATTAGAAGGAAACGTAAACCAGTTAAAGTATACAACATTTGCCTACGTAAATAGTTGAGTTTAGATATATACAAATGATACTTTCTCTATAGAAGAATATCTTATTTTGGTACTTGTTATCTGAATTTAACAAAACAATTGATAGGGAGATGCTTACAGTACATAGTACATAGACAATAAATGAAAATAGTTAATTAAAAATGATATATCAGGACATAAATTATATTTGAAATGATCTCATCAATTGAAATTCTAAGATTCCAATGACCGTTTCATTCGACAACTTGGTTCGAGCTTCTTCAAGGTAAATTAATAGAAATTAAAAACCTATCTGCTAGGTAGATCACCTCACATTGTCCACTTGTGTAATTTTAAAAATATCAAAAAGATCTGATATGAAAATGTGTGTGTAAAATTATGATCACGTAGTAGTGTGTTGGATACTACTCATAAGGTCATCCATAAGTAGTAGGTAGCGGAACGTCGCTTGAAATTGGAAAGAGTCAGTATACAGCGTATGAGGCAAGTTACGGGGTGGTGAGGAGTATAGCAATATTAGAATACATACGAGAATCGAGAACAACCAAGGGAAGCAAGCCTATAATTGACACGGATCAGAGAACACGAATAAAATTTATCATCCTATGAGTTAGAGCATGGAATCAAACAAAGTTAAAGTTAAAGAAAGAATACGTGGGTTGGAGCAACAAAATAGTGGCTTTGGAATTAAGTACAGTCTGGCATAATACAGCTTATGTTGGTGAAACATCTTGAGAGTTGAATGTTAGGTTGAAGGAACACTGACTATATTTGAAACAAGTTTCTAGGTCTTAGAATGATCTAAGAAAGCCTGAAAATAGAGTTACCTATTGCACTATAACCCTTAGAAACAGGACATAAAACTGATTTATATGGTACTAAAATACTTTGAGCAGCTTCCTCCACATATAAAGAAAGATAGACTGGCTGGATTAATGGATGCATATGTGAATTAAAATAATGTAATTAGTAAGATATGGAATAAAGTAAGCTATCCCATACAACTGTTGATTAAAAATCTTTTGATTGTAACATCTAACGATATTACCAGTTAAGCTAGCAACTAAAACCAATCATTGAATTTGTCAATATTTGTACTGAACTTATCTCCAGTTATTTTTATTTTTTTTTAAGTATGACACTAATTGTTTGACTAATTTCGATCATCAAAACTGTTGGCATACGTAATCTACATACGTGTTTTATTTATGCCTCTAACTGATTAACTGTCCCTACCCACAGCCTACGTTTTAGCTTGTCATTGTACCCAACAACAATCAAAAGTAGGTAAACATAAGAACATACGCATGCATACCAGAATTTGATTACATTTATACACACACATTTTCATATCACATCTGTTTCATAATTTTTGCATTACACGAACGGACATTGTGGATCGATTGATCGACCTCAGAAATAAGTTTTTGATTTCCAATAATTCACTTTGAAGGAGCTCACATCAGACTGCCGGATGAAACGATTATTTGAGTCTTATGATTTTAATTAATTCAGATTATTTAATAAATAAGCTTCTAATATCTTTCGTTTACTTTGTTCCCGAGTTGTGATTGTCCTATTTCATGTCTATTTAAGTTCAACACTTATTATATCAAGTGAAACATTAGTTTCATTGAACAGTGAACAGAAATTCAAAATGAGTGACTTATAAAAGCATTGACTAAGTTGAAAAACAGTCTCCTGATATTTATTCCTTAAATACCATGGTTTGTATTAGTGTAGTTTCTAGGAAATCGTGATTAAACCTGAAATAAACAAAATTAAAGAAACAAATTATCGTGAAAACCGGATTGTCCAAAATCCATCTCAAAAAACACAGGAAAAATGTAGAGACAAACTAAACAAACTTTTCTTTTTCGATAATCAATAATGCATGGAAAAAGCTGAATAACTGGGGATACAATGTATTTTTCTTTAGATGATTTTAGGTACACAACGTACTTTCATTTAATTTACTCTTCTCGTTCTTTCTTAATGCTCAGATGACTGAATGAAAAGCATCAACTGTTGAGAGCCGTCTCAGTAATCTAATAGTAAAGCGTTCGCAGCGATCCCTAAAGAGTCTGTGGATGCGCACTGCTGAAGAGTCTCAAACTAGGACGAAGTAGCTGTCCAGTGCTTCCAGGTGATAAGTGGTTGTCTGATTCATATTAATTCTTGATATCTAAATTGAGAATATTTTCGTTATTGAAAATATTTTATAAAGAAACGATAATCTGCAGACTAGTTTTGAGTCTTACAACGTGTTTCACCTGTTTCTGCTAAGTGACTAAAACAGCTGTGTTGACTGTTCCTCAATAAATTCATCACGTTATGCTATGATTGTTCATTAGGTAGTGGCCAATCCTATGTTTATGTTGTCCTTATGCTTATCAAACCCTTTCAATCAACTTGTAATCCATTCAACAGTGTAAGTAATTTGGCGTCATAGCTCGCATTTCCCAGTGGTAAGGGTTCGAAATGGGAATCTGAATGACATAAATTCCGAATTCACAATGAATTCCAATTTCTTAATGATTATAGAATATTCTTCATAACAAGTAATATTTTGCATAAAACCAATGTCAAGTAGAGTTTATCCTCAACTACTTTTAACCACTTAGTATAGCAAATGATCCCTTTTCTGAAGAAAATTGAAAAAAATCACTAAAGAACTTATAAATGTAGAAAAATATTTCTGATTCTCACTAACGGAATTTACATCAACTTGAACTAATTGTCACATCTTTATCAAATGATTATTTTTCTGGATCGTATCTTAGAGACATGGCTAAAAGTCGGTCACATTAGCACAAGTGTATTCACTTTTTAACGTCATCTAAATTGTGAATCTTAATATTAATTTCTGCGCACCTTCACTTCACTCTCCCCCTTTGCATTCTATTATTATGTTACTCCTGTTAGCTCGTAGGGTTACTGTTGTATGGCAACTTGAACCCATGGGCGTATTTGCCCGGTTCTACGTTGTTGTTGATGATGATATCTGACAACAGACAGGTTTATTTATTTTATTACTGAAATCTTTATGTAATCTAAGTAAATAGTGATACATTCATTGTTACTAAGTCTGAATACCATTTTTCATCAACATAAAAAAAAATTAATTAGATTAATGAAACTTAGTAGTCTAATTGATACTTTAATTTATATGACTAATTAAATGAAAAAGGAAAATAACTTCTTAGAGAATTAAAAATATGAAACGAGATAATATTGAAATTGGCGCATATATTTCTGATTGAATTTAGGCATAAAGATCCAGAAACCATTAATCTTCTATTTGTTTAATACTTTGAATCAATATTGAATAAGTTTACATGTAGACATTTTTAGGTATTTCACTAAATGCTTTATATGTAGCTAACAATTCAAATATTTAGAGTGATGTTGCTTTACACCATTTGAGTAAATATATTAAAGAATGTTGAATATTGGCACCACTGAATGTTGTTTGGTTGTATTGAGTTCCATTTTTAGTAGATATTGGTTCCGAAACGACTGACCAAACGTTTCTGTTACTGTTGGAGTCAATACTATTCAGAAGTACACTTCTATTTACTTTTTATATTTATTGTATTGTTCTAGACTATTGTTATTGCTATTGTTATTGTTACTACTACTGCTGTTATTGAATACGGTGTAATTGTGCATACTCACGACAGGAAGTTGGAGTAATTAATCGTTTTCTGACGACTTGTTGTTATTCCTTTGGGTTGTAGGGATAATTTTAGGTCATGATTTGATTAATTAGAAGCATTTAGTCGGTGGAAGAAACACAGTAGTATTCTGAACTCCATTAAACGCTCAGTCGTAGCAATTCAGTCGGCTGATTTGACAAAATGAATGTACTATAACTAGATATAGGTTATTATCATGTAAATGGCGATGAATTAGTATTTTCTAAAAATATATATAATAATCACTTAGTAACTCAATGGAATACAAAATTACATCATCGGCTAATTATCATAACTGATATGTAGTGAATTTGACTAATACCCATAAGTTTACTCTGTAATTCATAATTATCTGGTCAGATAGAACATTAGACCATTGGACCAACCTGACGAAGTCAATATGTATCTCAAACATTCTTTTAAATACATGTAAAATCTAACAAGATAGCCAATCAATTAAGAAAACAATGTCAGTATAAACTAACAGCAACTGTAATACGGAACTGAAGTGAAGTGTACCCAATTAATTCGTTATTGTTCGTGAATGGAGAATGATACAACAATAGTTAATGAATCAGACAGGAGGCTAGGGATAAGGAGAATATACAAATAATAGAAATAAAACGTGCAGTTTAAATACAACCAAAATACATGAAACAATCGACTTGACAATAACCCTGAGAGTTATTTATTCACCTTGATTCCTTAAGACCTATTAGTAACAAATGGCATAAGAGTGAAATCATGTGAAATAGTAACTGAGTAATGTCAAGAGTGACGAATTGAATATGACTGCTAGTATTGTTCGTTAAGTGACTGATAAAATGATTCAAAGAAAATTAAATAATGAGATTAATAAAACAGCTTACGTATGGACAAAATGAGAATTTGAAATAAATTTTAGAATAAGTAAGAACTAAGTTAAATTTCAAAATGCATCGAGAGATTTAGGGAGTAATTTGAAATTTATGATGAAGGTCAAGATAAATTAGTCGAACGAATGTTTTAGATCCAGCCTAGATTCAGCGCATATATATGCATACTTATGGCTTCTACTTCGTGTAAGAAATTGATTGTACAGCTATAGTGTAACATATAATGAAATTCTAACGATAAATTTGAATATATGATTTGTCTTAGCAAAATGATCTGGATCAATCAAATTATCCTAGCTTCCGAAAGATGACATTTTACCAAGGTTGGCCAAAACAGGATTATTCTAGTGATGATTGTGTAATATACACCAACAACCAATGAACATTTTACGTATGTATACATGTAGTTGTCATTTACACATTGTATGTAAATTATTACGTCTTATTAACTGTAAGACGTCTAAACAACACGCACTTATCACTTGAAAACCTTTGACCATTTTGTTAGAAGACATAATACTTTTCACTTTTTCAAATGTGTAAAACTAATTACATAAGTGATTTCGTACATTCATACTAGCACGAAGATCCCTTTACAGCATTAGATTCATTGATTGTTCAATAATGTATGAAATTCCATGACAGTTATTATTATCAAACAATATCATTACTATCTTCATGCTAATTTACTTATCTTACCTGCATATTAACATAATGATAATAACCTATCACATTTAACTTTATGCATGTTTACATACCATGATTCTTTCACATGTTATTAAGTAACTAATCAAATGGTGAAATGAACATGCGCTGAATGGTTACAATACAAAGAAGGAATGATATTCCTTACAATTAATAATCAACTTAATTGTTTTCATAGATTAGTTATTTCTACAATTTGATTGAATGTTTCTACTACATTTTAAAACTGGTGTTGTGAAAATTGAAAATCCAAATTGTTTCATTGGTGACTACAGGTAAATAAACAGATTTTATGTATGTTGTTTTCATTCGTCATAGAGTGATTTCTGTTGGGTATCAATAAAAATCGGAGAGAAATAAACAGTTATTTCGTACTAGTATGAAACATATCAGCATTGTGTACCTTCGATTCTCTTTTAGTCAATTTATAGCATAGTGAGACAATTACCAATTGTCACTGATGATAATTATCTCACTTCCTACATACTTAAACTCCACCTATTAACGACTTCTCAAAGGAACATCCTGAAGTTAGTAGTTTGTTGATTACTGTAGGTGATTTAAGATAGCTATATGGAAACCTGCGCATCGCTGGTTTTTATTGGTAGCCGATCAAGATAATTCTGTATTGACTACAAATAATAAATTGAGTACCGATCTTCTAAAAATACGCCATACATTCAAATATGTTTATTTTCTTTAAAGTGAAGCACATTCGTCAGAATGAATTGATAATAAGTAGATCGTATATTATTGTGAACTTGGAATTTTCAGGATAATACATTCCTAATGATAACAGAGCAATGTAAAAACTAATTAACTCTGAAAAATGAGAGAATTAACACTAGGTTTTGGCATATGACGCTTTTATGAGATGTCACATTCTTCTATTCTTAACAATGACTTTAGGATGAAGAGCTGCAACAGAATGAAATGTATCCGGAGGATAATGTAATTCATGTTTGAAGTGAAAAGGTACTGTGTCACACTAAGTTGATGCATTACCACCGTTTCAAAGATAGCAACACATTATCTATGATACACTGTCATTTCGCTACATAATGCTTATGCGGTGTAGCCTTGTTAGACTTGTTAGACAGAAAAGTACTTTTGCCAAAATATCAAACATAATATTTCATTAGTAACAGATTTGATAATCTTTCAGTGAACAGTTGGTAAGAACTAACAATATAGATAGATGTATATCTCTGAATGGATATCATATTCATACCTTAATTCATTCTCTAGACCATGATATTTTACTTCATAAAGGACATTGGTTGAAATTACATGAATTTTAAATTAAAATATACTTGTCTGTTCTAATGCAACGTAGTTTATGGGAAGTTATAATAAAATCTACCATAATTATAATCTTGTTAAATAGATCTATCACTTAATAATTATACTCATTGAACAAATATGTTAAGACAATGTAAGATAATAGGACAATATACTCAAGAAAAGCGGTATCCATAAAAGTGTATGCAGTTACATGATGAAAAAGCTAAGAACAAAAGCCAATAATTTAGAAAAATATGGGCCCCTTTACATATGAATAATCTATAAAGATGTTTGATAGCTAAAAGCAACTATACATCACACAGTTCCTGGAGTAAAACTGGTAGTTATAGATTCAACACGATGTTCCATACATAAAGGCAAGACTAGACTAACACTCATCTTATGTTACATTTAACAGTATTTTAATTAACATTTACCCGTAAAAGCAAATACATTAAAAGGACAGGAAGAGGAGCCATTTAATAATTATTTAGCACATTCCAAAGAAACTACATTACAGTGGATTAACTTCTTTCTATAGCTCAACTTCACTACATTTGATTAACACGGGAAACAACGTGATTGTTATGAACGCTTTATAATAACTAATAAATACAATGTTAAAGCCATACCTTTTATCCATAGTGACTCAACTCAGAACCTTAAGGTTCCATGGTAACAGACATAATTGGTGACTTGAACTTATTTTCTTAATCTTCATTTGTTTATTTGTGAACATAATTCTAATATTTTATTTTCATTATCTAAATCTAATTGCTTTTATTATTACACTAAATAATAAAGTTACCTTCCATGAGTACTACATTTTATACTTAATTATAGGTTGTTTATAATAGTAAATTGTAGTCATATTGTGTAACCGAATAATCATTCTTATTTGTTATCTATCTGTTTAGATCAATAAATATTTTCACACGTTACGTAATCGATCTGCATAAAATACTTTTTAAAACTCTGACTACATTCAACTATAAATACTCTATTAGAAGACATCCATTTCACACCTCACCTCCCCCTAATGCAATTTTATCTCTGTATGTCCTAATATAAAATTATATTGACACCCTAAACTAATTAGGACTGATAGCCTGTATGCAGTTCTAGTGAATGCAACTTAAATATAAAGAATTCAGTGTATTCTGTAAATATCATCATCCTGACTTTATGTATCTTTTTAATTGGAAACAGATTCCTACAAAATCTTAAAATATGAATACGGATTTTTTCATCCAGATTTTATTAAGGTTGTCTGTATCCTAGTGTAATTAATACATTAATTAAACATCACGAATTGGTCTGAATTAGACAACCTATTAATTATCAGGAAGCACTGGGCAGCAATCTTGTTCTACTGAGGGACTTTTCAGGAGTGTACATCCACGACCCCATTAGGGATTGAGCTTGGAACCCTCTGGCTTCTCGCAAACGCTCTATTACTAAGCCACTCAGTCGGTTTCCAACGGTTGATATTTTATATTCACTCAATCAGTGATATGTCTGTGCGAACTCATCGATTATCATCGGTGGGCAATAGTCTCATGCGCGACACGTTTGAACTCCATCAGTCACGTCTTTTCACTGGAACTTCAGGAATTACTCCGAGAAGTTAGTCACTAGTGACCTGATATTAATTGCAATTAATATAACACATTTTGAATGCTTTATCTTAATAAGTATGAATATAGGTGAGTAATTATTATATTATGTGAAGTCCATAGGAAGTACTGAGAACTCTTTGTGATACACTTTAAGTTAATCTTCATTTGTTACAGACTTTTTGCATTGAAAAACGATGAATAGTTGGTAACAATTTATTATCAGCATACAAATTATAATTGAAGGCTCCATATACAAGTAAAATTACTCATAAGTAGTATAAGATAATATTCAAATTTTATTATATTTCATTCGCTTGCGCACAACCAACCTGTTGAAAAAAGAATAACTTACAAATAAAGAAATGAATTTTTGTGTATGTTTGTTATAAATCAAGGTTTATTTGATACAACTGAATACCAATACAAACTGGGCAGTTGTTTAATACTGATAATTGGTTTCTCAGTAGGTCGTGTGTACACCTTTTACTCCTCCCAGTTCATCAAGAAATCGATGTCGAAATCTGTAGGTCTTGCAGAGAATCGCAACCAGAGCCAGCAACGAATGACTGAATTCCCACCTCAGTTTCTTTATAATATTTCGTGATGATAAGTTAATATCATTGATGATAACTGCTAGATTACCGGCTTGTCTGAACACCATTACGACTACATGAGAACAATGAAGTTAGCCATTAGTGTTCCAATTACTGTGAATCATTCGGGTGATTTCTGGAAGATTGTAGAATATATAATGTTCAGCGTTTGAGACCAGGACCAGGAGACCATCCTGGATCCCGCTTGATAGTCACAATCCTACTCTAACAATACTTGGGTACTACCAATATATCGAGGCAATACGCTCAGGGCACACCTATGACAACCGAGACTGACTTAGTTTCAGTCTATGATAAATTAACAATACATTCGAAATTATATTTAATTTGCTTGTTATATTTATTTTAAATAAACTGATTACTTAATTCATTTTGAGTAGAGTAAATACCAACTTAAAAATTGTATATATTATTTATGCAGTACTGTTACAGTACTACCATATTTGTAACGTGGATTGAATGAACGGGAATAATGACTTAGGAATATTCAAACAAGGACAATCACTTATTCAAGAGCCTAACAGATGGAAGCCTTAATTAGGCTTGATTTATTTCATGTAATTAATGAAATCGCTGTTCATATATCAGCTCAAGCATAAAAAGTGAGATTCAACAATCAATGAAGTCTGGAAATCGCTTAGTCCTACTTTCTAACCTATGTAAGTTTCGATTTTAAACGTGAATGTAATGTTTCTATTTATTAAATTACGTATTACTTTTAGTATTACTGTGTTATATTTTTTATTTCAGGTTCCAGTAAGTTACTTTAAATCACCACTACAATGCATCACTGGTTATTAACACTTGACATTAAATGAATATCAATTACAAATCTGTTACTTAATGTGAGCATGTAAGCTTTCGTCTAGCGTCTTTGATGAATTAGCTCTATGCGCATTTAGCGATTTATAAGCAAAAGTAAAATCACCCATCTCCTACCCTGAACTGTTCATTTTTGCAATGATCCTTCAAAATGAAAATAATTAATTTATAAGGAATTATTCAACAGGCCTATTGACGTCACAATATAAAAGTGTATTCAAAAAACCTTTGCTGCTAAAAATGTCAAAATATTGAATTTTCACCAACAATCTTATTTGAGCTTCATCTGGTAACATCGAAAAGTTAACTTCATCAAAGCAAAATGAAGTTGAAAACACGTATAGGCGACACCAGTTCAATTATTTTCCGGTTTTGACACTAAATAGGGACAAAATATCTATCATTTGATGTAAATGTGGCTACAAGCGATTTAGGATAGGTTTACATTGAAATGTCTGTATTTGTACAAGTTTTGTTTCCCAAGTATACATAATGCGGATTGCATCAAATACCGTACTTTTAGTAAATATCGTTACCGTTTAATTAGGTCGAACTAGAGCTACAGATCTTGAACATATTTTCAATGCCTTGAATATCGAGATCCTGATTCGTGTAAATTTTACTAACACTTGAATTAATTGGCAGTACGCTGCGTAACAATAGTCCTGAATGTAGGCTAGAAAATGATTTTCGGTTGAATATCCTTACATCTTAGAACTGTTATCCAATATGTTAGTCAAAACTGACAACTAGTTGCATTTAAAAACAAATATGCTGGTAGTAAACAAGTGTCGTATCCTTCTTATATCATTTTTTCAATTTTCCTGTTGTTTTGATAACGTTTCACTCATTACATTACTTTCAGTCCTTTCTTTTATTTTGATTACGTCATCCTAATCATTGCAATCGAATAACCTTTTGTTTTCTCGCTGAGTAATATCAATTCATTTTATTGATACCATTCCTAATTATTGTTAATTATTCGTAATTCATTTCATTCAGCTGTTCTATCGCGTAATGGATTAATTTCTTTGAATTTCATAATTGTCTGTTACTAACATGATATTCTAGTACTTTAACTTATGTAATAAATTTATGTGCATCATATCAACTCTACTCATATCTTCATTCTACTATGACTTTACATTTTAATCTTTAATCAGTAACACTTGTTAAGTATGCTAATTTTTGTGTATAATTTTGAATACGAAATATTATAGGTTGAATGCAGTTGATGAGCGACTGACGAAAGTAAAATGAATTCATGACATTATTCTCAAATACTTGTTCTACACCTCTTCAGATTCATTAAAGGAACCAAATATATTGAATACTGTTTAATAGTAAGTATATATTAAGTGTTATTTAACTGATTAGATGAAGTATGATATTACATTAATTAAGCTATATCAATGATAATTACATAGATAGACCTATTAAACAATATAACTATTTATATTGAAGTACAAAATATTACGTTTGTTAATCTATACTACATGGTTCATTTAGTAAATTATGACAGATAACACTTATAAATCGACATTTATTCCCATGGTATTTTGAAAAATGAAACCCTAAATAAGAACAAAAAACTCATAGATGCGTAAAACAATGATGCTTAGGTGTGTCAATAAAATCAGTTAAAATTCACTTTGAACTATATTATCAAGGTTTTATCAAAATTAAGATGCTTGAAGGAATCTGCTGTAAACTATACTTGGAGCTAAACTGCATCTATGGTTTATTGATGTTACAAGTTAAAGGATATTAGAATGTGATCAACGCTACAGTGGAATTTATTTCGATAGGTGATAGTGGTTTCACTTACATAACTATAAGCTATTATGATGCTATTTTAATTGAATTGATACTGAATTCATGTTACCTATATAAAAATCAGTGTTGGTATCTAGTGACATAAACTATCTTTATGTAATCTAATGGCATTAGATTAATTATAAGTAACACTGAAATTTACTATTTATATGTTAGTAACTAATGGTTATAGGAATATATTGTATTCAGAACGGTGAAACCACCAAGGGAAATTTTCAGACATACTTTTTTCCTTCTGTTTTTTTGTTTTGACACTCATAATGATGAATTAATGTCTATAGAGGTTTGATGTTTCCATAAAATACACTGAATCAACAGACAGTCATTGTAAATGGTGGAGACATAAACAGTTGCCCAGTTAGAGTAGTAAATTCCTTAGATAAGCACAGTGAAGATACTTCTAATGATTGGATCTAAGTATAACGATTAAAGCAAAGTATGAAAGTATTCAGTCAAGTGTTGATAGAAATCGGGCTATGCTCTGAGTTTATCCTAAAATTTTTATATAAACTATGTCACTTCACTGTAATTCAGCATTTGCATATACATATCTTTTAAAATAAATTTAGCTGGTAAGATTTTTCATGTTAGAACAAACGTTTATGCAGCAAATATATAAAAAAATTATATAACATACGTGAAACATTCTTGATTCGGATTCAGTCACACTTGAACTAATATGAAAATAATATGCTGTAGCAGTTCGATTTCTCAAACAAGTAAATGGTAATATATAACAAGCTAATTATAACTGAAGCTTTTAACCACTTACGGTTGCTATTGTGTTTGAATATTTATATTCTTTAAAATCCCTACATGTATTTTCTTCTAAATGTAGTCACTGGAAAGTGTTTTATCTTAAAAGATTGAAATGAATAGGCATCGTCGTTTTATTTCATTTCTCTTAACCTACAACGGATAAATGGTTATACTGTTAAAGTATTCTGAATCATATTCTCAATCCTGCGACATTTAGTCAAGTACTAAAATACTTTATCATCATTTATATGGCACTCAGTTTGTCGACAAAAGCTGATTTCCAGTCGTCAGTTATGCCAACGTGTAACAAATCCAGCTGTAATTATAGAACTACGTTCATATAAATATATATTTCAACAACATTCATTTAGTATATTAAGTTCGTACATATTTTTAATCCAATATCTCACTAATAAAGTGCATTTTCCGTCAACTGATTTATTCACTATAAAGAACAAATGTTTCTTATCTACACTTTATGCTTATTTCTCTCTATGTCTTATGCTTTTTCATCCTTTTCAAATTTCCACCTCAAAAAATGTCAGTGATATAGAGTCACTTAGATTAGTGGCTGCTTTACAGCTAGATCAATAGAAATCTATCAGCACTAAAAATAAATAAACTAACATCTAAGTGGTCAATACACACTGGTCAACAAATATATGCAACTCAGTCTTGTACAGAGTTAGTCGCTGTCTGGACAGGTGGGTCAAGATGATCACCGTTAGTAAAGATGAGTAACAATGGATCTAGTCCTCAGGGAGTATGAGTAACCTCAAAAATCCGGCTTCGTTTGATGACGAGTTTCAAATAGTGCAAAACTTGCACCCGGAGTTTCTTACTGACTACCATTAAAATAGCTATTCATTTTGATAAATTTTCCCATATAACATCTTATTAAGCAATTAAGCACTTGCGCAAACTACTACAGAACTACTCGATACTAAACCAAATGCATCCTTTGGCCAATATCTTACGTGAAACTCCTCTTTAACATCTGTTCTTGACAAATATGTACTATTACTAAGAAAAATATCCTAACTTATGAGTTTACCTCATTTTTAACATCCAGTGTTCTGTCAGATGACAGGAAAAGCATTTGAAATATGTAGTTGTTATGAGATTTTCTTAGCGTTTATTTCTTTTAAGTGATAAACGAACTTTACTTTCATAGAAACAATCATTTACGTTATCAAATTGCATTATTTCTAAGAAAGGCTGGATTGGTAACTAAATTTATTTAGTATATAGCAACTTAATAAACTAAGAATCCATCTGAAAATTAGAGACCAGTTTCAATGATTATAGATATAAAACTATTCATATGAAACTTAAAATCTGACTAAATACATATCTGTACCTTGGAAGTAATATCTAAATTAAAACCTCTTCCGTTAATCTAAAAAACAATGGTAACAAAGTTTTCTAGCTAAGAAAATGTTAGATACCTGTTTTGAAACAAATGAGTTGAATGAATTAGTCCACTTACCGTTATTCTTTTAACCTGCAACCCTAGTTCTTTGTGAGTTAATATTATCTAACATTTAAGACGTTATTCGCATGTATTGATAAATAAGAAGGTATGTAGTAGCTTTTGTTGCCAGTTAATATTCTGTCAGATATATACAAGGATTTTCAACAAGTCATTTGATTTAATACTCCTCGCACAATTTGTAAACTATCTTATGAATGATATTACTATCTACTTCTGTTATATGATTTCGTTTGAGTCAAATGATTAAAAAAAGCCATTATTCATCTGTAGGTTTCACTTATTCCTCAATCATCTAAGAATCCAATTACTAGTTTTAAATTGTACTGTACGAAATAAGATTATTAGCTTCTACTTGATTGCTATTTCGATGGTGTTCTATGGGTAGGGATTTTTACGCAATGACAGTTGATTTCACGCTAATTAACTAGTAAACATTGACAAAATTTCAAAGAATTTGTACAATATGTAGATTTAATACCCTGAAATAGACCAATTTATGTTTCAGTAATAATAGTTGACGTTTATGCTTCGACAAATTGAATTATCGATTTCTACAGCTCCACGACTGTATGGTTAGTCAGCCTCCTTGAATCCGTGGTATAGCAGATCTCCGATCGCCCTAAAAAGATTCTTTTGATTTTGTTGGCATCATGTATGATGTAAATCTTACTGGTAAATATATAAACCTCACTTGATTTCGGGTTACTCATTTACAAATGTTCATCTCACTGAAGCTGTTTGTTTAACTTTGAACTATATTAATGATAACATGATAAATATTAAAATATCAACTCCGTATCTCAAATTGTTACCATTGCGATTCATCCTTGTTCCACAATTTCAACTTAATAATACAGTTTACAGATACGAAGGTGAAATAACATCAGGATCCCTTATAGGTCACTTACTAGTAGATTCTTTTATGACCAGCCTCGGAATAAACCAATTAATTCAACAACTGACAATCGCTATTTGTATAAAATTTATGTCGACGATAATGAAATTAATTTGAACGAATTTCAACAGAACTTCAGTATCTGCCATTCATCTAACAAATTCTCGCATGGAAAGAGAAACAGGCGATATTTCGACTACCTGGATGTTAAATTGGTACGAAAAAATAATTAACACTGCACAAATCTATCTACAATAACCGTATTCTGAGCAGTCGGTCGACAAGTTTTTATAGCTGAGTGCCTATGAGCAGCAAGCAAAGCCATGTTGTGTCCGTCGCTTCGAGATTCCGAAAATTCTGTTATACTGACGTTATCGATGATGAATTACACTTTCTCAAAAGAAAACTATTTGAAAGCGTTTTTACATAATGATTTATTGACAAAACATGAAGCCAAAACGTTACCAACTCTCAGTATTCTGGAATGACGATCTATATGAACTTCAAACTCAACAGTGATCTGTGTGTTGATATTTTTATTTGCAGAATCGAAAACGACATCAAAAGGTTTTTTCTATCTACTCTAAAATTGTGTTTTCAAGTAAACCCTTATTTGCAACTAACTCAAAAATAAGTTATCGCATTAGACCTCACTTAGGTTAGTCTATAAGTTTACTTGCAGAAGTGTAGTAAGGCATATTGGTCGTTCCATGTGCATGTTGTTCAGGAGAGTTACAAAACATCATCCAGCGTGGGTAGGAAAATGTGATAGTGGTAGCTTTAAAAGCACCACAATAGAACATTTCATGACTGCTTAATCGACTACTTAATCGATTCAGCGACCTCCTTTAAAATAACGTACATATTTAAGAGAAATCTATCGAAGTTAGTAACTTGCCGCCATTTATGCATTTTGAAACCATTACAATGCACATAGAGTAACCAGAAATGTATATAAAAGAATGTGGTTCAACCTTTGATTTTATCATCAGATTGACTTGAAATTGTACATAATAACCTCTACACCATGAATTTAATCAATTTTGATTCTATCTTGTTTATTTTATAACAATCTTACATGCCATCTCTTCTTTCTATGTCTTTGTGTCTTTAATTGAAAAAAAAACATTTCTCTTTTGTTTCAATTGATTTCTCAGCCATGTACCATTTTTCAAATTGTCGTAACACATAACCTGACTCCAAAATCATAACGTTAGGTCTACTTATTTCTATCCCCAGATCTATTCTATTGTGTAGGTAACCCAATTCCAAAGTTTCCTCTCCTCACTAGAACGGTTGAAATAAGCTTAAGAATATATATCTTTTTATTTTCGGTACTAAGTTAGATTATATATGGCTATCATTTCAACTTTCACTTCCTTTTGTTGCTACATTTGACCTGTTATTATTCGCATTCATATATATATATATATATATATATATATATATATATATATATGCAACTATACAGCTATGAAAATGAAATTACCATAAGACCTTTTCTCTGAAGGAAATTCGTTCTCGTCTCTTTGTAGAATGACAACACCTTAAATTCGTGTACATGAAGAGTTGTTTAACATATAAATGATCAAGTCTACTAATAGAAGCAAAGAACTCAAAAAATCTTTTGATTTTTCATAAGTGCCCATCAGTGAATCAGTATTCTACTCATTTTTGTATTCTTTTTAATTTCATCATCAAAATAAGTGAACATGAACATTTATAAAATGAAATTAATACATTCATTTAGAAAACTAGATGTATTTGTAACATTATATTTCATATCATTAGTGACAAACAGATATTCCATTAAGTTTTCATTATCAAACAAAATTAATGATTCGTTACATTTTATTTTAGTTTAATTAACTAGAAGAGAAACAAATAAACAGAACGATTAATTGTATGTTAAAAGTTATAGCAAAAAAGTGCCAGTGAAACATTTAAGTCACGAAAATCTGTCAATCGAAATTTATCAACTACATTAAAACATTAGTCGTTTACTTACAATTTTTCATATTTTAACTGTTACTAGCTGATTTTACACCTGATATTTACTAATGCGTTCTTTGTATATCATTTAGTCACCGTAGTAATATTTGGTATACTTAATAACGATCAAAAGTCAATTAAATAATTTAAAATTCTACTACGTTGTAAGTAGTAATGTAAACTGAAGATGAAGCGATTCTATTTAGCATACTAAGGTTACGAAAATTAACACATAACATGATATATTAACAAAGCTGTGTAATACTAATTTATGAAAACAGATTTGACATGATATAACTAGGCATTGTCGATTTACAATTGACCGTTAGCAAATATATATGCGATATAGAGTTTAGACATAGCAATAGATCGTTTATTATACATCAAGCATATACTAATAAGAAAGGTAAGCTTTAAAATCACTCGCTTGATTGCCACTTTACACTTATATCAAATACTGCTATGGAAAGAGTAGTCAAAAAAGTAGTTCTTACATTTGTTTCTATAAGATGAATGCTTACTGATTGATATCTTATGGAACTGTTATACTACTAGAATTACAAGAAAACAAATTTATTGTTTTGCCATTATATCATTCCCATCAATTTGAGCACTGTCGCTATTTAGATATAAATATCAAGCCTTTTTTATTTAATCATATTTTACCCTCAGAAAAGCATTAATTACAAACTCTCATCGTGTGTGATGAAAATGCCTGATATTAAACAGCCATATTATACCTTGTAGGTCTGTATTTTTTATGATTTTGAATCAATCTAGAAAAGTGATTTTTAGTTATCAAAACTGTGGCAATAGAGATAAGTTGAGGTAGTTTTTCAAAGATTCGTTTCCTGATTTATTGTTTGCATTCTTCACAGATTGTTTTCGTTTAAATAACACCATGAACAAGGGGGAAGCAGACAGCCTTTTTATTCTAGTATATGACTGATTTGAAGTGCTTGCCGAAAACTATGCCAGGGATCATCTGTATAATTACTTTCTTCTCTAAGGGGTTACCTAATGGCAAAACTACCAATTTAATCATTTTATTCACAAGGCATATAATCTTAAAATGCTCTATTCTTAATTAGGTAATAAATACGTCTTCCGTGATGCGTGGTTTTCACTAGTACCCAATCGACGTCAATCTCTGACGAAAACAAAGAAAATATACAAATCGCTGTTATGTTTTCATAAAAATGCAACTTTTAAATAGAAATACACAGAATGGATTCAGTTCAACTTTTTTTTAACTTAAAATTGGAATTTGTAGTTGATAAGTGAATTAAAAGAATAAAAAGATTAACATTTTGTATTATTGTAACAGATATTTTATGTCCTAATTGATGTCTAGCAGAATACACATAAACTAACCTCATTCATCAAAATCATCCCACATATTAGCTACATGAAATTTCTTCTGAAATGGTATGTAACTAAAACAAACAAACAAAAAGAAATTGAATTTAAACATTGTTGGCATTTCATTTTACAAACTAATTTAGTTTGTAACTGTTTCTATATAAGTTAAGTTGTGTCCATAGTGTTAGGTCAAACAATAAAACATCATTAGTATGCGTTCATAATTTTAAGGATATAAATTAGTCACTGCATGTTTAATCGTATTAGTAAATTGTGAATTTCACAACAGAGAAATTTATTAAAATGACTAGTAAATACTGAAACTGTTATGAAAATTTCGTATGCACATTTTTCGATAGCGTTTCTCAGTAATCTAGAAATACTGACAGTCACATAATGATTACAGATCAAGTTGATCTTGTCATTTAAATAAAATTATAAACCTTGAAAGCTGATTTAACCGAATACACGTATAAGCAACAACATCTATCCACTATTCTTAATGCAAGCTGTAAAGCGGTACTCTCTTCTATAAGTCCTTATCAACAATGGAAATAATCACGATTTTTATAGTTTTTTTCATTAGAGACTAAACTTTGTTTCATGAGTTCTGCATGATATTCATTAAAATGTAAGATGTATATTACTTCAACTATCTACTATTGTCAATAATATACCGAATCATAATGCAAGTTATCATTATCATCTGTATTGGAATGTTAATTTTTTGACTAACTAATGTTATAACACTAATGAAAACAAAAACACTTGACTGTGTTTAAAATAAACTATAAATTGTATTGAGTTACTAACATACTAATTTTTAATTGTATTCCATATTTTAATTAACTATGATCACTTCAATTCAAGATGTTGTAGTATAAGAAAACTTTTAATAAAATTCACTTGATTAAGTTCATAAATCTTCTTTTTGATATGAAAATGAACCATTTGTTTTTTTTTTATAAATTTAACTAATCAATCAATCTCTAAGGGTTAACCACCTCTTCAAATTCATTACCATCACCACTACCTAATTTGTCACTTATGAAATTTAATTTAATTTCAATGAAGGAAAATCTATAGAAACAATATATATTCCCTCTTTTTTTTCACTTTTCTTTTTTAAAAATACTAAAATTATTTAATGCAAACAAAACCAAAATGAAATAATAAAATCTTATCAAGTATTAAAAGAATAAACAGAGAAAACAATTATGTAATCAAAAAATTATACAAAGTGAAATGAAAAACAAAATTGAATTTATTTTTTTTTAATTTTAATATTGTTCAGTTACACTTTTATTACGTAATAGTTTGCCTTTGCTTACTTTGAATATTGAATGATTTTATTTACACATACAAAGTATTTATTGCTGAATAGGGTTTTTATGATGTATAATTGTAACATCATTTACAAAAGACTATGAAAATTAATTCTAAAATTGATGCATCAAAAAATTATCTAAACGTATTCTATCGTAACATTTTATATTGAATGTATTACTAGGTAGGGAATTCACGTTGACTAAACGAAAGAACACTGCTAAGGTGAGTGACTTAATGAAGTCTTTATTAATGTGGTAAAAGCTAGAAAGATATGCTAGTCAGCCACAACAATTCAAGGTAAGGACTAATATAAGGGGGGGGGGAGAAAGCTACAGTTAGGATTTAGTGAAGAATCAGCTTATAATTAATATTAGTGTCATGATAAATGGCTAAGAAATATCTAGACTAGTCATAAACACAAATTATTATCGTATCTGAGTAAACATTTTCCCTTATTAATCCTAAGTGACTTTCCCTGAGAACAGTATCATAATATTATGTTTAACTGCTAAATGAATTTCACCTTCTAAGTCAATTGTCTCTACTGGAGATAGGCACTTTATTACATTTTACTTTCTAATTTAACTCTCTAATCCAAATATAAAATTCTTGATTTTGATCACCTTTTATCGCTTTGCATTAAAACTATTATCATAGAAGATGATATTCTGTCTATGAACCACCTAGATATCACTGAAGTATTGTTGGCATTCCCCACCATTCCTAAGTTGCACTTCTACTATAAATGATCGATTCTAAAAAGCATCGTTAGTATAATTTAGATTTTATCACTTTAGATCACCAGATAGCATAATCATGTTAGATGCACAGCTCTAAATGTATATTTCAAACAAATAGATAATTACATTGCTTTCAGTGCATTTTACACCAGAAGATTATACCTAATGAATTTCACTATGAATTTAATTGAGAAAAATGTGGCATCTTAGTAGCTTAACTTAATGATTACGATATATTAATAAAGTCATGTCGATTTTTGTAACAGTCGAAATGTACTTAATCTTTACCAGTCTGTTATGGTTTTCGATTGAAAATAAAGAAATTTACAGTTGTTTTGTCTTAAAGACTAAAGTAACAGACAACATTACTAGCTATAAAATGTTTTAATACAATTGTCAAATATTTTTCTCTTCGTTTTTACACTCTATAAGTAATTTGGAATAGACTTGTATCTTTCCGCTGATTTGTGATGGATTGAAATTGGTCAGCCTCTGTTGCTATGTGTGCATCCTGAGTGGATTGCCTCTACATAGCGACAGTAGACAAATTGTATTTAGATTAGATTATGACTGGCAAGTGGGAATCCAGTGTGAACATCAACATTGGGATGCAGGTACACCCATCCAATGAGTCCTGAATAGAACAAAACGCGAGTCCTGGATTCCACTTGCCAGTCACAATCCAACTTAAATATAACTCCATAAGTAGTCTTTTTATGATTTATGCATTTCAGTTTAATTAAGCAAAAACACCATCACACCTTTGTCGAATATGCAACTTTCTTAATGAAAACATTATCAGTTGTATATTTTAATCAATTTAATGACTATAACCTCAAAGGAAGAGCTAAAAAAGCAAATAACTTTAACTATTATTGACTGATAAATGCACATGTCTATAGTTGCATATCAACAGTTAACTAAGTATTTACAAATAGTACTTTTGAACTAAACACGGAACTGATTCTACTGACGGTCAAGAAAATTAGGTCATGGGTAATATCATAATGAAGTATGCTGAAGTTCACGTGATTAACATTAATAATCATTAACATCTTAGTTTATTGAGAATAGGTTATTGACTGAAACAAATTTTATGTAAAACTTAAAGTTTTTCATACAGATAATTAGTATCCATTGTGATTTTACATTATAGAATAATGAAACCGATAAAATTTCATTTCAATATATACATACTTTGGTCTCTCTTCAAAGCGTCCATAATAATTTCGGAAAGGAATTTCTTGAGATGGATTTTTAAATGACCTAGATTTTAAAAAAAATACAAAAAAATAGGATTATTCATACAATTTGTTTAACTATCTTACTGTTTTCTTTTTTGATGATAATTGAATCTTACCACTTAACTTGATTAAGAAAGCGTTAGTTACAACAATACTAATAATTGATCTACTTAAGTAATGTCTACATCGTTGTACTTAATATCCAGTAATCGGTGTCTTCTAACACCAACTAATCTCTTTGATTTTGAAAACAAATAATTCACTTGTTAAGATGAAGCAGTTAGAAGATATGATCTTTCGATCACGAGTCGAAAGCCTAACCATTAACATCATTAGGTTGTTGTTTAATAGTGGGGTTACCATTTTCGTCAATTTATGATAAATAAACATTTACTGGAGTAAGAATTCCGCTACTAAACAGCTACACAGTAGTGCCAAGGCTTAATCAAAAACCATCATATCTGAAAAGCTTCAGGTTATACGCATGGATAGAGTTGTCAGTATGCACTCTTAAGAAGTTCCATGCTCAGACTAAACAGATTTTCGAATTTTACATTCTTTACAGAGATATTCAACGAACATCAGTCTGTAATGATCAACAACAAATGAATAGGATAAATATAACTTCTTTATTGCATTATTGTTTCTTTTCCTTATAAGCACTGCATTTCAGTATTGTGATTTTGAAAGCTAGAAGTATTGTACACAAAATGCCTCTGGAACAATAATGTACTAGCCCCATAAGACGAAATTATAGTAGTGTAATGAAATAAATCACTTCAAGTCAGCATTTAGATTCTTATTTAATAACAAGCCAACTTCGAGAATACCTTACTTCTAAGCAATGCAAACAAGACCATTATGCTGATCTAAAAGTGCTTCTAGTAAAAATTCAACTTTTGAAATTAAAGTCGCTAATGTAAATTTTAAACGGTATTATAATCGTTTTCGTTTTCGGGATCTATCCTAATCTTCAGAATTTCAACAGTGCATTTTTCTACTTTCCTTTGATTGAAGACTACTTAAAATTAGATATCATCTTCAGCTAATATAAGAATATGAATTGTAATGGATGGAAAGTACACATGTTAGATTATCAAAGCCAAAACATTGATGTGAGTCATAACTTTCAGTTATTTTACTGAACACCACAAGATCAAAACCATGCATTCAATGAAAACTAATGTTGGCATTAATTCACTTTAATCTCAATATGAAGTACTTTGAAATTGGAGCTAGTTGGTAAACTCAGTTAGTTAATTGCTTACGATAGAAAGTTAAAACTGAGTTGATGAATATTATGACTTTAAAAATGATTGAATTAAAAAATCTATTCATCTAAACCGAAGTAAATTATATTTGAATGATAATACCTTCTATCCAATAAGCTACAACAGACTTTGGTTACATTGCTACATAACCGTGTAAAGCAGTTGTATTAACAGGGCAGAAGTGGAAAGTTAGCTATGGTGAAATATTTAGATCATAATGGGTACCCTCAAAAATTCATAACTAATATGCGAAGACAAAAACGAATAGAGTTGAAGTATGATATGCTTGAAAATGAGCTTATCTCTCTAAAATTCGACTTTTGTAGAGATGAAATAAGTAGAACTACTGATTTCAGCATAAAGCAGTAGGGTTTGTGCTTGCATTTCTGTATATATTCTACAAACGTTGAGGTTAAAAGAATAATGCATTTTTTTTGTGGTACAGTAGCATGTCGTTTACTTGATAGTGGACATAACATTGAAGCCTCGACATCACTTAAATTAATTCAATAAACAAACAAATTCGAATCTATAATAGATAGCCTGTACTGTTCATCGAAGTTTAAGTTACCTTAATTCACCTTCACAAAATAAGGCATTTTTTTTGTTTTATACACTCAAATAAATACATTGTTAAGTAAAATTAACTAAAGTATATAGATTATTTTCGTATCCTTACAAAAATTGCATGTCTACGTTTGAGTCTAATACAAATGGTTAATTACATTTAAGTAGAAAATGCCGAAAATTCCACTTCATTTAATTTTTTGTGATGAAGAAAAATAAAGGTCATATATAGCATGGGTGTTACCTATATCAACAATTTAAAATACTTCACTGTTATGAAATGAAAAGGAAAAAATGAGCATTAAAGATGACTTTCTAAGTAGTATGTCAAGAATGGCAATTTTCATAAAAGAAATATTTTATAGTGAAGTAATGTTTATTTGGGAAATTTAGGAGCAAGAAAATAACTTATGTGATTAATTAAACTTCGCATATGTTTATTTGAACTTCTTTATCGTGACTAAAGTAATGTGTACTTACATGTCACATTACAATAAATAGCATATGCCAGTACTCATTTAATCAGTTCATAAGTAGCTTCACTGAATATCGTTATTCAGCATGCCAGATATACTTTAGTAGAAACGAATTCACAAAAATTTGTTGTCACTATTCATCATAAGTAATATTTGTATAAAACAACGCTGAATAGCTATTTCTTCCTAGTATGTGACTTTTCAGTAGTGGATTCGGTCGGTTACAAAATCGTCAGACCAAAGTCCTTCGAGTCTCCTAACTAACAATTAACAATCAGCAGCATATTGCAAGCATACAACAACAGGATATCTAGCTTAGTCAATTGTTGATCATTCGGTGCCATTAATGATAACAGAGATTTCTGTGTAACGTATACAAACAACAAATTAGAAAGCAGTCTCCATAGGAAGGATATTAGATTAAATGCTCAGTAATGACTAGCTTCAAATGACTTTTTTTAATTTACAGTAAGAAGTCATGATTAATAAAATTCACGACTGGCCAAGAGTTAACTATCACCAATGGCACTTAAAGTTTGAATGCTGTTACTGTTGGTTGGATTATGGGTTCGTACGACTGAAGAAACATTTGTCTGGTGTTCTCTGGTTGTTAGACTAATCTTTAATGATTAGTAGTAACATGACATGCTAAAGAAACATTACCACACTTTTTGGTATTTTTTGAACAATCAATACACTGAAAAATGATATTCATCATTACATTTATACACTTAGTAAATACGATTACATTTAAAACATCGATTTGTGTTACTTAATTTATTGAGTCTTTATTCAACTTCACTGAAATCTTATCTTGATTCTAAATAAAGTTATATATATTGTATTGTTCTCATAAACTTCTCTTAGTTGTCTTGCCTATTAGACTGTAATTTCTAATAGTTTACAACATGTGATTTCTCTTTTTGTTCAAATAAAGTCAGCTAAAAGTCATTTTAAGTTCAATGAATACATAAACTGTTTTCCGTCAGTGTTTCACATCATTTGTATAAACTTCCAATAGTTCAGTACCTTATCCAGAATATATTTAACCCCCTCACTAAGTTCAAATGAAAAATAGGCTTTAATAATGGTTAAATGAAGCTGACTACAATGACCATAAAGTTTGAATTAATTGACATAATGAAGTATCAATATTCTAAGTTTTAAAGTGTGTGTGATCATAAGTTTCATGAATCCAGTACTAGAAATAAACATCCAGATTTAAATAACTGCTGTTTAATCTTATACGCTACATACATTCTTTTCATATATACACTTTTCTTGTATTCTTTTCATTTCAACATTTGATATAATCAGTTAAGATGAAATTAAATAATTCATTAATATTAATCTAAGAGTCAACGACATTACATTTCCAAAACTATAGTCTTCAGGCCCAGCCACTAAGCTGGTCGTATAACATGCATTAATAATAACCTGTTTCATTTCAATAACATACTATGAACTGAATAAGTAATAGTTTGTTATTACTAACTTGTTATTCTGTTTTCTAATAATCAAGAGTGATTAACCTACATAAATTAAAAAGTAATTAGTTAAGCGAACAAATAACTGCAATGATATTCCTCTCTCCAAAGCTTTAAATGTATAACACGTTAATTCCTGTGTATTCCAAATAAATTTCATATTCATAGTATTACTATGGGAAAAATTGAGAGTCTAAACTGGTTCTTTCGACCCTTCATAGTTTCCGTTTGAAGTATTATGTACCACATAACTTTATATAAAATTATGTTAAGTAGATTGATTACATGAATGTATTACTTCAGAAAAATTTTTATTTTAAAATTGTTTAATCTGTAAAAATTAGTCTACAATTTAAAATATGTAACTTATCCAATTTGTCAGTTGTTTTACTTAGGATTAAAATTATTACTAACACAGGAATTTTTTTAAATCGTATTGAACTATTTAATTCTAGTACATTAGTTGAAATGAAATAGTATTAAAAATAATCCATAAATAACAAACACCAACTTTCAGTCTTATTTGTTAACATAGTTTCTATCCACTTTTACTCTAGTCAAATTTTTAATCTCCGTCTACACGAATATTATTTAGCTATCAAGTAACATGATATAATGTTTCATAAATCACTTCTTGTAGACAATTTTAGACAAATATTCAACTGAGAAAATGTTTTTATTTTTCACAGTGGAAACATAAAGAAGATTAGTGACGTTTTAGAAACTATGTGTACAAACCAATCAGAAATTAATAAGTATATTGAAACAGTTGCAATTATTCAACCAACTAGATAAACCAAATCGGATCAAAATGAAAGGAAACTAAACTAAATGTATAAAAGGTGACAAGATCAGTCGTAGCAACATTCAATTGAATTCATAGGAAATTCTCATTAATCATTTCTATCAAATGTTATGCATAGATAAAATCATCTAGAATGACGATGAATCTTTTACTATCCTTTAAATAATTCCATCTTGCTTTATTTAAATTCACCAAAATATATTTTTATCTACCAATATATCTGTCAGTAATATTTCCGGTTTAAATTTAGTCAGATAAGAATATACAAATTAAACAATCCTGGCTGAAACTACTTACACTGTTCCAAAAAGTTTTCTAACGTCATTTAGAAACGACATTGAAACAGATTATTATTTCAGTTAAATATCATGAATTGTTGGATAAAATTTCATACAAAAATCAGAATATTGTGATCTTTAAATGAAATTCAAAGTAACCCTGCTTCTTACATCCCCTTCATTCCCTTCCCCCCATCCAAACTTATGTAATTTTTTGTTCATTTAGGAATAAAAGTCACCATAAGACAATCATTAAAGCCACTTTTTAATGAATGAGTACAAATATTTTACATGTTTAAATCATAATCACTAGTTAGTGAATGATTTCAAGCGTTAGGAATATGTTCATACATTTTCGATCACTTGTATATTCATTTACAAAGTTATTGAAACAAAGTAGTATATAACATTAGTAGTACTTACGTAAATAATGAAAACAGAAAAACATTTTAATAAAGTTTACTTACTTTGGAACTGTGTTACTTTGTGCACAGAAAATGAAGCATATTATTACTAATACTACTAGTGATAAATTACTTCTCATTTTTGTCACTTTTGATAGTCTAAAACGAAAAAAAATGTTTTTTCATTTTTTATATGTTTGTGTTGAAAAAATTTTTGAACTTACGAAAAATAAAAAAAAAAATAAAATACATTAGGTGAGTACTTGTAAAATGTATGGACAATCTTGAGACGTTATCAGTCCTTAATTCCATATCATTCCTTTACAAAACTGAGGAATTAAAATTGTACAGGTCTGTAGTATAAAACAGTTACTTTTAGTTAACAAGGTAACAAGTGTGTTACATAAAGAGAATATTTTTTCTTTTTTTGATTCATTACCTATTTATCACCATATAAATGGTACTTTGAGAGGTACTACTTGTACAAGTTCAAGTGGCAAAAGATTAAATTGAAATTCATGTAATTTGTCTGAAACTATCGACCTAATTGTTGAAATCTCTATAAATTATTTAGAGTTCTAATTCTACAAACACAGAGATTATAGATGCAACCGAAATCAGATCAGAAAATTAAATTAGTGAAATCTCTAGAACACTAAAAACCAGAAAGAACATCTCCATATGACTTAGAAAGATATGTTGATAATGTCTCTGTTAATAGAATATAATTAGCGATTCTATTTCTAGGACTTATATTCCATGATTATGGAACTAAGTTTTACTAACTAGATACTGACGCCTAGTTAGAAAACTTACTTTTACAAACTACGGACCTGATCGCGACCTCACAGTAGGAACTAACTATGTTCAAAACCACGTTAGTTGATGTCAGCCAAAAACATTAAAATAACAAAACTACCACAAAATTTTTTAGCCAAACAACACCGAGATACTTTACAAAGCTAAGGGCAGACAGTGTGCTTATAATTAGCAAAAACCAATAACATAGGCGGATAAGTTTTAATGAAATTTATTGGGAAATGAACTGTGTTAGCTAATAAAACAAAATTTTGAGGAACTAAGCAACGGGTATGGTACCAATAGGAAAACAGAGAAATCAATAACTACTTTGTTTAGAAAGCCAGAATATAAAGGGGGGCATTACACCAAGCAATTATGATTTAATTGAACCCATAGGGTTATTCACACCACAACATTATGGGTTACCCTAAGTGCATAAATGAAGACTTTTTGTTTGTCCAGTTTCAGATATGTATAATTCGCCTTTCCACAGAAACCTGAAATGACTTGTTTGAATTTTAAAGCCTCTACATAAAATAGTAGTTAACAGAAGCAGAAGACTTTTTAAACTTCATTTTTAGAGTGGTAAGAGTAAATTTAAACAGCAAACGCAAGTAATATCTAGAAATAACCTCCATGTTTGTAAACATATACCTAACGGAGACAGCTAACTTTGTATGTTAGTAACTACTAGCAGAACTAATGACTATTGAAATTACCGGGTCTACACTTAGAAAATTATTGCAAAGACGTATACTAAACACCTACGATGGACTGGTTGGAGGGATAGTGATGGGCTCACTTTTAGGACTAATGTTAGCTAGGTGTTTTCTTGGAAAATGGTCGCAATACAGAGGTCATTAATAAATTCCAGTTTTACTGTCTTACACTTATTATCTTAGAGTAGAATGTTCCCTGAATAGGACTTCTAATGTAATTTAACAACGTACACTATTACTTGGGAGGAAGAATGTCGTAGTAAACTGCATTTCCTTGACATTTCATTAAAAAGAAGAGAAGGTGGGATAATAAGTAGAAGTGTATGCACTAAAACTCCTAATAAGAGTCAACAAACGTATTTTTACATCTTTATACACGTTTACTGCAAAAGGAATCTGGTTAGATGTCTCACTAGCGGAGGAAGAAAGGCGCTGTCAGATAACAGCAAAAGGTAGGAACTTGAGTTTCCCAACAATACACTGACTGTACCAGATTAACTGGAAACTTTTCTGAAGAATAATATGAATGTAGTTGATTGGAAGTCAGAAACATGGACTGCTGGTAAGAAACTGCAGTCGCTTTCTAAAAGCTAATAAAATGTGGCTAGTGAAACCTTACGGTAGAATTTGAAGAGTGGTTAAAATGACCTACTACACAGAAAACCTTTGTTCGTCGTTTTCTGGTCAACCAGCCGTGTTTATAAAAGTGAGAGATAGGTTATCCAAATTTTCCTCTCTTGCATGCATATAGGAGAGTGCAATAAGGCATACAATCTGGCAACTTAGCCAACGAATGAATGAACATCTACCAGCGCGGTTTGGTAAGGGACAAATAAGGAGTATGCGTAGTTCACTTTTATACCATTTCGTAGATAGTGGTCATGCGGTAGAAAATTCAAAGTCATTCAAGCAGGAGCTATAGGAATTTGAATATATAACCCATATCTATATGTTCAGAAAAAATTTGTGATACTCCTGTCTCGTTTTTTGGTCAAATATTATTTAAAAAATACTTTCATTAAGTCAACACACCCTCTGTTTGGCGTTCATTTCATTAAACTTTAACTGTCTTTTCACCATGCCTTTCGTAAACTGTCTTCATTACCTATATGACTGGAACTCTTATTCATATTAAGTAACTTTAATTTTTCGATGATTGTTATTGCAACAAGCTTATCCTAATCAGCTTATTATCACAAATCTTAATCTACCTCCCATATTGAAACATTTATTCGAGTTGTTTTATTATTTATATCATCATCACTGGTGCACCTGTCGTCTTACTATCAGTTTGCACCGTCCATTGATTATACTCATTAGTTATGAAATCCGTCTCTTTCACTGACATAACTGATTCACAAATTTCCTTGATTACTTTAGCATTTTACGTATTTGCATATAAATAATATTTGTTTATTAGAGTAATGAATGATGAAGATCTAACTGAAAAAAATATTCTTCTCTTGCATGTGTTGTTATAGCTTTGATAGTAAAGTATAAGTTCTACTCTACTAAATTCATAAATAATTGTACAACTCTCAAACTGTAAATTTTCTAACTGAAAAGTTATTTCATTCAATTTCTCTCCTATGACAACCATGACAACTAAAAGTTTAGCACACTTCCATACCTTTCAAATTATTATACTTTAAGTTAGTTTCCAAGGAAAAAAATTATGTTTTACGTTGTAAGACTGCTTATTGGTCTAATGGTTAAACAATGGTTGCAAAGTATGGAGATCTTGAACTCGACTTCCTGATGTGATAGTGGATAAGTATTGCTGAAGAGTCCCATACTACGACAAAGTAGTTGTCTATTTCTTCCCGGGTTTTGTGGTTTTCTAACTTAAACCAATTTGTGATATCATGATTTTTATAAGTTCGATTTCTGATAACTGAGTTATCAACCATGCCTTTACAAGCTGATAGATTTCGTGTATATCGTTATAATTGATGACAAAAGGTTAACTTGAATAGAATGCTTATTAGACTCTTTTAGCACTCATATTTTCGTTTGTCCATAATTTTAAGATTGCATTCAGTGTGTATTGACTCCAGTAATGACAAAATCTAAGATATGTAACTGACATTTCATTGTAACCCTTTATATTTGTAGGCTTAAAAATATCACGTTTTTACATATAATATAATTAAAGTACAAGTGAAGTCCACCGTCCACCTATATACGTCATGTCGGAAGCGAAATAGTTATTTACAATGTCAATAGATAAGAAATGCGCCATATCATTAACTAATAGAGGAGGGAATTCTACTTCTGGACGTAAATAAATCCAGTGATTTAGATGGTTAGGCGTCTATCGTGAGATGATAAAACACTTTTCGATTTCCGGGCGGAATCCATCGTGCGCGCTGGTTAGAGCCCATACTACAACGAAACTGCCGTTTAGTACTCACTGGTTACCAATAGTGCACAATCAACATTAATTTATGATGAGTGCAAATAATTAAGCTTAAAGCCAATCCTTACAAAACCACTATATTTTTATCCTTATATAAACCTTTAAATCGATTCAATTCGCCCAAATGACAGATGTGTTGGTTTACATTAAATATGTTTTAAATCAAGTTCCAAAATGTCAGTAGACTAACAACATGTGAAATTGAAATACACTGATAGTTTATTAAATACTACTTATAAAAATAACAGTTACTTAGTTATAAAGTTAAAGTGCTTAAACAATCACACTTATATTTCAGCAAATAAAAAATTCACGATTGTAAATTGAAATTTTTAACTATTAAAACAATTAGTTGTACAATCTTTATGAAGCCCAATCAGAAATAAGGTCATTTGTTAAAGAAGCAAAGTAGTGTCGACAACTAAAGAAGATAGTCAAAATAATTTTACGAAAATAAGTGATATTAATGAAATATGAAAAAGTCACAATGAAAGTTTTACATCTTGATATTACCTTATCTAGTTTCATTGTATGAGATTTTCAGTTATATGTAGATGTCTCTTAAACGAGGGATATTTATTTGATAGGCTTGAGTCTTTGAAGCTGATCGGTAAAGAACGAAGCTGTAGATATCTGAAGTTTGTTGAAGTAATTGACGTCAAATGTTAAAAATCTTAATTATATGACAAAAGGAAATAGTTGTAAGTTTTTCTCTATCTTGGTAATATAAATTTCATTCAACTGTATTACAAAACTTACATTAGGATATTTTTCAACCTTTTCATAATACTATATCATTACGTCAATTTTGTTGTTGTTCGATTTTAATAACTTCACTGTTAGCTAATCATGTCCTATTCACTTGGTTTTATTCCTATTCATCGTTAACTTCTGTTTATCTCGTAATCATATATTTAATAACATTGTCCTGGAACATATTATTTGATCACTGTGTAGTGTCCGTTTTTATGTATGTTAAGTTCTGTATACTGATGATAGAATTGTAGTGACCTAATTTCAGACTAAGTTAATAGACATCGCTAGCATTATTCAGAGATGGAAGGTGCTAACGGTTGAAGACTGTCGTATTGTGTTACTTGGGATCGAATCCACCCTGAAGTACAAGTTTCTTGAATGGCTCCAGGTACACTTTGCTGATGAGTTCCAAATAACATGAAACCTATATCCAGCGTACCCTACAAACTATTACAGAATAACCATGCAATGTTCCAGAATGTTTTTCAGTATTTGATATGTAATTATGATGTCTTATTTCCATCGGTCAACTTTATTTACATTTTTGTTACATTATACTAGTGTCAAGTATAAATAACAATTTTCGACTATATTCCTTGCCGTAAGTTTGTTCAACTGTCCTCTCCTCCTTTACAAGTCTTATTTTGATATATTATAAATCGTGAGCATTTGAAGAGAACCAAACAAAATAAAATGAATTCACCCTATTTTAGTTGATTGTTCCTTCATTTTTTATTCAACTTATCTTTTTAATGATATCCTATTCTTGTCACTGACTAGAGTGTTGTGATTTATATAACAAGACAAACAAAATATTCAACAACAATTCAATAATGCATATAGTAAATAAATACAACATAAAATAAAATCAAAATAGATAGTCAGAAGACTCTGGTAAACCTCTTCGACACCAACCATTCATTCATAAGAAAAGTTGTCAATATCTAAATGGTAAACAGTATTTAAAAACTACTCATCACTTTCAAGTAAATCTTCATTAAGTAAACATGAACCTCAACTATTTACAGTTATTAATGTAGCCAAACTACTACTTGTATATTTGCTAGGATTTTTTGGATAAAAAAGATTCCCATTATTCTTCGTTGTGGTTTTTAAATGTTTTTTTTTATTTCATTTTATGAAATCCATTTTAGAGGTGACATTTAGGTGCCATTAAAAATGTGAAACTAACAATGGGTATTCATATTTGTTTAGATACACTCACTGGATAGATTTAAACTGAACGATGAACTTAGTGAATAGATAGTTAATTCAATTGGTGAATAGTTAGTTATCTTATTTAAAGTATAATGGTTATCATCAAGTTAATCGCAATTAATTTAAACATTTACTTTTGAATATTTCAAATTATTAATTGAATAAAACGTCAATTTAAACAAACTGAATTCTGAATATAAATCATACCAGTTAATGTATTGTTTAGTATTAGGTCTCTGTTTATTTCGGTTATACGGTATACCTATTTTAAAGGGTTTAATAATTTATGTATGTATTTACAAATTTTATTTGTGATTTCCTATCAAAACATCTGAATGTATTGGCTCTTTGATCTTATAATCATTAAGAAACATTTTAAAAGTGTTACAATTATATAGGATACACATTGAGGAAATAATCAAACTGCATCACAAAACATGAACTAACTTAGAATCCTCAGGGCCAGTGGGAAAGAGGAAGATTCAAGAACACATTGCATCAAGAATTGGAGACAGATATAAAAATAATGAATATGACTTGGGAAGTACTGGAAACGAAAGCCTATCGCAAAGTTCGTTGAAGAATGCTGATCGGCAGCTTTTACTCCATGTGGAGTAACAGGTATTAATTGATTGATGGTTATAAATCACACTTTACGTTTTATATATCTACCCCGACTAACTCTTAAATTGTTTATATGATATACAACTTTATTTTAACTATTCATAACTATAAGTCATATAAAGTTTAACAGTAGTATTTTATGTGTTGATACTTACAAAACATTACACTCTTTATAAAGATAATATTTACGGAATATCTAAAATTCTTTTGTAAGAAATTATCTAAACCCACTTATGTAGATTCTAATAAAACATTTTTTGAATGAAATGTGAGATGTCGATTAATTCTGTTGAGTATTGTCTTACATTTATTCATATTGTTCAAGAAGATCTTAAAAAGAAACAATTTCTAACAAATCCTAATTACTTAATATAAGTAAAAAAAGCTTCATAACTTCCAATCAACAATACTTCAGCATGAGATGTTAATCATGAATAAGCCTAATGGTCCAGTGATCAACGCTGTAGTGGGGTTGTGGATACGTATTGCTGAAGAGTCAAATACTTGAACAAAACAAATGTCTAGTGTTTCCTAGTTTTCAATGTTTGTCTAATCCGAACTAATTGATGATAGCTATTTCAAGTTTAAAAATCTCCACAACACCCAATTATAGTAAATATCAGCTCACTAGTGATTTTCCATTTGAGATAATTCATGTAGTTCTAGTGAGATGTGACCAGTGGAGTTCGGCCATATTGAGTGTGAGGAAATTATCCATCAATGGGTGGGGTCGCACAAGTATATCGCAAATTATCTAAACTAGGTATGTCAACCGTTAGATGTCTGCTCGGTGGTCTACTGAATAATCATTCAAATCAAAACGTGAGTGATCTGGACTTAATCCCAAGGTGGAATTGTGAATATGCACTGATGAGGAGTCCTATACCAGAAAAAAATCTAATATTCACGATTTGTATCTAACTAATTTAGTATAACTCAACTTGTAGTGATACTAATGTCAAGCCATTTATACCCATAAAACATTCTTAGAAAATGTAATTGAAGTATCACGACTGATAATAAACATTGTAAACTATTCATTTCATAAAGCAGTTGATTTGTACTAAGATATAGTTATTTGTCTAATTTATAAAAGGTATGTAGCTACTGAAGAGAAATTATAAAATACACTACATAAACACATCTACTAATATATCATAATTACGTAGGTGTTCTATGTATTTCAGTTGAACATCACCAAATTGAACAAAGCTTTTCTAAAACCCAATTAAGTGCTGTTTACAAATACAGATAATGTTAATCTATCATAATCTATCATAAGCATGTTTCACTGTGAAACTACTGATCTTTAATTTGAGATAATAAGAAATACTCAATGAATACATTAACAATTATACTATTCAATACATTTTCATATCATTTGAATATCTATTCAAGTATTTAATTACTTATAACCAACTATACAATACAAGCATTGTTTTAATCATTTACACGATTCTTTTTTTTTTTTTGTAAATTTTTTTTTATTTTTTGTGTCTTTCTAAACAATATTGGTAGTAAACGTTTTTGTATTATTCTATTAGTAAACATGAAATTATGTTATATTCATTACTAATACTCTAATCACTATGCTACAATGTAATATTGTATATAAATATAACTAAAAATTCAATTATATGCAATAATAACTAATGTGAAATCTTTAGAAATCTGTCAATTTTTACAAGTTCTACAATGATATATTTATTTAAGGTTTGTAAGTAATATATAAGTAGTATGCAAAAGTTCGAATTAATTTCATTAAATTGTATCGAATTAATGGAATTTTTTAATGTACAATTATCTTCTATATTGACAAACTAATTTATAAATAAAAAGGAAATAGAAATTTTTAATGAATCTCAAGTCTACATTCGGAACTAGTTTGAATGCTTTACGTTTATTTTTATGAAAAGTCTTGACTGATGACACTAAATAAGTAAACTTGTCAGTACTAGTTTCATTGAATAAGTTAATGATTAACTAACAAATAAACAGTATGTTTATCGACATACACATATTCTCTATTATTTTATCGATCTCGTTGCGGTATAACCGCCACTATACATGTGTCAGTACAATAAGTTTACTCGAACTACTTGAAAAGAAACAGAAGTGTGATACTAACCTAAACACTTCCTATGTAAATAAAAAAAAATTAGATAAAACGTATCCAATCTTATTCAGTCTAACATTATCAATCGCGTCTAGTATTGACATCATTATCAAAAAGTATAAAGTTTGACTTATAAATAAAACTTACATGAAAAAGAATGCACTGTTTTCGACACTATTGCTAAACTTTCTCAAATTTTTCACAATTTGTAGTTAAAATGTAGTGTGCTTTTATACAGAACGAATTATAAAAACAAACAGATCATATATATTAGTGGAAAAATAACATAACACTAGGATTGGTTACTTCTACAAATAATTAACAAACAAAAGAACATTCATTCGAATTGACTTACTGAAATGTTAACCAATAAGAAGAACTAAATTAATAAATCTCATCAAGTCTATCCCCTTCTATATGAGCGAAATTAGTCTTGAGATAAATTTATAAGTACTTTCTTCATTTATGCATCAATTTCTTTATTGCTTTCAGAGTTATTATATTTCAACTATTATAATTGAACAATTAACAAAGTAAATTTATTAATATTATGAAGTCTTTTAGTTAGACTACGTTTTATGAGCTGGATAGTTTAATTGTGAAGTTTTCACTGTTATTCTGGGCAACTTCATCATCGTACATTTCTGGTAAAATTGAGCATTAAAATTTTTTTGACAAGTGACTAACTGTTTGTTCTTTTTTTTTATTTAGAATTCATAGTCAACGGGTAGAACGAATTATAACTAGAAATATCCTTCGTAACTACAAATGTTTGCTACTATTGAGAAATGTATCAGCTACTGTATCTGAATGTCAAACGGTCTAAGATTACATATAGATATCTCTCTGAATTACAAGTACACTTTAATTACTAGGGCTACAGTTTTAACGAGTAGTCCATTAAAATTAGGTCACTAGGAAAAACAATGTCTATAATAGCAATTTTCATTGATTAAAATGACTTATTACGTTATTGAAATAAACTAGTAAATAACTTAAGTATCCTAACTAAGGATTCACAAACACTATGATCAATCAAAAACCATCTACAATTTGCTCCTTAGTTATTTTTGTTCGAGTTTATTATTACTACTTACTAAAAGTACTAAAATAGTGAACTTGATATTCTTTAAGAAAAATTATAACGAAGTATCTACGACTGTTACATGCTAATCAACTATTCAGTGAGATACATTTATCCAAAACCTTTGGTATGAAATGTACTGTCTATTAGAGTAAACATGGGGAAGAACTTTGCATGTGGTGAAATATCTTATTCTAATCAGCTTATTATCACAAATCTTAATCTACCTCCCATATTGAAACATTTATTCGAGTTGTTTTATTATTTATATCATCATCACTGGTGCACCTGTCGTCTTACTATCAGTTTGCACCGTCCATTGATTATACTCATTAGTTATGAAATCCGTCTCTTTCACTGACATAACTGATTCACAAATTTCCTTGATTACTTTAACATTTTACGTATTTGCATATAAATAATATTTGTTTATTAGAGTAATGAATGATGAAGATCTAACTGAAAAAAATATTCTTCTCTTGCATGTGTTGTTATAGCTTTGAAAGTAAAGTATAAGTTCTACTCTACTAAATTCATAAATAATTGTACAACTCTCAAACTGTAAATTTTCTAACTGAAAAGTTATTTCATTCAATTTCTCTCCTATGACAACCATGACAACTAAAAGTTTAGCACACTTCCATACCTTTCAAATTATTATACTTTAGGTTAGTTTCCAAGGAAAAAAATTATGTTTTACGTTGTAAGACTGCTTATCGGTCTAATGGTTAAACAATGGTTGCAAAGTATGGAGATCTTGAACTCGACTTCCTGATGTGATAGTGGATAAGTATTGCTGAAGAGTGCCATACTACGACAAAGTAGTTGTCTATTTCTTCCCGGGTTTTGTGGTTTTCTAACTTAAACCAATTTGTGATATCATGATTTTTATAAGTTCGATTTCTGATAACTGAGTTATCAACCATGCCTTTACAAGCTGATAGATTTCGTGTATATCGTTATAATTGATGACAAAAGGTTAACTTGAATAGAATGCTTATTAGACTCTTTTAGCACTCATATTTTCGTTTGTCCATAATTGTAAGATTGCATTCAGTGTGTATTGACTCCAGTAATGACAAAATCTAAGATATGTAACTGACATTTCATTGTAACCCTTTATATTTGTAGGCTTAAAAATATCACGTTTTTACATATAATATAATTAAAGTACAAGTGAAGTCCACCGTCCACCTATATACGTCATGTCGGAAGCGAAATAGTTATTTACAATGTCAATAGATAAGAAATGCGCCATATCATTAACTAATAGAGGAGGGAATTCTACTTCTGGACGTAAATAAATCCAGTGATTTAGATGGTTAGGCGTCTATCGTGAGATGATAAAACACTTTTCGATTTCCGGGCGGAATCCATCGTGCGCGCTGGTTAGAGCCCATACTAGAACGAAACTGCTGTTTAGTACTCACTGGTTACCAATAGTGCACAATCAACATTAATTTATGATGAGTGCAAATAATTAAGCTTAAAGCCAATCCTTACAAAGCCACTATATTTTTATTCTTATATAAACCTTTAAATCGATTCAATTCGCCCAAATGACAGATGTGTTGGTTTACATTAAATATGTTTTAAATCAAGTTCCAAAATGTCAGTAGACTAACAACATGTGAAATTGAAATACACTGATAGTTTATTAAATACTACTTATAAAAATAACAGTTACTTAGTTATAAAGTTAAAGTGCTTAAACAATCACACTTATATTTCAGCAAATAAAAAATTCACGATTGTAAATTGAAATTTTTAACTATTAAAACAATTAGTTGTACAATCTTTATGAAGCCCAATCAGAAATAAGGTCATTTGTTAAAGAAGCAAAGTAGTGTCGACAACTAAAGAAGATAGTCAAAATAATTTTACGAAAATAAGTGATATTAATGAAATATGAAAAAGTCACAATGAAAGTTTTACATCTTGATATTTCTTTGTCTAGTTTCATTGTATGAGATTTTCAGTTATATGTAGATGTCTCTTAAACGAGGGATATTTATTTGATTGGCTTGAGTCTTTGAAGCTGATCGGTAAAGAACGAAGCTGTAGATATCTGAAGTTTGTTGAAGTAATTGACGTCAAATGTTAAAAATCTTAATTATATGACAAAAGGAAATAGTTGTAAGTTTTTCTCTATCTTGGTAATATAAATTTCATTCAACTGTATTACAAAACTTACATTAGGATATTTTTCAACCTTTTCATAATACTATATCATTACGTCAATTTTGTTGTTGTTCGATTTTAATAACTTCACTGTTAGCTAATCATGTCCTATTCACTTGGTTTTATTCCTATTCATCGTTAACTTCTGTTTATCTCGTAATCATATATTTAATAACATTGTCCTGGAACATATTATTTGATCACTGTGTAGTGTCCGTTTTTATGTATGTTAAGTTCTGTATACTGATGATAGAATTGTAGTGACCTAATTTCAGACTAAGTTAATAGACATCGCTAGCATTATTCAGAGATGGAAGGTGCTAACGGTTGAAGACTGTCGTATTGTGTTACTTGGGATCGAATCCACCCTGAAGTACAAGTTTCTTGAATGGCTCCAGGTACACTTTGCTGATGAGTTCCAAATAACATGAAACCTATATCCAGCGTACCCTACAAACTATTACAGAATAACCATGCAATGTTCCAGAATGTTTTTCAGTATTTGATATGTAATTATGATGTCTTATTTCCATCGGTCAACTTTATTTACATTTTTGTTACATTATACTAGTGTCAAGTATAAATAACAATTTTCGACTATATTCCTTGCCGTAAGTTTGTTCAACTGTCCTCTCCTCCTTTACAAGTCTTATTTTGATATATTATAAATCGTGAGCATTTGAAGAGAACCAAACGAAATAAAATGAATTCACCCTATTTTAGTTGATTGTTCCTTCATTTTTTATTCAACTTATCTTTTTAATGATACCCTATTCTTGTCACTGACTAGAGTGTTGTGATTTATATAACAAGACAAACAAAATATTCAACAACAATTCAATAATGCATATAGTAAATAAATACAACATAAAATAAAATCAAAATAGATAGTCAGAAGACTCTGGTAAACCTCTTCGACACCAACCATTCATTCATAAGAAAAGCTGTCAATATCTAAATAGTAAACAGCATTCAAAAACTACTCATCACTTTCAAGTAAATCTTCATTAAGTAAACATGAACCTCAACTATTTACAGTTATTAATGTAGCCAAACTACTACTTGTATATTTGCTAGGATTTTTTGGATAAAAAAGATTCCCATTATTCTTTGCTGTGGTTTTGAAATGTTTTTTACAGTTTCATTTTATGAAATCCATTTTGGAGGTTTTATTTAAGCTGCCATCAAAAATGTGTAACTAACAATGGGTATTCATATTTGTTTAGATACACTCACTGGATAGATTTAAACTGAACGATGAACTTAGTCTTTAGAATAGATAGTTAATTCAATTGGTAAATAGTTAGTTACCTTATTTAAAGTATAATGGTTATCATCAAGTTAATCGCAATTAATTTAAACATTTACCTTTGAATATTTCAAATTATTAATTGAATAAAACGTCAATTTAAACAAACTGAATTCTGAATATAAATCATACCAGTTAATGTATTGTTTAGTATTAGGTCTCTGTTTATTTCGGTTATACGGTATACCTATTTTAAAGGGTTTAATAATTTATGTATGTATTTACAAATTTTATTTGTGATTTCCTATCAAAACATCTGAATGTATTGGCTCTTTGATCTTATAATCATTAAGAAACATTTTAAAAGTGTTACAATTATATAGGATACACATTGAGGAAATAATCAAACTGCATCACAAAACATGCACTAACTTAGAATCCTCAGGGCCAATTGGAAAGAGGAAGATTCAAGAACACATTGCATCAAGAATTGGAGACAAATATAAAAATAATGAATATGACTTGGGAAGAACTGGTAACGAAAGCCTATGGCAAAGTTCGTTAAAGAATGCTAATCGGCAGCTTTAACTCCATGTGGAGTAACAGGTATTAATTGATTGATGGTTATTTATCACACTTTACGTTCAAATATCTACCCCGACTAACTCTTAAATTGTTTATATGATATACAACTTTATTTCATCTATTCATAAGTCATTTAAAGTTTAACAGTAGTATTTTATGTGTTGATACTTACAAAACATTACACTCTTTATAAAGACAATATTTACTGAAAATTTAATATTTTTTTGTAAGAAATTATCTGGACCCACTTATGTAGATTTTAATAAAACATTTTTTGAATGAAGTTTGACATGTCGATTAATTCTGTTGAGTATTGTCTTACATTTATTCATATTGTTCAAGAAGATCTTAAAAAGAAACAATTTCTAACAAATCCTAATTACTTAATATAAGTAAAAAAAGCTTCATAACTTCCAATCAACAATACTTCAGCATGAGATGTTAATCATGAATAAGCCTAATGGTCCAGTGATCAACGCTGTAGTGGGGTTGTGGATACGTATTGCTGAAGAGTCAAATACTTGAACAAAACAAATGTCTAGTGTTTCCTAGTTTTCAATGTTTGTCTAATCCGAACTAATTGATGATAGCTATTTCAAGTTTAAAAATCTCCACAACACCCAATTATAGTAAATATCAGCTCACTAGTGATTTTCCATTTGAGATAATTCATGTAGTTCTAGTGAGATGTGACCAGTGGAGTTCGGCCATATTGAGTGTGAGGAAATTATCCATCAATGGGTGAGGTCGCACAAGTATATCGCAAATTATCTAAACTAGGTATGTCAACCGTTAGATGTCTGCTCGGTGGTCTACTGAATAATCATTCAAATCAAAACGTGAGTGATCTGGACTTAATCCCAAGGTGGAATTGTGAATATGCACTGATGAGGAGTCCTATACCAGAAAAAAATCTAATATTCACGATTTGTATCTAACTAATTTAGTATAACTCAACTTGTAGTGATAGTAATGTCAAGCCATTTATACCCATAAAACATTCTTAGAAAATGTAATTGAAGTATCACGACTGATAATAAACATTGTAAACTATTCATTTCATAAAGCAGTTGATTTGTACTAAGATATAGTTATTTGTCTAATTTATAAACGGTATGTAGCTACTGAAGAGAAATTATAAAATACACTACATAAACACATCTACTAATATATCATAATTACGTAGGTGTTCTATGTATTTCAGTTGAACATCACCAAATTGAACAAAGCTTTTCTAAAACCCAATTAAGTGCTGTTTACAAATACAGATAATGTTAATCTATCATATATATATAAGCATGTTTCACTGTGAAACTACTGATCTTTAATTTGAGATAATAAGAAATACTCAATGAATACATTAACAATTATACTATTCAATACATTTTCATATCATTTGAATATCTATTCAAGTATTTAATTACTTATAACCAACTATACAATACAAGCATTGTTTTAATCATTTACACGATTCTTTTTTTTTTGTAAATTTTTCTTTATTTTTTGTGTCTTTCTAAACAATATTGGTAGTAAACAGTTTTTGTATTATTCTATTAGTAAACATGAAATTATGTTATATTCATTACTAATACTCTAATCCACTATGCTACAATGTAATATTGTATATAAATATAACTAAAAATTCAATTATATGCAATAATAACTAATGTGATATCTTTAGAAATCTGTCAATTTTTACAAGTTCTACAATGATATACTTATTTAAGGTTTGTAAGTAGTATATAAGTAGTGTGTAAAATTTCGAATTAGTTTCATTAAATTATAAACAAATAAGTGGAATTTTTTAATGTACAATTATCTTCTATATTGACAACCTAATTTATAAATAAAAAGGAAATAGAAATTTTTAATGAATCTCAAGTCTACAATCGGAACTAGTTTGAATGCTTTACGTTTATTTTTATGAAAAGTCTTGACTGATGACACTAAATAAGTAAACTTGTCAGTACTAGTTTCATTGAATAAGTTAATGATTAGCTAACAAATAAACAGTATGTTTATCGATATACACATATTCTCTATTATTTTATCGATGTCGTTGCGGTATAACCGCCACTATACATGTGTCAGTACAATAAGTTTACTCGAACTACTTGAGAAGAAACAGAAGTGTGATACTAACCTAAACACTTCCTATGTAAATAAAAAAAAATTAGATAAAACGTATCCAATCTTATTAAGTCTAACATTATCAGTCATGTCTAGTACCGACATTATTATCAAAAGGTATAAAGTTTGACTTATAAATAACACTTACATGAAAAAGAATGCACTGTTTTCGACACTATTGCTAAACTTTCTCAAATTTTTCACAATTTGTAGTTGAAATGTAGTGTGTTTTTATACAAAACGAATTATAAAAACAAACAGATCATATATATTAGTGGAAAAATAACATAACACTAGGATTGGTTACTTCTACAAATAATTAACAAACAAAAGAACATTCATTCGAATTGATTTACTGAAATGTTAACCAATAAGAAGAACTAAATTAATAAATCTCATCAAGTCTATCCCCTTCTGTATGAGCGATATTAGTCTTTAGATAAATTTATAAGTACTTTCTTCATTTATACATCAATTTCTTTATTGTTTTCAGCTTTATTATATTCCATCTACTATAATTGAACAAATAACAATGTAAATTTATTAATATTATGAAGTCTTTTAGTTAGACTATGTTTTATGAGCTGGATAGTTTAATTGTGAAGTTTTCACTGTTATTCTGGGCAACTTCATCATCGTACATTTCTGGTAAAATTGAGCATTAAAATTTTTTTGACAAGTGACTAACTGTTTGTTCTTTTTTTTATTTAGAATTCATAGTCAACGGGTAGAACGAATTATAACTAGAAATATCCTTCGTAACTACAAATGTTTGCTACTATTGAGAAATGTATCAGCTACTGTATCTGAATGTCAAACGGTCTAAGATTACATATAGATATCTCTCTCAATTACAAGTACACTTTAATTACTAGGGCTACAGTTTTAATGAGTAGTTCATTAAAATTTGGTCACTAGGAAAAACAATGTCTATAATAGCAATTTCATTGATTAAAATGACTTATTGCGTCATTGAAATAAACTAGTAAATAACTTAAGTATCCTAACTAAGGATTCACAAACACTATGATTAATCAAAAACCATCTACAATTAGTTCCTTAGTTATTCTTGTTCGAGTTTATTATTACTACTTACTAAAAGTACTAAAATAGTGAACTTGATATTCTTTAAGAAAAATTATAACGAAGTATCTACGACTGTTACAGCTAATCAACTATTCAGTAATATACATTTATTCCAAAACCTTTGGTATGAAATATACCGTCTATAAGAGTAAACATGGAGGAAGAACTTTCCTTGTGGTGAAATATCTTTTCTGTCATCAATAAACGTAACCTGTTCTCTATATCCCTATTGATTACGTACCTCCTGAAATACAAGATATGTTTCATTGCAAACATGGAAGATATCTTTTATCTGAGTAGAGGTTTTGTGCATTTCGATGCTATTTTTATTGTAATTATTCACCATAAACTGATTTCGGTTGTATGCCATTTATAACCAGGTAGTACCAGACAGCTATTTCTTTTATGTACGGAACTCAGCTGTATTCGCTCACAACTCCATGTAACAGTAAACCTAAGACCTTACAGATATCTTGACTGAGTCGATACTCAGTGGTAGGACCTCTGCATGAAATGTTTCGGGCAACACGATAATCACCCAGTGTCACTAGTAAAATCTGTCTCACTCTTGTCGTGGTGTAGTTAATAAATATAACATAATCAAAACCAATCTTCATAAAACTATACTAACTTAAATATTACAGAAGTCAATACACTAGTGAATAAGCTTTAAGACGTTTTTGACTTTCTAGTATGAAGTTATAACCAGTAGAATTTAAGCAAGCTGGGAATGGGAGAGGTAATTTTTATAATTGACATTCGTCAGTCGTTACATTTTATGGCAAAATGAGTGAAGGGGAGATTATGCCATTAGACGTTGGTTAAGTTGTACAGATTTTCAAGCAACTGCAGCAAAATCTGAAAGCTTCTGTGTTTAGTTTCATCTCGAGAAATAACTTATTACTAGTGTTTTATAGCTACCAATGGTACCCAGCTAAGATCAGCTTTTTGACAAATCAATACATGAAAATACTTCATACCATTGTTTATTTTACCGAAAATAAAAATAAAACTTTTATAAATGACAACAGTATTAGATCACTATCGTGACCTTTCATTGAAAAGAATAAGAATCCAGTGATTGAATGGAATCATTTTACTACTCAAAGTACAATGACAAACAACTTTTAACAATATAAGAAATAATAGGAAGAGGATAAGAAAACTGAAGATCTGTAATACAAGTAAGCGTTTATACTGCTAAAATTTTGAACAATCACCAACGTTTTTAAAATTACTTGAATACGTCACAGTAAAAGTATTTTAGTTACAAGTGAAAATAATAAGAATATGAAGTCAATACTAACAAGGTAGCACTTACTGAATAAGACAATGGTGAACATCACGAATATCTGAAAGTTATATTATCCAGGTTGAAATGTAAAAATCTGATTAAATGAAATATTGACACTATGTAATAAGCATGTATATTACTGCTAGAATGACAATATTTCTCAACTATACGTGCTTCAGTCTTAGCTACTAAAATTCAGTTAATTTCGTTTCAACTACCGCCACGTTCACCACTAGGCTATCGAATCTAGGTAGATACATTTGAGCAACGTGTATGTATATACAATCTGTAAGGTACTTGTTTCTTACAGTTGATTTGTTACAGACTGAAGTTAATTGGTCTTTGTCGTTATATGTGCACCTTTAATGGATTGCCTCGACGCAATTGTAGTCCACAAGTATAGGAGTAGGTTAGATCCAACTTATTTAGTGGGGATATATGAATGCCATCAAGTTATATTGTATCATGTGTTTAATAAAATAATGTACTATGAAATGTCAAATTAACTTGCTATGTTTTTATTTATGTAAATCCTATTTAATCCACTTAAAAAAATTCTGAAACATGTTTCATTTGTCGTATACCATATAGTTTTAAGAAACTGTCTTTAAGCTTTTAAACTAGCTTCACTATATTAACCAAGCATATATCTACTCCTGGTTAGATTGATGTTCATCATGTTCACATAACTCGTTAGTCACATTAAACTACATAAGGAAAGTGTCCAGTATTTAAGTGGATCAGCCTTATAGATAGTTAATACTTGGAGACCGATGAATATAATAATGTTAGTTGATGATGCAATTTGTAAAACAGCCTTGGTAAATTCAGTTGTAAAGAAGGACTAATAGCCGGCTTCAGTATCACATAAAACCACAATTCCTTCACAATTTAATATACGCCGATGAGTAACAACTGACATAAAATTTAAGTTCAAGGTTTACTTCTGATAGCCTCCACTCTTTTAACATCATACACAATGCATTTAAATGCCAAGGCAATTAACTTGTAGATTATATTTCAACTTCATTAATAGAATTGAATCCTCAGATAAATAAACACGACTTTACGCACAACACTTTGAATTGTATACAATTCATAAAATGAAACATGTACAGATTTTTATAGCTCTTAAAGTAAATTAGATTTTGTCGGATTTATTTATACTCATAAAAAGATGTCATTGTTATGTACTAAAGTTGAGGTATATTACAAATTGATATATTAATTATAAGTGAAACGAGATTGTTTGTATAGACTAGTATTTATCGACGTCACATTTAATGTTGCCAGAGTACAACTAAAAACTAGGGAGCAATTAACAGCTGTTTCGTTCTAGTATGCGACTCATCAGTGGTATTGTGCACCCTAAATTCCATCTCAAGGGTTTCAGGTAAGCAAATACCAAATTCTCTGCACAGTTGGACTGGTCCGCATTCAGTGCTAGAATTCCCACTTCTGTCAATTTGTGATCATTATGTAATTGCATTTATAACTACTAGTAACTTGAAAACTTCGCAACATTATTCATTTGGTATCAAATTCCTAAAAATAGTTAATTAAATTTATATAACTGACAGATATCATATAACCATATCAATCATGACAGTAAATTTATTCAAATGTTTATCAAATTTGTCCTTCTAAGATGAATGTATAGATGGATAAATATACAGTGAATACATTGCCAATCTAATCCTTCTTCTTTATTCAAAATAATTAGAGTTAGTTTTAAAAAAAAACAATTTTGTTTTCTTTCCCTAAGTTGATTAACAATTTGTTAACCACACTAATGCATTTGACTTTAACTTTTGTTGATATGAATATCTAGTATGTAAAAAGTGTAGACAGTAGGACATAAATCATTTTTCGGATGCCAGAAAAGATTAGTAGTAGTTTAGTTAGATGGCTTTGGTTACATTGCATTCACCGAAGTGATGGCTTAACTGTGATTGCGTTCTGTTTTGTTTGTAGTAACGGCTTATGTCGTACACTTTTATCGACTTAGATAGTTGGGACATGTGTAGCGCTTGCCTAACCACGATCTGCCATATCGAGCTATGTTGACTAGGGTAGAAGTAGGTTGGGAGAAATATAGGGAAGGTCAAAACAAAACATGGAATAAGTCTATGAAGCCTTCGACTACTGAGCTAAGGCATATCGATAAATGAAAGCTACCTTATTGAGGTGTGCGTGATAATCGTGGTCAGTGACTGAAGACGCTGGATGATATGGCTAAATTGATGGTGTAAATGTATTCATATCTCATTTTCTGCTAGAACTTTAGTTCTATTATTCTTTTCTATATTTGTTTATTTCATCCCTTCCTGTTAAATTATACTGTCGTGTTAGTCTTGAGCATGTGGTGTTTGTGTAGAATGTCAGTTTGTACACATATACATACGTGTCGGATTCTACATTGTACATGAATCAATATGTTGGGATTCAAAATTCTAAAAAATAAGATTATTCATCTAAGCAAGCGAAAGGCATCATATTGATATTTTGTAAGATTTATCTGTAAACTTTCATCAGTTAATTCGATTTCAAATATGAGATGAATAAACGTTATTTGCTATTCTCTTCTCGTATTTTTAACCCACAATATAATCTTTCCACAGGTCTAGTCTTTCGGAGTAGCTGTGGGTTGGGAAGGAACAAATCGTGGTATCTGACTAAAGTACAAGTATCAGAGATAACGATTCGCACTAAGCGTACCGACTAATGAAGGAATAAGACATAGAATCTGGCTAACCTAGATAATTTAGCTATATCGTGTCGCAAACTGCACTAAATCAATAAGAACCCACCAGTTTGTCCCATCAGAGAAAACATATCAGAATGAATAATAGTATTTATTATAGAATAAAACGAGTCATAAAAACAGTTGAGACTACAATTAAACCACCCAATTAAGTTTAAACAATATAGCCAAAATCATTCAACTTTGTTTACTTCATACAGAGTTGTGTACTCGATGCCAAGTTACAATGTATGTAGTGGTAAGGGATACTACCCGGTTGCTTAAAACAAAGCAGAGTATTCACCTCAACTTAATGTTGAAAAGCTAGACAGCTAAACATCTGATATTTAACGATCCCAACGTTTCAATTGATATGCTCTTTCAAGTACCTTCAGTGTAAATTAGCAAAAATTTTCAAAGTTATATTTTAAGGTCAGTCAACTAATCTACTTGTATAATTTTAAGTACCCTTAAGAACCTCAAACCAAAAACACCAGGTGAAATGTATAATTGCTAAGACAATTTCAAACAAAATTTATACTCCAAATGTCTTCTGTTTACTTGACATCCGATTTCTGTCAACACATTTCAATTAAATCTTAACGAATTTTCATATAAATCTTATTATATTGTTCATATAAAATGAATATTAGTTGCATAATCTGTTACCTGTCGTGACTTATCATTAATGCTAAACAATCTAGTTCTTTTTAGAAATTTAGATGTTGAAATGATAAGATGAAGTTCATCAGTGCAATGTCATATATTCGAGTAGGATGTTTTGAACAATCTAATCATACACAGATCTATTGAGATTTACGTATATTTGAGACATAAAGGTCAAAATAGAGACATATTAAACGATAAACAAAGATAATCAGGGTTCATACTGTAATCGGGATATAAAATTATTCTTTTAATAGTAAATTCAATGTAAATACAAATTATTTTTAAATAGACAAAAAGTAGGTTGAACTGTCATATTGTTAAGCCATCGATTAGGCAATCTAAAATGATACCCCAATACATTGAACTTAATTAAAATATACCCTATTAAATTATAAAGTAAGTTTATTCAACAAAAAGACCTCTTCCTAACGAATTTATTCTGTAGCTGTTAAATCGTAAATATATAAATTGGAACAACACATGTTAGGAGAAAATATTATTTTCAATAAGATCTTCATCAGGTTCTACTGTACTATACAATAATGTTCATATGAAAATATGAAAAATGTTAAGTCAAGGAAACTTATGAGACGATGGTAATAATGGAATAGACAGATTATATAAATTATCATAATTAATAAGAGGTCCAAAATGAAAGTCAATCGGCAGGTATGCTGTTAGTGATAAAAACAGCTTGTATAAACATTTCCTCAATGATAGCAGATTAGAACTAGAGTAAATTGGACAGTAGGATAATAGTTTTCGAAAATAACGTCATAAAAATCAATGGATAGAAAGTTTTAGTAAAATAAGTGATGGAAATTAAAAAAATGAGAGAAGGTGATGCCAAGTCAAAACAAAGTAATACAACAAAGTTGATGGAATAGTTTGTCAGATTTTAAATGGCCTTGAAAGAGATAAAGGCGTGTCATATTTCTTCTGAATGCACAAACTAGGGTTATTGGTTCGGATTCCCTTTGACTACTGACATATCTGTGATAACCTATAAATCTTTGAGTAAGAATTTTGATTAGTTGTTATGTGAAATTTTTTGAATATACCTAGTGCTTTAATTAATTAATTAATAATTGAAAGAAGGAGTTAGGGAAACATGAAGATTATGTGGTCGGTAGGGTGTAGACGCAGTAAATTTGATTATCATTGGATTAAGGTGATAATTTGTGCATGAAGCTAGAGAAAATTTGGATGGAGACAGTTCCTTGTGATAATTGTAGGATGATGATAATAATTGTAATAAGAATGAGAATTATCATTGAACTTAAATAACCGTGTATAAGTTAGATTGTTGAAAGCATTTCATAACCTTCAAGGTAGAAAAGTTATGGCTAACAGTATTCATATATAAATAATAGATGAATTCAACTATGTCTATATATTCTAACTATGAAATAAATTACTTATAGTTTTTGTTAATTTTCCTTGTAGTATTCTATCATTTTTATACTAAATCAATCTGTGGACTATTCCAATATGAAGATAATCGAAAAACTCTGATCTCATTTATTCTATGAAATTTACTTATATACCATATTTGATTGGTAGAATTTGATCAGTAGTAGATCAGAGGAAATCAAGTTGGATTAATAGTACAGATTTACATTGTGAAACTGGGTGATTTGATTTCGAAAATTCACTGGGACTCACTTAGTTTTCACAAAAGTAAAGATACATTTTGATGACATGTGTCAACTTTGTTCAAAGACTAGAAAAAATTGCAATTGAATTGCAGAATTACCTGAAATCGCTCCGTATTAACTATGAACATAACTCTGCAGAAGTCAAAGTACGTACGGAAGAAAACATTCTTACATCACCATACTGATTATCAGTGAGTTATGAAAGGGGAAAAAAACGATACCAATTGTTTTTTAAAACAGTCCTGTTCACTCATTAGTTCATTAAAAATTAACACAATTTTAGATTGTAGCTCACAAGTGGAGTCTAGAGCAAACGTTTCTTCTAATTTAGGACTAGTCAGCGGAATGCACTTTTATCTCAGTATTGATCTTACCACTGGGATTCGAACTAGGCTTGTTTCGTATCTAATGCTAAAGCGTTTTCCATCAGAATACTGCGTCAAGAGTGTTACACTTGTCCAACAAGTATGTATACATATTTCGAATATTTTTGAATATTTTTTTAATTTGAGCATCAATAGTAGGATGGAAGTAAATCCAGCTGACGAGTTCCAAATAGGAGGCGCAACGCGACACCTGAATTCTACTTGCAGCTACATTTCAACTTATTTCATACTTGTAAACTATCACTGTAACAAATCGATTTGTTTAAAATGTACATATGGCAGCAAACACTATTCAGCTTTAGTCCATATCAAATCAACAGTAAGACTCAAACATATTTGCAATAGAAAACCAATACCTTAATCCTATTTCAGTGTTTTTTTAATCATAAACCTTTTGTTATTAGATGAAAACAAGAGTTGATTCTACTCGTATTAAAAAAATTTATACTATTTCATGTTTATCAAACTCTGTCTATAATTTATAATGATTTCAATAAAATAATAAGATCATCATTCATTATTAGTTGGAAACAATCATTAAAACAATAAACGATTGAATGCGAATCATCAATCTAAATAGTTTGACTTTATTATGTGTAGATAGAAGATAATGATGATAGAGTTTTGTCTGCTTAATTTCAGTAGATTTTAGTTGATTTGGTTTTTAGTTAATAATTTTATTGTAATTAAACTGAGATAAGTTGTTGAGATTAATACTAAAGTTAGTTGATTGAATTCGTCACAGATTGAAAGCCTGGAAACACTAAACAGATGTTTTGCCGTAGTATAGGGGCTCTTCACATGCATGCACTCTGGATTCCATACCAGGGGTTTTAGGTTAGCGAATGTCTAACCCCTTGCACTACAAGGCTGACAACCAAGTGTAGAATCCCTATAATCCATCTCAATTCAATTAAAACAATCAGCTTACTAGTGACTAAATTCAGGATTTTCATGAAGCTCTACTGAGAGTTGTGACTGGTGGAGTTCAGACGTATCGGTAGTGAGATAGTTATTACCAGTAAAAATGGATAATCGTCGTGCCGTATAACAAATTGATGGGAGTGGGACTTCTACGAATGGATGCTGACCTAATGATGAAGGTTAGGTCACTGCCAATCTGAAGCTACTGTGGTAGAACCTAGGGTGCTCAATGTTGATCAATTTCAGTATAGGACGAAAACAGCTATCCAGTGCTCCCTAGTTTCCAATGGTGCCCTACTAACATTAACCTTTGACAGATTCAAGTCAATTATTAACTTTATTTTTAGGAGATGAATAAGGTTTAAGTGAATAGTATTAATTCGGTTAGCAAATTTATGATGAAATTCATTTTGTCATGGTAGAGTATATCAGAATCATTCAACAAGCAAGCATATTTATTTTAATAGTGTTATTTTATCAAACTGCTCAACCATAATTACATTGATGGTATCCGGTAAATAAAGCGGTGATGAAGTAATTACAAGTGAATCAAAGTTTGTTTAATATATAAGACGACTCGACGTTGAAACGATTTTGAAATTAGTAAGTACCAAAAGAGGGTTATGTAATAATTAATTGATGTCATCTTAGAATGAAGGTGTTTCGTAGGACGTTTTCTGTGTTGTGGATCTGAATAAAGAAAAAAAACAACGAGTATAGCAGAATTAGATGAATTTTCAAATTTTTCGAGGTTTTTCAGTATACGCTGTTATGCAACCTAAAATCAATGTAAATAATTGAATTGACACGGTTATTTTGTAAAGATTAACATTTTTATTTGGTTGAATACACCATAGATTGATGTGGGCAGAGTTATATCAAGTCTATGACATATTCAATCACATAAAATTAATAATAATTGTTTGACTTGATTGTGATTGGTAAGTGGAATCTGTGTGGCACGTTAAGTCCTATTTTAAGACTCATCAACTTCAGTCAATTAAAAGTCAAGTGGGAAGATTCAAATGCATCCTAACTAAGTAGCAAGTAATTATTTAAAATCACTGTGAATACATTGTATCATGTTTATAGAGATGAAGTAGAAGAGAGGCAATAAAGATATCTACTGTCTAATAGTTAACTAATATGAAAATTCTATTCTAGAATTTTGGAAATATATAGTGGACAATATTTTTAGATAATGAATATTGAAGTTAAAATGCATGTGATATCATAATTAATAGGATGACGATGAGAAGTGCTCGGGGAAAATGATGAAGAAGGAATAATGAAGAGAAGGAATTAGCTTGATATATCATTTTGCTTGTCCACTATCAAATAGACAGCGAACAATATCACCATCAAAAATACTTTGGTCTATCGGCCTTACCTGCTATAAGTTATTTTCATTAAATATCAGCGTTAATCCTCTCTTCTGTTATATCAATATAAGCGCTTCAGTAAGAGCATGCCGGCTGATAAAATGAGTCCTCAGATTTTCATCTTTGGCTATTTCATTAAGCAATTATTTTAATACTGGTTTAGTTTATCAGCTGGAAACGTTGATTTCCATTGGTTATGTGCTCTGAAATTTCACTATTAGTTGTTTTATCACCTTTAAATTGAAGTCAGGAAAAGTAGATTTCATCACTATTATAGTACATTCTATTCCCTTAATCCGTGTTCCGTATACTTGGCGATGAATTTTTATGAATACTCACTAAAAGTACTTTTTCGGAAAATAAACCTTTGCAGTTGGCTGTTCCCATTGGGTTGAATACTAGTATCTAGGAAGTGGAACTTATTATCCCATTCATGTTTCCTTGTAAATTTTATATTAGGGTACCTTTTTGCTGAGATGGTTTGATAAATGCTTTAAAATCGTTATATGTACCAAATGTTTCATTATCGTGGATTTACAGTGGATTAAACCAATAATAATTAAAGTTAGTGAATAATCAGTTTACGAAAGTTAATACAGAGTCTATAACTGGATTTCCTGCATGAATGGTTATTTTAAAGATCTAACAAATCCGATTATCAGTAACAATATTAATAGTTGTTTAAAGGAAAGAAGGAAGAAGGCTAGAATGTTAATATATAATTCATATAGTCTTGTCAATAGAGATTAAGGTAAGCAGTTACTATACATGAAATGAAGCCGAAAATGTGTTAGTCATCCTAATATTTCCCAGCACTTGCGTAAAGTTTAACGTTTTTCAAACTATGTATACCCATCTTTTAGAGGATAAATATAATATAAAACATGTACAGTTATTTAGGATGATTGTAGTTATCGTTTCTAGGATGTAGAGTAGCGCATGTATAGCGAACCGGTGAAATAAGTGAATTTATCTTAGTCTACTGAATACGATGTTATTTCTGTCTTCAGAATAAAGGGAGTCCATAGATAAGAGATGATTAGCCACTTCATGATTAAGAAGATTTGAAATAATTAAACGCTGAAATGATTAGTTAATAATTATGGTAATGGTCATTACAATAAATTATTTGGTATAGCGATTAATCATACTTATTTTGTGCACAGAGATTAAGGCTTGAATCGGTGGATTAATAATGCCTTAGAGGTACATATGTCGTTACTTATCATTTATTATATACCGATTCGTGGGATAGTAAGGATGATTTTGAAAGATGTTAAAGGTGAAAAAACTTCGATGAAATTTTCTATAAAATCCAAAATTAACTATTGACTGACTTGTCTAGTGTTTTTAATACCTTAATGAAGTGTCTGAAGACACTTTTCTTGAAAACTAGCTCCAAAAAAACAAACAAACTTTTATTTGGTACACTGACGAGTCCTATATTTATAATTGGTGTAAATAGTAGTTATACAGATTAAAAAATTAATTTTTTGTCATCACAGCTGTCATTTGAGTTTAGGACCTATTGTGATCTTATTCACCATTGTTATGAGGTAAGCAGTTAAACAAAAATTTTACATTTTAAAAACTAGATAGTTTAATTCAGAATAGACTTGTATCTTCCCGTTGATTTTGTAATGGGCTGAAACTGGTCAGCCTCTGTTACCATATGTGCATCCTGAGCGGATTGCCTCTAAATATAGATAGTTTAATGCCTAATAATTCCTATTCCCTTTGCATAAGGCTCTCAGTTTTCTCAACGATCTGCTAAGCAAAACAATTACTGATTAGGTTAACTATGCAACTTGAAAAATTATCAAAACACAAAACAATACATTTTAGCTACACATTCTTCACGATCATTTCATATATACTTGACACCTCTAGATACTGCATAATATGCGAAAATACTGAATGACATCTGTCATGATGAGTGATATAATTTCATGTTTCCTTCTACTGATATATGGTTACATTATCATGGAAACATTTATTTAGTTCCATATTACACTTTCTGTTCGGAAAATTATTATGTAACACACCACCAATTATCTGGTAATGATTTTATATATAAGTGTAGAGCTTCGATAAAAACTAATTGAAAAGAAATAACAATATAGTAATACCGAACCATACGTGGTAATTATTTCGACTAACTGATATTAATTACGACAGACAAATAATTGGTAAATTAAACCTAAAAGATAATCATAGATACTTAAATATGAATATACCTTCATTATTATTTCAATTTCCTACTGTTACTGACCTGATTTCATTTTTACACTAAACTAAACGAAATGATTTATTTCGGAAATATTTCTTACATTAAAAAAGTTATTAAGTACATTAAAAGTTGCAATAACATTATTTCCATAGTTCACCTACATATTAAGAATACTAGAATGTGATGAATTTAACACAATTTACTTCAATAAATTTTCATGTAACAAATGAGAAGACTACTTAATACAATCAGGAAGATATGATCTGAACACTAATTTATAAAATATTTTAGTGAATCACTAACAACAATTGTAGTAGACTAGTAGGAATTCATGTTATTTCATTGTTTATCATTATCAGCTGTATACAGTCCTGAGTTAATTTTATTCATCAATAGTGTAACATTCATAGATATCTGATATCAGAAAATTCTTGAAGAAATCTGAAGTTAACATGTTGATGTGAAGTAATAAGATGACAAATGGCGTACCGAGAAGAAAGTCAACATCATACCGAACTCCTATGATGTACTACATTGTAAAATCCTGCATGGGGGTCAACTCACGAATTCATTTGACGTGAAGACCGGTGCTAGACAAGGATGCTTACTGTCACCCTTCCTCTTTTTGCTAGTAGTTGACTGGATCATGAAGACCACAACATCTCAAGGCAATCTCTGAATACAGTGGACAACATCGATGCAACTAGATGACTTAGACTTCGCAGATGATCTAGCTCTCTTATCACATAAACAGCAACGAATGCAGATGAAGACAGACAAGGTAGCAGCAGTTTCGGCAGCAGTAAGCCTCTAAATACACAAAGGGTAAAACAAGATCCTCCGATACTAAACAACTAACACTAATCCAATTTCACTCGACGGGGTAATTCTGGAAGATGTAGAAACCTTCACATACTTGGGCAGCATTATCGATAAACAAGGAGGGTCTGATGCAGATGTGAAGGCACTGATTGGAAAGGCAAAAGCAGCATTTCTACAACTGAAAAACATTTGGAACTCAAAGCAACTATCAGACAACATTAAAGTTAGAATTTTCAATACAAATGTGAAGACAGTTCTAATGTGTCGAGCTGAAACTTGGAGAACTACGAAAAACATCCTGTATAAGATACAAGTATTTATAAATAGTTGTTTGCGTAGGATACTACCGATCGTTTGGCCGGATATCATTAACAATAACCTCCTATAGCTGAGATCAAATCAACCGAAATCCAGCCGAGGAAGAAATTAAGAAAGATGCTGAAAGTGGATAGGACACACACTGAGGAAACCACCAAATTGTGTCGCAAGACAAGCATTAACATGGAATTCTGGAGGTCAAAGGATAAGAGGGAGACTCAAGAATACACTGCGTTGGAACTGGAGTCGGACATGAAGAGACTGAAGGACTGGAAAGGAAAGCTCAGGACAGAGTTGGTTGGGGAATACTGGTCGGCGCCGTATGCTCCACCTGGGGTAACAGCGATTGATTGATAGTTGTTTATTATTTGTAGGTAAAGTATAAGAAGATTCTATAAATTGAAATCAAAACTGAACATAGCATTGACACAGGGTTAAGAATATAAGTAACATAAGTTACGTAATCCATACAAGTAAAATTCAGGTAAGAGAAATTGAAATCTAGCAATGAAAATGTTACATAAAACTGTCAACAGGACTAAATCAAGATTTACCACAATTAACATCTGTCTAGTCATTTTTTTTAAATTTTCATGCAAAATATATGTAGTCTTCTAATGTTTTATAAGAAATATTGTAATTGAATTGGGATAGTTTTGTAGAGAATGTTATTATGTTAAGTCTATTGTATTCGTCGCAGTTTGATATTGCTTGGTTACAACTGAAAATCAGGGAGAGACAGATATCTTCTTCATCCTGTGTTGAGAGATATGGAGTGACGATCAAAAGTCGACCGTAGTATGAATTCGACTTCTGGATCCTGGTGCAGTAGTCCTGATGGTTAAGCATTCTTTTTGAAACCCGATATTTCAGATCTTCAACAGAACAAAAGTTTTTTGAGTCTAATTAAGTGTTTAAGTATTTTACTTTGCATTAATAACTTGACATTCATCAGAATTAAGCATAAAACTATTTAAAATATACTAACATACAATGCACGTTAAAAATCGCATACATTCCAGAGCGTTTAGCAGCAAAAGAAACTAGCATATAAACAATAAGATCGACAGAATACTTGGCAAATGTGATTTCATCAGAACGTGATAAAACATACGGAAAAAAAGAAATTGGAAAGGAATAAACATTTCTATAAAATGTATTTAACACATTTAATAAATGAGTGGAACAGTTTTCATTATACACAGAAACAGTTCTATTTCTCACATGTATTACTTAGGCTTAATTTATATGAGGTAGATTGTGAACTATCGTTATATTGTAGGCAATTACATTCAAGATGCACATATGGCAACAGAGAATGACCAATTTCTGTCCATGATGAATCAAAGAGTAAGATCCAAATATATTCTAATTAATTTATATGATATTACAAAGATTAGTAACTAAATAGTTTCTAGTGATATTTTGCTTAAAGAGACATGATTTCTATGAAATAGTCACACCCAAAATTAAGAAATAAATTTTTTTTTCTGCCAGAAGTATCACTTATAAAATAAACCATGTAAATAAAACTCAGGTTGTTTGGTTATTTCAAGCAGATTAGGCACGTTGATTAAACTTACTTGTACTAAGTTTATATGGGTCTGAATGACAGTTCTTATCATTTTTGTCATAAATGCAAACAATAGACATACATATATTCCATTGCAGACTAGAAGGTGTACATAATGTAAATTGAATCCATGAGTTTTTGAGCCTAAACTTTTCATCTGAAGACAAGTGTACGAATGTTGACAATGACTAGTTATTAACTGTTTAGTTTACACAATAAAAAGTAATGAAAATCACTTACATGAATTATACTTTATATGCATATTATATGCAAATATAAATCAAACATGAAATGTTTCCTGTATTTGGTTTGTAAAACAAACATTCATTGAAACTCTTATAATTTAAGTGGTATAAATTTATTGAGATTAGTATTTAATTTGCTGCTTGTAATTATCACAGAATGATCTTGATTAGGTACCGATAAAATCTGCTTGCATAATAGATAACTGTTTCGTCTTAGATTGGGATCCTTCAACAGTGCTCACTCTGGATGTCACCGAGGAAATCGAATGCAAGACTTTAGATCTCGAACTATAATGATCGAAATAACTAGTAACTAACTTCAAGACACTCCTAAAGTTCTAGTGACTTGTCTTGACTGATTGAGTTCAGACAGCGTAAGCTAAACTTTTCTGGGCTAAGCAACCTCTCTTCAGCAAATTCATCTATTTTTTAAACACTGGAATATATTTTTGAATTATAACTCGTTAATCAATTTTCTTAACTTTATTCGAGTTTTCATAATCTACTGTTTGAAGTTGAACTCTGGTTTAGTAGTTGCTTTTAGTTAGGTATTTATCATGCAACCTAGAGGTTTTAGGTTTGACCCCTAGTAAAATGGTGAGTACCAACTATTACAGATGATTCAATTACAATGACTAAAACGCCCTGCACTGTTCCATAGTTTTAAGTGGTATCCAACCAAAACTTATTTGTAATAAATTTAAACAAAGAACACAGTGATTAGTTTATTTCACCACGTGTAAATTACAAATTACTATGAGATGTTTATTTACAGTTATGTGTTTTTCACTATTAATTATTGTAGTTAGCATGCAGATGGGTGTCTAACAATTTAAAATGCATGTACATCAACCGACATTAGTCAATCTTTTTGTTCTTTACAAGAAATGGATATGCTATTAACGTAACAAAATCGCATTCGTTTTTATCTACACCTATAAAGTGAATGTTTAATGTCAAAAATCATATATCAATTGTTTTATTTTCTTTTAAATACATTGACTGTCATAAGTTACAATCTACCCTGCTTTTATATCAGTAACCATACTTCAAAATAACCAATATAACTGACTTAATAAGGTTGAATTCTCAAAACGAATTCTTAAAAGTACTAGTAAGCAAACTTTGAAATTAGAGTAACTATTCATTTTACCAGGGAATCTGCCTGCTGACTTAGAATATGCAGATGACACAGTCCTGCTTGGCGAAGACGCTGATAAGATACAGAATTTCTTCGACAGTAATAAACACCAATGCAACCATGTTTGCAATGCATTTCATCTCCAATAAACTCAAACTGTTGCTTCAAGACTGGCCTTCGTCGACACCTGAGCTAGAGATAGGGAGTAAAGTAGTTCAGTAAGTCGACCACTTTACTTATTCTGGAAGTCTGATTAGTCTTAATAGGTCGGTGTCCGACGAAATCTCAGTACAAATTCATAAAGCTCGTTTGGTTTCTGCCAACTTACGTCACTTATAGCGTAGGCTAGATATTTGTCTCTCAACAAAAGGAAGAGTGTACTGTGCAATAGTTTGCTCTTTTTTTAATTTATAAGTGTGAGACGTGACCATTAAGAATAGAAGACACTCGACGGTTATTAGTTCTTAACCATCGATGTCTTAGAAACATCATTGGCGCTAGCTGGGATAGCCGAATAGGTAATAACGAGGTAGGATGACGGGTATAAGACAAAGGTTGTATATCAGCCGATGAGGTTGTGAATCTCCATAGGTGGAACGTGTGATACGTACGCCTAACAACCAGTGTGCCTTCGACTTGTGGTGATGGCTGATATCGAAGGAGGATGGAAGAGAGTTAGAGATGGCCAAACTAAAACATGGCATCAGTCCATAAAGTCACTGGCTGCTGGTATGAGTTGAGTCAGTAGATAAGGACTACATCGTTGGGGCTTGCGCAAATGTCGTAGCGTGGAATTAGAAACGTTGGGTGACATAGGCTCAGAATCGATCACTAGTAGCGCAGATTTATCTACTCATTGTCCTGCCCTAAATTATGGGCTTGAAATTACTTCATAGTTTTATTTTAAAGCTCAACTTCCTTCTCCGTGGACCATATTTTATATATTCACACTTCTTTGTTTCGTTATTATGATACTTGAAGTAACTTCTACTTCTACTCATGTGATTGTATTCCTCGCTTTGCTTTTGAGGTATGGCAACTTGGATAGATGACCACATGTGCTATGTTCTGTGTTGATCACGGATATATACATTCGTTATACTAATTATCTTAAGATGTCATGCAGTAGATTTAGATCTTTAGGCCCAGTATGATATCACGCCACACTAAAATAAATGACTATCACATTTCTCATTGTTATACAATTGTAAATATATTTCTTTGTCAAAAAAGCTTGTCTAAAATGGTCATCGAGTAAAAGTTATCAGGAAGTATTTTGTTCTGGTAGCGGTATTCTGTATTCTCAACAGCATAACATATATATTTTACATTAAAATGTTAACATTTTATTGCAAACTGACAATTCACATCATCGTTATATTAATTCTGAAAGTCAATTAGACAGAGGCATCCTATTTAATCAGTTCTACACTTCAATATCTAGCTAATATAACCAAAGTTGTAATGTGACTGATAAATAGAATTTAAGACTCAAGTTTCGTCCTATTTTAGACTCGTCAGTTGGATTTATCTAATGATTATCATACAGGATCAAACGCTTGACCTGTATTCCAAATTTCCATCTAATTGTACTTGTAAACTATCATTATAAAAAGCTAATTCAATCAGTAATGCATAAACTCCAATAGAGACCAGTCAGTTCTACTCTACAACAACATCAATGACCAGATACAATTACTTACAAATTAAATAAATTATTATTAGTTTAAAAGAATAAAAAACAAAGTATTCAATAAGTATAAGTTCTAAATGAAAAACGTATAAAATTATCATAAGTAAACATATAAAAAAAAGTAGTTTTTATTCACAATTGAAATTGTTTACTTTAAGTTATATTGTACATAATACAAAAAACGAATTATCTTTTAAATAAAATACAAAGCACCACAATACACAACACCAGTAATCAAACCAACACTAGAAGTTTTATCAATAGTTAATAATTTCAATTACATTTTAAGTATTCTATGGTATATTAGTTAAAAAAATTTATTATGTAAGCATAAAACAATAAAATTGACTAATTAATTAATCATGATGGAATTGAATAAATTACAATGTACATTATAAAATCTTAATTATTTAATGAATGTAGTTTTCCATTAGCAATTGGTTGTTTTATAGATTGTTTAATACTTTCTGTATTAAGATCTCCTTCATCACCAATATAATCTTCATAAGATGTTGATAGAATAGGTTCAGTTGGACAAAATTCTAATGGAGGTCTACCATCATAGCCTTCATATCCATATTCTAATACTTGATCTAATCTTATAGCAGGATTTAGTTGACTATCAATACATTCCCATGGGGGTATATCTGTGGTTTTTTGTCCATAAGCTCGAGCAGTAACACTAGAAAACGTTTGCATACTTCCATTTAAATCTATAAACAAATAATAAAAAAGGTTCCAATATGTCGGTTAATTGTAAAATCCCGCAACATTTACTCAGAATCCGTTTGTTTTATTCATATTTCATTTATTGTGTTATACACGTGATTGTGGTATAAGTCATCTAAACCGCAATATATTCTAGGGAAAGTGAGAGAAGTACGACCCTAAGACTATTCATCGTCGTAATGTTTTTAATTTTGCAAATGTACGAAATCATAAACCTAACTAGGTAATTTCTTATGCATAATGATCTGTCTCGTAAAACCGTATGTTAATGTTAATCAAACAATACATTCATTGAAATGTCTACTTTAAAACCACTTTAAAATTAATACTTTCAGCGATTTTTATTTAAAATTACCACTGTTTATCACGTCAATCAGTGTTATATAAGCCCAGTTATTTTTTCAACCAAACAGAATCCATCTTCGACCTAATAAAGAACAATCATAAACTGTTGTATCTGAGCAGGGATAGCAGATAGTATTAAGTTTGTTATCCGCAGCGCTTTGTCTTACAGCTGGCACCCAGGCGTGCCTTAATCTATTCCTCAGGCACAATAATCCGACTGATTTATCAAGACGCAAACTAGTCACTCACACGCATGTATTACGATAACAATAAACCAATAATATACAAGATATATATATATACGATCTAGCCTTTGACTCATATGTCTGTCGCCCAATATTAATTAATCACATGTCTTCTTCCAGATATGTCATAAACTATTTAAACGACGTGAAATAAATTAATGTAAATAAAATATTTGAGTCTAAATATATAAACATTATTTACCTGATTTTCTATTAGACGGTAAATATCCATTACTTGGATAAGATCCATTTGTTGTAACTTGATATGGATTTGCATTAATATTTCCTTTCAGTACTGAATAGTCAATCGGTCCTTGAAAATCTTTCTCACCTTTAATACATTTTTAATGATAAACAATACAAATAAACAGTTATACATCATAATAGTGGTTTTCATTATCCTAGTTGGTCTAGTATTCTTAGTCTGAACAATAAAATGTAAGCGGTAATATCAGTAAAACATTCAAACTCAATTCTACATATCTAACATAAACATTTAGAAGTAAAAAATATTGGAGCGAGCAACTGTCTTAAATGAATTCTTCTTTAAACCCTACATTTATAAATCCATAAATATCATTTTTACAATTAGACAATGTAATAAGGTAAGCACCGGGATTGAATATGCTAAAACCGTGGGTAGAAATTACCAATTACATGTCTATCTGATTGTTATATACTTAAAAATGGCCATTGACAAATAAGAAGGGTTTCGTAACAATGCACGAAAAATACTAGTAAGATCGAATGTATCATGTTAAATGGTGATATTTAATCAACAAGGTCAAAGTTGTAGGGGTGAAATCCTGTTAATAGCAGTAACAACAGTACACATAGCGATAAGTTCAGGTTATTATGATGAAATGATGAATAGAAAATACAAGAAAATTGCTATAACCTTGTGATAAACAAGAATATGAATATCTTATAACGAGAAAGGAAATGAAAAATAAGATAACCGTAAACATTTAAAAATGAAAAAAAATATTAGGGACAAGGTCTTATTGTTGGCTAAGGTAAATAGAGAAGCTGAATATATTTCTTCTGTATGCTAAGTTCGGTTTCTTCCAGTTAATGCATAATGCTTCCTCTATCTAAGAAGGTGTATTTTAGCATCTTTAGACAAATTATTCCGTACTTTGTGTACAGTTGAAAAGGCTTCTTGGATCTTAATTGTATGGTTATAGTCCATTGGGTAGCTAAAAATCGTGCTGGCAGTAGATTTCGTCAGACGCTTTGATATTCAAACCGGAACGCGTTTTTTTTTCTGGGTCTTATGGATAAGGACCATAGAGTACAACCCACACTCCTAGCTCGATAGGAGCAGTTAAATTGTAAAAAAAATTATATCCATGGATTTATAAATGTAGAGTCCGAAGGAGAATTTATCGAAAACAATCGTTCGCTTTAATATTCGTTGCTTCTTACTAATAATTGGGGATCATTAAATTATTAACATAAATATCACTAAAAACAAATTAAACAAAATGCAAATCACAGCTTCAATCTACTAGTAGTATATTTTGTTTACTACTAACAATAAGTAAAAAAAGTCAATTAATTCATGACATGCACCGGTATTAAATATCACTCTCCCCAAATAGGAAGAACATCCGTTTGTGAAGAATAAATTCAGTTCATTCTATTTCATTGATTTATCGTCAGCTGTATACAACCTGGAATCATATTTTATTTACGAAACTAATATTTTAAAGAAAATTTCAGCATACTCTTGAGGATGGTTGAAATCACAATTACATCAACATGGTAGACAAGTAAATATAATTAAAATGTTGAATAGAATATTACAAATATATATTCGATGTGAATGAAGGTACCAGAAAGAGGAAACAATATAGTAGTCAGAATACCGTGTTTAGTCATCTATTCATTGTATGTGCAATATCATTGCTTTTAAAGTTAAGTTGGGCGAAAGTAAGCTTTTTTTGAAATATTATGTCGTTTAATTTAATAGTATTTGCCTGTAATTATCAACAACTTTCTCTGGATAGTCATCCTTTCTTTGGTATTGTTTGGTGTTCTAAATCTATTTTATCTGGATCATAAAGCTTTTTTGCTCTGAAATAAGGTTCTCGCCAGTGCTATTTTTTTAATGAGTTCAACGAAAGTGATTAAAGTTTTTTAGCAATCTATTCTAAGTAGTTTCTCTTATAAATTAACCGTCGTATTGAACAATCTTCTGGATGTTGTATGACAGTATTCAGTAACGAAATTTATTATTTTTATATTTTTTGTTGGAATTATCCAGTGAGTGATTTACATGTTATTTATTATTGCAAACAAGAATTGCCCCATCAACAAACCTAGAATAATGTATCACTTCTTTTGTCAACTCATTTAACTTTATACTTTGAAGATTGGCCATGAAAATATATGCTAGTATAAGACTTAATGGATTACCCATAGCAACAACATCAGTTTGATGATGTATAATATTATCGAACGTGAACTGAAAATCATTTGCGCCCAGATCCACTTATACCTGCAAACGCAGTTACATTGGTTGAACAGAAAGAAAGGCCTACCTGCGATTTCATGAACATGGAATATTAACATTTGACAGCGCAATTACCAAACATCTGATAAATATAGAACAATAGAATAATATTTTGGAAACCTTTACAGTGTTCATTTGACAGAAAATCTCGAATATTGTGAAATATGCTAAAGGCATTACCGATAAAACCTTGGAACTAAACCTCTTTATCCCAAACAAAACGATTGTTAGTCTTTCTTTACCTCTGTAACATAACACTTACTTCACTGCGTCATTGTTATTGATGTTTCTTGAAATTCAATCAATTATATGACGTCATCATCTCTTTTCAATTCGTTGTACCACTGATTTGTACGGTGTCATCATATCACATTTCAAGTTTAATAACTGAGGATAATTCATATGAATCTCAAGTGTTACCAACCACTTCTTGATTTTTTTAATAAGCAATCACTTAAACTCTAAATACTATCTTGTTTCCCATTTCTGATACCTTCCTTTACATTGGATATGTATTTCTAATATTCTCTTCAGCATTTTACTTATGTTTACATTTCTACCATGCGTGATGTAATTGTGATTTCAACCATCCTCAAGAGTATGCTGAAATTTTCTTTAAAATATTAATTTTGTAAATAAAATATGATTCCAGGTTGTATACAGCTGACGACAAATCAATGAAATAAAATGAATTCATTTTATTCTTAACAAACAGTTGTTCTTGTTGTTTTGGAAATAATAAATTGAAAAAAGTGTATGAAATGTCACTTTGTTTCGAGTATTTATGTTAGTCAATTAAAAATTGATTTCATATAGGAATCAAGTAAAATGCATCAGGTTGGTGAACGTTTTACCCTCTGCACCACTAGGCTGGCATCCAGTGGTAGATTTCCTACTTTCATCAATTTGTGATATATAGCATGATTATCATCTATTATTCGACCATTGGATACCGACGCAGTGGTGCGAAGAGTAAGGTGTTTGCTAAATTGAAATTCCTGGGATGCGCACTGCTGAGAAATTTTACACTAGAACGAAACAGCTGTCTAGTGCTGCTAACCAACATCATCTGTGACGTATTCAATCAATTAAAAATATCAATCTCTACAAAAGTAACCATGTTAATTCAATTAAAATACATTAGTTGAATTCACTGTAGCATGATTATCATAAATAAAATGTGATATGGTTATCACTTCAATGTATACGATTTATAATTAAATCCAGAAAATTGTTTCATTTGTTTTCATGAACTTATCAATACACTTCAAGTCAATTTTGATATCACCAATTGATCTGAATCATACAACCATTGATCACCTGGAAGTACTAGACAGCTTTTTGTCCTAGTATGGGACTCTTAAGCAGCGCTTATCCACGATCTTGTCGAGTTTAGAACCTAGGACCTTCTGGCTCCACGACAAAGGTTTTACCATTAGACCGCTGAGTCGAATCCTAACAGTTGATACTTCTAATTCAGTCAATTTGTGATGCCACTGGTGGGTAACTGCCTCACACCCGACACGGTTGAACTCCACCGGTCACCTCTTCACACTAGAACTTTAGGAATTACCTTAATGAGTTAGTCACTATTGACCTGAGATTATTTGTAATTGGGTGTTGTAGAGACAGGTAACTGTCGAGTTTGGAACATCAACATATCCTAGTTGATATGTCTGATACTATAGAGTCGATGTACGTTTATACCAAATACTTAATCATTCTACACCATTCAAAGTGAATAATAAAAACTTAACAAGTTTAATTAAAGAATAAGTATTATGTAAGAATATACTTGGATTTTTAATTATGCTCATCTTATAATAATTTTCTAAGAAATTTATAAGATCCCTACAAAAACACTGATATAATGTTCAAATTTACAATATACTATTTTATATTCATGGAAGTTATAAAAATGATACATTCTGAAACAGTTTATAAAGATATTACCTGTACTCCATGGATCATTCATTTGACTGTCTATGCCTAACTGTTGATCATTTAATTCTTTGTTAATATCAATTAAATTCGATTTTTCTTTACTACGACGTTTACGGCAACAAATAATTATGAGAATTACTGCAAGTACTAAACAATATGAACATAAATAAAATTACAGTAAATCTTAATGAACTAGTGAATATACATTATTTTATTAATTCAATGTGAATGCATCATTTACATTTTGTGCTTATTAATTTTCTTCATTGAATAGTGTTAACCAGAATACAACAGACAACAAATTACAGTTGCTTTCAGAATTACATTACTAAACAATTTTAAGTCATGAAGAAAATTTCTTTAAGAATATAGAAAATTCGAATGTATTCACATCAGTTAGCAACCATATTTATATGTATGTGTATATTTTTCATCAAAGGTTTTTACTGATTAGCGCGATTTTAGCAAGGTTGTCGTTATACGGTATGTGGTTGCTAACCCCATGCCCAACCCTCCTCCTTTGTCCGGGCTTGGGACTGGCAACAACCCTAGAGGGGGCTTAAGGTGAAAATTAGGAGAAGACAATGGAGGTGAATATGACGTATATTGAGGAAATAACCAAACTGTATCACAAGACAGGCATTAATATGGGATCTTGAAGGCCAAAGGAAAAGAGGAAGACCCAAGAACACATTGCGTCGGAAATCGGAGACAAATATAAAGAGAATGAAGAGCTCTCGAGAGAATCTGTAAAGAAAAGCTTAGGACAAAATTGGTTGGAGAGTACTGGTCGGCGGCCTATGCTCCATTTGGGGTAATAGGCATTGATTGATTGATTGTATATTCTTTATTTGCTTCATTCTAAATTATGGGTTTTGTTTATTCATAGTTCCAAAATAGGTTTATAATGATAGCACAAATATCTGTATATTTAATCAACATTCATTCTACAGTTAAAAGGACTTTTAATGTTATATTAACTGTTATATAAATCAATAAACCTAATTTTTGTTGCTATTGTCAACAGACTAATGAATAAGTAATTGGTTTTCTATCCATATTTTTTTAATATTCCTATTTAATTTACAGATAAAGTTCAAACAGAATACATGAATGAATTACATAAGAGGATACTAAATATGTTTGTTATCTTTGAAGATGTTAGCATAGTTGTGTTGATTTGTATGATGTAATAAATCAAAATTAAATAAAGTTTTTTATATTTTAAATGCTGAAAAATAAGCAGGTTACATTTACTAAAGTAAATAGGTTGCTTTTAGTTTTATACTTGTTTAATTAAATTAAATTACTTTAACATATTTTAATATAAAGATAACTTACATAATGCTAAAATTAAGCAAACAATGAGTAGAATCCACCACCAACTTAAACCTGCTATAGACATATCTGACACTAAATTACATAAAGGTCCTGTCCACATTCCATGACAAATACAAGTAAAATTCTTAGTACCATTCAATACACGACAATCACCATTCACGCATGGATTTGGATAACATTGTGATGGAACACATTTTCCTTTGTCATTTTTAACTGTATTATTTACACATCTAAAAATTTTCAGAGTACATACATACTTATTCATCACTATTAAAACTGATTACTGATTTTATTTTTAGAATACAAAAACAAAATACAACAATCAATAATCAGGCTCATGATTTGATTGTATTCATATCATATTAACTAATATTTCGTACATATAAAATAATTGTAAACGTTGAATGTCACCAAATAGGAATGACCTCTTAAATATATGCAAATCGACTTCCTTATTCAATCTTTATAGAATATATAGTGCTAATTGGAAAATATAAACTAAACAAAGAATCTGGCATGACATTGTAGAAGATAACAACCATAGTGCTTATATTGGGACAAAGTTGTCATTATTTTCGACATCCGGTATTTTTCTTCGCTGTCATGTGTAACATACAGGAAAAGAAAATGATTCCAGATATGTAAAACAACTATACAATCAAAGTTAGATTTACTTTTCACAGTTGTAGACCACTTATTTTACGACCTTATATTAATAAAGAAAATACTTTTTCTTCCTTTTGGGTATTGAAATGTGTTTTAATGCTGATAATATTGTGAGGTATGTTTCTCTACCTACTAGATTCTGTAATGTAGGTTCATTGAACTGATACATGCAATTATTATTATTATTGGCAGATAATCACTTAAAACAAATGAACAAAGAAAATATTAATGCAGAACTCTAAGCCCTCCTTGAAATGTATAAGTGAAAAAAATAGATCGGAAGTTGTGATTCAGACTTGATATACACTCTGAACATGTTTTCAACATAAGTCCTTAATTTACCAAACACATAAAGACAGTTTGAAAATCTAACAAACACTTTTATATTAGTAGCATACTTAATCGGTTAGTATCTAATCTACTGTTTAAATTTTACTTAACAATTAATAAGCAATAACTGTCATCTAATAAAAGCTTACTCGCAACGATAACCTCTCCACTCTTCAATACATGAAGCGGTCTCATCGCAAAGACCTTTGGAAGAGTTACAAAAGACTGGACCACTTGAACAACCTGACTGTCTACCAGTCATACCCCAGTTTGTATACCGTTGAAAGGTTGGACTACTTATCATTTCCAAAGGATAATCCTGCTCAAAATCCGGCCATATATTACGAAAATCAATCCAAGCATCATCCAAACATGCTATAAATAAATTAAAGAAATGGTAATTAAATGTAAACTAAATTTTTTTTAAAGATGCCTTAATTTAAAGTATCGCTTTATCAATGTTCAGCAGAACATACGTATGTAACGCATATGAAGTAAACATTTTACAAAATGGATACTAGCAGGGACTAGAAAACAACTCTCATCTGTTAATAATAAAATAGAAAAATATTGACGACCTATTCTAATATGTGTTTTAAAGAGAATGTTCGCTCGTGGTTAACATCACTGATTGACGTTACATAAATAAACTATAAAAACCAAAAAGTATTAGATGGTTGACATAGTCCATAATCGAATTACTCACAATCATCCAAGAACTCGATTTAGAACATTCAGATCACAGGAATTATCCTAAGTTAGAAATATAAACCTGGAAGTAAGAAAATATATCTTGATAGTTTAAAGAGCTCTTGTGTTTGTTCATTTGCACTGTATCAGTGACTGAAATAATTAACAGGTATCTTCTGATTTTATGTTTTGTCTGAATAAGTTCAAATTATTCCGTAAACTACGAAGTAGCATGTATGTCGAATTCACGTATGTGTAAGATTATATGTTATGACGTTTAAGGAAGTTTTTTACTTATTGGCTTTGTAACACATCATTCAGAAGTAATGAAAATTCATTCTTATTGTGCATAATTGAGGGATTTATTTTGGGAGAAAATTGTCAACATTTGATTTAATTCGTCACAGATTGATATTGGAAGTTCACGACTGAAAACCAGGCAGCACTGGATGCCTATTCCGTCCTACATAACTCCTCAGCGGTGGGCACACTAGATTCCGTTCCGAGAAGTGAAATCTTGACTACCTGCAGTCACTGGGTAGGCACCCAGTGATAGAATTCCCACTTTGACTAATTTGTGATATAGCCCGTCTACTGCCAATCGTCGTCGGTAAGAACTGTCTCACTCCTGATATGTCATTGGCTCCACCAGTCTACAACTTCTTATTAGAGCTTCAGAAACATCCTGAAGTAATTCACTAGTGAGCCAATTATTGTGTACGTATAAAGATGGGAGTTCTACTATTGAATGCCGGCCCAGTAGTGCAAAGGGTTAATCATTCTATAACTTAAAGCCTTCAGAACGGAAATCCAGAGTGCTCACACCGGAAGTTAAATTTGAAATCAAAACAAATATCTAATGCTTTCTGGGTTTTAATCACACTCTATAAACAACAATCTATTACGAATTAAATTAACTGAAACTTAATACTGTTCTCCATGAACCACTTCAATTCACTGTTATTATTTCTCAAATAAATTGTTATTTCAATTTACCAAAGTTAGTTACAAATACTTATTGATCTGAAGGTATCCTCAGTGATATAGTTGATGAAGGTCAACGGATAAAATGGTACTCAGTGGGAAGATATCTTGCATATTAATACGAGGTGGTTACATTTCGTAAATTATCAAAATTGCGTAAAAGGAATCTTTCCGTTAACACAAATTACTTACTTTGACAGACTTATAGGTATACTGTAAATCAACTGTTAATTATGATTCAAAACCACAGAGACAATAAATTGACACTATACGATCTATAACCTATAATTTCATTTTAGCTAATATTCATAGATGGTAGTGAATACCTTCCTTCTAATGGAGGGTGTAGGGTTTATCTTCTGGTAAACTCCGTCCTACTTTTATTTAATTGATATTAACTCACTGTAATTTGCAGTTCATAAAAACTAGTACAGTCAAATAGAGTCCAAATATGCAAAAAATTATATATATATGTATATATATATATATATATATATATATATATATATATAATCGGTTAGGAAGACTTACTATCCTTGGCTCCGCTTGCAATTATTATATCAACTGAACCTCTCGAAATCAACTTCTCTGGAAAATACCGTGAATCGTAATATGCTTTGTCTAGTTCATCAATTTGCAAATCTAAAAATCTTAACATAACAAAACAAAACTGATTTAATAAATGAAGTTACTAATTCCTCGTTGTGTATGAATTATATTTATTACGTAATAATCACATAATACCACCCGTATAGTGTTTTTGTTTTGTTTGCAACTAGAAACTAAGACTATCATTCATTAGCTTACTAGTTTTTCAATAGTGCATACATTTAATGACGTTATCTTCGTGGAACATTTGATAACACTAAGAACTTATCACCTAGTTATTAAGCTTGAACATATAATTGACGAATTTATGATAAGAAAATGATATCACAATAATTAATAATGAAGAGCGAATCTAGCCGCTATTAACTGTCAACTTGTACTTCATGAATAAGATTTCCCTTTATGATATTGATATTGCTCTAAAACTGACTTAATCTACTAATATGTAACGAATTATCGATTGTTTAGAAAAAATGTAAATCCTTTTATGTTAACTGTGGTACTTCAACGAATATAAACGTTCACAGAGACGACAATACAACAACATTTTAAGTCAAACTTATGGTTTTAAATAAGCAAAAATATTTCGTTCGAAAAGTGTTTGAAATGACTTATTACACAACGCTATAAGGAAAGTAAAGTTTGGTATAATACCAACTCATGTTTATACATGCTTAAGTTATAAAATACGCTTTGTAGACTTATTCAATGTTATAAACTTATACTTATAGCCAGTCAAGATACACTCTATCATTTTCATTACTTCATTAATACACCATTATAAATCAGAAAGTGATTTTAGTTAACCAGGTTGGTTATTTGACATTTCGATGTTCAAGGTTTAAAGTAAGCTATCCGCTACATCATCAAAATAACTTTGTTAGATAGAATAATCATTCGTTGCAAACTTTGAATAACATTTCAGTTTTCGATGAACTTAAGTTCAATTTACTGTAGAACTCTCATGATATTCACTAGATCTAATATCAAAAATTGATGTAGTAATCATACTTAAATGATCATATTGATTGATTGGCTTTGTTATTTATTAATTAGAGTAATCTTAAAGTTACTTTGTATTCTAGTCTATGAGATAGTACTAAATTAGTATCTAAAAGAACACTATATTTTAGAAAGAATTAACTAAATGACATATCATTAAATATAATTTAACTGTTTACCTTGATGTGAATGTAACTTCGAATACATGCCAATTTCCATCAGAAACATTTACTGAATTTAATACAATTACAATATTATCAAAATATAGTTCAGGTATGCCATTCGTCACCTAATGATTACCGATAATAAATATAAAGCACCAATAAGTACTGAAACTAAATAATTCATATTCATGAATAATATAGATAATCCAAGTATATATATATACACCTATGTATATATATATATGTGGATGGTCCTTTTTCTATGAATAATGTTCTGTTTAATAGTACCATGATTTATTTCTTCCATTTTGATTGTAATTCAAAAAATTGTAAATGAAAGCAGGCAAATTCTCTTAAACGTTGCTAACGTGTACTTAAGTAAATATTGCTTCATTATTAACCATAGTGTAAATCTCATCTATTTAAGATGTTATTACTATAGATCTACAACTCAGTGATACATACTACTTAATCTCCATCAATCATTTCATAGATACATCAAGTTCTATGTATATCAATTGTGCCTAATCTGTCCTAATGTAAATCAATAGGCTATTCTTTATTGAGTTAAAGCATGCTGTAAATAGATAGTGTAAATATTCAGTTAAGTTTATACATTTTGAAGGAATAAAATATTTAAGCAGTAATTGAAAACAAACGTTCTAAACGAAGAGCGAATATTAGACATTCAACTTGTAATTTAAAAAACAATCTCTCAAAAGTGATTGTCACCTATCATCTACGGAAATTGTAAAATTAAATCACCAACGTCACTGAAATCAGTGGTTAATTCACCGGTTTACTTTGGACCTAAGGAAGATGTTTGATACAAGTTGTACTTAGATGTTCTCAAAGATTGAAAATTAAGTTTAACGCTTCAACTAATATCTTGAATGACATAACTAAAAGTATGAATGATAATTAGAGCTTAAAGCAATTATAATCCGAAAACCTATTTAACCATCACTTTACTTTGCATAAGAACGTATATAATTTCATGAAGAATTTGTTTAAAGTGACATGCGAAGTTGTATATGTGTAAATGTATGATATCTAATGAAATTCAGTGAATATATGAAGCCTTAGGCTATGATTAAGGTCAACACAAAACGTTCTATCTAGTAAAAACTGAAAGTATGTTTAAGTAGAACAGATTGTACCAACCGAAAATAGTTGGAAAAGTGAATTTGGAAGTTTAATCAAAGAAAACATAAGACTTGTGCATGCTTTGAAAACATTTAGTAATTTGTCACCGTTAGTGTCGATGATACTGATGATATCGACTAGAGTACATGCTACGGATAATGTCATTTCTTGATTAAAAGTTATACTGTGTTGTAGTTAGCTGTACTCTAACCTTTTAATTCAATTTGTTTAAATTTATCCAGTGATATTCATTGCTTCGTTGTAAAGCATTCTTCATACGTAAATGAACTTTCTGAAAAATTCCCATTATAATTAACTTCATATACTATTTCTAACGACTGTAATGCTATTCCTGATCTATTTTTAGGCCGTTTCACAACTCCATAGGATTTAGTAACATGTTTCAAGGCATAGTTTCTGCTCTTTCGTACTTACTTTTGAATGTTTATTCTCCAAGCATATTATATTAAAAACACTACCTTTAAATTCCAATATGTAATTATATTATCTACCTTTTGGAATAATGCCTTGAACTTCTACTAATTTTCACTTTAATAATACAATTAGATTGACAGTTTGATAACTCATAACGAATTACTAACTACTACTACTTCTACTACTTTGGTAGATTTACCTCGATACAATCTTCAAAACTACTTAGCTGGCAAAACATAAACACAATTTTTCATTATAATGTTCAGACTGTTAATTTAAAGTTTTAATAAGAATTAAAATAAGAGAAGCTAATTTTTCTGGAACAATATGACAAATCACAAGTAGTTGTAATGATAAGACAAATTTACGAAGAGAGATGTCGGTGAATCGCGACCTAAAGATTTGCCTAATATTACAGGTTTACGAAGAAAATATGTAAATAATGTAGGTTTATTAGTGCCTATTTAACTAAGGAGAATCTTTGGAAACCGTAAAATACTGCGTAATTATTTCATACTAGTATGAGACTTCTCAACAGTATATTAGTTCAAGCGAGAGAGCACTTAACCTATAGACCATAGAGTCGGTATCAGAAATATGTTTCTAGGAGATCTAATATAAGGACGATATAGATATTCTGTGTTTTCTGGTTAACAACAGTTGTTTAACTATGGTCGATAATGATATGAGACCTAGAATTTCATTATCTCCACAAAATCCCAAAAGTAAAAAATTGTTTTAGGCTGATAGTGACAAATAATTTCTATATTTTAACATAGATTTTAGTCACTCTCACCAAGTCAAATCAATATGTGTACTTGATATTCATTTATCAACCTTACAAAATGTTGATATTGGCACAAAATATATTACATTATGTTGTACCAAGGAATTCATATGATCCTCTGTAGTACAAATAATTAATCACTTCGTACAAAAACTCTGATCAAATTATATTGTACTTTCATCTTAAGAACTTGTTAATTAAAAACTAATTAAAACTATTCAAGAGAGATAATTAAAATTACAATGGAGTAGTTTTATCTGACATCATTTAAGTTAATGCAAATAAGTATATAAAGATGAAAATTAATTTATATTTCCATAATTACTTATGAATAATTATACTACTGATAATATTCAAGTATTATATATTTGATGAAAATCTACTCAAACTTACAATATGTAACCAAAAATAGATATAATTTAAACTATCAAAATACTTTATTCATATGACACATTTTAGAGAAAAAAGAACCATTTAAATTGCCAGCACGTATAGCTATACACAACAAGGAAACATTCAACATTAATTCATTTTGTTGTCACATAGAAATAGTTTTTTTTTTCTACCAAAATATATTTCACACGCTACATATTTAAATTAGAAAATAACTGAAATTACAATTCATGTCATTATTATTCACTTTATTGAAAAGTTAAATGAAAGCGTAATACTTTCCTTAGAAATTGACAGTAACATATTAAATGACACGATTACACTTTCTATTACAGATATTCTTCTTATGTAATTGGTTAAAAAATGCTTCAATATTTCACGAATTAACCAAATAAATTGATGTTTGAAGACATAAAGAAAATAAAATAAAATTTTATAACAGTTTAGAAGAGAAAAAAAAGAAAAACATTTCATGAAGAGAAAAAAAATGAAACAAGATAAACTATTTCAGTTAAATTAATCAATATGTATCATTATAAAATTGAATGTTGAGCATATTTCCTTTACTTTGACTTAAAAAATAAATATGAAATAATTTTATGAAAATTTAAATAAGAATCACGTATTTTAAATGAATGAATTAAGTGAAGAGAAATCTTTAAAACTTATCTAGTATGAATATATTGTAATACATGAAAAAAGGTCTAATGAAACTCAAAAATGTATTTTATAGTTCAGTGAAGAGATCTCATTCCTACGATTTAACTTCCAAACCTGTACAACCGTATATATAAATGACTTATATAAAATGATAAGTCATGCAACATTTATGTAGACCCAAATGCATATTTGTGAAATAAATAAATATTAATTAAATTGAAGCTAGAGGTAAACTAATTGAATTAAATAAATCAGCACTTATTATATTTGCTTGTATTCATCACAGATTGATGTCAGTTGAACACCACAATAAAACAGGATCTACTAGACATTATGTTTTGTCATAGTATGGGACTTAGTGGCACTAAACTAACATCAATCCCTGACAAATGCAAACAACCACACGTAATATATACATGCATATATGTATATAACTATTTTAGTTCAATTACAATAATCGTTTCATAAATTACTGGCTTCAGAAAGTTCATGAAATTCTAGTAAAATGTTATAACCGGTGGAGTTCAAACTTGTCGGTATGGAAACAGTTATCGCCAAACACAATGGATGATCGTCGTACTATATCAGAAATTCATGAGAATAGAAATTTCATAACTGTACGCCTGCTGACGCAGTTATACAAAAAATTAGGTTTTCGCTATGAAACCTGAAGGTCTTTGGTTCAGAAACGTTGGTATACAATGCTAAGGAGTATCATTACTAAAACAAAACAGCTGTTCAGTACACTTCCCTCAGTTTTTCAACAGAACCAAAACCAACATCAATTTGTGACGAATACAAACAATTTAACTTTATACTTAACACCACAAAATTACTTCAATTCATTTATTCTATTTATTAAACATTAAGTTAATTACTCTTTTATGTTATAGTTTCATTAAACAAAAGAAAAACAAGTAAATTAATTGTTTATCTAATGAAAAGGCTAATTATAGAATAACTGAATAGAAGCTTAATCATGAATTTAATTGAACTTTATATGCTCTGTAATGCATAACTATAGTACTAATCAATCCTTTACATTCATTAAGTGTTATTCATTATGCATTACATATTCCCTTCTCATTACATGCCTGAATGTAAATTCTATTATCAGTAATGAATACTGGTATTATGTTGATTATTTCATTTAGAAATTTACATAATCATGTTAATAATAAATTCTTCTTTTTGAATGTATTTTATTCTATTGAATAGAAAAAAAGTTGATTTCTATTTGTTTTGTTTTTTTTCATTAGTATTCTTTATTTTCTAAATTACTCTAAATTAGGTTTAACATATGTTTACGGTAATCAATTATGATAAAACTACTTATTATTTTAATCAGTAATAAGATACGTACTTCTATGGAAATTCATTATAAACTAAAATATGATGCCAACTTAATATCATAAAGTGGTCTAAATTAGGCACCACTGATCACCAGGAAGCATTAAACATCTGTTTCGTTCTAGTGCAGGACTCTTCAGAAGTGCGTACCTACAACCCGGTTGGGAATCGGACTCAGGACCCTCTGGTTCTTCGGTGAACGCTTTTACAATTAGACTACTTAGTCACTTTACAACGGTGGATGTTTCCAATTCAGTCCATTCGTGTTAAGATGCTTAAAGTATAAAATAGGGATATGCTTGAAGAATTCTTAAAATATTCGTCATAAATAATCGTTTTTAACTAACTACCAAATACTTTAGAAATCTTGTATGGGACTCCACGGTAGTATGCACCCTAGATTTCGCCACAGGGGCTTAAGGTTGGTGAATGCACAACCCACTGCACTAATTGGCTGGCAGATGCTGCAACATTAGGACTTCATATAATTATTCGGTGTTACATAATATAAAACATATGACAGTAATAAACTTAATAAATGTATTACAAATAAAGCTTATGTAGACAACATTATTTACCACATGCATGATAGTTTTTTCTATCAACTAACCCATAAAGACATCCTAAAGAAAAAAACCAACAGCAACTTAAATCATGTTGGAACGTTCTACAGACAAGTGTCATGAAATGGAACCTTTTACACAGAACATTGTGACATACAACTGTATCTTGCTGAGCTGCCTATTGGTTACAGTTAATCTCACTAAAACAATAAACCACAGAAAATATAAAGAATTAAAGTAAAATATAAACTGAAAAATATATTTGCCTTACAGAAAAAATTTAAAAGCGTTTAAGCATTTCTTCATTGAACACTTTAATTTCATGCTCTTTATCTTAGCACGAAATTAAATTTAAATATTTGTTTGAAAAATGCTTCCTTTTGTAATAATTTCCTGACTGATTCCCCATTCTAGTAGAAACGCAATCTATCAGTAATAATCAATATCGACTAGTAGTTCCAATACAAAATACAAAAAAACCTACCATTTAAAATTCTTTCCATTCAGAAATCCTACTAATTAACATAGAAGTTGTTTCATAGTAGGGTATTTAAAGCAGTGATTTCATTTCATGAAACAAATGAGCATTTCTGAAGTTGTTTTTAGATTAGAATAATTAAGGAGAGGAAAATTGTGAAAAAATTTGGCATTAATATGCTACATTTTACGATGGTGTCCAAGAAATTTTCCACTTTATTTATCATTTTTCAATCAAACACACTTAGTAGTACACTCAATCTAATATAAGTATTTGTTTTCATCTTAGAATAGTAAAATCATACCCAAATAACTTACTAATTCGTATGAGCTACTTATATAGTATTAAGTAGCTTAAAACAAAATACTAATTTTAAGGCTAGATTTCATTACAGTGCTATATAACAATCTAGGAATATATTATGCAAATTCACAAATATGTTAAGACGGTTTAAAATAGTTAACAGGCAGCATTAAATATATTAGCTGCTTGTCCTCGTCACAGATTAATGTTGTTGTGAAAACCATGGAAGCACTAAACAGTTGTTTGATTCAAATATGAGGCTTCACAACAGTGCATACTCTCCATTCCTGTCAACGGATCGGATCAATTGTCTTCAGGTTGTACAGCAAAAGTCTAAGCCCTCAACACCCTCCGGCCAACAGGCATACAGTTGGAGAATTCCTGCTTTCATCAATATGTTATATAGGACGACTGGTTATTCCATTATCATTTATGATAATATAGCCATTCCGACAAATTCGAACGTCACCAGTTTAGTGCATCAACATAGTGACTTAATAAGCATTCTTTCTTAATAAATTATTATTTATATTGAAATATTACGAACTTACGCTTAGCGAAAGTTTCCATGCACCAACTGCAAACACCATTAATGTCAGTGTTCTTGTCCTGATACTTAATCGTAGACGATTCGGTACTTTGTCAGTGAATAATGCATTGTAAACTGCATTGGTTGTAGACCAGCCATCAGATACTGTATTGTGAGTATTACATATTAAAATAGAAAAGATAATTTTGTTGGAACGAAATACATGACTAAGATATCTATGCTGATTTATAACAGAATAATGTGTAATTTCACACAAATCTAGTATTTCTTGCTCATTAGACTGTATAAAACGAATTGAGATGTTATCATTTAGCTAAATGCCACAAAATCCAATGGACTATATTTCATTATCAGGCAGCCGTCGGCAACTGGCTTTAAACTCCTGGAATTAAGTTTTGTAGAAGGTGATACTTGTTAGTAACTCAGGTAGGATTAGTGCAAATCTTATAGTTTATATCAGAGATGTTACCACTAAGCTATTGAAGCTCTAAATGATCTCTTGTAGAAGTAGAACGATGTGTAATGAATCCGATCAAGTTGGTACATGATAACACAAATATGTTGGCTCGTAGCAACTTGCCTCAAACTAAGATTTATGACTTACTTACCTGTTGCTATCAGCCTCTTAAATTTCAACAAAATCATCTACACACGATCCTTCTCATTCAGTGATTCATAGTGGATGTTTTAGTACAATCAAATATAAACTGTTGCCGATACAAATTAACTGAAATTAATTTGCCTGTTTCTTATAGTAGAAAACTATTAAATTACCTGTAGACTTGAATGCCTACTTTAACTAAAGAAAATGCATAATGAAGTCAATTAACTAATGCCATGCATAGTATTAATTTCATGAGTTCCATTTGAGACTGATGAATCTAAAGAAAACATTTCAGGCAGTTCTTGTTGCATAAACTAAATATCGTCCTGTTAATAAGATATGATTATAAACTAACAGAAATTATCAATAAATATAAGCACTTAATGTAGAGGTAAGATAACGTATTGCAATACAATTTGTCAGTTGTGGTTAGTTCCGTCATTGAAGAAGTGACATATGATAACTTTTACTCTTGTCAAATGGAGATACATTCATCTACTTCTATTTATGTATACACATCGATGTCATAAAGTATATACATATAGATTGACAGTTTATAGTATATCCGATCACCTGTCTGTTTATTAGACCTAATTACTGTAATACAAATTACTATTTGGCAGTTTTCCACTTGTTTTCTTGTCAATTTTGTCATATAGTCCTCAGTCACTTAATTTATGATCTGTTTTAAATAAGGGAAAGTGTACAATAAATCTGATTTCTTATACATTACCCTAAGTTGAACGAATACAAATCTGATGGTAGATAAACAAGTGAAAACCTACATGTTCATTATATGAAGCCTTCAAATATCATGATTAAGTACACTTAGATTTTGGACATAGTTATCATTAAAATGATTAAAATATATGTGTTTTACTGTATCATTTAGACTAAGATCTAACTAAACAAGACATGATCTATTCTAACATATCAATATTAGCTTACTAGTGAATAATTTTTCGAGGTAATTTTCGGAGTTCTAGTGATAACATATGACGAATGAAGTTCACCTGTATCAGGTATGAGGCAGTTACCTACCAATGGCAATACATGAAGTCGTGTATACGTATTACGAATTAAATGTATTAGAAATATCTCCCACTTATAGCCGGCTCAATGGTTTAAGGGTGAAGAGTTCACCACGGAGCCAAGGGGTTGTGGGTTTGACACCTACTGAAGTCGTGTATTCACACCGCTAGAGTCCCATACTATGACGAAACAGCTACTCAGTGCTTTCTGGTGATCAATGTTTGTCTAATTCAGATCAGTTCGTGATAGCGAGTTGACATTCAACAACCTCCACAAGATCCAGTTTCGCCTTTTTTTATCTTATCAGTTAGACGCCTTTACATATTGCTCCTTACAACTTGTATAGTTATGCTTGATGTTTGTCGTAGATATATAAAGTGTTTTATAAAAGTTCCTCTAAATCATTCATTTACTAGCATTTATACATTTATTATATTATGATGAAATCACGAGAATACACACATTATACATTGAAGACTTAGTTATTTCGTTTATTTGATTCAGTAAATATTTCTGTTTTTTAAACAGTTAACTTACTAGTTTCACATGGCCATCTATGTGGTTTTGGTGCACCAGTTATGTTAGGTCGATAACCTAATTCACACTGACAAGTCAATATATCAGTAGAGCTGATTGCATTTCGACATTTTCCATATGTTCCGCATAGTTTCACATTCCCTCTTATACAACCTTTTTGAGAATCTGGGCAACCTCTACGTGAACCTTGTGATAAAAGTGCTGAGTAAAAATCTATCAACTAAATGGGATAAAAAAGATCATTCCGTTAGTTCGATAATGATTTAAAAGTTAGTTTACAAAACAGTTGAGTTAATGATGAAATTACTTTAATGATTAACAATTTACATTGTCCAACTTGGATGAATCATAAGACCTTCTTTTCTGTTTAGTGAAGTTAGGCTTAGCAATATATGAAAATCCACAGTCATTAGCCTTTCTTTGTAATTGAAGGGACCCTCTTTAATTACTTTAATGTTGTCAATATACTGATTAGAGTGCGTTAGTTTACAGTAAATAGTGAGATCGAAGATTTCAAAAATTTTCCTTTTTACCTAGACAATCTAAAAGTATTAATTCATTTTGTGCATTTTCCATTTTCAAAGGTGAATTTGTTATGCGTTGAGAATCCATTAATCTGTTTGGAGAGATTTCTTAGGAAAGTCTTTTTTTAAGATAACAAACGTGTTATTTACAAATCTATGCCAGATAGGTGGTCTGAAAGTACTAGAAAAACTGTGTGATTTGACATATGACATGAAAAAGCTAATAATAATAAAGCAAAAGAAATGAAGAATATAAGTAGCATATTGAAAACTAACAATTTTCTGATGCACATTATTAATTATGTCAAAAAAAAACTATCTAATCTTCTGTTATATAAAAATTTAGATAATCCTCCGTGAATTCGTGTAGTGGTTCTACCTCAACCGTCAAGGAATGACCAAAGAACTACATAGAGTTTTCAAACTACTCAATATAAGAACTTTCTACAAATCTGTTAACACAATATGTAATGCATTAGTTAGAGTGAAAGAAATTATTCCTTTCACATTTGCACAAAACTACGCCTATAAACTAGGCTGTGTCGATTCTGTTGCATTGTGCATTAAAGAATTTCTAGAAATTTCAACTTAAGCCAATAAGTATCCAAGTTAAACGAAAAGGCCACCTATAGTCCTGTAGGTTTTGAAAAGCTGCAAATGAAATCTGGAATAGCAGTACATGCTATCTTCGACGACTATCAGATCGATATTGCCAACAATAAAATAATTCAAAAAGGATTTTCCAACTACAAAGAAAAGCCAGCAACTAAGGATTTTCATATATTGCCAAAAGCAAGAGCTCTAAATAGAAAAGAAGGTTTAATGACTCCTGCAAGTTAAACGACTTCTCCAAACAATTACTCATCAAACCTATACATTCTATCTCACATAAGAAAGACAGTGACAAATCAACTCTACTCTTTATCACTACTTATATTCTTTATCCACTTGTTTCACGCCAATTTGTTTGCATAAATTCACACACACTGATCTCTCTTTGACATATATGATATTTACAGGATAAGATCGATCTTTGTGGTTGATCTAGCAATTAAATGTTTTGATTTTATTTGTCCCTCCGTACTATTTAAGCTCATGTTAATTTAATTCAGTTAATCATTTTCTGACAAAGTGACTAAAATGTCAGAACATTAAAACTTTCTACTCAATGGAATTGTACAAAAATATTTCTTTAATTAAATGAATTCGTCACAGACTGATGCTAGCAGGGTACCGTTGAAAATTAGGGAACGCTGAACAGCTAGTATGCAAGTCCTTCGTGGTATTATGCACTATTGATCACATCAGGGAATCAAACTTAGGCTCACTTTGGCAAACGCTTAACCCTATGTACCATTGAGCCGGTATCCAGTTGTAGAATTTCCACTTCTCGCAATTTTTAATATAGCCAAATGACCGCCCATCGTCATCAATGACGACTTATAAAATGAGTTATATATATTTGTAAAATTCCAATGAGTAGAAATTAAAATTTCTGACGTTTCGCGGCTTAGTGTAAGTCGCTTCTTCAGAGAAATGAATAACCGAAACGTCAGAAATTTTAATTTCTACTCATTGGAATTTTACAAATATATATAACTCATTTTATAAACAACCTATCCAATGCTCAATTTATTTGAAATTATCAAAATTAACCTTGGTAATGATGTATATCAATGACGACTGTTTCAGTCACGGCATATCTGAACTCCATCAGTCACGACTACTCACTTGAGCTTCAGGAATATCCTAAAATTTGCCACTAGTAAGCTGATAATTGTTACTGGAATAAGGTGGTTTGTAGGGATTGGTATTAGGTTTAGTTTAGTTGCTTGAATTTGTCACAGATTGATGTCGGCACTTCTAAGGAGTCCTATACTAGAATGAGAAAGCTGACTAGTGCTCCTAAGCCTTCATTGATACCCTACTAACATCAATCTGTGACGAATTCGATCAACTTAAAACAAACCGCTTCAATTCCAATAAATTATGTATTATAAATTGTAATTAAATGCAAAATTAATTTAATCTATCACTCTAGGTAGCAGATAATCCCTTGATATTAACACCAAAAACTAATATGTGTGTAAATTTCTGATAAAAATAAATAAGTAATAAATTTATTCTAAGCAGATAAATTAATGAAAATTAACTTCAATAAATTACCTCTCTATTCACCATAACATTGTCAAAACATCCCCTAAATCTTTCGGTAGATGAACCAGATTCATCACCCATTAAAATGTAACCACCCATTTGTATTGTATTCACTGGTAATATCAATGTACTATTCACTGTGCACTGGTCCTAACTCAGAATATTTACAACGGTCTATCAACAAGACGATATTCCATTCACCATTAGTCTGTTTTCAAGAATCATTTAAATACAAGAAATCGATTACAATAAGTTTCGAACATCTCATTGTCTATCAATATTTTATTCAAGTAAAGTAAAATCATCTAAAATTTGACACATAGTATAAAGTCAACTGACTCAATGAAAGTTACTTGTCTATTAAGGGTTATGGTTGAAAGAACACTGCACAGTTTAAGAACTCCTAAAATGAATGAACAGAGTGTTGATTAACAGGTCTGTTATATCGAACCACTAAAGAAGAATGAAAAACTTCCAGAACTGTGTTTTAAAGGACTAATTCATTTATTCTAGTCGTGAATGCTGTAAACATTGCATTTGTACTATTGTCACATTCCTCTTACCCTATCCCTCAGTTTAGTATATTTGCTGTTACTCCTATTCACTGCCACAATCTCTTCTGTTTTGTATCGGTGTAAAATCTCTAATTGGTTTGTTGTGTGGTCCGATTTTTGTGTATATATGGAGGCATGAATGAAATTCAATACGATTCCATTATGTCTGTTAGCTCTTCAATCGTCGTTTTCTCTATTTCGGCTTGGGAACTGGTAGTGGCGGAGCCGACGTGTCTGTATAATGATTGGCAATTATCAAGGACACTGTATTTACGCAATACATAACAATTGACGAAGAGGCTTACAGTGAATTCAACTTACGCAGTCATTGGTAATAAAGTTTAGTCTATTTTATTATCCAATCAGCACAAAGAATTGCTTTCCAGTGTCATAAATTGTAAAACATAACAAGGTCTACGTAGTATACCCGAATGAATGGCTGCTAACGATGCCAGACAAATAGGTCAAATTGCTGTATGAACTAAAATCGAATACATGATCACTAGCCAGAGAAACAGTCTTTGTTTTGGATTCATTTCAGACGAAAAGTGTTAAACACATTAACAAAGTCGTCTGAAGCATACGGAACTGGAAGCGATGGGCATTATATATTACTTAGAATCTGATAAAATTAAGACTAGATTTTCGAGCTTGTTCTAGCTGCTAGAGTCACTATCAATGTCGACGAGTATCTGAATTCATATAATACGCATTTCACAGTGCACATCTTTACTATATGAAAATACGTCTTAAAATTGCTCATCAAGATCAAAAGGGATCAAATTTATAGTTTTTAACTAAAATATCTCTATTTCAAAAGCAATCACTTTGTGACCATTATATCTGAAGTTTCTTAAAAATGTATGTCAATCTTGAATAAAGTAGCTACTTAGTTTCTACTAGTTTTCTTCTAGCATTCGTGGTAGCCCGTAATTATCGTTATCGTTTTATATAATAGCCTAATGCAGGTTGAATCCTGATTCACAGACCTATGTATTAGCAACATTAACTGACTCAACAAAACTGATTCATGTAAATGGTGATTCTCGTAATTGTCCCTACAGCTTAGATCAGATCATCATTCGATCAAGATCAATCAAAGAAAACTCAAATCTTTGAAATATATTACCTGTGTGTTCACAAAAATATCTACAAAATGCCATGCATTATCATTCAGTGCTACAGCACCTGAAGGAAAACGAAGAGTTCTCGAATTTGATAAATATACGAAATTCACGCTGATTCGTCCAAATTCAAGAAAAGCTTTTAGCTGAATTAATTGATCAGTTACAAAATATGTAGAATTCTGTAAAACAAAAAAATACGTTTAACTTCTATTGATAATTCTATCAATTTTACCTTAAACTATATGACTCTTATGTATATGTCAATTTAATAATCTTTAATACATAATAGGTGATATAAACAGGATAATTATAAATTACATTTACGAATGCATACAAAAACAATTCTGTCAAGAACCTATGCAAATGACATGAGATTAAATCTAAAATAATCTTTTTAGACAACTGAATGTAGTCGGTAGGTAATAATGATTAATTAACCTAGTTATTACTTCATAATAAGACAGGTGAATACTTGAAGGAAACTGATACCTTCCTTTACGATTTAAACACTAGTCACCCAGTTGCATAGTTTAAGATGTTATCATTAAGCTACCTGGAACTTAGTTGGTCTCCTGCAGAACAGATATTGACAGCAATTGATCACTGAATAGATTCATCAGTGCATAAAACATAACCAAAACTACATAATAAGAAGTCATTGGTAGAGAAATAAGTCCACAGTGTGTTAGTTTAAATAAAATAAAGTCATTCTAGGTATCTTAATACATTACTCAAGTGTTTTTTTGATGATACACTTTAACACAGTCCAGAAATAATTAGAAGAAGACGGTAACTTTCATATGAGACATTGTAAACATGATTTTTTTTAAACAGATAAACGAATCAGAAAATATTAGATGTTGAATTCATCTATGTCATTTTGATTTACCGAAAGTAATTTTCTGTTTCATTACACTAATTTCTATGATGATGTTGGTTTCACATAAAATTGACTACGTCTGCTTGAATAACTTAGATACAGGTTGCGGAATTTCAGAAATGAATTATATCCTAATTCAGCCAAAATTTCGTTTTTCCGCCTAATCTTAACAGAATTAAATGTCCTTGTTAGGTTCACTGTTCCTTAGGTTTAAATAGTCCTCATGATACAAATATCATATTATATATATATATATATATATATCTATATATATATATATATAATATAATATATATTATATATATATATATATCCTAGAGAATTATATACACTGATTTCTTTTGGGTATTACTTGTTGGCTTATTTTTGTTATGCCGAAATAGAAAGAAGCGTAACAAACTTTCAGAAGTGTGTTCGCGAACATTATCTCATTTATTTGAACTTTCTATAATGTAAACAATTTGTTTCTATTATTGTTACGCTCCGCTTGCCCTGTCCTCCCGTTTAGCATAATCGCTGTTAATAACTGTTTCTTATTATGGACTACAGTTAATTAGTGTGTACATGTTGTGCTTTTCACTACCACTATTCCCCTCGTTTTGTATTAATGTTAACTAATTGGTTTGTTATTGGTCAATTGGTAATAAAAGCTGCTGAAATTAAATGATTTGTCTGGCTGACTTATTGATCGCCATTCTTCTATTTCGTTTATAATCATATAACGATATAACTATATGACAATCATTTACACTGATCCAATCAATTTTTGTTATTTTCATATACATATAAAAAAAAATCTAACTTACTAGAGACAGTCCCAAGGTATGTCTCCGAACTCCTCATTTTAGATATTATATTATCTATTTCAAACAAAGCATTTTAGAAAGATTCTAGAAAAAAGACCACCACTTCGCATTTTTGATCTTATTCTTTATACAGAACAGATATAACTTAACATAGACATATAGCTTCGCAGTATTTCACCAATCTTTCCAGCTACTTGTTTTACCAGAATATTTTTCATTAATCATATTGTTTAATGCCGTTGCATAACACAACATATAATTAAGAAAAAGCCGCTTTATGTATATATGGGTATACATATATATGCCTAGTATAAAAGATATTATTCATAGAGAAAAGTAGGCCGTACCCCCCCTCCACTCACAACGTATCAATGAAAAATCACCTAAAACACTTAGATACACAAGGTTTATAAAATGTAGATTATTTTAACATTTTCTTTCAAATGAATTCGTTGTTTAAAAATAAAAAGAAACTTATGGATTTCATTAACAAAGGTGAACTTGATAATTTGAAATAAATTAAGCATTGATTTGGATAGTTGATAATAAACAGTATGTTTGTACATTTCAATGAGTAGAAAATTATAATTTTCCTAATGTCTCTCATTTAAGTTGGTTAATCAGAGAATGCATCTGAAGAAGCGAAGTGAAACCCAGCGAAACGTCAGAAAATTAGAATTTACTACTCATTGGAATTGTACAAATATATGTTAGTTAATCATAAAAATAAACTTGGTTTTATAAAACGTATTACATATAATACTATAAACAATCAGATTGAAAATTTTGTCTACTATGACACATGGTTAATAATGACAGGAAAACAGTACAAATAAATCTTTGAAAAGTCAGAAAATTGTATACTCACAGTAAAGTGATATACATCTAATAGATAATACTAAGAGTATAGTTTTTACTGGTTAAGTTAGAGTGAAATTTATTTGCACAACCTGTTTTTTTTATTAATTAATATGTGTAGGACAAAGTAAAATAAACTAAAACTACTAAATATTGAGTTGTTTGTATTTGTCATATATTAGTGTCGGTTAAGCACCACTCTAAACTACGAACCTTTTGACAAATATTTCATCCTAACAATGAGAACAAACGATTTCGTCAGAGAATCGGACACATAGCCTTCAGGTTACAACAAATTTCTTACGATTTTGCATGGAAGTAATAAAGTGATGTGACAATAACATTCTCTGCCATTTGTATGTATATTCTTTAAGATATGATGGAATATGAGTGACGAGTAAATAGGAAGATGCAGGAATCAATTTAATTGTCCTTGCCTACAGCTAAGGGGTAGTTTATCACCTGTACTTAATAAGATTAAAAATAACTACACACAAACAATCACAATTGATGTCACAAACGGGTCAAATCTAATACTTTTTTATATCATATCTGACTCGCACTATTTACCACACATAAAATTCTTTTATTGAACATGAATAGACAAGAAGGGTTTGACTAATTGACATTACGCCTACATATCCTTGATAATTATGATTTTTATCATTTCCCTCTTAATGAATATCGACCTCGTTTGAAAGGTTGAAATGAATTTTCAGTTTTCATGCACACCGAGATTATTTTAGGTATAATTTTTACTTCTAATTATCTAACAATATCAATATTATACCCTCTTACTTCCAAACGAATAGATTCCACATAGAAACATCTAGTGACCAATCTAGTGGTCAATCTATATTCGACCTAAGCATATTTACATAAGTGGCTTTTGTGTGGAGTTGTATAACTTTGAATATGACGGTCATAACATTGTGATATATTGTAAAACATTACTACAGACTAGGTAGTGATGAATATTGCAAAACCTGTTTGAAAGGAAACATTGCCTACAACATTAACTTCTAAACATTTCTTCATGAAATCGTGATCTATAGGGTCGACTACACTGGAAATACAGTAAGTATTTATCAGATATGATAATGACCCCTGTATTCTGCTCCACTTCTAACTTTCAGGCTCTTGAATAGTGATACATGAAAACAGTAGATTCGATCGCGCTTTGAGAAATACATGGATTCGTTCCCAAATGTCACTATGAACACGGGTATATTCACTATCAAGCAATTTGTCGTGCCTCATTTTATTCACTAAGTGATTAAGCTATCCTTATCCGATACAAGCTTTAACAAAAGCATTCATTTAAATAAAATACTATTCGGTGGTGATTTTAGCTTTAGCCATAAGTATTTATTAAAATAAAGATTGAGAGTAAAGTGAATGTTTGAATAGTGAACTACCAAGGAAAATAGTGGAACTGTACACAATTGATGGTAATACTCTCATCTGTTTGTCGATGGCAACCTTCTGACTAAAACGGTTAAATCCGATGTGATTTGTCACTTTAACTTTGACTAGCTGAATTTATATTGGCTTGGTGCTCATTTCGAATACACGTGCAAGAACGAAGCCTCTTATTGCATTATAATATCATTTACTGAACTTAGAAGAGGTTTTTCTCAATATAAGTGGTCCACTAATTTTTCTTAGAGGCTTGTTTTTATTGTCTCATCTAGTCCTCTTGTGAATACAGTGTCAAGAAATGGAACTGCTGTCAATGTTTTCATCTATCCTAAAGACTGACTGCTATTTAAGTAATTTATATAATGTAACATTTTATGATCCACACTTATCACATCAAATGATCAATATTAATGTGATGTTTAATTCAAGGTTATGGACATTTTTAATAAAACGTCCTGAAGGATAGTGTATGAAAACATTCCCCTAATAAGGATGCTATTAATCTTTCTGAAAATTGACTCTAATCATTCATATTTACACCACGATAAGTAGTAAACACAACAAAACAGTTCCGTTGCTAGTTTTATTTGTATCTTCTAAATAATATTCATTCAGAATGGATAAATTAATAAGTTTCAGAGAAACTGCGGCATTACTTTACGCTTTATTTACTAATAAATTTACCACATATAATATTAGTTTTCAAAAAAAAGTATAAAATATTTGATGGCACAGAAGCATCAGAGTAAACCATTTGAAATGAAGCATTGTTTGGCAACTAGAGAATTTAAATCTAATCACTTGAATTGGCTTGAGTTAAATGACCGGTAAAAATTGTAAAGTAATAGGAAGTTGATTCGCACTAGTACCCAGCTGCTTAGGGTTTCATATCCATGATTACACATGGAACCAAACCTAAACCTTTTAAGCTTCAAGATAAACACTTACCCTTAGACTATTTAGTTGACATCTATTGGTTAATATTTTCAACATCAGTGAAATCAAGATGTATTTCGCAACCCTATCTATTCCCATTAGTGGTTTACTGTGTAGTACTGGATATGGTTGAACTCCAATCATTGTAAGAGAATTATACAATACCACATCACAGTAAACAAATCTGAATGTTTACCTGATATACATGTGTATTCAAAAGTAGCAATCAACTAGAAATAATACTTAGATTATCGTATTATTTTAGTTACAATCAAGGTTTTAATAAAATATTAATCATCTGAAATTATGTGCTAGTGAAACAATTACAGTGCAACATGAATGATGTAGGTGGCCAGTTGCAATCGTTTCCCGATCATATTAATAGTAGTCAATATTAAACAAATAAATAATTTGTATTGGTTACCATTTAGTATTTAAATTTATGATGTTTATATGGTGCTTCATTATATAAAATACTACTGTAAGTAAATTCTTGTATGTTTGCGAATTTTAAGCTTTTATTATTGTAATAAAATAGTTACAACTGAACTAATAAAAGGTGTTCATCTGACCATAAATCACAATAAAAATATGATCCGTTCAAAACAAAAAAATAATATCTCTTCTATGTCCGATTTCACAATAATGTATTACTTACTTACTTACGCTCGTTACCCCTCCTGGAGGAGAATAGGCCGCTCACCAGTATTCTCCATTCAACTCTGTCCTGAGCGATCCTTTCCAGCTGTTTCCAGATGCTGTTCATTCTTTTAATACCTGCTTCCGATTCTCGACGCAGTGTTTTCTTTGGACTTCCACTTTTCTGTTTCCCATCAAGATTCTACGTTAATGCTTACCTCGTGGTGCAGTTTGATGATTTCCGCAATGTATGTCCTATCCATTTCCAACGTCGTTTCCTGATTTCTTATTTGGCTGCCATTTGGTTTGTTTTCTCTTATAGTAGTATGTTGCTGATAGTTTTCAACCAACAGATATTCAGTATCTTGCGTAGACAGTTGTTTATAAATACTTGTACCCTTCTGGTGATGTTTGCAGTAGTTCTGCACGTTTAAGCTCCATACAGCAGAACTGTCTTGACGTCCGAATTGAAGAGTCTAACTTCGAGGTTGGTTGACAGTTGTTTGGAGTCCCATATGTTCTTCAACTGTAGGAATGCTGCCGTTGTTTTGCCAATCCTTTCCCTTACATATGCATCGGATCCTCCTTGTTCATCGAGGATGCTTCCCAGGTACGTGAAGTATCTACTTCTTCCAGAGTTTCTCCATCAAGTTCTATTAAGTTGGTGCTCTCTGTGTTGTACTTGAGGATCATGTTCTTCCCCTTATGTATGTTCAGGCCTGCTGATGCTGAGGTCGCTGCTACGTTGATTGTCTTCAGTTGTATTTGTTGGTGTGTATGGGATAGAAGAGCTAGATCATCCGCGAAGTCCAGATCATCGAGTTGCATCCTACATATCCACTGAATTCCGTGCTTCCTCCCAGATGTGGAGGTCTTAATGATCCAATCGATCACTAGGAGGAAGAAAAGAGGCGAGAGTAGGCAGCCTTATCTGACTACAGTCTACACTGGGAATGCATCTGTCAGCTGTCCTCCATGCACGATTTTGCACTATAGTCCGTTGTAAAAATTCCGGATGATGTTGACGAGTTTCTCTGGTACGCCGTATAGTCGAAGAAGTTTCCATAGTGTTCTCCTGTCTACACTGTCAAACGATTTCTCATAGTGAATGAAGTTGATATACAGTGACGAGTTCCATTCAATTGATTGTTCACCGATGATTCGTAGTGTTGCGATTTGGTCTGTGCACGACTGATCCTTAGGGAAACCAGCCTGTTGATCTCGAAGTTGAGCATCAACGAAATCTTTCATTCTGTTCAACAACATTCCTGTTGAAGACTTTCAGAAATGAAGTTGTAATCTATGAGATCAATCAATGCTTACTGATAATAATTTTTGTTTCAAGAAATAAACAACAATGTGCATAACTGATGTGAATCAACTAAGAAATTATCCTTTATTCTCACTATTTGTCTATCTCTTCTTAGATTGAAATGAGTTTAAAATACTCACCGCTGTACACATAACTGAACTACTACTACTTATGTCAATGTTTACTTTATCTTATTGTATTTGTGAACTTTACCCAGCCAATATTTCATTTAGATGTCAAGTATTTTTATATTTTTAATCTTTTAAAGTAGAGTATCAATAGCATATATGAATGGCTACGATTACAGTTGTCTATTTCCTTACATTTTTATATTAGTTAAACAGTATCTATGCATCTAAATATAACGTAACATACTTTGCATACAATAAAGTTACTTAAAATTCACATATTCTATTGTATTTTTTGAAAATATAACTATAGCATTTTATACAAAAATCTTTCATGTTTCAGATTCCATAACTAGATGCTAATGAGAAGAATAAAAGTGTATTAGTATGCAAATCAAAGTGATTTCATCATTCAAAATAACAGTATTTCATATGTTAATGATATGCATTATGTCTAGATTTACCAAGAATATAACCAGATAAAGGAGGGAGGGAGATATTCTACTGATCTGCAACTGTTCACATCGAATATTATCGATTATTGACTTACAGTGATAAATCTTTATCTTCATCTATTTCTAAAGTATAGTTGTTATTGTTCTGTAATTTCATTTAATCTTGTAGATTCACTTTTACTTTAGGTAGATAATTTTGAAAAAATATTCGTTTCCTTCGATTGAATATTGAATACGATATGATGAGGAATTTTGTTTAAATTTGGAAATACTCACTTAAAATCTAATGAATTTTAAGTAAGTAATAACTATCGACATGAAATTTTGTACATTAAAGTGAAGGTTATTAGATAAAACAAGACTGATAGGTAATGTACACTCAATGAAATGTGAATACATCAGCTTAGAAAGGAATATTACAAATCAGAATATAAAATGTTTATTAAAATCGGATTAATCACGAAATAAACCTAGTAACATTAGTATCAATGATGAAAAACCACTAATAAATTTGTGTTTATTTTTGAAAACTTTCAGTCATTCAGAGGACAACAAATAAACTAGACCATTTTTGCTATAAAGTACGGAAAAGATGTACGTGTGAAAATTATCAACAGGATCTTAGATCACAAGTTGTTATATATGGAGACTTGTTTATGTAGCTAAATATCATTCTTATATGAGAAACTTTATGAAGATGTAAACGGATTTGCAGCCGGCTTCGTATATATTTGATTTTATTAGTGTATACTCTTGTAATCAAATAACGAAGGCAGTTACATCTTTTGATATGCCTGTATGACTTCTACTGGTCTATGTAGATGATAGTTCAGTGTACAATATACTTCAAAATTATTTGAAGCAATGGGAACACTTGATTATCAGAGACCTTTAAAAATGTCTGATCTCTATATATTTATCCCAATACATCACTAACATCAAACCAAGTACATACGCATTCAGTCCTCTCGACTTTGTCTCTATTATATCTCCTTACAAACGAGTGAATGTTTTTAAAACAATTCAACATTTTGTAAATACCTGATTACATTGTAGCTAATAAAGTTGCTCTCTATACATTTGGTGGTCGAAAGTATCATCCTCATAATCTTCATGATCAGTTACGCTCTTAATGGACATTTCCAGTCATTATAAGTCATCTTAGCCAAAGAACTTAGTCGACAATTTATTTTTAGCTTGTGTTCTATGGCGTTTTCAAAGGAATAAGTCTCTTTCACTTTGCCAATACATCATGAAACTAGATAAGGGAATTTAGAAAGTACGTTTCGTTGAAAGGAATATTATGTATTAAAATGTACCAACTTACCATATTCCTCAGAGTAAACAATGTACCATTACCACTATTGTCTGAAGTAATAAACTGGAAACCAATATGTACAGTTTGTTGAAATGTTGTATTCATATAAAAACGAGTGAAAGGCATTTCTATTGGAGTATTAGCAACATTAATTGACAGTAGTTTACATTGTCTATTCATATAAGAGTCTATACATGAACAACTGGAAAGAGAAAAATGAAATGAGTATAGTTTCAAGAAATAATTTTAAACAGATGGACTACCAAATTTATTTATGATGATTCGCTGCCGACTAGGAGCTAGTGCCATGTTTGCTTAATTCTGTTTAATGCTGATTAAATTCAACAGATTAAGTCCCACTAAGAACGCCAATCTAAATGACGATCCACCGTTTATGTCTGGTGATAGCTTAGGGAAAGCCCTGAAAGAAGATTTTGTACTGATTAACACTTATCAATAAGACTTACCTTCAATCTTAAGGGATTTAGTTCATTATAAAGACATGAGTTTAAATCTCATAAGAAGCAATAGTTTCTGTAAGATTACAGATACATCATGCTAATCAGTGTCTAGATATAAAGTTTCCTATTTGATACCTTCAAACACTTAAAATTAAAGTGATTTCTTAGCAAATTTTAAACAATGATGAACATATGATACTTTCTGCTTATGAAATATTTAAGGTTGATGAAGCTTGTTGTTTTCGGAGTTAGCAGTCTTCATCATAATAACTGAAGATTGGTCTAATGATGACACTGAAATTCAGGCATTCTATATATATAATGTAATTTATTGCAATATATGAAATTTATGTGATTCTTTAATAGTGTTCTTGTTCTATGTACACATTTCTAGTCTACTCTACTATCATGATTCACTATCTAGTTTAAATGATCAATTTACAGAGTTTATTCTGTAGTAAATTTGCAATCTTTCAAAAAATATTGTATTTGTACAGTATTTGTTTATTGTTTATACACACATTCAGCTTTAAGAAAACACTTTTTGATTAACCTTCGATTTACTTTAGTACATTTACAGTATCCATGATATGAAATTTGAAACAAAATGAATTCACTGCATAATTTGTGTATCTAATGAAACGAATTTAGGATGTAATTAGAAATTATAGATATGAATTGTATATTGTAACAAAATAAATTTCAAACTATCCGTTCACTTAGTGATTACAAACAGTAAAAACAATTATGTTGCTAATTCTTTGATAGTATTTTGTAATGTTTAGTTAAGTCAATTCACAGTTAAATAATTTTAAACTATATCAATGCAATTTTGTAAGCCTTATTTTAAAAGAATAAATCAAGTAATTAGAATGCATTTGAAATAAAATTAATCAGTCTCTGCTGATGAGTTCTAAATAGAACGAAATGCTTGTCCTGGATTCTGCACATCCTAGTCACAATCTATCTCAAACAAATCACGAGACATAATATCATTTAATTTGTATTGTGACTGGCAAGTGGAATCCAGGACGCGCGTTTCGTCTTATTAGGGACTCATCGGCTGGATGTACCTGCATCCCAATATTGATGTTCACAGTAGGATTCATTCTACTACGAGACATAATAGTTTAAGGGATTTTATTATACTACTAATTTGATTAAATTGAAATAAGTGGAATATGATTTTAATCGGTAAATTCTTATTGAGTTTGTTCATATAATCTTTAGTAGTTTTTTCTCTTTGAAATTTGTTTGGTATTTGAGTTGTTGAATGGAATACTTTTTTTAATATTATGACAATTCTGTAACTTGCAATCAATTTGAATACTAAGTCGGTTACAATGTTTCATTATTGATTTGTATAATGCTATATTTCTATGTGAAATAATTTCTGATAATCAGTAATTCTATAATCAGTCTATCTGTTTACTTGCATTCCTGTCTATACAAATAAATACTTAGTCAGGAAAAGTATTTATCAAAATGTTTTTCTGTATTTTCACATGATAATAGGTAGGTCAATAGTTTCAATTTGTATATAAGACGGTCTACAGTTATCAGTATGTAATGGATTCCTCGTAGGAATGGAGTTAAGAAAACTTCAACATTCCTTATATCTGTACTGATTTTTTTCGTTACCAGCAAGTTATCATAAGGTCTGTGACAGCAATCATTTCAGTCTATAGAACTAAAAGTCTATAATTCAGGCTAAAAATACATTTTAAAGTTAGAATGGTATTTTAACTTTTAGATTATAGAGGTTACTGCTTGATCTAATGAGACTGGGCTTTGAATTACACATGGTACATATATATATATATATGTTGTGGCGCTCTGCATTGTCCCATACAACTCTTCGATGAGTAGGAATATAGACCATTTATCTTAAAATAATTCTAAGTTTCATGCTAAACTGCTGATATTATACAACCTATATTATTTTAAATTTACAAATGTATTATCAAATGTTATTTTGTATCTATATAACATATGCAAAGATTGTCTGAACTACTGTGTTGACTTTAACTAGAAAACATTTAGAAACCGTTGTTTGTCTTTAGTTGAAGGATGTTTTGCAAATACAACAAGCAAGAGACCTGAACGTTTTAGATTTAATCCTTGTTTACTCATAATTATACACTATTTTAATTAAATAAATATTTTTAGCTTAAGAGTATTGATTATTTGTTTCCAAGTAATTAACTCAGTAAAACAAAAACAATCAAAAATTTGGAATCATTTAGCTGATTACAATTGTTTTACTTACCCATAACGTTCATTAACTGTAGTTCTTGTTCCAGAATTTAAACATTGAGGTAAATTCGTTGGTGGACTTCCCATAAATGAAAAACATTTAGGAATTATTGTTGTTATTATTGTTATTATAATTATAATTTTATTTGGTAAACATAATGAATTAATGAACATTTGGTACTTTGAAAATGTGGAAAACACTATAATAAAATAGATGGAGAAAAGACAGAACTGTTTAAAAATACATTGAATATGTATATACTTAGATGCAAAGCTTAAAGATCAATTAAAGTTATAAGAAACATATAAATGCAATAAACTCAAATCATTGAGAAACTAACTGAACATTCAATAGATTAAAAAATTAATATTTTATCATCTTATTATGTATTCATGTCAATGAAGCTGAAAAATGTATTATTTAGAAATGAATATTAAACCTTAAAACTACCTAATTAAAACTATATTATTTGAGTTACCAATTTGATTTAATCATGCAAAGAAGGTCATGAGAACAGGAACTAAAGACAAACTAGCTGAATTCGCCTCATCTGTGTGCATGTATCAGTTCAGTTACATTGGGCGTACGATTCGGCAAGTACGTCATAGAATTTCAGAACATCATCAAACCTGGCCAAGCAAGGGTCAATTATGACAAGTAAATAGATCTGTACTTGAGCATTTAGTTTATATGGAACATCAAATAAACAACAAGAGAGCTTTTAGAATCATCTATCGAGTCCCACCCAATCTGCCGTATGGTTTACGCATACCTCTTCTACATATAGCGAAAGCCATCTGCATCCACATTTTCAAACTGGACCTGTGTGTGCACAAGAAATGTGTACAGCCTCTTTCCTTGTCTTGGCCATCATAATAACCAATGCTCGGATAAATACAAATAACTTATTGTACTCAATTCTCTCATTATTACTACTATTATTATTATTACCACGATATACAATTCTTTTCATAGTTTCAAAAATTTGCTATTTATTAATTGCAGCTTAACTCATACGTAACTGTCTTGACCTTCAGTTTTTTTATAATTACTTTATCAGTTTTTTCTCAATAGATATTATGTAATCAACAGTATACCAATCCATTCACTCATCATTTGCACACTTTTAAAACGCTAATTACCTCATTCGCCTTCATGTTTTAATTACTTTGTTGATAAGTTGTAATTATTTTACAAATACCTTTAAACCCGTGACATTATTATGTAACACACCACCAATTATTTGGTAGTGATTTTAAGCCTATTGTAAACTTATATACATATTAATGTAGAGCTTTGATGAAAAACTAATTGAATAGAAATTTCTTCGCTCCTCTTGTTCTTTCATAAAATTAGAATCATTCAATAATGACAATTTAACACTTAACATAAGGGAATGAACGATTCACTGACTGAATTTCTAAATATCATCGCATCAAATATTCCATAGTAGCTTAATTATGATAAACTGATTTACACCATAAGGTGAACACTTTTTGTTTAATAGAAGCTAGTTCAATAAATTAACAAATAGAAAAATACATAATGATGAACTGAGAGGAGAAAAATTTCTTTCAAAATCGGTTGCTCATCAATGATCAATATTAAGATATAGTTTTATACTTCCAAAGACATGTGGAATCAAATTAGTAAGTCAGTTAATTACTCGAGTTGACTACGTTTAAACTAAAGAAGAAATATTAAATTTAGGATTAATTCGTTAATTGTTAGAAATGATAACACAAAAGATAAAATTGGAATATGATGATTTACGTTTGAACTCGATTAAATGGTCAAGTCGAAAAGAGAGACTCTACAAACACTTTTGATTACCATTATCTGATTTATTAAGACAGACGCTTTTAGTTCCTGTTATTTGTAGTAGCTGATATCTAGATGTCGATGGTAGATTAGTTGAGATCTTATTTATGATTTTAAAAGCTGTGTTGATGTCTGTCTGATAACTTGTATCGACAAAATGTATGAAAATTGAACTTTTTATTATCGTCATTTGTTCTTTAATAAACCAAGAAGGACGATTTCCAGAAATATGACAACGAAATTGCCTATTACTACGGCTGGTGTAACTGGCTTTACATGAGCAGTTGATCTGGAAAACAGATATTAATGAAGCAAACAAGGGTAACCTATGTTTAATGATTAGAAGATTGGCTGCGTCAAGAAAAGAAGGAACAGTCTGGCAACATGAAATGTTCTCACTGCATTACCTATATACTATCAAAATGTCACTGATTGTGTAACTTAGAAATGTAGCTTCTAAAGCAAAAGACTCTTCTGTGAAATCGGTAATTCCATCATAGACTTTTCATTAGATATATGTCTTGTCAGGAACTTTGAAGGATCTCAACTTTTATTCAATAGTTCTTGCGTGATTTCCAATTCTTCATGAATTCAATCTTCTAGGCTTATAATTCTAGCCAAGTTATCAATCAAATTTCTTTTATGGTGAGGTGGAAGAAAACTCGAGAAGCACGGGTATTAACTTAACGATATCATTTAAAGTAGATATATCTTTGTTTGTTTGGTCTAATTTTATGGTCAATAAAACATTTAGGAATAGAACACTATCGGTGTTTCACATTTACAAAATGAAGCAGAAGTCATATACATCCATGTTAATAAATCAGATAATGATATTCAGAAAATGTTTGTAAAGTCTCTCTTTTCACCTTGGCCATTTAATCGAGTTCAAACGTAAATCATCATATTCCAATTTTATCTTTATGTTATCATTTCTAACAATTAACGAATTAATTCTAAATTTAATTTTTCTTCTTCATTTCAACATAGTCAATTCGAGTAGTTAACTGATTTACTAGTTTGATTCCACATGTCTTTACTGTTATACATTCACTGTATTATTACACGTGAAAACTTTGTTATCACGTAATCAATGTTACTTGTCAGTAACTTTTGTATTTAGTTTAATTATAGTGATTGGTTGGCCACCATTTATTGACAACAATTTAATTTACAAGTATAAATCTGCATTTTAGTTTGGGTCTTCAATGAGGAACTAATCTTCAAAGGAGTATTTCTTTGCCTTATTGTCCGTTCTTAATGTCTATGTAAGAATACTTTTTAAAAAATGCAAAATAAAAATGTTACATCAGCTATAGTATAAATCATATAATTAACCTGTAAAACTTGGATATTTCAAAAGGTTTCCCATGAAACAACATGTTCGAACCTGAACGTGAAACTAATTTAGATACTTTAGATATGAAGTCAAGCAAATTAATTCCTTTTTTATAGTTTTCATGCTTTAATGTGTTAATTTACGCAATGTGAGGAAGTAGTTAACACTTTAACTGATAGCTACAGAATCCTATTGAAAGCAGAATCACAGTTCTCAAGGTAAATGAACGATTCCTATCACCATAAAATATTTACTTACAAAATATACAATGATTTGAATCACTTGAAGAACTTACAATAAGATTCAAAGATACACTTAAATAATATCATACATTAAGTGCTATATCATCGAGTGTACCTATGGCAAAACAAATGGAAGAAAACATAGATCGTAAGGAAACAATAGAGTGAACATTTTGAATATTGAGGCGTAGAATCAGGTTGTTTGAATTCGTCACCTGATTAGTCTAGGTAAGTGTACTCTTAAAAAAACAGTCCAGGTTTGGGACTACTCGACAGTGATCAATCTTGATTCTACCATAAGATAAATCCTACAACCGTTATATCACTCTGAAGATACTTAACATGCAGCATTAAAAGAGTAGGTTTTAATGATAGAATTAGCACTTTATTTACTTTTGCCAACGGTAGTAAATAGTCTCACTCCCGACACATCTAAATTCCACCAGTCACAACTAGTTAAAACATTTAAAAACATCTTGAAGTTGGTCATTAGTTTGATGTCTGTTGTTGATGAGTTGAGATTGTTTTATATAAACTAGACGAAGTGCTGATCTCCAGAAAATTACTTAAGATCCAATGAAGAATTCTTCGAATAATAAAATAACTTATTCCTATATTGTTTACTCAAAAAATGTAGCATTCTTCGGATAAAACATTTTTAATTTTATTTTTATTATAATGTATATTACTAGGAGATATGCAAGGGTTGCTTAATATTTAAAGTCTAGAATGATTGCATTCATGCTTGAGATTTACGTATGGCTATATAAAAAATTAGTAATCACTAATTAAAATTGATTGTATTCGTCACAGAGTAATGTTAGCAGGGTCCTATTAAAAACCATTCAGCACTGGATAGCCGTTTCGTTTTAGTATGGGACTCCTCAACAGTATCCAACCTAGATCTCACCCCAGGAGTTTCGAATTCCCAAACTCATAACCCTCTGCACCACTGGGTGGCATTTATCGGTAGAATTCACACTTCTATCAATTTGGATGATCAACTCTCTATATTACAAATTGATGTAACTGAGAATTCTACTATTGGCTGCCGGCCCATTAGTGTAGAAGGTTAGGCGTTTGTTAGTTTGAAGCCCATGGGGCGCACTACTTAAAAGTCTCATACTAAGACTAAACGGCTGCCCAATGCTCCGTGGTCTTAAATGGTACCCTGCTAACACTACTCTGCGACGAACCCAGTCAATTAAAACGATAAAAGTTTCCATGAGCCACCTCATTCCAGTCAATAATTGTAGTTATTATTTGCTAAAAAGGGGTGCAATTCTTCTCTTAGAAGTATTTAATTTACATGGCAAATGTTAGTTGGCAGGAGATACCGTATAACATCGGTTTCATACTAGTTGACACTTTTCAACAATACATACCTACAATCCTTGAGGAATTTGTTCATAAAAAAAGCATTTCACTCTCAGTCATCTAACTTTATAATCTGAACAGCTTCCGCCAAGCTATTTCAACAAAAGTATTAATGTCGCAAATTGATACGAGATATGAACCCACAAACTTTCATTCTGCCCTTACAACAAAAATCAACACAGTGGATCAGCATAATTTATAATTTAGTCTAGAAAAAGTATGCATTGGCAGTATTAGTTAGTCATCAGTGTAAATCATCTTTAATGCATTTTGACCAATAAGGTAAGAAACAGTGGTATGAATTTCCAACACCAGTCACTATGTAGTTTATCATAACCATTAACGATCACTGTCTTATTCTCAGTATGAATAAAGTAAACTGTTCAAGACTCCACCATTAGGCTAATAATGTAATTAATACTTAATTAAATAAATTGCGAAGAGTACCATTTTTATTAAATTATCATACCAGAAAATAAATTGTTCAAAAGGGGTGTATTAATCAGAGGCTGATGTCTGTTAGGTACCACTGAAAACAAAGGAGCACTAAACAGTTTTTAATAGGACTCTCCAACAGTGTTCATCCTCAACCTCACTATAAAATCAAACCCAGGGCCCTCATGGTTTCAAAGCAAACTCTTAACTATTTTCATCACTGTGCCTGGCATCCAATCGTAGGACTTCTGTTCTCGTTCAATTTCTGATATAGAATGACGATCAATCACAGCCATTAGTGATAAATGTCATATTCACGATACGTTCAAAATTATGCTGTAAGCTGAAATAACTGTCTTTTTTGAATGAAGTTCCAATTATACCATTAGTTTATAATTTATTACTTTCAGACATTAAACATAAATAGTAATGTAGCTCATTAAATAACAAATTTGTATTTCATGAACAAAGTTCTTCGAAGAAAGTCACACAGATAGTCAACTCTAAATATTATAACTAAATACAAGAAATTACATTATAGTGCATATCCTACTTTTATTTTCATTAAATTCCAATAAATATACATGATAGTAAATTTAAAATGTCCATTGAAACTTTAAAAACATTATAAGATGGTTTATTGAAGAAATCTCATCTCGATGATTTCATGTTATACAATCACCTATACACAAACAGTTTCAAAATATAGTTATATTTAATCAAGTGCTGTAACAAAAAGAAGTTTACTATTAATCAATGAAGCTTAAACAAGAGTTGAAGAATATTATAGAAACTAGATAGAAAATATGCAAATAAGTTGAGTTAATTAACAAGATAATATTCAAAAATAAAGACGTTTGAACGAAGAATATTCTTTTCGATAAATACTCATCAGGTTCTACATTTATTAGTTCAAAATTATTAGTCACAAAAATAGCCAGTTCTGAGGCAGGTAAAACATTATTTAGATATCAAGGAGAATTGGTTAATTGGAAGTTTTTCCTCATCGGGTTATTTATAAAATACGAATGTTAATGTTGAAATAATAACCATCATTATGTAACTTGTGAAACGTAAAAGACAATTGAGATAAACAAGATTATTAGTCAAATAAGTGTATATAGGTATCTCTGTATATAGGTGACATAGGAGATGGGGTGGTAGCAAAATACGATTAAATCAAGTGTTTGTAGACAAAGGCTGAATCTTACTTAATATGAAACTGAATAGGTAATAGTAAGTAAAATGGAGTGAACAATAATCAAAATTCGTCAAATAGTTTTACTTGCCTTAGAACTGGTTATTCTTGTGACTAATAATTTTGAACTAATAAATGTAGAACCTGATGAACATTTATCGAAAAGATTATATTCACCTGATGAATTGTAATCAGTATGATAAGACGAATTATACAAGTAACTAAGTTCAGAATGGCATAGAAATAATATCAAATCAATTTGTACAAATAATGTAGGACGGTGAGGAAAAGAAAGTGAATAGTGAAATTTTGTGAAATTAGCAGGATACTGAATGCGTAAGAATTATGATCATATGATATTTAGCATTACGGCAAAGTGATTTGTGATTTGTGCATATAGTTCTGGTTTCTCAATATAAATGGGATAAGTTTTGAGAACATACTGCTTTTGGAAGGTTTGTGTTCACTTTATACATTAAATTGAAATATGCATCTTTATTAGGTTGTTGATTGGTTATCACTAAATTTTCTAATATTAACCTTCTAATGTACCCACTACTGTCTTTCCTCCAACAGATGAGGAAGTGCTCTTGAACTCTTTCGGATAGAATAAGCATGAAATCACAAATGTACTTTGTCTTATAGGAACAAGTACATCAAGCTAATTTAGTGATGTGTACAACGGTATATACATTTCACTCAACAACATTAGAAGCATAGATGAAAATTTTCTGTCTAGTGGTTTATATGCATCAAATTAGAAAATATTTTCCAGAAGTACCTAATTATCATTTACTTCTAGAAAATGTTTAAAAAGCATTCAATGAATATTTGCTATTCTCATTAAATTTTTTATCTTAGACTACATTAATGTGTTACAAACAATACAGATATAATAAACCGATATACAGTAAAAATGTAATTGGACGTATCCACTTGTCAGTTAAATGAATAAAAATTTTAGTATTCATATCAAGTGATAACATTTTTACATACAAGTAAATAACAAGATGAACAAGATGATTAAATATTCATGAAACGTTTTCAAAATGTTGTTCTGTCTGAAGTTAGTTTTGTTAAAAACTAGTATCAAACTGAGAACTATTATATATCTTGAAGTAATAAAAGCTTATTTGACCAAACCTAAGACTACTTAGCAGTGTGTTACCAAGAGGTCATAAGGGATAGAAATTAGAACTTTCATATTTTATGATGTTCACAATATGTGGGATTTCGATACTTCATGAGTTGAACTAGTTGCATTAAAAACTATAATGATAAGTGTATTCAGTAGTTTTTAACCTGATATCCTTCATTTTACTTCATCATCGTGATGAATAGGATTAGATGTTATAAAACAGTTACAATATATTGAAATTATGTTGTCTGTTGAAGATCTAGGATCAAGTAAGTAGAAAGGCTTAACTGTAGATATTAATTTTATATCCTGAATATATGCTGGATTTTAAAAGAATTCTTTCTTTAAAAAATACAGAAATTTGCTCCGTAGTTAAAGTATTATCCAGAATTTAGAAATCCAACCGAACATGATTCAGGAAACTTTCAATATTATTAGAGCATCTAAATAGCTGAAATAGATGGTTATGATGTAAATGGCTCAATGAAGTAGCAAAGCTAATATTCACTAGATGTTCTCAATACTATAGTTTAGCAGAAAGTACAAATTTGTAATATGATTAGTAATATACATCATATTAAGAATATACACATGAATTGCAATGATTACTTTTCTAGTAGCCACTTTTGCTATTCCAGAATCAACTATAAGTGAATACCGCCCCAGGGATTAAGGCTAGTGAATGCCTAATCCTCGACAATACTGGAACGGCAACCAATACTAGAATTCCCACTTCCATCAATTTGTGATACAGCGCTACAATCATCCATTGTCATCGATGATAACTATCTCACTTTTAGGCAAGTCTGAACTCTACATGTTATGACCTCTCATTAGAACTTCAAGAACATCCTGAAGTTAGTGACTAGAGTATGCACTGATAAGAAGTCCCCTACTCGGACGAAACAGCTGTCCAGTACTCTCTTATTTTCAATGGTACCTTACGAACTATCAACATTTGACGAATTCAATTAACTAAAACGTAGTACCAGTCTCCAAAAACCACCTTAATTCTATAAGTGAATACATTCAATTTTTAAATTTTGTAGATTTATTATTATTTGAATTCATGTAGTTATTGTCAAACTGCAATATTTCAACTTGATAATTTAATCATGAATGTAAGTAAATTCAATATCATTCAATAGATTTCATGGAATTGCAATGTCTTAATAAGATTTATTCTAAAAGTATTGAAAGTTAAGTATATACTAATTAATAATTTGCTTAATTTTGTCAACATTTGCATTTGATTTCATTTTCATTAAATCTGATCTTCATGTAGTTAATTAAAAAAAATAAATAACCTTTAGTTTAATTGTATTGTCTAACCCTGCCCAATAAGTATTCAGTTGACTTCTTTTCGGATACAGTGTATTTAATACAGAATACATAAACAGAAACTATGAACCGATATTATTATCATCATTATGTACATTAATCAGTTCAATAACTAACTAATGTAATCAATAAATATCTATTCAATTATTCACTTGTCGCCAATGTATAGGTGTTCATATATATATATATGCCAAAAAACGGAAGAATAGATAGAATATTCGAGAACGTATTACTTTATCTTGGATTCAAAGGTAAAATAAGGTATAAAAAGGGAGGATAACAATGATAATATTCCTTCATGAAAGTATCAATTTTCTTTGCATTCATATCACCATAGTGATTAAAAAAGTGTAGTAGTATAAATCAATTGACAAGTAATTATTGACTAAATGTATTTATTAAATAAATTTAACGAGTAACTGTCATTTAATGGATACTACAAAAAATTTTATGTTCCACCCAAATATATAATCAAAATGTGGGTGGAGTGGAAATGTGGGGGGGGGGTGGAGAGGAGCAGCATAACTGATTTATTTTTCTGATGTTTCACTATTGCGTATTACTTAATATCGTGATGATTTTATCAGGATTTCAATATAAATCAGTAAGAAAAAAAGTAAGATTTTATCTTTTTTTCGAAGTATTAGAATGTTCATTTTCGGAATTTTGGTAATACTAATATGCATCTGTATCTTTATAGGAAATAATATTTGGACCGTTAATTTCATAATGATGATGTTAATCGGTCAGTAACATAACTGATTGAGCTGACTAAGATGCAGAATCTAGTACTGAGCATTTCGTCCTATTTAGGACTCATCAGCAGAGACTGATTAATTTTAGTCCATGATAAATCAGCTAAAAAAAATCCAAATGTATTCTAATTGCTTGATTTATTCTTTTAAAATAAGGCTTACATAATTGCATTGATATAGGTTTAAAATTAGAAATTCAGTGATTTGATAATTATGCGCTTACAGCGAGACTTGTTGATGTCACTGATCTCAACTTCTGAGAAATTCCATACTACGATGAATAGTTGCCTAGTGCATCTTTGGTTTTCAATTGTTATCGAACTATGGTTAATCTTTGATGTGAAACTTCAAAATTTCATAAGTCTAATAAAGTAATCCTTAACGTAATAAAGAAATAAGGGATACTATGATATGTAATGTAATACGATCTAGTCTTCTGTACAAGATATAGAATAACTTCTACAGTATATGCAACTGCGTATGCATCTTTTATCTGCCGCCATGCTAAAACTTTATTTGACAATTTTATGACAATATTTCAGTATAAAATCAGTGTTTTCTCTCCTGGGCTACTTATACCAGTCACAAAATAAGCTAAATATATAATTTAGCGATGTCCATTCTTTTCCATACACAGATGTCAAATATGCCCAATAAAAGCACATTAGATAAATACCCAGAACAATATACTTATCAGATGAAGCAATGTAATCATACGGCTTAAAGTGTGATACTTCAATGACGATGTAAATTCAGTGATAATTCAACAACGGTAAGTTATTAATCGTTAATGATGCTTTCATATCCATTAAACAACTGAGTTTCGATTTGAACAATATAATTAGGATACAAGTACATTCAACCGACATCCTAGGTTCCAGTACTATTCATAATCCGAATACACTCAAAACCATTCAATCGAAATCAAATAGTCTACAGATAGCATGAACACTAATAGATCATAATTTCATTGATATTCTACTGTATGTATGAAAGCGCCTATTGGCAAAAATTTTTATAAGCCAGGGTGCAACAGCTACTAAACGGTTCTTGGTTGTTAGTAGTTCTACAATAGGTAGCAGTATGCGTTGACGGTTACCAATAAGTTTAGTAAATCTCTACAAACTGATTTATTTATTTTTCATATCTCTATATCATCTCTAAATTACATACTCTAGATGTAAATTATGAAATTTAAATAACAGCCAATCGTTGCTTAGGATAAGTTTAAGAGTACGGGGAAGGTATCACTTTCCGGTTTTCCCACACAATGAAAGAGTTCTTTAATTTTTTGAGATACCCAGGAAGGAAACTGGATAGGATTGATCGTCATGACCCAAGGGTGAAACCTAAATGACCAAAAAACAATTACTTGAGATCGTTCATACGCTATCTTTGTTAAATGGTTCTTGCTAATTTGGCGCCATACTTGTTAAGGCCTAGCCACCGGAGCTAGAAATCTGTGAAACAAAGTTAGGTACACACTTTTAGGGCTAATCTTTTATTCTCTTCTTCTGTGGAAATGTAGCATTGCTGTGAAGCTTGTCTGCTAAAGGGAACAGTGTATGGATGTAACACCTCTGTGCAGTCAGCAGTACGATTTAGCTCTAGAACCTTAGACATATCAGTTTTGGTCTTACCTATGTTTGATAAGTGTACCTCACATGATAAGGTTATAAGGAACGATTGTCCCAGCCAGTATAGTTTGATTAATTAACATGATAGGTAAACTCGATAACTACTTTAAGGTAGTAGCAGTGGTAGGGATAATAATAACCAAATGAAAAATTATTAAACTTTGTTAATTTACTAAATAGACTAAGTGTGTATTCCTTGCTTTAAATAACTGATAATTTGTACTTTAATGATTCACTTTCTTATAGACAACTTAATATAAAATTCAGGTGAATGATAATGAAAGTGCTTGCATTATTGATTTAAACAAATCTATGTACATACAGTTTATTTTCAGCAGCTTAATAATATTAACTCAATAGATAAGGTTGTAGGCTGTTTGTTTAAAGGGAGGAAAGAAAGTGCTACGAACATGCCCAACTTCTTAATATGAGCTTATAACAAGAAAAAGATGAATTACAGTTTGTGATGCTACATGTGATGTAATCTGATAATAGATCATATATAAAGTCATTTTTTTATTATCTATTTAACTGGCGTTTGTCTAACAATTTATTTTTTATGTACTCATAAGTTGTTACATGTTTATCAGTCTTCTTTCCCTCTTTAACAGAAGTGCATTTATAAATTGTAACGAGTTAAGACTCCAATTGTGGTTTTCTAAATTATATGGGCAACTTTTATCATCACTTAAGTATAAAATTGATCATCTAGTCTATTATGAATTAAGATTTTAACTCAGTTTGTAAAATGATATGTGTTGATAACTTTTCTTGGAAATTCGAAAACAAACTAATTTGGTCACAGTATTAGCCTGAATCTCATTTCGAAAGTAGATGTATATACCCATTCTGTTATGGAATAAAACACTTTTACGTTATAGTTCTTTAACCATAGACATGAATGAGTTCATGATACTAAAGTTTATTGATGTGTATATGTATTCCAGATTATTTAGGCGTTCAGGTTTAGCAAATATAATAGAGATTCTAACGCAGAAGTTTTACATTCCACTGTTTTTTTTTTTGAAAGCTATCAAACTTTTCTATGTAATAGTCATTAATCATAATCTAGTCATAATTGTAGAATGATTTTATAAATAATTTTCAATTTATCATACATTTCAACTAAAATATAACTAGTTTCTAACTCTAAAAATATACCTGATTGAGAGGGGTAGGGAATATAATATTCAACCTGAGTTTTATATTTTTAATTATAAACTGTTTCTAATAGTCCATGAAATTGTATTGTTTTACTAAACATTCAAATAATTTTCAGTAATGATCAATGGTACATTGTAATTGATTGTATCATGCACAAACTTTAAATTATCGACAAATGTAACTTTTAGTGAAAAGAAACACCGAACAAAGGGAATTGAAATATAGTTAAAATAAACATAATGAAACATTTTATGTGAAGTGTATTACTTATGAATCAATAAGTATTTCATTGTGTTGTCATAAAGTAGGTTTATGTAAATATAGCGGTAAATTCTTTTAATTCATTTGGTTGTACTTACCTGATTAAGAGACATATTAAATTATGTCGTGGTTATCCGTAACGCTTTCCGTGTTCACTGTTGTATCAAGAATTTTCAACACACCTTTTTCGTTCAGTTATAAAATGTGGGCTGCATATTTGAGTGTAATTTTTATTAAAGATTTCACTATAAGCTCTAACTTTCACCGTTGTTTTGTATTCCATCCGAAACGTTGATATCACTTCAGTGACATAATAATAATTAATAGCAGCTAATAACTCCAAAAGTTGCTTATGAAATCTTTAATATAAATCACACTACAATATGTAGCATCTATCCATTAAATGAACCGTAGAGTCATTGAAAGTTACGTATACAACATGTTCAGGAAATATTGCAAATGTTTCAGATAGGGTCAGATATTTTATTTGCTAAATTATTAATCTCACTGAATAGTGATATAAATCGAATCATTCAAACCTTTTGTGAAAATATATTCCAAAACGTTGATTCTTCAACTTGTTATATGTGATCTGACAATTCATAACATTTGACATCAGTAAGATTAATGTTATTATGACAGATGTACATCAACAATAATTTTAGGTTGGTTTTTAATCAAGAAATATCAATTGATTGGATTCTGGCTTATTAAGTTGATGTTATAATTGTAGAAGTTGAGAATTCACTGCTTAATTCCATAAACCAACAATCAAATAAATAAATCCCGACTAGAATGTTCATAGAAAAATGATTCTGACAGTAATCTAGACGATATCAATTGATTTCATAGATTATTTGTATTATAATAGTAGTTAATTTAACAATGTAAAGCTAATAATATCGTTATGTTCATAATGGTGAAAATTTACTTTCATTGAAACAAAGAACAAATATGTGAAATATAAGAATATTCAAAGAAGAATTGAGTCATAGATTATGATTTTGGTAAATCACTAACACACTGATGAAAGTGTACAGTTCATAAATAATGAATAAAGTGATGACATTTTTATGTGCATTGGGTTCCAAGATTATTTCTTACAATTTACCTTACATTCTAATTAGAATATTATCTACTGATTTAAGTGATTTTCTAATAAAATATTAACAAAAAGAATTATTATTTTAGAATAGGCTTGTATCATCCCGTTGATTTGTAATGGACTGAAACTGGTCAGCCTCTGTTGCCATATGTGCATCCTGAGCGGATTGCCTCTATATAGTGGCAGTACACAAATTATATTTAAGTTGGATTGTGACTGGCAAGTGGAGTCCAGGGCGCGCGTTTCGTCCTATTTGGGACTCATCGGCTGGATGTACCTGCATCCCAATGTTGATGTTTGACACGAAGTGGACTGAGTTAGAATCCTAGTGTGAACATCAAAATTGGAATGCAGGTACATCCAGCCGATGAGTCCCAAATAGGACGAAACGCGCGCCCTGGATTCCACTTGCCAGTCACAATCCAACTTAAAAAGAATTATCATTAATTTTGAGATGATTTTTTGAATATTGACATGTAATTTGTTGTTTCTATCCATTACAGATTGTTCTTTGTAAGATTCCAGTAAAATCTAGAAAATACTGTGTAGTTATTCCACCCTAATACAGAACTCCCCAATAGTGTACACCTTCGGTTATAGGCTAGATTCCCTAGTTAGATCATGAGTACACACTGAAAAAAGTTATGGTAATAATTAGTCATTTATTACTCTCTACTATCAATATGAACAAACATTTAAAATTTATATTTACAAAGTAAAATATTAAAGTCAATTTAAATAAAAATCAATGATTAACGTACCTCTTTAAAACAATTTTATTTGTTTCATTTAGTTACTAAAAGTTTTAATTACGAATGAATTATGAGTGTGAATGGTAAATATCAATAAATGTTTTATAAAACTTTATACATTCCACTCCCTAAAATTACACTCATATCAATTTGCAAATGCACGAACACATAGGCACCTACACTATAAGCTTACGATTACTTACATAGCAACAATTAATCATTTAAAAAGTATAGTAATTTAATCAAATCCTTTTTAATATCATACCGATATAGAAAAAAACTACGAAGGTCACGCACATATATAGATAGATGCATTCAAACAAGTGATGTAAACAGAAGACACACCATCATAGAAACTATTAAATAAATAGACTAACTCAGAAATAAACCAAGTCAATTAATCGGCTTAGTGTGCAGATTTTAGTTTTTTTTTTCTAATCAATAGGTCAGTGTATGTGGGGTGGTGGATTAGTGAGTGTATGTGTCTGTGTATATATGTACTTGTGGTGTGCGTAAAAGGTACATATAAATTACTCATAGTTCATTTAACCATCAAAATTAGTCAAATATACAACTGATTCTATTACTCTATGTATGTATGTGTATCAATACATCTATATGTTCAGTAAATAAATGTTTTGTCTACACTTTGACTGGTTGATTTAAATTAACAAATAATATTCCTTATAATTTATTCAATTTTTGTTTTAAACGTTCGAAAATATTCAATGATTCAATGGTTTCGGTTACATTTAGGTTAGAACAAGTATCATCATAAATTTGTTCAGTTAAATTATATGATTTGAAGAAGCCTACAAATTTTAGGTTAACATGCATATAAAAATGAATACTATTTAAATGAACATAATAACATTACATGATTTGGAGCTAATTAACACTGAGATGAATGTCATATTGCTGATGTATAACTCCTTAGAGCTGAGATGTATGCATCCTTTTATTACAGATGATGATTATAGTGTATCATTCAACAATGTATATGCTATGAGGTAATTCCTAGGAGTTCTAGTGTGAAGACGTGACTGACTGGAGTTCAGTCGTGTACGGATGTGAGGCAGTTACTCATCGATGACAATCGGATGAGGTTCGCGCAAACGTATCACGAATTGACTGAATTATAAATATCAACCTGTTAGGACCCGGCTCAGTGGTCCAATGGTAGAGCGCTCGTCGTGGAACCAGTAGGGTCCTCGGGTTCGAATCCCCAACAGGGGTCGTGGATGCGCACTGCTAAGGAGTACCATACTAGGACGAAACAGCTGTCCAGTGCTTCCAGGTGATTAATGGTTGTCTAGTTCAGATCAATTCGTGATATCAGCATTGACAAATTAACTATCTCCACAACAACCCCCTTAATTGTACTAATGATAAGTTATACTGAATACATCTATTTGATTTTTCAACAATAACCAATCCAATTTCTACCAGTATGTGAACTAAGTATCTGAAGAGTTTAATAATTGTATTATGAATCCTAATAGGGTGTTCATTCAACAAGTGTCCTAATGGAAGGTTGATCAGTTTGGTTAAATAAAAGTAGTTAGGTATCAGAACTTAAAAACTCTAACGTCAATTTATTATGATTTTTAATAAATCTACTTTGAATGATGAATTGCTTAATTCTACGAGTACCAGATAAACATCTAATCTAATTATATAATTATGCAAATATACTTACAAATCAGTACTTGGACCTTACTATAATAAACAGTAAAATAGATCCATTATTCAATAATTTTAAACTTTTAATCAACTAAAGATCATAAATCAGTTGAATTAAAACTAATATTAATCATGTAGTTAATATAGATCATTTTAGTGAATTCAATTTGAAAATCACTACTATTTAAATGAATAGTAGTGTTAGAAACGTGATCTGCTGATAAAGTTAGATGTTAGAATCGGAACTAAAAGTTATATTAAGATGAATTAGAAACAAAATATTTTAATAATGATCGCTAAGACTATGGCATATTGATAAGTTTAAAATAATAATTATGATTATGATTATTTGTTATTATGTATTTACCAGGTGTATATATTATAGTTCTACAGGTAGTCGCTTGCCTCGGTCCCTTCCCCAAATACTTTATTCGGTAGCGTTTCTTGCATTGATAGTGGATGATGGGGATATGAAAACTATGAAATCACTAGTTCCTTCAAGTTTATAAATACTGTTTTTTCAAAGCGTACATACTTTCGTGATTGCGAATTCGAAAGTTTCCTGAAGACTGTTTTCAGTTGCCAAACCTGTTGATAGTTTGTATCAGTTAAACTCATGTGAGTTAGCGTTTCAGTGACATGTATAAAGTAAACTACACTCCATCTAAGTGATATGTCTTAATTACTGACTGAACATTTATCCATTAGATAAACCAATGATTATTACTAATAATCGTATAGAATAAACCATGGTTCTTTTTAAGATACATATAATTAATTAGTTAGATGCTCCTTTGCTTCATTCAGTTTCTGATGCAGTTCATCTTCTGTGTGTTACTAAAATCTTCTAATAACTTCGGCATCATTAAGTACATTCATTCATTATTTTTAGTGAGTAATGAATTCGTTATATTACTGAAAGTACGGTTATCCAATATTGTCCATTATTACTTAATGCTAAATTTTATCAGTCTGATGTTACAATTTAGTTGATAGTGTAAAATATTGCAGTTATTTGTTGCCAATTTAATACACATAAAATAATTATAAATGTTTGGTAATAATTATCTAAACATAATGTATATTATCAATGTTAATTACATTTCTTGAAAACATGGAGAAGAATCGTAGCTTAAAGCGAATACTTTTCAATGATATTCTGTCCTTTAAAGTTGATGGTTTCATGATTCCATATGAAGTAAGCTCTGATATTGCTATTGTGACAATAAAAATTTTGCAAACTAAACAATCAAATCAAGAAAATATAACTGAAAACTTTATTTCTCATCGTGTTAATGCCCCATAAATAAAGTCAAAATGCTGCTGAAAATTTTAGTGAACTCAAATTCAATCTCACTTCACAAACAGATTAAATTAGAAAAAGAGCACATCGAATTTCTATGTTAAACAACAACTGTTTGGTAGTAACTTTAGCACTAAACAGTAATAAATATATAGGTAAAGCCAAGCATTGGGAGATGGAACATCAGTAACTGAATTTACTTTGTTCTACTTTGGTACTTTTCACAACTATAACCACCCCTTCATAACCAATTAATAATACTCTTGTCACATCATACCTTTATGGAACCTCAACACATTCCGTCTAATATTACTATTAAATGAAATGTTGAACTTACCTACCACATTTACATGACCACTGAAATTTGAAAATAACATATTCGTGATACAATCGATGTATATTCGCCTTATTATGCCCACTTTAATCTCGTAAATGCAATTATAACAGAGTGATGATGAAGTTGCATGAAAATAACTATTCACATGAATATTTGCTACTCTCAGTATTCCATGGAGACAGTAAACATCATCTTGACATATATAATAAGTGAAAACAGTTTAAGGAGTATTCAACTTCTTAAAAAAAAATGAGCTATGGTTATCAAGTGTCCATTTCTGACGTGACAATATCCACTGAAACAATAAATAATTAATTGCCTAATAAGTAATTCAGCAGCTGCGAGAGGGGGTGGAAAAGGAAGATAAATTGTATTTACCTAGGTAATGAAATTCATAATAAGTATTCATGCTTTGATGTTGCTGTAAATTCGCTTTTACGACATAACTACCTTAATATATACAGACAACACAGATGATCTAATAAGAGTGTTATATAGTAAGTGTATGACAAAAAACAACATATCAATAGGTTTCTGAAGTCTAAAACAGACGTTCTATACTTACTGACTTTATATTTAATGTCATTCAATCAAATGGTAAATGTTATTCGAAATAAATTTAACCTCAAAAATTATTCAGTTAAACGTTACTCAAAGATTATTTACCTGAAGTATTACAAAACTGTGTTGAATATTTAATTAGTATGAATAAGAGTGAGTACATATTTCTATTCTATTGACAAATGAACTTAGTTTTCATGTTTGATATATTTTAAGTTAAACGTGAAAGTGCGTTGCATACGTACATAGGTCTTTGTTCACGATGTCTCTAGAAATATTGGTACATAGTAATCAAAACAGTGAATCATTTAGTAGTGACTGATGTGATATAAAACCTGAATGAATTCTATCAATCAAGTTGTAATGCAGTCTCCAGTCTACGTGATTCCGTTCGATATAATTCGATCTGAACTTTGATGGATTAGACAAACGTCATATTAGGTAATTACTAAGTGATCAGTTAGTGTGCATACGCCAGCTAGTTTTAAAGGAAATAAAACACTGCTCAAATAACTCAGTAGCGTCAGTTGAATATTGTGGTTCTGTGTGACCTGGGATCAAATCCGCTAGACAGCATCAATTTACAAGGTAGTAATCAATAATGGTCATTTCATATTTCATAGTAAGTGAAGTTAACAGATGTGTACTATTAGTTACCAACATAAAATGCCAATCATGACAAGATTGTGAATGTGCACTCCTGAATAATTCTAAACTAAAATTAAGTAATTGTCTAGTATTTCATGGTTTTTAAATGCAATTTAACCAAAGTCCAAATTATAATGTAAAATAATTTTCAAAACTTAGGTTGCATGCACGATTCTTCCCATCTTGACTTTAGTTGCTTTAATTATGAAAATTCTGCTAAATGAATTCTGATTTCATGATTAAAGAATATTGAGATCTCAAAATTATATCAAGTTTAGATTCTATGTAAGTCATTTAATGGTTACCTTTTAGTTATCATTAACCATGATGAAATAATTATTCGGAACATTATGATTTTCAATGATCTTTTCTTTTTTCCTCAAATGATTAATAATTCATAATGTAAATTATCATGAACTACCTTCTAAGAATAGACAAAAATAAGAAATGTTCTCATCAATAAGTAAAACACATTAAGATATAAAAAAAATAGACAAACAAAAACCATTTCTTTCAAATTAGTTAGATGCACTAACAGATGTTCACCATAATGAGAATAAAATAATTTCACGTAAATAATTACAATAGAATAAAATATATTTACTAATTATTGTATATTGTGCATCTTATTTCTAGAACAGTATATTTCATTATTTGTAATAGGAAAACAATCAAAGGGAAAATATGAAATTCAGTTTTGTCGTTACCTTTACTAATCCTATTATTATTATTATTATTATTATTTATACTTTAACCACTGTTACTAAGACTATAATTACCTTTTAATAATTCAGCCTAGATTATATGACACCAGATGTAAAAGAGATGAACTGCAAAATTTATCATTATCTTGTCATATGTTTTGCAGTAATCAATGTAATTATATTTAGATACAAATATTCATCAATTTTCTTTATAGTTAGTGCTTTTTATCGCACACTATCCAGAATACCAGTCAGCAGTCTCTACACCACGAAGGGGTTGACTAATTAGAATTTTTTTTAAATTTCCCGACTATAGTTACTATTTACCAGGCAAATTTTCAATATTTTGTTTTCTATTATCGATTGAAATATTATTTATTCCATTCCCCACTGTTAGACTTTGCAGTTATTTTTTGTTAATGAGTTGACATAGAATGAAAAATAAATGTACTACATCCTACTTGGTTAAAAATCCAATGGTGTATCATGCCTTTAGCGATATATTACATTGAATATATTCATTCCCTAACAAACCTATAATTTTAAACAAAACATAAACGACTGTATTTGCGGAATGTGGTAAATACAATCAATCTCGTTGCATTCTCTTGAGATGCATATAACCTACTGATCATAGATAGCTCAAAATACTAATGAACATATACATCAACAGCTGAAAAATATATCATATAATAACATTATCATAAATCTATTTGTGTCATTATGACTTAAAGAAGTTTAGCTCATGATGTAAGACAGTAACACAGCAATTTTCAAAATATCAGTGAATATAAATGGTGGAGTGTTAGAGCTGTTTTAAATTCAAGATTTCGAATGTAAATTTGTTATGTTGTATGCATGGATAGTATTTTAAAAAAATGAAAATTGAGATAACTATTTCAAATGACTCAAAATTTACGCTCAAATTAAAATTCATACATTCCAAAATCTACTACATACGCTAATTTCTCAAATATGGTTTGAGTTGAACTGTGGTTGGCAAGCTGAATTAAGGACGCGCACTTAGCCATATTTAAGACTCATCAGGTAAATGTATCTATACCCCAGTGTTAATTTTCACACGGGTACTCGAACCCAGGTCATTTCGTGACAGTCTCCACCACGCCTCCCACTAGACTACTGAGTCAGGGATGACATTAATTAGTCTCTGTTGCTATATGAGCATCCTAAGCGGATTGCCTCAATATAGTAACTGTTCGCAAGTATTGTTTGATTTGAGTTGTGGTTGGCAACCGAAATCTAAATGCATTCTAACTAATTTCCCAAAGTTAGTGCGAAAAAATTAATTTCCTCACTGATAAATATTGACAGCGCATTGAGTATCAGTTTAAATATTAGATTTCCTTAGAATTTTATTGCAGTCCAATCTTAACCAAATGAGGGATAATACATAATCCTGTAGAGATTTTACACTAGAAAGTATAAATCTCTTTCCAATTATGGTTACTACAGCTCCAGTTAGTGTAATAACGACAACGGCCTCAATAGTAATCTGCTTACGGATTGATGACCACATTACAGGAAAAATTCTGAATAGAAGAAGACCTCAGACAAGTAATATTAAAATTCAAAGAGTAAACTCACTGACTTAGGTTAAAAGATTAATTTTAGGATCCATTCAGCATTAGTAGGTTGTAGCTAAATGAATTTTCCCGTACCAGTTCAAATCAGATTAGCTACCGAAAAACAGGTTATTGTTTCACCTTTAATCTTACTACTGCTGTATGCTTTGATGAACGGTTATTAACACTAGACTGAAACTTTTACTATGTGAGTAAAAACTTATAGTCCTTTATTGAATTATGAAATGTATTACAAATGTCATTACAGTGGCTTTCACATAGTTGCATTATTCGTCGACACCCGGATTAGGTAAGGAAAGCGGAGAGATTATCAGCTAATGATAATGACGTAGTTGTATGAAAGCTAAGCTATACAGGAATAACATATGTCAGAGCATCATAAATCTCTGGTTAGGCTGCCTAAAGATAGTGTTAATAAGTGACCTGCAACGTCATATTAAATGACTTACAATAGAAGTCAGAAGTGATTCTACTTCGCTTTTGTTTTAAGTTTTTCAAAAATTGAGAGAAATCTTTAACAGGTTAAAATCCCTCATAATTGCATTTTCCAGTAAATTATAACTCCTACCACTTAGTCTTTCTGTTCAATTAGTAAATGTGACCGTTTTGATTCTAACTATCTATGTAAGTGTGTGGTGCATGGGGTTTTAATCCCTAAGTTTAAGGAGACTTTACGTATTTAAATAAATAAATTAATACTAAATACACAATTATACTGGCATATTTTCTCAGTATAAGATAATCTACTTCTATTAAGAAAATATTGTTATCTAGATAGCTTTATATGGAGCAGTTGAATGCCTTAGACTGCAATAGTTCCATCAACTGCTTAAGTTGATTAATGAAATTTAAAATAGTTTAGCAAGTTTACGAAATTGTTAACAATTTATAAATTAACTTAGATCTAAGTAACAAACTTCAGTTGGTAAACTAAGTACTTTAATAAAGTTTTGTTTAGTAGTATGATTAGTTATGTTTATGATCCTTTCTAATCAATAAGATCACGACTTGAACGTGTTTTCACCGAAAAATTTTAGTTGTATGGACATCACCTAACAACTACAAGGAATATCCAGACAGAATAGTGAACTAGTAGACTGTACATTCATCAAGAATTATTAAATATTTAAAGCTACTTAGTAATGTACCTACTTCTATATTCATCGTGAAATTTACCTAGATCTCACTATACATTAAGTGACATAAATTCATAGATAAAATCTTATGAAGAAAATGGATCACAATTCTGATTAGTTTATTGTTTCCTTATCAATAATGAACTGATGTTATCTTTGTACAGTTAAACTCTTTCTTTGTAAATTATACATTACAAAATGTAGGTGAGTAGATTTTAGGAGGCGAATTTCACAGATTCAAATGGATATTTTACCAGTGAATTTCAACTATGTCTACTGCGAAGTAGTTACCCACTAGTGGTATTAAATGAAGTAGTGAGATACTACAAAATAACTGAAGTTAAAATTGTAGATATATCAATGATGGCTAAGTGGTCAGTATGTTACGCGCCAACCAAAAAGACTTGAAGATCAAAGGTTTTACCTTTAATATAGTCCTTAAATGCCCACTACTACAGAGTTCCACAGTAGAAAAATTCACTATCCAGTACTTTCTGGCTTTTAATAAGTATTTAATAAATGTCATTTTGTAATATGAAACTTTACTTATGAAACTATAAGAATATAGAGACCGAAAAGAACAATTGACAAAAATGAACAAAATCCTTAAATTCCCGGATATCCAGAAACTATTATTATATTTATTCAAGTGTAAATGTCTACATTGTGTAAGATGCTATTTAAGATTACTACTAGACATAAAAAGGAGATAGGCTAATTATAAGCCTACTAGACACATGCTTGTTTGATTGTTTCATAAATTCTTATTATCATGTACAGGGTGAAAATGGTTTTAGATGTAATAAGTTGATGGCAACTTTATAGACATATTGATTAGGTATGTCCACTGAAATCACACACTAAACTAATGAATCATTTACACTAATTAATAATTTATAATTTATGCATATAACAAGCAAAAATACACAGTGTTTACCATTAAAGCATAATACATGTACCCGCATTATTGTATCCGAACAGATGACACAGTAAAACCCAACAGCTTTTCTACATCATGAGTAATCTGATAAATATTATCGGTGTTAATCTAACTGATACATAATGGTATGAAACATTAATTTTTCGGTCATATTTTTAACATGTTCATTACAAAATCAATAATTATTTTTCATTCATAATACAATTTGTTAAATGAAAGAAAAAACATTCATTGTATCATAGAAAAGAAGATTGCATTTCAATGAAGAGTTCTGTTTTATCGGAACGAAACTAACTTTACATTTAAAGTTAACTGTATGATTAACAAAAACCTGCTAAAGATAGTAGACTTTTATCTACTTACTGATGTTGAAGCCTTTGCTATATACTTCTTAAAACTAAACTGTGTACCCATAACAAACTTATCTACTCCCCCCCCCGCTCTTTGCTTTCATTTTGTAATTAAACTCTAGTTTTATTTTTTTCCAAAAGCTGCTACTATCCATTACCTACCTTATTAGCTTTCATCTCCAAAACTGACTTAGTTTCATTTGAATATCCATTTCTATGTATATCACTTTTGAAAGTTGTCATATCACATTAAGCAACCACCTATTTGTAATTAGCTATACTTACTGAGCTTCTTTGACATCTTAATGAACACTCAATTCATATAATAATAGCATTTTCGGATTCTTACTGGTAATAAAAATTCTGTTATTGTTACTATGTTCACTTATTATTGCTATATACAAGACGAATTCATCGGAAAAGAGAACTCTCTGCTTAATCTTATTTATTAAATGTAACTGCACTCTTGTTATGCCGGAACACTAAAGAAGAGTAACAAACTCTCAGAAATGTGTTTTAAGAACACTATTTCAATTATTCTAAATGTGTTTAATGAAACATTTTGTTTCTATGATTGTTACGTTCCTCTTACCCTATCCTCCCGTTTAGCATAATTACTGTTATTATATTGTCTCTTATTATGGACTACAGTTAATTAGTTGTGTGCAAGTCGTTCCTATTCACTACCACCTATTTCCTTTGTTCTGTATTCATGTTAATTTCCTAATTGGTTTGCTGTGTGGTCTGATTTTATGTATATATAAAGGAATGCTTGAAATATAATAGGATTCTGTCTGGTTGGTTTACCAGGTCGTATTCCTCTTATTTCGGTTTGAGACTCAGTGGGCATAAGGTAGACACACAATTACCGACTAGACACAAGTGATTGGCACTCGGCCAACCAAATTTCTCGCATCATAACAGCTCTCTAGAGACGTGTAATTTCATATCATCAGTCATTCATCGCTGTTTAGGTGTGCATTGGTGACAAAGGGTCTTAAGTGATAACTAACAAGATATTTAATGATTCTTTATTTTCAGAAGTCCTTCACCCAATGAAAGCTTGTCATAGTCATTTAAATAATAATAGCACTTAATCAAATACACTGATACTGGCAAAATCTTATTTATTCTTCGAACAAGCACTCAATTAAATATCGAATATTAAGATGACTCAGTGGTCAATATAGAGAGAAACCACTTGGAAGAATTTCAAGATTCATATGAAAATGTTTCAAGATTAAAGTAGAAGGACGAGATAATCAGGACCCTAAAATCCTGCTTCAAGTTCTTAGCACGCAGTTTAAGTAAATATGTTGACTAACGACTGGATGTTTTAGTAAACCGGACAACAATGTAATTGAAATATGTGTATGAGAGATGTGGCTGCTTCAGAAAATAATTTTTCATACTATAATTGAATCAAGTATTTAGCTAAAATTGGTCCACAAAAGCCAGTTTCTTTTATATTCGTTCATAGGTGAACCTTAGATAACCTAGTCCTTATAATATTGAATTGGATCATCCATACACTAACACACGATACAGCCAACCTTACTGATACAAGTTAAACCAAAGCCACTCAGTGATGCCAACATACCTGAACGCATGTTTATAAATCCAGTCTCACAACAACACAATCTATATGTAAGTTCGGCAAAACTGTTGGAATTGATAAGGAAACCACTATATAATATGATATAAGAAGTTTCAAAGCAAAACGAGTTGGCGATAAACCTTCAAGGCCATATAAATAAACTGATTCACCTCAAGTTATTCATTTTAAAGGTAAGTGAAATTTTAAATAACTCAGGGAATTTCACAAACCAAAGAGAAATATTACATGTATATTGATTTCTCCATTGTTTTATCTATAGATCACTAAATATATTTTGACCTTATTCTCTGATTAGCTTAAAACAGTTAAACATTTCTCAATGTCTGCTCAAGAGTTTCTCATATTCATCCCGATACTTTAGTTATGTTGCAATTTAATCACCTCACATCTCACCATTGCGTCTTTAATCATTAGGCTATTTTTAAGCACCCTGTTTGAGAAATATACTATTTTAAATAAAAAGGATCATTGATGTAACTGTTAGATTGAAGTACTTGTTGACTATCCTATTAGAAACATAAATACATTATATACTTTAAACAATAACTGATTGAGTAGTTGTGAAATATAAAGTTTTATTTTTGTCTTAACAGTGTGGTAAATAAAAACATTTGAAGCTTTACTTAATATGCATCATTATGGGACGAAAATTTATAAGTGTATCGATTTCTCTAGAATACTTGATCCGATATGTGTAATGTGTCCAAGTATTGGTTGCTAACGGAAGCCGGATTCCTTGATATAATATTCAGAAAAGAGATGTCAGAAGACAAAATAACAGGTTAGCAAAAGACAATTGCTTCGTGTAACAAATTTAAGCACATCTGATGAATCAGGATAATCAAGATGAATGACTAACTTCCAGAAGTGTTGTTCAGAAGATTATTTCATATATTTTGGTTGTATTTAAGTTGAGAATCTTATTTTTGCTATTTGTTAATTCTCCTCCCCTAACTTCCAATTCGATTTATTAACCGTCGCTGTATCATTTCCCATTCGTGAATTATAACAGGCTGAGTGCTTACACGCTACCTCATTTTCTATGGATTGTTGCCCTTGTTCTGCGTTGATGTTATGTCTTAAGCCTCTGTTTATAAAGTCAGGCTTTACGTGTGTATAAAAGAATGTTTGCAATATAAGTGTAACTTCATCTGGTTGGCTTAATTTTCTTACGTTCTTCTCCTACCATACTGCTTAGGGACTAGCAAATATCAGGGTAGAGTTATTGGTATACAACAACCAGTAATTATGTCATTCTGTGGTATCGATACAATCAAGATTATTATTCCGTACATCATGATTAGTCGTAGTTCACAGGCATATGAATATCATTTTGTATATAACAAATATGATTAATACGTATATAAAACATCTGTGATTATTAGACATGGGTTTTGTAAGTCATTTAAGCACCTGTAAAATTGTTTATTACTAACATGCGGATTGTTAGAGTTGTTGAAATAAAGCTACCACTCACATCATATTTGAATATGAAACCTTTGCATTGTTAATTTAATACTCCAATAACTTAACGTTGAAGGTCTTTCAATCGCTTACTCGATTAATGTGAAATAAAATAACCAAGCATCACTAGCCTATTACAATAATGAACAGATGCAAATCACTGATTCTTGTACCTTCCTAAAAGAAGACTTGAACAATTTATAATCAATTCCTAGACAGGCTACTCAAAAAGCCACTAATTCAAGGTTCAGGTTTCCTCACAGCTTAAATTATTTTGCCTTGCAAAAATATTTGGTACATCCATCCTCATTGTCACCCTTTGTGCAGCATAAGCTACTGAATAGCAATCCCCAACCAACTCAGTCCTTAAATCTCCTTCCCAGTTCCTCCTAAATACCCATTCATTACGTTCATGTCTACCTCCGATTTCCAAAGCAATGCGTTCTTTGGCCTTCCTCTTTTACTTTTACTTTCACTTTTAGAATTATAAGTTATTCTTTACTTTGTGACGTAGTTTGACGGTTTCCTCAATATATGTCCTATCCACGATCAACATTCCTTCCTAATTTCTTCCTCAGCTGAAAATTAGTTTGTTTCCCTCCACAATGATTTGTTGTTGATAGTATCTGGCCAACAGATCCAAAGTATCTTGCGCAAACAACTGTTCATAAATACTTGTATATTTTGAAGGATGCTTTTCATAGTTCTCAATACAACTTCCAGCTGCATACAAAGAAAGTATTCCAACGTTTGTACTAAAAATTCTGACTTTGACGTTGACTGACAGCTGGTTTGAGTTTCAGATGTCCCTCAGTCGTAGAAATACCGCCCTTACTTTCTTTACCAACCCGCGTCTTCACACTTACAAAGGATTCTCTCTGTTTATGTAGAAGTGTCCACATTATTTTGAGGTTCTTTGTCAAGTGTAATTGGGTTGGTACTCGTTTTTTCGTATCTAAGGATCTCACTTTTCCACTTGTGTATGTTGAGGCCTACTGCTGCAAAGGCTGTCCCAACACTGTCCGTCTTCACCTGCATTTATTGCCGTGTGTGATATAAAAGAGCTAGGTCACTTGCAAAGTCAAATTTTTTAAGATGCATCCACGTTGTCTACTGAGTTCCGTGCTTGCCGTGAGATGTTACAGTTTTTATAATCCAGCTGACCACAAGAATAACAAGAAAGGCCGAGAGTAATCAGCCCTGTCTGACAACGGTCTTCACTTTGAATGAATCTCTAAACTGCTCTCCATACAGGATTTAACAAGGCAATCCATCGTAAGAATTCTGTATAATGTTCGGTTATACCTTAGTGTCGAAGAAGGTTCTATAATGTCCTGCTATCGACGCTATCAAATGCTTACTCGTAGTCTAGGAAATTGATGTGAAGTGCTGAGAAGTACTCAATTAATTGTTCAACAATGGATCGTAATGTCGAGATTTGTTCGGTGAACAATCGACCCTTGTTGAATCCAGTTTGTCGGTCTAAAAGTTGGGCGTCAATCAGATCTTTCATTCGGTTCAACAACACTGTTAAAAAGTTTTCCTGATAATGAAAGTAGAGTGATGCTTATTTAGTTCTCACACAGAATGTAAATTTGTATACATGTACTAATTCATAATCATTTCCATGAGATATACAAAAATGTACTTAACGAATACTTACATTTTCCATTTAAAAAATGATGATCACATTAATCCAGTATTTTAAATTTTAAATCCTTTCCTTCTGTGCACACTTTAACCGATGATCACATAAGAATATTTTGGTTTCATGTTTGTAATTCAAGTGGATGATGTCGTGAATACGTTTTTTCAACAAGATGGTTGAGTATTTGTTACTATATGTTAGTATTTGTAATCGTAGTTGCGGATGTAGATATAAACTGTTTGCAGAAATAATAATAATAGTATCACTAATAATCCTGGAAGTGTGTGATTTAAGTTATAATTCTTTAAATAAACAAAAAATGATTGGTGAAAATGTTCTTGGATTACAATGACAAATGTAATTTAATCTAATATCAGCTAGTACACTATTTAATAGATAAAGATAGAATACATGTTCTCCAATTATATTTTTATCCTAATTTTGACCTTAAATATTTGTGAAATTCTTCATTCTATAAAGAAATGTCTCTTCTATATGTTATCGGAAATGAAAGCCACACCCCAGAATCTGGATAGTCAAATAATAGAATTACTACATATACATATATATAAAAGCATATTACAATTGTTGGAAACATCCTCATTTTCACTAGCTATTAGTTTATACCTTATATTACATACACAGTATCTTTATGTATCTAACATCGATTGATGAAGTTCTAGTCAAAAAGGGAATATACATTTGTAAAGCCTATAGGTTCATACAAATGACGGTAAGAATAATTAAGAAATTGTTAAATTTATTATAAGGAACAAATTGATACATAAAAAGGTATTTAATGAGTAGCTGACGTAAAGCTTGAATTGGATTTAAAACTGGATCAGATGAACGATATATTTGTTTTTTCATGGTACCTAGTAAGTATATTGAACATCCGCCTAAACCAATTTAAAATAATTAAAAGAAAAAAACAGTTATTGTCTTAAGTTATGTATAATACATAGTACAACAATAAATTTACAAGATCAGAGTTACAATGTATTCTAACATAGATGTCTTTGAAGCATTACACGTGTTTTCTGAGACCACCAAATATGCAATACGTGAGTTACGAATAGAGTACTAGGTGAATACGGTAAGCTTATTGATGAAGTAATAAATCTTTATCAGCTGAGATGAATAGGATATGTGTTACGTATGCCTGACCACCGTCTACCTCGACGATCAATGCTGTTTGGCGTAGGAGTAGGCTGGAAAAAAATTTATTGGCTGCAAACCAAAACACGGCACCAGTCCATTAAATCACTGACGATTGGGCTGAATCATGTTAATAGGTACAAACTACTTGGTTGGGGGCAGCGTAATGATCGTAACCAATGGTTAGAGACTCTATGTGACATGGCACGAAACCGTTCGCAATGGCGTAGGTGCATCTATTCCTTGTCTTCCTTCAATATCTAAGTTATTGAATTCATCATAATTTTTTTTCCTGAATTGTATTTTTTTAAAATCTTATCTTCGATCTCTAACTCTCTCTTTCACTACTAATTCGGTTACTCCTCCACTATTCTGGGATTTGATCCGATAACTTAATTTCTATCTGCTAATTGGGGCATGGCAACTTGAACTGATGTACGCATGTACCAAGTTCTACAGTTATGACTGACTGAGAGTTACAATGATTTATAATATACAATAATATACAAGCATTAATGTCCATTTGACTATATATGGTTTATTTGAGGTACTTATGTGGCGACTTTTAAATTGTTGTTTATAATCTTTACATATCACTTAAAATCAGAGATCGCTGGACGATTACTTTTTCCTCGTATGAAACTTCTTAATAGTTATGTCTACCCCACACCTCCCTTCCATCATAGAGGGAACCCATGACCTTCACACCTCGAGGTAAATACCTAATCATAGACACCATTTCGCTTTTAACTGCACCCTTGCAAGACCAAACCGTTATGAATAAAAACATAAAATTAAAATTCAATCTTCACGAAACCAGCTTAAAGCATACTAAAATATTCATCTCACTAGGAGCCTACCTCTAAACTCACGCGAAATTCTAGTGAGAATTCGAAGCTGGTGAAGTTTATATAAGTTGTAAGTGAAACAATTACTAATATCACCCTTCAGTTGCCTGTGGAAGAACGATCCAATGGAACTTGTACTGTGACTATAACCCGATAGACTTGAAAAACTGTGATTGGCTGACATGAATCCTGAGTGACCAAAGCCTTGCTTAGAGGTATGGATAGATTAAACAAATACCAGTGATGATACAATGGTGTTTACATATGATATGCTTGGATTCATTAGTAGCAAGAAATATAAAATACAATGAAAGCTAAAGTGGGGAGGTAGTTGTGTACAGGGTTCAGTATAATAGGATCATAATCAGGTTACAATAACTGGAATAGGAACACGTGATAATCGTTAATAAGTCTGTGAAAAAATTATAATTTGAGCGATACAAATATCATAGTTACTGAAATGTTTAACTAGATGCAGCTAAATCGTAAGGATCCTAATAGTGCGACGAATCGACTGGATGGATTGCGATTTTCGATTCATTGCTCGATATACCAGCTACCACTAATCAAAATTTATTTGAAAACTGATTGTAATGGGGATAATACCACTAAAAGCCGGACCTAGTAATGCTTCTGGCTACACGTCCTGTGCTAGACCTGAAGATCCTAGGTTTGATTTCAAGGTGGGATAAGAGGCACATGTTACCACTGACTAAGCCCATACCATGATGAAACAGCTACTTAGTGCTCCCTGTTTTCCATTCATATATGTTTAATACAAACAAAAAACGTCAAGTATAATTTAGACGAAAGAAAATTACTATGAAGTAGTTAATTATAATTGTCTGTTACGCTCATTTTCGGTAAATTACATATCTAAACGCTAATAGATATTTGTTTTTGAATTATGATGCATTAAATATTAGATGCCTTTGTTACGTAATTCTGATCTACCGTATTTTCCTCGTGTTTTATCACTATCAACGGAAGTTTAACTTTTATTTTATAAAGGTAATAAAATTTTAGCATTATCCGACAGCTTTATAATTCGGAATTTCCTGTATATTACTTAATATTCTAAACCATCCTCCTTCATTAATGTTTCCTGGATTTTTCTGGAAAAAGTAGGCTATGTTTGATAGAGTATTGAAAGCTATGTATGTAGTGATACATCGTACGCTACTATGAGTAATTGCAGATGAACGTTTGAATTCCGTAACGTGCTTTCCTGTCAAATGCAAAACCACTCATTCCATTCGTATCTTTTGTCTTGCATATTTTCTGGAAGAAAAAGACACAGCCATAATGGAATCCAGGCAATAAAAGAGAAGTATAAAAGCCTTACAATTATTTGCCCAGTACTTATACTAGAAACGAAAAAGTTGTACATGCTGCTCTGACCAGAAGTCTCTTCTCTTGGACGTAATGAATATCCTGCTGTAGTACTTCTGTTTGATCTCGCAAATGTGTTTCTTATTATATTTGTATATACTTTTTTCCTTGAAATGTATATGGAGAACAAAAGGAATTTTCTGTTTGCTAAGAATTCCATATTGTACTAAACATGCACAATGCTTGACGAATGTTAAACTCAAACATAAATTGAGTTTTATCAAATAACGTAATAACAGAGAAAATCCAATGTACTGTGTTAATAAGGGGCCATAAAGTAAATCCTATTAGGTATTATAAATATGATGATGTACTACCTACCAAATTAAAAATTAATTCGATGAGCGGTACTACAATAAATTTTTAACATTACTAGGTGTCATACAGATGGCTGATTTTGAAGCATCGTATGACTGATTGACGGTCACTAAAAACTTTCAATCACCGGATAACCGTTTCGTTCTAGTATTGGACTAAAATTCAAGTCCATTCATATTCCTACTAAAGAACGAATCCACATCAACCAATAACGATCAGCATGTATTCACTTGTGACTGAATTCCAGAGGTAACTCTGGGGCTCTACCTAGAAAACTTATCCGGTGAAGTTTAAACATTTTGACAGTGTAGCAGTTACTCACCAATAACAATGCATAAGGTGGAGTAACATATCACAAGCTGACTGAAGTGATTTAGGTTCACGTTTTGGAAGCGATTCAATGGTCAAAAAATTAAAAGTTCAAAGCGAAGACTTCAGGTCTTTAGCTCGAACCTTGGCGGGCTATGAGTTTGCAATGGTAAGTAGTCTCATGCTTGGCCAAAATGTACTCCACTGTTTCTTAGTTTTTACTTGCTGCCCAACCCAGGTTGGTTTGTGATACCAAACTTGACAATCTCTACAATGCTAAATTGTGATTATTATTCAATTAAAATAAATCTAAAGTAAGAATGTCAGTTATAACATTTATATATTTGGAAAATAGGTGGTACAACTATTTGAGTTAATGGTTTTGAATGAATTAAAAGTCCTTACAAGTTCATAAATCATGTGTAAACGTTATATTTGATCTAGCTTTCCTATATTTCAGCAACAGATTCTTAATCAGATCATTCTGCATATTCATTTGCATAATAAGAAGTATGGACGTATCAAGGTTATTAGTAGTCATTCATACTTTGATAAAATATAAGTAATGAATACTTTTCTACTCTTTGTAGAATGATTTGTGATGAATACAAGATAAATGCAGATCAAATTCAATAAATAAGAAGTATACACCAAAAGATGATACAGTCATGAATAATAAGTACCAAATAAATCAATGACGTTTATTTGTATAGTATCTTTCGAATAGTATTTGTCTTATCTTATTACAATCAATTTGTGTTATAAATGATACGTTAGAGAACCGATAACAATCTCCTCAGTGCAGAACAAGATTGATGTCTCATTTACAATCGGACTTGCTGTTATATTTAAATGATAAATAAATTTCAAGCATGTATGTTTCACGAGATTGTAGTGTGATACAAACTGACTGGAAAAGCAGATAACTGAATTTATACTTTGCTACTAAATAATATAGCTTCTCCTAATCTAATTGAATCGCATATGTTCAGTCACATATGATCTTGTAAGTATAGTCTTATTACAGAGTTGCTAGTGGTACAAACGTAAAGCCATTTCAAAAGTGTGCTCAAGTCATTTACTCATCTTAGACTGAAATAAACAGTTTGAAACTCAGGAAAATTGATTGTACAACCATTCAAAATAGACTATCTTTTAACAATCCCTTGGAAACCATTCAAGACAGGACAACTGAAGAGAGCAGAAACAATCATTCGAATTAGTAAGATCATTTTCATACTTAACTAAGGTATCCTTTATGCAAAACTGTAGGTCATGTAAGAAAAATCAAAAAAGTAAAGGGGGGAAGAAAATTACTTAAAGTCCATCAAAATGCGTTAGCATATGAAGTGAAGCACTATCCCAAATGTACACCATACATTTCTATTCCGGAGAAATAATGATGCAGCCAGTTGATTATCCAACATTCTGCGTTAATAGTAGCGAATTTACTTATTGATATAATTCTAGGAACAAAATCGAAATTGTAAGAGTAGTAGGAGAAACTCACTTAGAACATCTTTCTCAGATCCTTTCTAAACTAATCATCATATTGTGTTGTAAGGCAACTTCTGTATCTAGAGTACTTCCTAATTCACCTATTTCCAAACAAACACGCTTCTCCTGTCTAGAAAGTTTTCCCACTGATTTTAGGGAATAAGAAGTTGTAGCTGCGCTTCCAAATTTAATTTTCTTACCAATGGATCCCCTATTTGGTACCTGTATTAACTTTACTTTTATCCACTCTTTTGATATAATATTCATTGAAAAGACTCACTGAAGATGCTAGTTAGTGGTAGACACGGAATATTAGCATATTCCTTAAAAGTATTTTTGGAGTATAGCCAAGTCCTACGCATTGTGACGTGTTAAGCACCATTATACATTTTAAAACATTAGTTTCAATGAGTATTGAAGTGAAACCTTCCCTATGACTTAGGGAAACAAGGGACAATAAATCAGATATATGACCTTGTAAAGACTCGTTTGAAGGAAATCCATGAAATTGAATGTCATCACCAATCCACTTAGTACCGTTAGTCCCTTCATATTATCTCTACACACTAGAAGAGTTTTTATAGATCTAGCGTTTCCGAGCATATATTGGATTCAAATGTTCCGTTTCTGGAAACTTAAAGCCATTTATTCTATTTACTTCAATATAACTATGGTCTTCAGTAGTACTTACTTTTTTACTCCTTCGTTTCTTTATAATGTTGAGAGATAAGCCTTATGTATCGAACCAAAGTTGTTTCTCTGGGACGAAAACCATTAAAACAGAATTTGAGGCAACGAGTTTTGACTACTGTAATGATTTCTAATAAATCCTTTGTAAATGACTCACAGTTTGTCGATTGAAGCAAGCTATTCAACTCATAAATATTTTTTTCCTTTGGTATTATTTTTAATTAAGTATTTTTGTCAAAGAAGTAACTGTGTACTTGTAGGTTTGCCATATATTTTCTGCAGAACCCGAATAATAATATAATAGTCGGAACTGAGAAAAGTAGCTCATTTGTGAGTCTCACATATTTTCACCTCAATGACAAAAGCTAGATCATGTGAAACATAAGAATAAGTGGAAAAATCGATTAATTTATACTGCTTAACAACAAAATAGAATATGACCGCATGGGTCAAGGTTACTATATACGACTGGAGGAAACCCAACCAGCAAATTAGTAGCATACCTGGTGAACTCACTAGGAAAAAGGGATATCGAAGATGATGTTAAATCTAGAACCAAACAAATCCAGTATTTACGTAAGTACATTTTCTTAGGTATTTTGAAAATTATTGCAATTTTAAGCAGTTAATATGTTCAGCTGATAACTTAAAATACATTAGGTTAGATTTATACTGACTCATGTTTACAAAAGTAATTAACCCCTCTTGCGTGGTACTGGAACGGTCCTGACGAAAAAATATGAAACTCCCCTCCACATTTCAATAATTATTCAGTTGATGGAAGTTCAAGATGGAAAGTTACCGATGAATTACACTAATTTCCTTACAAATTACTTAATTAACAATAAATTGACTCTTTTCTTCGTAGGCTATGTACTGTCAAAATATACACATAAGTTCAATAAAATTTCTATTATAACCCCCCAGCTAAATTACAAGTATGATAATTTAAGTGTTACTATTAGCGACAGTTCTTGTATAGAGAAAACCCATTTAATATCTTGAAAGTTCCAATAATAATAAATTTTAAAAATGAGTTTATCAGCTTGCTAAAACACTTTTCATAAAACAAATTTTCACTGTGATATGTAATATTACTAATAAGTAGTTTAAATTTGATTACAAATTAGGAAAATTTGTGAAAAAAGGTAATGCTGAATACGTTACCTATTTATAATAATTACCTCAAAGTACTCAGAATCAATGCGATTTGGTAATGCCAAGCCAACCCAGCAAATTTCTTGTAAGTAGATTTGTAAATGAAGACTTTCTGATCTATTATTTCATACAACAACATATTGATAATTACTTTCTGAAATGAATCAGATTTGTTCGTCAGGAGGATGAGTTTGGTAATGTTTAGTTTTTGCTAAGGTGGATAATTTGACTACTAAGATGTCCTTTTATTACATTTGCTGTATTTTTAAAGTAAGAAGATGCAATACGGTGTCTATTTATTCAATTATTTGTTAGTATCTATAAGTATGGTTTGTGTTTCACAATAAATTACTTCAAAGTACACGTACGAAGTTATTGAAACCCTGTTGTACATTAAAACCATAACAGTGGTTATTCACAGTTAAAGTAGAGCTCTCTATTCTAAGCATTTACGTACTGCAGAGGTGGCGAATTACATCCTACTAAGTCCTAGAATAAAGAAACAAGCGACAATTTCATAAACTTAATTCCGTTCGTTAATTTGAACAGAACAATAACAATCAGTGTGTTCATATTGTTTCTTTCGGCTTCATCAGCAGCTTACAGTCTGCAATATTTCAGCATCATAACTTTAAAATAGAAACCTAACACAGAAATACAACTAAGTTAGACCTGGACATGTACAACATCATCATGGCAGTTCTACAATTGACTCTACCAAGTTTTTCTACATATTCCCAGTTCCATCAAGTGAATATTTGACTTAAATTAGTTTCCGCATAGAATGACTTAAAGTTACTTACAAAACCAGAATACTCGAAATACATGGACAAAATATACTACATTCGAACTTTGTTTTCTTACTAGATCATTGACATTATCAATTGTTTGGATGAGATCTCGTATTTTTCATGCCTCCATTCACTGAATTAGGAATATGAGAAAAAATTAATTCTAACTGAATAAGCTTGCCTTTCTTAAAAGCTGTATCTGTTTCTTAAAATCAATGGTTATGCTATGATTAAAATTAATGCTCCTTATCAGAAAATTGGTAAATAGTTTTTGAAGTGGTCTTGTACAAACTGATTTTCATTTATGGTATGTAATGGTTCAGTATCGACTTCAGCTGGGTGTCATTAGAACCTAGGGAGCACTGGACAGCTGTCTCAGTTCACACCCTTAACCTCTCTATGGAAGGGGCTAAAACTAAAGCCTGTAGGCGGTAATCATCAACACCACTAGGCTGACGTCTATTGGAACGTTTACTACTTCAATTAATTCTTGATGTAAAACTGATGGTTCGGAGTTCAGTCTCTTGATGGTGTTCAGGGTGTGTGCTGCTGATGAGTCTCACACTAGGACAAGGTAGCTGTTTAGCTATCTCTTGTTCTCCATGGTACCGAAATGACTGATCTACGTCTGCTTTTCAATTGAGGAAAGAACAAATTCCCCATCTTTAAAGCTTTCATAAATTTAACTGATTACATAGTATAAATAGCGATGAAAATAGAAATGCATTCCTCTCAGTATAAGTCATTCAGTAGCTACATACATAACTCTGTATAGTTCTTGGTGCTAGCTGAATTCTATCGATCAAGTGTGCATTATGGAAACCTGATAAATTCAAAGAATATAGGAGCTGCATTGTTGAAGTCAGTTCGTAGATAGAGTTATGCTTAATTTAGAAGCCTTTTGAAAAATTCAGTAACATTACAAACGTACTCAGATTAATTCGAGCAAAAGTAATGGATAACTCCAATTACAAGCTAGTGATTGTTTCAACAATCCAGTATTATATGGGATCCCTTCCTGCCAAAGGTAACGAGCACCAGCTTCACTTAAACTGAATAAGATAGATTCGCGTCTCTAAGGTACTCCTCAGATTTTCCACTGTTCTATACATAACTTATGATATATTTAAGTTGGATTGTGACTGGCAAGTGGAATCCAGGACGCGCGTTTCGTCCTATTTGGGACTCATCGGCTGTATGTACCTGCATCCCAATGTTGATGTTCACACTGGGATTCCACTTGCCAGTCACAATCCAACTTAAATATAACTTGTGTAATACCGCTATATAAAGGCAATCCGCTCAGGATGCACATATGGCAACAGAGGCTGACCAGTTTCAGTCCATTACAAATCAACGGGAAGATACAAGCCTATTCTGAATAACTTATGATAATTTAAATCTAGTAATTTCTGACAACTTCAATAGATTTGGCATTATATGTTATTTCATCTGTTTGTCTGTTTTCAATACAAACTTTTGCGCTAATAGAAGTAAACTATCAATCCTACGTAACATCATGTCAGCAAATACAACACACAATTTTGTAAGATAAACGATTGCCGGATACCTGTGAGAAGTGTACTTGAAAAATAGTAAGGTAAATGAGTGTAATCTTAAACTTAGATTACTATTCAGTTCATGTGAAATATTTAGAACGAGTAAATACTATCCAAACAGATAGTTACAACTCGCATTCTCCTTTTATTGTTTCTGGTTTTTTTTTTTTGAGAATTCTGAATTGTAGATAAATGATTTGAAAAAATCTATTAGGACCGAATCATTACAATGACTTGAAATACGTGAACATACATTGGAAACATATTTCAGAATTATTTGATATGTATTGGATTTAATGAATAATTAGCCCAGTAGTAGTAAAGCTTAAATGTATTACTACAAGCTGTTTCCGTGATATACTTATGTATAATGTACTCCTGATCAAACTTAATTCTTATATTCTTAAATATATATTGTAAATTTTTTTGGTTACAGTCAACAATTATATAGTAATTTGAAATGTATAACATTTACGTTGTTTATCAGAAAATTATTCTATAGTCCAAGTCAATATATTACCAAAGTTGATGTGTTGTAATCACTTCACGTTAAGTTCTCTGCCATTACAATGAATAACATGCTACGTCAAGAAATGAATGCCTTCGCTACTGGGAATGAGATAAAGCAACAGTCAGTAAATCGGTCTTAGAGAAAGTCCCAACTGTGATGCAACGGTACATACCGTCAATAATCTCTTATAAAATAATTCTAGAATATACTGAGAATGCAGGTTTGAATCTCCTACGTCGACAAAATATGTATAATCTACATAGGTTAAGAATAATCATGAGTGAATTTCTTGATATATATATATATATATATATATATATATATATATATATACTTCTTAGTTGTTTTTCAATTCGTTTGGGCATAGAATTAATCCTGCACTTCCTGTCAAAATAAAAAAAAAAACATTTGCTACTACAAGCTACCAAAGAATACTTTTATCTAAACAGTAGTCTTCTTAATATCGCATAATTATCGTCCTTTACAGTCTGTTCAATGCAAATAGATAAACTGATTTCTACGGTAACACAACAAATTTACAGGCATATAAACCACAGCATTCAATACATTTCCAGTTCGACATATACTTGATAAGAACTTAAAATATACATGGAGTTATTTATCACTTTGGCCTAGAATATATAACAATTAAGTAACTATGTAAAGAATCAAAATAAGTTATTTCAATTACAGCATTAAGATTTTTCACTGAATAGCTTATCACGTAATTAATCTACCAAGTATAGATCTCTGAATATTTGAATTTAAGCCACATCAATTTTGCGAGAACTAGTAAAACTGGTGTGAAGGGATTGAAAATAACTGACAGGGAACCCTGTTTGACCTAAGTTCTGTACTAGTAGGAACTCGTCAGTAAAGAATACCCAAAATCTTGAAGAAAGTGCTCACAACTAGATTCAAACTTGTATCACTAAGCTTTACAGTTGAAAGTTATCACTGGGTTATTCAGTTTAAAAGTGACCTTCTCTAGAGGTGAAATGTTAACACTGAATACTCATTACTCAGTGATAAGTAAGTGACTAACGAAACCGACCAGTTGCTCGTACTGAACTAAATGAAGTGATTTACGAGCTTTCAATTTACTAGTTAGAAACCAATTGCTTCAACCATTAGACCACAGAGATGTGCAATCAGTTAATTCATTATCCATATTACTATAATTTACAGAATTTGGTAATATATAATGTTTCATACAAATCACTTAATAAATGACAGCTTTATAAAAAAGTTACTTTCCAAATAACAGTCAAATGGAAATCGATATGTGTAACAAACCAAATTCTATTCACCTATTTACTAGATAGAACTGGTAAAATATGCATAATTTAAACATGTGATCGAGTAGATCACGAAAATTTACATATGAACGGATGAATAGATTATGATATAAAACAGTCTAAAATAAATAGACACAGTTCATATCATTAAAAAATAATTACTCTAATTAAGTCTATAATTTTATAGCTGTAAATCAATATATCTAAACGTAATCATTGAAATATGCGGTTAGATATCATGTATACTGAAATAAATGTTCTAGTAAATAAATCAGAACAATCTAATGATCAGTAATAACAAGAAGGATAGAAATTTTAATTCGCATTACAATTGTTCAGAATATAGTCGGATACTACATATTATAGGTTTGTGTATATTTATACAGATATTTAACAACTAACTATTTTGTATATAGCGAGTTAACATTTATAATCAACTTCATTTTGATTTAGTTTCATAATGACGCTTTATTTAGTTAAAATTATACATAATTTCATGTTTATTTTGTTTTAACAGTCAATACTCCCTGTTTTATTAATTTGGTGAACCTTTAAATAGTTACTACTTTGTAAATCTTTTTTCTTTTTGTTGTTTACTCATTGAACTAATATATATCAACGTAAACAATTATAACTAAGATGAACGTAACAGCAATGATATGTTCATGATATACACATAATCTTTGAAAGTAACAGGTTAAATTACTTAACAAATTGGAAATACACTTTGAAGTCAACTAAGTATGATAGGCTGATAACATGTCTGTAACTGACCAGTTTTTACTATAGTTATTATTATTATTATTTAAACACAAAATTTGATATAAAAAAAAGGGTACCAAAAATATATGCACCACATAAGTACAAAATTAACGTTGTGAGGAATATGGAGGAAGAAGACAATCAAGAGGGTAAATGTAAAATTTAGTAGGACAAGAGAGTTACAAAGCAGGAGAAACAGTTCAGGTAGAAACATAATCAAAAAGATTTCAATCTCATTAAAAGTTATCATACTTTTATGAAGATTGTAATAGGAAACTGCTGTAAGGTAACCAATGGCTTCTGTTATGTCCCATATCTAATAAGGCCTCAAGCCACTGATTTAGACCATTTCTAGAACGCGAATAGGAATTCAGTATGGACCAACAGATGCCAGTTCTATATACCTTCCTCTCATCCCATGACGCCATATCATAAACGGACTACCTCTCTCCTTTTTGAATCAATCCTGGCGTCGCCAAACAATGCATGATATGGAAGCCGCTGGGGTGGCATTCGTAAAACAAGACTAAGCCACTGAAGCCGGTGTTTCAAGATAGTGCTATTGTCACTGTATCCGAAAGCACAATGCCGAACCTCAGCATTACTAACATGGTGTTTCCAACAATATATCAGGAATTCTTAGGAGACAACGATTAATAAACACAGAGACTCCGATCATCCTTGGCTCAAGGACACGAGATTTCTCAAGTACAAAGCATAACCGTCTTCACCGAAGCATTGAAAACCTGTCCTTTTACAGCCAAACTCACATTATGACGGTGCTAAAGATGGCTCCTTCAGGCATAAACCGATTTGGTTTTCATCATGCGCTGCTTGACTTCACCAAACACACCACTGAAGAAATTACTCTGATACACGACATTTTCGAATACTTCTAACTGTCCGCCATAAAAAGTGAGAGCAAGTGCACATTCCTGTCAATCTTTCAGAAGTACTTTGTACTCGGAAGGTGCAAAGTACATCCCATACTCACAGATACTAGTTGCCAGTTAAGTGAGACTTGGATGGCATGTGTTATCTTACAATGCGACAACTGAAGGAGAGTGAGTCATTCAGCTCTGGTGATTTGCTTTGACTCAGAAGGTGGAGTCCCTTGAGGACCTCCTATTTTTATATGGATCGGTTGTCACCGGACATGGAAGGCAGGGCAATTCGATCGTTGTTCAGGAAACAGACCAGTTCGACTGACATTCGAAACATTCAGCTAATCCTCTAAGACGATCTTGGATGTTAGTAACTGGCGTACCACCAGCTTCACAAATTGTTCCGCTGATACCGGACTTCCTGTAAGTGGCTTGGATGATTTGAAAGAACTTCAGAAAAGTCTAGATGCAGTTGCTGGTTCCAACTTATTAGCACTCACAGACTACCAGGTTTCCCGGTCTTCACGCAGCTTTTCACGATTTCCTGAAGTAAGAATTTACGTTTATTACCAAACTGGCCAGTTATTGAAGTGGACTGATGTGCCTCAATGAGTTGTAAATAACCTGTAAAAACTTACTGTTTGTAGACGAGAAGTTCCGCAAAACCGTAAGAGATGTGGCCTGTCATTTTCATGGCGTCATGCAAATTTAACTAGTGCTCATTGACGCTTTCGGTGAACTATCATTTAGCCTAGAACCTAACTCCGATTGATATCTGGTTGCAAAAGAAGCTGAAGCTAACTTGTTAGTACCAACCCACTTAGGCCAAGACGCTTACTGGCCATTAAAACGCAAGACAGGCATGGCACAAACCAAGCCCTAATCAAAGACCAGATAGGTGTTCCAAACGGATAGTTTTGAACACAACCACATCAGTGTTAACTGGTCGCGATGTGATTAATCTATGTCTAGGCTTGAGTTGCAGAAGGTAGTGGTAAAGGTAGACGGTGGCTGTACCGGAAGTTGGTTCTGGTCAGAAACAGGTTGCTGTCTGCACAAAGCTGTAAAAGGCGGATCACAGTTATCTTGCTTGCGACTACTGAGTACCCACTGGCTACTTAGGCGACTCTTCTCAAAACACCTAGACGACTAGTACTTACAATTTCTGTCGAACACGCTTTCGCCAGAATATCGTCAGACTGACGGTAGAACTTACCTTTGAATGCATTCGGGCTGCAAATTTATTGGTGAACAAGCAAAGATTATGAAGAGACACATCAATTTCCTTTAACTCTGATGAAACCTTTAAGCTAACAGCACATAAGCGACTGTTAGTGGGGATCTAGTAGATTAGTGTTGCCTCTGCTGTGGCGCTCAGAGACACCGACGCCGATGCTATATGGTCCCTAGGTAAGCGCATGTGGAACATGTTCTTCGAATCGACATATGGGGGGTGTAGATGTTGTAATACACATAACCAGAGTTTTGAATGCGAGTTTCGAATAAATAACAAACGTCGATGTTAAGGCCTCTAAAGATATGGCCAAACCTACTTGTTGTCCGATTCGCATCAATGTTCTAACTGATGAAGGAGACCAGTTTAAGTAGCACATATAGCTGAGACCAGCGGGAGCGTAAGCAGGAACGAAGAAATGTGACGGTGTGTCCCTTTCTTACCGAATGCTTACGGAACTATTTAATTGGACACCACATGGGAGACTGTCGACAGTGATGTACTCAAGATGTGCTTATTTAGCGACTGTGCTTAGTGCTATACCTATACCTCCAAGCCAAAATATTGTTCTCGGTTTACCAGATGAACGAAGGGTCTTTCGCTCCAGCTCCTCATCTTAGCTAGGCGACGTCACGTGAATAATCACGCCAAGACCCTGTATAGTACGGCATGAAATCCAAAGGTCTTAGTCACAGCGACCAGCTTCCCAAGTTGACCTGTCGCCTGAGTTCCTACACTGAAGGCTCCAATTTGCACTCTGAAGCGTGGTACTTCGTGAGCTAGATTGGCTGGTTCTGGTAAGACATGTGGAGGTTGATATTGTAAGTAGTTGAAACATCAGAAATTGAAGGAGTTAGATTATAAGCACAGCGATAATGAATGCTATTGGAGGTAGTAGGGCTGTTATCACTCACCAGTTCTTCTTAAAATATCTAAGGAAAATGGATTAGAATTGGGCGTAATGACCTGAGAGTTCGACCGCAGTGATCAAGTAACAACTTCTTGAGGTCAGTCATAAACGGCTTTTCGTAAGTAGCTTCTGTTGTGTTAGCGCGGTACTTCTTACAGCCACATCGTCGGATAGAAATCCGTGGAACAAGGTGAAGTGTGAATTTCATGGCCGGCTATTAGTAAGTCACTTTTCCTTTGTGGGAATATACTGCTATTATCATGCTGGTCATCTTATGGAAACACTTCACTGCCATCACATTTCTGTACAGTAAGCAGTACGATTTCCCTCTGGGACCTTAGGCTTATTTTTAGTCGACGGACGTACCTGGCATAATAAGACCACAGGGAGCAATTTTCCCAGCTGGTATAACCTGATTGGTTCATCACGATAAGTCCTATATCAAAGTAACAGGAGCGGTTTAATGTTTGTACAAGATATGTCATGAACAGCTCAAGCACAATCCCAAAAAGTGGCGTCAGTTCATTAAATAATTAACTCTTGATTTGAGCCATGTTGGTAACTAAAAACCACTGAGTTGTGTTAAGGCGACCGAATAAACTTCTTATAACCGCAGAAATTACTGCCAAAAATAAGAATCCCCTAGAAATTCTGAATTTCGTAAGTATAGCCTTCGTAAGTGTCGCCTTTCTTACAAGGACAAAATTTAAAAGCAGAAGTATGTGAGCTATAGTTCATCGTAAAGACAATCAGTTTTCCTCCATACTACTGTAATTTTCCATAGTTAATTACTTTTATGGCAATTAACTCGTTCTGATCTTCTAATAATTATAGGGACATAGATAAATACCCTTTTATGCTTCAATCTTATTTTGCTGTTAGGTACCATTCCACAAGACAATCGTAATCCATAATTAGTCCTAGCACCGAAACTATGTAGGACAGAAAAATGAGCAAATCGGAAGGGTACTAAAAGGCTGCCTTGCATTAATAATCAAGGTTTGCTAAAATCTCTCAAAATAACAGACATTCCAAATATGATTTTTCAGTTCTATTATGCTTAGAGCTCACTGATTTAGCCTGAGAACGACGTCTTGAAAAACCCCGATTGTGGAACGACTGGCCACAAACAAAATGAAGTGTATAAATATGAATCAGCTAAAATCACTACACACAAGTACATAGAGATAAGAAAGGAAGGACTAATCCTAACTGTCGTTGAGATCTAAATATGAGGACATTTCAAAAGGAACAATTAAAAGTATGGAGTGATATAAAACTTGAGAACTATGAGAACATAAAAAAGAAATGAAACTATGACACCGCATGTGACTAAACATCTCCAACCATGATATACGATCACCATACCGACCTAAATTATACAATCAACGGTAACTGACTCCGTTCAGTAGTATATCATCGACAGCACCAATACGATAAAAAATAAAAAGATCACATTGAACAACAGTTACAGAATAATAACACGAATTCACCCCATCCCCCTAGTACTTTACCATTCAGAGACGGAACGTATAAAAACATAAAAGCTGATTTACAATTAAGAACAATCACTTGACCAAAACACAACTCGTCAAACACATTTCTGTTGAACCCAAATTATAACGAAAAAAATGGTTGGATAGTTCACTACAATTGAACTAACAACAAAAATATCCAAGTTACGTAGCAACATGGAACAAAAATATAATAAAGAAATTGTATTTCACTAATCAACGTTATTTTGTTCGATCCATTATCAGCCCCCATCAAAAGTGAGACCAAATAATCTTAAGAGCAGAAATTCCTCCCTTGCATACAACACAGATTTTCGCATTCCTCAAACAGAAATATAATTCATATGAAATAGCACTTGAAGTATTCCCAACAATGCTAATGCCTTTAAATTACTGGGCATGATTATCTTACCTCTAGAAACCTCCCCTGGGGTAAATCCTTGATAAATGAACGACTGATAGTTGTGCTTTAATGACTGGGTATGAACCTATAAACTTCATTAAACAACGAAGAGACGTGGAACTTCTTATGTATTTTGTGTCCAGTTGCTTGCTGTGGGTGAGTAATCTAATAATATAGTGATAAACTTTAGTACTAACTAACCCGCTACTAATTGAGCGCCTGAGCATAGCTGTCACTTCTAATAAGCTAAGTATAGCATGGTTACTCTGAAACAAAAGTTGACATAGGTTCCTTCGTCTACCGTACTTACCATATCGCGTTCCCATGATGCACCATTTTATAAACTTCAGGTAAACCACTGCTGATTAAAATGGTTCACTAGTTTATACCGACTAAATGTCTGGATCTTGAAATGGTAATAAACTGGATAAATCTATAGTAAAAACCCTAAGGCTTATTAGGATTGTTCGATTAATAACATATTTTGGCTGGTTAAAGTGAACCAATAACCATTCAAGAAACAGAATACGTTTATTTTGTCTTTAACAAATAATTTTTCAAAGTATCTTTAAATAGCAAACACGTTTTCTAACTCAAGGATTTATTGAGGTGAAAAATATACATAATTGATGACAAAATACATATTATACATGACACAAGTAGTTTCGTAACAGGTGAACAAACACCATAATAGAAGTCAAGTAATGGGGAGGAGAAACGAATCATCAGGTATTAAAAACCAATACCGAAGTCATCAGGCTTCACTACCAAATAAACCAGAAAAAAGATGGTTGCAAACATAAGTGTGTTTGCTGACAGCGTAAGTCCACAAGCGCCCCAAAATATCTAAAATAGACAGATGATTTCTTTTTGCCAGACTTACAAGAGGATTGTTTTTAGGTGCACGAGCAAACAAAATGGGTAGTGCATACGCCGATGTAACTATGACTGTGGTTAAAAACACACTCAAATCCTCGCTTGAAGAGCTATTCTGACAATTTTTAGCAAGCAACAATGGAACTGGTGCTATGATGTAAAATATCAACATGAATAAAGGCCACCAAACACTAAAGTCGAGTAAACCATGAGAATCAATTACTTGTATTGAGGCAATGCACAGGCTAGCAGCAAGAATGTAAATGAAATTGACGCAGCTAGTGAGACAAATATTACAGCTTTAAAATTAAGTGTGATTATGATAGTGAAGTAGTAACATACTTTTAACTCCTGTCATTGGATTTCAAGTAATAGTATCACCCATCAACGACCTAGAACATTACAAAACCCGCTACAAAATGAACAATTTAATTTTGTTATGAAAATCCTTCAAATTCAACACCATGTCACCTACATTTATTGTCTGCTAAAATTTATAGATTGGTCCCTGTTTAGTTGTGTTTGTATCTGGTTGCTATCAAAGAATGTGACCACTTAGTAATCAGATGCATGAATACTTATGTTCGTGAAAGTTGTAGCCTTCAGTTATTAGGTCATTAGTATAGGTGACATAGAGAAGCAGAATATTTTTATCTGAAAGATTGTCTTTTTAGAATGATAAAAGGTGTACCTTATATAACATTTTACTTAACATCCTATATTCATGTGATTATCTAGATGCTCATTATTGAAAACTGTAGGATTAATTAAACAACACATCTGTATCACACGTAATATCCCTTTTTAGCATGATCACCATAAGAAAATGACCGGCAGATGCCTTATCATTTAAAAATAACAGGTCAAGATCGATGGTGATGTATGAGTAATTAGTTTGCACCATAGAATAGGTTGTAGCGGTAAATAATCTTCAAAATAAATAGTTCCATAGGCTCTCGACGTTGATGCTGACCATGTTTGTTTTAACGGACACAATTAGATGAAGGCACGCGGTCACGTATCACCACCAGATTACGACTCGGACCACCGTGGGTAGCGTCTCCCTCTAGTTTGCCAGCCTAGACGTCGCTATCCGATTGAAAGTATGTTTGCGATCAAATATAATTTCTCTTCCATCCCTCAGTGCCTTCTGATTCCCTCTCATTCTTAATAGTGGGTCCAATGGATAGAAGTGACTCTGGTTGTACGACAAGCGTAACTTGGTCATATACCCGGTTACACTTCAAGGTAAACGCAGATATGTACATATTTCCAAGCATGTGCACTTAAAGCTATTATTTTAAATGCAATTCATCAACCGGTAAGCTTTACCGTCGCCAAAACGCCTGGCCTTTATGGTCCGGAGTGTCTAGTATGATGGAGTCACTTAATCAGTTGCACCATTTCATACAGTATTCAATGGGGATTGGGTTTACAGACGATCAGTTAAGGAAAGCTAGTAAGACTTGTTTTCCATATGATCAATCCTAATGTAATGGACTGTTCAAGCCATAATGAACACATTTGAATTTATCTTAATGAAATTTCTATTTTTCCATATGATTCCAAATGCTTTACCGTGGGGGCGAAAGATAGTGTGTCGTAATGTGAACACCACACCATTGGAAATATGTTTAAGAACAGGGGCGTGAATAATCCTCTGTGAAAAGTAATAGTGTTACTGATGCTTAGACTATGTCAAATTTAGTAGCACAAATAGAAATGCTGCCATCTTGATAATTAAATGGTTGCTTTCAGCAACATTTTTGACTAATGATTGTCACGGATTTAATGTGTTAATGAAAGATACCTATTGTCGATCAAATCAATCGATCCATGCCTGTTACCCCATGTGGAGCATAGGCCATCGACCATCATTCTCCAATCAACTGTCCTGAGCTTTCCACTACAGCTATTCCCAAGTGCTCTTCCTTCTCTTCATGTCTGTCTCCGATTCCCGACGCAATGTATTCATGCGTTTTCCTCTTTTCATTCGGCTTTCAGGATTCAATGCTAATGCATGACACAATTTGATGATTTCCTCAATGTGTGTCCTATCCACCTCCAGCGTCTCTTCCTAATTTCTCCCGCGGCTGGAAGTTGGTTTGTTCTGTCATAGAAGGTTGTTGTTGATGCTATCTGGTCAACGGATTCGAAGTATCTTACGCAGACAGCTGTCTATAAATACTTGTATCTTTTGAATGACGCTTTTCGTAGTTCTCAATACACATTTCAGTTCCATACAGTAGAACTGTCTTTACATTTGCATTGAAAATTCTGACTTTGATGTTGGCTGACAGTTGGTTTGAGTTCTAGACGTCTTTCTCAAATTGTAGAAATGCCACTCTTGCCTTGACGATCTGCGCCTTCACATCTGCGTCAGACGTTCCTTGTTAATCTCTGATGCTGCACAAGTATGTAAAGGATTCTACATCTTTCAGAATTTCCCCGTCAAGTGAAATTAGGTTAGTGTTCGTTGTTTTGTGTCGAAGCATCTTGTTTTTCCGCTCGAGTATGTTGAGGCCTATTGCTCACAAGGCTGCTACCACACTGTCTGTCTTTATCTGCATTTGTTGCTGTGTGTGAGATAGAAAAGCCAGTTGAATTATTTACAACGTCCAAGTCATATAGTTGCATCGATGTCGACCACTGTATTCCGAGAGGGCCTTGAGATGTCCCAGTCTCCACGATCCAGTCAATCACCAGCAGGAAGAGGATGGGCGAAAGTAAGCAGCCTTGTTTAACACCACTCTTAACTCCGGATGAATTCGTGAGTTGGCCTCCATGCACGATTTTACAATGTAGTCCGTCGTAAGGATTTTGTGTGATGCTTACTAACTTTCGGTTACGCCATAATGTCGTAGAAGGCTCCTTGAGGCTCTCCTATTCACGCTGCCGAATGTTTTGTTGCAGTCGAGAAAGTTGATGTAAAGTGGTGGATTCCATTCAATCGATTGTTCAACAATGAATTGTAGAGTAGCGATTTGGTCGATACACGATCGGTCTTTACAAAATCTGGCCAGTTGGTCTCGAAAATGGGCGTCGACTGAGTCTTTCATTTGGTTCAATAATACTCTGTTGAATACTTTTCCTGGTATTTAAAGAAAAGTGATGACTCTGTAGTTTTCGCAGTTGCTGAGAACTTTTTCCTTTGGTATCTTGATGATGTATACTTCTTTCCAGTCTGTCGGCACTTGTTCTTTCTCGCAAATTTTTTCTGAAGAGAATGTAGAGTATCTTCGCAGTTGCTTGTTTATCTGCCTTAAGTGCCTCACTCCGCTGGTATGTTGTCTAGCCCTGCTGACTTGCCACTCTTGATATGTCGGATGGTTATTTCGATTTCTTCGTCTGCTGGTGGATCAGTGTTTATGGAAAGATCCGTGGCTGCGGCTTCGATGACTGATGGCTTTAGTACGTCTGGTCTATTTAGGAGTTCATCGAAGTGTTCCACCCACCTGTTTCGTTGTTCATTCACTTCAGCGATTAGTTTGCAGTCTTGCTCTTAATTGGCCGTTCTGGTTTAATTAGTTTTTCAGCTAACTCCTTCGTTGCATGTTATAGGTATTTCGGGTTTCTTTTTCTTGTAGCTTTATCCGCTGTCATTGCTAGGTCCTCCATATATTTCCGTTTATCCAACCTGATGCTACTATTCGCATGCTTGTTGACTTCTGCGTATTCGGCCTGTGCGTTGATTTTCTGTTTTCTTGCCCGGCTGTTATTAATTGCTAACATTTTGCCCCTTCCTCCTTGGATCTTGTCCAGAATACGGTCAGGAATTCATTCTTCACAGTGTTGTTCTTTGCAATCCAAAACCTCCTGACATGTTGCGCTTATGACTTCTTTAATCTATTTTTTGTTCTTCTTCATGGTAGTTCCCTCTTTTTCTCGCAGATCTTGCAACGCTTGGAACTTGTTGCTAAGAGCTATCTTGAATTCAGTGAGTTTAATAGTACTTAGAAGAAAAGTCATATTGTACATTCGCAATACTGTTGATTCAGTTATCCAGTAATTTTTCAGCTTCACTTTCACATTAACAACTTCATGGTTATGATTCTAAGATTCATCAGTTCTCCTCTTCGCTCCTACGCCTCTCATGGTTTTCTGAACTTTTTATTGATGCAGATGTAGTCGATTTGATTCTCGGTATTGTGTTTTGGTGAAACCCATGTAGTTTTGTGTATGTGTTTGTGAGAGAATATGGTGCCACCTATATTCATTTTGTTGAAGGCACATAAGTTGGCGAACCTCTCACCGCTTTCGTTCTTTACTCCCAGTCCATGTCGTCACATGATGTCTTCATATCAAGTGTCGTCTATTTCAACCTTACCATTGAAGTCTTGCATCAGAATGGTCAAGTGCTTGGATGAGCATTTCACGATGATTGACTGCAGCCTCACATAGAACTGGTCTTTGTCGTCTTTGTGTCTGTCGTTGGTGGGTGCATAGCGCTGGATGACATTCATTGTAATCCCTTTCTTCTTGAATGATGCTTTAATCATTCTAGGTCCATCAGGTTCTCACCCTGTAAGGGCCTTCCATGCTTCTTGAAACAACATGAATGCCACTCCTTGTGTGTGAGGCGTTCTCTTCTTCGTGATCGGAGTATAAAAGCACTTCTCCCAAGGATAATCTTTGCTGTCCAGCTTCCAGTCAATGGGTTTCACTTATTCAAAGTATCTTCAGGTTGTATCTTTTCAATTCTTCGAAAATTTACATGATTCTCCATGAATCCCACATCGTGCGGACATTGCATATACCTGTATTAATAATTGCTTTGGTTGTCAGAAGCTACTTTGGATTTGTGGCTGCCGAAAAAACTCGGCTTTCACCATGAGGCGTAATAACAAACCTTTCAACTCCCAGGGCGGAGTTAAAGTGATTATAAAGGTTTTTACTGGTTGGAGTTTTTTTGCAAGTTGTTGTGTAATGGGATGGGCTTGCTAACCCCATGCCTAACTCTCTTCCTTTATCCGGGCTTGGGATCGGAAGTAACATTAGAGGGGCTCCAAGCGTAAGGGTATGATGATCACTGGTTGGCGAAGAGTATATAGTTCACAGAAAGTCGGTGCGAAAAACTCAGAACTCATGATTCGACCTATTTTAATTACAACTGACTTTTAGACATTAATATTTGCGGTCTCACGCTTTGAAATTTTCACGGTTCACGTTTCCACTTTCTTATTGGTATGGTGCTTAATATAACTGGCCTCATCATAGACATAGTTCTATGCCCTGGAAAAATATACTGGAGCGATAGTCCTAGGCAGCTAACTATCTATTTGGTACCTAAGTATCTCATTGGCAATGAGTCATCTGCCACTGCAGCTGAATTCACTTATAGATTCTTCTTAACTTGCTTTGAAAAGTTATGTCAACATGCTCTTTGACATAAAAACAAGGGAATACCTCATGTTGACTTATACTCTATTATGTAACCCAGATTATCTCAACAAAAATTTTCTATCAGAAAAGCATCACGAAACACCATGAGGAAACTCCCGCCATTTGAATGGTATGTAACAGTTTATGTATGGACTAAATCTTTCCTGCATTCTAGAGAGCACAAGGCCACGTACGTACGAAAATCTGAAAAAAGTGAGGTGCACTCTGCATATGATCGAGTTACGATTGTCGCATAACCAGAGCAATTTCTGACGACTGACCTCACGTGCAAGAACAAGAATATACGAGATGTCAGTGAGGGATAGAGGAAAAGTTACTTTTGATTGTGATTAGAATGTCAATTAAATAGTAGCCTCCAGCCTGGTTAACTAGAGATAGAATTGCATTCCACGTCTTGTCGTGTCGTGATTTGGTGGTGATGCTTGATCAAGCGCCTTCAACTTGATAAGTCCGCTAAAATAAACCTGGTCAGTAACAATGTAGATAGCCTTAGCAACTATTTATTTGGAGAATTAATTACCGCTACAAAACCAAAGTGAGGGAAAAGCGGGGAGCCGTTGATCCGATAAGCACATGAAACAAACTAACAGTTGATATCGAAATCAATCAACGAAAAATAAGAGAAATACAAATGTTAAGAAATGACAATTTGATAATCAAGTTTTGAAATCAAAAGGGGTTTTAAGTTCGTTACAAGCTTACCCAAAGGCAACTTCACGAGATAGCACCCACGTTTGATCTGTGTTACATTACACACTCCGCCTCATAAAACGACATGCTAAACACCAACCTTAACTCTTACTTTAGCATTTTAGTTATATCTGTCCATCTATCCGTTATATCTTGTTTATTTATACACTAACTCATTTATTTACTTTGTCTTGCTCGCTTAGTTGATATTCTAATATATCTATGCAGAAATATATTCACTATACTCCTATTCATTCTGCATTCATAATTCATCATTTTTAACTAATTATTCGAGTGTTTTATGACGTTAAAGCTCCTGATCTTGATAACCTTACCTTTCGAAAAAAACTTCATTCATTTGCTCTCATGATATTAGAACAACTAAAGCAAATATCTTTACCACCAAATATTGCATAGTTGAAATCACTTACTTTGGACTTTACCAACGACCAGAATACACACCATCAGAATTTTGACGTGTAAAGAAGAAAATCAGTCGGCTTACACTAACTTGTAGTGGAAATGCTCCATTAGATATAAGGACTGAAGAAATATTTTGTTTAAACGAACTACACAAAGCTACAGTGTAGTGTTACAAAGCGATTGTATTTGAATATGACATCTGATTCGAATAAGGAAAACGAACTGTATAAATATATTGTAAGTTTCCTTCCTATCCTGCTAAAACTTTCAATTATAGAAAGAACATACACCAGGCATTATCGAAAAGGTAGTTCAACTTTCTTTTGTAATTATTATTCACACAGGATGTCAGTTATGGCAAACAGTTTTCCGTTTCAAAAGATGAGATTGAACTGGAACCCTTGCTTAAACCAAACCCACACCGTTTCGTTCTTTTCCCCATAGAATATCATGATATCTGGCATTTCTACAAAAAGGCGGTGGCTTCTTTCTGGACTGTAGAAGAGGTGGATTTGTCCAAAGACTTCACACATTGGGAGTCACTTAAGGTTGGGGAACGTCATTTTATATCATATGTGTTGGCATTCTTTGCGGCGAGTGATGGAATAGTTCTAGAAAACTTACTGGAACGCTTTAGTCAAGAGGTACAGATCCCGGAGGTTCGCTGTTTTTATGGGATGCAGATAGCTATCGAGAATATTCATTCTGAAATGTACTCTCTACTAATCGATACGTATATCAAAGACTCTAAAGAAAGAGACTTTCTTTTCAATGCTATAAGCAATCTAACTTGTGTAGCGAAAAAAGCTCAATGGGCATTGGATTGGATTGGTGATTCTAAGTCTACGTTTGCAGAACGCTTGGTTGCCTTTGCAGCAGTAGAAGGAGTTTTTTTCTCCGGCAGCTTCGCGGCTATATTTTGGCTGAAGAAGCGAGGACTTATGCCTGGATTGTCCTTTAGTAATGAGTTAATCAGTAGAGACGAAGGATTACATTGTGACTTCGCTTGTCTTCTGTTTAAGCACATTATTAAAAAGCCTTCTAGGGTTCGCGTTGAGTCGATTATGAAGGAGGCGGTGCTAATCGAACAAGAGTTTCTGTCTGAAGCCTTGCCAGTCAGTTTAATTGGAATGAATTGCAAGCTAATGTGCCAGTATATTGAATTCATTGCTGATCGGCTGCTGGTTGAACTCGGTTACGAAAAAGTTTGTGGTTTTCGTTTTAATTGTTTCTGTTTAGATTTATCACTCTGATAATCCTTTTGATTTTATGGAAAATATATCCATAGAAGGCAAGACGAACTTTTTTGAAAAGCGGGTTGGTGAATATCAACGTGCTGGTGTTATGTCTCGAGCAAGAGGCGAACCAACTCATAACTTTTCTATCGATGAAGATTTTTGATGTAATTTATTTTTTTTATAAAGATGAAGATGCATTTATATTTCACATAAATCTGACTTCGATATTATTTTTTTAGCATTGTTTCGTATTCGTAATATTCCTAAGTTAGAGCGAACATTCAATTAAAGGCATTAGTTACAGTTGACATATATGGTTCCTATGTATAGGGCTTCTTGCTTTGTAGTGACTAATTATTTTCCCCATTGTTTAGTCTCGTTTGGGGTCGTCATTCTTTATGACTGAGTCTACATGCAGGATAACAGTCTGTCAATGAGGCCTAAACCCAAACCAACAACGAGTATAAGATTAATCTCATTGTGGTTATGGCAATCAGACTGCCATATAGGTGCGAATGGCAGCATCAAGCAATCAGTGTCAGGCAGTTTATGATGTTACTTGAAAGTCAGTAAAATAAAGGTGTATATTTTCTACGCGGAACTGTTTAGACAAGTCTGTACTTCATTTCAAACTGCCGCACTTACAAATAGTATGTCAAACTTCCAGATACCAGTATAGTATTTTAAGTTTGAGTATCTGAAAATCTTCATTATTGTGCGTGGTTAGCTATGGAAATAAATTTGTTCACATGCTATGCGTATCACCAATTATTTTAAGCTAACAAACGGATGATGCTAAATAACAACGTTTCCAGTTAAGTGTTGGTTTTGTGGGGTTATATATGTCCTGAATAATAAGTTTACTTCACACTGTTATCACTAGTCAAAGTTATTACTTCGTGAGATATCAAAGGGTAAGTCTGGGGGAATAGCTGTTTTTTGTAAAGCGGTAATTTAATGAGTTGACAGACTTTATCGAGGGACGTTGCACTAACATTATGTCATCCCTTTCCTGACTTTGCTGTTTTTCTGTTGCTTTGGTTTAGTTACTCTCTGGTTCGCGTTAAATATATTCTGCAGTCCTTCATACGTCAACTCAACTCTTACATTGTTGGGGATAGGCATATCATTAGGATAAAATAAGTATGGACAATTTGGCTTTAATCAAGTAGTTCTGTCCCGTAATTCTCGGTAAAATAATTGCATATATCAACTAAATAATTATCAGATACTTAAAATACTGATAGATGCGATAAGTCGAAATTCCATTTGGCAGTCATACTAACTTTGAAAATTATAGTTCTTCATGGTCATTCCTATGGCTAGATATCTCTTTAAAGCATTCTGCTTAGCACCGTAGGATGCTAATACGATTTGGAGCAAAACAACAGTCTGCTTCGCTTCCAACCTGGTTCAAATTAACCAAAGTTAAATGCTAAGATAAGCATTTGTGCTTATCTACATAACACTTTAACAGGTGGGAATAACTTCATTCATGAAATTCAACCGATGTTTTAACGAGGTCGGACTTACAGTAGATAATACAAGTTTGTAGTGGGTGGGGGGGTTTGTCGACTTTGATAAGTTTATACAAATGGCATAACTATCCTTTCGCCTTGAGACCGTTGTCAGTCGCACTATCATTGAGTATATTCACCGGAAGTTTTCTGACGCTTGTTAGTTTTGGTCTATGTTTTTATAGTGTTATCTCCCTTGGTTCTGTCTATTTGCAGTTGTTTAGAATTTGGATCACTTTATTATATCACCTGAACTGCTGTCTGGTCTTATAATGACAGCATTTCTCTTACGAATTCCGAAGTGCTACCTGTTTATCATCACTCTTCACCTTTCAGTACAGGGATGTTTAATTTAGATGCTTGTTAAAAATAACCAGTTTAGACTTAAACCGACTATTTTAGTCCCCATCTATGATTTTCAAATATGTTATTTAATGGTATAAGTTTTAAAATCTTGTTTACCAATCATGTTGGGTTCGTTATTCTGAATATTCCAATACTCTGGAAATCCCCAGTTTCTACCTTCAAACACATTTCAATTTTTCAAAGAAATGGACTACATAGATATGTTGGATAAATATTTATCATTTGATGTTTGCCTATTGTTAACAAACATACCGATCGAGTAAGCCGTGAATACAGTTCCCCGAAGTCTGATCTAGTCCATTTACCTCAAAATGAGTTGAGAAAATTGCTGATTTTATGAAGAGGGTGCAATAACAATTCGATAAAGTCAAATTGATGGAGTGACTATAGAGTCACCTCTTCAACCCATTTTGATTGATGTTCTTATCAGTTACTTTGAACAAGCAAAGTGAAAATCTAACATAGTAGGTATGCTGAATGTATTGATTGCAATAATATTAATCAAAGGCTTCAACGGCTTTGTCAGTTTTACGATGCACTTGGAGACACCAAAATTACGACCGGATATGAATAGTAACCATTCCAACTACTTAAACATCAGCACAAAAAGGAAAGGTGATCTGACAGTCGAATAACTATATACAGATAGGAAACATGGGCGGAACTGAATATGGCTTTTGTCCTATTAGTTACAAGCGGTTCAGTGGAAGTTATACTTAATAAAGTTTTATTCAACCGGTAAAATTGCGGAAGAGTTGGCAGATACCTAGGGAAATGTATTATGAAGCACAGAAATAAGCTTACAGAAGGTTCTGAACGCCCAACTGTTCAGAGAAAACCTGTGATGAGAGTTCGATTAGGATCAACAAAAGAATCAAAGCGGTGCCAGAAAAAAGCTTCTATGCAGCACAACTGTTTTTTGTACATAATACCTAACGTTTTCTAAGTCAAAGTGGTTAGTTAAATTTCTGAAGTTACCCCTAAATCGCATTTGTGAATTTGCATATAGTTGTGGCAACAAGTACATTTGAAGGACAAAGAAAGCCATTTATGAGGTTTTATGGTCATATTCCTCAAAATATGTGCTTAAACGGAAGTTTAGTGTCATAAATGTTTAAAACAATTGATAATCAGGGTACCACTTTTACTTCGATTTTGCCCGTGCCATTTTCACCAAGCGTTTTCGATATTAACTTTTTTGCCTAGGAAATGAGCATAGCAATCTCCTCATCCGTATGGTTAAATAATTGCAGTGATCCAATAAACAACTTTGTGATTTTGTCACAATGACATCCACTTATATTTTAATTGTGTGGTTGAGTACGTAATCACGTCCTGAAGTTTTCCTGTTTGTTGCGTATTTATTTCAAATGGCTTATTTCTAACCACTGCGTCATTTGTCTGGAGTTATCTTGTTTTTTTCTCTGCATTCTCAACCCAACACCAGTGACTATGGCATGTGAAAATTGTTTATAATAATATTACTAGTTGTAATCTAAAACGTATGCAGCTGAGAAACAGCAAAATACACAATAAGTTCACCTTATCATGCAAATATTGCTGTTTTAACTTTCTTAAGACTAGTACAGCGATCCAGCTGCATAAAACACGCATCAGGGATCAACATTACAAGCAGTTGAGTGCGTTTACGATTGTACAGCTTTGGAGACCAAGTAACAAAAAAAGAACCACCCATCTAACTTCTCATGTTTTATATAACGCCGTCCTTACCATTTATTAAAAAGAAACAAAATAACAGTGGATTAAAGAACGATGCTAGGTACCATGTGATTTGCAGCCCAGGAAATTGGTTTCGGGCAGTGCCTCTTCAGGACTAGGTGGTTTAATTGTAGAGCCTTTACCGTCATTCTAGACTTCACCGGCACAAACTTCCGGTAGTGTAACTGTGCCTCTACAAATGACTATCAACTTATTCTTGTCCTGTCGATTTTTGTGCATATCCCAATTCTCTTCGCTCAACTTGATTCGCAGGCTTTCAGCTGATAGGTTTCTAAGCAGTTGACAAATTGGGTTTATTTCAATATAATTTTTATTACTGATTTCAGTGCCAAGCTAATATGTATTTACTGGTTTTCATGTATTTCCTATTTAAATTTGAATGATATCTAGAATAACGATGAGAACTACAACCAAACCAGCCAGTCTAGAGGACTTAATGTCACTAAAATCACTTCAACGAGCTAAAAAGCTTCTGTTTTAAGGAAAAACCGATTGGTTAAGTAGCTTCAAGTGGGTATCATAATTAGATGGAAGACTGATAATCCCTACGGCAAAATGATCCAAAGTAGGGACATTATGAACGTTTAATTGTTAATAATATAGGTGGTCAAACGAATATAATTAATTAACAGTCGAAACTATTTCCCCAATTCATTTATTTAAAATCCCATTTATTTGTTTTCTTCGTGCTGACGTCAGAAACGGTTCAATTACGAGGTGATGCAACAACTACATGGAGCATAATATTCCTTGATATAACATTTCGCATATCAGTGTGGCATGTAGTTTCGTTCTAATTTAGTGTGATATTAGGTTGTAACAACTTAATGGTATTTGTTGACCAATAGTCAGTGCGAATAAATATGTATGTAAACAAGTGTATTTTATTATAAGAAGTCTTTGGTTTTGGATAGTGAAATAAACCAGTTTGGCAACGATATTTTGTCTTGGTTTTTGTGTCGAGCCATATTAAGTTTGTGTTCGCAGTTACTACAGACGTAATAAGTCAGCTCGATACATCCTTATATCAGGTCGTACGTTTTTCTTGATTGACCTTCTATGTTGAGTAGCCAGACAGTATCACCATGTGACTATCCTTCCTATCAATCGATAACAAAAAGTTTCAGCAGAGCGTGTCCACTATTACCTAATCATTTCTGACATGCATTGACAATTGTGTTGGACGCAGCCAACATTTAAATGGTTTTATTCTTCATTAAATTAAGGTTGGCTACCATCTTATTAATACTATATATTATTTCATAGTTTAATAAATACATAAATAAAGCTTAGTAGTCATTCTTGTTGTACTGACGTCTTCAGTGGATCCCTACCCATGACAGAGGCATATAATCAGAGTTCATCTCTTCATAAATTAGTAGAAAATGTCCTAATAATAGCTTTTTATGGAATAATGTCAATACTAGATAACCTTACAGTACTGGGCACTTGAACATAACTAGTCAAGAAACATAACTTCAGTGGTATTGACTTTTCACTATTTAAAATCCTATAAGTGGGATGGAGAAAATGTGAAACATGCTATATATAAGGTAGGTTCTTTATAACCACTACATTCATTCATGAGAAAACAGCGTTACCAGAGATGCCAGTTATCTATGAAAAAAATTTACAATTACCAGCACAATCAACTAGAGCTAACTAGTTGAAATACAACCAATAAATAATTCAATCACTATTCTTTAAAGCAACATTTAAAAATTCACGTGATATATATTCTCGTTCCTTTTTTACAATAGTATTTCATTGATAAGCAAATAATAACTCAAAATATAACTTCTCTAGATGTTTCTAAAAAGTATCTGATAGTTAAACCACAGTACATATATTTTGTAAAGCGAAATAGAATAAATTTAATTGATAAATACAATTAATTTTAAAGAGAAAAGGAAACGAAATTCTGTCAAAGTACGCTTCAAGAAAAGGCAAGCCATTGTACAAAGATGAAGCAATATTGCGTGAGTTGCTAACGACCAAATATAATCACACTTATTTATTGATGATTAGGTAGGGCAACAAAGCATTGAAGAATAGAAAGAAGTTAACAGGTTTTATTGTCGGAGTGCAGCAAGACTAAAATAATAACAAACAAATACGTTTTTTATATCGTGAGCTAAATTATTGTTTAAATTCACAATACATAAAATAGAAATTACCTTGGAGAATACATCTGTTATAGAACAAAGGTTAATTCAATCTGTTAGTAAAAGAAACACTTGTATTTGATAAAGTCTTTAGACATAACAAATAATACCTGAAGGTTAGCCATTAATTTAAGATGGAATGAAACAATGCAGTAGCTCATATCTAAACATTAACTAATAGGCAGCTGACTGAACAGTAGAAATCAAATATTAGGTGAAACAAAACTATGATGATCGGTTTAAGAATGAAAAGTTAGAAATGATATTCAATGTTTTACGTTGATTAGAGAAGGAGATCATCATATAACAAATTTACCTCTGCTACTATAAAAAAACATACAAATCTGAGTAAAATTAAACTAAAATCAGCAAATGATTACAAGGACACTCAACTTTCCAATCTATACAACCACATATTAACTACCTACGTAAATTATTTTATTTTTAATAATATAAAAAGTGGTTAGGTTTCATCAACTATATATATATATATATATATATATATATATATATATATATATATATATATATATATATCAGTTAAAAGTACTGGTTTATTTATAATAACCGAAATACACAAAATAAATGTTAAAATCTCCAAGTGTTAATTAGCGACCTATTTTTGAAATCAGATGTTAACAAGTCTCGAGGTCTGCTACCTACAATACAGTCTCTTTCACAATCACTAAGCAAAATCTATAATGATAATGAACGAATTAGTTTCGTTAATGAAATATTAATGAATACTTGTGGGATGCTATGATAAGTCGAATAGCGAAAAATGTTACCATGAGACTAACTTGTAATATCGGCTAGATTGATCATAGGAAGTGAAATAACTGAGTCACTGATCACTTCTTTTGTCTTAGAAGTCTCATCTCCTTTATCTATTTATTCAAGCATACAATATTTGGTACGAATCGATGACAAAAATATATGGGCCACACAAGTGCAACAGTAATATTGTCAAGAAAACATAAACAAGTTAATCAGGAAAAAAACGGTAAAATTCAGAAAGACAGGAGGATTACACGAAGGGAGTCACAGCCCCGATAGGAATACAAATAAAATTCATACTAAGAAGTCATTACATTTTGATTAAGGTTCTAACAGGAATTTGTGATAGAATCATCAGTGATTTTCATCATACATGCCGCGAATTCAGGTACTACGCATCATGACAAGCCTTAATATTAAAACCTAACTGTGCTAATTTCTGGTTTGGATTATCTGATTTCATTTGTCTCACGTTTTCCATTCTTATTCTGAGCGATTGCTTTTACGACTACATGTAAGTGCGCGTGATGTTTGTACTGTGTGATTGACTCACTCATCATCTACTCTGCAGGCTCCCTCCAGCACGCAATATACTGTCTACCGAGACGCGTAAATGTCAAACCCTTAATTCGCCACAAACTCCTAGAGCCTACTTAATTCATTAAGTTCGTAACTGGGGGACCACCTCGTAGATTACCTGTTTTGCACCATGGCCAATCAAATTCAAGGGATCGGGGATAGCCTTCTAATTGGCGTCCCCACAAAATGTAATCTCTGAACGAAGCAGTCGGGACTGCTGCAGCCTATACACCAGAAAAATCTCGTCTCCTTGAGAGACAGTCACAAACCGCCACTGAGACGAAAGGCTAAACAGTCAGTTAATTTATACTGGTCACCCGAAAAGATACTGGGTTGTCTATTTCGATTAGTTCTTAGAAGTCTAGGTTGGCTACCTGTTTATTGTTGGTTAGATCACTTTCTATTTGACTCTGACCACCAAACCATTTTAGTTTTGCTCTCGTCATTGCTTATTGCTGTTGATTAGTATCGTTATTACATGTAAGCATAACTGCTATGCTTATTGAGTCTCTAGTTTGATCCTCCCCCGTTTTCTTCTCAAGGTGCTTTGACGCTGTTCTGTACACCTCTGCAGTACGCAACGTTCTATTATGCCAGGTGCATAACTGCCAAAGGCTGAACGTTACGCTCTAACTCGGCTTCACACTATAACTTCATTATGTTTCTTTCTTTGAATACTTTTTTAACTGTTAGGATGTTTTTCACTGTAGTCTCGACTCATCAGGATACTACAGTACCTGTGATTGTAAAATAATAAGCAACATGATTTGAAGAAGAGAGTATTTGCAAAATAAGGAATATGAAATTATTTCGGAAGTTAGCATCAAAGAAGAGATAAAAGTATAACAATATACGCCATTGCAACTGATGTTGAACTAGTGTCCTTAATCAACGACCGCCGTTATCGCGCAGATCTGAAACAAGTAGTCTGCACTTGACAACGTAGTATAGACCATAACGAAATGATACAATATATCGGTTTGACCATCCTTGGTGCTTGCACCATACGATCAGTCACTAACATTGTAGAATCTGGCATATATACCTACTGGTTAAAGTTCTCATAGCACGGCATGATGAAAGGAGTATGATGCGACAAAAGAAGAATAAAGTAAAGGTGTATATGATAGAATAGTAGAACTTAAGTTCTAAATGAAGATAAATAGTAAATACACTTGTACCACTGTGTCCGGTTTTGAACCATGTCAACCGATGTTACCAGTCATTGATTGTGATTATCAAGCGGACCCCAACCAGGTAGTTTGCATCTACTAACATGGCTAAGACCAACAGTCAAAGACTTCTTGGACTGATACTATGGTTTGGTTTGGTCACCCCTACTTTTCCATCCTACTCCTAATAAGATCGCGTTTGACGAAATTAAATAGCAAGTGAGACAAAAAGCAACTCTGATGATCCCTACTTGAGACTGGTGATTCTCGTGACAGCCAGCCATAAACCCGAACCCGACCAGCCGTATTCGAGTAGAGAGAGTTTATAAGGTTTATAAATTCTTGAGGCACCCCTTGTAATGACAAAGATTGCTACAGAACTCGATTTACGAAGTCGAACTCTACCATTTAGTCAAGGACAACTACTATTGTCGTACGTTGGTAAGTATGCTTATGTCCTAGAATCTGACAGAGAGAATATTTAGCCAATTCATTGTCGCCCGGGTCCGAAACTAGCCTGGCCGTTGCTGCTACCTTGACGTGGTGGTCGGGCTTGCCTATCGTGATGAACCAATCGAGCTATACTGGCTGGAACAATAGTTCCTCAAGGTCCTACCATGCCAGGCAGGTCGGTTGAAGAGCGGTAAGACTAAAAGCAGCAGATTCAAGGTCTGAGGGCGAAGTCGTACTGCAGACTGTACAGAGGTGTGACGGCAGTAAGGTGTTTCCCTCAGACAACCAGCATAACAGCGATGCTGCCTTCCCACAAGGAGGGGTGGGGTTAGAAAAGGTTGACCCTAAAAATGCACACCTCGCCTTATCCTACGGATTTCCGTCTCCGGCGATAAGGTCTTCAACAAGTACGGAGCTAACACTAAAACTACTCACCAAAAGGTCGTGTGTGACCGGCCTCAAGCAGTTGTCCCTTGGGCACTGCGGTCACGCTCTAATCCAATTTCCTTTTCAGGTACCTCCAGAAGAACCCTTCCACGGTGTGGGCAACCGGGAAGTGATAACTGCCCTCATACCTCTGACAGCACTCAAGACCACCGTATTCAAAATCATTTACTCTCTTCAATCCCTATCATTGCTCCTACCTTGACTATCAACTCTGAACTTCCTCTTCTAACTTTCTCTTCAAGTGTCACCACGTCCGACGATTCTAGCACTCGAAGTAATGTCCCAGGTCTACTGAAACCCCGCTCCAAACTACACATTGGAGCTTTCAACGTACGCACCCTATGTCAAATCGGTCAGCAAACCTCCTTAGCTAAAACCCTGAAATCTCGTATGATTGATGTGTGCTGTGTCTCCGAAACACGCATACAAGATCCTAGCGTGGTCATTCACTTGACCTCACCTTGCCAAAACGGCGAGGCGACAAGATACACTCTCCGTTTATCTGGCGATTCGATAGCCAGCTCTCGTGGACTGGCGGGTGTGGGCATAGCGCTAAGCATGAGAGCAGAACAAGCACTATTAGAATGGATCCCTGTTAATAGTCGCCTATGTGCTGTTCGACTAAACGGCTCTGTAAGGACTCGGAGGAATAGGGACACTCGTCGTTGTCTTTTCATCGTTTCCGCCTACGCTCCCACTGACTGCAGCCCAGACGAACTGAAGGATGAATTTTACAGAAACCTTTGTGAACTTCTTCAAAAAGCCAAGCACTCAGACATAGTAGTCGTCGCAGGTGACTTTAATGCCCAAGTAGATAGTTTAGACCAAACCGAAAGACATTTAGGCGGGTATTTTAGTGTTCCAGCTCAGAGAACAGATAATGGTGACCGTCTGCTGCAGCTTTGCTCAGACAATCGTTTATTCTTAGCGAATACTAATTTTAGGCATAAGGAGAGACATCGCCTAACGTGGCGACCCCCTTCACCAAGACAACGATGGACTCAAATAGACCATATTGCCATCAGTCATCGTTGGAGAGGCTCGATAGAAGATTGCCGCTCGTTCTGGAGTACATGTTTAGACTCCGATCATGCTCTAGTACGAGCACGCATTTGCTTGCACCTCACTGGACGTAGAAAGGCCACATTAGGAAAACCCATTAGAATTTATTTGAGTGACGAGAAGGTCAAAAGTAAATTTCAAGAACAGTTAGAGTCACAATTAGGTAACTCTGGAAACCAGGCTGATCCTGATGTTGCCTGGAATGATATAAAAACAGCTGTAGAAACAGCAGCGTCATCTACTAGTAATTTGAACAGAAGGAGCACGAAAAACCAGTGGATTTCTGCGACATCTATGGCACTGATGAGCTCTCGCCAACTAATCCCGTCAGGCTCTGAACACGATGAAGAGCGAAAACAAATCAAGTCTAAATTAAGTAGAAGTTTACGAAACGATCGTGAGCAGTGGTGGGCAATGAAAGCAAAAGAGATGGAAAAGGCAGCGGCTATAGGCAACACTAGGCAGCTTTATAGACTAATCAGGGAAACCGGAATTAAGAAGTCAAGGATAAGTGAAACTATCTCCGAGAAAGATGATACTGTAATCTGCTCTCAACCCAGACGTTTAGAACGATGGGCCGAACACTTCAAGGAACAGTTTAGCTGGCCTTCAGCTACTCTACAATTACCCAGCATTTCCACTCAAGCTAAATGGAACATTGAAGTAGGCCCCCCGACACTAGCTGAAGTTCAAAAAGCTATATCTAACCTGAAACGAGGAAGAGCAGCTGGTCCAGATGGGCTAACCCCAGAGGTTTTCAAAGATGGTGGTCCAGTCTTGGCGATTAGGTTGACTAGTATTTTAGCTAAAGTCTGGCGAACTGTCATCTGACTTTGCGACCTCAAGTGGTGTCCGTCAAGGCTGCCCACTATCTCCGTTTATGTTTAATTCTATCATAGACGTGCTACTGGAAGTAACGCTTTCTTCGGCTGAATTTTCTGGGATTGATCTCCTTCCAGGAGGTCCACTCATCGACTTAGAATACGCAGACGACATAGTCCTGTTTGGTGAAGACACTGATAAGATACAGAGTCTTCTGGTCGCACTGAGCAACAATGCCAGGATGTTTGGGATGCGTTTCTCCCCCTCTAAGTGTAAATTGTTACTTCAGGACTGGCCTGCGTCAACCCCTGAACTAAGGATAGGGAGTGAAGAAGTTGAATGCGTTGATAACTTCACTTATCTTGGAAGTCTGATCAGCCCTAATGGGTTGGTGTCTGAGGAAATTTCTGCACGAATTCGAAAGGCTCGTTTGGCTTTTGCCAACTTACGTCATCTATGGCGTAGGCGTGATATTCGTCTATCAACTAAAGGACGAGTATATTGCACAGCAGTTCGTCCTGTTCTACTTTACGGCTGTGAAACATGGCCATTAAGGGTAGAAGACACTCGTAGGTTACTAGCGTTTGATCACAGATGTCTTAGAAATATATCTCGTACCTGCTGGGATCTCCGGGTAACTAATAATGAGCTTAGACGAAGGGTATTAGGGAATGATGGTAAATCTGTTGATGAGGTTATGAAACTTAATCGACTGAGATGGTTGGGGCATGTGTTACGTATGTCCGAACACCGGTTACCACGTCGCTCAATGATGACTAGTATTGGGGTGGGTTGGAAAAGGGTTAGGGGCGGCCAAACCAAAACGTGGCATCAGTCGTTGAAGTCACTAACTTCTGGTCTGAGCCACATTGGTAGATGTCGACTACCTGGTTGGGGTCCGCGTGACTGCCGTACCCAGTGGTTGGAGACTCTTGGTGACATGGCTCAGAATCGATCACAATGGCGTAGGTGTATACATTCTTTGTCTTTACGTACACCTTGAGACTAAAACTACTCTACCTTTCTTTCTACAAACTAATTTTTCTCTCTCTCTCTCTCTACATATTATATCCTTATATGCAATCTTCCTTTTATATATTACTACCATTAAAGTAACTGATTCTATGGATTCGGTGATCATCTTGCAATGCTGTCGAGGTGTGGCAACTTGGACCGATGCACTTATGTGCCTGGTCCTACGTTGTATCTGTCTGTCTGTCTGATTTTCATCATCCTTAGGATTCTAATCAAGTTGGGATGGATCAGCAAAGCCGGCTTTCTTCATCCCACGGTGCCAAGACACAAACTGACCACTCCTCCATTTTTCTTAACCAGTCTTAGTTGCAATAGCATTCGTAAACCAAGACTACATAGCCTTGTTAGTGTTTCAAGATGGTGACATCAACTGAGCTGTCATCACTGCATCCGAACACACGATGCGAAACCCCAGCATTACTGATATGATGTTCTCCCAATAATTGTCAGGAATTTTCAGGAGACTACGATGAACAAACAAAGAGAGACGCCAAGCATCCTCTAACTGGGGACATCAGATTTCACAAGTATAGGGCAGACCCGCTCTCACCGAAACGTTGTAAACCCGACCTTTTACAGCCATAGTCACATCAAGACGGCGCTAAATAAGTACCAGATCGATATAAGCCGATCTGATTTTGTACTTGGAAGGTGGAAAATACATCATATACCTACAGATACTAGTTGCCAACAGATTGAGATTTGAATGAAAGTTTAATCAGTCGGTGTATGATCAAATATCGACTCGCTTAACTTTTACGAACTTGAATCACTTGTGAGCCAGGTAAAATCTCCGCCTTTCAACAAAAAGACGAGCATACTACGTACCAGTCTGCTCAGAACTAGCCTATGGGTGAGAAACATAGGTTGTAAAAGTAGAAAACGTGTAAAAACTGGAGGTTTTTAAACATACATGTCATTGAAGCATCGCTTGCATTTTATAAAATGAGCAAATAAATAATATTGGTGTTGGACGGAGAAATCAATCAGTCAGTTACAACGTAGAACTTGGTACATGCGTACATCAGTTCAAGTTGCCATGTCTCAATTAGCAGATAGAGATTAAATTGTCGGACCAAATCCCAGAGTAGGGGAGGTAGTAACAGAGTAAGTACTAATGGAAAGGCATAGAGATCAGAGATGAGATTTGAGATATAAAGTGATTCAGTAAAGAGAAAATTATAATAACCTCAGAAATTAGAATTTGGAGGAAGACAAGGAGTGGATGCACCTGCGCCATTGCCAACGATTTTGAGCCATATCACCTAAAGTCTCTAACCATTTGTTACCCTCATCGTGTGGGCCCCAACCAGGTAGTCTATATCTATTAACATGGCTCAGCCCAATTGTCAATGACTTCATGGATTGGTGCCGTGTCTTCGTATGGCCACCCCCAGCTTTCTTACAGCCTACTCTCATAACAGACAACATTGCTCGTCGAGGTAGATGGTGGTCAGGCATACGCAACACATGTCCTAACCACCACAGCTGGTGAAGATTCACTACTTCATCGATAGGCTTACCGTATTTACCTAGTACTCTATTCCTAACCCACGCATTGCTTACTCGGTTGTCCCAGCAAACACGAGCAATGTTTCGGAGACATCTATGATCAAATACTAGAAGCCTACGGATATCCTCTAACCTTAATGGCCATGTTTCACATCCATAAAATAAGACGGATCTAGATGCAGCTGAATTCCACTGAGTTTTCTTAACCTTTTGGTTCAGTTTATTAGTAGATATTACTGCTGCTCTCTACTCGAACACCACATGTCGTGTTAGAGCTTATGGCAGATTGTCTTCGGAATTGACCACTTCTAGTGGTGTTCGTCAAGGTTGTCCGCTATCTCCATTTTTATTTAATTTTATCATGGACATGCTTTTACAGTTAACAGTGGCATCGTCTGATTTCTCCGGGGTTGACCTCTTTCCAGGAGATAAACTTACTGACTTAGAATATGCCGATGATATAGTTCTACTGAGTGAAGATGCTGATAAAATGCAGAATCTTTTGACTACCTTAAACTTGAACGTAAGCATGTTTGGGATGCGGTTCTCCCCATCCAAATGTAAAATGTTACTTCAGGACTGGCTTAATTCGGCACCAAAGTTAGTGATAGGGGGTGAAACTATTGAATGCGTTAACCGTTTTACTTATCTAGGGAGCCTCATCAGTCCTAACGATCTAGTGTCCGATGAAATCTCGGCCCGTATACATAAGGCTCGATCGGCTTTGCCAATCTGCGTCACTTGTGGCGTAGGCGAGACATTCGTTTAATGACGAAAGGACGCGTTTACTGTGCAGCAGTTAGATCCGTTTTACTTTATGGATGTGAAACATGGGCTTTAAGGATAGAGGATATCCGTAGGCTTCTAGTATTCGATCATAGATGTCTCCGAAACATTGCTCGTGTTTGCTGGGACAACCGAGTAAGCAATGCGTGGGTTAGGAATAGAGTACTAGGTAAATACGGTAAGCCTATCGATGAAGTAGTGAATCTTCACCAGCTGTGGTGGTTAGGACATGTGTTGCGTATGCCTGACCACCATCTACCTCGACGAGCAATGTTGTCTGTTATGAGAGTAGGCTGTAAGAAAGCTGGGGGTGGCCATACGAAGACACGGCACCAATCCATGAAGTCATTGACAATTGGGCTGAGCCATGTTAATAGATATAGACTACCTGGTTGGGGCCCACACGATGAGCGTAACAAATGGTTAGAGACTTTAGGTGATATGGCTCAAAATCGTTGGCAATGGCGCAGGTGCATCCACTCCTTGTCTTCCTCCAAATTCTAATTTCTGAGGTTATTATAATTTTCTCTTTACTGAATCACTTTATATCTCAAATCTCATCTCTGATCTCTATGCCTTTCCATTAGTACTTACTCTGTTACTACCTCCCCTACTCTGGGATTTGGTCCGACAATTTAATCTCTATCTGCTAATTGAGACATGGCAACTTGAACTGATGTACGCATGTACCAAGTTCTACGTTGTAACTGACTGACTGCTGTTTCAACAGCTTTTTGGATATCATTCAAAGCTAGCACAGGATGAGTACAGTTTACGCAGTTGATTAATTGGTTTTCTAGTTGTTCCTGAAATGTATTCTTGACTTCTTCATCATCAAGTTGAATTTTGAGGGGAATCCTTGTCGTAGATATTTTACGTCCAGTGAGACGCAGACTAATACGCGCTCGTACTAAGGCATGGTCTGAGTCTAAATACGTGCTCCAAAACGAGCGACAGTCTTCTATCGAGCCTCTCCAACGATGGCTGGTCTATTTGAGTCCAGCGTTGAGTTGATTTTGGAGGCCGCCATGTCAACCGATGTCTTTCCTTATGCTTAAAGTTGGTGTTTGCGAGAAATAAACGCTTATCTAAACATAGTTGCAGTAAACAGTCGCGATTGTCTTTTCGTTGAGCCTCAATATTTTAGAATCCACCTAGCCTAGCAAAGAAAGCCCGTTGTCCTATTTGACATAACGTTCGAACGTTGAAAGCTCCGATATGTAGTTTAGTGCGCGGTTTCAGGAGACCAAGAATAAAGTTTCGTGAACTCAAATCATTAGCATTTGAGGCGCGAGGTGACAAAATTATGTTAGAAGGATTAGGCATAGTGATAAGAGTTATTAAGAGTTGATGGTGGGATCTGACCTCAAACAAAATGATCTCGTGTGCTGTAAGAAGTATGAGGGCAATTTTCGCTTCTTGGCTGCTCACACCATGGAAGGATATTACTTCTTGAGGTACCTGAAAAAGAAACTGTGTTAGTATTGGTCATAGTGACCTGAGAGCGCGATCGCAGAGCCCAAGGGACAACTGCTTGAGGCCGATCACGCAAGGCCTTGTTATGAGGAGTTTTTGAAGTGTTAGCTTCGTTCTTTAGAAGGCCTTACTGCCGGAAATGGAAATTCGTGGAGTAAGGTGAGGTGTGACATTTTTAGGGTCAACCTTTTCTAACCCTTTCCTTCAGTTAAGAAGGCAGCATTGCTGCAGATGCTGGTTATCCGAGGGAAACACCTTACTGCTGTCACACCTCACTGCAGTCAGCAGTACGACTTCGCCCTCATATCTTGGGTTGCTGCCTTTAGTCTTGTCGCTTTCCAACAGACCTGCTTGGCATGGTAAGACCTAGAGGAGCATGCGTTCCAGCCAATATAGCTCAGTTGGGCCATTACGATAGGCAAGTCTAACCACCACGTCAAGGTAGCAGTAACGGTCGGGTGGACACAAAATACTATGGAAAAATAGTGAAATCTATCTGAATGTATGAACTTTCATCAAATAACAACAGAAATCCCATACATTAGTGCATAATGTAAGGTAACAAAGAATGATGACCGTATGATGATGCCGATTATGATACAAAACATGTGCAAAAAATACAATCCACTTAATATTAAAATGCCAACTTATGACTAGAATCATGTGGATAAAAACTTTGTTTAAAAATGTTAAAAGAAATATACTTTGTTTGGTAACTATTCGTCTCGTTAAGACAAAAGAAAAAAACTCGATGAAATTAGACAAGAATCGAATGGCAACCATATGCGATAAAAACGACTATGAAAGATAAGAGGAAAGTAATAAAAACAAGAACTTTGACTGTAAATATATGATGCTTTACATTGTTTATAGAAAAGGAATATAAACTTAATAAATATGCGACAATCATTATTATTGCAATTATTAAAATGTTTCAGTTGTTTCCTTACCCATTCAAATCATACTGAGTATTGGTGAATTTTTAACTTGACTGTGCAGTGAAAAGAAAGAATTTTCAATTTTAATGTACAAAATAAGCAATGCAGAAATGTGGACAAAAACAGTAATGTTTTGATCGATGAGTTTGAATTTAAGATTTAGGGATAATTAGTGAAGCTTAATCCTAACCATGAACTTTAATTAGTTAACATTGTAAAACAAAATGGACAGTACACTAGTGTACCTCACATATATTCTAATCACAGGGTTAATTTAAATTTACGTTTACTACTAATTTTTTTTTCAACTAACAACCTAAATAACGGTAGTAGTATGTTAGTAATGGCTTGAAGTATCAACGACTAAATGCATGAAACTTTGTGAAAATCTACATACTCCGGAGTCATTCCTTCCGACTAATATTAGACAGAAAGATAAAGTATGACGTAGTATAAGTGTGTATAAACCTATATTGCACATCATACAGAAATCTAATGAAAAAGTAACAACAAAACTGACACTGAAATGACTATAAATACAACTGATGGCCAAATAAGGGTTAAAAAAGCAAAACAAACGAAGTTGCTTCACTATCTAGTAATCGATGATACAACTTCATTGACTAGATCCCAAATCAGAATAAGAGTTGAACACAGAGGGAAATATAATTCAACAGCAAGAACTACAGAATACAGTAATGAGAAAGATTCATTAGTCAAAATCGTATCATGTTAACACCTTATTTTGAGTAGACCCATGGAATCTATCATTACCGTATTAAGTTTACAGGTTTGTGCCTTCTACTCCCCAGGTATCTCGATTGTAAAGATATAGTTTTCTTATTTTTGTGCTTATGGTAACAGGAAATTCTAAGAAATTAATAATTGGTACAAAGGAGCAGTAAATGCTACAACAGTTAGCTTGCATATAACGAAGTCTAAAACTATATTTAAAACGGATGTTTAATGAGCACTACAGGCTGATGTCGTTAACACAACAGACTTTTTTTAGATGGGTATATACTGTAGTCCATTAACCACCAGAGATAGACAACACGAGGTCTGAAATATAATCTAATCCTACAAACAGGTAGGGAAACGGATAGTATGCAGGACAAGTATATTTCTGTACGAGGATTAAAGAGTACAAATATGGAAAATTGCGAATCATGATCAAGACTTACTTGGCTGTAACCAAATAAAATACTTTTAATATTTAATCAGTTAACATGGGACAATGAACTCCATTTAAGGAACTATTAATTACGACAGTTTTCCCTTGATCATAGGATAAACGTTTATTAGTGCTAACAAAGTGGAACGAACAAAAACTCAAAGAAATCTGAGGAGACACTTTTACCGTTGGGCTATAGCTAATAAGTGTTTAACTAATTCTAAAAACAAACATACAGTCTAAATAACAAAACAAACCATTTTATATCTTTAAGATATGAAAAACGTTACAAAGTGATATCTAAAATGTAGTTCAGTAATCCAGATAGTTCATCAGCCATTTACAGCATATTTATCGTAACATGCACGACCGACCACCCCATCAAAGCGGTATCTACGACGGGAAAGTAATCAATATTTATACATGTTATAGGTATTTTCGTCCAAAATTGAACGAAAATGTTTACGAAACTTGGGTGCCAAGTGTATGTAAGACATACGAATAGAATATATTTGTAATATCTCAGCGGATGAAATTAAAGAAAAATTCCAACGTTTCGCTCGGCAAGCTGGTCCGAGCTTCTTCAGGGAAATAACCAAAATCAAAAATTATCGAATATAAATGTAAATAAGAGGTCAAATTGGTTACGAATATCCAATTGCATACAGGGTATGAAATTGTTATATTAGTCATTGTAAGTGAACTAATATTGGAGTTGTTGTGGATGAAGGAAGGTGTGCACTTCGGTGTGTATTTTCATGTTTACAACAATTTTTACGCATATACCGTTCACCGTAAGGGATTTGCTATCAAATCATAGTTGGAGGAAACCAATGTAATGATGATTATAGGTCAAAGGAAGGGTGAATATTTGCAAATGGCTACACGTTTAATTGTGTAATTAGAATAGAGAATTCTAAACAGGATTAATCAATAAATAAATAAATGGAATGCCCAAACTCTGGTTAAGATACGTAGATGACACTTTCATTATTACAAAATGAGATGCATTAGATGAACTTTTTGAAAATGTCAACAGTATTTTTAACAAAATCAAATTCACTAGGGAAATCGAGACTATTGATCATAAATTATCCTTCCTCGACTGTCTGATCGAAAGGAAACAAGACAACTATCTAAAAATTATCATTTTTCGAAAACCAGCGTATTCTGGAAAATACCTAGACTATAAATCAGCTCATGTTAAATCAACAAAAGCGACAGTTGTTGGGATCCTGATAAACAGAACCCATAAACTAATCACGGATAATAAAGACAAAAAAGCTGAATTAAACTTAGTGATGTCTACACTAATGATGAACAACTACCCAGAGAACTTTATCAAAAAGACACTTAAAGAGAAACGCAATGGTAAAGTTAAGCTAAGGTCCAACTGAAAGAGTGGATTGACACTGTGATTGTGCCTTACAGAAATGGAACTTCTGAAGAGATTAGAAGAATTTTAAATAAACATGCCATATGCGTTTTCTCCCGAACAAACAATACACTGGGCTTTGCACTTGTAAATATCAAGGATAGAGTACCAAAAGAAGAACAAACGAACTGTGTCTGTGAGATCAAATGTAATGAATGTAATGTTATATACGTAGGAGAAACGTCACGACAATTGAATGTAAGAATGAAAGAACATATACTTCGCTCAAAGCATATTCCCAAATCGTCTAATGATATACGAAAACTTCAAAAATAAATCAGCAACAGCATAACATTCAATAGAATCAGAGCACAGTATCGATTTTGATGGAATAAAAATCCTTCAAAAAGGTTTATTTCCTACAAAGAAAGGCTTACATCTGAAGCCCTACACATATGTGCTAATCCTAATAATATAAACCGACGAGATGGAGTAATGTTAGCTGCATCATGGCAACTAGTGATTAAAAAATTGAATTCAAACTCCTGCTACTCCAATTTCCAACGCATTCCATCTATTTATTTATTCTGTTTAGAATTCTCTATTCTAATTACACAATTAAACGTGTAGCCATTTGCAAACTATTCACCCTTCCTTTGACCTATAATCATCATTACATTGGTTTCCTCCAACTATGATTTGATAGCAAATCCCTTACGGTGAACGGTATATGCGTAAAAATTGTTGTAACATGAAAATACACACGAAGTGCACACCTTCCTTCATCCACAACAACTCCAATATTAGTTCACTTACAATGACTAATATAACAATTTCATACCCTGTATGCAATTGGATATTCGTAACCAATTTGACCTCTTATTTACATTTATATTCGATAATTTTTGATTTTGGTTATTTCCCTGAAGAAGCTCGGACCAGCTTGCCGAGCGAAACGTTGGAATTTTTCTTTAATTTCATCCGCTGAGATTATTTACAAATATATTCTATTCATATTTATACATGCTTTACAGTATGATGACAGTCTAAATAAAATTTAACTAAACTCGTGCTGGTTCCTATGTTGCTGATAATTGCCTGATTGTCAGTCAAGACCTAGTCGTGTTGTCGATAGTAAGTAAGTTTCTCAATAAACACATTGGGCATACTTTTAAATTAACAGATATACAACGAATCCGTACTACTTGAAATATTAAGCATTGATATTCAAGATATAGGACATATCAATAGCAAAACATGAAGATTTTAGCTAGATAACCTGTTGTGCGACTAGAATTAGAGTAGAAACATTGGTGGAAAGTTCCGAACCCATACATGGTTTCAGAAAAGATTCATCAAAAATCCCATTAGGGAGTACCTTTAAAAAATTAAACGTTTAACTAACAGCAACCAAACAAGACAAATGACTCCGTTAAAGCGTTCTGTAGCATAAAGATAAAAGTGGTAAAAAGAACTGAGAACTAGATTGAAAAAACACGGTGCAAATAAACAATATGGACGAGATATATGGAACAATAGAAAACAGCATTTGTGAGCACCTGTTTGCAAGGAGAGTTATTTTTCCCACTGAAGAATGATATGATTTGATGGTTGTAGTGATTCGTGAGTCTAAGCCGAATCACATGATTTTTCACATTACAGCACTTATTTGATCTGAAGATCGAATACACCACGCAATGTGAATTTGTTTGCACTTGATCTGTAATGCCTAATTATGTTTTCTCAAGAACTAAGTAATCAGTAATAGTAACTTAATTAAAAAGCGTATTGATTACAAATAACACAAAACAGTATTTCCAACGAACACTGCACCAAACCTTGATACGAAATTTAGTAACCACAAACCATTGCTAACAAACTGTTAAACAGAACTACCAGCAATTCAAGTGAAAATGAATTATACGTGACAATAGTATATTTTGAAGCTCAAAATCGATGTAATTTTCCGGAACCAATCCTTGAGCAGAGTAATATGGAAACATCATTTGTAAATGAAAGCTAATCCAACACACGGAAGTACGCGAACTAAATGTATTAACGCCATAAAAGCTTAATTGGAATTTTCTATAAAAGCATTAACACAACTTAAATCTACATACATGGTTTCCTTTATCGATATGAAAAGAGCAAGGAACCTTAAGTATTTGTAGCCGAGTTTATTAAAAACTACACAGGTATACAACTAACCGTCTTGTTAGCGCATCATCTTCAGCGTCCCTAGACGAACTCGAATTTACAGATAATGTCCCGGAAACCATAGGAGCATCTGCAATGGCATGTGCAACTTCAAGATTGTTTTCTTCTGTAACCTACAGAAAATGCGGAAACAAGTATAGATCAAACAAAGTACTGCACTTGAGAAAACAGTATATCTATGTCATTTGAAAGAGATGATCAGGCAAATTAGGAAGGTAACCAACCTTTTCGTTGAGATTTCGCAAAGGATAATAAAATAGGTATAAAATTCAGCACAACACGAAATGCTAACGGTTGTTAAGAAACGAAAGATGAAAATTCATAACAAAGACTGGACTACAGAAGTAAACGACTCAAGTAAAAACAATATTGAGTTGCAAATTTATTTAAAATCGATAAATCGACTAATCACTGATTAATCACATTGGATGATTGTTAATAGTATTCTTCCATGCATTTAAAAAGGAAGATAGTCTAGTCACGACGCACAACTGCACACACTAAACTGTGAAGACTTTCAAAAATAAATAATTAGGTTAGCTACAAAACAACTGAATGAACATGTGGATTTGAAAGCATACGTCAAGTAAAAGTCAGTGTATTTAACAACTAACCTGCTTTATCAATGCATTAACCTCCTGTTCAGGAGATGAGGAAGTAAAGACACTTCTCATAGAGTTCTCCATGGTTGAAGAACGGACAGCAAGATCTTCAAACTGAGACTCAAATTTACTCATGATCTTTTCTAGTTTTTCCAAGTCCATGGCATCCGTCGCCTTCTTAAGCTCGTTTGAAACAGAATCAATGTTTTTTACCACCTGAAATTATAGCATTCGCATTAATATACCTGATTCATTGTGAGAGCAGTTTGTACACGTGACTGGACAGCATCGAAGCGGGAGGCCATTCGAAGATAGCTGATAGACTCCTGCCGCTTTCTAACGGCATTTTCGGCGTAAATTCTGCCGTACTCTATATCGCCAGACGTTAAGGCCTGTGAAAGTGAAACAATTATTTAAGGTAGTGAAAAACCTTTTTTAGCCTTTCCTTCTGAGCTTTGGATTCTTTAGCTGCTTTGTCAGACAAGTGCATCACCTGCTTTGCTGCAATCTGAGTATGAAGTCGATCTCATCAAAAGTAACACAAGAAATACCTTCAGCTGTATTAGTGAGTTTTGTAGATTATTCTCACGCCTTCCGAACATAATTTGAAGCCTGAATGTAAACAGTGATCGTTAGGATAAATTGCTCTTGATCCGACGGAATAAATATTGATTAATGATGAAAAAAACAGATACAAAAACTGTAACAGCTCTCGTCTTCCCAGAAGGCACTTTGTATGCTGGAGTGAAGAGTCACGAGCGTGAGAAAATCTAGAAAGCAGAAGTGTAAGAAGGCGAGCCGACGACTTAGTAAGCATGTCAAATACACTTACATTTAACAAGTTAAATAGTCGATCTAATTACAAAATTAATCAATAGTGAGATAAAGACAATTTAGAAATCGCTACTGGAGATCGACAGATAAATAAAACCCGTTACACTTCCTCAGTTTGTTCTCCCGCTAACTTATCATTCCTGAAACGCGCTCCTGTCGGCCACAGGTTCAATATCCAATATATGTGTGGCTAGTTAGTATAAGCCAATTGATTTTTCTTCCTTACGTCTTGATTATTTTAGTTCCTGAACTATTTCTTAGTATCGCCCAATGAAAAATATTAAACTACACAACCACAATGGTCTAGACAGTTCTTACTATCCTTTTCATTCTTTTCTTGTTAATACTGTCATCTTCGATATTTTAATCTTTAATTTCTTCTTTCTTCCGCTGTTTTTTTCTTTTATATCTTTTTATACGTATATATAGGTTAGAATCCGTTCATGAAAAGATATATCCACCAGAAATCAGTTGTTCGCTATGTAAAGAAATCGAAATGAGCAGATTTGATTTACCTTGTAATTCCTTTTTTATAGCAACTGATGACACGTACAACAAAATAAAATTAATATTGCGCTTAAGTTTAAAAAATCAGCGGGAATGGATTAGTTATTTTTGATTTTTTGTTTTCACTAGCTGACTATTGGAGTTTTTCAACTTCAGTTTAAAAACATTCATTTAATCACAGAGCAGTTCTTGTTCTATTCTTAGTGTTCAGAAAATATGTTAACTTAAAAAAATCTTAGAAGAATACGTTCACATCATAAGGTGTATAGAAATAATAGACTACTTTATACTCGCGATTAGTCAAATATTAATAGTGCTTTATTATAATAAGAAACTCCGCCTAGAAGCCCTCTAGGGTTACTGCCGGTCTCAAGCCCAAATATAGGAGGAGAGTTGAGCATGGGGTTAGCACCTGTATCTCGTAAAAGCAGCCTTGCTTAGATACGCTAACCAGAAAAAAACCATTCAAACTCTGCCCTGTGAGTTGAGAGGTCTTTATTTCGAAGAGTTATTACGCCTCATAGCAAAATCTGAGTATTTTTAGAAGTCATGAGACCGATGTCCTCTCTGACAACCAGTGTAACAATTAGTGTAGGCGCATGGAATGTTCGCCCGATGTAAGATACACGGAGAAGCAACCAAATAGCTGAAAAAGAGAAAAGATATGACCTGAAGATACTTGGAATAAGCGAAACGCATTGCTTACAAGCTGGACAGCAGAGATTATCATCAAGAGAAGTTATATTATGCTCTGGTCATGGAAGAGGAAATACCTTTCTCCCACACACAAGGAGTAGCACTAATGTTGTACAAGAAGCCCAGAAAGCACTTATATAATGGAAACCTCATTGACTTGGGATCATCAACGCATCTTTCAAGACAAAGAAGGAAGGGATTACAATGAATGTCATCCAGCGCTATGCACCCACCAACGACAGACACAAAGACGACAAAGACCAGTTCTATGTGAGGCTGCAGTCAATCATCGTGAAATGCTCATCCAAGCACTTGACCATTCTGATGCAAGACTTCAATGGTAAGGTTGAAATAGACGACACTTGATATGAAGACATCATGTGACGACATGGACTGGGAGTAAAGAACGAAAGCGGTGAGAGGTTCGCCAACTTATGTGCCTTCAACAAAATGATTATAGGTGGCACCATATTCTCTCACAAACACATACACAAAACTACATGGGTTTCACCAAAACACAATACCGAGAATCAAATCGACTACATCTGCATCAATAAAAAGTGCAGAAGAACCATGAAAGGCGTAGGAGCGAAGAGGAGAACTGATGAATCTTCGAATCATAACCATGAAGTTGTTAATGTGAAAGTGAAGCTGAAAAATTACTGGATAACTGAATCAACAGTATTGCGAATGTACAATATGACTTTTCTTCTAAGTAATATTAAACTCACTGAATTCAAGATAGCTCTTAGCAACAAGTTCCAAGCGTTGCAAGATCTGCGAGAAAAAGAGGGAACTACCATGAAGAAGAACAAAAAATAGATTAAAGAAGTCATAAGCGCAACATGTCAGGAGGTTTTGGATTGCAAAGAACAACACTGTGAAGAATGAATTCCTGACCGTATTCTGGACAAGATCCAAGGAGGAAGGGGCAAAATGTTAGCAATTAATAACAGCCGGGCAAGAAAACAGAAAATCAACGCACAGGCCGAATACGCAGAAGTCAACAAGCATGCGAATAGTAGCATCAGGTTGGATAAACGGAAATATATGGAGGACCTAGCAATGACAGCGGATAAAGCTACAAGAAAAAGAAACCCGAAATACCTATAACATGCAACGAAGGAGTTAGCTGAAAAACTAATTAAACCAGAACGGCCAATTAAGAGCAAGACTGCAAACTAATCGCTGAAGTGAATGAACAACGAAACAGGTGGGTGGAACACTTCGATGAACTCCTAAATAGACCAGACGTACTAAAGCCATCAGTCATCGAAGCCGCAGCCACGGATCTTTCCATAAACACTGATCCACCAGCAGACGAAGAAATCGAAATAACCATCCGACATATCAAGAGTGGCAAGTCAGCAGGGCTAGACAACATACCAGCGGAGTGAGGCACCTAAGGCAGATAAACAAGCAACTGCGAAGATACTCTACATTCTCTTCAGAAAAAATTGCGAGAAAGAACAAGTGCCGACAGACTGGAAAGAAGTATACATCATCAAGATACCAAAGGAAAAAGTTCTCAGCAACTGCGAAAACTACAGAGTCATCACTTTTCTTTAAATACCAGGAAAAGTATTCAACAGAGTATTATTGAACCAAATGAAAGACTCAGTCGACGCCCATTTTCGAGACCAACTGGCCAGATTTTGTAAAGACCGATCGTGTATCGACCAAATCGCTACTCTACAATTCATTGTTGAACAATCGATTGAATGGAATCCACCACTTTACATCAACTTTCTCGACTGCAACAAAACATTCGGCAGCGTGAATAGGAGAGCCTCAAGGAGCCTTCTACGACATTATGGCGTAACCGAAAGTTAGTAAGCATCACACAAAATCCTTACGACGGACTACATTGTAAAATCGTGCATGGAGGCCAACTCACGAATTCATCCGGAGTTAAGAGTGGTGTTAAACAAGGCTGCTTACTTTCGCCCATCCTCTTCCTGCTGGTGATTGACTGGATCGTGGAGACTGGGACATCTCAAGGCCCTCTCGGAATACAGTGGTCGACATCGATGCAACTATATGACTTGGACGTTGTAAATAATTCAACTGGCTTTTCTATCTCACACACAGCAACAAATGCAGATAAAGACAGACAGTGTGGTAGCAGCCTTGTGAGCAATAGGCCTCAACATACTCGAGCGGAAAAACAAGATGCTTCGACACAAAACAACGAACACTAACCTAATTTCACTTGACGGGGAAATTCTGAAAGATGTAGAATCCCTTTACATACTTGGGCAGCATCAGAGATTAACAAGGAACGTCTGATGCAGATGTGAAGGCGCAGATCGTCAAGGCAAGAGTGGCATTTCTACAATTTGAGAAAGACGTCTAGAACTCAAACCAACTGTCAGCCAACATCAAAGTCAGAATTTTCAATGCAAATGTAAAGACAGTTCTACTGTATGGAGCTGAAATGTGTATTGAGAACTACGAAAAGCGTCATTCAAAAGATACAAGTATTTATAGACAGCTGTTTGCGTAAGATACTTCGAATCCGTTGACCAGATAGCATCAACAACAACCTTCTATGACAGAACAAACCAACTTCCAGCCGCGGGAGAAATTAGGAAGAGACGCTGGAGGTGGATAGGACACACATTGAGGAAATCATCAAATTGTGTCATGCATTAGCATTGAATCCTGAAAGCCGAATGAAAAGAGGAAAACGCACGAACACATTGCGTCGGGAATCGAAGACAGACATGAAGAGAAGCAAGAGCACTTGGGAATAGCTGTAGAGGAAAGCTCAGGACAGTTGATTGGAGAATGATGGTCGATGGCCTATGCTCCACATGGGGTAACAGGCATTGATTTATTAATTATTTAATTAACTTGGGACACTATTTCTCATATTCACCTCTCTGTGTAGGGCGTTTTCAACTTACAGCTCTAGTTTTTGCAAGTTTAAACTTTCGTCAAAACTGAACACATAAAATCATAGGATATGAGTTTGTTTATGTAGTCAGCATATTATTTCAAGATATTGTAGTCAAAAGAGGTATCATTGACCACCTATCCGACAAGAATTCTAACGACAAGTTAATATGAATGACATGACTTCAGTCTCTTGTGAGAAATGACTTCAGAAACTTCTTGAACCCCGTGAATCCGGCGTTAGGCTTCCTTGTTAGACGCTGCTATGTATGCTTTAATGCATCATTAGCTATAGCTAATACATCTGAGCGCTCGACAGATTCTATGTATTATGTAGTCTGTCGGTAACGTTGACACCTTGACGGGAACAGTGAACAGCATTATGAAAATATATAATACAAACTCCAGTGTATCTGAAGTAAGTGCCACTACTGTGTCTTAACAAGCAAGGAACTAATTACAATATATGCAGCAGTACTCGGTTTCCTGTAGTTCAATAATATCGCCCTAAAGACCACATTTGCTAATGTAACCATCCATTACTTAAGACCCACCTTTCGAAGAAAAAGACAGTTCATTCGCTCGCGAGCTAGTTATCTAGAAAATCATGGACATTTCTGGAGTCATCACCAGTCTGAAATAAGAATCTGACGTCTGGCCAAACCTTGTCCCCTCATGCTTAATAACAGTGAGCCCTGAAAAAACTTTTTGGCCAGTGTGCACTGGCGGCTATTGCCGGTGGCACGATGGCAAGCCCTCTCCTAGATTGTGTAACAGACTTTCTAAGTCAACATTTATCACCATGGGATAGGCTAAAGTCAATGTATTTTTCTGTTGACAGCACAGATTATTGTGAGCAACTGCCTCTTCACCACGTCATTGATGCTGTCATTAAGAAGAGTCCACAGAGTGTACGTGTTCCGGACACTTGCGACTCAAGAAACTAACAGTGGCAAAAATAAATTACCAACACATGGCACAACTCGGAATACGAGAAGTGTCGAACAGCCGTTGGGCATACATCTTAGATCTGGCACCTTAAAGGTACTATGATTGGCAAACTCGTGGGGATTGCTGATATTGGAATCCCATCACAGCACCTGAAAAATGCTTGATTCATGATTTTCACGATATTTCTCTGCTTTTGCAAGGTAAATATGTGTGCATCAAAACTGGTCTGGTTCTCACCTATCACCTAATTCCAGCTGCCTTCCCCCCAATGATATATCTAAAACTCCCATTACCACTTCGTTCCGACTTCACGAGTATATTCATATACACCATGAATTAAAGAACTCTGCACAAAACTTAGCGTCGTATGGACGAAGTCAAGGGATGCTTAAACTTAGTCTTTAAATGCAGTAACGACGTTTTGACTAGTGGTAACAACATCGATGATCGTTTACACAACCTTCATACCGTCTTTGATTGATTATTTAACAGCTTAAAGCAGTTTTCACCTTATATAAGTACATTTTTGGAGTTTTAGAAAGTCATTTACCTGGTCCCTACATTACTTTATACGGTATTATGCATTTGAAGGATCATGTAGAATCATTAAAATCGAATCCGTACCGATTAATAAGCTACACCGATTCTGAAGCGGGAGCAACTTTGCCATCGTTTCATTAAGCACTGTTCTTTTATACTGATGTTATTGGCTGATTTTCTCAAAGGGTATTCTTCAGATCTCGCTCGCATGCCTGAAACAGACTCTGTCCGTCTAAGATGAGGGATTCTTCGATTAATACTACGATGCTTGCTGACATGGATCTAAACCCAAAATCACATCACATCTTGTATACAGACGCTTCGAAAGATTCGGTTTGTGCTGTTTAACAACATCAACCGATTGGCAATTTCTAATCCTTAGCTTTCTTTCCATGGGCAAGATCTATAAATATGGTAAATTCCTAGTGCTATAGGCAAAACTATTTTTACGGGTAAAACCACGGAAAGCATATTAGACTATATCAGGATTAAGTTTTTAAGAAAATGAGTTAAACTGTGATAAGTAAAATATCGGGATTAAAGTGTATAGTAATGTTATAGGACTTCTAGGCATGTAGATGACAGTTAGAAACAAAAAACGTTTATATACATGTGAATAAAACAAGTGAAAGTCACACAATATGAAATTTCAAATCCTTGGAAGCAATAAAGTTCTGCATACAGATGGAAAATGGGACAAAACAGTTTATTCAAAAGCAGGAAAATATTGGTTAATGAACGCTACTTTTGCAAAGTCCACTCTATCCAGAAAGGTAGGGGGAGTGAGTTTGTGAGAAAGGGATTAGTTTCCCATACGGTTTTTAATGGAGTATGAATTTATGTTTAATTCACTTGCCGGTTATATATTTAGGGATGCTAAAATACGAGGATTATAAAATGAACAACAGAGCAAGCAGAATCAATAAGGAATTAAGTAGTAAAAATTAGGATGAATTCATTGTAGCATATTAAGCAACCACTTGGACAGATTTTTGCTAGAAGCTATGCTATCTGTGGAATCAGCCAGCTGATTCGTTACGACTGAGTGATTGTTGGAATCCATAATACTATTACGATTCTCTTACCGACTAAACGCCCCCATTTAATAGTGTCGACTTTGACTATTATATACACAACCCAAATGAAACAACAACAGGTCCTCGAAAAACGATCAATTACTCCAAATGCTTGTCGTAAGAATGCACAAATACAGTCTAAAATAATACAGTAAGTATGCGAAATAACTAGAAATGTACTTCTAAATAATATTGACTTCGATGGTAGCATGAATGTTGGTTAAACTGTTACAGAACCGATGGCTTCTAACAATGGAGCCCAATCGAACCACACAACATTCAATGGTAACAATGTTCAACTTCTTAGACGCCGCTTTTCGCGAAGACTGAACAAATGACGAAGCTGAATGGTAAAGACAGTAGTGTAGCGAATGGGAGACATTCGAACAAATGGGATGCGGCTTAAGGTAATATGTGAAGTTAAAGTAAAATTCTAGTATTAGAAAATATATTTGGTTCAATATAAAAACTGACTCTTCACATGTTTCGGAAGTTAGTTAATTGCATGTTTGTCAAGAGTGTAGGAGTGTGTATATATGTCTTGGATAGTCTCTACAGAAAGAACTACCAAATTTGGTAGCCAGTAAGAGTCATTGAGCAACTTACCGGAGCAAACAGCAATAACCTTTTATTTATTTCTCCTCTTACAATAAAACTATGGGCATACATAAAATGTTCTGCTCCACAAACACGGGTGGATTGAAGTTGTCGCCCTCACCATCATATATGCTGGTCAGGAACCCTAACGTCCCTCATTTTGTTTGCCAGGCCATAGCTAGTTCGTGGTATGAGTTTAACATCTTGATACGTCCCGTTCTATTTGACAGTAGTAACCAGTGTATTACGGAATAGGTCTTTATTTTCTTATCGTGAGCGGAAGACAGTGGAGCGGAATCCTAGTCATTCAAACACACAATGCTCCTCAACATTCAATATAAGGCAATAAGAATTATATTCTATCTGAAGAATAAGGAGGTGAATGAATACTTGACCCTTATCGTTTTAGCGTATGCTTAAGTTTTGAAGTCAACTCTCAACTAGTCAACCTAATTTGCTTCATGAGCAGGTAATGAGCACAATTCATATCACTGTCGCTTATCCTGTTGGAGTTCGCTTTCCTTTACAAGTACAGCGGTACACGCAGATTATACGGGTTAACTATGTGACTAAATATTTGGCAACTGCGTAGTACACAAAACTTTATTAAATAAACCAATGGAATAGAGGCAAAGACAATGAAGCAGTGGAATATAGGTAGATAGAAAGATTAGTAGATTGCATATCCATATAAATTACTATCAACATCATCAAAGAGTCAAGCGCTGTTCAGCGTGTAAAGCGATGAAAGGAAATCAAGTTCGTAGTAAGTGGAATATGGTGTAAGCGAAATGAAACTCACAGTAGTATTCAGGGATAAACGCCCGTCTTAACCAGAATAATGTCCTGTGCTGTTGATACAGTAGCCGATGTTATTTTTAGAAGTCACTTACATACTTCGCAATCACCAACAAGCATTGATCTTGAGAGTATGACTTAGCTACAGATAGTTGATACAGACCTGCAAGAGTGTGAGAAAAATTCAAACTTAATTCTTAAGCGGGTTCCTCATCCTCCCTTTTATTCTACCGTTATCTGTGCATCTACCAGGGTCAGCCATCCCTTCGTTTCACAGATCCGAATAAACGTTTTCCGATATTTTCACTAATCTCAGCAACGAAGTATCAGGGAAACAGTTCAACTTTTCCCAAACATCTCACCAGGCTTAACGTCAGCTCTGATATTCGTCGATGGATACGCACTGTCAATGTGGCAAGGCTCACCGGCATACGATTACAACTCTAGTAGCATTTTTCGGTTTCTGACTATCGTTTCCAACATATATAGATTGTTGGACTGTCACCACAGTAAATATTGTTTACGTGTATTTTCACAGCAATAGTCCATTTAACTTGTTGAACCTTTGATTATCCTACTAGTAACATTTCTACTAAAAGCATCACTTTCACTATCTGAATCACTTTATTTCAAATTTTTGACTAACTACAACTGTCGCCACCGATTAAGAACCACAATTTCAGTCAGCTTATTAAATGTTCATCATATCAGTACGATGGTGTATCAGCATCCAGCTTACGAGTTAGGCGAACGATTTCATTGCTATCTAACAGCTGTGCTAATGTCACAGAATGCCAGTTCATCATAGTACGACGTGTCTTTCCCCATTTTTCTCAGCACCGAAAACTTTATCGGGGATATTTTAGGATGCAGTCACCAACAAGAAGCTTACGACGCTACTTTCATTTTCGGTAGGACAACTCAAATATCCAGATGACGAATCTTTAAATACCATGTCTGATTATACCACTGGTTTAATTCCCACTAGCGACAACGTGAATAGATGTCTCAACGATCGCATTACCAAACAGAGTAATTTATTAAACAGCATTTGTCCGCATTTATGTCTTCCAGGAGCCATTAATTCCGATTTATGACGGACCATTTAGAGTTCTTAAGCAAGCGGATTATTTTTCCATAGTTCGTCTGAAACAAGCTTTTGTTAATTTATCAACCAGTAATTCATTGAATGAAACATTACTTTATGGTAACTCCGAAGTCACGCTAGTGTCACCTCCCATACCTCATTGTCCTACAAGTGAAACAAATTCAGCTTTCGTATCCAAACTTATCAAGTCGTCAGTTTTCTACTTTTCTTCATACCTACTCCCCCTTACCACTAAGCTGCTACCTCCAGTCTCCAAAAATATACATGGACAAATCATTGAAAAGCCTGAAAGTTTTCTATATTTTATGAGTGAACTACTCGTTTTAGCAACATTTTTAATTTCTTTACATTTTCTTTTGATCCATTTACTCAAAATCATATGCTTCTATCATTCGAGCGAATAAAAGTGACACAACCACTAACCCTGACCTTTTGCTTAAGTCGCAATCCTGCTTGTCGCATCTATGGTACTTAATCAATTGTACATATTTATCCCATCTCTTGTCTAAAATCAAATTTCCAGTGTCATAGTGAAATCGAATGTTGTTTTTAGTTATAGTTCGCACTGTGAATGATATTCATTAGCAGATGAAGAACATGGACTGGAAGATCAAAAGCACTTACAACGTTTATGGCATATGGAATAAATAACCAGTTCTCTGAAACTTCATGGACTATATTACAGTACATGTAGTTGCATTCCGTAAAGCAGCATATCCTCAGTTTATCTGTTAGATCCGTCGCGTTAGAGAAGTCGGTTGTGTTTGCAGATGAGACATCTCAAATGTAGCTCATGACTAAATACATTACGGAAATCCGCACGTCGCTGGAGAATGGTGCCAGTTAGATAAAACTTCCAACAGTTACAAGATCATATAGTAAATTTAGTCTACGAAGAAGCTAATACTTCCGTCTTATGATGCAAATAGTCACAAACGTTAACAGCCAAATTATGGAGATTATAACAAGAATTTTCCACGAAACTGTATTAAATTTGATGGTGAATAATCTAATTTCTTCATTATTTGTGAAAGAAAATTAGATTTAGTTTGATCCGGTACCCTCATGGTGTCTAGCCCTAACTTAGCACATCTAGTTATATAGACAAGAGTATACTAAAATCAATATTCATGGTTAACTTTGTTCCTACGCATCTGCAAGATAACTTGTCAACGAGACTGAGTTTATATCAACTGCAGTATAACTATAAATATAATTTAATTAATATTACAAGCCATTTATCTCTCCACTGAAAAACTAAACCCAAAGCTATCGTCATTTATATTTTACCACAATTTTGCAACAAATTTTTCCCCATATGAAAACTCCATAACTGGGTATTTGACAGGGGGTGATTACCACTTACCCGCATTCACAGAAGACTATCTGACATCCCTTCTCCTGTTAGAGCAGGGGCTCAAGTTAATGATATTCTCCCAATTCTGTCACCAGAAGACTAATTCACCCCATCCCCAATGTATTTATCCACCTATAGGTTGAATTTAACTTCACATTGACGATTGGATGAAGCTGCCAGCAAGATGCTTACATCTACGCCAAAGCAGATGGGGTAGCGAACTTCCGTTATTACGAAAATGACAGACATGAGGTGGCTGTTTCCACCGGATACGATTGCTACTAACGCTTGCTGGTGAGATAGTCTATAGGTGTTCAGGCGGCAATGTAGTTGTAAGGAAAACAGTAAAGAATTCCTATATAATTGTAATACAAATACCAATTTAAGTTTTTTATCCGTAGCTATTGAGATGAAGATCACTCGAGTAAGCTTCTTGATCCGTTTTGTTCCTGGAGGTCTAAAATACGAGATCGCTCTTTACAGTTTTGCTATTTCGTTCACTGTGAGATGAGGATTTTTCGTGACGAAATAAACATCATTGTTGGGGGCTTTGGCAATCTCCAGCATCTGATCATAGGGGAGAGCCAGTCTGTCTACCGGGTTATTATGAAATGCTGCCAGGACTTCATGTACTTGTCAGGGCAGCTCAGAAGAAGTAAACCGAGTGAAAGCGACTTTAATCGAAAGTGCGTTCCTCCGGATCACTTCTTTCAAATGTGGCAATAATTTTTGTTAACGAGGCATCACCTAGCTCAATATTGCGGAACAATTTGTCCAGTCGTTATCTCGGGGTAAAGTGTTAGGGATTCATAATCCCTAAAAATACAATGGTTGATTAACTTGAGCGAAAGAAGTTGAATTATTTTTTTTATAAGATTGATTTGTAAACGATCATTACATTTATTTAGTTTCAATGTGAGTCCTACTCCTGAGTACAATTTGACAGCATTTCATTATATTAATTAAATATTAATGACTTCACTTGGAAAATAATCACCATTAATTAATTAATATAAAAATCGATGCATATACACAAATATAGTTCGTTGTTCGCTGGTTCGCTAATTCTATCTGGTTGGTCTATCGTCTTGTGTTCTTATTCTGCCGTGGGACTAAGTGGGTATAGGGCAGACTCCCACTCATCGACAGGACACAATGAATAAAAAAATACCTCGCGTTATAACGAAAAGTCTCCCCATTTTATGTATGGGCTTTTTAAACCTATTATAAGGTTTTGAATATTTTGGGCTGAAAAGGTAAGGGTTGATGGATCAATTCACTTTCTTCGGAAGTTACTTCACGAAAGCAAGGAATTAGACCCATGGATCTGTCACACTTTGGTCCCAACTTCTGCTCAGCAGAATCAAGCTCCCTCACTGTCTGATCGAAAGTATGAGTTAGAAGTTCAAGGGAGTGAGATGGGTTTTCGATTCTACGAAGCCTCGGTGTTTGATCAGGACTCACAAAAATGCCAACATATGCGAATACGAAATTAAAGTGCAAAATGTGTTATAAAACTGTAACAACTAAAAGCAGAAGTGAACTCACAAGTCGGGTCATGCCCAGATTACGTTGGGCTCATCAGTAAAGTGCATCATGTGTATCACTGAGCTACTCTTGTTGTACAACCAGACTAGCTTCTAACAAATAAACACAAATGCAAATAGACAGAAAAGAGAAATAATTACTTAGTGGGGAGGAAGATATGTTCAACCTTAAGTAGAGCGTAAGTGGGATCGCAACATATATGGTGGCTAACTAGGATGGAGTTGCTTCCAACAATAAGTCGTGACGTGATCTGACGATGATGCATGATCGAGTATTTTCACATAGGAGCGTCAACTAAAACGAACAGGGTCAACATCAGTGATAAGAACCTAAGAAACCATTTATTCGAGGAGTTACACACCTTCTCAAATAAAATAACGAAAAACTAATAGTACATAAAATGTGAAAAGAAATAGAAAACAACATAGACCTCCGTTATGACCTCACTTACCCTAAACAGCCTTCACTGGACAGTACCAAGGATCTGGAACCCTACCTAAAACAACAGAACTAAAATGTCAACAAATCGCCGACTCTATGTTAGTTCGTTACAATGATATCGGGTATTGGACATTGGTTTGAGGCAGCGCGCTGTTAAGTAAAGAACAGTTGAAATGCTGGCTTGTTTTCTGTAAAATGAGCATATATTATTTCGCCATATCAAATAATGAGAGCATTGTTATGCCATCATGCAATCGCTAATCGTAGCTTTGAAAATGTAGTATATGATTATTTAAAGCGTCATCCTTCAGATCAAGTTATGCGTTTCAACCAAGGCAAGTAAGTGACCAAATTGTGATTTGATTCTCACTCTAGTGTTTATTTTATCTGCGTAACTGTCTCAGAGATTTCCTTCGTCGCAGCAGCTGACCAGAGTGCTTGTAAGCAGTCTGAGGATCTAGTTTCAGAGGTTAGTCACTCTTTAAAGTTTTATTTTAAAATACCTTTTGTAAAAACATTGGATTTTGTAGTTGTGAAGTGAACTTGTGTAAATATCAAAGTATTTCTATATTTCACTACTAATACTTGGTCAAACATTAACCAGTGTCTGTTAGGTTTTCAAACTGCAAATTTTTAGTGTAGAAATAATCCTCACACTCTTAATTAAATTGTCTATGAGTCCCCTACTGTCGACTAAGTGGTTCTCTCAGCTATACTTTCTGTTTGTATTTATGAAAGTGTCATCCAACGTCCGAGGGACTTTCAGTTAAATTGTGAAGATAGAGATATTTGTAATCCGACGGAAGGGAAAATTGTTATTTCTACTAGTTGTGAGCGGAATAAAAAAGCTTCCGCTTCACGGGCTTCTATGTCTGGTAACAGTGTATCATTGAATCCACCAGGCACGGACCTAGGTATGTAAAACACATAAAAAAGTGTTAGCGGGCTAGCACGAGAATTTAGTCCAAGTCCCGAAAATAAATTGGGTTTTTTCTTAAAGGCCTCGGTAAAATTTACATGGACTATTTCGACTGATGGGGAGTTCCAGGATTTGATTGCTCCTAACGAGAATTTGTACCTGCAATGCAATCCACTTTATTTTACCTTAAGTTTTTGGGTGCTCCCTCTAAGTTGTATTCGAATCCATCCTAAATATGTTTTTTAATAGGTGCTTGAGTGTTCAGGATTTTATTAGTCACTGTGATGTCTCCCTTAAGTTGCCTGTATTCTAAGGAATACAAGTCCAGGGTTAACAGGCTTTCCTCATATGATTTGAAATCGAGTCTACGGGCGAACTTCGTGGTTCTATGAGTTCGTTTTAGGGTATTCCTGAACTAGGGTGAGTAGGCAACACTATATTCCCCATACTCTAAGTGATGAATATTAAACTACTGAAAATTACGTGGAAAATCCTACTAGCAAAGCGACTAATATGCACTTAAGAGTTAGAAGTGTGAAGTTGGTTCGGAAGGTGTTTTTATCACTGCAGTCGATTTGAGGCTGTAAGGGACCAAGACACCTAATTATTTCACTACTAGTGACTAGTTCAAAAGGATAATATTTGAAGTGTGTGGGATCCGTTTTGTGCCGCGGACGTATAATTGTGTACTTTGTTCATTTGAAAGTTAACCCATTTTTATCCTCTCAACTTTGAAATTGAGTCAGATCGTCCTGTAGTGCCAGCCTACCCTCTTGGTTAATGACTTCCCTCGGAAGTTGAACGTCATCGGCAAACAGTAGTAGTTCGAAAAATACTTGTTGAGGTAGGTCGTTTATGAAGATTAGAAGGAGGATTAGTCTGAAAATTGGACTCTGGGGAACACTTCTGGGATATCACGGCTTGAGAAAATGCGTAACTTACCTTCATCTTGAGTCGCCGTTCATTGAGATAAGACCTAAACCAGTCTATTTGCGGGAGTTTAATGCCTGTCTGAGCTAGTTCGTGGATGTGACAAATATGATAAACTGGAAGGCTCTTTTTAGATATCGAGATGTACTACATCGACGGTACCGTTTCGGTAGAGGATGCTAGCTCAGTTGTTCACCACAGACAGCTGGTTTGTGACGCAAGAGTGACCCTTCCTGTTGGGCTGCGAAGAAATTGATGGGTTTCAGGAAGTCTCTTAAGCTGTCAAAAGTGAAGATGGATTAAAGAAGTCATAAGCGCAACATGTCAGGAGGTTTTAGGTTGCAAGGAACAACACTATAAAGAATGGATTCTTGTTCGAACTCTGGACAAGATCCAAGGAGGAAGGGGCAAAAAGTTAGCAATTAATAACAGCCGGGCAAGAAAACAGAAAACCAACGCACAGGCCGAATACGCAGAAGCCAACAAGCAAGTAAGGAGGAGCATTGGGTCGAACAAACGAAAATATGTGTAGGACCTAGCAATGACGGTGGAAAAAGTAGCAAAAGAAGGAAACATTAGGCACCTACTCGATACAGTGAAGAAACTGGCTGGGAAATTCAGTGGACCAGAATGGCCAATCAAGAGCAAGGATGGCAAACCAATCACTGAGACGCAAGAACAACGAAACAGGTCAGGTGGAACATTTCGAAGAACTCTTATATAGACCAGCCCCGCTGAACCCACTAGTCATCGAAGCAGCATCTACGAACCTCTCTATAAATATCGACCCATTAACAATCGAAGAAATCAGAATGTCCATCATATGGATCGAAATTGGCAGCAGGGTCAGACAACATACCATGCTAGTGAGGCACTGAAGTCAGATAAACAAGCAACTGCAATGATACCCCACGTTCTCTTAAGGAAAATTTGGGAAAAAGAACAAGTGCCAACAGACTGGAAAGAAGGATACCTCATCAAGATACCAAAGAAAGGAAATCTTAGTAAGTACGGGAGCTACGGAGGCATCATTCTACTTTCAGTACCAGAAAAAGTCTTCAACAGAGTGTTATTGAACCGAATGAAAGATTCAGTCGACGCTCAACTTCGAGATCAACAGACCGAATTCCATAAGGATCAAGAGTGTACTGAACCAGATCGCAACACTACAGTTCATTGTTGAGTAATCAATTAAATGGAACTTACACTTTGCATCAATTTCGTTGACTTTGGGAGGGCATTTGACAGTATGGAGAGGAGAACATTATGGAGTCTTCTTCGACCCTATAGTGTACGCGAGATGATAAGTCAATATCATACGGGATTCTTACGACGGACTACACTGCAAAATTGTGCATGGAGAGCAGTCCACATATTCATTCGAAGTGAAGATTGGTATCAGACAAGGTTTCTTACTCTCGCCCTTTCACTTCTCTGCTAGTGTTTAACTGGATTACCGAAACTGCAACATCTCAAGGAAAGCACAGAATACACTGGACAGCATCGATGCAACTAGACGACATGAACTATTCCGATGACCTAGCTCTTCAACCTCACACACAGCAACAAATACTGGTGAAGACGGACGGTGTTTCAGCAGCGTCTGCAGTAGTAGGCCTCAACATACGCAGGAACCTTAGATACATCAACAATGAGCACCGACCCAAATACACTTGACTAGATGAAGAAACTCTGGAGTATGTGGAAACTTTTAAATACCTTAGCAGCATCATTGGTAAACAGGGAGGACCTGATGCAGATTTGAAGGCGCAGATCGTCAAGGCAAGAGTGGCATTTCTACAATTTGAGAAAGACGTCTAGAACTCAAACCAACTGTCAGCCAACATCAAAGTCAGAATTTTCAATGCAAATGTAAAGACAGTTCTACTGTATGGAGCTGAAATGTGTATTGAGAACTACGAAAAGCGTCATTCAAAAGATACAAGTATTTATAGACAGCTGTCTGCGTAAGATACTTCGAATTCGTTGACCAGATAGCATCAACAACAACCTTCTATGACAGAACAAACCAACTTCCAGCCGCGGGAGAAATTAGGAAGAGACGCTGGAGGTGGATAGGACACACATTGAGGAAATCATCAAATTGTGTCATGCATTAGCATTGAATCCTGAAAGCAGAATGAAAAGAGGAAAACGCATGAATACATTGCGTCGGGAATCGAAGACAGACATGAAGAGAAGGAAGAGCACTTGGGAATAGCTGTAGAGGAAAGCTCAGGACAGTTGATTGGAGAATGATGGTCGATGGCCTATGCTCCACATGGGGTAACAGGCATTGATTGTTTGAATGACGTAAGCTTTCATATTAGGGATTTCATAATTTTAGACCGTACAAATAGGAGAGTCACTATCTGGTAGTTAGCATGGCCATTACTTCGACCTCTTCTGATGATTGGAGTGGCTTGAGGCAGCCTCCACTTGACTGGAACCATGCCTTGACTCAAACTGTGTGCGAACAGTTCACTGAGTGTAGGTACCAAGAATTGAGCTTCTTCTCTTATGACAGAGTAGTGAATTTTGTCCAAATCAGGGAAGCGTGTTTGTTCAATTTTTTTTTTTGAAAACCCCTTCCGATAGTTAGTTTAACTTCGGAGATCCCTGTAGCTCGTGAATCATATCTCTCGTACTCGTAACTAAAGGGTATCAGTTTTAACGTCAGGACGTATTGGGTAGCCAGCAGCTTCGCAGCGTCGGTATCACTCTCAGTAAGTCCATTTAATCTAACAACTGGCGGGCTCCAACTCTAGTCTGACGGTGCGAGGTAACGTGATGGTATGAGCGTTTGGGGTTAGAGACAAACGTATTGATCAGCTTATTTTGATATTAGTGTTTGTCTTTTCATAGAGTATCTGTGCAGATGTTTCTAGTCTGTTTAAAAACTTGTTAGAGCTGTCTTTATTCAACCTTTTTTATTCCACGCGATGGTATTTTTTCAGCTTTAGCAGTTTGAAGGTGATTGAACATTATTTTAGACCGTTTGGAAATTTGTGGCACCGATTGAAGAACAGGCTGTTTGGTAGCTCCCAGAATGATATCCAACTGGTATTGCCAGTGTACATTGACATCAGAGTTTGGGCAAGTTTTCTAGTCTGTTTGTTTGGAGACATCCGTTGACACAGCCACGTTCAAATGATGATAGTTCAGGTGTACGTTATCGACAGGGCATTTTATTTCCGTTTCGCGGATAAAGTTAAAACAGGACTGGTATGATTATTTCTCCCTAAAGAAGCTAGAATTGAAAGGTTGTCCGCTAAAAATTCTTCGTTAGTAAAGACAAAATCCAAGCCTGATGATATCTGACAGTCCCTCCAACGAGTTTCTGACTTCGTCGATAAGTTGAAATTATCGAGCTTCGGTTGAATCATTCCCTCCATTGTATATGTAGTAAGCAAAGTTGACTTTCGGAGCATTGAAATCCTCTAGGATTAAAATATGAATATGTCCTAAAATTTTTTAGAAATCGATTTATTGCTAACACCTGGCTGTCCATACTGTATATCAGCAGCAGGCTTCTTATTAATAACTCAGACTAAACATTTTGTGCAACTCGACAATTTCATAGAATACTAGACAGATTTTTCGAGATCGGAGAATTCAGGGATACTAACTGGATGTGCCACTAAGCAGGAACTTATATATAGTTCTGCTCATGTCATATTGAAACATGATATCTGAATACTTAGTGGTTTAATTTTCCCTTATGAATGTGACATTTATACCTTCAATCATGTAATGGATGTTTAAACATACAGTAAGTTTACTGTTTTGAGCTGTGAATCCTTACAAACAGGTGAGTTGCCACTATTTTGTTGCACTTCTTCATGAATAGTTCTAGTTGCTTGTGCGAAGCGGAACGCCTTTTCGAGATAGTTTGAGGCTATGTTCATTTTCACTTGAACATAAATAGTGATTAATATCTCTTCTTCTGGATTTTCGATACTTGTGGGTTTCTAGTTTCAGGCATAAATTGCAATCAAAGATCAGGGGTCAACATAACCGCTCCCATTTGCAGCACCAAACTGATATTAATCGGTAATATGCTGGTTCCACTTTGTTTACTAAGTTTGAAACTGATTTATATTTGCACCAGATTTTTGTACTATTTTCTCCCAACTATTACTTAATGATTAAATTAAAATGTCCCACGCGAAATTTATCCATTTTTATGAAAACTAAGGCTAAATTTTATTTTTCAAATCCACGGTATTTAATTTTCAGGTGTCTCAACATTTTCTCAGTGATAGTATCAGACTTAAAACTGCCAAATGTGGTGCTAAAGGATGTTTACAGAATTCTTATGGTCCAGTTCTAGAACAATTTATGGTAAGCTATTCATCCTGTGTGATTCGTGATATTTTCTTAAAAAGTATTTTTCCATTAACATACAACATAAGGATAGATTTCCAGATACGTTCGTAGAGTTTTCTGATATCTAAGGACGTACGCGTGTCCTGTGAATTTTAATTAGGTTTCATGGATTCAAATTAAGACAGGATAGGAATTCCCAGTGCAGTTATTAATTTTGTAGCTTCGAATTATAATTATTTGATTTCTTATTCCACTACATTGCGTCCGTCTAGCTCGATTTCGTTTCACTCATAGATAGTAAGTATATTTGGCACAATCCTGTCCTCAAATATGACTTGACATTATGGTATGCAAGGTGTGTGGTTGTTAAGTTGTGTGATCTCTATTGGTCTCTGTAATATTATGTAGTAATCCCGTTTAGTATTCTACGGTTCGACAAAGACAGCGACTTTATCCCAAATCAAAAAAGAGTAGAGGAGGTAACAAGATGTATTGAGAAAATAACAGCAAAAGGCAAAAGCAAATAATTACAATGAGTTTATATAAACATCGGTATAGAGTATTCCAGAAACTTCCCGATTAGTCGTCGGTTCTGGTTGGCTAAGAGTGGACTAATCGCAACACAGCTTCGTGAGCACATTTTGAGCATGCTTGAATCAGGCTCGTTTCGTGCTAACAGTAGTGTTAGTATCTACCATATCTCTTTATCTGGAGCATCAGAAATCCTATAAGTGCAGTTTGTGGTGTTATCAGAAACAATCCATAGTAAAGCCTTGTATCCATCCTGTTATAATTCTCTTATATTCATAAACTTGAGGTGTATTCTTTTCTATCTGTAAACAAACCGTAACTATTTTTAAATACTGTTTTTAGTCCTTTATATATTGCTAAATCTCTTCTTCACATCACTGAAATTGTGTAACACATTTCTGCTGTCCTTATTTACCATATATCTTTTGTGATAGAAATGAAATACCTGTGCATGTATTTTCTACTAACATCTCATTCTAGTGGTTTAACTGCATATTATTGAAATAAACTCATTTGGTCTATGGTTTCTCTTGTATGACTATATTTGTCAATTTATTGTCTTCTTTTAAGATTTAATTTCACAACTTTCGTTTCGTAATCTCTTAATTGTTTTAATCTTATTCTGATTTTAATTTTCCTTTATTACTAGTATTATTTCCATTTCTTTTATCACCCGTCCGTTGGCGCTACCTTGATGTGGTGGTCGGGCTTGCCTATAGTGATAATTCAGTGTAACTGTAATGACTGGAACAATCACTCCTTCATATCCTACTATGCTAGGCAAGTCGGTTGAAGAGCGGTAAAACTAAAAGCAGCAAACGTCTGGTGCGAGGATGAGGTAGTACTGCTCACTGTATTGAAGTGTGACAGTTGTAAGGTGTTGTCCTCAGACAACCAGAATGACAGCGATACTGCGTTTCCACGAAGGGAAGGTGGGGTTAGAAATGGTCGACCCCAAAAATGCACACCGTCTCACTCTATAGATTTTCATCTTCAACAGTAAGGATTTTTCAAGTATCGAGCTAACTCATCGAAAACCACTTGTAAAAAGGCCATGTTTGACTGGCCTCAATCATTTGTCATTTGGACACTGGTGTCACACTCTCTGGTCCTCAAGAACTTAAATCCACTTTCCTTTTCAGATGCCTCAAAAAGAAGAACTATTTCATAGTTTGGGCAGCTGGAAAGTAATAACTGCCTTCACACCTCCAGCAGCACTCGAGATCACCTCGTTCGCAATCAAACCTTTTTTTCTATTTCTAGTACTTTCAACTCTCACTCTCAGCTTTCTCCCACCACTTTTCTTATTCACACCACTGGTACTGATTATTCGAGTTCACTAAATGCTACCCCAAGTTTCCTGAAGCTGCGCTAATGTTGGAGCTTTTAATGTACAAACATTGTGTGAAATCAGTCAACAAGCCTCGTTATTTGATACCCTAAAATCTCTTGCGATTAATGTTTGCTGCATCATCGAAGCACACATACAGGACCCCAGCGTGGTCATTCACTTGATATCACCTAGTTAATACAGATAAACAGCGCGATTTACTCTTCCTTTATCTGGGAATTCTACAGCGAATTTTCGTGACCTTGCGGGTGTTGGGATAGCACTAAAATTGCCAGTTGTTTATGGTCTGTACATCTAAATGGTACAGTGCGGACTCGGAAAGACAGAGGTACATACGTATGCCTTTTTATCGTTTTTACCTATTCTCCCCATTGACTTCAACATGGATGGATTAAACGATGAATTCTACATGAAGTTTTCCAGCCTTCTCCAGAGAGCTATGCACACAGACATAGTATCCATAGTAGGGGATTTTAATCTTCGATGGTGTGAGCAGCCAGGAAGTGAAAATCGCCCTCATACCTGTAATAGCACACGAGATCATCTTGTTCGAGGTTAAATCCCACGATCAATTCTTATTAACTCTTATCACCATGCCTAATCCTTCTAACATAATTTTGTCACCTCGCGCCTCTAATGCTAATGATTTGAGTTCACGAAACTTTATTACTGGTCTCCTGAAACCGCGTACTAAACTACATATCGGAGCTTTCAACGTTCGACTCTAGAACCCCGCCCCATCGATGTCTGCTGCATCTCTGAAACGAGTATACAGGATCCAAGAACAGTCATTCGCTTGACCTCACCTTCTGAAAATCAGGAAATGGCTGCGTTCACTCTTCGTGTTTCCGGAGACCCCACCGCTACCACTCGAGGCCTTGCTGGCGTAGGTATAGCACTAAGTTCGAAAACTGAACAGCTCTCCTCGACTGGATTTCAATAGACAGTTGAATGTGCGGTGTCCGTCTAAATGGAACGGTAAGGACTCGTAAAGATAGGGACACACGCCGTTGTCTCTTTGTTGTCTTTGCCTATGCTCCCACTCATTGTAGTTCTGATCAAGTAAAGATGAATTTTACAGAAAGCTTTCTGACCTTCTTTGCAAAGCTAAACGCACTGATGTAGTAATAGTGGCTGGTGATTTTAATGCCCAAGTGGGTAGACTAGATGAAACCGGAAGGCACCTAGGTGGATTCTAAAGTGTTGAGGCTCAACAAACAGACAATGACGACCGGTTATTACAACTTTGTTCAGATAAGCGTTTATTTCTCGCAAACACCAACTTTAAGCATAAGGAAAGACATCGGTTGACATGGCGGCCTCCAAAATCAACTCAACGCTGGACTCAAATAGACCACATTGCTATCAGCCATCGTTGGAGAGGCTCGATAGAAGACTGTCGCTCGTTTTGGAGCACATATTTAGACTCAGACCATGCCTTAGTACGAGCGCGTATTAGTCTGCGTCTCACTGGACGTAAAATATCTACGACAAGGATTCCCCTCAAAATTCAACTTGATGATGAAGAAGTCAAGAATACATTTCAGGAACAACTAGAAAACCAATTAATCAACTGCGTAAACTGTACTCATCCTGTGCTAGCTTGGAATGATATCCAAAAAGCTGTTGAAACAGCAGTAATATCTACTAATAAACTAAACCAAAAGGTTAAGAAAACTCAGTGGATTTCAGCTGCATCTACTGAACTGATAGAGGCTCGGCAACACATCCCGTCTGGTTCTGAACATGATGAGGAACGAAAGCAACTTAATCACAAGCTGGTTAAAAACGTACGGAATGATCATGAGCAGTGGTGGGTGGCGAAAGCTAAAGAGACGCAAAAGGCAGCGGCATTAGGTAGCAGTAGACAACTGTTCAGACTTATCAAGGAAATGGGTATCAGAAACCCAACTATAAGTGAAACTATATCCGAAAAGGATGGTTCCATTATTCACTGACAATCCAGAAGATTAGACCGATGGGCAGAACACTTTAGGGAGCAGCTCAACTGGCCCACGGCGTCATCCCTGCTGCCCACCATCCCCAAACAATCTGAATGGCAAATTAATATTGGTCCCCCAAGTCTCAGTGAGGTTGAGAAGGCTATAGGGAACTTAAAGCGAAGGAGAGCAGCAGGACCAGATGGATTAACCTATGAGATATTTAAGGCCTGGTGTTTGATGAAATCTCGGCTCGTATACATAAGGCCTGATTGGCTTTTGCCAATTTACGTCACTTGCGGCGTAGGCGAGACATTCGTTTACTGACGAAAGGACGCGTTTACTGCACAGCAGTTAGGTCCGTTTTACTTTATGGATGTGAAACATGGCCATTAAGGTTAGAGGATATTCGTAGGCTTCTAGTATTTGATCATAGATGTCTCCGAAACATTGCTCGTGTTTGCTGGGACCACCGAATCTCAAATCTCATCTCTGATCTCTATGCTTTCCCATTAGTACTTACTCTGTTACTACCTCCCCTACTCTGGGATTTGGTCCGACAATTTAACCTCTATCTGCTAATTGAGACATGGCAACTTGAACTAATGTACGCATGTACCAAGTTCTACGTTGTAACTGACTGACTGAGGGGATTTTAATGCCGAAGTTGGTAGGCTAATTCAGGTTGTAAAACACTTAGGTGGCATCCCAATCCAACGAACGAATGATGGAAACCGTTTGATGCAATTATGTTCAAGTTACCAAGTATTTTTAGCTAGCACAAACTTTAGGTATAGGGAGAGACATTGTTTAACTTAGCGACTTCCAATATCAACACGACGATGGATGCAAATAGACCATATCGAGGTCGGCTATTGTTGGAGAGGCTCTGTGGAGGGCTGCCGCTCATCCTAGGGGGGGGGAGCATGTTTGTATTTCGACCACACCCTAACGGGAGCACGTATTTCCATGCGTTTTACTGGACGCAAGAATATCACAACAAGTAAGCCCCTTAGATGTCAATTCGAAGTTGAAAAGGCCAATAATGCATCCACAGGAGGTTTGACCAAGCACTTAGTCGTTCAATACTCTATGTAATTTAAAGCGACGTAAACAGCAGGACGTAATAGATTGATCCCAGATGTTTTTAAGGATAGTGGTCCGGTTCTAATAGGTGGATTGATTGATATATTAGCCAAAGTCTTGGAACTGAACGCCTTCCTATCTAACTGGTCTCTATCGCTGGTCATTACAGTATGAAAAAAAAAGGAACAGAAATGTTGTGATAACCATAAAGGAAATTAGTTTGACTGACATATTATCGAAAATAGTAGCCTTTGTCATCATCCGACTTTTATCTGACTCTAGCAAAGTACAAACTCGAGATTTCAGACCTGGGCGAGGATGAATTAATCAGATATCCACTCTACGTCAGCTTCTAGAACAGGTATACTTACCAACTCACAATAATTGTGTTCCCTAACTTGAAAGCAGCTATCGACTCCGTAGATCGAGAAATTCTGTGACTGTTTGTGCATAAACCTCATTAAGGCTCTCTGGTCAGATATGATTGGTTAAATTAGAGCTTATGGCAGCTGTCTCGAAAATTAGGCCCAAACGCGGTTCACTAGAGTTGCCCCTTATTTTATTTTTTATTTGATCTCGTCATAAATGTTTTCCTAGAAGTCTCTTTCTTCGTCTAACTTTTTAGGAATTAATCCTCCCAGGTGTCATAGTCATACTTGGTGAAGACACTGACAGTTTGCAGAGTCTTCTAAACACCTTGAGTAACAATGCTAGCATATCCAGGGTGCGTTTCTCTCTATGTGAATTTAAATTCTACCCCAGGACTTGTCTGGATTATCGCCTAGCGTTGACCATCACATATTTTGAAGGTTTTATCACCCCTAGTGGGTCAATGTCTGACCCCGTTTCAGCACGGATTTAGAAAGCTAGACTTTTACGAACTTATGCCACAAGCGGCGTAAGCGAAATATTTGTCTCAAAAAAGGACCGAATGTACTACGCAGCAGTCCGCCCTATTTTAACTTATGGGTGTGAAACAGGCCATTAAAATAAAATAGGCTCCAGATCATTGATCATATAAATCTTTATAGTATTGCTTGTTTACTATGGAATGTGGAAATAAGTAATATTGATGTCTGACACAGTACGAGGAAAACATGGCTCATCAATCAAAGAGACCGGTTACCTTCATCGACTAAGATGGTAGGAACACGTGCTGTCTATTCCCGACCACCGTCTAACTCGTCTTGCGATGCTGGTTAGGGTTACAGTAAAGTGGAAAAAGGTAGGGGCAGCCATATCAAACATGATATCATCCCATAAAGTCTTTGACGATTGATTTGAACCATGTTGGTAGATACGGATCACCTGGTTAGGATCCGTGCGATAATCGCAATCAGTGGCTAGACACACTGGGTGACATGGCTCAAAATTGGTCACATTGGGCAAGTCTATTCACTCTTTATCTTAATCTAAATCTTAAGTTCTTTCACACACCTTTACTTTATTCTTCCCTATTGTACTTTGTTGTTGTGTTATTCTTGTAAATTTGGTCTCTTCATACTAATATGGTTCGGCGAATTGAACTTTTGGGCATATATCCCAGGTTCTGCGTTGTTAATGATTGACTGACTAACTGACTGATCTTTTTATCGATTCGCTTAATGAAATGATTTCGCTATGTTGATATGAAGTGCGAATACGTAATTATGTTTATGTTGGCCTTATGTTGTATCATTTTTTTCGATTCATGGTATTAAATTCATTGACCTAAAACTGTTATAGTCACGATTTTATTGACTTTTGTATCCTTTTCGAAAATTCATAAATGTTATCTTATCACAAGAAACAGTCAATTATGAGGTTGTGATGTTTCAGTGCAGCATTTTATTCAGCAGCATCCTCCTTTGCATTATTTCAGTGTGGTGTTCCACTTTCCGTCACCTTCAGTGTGATACTCCATCTACATAAATTCACTATGATTTTCGTTTTCAAGTTAATGTGACATCTACTAACGAATAATCATTGTAATTAAGTCTATATATAAGTGTATCTGTTAGTAATTAAAGTTTTTCAGGCTTGGAATATGATACGAATTTCCGTATCATCAATGTTTATCTTTTTTGTGTGTCAATATCAGAGTTTCTGTCAACTCCTCTAACAATGGTCAAATCACTAGTTTTTCATTAAACAAATTTGATTTCAACATGATTAAATGTTTAAGAAAACTGATCTATAAGAGAATTCGTTAGTTAGAGAATGAAGCTGGTATCTTTGACGCATTAAAAGATGTTTGTGTAAACAAAAAATAAATTTGTGCATACAGCGGTAAATCAAGTATGAACGGATGTTGGTGCTACTCGTTACGTTTCAAGTTTACTCAGCAAAAAGAAACCTATTAAAGAAGTGACAGAGTTTCTTTCATTTATCAAGTTGATCGAACTGCGTCTTTTATTATCTGTAATCGGATTCGCGTTACTTAATGTATGTCACATGTATTTATATCTCTCTACTGTCGTAAATCTGAGAAGCTTTCTGTTACAGTTTCAAGTAATTTGATCTAATTAGATATTGTTAACCTCTTATCACCTTTCCATTTTACAAAATTAGGCGTATCACAATTTTCGTGCGTACACCACTTTTGTTGTATATATTTGGTTCTACTTTTAATATCGCACTCCTAAAAAGTGATTGGTAAAGTTCAGGCTTGTCGGGAGTGAGACAGTTATCACCACTGACAACGAATAATTGTCGCACTATATCACAAATTCATGGAAGTGGGAATTATACCATTGGACGCCGGCCCAGTGAATGCAGAGGATTAAGCGTTTGTCAACCTGTAGGCCCTGTGTTCGATTCTCTGGTGGAATCGAGGGTGCGTACTCCCACAGGGTAGGGGGGAGTCCCATACTAGGACGGAACAGCTATCCAGTGCTCCCTAGTTTTCAATGGTATCCATCAACATCAATCTGTGATGAATACAAATAAATAATGGATAGTTGCATTCATCCCTAACTTCACAAATATTTTCTGATGATCACTTTTTTGTGCATTAATTAATCATCTTTACTCAGTTTCATTTCTCATAACCATGTATATCTCACAAGTGTAGAACCCATGTTTTCGAAAAAATTTGGCCAATTTCATTTGGGATAGGGAGAAGCTTAGAAGGTTCCGTAATCATAGGGTCTGATGGAAAAGTGAAAATAAACAAGTTTTTTTGCTTAAGGAACGGATGTAAAAATACGTTGGGTTGGTCATTAATTGTGGGATTCGTGATGTAAAAGCGGGAGATAAAGACGAAGAAATAAGATAACAAAGTAGAAAATGCATAAATCAGTTCTGTTTCATCTGAGACATTTGTTTCTTAAGAATATACTTGACTTTTTAATCACCGACATCTCCATAGACTCATTACATTAGAACTCAACATCTCGACTTACAGGGGTTTGGTTTTGGGGATACTTTTTATTCAGTTTTTATTCTTATTTTATTTTTTGTATCCTAACTGATGATATCCCAGCTGTATGGAAGATTGGGCTTCATCTATGTACTCTACGTGTTTGTTCATATTGTTTTCTTTCTAAAATTGAACTCTATAACCGATTGTAATTTCTTTTACTTAGCTTTGAGTCGTATTTTGTATGCTAGTTCATGATGCTATTCAGCTCTCCAAAACGAAATATTCGAAGTGGGTGCAGTCCTTCAACTTAATAATCACAAGTCAAGTAACTTAATCAGTTAACGACCGCTTCGTTCATAGTAATGTATATGTCTGATTGACCCCTTAAAGGGTTATTAAAGCCTGGAAATCATTTATAACTTCTACAATGAAACTGATTTTTTGAGGAATTCTTTTACCTTTTATTAAATACAAATTTCTTATTGGTCACTCAGAATTTAAATTATCTTAATACCTATCAATTTATCTGTTTCTTCATTAATTTCGATCAAATTCACTGTTATCGATCTTAATTTCATTTATCTTATCAACTTCTTTTAAATATCCCCATTCATCACAATGTTTATCATTTTAAAGTAGTTATCTACCTGTCCTCTAGTACGCTGGTAAGGTCTCTGAATACGATGTGAAACTCATTGATTTAATTCCATTATATTATCTGCTTTATGTTGAAATCGTTTATGCACTATTGCCTTTTAATTGTAGCATTCGTTGTGTTTATTCGTATTAATATTATCATTGTTGCCTCAGCTGCATGCTATACGTTTCATTTTGACTTTATTTCTTCTACAAATTTTAGCTTCGAGGCAAATCTTCTAAAAAAAACAGTTCATTAGACCAGTTGCATAGTAATGTAAGCGGTGTAATAAATCTAATGAAAGAGAACGCTAAAGTAGCACTTGAACGAGGTGATAAGTTGGATACTTTAGTCAGCAAAACAGATGACCTTGCAGTCCATGTAAGTGTTTGCAGTTTTAGGTTTAATATTATTTGCAACCTTAATTTTTGTTCCTTTTTATTATTACTGTAATAATCAATTTTCACTCACATGAAACTATAAAGCTCTGGTAATGTAAATGTTTATGTACATAGGCGGCGTAACCCGACTATCGCTACTACCTTGATGTGGTGGTCGGGCTTGCCTATAGTGATAATTCAGTGTAACTGTAATGACTGGAACAATCACTCCTTCATATCCCACTATGCTAGGCAAGTCGGTTGAAGAGCGGTAAAACTAAAAGCAGCAAACGTCTGGTGCGAGGATGAGGTAGTACTGCTCACTGTATTGAAGTGTGACAGTTGTAAGGTGTTGTCCTCAGACAACCAGAATGACAGCGATACTGCGTTTCCACGAAGGGAAGGTGGGGTTAGAAATGGTCGACCCCAAAAATGCACACCGTCTCACTCTATAGATTTTCATCTTCTAACAGTAAGGATTTTTCAAGTATCGAAGCTAACTCATATTGAAAGGATCCTTACAGGATAAGTTTACGGGAGTCCTATCAGTTCAACTTCTCTGAGATCCACTGATTTTTCCCGACCTCTTGATTTAGGTCGCGTCCAGCAAAATGCCAAGCAAATACGTCCTCATACTAGAGCATGATTAGGATCTAAGCATCTACTCTAGAAAGACTGGCAATCTATCAAGCCTCCCAACCGGTGACTGACGGCGATGTGGTCTATTTGAGTCCATCGTTGAGTAGATGCAGGAACCTGCCATGTTAGACGATGTCACTTCTTATCCTTAAAATTCGTGCCTCCTGGAAATTAATGATTGAGCACAGCTACAGTGTCAGTCACCGTTAGCTAATCTCTTTGCTGGAACACCGAAGCACCCACCTAAATATCGGTTTTATTTAAGCTACCTACTTGGGCGTTAAAATTACCTAGTATAAATACCCTATCTGAATATTTAGCTTTAGGAAAAAATTCAGAAAGCTTTCTTTAAAATTTGTCTCTCACTTCGTCTGGGGTCTAGCCAGTGGAAGCTTAAGTGGAAACAATGAAAAGGAAACTGAGTGTCTTTATTCTTCCTAGTTCTTACGGAACTATTTAGTCGAACAACGCAATCAGTGCGACAATATCCACAATAGATAGGACATTTATTTGCACTCAGCCTAGGCGCTTAGAACGATGAGTAGAACATTTCAATCAGCAGTCTAGTTAGTCTTCAGCTACTTTACAATTACCCACTATTTCTAAACAGTCTGCATAGGAAGTCGATATAGGCCCTCTGATTATTGTAGAAATCGAAAAAGCCATAGCTAATCTGAAACGGGGATGAGTTGTCAGTCCGGTTGGATTTACTCCAGAGGATGTTGGTCCAAATTTAACGATTAGGTTAGTTAATATTTTGGCTAAAGTCCGGGAGTTAGACATAATCCCATCTACCTGGTTTTGATCGTTTCAGTATATAAGAGAAGATGAAAATCATCATTCCATAGCCATAATGAAATTAGCTTGACTAATATAGTGTCTAAAATACTGGCTTCAATAATTACCAGATGGCTAATTACAACTCGTGAACTACAATCGCAAGAAGACCATACTGGTTTCAGACCTGATCGCGGTCGAATCAACCATTTATTCACCATTTGTTAAACATACTTTTCGGCATCCGACAATAATAGTTTTTATGGACTTGAAAACAGCGTTTGACTCTGTAGTCCAAGGTTTTGTCTGTGTCTATCATTGAAGGGCGTACCCCAGAAGTACATAAGCCTTGTGAAAGCTCTTTACTGAAACACATTTGGTCGACGAAGAGTGTATGGCGAACTGATGTCTGAACCTGTAACCTTAAGGGGTGTTCATTAATGTTGCTCATTATCCCCATTTTTGTTCACGTCATAATAGATTTACTGTTGGAAGTAACTCTGTCATCGTTTGGATTTTCAGGAATTAATATTTTACCAGGAGATCTGCTAATTGAATCAGAATATGGAGGTGACATAGTCCTATTTACGAGAACGTTGACAAAATGCAGTCTTTTGGTAGCACTAAGCAACAATTAAGGTATGCTTGTAATACGTTTCTCCCCGTCTAAATCTAAACAGTTGCTTCAGAACTAGCCTACTTCAACACCTATACTAAGAATAGGGAGGTGAATTAATTGAGCGCGTCGACCACTTCGCTTGTATTGTAGGCCTGATCAACCCTATTGGGTAGGTGTCTGTCGAAATCTCAGCACAGATTCGAAAACCCGTTCGACTTTTTCCAACTTGCGTTACTTATAGCGTAGGCGAGATATCTGTCTCTCAACAAAAAAAACGAGCATACTACGCAGCAGTTTGCTCTGTTTTACTGTATGTTACTGACTGCTGGTGTAAGCTGTATTGGTAGATGCAGACTACCTGGTTGTAGTCGGCGCGAATACTGTAACTAAAGGTTATAAACTGGGTGATACGGCTCAGAATCGGTCACCGTGGTGCAGGTGCATTCACTCTTTGTCCTCGTCAATTTAGAATTATTCCACACCTTTCCACGAACTAACTCTTCCCTCGTAGACCATAGTCTATATACTCTTTGGTTTTCCATTATTATCATTGAAGTAACTACTACTTCTATTGATTCGGTAATAATCGTGCTATGCTGTAGTGTGGCAAGTTGGATTGGTGCACACATGTTCCAGGTTCCGTATTGCATAGGTATGACTACACATACAACTTTTACTTAACCTTAAAATTTAATTACTATTTCGCTAACCGAAATAAATCAGTGTAAACATAGTACCGAACCGACTCACACATTATAAAGTAGTGGCTAAATTGCTGAAAATTTTTGCTTCTTATATCACAGTGCTAAAGGTAAGAGTATTTCAACCTTAAACGTTGTGGTGTTTTTGCAGCTCGTCTGTGTTTCGATAACTCATATTTGAGTTTGCTTAAACAATCAACGTTTATACTTTTCTTATGTTGATTGACTCGTTCAATAGTATGCACGGAAACGTAGATTGTAATATTTACTTCCTACTTTACAGTTGTGTATTCGTAAACATAAAGTAATATTTACAGATACTGTTTTGCTTTGTTTATTGTTTTTTTCTTCTCCATCGATTGCTTTTTCTATCTCCCTTTCTGCTAATATACAGCTATTTTTCTGATTGTAAGTTATTCTGTCAAGGCAACGTGTTTTGTTTTCCTTCGCAACCCATTTCTTCTAAAATTTTACTACAGGGTCGTATATCAGGCCATTGTTTTACGTTCACATTCATATAACTATCTTCTTTTCTACTAACAGTGTAGAAATTAGTTTTAGCTTTTCTTTGAAAGGAAAAGTATGACAAATAATGCACTAGTAGGTTTAATCGTTAATGGTATGTTTATTACATTATAAATATTTTTAAGAATTCTTAAATTAGTTGAAGTTTCGATAACTCTGTTAATTGTATGTGAGACTCAGAAAAAAATAGCACGGTTACTAACTGTCCAGGAGGTTAAAACATTAGTCAAAATACTAAGGAACTGTTCAGCTAGCTTTCGGCTACGTATGATTTTTAAACAACTTGATTGGGAAATCTACACATATCTTCAAACTTTTAATGTCATTAAAAAGGAGAGCAACAGCATTTGATTAGTTAACTTTAAGAGTCTTGAATGATGGCGATCCAGTTTTAACAGATGGATTTGCTGATATATTAGCTTAGGCTCATGAACAGTAAATCCGGGAAACCAGATTGATTTATTGCATACTCTGATGTATTGATCAAACGTTCACCCTTCATCAGTTCTGCTAAGTAGGCATACTCACCGACGTCCAACAATACTGATATTTTTTTAATTTGATTATAGCATTCTAATCCGCTGATCGAGAGGTTTTGTGGCAGTATTTGTCACTAAAAGGCACACTTAGGAAGTGCACGAACTTTGTAATAGTTCTGCTCAAGTCATCTAACGGAAAAGTATCATCGGAATTTTCAACAAGAAATAGTATTCTCTAGTATTCCCCAATATCCCGTTTATTAAATTATATCATATATCTCACTCTCTATTTTTCTAAGGATTACTCTCATATCTGGAAGTTCATAGATCGACGTAGCGTACACAGATAATAATTCTATTTGGTGAAGATATAATATAGTCTTTTGAGCGATATGAGCATATTTGTGGTGTGTTTTTGCTCTAAATGCGTTATCTTGCCTCATAGCTGGTGTACGTAATCACTTAAATTGACCACAAAGAGTGAAGTAGTCAAGTGTCTTGGCCACTGCACTTAGTTTAAAGTCTCATCAACATTGATTGGCTGGCGCCTAAAGAAATCTTGGTACGGATTCAAAACTGTCGCTTAACTCTCTAACGCGTCACTTGTGGCGTAGGCGAAATGTTCATCTATCAATAAAGAGGTTATTGCACTGCGAATCAGTCCGTTGTGTTTTAATTTATTACTATAAAACATAATCATAGAAATAGAAAGCATTTATAGGTTTCTGATATTTAGTCATACGTTTCTTGGTAGTATTGCTCGTGTTTGTCGGTAACATCAACTGAACAACACAAGATGCTAGGTAAATATGCCATGTAGTTTGATAAGATTTCGGATCTCTATCGGCTGCTGCAGTCAGGACATATGTTACACTTGTCCATTCATCGCCTTCTGTCCCGGTAGAGGTAGGAGTAAATTAAAAGAGAGCTAGGTAGTGGAAAACGAAGACTTAGCATCAACCCACTAAATTATTAACAGTTGGCTTGCGCCACGTAGGTAAGTGTAAACTACCTGGTTTGATCTCGGCGATAACCTATATCACTAGGTAGAGATGTGTAAATTACCCTGTGACCACCTAAGGCCGCACAGACACTTTTTCTTGAGTTGCAATATTATTTTATACATGCGTTTTCGCGCTGAACACATATTTTTAATTTTTTAGTTAGTTTACTATAACTGATATAACTATTATGTCGATTTTCTTGATACTCGATTTGTCAATTTATGTCGTTGTGCTGATTTATATTTAGCTTATGATGATTGTGTAATAAGAATTTAAGCTATCGGAATAAACACATCAGATATTAGCTGTCTATATGTTATCATGGAAATATTTAGTGGTTTGCATTATTCCGTAATTGATATTGATGATTGAATGAATAGCATACACGTTGACCAATCTAGTGGCTATCTGGGCTCATTAGCTTAGTTGATAATGCGTTGAAGTTTGAAGTGATGAATGCTGAATTCAAATCCTCCTGTGAATGCCAACACTTGTATGCAGTTACATACAGCTAGCAAGTTTCAAATAGGCTAAAACTCACCCTACACTCTTTAGCAGCTTTAATCGATAGACGAATACTATTGTAACGTGGTTTCTCTTGTGAAAACCAGTTAAATCCACAAATAAAAGCGTTTCACTTAAGGTTTTGAATAAATAAATAGTTCGAAGCTTCACTAATTTGTCTGTCTTTCATTGACAGTAGTTATGAAAAACAGGAGACAAAAATACATTTTAAGTAAGAGCAACTACTCATATATTACATGACAGACCACTTCGTCCAGTAGTAGCACATATTTTTAAAGCGATCGGAACATTATCTAACCAATTAATTTGATGAAAATATTTGATTCTTGTTTTTATGTATTCTAACTTGTACACAACTAAACTCAAACAATTTGCATATTCGTTTTTATTTCTGTTAGGCTAATCAATTTCAGGTAACAGCTACAAAAGTTTCACGAAAAACTTGTTTGGAAAATTTCCGACTTAAAATAATAATAATTGTTGTTGTCGCTGTCCTACTCCTAGTAATTGTGGTCGTTATACTCTGGCAGACTGGATTGCTCAGTCCCAAACCTCAACACTAGTAATACTACTACCACTAATAATAATTAAATGAACGACCTCATATTGCTTATTACAATGGAATAGGAATTGTCGAACATTCAGTCGGGAAAATTAGGTGTGATAATGTGTCTTTTTTTACTGCGTAAATTTACTCGACTTTAAAAAAATTCTTGATTATTACTATTTTATTTACTGGAACATAGTTCCTTTTTTACTACAGATGATTTTTTTGAATTATGATACATAGCACACGATATACTGTTATGATTTGTACGCGACGCTATGCCATAAATTTAAGTATTTTGTTTATTTTCTTTCTAATATCTTCTTACCTACCTACTAATCCTCTCAGTTATTGCAGACTATTGATGATTTTTTTTCTACATCTTGATAGGCAGAGGTTTACTGACATTACTACAACATATCTGTTTGTCGTTGATCTTTTTTCTTATTTCTTTCTGGAGAAATTATTTTCCACCATTTGTTTGTATGATTAATTGTCTTTCCGACGTATGTGTGTGCGGTAGTCTATATTGGCTATTGTCTCCTATTATAAATGTCTGTATGCTTTCTAATTTACTACCCTATATCAACGATTCTTGAAGCCAATGATTAAATAAATAAATAATAAAATTATACTATTTATTTTTGTTGTCAAATGTGCACTTTTGAATGTATTTCTATGTGGATATGTATATGTCTATTCAGATTACCTACTGATAAATCCTTCATAATTCGCACTACTCAACCCTTCACTTATTGTTATTATTATCGTCATCATCGTTTCTACGCCTGCTTTCTATCTCATTCTCTCTCTAGCCAACTTCATTATTGTATTCGTTTCCTTTTTTTGCAGATAGGAATACACAGTATACGTTCATTTTTGTACTATTACTATTAATATGGCAAATGTGTATGTGTATTTGGAATTTTTATTTGTGAAAATGGAATCCCTTTTTAATTTCATTCCTAATAATCATGGTCTATTATTTTTACCAGATTTGAATATGACTTTGTTTGCTCAAAATACATGATTTTTCTTTCTTTTTTTCATTATCATTATTGATACTTACTTACTGTGCATTAAACATACATTGCATATACACCAAATAAAGAGGAATGTTAATTTGTGTTTGGATCTCTCTTTACTTTCTTGAATGATTGTTCATATTAATGTTACGTACACTGTCTTTTTATATATAAGCACTCATGAACTAGGTCGGTCAATATATTTATTTTAACACAAGTTATTATACCACATTAACACGATATGATCAAATTGATAAGAAAATTACCAGAATAGAGTTTAATAAGAATAAATGAAAAGGTATATTATATAAAAGAATAACCAAACGTAAGATCTAGATAAAAAGTGAGTGCATCAGCCTTAGTATAACCGATTCTGAGTTATGTACTGGATGTTTTTTTGTTGTGGGGCTATGATAATGATGATAAATTTGCAAGACTAGGAGCTGTTGATCTATCACTAAGTTGGGAACTTAAAGGTAACTGCAATTTGGTCTAATGTTCTTCACTACATTACGGCTTATAAAATCTAGTTATTAAATATAGAAATACAGCATGGTAACATGTAGAGTCATCATGATAAATTTGCTAACATCTTTATACTCATTCTTGTACAAATGTTCTGAAATCATCCAAAATAAAATGTTCGCATCAGGTGCTTCCAACCTGTAATATTTTAGGATCAAATTATAAAATGTTGTCTCAATATACTTACGCAATCAAGTTTGTTGAGATCATTGCAGTAGATTGGAGTTTAAGCAAAGATGTAAATAAAATTGTGATAAAATACTATAAACGATTACAAATATATATACCATATTTCAAAGATCATTCTAGAATAATGATAGCGACGAAAAGTTAACAAAACTAAACGAGTAGTTACGTAATGAATATCCGCTAATGGTAAATGACTAGTGCTCAGTTAGTCAAAAATGAAATTATGAAGATAGGAGAGGATCAGGAAAGTGACAACAGTGTATTGAGAAAGGTGTATGAAAATGTTACCAAGGCTGAAAGAGATTAACTGTTTTTTGGATGTGTACATCGGATTTTCGATGTCTGATGACGATGGCTTCACTGAATTTAAGGAGACTTGGCTGATTATTTATAACTTCAATGACTTTTAGGATATCAAACTTGGTTTTCAGTTTCCAAACGATTCCTGAAGATGGCACTAGTCAATGTGGTTCTTCCTGTTGAGTGTAGACATTTTGGTACATATTCACGGAGTCTAAGAGAGCCTAGTTTTCTGTTTGACTGATGTGGCTACGCACTCAGCAGTAACATTAAATGAATGCTTTTCAATTTTTAACTGAGACATCTTACATATAATTAACAGTCTGGATGAAGAACGAACTCTGGTTAGGTTGTAGACAGCTGACGACATAAAAGTAACCCACGTTATTTTGTCTAAATGTGTTTTCTACCCTATTAAAAATACGTGAATGGGGAGTTTTAGCACAATATGCCTACTAATACTAGTGCTTTTATTTTATATGCAGTTATATTAAAAATAATGGAAATAATGATGCATCTAGTTTATAGTACAGTGCTTTGTTTGTGAATCGTTATATTCCTAAATTTCACCAGATAATTTTAGGCGAATAATATGCACATACTTGTGAAAAGCACAACCATGTGATTCAGAAATATTCTATCATTTTTGATATTTCATGCATCGATTAACTTTAGTTAGGGAACTATTTAAAACCAGGAGATAGTAGTTAGCCATTTTGTCATAGTACATAGTTTCTCAACAGGTTAAGCCTTCAACTCTAGCCATAAAGTTCTTGAGTTCGATACCTTATATGGTCGTGGATAAACGCTACTGAGTGATCTTATACTAAAACGACACACCTATCCAGTGCTTTAGTTTTCAGTCTTCACAATAAAGTGTGGTAATATCATCTTTCATCTGATATACTCCTGACTTTCTGTTCTTTATATAAACCTTGATCATGCATCATGGTTTAGGATATATATATATATATATATATATATATATATATATATATATATATATATATATATATATATATTAACTTAATAGCTTTACATATTTTTACTTATTGGTATGATTTGTTACTGTTTGTTGACTGATTTTTAATTTTTACAGACTCCATAACTATTAGTTGAATGTTATTCACGAAATGTTCTAGAAGTTCCTTGAGTGCAATGTTAGTCATTATTTCGACACAGTGACTGATCATTTTTATTGTGTACCGTTATGAGTCGACTAAGCGTTCTGATAGACGAGATGTATCTAAACAGATCATATGATGTTACAAAAGCTAGATACGTCACACTCTGTTTCAATGCTACAGTCTACATAACCCTTTCTGAGTTAAAAGAGCAAATACATATATACCCATAATTTGTTTATTAAACTTTAGCATTAAAGCCATTTACGCATTTTCATTCTTCTGGTTTTTATATAATTAGTCTAGTTACAGTTTACGAAAAATATACTATACTTGAATAGAAGTACTCGAGGAGATTTTCAGATTTTTTCTTCGAAAAACAGGATCTAGTTCGAATCCCACTGTGAACATCAACACTAGGATGCATTGGAAACCAGCCAACGAGTCCCGAATAGGACGAAACATACGTGCTGTATTCCACTTGCCAGTCACAATCCAACTTACTTAATAGTTCTTAAACTACTGTTGATGACTTCTTCACTATCAGTTTTTGTCCTTATTATGGATAAGCCAATATAGATCTCTTATATGAATTATAACTATATTGAGTCTGGTTAAAAGAGTTCATATTATATATCGTCTAGATAAACGTATACTTGGTATCTTAGATGGCAGATATTTGACGTAATTAAAGACAATGAAACCATCGAAATAAATCCAATTGTTGAATTTTTCTTTTTAAATTGATAAAACCTCAGTAACAAACTGCAATAAAATCCCATAACTTCAGTTTCTTATTAGTTTATGTAAATAGTTAACTATCTTTTAAAGACGTAAGATGACTATTGTAGAGATACCATCTAACTTAGCTAGTATATATCCATCCAGTTGGATTTGAGCTACAGTCTGAAATATGTGAGCTAGTGATACTACTTGATTATTCAAGTCTAAATAGAGTAGAACATGCGGCCTCGTTGATCAAATCTAAACACCTTAACAACTATATCATCTTTTATTAAAATAACCTTACTATTTTCTAATGAGTAACAATTCACATTTTAATGCATTTTATCATGATGATGTTGATATATGTAGTATTGATTAATTTCATTGATTAATTAACTTATCTTCATTAGGTTACCTTTTTTAATCAAAATTAATTATCGATAAAAATAATGCAATAAGAAGACGAAGTTTATCAGAGCGATGTGATACATTGGCGCAATACATTTCGAACAATCTGATCACACATCCACTTGTTAAGGCATTTATAGTATGAAAAATATAATCACTAGGCGATTAAGAGTATAAGCTAAGTGAATAAGGGTAATAAAGAGAACAATTTAAATCACAATCTACCAAGGTTGGTTGAGTGAAAGTACAAATTGTTTTTGAACACATAATTAGGGTTTGAAATTCCATATAGCTAAGGCTTCAACAAACCTTAGCATACGTCCTAAAACACTTATATACAACATCCACAAAAGATGATTTGATATCAATTATGAGGCTTGTCTTAACTAAGTGTTAACAATAGACGATTAAGGTTGTTTGCCCTGTACTTTTATTTTTCCTTTCGAGTTCATTTGTTTTTGAAGCCATTTAGGTATGTTTTAAGCTATCCTTACATGCAGATCACGATTCCTCCTCCCTATGTATGTGTAGGCCCACATTAGTAAATTTAAAACCATAATATCAGTCTATAATCAAATTGGATCCCTCTGAATAAAACCAAATTAAGTACAAATCACCTGATCAGATAATAATTCAACTATCAGTTTCAATATGGATTTTCAATCGTTCTTATTAAAGTATATAACTCGTGAAGACAATGACCATAATCAATAATAGTTATTCTATTAGAATTAGTTGACTGAAGCTGAAAATAGTAATACTCATTGAATCTTAACACTCAACCATCGAATCGTATCGTCTATGCTTTAACTTTGATACGCTTAGCTTTTAATGATTCTGAAAGTTAATATCAGTTCATGATGAGGAGTATCATCAATTTCAAACAAAATTTTCATGACTAACCTAGTTAATGAAGAAAAGTAATAAATTTGGACATTTGATTTTTCAAACTATTTATCATGACCAAATTATCATTTATTCTATCTTCATAGATGATTATCAAAAGAAGAATTAGACTGTAATCAATGTGAGATTCATATAGCTTCAGTTTATACAACAATCGAACACAATCCTAAATGAATGGGTACATTTAGCAGGGAACCCTACTTGATCTAATTAAGATGCTAATTGACACCAGTTAACAAAGCGTATCTTCAACCCTAAAGAAATTAATGCTCTTATAGAAGTTAAACTCACATCATCTAGCTTGACAATATAAGACGATATCAATTAGCTAATCTGACTGTTAATAATTTAATATACGTCTTAACATTCAATATTCATGAATGCAAAGTTTGTCTAGTGCATACGGGCTGGTCGAATTCTATCAATCAAGTTGTAGCATGATCACGAGTCACAATAAGTGAATATCACGTGTAATATAGTTTAACATTAGGTGATTGGGATAGTACTAGTAGTGGCTATACTGTGCTACGTATTCGATAGAATATGATCAGACAAACATTACGCTGATTAATATTGAGTAACCAAGCATGCTACAGGGTATTTAATTAATAAATGTTAGAATGTGCTTTAAACTGTGTCATATCTCATAAGTTATTATGAATTGTTTGAACTAGACATATTGTTAGGATTCATATCCTCAGTGCAGTATTTGATTTATTAAAATTTATGATTTCTTAAGAATTCATTGAAATGATTAGATATTTAAAATCAATCATGTTTGCTAGTGATATTCTTCGTCTCACTTTTGCTCCACATACAATCTCACAGCTTATCTTTGTACTGCTGCTGGAGGAACAATCGCGTATACGTCCGAGGTACAAGTATCAGTAATAGCGTTCGCTCACGAAACCCTCAAAATCCTAGCGACACAACACATAGATCATCAGAAGCACTATACAGCTGTTTTATCTTACTATGAGACTCGTCAGCAGTGTGTTTCCAGGACCCTCTGACTTTTCAGCGATTGCTTTACCACTAGACTACTGAGTCGGCTTCCAATAGCTGCCCAGTATTTCCTGGTGATCAATGGTTATCTAATTCATACAAATTCATGATATCACATTATTATTCAACAATCTCAACAACACCAGTTACATATCTCAGTAGTATTCCGTTATTTGCCAGCTGATTATATTTAGAACGGTAGGCACCAAAAGAATCTAGATAGCACATTCTCTTCCTGCTTGTGATTTGTTGGCTTAATATAACTTCTCAGTGTTAATGTTTTCAGTGCAATAGTAGATCATCACGAATCACTTCAAATACCCTAACATCATTTAAATTGAGGTAAATTTATTTCATGAATTTGAATGGTGTCCGAAAAAAAATTGGTTGGTAAATATTAAATCATACGTTAAAAGAATTCGTATGGCATTATAAAGTATGATTTAATCCAGTCCTTACAATAAATAACATAATATTCCAAACTCTTATAGTCAACATTATTTAGCACACCATTTAAAGTACTGGCGGCTATTGTGACATATTAGCCTAAGGAATAACGTCTTATTAATTAAAGCACTTATTTCAAGTAAAGGTAAGCAGTTATAGTATTGTCAAGACAATAAAAACGAAATTTTAGCAATCGGATCATTCAGGCCATAGAACCTAGCATTTCTATTATTAGTTAAACTTTCTCATCTAATCAAAGGCCACTACAAACACAACAATATATATTTCAACAGTAGTGCTTCAGATATTCGGCTTATTGTTAAACTGATTGAATGTATTTATTCAAGAGTGCTTGAATCTTAACCATATTTCAATTCCTTTATAACATGTGAGATATCAAAAGCGTAACAATGGACATGTAAATATTGAATATGATCAGTGATTTAATATAAGCAGTCGTAGTAGTAGTATCTATTCGACAATAAATGGAGTAGAAACGAATCATAAATGATTCCAATGACTTTTTTCTATTTCTTTAGATCTTTTCTACTGATCTGTTATATGAAAAATAAAACCCTCCATCATATTATCATATAAGAATAATTTATACAGTTTTATGATGATATGTTGAGCTTCAAGTCAATTGTACTATAGACCCTCTTCGTTTATATATATACATCACATAACTAATCACATGCACATAGAACAGATTGGAATGAGATAAGTGAATCAATTATATTATCAATGATGCATAAGTATGATCTGGTTGATCAGTATGCATAAGAGACTATGTATATGTATGTACAACAGCACTAATCTATTACTCCACATACCATTAACATCAAATAAGTCCAGGTAGTAAAAATCATACATATATGTACTAGGTAACTGTATTCATTAAACCAAATATCTATCATCATTTTGTCACAGGATAATAAATATTACTGAGATAATTACTTAATCGATTGTGTGTGACTAAAATTAACTCATTTATCAAGCACACGAATATGTACTTGTCATTGTGTCATATTTTAATGTGGGAAGGCTAGTAATACTATCTAGCCACCCAAACCGATATAAGCGTACCAGGTGTCAAAACTACAACTTAGTGGATGAAAATCGAAAACCTTACCTACTGAGATACCACCACTGCATAACTGAATAAAACTGTCAAAGGATCAATGTTCACTTAGCAGAGTATACAAAATCTATATAGAACTGACGAAATTTTTAATGAAATGTTTACTGAAATTGACCTTTTATTTCTAATACAGGACCGGATCTAAATCAAATGTAACAATCTACTACGAGGTAAACGAGAGTGAAGAGATTAATTAGAGAGAGGTTGAAATATAAAAAAAGTAACTAATCAAAGTGAATTGATAGTCAGTATGTTTGATTACAGATTGATTTTACATAAGCTTCAAAGAGTTCTCATATAAATCGATACTACTATGTAAAATAGAGGAAAATAATTATCAGGCTAAAAGTCGGTTCAATTAAAAACGCTTATGATCTTCATTCTGAAACAGATGTCCTCTTGTTAACCACTGAACCATAAACAGACAGCGTAATTCATATATTTAACTTTGAGCCTTACCTTTATGTGAGGCTATTGATATTATCCAGTTAGATAGAGCTGGTTCAAACCTGAAATATTGTGACCGAAAAGTCGAGTGTTTTTATCACTAAGATACTGCTACATAAGTTTCTGAGTGGGAAGCCGAATTGTTTTAAATTTTTCATGTAAGCGGCTTTTAAACTTTGAAGTCCCTAGTAAACACATAAACTATAATGACAGGTCCATCATATCACTGTTGAATAATAAGATATTTCAGAAAAATAAATACTTTTCTTTTTGACAAATCAATTACGGTAGCTATATACTCATATTCATATTGGTCATTTGGAGCACGGCACATCGGCAGCGCAAAACAAGAGCTCTCCAACTACTTCATTAGACATTTTCCAGCATGGCTATCGAAAGCAGATCTTAATTTTAGGACAAGCGGTCATTACTTATCACTCTTGCCAAACAGGAGATTCCTACGAAATAACAATCAGATGATTCAGTTAAACAGAAATGTAATTTATAAAAGTATGCGCAGCGAAAAATGTTAGCAATTTTTGGTTTCCAAGCTTCAGCTCTATGTTCAAAAGTAAAACTTACAAGGACTAATTTTACCATGTACAACAAAACTTATTTTGTACATTTTTTTCTATTTAATCATACTACAAAGTGCTTTCAAGTCATAGGTTGTTTGTTAAAATTCCCACATTTTCAAGTTGTTTCTTTTACTAATCTCATTTGTTTACTGGACAATTAATTTCAAATTAGTTCTCTTTAACATTAAAATTTTTAATCAACAGTTTATTATGTATTTTTATTTTAAACGCTTCTTTATACAATTCATTTAGTGTATTTTATTAAATAACTGTAAATATAAGTGTGCAGCTATCGTACATAATTTCATCTAAAAGAATATCTGTATAATTATATAACATAAATCAGTCTAAGTAAGATAACCAGGAAGCACTGGGTAGCTGTTCCGTTTCAGTATAGGACTCTTTCAGAAGTGCGCATCTACGATCTTGCCAGGGATTGAGCCCAGGACCATTAGGCTTTGTTGTGAATGCTTATTTCTTACACTATTAAGGCGGCTCTCAATTGTTGATATTTCTAACTACAGTTATCTATTGCCAACGTGAGTAACTGACTCACACATAACATGTTTACTTATGTGGCTTGTTTTTTGTAAGTAATATATAAAAGACTCAAGATTTCTTTAAGAAAAATGTCAGTCTATTCAGTTTTGTAAATTCATTAGTTTATCACATTATTGGTAACTTCAGTAAAAGTATAGTTCAAAGATGAGATTCTGGGATTCACTAATTATTCACGATAAATAATCATAATGAAAAGTCAACGTTATGCTAGTCAACCCGACATTAACTACTGAGAAATCAATAACCATATTACATTTGAATACTTCTGAGGAAGTAATAAATTATTTTTAAAAAATCTAAATTTTAGTCTATGTAAATTAAAAGTTATATTGGTGAGCATATTAAATACTACGTCGTTGTAAGTAAATGTACAGTAACCTTAAAGTATCACATTATACTCTAAACCCACAATCATTACCTTACATTACAACTAAAAAAACAGGTTGGGAATAACTAAAAGATTGTTTACATACCCATCATGACTCAAGATAGCATAAGTTTTATAATTGTATTAACGAAACGATGTCATCTTTTCTATTTTTAAACTGTTAAATCCATTAAAAAAAATCTTTAGATATTCTAAAACCATGTAAAATCTGTGAAATCATTCTTAAATCATTTGTTATTTACAAAATATGTATTTATAACTCATGTCTACTGATTGATTATTATTGAGTACATATTTTGTGAGACTGATTTACTCGTTTTATGTACTTCAGTATCATTTTTCCAATTTAACTAACTATGAAAATTATTAAATGGCAGATAGTTTAAAAATTTCAGAAACTCGTTCATAAATAATATTTTCACTAACACTTATTTAAGGTAGTTCAGAAAGCAATGGTTATTAGCAACTTAGATAAACAATCTGATTTTAGACGAAGAATTCAATCGATATTAGTTTGAATAAAGTATATTATGTAGTGTGTTCTAAATTATATAAGCCGACCCTAACTTTTAAGTAATTATTGACTGATAAGACTGTGATGTTGATTGTTACATTTTAAACTGATGAAGTTACTTAGTTACAAGTATATATGTGATCAAGGTTTACCCCGATAAGACTCAAAATAATTCAGTTTATGAAAAACATGTATAAATAATTTAATTTGTTTTGTGACTAGCAAGTGAAATCCAGGTCGCAGCGTTTCGTCCTATTCGGGACTCATCGGCTGGATGTACCTGTATCCCAATGTTGATGTTCACAGTGGGATTCGAAGTCAGTCCGTTTCGTGTCATACGCCACCACGTACACCACTAGACTACTGAGTCCAGACAGTCACGTTTGTGCAATGGGCGAATTGGTAGTAGGATGAATTTGTATATTCAACACAAAATGGACTGAGTTTGAATCCCACTGTGAACATCAACATTGGGATACAGGTACATCCAGCCGATGAGTCCCAAATACGACGAAACGCGCGACCTGGATTTCACTTGCCAGTCACAATACAAATTAATAATACTTGTGAATATTCGCTATATCGAGGCAATCCGCTCAGGATGCACATATAGCAACAGTGACTGACCAGCTTCAGTCTATTACAAATCAGTGGGAATTTACAAATTCATCCTACTATGTATAAATAACTCAACACAAGTGAGTAGACAGACAGATTCAGATTAATTTCGTTACAGAAATGTATTTTACACAATCCCTAAATACAATTTTTCCTATATTATTTCGTTTCGAGTGATGAAAATTTCTATTCCTCAAATATGTATATTTTATACTAACCCATAACGGTCACATTAACAAATGATCTGCAACATTGGGCCGACAGGTTTCTAATGATAAAATTCTCGCTTCTATCAATTTGTGATGTAGAGCGACTATCATGGATCGTCACTGATGTTAAGTGTCATACTTCAGAGAAGTCTGAACTCCATTAGTCACAACTTCTCCCTAAAATTTGAGGAATATCGTGTAGGTGGTCATAAGTCAGCTTATTATTTCAATTAAATTGACCACAAAGTATTTAAAGTAACTTTTCCTGTCATATTCGAGGTTTATCAATCACCATAAAATCATCCCAATTTTACCCTACTGACGACACATTTTTCAAGCTTTGAAAATACCCCCTCCCTCACACTTTCAATCACTAAGTGATAGTTTTAAACCAAGAGGTTAGAATTTTATAAGAAACGAATCACATTCTTAGAATTATTCACTATAGTTTAATTTTGATGGTTATATTTTGTGGATATTGGTGACTGATGGAGTTCAGATTTATCGGGAGTGAAACAGTCATCACCATTGACAATGAATGAATGTCGCGCTATATATATATATATCTTAAATTGATAGAAGTGAGAATTCTACTATTGAATGCCGGCCAGCCCAGTAGTGCAGAGTGTTAGGCACTCGCTGTCAACCTGAAGCCCCTGGTGCGGAATCTGGGGGGGGGGCGCATTGCTGAGAAGTCCCACAGTAAAACGAAACAGCTGCCCAACGATCCCTGGTTTTCAATGGTACCCTTCCAACATCAATCTATGACATATTTAATTATTTATTAATCAATAATATATCATATATATGATTGCAGCTTCGAAAATGAACTCATTGAAAATGATCCGTATTCTAAATAAATTACATCGCCGTTTAAAAATAACAGATCAGTTAATCATTTAAAAATTGTAACACCTAATTTTATGGTTTTATGACTACTACAGATTGAATTGATCATGATAGTAACAAGTAATTAAGTTCATCTAAGTTGAATTTTATGAATTACATCATAGTTATCATAAATAATTTAACTGAAATAGAAAATGAAAACATTGATTATATTGAATAAATTAGACTAGGTCAAAGTTTTCATAGTGAACTTAATGAACTCAATGTAATAATTGTCGTAGTGAAATAATTAGCTAATCTTCAATTCTATCTTGTTAACATTTATTCATATTGTTGCCTGTAGTTAGTTAGTTAACTAGCACTTAAGTAAGTTCCGATAGTTTCAAATATATTTGATTGGATGTAATTTTTGTTTATAAAATCAATACAACTTTATAACTGAAAATTATAAATCTTTTCTTTTGATTCTTTAATATTAAGTTGTGACTTGTTTAAGTTAGACTGTAACTGAGAAGTGAAATCTAGAACTATCATTTTGTCCTATTTGGGACTTGCCAGTTGGATGTAACTACATACCAATGTTGATGTTAACACCAGGGTTCGAACTCAGTCCGTTTCGTGTTAAAGGCCACCGCGTTTATCATAAGACTGTTAGATGCATACTTCACTGACTTAAGTAGATATACGCATAGAAGATAATTGGATATCATAAATTTAGGCCTATATTGCTTAATATTCTTAACAAAGATTCACTTGAATATCACAGACTTTACTCAGTAGTATGACATAATTAATGCATAAATGATTCTTTGCATTAAAATTGATTCTAAGTTTGAATACTATAGAATAAAGATCAATGTCGTCATGTGTGTAAATTGCAATTAGTTAATAATATTAATGTTTATGAAAAGTCTTATAAAAGTGAATGTTCTGGTTTGTTTAAAATACACAAAAATAAAACAATGAGACACTGAATAACAACATTCGAAAATTTCATTTCGTTTATATCTATCTAGTTAATTATGCAAATCAATACTATAACTCTTGTTTTGTTTAAATAACCAAAGTCATTGCATTCCTACAACGAAAAGTAGATTAGGTTAGAAAGTATCTACTCTTAATACAACAGACTTCACCATACCCAAATGATTTATGTTGCTAGATATTAATTTCAAAAAGTAAGGAACTAATACATGGGAACTACTAACAGAAATCATATTTGTGACCAGTCTCAAAAGATTATTCTTTACGTATGTGCTCCCACTTTCATATGACTACATCTAACTCAGTTTTCTTTCTGTTACTTTAAGAGAAGATATCTTTCTTAGTCTCAGAAAACTGCGAAATAATAACGGCTATTATACCCTAACAGAATTCGAGATAACCACCTTTTTTATTTATTATACTACCTTATTATAAATCATTAGCAGCATGTTTTAATCACTTATTTCATCAAATGGATACTAAGAAAATTTGCCTAATTGTTTATAACAGTATTTAATGATGTGTAATGATTTCAGAATAATTATGACTAAGTATACTTAAGCTTCATATCATATGAAGTAGACATTAGCTTCTATTGAAATCCTATTATATTCATGAAATAATATGTTTGAGCAAATACTAAGCTCAAAATTACGAAGATATCAGAAGCCTCCTTAGCAGAGAAAATACTTTACATGAATATTAATTTCAACGGTGATACATCTGCAGGGATCCTAGAGAGAACAACGTTTTTTGTAATGACCTTAATATTATTGTTTACTAGCCGTCTCTTGCTCACCAACAACCTGGAAGATAAAATCCCGCATCTAATTGTTTCCACATGCGTTTATCGATCCACTTGCTCCGGTGGAACTTGTTATATATGTCTTTCGATAAGGAATCCAATCCATTAGGCTTCTAGAACATCATCCAGCATTGCTGAGAGGCGGTAGCAGTGAATCAATAAGAAGCTCAGTTGACACAGGTTACTCTACGATTGGTGATTCTGTGTTCAAGGTCATTTATAAATCACCAAACCCTTATTAGGACAGTAGTCTTTCTCATACATTTCATTTGCTGAAGCTATGGTTATACACCTATTGAATCCAGAATTATGTATCAAAAAGTTATGTATTCAACCTCTACTGTTACCACAGTCTGAAAGTCAACGAAACGAAGAAGTGAAAATAAGTTCTTCAAACATCTTTATTACTTCTTTCTTCCTTCTTATTGATATTTTACCCCGAACTGTCTCATTTTCATTTTTGAATACATTTCATTAGAGTTTTCGGGAAAAACATTTCATCTTAACTTAATGCTTAAGTTTAGTTGATTGAATTAATCACAGAATGATGTTGGTAGGGTACCAATAAAAACCAGGGATCACTAGGCCGTTGTTTTGTCCTAGTATAGAACTCCTCAGCAGTGCGCACACCAGATTACGCCTCAAGGACTTCAAGTTGGCGAACGCCTAACCTACTGCACCAATCACATCGTGATTGGTGATAACCGTCTCAATTGCCGACAAATCTGAACTCCATCAGTCATGACTTCTCTTTACAGCTTTAGGAACATTCCTGAAGTTAGTTTTTTTTACACTTGATAGTCTTTATCTAATTTTTGTAGGAAGTTGATGAATACTTAAATACATTTTTAGTTTCATATAAATAATCTTTCTTTTATTGTCGCTATGTTCACTCACCTATTTTATCGTTAACATATATGATCGATTATTGTTATGGAAAATATGTATACATTCAGCAATTGTACAACCCTAAAAAATGAATTCAGTTGAAATATATTCTTATTTCTTTTTAAAAATAATTAATCTTCTATCATCTTCATTTAAAATGTTTAATAGTCAACTTTATAAATGTTCATGTATGCTTCTACATAAACATAAGGAATGTTTTAATGTAATACATAGTTTAACATTATGAAATGTTATAAATTACTATGTCCAAATTCTTATACTATTTCAATGAGTTATATTATTTACTACTAATAATGCCTATTGATTTTGTAATCAGTAATTACATCATTGACATAATTAATCTGTATATTCGAATGTTTAAGTGAAATAATTGTATTCATTGTTCCAATATACCTAAATGATTTATGACGATTAAGTAAATGTAATGACAGTTTTTTTCATATACTATCGTCGAATAGTAAAAAAAAACCCAACTCATTGATTTTTAATACATTGATATCAAACTGTAAATGAAGCTTAGATTGGTAAACATATTAAAACTGGATTAATAGAATTCACTTAGTACTAAAGACTTAGCAAACATGATACTGGACGTAACTTAGTAATCAGTTTCTCTTACATAACTCAATTCTACTAAAAGATAGTGATAATAATAAGGATTTAGTGAAAATCTCTTATATTATAAGGCTAGGTGACGAGAATTGGAATCCCACAAAGGAAAACTAACCCCCTCAAAATTGGAAGTATCCTGTAATAAGGAATGCTAGTTAGTATGAAATATAAGTTATGTAAATATTCTTCTCTTACTCCTTTCAATCATTTAATGCACATATACTCTTCATTTTCCAAATAATACCTAATATTTGAGCTTTTAGTTAAATAATAATTTCACGTGATTAAAAAGTATTTAACATGTATAATCTTTATGAACCTCGTGATTTAAGGCTTGCGTAATAACGACTATATACAACATACATTCATTCTAAGCAATCTGTTTATTTTTTATTATTGATTAATAAAAGATGAAATGTCTATAGCTGTTGAACAGGCATAATAATTATTACTGATGGCTTATTTAATAAGAAAAAATAACAATTACTTTAATGAATGAGGAGATGGTCGCAGTGATGATTCTTAATAACGTAACCAATCTCCGAATCGTATTCACCAGTGATTAAAGACTAGTGAAAAACTATTACTAAATGAGTATATATTTATTTATGTATTAGCAAATTAAAAATTATTATGATTAATTACTAGCTATTAACCTATTTCTCATGATAAATTTTTGTGTATTTAACTTTGATGGTTAGTATAACTGCTCAATATTCCAAAGCTAAGTAGGCTTGTAGCAGTGTTTCGAACTTGCAAGCAAAAGGCTGATGGTAAGTGTATTAACCATTAGGTCACTACTTCACCAAATAATTAAGAATTATTTAGTTAGTTCGTAAGGTTAAAAAAACAATTAATCAAAGGACGAAATGTGTTTTCTTGAGTTCTACTAGCCAGTCACAATCCAAATTACATTAATCAAAGGTAAAAATGGTCTTTACAATAATTGTACCATACTTTATTACTTCTACTTGGTCGTTACACAAGTAAGTGATTAACAATTTTTCACTAAACAGGATTTTTCTTTCTTATTTCACAATGGTCTTGAAATTTTAAAAGCAGTTAACATAATATATACCCAATTAATACAGAAGATTTCTCAACTTCCCGTTGATTTGTTATAGATTGACCAGCCTCAGCTCATAGCAGACCAACTGGAAAGATACAAATTCATCCTAATTTCATAAACACCCGTTGCACAAGTGTGACTATCTGAACTCAGTGTTCTAGTGTTGAACGCAGTGGCGTTTGGCGCGAAACGGATTGAGTTTGTATTTCAGCGTGAACATCAACATTTGGATGCAAGTACATCCAAGCCGATGAGTCCCAAATAGAACGAAACGCGCGTCCTAGATTCCACTTGCCAGTCACAATCCAACTTAAATATCACCAATATATATTTCAATTTTTTTATAGACTTCTTATCAAACTGCTTAATGCGTGAATATTTTTTACTCAAGATATCATTAAATGTTAGCTGTTTCAGTCAAGTTCATGACTTAACACCATTGTTCACTTGCAAATTCTAAAAGGAGTTGAGCACATCGTAAATTCAGCTTTCATAATACGTATTAATAACGCCAAAAACCATTTAGCGTGGAGCTAATGGTACATATATATAATTTCAGCCAACTTCGAGTGCTATTTCGGAGATTACTGAATTTCATATCGTGCATTGACCTGGGTTAGAAAACCATAAACATTTAAGAAGCCCTCAATGAATATTTTCGTCCTAGCACGAGACTGTTCGCTAGTAAACATTTATAACTCAACAAAGAGTCGAAAGCTGAATAGTTACATTCCACAACCACTAAGCTAGCATGTAATCACTGGTATCTTTAAGTTAATTCATTGATTCCAATTGGTGATTAACTGTCGATTCATGTGATAAAAGATAATTCACAAACAAAGTCAACGGGAAACCTAGGGAATAGACTTGAAATTTTACTTGATTCACTGGTCATGGTTCCTCGTAAGTACTTTGAGGAATCCGCCTATAATGTTATTCACTAGAGCGTAAACGTTTATTGTTTATTCAGAAAGTTTGCAGAGTCTTGTGAATAACTTACTTCAGAAGTAATAACTCAGCAATTTCTACAAAACAGACAAAAACGCAACAGTGACTCCTTAATACATAAATGGTTGTATTTTTTAAGCTACACTTGCATAATTAAGAACGAACAAGAATCATAAACAAATACAGTTACCGACATACCGACACAAACGAGTTGTTATTAACAAGACTGATCACTACTTAAGTAAATATCAAGATATGCTATGTAATTCAACTTTAATGTAATTTACTATAAATTCAAATTGAGATGGATTTGTGGAGAAGAGTATTAACTCTTGTTGATTGTATTCATCAAAGAATGATGTTGGTTGGTTTCCGATGAAAATTAGGGAGATCTGGATAATTATCTAGTCTTAGTATGGACTCATCCGTGGTAGTAAACACCCTCGATTCCACCTGGGAGTCCAGCCTAAGGTCTTCAGGTTTCCAGGCGAACGTCCAAGCATCTGCAAAACTGGTTCAACAGACATCCAATTCTATCATCTACTTGATAGGAATTCATAATTCCATCAATTTTTGATATAGATCAATAATCATTCGTTGTTAGTGATGACAACTGTGATACTCATGACATATTTGAACTCAACTAATTACAACTTGTCACTATAACTTCACTTCGGTACCTAATTTCTCTCTATTTAAATTACCCTGACTAAAATTTTGCCTATTCATGATACCAAACTATTGAAGAAAACATCTCCTTAGGCTATCGTTATCTCAGTCTTTTAAAGAGAAGATTCGTGACTTTGCATACCTGATAAGCTGCCAAGTAATTTAAAAATAATTGGAATCCATTTTAACTGGGATCCAGTCATTATAAACTCATTAGATGCAAATACCGAAAAACCCAAACACGTTTGACAACTGATGTACTTAACATATCATTAGTAATACCCTCCCCCCCCACCCAACATATGCTTACGAGACTGAAGTAAGAAGATAAAAGTGCATTAGATAATATTGAGTTACTAACCTATCAAACGATAGTCATACGAATAATATGGAACAAACACTAAAGAAGACTTAGTTTCTCATCAGTAGTACAATTTGCATTCTTTCTAACATTATTACTACTTGTTATTTATTCTCTTGGCTCTTGATGAAAGAATATGTTGTATTAAGTAGAATCTTGAGTGCCATCAAATAATTCATTAATGATTAAATGTATTACAGTTATCATATAATCACTATCGACAATAAATCTAAATATTTGAGAGCATAGTATAGATGATATATTTGTTGTTAGTGTGGAAGACGATCTAATCAACACACCTGTAGACATCAAATTTACATAAGGAAAGAAATCTGACTGGAAAATCTTATTTGACGAAATGTTATGATCAGGAGGATAGATGTAGGAAAGACAAAAAGCACGATTAGTTGCGGAATACCAATTTAAAAATGTTTAAGATCTTCCTGTTCTATTCAAATCCATTAATAAAACTAAGTATATGAAATTTCTTAGTCGTTTTCAAAGTGATGAATGTGTAAGAAGTCCAAACTAATATTGCTAAATTGACAACACCCTAATGTACAGAAACAGGAATACGTCAACTTGACTGGTATGTATTCTGTGTTGTAATTCATAGTATAGAATACAAAGTTCAACGTAAAGTTTTTATTACTAAAGATCAGGTAAAATAGTAAGAATATATATGTTTGATTAAAATTGAATTGTAGCTGGCAAGTGAGATCTTGATAACGAAATTCGTCTTATTTAAGACTTGTCAGTTGAATTCGCCTGCATCTCAATAGTTTATATTAATCTGGTATTCGAAGCTCATTCGAACACCATTGTGTTATCCGACTGGACTTTTGAGTTCAAGACACCCACAGTTATCCAATAGGTATATATAGAAGTTGTAACCATTTTTGAATCTTATCCTATAATGAGATAGTCCACTCGGGTTTGTACATAAGGCAACTCGGTTTAATCAGCTGTAAACCATAGCAGCGTCAACGAAAGTATTCAACAATTCAAAACTTAAAGAAAAACGTGCATTTACCCTGTTCTTAAGACATGAAAAACATTCAAGCTTAGTAAGATAATTAGGTATCTCCTATATAAACGTCTTGTTTGGTTCTTTACAAAATGGATACATACATAAGGTACATACATACGTAATTTTTTCTTCGTCTGCCACTACTTTAGACGACTGATTGAATACTTTCTTCTGTTCCTCCAGTCTCATTTTTAAGGCATTTATGCAATCAAATCAATAATACGAGTATAAGTATATATAATACAACAAATTAAATAACATATCACATTAGTAAGCATCATCTTTGTCTGCGTTGTAGAGTTCTTTCTTGTTTCTCTATTACTCGTTAATATTTAAAGTGATCTTTTCTGATATTTTAAAACAAATCTAATAATCAGATTCCAATATTCTGTTAAGTATTCACACTATTTGCTAACCCTATTTCCTTTCCCTATTTCCACCTCTTCCTCTACCCCTCTCACATTTATTTATACATAGTTTTGTGTATGTTTTCATGAGCATTAACATTTCATAAATTATGCAAAAATTAACATTGTCATATTGAAGTTTAGAAATTAAACTATCTTCTTTTTTTTTTCCTCATTTGTTGTTTTGCAATCGTTTGTTGTCGACTGATATGAATGTACTTATCATATAATGTTATTTAATTAAGATTTTTTATGTTACTTTATTTATTCTCTACTAGATTAGAATACATCAGTATGTGTTTTTACGTAGTGTTAACTTGTTTCAAAATGATGGGATTTTTTAAAAGTTTCCATTATTTCATATCACAGAGTGATGTTGACAAGGTACCACTGAAAACCAAAGAGCACTAGACAACTGTTTTAGTCCTAGTATGGAACTCCTTAAAAGTGTTCAGCCTAGGAGTTTCAGGTCAGCGAACACCTAATTCACTACACAATTGAGCCGGCATATACTTCTATTATTCCGTTTGCAGTAGGTATTCTACCAATATCAATCTGTGACGAATCCAATCAACTAAACTTAGTACTCATCTTCATAAATCACCTCAATTACCATTTAGGTCACTTATTCATCATGGATAATTATTGCTAATCTATTGAATTTGTTTAATATCAATGAAATTCCGATTCCACTGCTTGTTTGTCTTAAAAAAAACATATGAGATATTGATGTATGCTTATCTGCACAATTTTTTCATTCTACTTTTTTCACGTTATTGTCTTCGTTCCAAATAATAAGAAGTTACTAAAAATAACTTCAATTTAATCTGGAAGGAAGGTTACTAATTTCAATTGCTAAACAGATACATTTTTTTTTAAAGTTTGTTTTGTAAAATTTAAGTTTAAAATACATGAGAAGTGTGATTTGATCGTGAAATCGACGTCAATGGTTTATACAATTTTATTATGTAATAAATTATAAGAAAAATTACTTAATATATTTAAATGAATTAAGTTGGATTACGGAATTCCAGGATTTGAATTAAATCCGTCCTATTTTGAATTCATTAGCTAGATATACTTGTATCTTAATGTTAATATTCCCACCAGGATATAAACCCTGTAGTTTTTACTTTGTATTCTGTAACCTAATGTGATTATGAGTTGAAATCCTCATTGATTCGTGTAACAGGTACAAAAGTATTATAATTCAAACTGATGGAAGTGGGAATTCTAAGATTGGATGCCGACCCAGGTGTGCAGATGGTTAGGCATTTGCTGTCAACCTGAAGCCTCTGGTGTAGAATCTGGGGTGAGCACTGCTGAGGCGTTCCACATTAGAACGAAACAGCTGTCTAGTGAATTCTGGTTTTTAATGGTACCCTTCTAACATCAATCTGTAACAAATTCAAACAACAGAAGTGCTAGTTAGGGTTTGGGATTACGCTTTAAAATAGTAATAACTATTTTTTTGTAGATAATATATTACATCACGTTCGTGGCAGTTGGATGCAGTGAACAGGAAAATGTTAAATTTAAATGCTTAGTTGGTTAAGATAATGTAAAGCGATATTCACATTTTAGGATAAATATGTCATTTTTATGAGATTCAACACAGTTTAATTCTAAGCTTCTCAAACAATGAGAGTGGTTATCTCATATAGGAATAAGATATTTATGCTAACTGTTTACTGAAGTGGAGGTAATACAGCATTCTAACAATGAGTCACTGACACTAATGATCATATTTCAACGTTATGAATAAAAATTTTATCGGCATTAAAGAGTAGATAGCATAACTGATTATTCACATTATTATTAGTGTATATGTTATTGTAGACATCTGTTCATTTACATCAGCTAACCTGAACAATCTGTATTAAGATTGACATAACTATCTCCACACCCCCAATTGTAGCAAATATCAGCGCACTAAAGTAGCTCCTGAGGTAATCCTGGGTTTAGTGTGAAGACGTGATGGTGAAGTTCACCGTGTCGGTGTGTGGCGTTACCCCGATGCAATTGTGAGGGCGCAAACGTATCACGAATGATGATTAGAATTCAACGTCGGAGCAGTCGTGGTCCATGGTAAGCGCTCTGAGGGCAAGGTCCGGGTTCATCCAAGGGGTCAGGATGCGCCCGCGAAGGTTCATACAGAGCGAACGCGTCCGTGCTTCCAGGGACATGGTGTTGATCAAACATCGTGATATCGGTTTAAATATCTCACACCCCAATGTAATCCCTGAAAGTTTGCATCAAAACATGGATTAAACGATCTACACAAATCCACTATAATCTCAATAATCATTTACCTTTCAGTGATCACTTTTGAGACATGACTGTCAGAGTTCTAGTGAGAACATGACTAGTGAATTTCAGCTTTGTCACTGAATGATACAGTTACTTATTATTCAGAAACATACTATGAATGTAAAATTTAACTTAAAGACTATTGGATGATAACTCAGTAGTTTGAAAGTAAAGCGTTCATCACAAAATTGTGGATTAGGGACTATCGAGAAACAGTTATCCAGTGTTTTCTGATTTTCAACAGTTTTCTAACTGAAGTCAGTTAATAATATTATACTATGAAAATTTAACAATCAATTTATTTACTTCTTCATTTAGTCTATTGTGAACAATAGACAAATACATTTGAGCATTCAAGACCATATACAGACAAAGAGATCCAGTATCGATTCAAAATAAATGTTTACTTCCTTCCACCCATAATTTACTGTATCCAGTATTTTTTTATGTAACAACAAATCTATTCATTTACATTGTACATAATCAATAAATTATTATTGATAAAGATAATTGTCATGGATTCACTCGTTTTCCTTCTTTTGTTTATAGTTTAATTAGTGAATAAAATTGTTAATTGATGTAAAAGTAATCAAACCCGTTAATAGTAGAACTATAGGCGTACTGATTGTACAGCATGCATTTTAAATACAATCTATGTATAGAAAACTGTTGTATTTGACATGTTGACAATTAGAATTTGATGTGGGGTGTATACATTACAGCATTTCAATGTGTTATTATTTGTAAGTGACTACATTTAGATATGATGATGATCGTACTGAAATTAAACACATGCTATTACTGAATATCTCATATGTGTAAGGATACAGTCATTAGATCTTCTGTTAAATATAAACTGTCTTCTAAAGAAATAGTTAACGGAGTTTATCTTTACATTAGTTAAATCACTGTATAGTGACTAATTTTAATGTTCATCCATGTCATTTATAGTGCTAATCGAGTTCTATGGATCGAGTTATTTGGTAGACACTAATCTAAGTAATTCGGTATAACTGATTGATAACTTCAAATCTAGTCTCAATGAGTAGAATGTCAGATATAGTTGATATTACATTGATTTTTTGAAAGTTTTAATATAGTATGTTTATTTTAGTAAATTTTATAAAGTTAAGCAATATTAACCGTTGGAAGCCTACTCAGTAGTCTAATAATGGTAAACCGTCCGCTTATGAAACCAGAAGGTCCTGGGCTTGATCCCTAGTGGAGTTATGAATACCTGCTACTGACGCTAAATACTTGGATGAGGCAACTGTCCTGTACTTCCTGATTATCTTACTCAGACCAATTTGTGATTTCAAACTAATATTGTCCCCAGTTAAAGCCTAATCAGACTTAATTCTAATGTACAGTAATATTTATATGCAAATATATATTAAAATAATAAACTCATCGAACTAGTTCTTTCGTCAGTGATAAGAGGAAAGTAGACTCTATAACATTAATCATAAATATACTTTGTTATTAGGGTGATAAGTGTACAGGTAGAGATAAGAATAATGGAAATATAACTGCGAAACTAAATACAGTATAACGTTTGGATTTTATAATATTATTCATAGAAGTTTTAGATAATAAGCTCCAAACTACATACAATATAAAGAGGATTTCTTCAAGGAGTTTGTATACTAACAAAGACTTATTCAAAGTCAGTGTAGAGTAAGAAAAAAGTTGAAACCCTTTAAGTTAGAAATAACTATCGTAGAGACCGATAGGAATGTGCTGTTTTTGGTAATTTCACTTAACTATCATCAAGAAGTCACAAGTTCAAGGCACTCTATCGATTATGTGCAATCAAATGAAGTGTACCTTGATGTAACCATATTATAACGCAATTGATTTAATTGGATTAACACTAATGACATGAAAAGTTCGCAAAGATTAGTACTTAATTATCGATTAGCACATACATTTCATTTGTTTGATTACAATAAAGAATTCATATCATGAAATATGCAATTTTACAATGAGATTCCAATTGTATAGACATTTAATTGATAAATACACGAGAAATACATATAAAATGTTTTTCAACAGTAAATAGTCATCGCTAAGATTCATTTATGAATGACGAAAATCAAGATCACTTCCATTACATCTATTATCATTACATAATATATCTGATTTAAGAACTTCAATCATTTCAGAAGACATAAATAAAGAACGAAGAAAATGTATAGATCACCATGTTGGTATATACTTGATGAGTTTCTCATCAATTGGATTAACAATAAGCTATAGATATTACAGAAAAGTGCATAGGCACAAACTGTTATCATATAATAATTAGTTAGTTAAAATAAATTTAAAACACGTATGCCAACTAATTATATAAAAAGACGTTATTGAAAAGAAAATAGTGATTATAGTGTTTAAATAGGCTTCTGTAAAAGAATTTTCAAAATAACAATTTGTTAAGAAAATAGCATAATTAGGTTGAACTTGTATCTGTCTAGACACAATAGTCTAGTGTTGGACGCATTAACGTTTAGCATAAAGTGAACTGAGTTCAAATACCAGTATGAACAACATCAACATTAGGATCCAAGTACATTTAGCTAATGAGTTCCAAATAGAACAAAACGAGTATCTTGAATTCTACTTGTTAATCACAATCTAAAGTAAATAGTATACTTTCTTGGTAAGTAGATTTAGTAATATTTTTTTTAATTTAACATTAATCATGCATCAATTAATCTAAACATAGAATCAAAGCATTACTGAATTAAATGATTAAAACAAAATTCCAGCAAAAAAATTATATACACTTAATTAACAAACAAACAAAAAATCTTCAAGTTAATTCAAACAAACTGTCAATTTAGTTAAAATAAAAAACAAAAATACTAAAAAATAATTGTACTTTCTGTAATTAACATTCATTAGATGTTGGTTTATTTTTGTTAATTTCATTTAATTCTAAGAAGAAAAAAAATTTATAAAAAAGAAACTAAAAACAAAATAGTAACTTTGGAAACCAAAAAAGAAATTTCATTTTACAAGATTAAGGATTCTTTTTCACTTACTTACTTACTTACTTACATAATCTAATGATTACAATCGATTGGATTACTGAATAAGATGATGAAACAATGACTACTAATAATAATCAACTTGATTATTATATAAGTTTTTTTCAATAAAATATGATAAATATATTGATTATAAACTATTTATATAATTATAACTAAATATAAACTTATATGATTCAAGGTAATGAAGAAGAAATGATTCCACTTTAAGTTAGTTATAAGCAACATGTAACTTAATGCATACAGTATAAGTTGTCTAACTATATCAGCATACCTACTTACTTACGCCTGTTACCCCTCTCGGAGGAGCATAGGTCGCTCACCAGTATTCTCCATTCAACTCTGCCCTGAGCAATCCTTTCCAGCTGTCTCCAGTTACTGTTCATGCTTTTTATGTCTGCTTCCAGCTCTCGACGCAGTGTGTTCTTTGGCCTTCCTCTTTTCCGTTTTCCAACAGAATTCCAAGTTAGTACTTGTCTCGTGATGCAGTCTGGTGATTTCCGCAATGTATGTCCTATCTATTTCCAACGTCGTTTCCTGATTTCTTCTTCAGCTGGAAGTTGATTTGTTCTCTTCCAAAGTAGGCTGTTGCTGATGGTTTCCGGCCAACGGACATTCAGTATTCTACGTAGACAATTGTTAATAAATACTTGTACCCTCCTGAGGATGTTTGCAGTAGTTCTCCACGTTTCAGCTCCGTAGAGAAGAACTGTCTTGACGTTCGAATTAAAGAGTCTGACATTGGGGTTGGAGTCCCAAATATTTTTCAGCTGTAGAGATGCTGCCCTTGCTTTGCCGATTCTTGCCCTTCATCTGCATCGAATCCTCCTTGTTCATCGATGATGCTATATCAGCATAGTAAGTTGAATATTCAAGTAATAAAGGTGGTAGTAGTATTATAAATATAGAAAGAGAATGATTAGATATGGAGAATGTGATCTAAGATTAGTCAACTATTGGTTAGAATAGTTGTGTAGACTCCAGTCGCTGGTGACTAGGTTTTGTCACCCAGTTAGTCAATAATCTCATGAACTGATGCGATACTTCAGTTTGGTCAGTACTCATTTTTGTCTATATTAATTGTATATCAGTAGATATTACGTATCTAATTGGGTAGTGATTAAGCATAAGTATTGTATGTCCAAATTAATTCGATCAACTTTACCAATCAATTTGCCATCCTCATCTGCCAGTTGAGTATGACCTTATCAGTTTTCACTAGTTGGTTCCAATATACACGAACAACGATTCAACCTACCGATGGCCAGATGTTAATATCTTATACTTCTAATGGCTACGTTTTGTAAACATAGAAAAACAGGGCAGATTGCTAACCAGTTTACTCATCTTTTGATTAAGTCATATAAACGAAAAGGGATTCAAGTTGTCAAAAGCCGAACTAGCACAACAGCTTCAATAATTTGTGATATATTAACACTAAATTTATAAATATGGCCAATTTAATGTGGCATTTGATAACAAACAATAGGTAACCTTGGAGATGTTCAAATGTATTTTAAAAGAGCCGTAGGGATATTTATTCAAATAAGTTAAAAGATTCTAAACACCAGTGAATGTATTGCACAGGCATTAGAATAGAGGATCAAGTAAGTATAGGACAATTATCAGTTACTTTGTTATCTGTATCCGTTACAAATTAATCTTGGTTAAGTATCGTTGAAAATCCGTAAGCACCTGACAAGCTGTTTTATTTTAGTGTAAAACTCAGAAGTGCACCTCTTTGATCTCTTCACTAAATCAGACCCAGGACGTCTGTTGGCTAGAGCTTATTTGTCAGCAGTACTGAGAAGTCTTATACTAGGTGGAAAACAGACGTGCAACGTTACCTAGTTTTCAGAGGTATTCAACGGTGATACATTTATGACAAATATAAACAAGAAACTAAATACCGATTTCCAAAAATCCACCTCAACTCAATTATCATTTTATGTGAACACCACATGACTACATTCAAGCAGCTTAACATTTGTAAAATAAATGATCTATGTTAGGTCGGACCGCAAAGAAGTGTAACAAACTTTCAGAACTGTGTTTGCGAACACTATTTCATTTATTCGAACTTTCTGTTATGTAAACATTTTGTTTCTATTATTGTTACGCTCCCCTTGCCCTATGCTCCCGTTTAGCCTAATTACTGTTATTATATTGTCTCTTGTTATGGACTACAGTCAATTAGTTGTGTACAAGTTGTTCCTATTCACTACCACTATTCCCCTCGTTCTGTATTCATGCTAATTTTCTAATTGGTTTGCTGTGTGGTCTGATTGTATGTATATATAAAATAATGCTTGAAATATAATATGATTCGATTCGATTCTGTCTGGCTGATCTATTGGCTCGCATTCTTCTTATTTCGGCTTGGGACTAAGTGGGCACAGGGCAGGCGCACAATTACCAACTAGGCACAAGTAATTTGGCACTCACTCAACCAACACACCCCCCCATCTTTCTCGCATCATAACAATCTATCTGCCCAAAAATTGCTAACAGGCGACATACAGTGATTTCAGTTTCTTAGCATTGGAACAAACTACCGCAAGGTCACATGGATGTGTCACTTACCTATACTTTATTTTTTACAGTTGAATTTGTTCATTCTTTGGAATATTTGAAGAGCTCATTTGGCTTCTTTGAAATATTGAATTATCTGGTTAAATTATCTAAAACATGTGTTACTTTTTTATGTCGGTATAATATATCACTATAAAAAATGTTTTCCTTGTGCAGCTTCTAAGCTAAAATCTCCAAAATTTACTAACGGCTTATTCATTCTGCTCTGAAGTTTGCACTGGTGAAATCGTCTAGTGAGATGTTGAAAGCCTAACATTCAGACTATCACGATACCTGTAGAAATCAAAAATGGGATATTTGCTACAGAATGCCAGTGCTAATAATAATTTTTGAAGGGAACAAACTGAATGAATAAAGTGTTGGAAAGAACCGGTTATTCATACTCACTGTAAGTTAGAAGATAAAATTAAAAAAGGATTATTAAAGTCACTGTATATCGATTGTTAATAGAATGTCTGTTTAATATTTTACACGCTATGATTATATTTCAGTCTTTGAGCTGGACAATGAAACGAACTGTTAGAAATATGCTATGACACTTTCAATATGTATGACTAGTATCTTACCCTATCGACCCTGAATTAAAATTGTTGTTACTGACGCTTACTATGTTATTTTGTGATACCAGTTACTAAACGAGAAAATCATATAGCTCCTTTCTATCAGAATTCTGCACTGATGAAGTCGTTGTGATCAACAATGTGAGCTCCAAAATTAAAGCATCCAGTTTACAGAATGTATTTAAATCAAACCATCTATGTGTACTGCAAATCTTCTCTACCATTTTATATGCTATTATCAACTTATTATTATTACTACTATTATTATATTCAATAATACTGTGAAAGACCAACTAGACAGGCAACCATATATTTGGTGAAAATAGAAAGCGTCATAAAATGTTATACACACTACTTCTAATCATCAATTTGCACGTTCTTTGCGTTCTCTGACTCATGCTTCCGTTGATTGTCCTCGATTTTCCTATGTATTCTAATCGTGCTTTGCTCCTTGCTACCTCACAACTTGACTCATATGCTGTTTACTGATTCTTTCCTATTTCATGCGACGTCCCGCCACCTACTTCTTATGGACGACCTTATGAGTAGTATCTACCACAATACCAATTACAAATGAAAATTGACAGATAAAATAATAAGAGTACCTCGTTATTGAACATCTTGAATTATGCATTACTTTAGATTTGGAATGACAGAAAAGACTTTTTCTTTAATTTTCAACATTTTACAATCCATGAAATTTAAATACAAAAACAAATCCATCTGTAAAACTCAACGTTATTAATGAAATTGAAAGTATTTCATTAAAGTAAAATTCATTAGAATTTTCACACAAGTGAATTCCTCATTCATTGTTTGTTTTAAACCAAAATTAAACGCCTATATGCTAATGATATTTTCTAGAGTTAGGAGACAATGAACAAGTGTGTGTCATTTGAATGTGATCGATATTAAATTGAATTTACAATTAGTAAGGAAACGAAGTTGAACAGCACGTAGTGATAATTTTTAATCGTAGCACTATGCAAATATAATCCTTCATTGGCTATCAACGTGAAGTGTTGATATCGATATTTTTTCAGAAAACAATCTGATTTTTTAATGCATGGTGTTATAAATCAACATGTAGATGTAGGTGCTTCAATTTAAAGTTGGATTTAATTGCAAAGGTTTAGAGAAAATATATTAGCACTCAAATTATCACTTATTGTGTAAAACGATAGTATTAAATTGCTGCTAAACCTATTAACATGATGGTGACTAAAAGTTGAGAAGTTAAATATTTTATTTGGACATAAACATCAGAAACCTCTTTGTCAATTCAGTCCCCTCCCCACTCCCCCAGTTAAACCTATAATTAACAAGTTGTCTGGTAACCCATGGTTATTGCATCCGGAATTTAATCTTGCCTAAACTTGACAAGTTGTAATAAAATTGACAACAAAACTATAAAGACTTCGGAAGTTAATTATTATCAGTCACTTCTAAATCCGAGATCATACTCTACATGATCATTACAACTTCAGGTCTACAAACACTATTATTCTTGTAGCACTCCAAATATTTATAGCTAAGAACTACTGACTGATGGCCCAGGTCTGTCTGTAAATTCATTTCATCTTGATTATAGCTTATAATTTTTCATAATCAAACGTTAACAACAAGCAAAGAATTTAAAATGAATCTGATGAATTAGAGTTTGAAAGTTATTTGAACCTAAAAGCTAAGATGTAGGTATTTGTAGTCAGATGTAGAAGAAAGAGTTACTTCTTAACTAGACAGAATTAACACTACAAAATAGAAAAATGTACACGATTTACAGTATGATATACTACATAATTAAAAAATCTACATTTAGGTGATATAATTGACTGAATCAAATATTAAACACTAAAAGTTTATGTTTTTATCGTAGAATAGTGACAAGTTGAATTCAAGAGTGTTATGATAGATAAAGTGTAAACAGTGATTTATTAGAAGGAAAGCATTAATAAATGAATTTTTTTGTAACTTAGTTGCTTTATTCTTGAATTTCGTAACCACAAACATTGTTATATTTAAGTTGGATTGTGACTGGCAAGTGGAATACAGGAAGTGCGTTTCGTTCTATTTGAGACTCAAAGAGCTGGATGTACCTACGTTATACTTGTTCGTTTGGGAATCCTTTTGATCATCCTTAAACTATCTAATAGAGTTGAGTTAAGTAACAACAAATTATTAAACATGTTGGTTAAAGAAATATCACTCCATATGTTGATAACAAATGCATTTACTGACAATAAGAGTTTCTAATTGCTACGTATCATTTTACTAAATACGCTTGATTGAATAAAATATCACTCTATCGTTACAGTGGTAATGTTTAGTGATATCTTTCGATATTTGATGAGCTTTGGTTATTTTCAACACTTCCAATTTTCCACAAATATCTGAGTTTTTAGCCACTTATGTGTTCATTTATTAAGTAAGTACTTGATGTTAAAGTAATTCACAACAAATATTTCATTTGAATCTCCTCGTATTTTTCTTAACTGACTACTATGAACATATCAGTACAGTATATTCACATATACTGAATGGAAAACTCAACGTAGTGTAAATTAAAGATTGAAATGAAATATTTAGAGGATAATAAGTTGCATTCATTTACTAAATAATAGGAAAAACAACTGAAAGTCCTCGATTTTGTTAGAATCCCTTGGTAAGTAGTGATAGAGTGAGACTCTAAAGATAAAATACATTAAATGTATGCATTTCAAAATAAGCCTCCGTAAAAGTAATTTACAAAAGTCATAGCAATGGAAGGCATAAACTTTTTATGGTCTCATTATAGGCATATTCTAATTATTAGGATGATAAGCGAATTGGTAAATACTGTAACGTAATATTAGATAGCTACCCATTATCTGATTATCTAGATTGTATCTGCTGAGTTATTAAATTCACTATGAAAATGAATAAGTGGTCATACATTCACTAATAAATTACTCCATATATTAATCAAGTTAAACGTTCTTTTTTCTTTGTAAAAACGTATCACTAAGTATTTATTTATTTTATTACTGATTTAATCTCACACTCTACTGTAATAAAATACAACTTTATTAAGTTACATTTTATTATTGCGTAATAGTTTGTAACAAAAAAAACTCTGATTGATATTCATTATACAGAAAAAAGAATGAATTATTTTCAGTGGAGTTGGATAGAAACTAATTTTATCCACTTATTCAATTCACATAACGAATAGGAATATTCGTGGGTTTAATTAGTGCATGTACATTTTTGTAAGCAAAAATAAATTATTTCCAATCAGTTGACGTTTGTAATGCTACAATTAAACAAATTATCTTTACAGAATCGATAACACCAAAATAACATATTTTTATTGATTTTAACTAGACAGCCAGGATGTATCAGACAACTGCTTCACCTTCATATGAAACATGATTACTCATTAGGAGGTCCAATTTGGAACGTTCAGGATTTGTGACAAGTGCTAAAGCTCCAGATCATTAATTTAGAATTCGATACTTTATATTATTTACTTCTGTGATATCATCTAACCAAATGGTTTAAAATTTAAGCGTCAGCAGGGAATACCAAAAGTCATAACTTAGATCTTCTGTTAAGCCATGAATTAGTACTGTTGAGAAAACTCATATTGGGATAAAATAGCTAGCAAAAATTTCTTAGTTATCTAACTGAGCTCGATCAAATATATATCCAACTTCATAGTTAACAATCTTCGCAACACGCAACAATGATTATATATTTATATCTATACATCAATTGACTTCACAGTTGTTAATATATCATCATCAAAAAGCAGATAAAACGGGAAGAAAATTATAATTTTTATGTATAAAACAAACGTCTCTAGTCAATCCTATGAAATTGATCGTAACTTTTAAATTTCAAACATGTAATTCTTCTTTAATGTTTTATTAAAAGTTTTGTAATGACTAACATAACTCTGAAATAATCACAAACTACGTACTTGGAAGATGATTTAAAACTGGGAAGCAATAGACTAATGATTTTTTTTAGTTTATGACTACTAGACAATGTACTTTTTAATAGAACCTATGATTTTTGAATCATGTGGTGAACATATATAAGCAAGCAGTCAATTCATTGTTTAAGCATAGCAATTCAACATTATCGTCGGTATGCAACTATCTAACTTCCGATACATGATTTTCGTGGCCAATCTTTGTTAATATATACGATGTCATTTGAGACCCGAATAACTCAGCCGTGATATTTTAGGGCTGGGAAATTGGGTGACCGGTGTTCAGATAAATTGATCTGTAATATCAGGTGGAAATAAAGTTTATCGAAAACGCAAATCCTGCATGATTGTTTTATCTACCGAAACGAGTTCAATAACACTGAATAGAAATCCTAATCAAAAAGTCTTTATTAATCAATATCATGTTGATTAGACCTTAATGTTGATATATTTCCCTTGTTCGAGCACAGTTCGGTCAGTAGCATAAGTATAAACTATATTTTGATATCAGGATAGTTGACGGCAAAAGCAATACTATCAACCTAAGTGATTACCTAAGCCACGATTTACTACTAGTAAATCCCTAGATAATTGTACAGAATTCTGATAATTCATAATATTCCAAATAGCAGTCACAACGTAACCAAGTAAGAACTCAGAAGCAATAGTATGTGAGAGACTAAGTGTCCAGAATGTGTCATTCAGTAAAATGCAAGGGAGGGGGGGTAGATCAATATCACGTATCAACCAATAAGGTCAATATAACAAGAGGATGCAGTCAAACAAATAAACAACTACCCGTATAACAAGGTTCATGGAAAGTAACCTATAATAATCATACAAATGAATACACAAGTGTAACGAAGAAGTCTTTGGGTCACGTAATGCTCACAATGTATTATCTGAATTCACCATAAAAAGTTTTCATGGACATTATTAGTTTTTATTGATATGAATATCACTAATCTCATCTGAGAGAATCCTCGACCTGACTGGTCAATCAAATTATAAGCAGGATCAATAATTAATAACTAATTATAATCGATGATGGTAGAGCGAATTTGTAATTTGAATAAAGTCGAAAACCATAAGAAGTCGAATTTCTATAAATTCGATTATTAGTTTGGCATTTTCTAAGACATTGAAATTCTGGGTTACATGCATTTTTAAAAATCCTACGACGTAAAATAAAACATCCATCTCTGACCTGAATTTCACTTCCAACACCATCGTATTATTTAATAAACTGCTTAATACAGATTCCCGCCTACTTGTGTAACTAATAAAAATTTATTTTTATGGACGCTGGGTTCTAGTCAAACTGTTAATATTGCCATTCGAATGACTAATCTTAATTACCGTGAAGCGCTCACTCTAGATTCCACTGTTTATCATAGTCCAACGATGCTAAAAAAATAAGTGTCTACTTTCAAATTCGTCTTTTACTACCATTCCCAAATATTCAAATTGAAATTTACAATGCTTTTATTAGCCTTATTCAGAGCTACCCTGGTAACTTTTGCAACTAATATTGATTTTTGTCACTTTGTCTACCATCTCTGTAGCAGTTAGTAAATGTTTTTCATATTAGATCACGTTATGACCTACCTCGCTTACATATCTCTCTAATCTATAAATACGAACTTGTCATTATGAGCATCATTAATTATTATTAAGGCCGAATGATCATTATATGCATGTTACATTCAACATTTTATTTGTATGATAATTGTAAGCTGGCCTGAATCGGTGTTATTCGTATGTATCCGGTCAGTAACCGAAGAATTGACCTTAGGATCAGAGGTGAATAGTCTACAAGATAGAAAAGTTAACAAAACAACCATGAGCGAAGCTCAATATAATTATCTAGAATCAGTCAAATGCAAAATCTAAATTGACGGGGTTAATGAAACATGAAAACTGTGTAATCAGTTAGGTAATGGCATAATGATTATGATTATCATGAAATTAGGGGGGAGAAGTGTGAATGGAAATCAAGATTATCTGGATAGAGATAGTCTCTGCAATGATGAAAATAATCATTATTATTATTATAACATTTATAATAATGGTGAAGGTGAATAGTAATGTTAAAAGTAGAAATAAGCCCCTAAGAAATGGAAAAGCACAAATAAATAAATAAATTAGATCAAGTAAACTCTAAACTAAGGATGTGGTAAAGAAATCAACTTCATAAATTGCTTTAGTACGTGCAACGCAAATTGTCATTAACTAAAGACACTGAAATGTAACGTTGAAAATAGATCTTTTCATTGAATAAATTTATTTTGTTTTTTACTTGATGAGTACATTCAAAACTAATAAATGAATTAATCAGTCATTGATTAATTGGTACTTTGATTACAAATATTGATGATATGGAACTAATGCAAATGACTGTATGTTTAGCTTGTTTATTTCCTTAGTTCTATATAATTGAATATTTCACTTATCGAATAATAAGTACTTCTTAATGCATTGTGTTGTCTTACAATATTTACTTGATAATAAATTGTCTATAGTCAGTGATTGAACTCATCTTACCATTTTATTTTTACATTAATCAATATGTATTTAATTTCTCTTAATAAAACATTTAAGTGTATTCCTAAATGTTTTACATTAGTATAATTGTAATCATGTGATTCAATAACATCATTTATAAATTAGATGATGTGAATCTACAATTTCAACAAGATTCAGTACAACATTCAATAATAACACATTTCTTTTGGTTATATTTAATGAGAACAAAAAACACAGTACTTAATAATTTAGGATATGGATTAAGATTGGTTAGTGTTTCATTAAACTGCAATTATTGATTGTGTGTGTGTGTGTGTAGGTTTCTATACATGAAGTATTGATAAAAACGATGAAGTATTCAAAAATGATGATTAGATATATCGTTGTATAATATAAACAATACTTGAAACTCTCTTAGAGCTACTGCCTGTCTCAAGTCCTAGTAAAAGTGAGTCGTGCTTGAAGCATTAGAGATCCCATTCCGTAGAAAACAACTTTGTTAAAAACTGCTGACCAGGAAAATAAATTTAAACCCTATCCTGGAAGTTAGAAAGTCATCATTTCGAAGGGTTGTAATGCCTTATGAATAAAACCAAGTTTATTCAAAAGTTACAAGACCGATGTCCTCTCTGACAACTAGAGTAACAATTAGTATAGGTACATGGAATGTTTTCCCGAGGTGGAATACATGGAGAAGTATCCAAATAGCTGAAGAAATGAAAAGATATAACCTGAAGATACATCGAATAAGTGAAACAAATGGGCCACAAGCTGGACAGTAAACATTATGCTCAGTAAAAGTGTTTTTATACTCCGGTCACGATGAAGAAAACGCCTCTACCACACAAGGTGTAGCACTAATGTTTTCCCAAGAAACATGAAAGGCCCTTATAAAATGGGAACCTCATGGACCTAGGATCATCAAAGCATCATTCATGACGGAGAAGGAAGGGATTACAATGAATGTCATCCAGAGCTTCAATGTGCCCACCGACGACAACCACGAAGATGACAAAGACCAGTTCTATGCAAAGTTGCAGTCAATTGTCGAGAAATGCTCAGCCAAGGACCTGATCATTCTGATGGAAGACCTAAACGCCAAGGTTGGAATGGACAACACTTGATATGAAGACATCATGTGACGACATGGACTGGGAGAATGGGACAAAAATGATAAGATGTTTGCCAACTTATATGCTTTCAGCAAATGATTATAGGTGGCACCATATTCTCCCACAAACGCACACACAAAGCTACATGAGTTTCACCGAACCACAATACCGAGAATTAAATCGACTACATCTGCATCAATAAAAAGTTCAGAAGAACCATGAAAGGCGTAAGAGCGAAGAGGGGGGCTGATATAGCTTAGGATCATCATCTTATAGTTGCTAATGTAAAAATAAAGCTGAAAAATTACTGGATAACTGGATCAACAGTATTGAAAATGTACAATATGACTTTTCTTCTAAGTAATATTAAACTCACTGAATTCAAGATAGCTTTTAGCAACAAGTTCCAAGCGTTGCGAGATCTGCGAGAAAAAGAGAGAACTACCATGAAGAAAAATTAAAAATGGATTAAAGAAGTCATAAGCGCAACATGTCAGGAGATTTTGGGTTGCAAGGAACAACACTATAAAGAATGGATTCTTGTTCGAACTCTGGACAAGATCCAAGGAGGAAGGGGCAAAAAGTTAGCAATTAATAACAGCCGGGCAAGAAAACAGAAAACCAACGCACAGGCCGAATACGCAGAAGCCAACAAGCAAGTAAGGAGGAGCATTGGGTCGAACAAACGAAAATATGTGTAGGACCTAGCAATGACGGTGGAAAAAGTAGCAAAAGAAGGAAACATTAGGCACCTACTCGATACAGTGAAGAAACTGGCTGGGAAATTCAGTGGACCAGAATGGCCAATCAAGAGCAAGGATGGCAAACCAATCACTGAGACGCAAGAACAACGAAACAGGTCAGTGGAACATTTCGAAGAACTCTTATATAGACCAGCCCCGCTGAACCCACTAGTCATCGAAGCAGCATCTATGAACCTCTCTATAAATATCGACCCATTAACAATCAAAGAAACCAAAATGTCCATCCTATAGATCAAAAGTAGCAAGTCATAAATATACTGAAGATAGGAGATCTTAGTAAGTACGGGAACTACGGAGGCATCATTCTACTTTCAGTACAAGAAAATGTCTTCAACAGAGTGTTATTGAACCGAATTAAAGATCCAGTCGACGCTCAACTTCAAGATCAACAGACCGAATTCCATAAGGATCGAGAGTGTACCGACCAGATCGCAACACTACAGTTCATTGTTGAGTAATCAATTAAATGGAACTTACACTTTGCATCGATTTCGTTGACTTTGGGAGGGCATTTGACAGTGTGGAGAGGAGAACATTATGGAGTCTTCTTCGACCCTATAGTGTACGCGAGATGATAGTGAATACCATACGGGTTTCTTACGATGGACTACATTGCAAAATCATGCACAAAGAGCAAATCACAGACTTATACCATGTGACGATCCGTTTCGGACAAGTTTGCTTACCTTCACTTTTTTGTATTTCCTCTCATACTTGAATTATGAAACCTCTAGAATTTCAAGGAAGGCACGGAATAAAGTGAACAACATGTATACAGCTAGACGATCTGGACTTCGCAGATTACTTAGCCCATCAATCATTGACGTAGTAACAAACGCAGTTGAAGATGGATAACGTATCAGCAACGTATGAGTAAGTAGGCTTCAAGACACATATAAAGAAAAACAAGTTCTATCGATACGATACAGTAAACACCAACCAAGTCAGATTTGGAGTTGAAGCTCTGGAAGATGTGAAAGCTTTTACGTACTTGGTCAGCAGCAATTTCATTGATAAACACAGGATACGTGATGCAAATATAAGAATACGGAGTGGCATTGCAAGGGTTGCGTTTGTACACCTAAAGAACATCAAGAACTCAAAACAACCATCAAACAACACCAAAGTCAGAACTTTTAATATAAACGTCGAGTAAGTTCTATTGTATGAGCCTAATACTTGAAGAACTAAGAAAATCATCATTCAAAAAATTCAGTTATTTATGAACAGTTGTCCACGCGGAATACTTCGAATCCGTTGACCAGATATCATCTTCGACAACCTACTGTAAGACAGAACGAACCAACTTTTAACTGATGAAGAAATTAGGAGAGAATACTGGAGGTAGATAGGACACACATTGTGGAAGTCATCAAACTGTATTTCAAGGCAAAATATGATTTAGAATTTTTAAGGGGAAAAGAAAAGGGGAAGACCAAAGAACAAGTTGTAGAGAGAACAGGAGGCAGATATAAAAAGAATGAATAATACTTTGAAGGAATTGGAAAGAAGACTTGGAGATAATGTTGGTTGGAGAACCCTGATAGGCGGCCTATGCTTCACGAGGAGTAACTGGTATTGATTATTGATCAATCCATTGTATAATCTGAAATAATTATCATCTTTTTAGTATGTTATGTGAAATTCAATTCAAGATTACATATTAAAATCTTTTATGATTGAGTACTACATTTCTCTTTAAATATCTCCATAGGTATCCAATATATAATTGGCAATTTAATGAGAGGAAAGTTTAGTTTATATTTGATATGCTGTCATGATCAATCTAAAGTGTAAATAGATTACTTGATTGCTATATTTACGTTAGAAAGTAAAATGAATATTACGTATTTATTGTATTATATTAATCAATGGCATATTTGATTGTAACTTGTTTAGTATCATTTGATTCAATATGAAAATCACTAAGAATACAATGTAATCGATAATATTCATTGTCAGTGAAAAAAAACTTCTTGTAACTTCATGAATAGTTTTCTTCCTTTGATAATTCATTGTTAATGAATTAAAAAAAGGGAATTACTTGATTGTAGCCAGTATGGGTATGTATTCTCCTACTTCGAAATAGCACATAAACATATAATCATAATTTGAACAACTTATGAAGGACAAAGTAATGCAGAGTAGCATGAGTTTACTTCATTTTAAGGCTTTTTACCGACTACAAACAGCATAATAAGATGAAGAATTATATAGAATTAAATTTAAGTTGAATTTTGGTTAGTAAATGGAATTTAAGATGCCTGTTTCGTCCCATTTGGGACTCGCGATCTGAGTGTACCTACATCTCAGTGTTGATGTTCATATCGGGACTCAAACTCGATTCGCTTCGTGCCAGATGCCATTACTTTCGCCACTATGCTACTGAATCCAGTTAGTTATATTTGTGCAACAGGTATGTATATATAATTTGAATGTATTTGAATCTTCCTGTTGATTTAGTATGGACTGAAATTGATCAGATGCAGCTGTCTGGGCTCAACATTTTGATGACGAACGCGATGGCGTTTGGCGTAACGAGCTGAATTTGAGTCCCGGTTTGAATATCAATAATGGGATGCAGATACACCAACCTGAACAGAACCAAATGAGACAAAATGTACATTCGGGATTCCACTTGTTTGATTTACCTTTAATCGACTCTTATTACTATCGGTATTAATCGTCTTACTCTACTCACTTTCACATTTTATTATCTGCTGTTTAGAAAATTGTTAAATTCTCGCTTAATGTTTGTCCCCTGTGAGAAACTTTTCAAGTGTGCGTATACGATACAGTGGGAGATAAGTGTACTTGACAAGTCTTAATTCGAAAGGTTAAAAAAATGACCTAAGAAAATCACATAGATCTTATGTGAATTTTAGATATTTATTTAGTGAAATACTTTTCATTAAAATGTATAATGTTGTATGCATTTCTTTCAATTGATTGTTTTGCCTTTTTGACACTAGTTTATGGTGGGATGGCACCAGTAACTCAAATTGTGACAGTAACCACTACTTGGTTACACTAATCTAATCACATCAGGTTTGCTACATATTTTATGGAAGATTTGTGTCCTTTATGACAGAATTTAAAGTCCCATGTAAGCCTGAATTTCTAATTCTAGGTTTATCGGTGGGCATAATAGTTTTCATTTTCGGCAATGTAGAATAATTCATAACCATTACCATACACTATGACTCACTAACCACCTGACTAAGTGTATATTTTATGAGTTGATAATTAAGTTAACAGTGAAGTCGGAAATAATGTAATTTCTAATAGTATACATTTACCAAAGAGACATTTGACGTTTTGTTAAACTATAGTATTATTTAGATGTTAAACTCAGCATGGAAAGAATCTCTAGCTAAAACGCTCATTCTGCCAAAATGTTAGACAAATTTTGTTAATGATTAATAACCAGGATTTGGGGTTTCATGAAATAGAGTTCACTGATTGGTTAGTGACTGTACTGTAACTGGTCTAGATGATACTAATACTAACTTATTAGTCAGAATTCGTAATTAGTAGTATTTAAGTTGTTTTATTTAGCGAATTAGTCATATATGATTAACATTTTCACTGTACTACGTTTCCACTTGACATAACAATTCAATCAATTTGATGAAATAATAAAACAACGACCGAGGTGAATAGATGGATACGTTACTTATGAAACTAATCTTAATCTAAATTAATTCAGAAATTGTAACCATATTTTTCAGCAATTGAATATATCAAGGAATTTGTGTTGATACTTATTCCCCAGATAATCACTTGTAATAGTTTAATTACAATGAGGATTCCATGATAGAAAATCATTCCATAGATTTGATCTATATATTATTAGTTATATTTATTTTATTATTTACATATCCTTATATTTGAAGTATTTACTTTCGATGATTAGCAGAGTATGAATAAATAAATACCTGAAGAATTATGTATTTTCAAACTGATGGTAAACAAATATCTGATATTATTTAATTGCATGAAGAAGAACTAATTTTTCTTTTGAATTTAACCGCTGAATAATAATTTAAAGTAATTAACAGAAAATCTATGACTAGGTTGATACCTGTCAACACTGTGTACCTGCAATTTTGAGGTAACTGATATCTGGTAACTTAGACCAATGACCATTATTCAATGTTATCAGTTGAATTCGTTTATTACTGAGGACTAAGCAAACATAACATTGATTAGTTCCCAGTGATCAATTAACATAAATTCAATTCTTTATGACATTACATGTCAATATTACTCATTAGTTTCACACTAGAACAAAATTATTAACAAATATTCTCTCATTTTTGACATTTCTTTTTCAATTTATTATATTCAGTGAAAAGAATCATCTTTACAAAGATACTTCCTTTTCATGAATATATCCCTATAGCCAGTTTAATTTGTTACTTGCATTGTCTATTTCCATCCATAAAACTTTATTACTTAGAACAAATTAAAAGATATCCAGATTAGTTATCAAGTAAAATACCATTACTTTAACATTTTACTAATACCTATACACATATACCTAGATAAAGACATTATAAACTACTCATTTATTGATGGTTATGTAAGTAGATAGGTATGTGAAATAATACAATGATTGTAAAGTTCATAAGTGTTTTTCCATAATCAATTCTTATTTTTTGATATGTGATATTATAGTTGTATAATTTATGCAATAAATTAATACCTTTGACTACTCATGTTACATTCATTTAATAACAATACACTATCAAGCACATAATGGATATCAAACAACTTAACTTGAAGATATGCGTAGATATGTAAATACGCATATTGATAGATATTCTTAATTCTATGCATTTATAAAATGTATCTACTACTAATTACCTTATGAGTAAATAAATTCACCTATTATTGTCGCTAAAGTCAATACCATTGTCTTGTATTTCAAAATATGAACGGTCACATACTAGAACGAAACAGCTCCTCAGTGATTTAGAATAGGGTGGTATCATCCCGTTGATTTGTAATGGACTGAAACTGGTCAGCCTCTGTTGCATATGTAACCGTTGCACAAGTGTGACTGTCTAAACACAGTAGCCTAGTGGTGAATGCGGTGGCGCTTGGCACGAAGCGGACTGAGTTCGAATCCCAGTGTGAACATCAACATTGGGATGCAAGTACATCCAGCCGATGAGTCCCAACTGGGACGAAACGCACGTCCTGGATTCCACTTGCCAGTCACAATCCAACTTAAATATAGCTCCTCAGTGCTTTCTAGTGATTAACGATTGTCCGATTCAGACCGATTCTTGATAGTGAATTAATATGAACTATGTATTTTCAAATTATATTTATCTTTGACCAATACAAACTTATTTACACAATTTCATTGGCGTGAGCACTAACAATAATGGACAAACGAATGTAGATTATTTCTAATGAAATATTTTTAATCTTTTTTTCATATGTTTATTCACTCACATGTGGAGTGGGTACTTTCAGTGACTATGATATTATTTGTAACTTGTTGAATGAGCCCAATAATATTGTTACTCGTACTAAATAAATATATTGACTGAATTAGAAATGTCAACCGATGGGAGCCAACTTAGTAGATTAATGGTAAAGCGTTCGCCTTAGAACCAATAGGTCGTTGGTTCTATCCCTCATGGAACAGTGGATGCTTGCTGCTAAATATTCTCATTGTAGGGTAAAAAATGCTGTCAAGTACTTCTTGGTGATAAACGGTTGTTGAATTCAGTACAATTAGGGATACCAAATTACCATCGAACTGTCTCTGTAACACCTAATTACAACCAGTATCAGCTCACTGGTAACTAACTTTCGGGGTAATTACTGAAGTTCTAGTGAGAAGATATGACCACTGGAGTTTAACCGTGGAATGGAATTCGTTTACATTTTAATAGTTTCTATCCAATCAGCTACTAAATGACCCTGGTGAAGACTCTGTTTCATAGAACAAAAAGAATATATACTTATGATAAACTAGAGGAAGAACTGATAAATGCTAACAAAAATGCCTAAGAAACAACGAGTACCCACAGAAATTCATAAATAAACCTATTTTTATTCAACGATAATTTGGAAACAATCAATAGAATACTGAGATTTACATTAACCAGGATGTAACATGCTGCCAAACTCGTAATCGTGCACAAAGCAACATGCTCGTTACTGCCGAAAACGATCGATAGGTACCTATTTTACATCGCCTCCAATTGTATATATAACTTTGTAAGTATCTGCTAAAGGAGCTACATTAGTAGTACAGAAAGGACTTGCGTTCGAATTCAGGAACACGTTCCCAAAGATCTTTGTCCAAACGTATCAAATATCACAAGCAGAGCTACAGTGATGCATATATGTGACACAGGACATGTGGCCGATATCTTGAAATCCTTTAAGATAATCAACAGACAGTTCAACAACAGTCTTCTTAAATTTGCTAAAGTAATAGGAATCAAACTGTTCAAGCCAAATTTATGTTATTGAAAATAAACAGAGGTAAATCACTCCTCACCATGGTAGTTTTCTCTTTCATCTGTTTATATCATGTTTCCTTGTATTCTTCAATCTTCCTCTTACTTTGATGACGTTTCACCTAACACATCATTTTCAATCTTATTTACTTCTCATTTACTTAGAACATTTTGGCCATTTTGCTCAACTCAGGTTATTATTACATTTTATAACTGGTAGTTACTCGTTAATCATTTTGATCAACTTCCCATTACGTAATAGATTAATTCTTTGACCGCATGATCCTTTGTTACTAACTTGATGTTCCAGAACTGTCGCTTGCGTAACATATTTATATGCATCGTATTTTCAGTCGCATTATCTTAGTATTTCACTATGATTGTACATCAATCAATCAATCAACGCCTGTTACCCCATGTAGAGCGTAGGTCGCCGACCAGCATTCTTCAACCAACTCTGTCCTGAGCTTTCCTTTCCAGCTCTTCCCAAGTGCTTTCATTCTCTTCATGTATGTCTCAACGCAATGTGTTCTTAGATCTTTCTCTTCTCCTATGATCTTCAGGATTGCAAGTTAGTACTTGTCTTGTGACACAGTTTAATGATTTCCTCAATATGTGTCATATTCGCCTCCAGCGTCATCTTCCTAATTTCTTCTTCTCTTGCATTTCGGTTGATTTGTTCTCTGCCGCAGAAGTTATGTTGTTGATGGTATCTGACCAACAGATCCAAAGTATCTTACGCAGACAGTTGTTTATAAATACTTGTATCTTTTGAATAACGCTTTTCGTAGTTTCTCAATACAAGTTTCAGCTCCATACAACAGAACTGTCTTCACATTTGTATTGAAAATTTTTCCTTTGATGTTGGTTGACAGTTGGTTGTAGTTCCAGATGTTTTTCAAATGTAGAAATGCCACCCTTACCTTGGCGATCCGCACCTTTGCATCTGCATCAGACCCTTCTTGTTTATCGATGATGCTGCCCAAGTATGTAAAGGATTCTACATCTTCCAGAATTTCTCGACAAGTGAAATTGGATTAGTGTTGGTTGTTTTTCATCGAAGGATTTCGCTTTCCCCCCTTGTATATATTGAGGCCTACTGCTCCCGAGGCTGCTGTTACACTGTCTGTTTTCATCTGCATTTGTTGCTGTGTGTAAGATACGAGTGTTAGATCACCTGCAAAGTCTAAGTCATCTAGTCTCATCGATGTTGTATACTGTATTCCGAGATTGCCTTGAGATGTTGTGGTCTTCATGATCCAGTCAACCACCAGCAAGAAGAGGAAGGGCAACAGTAAGCATCCATGTCTAACACCGGTCTTCACTTCGAAGTGAATCTGTGAGCCGATCTCCATGCACGATTGTACAAATGTAGTCCGTTGTACGAATTCCATATGATGTTGACTGCCTTTTCATGATTGTACAATCATATCATTAATATGACTGTACATTACGGCGTCTAAACAGTGTTACTTATAAAGTATATTGCGTTTAATTTTGATTATGAAATATTATAGGCTGTACCCAGATGATGAGAACCTAACTAAATACAGTAAATTCATCTTATTCTGTTCAAATGTTTCTTCATTTTCTTTTCAAGTTCATTAAGGAAACCAAATGCATGAAATAAATATATGCTTGTTGCTGCTTAACAACTTCTGCTTGTATAATTATGAAAATTCTTATAGAAAAAATATGTGAATACAAACAATGATCACTTTCGAGATGAGATACTTGGTCATGAATTTTCATTGCTTTTGAGTATCCTAATGTAACAGAATGAATATCGAATGATTTCAATTGTTAATAATGTTAAGTTTTAGTGTGAACTACCGTCGAAAAATGCAAAGAATATTTTGTTAAGGAAGAAATCTGTGGTTAAGTTTGTATTTCTACATAAAATTCGCATAATGGAATGTGAGTGACTTCTGATATCGCAGATATTCCTAGATTTAGAATCCTGTCTAAAAATTTACAGTAATGGCTATAATCAAACACGATAGTCGTCTAGGCAGACTTTTGATGTATTACTCTTCTGATATAAGTATAAAAACGAAAATCATTGTGTATCTAGTTCAACTTAATTATTTTGTTCTATTGAAATTTAATCAAAAGTCTTGTATTACTGATCCATTCAGAATAAGCCCTGATTTACCATACAACACGGCAAGGTGGAGCAATAGATCAATGTTACTGTAGGCTTAATTATTATATGAAGTAAACAATAGAATTATTCACTATGCCAATGGTATACGCCCACTGTCATGCAATTTCATTCAGTTAAACTATTTACATTATAGGCATTTTATTCTAACGTAGACATATGTAAACAGCCTGTTTTCTATCATCACAATGTTTCAACAGTTGAATTGGGATTCAGATATGATCAACTGTTACATTAACGTAAAAAAGTACAAAAACGTGTACTATCATGTATTTTGGTGGTAAGATTTCATTTTCCCTCCAGACAACACATAATCAGGGTCTACTTCTTGTACATTTGTGATTAGTGGTTACCCTATGTAACGCTAAATAAGTTCATTATAGTGACCGTCGTTTGCGATTGGTTGTCTACTATGAGTATTATGATTATCCATTAATTAATCTTATATTCCTGCTGGCTGTGATCGATTGATCTCTTGTATAATGGTTTGACAGATTTTATTTATGTTGATATATCTACTGATTATTTTAGTCTTAAAGATCCTCTGGTATTCCTAGAAATTCTTTAAATCTACCATTTTAACGTTTTACAAATCAAATCCATTTCTCAGGATGCTCATGTAAAGGGATAACACTTCATATTGTCTAACTGCTAATGATACTATCTTTACAGTTAGCTTGCATAATAGTGAAAACAGTAATTGACTTTTAGAAACAGCTAATCTGATCTAAGTATGTCTTTAATACAGTCATGTCTTCATATTCACAAGTAGTATCATGACAGACCTTACCAATCTCAATTATGTAGTTAATCATCTAATCCAGTAACATATGTTTCATCACAGTAAATAACTCCCACTACAAAATACAATATATTGTATTTATTTTTGTATTATATCGTTTAGATCTGCAAATATTCCATTTTATGTACATAGTGTCTTTCAACAGTGAATTCCTCTCATTCATTTTCATTCGCATATGTTCTCTACCAGTTTTATTTGAATAATATTTTTCCTCAGAAAGCATGAATTCCACTGCATATATCTGTCACCAATATGTTATGAAGTCCTACTGATACGGATAACGGTTAACCGAATTATTGATGACACCTAGCCTGGAATCAATATGGTGACAGCAAATAGTAAGACTGACTAATAGATGCCTTTGAGTCTACCTTGACCCTGTTAGTCCCAAGCCAGACAGAGGAACACAAGATAACAGATCCAACAACCATAGTCATTTTACATTTTAAGCGTTCATTTATATACATGTAAAAGCTAATCACATATCTGACCATTTAGGAAAATAATATTATTATAGAACAACGACAACGAAGAATATGTGCAGGGTTGATTAGTTGTAGTTATCAATATATTAAGATTTTTATTTCACAAATGATACACTAATATGTTGAGTTTCATAATGCATATGCCCAAATAAGTATTGAAGATTGTAAAGTAGTTAGGAAATCAAAAATATTAAGATGTTTATTTTCCGACTTTCATGGTTTATTGGTGATGTTATTATGATTTTATTAGACAAGATTATCAGAAAGGTTGTAAGAATTTCTTTTCAATCGATTTCTGATTTAACCACTAATGAAACTATGAATAGAATTTTCTACATTGAACTGAATGAAAATTCCAAAGAAGCTAATAACCGTGGAATGTGATGTATCTATAGTTCAGTTGTTAACAGTATTACTAATATGGAGACTGATTATGAAATAGATTTTCACATTTGAACGTAATTGTCGTTTTGATTTTTATTATCACCAAAATGGTTTAATTAGTAAACAGATGGAAATAGTTTAATACATAATTAGAACCATAAAGGTTAATTATCATTTATATCAACATATAACCAGATATTTCTCTTAAATGAGAATAAAATCAGTTGTTCACACAGACTCCCTGGCACCTTTTAAAATGTTTGGCAATGTTAACAGTAAATGAAATCTTCATAGAACTTGATGAATCTTTTCATACTACACTATTTTACATTGCTGGAACTGAAGTAATAAGAAGTTAATGAGTTACTTTGATTGTTCTAAATATAAACTACTAGGTGAGAAATCTCATGGGTTCATTTTAAATATAGCTATTATTGATTTGGACTGTCACAAATAATACCAAAAGCTGATTACTTGAAAACTTGCAAATGACCTCCCATATAAATTGATCCATGACTGCATCGCAACACATATGATGGTAGACCATTAACAAAACATCTTACTCATTATTCATTGTTATAAAATAGAAAATATTGTCCGTTTTTGCTCTGATCAAAGTTTTATTTTTATAAATGTATTGTCTCATTTATGTATTATGGAAATCTAAGGAAAAAGTAGAAGATCCCGATTTCGCCTTCTTGTCTTTCGCTATCATAAGAAATAATCTTCTCGCCAATGTCATTTGACAGAAATATTTCTAGTTAACTAAACTAAGAGAATAGAAAGTTTTCTACTTAAAGGTATAAGAGAATTAATTAGATTGAGCTTGCATCTTCCCGTTGTTTAGTCATTAACTGAAACTGGTCAGCTTCTGTCGCTATATATGCATCCTGAGTGGACTGCCTTGATTTGGCGGTAGTTTGCAAGTAAGGTTTAAGTTGGAATGTGACTGGCAAGTAGGATCCAGGACGCGCGTTTTGTACCTATTTGGGACTCTTCGGCTAGATGTACTTGAATTCTAATATTGATGTTCACACTGGAATTCGAACTAAGTTCGCTTTCGAGTCAAGCGCCCATCGCTATATCGAGGAAATCTGCTCAAGATGCACATTAAAGCAGCAGAGGCTGACCAGTTCTAGTCCATAACTAATACACAAGAAGATACAAGCTCAATCTAATTACATACATACCCGTTGAACAAATGTGACCGTCAGGACTCAGTGGTCTAATGGTGAACGCGGTATTTGGCACGAAACGGACTGAGTTCGAATACCAGTGTGGATATCAAGATTGGATTGCAGGTATACCCAGACAAGTGATTCCTAAATAGAACGTAACGCGCATCCTGGATTCTACTTGCCAGTCACAATCCAACTTAAATAGTATAAGAGAATCCTTTGTATCATTGATAAGTACCGTTATGAAAGTTATTTTTAAATATTTATTGTTTGTTTTTATCATATTTGTGTAGTGATTATATAACTTAATTTACATATTATCTGCACCTGTGGATCTGCTGACACTTGCTGCATAAGTAAGCTACCCGAAAACTCATCTTCTACCATTCTCTTTCTTGACTCACTAAAGTATAGAAACATATCTTAAATAACGAGATACGATCACGTGGTTTGAAAATCATGGTATCAGCAAGAAGAATAATGTTGGTTGTTGTTCGGTTTATTAGTTATTTAAAACCTAGTCAACTGTATTTATGACTTAGACGTTGGGTTATTAAAAAAACATTAAATTATTACTATAGTGTAGTGAAAAATAGGATGCAACTATATTTCATTGTTAGTGAAAAAGTCCTCATCGCCAGTAGAGCAAAGTTAGATTTGTATTAAGGTTAGGCTTGTGTTACAGTTAGGTTAAGTTTGGAGTTAAATCACTCAACGTTGTTGGTATTCATAATATCTACGTACATCAAGATGATTTAACCTCAGGTAAATTATTTTGTTTTGTGTCACTGTCTCATATTGTTTTGTTTTAAGAATGACTATTTATGGAAACAATTTATCAAGATTATCTAAGAAATCATTCATACTCAAACAGTTACAATTTTTATCCAGAGAATTTTGCAATTCCAATAGTAGTTCAGCTCTAGAATATCATATGAATTAAAGGTCATATATTCCCTAACGGAATCCTTTTAAAAAGTCTTCAGGTCTTTAAAATGATTCAAGCTAAATGGTTGGAAATTCAAAGTGTATGAACTACAGTGCTTTCTTCAGCCTACAAACAAAAGCATAATGTTTACACATGAAACTGCCTGATCAGTGCCTTCTTCTATATCGGTCTTTAATTTACCCACTACCTACTCTTTGTAGTCAATAACCTATTATTATAAGTAGGTTTTTCGAATTCATATATTTTCGAAGAACTTTAAGTTACACATGTCTTCTATTTTCGTAGCTCATATTTTGCAATTATCTGCAAATACCAAACCAAATGATGAGTAGTACATCTCATTGTTTCATTTAAAGACAAACATTTCGCTTACATCACAAGTGACGTAATTTGGCAAAAGTTGAACAAACTTTTCGAAACTAAACATGACATCGATTTACCGGTATTTATGAGACTTCTAAGATAAATGAAAAAGTCAACATACTTAACTTTTTCCAAACTCAATGACCAATCTAGATGATAATGTACACCAGTTCTGAAGTAATATCATGTATTTAGTCTAAGGCGAATGTATTTTAAATTATTAGCCATTATTATTCAATGGATTCAGAAGACTATTTGTACTGTCAGACTTTTCACCCATCAGAACTATATCAACCAATTGGTAGGTTATCAATTTATGAAGACATTATTATTACTACTAATAATATTATTATTATAAATTGTCATTTATTATTTTATATGAATTAAGTATTTCTTTATTGATTGTTCTTTTCTAATAATCGATAATTTTGAATTATGATAAAAATTCAAATTCGGCACACTTTATATTCATATAAATATAATTAACAAAAAAATTTAATATTGATTCAGTATAATTTCATGATGATATTTGTGTCTATGTGTAATCACATAAAGTAAATAATTCTTTTCGCGTATTGATTAAATAATCTGTTATTTGACTTTTTTAAAAAAGCGTTCGCTGCGGTTCCAGAGGGTGCTGGGTTCGATCCCCGATGGAGTCATGGATGCGCACTGCCAATGAAGTTTCCATACTAAGATGAAACAGCTTGTCAAGTGCTTCCAGATGATCAATGGTTGTCTGATTCAGATCAATTTGTGATATCAGGATAGACAATTAACTATCTCCACAACCCCCATCCCCACTCCGATTGTAAAATATTTAATATTGATTCAATATAATTTTTATGATGATATTTGTGTCTATATGTAATCCTACAGAGTAAATAATTCTTTTCGCTTATTGATTAAATTACTATTATTTGATTTTTTTAAAAAACAGAACAAACTCAATCAATGAATATGCTATTTTCAATGATATAAATCTATTTAATTTAATAAAATAATTTCTATAGTTGAGAATGAATGAAATAAACTCTGAGTATTGTAAAGTATATTAATTGTAACAGATACTTATTAATGATTGTTTTACAAAGATAATTCTTAAGTTTTAATCGATTGAATTCGTTATAGATTGATGTTAGTAAAGTATTAATGAATATCATAGAGTGATGAACAGGTGTTTCATACTTAGCCTGAGACTCTTCAGAAGTCTACACCCTAAATTCTGCCCTAGTGACTCCAGATTGATGAGCATATAACAGTTCTACACTGCTGAATGAGTTTCAATACTAGGACGAAATTAGTTGTTAGTGCTCCATGGTTTTCAGTGTTACCCTACCAATATCAATCTGTGATAAATTCAATCAACTAAAAATGAGTACCAATCACTAGCAACCACTTCAGTTTAATTATATTCTAAAGTCATGCTAAGAAGACTTAGTCGATGATGTGAAGTAGTTACCTATTAATGATATTGGTTGGGGTCACTTAATATTACCAATTAACTACAGACGAGAAATATTAACTACTGAATTCCAATTCAGAGGTTTGCATTTTGAGATTTACAGTGAAACATGAGAATCCTGAATTATATTTAAGGGATAAATAAGTTGAATAAGCACTACAATGCAGTGCTATACTAGGATGAGACAGGTGTCTAGTATATCATGGCCTTAAAAGGTTGTCTAACTAGCTTCAGTTCATGGGAACAAAATCCAAATATCATTAGTGCGCTTTGTCTAGCGTATGGTTAATTCTTCTTTTCTATTAGTAATTCTAGCCATTTTTATACATCAAGCGTGTTGTTTATATGACTTTCTTAACATTAGTAAAGTCAAGGAAATATTTCAAAAACTGAATTTTTACGTATACATATAGGTAGCGCTGCTATGATGAAACTGAATGTGTTAATAATGACAAGTAATAGACTAGATAGGATGATATATGAATCCACAACATTTGTGATTGTTGCTTTTCTTACCACTGCACAATACTTAGTTTGATCTCGCCGATACCCTGTACTTACACCATGGAATATTCGAAGAAAGCAGCACTATACCAGATGATCCGTAAAGAGTATATGAAGTTTATGATGAAATACTAAACATTTCGTACAAATTTCGAAACAATTTTATAGAGATTATTTAAGGTTAACACACATGTCAAATGTCGAAACTAAACAGACATGTAGTGAAAATTGTCAGGAACGCAACTGAATAACGTTGAAATGGATCATGATTGGAATTTAATGTAATTCTGCATAATCATTTTATTTTATTGATCTATGTTCTCATTATCATTTCTTATTAAGAACTTATTTTTATAATAAACATGAAGTAACCTAGCTGCTAAATAGCACATTCTAATCAATGTAGTACAACTGATGATTTTTTGGTATAGTAGTAATGCTATTTTAAGTAGTATTTATCCACAGACTGATAATACCATTCAGAGGTTCTATTAAAAATCTCTGAGTACATGACTATCTGTCTTACATCTTTCTAAAACGTTTCATAAATATACATCTATAAATTCAATATGCAACGACATCGAATACTTACAAGTTTTAACGGTGTATACAATAATTTCTGTTTTACACTTCGCATACTTTTAACTTTAATCAATATACATGATAATGTAAACTGATCAACTGAAGTTTATGACATTAAAATAAAGTTCAAACGGTTACAAATCAAAATGAAAAGGTTATTTAATACTTCACAATTCTTAAATATTTTCCAACTGGTATCAGTCACAGGTAAAAATAAATAAATTGTTTATTCCAGTTATGACAGCTTACGCAAACTTCTTTATGTACAGTTTCCGAAACTTCAACAACTGAAATGATCTATAATAATGTGAAACCAAGAAATTTATAAGTCAAGTGGATTTTAGTGCATGCGTTTTCTGTAAAAAAAAAGTTACTTACACTCATAGGTTCCTTGGAATGTAATGCTGATAAGTATTTATCACCCATACTGCAGACTGAATATAATCATTAACTAAGTGTATGAATATGCTATCTAATTCACTCAGTTGGTTTAATTGTAATTAATAGTAAATATTGATTTAACAAGTGGAGTTACATACTAAGATATTTGTTGTCAGTCAATTTTGATAAATTTCCCTAAATACTTTCAGTTTTACACTGACCACATCCAAGTAGGTTTCCTAATGTATTGTACTGAATGATCTAAATGATTAAGCGGTAAAATGATACAGATATTTATGCTTACTAACAACGTTATGAAATAGAGTCACAAAAGCCTATTTGATAAATAATTTATTTTAAGTAAATTAATGTATATGAATCAATTTCATCTAAATATTATTAGGTTCTGAAAATAATAGAACTATTCTATCATTGTTAAAAGCCAGATCTTTGAAAGCAACAATACAATATAAATTTAAAACTGAACCAATCATAATTGAATTTTCACTTAAATATTCTGCTTACCTAATCAAAGCGGGGAGCTGATTAAATTAGACAACTAACAACAATGTCATTACTTAAGTAAACATAAGTAGATTGAAAATATCAGAATTACCAAATTTTAATAATTAAGCAACTTTCAACTATACTCTCACGTATACTACTTGATTCAAGGTAAATACCATTGAAGAGGCATTAAAAAAAAAACGTTATATCATCAATGTTGATTTTGTTCTACACTTGTATTTTCTTAAGAAAACAAAACGCAAGTTTACAATACATATGAATGATAATAATAAACATATGAAACACTAAGTGTAATGTAGTCATTTCATTTACACTGAATAACTCGTGATATAATTTACATCTACATAAAAAGAAAAACAGAATAAAATAAAAAAGTAAACAAACTGTGCATATTATTGTAAAGGAAGAAAGAGAGAGAGGGAGGAAAAAAGAAAAGAATTTTGTTTTATTACTAATTAGTATGACATAATATCTCAGTAACTATGTAAGTAATATGCAAATTTAGTTAATACTCATTTGATATTGTGATTATTTTAGACAAAATATGCAAATTAACTTCATTACCGTATTCAGTAGATTCAATTACTACAATTGAATTCTATATCTTTTAGTGTAAGTTTATTTACATTTAGAATAACTGTAAAAAATGTGTATGACATAATGATAGATCGATTGTATATCAGTAGTATAAATCAAATTAGTTTATGTTAAAAATTATTTAATTAACTTTATTACGAAATTAAGTGATATAAATCATTTCATAAAGTTATATAGATTCTATTAAATTTAATAAAATTAAGTAAAACAGCCCAAACTTTAGAATGAAAAATAGTAGCTAATGTTTTTTCACAGATTCTATTGTAGAAAGAAATTCAGTCAGTTTCCACCTTTAACTATAAGCGCCATATTGAATTAGCATGTCATCATTTATCTGTTTTTTTTTTATCACGACCAACCCAACATACTATTTGGTTTATTATGTTATTATATTTGCACATAGTTTGATTTGTTCATTGTATCATTCAATGTAATTGATCACCAGTCAATTAGGTACAACGTAGAACTTAGGTACGTGAATACGTTAAGTTTACATGACCATGCCCTAATTAGCAGACAGGGATAAAATTGTCGAATCAAAACTCAGGGTAGTGAAAGGTAGTAGTAGAGTTAGTATTAGTGGAAAGAATCAGTTATCTAAGATAGGATTTGACAAAATATAATTCAGTAAAATAATTGTAAGGAATTCAGATGCTTAGGATTTCGGAGTAAAACAAGGAGTGGATGCACCTACACCATTGCGAACGATTTTTAGCAATATCACACAAAGTCGTCATCCACAGGCTTACGATCATTCATGCAGACCTCAACCAGGTAGTCTATACCTATTAACATGGTTTAGCCCTAATAGTCAGTGACTTAATGGACTGGTGCTATGTTTTGGTTTGGCAGCCCCTAGCTTTTTTCCAGCCCACCCCTACACCAGACAGTATTGCTCGTCGAGGTAGGCGATGGTCGCACATACGTAACACTATGTCCAATCCACCTTAACTGATGACTTACTATTTCATCAATAGACTTTACCTTATCTACCTAGTATTCTATTCCTAATCCACGTATTACTAACTCGATGGTCCCTAACAAACAGAAGCAATACTTCTGAAGATATCTATGATTGAATACTAGGAGCCTATGAATATTCTCTACCCTTAATAGCCATGTTTCACATCCATAAAGTAAAACGGATCGAAATGCTACACAGTAAACGCGTCCTTTCGTCAGTAAACGGATGTCTCGCCTACACCACAATTGACGCAAATCGACTAAAGCTAATCGGGTCTTTTGTAATACGAACCGGAGATTTCAGCTGATAATTGACCATCAAGACTGATGAGCCTCTCAAGATAAGTTAAGTGGTCAACAGAATCAACAGCTATCACTGCATTTCGGTACAGAAGCAAGCCGATCCTTGAGGAGCGTTTGGCATTTAGCGGTCAAGTATCGCACCCCTATGCATGCTTAGATTGATGCTTAAGGATGCAAACAGATTCTGCATCTTATCAGCATCTTCAGCCAATAGAACTATATTATCTGCACATTCCAAGTCAATAAGTTTATTTCCTGTAAGGAGGTCGACCCCTAAAAAACCAGACGACAAAATTGCTAACTCCAAAAGCATGCCGATGATAAAATTAAATTAAAGTGGGGAAAGCGGAAAACCTTGTCAAACACCATTTGCAGTAATCGTTTCTGAGGAGAGTTCCCCATAAGCTTTGACTTGACAATTAGTGTTCGAGTTGAAAGCCTGTACAAACTTAATGTACTTCGCATTCATGCATTTCAATGACAGACATTGACGCATAGCCTCACAATCGATAGAGTAAAACGCCACCTTAAGGTCAAGGAATACAGGTATTGTTGGACGTCGGAAAGTGTGTTTATGTTCCAAAATCTGCCTAAGTGTGAATGTTTGGTCTAAACAACCACGTCCTGGTCTTAAACCAACTTGGTTCTCACAGGGCAGCTCTTCACGAGCTTTAGTTAAGTATCGAAGTATTATTGAAGCCAATACTTTCGACACTTATCACCATGTAGCAATTACTATTTTTACCCAACCCGGATTCCAGATGACTGTAACAGTTAGTATTTAACCAGATGACACTTTGTATTTCAAGAAGTATGAAGACATGTGTGCAATAAAATCTGGACGAGAGAAGAGTAAAAGTAAAGGGAGAGTCAGCTACTAAATAATCACATCAGGGGCACTTACATTTAATGATGGGAGCAATTGCTAAAAATAAATTGTGACACAAGTGTGAAACAATGACAATTTGACAATCGAAGCTGGATTTGAAATCCGTTACATTGACTTTTCAAATCAATAGCTGAGAAATCTCGGATATTTTAAAGTAATTTGTAATTGATGCAAACATTCACCATTCTAACGTTTATCATTATGCAACTACATAATTACTTCTACTTATTTATATACACTTTACATTAGTCATTGCAATGAAATTCACACGAATTCATGACTGTAAGAACCTGCTGATGAAGTTGTTGAAAACAATCTTTTAGTTGAATATTCCTTATTTCTAAATACAATTTTCGGTAAACATGTATTTCATTGTTAAAGAACGTAGCAGCTAAAATAATCATCTAGCTTGATATAAGGAAGAAAAAAGCAAAATGTTAAGTAGTTGTTAGAATGTCATATTCTATCTAGGTTTCGTATTAGATAGTATCCATCAACAATTCTGAAATGACTTGACATTGTCTGTAGTATTTAAAACCCCATCTCTCAGCCTTCTAAAGTTACTATTCAAGCAATGACAAGCTTAGTGTATGTTATGCATTGTGAAAATATACACAAAATCAGACCACACAGTGAACCAATTAGGAAACTAACATTAATACAGAACTACGAAAATAGTGAATAAGGACAACTTGTATACAACTGATTAACTGTAGTCCATAATAAGAGACAATATAATAACAGTAAATATGCTAAACGAGAGGATAGAGTAAGAGGAACGTAACAATAATAGAAATATAATGTTTACACTACTCACGACCAGAATAAATGAATTAGTTCTCTAAAACACAGTTCTGGAAGTTTTTCAGTCTTCTTTAGTGGTCTGACATAACAGTGTAGGACTAAAGTGTTTACATTGATTCATCACAGTGCATTAACTAGTATCATACTTGTCTAATCTTTTAGTACCGTTCAGTGTCTATACATTAATCGGCTACATTACTATCAGTCTAAGTGACGTGACGAAACGTTTACCATATTTTTTATATTAGGTAGTGGAGTACTGTCAGTAGGAAACCTTAGACATTGGTTTCATGCTATTTGTCTTTCATCAGTAACTAGTGCATGATATATCATTTTGTATAACTTAGTGGTTGTTTCACAGTGTGTTTTATAAAGTATGATCAGTAATGAGGGCCTAGAAAAGTATAATACTAATTACTACTTAGTGATCAAATACCATAGAAAGTAACCAAAGTACACTAAAACGTGTAAGAATATAGGTACGTAAAAAATGAAAAGTACAATGTTACTTAATGTTTTCTATAAGCAAATTAATAATGTAAATAATATGGACATATAGATTATTGAACCTGTAGCATCAGTGGTTACATGTTCTATTTTTATGAAACAATAAAAAGTATCAAATTAACTATCTTCTTGGCATAAACATTAAACTGTTGGTGAAACACGAGACGTTGTTATTACTAACATAGTGATATTACTTGAAATAATTAGTCCACTTAGTAAATTTAAATAATACAATGGATAGACGATCAGAGTTTTACATAAGAAAATCTATTTCATATATTTTGAACAAATAATGATATGTTAGGTGATTGAAGGTAGGTATCAGAAACCACTGAGTTATTTAGTTTCAACAGAACTATTATAGGATTATGACACATTTATTTCTTACTAAGTAAGTTAATAACGTTAAGTTCATTTAGTTCATTAGGGCTGATCAAATTTTGTCGTTCACTTTGAAATATGATAGTTTATTTGAACATACTGACTATCATATTATTTTCAAGTTTTAGGTGAATGGATGCAATCAGTTGTGAATCATGGAACTTAGGTTCGTGCTAGTCGGGACTAAGTCTGTTGGGTAGATCCAGAAAACCCCTTGAAAAAACAAACTCGAAAATGGTGTAGAGATCAATGGGAAACACTGAGTTCAATCAGCACGCAGTTTTTTTATCAAAACTTCTAGACAATGAGAAGTCACGTGATATGTCTTTGATTGGACACTTATCTCACTACTACTGTGTTTAGTAGGAATACAGAAATCTCTAGTAGCTCAAAGTACATTTATGATACTATACATATCCTGGTTTCTGTGAATAATTGAACTTCGAAGTAAAGTGGTTATTTTTGCCGTATTTCCTGCATCTCTCTCTCGTGTTCACGTTCGAAGTGTAATTTTAGCTTGGGGGGTCGTATCAAGCTTAGGAGCCGAGTCAAGTGGTCAACCTAGACGAGATAACGATTGACGTAAGAGATTTTGTGGTCGATTAAAAGTATCAAAACCACTCGTCACAATAGAGTCCCTTGAGTCAATAACTACAGAATTCACTTAGCATTAAAAGCCTGTCAAGCATGATTCCAGTGACTCTATATTAATTCGTTATGTGGACATATAAAGATGTCAAACTAGATAGACAGGGAAGCAAGAGTAACAAAACTAGTAAAGTAGATTCAGATCTTTGATTTTAGATTTTTTTATCAAGATCGATGTGGATATTTTCTCCTAAATAATTCATTTCTCTTCAGCTATATGTCATTTAATAAGAACAGTTAGTTCTAAATTCTAATGTAACCTGTGGATGACAATAGCATTATGACTCGCACAAAGACAGGATTTCCAGTTTAGTCATTTTAAATGTCATCAAGTCATTCATTGATCTACTGAATCAATATATCCACTTGTTTTTGCAACAGGTACATACTGACTCCTTGTTGTGCTTTACAATTTATAACCAATGAGTGCGTAAGTTGTATTCACTTAAAGCCTCATCGCCATTCATTATGTATTGAAAAAAATACACAGTGCCATTGATGAATGCTAATCACTGTCCAGACACGTCGGCCTCGCGACTACCATTCCCCAAGCCGGAATAGAGGGAAAACAACGATTTATAAGCTAAAAAGACAGAATCAGATCGGATCGAATTGTATTTCAATCATGCGATTATATATACACCACACAGCTATCTAATAAAGAAATTAACATTAATATAGAACTACGAAAATAGTGTTAGTGAATGGGCCAACTTGTACACAACTAAATTAACTGCAGTCCATAATAAAAGACAATATAATAACAGTAAATATGCTAAACGAGAGGATAGAGTAAGAGGAACGTAACAATAATAGAAATATAATGTTTACACTACTCACGACCAGAATAAATGAATTAGTTCTCTAAAACACAGTTCTGGAAGTTTTTCAGTCTTCTTTACTGGTCCGACATAACACTCTTAAGGGTCTGTGTCTTCGTGATATTAATGATATGGATAATGTTTATATGACTTTTGTGTAAGAAATTGTCTGTTATATATGATCATCATGTTAAGTAATATGATAAAAAAACATAAATTAAAAATGAAGAAGACATTTGATAGAACTAATTGTTTAGATCAGAAAATTCAACTCATTTCTATCTATAAGTTGAAAACGGATTCACATTTTACATAAATTTAGATCAGTAGATTATTAACTGTCTGGTTCATAAATAGTTTCTTTTTCAATTAAAAACAAAACAAAAAGATCATTTAATTTAATATGGATATATTTGTCTCTAACATATGATAAAGGTATTATGCTTTAATATTATATAATGATTCAATAAACAATGTAAATCATACAAGTTCATATCAGTAAGTAAATTAACTTTATTGTAAGTTCAAATAACTTATAAGATTCACAATTAGAAATAAATCAACTTGTCATTTATTAAGAGACAAGATAACATTCAAGTTATACAATGCTTTCTTGAGTAGTATAGAATATCCAGATGAAGTCATTTCTTAAAAAATATTATTTATATTGTTTAGTACACATATAAAGTTATTTCTGTATATTGTTCACTGTACTAACAAATTGATCAAAGTACAATTATTTTACTTATTCATTAAATGGTAGTGTAAAAATGAATAAGCTTAAATGGTTGTTGTCATTAAAACTATGTACTTGTGAATACTAAGTTATCTAATTCTTGTAACTAATTATATTCATCTCATTACCCCCTCATCCTTCATTAAACCACTAGAGTTGATTGTTCAATTTTTTCTGAAAAATATTCTGATTGCATTGATTATTAATTGATCAATTATTAACATGAATTTAGTATTTAAACTACAGTAAAGATAATATGTTACTTGGGGATCTAAAGAAGATTCCATTGTTATTTCATCCCTTATGTCGGTAAATTTAGTTACTCAGTATAAACTTCAAAGTGAACGTTCGTCTAAATAATAATTATTTGAGATACTCCAATGTTAATGATCATGCTATCATTAAATTAAACAATAGGTTTCTTTGAGTAAGACATTAGTAAAAAAGTGTTTCTATATTAAGTTAGATAATAAATTTAATACTTATGCCTTAATCTTTAATAGCACCAGTGAACTTAAAAATATCTCATCAGAAGTTCATAGAACTGTTTCTTTTTAAAGATTTGAAGAGTCTAGTCAGCCAGTTAACTTGATGCTATGGTGATTATACTATATTGAGGATCAGATGAATAAGAAATTAGGTTTGCATATTTTTCATTAATTGTAATTCATAGTATAATAGATTATAATGATTTAACCTGTCTGTATAGAACATCATCAATGAAACAACATTTAACATTATTTTAAAGACTCCAGTTAGTCGTTTTTCAGTTGTTACAGTTTTGTTTTCCTACCTAGGCTATTCAAATAACTTGTTTTCCTATAAATGTTGGTATTTTATCCACGTATATTTACTCCGAGAAATCTGTAGTATCCATACATCGTCTCTGTAAACAATAAAGAAAGAAGTATACTAACCGACTGTAATGGTTATTTCTTAAGTTTCTCAGTAATTAATTTCATGATAGATTGTATTTATTTTATGAAAGAGCATAGATTCAGTTGGATAGATTCAGCTAGTTAATTCAAACAAATAAGAAACTAAAACATTTCTAACAAGAAAATAAATGTTTGAAGGAGTGATAGACTAGAAGTGCGAGCAGACTGTCGCTGTTACTTGAATAATTCAAGGAGAAACAGGCTGAACTTACAGGTTTAAAAGTTTTCTTTCATCAGTATAATAGTTGTCTTCGATGTGCACTATATTATATAATCATAGTGAATCCATTCAAATGAATATTATTGTGCATTATTATGGTATATACATCGTAATGAGCTGAGGTCAGTCGGAAATATTGGTTTTTAATGTCATGCTGCTTTTGATAAGGCACAGAGATATAACTAGTAAAAAAATATACTATTGATTGTAATCTTATAAGTCATAGCTATAAAAATTGACTAAATCAATGAATTTGTCATTTCGATCGATGTACCAGGGGGTACATAACTATTACGGGTGAACATGCAATAAATACAATTGAATACTATGATTGTTTAAGATGTAAGGTTTTGATGGTGTGTGTTGTTTCCCAATGTACTTAGAATTTCTTAATTTATTCAAAAATGTTACGAAAGTTAATGCTCAATGTTTAGTTTAATATCTTTGTTTAATCGGGTATTATGATAGAAACTGTTTATATCATTACCAAGGTTAAATTTGATAATTTCAAATAAATTAAACATTGAATAGGTGGTTTATAAAAATGAGTGATATGTATTTGTAAAATTTTAATTAGTAGAAATTAAAATTTCCGATGTTTCGTAGCTTATTGCAAGTTGCTTCTTCAGAGAAAAATGAATAACCGAATATTTTTTGTTGAAGAAGCATTATGAGTTGACGATTCGATGAACGGCTTCCAGATGTATTATACAATGAATTCAGTATTGTATTCATAGAGATTAACAACTACTGAATGTGACTAAGTGACAATAGTTCACAAGGTATAATCATTGATACAGACCCCTAAATGAAATCCAGAACCACCAACAAGATCATTAGCCGGGAAATAAAGGAGATTTGAATTTATTGAAATAATGCGTTTAAAAAAATATTAGCTCATAAGTAACATTCTTAAATGTTATAAGAGGTTGAAAAATAACACATTTGAACAAAACAAGAACAATATGAGTCGACAGAATAAAGTGAATTCATTTTATTCTACGTCTGTTCACCGACTCCAAGTAGCTTACAATTACAATTTGTATCACTGATGATAGTATAAGCAACGTTTTGTATACCTTACTCAATCAATGAAGATGAGATCAAAATGAAGCAATAAACCATTAAGACACAATGAGAACATCAAATATCTGACATCATAATAAAAAGTCACGAAGTATTTACGTGTTCAAAATGAAGTCGAATAAAAGGGATTATGACGTAACAAATACGTCGTAAAAGACAATGATAATAGTAATTTACAAATGTATGAATATTGATTAAAGTCAATCAATCATTAAAAATTGAAAATAACATTCCGAATAAATGTCAATAGACATAATCACTTCTACTATGATAATTAATCCTTTACCAAGCTTTCATTATGTATACAGAGATCAAGTTGAAAGCGTTTGGTAGAAATAACCTCTGCAATAGAAGTGATGTTCATAGTGCATTGATTATTTTGAACGCTTCTATAACGGTTTACTATATGTTATTTGTTGTCTGTTTATTTTATTCGTAAATATTTTTTTCCTTAGACATTGATTTCTGAAATACACAAGTGCGAAGATAGAAACCTGTTTCCATCTGTCTTTCATTCAAAGGATATGTAATGTGAAGTAGGATGGATATGAAAATTGAAAAGAGTACTGAAAATGAACTTCCTGTAACTCACTTGTTTACGGTATATGTTATGAAATGTTTTTTAAACACGAATTAGCGTAGATCATTGCCCATCTGAGGTTACCTCCAAATGTATTTGTCAATTTACATGTACCTGTGATGACAAATGCATTAGAAAAACTGAATTAAGGGCTTGTATGTCGAATATATCCACCATATCATATTTATTAACCTATTGTCTAAACTCTTGTTCATAGTTTGCTAACTATCATTCCTTTATTAAAAGCCAACGAAATATTTTGCACCTAAATAATCGTCACAGTACTTCAATGTTAAATACTTCCATTCAGAAAAATGAATACGAGCTTGACAGAGTGCATCAGTCGATATTACTTGCCAATTTATGTCAAATAGAAAGAAGCCTAGGTCAAACATGGTTTCCCTCAACCGCATAATGTCAAGAATACAGTGGACGTGACATTGTGTTGAAATTATATTCATAACCGTCTTAATGGTTGAAACGTTTAAAAAAATAACTTCAGCGTTTTGCTTATTAGTCAGGTTCGAGTTTGTTCATTTTAGATTATTAAAGTCTCACTCAAGAGTACTACTAACTAATAAGAATGACATTTTAATACTGTCTATTAGAATGAAATTCCTCTAGACTAACTATTACTCAGAGATTTTTATATGAACCAATATAACCAAGTACGTATATATACTGGGATTCGTTTTATGAGATCTAGGAAAACTTATCAGGGAATTTGTAGAATACCAAAGTCTGTTTATGCAAGCTACTTATTAAAGAAAATAGTTTTGTTTAAGAAGATAAAACGAAAAAATATCTACCATGCTGAATCGAGGTAAGCATTGGATTCTATAAATTTCTAATTCATTGTCCAAATGATTCCTAATGAATAAAATTCAAGAAAACAGTCTGTAAGGATAATTCTGTTTAAAAATGTAATAAAGTGATTGTCTTCTAAGAAATTCAAATCGTCCTTCATAGAATGTAAATAGGAATAGGATCCATTCATTGGAATAAATGAAATATATTTTGTTTGGGATCAGATATATAGACAGTAGCTTGTGCATTAAACAAACAATCTACTTTATAGTATTATGTGTAATGTATAATTCACACAGAAATCATACACCCTATTTTAGCATGATCATTTATTATAAATTAATATTATTTAGGTGTAAAAAAATGGCGAACAATAGTAACTGTCATGTTTATAACATGAACCATGTCAAACAAATCTTCAAGAAAAAGTTAATGACAATCTAAACTATCAAGTAGTTATATATCACAAGTGACATGTCAGTGATAAGCACTTGTCTTCCTTGAAATATAACAAATTTTAATGATGTAAAGAAAAAAGAATAGACAACTGATTAGGAATTATAAGTAAACAAATGATAATATGTCTACTTATTGTTTTTACATGTAGATGTATAAATATTACAAAATGTTATATTCTATCACTCAATGGAGTTTCAGTACACTGAACGAGATATTGTTAATACATTATATCTACTGACTAATTACATGTTGTTTGTATTCGTTACAGAATGTTGTTGGTTGGGTATGACTGAAAACTAGGAAGCACTGGAAAACCGTTTTTTTCTAGTATGAAACTCCTTAAATGAGCCTACCTTCAATTCCACCGGGGAATTGAACTCAAATTTTTCATGTCTGATGGCGAACGCTTAACTATTTAAATCACTGAGCAGGTAGAGGTCCAATGAAAAAAACATCTACTGCTGTCAACTTGTAATATAGTGAAACGAACATCCATTGTGATTGGCAATAAGTCTCACTCCCGACAAGTATGAACTCAAAAGTTACGACTTCCTGCTAGAACTTGAAGAATATCTTGAAGTTAATCGCTAGCGTGCTGATTATTGATTATTAAATTGAGGTGGTTTTGCAGAGAGTGAAAAGAATTAAACGTTCACCAACCTGAAAGCCTCAAGTTCGGTTCCTCTATGATATCGAGGATACCCACTGCCACGGAAGAGCTCCATAATAATATGAAACATCTGTCCAGTGTTCACTGGTTTTCAGTGTTACCTAATCAAAATCACTTTGTAACGAATACAAACAACTAAACTTTGTACCTATCTCTATAATCCACTTCAGTTCAATTAATATTTGTTATTTAAATTAGTGACACGTAGTCATGATCGTGACACGATAATTAGTATATGAAAAAGAAGTTGGTTTCCTGATATGTCCTGTAAGTTGACCTGTAGTGTTATCTTATGAAGTTCGTTGATACTGGTTTCACTAGTGAATTATATAGCAACTCATGTAAGTGATTTCATTCTGTCATCAAATCTACTGAAGATTATTTCAAAACATGAGCTGTTAATTGTCATTACATCATTCGTAAATTGTCATTCACAACTAGTTGAATCTAAAATAAACATTATACTAGGAAAGTATTTTTATGCTCATCTCGTGTAAACTTATTTTAAGCCCTATTCATCATCTCAATCATATTTAATATTCACACTAAAAAATTACAGTTTACTTGACAACTTAAAATCCAATAACTCTACTCCCCTTGTAACGAACAGCTACAGTAATGGCAATGAAAATAACATTGTAGAATACACTGTCACTGTCGAGTATCTGAACAAAATAGATAGAATCATCATCAAAACTCATCGACAAGATAATTACAAACCTATCGAACACAGAATAATCCCTGTGCCAATTAATTGTTAAAGCTGTCGTCATACGCACAGATAAACAAGATTTTTGTGTATAAAAGTGGATTCATTCAACTACTCAATATACAATAATGTTGACTGGTAAGTTCCGATTGTTTATATTATCATTTCATTTACATTCCGCTTTGTTTAATCTTGTAAAATTCCTTAAGTATTATCACACATTCTATCTCTTACCAACGCACACACACACATAACTTTGAGATACAATTCTTCACTATTGCTCTGCTTCAACACAATTTATTTTCATGATGTATTGAGTTGAATTATGCAAGCTAATTATACGACTATTATCGTCTATCTATTAAAAAGTAAATTCTACTATTGAAGTGAAGTTATCTTTGTAGAGATTAGTATTTTTAATTGATTAAATACGTTACAGATTGATGTTGGCAGGTACCATTGAAAACCAAGGTGTACTGGACAGCTGTTACTTTCTACTGTGAAACTCTTAGGAGTATGAGCCTCCTGGTTTCAGCTGTCCAGTGCTCCCTTGTTTTCATTGATTCTTGCTAACATTAATCTGTGACGTATTCAATTAATTAGAAGTTCCAGCATATTACATAATAGAATTTCTAAATCGTCTATGCAATCGCAATGGGATAGTAAGTAAGGCTGATAACGTGTTAAATTTTTATTTATATTTGTATATTCAGACAACTTTTTTTGTAATCAAATAGACATGAAATATTGAGTTGAGTAGTTTCGGGGAGGTGGGTGGATAAAATCACTGAAACGATAATTTCCCTGCAAATTGTATACTCATTTTGTTTTATTAATTAATCACCATAGTACCAATGTTTATTACAGTTTTCGTTTTTATCATGAACATTTATTGTGGTAACTTGTCCTATGATTTTAACATTATTCCATGAAATGTCTGATTTCTCATCAACTTTTTTTTTATTATTATCATCATCATCATTTAATTAGTTTATATGTACCCAGTAAATTATATGACAAATTTATTCAGCGAAATCGGATCACTTTTTAACGAATTCATTATCAAACTGTACAATGGTATAATCACATTTGTTCCATTTTAGATCAATCAATAACTATGAGAATCTGATTAGTTGTCATGTGGGATTTTTCGATTGATTAGTTTTTTTTTTAAATAATAACATTTGCGTGATTAGTAGGGTAGAGACAAAGTGATTATGATTATCATCAAATTAGGGAGGAAGAAATGTGAATGAAAGTCAAGATAATCTGGATGAAGACAGTCTGTGATAGTAACATGATGATAATAATCATAATTATTATTATAACATTAATAATGGTGAAGGTGAATAGTAATGTTAAAAGTAGAAATGCGATCTGAAGAAATGGAAAATCACAAATAAATAAATGAATTAGATCAAGTAAACTTTAAACTAAGGATGTGGTAAAGAAAGCGATCTTACAAATTGCTTTCGTATGGATTACTTAGGCTTCAAATTGTGGTTGCTTAAGATTATGTAATATAATGTAGACTAACACTTGGGTCTTTTGGTATATTTGACTGCATTTTGAAGATTAAGACAAATAAATAAACTGAGTCTGAATTCCTTGAATCTATAATTTATTACAGTAGAGATTGATCTAAGTTATCCTTTCCTCATCCATTTCGGAAGTTGATTTAGGATACGGCAAAGGACCGGTTTCAACAGATGAACTACTTATTTAGCTCAATAAAAGCAGGTAAATTGGTTGATGCATATGGAATAAGTCAGTTGTAGCAGCTTATCCTTTATTATCACCACTATTAAGATAAGATAATCACTCTGATTATTATAATTTTGACCATACTTAACCATAACACTTTATACGTGTTTATTTTATTCCATTATGTCATAACTTTGCTTCCTCATCCTAATTTCTTGTACTCATAAGTAAAACATCTATGAACAGTGAAGTAAATAGACTAATTCTTCATTAGTATACTATGTGACTACACATGCATTCTACACAAATGTTGTATGTATAGAACATTTACTTTTCATATGGAAGGTTATGATGTACATGAAATGAACTGAATTAATTTCAACTGAAAATCTTAGTTCCTCTCACTTCATAATAATCAATATGTGATTATATTGATAAATTAAGTAAATAAAATAATGAAATTGAATTAATCTTCAACTATTCATACTTTATCTACATCATTGAAACTATGTTATTTCTTACTGAGATTATTTTAGTTGTCAATAAGAAATTGGAATATTTTCATATTCCCCCCCCCCCCAAGTTATGTAATAGAAGATTCAATTTATATGGAAAGTGTATTTGACATTTAATTTAAGTATTTCAGATAGTATTGAGAATCAATGTTTATTACTTCGAGAGGTAAAGAATTACTGAACACTATGTGATCATCATATTTACACATAACTAACTACTTATAAGCTGACATCTAACACAGTTATACTAAAATGTTATAGATATAATAAAAGTTCTAGTTACTTTAGAGCACATATGTATTTTTTGATAACCGTTCTGTTCTAATATGAGTGATCCGTTTCCGTTACCTAAGTAACGTTTTCCTTACCTAAGGCATTACAATTGGCATAAACTTATATCTTCCCGTTGATTTGTTATGGACTGAAGCTGGTCAGTCTCGACTGATGTATGTGCATCCTCAGCAGATTGCCCTAATATAGCTGTTAACAACGTCAGATTGTGACTGATAAACGGAATCCAAGACGCTCGTAACATCCTATTTGGGACTAGGTCGGTCTAGATATCCTTACAACCCAATAGTTGATATGCACACCAGGATTCGAACTCGGTGTGTTTCGTCCCATACACCACCGCGTCCACCAATAAACTAATGAGTCCAGTTAGTCGCACTTGTGCATAAGGCCCATATTTGTGAACATGAACGTTGGGATGGAAGTACATTCAGCTAATGAGTCTCAAACAGAACGAAATGCGCTTAGTGGAATCGGCTTGCAAGTCACAATCCAATTTAAATAATACTAAGGCAGTGAAGTTTGTAATAGCTTAAATTTGCCATCATAAATCTATCCACTAAACTGACTGGATCGAACATGATGGTAATGTACAATTTCAGACTGGCCTCATAAGCAATAATGAGTAGTACGATTTACTGAACATTTAAAGCACGTAACCTAATTCATACACCATACTGAACCTTATCTACTAGAAATCACTATTACTTCATCTTTTTTCTGCCCATTATAGTATTCAGAGTACAGTTCAGAATGGTGAACAACGTAATCAAATGAAGACAACTAAAACTGTGAAATATACAATCCCATACAGATAATAAATAAACTTCCTTTCTATTTGTTGTCTTACAGTTGTGTGTAAAGTTGGCGACCTATTAAGCATTTTAATGAATGTCTTTCAGATACATAGTTCACTGCATATTTAATATAACAATGAAGTGTAATGAGTCAATAGTTTTAATCACATTGTACAAACACGTGATGTATTCACGATTCACAGTCTCATTCAGTACTATTAGGGAGAAAAAATGATAAATCATCCTGAAGATACCGACCTTAGAATAAAAATTACTAAGAAATTTATTGGTATTGCTTTATTTTATGATTTTTTTTCTAAAAGATTTATTAGCCTACTACTAATCATTTAGTAGTATATGTATAATTTATAATGTGGTATTCCCATTGTAATAATAATATAAATATTTATAGGATTCAGCTGCAAGCACAATTTGTTTTTACTGCTTTAGGTAATGTTTCAGTCACTAATTGATCTTTATGATTTTTATAAAGTATTGTAAATGGTATTGTTTCATTGGCAGCACAACACTGGCATTGAATTGTAGATGGCTTCACGTTCCACTGAACCCAATCCAGAAAAATATCGATTCATCAAAATACTGTGTGCATTGTCTGTCGGCATGTAAAGTCCTACAGGCAGAGTGAAAATATAAAAAAAGATTAGATTCAAAGGCAATAGTAATATCAATAAATAATAATGCACAACCCTACTTATCTAACAATGTGCTTTTACATGTAGACATTCAAATAAAAACAATTAACATACATAATAACATTTCATTAGAGGAATATGTATAACATTCAGGACTGAAAATGTGTCAATAACATCACCACCGTCCACTGTACAATCGCATAAAAGTAATATAATTATGATTAATGTCTATGCGTCTACTCACAGTCGATATATACTCATAATTCACTCCTTAATATCATCAACGAGGAAAACACCGGATGTTTACTGCTATTATGGACAACACATCAGCTTTGAAATGATAGGCAGTGAGTATGAGTTTCATACTGGGTATGAAAATTAGGAATGAATTTGAATCCATATGACTAGTCTGTGATAGGATAAAATGAAAATTAAGTGTTTTAATGATATCCTAAAATGTATTGATCTATAACGGTTATTCAAAATAATTTGTAGCTACTACTAATTAGCACTACAGTCCTTGCGTAATATTTTGAGGAAGAATATAATAACACAGACTTATAAGTTTTCAAGTACGAGAGTCAGAGTTAAGATGAGTAATTACTTTATCGCTTCATATGATGACAAATCCCTGAAACATCTTGTATGTGAATCATCTGCTATATTTCAGTGACTGGCAGTAATCTCCAGACCAAGAATTGAATAGAATCAAAATATTTATTACCATAAGAAATATGTCATGGAAAAAACAGATTGTAGTATAGTCATGGATTTGAAATTCATTTGTTTTTTCAAGCTTCTGGATGTCGAATCACGTTACTCATATAACTAGTTCTAGCAGGTTTATGTTATGACAGTTACAAATAAGTATATGTTCTATAACAACTAAAGTTGACCAACTTTGTCACGATTTTGAGTCAATCAATCAATGCCTGTTACTCCATGTGAAGCATAGGCTGCCTACCAACCATCTCCAACCAACTCTGTCCTGAGCTTTCCTTACGAGCACTTCTCAAGAGCTCTTCATTCTCTTCATGTCTGTCTCCAATTCTCAACGCAATGTGTTCTCGAGTCTTTTTCTTTTCCTTCGGCCTTCAGGATTCCATGTTAATGCTTGTTTTGTGTCACAGTTTGGTGATTTCTCCAATGTATGTTCGAATGACACCCTAATTTCCACATTATAACTTGATCGATAAAATCCGATAATGACTGGAAACTTCATAAACATGACATCAGTGACTACATTCTGACAAATCTAAATAAAAATCAAAGTAATTTAATAACCCAAATCGAATTTGATATATGATGTTGATATTTTTGATTGCCGAATTGTCAGATTAACATATTTTTTACTGGTCACATAATAAAGAATAGTTCAACGTACCCTCTAGTTACGAAGAAACTCAAAGCTATTGAATTCCATTAAGATACATTCTCTGTAACTGTTAAAACACTTTAATTAAAATCATTTTATTTGGTTTGTATTAATAGTGTTACTATGTAACAACGAAATGCATGTTACCATGTCAAAGAAAGACTAAATATTATCTCATTTTGTGCAAATAAATTAAGTTTTCAGTGTTTGGTAGTAAGAACTTTACCAAAATAGGTTTTTCATCGATCACCTTGAACGACTTAGAAGTTTCTACTTGACATCGTGTATTCAAGAGACATTTTAAAAATTTCATATTGAAAGTCATTATTTCTGTTGACCTGAGATTCGTGGTTACATTTAAAAGAATCTAAAGTAAACCCATTTGTCTGTTCTATTGTCGTAACTACTTTGACAGATACATGTAGTCTTATGAAGATAACTAACAATGACACAAAGAGGGTATTTTATCGACCTCCGAATAAACCGTTAAATAAGTTATTCAAATTAGTAACAGATTAGATTCTAGTTAATGGATTATTAAGCTATCTTCTGAGTGTTTCTGCTACATCATCATATTTTAAGTTTATGTGAACGAATGAGGGGAGGAGGAGGTTACTGACTGTATCTACTGTTCTCTTTTCATCTTTAGATCTTCTTTACATCTACTAATAAATTCTTATGAGTAGTAGTTGTCTTGTAGACAATTTTCAACTTTCTTTAATTCTTTTCTTCAATAGTTTCATTTCTTTTAATTCTATAGAATAAAACTTTAATGATAACTATTGTGTAACATATTGAATTCAGTATTCATTGTATCATTTATCATAAGCATTTATTATTCTAGTCTATTTATTGATATTCTGTATTATCAATATAGTCTCATATATACACAATTCTATCTAAATTTAGTCTAATTACTAAAAATTTATCTTTTTATTAAAGAATATGTAATTTTTGTATTACGCCTCCGTAACACAAATAATATTTTATTAAAGAAAAATTCAAGTATCTTTTGATTTATTAGTAATTTCTTTCTTTTCTACTTTTTTGTTGTTGTTCTTGTTAGTTAGTTAGTTAGTTATAACAAATTAAAAGTATGTAACTATAATTTACATAGTAACTAAATGTTATCTCTTAGATGTATTCAAAAATCAATGTTTATTCATGACAATTAGTAACAATTGTTACCTACTTCTTTTTTTTTATTATTTTAGAGAAATAACTAATTAGATAGAAAGCAACAAAAAAAAAAACTACTGAAAAGTTGTTACATAATCAATGTAATTTGTTCATTTTCTTTTTACATAAAAACTAACAGTTTATTCATATATTAGTAATAATGATGAGAATTCAAAAGGAAGAAAAAAATCAATAGTTTATTGATTAGAATAACTATTCACCAGATAGATTATATTATCACTTCATTGTAATACTGAATGTTAGATGGTTGAACTATGGAGGGTAAGGATAAAGCCATTAGTCGTTATAAGGTTAATATTTCTATTCGGTGAATGTGTGCTTCACAGTAACACCTTTGGTATTAGTTTACAAAAAGCGCTTTTTACTTAGTCTTATTCTATTAGCATACATATACTATGATTTTATGAGAGGTTGATTAAATTAGAGAAATAATAAAGTTATAACTGAAAATTACATAAGATATTTAATAGAAAAATACGCATGGAAACTTAAAATACCAATTGCCCTGATAACAGTTTGTGCATGCAATACATAAACATGTCAGTGTATGAAATGGTATTCATATAATCCAACTATGTCATTTCCCATATTGTCTACAATAATTCGTGTGACAATAACAATGTTTAAATGTAATTTTATTGTTATTATTACTGTTATTATTAGAATAATTTCGAATTGCAAATATACCTTCTATCTAAGAAATATAATTGAAAAACATGTGAAGTGACCCAAATATTCGAAGAGCCACTATGGAAAATACTTTGAATAGGCACTTAGTAACAATTGTAAACAATTCTATTAGAGTATAAGAAGTATTGGTACTCAAGTCCAAAAAGCCTAAAAGATGTAAGTGAATAACTGGAAAACAGTAAATAACACATTATCCCTAGATATTTTAAAATATATTATTATTTCATTGAACTTAAAAGTATGTGTACATTACCAACCATCAAAAAACTAAGTATTTTTGCTTAAAACAGCCCGTTTATAGCAATTTCTAGGACTGCCGATTAGTTGATTTACGCCTTATAAGCACGGTAGAAAATCTTACTTGATCTGAATTTCATGCTACTTAGTACTCAACAATAAACCTTACCCGTAACTATTAGTATTTAAATATAATTTATACAATAACAAGTTCATACTGTAACTTGATTAATAAAATTGTATCATCTGTAAGTATTAGATGAATTTAATAATAATCACAACTTAATGATTAACAAACGTACAGATCAAAGTACAATTAGATTAGATAATTAACTTAAACTGTTCTATATTTTGTAAAGAACAATGTGACTATGTTTTCAAAATTATTATTGTTTATACGAATGTTTTTATGAACCATACCTTGATTTTAATCTACTTAAGAACAGCTAACTTTGTTTTTAACAATTTTAATGAAAATCCAATATTGTAAAGATCCAAGTCACTTAACATTTATAAAACTGTTGGATTGAGATAGTTTTGTAGAAATAGGTATCAGGTTTAATTAACTGTGTTCATCATAATGGTACTCAACCAACATCAATCTGCGACGAACTGAAGAGAGGTGGTTTTGGGAAGATTGGCATTAAGCTTAGTTGATTTACATTAGTAAGGTACTATTAAAAATAATGAATCACTAAACACTTATTTTTTCCTATTTTGAAACTTTTCTACAGTGATAAGGAAAGGATTAGTCATTCATCAATCTGATGACTATAGATCCATTTCCTCTGATGGAATCAAAGATACACACAACTGAAGAGTCATATGTTAAAATGAAACATTCATTCAATGTTCATTGATTTTCAATGATACTTTGCTAACATTATTCTGTGATAAATTCAATCAATTAGATTTTTTTTAAAAAAATTCAACATTAAATAACATTAATCACTTACCAATACATCTACCATGACACATATTCATTGGTAAATGATGCGGAAATATAATAAATCGTAATTTATCATTTTGATCCATTTGCATTTTATTCAATGTATAACGAAATAGACAACATTTTGTTTCTCTTTTATTTTTATCTAAAAAACTTGGACATGATTGTAATGAATGATGTGATGATTTAATTGAATCAGTTAAAAATGATCGATGTATTAAACGTTTTCTTAGAGAATATTGATTTTCTAATTGTAAAATTTTTTTCGTTTTCATATTGATTATTATTTGTGTATTATGATGTAATACATTATCAATAATATTGAAAATTTTTTAGATAATTTATGATTATTAATTCTTTTCATAAATAAATTGTCAAGTTTTTCATCATTTGTTTCAATTAATTCATTATTATTATTGTCTTCATCAAAAATTTCATTCATTTTAACATTCATATTACTATGAACTTCATCAGTAGTATCTTTGTTTATATTATCATTTATAAATGATTGTTGTTCATCATCATCAACATTATTATCAAATAATACATTTTCAATAGAATCATTGACATTAGTCATTGTATTCAATGAATATGATATTGTTTGATCAGATAAATTAATATAATTTAAATGAATATCATCTACATTATTGCCACCATCATTTATATTGACTAATGTCATTATCATTGAATGAATTAAATGATATTTTGAATATTGTAAATTTTCCATCATTAAACTAATATCCCATGTTACAGCACGATGAATTGACTTTCATATTAGAATATTCAATGACATTATTTAATGTTTTATTATTTAAATTAATATAAAAATGTTCATATATTTCATGTTTTGTATTGATTAGAAAAACATGTAATTTTAATTGATTTGGATTAATCCATGAATGAATGTAGGCTGATAAAGTAGATGAATGTATTTTATGCTTTGGAATAATAGATGATGGTTGAAAGATAAAACAATATTTCAATTGATTCAACAGTATTTATTTCACATGGAACTAAAAGAGATAAAGATAATAGAGAGTAGAAAAAGTAAGAGATCATCTATAAGAATTTTTTTCAGAATTACCTTTATATCACACTGATTAATTGTTTCTATGAGTTTCAAATAAATAAAAAAAGCAATACGATATATTCGGATACTTACTGATAGTGGACAGTTTTAATAACTTCTACGAGGCTGAAAATATCAGTTCCTTTTTTTTAGTTTAAAATATATTAAAGAAAGTATACATTCAGATGATTAAAATGTAACAGTCTTAGTAGCTAATTGTATGCAATATTAATACAATGAATTTATGATGTACATCAAATCTTGAAGATTATTAATTGACTATTCATTGTGACTTTAATATGAAATTTATTAAAACTATTAAGGGAGGCGGGCAGGAAGATAAGATCTTTAATGAAACTAACCTATGATATTATCGTTTTCATAACACATAGTGATTTTGCCAAATTTCGTATTAGAATTTTAATAAGATAGATGGTAGATCTACTCATTATCAGAGACTTTTCACATTACACTGTCATCAACATTCAATAACTGTAAGTACTACTGTTAATGACTATTCTTGTGTTTACACAGTGACTAACTTTATTAATGACACCATAATAATGATGATGATTCTTTTTTTCTGAAATTTTAACTGAAAAACATCTTGGAAACATCAAAGATATTAATTTGTTTTCATACACGATTGAAAGTATGTTTGATATATTTGAGCTAAAACAACATCCCATTTTAATCACTAATGTATATAGCTTAGTAGGCTACTTTTATTGATAAACAAATAATCATATCGATAAGAATAGTCTTTACCTGAAGTTGTAAGTGAAAATCATTAAGTAAAATATTACTTTAGACCTAGTACATGATTCACACTAAATTTTACTGATTTTCATAACTTAGGTGTTTATGACGTCTATGAAAAAGAACAATAAAGTAATTGTAACTATGTATATTAAAATAGGTAAGTTAATCATTTTACATGTGAATATGCTACCTTGTTAACTTGAAGTTCATGATACAATGATATCAATAGCTAATTGATATCATTGTGAATATTTTATTTATTCAATAAGTTTTGTTATTATTCATTTTCTAAAGTCTGGTTTTCCACACCAGATGTATTTATAATAAATTGAACCGATTTCAGTCTATCATCACTAATCCACTTCATAGGTCAATACACCTCTTCTTTTAAGACAATGATATTTATCGTCATTTATAAGGAATAACTGTTAATCTATTATATATATATATATATATATATATATATATATATGACGCAATGAATAAGTAAATGTTAACAATCAGGAAATGAGGTATAGTCAGCTAGTTATAAAGCGCTGATAGAAAATTACTGACCCAGCATTTTTGCTGAGTGACAAAAGTCATCAAGTTGTATTTACAATCCTAGGAAAATTGATACTTTTTGTGGGATTAAAGTCCTAGATCAACAATCTTCAGAATTTCAAATACAAGCATTAAGCTATTTGTGTTTAAATCAACCTAATGAATGAAAACATTTTTACTCACAAAGGATTTCGTTATTAAAAGTTATATATCATTTATATGTTGCAAATGTTTGGTTATATAAAACAAAATTAAAGATTTAGAAATAAATACTACAAGTACATATTATTCATAAAATGAAGATTTCACTAGTGAAGTTCAATCATGCCAGGTTTATACAAATTACTTATTAATAATAATGAATAAAATCTTATAGTATTTATTTTGAATTGACGGGAGTTAAATATTATCAAACATTGTGTGCCGACAAAATTATCTGAAGATTAGTTATTCATCAGAAAGCCTGAAATTGTCGAACTCAGTCCTCATTGTGTACATACGCACACAATGAAGAAGAGTAACATACTAGAAATGAAATTTAATTCATATGACATCATAACAGTCAATCCTAAAGAAGAAATCATTATGAAAATATGTTACTATGGAATATTGAACACTATGCATATTATTATTATAAATACATTTTTCATAGTATAAATATAAACTTACCTATACGAAGAAAAACTATTGATTTTTGTAAATCATTATAATCATCTATTGTAATTCGACCATATTCATAATCATGTAAAAATTGTTCATTATTCATAAAATTTATCCAATTTTCAACAGTTTTTGGTATAGTTTTACGTATTTCATTTAATTCATATTTTGTCATATTTTTTGGGATACCTTTTAAATTTGATAAAACTTTTAATATTTCTGTATCAAGTAGTACATTTTCATTGAAATTTAATGCAATTCCATTAAAATGTAAATTTATTATATTCAATAGAATAATTGTAAATGATAAAATTAATTGATATTTATGAAGTATTGAATGATGATGTCTAAACCACATTGTACATAATTCAATAGTTTTTTTGGTTTTGTTTTATCGAATTAAAAACAAAAAAAAGGAGCGGAAAAAATAAAAATAAGCTAGTGTCTTTTAATTGTAGAAATGATAATGATAGTTTCTATTAATTCTTGTCTATATCACTGTTCACTTCACTATTAGATAATAAAAATTCCACTAAACAATAAAGTAGTTAATAGAGTTACATTAAAAACAAAATAATTTTTAAAAAAAACACAAAAGAAGAAAGAAAAATCAACTAAAATTGCTTGAAAAATAAATTGTATATATATGTAGAAGTGGTTTAGTGTAATCACTTCTATGTATTAACTAATCATAAAGTGTAAATTATCATCTTAACTGATAAGGTATTTATATTTGTCAGGTGAAATACAACTAAACATTTACAATTGTCCAGTTTCATTTATGCATACTTTTATCTATACATATACATACATATCTATACATTTAATTGGCTTATGTAACATAATAATTCTTTCGTTTTCTTTTTTCTCCTTTCTTTTATTCTCTTAGTTATTCAGACAGTTAGTTGGTTATGTAACATTATTCTTATTTTATTAATTATGTACAACTTCATTTCATTCAGTATGTTACAACACAACTAGAAAATAAGCTAACGAATTGAGGTTTTTTTTAAATGTTTCTTTTCAAAAAGTGAGATATTCATAACAACAAAAACCGGAATATTAAAATAATAATAATAGTTGTTATTATTGTATTAAGTCAGCTAAATTCGAATCCCCCGCGAAAACAAGGACACTTCGTAGGGATATGTATACAAGGACATTAATAATAATAATAAATAGATAATAATATCAACCTAAGTACAACGACGATTAAATAAACGTGAGAATGAAACTAACAATGAATAATAATTTGTCGTTATTTTTCTTCACAGCCCTAACAACAAACTAAACACAACTAACAATAGTAGTAGTATCTATGTCATTTTAATTTTTACTCAATCATAAATACATATTATTATTATTACTATTTTTATTAATAGTAGTACTAGTAGTAGGACAGACGTATGTTTATATATAAATGTGATTAAGAGCACATGTGAATATGCATCCTGGTGTGTGTGTGTGTAACAATGAGAATAGGAAACAAGGAATTGTATAATATTCAATTTATCACCCTTTTATTGTCATACAGTAGTTATCATGTAGAGCTTACATTTCATTCGACTTCATTATTCACCAATAAACACCAACGGATACACAGATAATAATAACATTTATTTTCGATGTTAGTAACAAAAAATATTAAAGAGAGAGACAGAGGGGAGGGGGGGAGAGGAAAACAATATTATTATCATTCATTTTGGTTTAAAAAAGTTTTTGTTCTCATCTATTTGAAATTAAAAAAAAATAGTATTAAAATTAAAAATAAATACACAATCAACTTTTGTTATTTTTCTAAATAAATAAAAAACAAAACAATAACAACAACATGAATTTTTATTGTTTTACATGCAGTTTTGTTATAGTGTACTCATTAAAGAATAAGTAATATATATTGAAGTTCAAAAGTAAATCATTTGGGAATATAGTTATGAATTAACTATTTATATGCAGATATACACATGTATCGTTATGTTTTATTTTTAACTTACTCTTTAATAACTCTTTCACTATGTACAATACAGAAAGTAATTGATTCACTGTTTGTAATGTACAATATAGTTCATAGTGTAACTAATTTGAATAAGTACTTCAAAATGGTAGAATTAATCGCCTGGAATCTATAAGACCATACATAATCGTCATGATTAAATGTTAACTATTTGAAGTTAGTAGTCCAGTAGAAGTGATCTTAAAGATTTTAAGTAAAAGATACTAGATATGAGTATCCGTATAAATATTAACACTGACATAAAGGTAAATCTACAGCAGGACGAGATACATTTCTTGATAGTCATAATCTATTTGTGAATCACTTATTAACCTAAATCACTTCCAAAAGGATAATCTAATTACTATACTTCATTTGGTATTCATCATGTCAACTATATGATTATATAACCATGTTATATACAACTAAAATTTGATTTAACATTATCATTGTTAGTCAATTTATAAGTTAAGTTTATGTTACTCTTCTGTCAACATAAATATGAACTACAATTACTTCTATTAAGGAACTAACATTATATAAAATAATAATAATATCATAAATTATTCAATATAAACTTTTATACTATTGAATAAATCATGAATTAAATGTAGACTTACCTTACTATGTTCAACATTGATTACATAATTTATGAATACATTGGAAGTTACAAATATTACACTGTTAATACATTCAAAGAAAGCATAAATTCTAAACTCATTTCAACATATTAAGAATAATTATTGACTAACATTAAAAAAAAATAAGTATAAATAAGTAGTGTGAAAATATCCACTGTACATTATGCATAAAATGATCTCTGAGATTCACATTTATGGTGTTACTTAATAATGATGATGAGAGAAATTCAGGTGGCTAAATAAATAGATAAACAGATAGATCAAGGATAGTTATATAGGTAGTTAAATGAATAATTAGATAGATTTGAGTATCTCTAATTAACATTTCAACATTTCATCAGTTGATATTGCAACTATGCAACCAACACTGTTGTAAGAAACTTACATACTAATAGTAATAGGCAAACCAGAAGGATTCGTCTAACCAAGCCTGTAATCATGTAAAACTATTATTTAACATTGAACAATCTAACACGAAATACTTAGAATGTAATCTAACTCCTTTAATGGAAATTTATAGTTAACAAAGTTTTCTAAACGACTTATTGATGAGCGTTTGTTCATTTCACGAACAAATATCACTGTCTATCACTTTTGTCTTATTGTCCGTCCGTGTAAAATAACATCATATGTAATGACTAACGCCATCGTAAAAGTAGCTCTTTCTAATGATTTCTTCAATTTTATTGATTTTATTGTCTGAATGTAAATAACAAATCAACCAATGTTTTTATAAATCACATTTCTTGTTTATGCTCTTGTAATAAACATTCGGTTAGAGTAAATTATAGGAACTAGCAAACGTAGTACTTTAATGGCTGCGCAAAATTTCTGAATTACTCAACGTAAAATCAGCTATTGGTGCCAAGATGCATACTAAAGATAATAAATTGTAACTAGGATTAGTATTTAGGCAAGAAATTACGAATTTTAGTGAACATTAAGCCTTGCCGTAAGAAATATGATTTTGTGTCAGGTTTTAATGTAAGAAATGAATCTCATAGTGAAGAACAGTCGATAAGATGGACCCATCTAACATAACACTTAGTTGCAGCTGCCATCCGTCGAAATATTCGAAAGGAAGTTGTATCAACTGAAAGATCTACTATCTGCAAGAAGGACAAAGGCAATATAATCTTTTGTCCTTAGTCACACTGAAATTAAAACTAACCCAGAAAGCTAAAAGGTTGATTACCAAATCACGTATATTTTGGTAAGATAGTATGTAAAACATTGGGATAAATGAATGGAAAAAGCAAGGTTTTACAACATTTTACCAAACGTTTTACGTGTTATAGCGTTGTACCCAACTTTTCATTACACATTCCTTCCCCTACCTTGCGCAAAAAGCCAGTTTCAATTACAGCTTCTAAATCCCATGGATAAAATTAATCCATACAATAAATACTGTTTCTTTTCTTGAGTCTCAATCCTATTCCTAAACTCAAGTTCAGTAGTGATGTAAGGCTGAGAAAAACGTAAGCCAACTCCAGTAATAGATTTCAGGGTTGTGAACTTGTTTGTAAGTTAGGATTCAATGTTAACATTAAAGTTGTAATCTGAGTGACACAGTATATAGTATTTATGAATGGTTGCATTGTTACTGATAACAGGATTACATATCGTCAATGAAGTAACGTTCATCATGTTATCCCGTTTCCCGAAAAATTCTTGGCTAAAATGCGATTACTTGTAATAACCATATATTTATACTGTTTCTGGTTGTCACCCCCACGGTGCGCATCTATCCATGGATAAATCTTTGACTTTCAGTAAGGATTTTCGTGGGGGGGGGTGAGACATAATATAGTGAGTACTCATTTAAATTTCTTTGAGAAATGACTTGACAATCACATAAATGAACTTCTTGATAGTCATCTTAGTAGATTAACAGGTGAAACGTCATAAAAACTACCTATTTATTTATTTATCATGAAAGTATTTATGCTCCCCTCCCCTTGTAATATAATTATTTTTTCTTAATATAATATTCGTTTATAAATACTGTAGTCCTACTGGCTTAAAGTGGTTAACGAATAGGAAGGAGGATTGGATCATTCATAAGCTGCAAGCGGGCATTTAAAGTATTGCACTTGTTCATTTTTGTAATGTACACTAACCAAACTTTCTCAAAGTATATACATCATCTTAAAACATCTTTTTTCTGCCCAATCAAGACTAAGCTTTGAGATTAACTCCTAGAGTTTCGACAACTAGGCATAGTCGACTGAAGTTTCGATAATTTCAGGTCGTTATTGCAGTGTTATAGAGGGTAATTACTAAACTTGGAGAAATCACCAGGTAGTTTACAAGTGTTTTGCTTACCACGAAATATAAAGCTTCCTATTTCGGTTATTCAAATGCTAACAAGAATGCACTACTTAAAAGTATCATAATCTTTATCTAATAGGAAGTGAGAAAGACGAATAAATAAAGTTTTGCTTAAATGACTTTATTACATCATACCTCATGCGAGGATAAGAGTTACTAATGTACGTTATTGAGATTCGCGAAGTTATTTTCCAATGTATTGCTAATTATAATAGGATTCCCAAACAATATGTCTACTTTTTACAATAGACTTTGGTAACAATGATTTTATTCAGTACTAGAATAATTTAAGAGAACAGCGAAATGACAAGGAAGTATTGATATTAAATTTACTAATTGCATAATATGAAGCAAGACAATTAACAATATATTGTATAAGGGATCATTATGTGTAAAGATGACGAGCTACTTACATATTAGAGGCGGACAGGATTAATCTTGATTAAACTGATTGAGAAATAATGATAGTAATAATAACAACAATAATTACTAGCAGAGAAGGTAGGGTTTCAATACTAACTGACAATGGAGTTAGAAAAATATTTTAATAAAAGTTATGTTAGAATTAAGGGACGACGGTCAAAACGAGTATAGTATATAATAATGAAAGATTCGACATAACTAAAGAAAATTGAAGAAAAAGGACATTAGACAGATTCCTATTTTAATTCCGCTTTGCTATAGCTTATGTCAGTGGCCAAGGCAGAGCGAGTGGCTGTACAAATGTTTTCCGAATGCAAAAACTACGTTTGTGAATGTGGATGGTAATAGCTCCAGCCGTATGTGAATAGTAGACTTGTAAATACTGTAAAACGATAGACGGTTGATAGCAACTTTAAGAGAACTGTTCTCTAGTTTGGCAAGGAAGATGTCCGAAAGGAATGGACCTAGTGATGATCCCATTGCTATACCATCATATTGTCTCTATTACCTACTATTGAATTGAAAATTAACACTTATCTTACATTTGAGCATTGATTATTTTATAGTTAAAACAGAAATCAAAGTTTCTATACGTCTTTCTATAGGTTCACTGCCGACGATATCTATCGTTTCTAATAATGGGGCGTTAATGAATAGTGACAATAAATCATTGTAAATCGACTATCTATACAAGTAGTAAGTAACGGCAGGAAAATCCCACTGGGTCATAAAGTTTATTTACGTACTCACACTTCAATAGTCTCTGAATGCTGGCTTTCGTTTTCTCAATCGATCGTCATACGTACCTGAGTAATTTAGTGTTAATAAAGTGACTACTCACAAGTAACACAAATTACTTTATTAAATTTCTAAAGAAACGATTTACGTTCGATCACGCTACATTAATTTGCAGATTTTTAAAAAAACCTCATTCCATAATCATTTATTTAACTGAATTATTATACTCTTAAGCTATAAGTTGTTTTCGTTGCCTACTGTCGGATAGATAATCCACATTTAATTATGTATAAAATGATGTTAAAATGGGATATCCTTTAACAATTGATAAGGTAATAACCTTTAATAGCCTGTCTAGAAATATGATCAAGTTCGTAGAACCAATCTAACGAATAACACTAACAAATGGATGGTCATAACTGATAAGCAGAATGTGACATTAGATATCGATTAATTTTCACAAACGTTCCCATAAAGAAGAAGATTTACAGACTATATCACTTTGGAAAAGACAACAACATTGATAACCTTATTCCTAAGCAATATCTACAGGGATATAAGTTCAGTGATTTAAATGAACAAACTGATGGAGATGCTACTGAAGTCATCACCAGGACATCTAGTTGACTGCTTCATGGATAATTTGGCGGGAATACACTGCTTCAACTAATAACTAACAGCTTACAATTTATCAAGAAGTAAATGGATGCTACATTCAACAAGTGGGAGCAAAAGTTACCTTAAATTAGTTCTGCAACTGTCGAGAATCCTTAGAGCTATCATTGAAATCATTTCCACCTAATAACTCTATTGAAGGAAATAGGCAAGATGATAAGCTATCCGAACTCACCGAAAATTGCTGTTTTATAACGTTCCTTAATTGTAGTCTAGGTCCATGAGTAGGACCTTGAAAATTGTTTACCGTACCAAGAAGTGCTCTACCCATTAGTAATGATTTTATAGACGAATTTGAAAAAAAAATTTTGAAAAATTCTAATCTCAGTATCTTTGAATAAGACTTTCTATTTCGCTTAGCTTATTATTGCTTTCTCTATATGTTCTACAACTCAAAGGTTTGTAAAGAATTGTTTCTTGGTTTGGGTTATATTGGTGTATTTGTAGGTTTACTCGTTCGTGTAGGGTAGGTTACATGTACCACGCTAAGCAAACACTTTCCAAATAAATCTCAAGCCATTGCTCAGCGAAAAGAATGCAAATCAGTCAACAGACAGACACAGGAATATCTCATCAATTATGATCATATCATCACACTACAATTATCGTTTACATGCTTGTTTACAGTGAGTTTGAAGAGAGCATGAATCAAAAGCCTGTATATTCAGAAGTTGTGTAATTCAAATGTATTATGATATTGACCTGCAAGTCAGTGTTTCTCATCCATTTATTCTCTACATAATTTGATTAATTGTGATTCGACTATTGGATTTAGAAACTATTGCAGTTCTTTGAGAATAGTGATTAACACCATCACAACCATTTATTTCTGTAACTCAATTCGAACTATTCATACAAATCCAGTGAACTTAAGCTTTCCTTCTAATAACTGTTAATGTTTACATGCTGTAAAACTAATTTTACTTATTGCCAAGCAATGGTAATTCCGTTATATCCAGTAGAATTTAACTGAAACTGTTATCAATCATATCATATCTGTTGAATGCTGTTGCATCAACTAACTGAATAGACTATCATGAATTCCAAGGTAAATATGCTTAAAGAGGCTATTGAATGGACTAACATCTGTGACTGATGAAAATTAGAATTAGTCATAGTCATTCTTCTGATAAGTAGATTGTGAATAGATCCAGAACTTTCTGTCCATAGGTATGAAACATCAAAATAAACAAGACTTTAGTAATTTAGTTTGAATGTCTGGTTTCAACAGATATCTATATGTTTACCCAACTTTTAAAAAAGTGGGAATCTTAAAACTTTGTAGAAGATTTATCACACTATATGTTGGACCTCATAATTGTTTGAATGTAAAAAGCAGCTGTATAACCCTAAGCTTTAGATTATTTATGTTTAAAGAAAAATTAGTTCCAGTGATTTATTGATTACACTGCGAACCTTAGATCCTTCATAATGTGTTACCTAAAGCAGTTTTTCGATGAATTTTACTGGTGCACCTCTTAACAAACGATAGTGTTTTATACAATGAAACCACTTTTATCTACGAATAATAGGAAAATACTTTCCATTACATACGACTGGCAATATTAGAAGATTGAACTTATAGCTTAATGAAATTTTTGATCCATAGTGTTTACTTACGACATTCATGCATTCGGCAACGTGAATAAGGCAACTATTTAAACTTGCTATGATTATTTTCCGATGCCCATTAACATTAGATCGCTCTAATCAATTATAGTATAATGTACAAAATTGTTATACCTCTAAATATTATTAGTTATACCCTCCTCCACGAAACTAAGAAAAGACTTTGTATTCTGTTATGTTATAAAGAATTTCAGATTCATGTGACTATATTGCATAAAATACAAGATTATAATAACCTATTAATCATTAAAACAGAATTATAGTGCAAAATCTCAGTGAAAAGTCTATGAATAATTTGACATTGTTTATAAACAATCAATGATATACAATAGCTAATGAGATGAAGAAAGGTCTATTATTGAGACAACAACTGATATATATATATATATATATATATATATATATATATATATATACTGATCCACTAAAGTATAGGTTTCAGAGTTTTGCAATTTCTAATAGTTTACTTGTTTCAGCAAGTTCTTTCTGGTTCTCAGTGGGTTTCACTTCGATTTCGTTCATTCCGTAAAAGTTAGTAAAACCCTACAAAAAAAAGCAGTTAGTAGATAGTAAGTAATTTTCATTTTATTAAGGTAAATTTATTTCATTGAACTTACTTTTGATTCATGATTTATTTATTTTTCTATTATAAATAAGTGACTAATAACTTGGATAACTTTCAGTGAGTAGTATGTAACATGATTTAAATTTGATTAAATCGCCATTTTGCTAGACTGTGAAAAATATCTATGAGCCTAAACAAATGTATTTGATGTTGCCAGTGTACCACTAAAAACAGGGAGTACTGGGTAGCTGTTCCATTCTAGTGTGTGGCCCCTCAGCAGTACTCACCACAGATTTTACCCCAGGGTCTTCAGGTTGGGGAACACTTAACCCTTTGAACCACTAGGTTGGCATTTAATGGTAGAATTCTCATTTCCATCAATTTGTGATATATAGTGCGACGATTATCCATTATGATTAGTGATAACTGTCTCACTCCGTATAAGTCTGAATCCACGAGTCACGACCTCTTACTTTAGGATGTTCCTGAAGCTCTAGTGAAAAGTCGTAATTGGTTAGGTTGATACTTGCTGGAAGCGGGACAGTTGTTACCAGTCACAATAGATGATCGTCGCACTATATTTTACAAATTGATGTAGGCTAAATGTAAGGCGTTCGCCAACCCTAAGCTCCTGGGGTGGAATCTTGCGTGTGCACTGTTGAGAAGTCACATAATAGGACAGAACGGCTGTCTAGTGTTTCATGATTTTCAGTGGTACCTTGCAAACATAAATTTATGATGCATTTAATTAATTAATAATACCAATCTCCATAAACCATGACAATTAAATATATTTACTCATCTTCCCAGATTGCAACCTCGTATGATGTCATTCGTTTCGATTAGAATTTCCTTCAAAGTATGCACAGATGGTTAACACGGAAATCTTTATGGCATAATTTAAGTTACTAATAATTACAGTGTGAAAAATAATGCTTGTCATCTATAATACAGTTTAATCAGTGAGGTGACAATAAGTGGTCAAATAATAAGAGAGAGTTTTAACTACTTCCATTCATCAATTTCTATGAAAATTTTAGACGAGAAGTGACATATCTTATTTAATTCACTTCCAGTTAGTTCCAGTCTATGAACATTTGATCCAGTTACTATCCTACTAAATCATTAATGTCATTAGAATTAGAAATCATAAGAAAAGTATAAACTTTCACAATCATTTGTTGTAATCATATCTATCGACAATTTTAGTAGACTGAGTCTACATAGATGTACACTTGAATACCATTGTATCAGTTTTACTCTTAACATATATCTTGTTAGTTAATACCATTTAGTGAGCACCTTATTTATAAGTATCTTTTTTTGAAGTTACTACTTTATTACTTTTATTAGTAGTCACAAGATGTTATACATAATATTGAGCTTGTTATCATTTTGTTTCCATGTAAGTATGATATATACTGTCAATTAATTCATATCCTATGATTTTCAGTAAAAGACTTAAATGAGAAAACAAAAACGTAAAATGGTTTATTTAAAGTGTACTTAATGTATTTTTGATATCACAAATTGGTCTGAGTTAGATAACCATTAAAAAACAGAAAGAAATTGAAAGCTGTTTTATCCTAGTATGAGACTTTTCATCAGTGCTCATCTGCTGGCCCATCAGAGAATCGAGCATAAGACCTTTCAGCTTCGCTGCAAATGCCTAACCATTAAACCACTGAGCCCGCTTTCAACTTATGATATCATATTTCGATCCTACATCTTTCACAACACCCAATCACAACCACTATCAGCTCATTGATGACTGACTTCTAGGGAGAGGGGTAATTCTTGGGGTACTAGGGTGAAGGCGTATCTAGTGAAGTTCAATCATTCCGAGCGTTAGGCTGTTATCCACAGAAGGTAATCGATGAGCCCGAACAAATGTGTCCCAAACTGACTGAATTAGAAACATCAGCCGTTGGAAGCCGGCTTAGGGATCCAATAAGTTAGAGTTTTCCACAAAGCCTAAAGATCTTAGGCTCGATTCCGTGGTGGCGCAATGAATACGCACAAATAAAGAACTCCATACTAGGATGAAACGACTTTCGAATTCTTAGTGATTATCGATTGTTGTATAACAAATTTCTTGTATCAGTAAAATTTCTTTTATACCCTTATACCAATTTTTATAGCTTACCTCTGCTTACCCTATCGTACTTTGTCTAGTAAGAGAATTATATTGTTTGTATTCAGACCACTGGTTTTAATAGAGTATACCTATTAATTATTTCCGAAAAATATTACCTCTCTTCCTGATTACAAACAACAATAATCGCGAACGCATTATCACTGAATTCGAGTCACATATAGTTACATCTAATGAGAACTCAGTGCAGAGCATATTAATGTTGATTGCGTTCCCGATACCACATGCGTTGAAAACACGTTATCAAAATTCAGAAAAGGGACATATTCTGCTTTGTGGCTTTTCATTGACTGGGGACCGAAAACCGTACACTAAGTTCATCGGTTGGAACAGTCGGATAATGTAAATGCGTATTTTTCTAAAGCTTCTATAATATAGATAAGTCATGTCACTGATATGAACTTTTCCTTACATAAAACAGTCAGTGTAACACACATCGTCGTCATTTACTTATTTTGATAAATGGTTAAAGCTATACTGATAGTAGATAGATTTATCAGTAAATAAAGTATTGTATTGGATTAAAATGTCACGAAAGCATGCACTTCATACCTTTCCATTAGGAAAACTTTCTAGGACCGTAAATCATATTAGGTCAAATGAACCAAATGAACCATGAAAGATTCATAGTGTTTAAGATGAAATGTGATCTTGGTTTACAATGAATCAAAAGTTTTCCCTTTTACAAACTGCTGCAACACTTTCCACAAGTTTTCAAACAGTGTATATTGTACAACAGTAATTTGTCATCGTTGCATTTTACAGTCACGGAAACTCATAATTACAATAGTCTGAACGACCAAGTAATTTGTCATTACTGTTATCTGTAAACCAACGACGAATAAATAAGAAGCCATGAGTGAGATGACAAAGTAGAAACTGCATTATCGAAATGTAACTTATTCATAACCTAAATTGTAATTTTGCAAGTCAGGTATTCAAAATAATACGGAACATTCTTTTCAATAAAGTCTATTGACGTTGTGCACTTAAAAATCGGAATCAATTATTAACCGATAATGAGTAGCTTAGTATGAGACAGAGATGACTTTGAAGGACTACCAGTCTATGACATTTGGATAGTTAGTAAAACTATAATTTCTGGTAGTAAAATGATTATTGTGAGTAATGTTACTGTCAACAAATGTTTGCATCAGATGAAATAATGAACATAATTAGTAGAATAAATCTAGGATGAATACAATGCTAAACGAATGTTCTATTGAAGAGTGTATGATGTATTAACAAGTGTTATTATTTTCCCTATTGTTTTCACCTCATAGAACAGTCACTAATATTGGTATCTGTCTGAACAATTCAGCTGTACAAAATAACTCAGAATTATTTCCTGATAATCCATGCTATTTACGTGTTAAGGATATTTAAGATGAAGTGAAAAGTTTACAGTGACTTCTGTAACAACAAGACTGTGTACAGTTACTAAATTATATGTGAATCAAGTATGAGGGGAGTAATTACATCATCATCATCATCATCATTATGGTGACAATCACGTATATGTCAAATGGAATTAGTATATTTTAATCTGAGGCGTTAATAAATTTTATCCATTAGTTTAAGATTCATTTAACTTAATTCCCGATTAGAATTTCCTATTCAAATTTATTCAAATTTCCCTACTGGGTGATTGGTAAACATGCTACTATCATAATAATAAATCCATTTCATAAATTTTCTCAAACAACTCCTCGTACCAGTGACTTAAATTAAGTACGGTGACATTTTTAATGAATTCATTGAACTTTCGAAAGCGAAATCTTACAATTTACACTTCTATGTGATTGCTATTTATCAACATTCCACTTACTAATGAACTATTCTATCATTGTCAGACAGTCAATTCATCCACTTATTCAGGAACTAATTATTCTCAAAGTAATAATTTTTGTTTATTAAGTAGGTAAATCTTTCCTTACAACCAAGCTGTGAAACACTTTTTTTTATTAAATGAAAATAAAATTAACATCATTATTGTCAACAATCAGTCAGATTGAATGACTGTCGATTGATTCCCAACCAATTAGATCTCGATAAGAAAGTTATGACAACTAAGAAAATCTTTACACAATAAAATCCATTTACACTTCAGCCAATCACTAAATCTATGAAAAATCGATATACTGTGTACTAAATGTCAACCGTTTTCAATGGTTACTTAAATCAGACCGATTCGTGATATCATGTTCAAATTCAACAACCTCCACAACAAGAAAATCACATTTAATTTGTTGTTTGTTTTTGTCACACATTGATGTTAGTTGGATACTTGTGAAAAGTAGAAAGCATTAGATAACTATTTTTTTATCCTTATATCAATCTCTCCAATGATTGCTAGTTTTTAATGGTACTCAACCAATGTCAATCTGTGAAGAATACAAACAACCAAAAATAATAAACTGTTTATATTCTTGTGAAGTTAACACAGTCAATAAATCAAGAAAATATACTTGCGTAATCATATACTGAATGTGGTAACTGTATTGTTGGCAATCGATAATTATGTTTTACAAATAAGATGTAATGAATTACAAGCGAATCAACTTGGATCAACACTTATCATAATATAATAAACTATTATTAATCAATAAAATATATATTTCTGATCATTTAAGAACTTGTGTACAAATGAAGTCTAAAGCGGTAAAGACTAAAGAAGTAAGGAGCTAACTCTGGAAGGAGCTTGTGGTCTCTTGTGGATTCGAACCCGGGTCACCATGTTTCACAGCCTATAACTGTTAACACTGAGCAATTCCAGGAGTCACTTAGACTAGTGACCATAGTACTGTATTATCTATAGGATATGATCAACAATATAAAGGACTTGACAAACATCCAGTTTACGATTACACAGTGATTAACCTAAGAACCAAGAAGTTATTTCTTCTTTCAATTAATTCTTCATCAATGGTCTTCGTTCATATTTACCAACATAAACAGTATTTCGCCATAACAAAGGAATTTTTCAAATCTGATCCAAGTGTCCATAAGAAATTTGTCCAACCTCTTTTCTTACGTTGGCTACAATGATAGTCAATACTTGGATGGTGACACTCATTCTTCTTCGTCATATCATTATTAATAACATGACTATTACGATTATTTATCCATCTGTTTTGTCTTCTAACATTTACATAACGACGACCTTTTCCTTAACTCATATGTAACAGTTTTGATTATCAGAGTTCTTATTATAAACTCGTCATTTATTTTAATAAATATTACGTAATTTAGGGTATGTTAATCTACACACTTAACAATTAATATTTTCAAGCACTATAATTATCTCATACAATCTCATGTATTAATTACTTTGTTAATTATTTGTAACTATTTTCATAAACATTTTGAATTTTGAATTAAGTTGGTTTTTTTCAGGAGATTGGTAATTTTAGTTAAATGAATACGTCACAGACTGATGTTGGCAAGGTACCACTGAAAAGCGAGGAGAACTAGACAGCCGTTTCGTCCTAATGTGGGTACTCCTCAGCAGTGCGCACCCTGGATTTCGCCCCATGGGCTTCAGGTTGGTGAACACCTAAGCCTCTACACCATTAGATTAGCAATCAGTGGTACAATTCCCACCTCCCAATAATTTAATATATATATCGCGACTATAATCAATTGTAATCTACGATTACTGTCTCACTCCCGACTTGTCTGAACTCAACCAGTTACGACTTCTCACTAGAGCTTCAAGAACATTCTAAAGTTAGTCACTAGTGCGCATATTATTGTAATTGATTTGAGATGATTTTCTGCATAGATTGGTAATTTTAATCCATTGAATATGTCACAGATATTGATTGTATAACATTACTTGATAAGTATTAAATGAATTACTATTGCAAATTGTGCATACATTTTAATGTAGAACTTTAATGAAAAACTAATTGGAAAAAAATATGTATTTGTTCTTTCGTCCTTTTTTGACTGAGTCAATGGGAAAATTTTCGTCACTTGACAACTATTCAGTTTAATGATAGATGTTATTCTGATTCATTAAATATCCCCATTAAGTCAATGTACATTTATCATTTTAATTGTTTTTTTTGTACAGCCAGTTATATTGGGCATATGATAAATCAAATCTGTGTAAATATTTCAAAAACTCATCCTTCATGGTTTAGTTAAAGACAAATAAAACCGATAAGAAGCTCTATCCTAGCACATTTAGTGGACATTAGCCAGTGAGTCAACATTTAAAGTGATCTATCGAATTCCACTGAATTTGTTCTTCACTTCTGGGTATTGTATTTAGTGACAATGAAGTGATAATTTTATTAAAAATAAACTTAAAATAAGCATTTTGTAAACAAATAAATGACGACTCTGTTTTACTTATTAGATGTTGGAAGTTAGTGGTTTGAATTCGAATATTAACAAGTAAATTACGGTAAACTCAGCTGTTAAGCCCCGTTATAAAGCAAAACACACAATTTTGATTCTATTGCTAACCATACACTAAATATACATAAGATGCATTTTAAATATTTATAAACTAATTAATACTACAGCTATTCACGATCAGGCAAGAACATAACTTTTTATTCTAACAACCAATGACTTTCCTTTGTCTAAATTAATACTATTTGCATTTTTGAGTTTTATTTAAAGAGTCACTTATGAGTAGTAAGACAAACATTGAGTTGTTTTACTGAGATACCTTAATTTTTTCATTGTTCATAGTCTAACAAAGCACAAATGTCACAAGGTAAATCTCCGCAGAATTCGGAATTCGAATACTAATCTGCCCAAGAAATTTCATCAAATAAAATATATCACTGATTCTTTGTGTTATTCACTATCCATTGTCTAAAAATATACCAATGAAGTTTGATTCTATATGGTTCTTGTAATACTCAAGGTATTCAAGGCATTACAAGCAATTAGATCCTGTTTATTAATGTAATGTAAATTCTTAGCTTTATATGATATGAATCTATAATTGTTTGCATTGTAAATACATTTTCATTAACAGAAACAAAACAGTATCATATTTTTGATACTATACAGTTATTTTGCTTATTGTAAGTTGGTGTTGTGGGGATTGTTGAATTTAAACATTAAATTGTGAATTGGCTTGAGATAGACAATCAATAAAAAACTAAAATGGGTTGGACAATCATTTAATTCAAGTATGGAACTCATTAGCAGTGGTCATCAATAACAGTACCAAGGACTCAAGCTTATGGTTTTTAGGTCTGGTGTGAGATTATCACTTGCTAGATCACTGAACCAGCGTCCAAAAGTTGATATTTCTAACTTCAGTCAATACAAAAATAATATTTGATTATTATTGAAGACGCTGTAGTATTGTAAGTTTTCAGTTTAAGATTAGAGCTACAAGAATATCAAAGTATTCCTGTCAGGTAGTGATCATGAAGTTGGCAACTCATCTAATAATCAAAAATTAATGCACTTGAAGGTATTAGCAATTTGGTTTGGAAAAAATTTCAATAAGACATATTCATTTTATCAATAACACCATTCATTTTATTGTCTAATGATTTCATTAACAACATAAATATTGAAAACAAGAGTTTTTCGATAATGTTAAATTTGCTAAGTTAGTTCATTTAATTAGGAACCTAACATTGTAGCTCTGAACAATCCCATCAAGTGGAAGTAAACATTTTAATTAATGAACAAGTATCAAAAACAGTCTGTTCTTGTGACTGTATTTAATTATCATAGTAGTATGAATGTATCTATGTACTTCGTTTTGTTATCAAGTACCTTCTTTACTTAACCTATAACCATGTTATTACTTAACCTCCTTCCTTTACGGGATGTTGAAAAATTGAATCTACGTTTATCAATCGAAGTTAATTTCTATGCTTCTAGAAATTTTTTTATTTTCTGAGATTTTATTTTTATTAGGTGTACAATCATAATTTATATGAAATAATGAATGTGATAAACAGATTTTGTCTGTTGGACATATGCGTATAATAGGGGGAAATCATGGAATGTATAGTGTTAATGATGGGTACGACAGACAGTACAATATAATTGAGTCATCAAATAGACTACAGATCAGAGGAAATAAGTAAATGATAGGAAATCTTGTCTTGCAAGTACGTAAATACCGATGAACAGGAAGAGGAATCAGATCCGTCACCTCATCATATGGGCGATAAAAATATATACCGATGACTGCATAAAGGAGGAGCTTCAGACTCCTGAAGATAACTTTAAAGATATGTTATGTTGCGTGAAATTTGTTGGTGGGTGACCGAATGCCAAGTGATGGTGTGCCTAGTCGATAAATGCGCGTCTGTCCTATGCCCATTTAGTCCCAAGCCGAAATAAGAAGGAACACAAGCCAACCAGACAGCACTAGCGAAATGCGAGTTTTTTGCTTTAGATCAGCGAGACTGAATCGAATCCTATTATATTTCAAGCATCATTTTATATATGCATAAAATCAGACCACACAGCAAACCAATTAGAAAATTAGCATGAATACAGAAAGATGGGAAATGTGGTTGTGAATAGAAACAACCCGTACACAACTAATTGACTGTAGTCCATAACAAGAAACAATATAATAACAGTAATTATGCTAAACGGGAGGATAGGGTAAGAGAAGCGTAACAATGATAGAAACAAAATGTTTACCTTGCAGACAGTTAGAATAAATGAAAGTGTTCTCAAAACACAGTTCTGAAAGTTTGTTACACTTCTATGTATTCCGGCATAACAAGATAATGGTTACCCCCCCCCATCACCACCACCACCATAAGTTCATTGACGCAAATATTGAACGTACAAGGGACTATTAAAAATAACGAGTGTACCAATGAAATATATTTATATTAATTTGGAATTCAAAGGCGACACTGCAAATTGAATCCTGAGAAATAGTTTGACGACATAGCTCAGAAAAACTTTCTACACAGCTTTATTACGAGTATCCTACACTAACCTCTCACTACTGCACACATGTGTGATGGACAAAACACATCGTTTAACCAGTTCGATGCACATCTATTTGTCCACCCACTCCTGTGGAGCAAAGTACATAGGCCACTCAATGAGAAGCATCTTCAGATGAATGAAAGAGCACCTACCAACTTGGGTCTGTAAAGGACAGCCAAAAAGTATGAGATCGTCTATTCTACAGCATACGATTGAACATCAATCAAACTTTGAGATTATTTATGAGATTAAATTGTATCTACCGAAGGGTGTCTGCATACATCTATTTTGTATTGGAGAGACATTAGCGATAAGTAATATAAAGCCAGATTTATGCGAAAAGAAACACTTCGTCAGACCGCTTTAGTTATCATGGTTCTAGGTCCCTCTATAATTTCCTTCGATATATTAATCCTTATTTATTTATTTTTATAATACTTTTGATTTAAATGTTATTATACCCTACATTATCTACATCTGAACATGTTTGATTAGAATGTACCCATTATATTCAGTATATTATTATTATCATCATGATTATATACTTGTTAGACAAGATTTCTTATCATACAGTTAATTCCCCTAACCTTTAATCACTCATATCATTTGTAATCTGTTTGATGATTCAATTATGTTGTACTGTCTATTGTACCCATCATTAACACTATACATTCTATGATTTCCCCCTATTATATGCATACGTCCAACAGACAAAATCTGTTTATCACATTCATTATTTCATATAAATTATGATTGTACAACTAATGAACATGAAATCGTTGAAAAGAAAGAAATCTCCTAGGAATTCGCTGGTATTTTTGAATTTTCTTTATCCTAGAATTTCGACTTAAATTCCTAATGAAATTATGAACTGTAATTAATCGTAGGTATTGATATAAACGATAGCTAAACATACTTTTTTAGTTCTAGATTACATTCATAAATTCATAGATATAAGTAGTGTCCACTATATCTAATATACTACTACTCATAATTGATAGAATTTATGAAATAGATAGAATTTCACAATTGAAGTATATTTATTCATTCTATTGTGTGTCATAGATTAAAATGAATCTTCACGTACTCATTCAATAATCTATGCCATTCAACTTACTTCAAGAATAAAGTAAATGACATTCTCGTTGTATTCCTCTCTCAATTCACTATTTGTATGTAAAGAGAAACAAAAATGATTGAAAGTAAAACAAAACAGAAAGAAATTTTTGTTGTTGTTGATAAATCTAGGTCATACATTTTCTCGTTTAATCGATTCATATGAAATGAATTGAACTAGAACTAAATGTATGCAATGCATAATTATCTTCTTCTTTTCTTCAATTTGAAAAGGTTTCAACTAACCTTTAATATAAATTCTACTAGAAGATTTCAATTTAGGATACCTATTATATTTTGTTTAAATTAGAACAATGATGATAGCTTCATTGAATGTAAATCTAGGCATATAGATGTCTATCTAACAGGTAATGATGCATTTCACTTTCAATTTCAATGTTTAACATTTATATGTGTAAAGATATGCAAACATGCAATATCATGTTATTCAATTAATACCTACATAAGAGTCATATACTTATGAAAGTTATATATCATATAGATTATATTTAACTTCTATAAAACCATACAAATCCTCTGAAATATCATTAGTTAACCCACTACATACGCTGGTCAAGTAGTATTGAGTGTTACTATACATTCATTTATTCATATTTCTATCGGGGTAATTTTTTGACAGGCATGAGAATAACATGCATTAAAAATGAATTTCAATTCACTAAGCAAATATCTATATTAGTCTGTTACTAAGTTATATTTTTCTTCACTACAACAGGTTAATATGTTTAACCTGACTTAGGGAAATTGAATGATGACTTTAATCACTTACACATATGAGTTGGATCATAACATATGCAAAGTATGCTAGTTCTACGGTCAGTAAAAATGGAAATCATACATGAGTAGTTTTCACTAGAAACACAGTTTTTAAGTAACTGCTGAGCTCATTAAGATAAGTGAGCTGATTTGTTAATTTTCGGCGTTATATATCCAACTTTAAATCCCTTTGTGTTTGTACATGCTAATAACATTACCAGGTTACTGAGACCAAGGTAGACAAAGTGGGAAAGAATAATTATTCTAAGTTGAATGATTTTGTCACTAAATCATCACGACGAATTGTGTATGAATATTCTATGTCAAACGTAGACTTAGCACACAGTGTTTCCAAGTTTTAGAAAAAAGTTAATCTTTGAAATGTCTTCCTTACGAAATGAGTTCTTGCAAGTAACCACTTAAAATATATAAGTACAGTAATATTAGTTTCAATTAGGAATTATTTGTTCATTGCAAAAAATAAATAATTAGAATATCTCACATCGAAGTTCTTTTATAAACATCTTGACAAGTTAATGATGATACACTACTGAATAGTGAAGTCAATTACATCTTATGAACATTCTACTTACCTAGCAAAACTAGTTTAAGCATAGTGTTTTTTGTCCATTCTACAGCTTCTCTAACATTGAAAAAAGAATTAAGTACTATTCTGTAAAAAAAGAAACATTTTTCAGTGATGGTATTTACTATAGCTGTACAACTGTAATTACAGTGACCTTGGAGCCCCGTCTGATTTGACCTTCAAAAGGTGAAAGTAGTCCAATCTACACCTTAATAAATGAACATTTTGTCAAATCCAATCACGTTATTCAAGTCAACTTGAAGGGATCACGTATTAAAAAGCGAGACTACTATGGAAGTTTTGAATATTTGGTTGTTCAAGTAAGAACACTGAGTTTAAACGCAACATATACAAACTCTTACTTTATTTTGGCCCGAAATATATTTGGTGTATTTGTCCGTTTGTTCGTTGCTGTTTTTTATCTATAACAAACGTCTTCAAAGTTTTCTTAACTATCATTATTTCATTTTTTTTCTTTATATATATCAAGTTGACAATTATCCATCAGCTCTGTACTTGTACATTTAGTTGATACGGAAAATCAATAAGACGTCAATAAAGCATGTTAAGTCATCTATCGAGTTCCACCCAATCTGCCATAAGGTATACGCATACGTCTTCTGCATACAGTGGAAGCCATAGGTATCCACATTCCCAAACCGGACTTATGTGTACATAAGTAACTTGTACACCCTCTTTCCTTGTCTTGGCCATCATAATGGCCAATGCTTGGATGATTTATAAATGACTCATTACACTCGATTCTCTCATTATTATTATTATTGTCGCGTTACACAAATCTTTTCATAATTTTAAAAAATTTGTTATCTCTTAATTTCAGCTTAACTCGTACGTAACTGTCCTGACCATTAGATTTCTTGTAATTACTTTATCGGTGTTTCCTCAATAGATATTGTATAATCAGCAGTATATCAATTCATTCACTTATCATTTGCACACTTTCAAAACGATAATTACCTTATTTATCTTCATGTCTTAATTGCTTTTTTAATTAGTTGTAATAATTTTACAAACACCGTTGAACCTGTGAGATCATAATGTAACACACCGCCAATTATCTGGTAATGATTTCAAACCTATTGTATATATATATATATATATATATCAGCAGACTACTAGTTATTGAAATCATTAAGTACAATCATAGAGCGTTGGTAAATAATATTATTAAAATGAAAGAATTTCTTCATTTCTTTCTAATGACACAGTGGAGTCTTTTCGTTGCTATCTAGGTTTGTTGAGTATGACTATTGTATTGTCTTTCAAATTAGGTGATACAACAAAATTATCCATATGATTGCAAGAAGAAAGTACATTTAGTTGTGTACTTCTACTTTTGTTATTTGTCTGACAACAAAGAGAGTGAAAATCGATGTGAAACTATGAGAAAAACAGTGTGTTTGTGATAATTAACATATTACCGAAAAAAACTAAAACTATTGTCTGCAGTAACAGTTGAATCACATGTTCAACTGTTCGAAAACAGAAATAAATATTTTTCATTTCAGTGATGATTCTTTAATAAGAACTTGAAAAGTTATCAGTATACCTTTAACAAAACAGCTAATGTGGAACATTAGTCCACAACATATACTTGTATTTGGTAGTGATAAATTTGTTTGAAGAAGTTTCCATGATGATCTCCTATCTACACTGTCAAACACTTCCTCATAGTCAATGAAGTTGATGTACAGTGATGAGTTCCATTCAGTCGATTGTTCAACAATGATCCGTAGTGTTGCGAATTAGTCTGTTCACGACCGATCCTTACGGAAATCAGCCTGTTGATCTCGGAGTTTAGCACCCATGAAATCTTTCATTCTGTTTAACAACACTCTGCTGAAGACTTTCCCTAGTACTGACAATTATGTGATCCCTCTATGGCTCTCACACTTGATCAATATCTTCTTTCTTTGGTATCTTGATAAGATGTCCTTCTTTCCAATCTGCCGGTACTTGTTCTTCTTCCCAGATCCTCCTAAATAAAACGTAGAACATCCTTGCCGTTACCTCTGTATCTGACGTAAGTGCTTCGGCTAGTATATTGCCAGGTCCTGCTGCTTCCCTATTTTTGATTTGTCTGATCGTTATCTTGATTTCTTCCACCATTGATGGTGTAACATTTATCGGGAGATCTGTAGATGCTGCCTCATTGTTTGGTAGGTTCAGTGGAGCTGGCCTATTCAAGAGTTCCTCGAAGTGTTTGTACTCATATTTCTCTTCGTTCTTGGATCCCGGTGATTGGCTTGCCTACTTTGCTCTTAACCGGTCACTCTGGTTTACTAAATTTGCCTGCCAGTTTCTTCGTTGTGTCAAATATCTATTTCATATTTTCTTCCCTTGCAACATTTTTCGCTGTTATTGCAAGGCCTTCGTTGCAGTTTCCGATTGTCGGCTCTAATGCTCTTCATGACTTGCTTATTTGCTTCTATGGATTCCCTTTGTACCATGATTTTCTCAGCCCTTGTTCGGCTGTTGTTGATTTATGTCATCGTGTTCCTCCTTTGTTGAATTTTGCTTAGAGTCTCAGTGGAAATCCATTCCTTATAATGGTGCTGCTTGCAACAAAGAACCTGCTGAAACATTGAGGTTAGTGCTTCTTTGACTCCTTCCCAGTTGTCCTCCATAGTGGTTTCTTCTTCTTTTAGTAGATCTTGTTAGGCTTGGAACCTGTTGTTGAGAGCTATTTTGAATTTCTTGAGTTTGTCAGTATCTCGAAGAAAGGCTGTATTGAACCGTTGTAGTGCTGTTACTCCAGTTGTCGATTGTTTCTTTAGCTTCAGTTTCATTTTGGCAACGAGTAGGTGGTGATCTGATGCCATGTTAGCTTCTCTCCTGGCTCTCACATCTTCCATTGATTTTCTGAATTTTTTTATTGATGCATATATGATTGACTTGATTCTCTGTAGTACGATCCGGTGATTCTTCAAGGGTAAAACCACATCAAGCTTATTCAAAAATCTCTACAAACCCTGGATTATAACAACACTCATTTATTCACTAGTGGCTAACGTCTGCATAAATTCCTAAAATTTTCAGAAAAGTAATGATTAATCTGATTCAATTTTATCAGGAAAAAGACAAATGTCGTTAATTTGGATGCATGACGGTTATGCTGTATGTTTGATTAACAGAAAGTAAAATATCAATTCATTGGGGCTAAGTTAACGTACATCCAGTGAGTACAGCAAATATTGTGTTCGACTGCTCATATAGTCATGAATAAATATTACTGAGAAATTCTATTCGAGGAACAATCACAACTGTTCATTATTACATAGTTACGATTGGTTATCTATCTAAAAAAATTGTTTGTTAATAATTTGATAAGGAAATATTTATATTTCTAAAAGTAGGATGACAACTGTATTAATTTTACGAAAATGATTTCTGATTAACCATCTTCAAGTTGTATCAAGTACCATCGTTATACGCAGTTACTTTGTCTTTACCATACAGCATTTCTAGGTATTTTGCAAATATTGAAGCATTTATAGCTTATCTGTATAGATGTCTACAATTCTGAGAACAAATGCTGTATATGAACTGAACGATGATGAGTGATCTGAATTTAATGAGTTCAGGGATATAACCTCAAAGAAGCGCTTCAATGATAGGATCTTGAAGCATACTCTAAGTTTGAAATAGATGGATGGGCATGCTTCCTTTCCTAATACACTGAAAATATATGTTTTAAACTACTCTAAAACTTTATTATTCACTATTCAGTTGCAAGCATTATCTCTTTTTCCAAAATTTAGTGATAGTTCAACAATTGTGAATAAAGTAAGTACTAAAATCCAGTTTAGAAATCCAATGCTTCAGATAAAGGATCTAATCCCTCTATTTAATAAAGAACTCAGACGAATTATGACAGCTCTCATAAACTGTTGCAATCAATTCATGTTGACATAGCCTACATCTGGACAACTACTCTCAAAAGAATACAAAACTAGATTACATAATCTCATTAAAAATAATGGTTTAGTTCTCAGTTATTCAGATAAATGTGCTGGCATAGTTCTCATGGTTTGCCACAATTATACTGATAAATTATGATGAATACTATTAGATGCGAATAAGTTTTGCAAAAAAACTATTCGAAAAAACTCAACAAAACAATTCGAACAAAAATCAATGGAAATTCCGAAGAAAATAAACAATGATTCGGTCATTAACCTTGACCATCCCAAACAACTTAGACAGTCTGGTTCTCTTGTTCTGCGATAATATGGCCCCCCGAAATTACATATGAAGGATGTCAAGTTGTGCCCCCTAGTAGACATGAATAATTCACGATACCTCGTGGTTATCGAACGGCTGGTGGAAATACTTGAATTAGTGAGGAGTTGGCCACGTAGATATAGTGTAATGAACTCATTCGAATTTACTGACTTGGTTAGTGAGATAAACGTAACCGACAAAAATTGATATAATTGGATGTAATGCCACTCCTCATGAATGTTCCTCAAATAGAGAAAATATGCTTTTTGTGTGATTAGAGTAAATATAACAATCACAATATTGTAATGCCAAAGTGCAATTTAAGGGAGCTATTTCTACAATACACCTTTAAAGTACAGTTCAGATTTGATAATGATCTATACAAACAAATGGAAGACGTAGTTATGCGTTCGCCTATGGGACATCTCTTTGCTGACAGTTTCCTGAAAAAAACTACAGAACACCATACTTAGATCAACAACTGGTAGCTCCCATTTTTGTAAAATATATATGGATGATACGTTCATCATCTGCTATAAAAAGTGGGATCTCAAAGTTATTTTAAATCACTTCAATAACTGTCATCTTTTCATTAAGTTCACATTAAAATTGCAGGAGAATTCAAAACTTCATTTCCTCATCTGTCTTATAAAACAAAAGGCTGGACAGTTCACTTCAAAGACCTATACATAGAAAGCTCTCTTGGTATGGCATACACACGTATTTCCAATGCCGAGTAACTTTGAGCGGAAAAAGGGACTTAGTTTATTCTTTATCCCACTGTACTAGATGGATTTACTTGGGGGACGTAATAGATGAATTTTATGAATTTCGGTAAACCATTAAAAATGATTACAAACTTATGCCAACGAGTCTTAGTTGTGCAAAGAATAACAAACGCTTTAGGCCACATCCATGTGCATCTACTAGTCCGTTTAATCTTATGTGACAGGGTATATGGGCCGCACAAAACGTTCGCCTACCAAATGCATACTGGAGTATTTCCTAATATGGCTCATAAAAGCATAAATAGCTCAATCCTCGAACAACTAGTGCTCACTCGTCATTCTTAACCACATGATGTTTCTTTCAAAACCACTTACAGAATCAAACGGACAGGACCGAAGAGAGCACAAATCAGTAGCTTATGCACTGAAGAGGTGTTAGCTATCCATGGCTTTAAACCTGGTCAGTGTGTGCAAAAGGAGACACGTACTTGACCGCGATACCATGGCTGTAAAACCAATTTTTGTTTCTTTTTGATAAATTTTAATCTTTTTGTCATATTCCAAAATCATCAATTACTTATCACCTTCAGAGTAACCGCACATTCTTAATTTTCTCTGTTTCTCACCTCTCCACACTTGTCAGGTGGACAATTAGTTTCATAATACTATTACTCTCTATCTATAAATTCATCACAAAACTCTTTTCTTGTACACGTCTTCTAAACATTCCATTATGCACTTGGCTATCTGCTTTTTCCATAAACTAATATATTGAATAAACTACTGCACATACTATTGTACAGCTTCTATAAATGAACTCATTGAAAAGAAGATTCTATGCACCGATATGTTATATATCTCTTTCAATTCTGATTGTCTATCCCAGAATATATATATATATATATATATATATATATATATATATATTGTACATTTGTATACATTGCGAAGAATACAAAGTCATATGCGAAAAATTCTGACCTCACCTCCCCCCTTAAGATAATGTTATGTTTTTCGGTACACTTTATAAATAGTAAAGTTAGGCTAAATAAGCAATCTTCTAATGAACGGTAAATACATATGCTTAGTGAAACTATATCATATTAATTTTATAATAGTGAACTGCTTTATAAATGTTATTTTAGAACATGGAATCAGGTTTGATATTTTCAGTAAATTACATCTCATTACTTTCTACTTGCATAATTCATCAACAGTTTTCTGTTTAATGAAAGTGGTTTTGTCCGTTTTGTGAATGACTTTATTAGTTTTCACGACATTAACGTGTGTGTACGTAGAGATGTTTGCAAAAATGCTTCACTATTAACCAACTACCAATGTCAATCCTCACACGAATTTATGTTCCTTAAAAAAATATTCTAAGCTTTTAGTCATACAGCTGAAATATAAGTGGAATTTAGTTAGTTTTATGTAACCATATATCGAAGTCGTTTCAACTGGATTTATTCTTGATTTTTAATCTAAGAATGCCAGAGAACCTTTAGGAGTATGATATTCAAATCAATCACTAATCAACGAACATATCGAAGGTGATGCACTTTATCAGGCCATACAAAAGAGGTTAACAAATCACATCGTCATAAGTCAATTGAACAACTACAACGTGAACAAGAACACCTGAAGAAAGTGCCACAACCAGCTGGAAACAAGAACACCAGAGCCTACACAACGAATTACGATGGGAAAATTTAAATATTCACCTCTACTTGAAATAACCTCCAAAGATGTTATGCAGGACGAAATTGAAAGCTTTACAGTAAAATCATTCAACTCAGATCATACAAATAAAGTAAGTTATTTACTTGAGTTACAAATCATATCCATTACTCCAAATTCTATTAGGACATAATCCAATAGCTTGTTTTGAAATATGTCCGATTTTTCTCATCAGGACTAGATTGCAAACTGGTTGCATTCACCAACGTATCCCTTATCATGACTATGAAGTCTTAAGAAACCAGGTAAATTAAATTTCTTTAAATAAAATCACACAAAAACAGAACATAACAACATTTATTCGCCTTTTTTTATTTATTATTTATGAATTGAAAAATGACAATGTACAATTAATGCACCATAATTTACAGCATCAATAAGTTTGTTCATAATAGAAGTATTTGTTTCGTTTAATTATATCTTGTCTAATTCGAACAAAAATATAGAATTAAAGTATTCAAGCCAGCAAAATGTTTTCAATAGTTTTGTTATCAGATTTCTTCACTTATATACCCATGAATATTGTATTACACAATGGTTAAAATCAAGTTTATATAAGTAGGCTATATATGAATCAGACAATTCAATAATGATACATAATAACCTAGTGAACTATTAAGTAAACTACTACTTAAATAAATCAGAAATCTGTTATTTATAAAGTCAGAAGGTCACTTCATTACGGTGGGGGGGGGGGGGTAAGAATGGAAATGAAGTGTTATATTTAATAATTAGATTAATAAACTATTTGAATAAAATGCATAATAGACGAAATTAAGTGTCGGCTGACATGATATAGGAAAATAAAATAACGAAGTCATGTTAATGTAATGTATAATACAATAGTTATTGTTACGGTACTTATAATAATAGTAATAATATTAGGCTATCTATGTGAACTAAGAAGGATGTACCTAGTTCTAGCCATTGTATAATACAATATTCATTGAATAATAACTGTAAGAGCCTTATGATGAAGCTATTGAAAACAGTTATTTGCTTAAATATCTCTTATTTCTGAATACTTCATGAAAAGAATTTCAAACTACAAAATATATAAATAAAACTTTTTAAATACTTCATGTATTTCGGCTTACTGGTACAGAACCGACAATAAAATGTAAAGGATACAGTTAATAGGCAACAAATATCCAACGATTTATGATATACGAAAGTTAACTTGTGGTTTTAGTAAGAAATAGTAGAAAAGGTTAAACAATAAACTATAGATATAGTGTCATAATTGTTATTAACTTACTGTTTTTCATAAGCAAAACATTGAATATACATGCACCTATACATGTATATGTATGTAGGAATTGAATATGGTGAATTATAACAAGATAGTACAACTTATGAAAGACTCAATAAATAAAGTTACTTTTCATTTCATATCATATTTGTTAAGGAAGTAGTGCTTGACAAATGCCATCATCACGTTTTACATAATTTGTAGCACCATTGGGAATTTGACGAAAATGATTTAATTCAGCTTGAACTGATGCCAAATTTTGTCGTAATAAATTATTCTCCATATGTGATATACTTAAATCCCAACGTAATTTAGCTAATTCTTGTGTTAGTTTATCTGTTTTAGCCAGCTGGCCTGCTGCATTGGCTTGAGCTGCTGCAGCAACTGAACGCCAATAACGAATTTGTTCCATTGGACTATGTGTATCAAGTGATTCAGAGTGTATAACTTTATTCGATCGCTTACAGTCAATGAATTCTTTAAGAGATATTCTTTTCTTCAACGCATTAAAATCACTTATTTGAGTTTTATTATGGCCATTAGAAAATGAATCTTTTGAAGTGCTAACATTTGAAGGTTTTGTCATACCATTACCATTATCAGTAGTATCATTTGATGTTTGTAAACTGGCGAGTTTCTCACTGTTCATGTACACTTTAGATAAAACATCTAAATTCAAAGAATTGTAAGTTTCATCCGAATCATTTTGATGTAGTTTATTGCTCTTTTGATCTGTATTAAATGACCATTGAAGTGGAATTTCTGGACGGGTCTTAATTGAATTTTTTGTTAAATCTAAATCATGTTGATGTTCTGGTAAACTATTGAAATATTTCTTGGGCGATTTGATAAAATCTTTGGTAGATCGAATATGATGAACATCATATAGCTGTTTTTTTGGAATATTAGTAATTGTGTGTTCTGTTGAATCTGTGTTCTGACTAACAGAGTGTAAATTGTCTTCTGTTTCATCTATAAGTGAGCCTAATTCATATTCACCACTTTCTGTGTGAAGTTTTCGAAGTTGCAATCTGGACTCTTTTTCTTCATTGTTATTATAATTTGTACCAATTGTAGCCGTTAGATTATTGTCCAAATAATTTCGTTTGGCTAATGATCATGTTATATTAAAATAAGAAAAGCAAAATATGCAAGTTTAAAATCAACATGATTGATTTGTTTTATCATTACTCACTTTAAATAAACCAATTTTTCCAATACTGTTAATTATGGAAAAAATTACATATACAGTGGAACCTATAAAGAAATTGGAACAAAGTCTGAAATCTACATATATAAACGATAATTATGACTTAATCGTATCAAATTAAGGATACTACTGATGGACAAATATGGCAGGGTTTCAAACATATTTGCAAAAACTGTCATATACGAACAAATAAAAATATAAAAAGTGGCTAACAGGCAGTTGCAGATACCTCTGGATATATATTTTTTGTCATTTAGTACCTATCAACAAACTATAATTTTAATATTGAGATAGCCGGAATCTTCTGGAAGATTCAATCTCAGGATCCTACAGTTTTATATTCTGTGACCATTATTTAGGCCTAAAGTGACACCATAAGACTAAGATAGCTGACTGACTACTCAATAGTTCTTTCAGCATTTCAGGTAAAGTTTGTTGATGAGCACCGAACATTTCAAAACATAGGTTCAAGTTTCACTCCAACTCCTCCAAAACCACTTTTATCACAACTTAGTGAAAACAACGAAGTATTAGATTTTGCAAAACAAAATTATAAGACAAGTGGTCATGATTGAAAGTCTGTCATCGGAATGCTTTATTCTGAGTAACTATACTAAATATTGTAAGCCACTGATTAATCAATTAGTAGTGACCAATGCAATGTTGATCTAGTCTCTTAGAGTCCTAGCTGAATTCTATCAACTTATTTGAAGCTTGAGTTCTGGATTAAGTGACTTAACATCACACTCACTGTGTTTAAATTAAACCCACTTTTGGGATTGATACATGTATAATAAATGAGCATCAGTGAAAAATTCCCTTTCGATATTTATAGTAATATGACATTTAATGACTGTACTAATGACGTAATTTGAATAAAGAAGTAACTTGTTCAATTCATCTGACGTCAAATATGGGTGTGAATGCAAGATAATATGAATATAAGATACTATCTTCAATCCATTCATTCATTCACCTGTTACCTACATAAGGCTTAAGTTCATATCACTTAGACAATCATTATCACATTCAGATAATAAGAATAACTTAGTATTCCATCGAAAAAAAGATGGACCAAACACATTTCCTACCAATTCAACCAATAAATTTTAAGTTTATACTCAGTTAAAGACAATTAGATTTAAAAAGTTAACAGTCTGTTAGGATTATTTCAATGAAAAAGCTTGCAGATTTATGGTTAAACAGGAAGCACTGAAACTAATGTTAAACCATCATGATGAACATTTATTACCCACACTTTATTAAAGCTTACTGATTTTGTAAAAGTCCAACAAAACCACCTGAAACTGCCATTCGTGAGTGAACAAAAAAATAGAGATGATCTTTTCAAAAAACAATAACATTAAAATGAAATGACTCATTTTTTGATAAAATGATGCTAAATCATTATTATTAAATCAGGAAATTAATCTACTTTGCTTTTAACGATGGTCGTGTGTATTTCAAAAGCATTTTGCTCTGAGGGAATAGTAACTAGTGGTAATACTTGACTATTGTATATATCTTAAGTGATACTGATAATGTGAAAAGTAGGCTACTTTTGTCAAAAGGAAAATACATCACAAACAATTCATAAGTTCTAATGGGTCATCATGACCATATGCTAATAAAACAAGATGATTCGACTTTATCTTTGCCAACCTTCAAATTCAAATAACAGTGGAAATCTATTGATTCAATTATTTGTCTATAAATTTTAGCAGGATATATGTATTCCATACGCATTTACCTAATACGATATCGAAACTGCAGTTCGAAAAACTTATTCCTTTGTGCAATAAAGGGCTGGTTACTACCGAAGATGGACAAAGAAAATAACACGCGGCAGATATATAAACGATTCTATCATCTTTAGGACAATGTAGTAGAAATGACAACTGTAAAATCTAGAAACTAAAGTTTTGCTTATTGTGAATAGTTGGTTATATCGAGAAAATATGTCCATGTAGTAATTTCATCCCTGCAGAAAATCTAAGAAAACACTAATAAAATATTAGCCTAGGGATGATTTTATGAAGGATTGATAAAATGACTTAGAAAGTCATTACAAATGAAACAGGAGTTAAAACAAGCTAAACGTTTACTCTCAATTCAAGTATAAATTCTGTTAACGTTAAACGGAATTAAACCTGACAAATTTACTACCTGACTTTGAAGCGGAAACAGATATCGAATGAGCATAAACAATTTATGATAAAAGTTATCTTCAACATCCAATAAACTTGTTTAAAATGACTAAATTTAAGCAGGATCGAATTTTTTAGCTCAAAAGAAATATTTTACAGGTGTTGCATTCTCAGTGTTGGATGACCCAATCATGAAACTTTCATCATATTTCTTGATAATATCAATAGTATGTACTTCGATTAGGGATAGTCTATTATAGTTTTTTCCGTAAGTGTTTGGTAGTATGTTGTGATAACACCAAATTTATTTTATTAACCTTTAAAATGTTGCTGTCACGATGTAGTAATTCTACACTTTATCTTTTTTGACTCCATTCAGCTCGAATAATGTAAAATATCTAGAAGGTAAAACACCCCTTTCTTGATAACTGACAATTTAGTTGCTTTAAAGTACAGTCGTAAATGTTGGCATTCAATTGTTTTCCACTTCAAATGTATAAATATACGTTATTATGATTAACTTAACTGGATTAGATAATTTTATTTAGTAAAAAGTTATGAGTGGATAAAATGAACACGTCTACATTTAACAATATTCTGTTTATTTATTTAAAAATTTCATATCTACACTAAATGCAAATATTTATACAAATTAAATTATAGAAATATGCAGAGGTAATTTCGTTTCAAGAAACAAGAATAGTCCAAGTAGACAAATAATTCACTTAAGCTAAGAACGTAAACCATAAACAGTTAATAAAACTTACTCTACTCCTTTCATCAACATATTCTTTTGTTGTTATTTATGTGTTAATTTTCATCTGAACTACTTAGAATTAAAATACTGAACAATTTATATAAGTAGGAGGAAGCATTTCAGAATAATGTTTGCATCGCTTATTGTAAAGGGAAATATAGTTCATAACAAAACTAACTTGCATTCGAATTTATTTGATACATTTTTACTTTCTTCATTGTTAATTTTGTCTAGAAAATTGTCTTTAATGTCGAAATATGACGTAAAGATTTAAGATTTACAGAAGAAAAAGAATACATACTGCAAGGTAATTTTTTTACAAAATATACGAACAGGACTAATAAAATTACTAATTTCAAAAAAGAACACAATCTTCCCATCTCTAAAACTGTCATCAAAAAGCAATGAATGTTATCTCTAAACAATCTACATGTGTACTGAATGTTTCATAGACATTGGTAGACGATCGTATTTTCTTATATGATCACATAAAGGAAATAACGTTTTTATATGACTTTTTCAAACATTTTCATTTGTCGCATTTTATGTACGTACAATTTCAAATAAGTAAGCAGTGTCAGAGAATCAGCTTGTAAAAATAAACTTAAAGTACTAAAATCTCATTACCCCCTTGTGATACAAGCTTCCAATACAAGAATATAGTTCAGTGAATTCCAGTTAAAACAAATATATTAACTAGTTTCTATCACAATAGGCATAGACTTATGAATTCAAAGTTCAACAAACATTTCCCATTAAAATTTAAAAAGCTAATTCTTCACAGTAGTTTCTTTATATTTTTAACTGACTTTTAAGATATCAATACTCTGATTCGAAATAATGTCAACTTTTGTATTATGTGAGATATTTATTAATGCATCCTCAAATAGAACCATAGTAATCTCTTGATTCTGTTTATTACAAAACAACTTTTTGGACGTGATAGTATGCATTGAATTATAAAAGTTGTAAATTAAAAAAAATATCTCATGGGATTAAGCAAGTTATAGAATAGGAAACGTCCCAACGACAATATCAAAATCAGACGGATAGCAATGATTTAAGCTTTAAGATAATGCCTCAGTATGATACTAAGAGTGAAAGTACATTCGAACGGTAATTGTAAATAAAATGAATGGGATTCATAATTTTTTGTTAAGCACTGATATCTAACTGCATATAATTACAATACCTGAATTACATCCTGAGGTTTTAGAAACAAAGAATTTAAAACTGAATATTATCACTGAGTTGAATTAATTGTTGTGTTATATTGCAATGGTGGTTAGTTTTTCTTCAACGCTATTAGGATGATATTGTGTCAATTAACACTAAGTAAACCATGTTCTATTTCAACTAATTAATAAAATGCCAGATATTCATCTGCATAGGTTAACACAGATGTATTATCCTTTTGCAACATAGAAATATATAATAGAGAAAGTTCAACATGAAGCTTCACTAGTTATAATTACAAAGTAATGATGTGTATATTACACTGTAGCGTATCGATTAATTATTATTAGAGCATTTGACCAATCATTCCAGTTTGTAGCATACCACATAATTTTATATCATAAAGTAATAACTAGTCTAAATGTGACAAAACAAAGAAATATCAAAGGAATCTGAAAGATTACCATTAAAAATTTAGAAGAGTAACATAGTTATAAATTCAATGGTTGATTACATCAACTACCAAAATCATTAAGTCTTGTGATATAAAAGGCCATATCTGAAACATAGTTGGTATATATAAATATCAAAATGAATTGTGCGTTTGAGATAAGAATACACGAGAACCTAAAAATGTTGCTTCATATTAACACTAATTAATAAAAGCATTTTATTTTTAACTAACTCAAATGTATCTTGAATTAATAAATCACTATTTGTTTTCATTCTGTCCAACTAATAACAGTATTTATCCCATTCTTATGAAATACAATACAAGGTGTTCCACTCTCTTGTGTAAGTTTCTACAATCATGTCTTTGAATATCCTGCAAGCTGTCAGTCCTGGAAAAGCGTTTCAAATTCACCTGAACTAGAATAAATACGCCCTTAACTTTATACAGTTTGGCAAGGTTTAGTTTAACCGAACATTGTAAATACCCAAAGCCTATACTTCGTAGGGATGGTAATAGATATATGCCACCAGTCCTAAAGTATTGCAAAAGATAACTGTATAAACGGTTTACATTTGAACTCAATAAAATAAATTGGTTATTAAAATGCATATTTCGCTTAACAAAACTATATAGGCTATTTATTACACGTATATGATATGGAATAAAATGTTGGAACTTTCGTACGAACAAATTTTCAAGTGATTTTCTACTGCTTCGTTATGTATTACAAAGATGTAGTACTAGTCAGTGTGGTATTCAGTAAATGAATTTCTTTGATAAGTAGGTAACAGATTGCATCACTCTAATTCATGAATTTAGAGTCCAACAATTTCGCAATTCGTTGTTTGCTTTGACTTTAAAATAGGTAATAAATCTATATTAATCTGAAAGTAGTACGAAATCATAAAAATGTTGTGTATGAAGGTATGACCTAAAAAAATTTTGGGTGTTTATATTCTCAATCCAGTTAGAAAAAATTACCGATTACCGAAACATAATCATTATCATTTGTTGTTTTTATTAGTTGTATTACTGGTTTCAACTTTTAATGCACATTAATTTAAATATATGAGGATAAGTAGGTAGTAATTGTAAAATCAATCAGTCAAAACTTGTGTACTTACACTTTATTTCGTGTTATTAAAAAGAGCACACTTCGTTACTGTGTAACTTATAATTACTTTCAAAACATAACGTATATAAGTACTTACTTTTGACTATCGTAACATCGTCTGAATTGTTTTGAGATTGTTGAGTTCTCTGTAGAAGATGATTTGATTGCAGGATATTTGCTGATAATGCTGTTCATAAAGATAAGGATAGCTCTACAAGTAAATTATTTAAACAAGTGAGGCCAACGATAACGTAAGTAACCACCTGGGCTACAAATCTTTACAGCTCCTATCCCCATAAAAACTCTGAAGTGAGTGATGGTAGATATGTTCTCTAGAGTCTATAACCAACTAATATTCATCTTAATTTTCTATTAAAATTCAGTAAGTCATTGCAACCATAGCATCCTAAAACAAATTTCGATAGTCATTTATATTATGTAGTATTTTAATCTTGTATTTAAAATGGGATAGTAAATGTACATACACTACTTATGCTGTAAAAACTATGTTGTCATTAAATTCTACGGGATAACTGATCTGAGCTGAATGTTTGGTGGACAGATATACTTTGACAATCATTATCATTTTACAAATAGTCCTGTTTACAAAATATCTGTGAATACATTAGATTCTAGTTGATATGATTTTGTAAAGAATGACTAGTAGTTTGCATCAGAATCCTAAGTGTTATTAGATCGATTTCCTAATGAAATTCATGATGAGGACTTTAAGGAGTCCTCTACTGGAACTGGTTTCGTTTAGTAGGAATAAGATCTGCTAAATGGTTATGTAACATGAGACAGTCCTATAATCACTACATTATCAAATAAAATGAATTTGAAATTTCGTCAATAATTGTTAATACAAATATTATACTGGAACTTTCTCCATAGTTGAAATAAACAAATTTCTGTCAGGTAAATATTTTTGATTAGCATTAACTAGGTTGATGAGTGGAGCATAAAAGGTATGAAAAATATTTCTAGATAAAGATTTTAGTAACTACGTAAGTATTCATTAATATCTAAATGAAATATCTAATTATTTATACTTAAATGAATTAGAATATCATTTTTAGTTATTAGAATATGAACTATTGAAAATTCCTGTGATTCTTTGAAACTAATGAATGATCATTCATCATTATCGGTTACACGAAATACAGCATTAAAAGTTGTAAATGTATAAATCATTCTTTTATCAACTCAAATCATACATTAGAAACATGATTTATGTTTGAGTTCAACAAAATATTTCTAATTTAAAAGTCTAAAATCATTTTAATATGATATTTTTTTGTTTAGATTACTTCTATTGCGACTGTGACTAAAAATTCAAACAGAACTAAACCATACAAATCAAATCCTTTAAATAAGAGATGTCCAGTAACTAATTTAAGTAGTGCAGATTAACATTTATAAATTAATCACTCATATTTGTCACAGATTGATGTTAGTTGAGTACCACTGAGAACTAAGAAGTACTAAACAACTATTTCATCCTAATATGGGACTTTTTCGTAGTAGTGCACACCCTTGATTCTACCAAGAAATAAAAACTCAGGGGCTTCGGGTTGGTAGATGTCTAACTATCCGCACTACTGCGATGGCGTCCAATGGTAGGATCTCACTCCTTAGAATTTGTGGCATAGAACAATAATCATCCGTTGTTATAGGTAATGGCTGTTCCTTTTTCGACAAGCATGAAGTCCATTAGTCACGTTTTTTCCCGACGATACAAACTTCAATGGGGGAGTTCTATACTAGGATGAAACAGCTGCCCAGTGTTCCTTAATCTTCAGTGGTACTCAACAAACATCAATCTCTGACAGATACAAACAATTAAACTTAATCCCAACCTATCTGAACAAAGCCATCTTAATTCAAATCATTTATCAACAATAGTCATCAGGCCTTCTTCTTCATTTTCAATAAAGTTTTTTGAAAAATAAGAAAGTTAAAAAGTCGCTATACCAATCAGCAGACTACTGTTCAGTTTTAATGTGCAACATTAAAATTTTATTGGTAAATGAAAATGAATTACTGAAATTACAGATTTATTTAAAATGTATCAATGTAACTGACATAGATTATGTTTTCGTCTATTTATTTCATCCCTAATTTATCACAAAGTATCATTAGATAATTTTCTAACAGAAAAATTTCAGTATAATCTAATTTATGAGTTAATTTTCGAAGAAAAATCATGCCACACATGTATATTATGTACAGTTTCGGAATTATTTTTATAAATAATACTCGTCCAATTTATACATGCAAGTAAATATTACTGATTATATGATTTATCAATAGTTTTGTTACATTTTTTTATTTCTTAAAGAAATTTTAAAACGTATCACGAAATATAAGATACAGTTAGAATAAGATTGCTAGTTACAATCCAACTTAAATAAGAAACAATTGCTTATATAAAACATTTCTTCTAAAATAATATACTTTTTTACTCTGTATTATAGAATAAGAAACAAATGGAGGAAGAGAAGTAGGATGGTTGCAGTGACACTTACAAACACGTGCACAAAATGGTAGGTTTATTCTGCTTCCTTGCATCATCGGTTCACACAGTGACATAGTATCGTATACAGGTATTTGAATAACTAGTAAAATTTAATGAAAACAGAGAAGAAAATATGCATATATGTATACGTATGTTATATCAACATTGTTGGTGTAATAATAAATATTTCATCTACTTATTCTTTTCGAATTCTACGAATACTCTTATCACTAGTACTAACTAGTGATTTGAACATAACAACGGGCAAAATGGAAGCAAAGTAGAAAGTAACATCATGAGACTCTTCTATAGATGCTGTATGTTTGTTATTTATTTATTGGATTTCTGGTATGTGGTGGCATTCAGTTGCTTTGTCATTATTGCACACAGTCAATCAATCAGCTTTTCAACTCTTCTAATCCGGTCATTATAAGATTCAAATAAACAAAGGATAAGTGTAGCTTATTGATACAATAGTTAATAGAGTTAATAGTACCAAAAACAGAAATAAATAAAATGTTCGAAATAAATGAGTAGAAAGGATTTCTCAGGAAGTAGTTGAAAGATAAAATATATTGGTAATTCGTTTCGAACAGTAGAAATAGGGGGAGTTTATTACTACTTCATAACAATCAGTATAAAACAATAATAACAATGTCACTTTTTCCAGTAAATAAAAAACGAGTAGTTTAGCTTTTATATTAATTGCACATGATAGCATCAAGCATAATAAATTACACATGACTGAATATATAGACAGTGAAAGTGGTCACAGTTAAGAACAGCTTGATGCATGCTTATTAAAACTTATATTGTTGTAATTGGTAATCATCATGAGTTCACACAGCAGTTTGACAACTAACAAAATGATCAGTAGGAATATATGTCTAGTTATGTATCCAACGTTCAAACTACACACTTTGTATTAAGGCTAGTAACACACAACAGTTAGCCCAGCTTTAATTTTGTGAGAAAGTAAATCTAAAGTCGCTATACAATAAATGAAATTTCAGTAATTTAGTCATTTAAAGACTTTTTCTGCTATACTCGTCTTATATAGAAATTAACTTTAATGAGATTTTAAATGTAACACTTCGATCAATGTGTTACTTATCATACCATCATGGTGCAGTACATTAAACGTTATACATTATCAAATGGTTTTAATTATAACCTCTCTTTTGGTGCTATGATTTATTGAAGCTTATTCTATGAAGTAAACAAAACAGTTACGGAATTATTACTGACCAAAACCACTTAATATACTTAGAATTTAGTCTTTTTATTATTTACTCTGTTATCACTCTGACTTTATATATTCACAAATATCTTATCGTGATTTGGAAAAATGAGGTTTATTTGTATATACTACCATTCAATAGCAGAAAAGTAATAGATTAACTTGTCAACTGTAAACTGCAATCGAATAGAAATCTCGTCACCAGTTATGAACTGCATTAAAATGCCGACGAAGCTTTTCCTCCAAGTTATTTTTAATCAGTACAAACTTGATGTGTAATCCAAACGGTCTGATTGACACAAGTTTTGAAATGCTTCGATAGGATGCGTGGAATATTTTAACCATTTCAACTAAACTTTATAGTTGCAATACAACAAGAGATAATTTCACCTGTTAATGAACTTAGTCCATTAAATATTTCATAGCTTGACCAACATTAATATAATTTTGTTTTACAACCATATTAATAAGACCAGATACACAAACAAGGTGATTAATTGCTTCATGCATAACCTAATATATCTGAAAATTGATACCACCTTTTATCATTGCACTGAAATGACCTTATTCTGGAGTTGACAAGTTCATTTTAGTCGTGTAGCAGTTTAACAGTGGTACGATATTGACCACCTTTTAATTAGAGCATGACAAACACTATATTTTCTATCTTATAAAGGCCAGTAACACTACCGTCAGTATTCTTTGAATACAAGTTGTTTACTATCCAAAAGGCCTATTTTCGCCAAAGATGACAAGTGGAAACAAGAAATATATTGGTTGACATATTTAAAATTATCAAGAGCGTTATTTAGAATGACTGTTGGTTACAATAAAGTCTCCAAAACGTTTTCGTCGTATGTGTTGATAGAAACAATTCACATTACCGCAATTGTTCTTCATGACAATAACTTGATACAGATACTTAGCACTGTGAGCGTGGATCTGCACCACAGGGACTAACGATCTTTATTGAAAAGTAGGAAATAAGATATCTTAACAATTGATTCTTCCATTCTCCATAGTTGGCTTGAAAAAAACAGTAGGAACCCACTAAATTTCATTTACTGTGTCAGGATTCTTTCAGGTTTTCAGAAGAAAACACAACTGGTAAAAATAGAATCCGTATAGTGTATTTAATTAAGTGACAATTACTACGACTCACTAAGATGACATTTTAAATAACATTCATGATAAAGAGTACGAAGACCACTAAGTTAGCGAAAACAGAGTAACTCACATGTAATTGTATGATTAGCACATCAAAATGACTTTAAATAATTGACATTTTAAATAATAAAGCAATAAATAAGTAAACTAATTCCCTCACAGAGAGTTAGTAAATTACAGTTTAACAATTTATATAACGATAGACATTGGTTAAAAGTATTATATCATGAAAGACATTATAAGTTTATAAATGATACAGATAGACACATATATAACACAGAAAATTGAAAACAGAACGAAAATAGGTGAAATCCAATCACATGATGTATTTTGATGTTAATTATTTATTGATTTTACATCCTCATCATTCAATTACCATTTTTAAGAAAAATATCATATTTTGTATACTCTCAAGCGGTAAACGCTACATTGGTCAGTTGTCATTAAAATAAATCAAAAATATGTCGTAGCTATACACACATGATTGTGGCATTCAACAACACAATAATTAATTTCAGTCTAAACAGTGTTTACTTTGTAATTGTCTTCTAAACTGAAAGCGTGAAATAAACATTTTAAGTAAAGTTGAAAATCCTATCAAAATTTAATTAACGTAATAATTAGATATCAAAATTAAGCTTATGAAATGAACAAATATAAGAATAAAGATAATAAATGTGCATGAATATACAATTCAGACAAATTTAGTTAAGGATATCCGTAACATCTTTATTGATCGATAAGTATATTTTATTTATTGCTTTTGGTCAATTTTTATTCATAATATGGTATAATTCACATTTAAGATTTCACCTAGTAACTTAATTTGTAGTAAATTGACATCTTCTTACCAGACAGTAGTAGAGTATTTTCAGACACTTTAAATTAAATTTTTTAATGAAATATAACTTTTCAATATACAACAATCAGTAGATAAAAGGTAAAAGAATCAAAGCACTGAATAAAATACACTTATTAATTAACGAAAATGTAGGATTGAACCATAGTAATAAAATCTTTTTTATAATACCTCTACACTAAAAACAATACTTTCAGTAAAGTTTATCAGTTATAAAATATAACCGTAAATTAAGACATCATGTTCAATATTACTGTGCATAATCCTAACATTTGTTTCAATTAACATGAGTACTATTAGACTCACTAGTCATTAAACGACGTCCTCTTACTTCTATGCATATCATAAAAATATGAGATACAGCTTGAATACTTGATTAAAATAAGCAACAGAAATGAGCCTTATTGAAAGACTACTTTTAGGATGCTGTATTTATATTTATTGATCTAATATTTGACTTCATGAAGAATCCTGACTTATCTTCATTCCCATTATAAAAAATCAAGAAATTAACTCAAATAGTGATAAAAAGAACATAGAATAAATTATCGACTATGGAAACGGTCCACTGAATGATATTTTTTAAGTACATTTTTGTTGTAATTCAATATAGTTTGCTGTTATGTTTTAAAAAAAACTCATAAATTAAGCACAAATTATTTTGAACTCCATGTCGTTTTCCTATCCTCTTCTAATTGACATTTATAATCATTGTTTCACTAACCTATTCGTTTAACATGGAAAGAATTAAATAACATTTTTACATTAAGAAATAAGAATACACATTGTATTTTATACAAATAACCTTAGAAAATGATAACTTGTGAATCATTCATTCATTTTATCCCTTTCATTCTTTCTTTTATAAATCAAATAGATAAATATATAATGTATCGATAGGTAATGACTGAATAAAATAGAATAGACTATTACAAAGAGTAATAATAATTATCAATAGAATAATTTTGCATCTAAGGTTGTTTTTAAAACTTAATTTTCTTCTGTAAACAAGATGAATCATTCTTTTCAGTTAATATAGATCAAATATCTATTTTTCTTCTTAGAATTACATGCGTAAAAGAAAAGAACTAAAGTGGTATTTTGTCCATTTGGAAAAAGGGAAATAATTTTCTTTAAAATTATTCTTTCTGTTGCCTCTCGTTATAATAATAATTACTAATAATAGTATATCATTATTGATGTATTTTATTTTCAATATATAGGTATATGAATTGAGGTGGCTGGAGGCATATATACATATATTTGATGGCAATACTTTCATTTATCGCTATTCAAATCTTATACTTATATTATATTGGGTAATAATTCGCTATATTCAAGACAATAAATTGTCAGAAAAAACCAAAATATGGTGAACCAAATTAAGCTGAGTTGATCTTATGAGAATAAATGAAATTTTGTCATAGTGATTATAGTACAAATCGTCAGTGACTAAAATTCGTACGATGGCTTTCCTACTGAGTTATAGTAAATATAGTAATAAATAAATCCACTGTAAATTCGATTCTCATACAAATTATATATATATGGGAAGGCACATTTAGCAACATCACTGTTGATCAAGTCACTAATGCCTATTGACCTAATTTTCAAAATCTTACATTCACGCACTGAGGAAGTAAATTAGCACATTGAGATGCTAAGAAGCCATTATAGTATTACTATCAATAGCAAAACATCGAACTCAAAGGATATACTGCACGTATTTGCCAATATGAAAACTAAAAGTCTAACTGAATAAACAGAGTATCGCAACAGCTAGAGCAGACTTTTATTCATGTTATTTGTGGTTCCCAGACTTGGATAATAAATACCTCGCGAAGTCTAACCAAGCGTCTACACACCTCAAGTCATCCAACTGATTAACCAATAACTTTGTGAACTGAAGTTAAGTCATAGTTTGATTCTTTTAGGCGTCATTTAATTGAAGTTTATTTTGGATGCTATTTATTCCTGGCATGGTATATTTGTTCAGTATCCACATACAGTTCCATAAGCGATGATAAACTATCTAAAATCATCTACTATGCATACACTATAATTTAGCACATGTTAGTTAGATCACATTCTGAGAACCCTATTTGTGAAATTATCAATCTCCTTTTAGTTTTCCAGTAGTAGAACGAATACCGTTGCTTCCAAGCTTAATATACGATTGTAAATGTAATGAAACAATTTCTCATTATCAGTAGCTTTTTTATAACAATCCATTCAAAATAGTACTGGGTGAACAATATCAAAGCATTGAAACAACGTAAGTGTATGTTTAAAAAAACAAATGAAAAAGTGAGATAAATAGCTTAAAATATATGTCAAACTACGGTTAATTACATAGTTGTTAATTAGTAAGTGTTTAGTTGTTACACTATAAAGTGGCGGAATACCTACTATTTCTATGAAATGTTGATAAAAGATACCTAGTCCATATAATCCAGAAGGAAGTGATTGGCATGTATAGTTTGACTGGATTATATGTCGACATAAACAAATTACTAAGCTAGTTCATGGTAGAAATATACTACAAATTATTTTTAATATTCCAATATGACCAATCTGCAAAACTAATTAAGGTCAAATAAGGTCACCGTTTAATATCAAATAGGGTGAAAGGCTTATCGTTATCGTATCAGTAATACATGCACATATGCAATAATAATGTATGAGCCTAATGAACAAAATGTCAGCCATTCAAAGATAATTTGCAACGAATAAATCAGGTAAATATGAAGAGTGCAACAATTTTATGTCAATATCAAAAACCCAAAATCAATATATCTCGAAAAAAAGCTGTAAAACTTACGTGATCTCATAACAATGTTATTAATTTGACCATCATGTGAACTTTTAGTTTTAGTTGATGGATTGGAATTATGATTAAATTTATGAATCTGACTGTTATGATTATCGATAACGTTATTATTATTATTATCAATCTTAGCAATAGAGGTTGTTGTTGCAATATGATTATCTCTGCCATTCTCGTGATGATGATGATTAATATTATTATATTTACTATTAGAATTCATTGTTAGTTGAATATGTTTGTCATAAATAACTGGTTCCGCAAATGAATTTTGACTTCTTGTTACTAGCTTATCATGATCTGATGGTGATTTACTCCTAGATGTCGGCGAATTCAATGGAATATGTATTCTTTGAAGATCTTTAGGTAAGTGTGTTTAAATTTTTGTGCATATTTGTCATAAGTTTATCAGGGAATGGTGCTTGATTTTTCCTTGTCGGGTAAACTTTAAAGCATGTGGAAATAAAATTTGATGAGCTTTTATAAATTCAGCTACTGTATGATTGATAAGTTGTGATGCTGACATTTCAATATGTGGATCTTCATCTTGTTGACGTAAAAAGTTTGGTGCAAACATACTAGCCAAACTCGCAACAGACATCCTATTTAATTTCTCATGTTCAGATACCTTTGAAGTAAAAAGAAAAATTCATAAAAATAATGTGTGTATGGGGGGTGGGTATGGTACGTGGATAATTAAACTCAGAAAAGAAATACATCATTATTTAAAATAATCTTTTGCTTCATTACATTTGGATAAACTTTCTTCTTGTAATTTATGACATTCGTAATTCCACATGGTTCTCAGTTCATTTGAAGAATTATCCTTAATGATGGAAATCAAATTACAGAAATGCTCTTTTCATTAATTAATAAATTCTACTTATTTGTTGCTTGAACACCTTTCCTATTATTTGCCTTCATAAATTCGTATGACTATATATTTGTTGCTGACACATTAATAATAAACTGTTCTAAATATTTCATTATATAAATAACCTTTAGTGCTGAACATTTTTGTTTGAAATGTCAAACCTAGTTAATGAAATATGTTTGTGCCTTTCTTTATTCTAGTTAAGTTCAATAGATAAGAAATGAAACGATTATTCCGGAGACAAACTTCTGAATTAGAATGTATTCGAATCTTTCCCTTGATTTGTCATGGACTGAAATCGACCAGTCTCTGTTCCTATGTATGCATCCTAAACGGATTACCTCCATATAGCGATAGAACACAAGTATTGTTTAAGTTGGATAAATTCCAATTATATACATCTGCATACTCGTTACACAAGTGTGATTGTCTGGACTAAATAGACTGAAGATAAACGCTGTGGAACGAAACAAACTTAGTTCGAGTCCCAGTAAGAACATCGACACTGGGATCCAGGTACGTTCGGCTGACGAGTCTGATATAGGATGAAACACGCCTCCTCAATTCCACCTGCCAGTCACAATTCAACGTAAATAAACTACTGAAGTTACATTCATCTATTATTCATGTAACCTAAATTATCATAGAAAGTTGTGTGCAATTTTGTTAGTGAACTACAACCATCTCACGACTACTGTCAGTAAGGATGAGAGACTATAATTATTGTAACTAATATGACGAGGACCTAAATAGTAACTTAAAGATAGAAGAGAGTAGAGGAAAGTCACCCTAATAAAAACTGACTGTAGTTGAAAATGTGAATTATATATTACTACAAAATAGCTGGAGGGTATTGTGTTATCTACTAGATATGTATTTACTTGGTCTATATCAGTATGAGATTATTCAAGTAGGAACGAAATAGCGATCTAATTGTTTCTGATACTAGTTCCCCTCCCCCCAACACACGCATTCAGATAATATCAGTTGATAATCAATAATCTCCGCAACATCCCAAATATAGCCAGTTTTAGCTCACTAGTGACTAACTCCTTGAGATAATTCCTGGAGTTCTAGTTAGATGTGACCAGTGGAGTGTAACCATGTCGGATATGAAGCAGTTACCCAACGAAGGTAATGGATGAGGTCACATAAACGTGTCACGAATTGGCTGAATTATATATATCAACCGTTAAGGGCCAACTCGGTGGTCTAATGGTAAGGTGTTCGCCACGGAGCCAGTAGGTCCTATGTTCGATCCCCAATGAGGTCGTAGTTACGTACTGCTGAAGAGCCCCATGCTAGGACAAGGCAGCTATTCAATACTTCGATGTGATCGATGGTTGTCTAATTCAGTCCAATTTGTTGAATCAAAATTGGCATTCAACAAGTCCCACAACACTCACTAATAATATTAGTTTGCTATCAAGATTACTTTTGAATTGTACATAATTTATGCTTAACCACTGTAGAAAATTCACAATTCAATTGTCTCTGAAAATTATCATAAATACATTAATAAATCGTAGCACATGTCGGTTGTATATTGTGAAACTTAATTTTATGTTTGTCGATCACTGTATAGTGACCAATTTATATTCGTCAAGTTCTTTATGATACTGATCGAATTCCATTAACCGAGTCGTAGTATGGCCGCCAGTTTAAGTGACTCAATATCACCGGTAGTATAAAAAAATAGAAGATGGTTTCGTGATAATCCACAGGATATCTTAGACCTAAATTTATTGATATTCGGCACTCGTCAGCCAGGCGTAACATGGATATGAAATTTCCTGCAGAATACCCCCCCCCCAAAGAAATCCTCTGTTAAATTCAATTTTGTACTTTATTCATAAACTTGAACATTCTGTTTCAGAAAAACTTGCTCAAATAAATCAAAATTAGATACCTATGAGGTAACAGTACTAAAAATTGAATACAAAATGTATGCTTTGGTTAAATGTAATGGATAATTGGAATATTTTGTCAAATAAAACGGTATTGTAGTGTAATTAATCTATCCTAGTCCCCGTTGTAGAAATCAATCGAATTCACCATGACAAAAATGCAGATACATTCAATTGAGAAATCCCACATTGTTTACACAGCTTATCTTTGGCTCTCATGATAATAATTTTTCGAAATATTAACTAACATTATTGATCAGTAAATAATAGTATTTGGAACAATATTTCTAATTATATACATGATTTAACTAACATAGAAAGTTGTGCTAGTACAAAATGAATCAATTTTACTCTAAGAATTTCTATATATAATTAACTATAGTGAAACGTTAGTCATAGTAGACAATGTATTAGTTATTTACCTTATATCCTTTACAGAATAATTAGGAAATTTAAATAATTTTACTTGGTCATGTTTCTATGGGTAGATATTTGTTTTAAAAAATATTTTGTGTTTTATAGAATCATTTATTTCTTATAATAACAAGTAGAGAAATAATGTTATAATTTCGTTAATAATTTACTTATTTTTTAATTAACACAAATTAGTTTTATAGTTTCATAGAAATAAGTAATTATTCAATTGATGCTGTTGATTACATAATTGTTTAATAAAATAAAATAAACAATTGCTTGTAATGATAATGATTATTTAGAAGGGATGATTAAATCTAATCAAACAATCATAACCAGTAGGAAAATGGTCTTTTTACTTGTAATTTAATGGGTATAAAATAAAAGACAATATTGATAACACACTAGAATAATAACGATAACAGTACTATTAGTAATAGTAATAGCTACAGTAGTAAAAATGATATTAATAATAACGAACTAGGTTATAAGTGACTGTCGAATAGCATATGTTTTTGAAATTGTGAGTAATTATAAAATGCCACTTGAGCATAATAAATATTACTTAACATCACTAAAAGATCAGTTATGCAATCAAACATTCGTGCTGTTCAATCGATGATGAAGTTATGAGTTCTTATTACTGAGTCTTATGTTGATACGAAAGGCCATCCATTGCTCCCTGGTATACGGCAATCATCTGAATAAAACTTAATACATAATGTGTAATTTTGATGCTGATTATTAGAGTAAATGAAGTAGTTATCTTTTGTTAATAAATACCTCCTTCCTATTTTTCATTTATCTCTTAATATATCTGAAGTATAAAAGGGTTGTCTGAATGGTTATTTAATTGTTATCTTGTTCATGCTCTACATAATCTGGTAAATACTTACTGGTATATACTTCTATACGTACATATTTCTTACGACAAATGTTCACTGTCCATATAAATGATCCCATTAAACTTAATTTGATGTGATAAAATTGTTATAAATTTATAAGCACTCTCTGAGATTTACGTTCCTTCTCAGTTACAGGTTGAGAAATACAAAAGGATTTAGGTAACAAATATTATGAAAATTACTAATAATAAGTTTGAATAGTTAAATTTTCTTCGTTTATATTAGGCTTATCGGCAGCAAATTTCATCAGTGTACACTATGATTCGTAGTTAAATAACTTAACTAAAGCCGTGTTTTGTAAAATTAAGATGTCTCTGTATTGTTTTTAAAATGTTTAAGTAGCGTAGACTGTCTTTATAGAGTATCATGAAGTTTATTGAAATCAAATTTTTAACGGTATTAAGTTTGTGCTACTTTCTTCCCCCTTCTCTCCTCTGTTTCTTCCACACTATGACAGATTGAAAAGTACTTACAAACGACCATTAGAGAACTAAATTTCTGTCATTAAAACTGGTATTTTTACGGTCTGCTTGTCAATCTACAGATTTTCTAGCAGTTACGTAGTCCCATGCATTACTCTTGAAGAGCTAGGATAGTAATACTTTTCTGGAGATGTTTGTAGTGTCGGGTTTTAAACAGAAGAATTCGCTAGACACTTAACAACCTATGGGTATGAAGCCTTTTTCCATTTCATTATCGGTGACAGTCATCTTTGAGCAAGCAAGTTTTACATTAAATGTTTGTGCAGGATGAAAGGGGCGTTAACAGTGACAATTAGCATTTGCGTATTCACGAAGGATGGCTTTACAAAATACTTAGTATTTAAAAACACATATGAGCATTGGCTAGCGGATGCGGATAATTGATTCTTGTTTGGCTGGTGGACGGATTGTTTACATTTACGAGATGGTATTCTATCATAATCACGATACGCTTCACCTTTTCCTTAAGAAAAGTCCATGATTTTGTTATCTGACGGAAAATCAGATAAGCACCATTTGTCTACTATTGATATTCAGGGTTTCCAAACTTCAACTTGAGGAAAACTTTCAAATAACTCATGCTCCCAGGGCGATGTAGCGTTTGGCTTTTGATGTTATTGCACATTAACTAGGTAGCATGTCTTAGGTTCCTGGACAAAGATTATTTGTAGGTAATGCGTAGGCAAAATATCCGTTTGAATAAAGGATGAGTACACGGAGCAACAGTTCACTCTGTATTAGCTTATGACTATGAAACATAGACTGTGAAAATATAACACAAGGTATCTGAAGGGCTTTAACCAAAGGTTCATCCTTTTGCTCTCCTAGGAACTGCCAAGTATTTAACACTGAGGTAACACATGAAGCACCCATCTGAGATGGTATGTTGGTTGATGAAGTTGTGTTACTTTTCCCTAACCACGGCATCAATCTTGACGCACTTTATTGGTAGGTGAAGCAGTAGCATGAAAGAAAACCAGCAGTGTTAGTACCAAATGTGGCATCAATTTATTAAGTAACATACTGTTGGCCTTGGCCGCATCGGTAGATTTATACTGTCTGGATGGAGTCCATGAGTTAATAGCGATCAGCGGATGGAAGCATTTAGGGAAATGGCTCGAAATCAGTCGCAGTGACTCAAACTTATTCACTCTTTATCTTCGTCCAGAACCTAAATTCCCTTAATTTTTCACAAATATATATTCGTTTTTTTCTTACTAAACTATGTTCTATCAATAATCTTGTTACTTTGATCTGATCGAGCTAATTTGATATAGCAACTTCAGCTAACGCAAATACACGCTAAGTTCCACATTGTGAAATTATAATAAGAAACGATAGTAGTTAGAAAATAAAAAAATACGTGCAAAATACTGATCTGATGTCGTTCTTATGTTTTTTTTTTAAATTTGAAAAAAAAATATTTCTGTACCATTCTTTGTTATATTACATTTCTATATATAATATAAGAATATAAGAATGTTACATTCACGGGATTTAAATTTTTTACCATGTGTACATATACCATTGTGTGTGCCTAAGAACGTAAGGCAAGAGGAAAAAGTTTCAAAATACTCACTCTTTTAGAAAAGAATTTCTGCCTAGTTATATTTTCTATGAATAAAATATGTAGTTTGAAAATTTCGGGTATAAATGTGTATTGGGACAGCCTAAAAGAATCCATTCAAATACTGACCAAATTTAGTGCTTTTTCAAGTCTACCACTTGTCAGTGTATGCTACAATCAGTACTTGAATATCACCCACGCCGTTCTGCACATTTTCTAACAGGATTCAAGTACTGATAACATTATATGGCCTTTTACTGCATCATAAATCAAGTTTACAATATTGTATCTGACTACATTACAAATTAGTTTAGTGTAATGGTTCAAATTATACCAACTACAGTACGCAATGATATTCGAAATGATTGTCAACTTATTTACAGAATCTAAGTCCCATTTGAAATTTCTCTCAGTAAATTCTTCTTGTAGCTAACTACAATTTTAATAGGGTTTTCTTTAGATTCCATGCGGTGATGTTAACAGTCGGCAATTTGATTTAATCAGATCGAATCAACACATGAATTCACTGTCATACAGTAGTAATCATTTCGCATCTAAATAATATGCATACTGAATCAATCTACACACACCGTTTACTTATCAAATAACACCAATTAGTTAAATAAGTTATAAGTTAATTTTCAGCAAGTTTACTTGATCCCTGAGTAAACTATTTGTAAAACTTCTTCTAAGTTTACAATTGCATGGTTTGTTAGAAATTATAGCATATTTTCTGCGAATTTTCAAACCAATATGGGTACCAACATTAACAAGCTAGATATAAGTAAGGGCTATAGATATATACTATATCATTCTGGGTTGGTTAACCTTGATACAGGTATTATTATAGCTACCATTTCGAAGTCGACGGTAAGTGTTAAAGTATGAATATGGGTAAGCTAAAGTGACGTTGTGGAAGCAGGTTTCAATTAGCCACCTGTATTCGTCACATTCAGTCAGTCAGTTACAACGTAGAACTTGGTACATGCGTACAAAGTTCAAGTTGTCATGCCTCAATTAGCAGATAGAGATTAAATTGTCTGACCAAATCCCAGAGTAGGGGAGATAGTAACAGAGTAAGTACTAATGGAAAGGAATAGAGATCAAAGATAAGATTTGAAATAATCTCACTTAAGCACCACTAGAAATCAGGCAATAATGGACACTTATAACCAATGGCATTGGGCTATCGCGGTGTGTTACAAACTGATGGAGTTGGAAATACTATCATTTGACGCTAACTCAGTAGTACTGGATCTTAAATGCACATTTTTAGATTAGATTGTGGATGTCCCAATCCTGAAATTAATCTGTAACGAATACAAACAACAAAAGTAAAATAAAACCATACAGAATATAAAATACACATAAATTACCTCAAAAAGAAACTGACACAAGTATTTGAGCAAATTATAATTCGGTGAAGGTAAACTTTCGAATAAAGCAATAATTTCAGATAATTCTTTTCCATCAGCTATACGGTAACCAGCAGCTTTCAATTTATCATAATATTTGTACGGTATGACTGGTTCAGGTAATTCTCTTAAATAATATTTTAATAAACCTGAAACAAGATGAACATCATGTTCAGCTGGAATAAGAATAGTTCCTGGATATGCTGAATCATATAGATCAGCCTAATGATTGAATAGCATTTTGTTTTCCACATTTCCTAATAATATACAATAAAATAAAAATATATCGAAAAGTTGAAATAAAATTAATGATAATTACGTGTATCGCTATGTGGATATAATCGAGTATTTAAAATATGCTAATTTGATGATAGGGAAAAACTACTATTCATATAATTCTCTTAAATCTCTAATAGTTATCTAAGTGTGGTCATGATTCCGTAGCACTAACGTGACGTGATGCTTTTCTACTAGATAACAAAAATGGGCCAGTTAAACGTTTCGGTTGTTAATCATGTGACAAATTGATAAGGTTGTTAGCTTATTACAGTATTAATTCAACCTACCCTAGGCCAATTTCATCATAGTATGCGACAGCCACTGTATATTAGATAAGAGTTTATTTCAGAGTTGGATATTTGTCACGGCGTAGGTTACTGTTTTCTGTGTTGTTCGATAAAACAACATAAACGGATGCACTTTTATGTCACGTTATTAACCTCTCACGTCATTCATACTTAATGGCTACTATATAGGGCTTGTACTGTATCACATACTATGCAAAATCATTATTAAAAATTGGTGATTTTTAAATTGAGCTACTTTTTTGGCTGATTTGTCGATACAGACACATTCCTCACATATACATTCACTGGGAATTCAATTAAGACTATATTGAGCGTATTATTAGGTCATCTCATTCCAGCCAAACACTTAAATTTATATTTTTATCCATACCTTGAATAGTCAGTTTCTTCGAAGTAAAATACATTCTGACTTCTTCTGTTTCGCTGTCAGGTTGAAATTTTCCAAAAATTCTAAATACCCTACTAAACTTCGCATATATTTCATATAACATTTACTGGAGTGGCAATTTGCTTTATTAATTAGTAAATTGGAAGTTTGGGTGTTGGTTATGTACTAAAAGAAGATAAATGTCATTAGATGTACTATCAAAATATTCAGGTTTAGTTCTCAAGAATACTGCTAGGCTACAGGGTGTTTGAGAAGTGATTTGTAAAAAGCTCAGATTCGAAGGATTTTGGTAATCTTTTTCAACCATCTTTCAGGAGTAGATATTTAGTCATGTATTTCATCAAAATAAACTTGTTCACGTGGCTTGTTTAGTCCTGGGAAAATGAGCTTATTTTCAGTCAATTTTGACATTTAACAGTTTTATTATGCAACGTAATAGTTATTCTAATAAAAAATAGTTTCTTTGAAATTTTAGTCTTTCAGTGGTGTGAAACTTATTGATATTCTGTCTTCTCAAGATACAGCCTTACATAGGCTGACTTCTCTCCAAACTTTATTTACTTTCTATCTTACGTAAGTGCAAACGTTTCTATATTCTACACAATGAATACATTTTTAATTAATTTACACAATTAAATACATTTTTGTTTTCTTCCAACGTTATCAATAAGAGTATAAAACACTATTCAATGTAGGTCCTGAAACTAGGAGAAAATAATTTAACCTACTTTAAGTAGTATTGAGTATTAATGCTTTCTACATACGTATACATATAAATATGCATATATGTATGTCAGTTATAATATGCGTAACATTTGAGATACAATTATAATAATTTCTGTAGGTAATCATTTCTTTGAGTTATCTTAATATTCTTTTCAGTAACCTACTTTTAACTGGATTAAACCAAGTAATATATCATTAATATGTAACGAGTAGGCATATCTATACAATGTTAATGTGTACATGATGACATTGATAATAAAAGATAAAAATAAGTTGTACAAAAGTACCTCTAGTTATTAAATAGTATATTTTACTTTTGCAGCAATTAATATAAAAAATTAATCTTAGTTCAGTTTCATTTATGGAGTATGGTTTACTATTTAACTTCATGAAACCAACTATTCTGATGTGAGTGATATTTTATGATCTCATTGAAGTATATAACATAAGTTTACTTGGATATTTAGATAAATATGTTTATAAGGCCAGAGAGATTATTCAGTCTACATTTATGTAATATATATGTCCCAACGCATTCATTCACGTCACTGCACGTTGACACAAATGGAATACTTACATACAGATATAATTTCCTAAATTACAATACTGTATTACATTATTAATCGATATATAGAACTGTACAGTTATTTCCTTTTACTAATATGATATGGGTAAAAACAACAGACTGAGCAGAATAAGATGAATTCATTCTATTCCAATGGCTACTACTTAGATACATTGGAACCTTTAATACATTGAAGTTAAATTACGAAATGGAGTAAAATCACTAACAGAAATGGGTTTAGATTGATTGCTTTGCTCAGCAAATCAATCATAGATTGATCGACATCCTACTGATTTTACCATAAGTTGTATCTTCAAACTTACATGTGCCTACCAAGCAGTTATGTTGACTGAACAGAAAGCAAAGGCATTATCAAGACTATTTCGAACATAATCCAAAAAGCCTTTGACTAAGAAAAATAGGGTCATTCACTAACACAATTTCCAGATTATATCTTAGATACAGGATATAAATTAGATATCAATAAATCCTTCAAGATTATTGATTAATATCCAAGTTCTGACTTTTTGAAATTTCCTGAAGCTTTGGTCATCAAGCATGAGACATTTGATTTTTATGTTGAAAAAGCGCTTGTCAATTTTCCTCTGACTTGGTGTCACACATCTAACTAAATAACATCATAAATTTTCGAGTCTTTTATTCAATACCACTTCTTTTCCATTGATTCCCCTGTTACATCATTCTTCGGTGCTTTCATTTTAATAATTTGTATTGTCAATCAGCTGATTGTTACCCACTTTATTCCAACTTGGATAACCGTCTTTTTCTAAACCTCTTCGAATAATAATGATATAAAATTTCCTTAAGTATATGATACGCATTTGAAAAATTTTACCTAGTCTTTCAACCTTATTCCAACTTCTTATGCTACATTATGCCAACGTGTTTTCACAACTATCAATCAAACTCATCATCGTATGTATTTAAAATACGTCTTGTAATTTTACTTTCATGAATTTAAGATTGCCAGCACCCACAGAGAAATTAACAGAATAAAATTCATTTTATTCCACCTCCATCCCACCAACTTGTTGTTCTTGATTTCTTCGAATCAGACTATATTTTCTTCAAATTATTTCATTTTAATATTCATATAGTAAAGAGACATTTTTTTGGCTTTATCTACTTAATAGATGAAAAAGATAGTTCAATTAATTTGAGCTAAACGTTTTCGAAAAATTGTCGTGAAAGTAGTTACCGTCCGAGATCAAATAGAATAAATCTTCTTTAAACGGTAGAAATAATGTTAATATGAAATATATATATATATATATATATATATATATATATATATATATCCTATATTTTGGATAATCTTAGGCCAAACAAACCATTGATCACAGTCGCCACAATGATGAACTAATTCGACTGAGGAAAACATTCCAACCGTCTTTGTATCTTCATAAATTAAATTTATCTTGCTGAAATATTATTTTACTATTATTATTAGCCACATATTATACTTTCTAATCTCGTAAACATATTAAGAATCCAATCAGCACACATTAATATTTTCTACTGAATTCATATCAATTTATGCAATATATAATCTTATAATTGAAAATCTAGCTGAATTTGTGACTACATTATCAATTATATCTCCCTGAGCTACTTACTGTTGAATCTGATTATTAAACTTTCACTTGATGCATATAAATAAACACTGCATACCATTTACTAAACTCCGCCTGGAGCCCCTCTAGGGTTTCTGCCGGTCTCAAGCCTAGATAAAGGAGAAGGTTCGGACATGGGGTTAGCAACCGCATTCCGTAAAACAACAACCTTGCTAATAACACGCTAACCAGTAAAAACCTATATATCCACTTTAACTCTGCCCTGAAAATTGGATGGTCCATTATTACGCCTCATGGTGAAAGCAGAGTTTCTTCGGAAGCCACGAGGCCAATGTAGCTTCCGACAACCAGAGCAACCATTAATATAGATACATGGAATAGCCGCACGATGTGGGAGACAGGGTGAAACATGCAAATAGCTCAAGAAACGATAAGATACAACCTGAAAATACTTGGAATAAGCTAATCCCATTGACTACAAGCTGAACAGCAAAGATTATCCTCACGAGAAGTGCTTTTATACTCCGTTCACGGAGAAGAAAACGCATCACACACACATAAAGTAGCACTAGTGCTGTCCCAAGAAGCATGGAAGGCCCTTATAGGATGAGAACCTTATGGACCTAGGATCATCAAAGTATCTTTCAAGACGAAGAAGGAGGGAATTACAGTGAATGTTATCCACTGCTATGCACTCAACAACGACAGCCACGAAGACGACAAAGACCAGTTCTATGCAAAGCTGCAATCAATCATTAATCTATGCTCAGCCAAAGACATGACTATTCTGATGGGTGACTTCAACGCCAAGGTTGGAATGGATAGCATAGTATATGAAGACGTCATGGGACGATATGGACTGCGAGAAAGGAACGAAAATGGATAAGAGGTTCGCAAATTTATATGCCCTCGAAAAAATGATAATAGGTGGCACTATATTCTCTCAAAAACACATGAAAAAAGCTACATGAGTTTCACCGGACCACATTACGTAGAACCAAATCGACCACATCTGCATCAATAGGAAGTTCAGAAGGACCATTGGAAGACGTGAGAGCAAGGATGGGAGATGACAGCTTCAGTTCACCATTTGGTTGTGGCTAAAATGAAATTGAAGCTGAAGAGCACTGGACAACTGGACAGCAGTGTTAAAAAAGTTTAATACAGCCCTTCTCCGCGATACTAACAAACTCAACGAATTCAAAATAATTCTCAACTATAAATTACAGGCATTTCACGATTTACTAGAAGTAGGTGAAACTACTATGGAGGACAAGTGGAAAGATATTAAGGAAACAATAACTTCAATATGTCAGGAGGTTTCGGGTAGCAAGGAACAACACCATAAAGAATGGATTACTGTTAGTACTCTGGACAAGATCGAAGAAAGGAGGAGCAGAATGTTAGCAATTAATAACTTCCACACAAGAATAGAGAAAGCCAAAGCTCAGGCCAAAGTCAACATGCAAGTGAAGAGGAGCATCAGGTCGGATAAACAGAAATATGTTTAGGACCTAGCAATAACGACGGAAAGAACTGCAAGAAAAGGAAACATAAGCACCTATACTATACAGCGAAGAAACTGGCTGGAAAATTCAGTGAGCCAGAAAAATAAAATAATCAAGAACAAGGATTTTAAACTAATCACTGAAGTAAAAAACAATAAAACAGGTAGATAGGACATTTTGAAGAACTCTTGAATAGTCCAGCCCCACTAAACCCACCAGTAATCGAAACGACAGCCACGGATCTCCCCATAAACACAGACCTACCACCAAACGAAGAAATCAAAGTGGCCATCCAAAAAATGGAGACTGGCAAGTTGGCAGGGACAGACAACATACCAGCCGAGGCACTGAAGGCATATATATAGAAGCAAATTCAAAGATACTCCACATTCTCTTCAGAAATATTTATGAGGAAGAACAAGTGCCAACAGACTAGAAAGAAGGGTACATCATAAAGATACCAAAGGAAGGAGATCTTAGCAATTGTAAGAACTTCAGAGACATCACTCTTCTTTTGATACCAGGAAAAGTCTTCAACAGAGTGTTAATGAAAAGAATGAAAGGCCTAGTCGACACCCAACTTCGAGATTAACAGGCTGGATTTCGTAACGACTGATCGTGTATCCACCAAATCACTACTCAACGGTTCATTGTTGAACAATCGATCGAATGGAACTCACCACTTTACATCAACTTCCTCGACTGCAATAAAGCATTCGACAGTGTGTATAGGAGAGCATCATTGAGCCTTCTTCGACATTATGGCGTGACCAGAAAGTTAGTTAACATCATACAGAATTCTTACGACGGACTACATTGTAAAATCGTGCATGGAGGTTAGCTCATATATTCATTCGAAGTGAAGATCGGTGTTAGACAAGGCTGCTTACTTTCGCCCTTTCTCTTCCTGCTGGTTGTTGACTGGATCATGAAGACCACAACATCTCAAGGCATTCTCGGAATGCAGTGGGAAACACCGATGCAACTAGATGACTTAAACTTTGCAGATGATCTAGCTGGCTCTTCTATCTCACACAGCGACAAACGCAGATGAAGACAGACAGTGTGACAGCAGCCTCGACAGCAGTAAACCTCAACATTCACAAAGTGGAAAGCAAGATCCTTCGACACAAAACAACAAACACTAACCCAATTTCACTTGACGGGGAAATTCTGGAAGATGTAGAAACCTTTACATACTTGGGCAGCATCATCGTTAAACAACGAGAGCCTGATGCAGATGTGAAGGTGCGGATTGTAAATGCCGACAAGTAGCAGCATTTCTGCAACTGAAGGACATTTGGAACTCATACCAAGTGTCAGTCAACATCAAAGTAAAAATTTTCAATACAAATGTGAAGACAGTTCTACTGTATGGAGCTGAAACTTGGAGAACTACGAAAAGCATCCTTCATAAGATGCAAGTATTTACAAACAACTGTCTGCGTAAGATACTTCGGATCCGTTGGTCCGACAACCTATCAACAACAACCTCCTATGGAAGAGAACGAATCAACTTCCAGCAGAGGAAGAAATTAGGAAGAGAGGATGGAGGTGGATAGGAACACACATTGAGGTAATCACCAAACTACATCACAAGACAAGCAATTAACATGGAATCTTGAAGGCCAAAGTAAAAGAGGAAGACCTAAGAACACATTGCACCGGGAAATGGAGACAGACATGAAGAGAATAAAGAGCTCTTGGGAAGAGCTGTAAAGGAAAGCTCAGAACAGAGTTGGTTGGAGAAGGCTTGTCGGCGGCCTATTCTCCACATAAGGTGACAGCACATTGATTGATTGATACTATTTACTAACAATTCTAAAATTTATGTTATAATTTTAAATAATTCACTTTCTTTTAACTTGTTTCTTTCTCTAGATCATTAATTTGAATTTATGACTGTAAAACCTAATGAGTATCTTTTGTAAAGAACATTTACAACCTACATATATTTATTTTGTGAAAAATCAACATTCAAAGATGTCCATTTTCACTGCATAAATAAATTAAGCTCATCATGTACTGCGAGTAAATTTTTAAAAAGATAATATAATGTCATGTAATGGTATTAGTAATTTATTCAGTAGTATAAAAACTGGACAAGATATTGTTTATCAGAATCGTGTTATTGGACAGCTCTAAAAACATTAAAAAAAATTGTATGTCCCTTTTTCCGAGTACAACTTTCTGGTATAAGAGTATAGATTATAGCGAAATGTGTTGAATCACCTAAGTTAGTTCAACCTTCTATATTTACACAAAATTTAAAGTTAAACAATTAAATATGCTTCATGTATGTTAGTACACTTCTTCCTCCTTCTCACTCCTTTTCTTCTTTTATTAGGTGATTATCCATGCAGAGTGTTATCCTCATTAAATTATGTTTATTTACTTTATAGTACTATAATTTGGGATATGAGGATCAGTTTTAAGAATTAAGAATAGATTTATACAAGAGATTTTCAAATTACGATACTACATCACTTCTCTACTTGTTAAATTATCAATTATAGACAATAAACTAACCATTGCGAAACGTAATTTATGTAGGCGCTTTTTATAATTTACCTGAAAATACCTTCTGTATCTAATCCATTTTGACGAATAAATTGAACAGTTTCGTACACAATTCGAGGGACGAATTCATTGTTACTTGTTGTATAAGGAAATACTTCATTTAAGTGTGTTCCGAATAAGGCTAATATATAGTTTTGAAAGAAAATTAAAAAATATCGTTCTTTTTATTTAAGACAAGCAAAAAACGTAAAAACACATTTGTTGTTTTCTGTTGTACTTTATGGTATTTTTTTGAAAACGCTGTTTCATAAAATCTGGCACTATATCAACTTTTCTTAAATAATACATACAAAAGAGTAATATTTCACAATTATGACCATGAAATATATATATATGAATAAATACTGCACACTAATGATTCTTATTGTGTTTCAAACATTCTCAGCACAAAAATTTCAATAATCATTATTTAATTTAATAAATATAATTAATTTCACCTTATCACTCTCATAAAACTTCGAAGACAAACAATTGGTTGGTGTAGCTCCATTTTTATAACAGAAGTTGCAAATAAGACCCAATTGGGCCAAGCTTAAACAATATTGATAAGATGATAAAAAACTTACGAAAATTTATCCACAATGATTATGAAGAATAAGTTTTATCTAAATAGTAACCTGACACCAAAAAACAGCTAATAACTATTTTATCCTAATAGGATACTTCTTTGCAGTACAAATCCCCGACTTATCCAAGGGTCAAACTTAACGAATTCAGGCTTCACGACTGTCTCTTAATCATTGACCTATTAATAATACCTATGACAATATTTGTCCAAACAAAATTGTCCTGGAATGGGTCCTATAAATAACCAGCATGCTACTGGGCATATCTAAATAATTGCATTTATACGTTTTATTCAACAATTTGTAAGCTGGAAATGTTTATTCATTAGTACTGTTGTATTTTCTTCTGATTCTAGTTACCCAAAAATGTGTTCACAGTCAGTTATTTAGTTAGTAATCAACAACATAGAACGCAATATATATGTGCATACGCCCGAGTTATCATGCCACATTACAACGAAAAGATCAACGCGGAATTGTAATTCTGCGAGAAGAAATGTGGCAAACGTATATGTGAAAGAATGATGAATATCTAATCAACGAAGTGTTTTCAGGTTTTTACTTTCCCATCAGAAACAATCGTTTTATATTAGATATAATCCAATTAAGTAAATATTCACTACAAATATGAATATTACATATACATGTAAGCATGTATATTACAAACATATTTCTTTGCAACTATTAGTAAAATTCATGTACTTCTGAAGCATGAACAACAAGTTAACCATAGAAGATGCAGTCACACATTAAGAGAAAGGTCAATAACTTTTTGATCGACTTATAATGAATCTTGATTTTGTGTTTAGATGACTGTCTGCTAAACTCCCAGCTGAATTTCTGAACTCCCCCGAATAGAGAATCATGAAGACAGAAGAAAAGGAAGCTTTATTCCAGTGAGTGTCAAACGAATAAAAAATTCGCCTGAATTTATAATTTTAGGCAGACAATAATTCACTTTTATCATTCACCTACTCTTAAAGCATGGAGTTAAGTAATCAAACAATTGAACGATAACATTCCAAAGTTTTTAACCTTTTAATGAATGGTGGTGAAATGATATGTTATCAGTTTTTTCCATGTTTTAGAGGTTTGTCAGGGAATTTTTACTAGTTACCCCAACATCTCCCATCCTTCGGGTCTCCTGAACACGATCATCTTCTTGGATCCGCCTGCAATTTTGTCAGTGGATTTCATAAATACTCCATCATTTTAGTAGTAATCAATGGTTCCTCTCTGTAGTGTTTTATACGACATGACAATTTTCCTATGGTAAGACTAACAATAATTCCCTATACCGCCACAGTTTGTTATATTGTATCACTGAAGAGAGTACATAAAGTGTCTAGCGTTCAAGGAACTTCTAGTAAAATACAATAAAACTCCCAACCGTGCACAATCATCTTTTCCTTTTGGTTTGATAGTGATTCAAGTATTTTATTACAGCAATATACCAATAGCGTATTGCTCTGCTTATATTCAACCGAGAAAAGAAAAGTTGCTACTCTAAATAATTTATGAATTTGTAATTTTATTGTTTTATATATTTAACGCTAAGTTAATTTGGATAATCGAGAATATATATGCATTTGAGTCATCACAATATGAAAAATACTGAATATCATAATAAAATGACAACTGATTTCAATATATATTAATTTCGAATCAGTGACGCTGGTTAAAATCAACTGAGTATAGAGTGACATAGAGATGAGCTGTTATTGTCTCTTAAACATATGGAACATTATTTTTCACATAGTCAAACATCTTAGAAATGAAATAAATATTACTGAGTATAAGATTTCGGACAGTGTATTGCAAAAATATTCATTTTATCAAACACAAAATGAAATAATACATATAACAGATAATATTGCTGACAATACTATGGGTTTTTATTTCTCCGTGAACTTTTAAATGACTAATGTTCATTACACATAAAACAATACCCACCATAGATTAAGGATAGTTAACAGGTTTTGTTAGCATATGTTTGTCATTATTCTTCTTTGGTAGGTAACCAAAATGAAAGCTACAGTATTGTGTTAACCTGCTTTTTTGTCCACAATCCATCAACAAAAACAATATATTATTACTATCTACTGGCGACTAAATCGTATTAGCTTATCGATTGGAAACGAAAACATGACACCAATCCATAAAGTCGCTGACAACTGGGCTTAACCATGTTAATAGGTGCAGACTATTTAGTTGGAGCCCTCGGGATGACCGTAACAAATAGTTAGAGACATTAGGTGATATGACTCAAAATTGTTCGCAATGGCGCAGGTGAATCCACTCCTTGTCTTACTCCAAATTTTAAGTTTTAAAACTTTTATAATTTTCTCGTTACTGAATCACATTTTTTTCAAACCTTATCTCTGATCTCTATTTCTTTTCATTATTACTAACTCTATTACTACCTCCCCTACTCTGGGATTCGGTCCGACAATTTGATCGCTATCTGCTAATTGGGGCATGATAACTTGAACTGATGTACTCATGTGCCAAGTTTTAAGTTGTAACTGACTGACTGGTTAATTGGAAAAATGTCTTACTCGCCATCCATCCAGTTTCAATTCAATATCAATGAAAAATATCAAGCTCTGCAAAAGAATCGGAATTGATAAAGTTCGGTTCTATGTCGAATTCGAGACCTTTTTAGTGAAGCCTAATTTTCAACGGTCATTCAACTGATGTTGATCCGGCACACAGATGTCTTACTCTTTTTCTTAAATTAGTATATATTAAGATTTTCTGTCTTATATTTATTGTAGTAAATGGTTTATCTGTCATTTTCATATAATTACAAGCACCCACAATATGTTTATAACTTATTATGATTCCAGTTACTGAGAAATTTCGGAAAACATCGTCGAAGTGTTTTGAATAATTTCCTCCTCGGATGTCTTTTGCAGAATTTAGGAGAAATTAATGAAGAACTCGTTCGTTAAACATTTTTGACGATCAACGAAGTAATACGGGATTCAAAATTATAGTAAAAATTAACAAATATTTGCAAACGATAGCTAACTGCTACTTAAAAGCCTTTTATACATATTTTCTGATTGTTCACAAGTTAATAAGTCATAAAATGAGAATTTTTACTACGACTTTGTAAATTACTCTGATAATATTTTATAGGTATCTTCATCCAAAAATGAACGAAAATATTTACATACTCTGATAATAGTTCTTCACTGTAGTCAAGTATTTAGCATTCAACATAGGGTGTGTAGTCATTATTGTTACCATTATTATAATTTTAAAATTTTAAAATTGAACTAAAATGAAGATAAATGAAAAAACTGTAACAGGATACTACAAACGTGTAACTGAATTTTTCTGAATGTGCATTCATGAGGCAACTAGTTCAAAACACTGTTCCACTTGTTCAGTTTGAGTAAAGTTACAAAACTAAAAATGGTTGAATTGACATTAGTACTGGGATTCAACTACACCTAGCTGATGAATGTATTGTAGAACAAATAATATATAAAATTTCTTTTATAAATAATTAACTAACCACCACCATGACGTAAGTAAAGGACTTTCCTTATTGCTCTTAACCATAGCTTTCTTTCTCGTGGATTAGGGGCACAAAGCATAATCTGTTGTTGTTGATCAGTCTGATGTGGATGATCATTATGAATATGATTATTGTGAGATGATGAAGAGCCATCTTTTCCAATGAGCAGATTACAATTTATAAAAAAAGAAATGAAAACATGTGAAGGAAAAGTTAGTTCACTAACCAAAAGAACAGTCTGCTCTGATTTTATAAATATTTTTATTTATCGTTTTATTGATTAGTAATGGTGAATTAAGACAGACACTCAAAATTAAATTTATATCAGCTTAAAAGTATAATTAACAAGAATTCTTGATTACATAATGCACCTGTACTCGCCAAAGCACGATTTTAATTAACTAGCAAAAGAGTGCCATTACAGGAGACAACTATAATTAGCAAATTAGTTCAGAACAGAATAAATGTATAATCTGAATGTAATTATATCTTTCCGTTAATATTTTCAAAGATTAAGTTTGATCATTTTCTGTTTCTATGTGCACATCTTGAGGGGATTGTATAGATATAACATAAAATCACGAGTATGATCAAAGTTACAATTAGGTCGGTATTTGTAATGCAAAATAAACATTAGTCGAATTTAGTCCTTGAAAGTATCACCAGGAAAGTGCAATCATATAGATGCATCCTGTTGCACAAGTGTAGCTGTCTGGACTCAATCACTTAACATATAATGCATGAAATTTGACAGGAATTAACTGAGTTTGAGTTTTTATGTTAACATCAAAGCGGCGATAAAGTTACATCTAGATAACTGTTCCGAAGTAGAACAAAGTAATTGTCCTGGAATCTAATAGCCGACCACAGTCTAATTTTAAAAACATCTGTTAGTATATCGACGTAAATCGACAAATATTTTAGTAGAAAAATTACTACGAAATGTTGCTAATTATTAATTTGAATTTCATCTTTTTATTTCACTCGGGTATAAATATGTAATAATCAACAAAAATAAATCAAATTTCACGCTGATTTTAAGCAGCTTATAAGAAAAAAATCCCTTATATTCAAACATAGAAGTAATATGTATAACGACGAAAATACTTGAATTCGGATTCATCAACATGATTAATGAGTAAATTGTCCCCAATATATTGATGTTCAACTTTTAAAATGACAGAAAAACTAAAACGGATTGTTTTCACCGACATCTTACTATTTAGTCGTAATATTATTAGCAAAGTAATAAAAATACTAATATCTGCAGTAATAAAAATAGATAGGTGGAAAAATCTAGTCCAGTCAAAAGGGATAATGGGCCGATTATGCCAGCAATCAAGATTACAGTTTAATTGGTTTATTTTACAGTTTGATGAGATCAAACTAATTCAACAATTAAAGTTGGTGAATTATAAAAAATTCCCATACATTATTTTCATTGTTAAGCTGGAAAGGGATGATAATAATATGTAAAGATTAAATCGGTACATTATACCTTGCTTAATCTTCGTCAGCTGTTTACAATTAAGGGGATATCTGAATGATGTAATACTTAGAATCTATTCTACATTGAACTTGATTGTAATTTTTGAAACAGATCGCTTAATAACTTAATCAAACCATTTGATTCCATGAACATTTTCAAAATATACTTGCCTAAAGCTAAGATAAGGAGGTTCATTAAGAAATCTTGAAATATCTCTTTGACGTAGGTAATCAGGTTATTATGTTTTCCACACTTTTTCTGTTTGTTACCTTATTTTTAACTAAATCAGCTTCATTCATTACTTATTATTTAATACCTTCTATTTGGTTAATGCACTAAATAATTACTTAATCAGAACTCAATGATTAATTTAATACAGATCCAATCACTGTTTTAGATATTTGATTTCAACATTTTGTTTAGGTCATTCAACTTTATCAAAATACCTATATCATCGTTGCATTTTAATGTGATCAATTTGTAAACTCTTTGATAAAGCCAAACCTAAAGGCTATATCATGTACCTATCTTTTTTGGAATGAATCTTTCTTCTAAACGTTATTTCATTATGCTTACTGGTGGGGTATTAACACTTCTAGACAAGCGATAAGGCCAATTTTCATCATAGTTTGATGGACATATTTATTTTCAAATCTCAACTTGAATTTATTTTGTATAGGCGATTCAATTTAGCTTCCATGTCTTCATTCAATGTTTCTAATAAGAATATAAATTTATCTACAACCAGTAGACATACTGAAGCCTTTACAAACTGCAGTGGCACAGTTACTATGGCCTTCTTACTTAACTGAATTATGTTGATTCCGAAAGAGGGATGTATTCAGAAGAAGCAGTCAACAGCAGTATTATTTTCGCAGTAGTGAGGCAAAATAATTCCTTCAGAGAGAAACTAGGAATGAGAATTCTGACCAGATTCTTAACGTTTAGTGTTAACAATATTTAACGGAATTCATGTAAAACCTTTTATAGATCCTATGCACTCAGTGCCAGATGTAAAACGGATGATGTTAATACACAAAATTTACAACTGCTTCAAAAAAATTAAAGGGGTTTGCAATCAGAGTACAATAACAAATTACATAATATCAAACAAAACGTTTAAAAATATGGATTACACGTTAGCTGTTTGCACACATTTGGATTATTTTTATTATTCGTTTTAATGTCAGTACTGGTTATCACAATGAATGCATTATCATGGTTAATTAATTTGACATTAATTTATTAATGAAGTCCTCTGATAGTAAATAAATATGTGACTAGTGTATCACGAAGATACAGTGCAAAACAACATGATAATTTATAGGTTATCTTTCTTTATCACTACACTGTTCCAAATAAAAAATTTTATAATGTCATAAATAAAACAACTGTAAGTCAGAACAGCATAGATTTTTTGATAATCAGAATAAGTCAAGAACTAAATTTCATCAGATTCTGTCATATATATATAGGCTTAGTCACTTTAAACGACTTCGAGTGGTTTGATTTACTGGGAGGGAAAGGAAATCAACATTTAAACCTCCGAGTTACAAGAAAATGACTGAGTACAACCAGGTTAAGTGTAAATCTCCAACAGTTGAGCTACTCGCTCAAGGTTGTCTTAAATGAGATCTGAAACCATAGTCAAGGTCTGTTTCTATTGTGATCTGACATACCAACTACAGTGAACGTTTGTAGAGACCCATTAAGATCACTACATCATTAGTGCATTTGATAAATTTATCAAGGATATGAGATTTTGAGATTATCATTTATAAGTTAGTTGTAAATTTCAATGCTCAATACAAGCAATGTGACCATTCCAGCTCAACAAGTATTTAATAGTACACCATTTAAATGTCATTTTGATCACTTTAGCTGTTTTATCCAGCTCGTTCATTATAATGCTTACACTAAATTAACGTTTAGTGAAAACCTATGTAATTCTAAAATATCTAATATTGTCGGTAGCCTAGATATGGGCAGAAAATAAAACGAATAGAATACCTGCTATAGGGATATAATTCGCTGAGTTTGCAATATTAAAAAACAATAATTTAAAAATCACTTATGTAAGTCCCTTTTCTCAGTGTCGTCTTTAATATCAGTACTACTATACAAACCAGTTGCAAATCAACTCATGGCCTTTAAACAAGTATACGACTGCCCTAGACTCAGTAGCTTAGTGGGATAACAAGATGGCGTTTGAAGTAAGTGGACTAAGTTTGAGTCCCGGTGGAACATTGACACTTGTTAGATCTAGTCAACTAGTCCCATGGAGGATTGAACTCGCCTTCTGGACCCCACTGCCAGCTGCTATCTAATAGCATAAAAATGATGATTACACTTCCTACTGATCCTTTTACATAGTCAAAAAACGAAAATTGTAATGACGTATGACGAAAAATCGATAAAATATCCCGAATGGAAAGGGATCTTACAAACGTAATGTCTAGAGACTTACTAATTTTAAGTAATAATAAACACGCTTTATCCCCAGCGTACTCTAGATCACCAGTATCTGGTTCAATTTCGGCAAAGTTTAAACAGAATTCACCAAGAAGTTTTTTTCGATCAGTTCCAGTATAATAATAAAGGTGTGTATCTGTCAAAACATAATATCTCTCTTTCCAAATTCTTAATTTTCCACCAAGCTTTTTCAGCCATCCTTGATACTTGTCAGGTGATTTTACGATCCCTGAGTTGGGTTGTATCTGTTATATAAGTGATAGAAAAGCTAATTATTTAACAATCAAATTATTATGCAACTGGTGAATACAAAAATTTACTCCATTGGAATATGTGGTCCCAATGGAACTCAGTTAAAAGTATATAAATAAATAGAAAATGAATAAGTATTATTCATAAAAAATTTTAAAATGCATCCACTTCCAGGTTTAATACAGATAAACTTAATGCGTAGATTTTCCTAATTTTAAGTTTTTGAAATAACTCATCGTAAAGATAAATGCATCTCAAGGATTGAATATTTTCATATCCAACTATTCAACTGTAGATTTATGAAATGGACTAGTAAATTATCAGTTTTTAAGCATTCCATTGCAACATTGTTAGTTTCACATTTATTCAAATAATCGGATCTGTTTCATAGTAGTCACAAGCATGCCCTATTTGTTGACACTTGTGTTACCCACATTTATTGCGGGATACTATTAATAACGGATAGACGAAAATCGGTATAAAACTACTAACCAACCATCCTGGCTATTATGATAGAAAAAAAACATATCTGTATAGGATGATTTAAAATATTTACTAGCATTAGTAAGGAAACAGACATCTTATTCTAAAAGGTGATAACCAGTTCAAAGTCAGAGTTCAGGGAATATTTGCGTCTGTTGGTTCAACCTAAAATATTGTGATACAGACTTACTAGAAATGTTAATCATGTCTCAAGAACAATAGGACTATCTATATGCCATTTTACTTTTTCATACAAGTTGTAAGTCTCCATCAAACGCTTGTTTGTTTAAGTCTTACGCCACAGTCGAGTTTTTAAAGCCATTTGCAATTGCATACCCCATAATAAAACTGATATCTTACCACTGTTATGCATGACAAAACATGGTTTTCAAGTCAACAACTTGGGTAATTGATTTAATAATTGTACATAAATCAGTAATTTTCAGTATTTTATATGCGTATCAGCTAGTGCCATCTTAAATTCATCACTATAAATATAGTAAATTTGTCCCATTCGTTTATTGACTTTGCTTCCTCTCCATCTTATTCTGAAGACTGACACCTATACTTACGGAGTTAAATCTTAAATAATGTTATGTCAAGTAGAATGAATGACTAAAAATTTGGTTAGTAAATAAACTGATCTACTGTTTAGTTATATCTATAGGCGATGGATTCTGGGGATTTTCGTAAACTCTGGAGTAAACAGACTTAATAAATGATAAAATTCTTGTCACGATATCCCTTGTGCGTAAATAAATTAAACCAAACTATTAAAACTATCGCAAACTACTGATATTATTAAATATTTCGAAGGCCAACAAAACGAGAACCGTGGTCATATAGAATTTACTTTATCAGCTTTAGAGTGCATCAGTCTTATTCCACTTAAAATACTCCCCGTCTATGGATATATACTAGTCTTATGTTCACATCAATTATACAGAATATTTCTGAAAGCCTTCAGACATAACTTATTCACCTACTTCATTATTTTACGTTTCGGCGTCTCTGCATTCCTATGAATATATTGCACTTTGAAGCAAAAATAAACCTTACAGGTATAAGTCAGACGACGAAGCAAAGTGATTAGATGTAGTGACTGACTGACCTTAAATTTCTAAGACAAACTTATAAACTCAAGTCATGTGTTTATTAAAAAAAACTTAGGGAAATTACATGTCTCATCGACTAGTAGCTGCATAAAACAGATGATAAATTCAAACCGGTCCAAAGTAGTAGGCGTTTAAACAGAAAGTGGTCGACTATTTCTTTATTTATGTTTAGAAATAACAAGTTCAGCTCAATGTACCTGAACAAATAAGATAATAGTTGATTTGTTTATTTAATTATAATGAACAAGCTTTATGGACATTTGTGTTTCCATTCATCAGAAAACATTGATAAAAGGTTAACCAAACTGTAATTCTGAAATTTAGAAATGAATCAAATGTTTGTCAGTAAAACGAAGTATTTTGCTGTTATTTGTTGGATAGATATGTATAGTAAATACCAAGTAGCCGAAATTCACTAAATATATGAATTATTCATCCTATCTGTAGGATATATATTTGATTGGCATTTTACAACTGTGTCTAATTCATTGTGTTATTGGTCCTCATCCATATTCTTAAATATATCTGCATTTATGTCTTTAACTACAACATATATACACTATGCCATTCAAATATATTAAGTTCACATTGATGGAAAATAGATGAATACTACCATTCTTCATTTATTTGTGCAACTTCTCAACAATCACAAGATAATGTAACCACTGCCTAGCACTTATTTAAAAAAACTAACAACTAGGTCAGTGTTCTTATGAAGAATCAGATTGTTGTAATTTCTAGTTCTTCATAAAATAGAAAATAAAATTTTCTGTTCTTATCACATAGTCACGAAATTTGTAAGCATCATTTACTAGCCCAGACATTTTTATTTTTTGCAAGTTACACAAAAGTAAATTAACGTCTTAGTAATTTATACATGGTATAGGGACAGTAGAAGAATTTTATTCTATTTATGTCCAATGATCCCACACTAGTTTGATTTGATACAGCGAAACGAAATTAAAAAGACATTATTAAGCCTATTAGCGCTTTAACGAAACATATTTATTTATTCACCCATTACATGTAAAACAATTAAAATATAATTTGTAAACCAAGATGAATTTAAATTTCATTTGTTGATTATTTCATAAGTTTAGTAACATCAAATGGGATAGTATAAATAAGTACCTTCATTTTTCAACTAAGTAGGGAATCGTGTGACCGTATGAAACCAAGACGGAGTAACGTTAGACATACCTTTCTTACTTAATAGTAGCTGTTGAGGTGAGCATTGTTCCTCTTAAATGCCTCTTAAAGAGATGAGAAAGTTTCGGTGAAAAAATAAAAAATGATGTAAATTCTTTTAATTCTCACCAGTAAGATCTCACCAGTGAAAAACACAGTACAAATCAAAAGCTTGCTATACGACAAGAAAACAAAGAATAATGGTGAGTTATTTACTAACTATCTTCCCTTACTAGGTTAATCTTAAATCGAAGTAGTATTTTTAATTTAGTAATAATATGTTGATTTCTACTGTCTAGGTGTATAATGGTTTACTTCCTTAACTTGTCTTTTAAATACAGAATATCACTTACTTCCCATCGTTTGCATTCCTCAGAATGTTCTTCTCTGTTTGCACATGTTTACATTATTCGTGTACTTTGCTTGTACACTGTCTCAGAGCTTACCGTTTTCATTCTATGCACTTAATGTTCTCTGCTCCGTTGATACATATGTATGTTTATAGACAAATAGATTTTGTTTAGTCTATATCGAATTACTAGCAAATGTAAATGACCAAAAGCACTTCCAATATCAAGCTCTAAGGAATATGTTCTCAATGCTCATCTTCCTGGATTCTAACATAACTACATTCATTGGTACATGGGGGGTTAAATATATTACTGAAAGTGACTTTTGGTTAATATCTGCGTTTTACCAACCAAATTCGTAACATTTTTGTAACTTATTCGGTAATAGCCTACTTAATAAATGCTCACCATTTTCTTTTTAAATATACCTATATTTTACTACTTGTCACAAGATCTTGAACCCTGTACTTTAATCGTCTTCGTAATTCGTAGATTTAAACCATAGAATAAAATGCTAATTTATTTGACAGTAAAACACTTGTTCTACTTTGCTGTTGAAGAACATATATTATTGTTAAATATTTGTTCAGTAGTATATCACTTTGTCAGTAGAAAGTGGTATTCTTAAATTTTTAGTGTCAAGCAGCTCTTGTTCAAATATATTAAAATGACTAAACAATAGTCCATGTGTATAGATATATTTATATAAATATGCACTGCATTCACAGTTTTACTTTTTCAATCACTGAACATAACATTTTATATATATATAAATCGATGACAGAATAGTTCACAAATGCCAAAACAACACATTTCTAGAAAACGATGAAAAAAGCTGGACTTATTTGTGTTTTAATACCCTATTTCCTTTGCTTTTGAAAGACGAAATAATCGAAAAGAAAGAAACAAAAGTTTAGGTTTGAAAGAGAGCAAAATAAATGACACATAAAATAATGGTTACTGATATCTAAAATATTTAGACAAATATATGTACATATATGTCATGGCTGATCACCGACAAACATTGATTTTATTAAGAAATAGGTCAAGAAAAACAGTATTCATTTCTATAAAACCAAAGATTATGTTTATATGCTCAACAATGTGTGCATAAAGAATTAAAAATATAGCTGCGTGATGGTATATCCATGTATATCTTTGTGGTAACTTGACGCTACGCCTAATGAATTTGAGGTACCACTGCTCTCACTATTGTAACAACTTGATAATTAAATTATAACGTGCGTATCATAGATGCTTTTATATTTTTTTTTAAAAGTAACGGACAAAGAATTACCTTTTGGTTAGAACATTTTGAAGTACTGGGCAGGAAAACACTATAACTAACCATTCAACAAAAGTAATTGTAGTGTCAAATTGAAATATTTTGGTCACATCGTCTCTAATTATTATTAATAATGGCATTAGTATTGATAACACTGTCCATATTATTTTACGAAATATTCATTTAACTAATTGTTATTCAGTTCATCCTAAAATTACATTTCCACGATTTCTCCTCATGTAAACTCTTGTTAAATATTAAGTTTTACGCAACCCGTTTTACTAAATTCTAGAATATTAGGCAATGGAACCTTAATATATCTTATCTGTTTTGTTTCTGTCTTCTACCAGTGACATATATGCATATCTAATGCTGACAACTCTTGTCACGCCAAATATACTCGTAATGCTAGTATAGTTTTGAGCAGCTACAGGAATCATTTAAACAAAATCAATTTATATCATTATTCTCAGTTTGTTCAATCATGTTTTGCTGAAATTTATTAAGGGTACTAACAATTTTATGCTCAATATATCAATGCGAAGATATTTAGGATTACACTGTGTTTGTATATTGTTATCATTACTATTTCATCACTTATGTTTTAAAGCATAAATAGATATGTGATGTTATAACCCAACCAGAAAACCCTTAGAATGTTGAAAGTTAAATCGTTTGGTGTCTAAATGCTAGTGTTCATTATCTGAAAAAAGTGATGAAATGAAAGATAATACTATGCTTAAGTAAAACGAACACCTTCTGGCCACTCCAACTATTATATATTAGTTAAATTCTACTCAGAATTATTTTAAATCTAGAACTTACAGATCATTATAAAACATATAAGAAGCATTTATTCAAAAGTTTAAAACTCTAAGCTTTGAAATTTAATTCAATAACCTATAATTCTCAGTCATAACCTGAAAACCATAGAATATTTGGTTTAGGTGTAACTTACAATTGCATTTACCTAACATTATAAAATCTGCATACTTCAAGGTTGTTATAAATACTAGAACCTAGATAAAAGTTATATATATATATGATAAGTGAATAAGTTGTCAGTTAAACTTGACTCATTCCCTGTTTGATACGCTAACATATTAATATATTGATTACATTTCTAGAGCATCTTACTTCAGTAAATAAAATCTTATTGCACTGTCAAATTACATTAGAGTATCATATTTTCGTAAAAGCATAGCATAGTACATTGATGTAAAAAGGTTGTTAATTAGTTTACAAAGGTTATAATTAGTTGGTCACTATGTCTAAACGTACAACATTTTCTTAAAACCTATTAATCTCACTATAATAATATGATAAATTATTTCTACTGGTTATAGAAATTGTTTTGCAAGTACATTTATGGCATGATTCTGAATGACGTAAAAAATAATGTGGCATTGCGTCTATTCGATCAATTTTCACTTCAAATGTTTGTCACAATTTATTAATGTAAACACTGTTTAGTGGAAACAATTCTCTTACTACATTTGACTTCATGCATAGATTATGGTATATCAGGAAACCATAATTATAGACAGAATTTTGTTAATGTTACTTTTATTCACCTAATCACATGTTTTGTTTGAAAGCAATTTTTAAAAAAAATTGTTTTTTTTATAAATCAATGTTACTTTTAATAAATGTCAGTGAATTAAATTTACTTTTGTTTTTTATCAATTCAAAACGAATAGTTTATCGCCAAAATAATTTTCATTGTTACCTATGCAAAATACATGAAATAATTATATCTTAAGTGAATCAACTGTGTTTTAAATGTTTTTAATGTTCAAGTTTGGAGAGAACAGAAATAAGGTGCGCTAAAAAGTGAATCCATTTCATCTGCTTCTGATTAGTTGCTTACATTCAGCAGAGCTTCAAAATAGAAATTCTATAAAGAACAATTTTTAAAAGTATCTGCCTAAAGGAATGAAAATATTGAAGAGTACAGTAGCGGTATTTCAAGTAGATACCTTAAGAGCTTTCATTATTATTACTATACACTTGAAACTTAGGCTTTCGCTTTAAAAATTGCGTCAGCCTTTTGTTTCTCTGGTAACTTTATCCTTATTTCATTAGATTTATTTCATTGCATCATTCTTCTGAACTTATTTTATATCATAACTATTGTTAATTACTTGAGTTGCACTGATTTACTACGCATTTACTTAATTTTAGACTTATAATCTTTTGGTACTGTTCCACTTGATATTCTCTAGCCTTCGTTTGCATTCGATATACGTAGCATAATATAATGCAGTAATATCTAGGTCATGAGTTCCAAGCAAAACGAAATGTTAATTCTGCTATATACTGCTAACTATTTGCCGAATAAACCATGATGTTTAAATATTGCATATTCAGCTTAAAATAATGTTTTTAATAATGAAATTATTTACGTTATGCCAGTATGCATAGATAATTACCATCAAACCTGGAAGTCAGATTAATTGCACAGCTAGACTTAATACATTTTTTTCCTTGTGTTTTCCGTAATTAACACGACATCACATTTAAGACAAAATTTATCATTAATTTATTGCATTTTGTTAGGAATTAACTGTTCTTGATAGTATTAGATATATACAAATATTGATTTGAACAATCTGCTTATGACAGTAACTTGTAATAATAATATCGATAACGAAAACTAAAGAAACGATTACATATTCATCACAATTATTCGGATTCAATCATTATAATATAGGTTAACGGATTTCTAGACAGAGTTGATTAGTAATACTTTTAATCTTTCAGTTTCCAAGTAATAATATGTTTATATGTATTTGGTTATTTTGTGTATCCTTAGAAATAACCCCTTTATATCTGTCCACTAATTTACGATTAACATGTATGGTTATTACCTTTAGAAGGCATTCATTTAAATTTCATAAACAACCGCTAACATTAAACTTAAGGTAGATTTACACGAAGTAGCATTTTATTGTATCGCATCCACTATATTTTAATTGTAGACACTTGTATAATCCATAAATAGAAACTATGCGTATTGAATTCAGTGATTCACACTATCTTACTACACCTTCATAAGTCATTAAGAAATGTAGTGCATTGTTTTGATTCATTGAATACTTAAAGCATATCAGGTAATTTTTTATAATTTCTAATTTGTTTAGCCATTTTATTCATGTAGTGCTTGAGATTAAATGTAGCTGTGAAAAATTCCAATTTGAATTTACCATTTTATTAGCAATTATTTAGGGTTTACTTAACGTCTGTTATAGCAGCACTCTCTAAATGAATAATCTAGCATACACAAAGGAAAAGTAGCTCTTCAATTTCCTTTAATACATTTTGTGTTTGAAAATTAGGCAGACAAAATTAATGCTTATTTTTTTGACAGGATATAAGTTGTACTAAATCAAGCTCATATACCAACATCAGGACTTCAACGATATTTTATATTGGAAGAAGTTTTCCAAAGCTTGAGTTAGTGTTAAACGTCGTTCGGTAAAAAAATTTCGCTATTTTTTAACACAGCAAATTACACCGTTTGATATTTAAGACATCGATGTTACTATAATAGTCAGAAAACATCGTTGGTTAATGGGTAAAATTAATAAATATGACTTTGAATTAGCTAACCTAAATTGATGGTTTCTTTCAAATTGACTAAAGAAAATTCACTACCATGAATTAACACTTATTTCAACTTGATCAAGGTTTCTACACATCTATATAGAGTAAATGAGGTATACAAGGTTCAAGATCTCTTCAATCGAAAGTTCCAACCAAGTATGGATTAGAAATGAGGTTTTTAAAAAATGTCATTAGTTATATTTATCTGAAATAGATCCATATATTTAGGCAAAAATATAAGCTAGTTTCTTAATTAATTACGATTCAATGAGTTTACTTTATACATCATTTTTTTAATCTCCGAATTTGTGGATGCATAATATAATGTAACTTTCTCAAGGATTCTAGAACTGTTACACAAAACTTTTGTGAAAATCTTTTTAAAATTTTATTTTTACTATTCATTTATTTCGTAAATAATTTATTCTTTATAAATGAACCATTCATTTATTCAAACAATAAATCCATAATTGGAGTAGTTACACTTTATCGTACTTAGCTGACAAAGTAACAGCCAAATATTATAAAACCACTAAATTCTGCCAACTAAACTCCAAGGGATTAATTTTTATTGTCCGTTTACCTGATAACAGATATGATCAGTCATTTGACAGATTTAAATATTTGTTTGCAGAGAATTGTTACTTTTATTTTTCTTATTATTTATTAAATATTTCCTTCAAAACAAAACTTTAATGATAACAATTGTCTTTAAACTAATAAATTTCTCATTTATTCCATTATATAATACACTATCTTCTTTCTAAAAGTTAATTGAATCGTTTTATGAAAATTTAATGATTAATCACAAATGATTCAATCAGTTATTCTAAAAGTACAATTTAAGAATGAAAAACTACAAAACTGACAAAAGTACTGGTAAATAGATTGATGCTAATGAAAAATAAATTATAGACCAGTTGACCGGATATGTCACAGATTGATGTTTGCAGGGTACCATTGAGAACCAGAGAGAACTGGACAGCTATCTCTTCCAAGTATGGAACTCCTTGGCAGTGCGCAGTCTAGATTGCGCCCCAAAGGCTTCAGGTTGGCGGACGCCTAGGCCTTTACACTTACCAGATCGGCAACCGATGGTGAAATTCCCATAGTCCCATCAATTTGTGATTTATATCCATTATAATCTATGATTACTGTCTCACTCACGACTTGTCTGAACCCAACCAGTCACGACTTATGTTTAGAGCTTCAGGAATATCCTAAAGTAAGTCACTAATGAGCTGATTATTGTAACTGAATTGGGATGGATGGCCGTCGCACCATACATCATAAATTGATGGAAGTGGGAATTGAATGCTGGCCCAGTAGTACAGAGGGTTAGGATATTCGCCAACCTGAAGCCCATGGAGTGCAATCTAGGGTTTGCACTAATTAGAAGTCACATACTAGGACAAACAGCTGTTTAGTTCTCTATAATTTTTAAATGGTACCCTGCAAACATTAATCTGTGATATATTCAATCAACGAAAAATACCGATCTCCACAAACCATTTCAACTAAAATACAGATTAGTCAAATAAAAGTAATTGCAGCTACAAGTACAGAACTTAATTGCTTAGGCTGGCAGAAGAATCATTATCATTCACTTTTATTTATCACTTGTATCTGTGGAAGTTGACTTTTCTAAGTATATGAATAACATATAGAGTAGATGTAACTGCTTTTTAAAGATCAATACAGCAAATACATTTCTACAAAGTTAGTAAATAAGTGTTTGAATAGTTATTTATTCATACAAGCATTTAAAATTAAACATTTTAGAATAGATTAATTTGAAAATTATTTCACAAAACTGTAAAACAACTGTTTCAACATAATCTGCAACCCTTGAGAAGTGTCTGCACTTGACTACTTATGTAAACAATACTGGGACTTTAAAATTCGTTTATGAAAATATTAATTTTCTGAATCGGTAAGTTAGACTTTGATAACAAACATTGTGAACTTGTAATAACGCTTAAATGATCACATTCTCACATTTGCTGAGTAAGCAAAAGTGCTCAATATCGGGCTCACAGAGAAGTAATAAGTTTAAAATATTAAGAAAAATTAAAAAGTAAAAATTGACTATTCGTCAGTCACCTTTGAATTTCTGATGCTTAGTCAGCTGAGAATAGATACGTGATTATAAATACCATAACTAAATCTGAATTAATAGAACCAGTAAGAAAACATTGCCTTTCAAAAAGCAGAATCCTACGTATATGGATACAGGCGGTAAAGATAAGTAAATTCTCAAAATTAATAAATTTGCAATTGATTAAATTAATTGTCTAATATTTACTGAAGTATACTATTTGTAGCAATAATTACAAGTATTAGATTGAGATATAATATTTCTCTACAGATTCAACAGGAGCTGTGACCAAAAGTGTTTAGCATGACGTTTAAACGATAACATCTTTTATGAAATGTAACTACGAGATTAATACTTAGGTCTTGATAAGTATTATCCTATAGTGGATTATTTTGTAAAGACCCTCATGAAGATTACATCGTCCTATTTAATTATGTATACATATAAAAGTATAAGCACCTATAAGTGGCTTACTTAAAACGCTGACCTAAATTTAATTAGTAGGTTAGTGAGGCTAACCTACTATAAAATATTATTTGGACTTTTAAAAGAAATTAAAATGTAAATAAATCTCATTACAGACCTTCTTTAGAAAACTAATTTGCAATTTTGGAATATCATTAAAACCTTTTTAAAAAAGACCTATAAGTTATTCAGCTGTCTGTTTATACTATAATTTGAATCAATATTTTCTAGTATGACTTGATTGCATAACATTTATGACAACATATATTGACATATATGTTTAAGAAATACGACGGTATGTTAATAAAAAGAATTTGTTCATTTAATAACTATACATCAGGATTCACAATTATACTTCCTAAAAACTCTGTAAATGATAACAATGAACACAATCACAACAATTTATTTCCTATATCACTTACTCTTACTTTATGTGTGTTGACATTTTCAAAAAACTTTCTGACTGTCTAAATTCAGTGGAAAAAATTAATGAAACTTCGAAAAGCATAATCCGAAGAAAAACCAGCAATAATTTACAAAATAAGTGAACCACATATAATTGTCACATGGTAGAAATTTTTGATGTGTACTTTATTTGTGCACTTCAATTTATAATATCTCATACAAAAAATTGATAATGTTGTTTTAAAAGGGTATTTATTATTCATGAGTAAGACAATTCAGTTACTTGAATACCCTGGATTTTGTAAAAGAAATTTTGCAAACAATTTATAAAAGCCGTTAGAATAGGGTATTTTATCTTATTCATTAAGGCAGTAATCAATTAATCATCATTCAATCAATGCCTCATACCTCTCGTGGAACAGAAGCCGCCTGAAAAGCATTCTCCAACCAATTCTGTCCACAAAACTCCTCTCCAATTCTTCCCAAATGCTATTCATTCCTTTTTCTATGTATGCTTTTAATTACCGGAACAACGTATTCTTTGTCCTTTCTCTTTTCCTTTGGCATTCAGAATTCTAAGTTAGTGCTTGTCAGTGTGATGCAGTTTGATTTCCGCAATATGAGTCCTATCAACCCTTAGTGTTTTCATCTAATCTCTTTCACAAATCCAAGTTGATTTGTTGTCTACCACAGTAGGTTTTTATTGATGGCATCTGGTCAGTCAAACCAGAGTATCTCGCTTCGAACAACCTTTTGTAAATACACACATCTTTTGAATGATACCTTTCGTAGATTTCCAAGTTACAGCTCCATGCAATAGAACTATATTGACGTCTATATTGAAAAGTTCTGTGATATTGGCAAGCACTTATTTTGAGTTCCACATGTTCTTCTTTGATTGTAGGAATGTTACCCTTACCTTGTCAATCTGTACTTACATATCTGTATCAGAACCCCCCCCCTTTCAATTGTTTTACAATGATGCCTCTCATATATGTACAAGTTACTACATCCTTTCAGAGCTTCTCCTTTAAGTGTAAATTGGTTAGCGATCGTTGCACAATATCTAAAGATCTTGCTTTTTCTTTTGTGTATGTTAGGGCCTATTGCTGCAGAGGCTGCTGATACACTATCTGTCTTCATTTCCATGTGTTGATGTATAGGGAAAATGAGCTAGATCACCTGCAAAGTTCAAACTTTTTTTGTTGTCCACTGTATTGCATGCTTTCCCTGAGACTTCCAGGTTTTCATAATCCAGTCAACCATTAGAAGAAAGTTAACGGAAGTAAGCAGTCTTGTCAGACATAGGTCTTTACCTGAAGTGAACACGTAAATATGAGCTGCCCTTTATGCCCGATTTTGCAGAGTAGGATAATAAAAGTATGGACAATAATTTTGGTTTTTATTAGTTAATTTCAAGTATTAAAAAATCAAATTTTTCAACAGTATTAGATAATTTGGACATTAATGGAAATTTATTTTCCTGTGTGTTTTCATTATTGATGCTTAGAACATAGCATATTTAGGAGGTACAGATGATAATCTATACGTAAGATGAATTTTTTACTGTTTATTTGATTAACACAATTAAAATTGCCAAGTACCTTTATTCTTATCCAAATGAACCTTTTTAGCAAAAGTACAGAATTATAACTATACGGGTTTAGCTTGGAATCTCAATTACCTAATATAAATTTATTAGTCATTATTTATTTTTCATTACTATTTAAATGTAAAGAAACTGAAGTGCATGCAAATGAATTCAAGGTAATTAGTATAAATGTAATTAAAGTAATCACTTGCGAAGTAGTCAACTGTCTAATAAAAAATGTCGATCAAACTTCTTGAAAACACTTCAGTACAATGCCAATTTCGCAGTCTATAAAGTCAAATTAGTATAAGTTAAGTAAGCAATTCAAATAAACAAGTTTTTAAAGCTCAGTTAATGTTTTAAAATGAAAGCATCATTTTATATAACTTAATTTCATAAATACTAAAGGTTCCCCTAAGTAACAAACATTTATTTAACAACATTTACGTGTTTGGTGTAAGATGATGGCTATTATTATTATTAACCAGTTTTAAGCTCATTATGTTTCAGGCTAGAATAAGTCTGGTAATTCGACGATATGGAATCTATGACGTTCAAGTTAAATGGATATTTTTCTGATTTCTATACACTGTTGTGGAAATTTGAAATAGTGCATTTTGTAGCACATAGACTTTAAAGCGACTACAATTTATTTTCACGAATATATACTTAACTCAATTGAACATAGGTTTATACTGTCTTCATGCATTTCATGGTGTCAGATATACTAAGTCGAGAAGATAAATAGGAGACTTTAATCTTAAAGAACAATATGTTTTCATTTAATCCAATTATCGTGAACACTAGATTTAAAACTAAGGGATCCTTAATACACAACTTATATACGTATATGACAGCGTGGTTTTATTCGAGCTATTACTTAGCAACAACTGAAGTGTATGACGCCATTCTAATAAATAACATGACTTTTATCGGACTGAAGATATTTTTAATAATTGCATTATTATGAAAATCATAGATTCTGTTTACCATTTTAAGTTGCCATTATACGACTTAGCTCTAATATCCGATGCATGTGTTTAGGCATGATGAAATTACAAGCAAGTATTATTACTGTTAAAAGTAGAGTAATAAGTAATGATAATTAAACTGTCAATTGTGGTGTTAATTTCAATTGCCTGGGTTGGTTGAGATATGTGTTACTCAATTTAGTCTTTCTTGGATGATATAAACTCAACTTAAAGAGGAAGTGAGGCCACAAAGCTATGACCTAACTAGTATCCCATGTTTTTAAAGTTTGCTTGTTTTAGTCATAGTACCGCAAATGAAATTTTGGCTTGAAGTGGCATGATAAATATAATCGATTATAAAAATTGTAAGTGGCATAACAGCAAAATTTGCTGCAACAACTCAGCTGTTTATAAGGTTTTCATTTCCCTAAGTCTTTAATATTATTGTTACTTCATACTTTTTCTTTTATTAATCCAGTTTTGCTTTCAAATGGTGTTTTTCGTTAAAACTTCCGACTTTAACTGGTATTTTTATGACGGACTGTTCTACGCTGCAAGTAAGTGTATTTAATAAAGTGTACAAATATCTTGTCTGTCATTTAATTCCTTTCACATGGATTGCCAGTAAACTTTTATTGTATTAGAACAAAACTATTAATTTTGCAGAAAATTACATATCAAATCTATTTGATTTGCTATTAACTGACTGCCTAATAGTTAACTGTTTGGTTTCAGTGAGGTAACAAATCGTCACCTAGATCAAAGCTTTATAGACTGGTTAGTAATTAGTCAATACGTGGGTATCGGTAAGCACAGTAACGACATAGATAATATCTATGGACTTAGTATCAAGGCAAAAAGTGAGAAATATACATTATGAAAACTTTGTTAAAGAATGTTCATTGCGAAATGCTACCTGGGAAACTACGTAAACCTTGACACAGCAGAATTCAATAAATATGATTTCATCAAATTTTTCTAAAAGAATTAAACCTAGACAAGTACAACCAATCGGTCTCATGTGGAAAACATAGATGAAACGTTAACAAGAAAAGTAAATGTGGCAGGTGTTTTCTATTTCCATTTATAAGTAAATGATATCAGAAATTCATTGGCAAAAGAAAGTTATTTGGAGTTTCTGTCATCTATGATTAGAGCAAAACATTTTGTTTTTCAACTACTTGACAGAAAACAAGTCAAAAATTTTAAGCTTTATAAAGCAACAACGTGTACTATTTAAACATTTCAACTTATTTTTAATTAACAAATCCTTACTACTTTAATGAAACAAATGACATTAAATTTTCAATAAGAAAAACCAAAGGCTTTCTATATTATTTAGTAAGAGTAAAAACAAGATAGTCATTAAAACCCTCACACGTAAAAATGGTATAGTACCTGAAAAGTTATAGGCTATTTTAACCATAAAATCGCCAGGAAATGAGGAAACAGTTTCATTTATTTTAAAAGTTAAGCACTGTTCACATTTCCTTAAAATTTATCTGTAAACAAAGCAAGATTTAGTTACTAATTCAATCTACTGAAAGAATGATTATCGGTGCCATACAACTTGAAAATGCATACAGGGTATATACAGTTAAAAAATTGATCAACGGAGCTACAGTAAGAAATAGATATATCTTGCTATGGCATTCTGACCAAAATGGCATTGATTAAGTTTTATTCCATTAAAATGGAATCAATCTTGCAAAATTCCAATAGCAAGTAAAAACGTAATTTCATCAAAATTTAACAAAAAACGTATGTACGAATAACGACTGTAACTACAATTTCCAGAACACATTTTAACCTACCAGATAACGCAAATGAAGTCATGTTTGCTGATGTGTAATGCATTCAGCGATTCCTAGTAAGTTTAAGAGCATTTTGCCTCTATCAGCTTTTAAGACTTAATTTTTACAACCCACATATTTAAACCTATACTGGTTTCAAACATATTTTTATTTATAGGTCCTTTACCAATGCCCTTCGTGGAAGGTTATAATAAGATGACTAAAGAATGAACAATTTTAAAGCGATAACTTAAGTTTAATTAACCAATAATTAGGTGATTACTGTAGAATATTTGGAATAGTAATCTGTGAATGAAGACAGTTTACCATTAATTATGAAGATGCAATTCGATGGCTCTCAATATATTTTACGTCAACCACATGAGATTACCTGTTAAACACCTATTTATCAACTTAAGACAGCCAACTAAACCATATTTGAAGGTAAGAATGTTGTTTTATTATTAAGTACTGCAAAGTTTAGTTCGCATACAAGGCTTCAATACAAACAAAATTGTATTACATTATCTGTATACAGTCATGCCTACAAACACCCTAAAATGTGTTGCCTAGTAAATGTTCGAAGGACTTTCTTTAACATTTGAGGTTATGTATAAAAAAATTAAATGTTACTTAGTTAGTGCTTTGCAACATGTTTGGCCAGTTGCACAAAATAATGTATGAACATTAAATAAGAATTAAATTTGCGACATGAAAAGCAGTTGTTAACCTGGCAGGTATATTTAAAAAAGAAATGGGGATAAACCTAATGTATTTGTGCATGAGACTAACATATAGTAAGCTCTACCGGAAGATTACGGAAAGATCAAAATAAAAAATGAATATTCATTAACAATAACATTAGTAAAGCAGGAGCTACAAAATGAAATTACAGAGCTAAGATCATACGAAATCCTAGACAGTCTGACTGGAAGTCTAGTTGGCTTCATAAAAACGGCTTTTAATGTATACCAATTAAAGCAATCATTTTATAAAATTTTAATAAAAAAGTAAATGGCGAACTTCTGATGACATTTTTAACGGCATTCGCATTTAACTTTCATGTACAATGAACTTATGTCGGCAACAATCAGTTATCTTGTATTTTCGCTTCATAATAACTGATACCTCTTGAATATCAATCTTCTCCTTATTTATCATTTCGCAGTGTTTTATATCTAACGAGCTGTAATCACACTTTTTATGGAATGCAGTGGTACTGACAGTTTAAAACTAAAACAATTTATGTTTTCAATCAGAATCTTTCTTTTAATTCATATTAATTTTCGCATTCAAATAAAAATTAATCACAACAACTTTAGGCTCTGTAGTTTACTTTTGACTGGGTTTTACTTTGAAACTCAGCATAACTTAGAACAAAGTCAATTTTTTCATCAAGACTGGATTTTTGTATCCATAACTGTTCCGTATTGTTACCGTTAAAATATAAACTTGATATCTTAAAAATGTACTGTTATCTTACAGTATGCCGCAAAGTGGTCAAGCATTGTTTTATTAAAAAATGGTGGTTAATTAGTCTACTTACATATTCCGTAAATGAGTTACTTAATGTTGTTTATTAGTTAGAAAACTCTATATACTCATGATGCATATGCATAGGAGCATATTGTGTTTATTTATTAGGGCAATGTAGAAGTCTAAATTTCTTAAGCTTACAAAAATATTATATGCTTGATAGTCATTGGTCTTGTAACTGATGTGCCTCTATTAGCTCCTTCAGTAACACGCCAACAAATGTTTTCCAAAAATGAAATAATGAAGAAATATTTTATGGTAAAATAGTTATAAGACACCTTCAGGACCTAAACTTAATGGTACCTATGTCCCAAACAAAAATTGATAATTATGACGCACATCCATTTCTGATTTAATTTGCTACAGTACATCTTATTCTAAAAAATTAACATCGAGTCAATAGATAGTTAGCAAAAAAAGAAATTCATTGCGATCAAAAAGATTATTAGTGGGTTTACAAGAGTCTACAAAAGACCTGTAGATGACTTTTAGTGCTAATAATAACACTATCAGAATTCGAAATGTTTTATAAACAAATTTGTAGATCTTGAAGCACCTTGTAAATTAATTAGCCTTGAAAGTGAAATGCCCATTCTCGGAAAAGAAACAAAAATAAAATAAATTAACTTACGGATAAGAGTGGCTTCATTGAACAAACAATTTACATCTCGAATCACAAGTGAAAATAGACAAACTTTTCGAATATGTAATCTATTCTCTTGAACAGTAAAACAATAAATCACTTTTGGTTAAATAGACAATAAACTAGCCAATATGAATTTGTTTAGAATTCTTTTTTAAGAATTATATTATTATTTATAAATACGAACTTCAGAAATTAGCTGGAAAAAAATTCTATCTACAGCTGCATATAAATTGGCTTTTCACTTGTTATTCCAAACTTCATAAAATGGTGAGCAAAGTAGCGAACTTCTTATATCCTGCCTTCAAATAGTCAATACGGTTACTTTTTACTGCCTACGAATTCTAATAAGAAAATATTTAGTTGCTGATCGAAGAAGAAACAGAGCAGGGGCTCCGAGAGTACTATTTTTCAATGTCTGCACAGGTTGAGTACACGTCCATTCCTCTTATAAACTGTTCACCACTATGCATTGAGGCAAATAATTCCCCAAATTACATTTCCTGACCAGTAAAAAATTTTATTGCAAGCTCTTATCTTTTATAATTAAAAAGGGAATCCTTTACGAATGTGCTTGCTGTTGAATTTAATTAGTGTTTTACTAAAATCAATAGGATTGCGGAAGGCGTGATACATTATTCTTACACCCCTCTAAATTCTTCTGTGATTTAAACGTTTCGAGTTTACTGATGTAGGACGAAACGAGCAGAATTTGGATTTTTGTCCAACTCTCTTACTGTAATCCTCCCTTCTATATGTTGTAGGAGAGTACTATCCGTCTTGAGGTATCAATTAATGATGCAGGAGATTTTCTCAAGATATATTCTCAGATACATATTAAAACAGCGTTTTACAAACCTAAAGTCATTCTGCCTAAAGCTCTTCAATGAAACCCTACTACGGCGAATTTTACCTAGACTATCGTGATAGTGTTAACGAGGGTAGTAAATTGACAGGGATATGTTAAATTCGGACACACTATATCGCAGGTGCGTGGCTAGTGATTCTCAAACGTCATATTGGAACTATGCATTACTAGGGAATCCACCTTCGGAAAATTCAGCAAAAACTTTACAAAACTACGTTTTCTAGTTAGTGCTTTACAATACTATTCACGTTATATTCCCAATTTTTCTTATCAGGCTAATGATCTAATATGAGTTTTATGAGTCAATTCATTTACGTGGAATGACAAGCATAAAGCTTGTTTGGAAAATCTTTTGAAATGTTTGCAGAGTGATGTGGTCTTAAGAATTTATCTCACTAGCATACATTACTGATGCATAGCCAGTTGCTATTGGTACAATTTTAGAGCAGGAAGGTAGACTAGTGATGTGTGTTTAACGGAAACTTACTGCTATTTCTTGTATAAAGGTTATTCTTATATCCAGAGAGAAGCTTTATCTGTCTATCGGAAAAAAATTCACTGTCATAATGGATCATGAGGCATTGAAGTTCATTTATAATCCAGAAAAATTTTTAGGGCTTTCCTCACTTGCTATGGTAAATCGTTGTCGTATTGCTCTGAGAGCTTTTTAATATACTATATACTATATACTAAATATTCAACATGTGGATTGTACATCACGACAGTCATTACGAGATAAGCCAGATGATTCTTTAGATTGCTTGTTAGTGCAACCTCTACCAGTAAACCGTTCAATCATGACTCGAGAAACACGTTAATATTTCAGATGTATAATATCAGCTCTATGAAAAAAGTGGAGTTTCAATTTGCAACGCGGCTTTTCTATGTATTTTTCAGATCAGAAAAGATATATACCACTCTTAATAGAATTTTACGTTTGAACGATCATGTTATTACCACACCTTCATTGCGCGAAGCTGTATTTGATGATCTACATGGTAGACATTCGGGAATTGTGAAAGTGAAATGATTAACATGCTTGTGGCTAGAGATAAATGCAGATTTATATCGTAGAGCAAATAATTGTGATTGTTCTCATAAATCAAAAAATCATGCCTCAAGGTGGGCTCCCTGGCCAACATCGACCAAAGCTTGGCAGAGAATTCATGCAAATTGTTTTGGTCCATTCTTTAGCAAATATTGTGCACTGGTTGTCGTTGATTCATGTTCTAAGTGGCCAGTATAGTTTTTCATGACTTCACTTAATGCAAATTTCATGATACAAGCACTGAAAAAAGTATCTGGCCGTAAAGGTGTGTCATTGGTAACTGACAACGGTCTGCATTTTGTAGCAAAGCCATTTACCGGCTGGTTGAAAGAAATAGATTGTAAACATATATTCACGGTTCATAGACATCAGTGTTTTAATGGACAAGAAGAAAATTTCGTCAAAATGTGAAAACTGCCATTTACTCTATGTCTTCTAAAATATTTAGTGAATTGAAGGGGGGTAGAATATATTTTTACTACAATACAGAAATGCTAAGCATGCCTGAACTAAGAAAACCCTAGCGAAACTATCGAAAGGAAGAAATCTGCGATCAAATATGAAGTGCCTAAAGTCAGCAGCGATTACTTATTACAGAAAAAATAGGTTGCAACCTTCTACTGGAATTCTGTTGAAAGAACTGGGCAGGTCTATGGTGCGTATACTGGATGCTGATGAACTAAGTATACATAATCGTCATGTGGACCAAATATACTTCCAGAACCCAGGTGAATCCATTTTAGTTTCTAATGTTAATTCATAAATTAATGAGTCTTTTCTATAAAATTTGAATACTGCTTCCAGTATACAACTAGATTCAAATAAAATGATTCTTCGTCAGAAGCATACAATAAACTACAAAAACCTAGACATTTATTCAAGCTGTGTTGGTTGTGGTGTTTGTATGAAACAGTAGTGGCATTGAACAACTGTGTGTGTGCTTATCGAATTTCAAAATACAGATTACCTTCACCTGTGTTCTGTCTTCTTTGATTATTGCCTGATCTGTTCCTCTAGTCACTATTCGAAATTCTAAAATATGCCAAAAAAATGTTCCATAGTCTGTCTATTTTGACCACAAAAAGTCAGGACGAATTTTTGTGCGAGTTCTTTCCTGCACCATCTTGTAAAACTGTCCTCTTAGGTTTGATTTGTGTCTGAACCTTACTGGCAATTTACTAGGGTGAAGTAGGTTGTTGGTCATACGATACATCAAAATCATTTCTACCCGTGACCTTTAACGTACTGGACACAAATTTATTGCCTTGAGTCGAGTTACCTAGAGTATGAATTTTAATTGATTACTCTTCCTGAAACACGTTCCTTCCAAAGACAAGGTGACATGATACATGAGCTCATTTTAAAGTGAGGTCTTTGATATCTACTGTAAAAAATAAGCATAAGTTTCGAAGTCAAGCAACCTAAAATTTTTGACGGAATGTGGAATGTCAACAGAAACGTTTTTCAAGAGTGTCGTAGAAAGTTACGTCAGAGTTTCTTTTTAAGTGGCAGGAATAATAATGGACGCACCATGTGTACGTCCAGAATGCATGTCCATTGTTTATCAATGGTACTTGGCACTTGTTGGTATTAAGAGGAAGCAGGTTACTGGAAGCCTACATATATGTCCAGTCCAAATCCTCCTGAGGAATCAGGATACCAGAGGGTCCATAAATCGATCTTCAGATCTTAAGGTGATCTGCATCTAGAAATCATATGATTTCGAGTTGAATGAAAAGTCTTTAATGAACAATAAGGTGAAAAGTAGTCCAAGGATGGAACTTCGCTGCGCTCCTTCAATCATTTTAAACTAGTTAGTAAAAAACTGTAATTGTACGCAATAATTTTGATGAGTTGCTCTATAGAAAACTTCGGCAACATCTAAGAGAGCAGTATGTACGGGACAGTCGTACTCTACTGATGAATTACGATGGTTCTAGGCTATCAAAAGATTAGGGCTGCAGGACCTGTTTGGAGGGAAGTTGTGAAAATATACAGACAGTATGGGGTTTTTAGGTAAGTAGTTAAAGAGGCAATCATTGATGGTTTTTTCCATGACCTTGGCCGCTGTGGAAAGTAAAGATATTGAACAGTAGTTGGAAGCCACCACTTTGTTACCCATCGTTTATGTACGAGTCTGACTAAACCCTCCCTCCACTCAGATGGTAGTTTGCCTGTAGCCAGGGAGCCGTTGAAAAATATAACGATGGGAAGGCAGAGTAGGTCCTGTATTCTCTAATGATTTAAGAACGGACCCCATCTTAGCCAGAAAATCTATATGAATTCAGTCGGCTCGGCATCCCTTTGATAATAAGGAGCTCGAAACTGACGATACTTGGGCTGACATAGAAGATGGTAAATTGATTGATTATTGGAGCCAGGATGCTAGTCAGAAACGGGTTGAATAGGGATTCCTTGGCTAGTAGATTGACAACTTAAAATGGGCGATGCATAGCATTATTAAGTTACTACCCCACAAACTAAGGATCAAATTACCCTTTCTTCGCATATGGTGATACGACAGTTGATTATTGCGTACCAAGGACTTCATCACAGCTGTCAGATGATTTTCCATATTTCGTTTGACTGTGAAGATACCTTTGTTGCTAAAGACTGTGTAATAACCAGTCAAGCGTGTCTTCGAGGAGTCACCATAAACTCCAGGACGCGTGCCAACTCCTGATGATTTTTTTCGCGCTGGACCTTAACCGAGAGGTGAATCTAGCTTTATTACAAGGCTAGTAAATAAGGGTATGCCGATAAGTGGAGTGAAAGAGAGTATCTTTAACTAGAGACTATATTTTGTTCACGTTGAAAGAGTTTCATTTAATGTACCAGCGTACTTTTTCTAGGCCTGCCCTAATTTCACCGTAGTTTGTATCGTAGCGAGCTACTGTCCAGTGGGCCAAGAAGTTCCCAGTTCATGACTTGAGTTTCTTGTCTAGTAAAAATGGAATCTAGTCTTGAGGTACTTTCAGTGACCCACCAAAAGGGTACACTAAATTGCATCGTCGTGTAGCTCATGTCTAGCAACTAGGTGCCTAAAGTTGATGACTAATTTGACATTGTAATGCAGTGAAAAGAGATGAAGGTTAAATAAAGTCAGCTACTAGCAATATATAGTCAAAATTTTAGCAAAGTGCTCCATAGAATATCTGAAAGAACGACTAGTTTGGGGCACCCGTAGTTCCAGCAAGCTTGTACAGAACGCTAACCAAGCAAGAGCTGTAACTTTTCATCATAATGCATCAAGAAGCGTCACGACAGTTAAGTATAGGAAGAGATAATCTCATAGACGCTAGGTGAAGGGGATACATATGGAGCGACACCACCCCTTAGAGATTTGGATACGTCATTACGAAAGAATTGGAAGTCATCAAGGTGCAGTTCAGTATAAGCGACTCAACCGTTAGTCAGCGTTTTACAGAAAGTTAGATTACTAGGCAGCTTTAAGTGCAATACTTCTCTGATTTTTAGCGTTTATGATTGCATTCCCTTCATATGACAGTAGTGTGGAGTGCGGGAAACTACAAGAGGGAGGGTCCTGGGTAACGTACGTCCTTAAAAGACCGAATACTTCAGCTGCATATCATAAAAATCTGATAGAACCGGAAAAATTAAACATAATACAATATTTATAAGTAAATAGCGATTTCAGAAAGGTTGGAAACAGATTCATTCATTTTAAAGTCAAAATATGCTCATTATGAGAATACACCATTATGCCCCAGAATCATATTATTGCTTGAACTGCGATAAAGTTTTGAAAAATATTTTAGATGAAACCAATATGTTTTAATCTTTTGTGTGCTCACTCCTGTGTTTGAATCCACGAAATGCCTTCAATGGATAACGACTTAATATACAGAGTCATGCCATTTTAGAAGACAGTAATCTTTAGAATCATCTGTATAAATAGTTGTACCCAGAACAATATAGGCTTCAATAACTTTAGTGGATGTTTCAGCCGTTTTATCTGGGACAAATTAAAAACATCTCCTTCCTAAAGTTCTATATATGATAGCGAAGTCTTCTTTCCGATTGTCAAACAAGATTCTTGCATGTAAGGATGGCAGCTTGTTGAGTAAACATGAATCCTCAATAGGATGGCTAATAACACAGTTCACTGGTACAAATGTGGAACTACATAAAAAACCAACAAAAATTTGGTGTGAAACCTCAACAATTTTGTTTCCATGTAAAATCAAAGGGATAAAATATCATTTTGTGTAACTAATCTATTACACAGTAAATGGATGATAAAAGACATAGACTCTTTTAGTTATCTATGAAGAAATATATTTTAATAAGAAAAAAAACAGACTCTATCTCCAACGAAATCATTCAGATATAAACATCCAAAACAAAAAACCAATACGCCTTACAACACGGCCTTGACGTCGAGTAAAACAAAACCCAAGACATCTTTGAAAGTCGTCATAAGTACATAAGAACTTATTCGTGAACAATGATTCATTTACTGTTTTAATAAAGTCACACATATTCAAGAAGTTATTACAGAAACAGAGGATGAAAAAGAAAAGCCAAATGCAAGTTAAAGAAAATTGCTTAATACCATAAAATGGAGTGGTTTCAAACAAGCGAAATAGATCTTGTATCAATATAAATGCCGAAACTTTGTAGTCAGAATAAAGTGACGAGCGCTTACCTATTCCATCCTGCAGTCTCTCCTTTCCTATGTTTTTTTCCTAATGGCTTTGTCATTAGACTAGATCATTCTGTTTATACCTCCTAGCGATAAGTTTAGTCCTAACGTCATTTTCTAGCATATATCTCAGTATTGTTGATACCACTGGAATTCTAAAGCTTCTCTGACGTTCACACGTATTCATCTCAGGGCAAATAGCAACTGCATAATCCACAAAACAACCAATATAAACGTTCGTCTAAGTGTTAACCTAAAATTGCTGAAGTAACCTTTCGTTGGGATTGAAATTTTGTCTGCACCAGTTGAAGCTTAAAATAACTCCATTACGTGTGCCTTTTGATCGTACTACAGCTGTATTAAACCCATAAATACAAGTAAACGTTACACGTATTATTCCGAGAGCCTGTAGATTATTAATAGTAATATCATTATTGAAGATTGTGATCAAACAGTCTAATGAAAGCCACGTTTATTCAATTATGCCCGTAACCTTGAATTGAGTACCTTAATAGACACCAGTTTTTTCAACTTTATTAGGCTAAATTTTGTTTCGCCACACACTGGTTTACGAGTTTCGGAAAGAATTCAGGAAAATGCATAAAAACGCACGCAGTTAAAGTCAATATACTTAGAGAGAGCACACGGGGTTTTGACAACCGACCTAAACAACTTAAAAAGTAACCCTAATCTAGAGTCCAGAATGTAGTAGTTTCATTATAGTACGCAAACCAATAAAGCCAACTCTCTATAATAAATCAAACAGGAAGGTTTTTCGTATGTTTGGTGTGTGTAACACTCTAATCACCCCACCAATTGTAAATACCTCCCTAAGATATTTCACACTATAATTTCTATAAAAGCAACATCGCAATATGTGTGTGCATTCGTACTATAATTTTTATAGTCACACTTACTAAAGTCTTCAGCAGTCTCGTTTAGAACCACAAGTATTTGAGAGTTAATTCTATTCTTTTATTAAGTAAGCTTTCCACCACATCTGTATGATACAATATGTTTTGGTCCGAATCCTTTCTTGAGAGGTAATATCATCCTCACTAAGTTTCACTAGGTAAATTGAATAACTGACTAACAATCGATAAGTTTACATCGAGTATATGTTATATGGTGATTATTTGGAAACCATAGAAAGATGAGATGTGGAAATTAGTTAAGACTTTAAAAATACAGTTGTTAAAGTATACACTCACTCATTGTTACTGGATTTTTGGTCAATTGTGTATCAGTAAATACACTAAGCTATTAAGCTATGAGTCACACTATGAACATTTTTATTCAAAAAAATAAAACTACACAACTGTATGGCTGAGATGAATCCCAAAAAAATGATTCATTAATCTGATCACAGTATAATTGAGTGTATTCACTAACTCCAAAAAAACGACGTATATGTGTGTAATGTCTAAGGTGTATATATTCACAATTTACATCACAGTGAACAACTTGTAAATTAAGATTACATCATCTAAAGTTGGTAAATGATAACAGTGAAGCTTAACCTTCTGACCTTTAGTGCCTATCAATCTTTATAATATAAAGTCATGATATAGGATTACATTATATAATTTTTTACGAATAGAAGTGAGGATACTCACTACGCTTGAATTACTGACAGAATTGACTTATTGTATATAGTAAGGGAATTGTATTTATGAGATATATTTACTAGGATTAATTATATAATCGAATATGAAGAAGGTATTAAGAGCCGTTTAAAAATGCACTTACATAAATCCAGTGACAGGATACCATGAAAAATTAAATAATATGGTGTCTAAGAGTGTGCTTTTCCTCTCTAGACTTAGTCCGATGATCAATTAATTTTGATTTTTAATCAGTAGAATTAGTGATTTCCATGATTGCATTCATGTTGCACCTATGCAAATAGACTGATCACTGAGTAGTAACTAATATCATGTTTATCTAGTACCGTCTACAGTGATGATGACATTCAATCAATCAATCAAATTATAGTGTACCCACTAGTTTAGGCTGACTTGACATGGCCTGAAAATATATACTGAAACGGAAGATTTTGCTTAGTTTTCCTCTGTTACAGTGCAAAATAAAAAACAATCGAGGAAGTTCTAAGAATACATAACTGTTTTAGGATGTCCAGTATATTATTAATCTGTTCAAATAAATTGAGTATCAGAATCTTAACTAGAGAGAATATGAATTCTGTCTAAATGACTTGGCAACATGTCGAATGTTTAAGTTTAATTAGTGTAAAACAATCTTTGGCATTATGCTACATAAAAATATGAAATTAACATCTTACTTTTATTGAAGTCTTGTTCAATAGTCCTTTATAAATAACTTAAGTGTTATGAAATGATAAAATGCTGTGGATATCTTCAACGTTTTCAAGTAATTTAAATGCACTTAGAACTCACTTAAACTAGAATTTAAACTCTCTTGATTGATTACATTCAAACAGTTTAACCAAACTAGTTCCGAAATCAATTAATAGATAACTTACATTAAATCCTTCATAAATTATTAAACATAAGAGAAATTATTACGAGATATTGTTTATCTAAATTGAAACTAAGATGGACATCTTGTGTCGAAAGTATTTCATTCATAAGCATCATATTTAGTATTCGTACTCATTGCCAGTTTCATTTAGTTTATGAGCATGTGTAAATGTAACAACTATAGTAATCTTCTTAGCTAACTCTATTGCATTCATTGCACGTTTTGTTATTTAATCAACAAAAAGATGTATGAGAACTGAGTCATTTAAGCTAAATAGATTGTTAGTTCGTGCCTTATCATGTCTAGATCATAGTTATCATAAACTGACTTCAATACATTTATGTGTAGCAATGAGCATCATTGAAAACTCTGATTAGTGTAACCATTTATCATACTTGAAATTTTGAAGTCATCGTGTATGTAGGTGGTTAATTTATACCATGTCAAATATGGTAAGAAATGCAGAGATCAAAGGTTATATTTTCCAGTCTTATTATCGATATAAAGCGTTTGCATGCCCAGAAACTGAATCTAACTAGAAAATTTGGTCAGATTTTTAATCATACATACATATTATTATTTAAGAAGTACCGGTTTCATATGCAAAATTAAGTGGTCTCGAAGCTTATTATTTCCTAATTCAATGAGTCAGCGATAGTGAGAAGCTGTTTTACGTTATCATTTTAATTTTTATATCAGTAAACTGTTAAGTACACCAAGCATAGGTTAGATCAGAAAATATAGAAGTCTTTTTAGTGAGAATTATATTACTCACTCAATAAATTTGATTTGAGTAGGTCAGTACTTAGTATTGTTGATAAGCCAATATTTTACTTTAACTCTAGTGAGTCGATAGATAACAGCATTCTACAACCACAAAGTAAATCCATCTTGAGGCTCATCAACTTATTAGTAATATAGTGTAGTTAGATAAAATGCTTATGTCAGGTGTTTTATAAAATTTCAAAAGTTTTTCTCTAGTTGATATCTTTCACATATTTACTGGATTTTCTTCATTGTCTTTATTTTTATCTACCAGTTCTCTAGAATTCTGTGAATCCTATTGTAGATATTGATTTAGGTTCAATATATTAAAAATGTAGATTAATAAAACTTCAATTTATTGGTGAAATGAAAGGATTCAGTCTTCTGTAACTGTTTATAATTCCTTCCTATTGTTTTGTCTACTTTGTTTTCCTAAATATCCTTAACATATTATGCTCCAGTAGGAAAGATCGAACTTCGTATCTTAGCATTTCAATTAGAATGCGTACACCGATATAAGTTAAATTTATAGTAGCCATAGTGTGTACCCACAAGTATCTTCAGTTTGTAGTCTCCTTCTAAATAGTGCTTCAATATTTAACTCTTATGCTTGTATTATTTTGCGGTAAAAATGTATTGTTTGTCATTGTGCAGTTTGTCTTTTATTATTAGTTTCAAAGAATTAACACTACCAGAGTTAAATCTTCTGTTGAACTACATTAATTATGCTATGTTTATCCTATTAAACATAAGTATTAGTGTAGTTAAACTTCAAATATTCATGAAAGTCCTAATTATAACAAAGGTGATGCTATAGTGCTTCACGTTACCTGATCAGATTATCAACGCTAAAACTATGCTAACCCATATTCCTTACAAATGTTTGCTAGTCGGCAAATCAAGTGTCAAATTACAACAAAATGATTAAAGCAGCTAGTAAAATCCAAGATATTTTGGATATCTGTTTCACTTCAGCATTTTTCCTGAGTTTATGGATTCGCTTGAATGTAAAGCCCTAAATTAGACTAAGAAAATCAGTATTCCCTTGTTTCTACAGATTGTTTAGCTACAATCACTGCAAAATGTAGACTGTCTACAAAAGCCTTCATTCTAAAAATAAACATTAATATGGATAAAGAAGTTTGTTGTCCAAGTATTCAGTTTCATGAAGAATATCATGAAAATTAAAAGAGTGGTAGACAGAGATCAGAAGAGAAATGGTACTTCGCGTCTAGGCTTAAAAATCACCATTGTTTTTCTCTTTAATCACCTAAAACTTAACTTTAATCTCTACAAGCTACCTCAACTATATATATATCAAGTAATAGTATGCTGCGCTTACGCGAATTGATCATAGGTTTAATTTTATGATATAGAAAAAAGAAACTGAAGTTTTGGGTATTTAACAGGTGGTCAAGTAACCGAAATGTAACTAAAGTTCACTCGATCTAGAATTCAGACATATTTTACTCAATATACTAGAATAGTTTAACATCATGCCAAATAACTAGTCTATACTGACAAATTTTATTAAAACCTATAATTATTAACAAGGGTTATACATTACAAAAAAAAGTAAAATTATTACTTCGAAATATTTTCTATTGCAATTATATGAATCTGGGATTACATTTCTGTTTTTGATAATCTTAGTAGCTACTAAAATTATTCACTATTTTATTCATTGTCGCTATATCTCTGTTGCATTCAGTACTTACAAGCATTTTCATGTTCATTTAGAAAGTAAATACTACATAATAATTTGTAACTTATGTTAAGTATTTCATTTCATCTATTTGAGGTTATCCATAATTGTCAGATATTAACAAGTCCTATGCAAACACGATGGTTTGATTCAAAATCACTGGAGAAAATTCACCCTAATAAGCAGAACTTAACATAAAAGAAAGTTGGCAGAAAGTTTTGGATATAACACACTTAGTGAATACTGTAAACCTGACGGATAACTTCCATATTGTTAACTGTATTACAGCAATCATGTTATAATACTAAACAGTAGTGTATTTAATATGATACGAATCTATTGAAAACCATACAATTGGTATAAGTTGCACTACTTTTCAATACTTCGATTGATAAATTTACTCAAAAAGTTATGTGAAGGTGTAAACGATTTTTAAAATATCTTTGGAGTGATTTTTATCACGGATTATCAAAACCACTGCATTTCTGAGAATGCCTTGAGATGTTGCAGTCTTCATGATGCAGTCAACCACCAGCAGGAAGAGGAAGGGTGGAAGTAAGCAGCCTTGTCTAACACCGGTCTTCACTTTGAATGAATATGTGAGCTAACCTCCATGCACGATTTTACAATGCAGTCCGTCGTAAGAATTCTGTGTGATGTTAACTAACATTTCGGTTACGCCATATTGTCGAAGAAGGCTCAGTAATACTCTCCTATCCACAGTGTCGAATGCTTTATTGCATTCGAGGAAGTTGATGTAAAGTGGTGAGTTACATTCGATCGTTTGTTCGACAATGAACCGTAGAGTAGTGATTTGGTGGATACACGATTGGTCTTTACGAAATCTGGTCTGTTAATCCCAAAGTTGGGTGTCGACTGGGTCTTTCATTCATTTCAATAACACTCTGTTGAAGACTTTTCCTGGTATCGAAAGAAGAGTGATGTTTCTGTAGTTCTCACAATTGATAAGATCTCCTTCCTTTGGTATCTTGATGAGGTACCCTTCTTTCTAGTCTGTTGACACTTGTTCTTCCTCCTAAATATTTCTGAAGAGAATGTAGAGTATCTTTGAAGTTGCTTCTATATATGCCTTCAGTGCCTCAGCTGGTATGTTGTCTGGCCCTGCCAACTTGCCAGTCTCCATTTTTTGGATGGCCACTTTGATTACTTCGTTTGTTGGTAGGTCTGTGTTTATGGGGAGATCCGTGGCTGTTGCTTCGATTACTGATGGGTTCAGTGGGGCTGGACTATCCAAGAGTTCTTCGAAATGTTCTATCTACCTGTTTCGTTGTTTTTTTACTTCAGTGATTGGTTTAAAACCCTTGTTCTTGATTATTTTTTCTGGCTCACTGAATTTTCCAGCCACTTTCTTCACTGTATCGTATTGGTTCCTCATGTTTCCTTCTCTTGCAGATTTTTTCGCCGTCATTGCTAGGTTTTCAACATATTTTCGTTTATCCAACCAATCGCTCCTCTTTCCTTATTTGGTGGCTTCTGTGTATTTGGCCTGTACCTTGATTTTCTCTTTTCTTGTCAGGCTGTTATCATTGCTAACTTTTGCTCCTCCTTTCTTCGATCTTGTCCAGAGTACCAACAGTAATCCATTCTTTATGGTGTTGTTCCTTGCTGCCTAAAACCTCCTGACATATTGAAGTTATTGTTTCCTTAATATCTTTCCACTTGTCCTCCATAGTAGTTTCACCTTCTTCTAGTAGATGGTGAAATGTCTATAATTTATAGTTGAGAATTATTTTGAACTCTTTGAGTTTGTTAGTATCGCGGAGAAGGGCTGTGTTAAACTCTTGTAACACTGCTGCCCAGTTGTCCAGTGCTCTTCAGCTTCAATTTCATTTTAGCCACAACCAAATGGTGATCTGAAGCTGTTATCTTCTCTCCTTGCTCTTACGTCTTCCATAGTCCTTCTGAACTTCCTATTGATGCAGATGCGGTCGATTCGGTTCTACGTAATGTGGTCCGGTGAAACTCATGTAGCTTTTTTCATGTGTTTTTGAGAGAATATAGTGCCACCTATTAGCATTTTTTCGAGGGCATATAAATTTGCAAACCTCTTACCATTTTCGTTCCTTTCTCGCAGTCCATATCGTCCCATGACGTCTTCATATACTATGCTATCCATTCCAACCTTGGCGTTGAAGTGTCCCATCAGAATAGTCATGTCTTTGGCTGAGCATTTTTTAATGATTGATTGCAGCTTTGCATAGAACTGGTCTTTGTCGTCTTCGTGGCTGTCGTTGTTGAGTGCATAGCAGTGGATAACATTCACTGTAATTCCCTCCTTCTTCGTCTTGAAGGATACTTTGATGATCCTAGGTCCATAAGGTTCCCATTCTTTAAGGGCATTCCATGCTTCTTGGGACAGCACTAGTGCTACTTCTTGTGTGTGTGATGCGTTTTCTTCTCCGTGAACAGAGTATAAAAGCACTTCTCGTGAGGATAAACTTTGCTGTTCAGCTTGTAGTCAATGGGATTAGCTTATTCCAAGTATTTTCAGGTTGTATCTTATCGTTTCTTGAGCTATTTGCACGCTTCACCATGTCTCTCACATCGTGCGGCCATTCCATGTATCTACATTAATGGTTGCTCTGGTTTTCGGAAGCGACATCGGCCTCGTGGCTTCCGAAGAAATTCTGCTTTCATCATGAGGCGTAATAACGGACCATCCAACTCCTAGGGCAGAGTTAAAGTTGATATATAGGTTTTTACTGGTTAGTGTATTTTTAGCAAGGTTGTTGTTTTACAGAATGGGTTACCTAACCCAACACCCAACCCTCCTCCTTTATCCGGGTTCGGATCCGGCAGCAACCCTAAAGGTGCTCCAGGCGGAGTTATATATATATAATACGAAAATTTTGTTAAGATTTTTAAAATTTTGTGCTGAGATCTCTTTACTACACTTAGACATGCAGTGTTGAATAAAGTAAGTATTATTATTGCGATTATTATTAATGCTACAAAATTAATTACACATCCAGTAAAGGAAACAGAACATTGATTACTTATATCTTTTGAGAACAAGACTCTACGTTGCGTACAAAAGACCATGCAGCTAATTGGGCATGTAACAGTATCATCTAATCTATGAGTTGCAATTTGAAGATAATTTTCTTCTCAAGTCTAGTCAGCTGCCAAAGTATCATAACTGTTACCGAATATAATTGGTGGATAACTTGGTGGACTAACTTGTGACATAGTTACAGCTTTCCATCATAATTTCTGAATATTCATTACTTTAGTAAATGGTAAGTAACACTGACATCAGTCGTTGACTAGAATCATTTAGGAACTAGTCAGTTCTTCATCTTATCGCTACTGAAAATTTACTGAATATATTTTATCAGTAAATTGTTTGTTTATTCACAAAGCATTTTTAGTAGCATACGTAGAGAGGAGACAACATGCATTGTTGAAGTAAGCGATACATTTAATGCCTTATTACTTAATATTCTAAATTCTCTATTTAGTTACATCTGAAATTCCAATACGACTAGATGAAAGTAAGCCTTTGAAAGTTAGCTGGATATTGGAATATACTGTTTCAACTATGAGATTTAACGAATAAGTACTTCTAATAAGTTATAGATTTAACGATGTAATTATGTATGTGCTTATGTAAATATAATACACTTTTTAACTGAACATTAGCGTATTCATCATAAATTCATTATCTCCATATTAAAAATTGGTCACTTATCAGAAAAGTATTGACAAAATGTTCAAGAATCCGGAAGAAATATAATTTTGTAAAAAATGTAATGTTATCTTTTACAAAATTATGGTTCCAAAGGGTATAAAATACACTAGTTAGCATTGATATAACATTTTTATAAACATTTGTTCTGTTTTCTAAAGATTACACGGGTAACTGTAATTACTTAGTGAATGTTTCAGTAAATATCGAAAGTTCAGAACTAATGATATGTACCGATTTGATGATATTGTTTTCTAATGATTACTTGACTATAATGTAAGGAATTATTGATTATGGATAGATTAGTGATTAAATAGTAAATGGATACTAGAAAATTCTGTAAATATAATGAAATATTCTATTTACCAGAATTCAGCTGACTACTAAGTAAACAACAGACTTGGTTAGGTCATGCGGATTAACTAACTGTTATATTTTATGATCCTGATATAACCATAAATTCAGTGAATTATTAAAATGACTAAAAAGATATGTGATTAGCTATTTAATTTGGATTGTGACTGGCAAGTGAAATCCAGGACGTGCGTTTCGTCTTATTCAGGACTCATCGGCTGGCTTTACCTGCATCCTAATGTTGATGTTCACAGTGGGATTCGAACTCAGTCCGTTTCGTGTGATTAGCTAGTTATTTAGTATATTTTATTCTCAATAGGTAATTACTAAAATCTCATCATTTCAATGTAAAAATTTTGTTAAGCAAATCACACAACTTAATAAAATAAGGATAACAAGAAGGATTTGATCAATCAACAAATAACAAAGTAATAAGGAAAGTGCACTCACTTGTACTATTTTTACATATTACGAAGAGTAAAAGGTTGAAGTGTAGTCATGTAACATGTGATCATCCAGGATGTACTTACTAATTACATTAGTCAAATGTACTTTAAATGAATACATTTAAATAGTTTTGATATTTTTTAAAATATATTTGCATTGATCTACTGATGTGTTTTATGACCTACAAATGAACTCAATTAGTGCATAGAATATAATCCTGTTATGAATATTAATCTATTGAAAACATAAAAAATAAACTAGTCTCCCTGTATTGTTTCACGTAACTATCCATTCAAACAAGGACTTCTGGAGGATCAATACACAGTTTGCGCAACTGGAATAAGGTTGATGAACGATGATTAGTGTAATAATTGATTCAATAATCGTGTAGTGATTGAATTTATGCATAGCAATTCTAAGCTTCATCATTAATTGTAAATTGATGATCACTTACTGAAAACTGATTATTCGTGATGTGTACCAAAAGTGTATGTATTCGTCATCTGTAATAGGTTATATGAAACTGTGCATAATGTACTAGAGTGATTACATTCAAATGGAATCTAGCTTATTGATAAATGGATTTTCAAAATTATTTATATTTAAAGATAGACATTTTTATTTGTGAACTCATATGAGTTGGAGGATTGTTGTCTCAACTACATATAATGTAATCTGTTGTATCTAATGAACTAATACGAAGTCATAGTAATTAAAAATATGGTAATTTATTTAATCACGATATGAATAAAGAATTATTTGAGAAGTTGAGGTGGAGGGAAAGAAGGTGAGGACATAGTACGAATAAACTGATTTAAAGTGTGAACATTCTCCCTAATTAACCTGTATATCACGAACAACTCTCAATTCATACCTAGATGACATGTCAGTTTTATTGGTTCACTATATGCATTTTTAATAAAAGCAAAATTTGAATTATGTTTAGTGTCAAATAGGAAGATAAAATTCGGTAAATGGAGGTAGTGGAAAATTGCTTCATCTTGGTTTTTTCATCAGAAAATGAACTCAGGTTCAGAAGAACTTTCTAAAGGAACAAGGAATGTGGACTATTTAGTTGGAATTCAGATGTTTGTATTTTCCTTAAACATATAATTATCGATGCCCCTCTACAACTATCCAATACGGTAATTTATACTAGTCTCACTTCCGACAACCGAACAGAACTAACTGTAAGTTATCATTAGAATATTAAAGATGCATCATGAAATTAGTAATGTTAACAATATTTTTTAGACTTTCAGATAATTCGAAAACCACTGAAATTACTAATTAAACATTAGACAATCATTTGAAAAACTTAACAACAAACCAAAAAGAATAATAACGATCGATTGCAGAAGTTTTTTGATACCTCACTCACTGGGCAACTTTATACACGTTTTGAAATTACAATTAATTCGTTTTTCGAAATGAACACTATTATTAGTACATAGTACTCCTTCCAATACAAATCACTTTTGAAGGGTATCTTTCAAGGAGGATGAGAATTTGTCTACTTTCTAAGTGGTATTTGTCACAGACACTAGCGGTCACCAATGGTATTGGAACGTCATGCTAAAAGGCAGATGCGCTCTAGTAGTTTCATGCAAGCATAAAATAGCTCCTTAGTTATCAACGACTAACTGGTTCCTAAAACTAGTTAGTGAATATGAATTGTGAGCTTATTCGGTTTTGTCATTGCATAATGAAAGTAACTGTTGTTCAGTTAAGTTATACATCATCAATAAATAATCAAGTTTAAATTTTCAAGAAATCTTGGATAAACATTATTCAAAAATTTAATTGACTACTTTTGGCACCATCTAGTTTCATCTGCTATTTGACTGGCATTGACAAGAATTAGAAAAGTAGCTCAACATCACCTAAGTCCAAGATAAAAGTAGGCCAGACTCAGTTTTGTAATCTTTCGGACAGTGAAGCCAATGGTCGGTTACTTAAAACTTGTAAGCGAGTATAAATAATTATTTTACTTTACGAAATAAAATTTAGATACATATTACAAGAATTTAACCTTCTGATGTCGTGATGAATACGGTTACTTACAAATTGAATTTTATTCTGGATTCTAATGCAGTTCAATGTTACTTTAGAGATCTATTAGTATACACTAGTAGCTGAAAACAATATACTACAGATAAAGAGATCCCCCCCCAGGTACTGCAGCTGAACTTGTTGTTCACATTTATTGTTTCAATTCAATAATCCTTATCCAAAAAATTGTATGTACATAATTTGACGTGTTTCTCTTATTTAGGCTATGTAGAATCATAACTTAATTGTATGAGTATTAGATTTTTATACCGTCTTAAATAAGAATCTATGGTTAGTTGTGTAAATAAGAATAATAACTTAGCCCCCTCCTTTTATTAACATCTGAACTTGTTACGAGCTCTTGAAATAAATTCTGTGGCAATTATTCCATTGTGGAATATATGGTAATCTATACATCAGTAGGTAAGTAATGAACGCGGTGGCATTTTATAAGAATGTACTGAGCTAAAGTTCCTATGTAAGGAGCAGCACTGAGACGCAGGTATATTTAGCTGATAAGTCTCAAAAAGGATGAAGTGGACAATTTGGATTCTGCTTTTCACACACGATAGATTTTCAGTCATACTTATAAATTACCATTATGTCGGGAAAATACGATCAAATTGCACAAATGACCACAGAGATTACTCAACTTAAATCCATAACATAATCAAAGAGAAGATACGAGTACTTTTATATCACATTGTCCAACAGTTGAATTTCTCTGTTATGATGTTAATTAGCAATAAAATCTAGATAATGATTTTCAAATTACCACTGAACACATTGAAGGAATCTATCTAATAACATTTAGATTTGAATTTTTTCTAGAAGCACTGAGCAGCTGTCTCATCTTAATATGGGGCTCTTGAACAACTTACACCATATGATCACACTAGAGAACTCACAGCCTCTCATAAAGTGCTTAACAATCAAACCAGTAAGTTAAAATTCAGTGGCCTACACCTCTAAACTTCAATCAATACATAATGACTTGTTAATATCACTCATTGTCATTGGTGATACTTGCTGTGCACCTAGATATGGCCGAACTCCTTTAGTCACCGTTTCTCACTGGATCTCCCAGAATCACTTCCGAATATAAGTCATCGGTATAAAAATATAAATTTCGTGTATTCTAATTCACATCAATGTATTAACGAGTGAATCTAGTAAAAACCAAAAGTGTATACATTTTCCTATTTTTCACTATATTATTAATACTCCTCTCAGTTATTAGCCATTAGTTGTATCAAAAAAAAAATGGAAGAAGATACTCCTTAGAACGCAAATCTGTCAATAATTTTCACGGTACTTTCATTTTCTTTTCCTAATACTTGATAAGTTCTATTCCCCAGCCTTATACTTTTTATAGGAAGAGACACCTTTTATACAGTAAATGAAATGAAAAGAAGCATTTCGAACTAGCAGTAATAATAATAATAATAATCTTATGACATCAACATTTCAATTCGTCATGACCTTTTAGAAAAATAACATGGAAAGTTCACAAAATCTGGTTTATACATTTTGAGCTTGAAAATTATATCCTCTATATTCCAAAAATTACATACACCAATAATCTGAGTGAAATAAGCTGAGCATGTATAAATACATTAGTGTTTAGTGAGGTTATGGAAGTATACACTCTACAGTCTGTACTTCTCCCCCTAATGTTTAATTTAACCGTGACATTTTTCTCTCATCTCACTATGTCAATCCAGTAAGCGATTTGGTCAGTCATTGTAAAGCAAAAACAAATCACATGTGCGTATGCAGAGTGAGTTAATCTGCGAAATTCAGGTAAGGGGACATGCTTTCATCCCATTTCACACCACCCTTTATTACTACTGCTCCAATCGATATGCCAAGGCTGCATATAAATATCCAATGCATTCTACGCACATCATTTATTACTATACCTTGTAAGTTGGTTAACTCAAGGGTTGGGACATAAATAAATACAAATACACACGCACATGTACACTGCTTTCCTTTAAAAACATGCATATATACACAAATTAAACATGAGCTCAAACTTACTCTCTTATCAGGCACTTTCTCGAATAAAAATTTGACTGTCTGTACTACAATGTGCTAAACTTCACTCGGACTTATCGTAATTCAAGGGATATGAGTAGTTCATTGGATAAAAATTTAAACTACTAGTATACATCAGAAATTGTTTTTGTAAAAAAAAAATATTTCCTCTCTATGTTACATTACTTGTAAACAAGTAAATTTTGTGAGTACACGGTTATGGTAGTATTAGTTGTAGTTGAAGAGGTAAAATAACAACAAAGAAAGACGGGACGAAAAATTGTATTCAATAAAATATTTTTTCTAACCCATTACAAAAAGAAATTGTTAATTTACAATTCATTGAAGTATACTACTTATTACTTATCATTATGAATGAACAACAAATGTTTCAAGTTACTACTACATTTCCTGTTGTTACTGCTGCTTCTGTTATGGAGGATGACGATACAGCTGAAATTGATACAATAAATACCAATAGTATGTTTTCATCACACACTCCATCGAAAATTGAATTCCTTTCAAAATGTATCGATAATGAGAAACAATTAGAACAAGAATTAATTAACAACGATAATAATGAATGCCAAGACGTGACGATAGAACAACATGACGTTGATAATATGACTGAAGATACCGATGATCAAGATTATCAAGATGATCAGTCCAATAAATTGGATACATTCAATTTTAATTTCTCTTTATCCAATGCAAATGATTCGGATGATTCACTAAAACAATTAACACATGTGAGCAAAGACTCTAGTACTAAATCACTTTATTCAAAATCCAATATTGGTGATGATAAAAGACCAAGAAAATTTATTTGCCGATACTGTAACAAAGCATTTAGTTTAATGAATGTTCTTAAAGTACACGAACGAATACATACTGGGGAAAAACCATATGTTTGTGAAATATGCAATAAAGCATTCAATCAAAGTGGTAAGTCCTACATATATAATAAACTTTGGAGTTTATATTCCTCTAAATAGTAGTTTCCCAATAACGTAGCTTCTATGTTCATGTTAATGCATTCAGGTTTCCAGATACACTGTAATTGTATATAGTCTGATGATACTATTTAAAATCTGATAGTTATTAGTTGTTATTTCAGTGTTTCAATATACAAACCATTCTTAGACTTTATAAAATTATGAACTATATTATAAGCACTATTATTTCTCCATTACATCTCCGACAGATTGATAACAGTTAACAAGACACCAAAGTTCATTTGCGCAGTTATTCTGTTGATAATAGTTTTTGAATATCCTAATATTCCCACCTCATTTAGAAGCATGGTAAAATATCTTGATTATATGTAATTGGACATAATTCCTCTTAAATCCTATAAGCTGACAACGACGTATAAAATCTTTATATGATCTTCAAAATTTCATTACATTGCACTGAATAAGTGATTTTGTATTAAAAGTTAAGATAACAGAATTTAGCATTCACCATCACTAAAATTCAAAAGAAAACGCTTTTCATTTGATTTTGAGTTAATTTGAAAAATGAACTTGTGTTTCAGTACCTGTCTTTGTTGTAACTTGAACGGTGTACCTGTAGTTCCATGGAAGAGATTGATTACCTAATTAATTTATATCCAAAAAGGTCACAAATCACTGATGCATACAAACCTATGTAAAATTGATTGATACTTAATAAAAGGCCGATAATATATCAGTTATTAACTTGTAAATCTAAAGTTATTTTAGTAATAATGAAAACTACGAGAAAGCGATCATATATATTATAACTATCTGTTTAACTTATTACAAAATTTGTTTGTATCACTTTCGTAATACCCGCTTTTCATTTAATCCCAGCTTCCAAACTTTTCGTCTTTACGAGAATTATCATTTTGAGGATTGCACATTACATTTTAATCCTGTGAATTAGTTCCATTTATTCGAATCTGATTCAAATGCTCCAGAATTTATTTTTGCTACTTTGATATTTATCCTGAAAATTTTGTCTCGCTGTTTATATGTGGTGTGATAACTTGAGCTGATGAATATGTACCAGAATGTGCGTTGCTTATACATCATTGATGACAACTAATGTCATGTATATATGATACTGCTTAGTGTTCGCTGTAATGCATCTGACGTAAAATACATATGAACCTTCCACTGATTTTTCAATACATGCCGAATGTATTCTTACAAAATACTTTGATGATAAATAGGTGGCTTAATTTTAAAGACTGGTAATTTGTTAGTAAGTTTGAACTGGAAAATGTATCAGCTATCAAAATCAAATGACAAGCGGAACATGACTAAAATATTTCCTATGAGAACCGATTGTCTCATTGTATATACTTCACTCCGAAGATATCAGTCAGTTAGAACCAGTATAAGTGCAAGTTATGAAGATTTTACGTTAGCATAACCATGAAGGAAATATGTAACACTGGAATCAAAGTAGTGTTAAACCAAACGAAAAATATACAGTACCAGCGAAATAATTGTAAATGAAAGAAAAGTTTAACGATAGAGTAAATTAGGCTTGACACCAACACCCATTGGAAAAATGCATTTGACAATCAGTGATTCTAGAAGAAATGCATTTTCACAGGTTACACTAATGATTTTTGCTTGAAATTAGATTTATTAAGCATTAAAAATGCATTCAATCGTTGTTTTGGATACATCGTTTCATAAACAACAATTCACTCATCAATGTAAAATAAATGGTAAAGTGAAAGTCCACTACATTACATATATAGCAAGGTTCATTATATTAAAGAATTAAAAGCTTAAAGCTAAATGTATGCCTATGACTTCCTGACTATTAAAAATGTTTGATGTTATTTCAAAGACGGCTTGAGTATACTACCTATTAGATAATCCACGAAAGTTTTATTATACTCCCCCATAGATCATAATTTAATTAAGTAAACGGGACCTTCTTTTTGTAAATGTATGACAGAAATGTTAACCAGTAACAATGAAATCAATTTTTAGTTTAGAATCTGTTTCTGACATAATGTATCTTCTTTTCTTCGATTGACTATTGTTAGACCACATTGCATTTATGGGCAATATGAATAGTTGTAAGATGAAACGATAAGAATTGTCACTCGTAAGTGGGAATTATAAATAATCTCCCTTCCTCTCTCCCCCCCTAACACTATTTCCATCTGGTTAATACTGAATAAATCAAGCATTGTGAATGTCCAAGATAGCAACCAAATAATCAATTCACTTTAATAATCTCTCTGTCTAAATATTAAGTTAACAGTATCCATTGATAATTACAATCAATCTTTAGAAAAGTAATTAAACGATTTTATTCTTGATTTAGATGAATAAATAACCGCTAACAAAAATAGCCCGATTAGTCATACAGAATATTCTTATTTTACTATTGCGGCAATTCAAATGAACTAATCAAATTTTCGGTAACATTGTATGTCTGTAGGTCATTCATATAATCGTTCATTCTTTCTATCTTAGTCTTATGACATCAGCCTTTCTTTTTTATTTTATTTTGTTTCAACGAAATTGATATACCTAAAAATAGAACATTCATTGTTCTTTATTTTTTTTCTCTTTCAGTCTTAAGTGTATGTGAGTTAGTTAGTTAGTGAATTGTTTGAGTCGTATAGTCTCAAGGTTATTCTCTTGATATCAACTAGTAATCTGCTAACACTTAGATTCATATAAAGTGACTAAAAACTGGCAAACTTTAACTTACAAGATGAAATTTCATCACAAACTTATTATGGTTTCAATGGATCACAACATATATTCAATGATATAAATTTGTACTGCTTAAGAGTAGAATTCTTAAGTTAATAGGTGATGAGAATGTTTGTGTTAGTTTCGAACGTTTTAATACGATTTCGACAGCACTCTGAGATTCTTGCAGGTAATATATGTTTTACAAACAAATCCCATCAAACGGTATGCAAACTATCATGGGGATCAAATTCTGCAGTGGGCTGATTAATTCAGTCCTAGACAAATCAACAAAATATTTACTTTACAAATTAAGGATATGTATGCTAGTATTTTATCATGATAAGATTGTACTGAATACCATATCTTCATTTCATCGTTAACCATAAATACAGCTACTGAACGTTAGGTAGGTAGAGTTATAGTCTTCTTCAAATGTAGGGATGTAATTCACTTGCCAAGTAAATTTTCACATAATCAGCCTTAGAGCATCCTCCAAGTATGGGAGTTTAGTTACGTTATCCAGTTACGCTACACGAACAGAGTTTGCAGCTGCTGCTTAATAAATAAAAGTCGGATGCCGTAACCATGAAGCCGCTCTTACAAAATTACGACCGAAACATACCAATCATCAATTCATTTTTATTCTATTTAAATAACATTGAGTGATGAAATTGTATAAACTTTAAACCACTTAGTTTCAGGTCCAAACTCACTTTCACTTATATCAGTTTGAGTGCCAAGTTAATATCACTAACTTTCCTATAGTAATTGTCTTTGAAAGACAAGAAAATTAACCACTACTCTGTATATACGGTACATTAACCTTAAACACTTTCCGGTAGATTTCCTAAACTAAACTCACTTCTTTCAAGTGAGTATTTAAATTGAAAAAGAGAAAAATCTGCTGTGAAAGGTTTTCAGTCTTACAAAATGCTAACAAAAGAAACTACACATAAATTTACTAGTCATTTTTATTATTTTTACGTTAGTTGAAAAACCCCTTTTAATAAGAAAGCATTATATATATGTTCCACGTTAGTTCGGTACCCTTTAGTTATGCAAACCCACAATCCCCTCTCTCCTACACTCAAAGATCAGATCCTGAACTTTCAACACCAGCGACAGGATAAATAACTTTACATTACCACTAAATTTTAATAATGAAAACATTAAGTATTGAAAATTTTAGATTTGGTGAGAAAAGATCATTTTTAATTACAATGTAAAATTTTCTTTCTAAATAATACATATCTAAAATTTTCAATTCTTTCCTTTTATAGGTTCATTAAATCGTCATAAGAATACGCATACTAAGCGTAGCAGTGATAATCGTAGTTATTCCTGTCGATTTTGCCCACGTCAATTTTTACATTCTAGTCAATTACAGGATCATGAAACTGTAGAGCATAATACCGAAATGAATATATCGATCTCGAAGTCAAATGAAACTGGAGCTGAAGATTATACCGTTACGTTATCAACACCTACATTATCATCTACCTCTTTCACATCTTTACCAACTACTATAGCGACCACAGAACCCATGACAACGGAATCTAATATATTGAAACAAAATCACTTGTCAAGTCAATTACTTCATGGTAAATCAATAAGTACTAATACCTTAAAACACTCCTCTTCAGAACATACTATCAGTAGTAGTAGTAACCCTGACAAAATTACTGGTAATATACTTAATAACAGTATGGAAAGTAATGAGTTGAACGATAATAACCCAATGTCATATATAAATTCTACACCTAATCTTTTTGAACTTGATGCCAAAATTACTTGTGCAGCAAATAAATTCTCATTCCCTTATAATTTAAATTTGATTAGTAAGTTTCTGCCTGGCTGTACATCCGATGAATTTATTAAGTCACTGGATAATAGTAGTAATATGGATACATCACTGAATAATTTATCAGTAACAGCAACTACAACAAGTTCAACAATGAACTGTCCCCAAGGTCCTCACACTGGCGTTGCTGCCGCTTCTGTCAGTATCTCAAATATTATCAACTCCGTCAATAAAGGAACAATCAAACAGGATTTTTCAGACATTACAAACACATTTACCTGTACTCTATGTTCAGCAAAGTTATCGACGAAAACAGCATTAGATTTACACTGGGGACAACACTTCATACAACAAATGGGTAAGTGTGGATAGTATCATATTATTCAGTATTCTATTTATATGGGTTTTAATAGATGAATATGTTAAGATCACATCATTGTACTATTTCACCATTAGTGTTTTCATCTCCTAGTACAACCATACTTTATCTCCCCTGAAGCCTTTTTTAATAAGATGCATTTTTAGAGATGGCAATTTCACTAGAAAGACACTAGAAAGGGAATAGAATATTTTTGCATTTGATGGAAATCAAGTTTGTCAGACTCCACATTATCGACTTCCTTATTTAACTCAGCGAAATTTTAAAAAATACGCTTGACCTTTCAATGAAATAAATGGTTGCCAAAAGTCTGAACCTAACTCATGGGATAAAAAAGTTGCCGATATGCGACTGAACAGATACACTTTCACTTTTGAACTAAGTCAGTGATGCTCACTTAAGTGGTTTAGTTGGTTCAGTTGTATCTACATTATGTAAACATCGCAAAATGATTTATAAATGAACAAAATTAACAGTTTATACATATTCAAGGCAGCCAGCATTTTAAGTAATTTAATTAACAGATACATTTGTTTTTTACCTCACTTTACCTACTTGTTTTCTGGTAAATGAATAAAACCCCTACTTAACATCGAAAGTTAAACTAATAGATTATCAAACAAAATCATATTCGATTTATGAGTCGCCTTGAAGCAAACTAATTTAAATTCTTGGTAACAATTTGTTAGTTATGTTACTAAATCAACTAACCTAAGTTTAGTTAAAAACACTAACATCTGCGTTTCAAATCATAAAAAACTACTTGGTGTTCAACAACTTACTTCACTCCCCAGTCTGATTATGGACACACTTCTGAGGAGTACCATGTTAGGAAAAAATAGCTATCTAATGTATCAATGATCGTCTGACTAAGGCCACTTTGCAATGCAAAACATCGAACCTAACAATCGCTACCATACTTAGTATTATGTTACGTATTACATTAGTAAGATACCCAAGTTTTTATTTGATAGCTCATTTACTGCTCTTGTCTATAATTACGATGTGATGATTAGTCCGAAAAGTAATGTCAAGCTATAAGGAACAATGATTATTCATTTGAGTGGTTCTGAGATGTGAATTTGTTGGGTTTGATACTTAAGATGTTTAGAATCACCTGTAGTTGGTGCTGTAGATTCAAATCAGTGTAGATTAAACCTAGCTACAATAAATAAGAATAAGGCTTATTGATTGTTTACTCGAGTCCTTTTCACTATTTTTAATCCTATATTTTATGTTCATTAGACAGGTGATTCCTTGAGTTGATGCTCCATTGTTTAAGATTCTTTGTACTTGTTCCTGCTTGACCATCTTTATATTTTGACCTTGATAGAACCAAAGGTTATTTTGGTTGATTGAATTCGTCACAGATAGATGTTGGTATGGTACTATTGAAAACCAAGGAGTTCTGGACAGCTGTCCAACTAAAACTTAATGCCAGTCTCAACAAACCACCTCGATCAAATTTCAATGACCAGTTAACTTGTAACTAACTTCGGGACGTTCGTGAAGCTCTGGTGAGTAGTCGTGACTAGTAGGTGGAGTTCAGAATTATTGACAATGAGACAGTTACCATAGATTACAATGGATGATCGTCGTGTTATAGCACAAAATGATGGGTGTAGGGTTTTTATGATTAGATACTGACCTAGTAGTGTAGAGGGTTAATCGTTCGCTAACCTGAAGTCTCTTGGGCGGACTGTAGAGTGCCCTTTGCTAAGGAGCCCCATATTAGAAAGAAACAGCTATCCAGTTCTCTATCATCTTTAATTAATACCCTATCAACATCAATGTGTGACAAACACAATCAATTAAAAGCTCCACAAACCATTTTAATCGAAAGTTTTATTTACCGATTTCTAATATGAGTGGCTAACAAATTGGAAAATGAATTAGTCATGTATCTATTAAACAATATTTTCACAACATTTAAATAGTATTATTGGTTGTTATACTTCAAAAATATTACTTCACATCCCTATACTTTCTGAGTTGAATTTAATTACAATAAATGTACGTATACATCATTAATCGTGATTTACTTTTATTATCAATTTAATATCATGAATTGGTCTGAATTAGACAAACATTGATCACCAGGAATCACTGGACCACTATTTCGTTTTAGTATGGGGCTCTTCAGTAGTGCACATCCGCAACCTCGTCAGGGGCCGAGCGCAGGACACTCTGGCCCTGCAACTAGTGCTTTACCATTATATCATTGAGTTGTTTCCCAACGGGTAATATTTCTAGTTCAGTTAATTTGCACTACGTCATCCATTACGTCTTTTCCAACACAGATGAATTCTATTGATGACGTCTACGTATTAGAACTCCAGGAATTATCTAGAGACATTAGTCACTTGTGAGCTGATATTGATTGTAACTGGGTGTTATGAAGATTGTTGAATGTTTTTGATGGGGTCGTAGATTCACATTGCTAAAAGTCTTATACTAGAACGAAACAGCTGTCCGATGCTTCCTGGTGATCAATGGTTGCCGAATTCAAATAATTCATGATATCAAATCGACATTCAACAATCTCCACAACACCCAACTACTAATATTATTTAAGGTCGATGACTCTGCTACAATGATTTCATCAACAGTGTATCTATTTATTTCATTGTTAAATAATTTGACTAACCTACTAATATCACTTTATTTCAACATAACTCAAATATCACATAATTTATCATGAACCTAAGCTTCATTAAACAGTAAACAGTTATTCATACACTTAATCTAATCGTAATGAAAACAAAGTACATTTAACATTTGTTTACAAGTTCATGAATGAAATCATTACATTCACGCTAATATAAATCTATTGTAACTAACTCATAATGATCATATTATAATTAAGATAATTAAATCAATTTTTTTTATTAATTAAATACCTCTACAATTAAAAAAGCAATCATTATATTCATCATCATTATCGTCATAGAAATGTACTTTAAAAATTCGCTTAGATGTTACCAGTAGAAACTGAGTACTTTTCGAAACTAAACATATAAGTTATTACTTATTTCTCTTTCTCCAGTTAATTTTTTTTATCAGTTACTACTCATCATTTCATTTTTTTGATGTGGTATATATTGATTAATACACATTTGATCCTTCAATCAAACTTGTTATTTAATACTGAGTACACATAAGTGAAGTTAGTTCATTAGTTTATTATCAGTACTGTAATATCTGTTGTTGTGTAGTGTGAAAGTTGTCTATATACTACTGAATTTGAACTAAATATACGGTGTCAAGTGTATTGAACATGCATAACTTATGTAAATTAAAGGTTATAACTATATTTAGTACAGGGCATCTGTGTAATCAAATCATAATATTACAATTTATGTAGACGTTTATAGCCTGGTAAACTAAACACTCACTTATAAACAACCACTGATGCGTGACCTTTAAAAAATCCCAGCTGTATAGATGCACTCATAAAGAATCTACTTTTTAATTCCCATCACCAATCTCTCTATCTATCTATTTATCAACTTTCAATGTCTTATTCTTCGTCACTTTACTTTTGTTTATTTCATTTTTAATCGAGTATACTGACAATTAATATTGTCAGAAACAAAAACAAATTTTCCCATAGTTCTCCTCTTTTCTCTGAGAATTGTAGTCAGCTATTAAGCTATGAAACTTACTACAGTTTACGATGTACGATAACAAACTGCTTGCTATATATCGAGAAGAATTATTCAAAAATAATGATATTCCAAAATGGTTCAACAAGTTCAATATCTGGTATTTTTCTTTAACATGCCCACTGGATTGATTTAACATAAGTTTAAAGTCACGTTAATTAGTTAGTCCGTATTGGCAACTGTGATGCCTATTTAATTCGTAGTGTTGATTGAATTCTAGTGACTAATTTGGAAAGTGACTTTTAATCTACGTGGTTTAATATCACCAACCGAATAGCTCAGTGACGCTGGTTCGAATCCTGTAATCAGCATCCATTTCATCTATGTTCAGAATGTACTTGGTGACTAGTTCAATCAGCACAAAACCTAGGTGCAAGGTTTTTTACTGACTACCTGTGACTTAAACTTAATTTCGTATATACATCTTCTTTGCTTGGAAAAGTCCTTTAAAATCCTAAATAATGTCAATTTTGAATCATATAACGTATTCTGTTAACCGAATCGTTTAGTGTGATCAACTTTGAGTTAACCACTTTTGCATGAGTGTTTGTATTACTACAGAAATGGCTAAAGTGAAACAGGAGGAACAAGATCCAAACGTGCAAATTAGTAAGTGAAAGTTGTGTGACTTAAGGATCAAGTCACCATCTATTTCTGGAAATTATATTTATTCAGGATAAATTTTTGTGAAATGTTTTCTTAACAGAATGATCTCCAAATGAGATCTGGATCAGTTGTTAAGGCGTTTAACTTTCAACCACTAAGCCTAAGGTTATAACCTCCCTCGTATTTTATTTTGGACAACCATACAGTTACATTAGTCCTCACTTCAACCTTAATGGACAAATTCATACCGTTAAAATGAGTTAATTCCCTGCAAAATTAGTTGACAGAACTTACATAGACTAACTTATAAATATCTCGGTAGATCAGAAGACAATACAATAACTTGTAGATCTCAGTACGTCATCATAAACTAAAATCAATTCCCGATTGCCCCTACTTTACGCCTATGAAGGTATTATTATGCTTAAATTATTGAGAATATTCACAGTGAAACATTCTGCAGAATGTTCTTACACGTTAATACTTAGTAGAAAGATATTTGCCGGTGAACCTAATTTAAATCAATTCTATCTAGTCATAATGTATGCTACAATACATTAAAGACATGAATAATGGATTATAGCTTAACTACTTTTAACATATTTTTACTGGTGATAGCTGTCTTACTCCCGATAAGGCTGAATTACAGCAGGCACGACTTCTCAGTAGAGCTTCAGAAACATCTTTCATATATCTTTTACATATCTCATTACAGGATAAAATTATGACCAGTCTATTGCCATATCACAATGTCATCAACCTGATAATTTTTTATTAATTAAGATAGTAGCATTTCTTAAAATACAATCAAGCATTAGTTTACTAATGGCGAATCAAGTGACTTTTTCTATGTCCTGAAGCTTATTTCCATTTTGTTGTTATCATACATACTAGTGAGCAAACACGGTACTGTAATGACTGCATTTACATGATAGGCATAACATATATCATAGGATGTACTGATGTAACAAATGCATATATATATATATATATATATATATATATATATATGATCAGTTAGTAGATATTTAATCTTTAGTTGACAATATGCTAGCTCAAAATATAGTACACCTAAATCAGTTCATACACTCAGGTTGTGTCTGTAACCACCATATGTACAAAGTATAATGCTACTAATCTGACAATTCTCCACTCCTTCAGATAACACAGTAAGCTTGAGGTAGAGAATTTATTTTTTTCTAAAATGTTATCATTTATATAATGTTTAATAGTTACAAAGTTTCAAGAAATGTGTGTCGAACACACTGGTTTTATCATTATATGCAGTACAATAAGCATAATTTCATCATAATCATTTGTAAACAGTCATTTCATTCATGTAAAGTAGAAATCTGAATTGCTAATTTCTACTACCTCAAGCAAAAATGGAACTTAAAACTGAAACAAAAGAAGAATAACACTAACAGTCAATGATTCTGTAACATAAATTTAACTTGTTACATTTTCTCTTCTATAATACATATACATTTCATAGGCGATTAAATCATGATCAGAAAAAGAAGGGGAGGGGAACAGAACTACGACTTTAAGATTGTAGTAATATTCCAACTTGTTTTCACAGTAACAAGTTTTTCCTGAACTGGATAATCAATCAATATATTGATAAATAGTCGAACAGTTGAATGAAATGAACAATGAAGAGGATTATCGTCACAAGTTGACACGAAATATTTAGTTAAATTTTTTTTATAGAAATAAAATCAAAGCGTATTGAATATCATGTGTAGCATTTTATAAGTGTTAATTTTATTTCAAACAGAAAGAGATAAAGTTTCACAGGTTAAGACAGAGTAAGATCACTTTTATTGATTCGAATTTCTATGAGTTGCTTGTGTTATTTAAGAATTGCTTCCTGATATTCATTAACCATGTACCGGTCTTAGTTACTCGACCTTTCACTAACGTCTTTATCTTGGTATTAGTGCAATACTACACTGAAACCTACATGAAAGCATATATCATTATCAAGGTTAAATTTAATAATTTCAAACAAATTGAGCATTCGATAGGTTGTTTATAGAAATGAGTGATATATATATTTGTAGTTGGAGCTACTGCCTAGCCTATAGTTATTGAGAGTCTAGTGGCTTAAACACAGACCGACTGTATATACTCTCACAGTAAGTGATGTTATATTTTGTTAACTCTTTATTGTATCATCAGATATTCACGTCAAAATAGTTTGAATTAACATGACACTGTAAATATCTTAGTCCTACGAGACTTAGTCACAACCGGAATAACTTAGTGGCAATTTCTCATATTGTAAAGCTGGGTTTCATAGATTCGAATTCCACGTAAAGCATATGATTACTTTAAATAATAGGTATGGGTTGCTGATTAAACTCTGGTCATTCAGGATTTCCTGCTAACTACTTTTAGCTGTCTAACACAAAACAACTAATTTTTTCCATAATCTACTTTGCATTAGTTTCCTAACTTTGAGATATAACTCGCAGTCTCTACGATATTATTATTAACCTTGTTAAGTTAAAATAAAAGTATTGTAATAAAATAAGTTATCAATGAATACTTTGGGGAAATTGATCAAGATTGCTTTCATCATTCATCTACATGTATGCATAGTCTTCGCAACAAGAATAGGTGAGTATTAAATTTTTCTAATTTACAGGTCATATAAGGTCACTTTGTAAGAAAATGATTATGAGTTAGATAGTGATGAAAGACTGTGAAGGATTTGTGAGAGAGATGTAAAAGAAGAGTAGAAGGAGAAATAAAAATAAAATTACAGGCAGGAGAGGGGGGAGGTGGAGTTTTAAATCACTCAATACTCAGTAATTATCTATCTACACCACCCCTTTTTTCATAAAGATTTAGTCAGTTTTAATGATTCTGTCAAGTTAAGCCTATTTTTACTAATAATAATTAATTTACTATTCTTGTCATAAACTTTTTTTGTTAAAAAAGTAGGTATAAATGATTACGCAAATATTTCTAATGGGCTTTATTCTTTAGTTGAGCTCTGACTCAGCTCAGACATTTTTTTCGTTTGTTATATTTGCTGGTTTGTAATCAAAAATTTTTATGGCCCGCATAAGCGTAATCATCATAACAAAGAAATGAATATATATGAACTGTGACGTTTAATATGTATGATTAGTATCAAGAATTCATGCCAGTTGAAATTAATAATAACTTATGAATAAACCTATTGGAGTTACTTAGATGGGATTAACTTTAACTTAGCTCATCTCACTCATTTATCAGGTACAGATTTGTGTGCTTATCTTTGAGATACACTCTAAGTATGAAGTTTAGTTGCTAAAACTGAATTAAATAAAACAGGATTTGAACTTGCATCTTAGTATCTACAAGTTAAACACCTTAACCACTGAACTACTGCTCTGCAATTCACTACATTTATTTACTAAGTAATTGTTATAACTAAAAAATTTAATTCTTCGTTGTTTCTGCCTTGTCCTTTTTTTACTAGAGGCTCAACTTGGTCCCATAACAAATAATTTGATTTCATCGTCATCTTCACTTCCAAATCCATTGAATGCGATTCAACTCAATTCGAATACAACTTTTAATGGTCTCAATGCAAATTTACCTTATTCATCATTCACATCGGTAGCACACAATCCTTTAAAATCACTTGAGCAAACAGATATCAATAAAATTCTACCAGAAACTTCGAATACTTATTCATCATTTGATAATCGTTTACCAAACACATGTATGGATAGCATTCCACTAATGAATTCAACAAATTTGAATTCTGGAGCTGCTGCAGCTGCGGCTGCTGCTTCTGCAGCAATCGTCACTGCGTTGAGTCAGTTTCTATTAGTCAATACACCTGGACAATCATTACCTCCTAATCCATCGTTATTAGCTGCAACAGCTGCACTTACTAATCCTGAATTATTAAATACTATTATGAATACTGTGCCACCTAGCATTACTTCTGCTATTACTACCAACAGTAATACACCATCTGCTCAAAATATCATCAATGATCTCAGTCCTAGTCACTTTAATAAATTATTAAGTAGTTTAACTAATGTAAATAATGATTCCAATTTACAGCGTGCAGCAACACATTCAAATGATATCACTCAAAAACTACTTGACATTGACACTAGTTCACTTGGATTAAAGGATCATGCTTTGAATTTTATAATAAATAAAACATGCAATATGTCTCCAGATTCATTGACTAAATCCCCAACATCAACATCATCGTCGTCTTCATCATCATCATTATCACCATCAGTAACAACAATCACAACTCCAACAATAGCAACACCCATGATACCAACACAAATTCATCGTAATTATCCCTTAATGAATCATTTAAATCAGAAAACTCCTTCATCAATATCTACGAATTCAATATGGCCGTGTAATTTAGACTTAGATTTTACTAATCGTTCCATAGTCAATTCGTTACAAACAAATCGTGCATTGAATCAGTTATTTACTGAATTAGATCCAAATCTATGCATGATATCATCAACAGCAGCAACAACCACATCAAGTTCACTTGATCAACAGTTCTTATCAAAGTGTAAAAGTAATAATTATAGTATAACAGAAAATGCCTTTAAATTAAGTAACGCACGTCATTTAAATGTGGATAGTGAAAATTACTCCAGTGACGTTGAAGGTGGGGGTTTAGGAGGAGGTATCGGTGGGGGAAATTTAACGGATTCAACATTAAGTGGAAGTTTCAGTGCTTCGAAACGAAAACGTTCGAATTCACCAAATAATTCAACTGATAATAAATCACGTAAATGTAATTTTTGTAATAAGCAATTTAACTGTACAAGTGCCTTGAGAATACACTATAGAAAACATTCAGGTAAATGTTTATGTAGTTATTTATTCATGCTTCGATTAATGACTGATGTTTCTGTTTATTTATAATTTATAAGTCGAGCTTTCGAACTACGTTTATTCACTTACTCAGGTTTAAAGTGTGTTTCAAAAGTTGAACACATAGAATTGTATTTGATTTACTGAATAATACATTAACTTTAATATATTGTAGCTCAATTACAAGAACTTGTTGTTAACTGATATCATCTTGAGAATCGCTGAAACTAGTGAGCACTGGATAAACAGTCGTACTTATCTTCAGCTGTCTGCGACGAACATATCACTGTAATGCAGTCTAATAAGCTGAATGAAAAAAGACAAATATAATGAAGTTTGATGTCTGATATGAAATCTTTAATGGTAATTGCACTATAATATGAGGCACTCATTTACCAAGTTAACGGAAAAATGACTTAGTGAACATTGAAAAAGTTAAAAATAATATCAGTCATATACAACTGATTCATTTCGTTATGAACTCTTAGGAGGTTGTGTTTGCCATCAAATACTATTTCAAACTATACCTCCAGTATTCATGATGACTAGAAAAAATGATATACAATAGTGGGTATTATTAGCTTTTACATGTTTATCACTTCAATCAGTTTCGAAGCAAAAGTTTGCATTGAGTGATATGGATGGAAATGTATTCCAAACATATTTGTATTGTTACTCTAGTGTTCAAAAGTCGTTGTTCGGCTTGACAAAATAGATGAACCTTATGCTTGATAAATTGTAAAGTAATCAATATAATGTCACAAGTGTATGGTACTTCATTAGTGACATTCAGTTAATGCCTTATAACGAAGAAACCTCATCCTGAAGTTTTACGGAACAAATAAAACTTCGTTATGTCGGTTGCTAATAAACCGATTGCTGCTGAATAAATATTCCTCATTTCATAAAGGGTAGTGAATTAGTAATTAAATTAACAGATATTTAACTATAAGGTCACTGGTTTCTTTGATACTTCATCTATTTGTAAAGCCGGAGAGAATAATTGTCTCTTACAAAGCTGAAGTATGGCATAAATCTCTTTACTTTAAACTATACTCGGTAAATAAAATTCTGCCAATTATTTCTTTTGTTCATGCTGTCTTGCGGGAACTGACGAATTTCATTATCATATACAGTTTGCGAAGATTTTCGAATTCGGTAGTTCATACCACAAACTGACTATTGTTAAAAAACCATCGAAAACCAAGAAGCACTGGGTACTTGTTTCATTTTAATATGGCATGCTTCAGCAGTGTGTACACACTACGACACCAGTGATCCAACACAGGACCATCAAGCCCCACGAGTACATTCTAACATTCAGACCTTTAACCCCTTCCCCTATCCGATACTTTACTGTCTACATCTTGGTGAGTTTATGATGTTATGCGACTGGCACCCAATAATATAGCTTAGTTCTGCATCATTTCCAGCATGCTTGCTTAGCTAAAATCAGTAATACGATACAAATAACCAAATTGATGAACTTCAGTTTACGAATAAGCTTTAAAAGGAATCTTCGAAATATTTACATATTAATTGTTAGTTGAATTACTTAAATTTAGACAAGTAATTCTCTCTATTACATGATAAATTCTATTAATCTCAGTGAGGTCATATTCACTATATACTTTGTCCACATCCCAGCTTAAGCTCCATCATTATTAACAGTTATCTTGTCCATTGATGAATGTATTTATCATCTTTTCCCTTAGCTTCAATCTATACATCTATTTATCTCTGATATATATATATATATATATATATATATATATATATATATATATATATAATTAAATTTTAGACTTTCCCTTCATTCAAATTAAAGAACTATTTTAATTACTCGAATTGCTTGCTTTTTTGAACACATTAAAAACAAGAGTAAAATGGGTTTGTTTAAATTGACATCCGGAGGTCATCTACCCTGTAGAGAGATAAGACGCATCACCAAGTTTGTACATATGTAATACGTTATTATTATTATTATTATATTCTACTCTTATCTTCGAGGTCAACATATCAGTTTTGAGTATTAATATTTACTTTATATGCTGAATGGTTGCTTGTTTGTTTCATTGTGTGTATATCTGCTGATAACATTTTTTTTCTACCTACCTCTTACCATCATTATCATATCTGTCTTTTTTCACTTTTCATGTAAATTGTAATCTTTCATATTTGCCTACTGAAATGATTACAACCTATATACTTGTATTTAGTTTAGGATGAAATTGAGTCCGGAAATCGTATTTCACATTTCACATATCAATTTGAATGCTTCTACTGACAGCATATGTTCATATACGTATATACTCATATGTACTCATATATACTCATATATACCCATATATATATATATATATATATATATATATATATATATATATATATGAGTGATTACATATATGGTACACATAATTTATATTCCCTAGTTATATGAGCGTGTGAAAAGGTTAACAATTGAAATTAAAATTAAAAATTGGTCATTTAGTTTAAAATTGGTGTAAATTATATGGGTATGTTGTGTGTGTGTGTGTGTGGATACCTATATGTGTATATATCTTTACATTAATGTAATACAATGAGAATACTTAGATATCCTATCATCATCCTCAACATCATGAACGTCATCAGTTTAATCACTTTTATTCTATTGTCTTGATTAAAATACGTGAAACGTTTAATAAATGAAGAAAAGAAGGGTAATACATGAGAGATTGTATTAAGAACCATGTATATATCATCACTATTATGCAGGAAATGAAAGTGTGAACTCAATTAGATTAAAAGCTCTAATTATATTGACAGTTTTTTTTTTAATTTAACGAATGATAGTAATGAAGAATGTTTACAGGGGGGGGGAGGAGGAGAGTGATACAGAGAGAAGCGGAGTAAAACAATTTGAAGGAATGACACTCTTCTCAAAATAGTGTAAATAAGTGAATGTGAATTAGTCTCAAGTTCATTTTAGTAGTATGATTTTCTTTTCCTATCACCTCTTTAGCGATAAATGTAGCACATTTTTATTAACTTATTTAAGAAAATGTATCTTAGACTGTTAAGCTTTCCTATAAACGACAATTAAAAAATGGGATGAGGAGTAAGGTTTAAGTGTTAAAATGTTAACAAACGAGCTAAGTATAGTTATGATTCTGTTTAATCTAATCTAACTCCAGTTTGGTTGCAATCGCGAATCGATGCTAACCACATTTTAACTTCCACTACCATCCTTGTGAAATATACAGTAATCAGATAGTCTATTATGAGATTAAGCTTTCCATCTTATATAGGGAACGTACGATCAATAGTGACTAGTTTCGTGAAGAATTCGCAAATTACTCATAAGAATTTATTATATGTATATTTTAGTCCCATGAATATTGGATGATTTAATCTATTCACGCTAATGGGTAACCACCTGCTACTTGAAATCTTTGAATTCCACTGATTACGTCTTCTAACCTAGTTGGATGTGAAGTAGCTACCCACCAATCGTAATAGATAAGGTTGACGAAATTTTCCCTATTTGACTAAAGTTAGGAACATCAACAGCTAGGATGCCTGCTCACTGGCATACAGTTTAGTTCGTCGATAAGTCTAAAGGTCTTTTTACGATTCTACATTCGGTCGAGGTCATGAACTGGTGAGGAGTCCTATACTGTCCATTATTTCTTGATTTTCAGTAATCGTTTAACCTAGATAATTTCTGTTATCAAATTTAAACTAATTAATGATTATCAAAATGTCTCCTAACTCGACAAGGATTATAGATTCATGTATTTAGCTTTCAGCTTTACGCTAAGTGTGAGGGTAAGTAATAAAACCCAGTTGCTCAAGTTAAAGTTGGTAGAATAGGTTTCGAATCTGTCACTTATTGGCTGGTACCCAAATTACCTTGACTACTTAGCTACTGTCTCACCGTTACCAATTGCTATCGAACTGGTGTATATTCGTTGATAAATTACTAAAATTTTAGATAGCGTTGTTATTCTAATGTTTTAATGATATGCAAATACTCGCATTTTTAACGAAGTGTCAAAACGATCTATCCAGGTTCATTCGAATCTGTTCTTTCTTGACATTTTCTCTTGAAAAAAATATATTTTATTAGAAGTCATTAAGATGCATGCTCTTTCTATGAATAGTAATATGGCAAACAGTAACGACAAATGACAAAGAGATGTTGTTCATGTTAAATTGTTGGTAATAATGAGGTCTACTTGGTCGGAGTTTATTTATCTGTGACATTTAGCACTATTACAGGCAAAAGTAGTTCGAAATGATTTTAACAAAAAATTAATCAGAAATAATTGTCACAATAAAATGGTATTTAATCTAATGTCATGAACTGGTTTGAGTTAGATAACCTCTTACAACCAGAAGGCAGCGGACAGTTGTTTAGTCCTAGTATGAGGCCCTTCAGCAATGAGCACCCACTGACCCAGCTAGGGTCGCGACGAACGCTCAACTACCTAGGTAGGCGTCCAGCTGTAACATTCCCACTTTGATTAATCTGTGAAATGGCACCCATTAGTTAATAGTGATACCTGTCTCACTTCCAACAAGCCTGAACTCCATCAGTCACGACTTGCCACTAGAGCTTCAGGTTCTGATGGTTAGGCGTCCTCTTACGATACCTGAAGGTCGTGGGTTCGATTCTTTTGTGAAATCAAGGGTAGAAATTGATGTGAAGCTCCTTACTAGGACGAAACAATTGTTCCATTGTTCCTTAGTGTTCGCTGGTACCCAAATGAGATCAACCCGTGACGAATACAAAATACAGTATCAGCGAATAATGTGAGATGGAAATTAGGTAATAATTCTTGAGTACCATCAATTAAAGCTACAGTGATAAAACATAAGTATTCAGTTGTCACACATTAATTTCTAAACCCAAACGGATTTTATTTATTATCTGCCCAACTACACATTTGTTTAGTGAATTACCTCTCAAGCTACACTAAAGTAGGTAGAAATGAGTGTGGACGCTATTCTCAATGCAGAACATAAATTGTTATAGAAGAATTACTATGAATTAGCTTAGACTTAAAATATCTGGTATAATTACATGATATTCAGCTTTTGATGAGACATAAATTAAATTTATGTTTTACGTATCATTGAAACCTTCCTACCTATTTAATAGACAAAACATTTTCTAATAAATATCAGAAATTAATCATTCATAAATAAACAGTATTATTCGTAGTTTTACCAATTTTGCACCGTGTTCAACTTAAACACCGGATACCTATCTTCATAGTTATACCAGTTAGCCTAATATTATTATTATCGTCCTCATCAGTAGTAGCATTGGCATAGTAATGAAGTTTTAAATGAATTTAACCCATTAGTAAAATACACCATCATATATCCAATTATGAATTACAAGTTTTGTGTTGTAGAATACAACTAATGTTACCTAGTTGATTGTGTACAATACGTTAAGCAGGATTCAAACTCGAAACTCATCACTCCACATTTGAATGTTCTAATGATTGTCGCAGCTTATACTGGTAGGCGTATTAGTACTACAAGCTTTAAATTTTTTTATTCTTCAATTTGTTATTTTAAAAAATATGATAGTAACCAAACATGCATTTAACCATTAGTCTAATAACATAAATCTCAGTGATTTGACCTGATTTTTCCTCATCTTCTATTCTCTTCTCTTGTTCATGCCTATCTCTCGTACACACGGACAGGCTCACTCAATTTTATGTATCTCTAATCTCATAACATGCTTACTGATTCAATAACTACTCATTCATGAATTGCTATTATTCATCAAAGCTCATTTTATTCACTTCCATACATTTAATTCTATTTTATGACTTAATTTTGCTTATTTTTACTCATGTTTTAATGTAAATATGTAAAATTTGGTCACATTACGTTCGTTCTCTTTATTTACATCTATCTATTCATGTATCTACTGTATATCTGTCTATCTATCTAATTATTCACTTAACTATACTCAAATAAATATATCCCTTGGACGGATGTTACATTATGAAATAACAAATGTATACAACAATGACAGAAGAAAATATATAACAAGCAATAATCAAGACCATTTCGATTATTTCCTTCTGTATTTATATATTTTATTTTTAAGTAGTTCACTTTACTTAACATATACTCAATTGTATGTATTTACTCCTAGCTATCTGTCCACCTACTTACCTATCTACTTACTAAGTCTTTCTTCATAACACTCTGTATCTGTCAGCTATAAGTCCCTAACTTCATTTCAGTTCATTATGTTGTATATATTAGTTCATTCGAATGTTATAATTTATGTAATGCTCCGCATATTTGTTAGTGTACATAGTTTATTGTTAATACATACATATATGCATACAGATATCAATAGATGATAACCAGTGAGTTGTACACATGCACTCGAACGATACATATAGACAGAATATTTGCTTCTTTTGTAGTTCATTATAGATCACCTATAATACCATAAGAATACAATATACTGTTTACAGTGCTTATCACTATATAGATTACAAGTTAGTAGATTATATCTGTGTGTGTGTATATTTGTGTAGCTGTTACCTATTTGACAACGTATTTTTCTTGTTTGCTCATTATTTATATTGTTGGTGTTCTTGGACATAATATTACCAACCCAGTCTACCTATCTACTGTCGAATCAGTCAACCATTTATTCGCTCCATCATCAATCTACAAAATACACATTTACACAAACCGACAATAATGTTCACGTATTCATACATGTATACATGAAAATGTTACTGAAAAATGCTTTTCATGTTTTTGTCATGTTATTTGTTAAAAACGGTAAAAATAGGGAAAGGAAATTATTGCATTATATAATATTACCATTGAAAGAGAGAGTAGTGTATATAACTAGTAATATTCACTCAGCCGTCAATATTAATAAAGTAGTATATAATAGTAATATTATTATTATTATTCGTCCGTGAGTCCTTTAGCACATTCAGAACATTAAAATACAAAGAGAAACATGTATATATGATAAATGATGTTAATGTCAACAACATTAATTTCATAAACATAACCTGTTCTCTTATATAATCGTAATTAAAATTGTTTATTTGTTTATGTATACACCTTTGCATAATGTGATAAAGTAGAAGAGGGAGGGAAATAGGAGAAAGCAACGGATAAAATGGACTCGATAAAATTGTATATGTATCGCATCGATTATCTGATAATCAGCTATGTTTCATTGTCTACCCATACCCTATGCATACATTCCTCTCCTTTTATGCGACTTTTTCCTCATAACATTGTCATGTGCTCACTGGTATACTATTTAAATAACTGAAAGAAATAGTCTCTATGTAAAATGATAGGTTTCAGAACTATAGAAATTAAATAAGATTGTTGTTAATTTGTCTGTCGGCTGATTCAACATTTGCATTTACAACATTTTGACATGAACCCAATATAATGATGTTATTGTACTTATCTTTATACAATAGTTCGCGTTTAGCCTGCTTGAATCTAAAGTAAATGGAAAAATGAATAAGTTCTTGAAATTTGACTTATATATAACACAAATAAGATCTATTTTTCTGTTACAGATAGTTTATCTATTGTTTCATAGTATACAGTAAAACATCGTAGTCACTGAATTTCTCAAGATAGTTGAATAAGCTAAGATTATCCTCAACGTATTCATTGTTCGTTGTGTTATGTTCATCACTTTTAATTATTTTTCAGTGCATTTAGTGAGTAAGCTTTTTTTTACTGAGTTTCACATCATGGACTAGCCATAGACAATTACCTCGAAACAGGAAGCATTGGACAATAGTTTTGTTCTAGCATGAAACCACTTTGCTGCAGGCTTTCACTACCTCAACCTGTGGTGAATTTAGACCCCTAATGCTTCGCAATCAGTGCTAGACAGAAATAGAACTAAAAGTGGTGAATAGGGCATAGTGAATTTTGAGTGCCTTGAGAGCAACAACAATTATTAAATATAGATGGATACGCATTCGGATACATTTGTTTACGACAACAGTATCCTAAATAATTTAAAAACTGCTCATAAATCTAATGCAATTTATTATCAGTGTGCCAAGTCCTGTTTAACATAATGCTACACAGTTGTCGTTTATAGGGGATAAGGCGAATGCTAAAACATAGTTGAGAACATGTCTTGATAGCAGATGTCAAGTACCACCGAACAAAAATAGAAAACAGCCTATCGATCGTCATCAACTGCCTAAATTCAGGTAAGGGGCACTATGATGTCAGAACACTTTGACTACTATTCGAATTATAAACTTGTTGGGCTAAGTTCGATCAGCAATAAAGATCACATAAGAAGGTACTGCTTATTATTGCGTGATTAATTAGTGTAAGCACCTCAGTCTTACAGGTAATCAGTTGTGACTTACAAAGTAACTAGAAGGTTGTCTGTTTGTGATTATGATATTGAATAACGCATATTCAAACCTTTTGAATACAGTCATTTAAACCCACTTTATACATATACTTTGGTGACAAGTAAAAACCAGTTTTAAACATAGATCAGGGAGAACTTCCTGCCGGCTGCTTCCTAGCATGTAACTAAAGTAATTGGTGTCATAAACTGTGAATGCTGCAGTGATTAAATGCACTAATGGCCTCGTTTACATCGTTGATTATTTTGAGATTTAGTAAACTTTTTATAAATGGATAAGACCTTATTGTACATATCGGTTTTATTAATTCATGCCATGAAAACAATTTAGCACGTAATTATTTCATTTCATTTACTTGGTACAGATTTCGTTTATTTAGCTTTGAGTCATACTTTAAGTGTATAGACTGATGTTCATACTTGAGTAGCTGAAGCTGATTCTCAATCTCAGAATAAATGAGCATGTAAAACAATAAAAGTTCATATTTTTCTCCATAACTGTTTAATGCTAATGGTAACTGGCATTAGGGATTTCCTATACTTATTTGACTGTGTTTATGTGTAGTATTTTCAATTAAAGAATAAGAAGCTGAACAGAGGAGAATGAATTCATTTTATTTGATTAGCTTCCGCTCAGCTGTATACATTCCATTACACGTTAAAGTCAAACTATAATATGAAATGAAAGTATGTAATTTGTTGTTTTCGCTCTTCAAGTTAATCCAGCTAACTTACTGTATGTAATAATTTCACTGAATAATTTATAAGATTTTGTTTCAGGAATATTACGACTCTATTCCATAACGTACACACCATTCGTTGTTTCTGCTTATGTACTACCTTATGCACCTTAACTTATACAGATAGATAAATAGTATCAGTATCTGTCAAACACACGAAATAATCGACACACAGACAATTATATCTACAAGCATCATTTCTCAATGAATAATGCAATTACATTATTATTATTATTGCTATTACTATTGTTAATAGAAAGTTATTTCATTATATAGAAAGTACTCTTACTACTACTTAATATAAAATCCCTTTAATATGAATCAATTCTTTAGAAAAAACTTTTTTTCAGCGAATAAGCAGGGTTATTTCTAAGATAAACAATGAATCACTAAAGAAAAAAATATTATCGTTTATTATTATTACTATTAAAAGTTCTCATCATGAACAGGTGTAAGTCTGGGTCAATTCACATTACTTCTATTGTTGCATCTTTATTTGCGTGTATATCCACTTGTGTTGTAGTTTGTATTCTCATTATTTTCTTAGGAAGAGAAATGGATGTATATGTCAATAAAGAAATTCCATCATATTTATATTACAAATTATGAGTTGAATGTATATATCTGTATACAAAGAAGATACTTTCAACAATAGTTAACAAAAAAGCCATTTAGAAGGTGTTTCTTAGTCATATGGTGAAACATACCTTAATCAATACATGTATTTATCGATATTCTACAGGAATGAATATGTACTCTGTATTTTATGTGATAACGATGACACAGTTGTATCAATGAGTAAATAACACTATGGTTATCCATTGACTCAGTTGGTATTCATGATGTTTTTCTATAACTCCCTTTAATAACATGTAGTTATATTGATATTATCTATCTAGAATTCCAATCGATAAGAATAAACTTAAGTTTGGGTAAAATGAATTTTTACTTATAGACACACGAAATACATCATTAAAGGATCATGCTTTTTCTGTACTTCATTTTAATTTAACACATTTTTGTTGGTTATTCACAGTTAGTTAGTTAATGTTGATATTTTACATTACATTGATATTCATCACCGAATGAACTTATACAGTGTACTAATGATTTTGTTGATGTTGATACTCCCTGTCGGACTTGAAACTGTGTCATGTAGTTTTACAGTCTGAGGTGTTATCATCATATTATTCAATTTGTGAGTGAACTTTCATAAAATTAAAATATTTACACTGAATATTGACCAATTTCATGTTTGTTGAGTATTGTTTATGCGTTCCCATTTAATTGTCAAAAAAAAAAAATGCTCGAAATTGTTCTCAAATAATAGAACTGTTAATAAAAATTGTCTATCCTGTTTAATCCTTTGTGTCAAACAAATTCTGTCAACTGTGTTGCAAAATACCAACTACTTTGGTCTAAATGGTTTAAATATAGGTATTTATCTGGACAATGTCAAAATGCTGGCGATTATCTCCACGAAGAACTTGATAGCAGTGTATCATTCCTTATAAATGTAATTACTGTCAACATTCTGCGTTTATCGGATGAGTAGAAGATATTCAACTGTTTATACATTATCACATGGAATAGCAGGCTTAAAATAATCCTTTACGCTAGGGCGATGACTCATTGATGAAAACACTAGGCTTTCAACCATTTGACAGAGAGTTTAAACCACATTACCATCTGAATACATTTAAGTAGTCAGTGGATATTGCAAAAGTATGGTTCGCAGTTGGTGCATAAAATAAGTCGATCAGAGGTTGAGGGGTTCAATTTTCAGTCATTAACCTGGAGGTTAGAAATCTGATCTACTTATTTCGATTTGAATAATAGGATAATATGATTAGTCCTGACATTCAGAATATGTGTCCATACCAGATATACTTGGTAAACTTGAAGTGTTACTGATGATGTAAGTGAGTATATAAATCAGAATTTAGTAAATAAGCTCTATAAGTAAACATAAGTATAAGTGAATTTCACAAATTAATCACTTATCAAGAATCAACTAATAATACAGATTAATGCAGTTTGATATCCATATACAGAGGGGCTATGCTCAATTTTCAAATAGTTTAAGTTTCATTTTACTCCTGATTTCACTTAATTTTCTTGAGTTATTACTGTAAAAATCATATGTAGTTATTTCGATGAATTTTAGAATGTTTACCTTCATTATTCCATATGTATAATAGTCCTTACTTAAACAACCTTGTTATGAACTAGCATCTATGAATATTTAAAGTAGTATTGAACAGTAACAACAGTAGCATTAATAGGTTTTTGTCACTAAATGTTTTAGCTTTTATTAACTTTTTATATTAAACACTTAGTGACTATTTAGTATAAAACAGTTTGCATTATTCTCTTGTATGGCTGTTTTTTATAACTCTACATTAGTTGAAGTATCCTAACAACATTTATAATCTCAATAGAAATTTCTGTTGCTCTATTGTTTTTCTTCCAAAAATGGGGAGTAAATAACAAAAAAGGTATTATGTACAACATTGCAATATTATATATCACTATATGTATTACTGAATTGTAGTGATAAGTAGTTTCATTAGAGTGGAATTTTAGAGTTCTTAATACTTAATACTTGTTCAATGTTCTTTCATGAAATTAATCACTTTTAATTCATAATAATTAAGGAAACTTTTAAAATAAAATGTGCATAAATACTGATATGACTAAGAATAATATCGTATGTATAAACGTTGCCAAAACTCATATATCAGGTCCAGATTCAATGTACTTTAGTTTCATTACCACGCTAAGTTTAAGGGGCCTAGTGATACTTCTTGTCGGGGAAGAATTTGAATCTATGACTTAATAGTTAGAAGTTGAACTGTATTGACTAGTAAACAGCTTAAGGTGAACGTATTACAAGCTAATGAATAAATATGTAAGATCTGAATTCATAATAGACATAAGGATGAAATCATGTGTTAGTTGATTAAGATTAGAATCTAAGAAGAAGTTTTCGCTGTGAGTTGATGGATTATGTTATACTGTTTTCAAATAATCACCTAATTTGGTGGTAATCCTGGCATGTTTCCAAATGCTTTCCTAATATTCAGTTTGAATAAAAACATATAAGGGTACTAGTTTTCTGTACCTAGACTAATCGAGAAGGAAAGGTTTTGATACTTACCACCTCTTATCTTAAATGTTGGAAGTTAAATATTAAAGATTTACTGAAGACCATAGGGCGGCATGGAAAATAATTGTTATGCATTCAACTACTAGACACATCAGATTATTAATGAGTATCAGATTATTTGGTTGTATAATGATGCGTGGTGCTTTATTTATCAAATATGAACATTTCCTATAAAGAATAAAAATGTAAAGAATAAGTTTTGTCAATTTCGGGGAGAAAGCATTAAGATTGCGTTATTTTTTTTAATGAACTACCTTTTTATAAGGCAGTTGCACAGATTATAGTTGATTCAGAATGAAGAAATCCAGAAAAAACAAAAAGTTCATTCATAAGTTAAGCTGAATTCTTAGTATTGCAAAACTTGTTTGTTTCATACAGAAATAATACAACAATATTAATAATCACTATTTATCATTATCATTTATATGCTATACGTAATGAATAATTAATTTATGCTATCAAGTAGTTAGTAATGAATAATAATGTAAATTTTGTATACAAATTAATACTATAACTCTACTAGTTCAAAGAAAAATAAAATTTAATGGAGTAATAGAAGTAATTATTGTATGTCTTAGTATTGTATTCACGACAAGAGATATATGGCTTTATGCTGAACAATGAATAACACATTTCCAACTGACATATGAAGTGAGCGAAAATTGATTATTTTGACTATATTCTCAATAATTAAGTGGCTGGACGAAATACTTGTGATGACTACGAGAGTAGACATTGTACCTTACTACGTTCGGTATATTGATAAATATTACATGCTTTGAAGTACATTTGAATTTTGTTATATATACATTTATTTTAATGCACATAATCCAGGTCACGCCAGATGATGAACAATGAAAAAGTATGCCAACCAGTGGGTTTATATTAATTGAATTTTCCAGTACTTAACACAGTGATAAGTTATAAGCTTTTCGTGTATTTACGGTCTTGTAGGGAGCTGGTGATTCAATTAAGATTCTAAAACGTACTTTACTTAGAGTTATAGTCAGAGAAGTTAATGTATATTGTCTCGTATGTTTCACTATGATCACTCCCAAACAGCTTTTATTCTAGTGTAAACAATTTAACTAAATGACTTATTATTTGGTGCCAGAAGAAACTGTTGGCTTGTGAGAACCTGAACTTAGATAACAGTACGAATGTTAGCTGATGTATTCCCATTTTTGTGGATAAACTTCTTCATTATATCATCATCATCATAAAAATGCAGCTATCCGTTTCTGTTATAAATGAAAATCACATTCCCCTTGTAATTCACTTCCAATGTATTTTTAAGTTTCAGTAGGAAGCTGATATCTGTAAACGTAATTATGTTAAAAAGGTACTTATTTATGTATTTATTTAAGCCTCACACTGTGGTAAGGCTAGTGATCTAACCATGGACCCCAAACCAAAGTAGTTAAAATCTAGTTTGAATATGCGACAGCCCGGGCTTGAAACTGGGTGTGTAACTGTATTAACTACTACTGTATGATGGTGTGAAAGTAACTCACAAAGTGATCGAAGCTACCAATCAGTAAAAAGAAATTGCGATCACTCAGCTAAAGACTGTAACATTGTAGTTTCCTTAGTATTCCAGATTCTAGCACCATACTATTGATGACTCTTGGAGTGGAATCTAAAAATTCACTGAAAAAACCTCGATTTTACAACGATTCTTCAGTTAGTATCGGTTAGTAACAAAGTTTATAATTAATTGTAGTTTATTTTATCTCTTATTAGTTTGTGTTTTAACAAATTTTAGCTTGAATTATCCTTTAGTGTAATATGATTATCGTCTTACAAAATTTCAACAGCTATTTAGCCTGTTATGCAACCGTTTACCGACTTATTATCCTATTTAAGATAATTTCGTACATCACAACTAATACTTAAAATCTTCGGATTCCTTCTGATTTTATTTTGATAACTTTGTTTTAAAAAGCCGATGTATTACTCTTATTTCATTATTGACCATTACATGTGAAATTTCATTACATATAGAACAGTATAGCTAATGTGATTGACACCACGGAAAGGGAAATTTTCTTCTCTAAATATTATTTATTCTCCTTTCATACAATATTATTTGCATCATCTTGCTTGCACAACAGCCCATGTCTATTTATATTCTTTCTTTGTGCAACAGTGGCCTAGTAGCTACATCATTTGACTTTCATAGTAAGTTTGAAACTGACTTAGGACTATTTTGATTTAGGTAACTTGATAGTATCACTAGTCCTCATACTTAGAATATGACGTGAAGGCGAAATCCACGAGTTTGTACTGTTAATAATAAGGACAGTAACAGAAGAATATCTTATTTTCTTACAACTTTTGAGTTGATGCAATGAAAATATTCTCTGAGAAGTTATTACTAATGCCTTAAAATCTAAATTAGATTGAGATGAAATCATAAAGATGAGGTATTACTTAAATAATTAAAATATTGCATAGGGTCAATCACATTTATATACCTTGTGGGCTAATTGATTTGAATTTTAGCCAAATTTCGTATAACGTATATACAGTGTAACATATATTTGACCTTAGATTGACTTCAATACTCATTTTAATCAGAAATTTTACCAAGAAATTAGATCTTCAATTAGGCTAATTTTAAATGCTCGTAATTTTACCAGATGTAATTATCGCTTTACTTCTCACAATCAACAATCAGTAGCAAGTAAATTACATCGTAGTGATCTAATGGTTGCTACAGCGTGTACTTAAAATTCAACTTCGACTACCTCCTCGGATTCATCTACTTTATTTTGTGCAGTCAATATAGCATCACTAACATCCACAAACATCCACAAACACAACACAGCTCACATTTGATGTTAAGTATTGGAGAGGAAGGGGGTAATCAGCAGAAAGTCCTATCTAACCTATGTTACATCTACTTAGGACTCGCCACCAAGGCATGTTTGTAACCAATGAGATAGCTGCTAATCAACGTGAAATCGAAGTTTTTATTAGCATAGATTTACAGTTAGTTATTTCCACAGTGGCTGATCCCTGACCATCAAATTTGAAAAAAATGTAATGCACAATCAGTATTAAAAGAACAACATAAATATGATATTAGTTGCTGCTCAGTGATTAATCAGCTTACATTAATCTAACTTTAGTAAATGAGTAACCATGTATTGTGACTAATAGCTCTATTATTTATGAATTACATTTTATTCTCGTCTTACATTTATTACTTTTAGTTGATTCCTCTATATTACTAACCTTGTTATTAATAACAACACAACCCATGATGAATAAGTGAAAGGTGTATTTTTACATCATTCTTAAGTGATAACTTATATCCTTGTTGAACTTGGACTCTGTGTACAATTTCTTTATTTAGTTACATCACTTATTCATCGCTCTTTACAACCTCTCTAACTCTAATACCCTCTTTCTTCTTTATTCTTCCTAAACAATAGTTTATACTTTATCAGATCAGATTGATTTCTTTTAGTTATTACATATTCCTAAAGAAATATATATGTATACTCTATTTTTGAATGTACACAATCTGTTGTCCTCACAATACTTTTAGGCAAGTTAATTTGTACGTATATAAACATACATAATGTATTATCTATCTATTGCTTTTTTCCACTTTAAAATTATGTCTTGTATTCTCATTACATGTGATGCATTATTTCATTGTTCACTTACATATACGATAACCCACGTGTTTTTAGTTAATTACCTATATACTTACTAAACTACTACTTACTATTACTATTAACTACTACTTACTAATCTAATGCATTTCTTTCTATCTGATGTTTAGTGATATTATCCTTATTAATTGACTTGTAAGTATGCTGTGTTGCCTTATGCCTTTTATTGTATTCCTGTTCTTATTCTTCTTTCTCATCGTCTATTTTAAGAGTATATAAATAAGCTTTATAAGAATCTTAGATATTGAAATGGGGTCATGCATAATTGTTTGCTAAAATATCCATACTCATAGATAATTTTTATCCATAGTTCTCACTTTTAACTCCTTTCCTCCCCTAGCCTCTTTCTCTCTCATATGCACACAGGTACACACATGAAATTACATTCAGCGTGTTGCCTTTCAACATCACCTGCTTATATGCACAGCCTAAATAACGGCTTTCCTTACAGAAGTATGTCTTTTTTTTTAAATGTTTAATTTATGCATATTTTAGGTATCATTATTCTTGAAATTATGATATCGATAATGATTACAACGACGAGTAGGAAAAGAAAGAAAAAAGAAAGTAAAACATGAGAAAGTGACACATGGCAAGTAGCGTAAACTATTCCTAACAGGATATATAAGATATAATTACTACTGCTGTTATTAGTAATATAACAATAATGAATTTATTGTTCATTCTATAAGATTGATTTATTGAATGAATCTTAGATAATCGTAAGTACACAACTGTATTGGGCCGACACTATTAAGTGGTGATTGGTGATCACGTTTCTTTTTTCCATTACATACTACTAGATATGGCTAATTTGTTCTTAACTTTCTCTGTTTTCCTTTTTTTCTTTTAAAAAAATCCAGTTTTTGTTTGTTTTTAATTAATCATAGTCAAAATATTAGTCGCTGTAATGGCTAGTATCACATTCGTCCATACATAACAATACATTTTCTTAAAAGGTTATTTTACTTATTCCAGTAATATTGACATGTTAAATACATGAAGTTTGTTGCTCATTATAACCTACCTTTTTATTCTTCATTTTCTTCATTATTTTTCTACTGCTTCCATGTTTTCTGTCCTTACAATCTGTTAGGGTTTTTTTTCACTACCATTTTCTTTAAAGAAGAGGTATTTATGCCTTTATTTTATAGTTGATATTGTTTTATGTGTAAGTAAGAGGTATCTCTCTGATAGGTACATTGATAGACAGTTAGTTATCTTCTATCTGGAAGACAGATAAATTAAAAACAAACTTAACTGAATAGATACTGCATGCATGTAGGCATTTGTATAAACTATACATACTGTGTAGGAATTGATCTTCTACTATTTTCTTGTTCAATATACATTTTACATCTTAAAGAAATATGGAAATATTTTAAGAAAAGCATTAAACAGACAGGATTATGATAGTTAACATTTCTATGCATATTAACTCACCCACTTATGTACACTCAAATATGAATAAATGTTTAGATTGTATACAGTTGAGTAAACAAACTTTATCTATACTCACATACCTACAATGAATATGCACTGTATAGATTAAACTGTACATGATACTACTACTGCTACCATTACAATGAAAACTATTACTATTACTGATAATAATTAGAAAATAGAGTAAACACAAGAAATAATAATTCAGAAAATTTTTTAGAACAAATTGTTTGATTATTACGAATTTCTAATGCAAATACATGAGCATTAACAAAGTGAACTGTTAATCTATTCAATTATGTATAAAGAATTTAATTCACTTTACTATACTACTGTTAACATTGCGATTATCAGTAGTAGAAATAGCAATATTAATAAATGAAGTAAGAAATGTAAACTAAAATTAGATGTGTAACTAATGCACAAATATATGCAATAATAGGCAAGATAACAGTATCATATGTACAAAGAGGTAATATTATACATGTGTATAATAGAAGGCATACAAGCATTTACACTTCATTATCCTCTTGTATTCCTAATGTAAATATTCTCATAATGGACTTACTGAAATAAGAATATTTATAATAATGAGGATGATGAATGGATGAATGAATGAGTGAAGTGAATAAATGAAATTGACAGTTTAACAAAATGAAACTCTCAGTTAAGTATAAAACAGAAATATTTTACATTATTTTTATTTACAATACATGCATAATGGACAGAATGACATTGTTATTATAATTATCATAATTATTCTCTTATTCATGATTATCATTATTATTGTTATTATCACTAGTACTAGTACTACTACTACTACTGCTACTAATAATAATAATACTATTATTTCTCCTAATAGTATTATCAAGAATAAACAACATTACGTATTTAGTTAAAATGCTTTATATTGCAATTGTGTGCTATTATACCACTTTCATTTGTGTTTTTAGTAGGCTTAACTTTATTAATGGGAGTATACACACATTTTTATGCATACACATCTTCATATGCGTGATTGTTGATAGAAAGTGTCAGTATGATCACTTATGAAACTTAAAAGAAATTAGTTCTCTCTACTTACCTCATTTCTTAGCCAATTTGGCATTTCTCATTGTTGATATTTAGGGCTGTAATTGATCTATGCATGTTGAAGTACGTACAGTGTGAGCAAATTTCATTGGTACTGACATTTAGTTATAGATTTTTGGCAAAGCTGGATTGTAGATAGCAGTAAAATCAAGGTTCCACGTTTCAATCTATCTGGAAGTGGTCACCTAAATGTTTATACACTCATAGTTAACCTAGAACCTTTCTCTAGAATAACCAAAAAGTGATCTACTCACTTACTGAGACCAGATAATGTCATATGCAGTGTATGAATATGTTTTTCGGTAAGGTAGTAAATTGTAATACACGTCAAATCTGGCACGAATATCTGTTGCCTAACAACACTGCAAACTAGAAGAAAAAGTTAAACTAGGTGAAAGTTAAAGGTAGTAACTAATTTCAATAGCAGTAAAAATTCAAAAATGATAAGTATAGTTAAAAAAAGAATGAAATATGGGAACGGAAAGTTTGAAATAGCGCTTAAATTACAATCTGAAGGAAAGTATAGAATGAGTGCAATTGTGACCAACTGGTCACCTTGCTACTCGGTGTTTCCTCTCAGTACTTAAGAGTATCGTTCTGACTTTTATCAAGAAGACTGTTACTATCAATACGACAAAGATTTCTTGCTTATATTGAAACATTTCCCACTTGATGTATATCCGAATTTCATGGGTAAATAGAAAATGACATTAATCTTTTGAGTAGTATCTTATCAATGTCATCATGAAGAGCGCTTATAATTATCCTTTCGATGCGTAGATCATTTGGAATTAGTTTAACCTAACTGCATGATTTAGAAGTATGATTCTATAGTCTAATAGTATTCTGTAAGAAATGTTAAAAGTAGTCATTATACTTACTAAAGGTGATGGACGGTAAAGAAATTGTGTATTCTTCAAGTAAAATACATCAAATTACAAGATGAACTTATATATACCTCTTCACCTTGCTGTGAAGCCTACTCGTTCTAGTCAAGTTCTTAAAGTATTTCAACTACTAGTTTCAGAGGAATTCGGTGTCATTAATTTAGATTATTTACTTTGTAGTTTATAAGAAATACCAAAGAAACTATCTGAGTGAAATGAGTTAAATCTTTGGAAATTTCCAGTCACCAACAGTTATCATTGAACAACAGTAACCCTAATGTAAGTCGCTTATTAAATATAGAGATTTCACTACTGTTCTGGATAATATCATCAATGCCAACATCATGTAGACGACATGAACATATAAAGAACTCACCATTATCAATAAATTTATGTATTTGAAGTCATAATTGCCTTTTGTATCAAAGATAGCAATACCATCTGGAATTCTGTAGGTAAACTATATTATGAGGGTCCAAATATACTAATAAGTAGTCGAAATCTAAGCTGTTTAACTATTGTGTTATCACTCTGCACATTGTTACTGAACACAGGTATTGTATGTTATTCTACATCAAGTTCCTTCAAGTGTAGATTACCTCTAATATTGTTCCAATGCTAAATATCTTTCTTTACCTCGTCTATGTAATGTGTTGATTTTTAGCTATTTTGTGCATATATGTTGGATAGAAATAAAACTACATTATTAACTTATTTAACGTAGATTAAAGTAATTAACCAAATGGGATACATTTAGCACCACTTATAAAATTTCGTAGAAAAATATTTATACTTTGTTAGGAATGTTAAATTTTATTATCTAATTACTCTTAATAAAAACATCGTTTACTTCAGTCAACAATAATTTAAAAGTTGATTGTTTTAAGCATAGAAATGAAACCATGGTATTATGTAATCACAAATATTTAGTATCATTTTACAGATACATATGAAAAACTTATTTGTTTTTCTTCATTCATACTCGAATTTCATTATAGTCACATGTATTTTAATGTAATTTATGTTAATCAACATTGAATAATGTGTTCATTTTGTTATCCTTTTGGTTATTGTGTAATTATACGTATACATATTTATATATTACTCATAGTACTACTGACAAATAATTCATACGTGTATATATGGTTTCCTTCCGAAAATTGTAATAATTTCCTCATTTTTCAATTAGTTTTTTTTAGTGGTATTCACTAGTAAACATTTGTATTCAATCTTACTTATATTGCAACAGGTGAACTGTATCATTTAGCAATTCATTCATTCACTGAATAAAATGAAATACAGTTGAAATTTGATAAATTTAAACAGTGTGAATAAATCTATTTCATTCTGTATTTGATGCTAAAAGAATCTTCCACATGTTGAATTTTTCATTCCAATTAGAAATGAGGTTATTATTTGTGTAACTCCGATTGCATCACATCCAAATTGTAAACTACCGTGTTCAGTTACCTTATATCAGTCCTTTATCAGCCTGGTGATAGTGTAGATCAGCTTAACAGTAATTATAATATTAGTATTAGGTGACCGGTGTTAGGAAACTCCTGGACTTTAGTTTTTTATTAGGTGACATTTATTAATAAAACTTACCTGCATGTTTTAAAAAACTGATAATCTTTCTAGAATTCAACCCAGTGTCATAAGGTCTCATTATCTAAAACGTTATTGCTGGCCTGTTTGGTTTGTAACCGACCTTTCTGTAATACTGAGATACCGAAATTGATTATTCAATAAATGGTAGTAATCGGTATTTTGTTTGTCACATAATATAGCGCTGACTGAGTTGTTATTGAAATTCATGCATCTTGCAGAATGCAATGAGTTAGCAAATATTTTTTGAACAATGTTTAATAATATACCAATTTGAGATTGCTGAAATCATATTTTAGTAGAACAAAGGTGTCATTTTGTAAATTGCGGAACAGCTGATATTTATGTGTTGAATTTAGTGGTTTTTTAGTATTTTATCTCAGAGATCACATCGCCGACTATTCCCAGACACTGGATAGAAAAACGAAAACATGTAGTGAATTTATGGTAAACAGCCGTGGTATAAAAAAAAGTATCTTCATAAGGTTATGATCTCCTCTGTTAGCATCGTAGATTTCGAACAACTTAGTTACTTGAGACGCTATGAGATATGGCTTAAAACAGAAGTCAGTGACAATCATACTATAATTTATTATTACGGTCTTCATATATGTGAGATGAACCGTATTAACTGGATAAACTGCTTGTCTATATTAACAACATACTATTACTGGTCATCTACTAGCAGATTTTTCACCTTTTATCACTTTTTTAACAAAATTATTGCATTATTTGCATGATGTACGCATTTTCGGTCTTATAGTATGCCGGAATTTATGTATTCTATATAGAAAAGTAAAAGAAATCTCTTAAACACTGAGTTAAGATGTAGTACGAAGTAGAGGATAATGACGATTTCAATTCGACTAATTAAATCATGTTAATAAAATCACATAAATTAATGTGAATCTGTTGTGATATTTGCTTACCGTGAATATATGACATGATTTACTCGTTTTTCTTTCGATACAACAGATGTAACTTATTGTCTATGTCGCCATTGCACATAAGCAAACGTCCAACTTTCTAAGTTGCATTAAACGCGAATTCTACTAAACTTATTGGTCATGTACAAGTTAAGGTACTCAACTCGAAGCCTGTGTATATAAAGACCAGTAGTAACAAACCTAAATGAATAGAGCTGTTAACTTCTCGAACAATTGAAGTATGTGATGCAGTTATGAATCTCAGAGTTAACAATATTCCCACCAAGATTATGAGTATGTCTTGCGGAAAAACGTCAACTAGCTAAAAATCTAAGTCAGATAGAAATGCTTTCCTACTACTACTAATCACTTAGTTTATACGTGATTTCTTTTTGAGTAAAACATGTTTACGCTATAATTTCACTGACTATTTTTATGAATGTTAATTAGCTATTTTACTAAGTGAAATATCTAGAAGTTTTAGTTAAATGTATATTTCTATATATTCTGAAAAAGTAATCTGTACAATTACATGGTCGTCTAAAGTTTAACAGGAATGTTTCACACATTAAAGTTCGTTAATAATTAGCTTAAAAGTAAGCTTGGACCGTCAATCCTTGTTGTTTTATAGTATATGTCAATATTAACATGTCCTATGGTGACTGACTTCACTAAGTCTTCAAAGTTATAAGCAAAATTTCAATTGCTGCGTGCTTACAGATTGTTGAAAAACTTTATTTTCAATTCACCTAATTGTAGAGTTTATATAAAATTACACAATTTACAAAAATCTTCATGAAAATGTTCAGAACCTACGGTTTTTTAATGTTCGCATTTTGTTATATTAAGACTGCTTTCGTACATAATATGAATTTGGAAAATTTCATCGCTTACAATAATTTTTATCGTCTTGTCAAAAGTAATTAATTATTCACTGAGTAGTAAATATTGTCATTTTTGTCAAGTCCCTAATGCTAATAGAAGTATATCAGTCAAGTTACTATATACTAATTAGTTTGACTTATGTTAACTATATTAGCTATATTGCGTAAGCGAAATGTCCGTCTTCCACTTGGGTAGACTTCATTCAAATAGTTCATTTCTACTAACATGATGTAAACCAACAGTCAAAGACTTCATGGATAGATGCTATATTTTAGTTTGGTGACGACGAGTGACGTTGGAATATGATGGAAGAAAGCGGTTCGGGTTGATACAAATTTATATCGCTGGTTCATGTTGTAAATGATAGATGTTTATCATTATAAATAAATCGAAGCCACTGAGAATACATCAGTGAAACATTTTCAGACATGTACAACATATTTCATGAATATTGCATGTTAATAAAATTGATCTGCTACAAACAATCTTTCGTTTAATTGTGATATTTGCCAACTGTTCAATAACTGACTGATACTTTCTTCAAATATAAATTATCGAATTTCATTTAACAGTTGTCCAGGGTGTAAAATGAAACTGACTGTATTCCTCCAAATTTTATCCGATATGTGTTTTGAGTGCATACTTATCTTGTATTTTATTTCTAGTATTTTCATATTAACCTTGTCCTAAGCTTTTATTTGAATCATTAACTATTACTATATTATTTTCGATTTATGAACCAAGATAACTTATTTATGCACCTAATACCTTAATTTTGTACTGTTGATACTGGATTGCTTGACTGGCTGACTTCGAACGTTGCCATTTACTGTTTTCAGTTGGACAGATTTGAGGCAATCTAACAATCTGACAAGGTATCAGAGTTATCTGGTCAATATATATATATATATATATATATATATATATATATATATAGATTGTTGGAATATATGGTTACTTATAGTATGTGGGTCAATGGTCAACCAAGAATCGTTACCAGCAGTGTCCGATGCACGGGAAAAATGCATATAGTTTCATAATTTAAAACGAGTGGAAAGTTAGAACACACGTATTCCTAACATTGCTGTTATGTGGTTTGTGATAGTCAGAAGCACAGTATTCAACCAGGTTTCGTGTTCATGGACTTTCATGAGCATATCTGTACTCTGGTCACTACGTAGTGAAAAATCACTGCTAGATATTTTAACAATATTTTTTTTCACTAAAAAATAATATTAGTTGAAGATAACTCATAAAAGTGAAGAGAGAAAATTAGAAAATTATAGTATCACTATGTTATGAACCCTTCAGAAGTGTACACCGTCATGACTACACTTGTAGAATACAATGCTACTTCATTTAACAATATCAAACACCTGATTAGTAATAATAATAACTGTAGTTAAAACTCTGTTTTTTTATATTTCAGGTGAACGACCATATATATGTCGACATTGTGGTAAAGCTTTCTCACAAAATGGTACGTTAAAACGACATTCACAAACATGCAAAGCTGCTTACAACAAAAATAATATAAACACTACCAACATCGGTGCTACTACTATCGCCACCGTTATAAATAATAAAAACAATAACGAGAATCAAGATATTCGTTTCGATCGAAAATTCCCCATCTCTAATAATTCCACTAATAATAATAATCATGCACTAATTATTAATACAACAAATAATATTATTGCTGATCCACTTAATTTAAAACCATCAAATTTCCCATTATTATGTGATCCAATCGATGGATTATCTGATTCTGAAAGTCAAATTAATATATCACAATCAGAGTATATCATTAATCATATAACTAGTTCTGCTATCGTTAGTAATACAAACGCCAATACAGAGAGTAATAAAAATAGAGTATCTAGTCAACATATTTGTCCCGATGTATCTGAAAAACAATTAAATGTAAGTTATTCTAATTACATAATCATTATCGTTTTGTTTTAACGCTACTCAAAGCGTTCTCATTGTTGAATCCAGTAAGTTCGATTATTTATTATCCAGTTAGTAGATGACGGCTGAATATTAGTGTTATTTCCATTGGAGAATTCATTTCATTGACATGTTTATAACAGTTAGTTACAGATAACTCCAATAGTTCGAAATAAAGTGTTCATTAAAAAATTGCACACCAATAAGAAAGATTCATCTACTAAATGAACAGTGAAGTAATCTTCAATATTGGAAACATTACACTTGGTGTTGATTAGAAACGTTTTGGATAGCTACTACATATTTTTTCAAAAAACGATTTTTGATTTTATCAAGAGATGATAAGCGAGTTAAAAAAAGAAACATTGTAATACTTGATAAAAATTGAAGCAATACTGGTTTATAAGTGTTTTCTTATATTAAAATTTGGTTCCAATCGAACTCGTATATCTAGAGGTGGAATCTAGAACCTGCGATTTATTTTGTTTGGGATTTGCGAACTAGATATACTCATATCCCAGCGTTGATGTTGACACTGAGATTTCAACTAAAAATATTTCTTTTTAAAGATACTAATTAGATGAAGTTCATAACACCTTAACAAGTGGAATACTTATACCTTCATATATATATATAGTAAAGATCATGACCATTCTGCCTAGTCGAGCTAGATAGTCTCTTTTGTTGTAGTTCAAGTTTGATATCCCTTTCCTTCCAATGAGATATTTCAATCAGTTCATTACTGAGCATTTCAGTTAGTTCTGCTTCCGATAACAATATATCACTTCCATGTACTGAAACTCAAGGTCATCTTGTGCTTATTTATATTGTGCAAACTTTATTGTCTAACTTCAGAAATTAGTGTTATTCAAATAAGCGAAACCCAACTTTCGTTACAAAGTGACATTGACTCTCTGTTTGATTTGCTAGCTGATGTCATTATGTGACGAAATCCATGCTCACTTAGAACCTGTTTCAGTAAAAATTAACCTAACTACGCAAAAATCATGCAACTGTTAGTAAGTAAATTCTAATTGAAGTCATGAATTTCTGTTATACCGTAGTAGTTAAGGAATTTCACGGTCAACCAATAAATCGTGGCTTGTAACCTTGACTCACCTACTTAATTTTGGTCAACTGGGAAGTATCACTAGCTCGAAGCTGTGTGCACAAATTTACACCTGGTAAATGAATTTACTTAAGTATTCACTAGAAATAAGCATTTACAAGCTAAACAATATATAGTTCGAAATCTAACGTTTGGCATCCGTCGGTCATGAAACGGAATCTACTTAAGTGTTATAAGCTTCGTTTTGTTTGTATTACCTGTTAGGAAATATTTTTAAAGCCGTTTCGAATCTGAGAAGTAACAATTTTAGAGTTAATCAAATAAATAGGAAATAATTGTAATCAATAATTAATAAATAAACAGTCGTTGTAATAGGATCTTAGAAATTTGTTGACTTCAATGATTCATTCTCATAATTGTATATAATTATCAACAATCAGTATGTAAACAAGTTTTGATGTAAGCAATTACATTCGAGATGTATAATGAGCTGAAATTACGTAAATTGATTTCTGTCAAATAATTTTTCATTATAAGCATATATCATATGACGAATTATTGGAAACTAGTATTTTCTTTATAATGTGTGCATACGACCTCATATATGACCAAATTGATTAAGTCAAAGCGTGGTACAGCCCCATAAAATCTGTGACTATCAATCTGATAGTGTATATTTTCAAAATGCCTAAATGAGATTCTAGTGATTATCATGACTATGTGTTGGCGACGTAAAGCGACAAGGTTCAAAATATTTTTCACTGATGCAAATGTATCCATTACTAATTTAACTTCAAAATCTTGAATTTAAGTGATAGTTCATGCCTATTATTATTTCATTTCATTCTTCCACCTCAAATTATCTTACTGTTCAATTTTTCTGACCATGACCTGTACGATTGCTACTATGGTACTTATCTTGATAATTTCATATTACTGTTATGATGCGGTGTGATAAGTCAAACTGATGCACAAATATTCTAGGTTCTTTGTTACTCACGACTAACTGACTAACTGAACCGGATCGATAAATCATCAATTCATGTCAAAAATGAAATATCAGTATTCTACTGAACCCAAAATTTTGTGTATCAAGACAGAATCTGTGAATGCTGAGGACATATCGTCATCGCTAATCTTCTCTTTTGTCTACCTATTCAGCAATCTATTGAATAGTAAATAAGCTATTCTACAGAAGTTCAATCTTGTGAATATGTTATGCGTTTTTAAACCCCCTCCTCACGGAGTTGATAGAGACTTCTAAAAACGTAGATACAAGGTGTTAACAAATCAAAGTTAGTTTCAGTGATTATCCAGGAATATGATAGTATCACTTTCTCTAGTAATTTTCACCATTTTTACCTCAGTTCAGTCAGTGTATCGTATATTGGAGTGTAATTTCCATTAAACATTTCAATTTTAAATGTTCATTGCACTTAGATTTTGTATCCCTCGTTTCAACGGCTGGGCTACACTGAACATGTCGATATCGCATAGTTGTAACTCCTAAAACTTGAAAGAATGTTTGCTTACCCTAAAGCCATAAATATTACCATCCTTTAAAGTGTAAACTAAAGAGACCAGTATTTAGCCCCGCTTACAGATAGTTAAAAGAAAATTAGTTAAATCTCTTAGCTACTGATGCATGAATTAGCAACCAATCCTTACTGGTTACAATTCTCTCGCTCTTGCTTGCTTGCTCTCTTGTTTCCTTTGACTTAGGTCTCATTCGAATGAATGATGATTTCATCATCAATTAATTTCCAGCTTTGTTTGTTTCTTTCGTTTTCTCAAATAAAAATTTGTATCAACATTTATTTTGTATACAGATAATTTTATAATTTTGTTTCTGATTATCATTTGTTCTTTGATTCTTGTTTATTCGTACTGAGAAGTAAAATCTCCAGGTTGCCCAACAATATTAGAGTAATAAAACTTTGTTATATTACATAAAAGACAAAACTGTATATTTCTTCGTGTGTACGCATGTTTTAACATACAAAAAAGCGATGTATCAATAAATCATTGTAGTAATCACTCACCCGTACCGTATATATTTATTAAGTAACTCATAGATCGATTAGGTAACTTCATACTTCCTCTATGCCACTATTTCGACAACGTAGGATTTGTAGACTGAATTGTGTACCATCATATGCATACAGATACGTGCATACATACACACATGTACAATATAAGCTTATCTACATCAGTGTGTTCCTCACATCTCTAGATTAATTTTGCTTTACATTTATTGCTCAGTAGTAATAGTACTGGATGTTTGTTCTGTCCATCTGCTCAAACTCTCTGTACACTGGATTATGTAAATATGTATATGCACATATAATTACGATTTTTTAATTCTTTTTCAATCCCTGTTTTGCTGAACATTCAACTCTCCCCATCACCACCACCACCACCCTTCATCACAGCATTTTAGTCATTTTTATCGATGCGAAAATTTAGCTTTGTTCGTGTGACAGCCCCGTGAGGCATGAACGACAACGACAACAACAACAATAAGGTAGAAAAACACAAACGTGCTCTTGTACACATCTATTAAGTCATGTTTTTACAAAATCGAACTCACGTAATATCACCTCTTTGTTATAATGACAGCCGATAAGCTTATTATTAGTATTAATAGAAAAATTTGTCTGACTCAGAAATATTTACTATACTACTACATACTACTCTCTTGTACATATAGCATGACCCCAAGGGAGGGATGGTAACCTTGTTCATAGATTTGTATGCTTGTGCTAGAAACGAATGTAGGAAGTATATGCATATGAAGAGAGGGATTGTCATTGTACATTCAAGCGCAAAAATAAATATAAAACACGGTCACTTTTTTATTATGTATTACATTTCATGTATGTGTAAATAAATGTTTACGTTACTTTCCTCTTTCTAGTTGTATTCTGTCTAAAAACTATATACATGTATCCGTGCTCACGCATGTTAGTAATAATCATTTGGTATGTATGCGATGATTTTCATTGCCAATTTAAAATTCGGTGTTTGGTTTTTCTTCATCTCATTCTCTCCTTCCTTCTAGTTCTTTCTTTTCATTGTGTACATCGGATGAATGAACAATAATGTTTGTTATAAATTGCAAATGGTAGACTGCTACTACCGCTACACGTATATTGAGCAAATTTATGCATAATCATATCAATCTCGTCTCCCCCCCCCTCGTCCCTTAGTATTTACCTACCTAACTGTTATATTCGTCTGAGAGAGAAGAAATAATTCAAGCATACACAGATACTAGAATTCCCTATATGAGCATACACATACCCATATGTAAATTTACTAGATTACATGTATGTTTATATGCACAGTTGGCAAATAATGAATATACAATAGCCACGTTTACAGGCATGATAATAATAATAATAATATTGATGAATACTAATCATGTTTAATTCTACAAACTAGTACAAACGTGAATACCAAAATAAATACGAGCTACAACTGATAACTATACACTCAGGCGTATATTTAATATGCCAACATGTATGTACCTTTCCAACCCCCCCTCCTATAGGAATAGAAATAAAAATCCTACATACGAATGATTACATGATTTACAGGGTCGATTCAAGGTCGCATATACCTTGTGACGAATAATAATAATAATAACTTTGCTTATACAATTGATGAGTATTAAATGGATGAAAACAACATTTAAAAATTATGTTTCATCATCCTTTTTTCCATTCCGTCACCCCCTCCCTTTCTCCTATTACTTAAACTTATTTCACAAGATTTTAATGCTATTGATTTTGTTTTAAATGTGGACTGCAGAGATAATATAAAATAAGACTATAAAATGTTCTTAATGAAGAGATGAAATTTCTATTCTTAGTTTTAAACTTTATAATTTCTATTTTTATTTATCAAATAGTATCTTTGTGTGTATATTACATACATCTATGAATAGATTATGTACATAAGATTGTGATAAAACAATAACAAAAGAAAAAAAATTGAACCAATATGTCTTATGATGGCAATTATTAGGCTTAAGAGATGATGACTATCAGCTATCTAATGAATAGTATCAATAAACTATCATGTTAGAATAATTCAATGAACTGACAGTGAAAAGTGAATGATGATGTAACTCACTTATTAAGTGTATAGATGAATAGCTTTAAGCAACACTTTATATACTCAGTCTAATGAAACTAACTGATTGACTGAACTGATATGGGTAGAAGATAGAACTCAAACTAACAACTTTTTTGATAGAATGTCAGACGTTTTAATTATTAATCCACCATTCAACAATGAGAAGTATAAGTGTGTTGTTTCACTTTAAAGTAGAAATGATTACAAGAGTACCTAAAATGTTGTGATATGAATTGTTAGTAGCTGAAATTAATCAAGTAATTACTTCATTTTTATTACTATAAAGTTAAGTTGATGGTATATAATTCATACTAGAGATATATATATTAGGCAACTCGACTTTCAATAGCTGAATTTTAAATTTTAAATAAGCTCCCTTTACCTCATATTTGAGCTACTAAGTAAGTATCATTAGCCGTCACACAGAGTTTGGCACAAATCCGTACCTTGTAAGTAAGGTACAATTTTCAATCCTGCGCTACCTACTTTGATCTTGGCATTTGAACAGCATCATTAAACATGAAGCACTAACGCGACAAAATTTGTGACAGTTTTTATCAATGCATTACAGTAAGATATGCTAAAAATGTTTACTTATTGTTGTTAATTTACACTTCAGTCACATATTAATGACTGAAAAGAAATGGATTATTTGACAATTTTTTGTGTAAGTTGTAATTATTATTTTTTCTTTATGCTTCTAAGCATAATCAGTGATATCGCGTCACATATAATTTACTACTGTTACTCAATATATGGCATTTGTCGTCAACATTTCCAAAGTCTTAATACATTACACGGGTTAGTATGCAGTCCTTAAAGTGAAATTTCGAAAGCAAAACTAGTCAAAATATCGACAGCATGAAAAAATGGGGAAAAACATGTCTAGAACAATCCAGATTAATGTGTATGCTTGAATATTATTAAGACTTATAAACATTCCCTACGTTGTGGAGTAATGGAATATTGATCATACGTAATCAACTTTTTACCTGTAAATCTCAAGTGTGAACCTTGCTACGTACTACTGTCAAAACAATATAATAAAGTGCTCAACATACACTTTCTTATAAAAATGATTAATAAAATCATGCCAGGTCCTGTAATTGACTATGATTACTTTACTTAAACTTTAGTGCACGGGATTTTTTCGATACCTTTGCTGCCGTGTCACATGATTGAGCGATTCTTTCAGATCATAATCAGCTTGGATGGTACTTAGTTCCAGTGGAACCCAGTAAAAAACCACTCTTGTGTATGTTATGCTTATAGTTATGCATCTGAGAGGTAGATTCATGGTTAATAGGTAGCAGATTCGAACCTCATTCTACCGGTATTATTAAGCTTTTCAGAAAAAAACTAAGTGGCATTTTTATTGTATGTCTGTGATCAAAATCATTTAGTGGATAGAATTTAATATGAATTAAAAGTCCTGACTTCGATTTCTGATGAGGCTGTGGAGACCTTCTGTTTACTACACCCAAACAGCTTTGCAGGGCTCCCCGATCGTCTCCAGTTCAGCTGTGTAAATTTGCTAAATTTAGTGCTATTTTGTGTTTAAAGCACATTTTTAAAAGTCCGTCGTAAATGAAGGAATAATTAAGTCATTTAAAAATGAAACAAGGAAACTTTGTCTAAAATAATGACGATTTTAGCGTATAGACATGTCTACCTTCTTTTTGGATGCATGAATCAAAAAATGTTATTTTTTCTTTGAATGATCAACAAACAGGGTAGTAGTTCAAACATACGATGTGCATCCTAATCAAATTTCATGTATGTAATGATAATCTGCCTCTTAAAATATTCTGTAGTGAAATGTGATCGACTCCACTTACGTATTTTGGAAGCTTCCCATCCACTATGAGTATATTAGAAGACAAAACTCCAGCTAAAATAATTAAATAAACAAAAAAATTTTAAAGAAGTTGAATTATGGCTTACGGTGGAATCTCTGGACTCATCAGACCAATCAACAGAGTAAATATCAAAAATGGAAAAACTTTTAATGTACACATAGTTTGACAGATTTTCATCATTTATGTCAATATCTCAATAACTAAGGATTATCCTGTAAGGAAATTTCACCAGCTTCATGCAGCTTCGTTTAAAAATAAACGGTATTTAAGATAAATGAAACATATTATTCATTCAACTTTAATGAGAAGCCATAGTCAATGGAAGTGAACACTGTTGGGCATAAAACTGTCCTCATCAATGACTGCGGATAATAATCACTTAATATATCGTATTGAATAAAGTCTAAAATATAAACCAGTTGGTACTAACACTTTGATTTAAAAGATAAGCACTCGTTGTGAAGCTTTTATCTTCGTAATTCAACTTCTTTTGGCATTATCGGTAGAGAATAATGAAAATTTACCGATATACATGGCACAATCTTTTGTGTCTACTGGTTTTTGACTGTTGTCAAGTTAAAGTGAATGCTTTAAACTAACCTTAAACATCGTCCAAAAACTCAACTTTTGAATATTCATAAATTAAATAATGAACAATATCAGTAATAAGAAATTGATTAACGTAAACAAATACCAACCCTAACTGACATATTGCGGTGACAGTGGTCAGTTTACACCTCTTTTCGAATGAAAATCATAGGGATGAATACCTGAATAAATATACATGTCTTCCATTAAGTTAACTTTTTAACCATCTTTGTCCTATCAGCTAACTGTTCCCTTACATAAATATGAGTGATGTCGCTGTGAAATTCAACTTATTCAGTAGATTGCTAACATAGCAAGTAATACTACGATAACAACTACTGCATGTCATAATTTGTGCAGACACAGGAGTGACTCGGTGACGCCTCAAATCCTGCTTCTTCTACTTCGATCTGGATAACTGAGAAGCCCCACTAACTTTCCTACATAAAGTGTGTTTGAAAGTTAGCTACAAGAAACGTTACTTGGTGTGTTTCTAGACTTAGAGGCCTAGCTATACTCGAAGGTTGACCTTATGTGTCGTCAAAATTATTTAGTGATTCTACAACCACTTTCCATTTGGTTAGGAGAGTTTGTATAAGTCGTATGTCCTTCGTCAAAGAAGTATTAAGATTTATACAATTATAGGAGTTTTAATAAGCTTCGTTAGCCCTTTAAAGTTTAATATCATTTTTTCCAACTTAATACTGTAACACTGTAATTGGATAGTCTCATTTACTTGAGTATGACTGTGTTTCTTTTTGGATCATTTTAGTGGTTCATAATAGTTTTATAGAAAATTCTTAATCACCTATAAAAACTATATTAATAAATAAATTGATGAAGTAGAGTGACGAAGTGTAGAAGCAATTCATGACTAGTAATCATAATCCGTCTTCGCATACACCATCGATCAGCTCATTTTTAATGAATCGCTAATAAGGTCATTTATCTGATGTTATACTGTGAATTAAGGACCTTAAGAATATGAACTCATATGAGGGTATTTTTATTGTGACTGACTCGACACTGTAATATAATTAAACCGTTGTAAATTAAGATTAATATTTAACATTAAAACAGTGCCTACTACTACAATACCAATTAGTTACTTTAGAATTTTATAAGTAATATATTAACCTACTAACTAGAACTTTTTTCAGTTGTAAGAATTAATATGATGGTTGACAGATTTTAAGACTGTTTAAACATGGATAAATAAGTATTACTCATAATATTAGTCATGTAATTGCACAAATTATGCCAGTACTTGGTTAATCCATCATTTTTATTTGCTTATATCATGGATACTAAAACGCAAACAAGAGATGAGTTTTCTGACTGAGATTATGGACTAAATTTAGGTAGACGACTTAAAAACAAGAATGCCCTGGACAGTTGTTCCATATTATTATGGAAGATCTTTATAATGCGCATTTATAACCCAATATAGAAAGGAAACAAGGACCTTCAGGCGTCTCCGTAAGCTATTAATCTGGTTCTGGTTTTCGATGGTCTCCTAGATACAGTAATTCCGTGATATAGTCCACAAAACTCGGTAATCTTCTCATATCCTCTGTAATAATAAGGCTTATATTTTAACAATTAGTTTGTCTAATTAAAGGTAGTTTTCAGTATACACCGATTATCATCTAATGATTCACTGGAACAGAAGAATGAAGAGGAGAATCTGCTAATCTGAAGAAATACCTCTAAAGAACATCATTTAAAAGTGATTGAAAATCACTGTGCATTCGATCAACTGTTTCTTTCCTAATTAATCACTTTCGACTTTAAATCAATACTCAATCATGGTCACAGACGTTGTAGAGTGTAGAATGTTTTTGCTCCTTTTGAACAAGATGATAATTTCGAAATCAATGCTTCATACTTCCAAAATTACCCAAGCAATTTCACTTATTAAAAATGAATTGAAAATATCTTCATTTTTACTAACGGATGTACGCTGGAACAAATTTTCTTTATATATCCATTTCAATACCTAGAATATTGAATGTTTCCATATAATGTAGTGACTGGTGATGTGAGTAGTGTACATTGATTAGTTTTCCAGCTTACTGAGTAGGCATTTTCCAAAAGGAGCCGTTATAGCACCTAACTTTTTTACTCTTTTTGAAACAAATGTATATGTATGCACTACACACGCTCGAATCTGTAAATATCTCACAGATATTAGTTAGGGCTGAAAATAACTTTCAGAAATGTGCTAACCTGTAGGGCTGTGAAGTGCGAAGTCAAATAGCAAAATTAGTGAGGTACACGGTACTTACTCAGTGATAATATTAATTACACTATACTCACTTCCATGAAGAGGAAAATTATAATTTTAACTGGATGGTATATTATGTTAGTCCTAAGATCTACAGAAATATGGTTCCTCTTATGTTACGAACGCATTTTTTCAGAAATATTTAACTAGAATTAACCATCTGTCCAATACTCAGTAGATAGGTTCCAATAACGTCTTAAATGATATCAACATTCATATTAATATCTTGAAATTTATCAAAGTCATCTATTTCAAGTGATACGTATGTTCTTATCGATAAAACAATAATAATAATAATAATAGTGATATCAAAAATATAGTATACTGGCTAATTGTCACATGTTAATTGATTAATTTTATAGATGAAGAACGTAATTTTTGGCTGCTTCATTTTGTTGTTACTTTTTCTTCTGTTCTAAATAACCTTTTTCGTAGTATACTACCAATACTACTTACAATAATGTTGATATGTGTGCCTGTGTATGCATATCAGTGTTGTATGCATGTGAGTGTACATATATTTCTATCTGTATATGTATACGTTGTGTAGTTTATTACTCGGAGAATAGATGTTAATAAACACATGCATCATCAACGTTAACATCATCATCTTCTTCGTCACCATCCCATCATCATTACAATCTTATCGTTTCTTTTACTGCATGTACAAAATACTGACAACAACACCAACAAGTAAACTTTATTATCTAAATAATAAGAGTAGATGTGAACAGGAGAAATACAGATAAGAGAGAAGAAAAATATCAATACAGAGATGAGACGAAGATAATGTATGGTGGTGGTGATGTAAGAAGGAGAGGAAATAAAAAAATAAAAATAAAACTGTTTAAGCGTATGAGTAACTATATTTAAATTTATCTCAGATAAAAACGAAGTAGGTAATCATTATCAGTAGTTGATAACAAATAGTAGTAGTAGTAGTAGTGTAAGTATAAGTAGTACTAGAAGTATTTTTATAGTACGTATGAGTCTATCCATTTAAATTAGGATACAATGTAACAAAAACAAAGCTAAAGAATTAGTTGAGAACGAAATTCTGATAAAATGAAGATGAAAAAATCGATTTCGCGCTTCTTTCTTTCCATCTATTAATCCAAATGACTTTTAATTAGTTTGTCTTTTTCCTCGATAAATGAATTATTAAGTGTACTTGGTTACTTTTGTACATAAAAAGGGTACATGTTAATCGCCTATAAATAAGCGACTATATGTCACTGATTAAGTGTCGAATTTAGAATGCATCAACACATCAGGTACAAGTACATCGAACTAGTGAGTCCTGAAAAGGATGAAACATACAACTTGAATTACATACACTACTGGTCACACATCACATATATCAGAACCTATGTTTAATTGCATCCACTCAGGGTCCACACATAAAAACTATGACTGGTCAGTTAATTACAAACTCTTACTAATGATCATCTGGATTGCCTTAGATTAATTAATGAATAAATAAGGATTTCATCTTCTAGTTAATTCAATAGGGCATTTTGCTAGAATTTAAATTATTAATTAATCAGCAAAATATATGAGTTTTGTTTATGAATAACTTATTTATTTCGATAATGATTTCGTTAACAGTAATCGCACACCTCTTGGCTGTTACAATGAAACTATAGTACTGCCATTGTAGGTTGAACTGGCGAGAATAAGTGTAACCCAAGTTTAGCTACTAAATACCTTAGTGTAGAGTATTGTTGTACATAAAAATAGGTTGGAGTGTGAGGACGAGAGCAGAACAATGGTATCACTCCATAAAATCATTAACTGCTTGTCTTAACCCTGCTAGCTAGTTTATACTTCCTGGATGAGGACAGTGTAGTAATCGTAATGAATGGTTGGAATGCTGATTGATATGGTTCAAAATCTGTCACATATTTGAAGTTGTATCCATTCTCTGTTTTCTTCTAAATTTAAATTTACATTCTCTTAACTTATTCATTTCCTCTAGAATTGTATCGCATATTTAAGTCTACATTACAGTTAGAATTAATTCCAACTATTTGCTTGGGACTTGATTACTTTCTTCTTGTTTGCCTATTATTATGAGGAAAAGTGACGTGATACGCATTTATATCAGGTTCTATAGTGATCCTGACTGCTTAGTGAAGTAAATCTTTGATGATGTACTAGAATAACTGAAGTAAACGACTTGATAAATTCCTGACAACAGCGAGCTCAAAGTGCAATTGAATATTCCTTTCAAATTTTCAAAATTTAACTGTCCTTATCCTTTACATATGGCAGAGCTCTGTTTTGGTAGTTAAAGTTGTAGTTTATGCAACTACTCAACTGCATCTTTGAGACCGTCACTGAAAGTATTTCTACTCGAATAACAAAATAACATTATTAGCTATTGTGGCAAAGTTTGCATTCAAATCACAGAAGAGTTGTAATTCAATTATAATAATCTGCCACATGGGTGAACTATTGATTGGGGAACTATAGATACTTTAATTAGTATTCATTAAACATACTCTATTTACATACATGTAACTTAGGAATGTGACTAATTCTTACGCTGAACTGATACTCAGTAGTTTGAACACTTCATTCATTATTTTCCAATTCACAAACACGGAAAAAGTGAATCGAATCGTTTGATATTAAATAAGTGTGATTTACTAATGTACCAAGTAAGGCCTATTAATACCACTCAGTTTCTGAAAACACCGAAGTCATTAAGGAAGGACTCAAACCTACAATCTATCAGTTGACATTCAAGCACTATAACCGCTAAACAAGTACAGAAACTGTTAGAATACAACTAACTGAGCACAGTATCACGTTTATTCATATTATTGGTAATGTTATTTTTATTTGTTTTTTTCTCAGAAGAATATCATTGTGAAGTTATGTTTTTAAATGATATATAGCTTTTTCTTAGAAAAACTATTACTGTAATACTGGTCTAGGAGTTAATACTTTCAACTTTTAACAACTAAGTTTCTCATTACGTAATTAATATTAGTTTAATCAGTCGGATAGTAGTATACGAGTTTGTACTTAGTTAGGAAGTTGCATACTGTTTTATAACGTGTTAAATAAACTTCAGATTAATTTCTACACTTTATAAATAAGTTGAGAATTTACTTTGTAGAGCATATTTCGTGCATGTATTGTTCAATGCTTAAAATGATTACATACTTCTTGATAGTTATCAGAATGTTTTCTATGTAACTCCATTTAAACTAATAAAATGAAATGTTGATCTTCAGTGAGTTAACGCACATACACACATGTGAACAACATTGATTCATGCAAGGAGAAAAGTGGAAATGAACACCTACTAAACTTGTTATTATTATAACATAAATACAAAAATATGATGTGTATAACAATATGTATTAGTTAGTAATAGGATTTATTATCTAACTATCTACCTATTCATCAACATGATTATTGTGTATATGAATGAATATATTGGTAATGTAATAGAATAATAGTTTATTTGTCTAGTTAGTAAAATCCACTAAAATCTCTAACAAACAATGTAATCACATGCAATGGTTACTTACACTTTTCAATCAACTTTCATTTGTTCCCTGACATATACATAATTTACGCATAACTAATAATAATTTTGAAAAGTAGTAGGGATTGGAACTAGTATTATGTATAGCTCATGTGGTCTATATAAATAAGCATTCATACATGAATATTTTATACAGAAGACTAGAAATAGATAACACTGAAAAAAAAAAGATGTTAATTTCACAGCAACAACAACAACAACAAAAGAACACGGATACAGGTATTATCATCATACACACTAAAGAATTAGCGACCGTTATGGGCCAACACACATACATACCAATGTATCTCAAATTCAATGCTTATATAAGCCCACATCTATTACATTATAAAACGACATTGCGAAATGTAACGAGAAGATAATGTTTCACATTAATACATCTCACATATATGAATGTTTTTTTCAATATATCGATATATATATGTGTATGTTGATCAGATTAATTCAATTCGTCTAGACAATAAAACATTGAAAATACTAATGTTGACTATATGAAATGAAAACATTTTATTGTTATATACATTCTTGTGTAATACATGTAATATGAAAAGTAGGAGGAATTGTTGTTCAGCTTATAAAAGTAATATTGAATAAAGTTTTATGCTAATAATACAAGATTCTCTGATTGATAAATTAATGAATGTTAGTGTATGAAAATTCATTCCAGTTCCACCATCTACAAGTAGTGTTAATAACTAGAACAAAAAAGATAACAACGAGATAATAGATAAGTCATATTTGATTATCATTATCATAAAGTAATTATGTATTCAATAAACCCTATTCAATCAACTTGAATGGATTATGAAAGAAAGGTATTTATTACACACAGTAAATATGGCTAAAAACTGAGAGATGAATACATGGATTTGTCTTTAATGAGTTGAATATTGAACTAACTAACTTTTTTGACTTAGGTATCTGATATAGTCAAGAACGTCTATAGAGAACTAACAGACGAATCAACTATCTCAAAGAACATGACGTCTAAAAGATAAGCTTCTGATCATGTTATGTGGCCGGTTGTAATTAGTACGGGACTGTTGACTTACGTTTCACACTAATTAGCACTTAGAAATAACATCTATCTGAAGTTTTTAGGAAAGTGATTTTTATTGGATTCAAACACATGACAACCAACTTCAGAGTCTGAGATATCACTAGTGATTTTTTTGGACTGTGTTGGACCTGGAGTAAAATTGAGACATTTGCATACTGGCCATTAAGTCGCGAATAATGTCATATTTCCACCAATAAATCACGGATTCAAACCCTATTTAGTCTAGTTTAATTTGGATGACAAATCGACGGGATAATCCAAATGTATCTTGCTTAGTCTAGTTTGATATGTTTAGCCCAGTTAACATCAGGTTAGACCCCATACAGACAACATTGCACAAAATACTATTGCGTAAATTTATTATTGTTGTGTGTACATTAATCAACAAAATTCATCACGTTTTACAGATTATATGGACATGAATATCCAACCTTTCCAAAATGGTCTATAGTTATTTAAACTACTAATGTTTTCATGATCATATTTATAATAAATTATGAAATTATTTACTAATATCTGTATACAATATCCCTGTAGAAAGATCTTTGTTCCATATTCGGTGTTCTAATCACTTTCTTATATTCTGATAACCACTGTTCTTTTAAGCATAATTTGAGTATAAATGTAACGCTTTCGAATGGAGCATTTAATCAAAGCAATTTGAAGCAGGTATAGTATCACTCCAAAACACATTAACTCTTGATCTGAGGTACATTAGTAAATACAGACTACTTGGCAGTGGTTGGCGCGATAATCATTACAAATGATTGAAGACACTATGTGACGTGATTCAAAATTGATCATAGAGACCATATGCTATCATTCCTTATCCTCCCCTAAGAGCTGGTCTTCAATATTACTTCGAATTTTTTATTCCTTGGATTCATACATTATTTTTGTGCCTTATTCTTTTATTTTTAGTACTTCTCACTGTCATTAATGTAGCTTATTTCGATTTTTATATATACATTTTAATTTCATCTCACTTTACTGACAGTCGAAAACTTGAATAAGCATATATGTATGTATTAGGCTTTATGTTGATAATGGCTGAATCATGGACTGACATCAGCTGATGGATTAACAAATTCCATAAGCCTTTCGTTCATTGACCATTTCAGCAGTGTTTACCACTGATTATAACCGATGCGTTTTATTTTTGTTGCAAAATAAAGAATACACTTCGATGAATTTGAATGACATTCAGTACTACATCATGAAGTGATTGAAAACGAATTCCATCTCTCCACTTACTGCTCATCATGGAGTTTAGGTTTCTAAAAATATGTCTACCAGTAAGATCATGGATAAGTATTTCTTAAAGAGATCCTAAGTTAATCTTGTTTGATTTTAAATTATTCACTAGATATTTCGTAATATGGAGAAACTACTAAAATTAGAAGCTTAAATTATTGGCAGGTTATGTACTAGAAGCTAAACCCTAAAGTTTTGGCTTCTATCTATGACTTCATCATGGATATATGCAAATGAGTTTCGTATTAAAAGTAAACAGCTGTCCTGACTCTTTTGGTTCTCGCTGATTATTTAGTTACAGTGAACTAAACTGTAAATGTCAAATTGTGTGATTTCACATTCTTATTTAATAAAAATCACTGTTAATCTTCATTACACATTAATGTATCGATGTCTAACTCATAGAAGTATGTTTCATAGGAAAATAAGAAGACACTGGAAAAATGACTGCTACCTGATTCTCTGAACATGTTAGTATAATCATGATGATCCCATTTAAACGACCCAACCACAATCTATTTGTCGCCGACTCATATTAATGCAAGAAATAGTCGTGCTCAACTATAAAATACATACTTTGGTGACACTAGTATATGTGATTAACAACACAAGTATCATCTTCGTATTTTCGTTTCTCTGCCTCTCATGTGTATATGTATTTGAATGAAATGTGTGTACAAATTAGATTACATAATAATGATGTAAAACAGGTAGATAGATGATAAAGCACAGATATAGTGAAGATTCAAATTACTAATAGTTGTAATATTAATGACAGCAACTGATCAGCTAAACAACTGAACTGTTCCACATTGATATTTATATCTTGGTGATTAGATGATAAGTAACCAATATCTCACTCACTAAAATGAATAATCTGTACCATAGTTTTATCTTGATATCATGTTGTATAATTAAACAAAACCTGAACTAACTAACCGCTATTAATGCTATAACTTACAGTAAGAATCAGTAGTAATTCTTCTTTTTTGTTTTACGGTGTCATGTATGATATGACGGTTTGAATGTCTGTTCTTCAATGAATGTACCATAGTATGTATGTAAGAAAATGGAGTAACACAACTAGTTACTATAGGTGCAAGAAAAAAACGGAAATCTTGACAGACAAGGGATAAAATAAATGGGAAAAAATGTTTTGTAACTCAAAAGCAAATTTCTAGGTTACTGGGACAATAATACTATTAATACATTCGTACTAAGGTCAAATTCAGTCTGGGTCAAACTAATCTTAGTTTGTGTGCGTGTACATGGGCACTCTATCTCATGAGCGATTACTTTGACTTACTCATCTGTTATGCAGTAAATTTCAATGATTACGTATCCTCTTTCTATTACAAATATATGCATGCATACATACAAAATACACAACATACATGTACAAAGAAATAGATTACGAAAATTAAATGTGAGTCATGAGTAGTAGGTTCTTTTTGAATATGGGAAATTCTCTTTTTATGACAAAACGTATTACTATTAATCATTATCTATAGGATAGACAATTCATTCAATGAAATGTCTTTCATTTCATATATTGATTAGTTTGTAGACACGATGTAATATATGTAACAAATCAAATGATGAATAATAAACAGCAGAGTAGGTTTTCAAGTTGTATTGTGACTGGCTAATGGAATACATGACGCAGTTCCCGTCCTATTTGGGACTCGTCAAGTTGGATGTACCTGCATCCTAATGTTGATGTTCACAGCGGGGACTCGAACTCAGTCCGATCAGTGTCAAACGACACTGTGTTTACCACTAGGCTACTGAGTTCGGACAGTCACATATACTAACAGAGATTGACCAGTTTCAGTCTATAACAAATCAATGGGAAGATACAAATTCATCCTAAGTAAAGTAGATAATTTCAAATCTGCTAAGGCGTATATATCTAATTGTTTGTTTTTTGTTCATCATAACGACTGATAGAGTTTACAGTGATGCAAGTTAGCGGAAATCATTAACTGTGAATAAACTTTACAAAGAGTTCTAATTCTAATACGACTTAGAGTGCAAATTACATTGACTTAACTGTTATAGAATCTACAATGGAGTAATTTTTAGATTGAGATAAAGATAACTTGCACCGAAATAGTTCAGTGTCGTGAATGTTTAAACAAGTCAGACAAACAATATAAATCATGACAACGCTTCATGTTCGGTTTCTGAATAATTACATTTTGAGGGGGTGGGGGATTGAATTCCCATGTACATTTACTAAGTATATTATGTGTATGGTGAGGTAATTCGTTGGTCAAAGTTTTCGAGTTCTGTTCCACCTATTCTTGTTTGACTAAGTTGGACTGTATCATTAGTCCTCACACTTAGAGCGTAAATTAATCTAACTACAACAATATGTGCTTGGTGAAATGCTCATTTACTGAGCTTCCGAGAAATGACCTTTGAGTAAATGACTAGCGATACAATCCATCTGTCAAATCTGAAATAGGTGTAATGAGATATTGCAGTTGTAACATATTAGTTGAAAGCTTAGTGTTTTATGCAACACTATTGATTCAGATCACAAAGTGTTCTTTCTCTTGTTGTAAGTGTTAATTTTAGTGAAGTTTTAATAAACACAAAATTTAAATGCAACCTGCGACTTAAAGGTAATTATTGAATATACATAAGTGTTTTAACTATTCATCGTAATAGAATTCCCAGATCTATCTAAGATAAAACCCGACTGATATAAATGAAACCAACCAATAAAATACCTAGACTTATATGTATATATTGTTTATCAAATATGTAGATAAAGAGCGTTATGTACAAAGGATATGTCATTTGATACAAATAATAGTCTGGTAATTGGTGGTAACGCTAGAAATTTGTCACTACATTAGTTAAATTCCAATTTTCGCATTAAGCATTCAAATTAACTAGATTTAGGAGTCACTAGATGATATCATCTTAAATCTTACCAGTTAATAATAACTTAAATAATGGTAAAAGAATATGTACGTGATTGTCAGCATGTTTTTAGTGTAGTTGTCTTTGATGTAAACAGTTAACAAGGGAACTGTCAATGTCCTACATTGTTATCAATATACATTAATTGTGATGGACATTTTGTGGTGAGTATGTTATATGTGAAGTTGCCCAAGAAATAGAAAGCAGGATTCACTATTCAAAAGATATATACTATTATGTTCAATAATTAAACCTACTGAGATCATCAAAGCCCTATTCTACAAACTTTAGGAAGTATCATAGTTGCAGTGATCTAAATGTCCCGTCTTCACTCCCACTGTTCAAAATATTCCTTAAATTTTTCATAATTTAGGTTTTCCACCTCCTTTTTACTTATTCGGTCGTAAAAATTAGGAATACTGACGAGTTTGAAGCAACTTTACTTTAAATCGTTCCTCTCTAATTAAGCTTGTCAGTATTCTTAATGATGGTCCCATTATAATAGCACTGTAGCCTACGAATAACTACTTTTTATTTTGTCCCCGAAATAAAAAGTATGCGATCTAAGTCTGGAATATAGAGACTATGATATTTAGTGTGGTGATGGAATTACGTACCAGAGGCCTGGGACCGATGCATTGTCATGATGCATCACACTAACAGTCTACCCAGCTCACAATCAAACGAATGATTCATTTGAAGGCGATGATTCTTTCGAATCCGTCTACTTTATGTACGATCGTTCAACACTTTATAATCTTCCTAATAGTTTTCTCTGAAGCTCCTCTAATATATATATTCAAAAGATTCTAGTCCAGCTTAGTCTCTATTCCCAATTATTTTTCTTCTTATTTTAAATAATTATCTTATATATGTCAACAGGTATAATGAACTATTTATATTGATAGTTTATGTAAGTACTTATTTTTGAGGAGGATGATTAAAAGATGAACATATGACATGTGTGGATCATTATTTGGATAAATATTTTATTTCCATGTGTTTTCTGCTGGCATAAACAATACACAATTTATTGTACTCTCAATTCCATATACACATTTTAAGTACACGTAAATATATATATATAAATATATAAATATATATAAATATATATATATATATATATATATATATATATATATATACGAATTGATAAAAACAATTTACCATAAATTGTATCATTTTTTGTTGTTCAACCTATTTACCTGTACTTACAATGTGTATATGGAATTGAGAGTACAAACTTACCTCTGTTCATTCCACTTTGCTAATTCATGCCGGAGTGCGTACAAACAGAGGAATCTAGTGGGATGGTGAGTAAGTGATGCAGTAAGGTATCACTGTGTTTGTGTATATTAAATACAGCCAAGTACAATAATAACAAATAAGTAATGATTTCGTAGCTGAATATATTCTCTCCTGTTTTTTCATCTAAAAGTAATTTTCGTTCTAGTTTATTCCCCAGTAATTTTTCTGTTTATACTTCAGATTAACAACTTACATCCTTGTTTGAATAGTATCTTTTATTTAGTACAACCCATTCTCTCGAATGATTATTATTATTATCATTATAATGTATTTCTTCCAGCTTATTCATCCATTCATGACTCTCTTATACTCAAGCTCTCACTTTTCTTCTCTTCCTGTCTCTCTGTTAAATAACCATATTATCGTAATACGTAATTCAATCGTGGTATAAAGTAATACACTATTAATTACAGTGAGTTTTATAAAGTAACATGCAGTTTCTTTTGTTTTCGTTATATACAAGTAAACCACTTATTGTTTGTAGGAAAAATAACCCAACAACAGTAACTGAATGGCAGCATACTAGAATACGTAGTTGATTTTCACTAAGCTCGAATTCGATTAATAATGGAACAATAGGCTTAGTAGTTAAAGTACTTGAACTTCTTTCGGCAGTTCCTAGGTACGAATGCCACCTCTATTTTCTTCAGCTAAGGCAATAGAATGGTATTACTAGCTCTCCTACAATGAAAATGTGACTTGATGCTCTGAGCATGAATAAATCAGTTAATTAAACAACTAACTACATAAACCACTAAAAAAAATAAAATTTATCTAAGAAAGGAAGACAATGTTCATTTGTCAGTTTTTAGTGATTAAACCGAGGTGTGTGTGTGTGTGTAAGAATTCTCTATTATTTCACCTCCCTCTTTTATTTAATGTTTGTTTATTCATGTATATTCTACATATCTTTTTAAACATTCTCAACTTATTTACTCATAAATAAATGATGTCTATAATATGTACGAATAGATTGTATCATCTATCCATCTAACAACAGAGAATATTCATTGAACTGATAGGTAGGAGAGATAAAAGGAGAAACCAATTCTTTTTTAAATAAAAGAAACATAATTAGTTAATTACTACTATTGCTATCATTACTATGACTGATCTGTGTTTTGCAACTATAAACTCTCATTCTACTATGAATAGTATATGTGTATACATGTAATGCTACACAGTGGTCTATTGATGAATTTATTTCTTTCTTTTCTTTAAATAATTCATAAAGTATACATGTACACACAGGCTTTGTTACATACAAGTGTGTTCGGAACATGATTTATATATATTTGTACATGACATCACATATAAATAGTATACAGAAATATCTAAGTCATGGTGAATAAATTACATAATTTATGAGATTAGCTATTTCATTAGTGTATTATCCTCCTTTGAAAATATTTACCCACCATCTGACATTTAGTCATAGAGATTCTTAATTCAAAAGACGTTTAAAGTTAATTATGCTGTAATTTAGTGATTATTCAGTGTAGGTAGACAACTAGACTGGTTATAAGACGCTAAAACATTGTTTCTTTGTTTGTATTCGTCGCAGATTGATGTTGGTCAGGTATCATTGAAAACCAGGGACCACTGGGCCGACATTGAGTCCCAGTATGATATACCTCCATAGTAGTTCAAAACCTCGGTTTCACCATGGGGTTGAACCCAGGGCCTCTAGGTCGGTAAACACCTAACCCTCTGCACCACTGAGGCGGCGTCAAATGGTAGAATCTAATCTTCATGAATTCGCGATATAAGTCGAATATCATCTGTTGGTATTAGCAATAATCATCTCATTCCTGACAAATTTAATTGTTGCGTTATATCACATGTTGATGAAAGTGGGAATTCTGTCACTGGAAGTCACCTAAGTGGTGCAGTGGGTCAGGCGTCCCCCAACCTGGAGGCCCTGGGTTCCAGTGCCTTATGAAATCGAGAGTATGTGCTAACACGGAGGAGTCCCATACCAGGATGAAATGTCTATCCAGTCCTTCATAGCCTTCAGTGGTACTCAGCTAATATCAATCTGTGACGAATGCAAGCTACTAAACTTAATACCTATCTCCATAAGACCATCGCAATTGACCCAAATACAATGTTATAAATAGATCACGGTAGGAGGTGTAAATAGGTGTAGGTTACAACATAGTAATTTAAAACTAGTAATTATCCCCAGCGTGAGATCCTCATGCACCTTTATGTGAGACAGCTGGTATATAATAAGTAGGGAGTCCCATACTAGGCTGAAATGATCACCAATTTATAATCACATGAAACACAAACGTCTCAGATAAATTGATGGCATACAACCCCTTCTGCACATTTTTCCAATCAAGTAGTGGGTTAGGTAGGGCTGTCTAATCTTAGTATATCACTTTCATATATAGCAAGGATGACATTCTGGAAATAGCTGTTCTGGGAGTACGAATTATCACTGGATCTGCTAGTAGGAGACTTCTTTGAACTTAAGTATGTGAATGATATTATCTAACTATTTGGCAATGCCCAAGCCATTCAAGTTAAATCTAATCAGTTGCCATCTAGTGGCATGTACTTTAAAGCTTCTAGATACAATCAAAAGTTTTTATTGGCCTTACCATTATCCGAAATGTATTTCATTTGTACACTTCGTGTTTTCATATTAAATCCTACATTTTTGATTGCGATTCCCCTTCTTCCTTCGTTTCTCCACAATATGATGTTTCTACATGCGTGATGCATACAACTTTTTGGTACTGCTTAGCACCAAATTTTATGTGTGTAATAAACATATAGCTACCTGGTAAAAGAATACTCAATGATTAAGGTGTTTGAACTTCAACCACTAAATTATATGTTAGACTTCCGCGACACCAACTTAGGTTTGTGTAAGTGGATAGTACAGTTAATCTCCCCCCCTATACTTAGAACTTAGCTTGAGAAAAAGTAAGCCAGTCAGTGTCTAGTAAATAAGTTGAATTTCATAGAGTTCTTTATAAATTTAATTTTTCAAATCTTCAATGCTGTAATTTGATTTGTATACAATTGAGTAAATAGTAGTTGGTCACCAATGATGTTTTTGATTTTATTACTAACCTGCAAGTATTTTCGAAGTGGGAGTCATTGAAAATGTGTAACTGTAACAGAATGACTGTTGATAAGCTACATTATTTGCAGAAATCACTACTCCCTATTCTAAGAAAAAGTCACAAATATAATCTTTACTAAATGAAGGTAAAGAAAAGTTAGTGATAATAATCAGTTTGATAGAAAATCTGTATCAAGTCTGTTTATTTAACAAAAATCAACTGAACAATAGAATATACATATATGTAGGTGGTTCAAAAGCATCATGTTTACTACAGTATCTAAAAGTGTGTGCTTGTATCTGTGTGCATATACTTTACTTCTAATGAGTTCTAAACTACAATGAGATAGTTTTTCCAAGTACTTCTTAGTTTTCAGTGATTGTTATGTGGTTATCTGTCTATCATTAAACAATTATATTCTTACATTTAATATATCTCTTCAAGTTACCTTGAGAAATGACAATTAGTTTGGTTTACAGTATTATATGACATTAATCGATTATGTATCCGGAATAGGTAGATAAAAAGAAATTCCAAATGTTAGAACGTAAGCTACTGAAAGTAAATGATCAATATTCTTCTATTCTTGATTAGTGTTGAGATGATATCACATTATCAGCATGAAACAATCATTTACACGTTAGATCAATCGGTTCTTCGACTTACAGGTTATGAGTCTGAAATCCTGTGAGGCTACCTCGGTTTGAGTAACTGAATATTGTCATTAGACATCACACATGTAGTGTATCGTAAAGCGGAATAATGACTGGATTACAACAAAGAAATAAAATAATTAGAAATTCTAGATTGGATTTAACAATACATTTTACTTTCATTAAACTTTCAATCTTGAACTTGATCCATAACTACTGAAACACCGGAATGTATGTTATCACTCAAGTATGAGGCCGGATACATTATAGCAATTTACAAAAAGGCATCCATATGTCTGTTCTGTAGCCGAAGCTATCCACATATATGATATACACCAATAATTGACGTCAACGGGAGAATCATTTGAAAATAAAGTGTACTGATTCATTGTATTATCTAAATTTTTAAGTATTCTAAATCGCATACTAAGTATACATCTCAGAAATATTTAAATGCTTTCGCATAAGGTGTGATATCGTTGAAAAAGTGAACTGGTTTATAATTTCTTCAGAAACTTCAGTCGATTCGTAATGTAGTTTAGCAGTTATTTGATGTCCACTAGATTTATACTTGTTACAAACGTTAAATGGCATGGTTTAGAATCATTTTCAATGGCGTACATGCATTCATTCTTTGTCTGGTCTTAGTTCCCTGAGTTTCAAGATTATTTCATATCTTTTATTTTACGAACCGCTTCTTTCTTCCTATCCTCTCTGCCAAGTAATTTTTTACTACGAGTGATGTTAATATTGATTTGGTATTTATCTCGATAGTTTTATGTCGTTATGATAAAATGAATTTCGCCGAACTGTAGAAGTTTGGACTGATGTATATAGGTGCTAGACTCTATGCAGCATATAAGTGACTAACTGGTTAGTTGATATGCTTGTCAATGATTATTTAAATAATAGCCTGCTAATGGATATTACTTTAAAAACATATCAGTATCTTTGTAAAACTGTTTTGTAGTTTCATCACCTTTGATTACTGAAAATACTGAACATTTGTGTAACACAATAAAGATATTTCAACAAAGAAAATATTTTTTTTCTTGGTGAAATTATTTACTGCAGCTATGTATTGATGTTTATATCAGATTTAGCAAGTTTAGCTTTTGTTCTGTTAAAAAGTAAGAAGGAAAAATAAAAGTGTGCCACATCGAGTTCGGTAACAATCTGAAGGTTGAAGAATAGTAATGTATAAATAATTGTCCAGTTGACAGCTAAAAAGATGAGAAATTATGAAGAGAGGTTATAGAAAAGCATAATTAGAGATTTGAAACATTCAGAATTTAAAAGATAAAACGAAAACAGGTTTTGTGGTCGTAGTAAAATGACAGCTTACATATATCACTTACAAGATTTCCGTTTGAAACCATGCAGTGTGTTTATTAGTGACTTGTGTACTATTTGAGCTCAGTAATGTTTATTATTTTGAGATTTTCCGGTGCATTAGAATGATCAGTAATGACTAGATGTTCCAGAAATGAGCTATTTATTGTCTTACATTCTCCTTATAAAAGTTATGCCAGTCAATATTGGCTTTGTGCAATCGATATATCCTATAAAACACAACTAACTAAACACGCATAAACTTATAGGTCCTTTACACAATCCTGAGGGAGAGGTCCGACTTGAGAGGACAATAGAGAGCCGAGCTGGATAAAACGCCTTGCTCAAAAATTTCGATAATCTGTTACTCACATGTCAGCTACGGGATCAGTTTTGAACTTCGATTCATAAAGAGAGATCTTTTTGAATTAAGGGACTCTTTCTGGTCATACTTTTAGTTCCAGTTCCAGTTTTATGTTAATGAACCTGGGCTATTATTAATTTCTGTTAGTGTTGCACATTTAACGAAATATTTGTAATAATTTGCTAGACAATCCCCATCATGAATGTGTACTATACAAATGTATATCCCATTTTGTAATTAAAAAAAGGAATAATGACACAAGGCATAATGCAATACGAATTTGTTTTGTACATTTCATGGGTGTTTTTGTTTTCTGAACCGGCTGGTTGCATTGGGATACTTTATTAACTTTTTGGTCACCAGTATGGACTTCTAAAAATAAATGAACTATTAATATTACAGCCTTCTAGACTTTATACATTCTCAGTCTTCTCGATTTAAGCATGTATGTTTGAAGGGAATCACTTCATCACGAATCGTTGACAATGAGGAAGAATGGGAGAGAGGGAAAGCATGAATCAGGTAGTGGCTAGTTATTTTGCACTAGTTTCAGATTCTTCGATGGTGCTCTTTCTAATTTATTATTTATAGTAATTTGTTAAGTTATGATAAAAATACTATGAAACCTTCATTATTATGACTACTATACAAAAGAAACGATTAAAAATACTCATATGAATGTATGACAGAGATATTTATGTACCTTTATTACGGTGCCTTTATATTTGTCCTGATTTAATGTCATTTTTGAACATTGACATTTCATTTATTATTCAATGAATAGTTTCATTTGGAAATCGTCATAAGGGTGGATTTCAGGTATAAAAAGTATTTTCAACTTGGTCTTTTTATTTCTGCATACTCCTTATCGTCATCATTTCTTCTTAATTGTTGTCATAATTTGAAAGGTTGAAGTTACTACAGTGATGCATATATATACATCTACCAAACAAATCAGTTTACATGGATACAAAGAGGAAAACTGAAGGAAAGAATAAAAATAAGATAGAGTCAGAGCCATATAATGCAAGCATGTGTCTATGATTTTTGTTTTACTTCTAAAAAAGTATACTATTACAGTGTTTGCGTATAAAGTAAAAGTACCTTTGTGTTTAATTCATGTAACACACAAATCAAATTGTATAAAAAAGTACAAGCAACAAAACTAATAATAATGATTGGGAAACGCCATAAAATGTGAGTAAAACTGACATGAGAAACTAGACTAAACTGCCTTCTCATTATTATCTTTGATCATGAAATAAATATTCTGTGTGTCCTCATCACTACTACCGTCACCTCCTCCCTATATTCACCGAATAGTTATCATTTACAATATATTGTTCATTTCGGCGTCATATGAAATAGCAGAGTTGAGTAGAATAGATTGAGTGGATTTGTATTATAAATCATTATTATTATTTTCTTATTCTTCCTCTTCTACTCCTTTGCATTCCTTCAACAACTGCTCAAATGTATTTTGAAAAATTGATAGTTGATTTGTGTTGAATGTAGTTTCCATCGGTTAGTCAATTACTATTTGATAGAGAAAGTAGTTTAGATTACAATTACTTTTAGTTTATGTGATATTTAATATTCATTTATACATGATAATTGTCAATGATAATTGTCTAGTAATGCGTGCATCTTCTAAGCATGCAACACATTGTATGCATATAATCATACATATAAACTTACTGAATAGAACTTGATAACATTTGATTAATTAACAATAGACTAAAAAGAATACTTATCATACTGTTGACTGAGATGGATGGAAGAGAGAGGAGACTCATTCAAAGATTCTTTTTACTTTTGGCTACTATTAATGCAGTTGGTGTAGTTGCCTGTATGTCAGCTTACGTGTGTACAATAGGTTTTTCTCCTACGTTTGGGCTTTTTGAAGAAATTTCACTTGCTGATAAATAATCCAAATCGACTTTGTATTTCATTGCATATTTTTAACACTTCATTATTCTCTATTATGTGCATCTGTACGTGTACATGTGTGCAATTAATTAAACTGTAAGCACTAATAATTTGACGCTTGATGGATTCCCCAAGTTAAATGGACTTGATTGCAGAGGCTTCCTTTGTTGTTTTCACCAAAGAACACTATTAGGGTCTATTTTATGTAGAAATGAGTTATGTTAATTTTGGTAACCTCATTCGTGAATAAGTATCTTAAGGAGATTCATTATCATTTATCGTCGTATTACTAATATTTTTTTTCTGTTTAACTTCCGATCATGTAATTAACTGACTTGTTCAAGAGGACTTGATAGATGGATATCTGACGATGTAGCTAATGATATGTAGTTGATTTATGTCCTATGGTTTTAGAATACCTTTCACAATCTGTAATAATACTTAGTATTTAAATAATTTGGGTTAAAATTAAATCTTTCTAATAAACATACCTCAAGCCCAATATAAATTGATTTAAGGTCAGATGATCAATTGAAAACCAGTGATCAGGGGTTAGTCGTTTCAACGAATTACAGGACTCCTCAGAAGTACACCCAGATGACTCCATTAGTGACCGGGACACAAAATCGTCATTATTAGAACTTACAGAGTATACAAGTAGTGTCAGTTTATGGTTGAAAATGCATTTGCAGAGTTAAATAAATTTGCATATCAGCACTCATATAAATGACTTTTTGATGATGTTTTTACAAACGTAATAATCACCTATTTTGTTTATTTCCTTATTCTTCTCACTAGTCTTTTTTACTATATTCATTTGAAGTGGTATCATTTCTTGTAACACACTGTTTCCGACTATAATTATGAATAAACATGGATATCAATCCAAATTCTAGTTAATGATGATTTTTCACCTAGAAAGCTTAACTGTATTGTCATAATGTAATAATAACCCTATAACTACTAAGAATTTCATACTTGATGGAAGGCCGTAGTTAATAAAAAACTAGTACGTATCCGTCAAACGTATCTTCAATCTTCAGGAACTTGGTGTTCTGTTTTGTGTTCGAACCTGAGTCACTCCATCTCATAGTATTAGATACTACCAATGAGTCATTCAAGCCACTATTTATATTTTATTAAATAAAAAGATGTATACACTGAGGCTATTGAAAAATTTCTATTATTTTACTTTGCCTATTCAAAAATTTCCTCTCTACTCTTTTAAACAAATACCGATTCACGATATACCTTTTCCCTAATAAGAAAAAGCATAGACTTCATAGAATTGGTTAAACACTGTTCAGACGCAGATGTAGATGACCAACTTCTGGTTACTTTACACTAAAGTATCTTACCAACTATATGACTTGTGAAGCATTACAACTAATGAGTTATCTATTTTGCGTCATTCGCAAATGGAATAAGGAAAATACAGTAGTTCTATGTTTATAACCTCCTCTTTACTCTTAGTTATGCAGATTCAATATATATTAAATGGTCGTATTTATGAGTACATTTATGTAGTTTATACTAACTGTTTAAAAATATCTTGGCCTTAAACTTGTATTGTCATCATAAATGCAATGATGACTATATCACAGTCCAGTCGACAGAGTTCTTTCAGTATTAAAGATTAGACAAACATGACATCGGTTCCTAATCAATTAAAAGTTGCTGTCAATGCCTATTTTTAAAGACCAGTAGTTACCCAAATATCTCAGCGAACAGTAAAAATGAGTAAGTACGAGTTTAAATATTATAGGGAGTATCCAGTTCCTTTAATTATTGCAGCTACACCTTACTGATGATTGCCAACTTTCATAAAACCTAGGTCAAGCAGAGTTTTCTACCAATTTCCTTCCAATCATCTTACTCTGAATACAGTGTATCATGATCGTATGAATTTTCTGATTTATTTGTTTCTGATTTCGTCGCTGAGTTATTAAGGTGTGAAGTATGTACACTAAGTCCGTACTGATGAAGTGTATTTCGTTAACAAATTTCATATTATACTCCGTGAATTCAACAATCACATAAGTAAAACCACCGAACCAAAGTTATTATCTCATGAGCGAATTTCTCAGAGTCGTTGTAACATTTCGTAAACATTATAGAAATAATCAGAATATTATAATTTATTCTTTATTTGAAAAATTATGCCCAGAATAAATTATCGTTATTTAAACTGACTACTTATGTAATCATCAGTAGCTGAAAAAGTCTATATACAAATTAATCCTAATGTAGGTGGTTTTAGAATTTCTGCTTGAAGTAAATGAAGGAAAGAAATAATTTACCCCTACTATTCTTCATTTTAGAGATATACTGCTCGTGATGATCTTCATGAATAAATGACCTAAACTAATTGTTAAATTACTTGATATCATTCGTAATAAGTTGAATATTACTCGGTATTTATGCCACTACCATTAAATGGCTAAACTATTTCTTCCTATGTAATTAATATATAACTTAAGTGGTCAAAAATTAATGTAGTTGCCAGTTTACTTTTTGTAGGAATAGAATGATTTTATGAAACTAACCTTTAAAATATGTACGTGCTTGACTTTATATCGACTAATAGTCCAACTTCACTCTGAACTATTTAGATGGTATGATTATCTATCTTCTGCAATGTGAAATTAAAATGTTACCATTGGATATTTTTAGCTCTATACACCCTAACCATAGTGTCCAGGACCTTCTGCTTTTTTAATATGTGACGTGTACTAGGACAGTTTTACCAGTAAAAATATATTTTAAAAGATAGTAAGTTGCGTACACTAACGATCATGAGTCTTTCTGCAGTACATGCCGAGTCCACAATTTTTACTGAATCTGTTCCATTATAGACAGTTTTTGACCATTAGGAGCTGAAACACTTCATTCATTGTTTAGTGATCAATCTTGTAAAGGAGAAATGTCTACGATATTACTTAGGTTAGAGCTTAGGGTTATCATACTAACTCTATATTACTCTCATCCCCCCCCCCACTAGGATTAACGTCAGTTTTCTTCGATACAAAAACTGGTGTGGTACTTAAATACTTAAGATTGTCAAGGGATGAACAACAATCCACTGGGTATTGACAAATTGGAGACTAAATAAATAAAAACAAACCTAACTGGACAATAATGAGTAATAATAACTCTAAGGATGCTGGATAATATTATCCGCACGCATTGAATAACGTACAGAATATTTGAAGTTACCTTAGTAATAATGAAGTCGCGATACACTCACATTCTAAAATGCCGTTTAATTATTTGTAACAGTTTGTGTTTTCCCGTTGTTAATATTAATGATTACAACTAATTAGTCTTTTTGGTCTAAGTACATTCTGGATTCCATTACAAGCCATTACCTAACAGCACTCATCAATTTGAATTAAACGAAACCAAGATTATCGTTTGTCAGAAAATATTTAGATGGACTCTTTGTCTTATTTGGTGAATTAATTTTAATCTGGACTAACTTTAAATATCAAATTTTACTCTCTTTATCCATAGAATTCGGAAATACCAAAACTGTGGAAAAATAAGACCAATAATAACAACATCAAATTAGAGGAAGAAAACATGTTCACTAGTCGAATAAGACATCAATTTCGTCAATCATAACGGCAGTACAAGAAAGGTATAGCTAAATTGTAACAGTTTCTTTCTACTTTTTAACAATTAACTCACAGACCTGTTTAATTTCAAATTGTTTCGTATTTCTTTAATTAACTGTATTAGTGGAGGAGACCTCTTTGTCATGAATCCACTGAGTGAACGACGTTGAAATTAAGTCTTAGAGTACTAGAGGAAGATGGAAAATCAGTCTATAAGGCTTTTCAATTTTATTCTCCCCAGGTGGTTTGGACATGTATTATGTATGCCCGACCATGATCTACTCATATACGCAGTGTTCATTAGCGAGAAAGTATGTTGGAAGAAGGCAGGGAGCAATCAAAGCCAGTCTAAAAAATTTTTAACTATGCCGTCTCAGATATTCTGGTAGGTGGTAGCTGATTGAGATTATGTGATTTAGGTTACATGGCTTAGAAATGACCTATTTAGCCCAGGACCAGTTACACTTTGTATTCCATTAAATTTCAGGCTTCAAAATCTTAATATACTATTATTCCATCGATTAAAGCTTTTCTAGAATTATATTCTCTATCCTCACTATTCATTTGTCACCAGTGATTTTAATATAATTTCAATTCTGGTGACAATGTGAAACAACTTGAACCAAAGCACATATTTCCCGATTCAATATTCCACAGGGCTGAAATACCTACTCAATCTACAATTTTTAGAAAGCTTAAATTTTTCTTATATAAAGTATACATTTACCGTTGACTTTGTCTTAACAATGTGATTAGTAATATGATACTCATTTAATGATTAAAGGATAAGTGATAATAATAATAACATGTAAACAAATAATCGATAAACAATCAATCAATTCACAAATCTTGCTTCTAATTACCATTTTTTATTTACTTTTCTTTATCTAGTGACTTTTCAAACTGTATCATTAATTATTTTAAACAACAACATGAACACCAACCGGTTGAAAATGTCGATTCATCATTCTCAGTTAAAAATCCATTAACAACCCATTGGTCCAATGTAGATTTAACTAAGTTAACAAATGATGAAATTAAATTATTATTAGAAAAATTACATTCTATTGGTAAATTATATGGTTGTATTGCATGTCAAACATATTATCTTGATGAAAAAATGGCTAATTATCATTTAAGTAGTATGCATGGTAATCAAAATCAATCAAATAGTAAACTATTTGAATGTATTATTTGTGGTACAAATTTAAATAATTCATTGTTATTTTTAGAACATTTTACACATTGTTTATCATTGAAAAAATGTAATGGAGTTGATTTATTGATGAAGAGTGATATGTCAATAAATCAAGACGACATAGCTAATGATGAGAATGAAAACAACAGTAATAATGATGATGATAACAATCAATGTAATGATGAATCAGGCATGCATAAAATGGAAGTTCCAAACTTATTTTCATATCATAGATCAGAAGGAACAAGTCACCAATCCTTGCATGAAACAATGCAAAATGAAAATCATTCACAAGAATGCAGTACTATTACATCAGTTACAGACAGTAATGGTATCAACTGTAATCATTCTGCATTAATAAATGAAAATGATCAATCTGAGTTACATGTAAATGGTCATTGTTCAGAAGATATAAAGGAAACTGAAAGAGAGGAAAATGAGGTGAATGATGACCATACGTCATCATGGAGTATGGTATTTCCTGATTCTATGGATCAATCCACTGTAAAATCTGTTGAGGATGTATGACAAAATAGAAAGTTTCAGAACATTACCATTCATTATATTATATTATCTAATGTCGCCGTATTTGTCTATCTGAACTATAGGTCAGATTAGCTGATGATGTTTATCAAAAGAAATAAAAGTAAGCATACTAACTCCTTCTGTACTGTATCCCTTTGTCTTAGCCTTATTTCCCTCTTTACTCCTTTTCCTCCTTCTCCTCTCTTTATCATCAAATATCCCATTTCTATTTCCATTCTATTATATTTCTAGTCGTCTTATTCAATTTTACACATTTGTCTGTCTGTTTTCTTGGTTTTTTTTAAACAAAATGAACATTGAACAATGAAAGTATTACAGAGATTGAATCATAATGCATTTAAACTAATTAACTCAGGGGGGGCATATATGTCACTACATAAATGTAAAGTACACATCAGTAAATCAATAAATGATGAATTCACTTCGGTAATTCTTGTTTCATTCTTTTTTTTTGTACAGTTTATTTGTTGCAAACTATTTTTTATGTAATTGGGGTTTATTTTTCACGGTTTTCTAAAATAAAAAATATAGCAGAAGGACAATTTATTGACGATTATTAATGTTTATTAGTAAGTATTATTGACTATTATTGTTATTATTATGATTACTAATAAAAAATGTTGATAATTATGTGTTTCCAATGTCCAGCTCTTTGTTTCTTACCTCTTGTTTTTTTTCTCCAAATATACACTAAAATGGGGATTAAATTTTTATTCATTAAAATATCAATTTGTTTGTTGATTTTGTTTGTTTGTTTGTTTATTTGTTTACTTTTTTTGCGAATTTTCTTTTTGTTTGGCGCTTGTATCTGTAAAGAAGACATAATGATGATGAGTGCCTGAACAATTTATATGTATCTATAGATACATACACAAATACACTTTAATGGTTGCATATTATTGGTACTAATCTTATTACCTCTGCTGTATACCAAAGTTAATCTATTGTGACCTTAATAAAATGAAAAAGAATGCTTTTATCATGTCAATTTGTCTTTCTTATTTTTTTTTCTTTAGTAACAAAGTAGTTTGGTAAATTATAAAATAAAATTTAAATAAGCCTTTTAACTTTGATTTGATTACTTATGAGAACATTACTAATAGATTAAGGAAGATAAAATAAATCATTAGATCAATGGTAAATGTTAATATAACAGAGAGAACTAACACTAATAGCAATAACAACAAAATATGAAGATGGTATATTTGTTTATTTCTTGTAATTGAATAAATGTTGAGTCACAGTGTACTATGTTTAGTGATTAACTTCTTTACTTTTAAATTTTTGTTTTTCTTTCATACTGTTTCTGTTGGTGACATTTTGAACTTTTCTACAAGGATATATTTCTTTGTCTGTTTAAAAAATGAATCGAAAACATATATTTGCAGCTTCGATAGTTCTCCTTTATCTTTTATCAAAAATGCATTCACATATGTCGATCGAGTCACCGTATACCTATACATATGTATACTTTTTTGTCTCACGAATATTAGTGCGTTGAGAGTATAATTTATGAAGATCTTCACGTAAAACGTAAACATAACCAAAGTGTATGAAGTGTCGGTAAGATTACAGTATAGGGACAAAACAAACAAGATACTTGAAATGTTCTCGTTTAATTTACTAATAGGCCGATCATCGTTTCTGTTCATTAACCACCATGAGCTAATGAGAATACAGTATTTACAACTGATTATTTTATTTGAAATAAAGCGGTTATATTGCAGGAGATATAAATATTTCTATGGTAAATAAATGAATCATAGTATTGTACTGGTGTGTTATTACTACCGAACCACAAAAACGAAGATGAACGAATTCATCAATATGACTGGAAAGCTGTCAGGTCATTTTATAAAGAATATGAAGCAAAGACAAACTACAATATGTTTTCCTTACAAAAATCCTCACTAAACGTCAAAGATTTATCCACAGATGGATGAACACCACAATGGTTTCAAGCATATGTAACATAAAACGGTTAGATCAACTCAAATTTTAGTGAGTATGGAGGCAAGCAATTTATTTAAAAACGTATAAAAGCTTTTAGGGAACTCCGAATTCGAAGACAATTCACCCCATTTACTTAAATTATTCAGCTTGAAAAGATGGCTAGAACAGATTTAGGAGATACATTTCCGGATAAGAGGTAAATTTGGAAGCAGATCGAATGTATATATAATATAGGTTGTATGGTATAGGGAAATGTTAAAAAAAATGAAATTTTAGAAGGATAGTTATAGTCTTTCTTTGTTAAGTAGATCGGCCTTAACGTGTCAAGGCTACAGTTTTTGTTCTAATTGACATGCTTTCAGTTAGAGATTTTAAAACGTATTGCTTTTCGGTGTGATCTTTTGTTTGCACGTGTTGATAAAGTACGAAATACTTTTGGCTATTTGCACAACTTCAAAAGTCCCACTTCACTCTCAATCGAGCATTTACTTTACCAAAACATTTTTTCTTGTGTCAAAACAAGTTTTAAATTTAATTGAAGTATTAAATTAAATTGGGCCTTAGAAAACAGTTTTCCACACTCGTTTGCGAGTAAAACACATGCATCTATTCGGTCGGGTTGGTTACACTTTCTAAACCCGACGGTTAATTTGGGATCCTGAGAATTCTGGTTAAAAAACAAAATTGTGCCAAGACGCTATGACTCAGACCGGCTCGTTGCTTCACGATAAAATATGAAATGATATGTGACAACTGTGTAAAGGTGGTGCTATAGGGTCGATGGAATACCCAACTCTCCCAAACTGGTCGTTCTTCGTAATGAATATCGACGAACATCAAGTTGTTTGGGGACGAAACAAATGGATGACGTTAATGATAGCTGAATGATTAAACTAAGTAATCAGACAAAAATCTGCAGCAATAAGGTTGCGTTTTATCCGTACTCCTCCTCATAACTCTCATCTTCAACATAACTTACCACACAAATAACTTTACATTAAGCAACTGTTAGGCTGAAGCAAGCAGGATGTGTCATCAGGCTGTCTGGCATATACAAACTTTATATAGGTTAACCAGTTGAACAATACTACTTATCATATGATAGGAATTAGGCTAAGGAGGTAATCATACAAATAAGCTACTCAGAGCCATAATTAGGACCATCAGGATTACTTTTATTACTTATTTACTTACGCCTGTTACCCCTCTCGGAGGAGCAAAGGCCGCTCACCAGAATTCTCCATTCAACTCTGTCCTGCGCAATCCTTTCCAGCTGTTCCTAGTTGCTGTTTATCCTTTTGATGTCTGCCTCCAATTCTCAACACAATGTGTTCTTTGACCTTCCTCTTCCGTTTCCCAACAGGATTCCAAGTTAATGCTTGACTCTTGATGTAGTCTGATAATTTAATCCATGTATGTACTATCTATTTCCAGCATGTTTTCCTGATTTCCTCTTCAGCTGGAAGTTGGTTTGCTCTCTTCCATAGTAGGCTGTTGTTGGTGGTTTCCGGCCAACAGACATTCAATATTCTGCATAGACAATTGTTAATAAATACCTGCACCCTCCTGAGAATGTTTGCAGTAGTTCTCCACGTTTCAGCCCCATAGAGAAGAACTGTCTTGACGTTCAGATTGAAGAGTCTAACTTTGAGGTTGGTAGACAGTTGTTTGGAGTCCAAAATATTTGTAAGCTGTAGAAATGCTGCCCTTGCTTTGCCGGTCCTTGCCTTTACATCTGCATCGGATCCTCCTTGTTCATCGATGATGCTCCCCAGGTATGTAAAGGTATCCACTTCTTCCAAAGTTTCTCCATCAAGTTCGATTGGGTCGGTGCTCTCTGTGTTGTACTTGAGGATCTTGCTCTTTCCCTTATGTATGTTCAGGCCTATTGATGCTGAGGTTGCTGCTACGTTGGTTGTCTTCACTTGCATTTGCTGGTATGTATGGGTTAAAAGAGCTAGATCATCCGCGAAGTCCAGATCATCGAGTTGCATCCTACTTATCCATTGAATTCCGTGCTTCCTCTCAGATGTAGAGGTTTTCATGATCCAATCAATCACTAGAAGGAAGAGGAAAGACGAGAGCAAACAGCCTTATCTGGCGCCGGTTCTCACTAGGAGTGCATCTGTCAGCTGTCCTCCATGCACAATTTCGCATTGTAGTCCGTCGTAAAAATTACGGATGATGTTGACGAGTTTCTCTGGTACGCCGTAGTGTCGAAGAAGTTTTCATGATGATCTCCTATCTACACTGTCAAACGCTTTCTCATAGTCAATGAAGTTGATGTACAGTGACGAATTCCATTCAATTGATTGTTCAACGATGATCCGTAGTGTTGCGATTTGGTCTGTTCACGACCGATCCTTACGGAAACCAGCCTTTTGATCTCGAAGTTTAGCATCCACTGAGTCTTTCATTCTATTCAACAACACTCTGTTGAAGACTTCCCCTAGTACTGACAATAGTGTGATCCCTCTGTAGTTCTCACATTTGCTTAAATCTCCTTTCTTTGGTATCTTAATAAGGTGTCCTTCTTTCCAATCTGCCGGCACTTGTTCTTCCTCCCAGACCCTTCTGAATAAAACGTGAAGCATCCCTACCGTTACATCTATATCTGACTTGAGTGCTTCAGCTGGTATATTGTCAGGTCTTGCTGCTTTCCTATTTTTAATTTGTCTGACAGCCATCTTGATTTCTTCCATTGTTGATGGAGTGAAAACGATCGGAAGATCTGTAGATGCTGCTTTGATGAATGGTGGGTTCGGTGGAGCTGGCCTATTCAAGAGTTCCTCAAAGTGTTCCACTTATCTGTTCCTTTGTTCTTGAATCTCGGTGATTAGCTTGCCTTCTTTGTTCTTGATCGGTCACTCTGCTTTAGTTTATTTCCCTGCCAGTTTCTTCGTTGTGTCGTATAGGTGTTTCATATTTCCTTCTCTTGCAGCTTTTTTCGCTGTCGTTGCAAGGCCTTCGATATACTTCTGTTTGCCGGCTCTAATGCCCTTCTTTACTTGCTCATTTGCTTCTGTGTATTCATTTTGTGCATTGATCTTTTCTGCTCTAGTTAGGCTGTTGTTGATTTCTGCCTTCTTGTTCCTTCTTTGTTGAATTTTGCTCAGGGTCTCTGTGGAGATCAATTCCTTATAATGGTGTTTCTTGATGCCCAGAACCTCTTGACAAGTTGAAGTTAGTGCCTCTTTGATTCTTTTCCAGTTGTCCTCCATAGTGGCTTCTTCTTCGTTCAGCAGATCTTGAAAGGCTTGGAACCTGTTGTTGAGAGCTATTTTGATTTCCTAGAGTTTCTTAGTATCTCGAAGAAAGGCTTTATTGAACCGTTGTAATGATGTTACTCAAGTTGTCTATTGCTTCTTTAGATTCATTTTCATTTTGGCAACCACTAGGTAGTGATCTGAAGCTATATCAGCTCCTCTCCTGTTTCTCACATCTTCCATTCATTTTCTGAATTTTTTATTGATGCATATGTGATCAATTTGATTCTCTGTAGTATGATCTGATGAGACTCATGTAGCCTTGTCTGTGCTTTTGTGAGGGAATATTGTACCACCTATGACCATTTTGTTGAAAGCGCATAGATTTGTAAATCTTTCACCATTTTCATTTCTTTCTCCCAGTCCTTGTCATCCCATGATGTCTTCGTATCCGGTGCTGTCCATTCCGACTTTGGCGTTTAGGTCCCCCATTAAGATTGTCAGATTCTTTCCTAGACACTTTGCTATATTTGACTGCAGCCTATCATAGAACTGATCTTTGTCCTCGTCGTTGCCGTCGTTAGTGGGTGCATAACATTCGATGATGTCCATTGTAATCCGCACCTTCATTGTCTTGAGAGATGCTTTGATGATCCTGGGTCCATGTTGTTTACATCCTACCAGTGCATTGCGCGCTTTCTTGGACAGCAACAGAGCGACTTCTTGGGTGTGTGGGGCATTTTTCTCTTCGTGCCCAGAGTATAGTATCACCACTCCCGTAGCTAATGTTTTCTGTCCAGTTTGAGTCCAATGCGTTTCGCTGATCCCGAGCACAGTTAAATTGTATCGCTTCATTTCTGCTACTATCTGGGTGATCTTCCCGGTCTCCCACATTGTCCGAACATTCCATGTACCTATAAAAAGTTTTGCTCTGGTCGTTAGAAGGGGTGGCATCGGCTTCATGACTTCCGAAGAATCTCGGCTTTCATCATGAAGCGTCATATAGATTTCTTCCACTTCTAGGGCAGAGTTTAAATGGTTAAGTTTGTTTAATCTGGTTAGCGTTTTCTTAGCAAGCTTGTGTTTTACGGGATAGGGGTGCAAGCCCTATGCCCAACCCTCCTCCTTTACCAGGGCTTGGGACCAACAGCAACCCTAGAAGAGCTGTGGGCGGAGTTTTACTCTTATAGTGTACCATATTTACCCTGGCCACAAACGTATAACTTTTTTAAGCCATAATAACACTGGCTGTGCAAAGTATGATGTTATGCAAAATCCTATTCTATACGTGAGTCTAATGAGCTATTTAATAGAACTCGAAAACTTCTTTATAATGAAGGAAGCAAATATCAGAGCTTGGAAGAGTTATCTGACTTAAAGAACGAAGAAAGTCGTAGTGTCAACCCAATATTTTTAACAATGTCAATTTTGACGATTGTCAGAAAAAAGTCTTGGAGATACTTTGTTACATCTTGAACCTAGCAATATATTAGAGCGATTTCTAACGTATGAAGCCTGAGAGTCAGAAAGCTCAAAGTTAGTTAAGACTTTTGAAATTCATAAATCAGTTGACGTGATCTCCAAGAAAACCACGTAGAAAGATCACAAGCACCTGGTACCTAAACTCTAGAAGAAGAGGTCTGAAGAATGACTAAATCTGATCTTTAAGATAGGTTGGTTGTTTTACATAGACTGGAAGATTCTTTGAAAAGCGATCCTAGAGCCAGGATTGTACATAATGTAAGCCTCTTTGAGTCCATAATATGTAAACCATTCGAGAAACATCGACTGGAGTAAATATATTTATATATATATAAGCTTTATCTTGTCGAGCAATAACACATTCTGAAAGCCCAAAGGTCAGTCGTCTTTTAAAAGTTACACAAGGCATCACTGAAAGGTGGAATTCGCTAGTAAGAGATGAAAATTAACTTAGCAGGCTCGTAATCTCTGTTCACGAGGACCTCAGACTAGCTGATTGTATTAATAGACAATCTCATGAATTAGGGGAAAATGTAGTGTCAAAATGAAGGTGATAATTCGTTACCGACGTTTTTGCATGATGAAAGTTTAAAATCATATAATACTAAAACAACTGTAGGTTGGTGTGGAAAATATTAAGTAGAACTTTTGTTTTGCCAAAGGGAGTAGCCTGCTGATTAAAGGAACGAGGAATCTCGGTAGTTACTAGTCGCAGATAACGTCAAGATATGACATAAAGTATTTAGTGACTCCAATACGCGGGGGCTCAAGACAATCCCAGTGCACTGGTAAGTTGGTATCAGCTGTTATTACAACCTATCAATGTAGCTAAATTTCACAACATGTACACTGGTTACAAAAGAGTCCATAAGTTCGATATTCGGTGGGACCGCCTGCAGTTCGTTGGGACACGTTGATCGCACAGTCATAGCATATCATGACCTCAGGACGACGACAGAATGTTATTGCATTGCAGCCAGTGCGTACGATTGAGGGTTCTAAGGACTTTAAATAGGTCAAATTCATATACATTCGCCAGTGTTTACACTGTCTTAGCAATGTCTAACTTAAGCTACTGTGTGCAGAGAGCAAGTCTTCGCTCAAAGGTAACTATGAACTATTGAAAACAGTAATTGACAGAACTAGAGGACTTATATGAAGTTGAGCATAGTTATTTTGACTTTACCACCGGTTTGAAGTGCGGCCTAGATATGACCAAGTTACGTTTGTTGTATACCACACAGTTTGAGCGGATTCTACAAAATCCTAACGATCCGAAAACCGACACGCCGGCTAAAACACTTCACGTAACACGAAGAGAAAGGAATACGGCAAATAACCTTTAATGGGTGTCATTATGGTAAGAAATAGGTTTTATATTTCATAAGATGCCTCATTCTATGATTTCTATTCCTACTAAACCAAGTAGTAAATACTGTCAATCAAGATATTCACGTGACTGTTCATTTCAGAATTTCTGTAAAACTATCTGGACGATGACACAACTTTCTCTATGATTCTACGCTTTTGAACTTAAGGGTTTTTGGCTCTACCCAACACTAACATCGAAACCGCACGTAAAATAAGAGGCAGTGAGGGATGGAGATAAATTATTTGGTGGTGAGCTCAATACACATATAGGCTGGTACTATAGATAGTTCTTCCCACCTGTCGTGATTGTGTGATCGGACTGACGTCTAGTCATGTCTCTGAACAAACAGGTTTAGCACATCAATACGAGAGCCATCAACACTATTTATAATTTAGGAGTTTATTGCAATAGAGTTCACTCACTCCTCTTATCGATGCTGAAGGACCCTAAGACATACCACCAAAAAGAAAACCCAATGAATTAGGCACGGGAACGGGACTTATGATAGCTTCCGATTTTTGTTGTCCAGCGTAACCGACTCTATGCTACTCTATGGTGTCATTGCATAACATACTTGCACAGAATATATTTTTTTCCTCCAGCGTTTTTCTTTTCGTTTCCAGACGGCCTAGAAAGCCCAAGAATGTTTTTATAGATATGCATTTTTTCTAAAAGAAATTAATTCGGTAGCTCAATGTAACTACAAAACGTGCAAAATATTGGGAACATCCATATGAACAAAACGTCTTCTGATATTTTTTAGGCATACGAAGTTACGAGAAATGAATATCGTGAAATAAAGAAAGATTTATATTCAATTTTGTCTTTTCAAAAAATCTTTACAGTACGTTGAGCGTGGGAAATTAAGATACAGTTAATAAATACAATATTCGTTTAGGTATTTCGCGAGTCACACAATTCTACCAGAACATGTAGTTTTCGGTGTTGTAGTGCTTTTCGAAGCTTCTTCTTGCTTGTAAGTCATTGATCGGGTAGTGGTGACATTCTTGATACCAACTTTCAGTGTGGTGGGGGGTGCACTGTAGCGAATTTGACACTAAAAGATTTATTTTCTAGATAAGCTGCTTTGGGTAGGTTAATGTTGACAATCTCGTTTTGGCCATTTTTTTCAATAGCATAGCACCTCGATCAACACTTCATGACCTTGTGTGGCTTTTCTTTGGAGCGTGTCCATTCATTATATCATTGTACATCTTCGGCTAGTAGAATCTCTGTGTGACACACTTTGTAGTAGCACGAAGTCCAGGACAAGAGAGGTTGTACGATGCGTTAAAGATAATGCGCCAATAATTCTTGAGGACGGTTGAAATGAATGTGACTGTAGAAGAATTACGATGTAAAGTATTCTTACCTTAAAGTTAAACTGAAATCGGGATAAGCAGGTTCTATAACGTAAACTTTTGTCATGCATGTAATCAATATTGACTTTCTTAGTGAAATCAATCAAGTGAAGTGAGCTTTTACTGTAGAACGGGGCTGATATAACCTCCCTCGGTCTGTCATTCCTCAAAGTACAAAATGTAATTTGAATCATCAACACACATGGCTATTTTTCCCTTATTATTTAGAGCAGTTTACAACAATTGGTAATGACATGAGTATATCATTAGTACGATCAAAGATTAGAGACCAAAGGCTAGTAAAATGTAATTTCTAATGAGTTGCATATAGAGACTGGTACTTGTTAAAACATACCAGTGTGTTAGACCCTAGGTCACTAGCGTTTAAATTTTTCGGCGTGATGGGGGGGACAATGAAAAAAAAGGTAACTTTAAGTTGGAGGATGAAGTTATTTCCGTACTAGCATACAAAGGGACAAGTGGTTGAGTTCCTCAGTCAAAAACAAGCTATGAGACGCTTACAAATAAGCCTTCCTAATTTTCGGTGAGTTTTTCACTTGTACGCCTTAATTTCAGACGACTATGTATATTAAAGGGAATATATCCAGTAGAACCTAGAAGCAGAAAAAAAGTCGGTAAAGGGAATAGCCAGCCAAGAGTTTATTACAATGCTAAGGACATTGCGTTCTTGTCGCATGAACCTTTGATTGAAACGTTTAGAAAACTTCGAATATTCCATTTGAAACTCAAGAAAGCTAGAGAAAGGAAGGATAGGGAAAAAGAGTTTAGAGTAAAAATAAATAAACCGAGGTACACACTACACCAGATAGTCAAAGAAAGGTATGTATTTTAACTCAACTCACCGGTTTCTTAGATATCCTACGAGACAGGATGCTCTACGAGATATTAGTGATAGCCTCAACTTACTGTTTCTTTTTGCCAAGCTTCCTAAACTTACGCAGTTCCATCCTGCCCTAACCTCCATAAGTCGACGATTGTGTGTGGAATTTTTGAACCTAGTTGTGGCAACTCAGGCAGTGCGGAAGGTTAGTTGAACTTAACTAATGACTAGACCAAAAGGCGTTTATTAGCATAAAAGGATTTTACGTTCAAGCTGAGATTGATGGAACTGCAGTTGTATGGATTATGCCACATACCTCTGTTACTCACACTCCTGCTGATGTTGATTATCGTATATTAGCAACATGTTTAGAATTTGATGCTACACTTGTTGGTTCCTTAATGTGCCAGTAAGGTTTTAGTATAATTTAAACGCTTCAGTTTGTACCGCATCAATAATTTAGTGTATCCCCCAAAGCTTGCTGTACGTATTGAGCACGATCCGAATGGTTACTTTTGTGGTCAAAAGGAGAGTCTTTTTGAGGTAATTCTTTGTTCATTTCATTTTAAGTCACTGTATAGTTCATGTCATCCCTCAGCTTCCCGCTTAAACGTACAGAGGCGTCAACTGATGTTGATACTGATGATTTGACAGAACTTCAGGTAATTGCTGTATTGCACGTGGGTTATTTATTTTTTGTTCTTATAACTTCAAACCTATAATTTTTTAAAAACTAACTACGTATCATTACAAGACAAAACCTTTGCATTGATTTAAATTGTGAATGTTACAATGACTGATAGTCATAAATGTAAAGATAAGAAAACTGATTGACGGAGCAAATGTTATCTAGACATTCAGGAGTTGTACTAAGAATGATTATTTTAGCATCATTGTAACTATCTTTAAACCATGTTTTGAGGACTCCAACAAGTTTTCTCAAACTTTCAGTCAGTTACTTCTAAATTTTTTCTCACTTCAATTCAGATGAATCAGGACATTTCCTACTTACCACATTGGTTTGACTTGTTAGGTGTATAAAGGTCCAGCCAACCCAGTCAATTCATTGACATTAAGTTACAACCGTACTAAATAAAACTTCTCATCTAGCTTCAATATCACTTAATCTACCTACCTTAGTAATCTCTGCATACTGCGTTACTCAGATCCAAACACAAGCTTTCACTAGATCACTTTCACTGAATGTTTTTCTTCCTGATTAATATACTATATGCTAAAGTATCCTGGTTACAACTTGTATTCCAGAGGGCAGATATAGCTCTTTGTTTAGTGTATAAAACTGCTTATGTGGTAAGTTTTTATTTTTATTCGCTTACATACGGTTATCTTGTTTAAAGAATCGATGGCACCAAGACGCTGTTCATTAAGTTATCTTATTAAAATTCAGCTGTTTTTCCTGCTTATCTAAAAAATTATACTGCAATAAACATCGAATTATATGCGTTTCAAGAGTACTGTATTAAGAGTTGTTCTACTGTCAAGTATGATGTTGACTGTTTGTATCTTTATTTGTAGAATGATGTATGCATTTATCTAAAAATGAATATGAACTCACTATGTTGAAAAGTTGTATTCGTAAATATCGAATACTTGCAGATTTTGAGGTTTGTTTTACAATCCTAGGCTATCGATGAACAAGTTTCTGAAGCAATAAATAAACAGTTAGAGGTTCAAAATTTGAAGAAACTTTTCAAGAACAAACGATTCTTTCTTATGCGTGAAGTTCCTCGAGAAGTCATATGTTTGATTGTACGGTCTTGTGGTGGTGAATGTTCCTGGGATAAAATCGTTTCTCCAGGGTATACATTTCAAGAAGATGATCCCACTATTGACTATCAAGTAGTAGATCGTCCGATGACGGATATGAAGTTGACACGGTAAGTTAAATTTTCAATTATTTCTTAATGACATTTGGTTTTAACTAATCAATTGAATTTCAATATTATCAGGTTGATGCTTTATTTCTCAAGTTCAATAAGTCCTAGATATATCCTTATAGAAAATTATGTAAGTTTTTGAAAAATTAAGCCTTAACAAGAGCTACACAGACGTCTATTCGATTCAAGTCCAGTAATTTATAATATATGAACTGGAATAAAAGTAATGGGAGTTACATTGTGGAATTTCAGTCGAATATATAGATTGTCTTATACACTGTTATAGGCTATATGTTTTTATAGGAACACATACATGCTTAAAGTTTACTATGGCACGCGATACAAACTCAGTTAATCGATTTTGAGTGACATGATTTTATTTGTGATGCTCGCAATAGTCGATACGGTTACTACAGACGTTTATTCTTGATTATCGTGCTTCTGTCCGGATACCACGGTTTTGTGCCTTCCCCAGTCTGGATCTACTTCACAAGACGAAGCATGTAGAAAGATTTATTTGGGGAGAAACGAAACAAGACAAATCGCTTATTTTAGTTTATTCATTTTTATATCAGTTAGTTTACAGTGATTATTAGCTAAGTGGAATTACCGAAGAAATTGTTTTTATGAGATCAACGTGAAAGATTGTTATACAAAATTGACTGCAACATTATATTGAATTAAGTAATACAATTAAAGGTCATAGCATGCACTCTGGAGTATAACTAACATTGAATTAGTTTAATATGATGAAAGTTTTGATTCCGTAAAGTTTTATTTGCTTACTGTACTTTTGAACCAGGTTGTAACTTAAATAGTGTTTAAAACCTTTAAATCTGTCTTATTTTCAAACGACAGTTACTATGTCCAACCACAGTGGGTTTTCGACTGTTTAAATGCAGGCAGGCTACTCCCAACACAAGATTACCTACCAGGTTGTAGTCTTCCACCTCATCTAAGCCCGTTTGTTGGAAGTGTTGGTACTGATGAACTCCTAGACACTGCAGTTATGTCGCTTTCACGACGTGGTGGACTTGTAGGTGTCGCTCCTGGGTTTGGTGATGGTGCATCTATCTATCGTCCACCAGAAGCTGATTATCTTGCTGGTTTAGTGAGTTTGGCTGAAATCCGTGGAGCTAAAATTCAAGCACAGTCTGAAGGCACTATTAAGAAACCGTCAGCGATGGATGATGAGATTCTGGATAGTTTTTCTGCTGAAACAGAAACCGATCCAAAAACAAGTGTACAAACAATGAAGCGACGTAAACTCAAGAAAGTTTCGAAGGGTATGCTTTGTAGTTGATTAAGCTTTGGTTTTCGCGATAATTTTTACTCAGTGTTTTGATGGTAATAATTTAGTAATTAGCATAGAATTATTGTTTAGGTTATGACAATCAATTACTACGTAGATATGTATTTGCTCGAGTTTTAGTCATACAATGAAGGCCAGTGATGATATTTGGTAGTTCAGCTGGTTTTGAGCATGTTTTGACTATTAAGCCACTATTCAACAGTCTCCATCATTCATTCATTCATTCATTCATTCATTCATTCATTCATTCATTCATTCATTCATTCATTCATTCATTCATTCATTCATTCATTCATTCATTCATTCATTCATTCATTCATTCATTCATTCATTCATTCATTCATTCATTCATTCATTCATTCATTCATTCATTCATCCATTCATTCATTCATTCATTCATTCATTCATTCATTCATTCATTCATTCATTCATTCATTCATTCATTCATTCATTCATTCATTCATCAACAACGTAGAACCGGGCACATATGCCCATAGGTTCAAGTTACCATACTACATTAGTACTACGAGACTAAATTTACAGAGGTAACACAATAGAATACAAGAGGGGAGAGTAAAGTAAAGGAGTGCAGAAAACAATAATAGGATTCAAGATCTAGATGAAGGTAATGAGTGAATACACTTGCGCCACTGTAACTGATTCTGAGCCATGTCATCTAGTGTCTCCATTCATTCAATGCGATTATCACATGGATTCCAGCCAGGTAATCTGCATCTACCAATATGGCTTAGACCAACAGTCAAGGACTTCATGAACCGATGCCATGTTTTGGTTTGGATGCCCCTACCCTTCTTCCATCCTACTTCAACCCTAGCTAACATCGCGTGACGTGACAGCCGGTGGTCTGGCATGTGCAACACATGTCCCAGACATCTCAGTCGATGAAAGTTATTGACCTCTTCGACTGATTCACCATATTTCCCAAGAACCTTTTGTCTAACCTCAATATTACTTATTCGATTGTTTCATGATATACGAGCAATTCTACGAAGATTCCTATGGTCAATTACCTAAAGTCCACGCATATCTCGGGTTTTCATGGCTGACGTTTCGCAGCCATATGTTAAAACGGCGCGGGTCGCTGTTTAATACACCCGGCCTTTTTTTTGAGAGACGAATATCTCGCTTATGTCACAAGTGGCGTAAATTAGCAAATGCCAATCGGGCTTTCTAAATTCAAGCTATTTCATCAGACATCGACCCATCAGGGGTAATGAGACTTCCGAGATAAGTGAAGCAGTCATTTCATTCAGCTACTTCACTCCCTATAACTTATCTAGTTGAAGAAGCAGACCAATTCTGGAGTAACATTTTGCATTTAGAAGAGAAGAAGTGCATTCCGAATATACTTGAATTGTTACTCAAGGTGCTCAGGAGACTGCATATTGTTAGCGCCTTCACCGAATAAGACTATATCGTCTGCGTATTCTAAGTTGACAAGAGGGCTTCCTGTAAGGAGATTAATTCCTGAAGAGTTGAAAGTACTGAGTGCAACTTCTAAGAGAACATTTATAACGAAATTAAATAAAAAGGGATTAAGGGAAACCCTGACGAACCCCGTTTGAGGATGATATTCTGGTGACAATTCGCCATAGGCTCTGATTCGACCGGTGGGTGACCAAGTAGAGAGGCTTTATAAGGTTTATGTACTCTTAAGGTACACCTTTTAATGACAATCAGTCAATCAGTTACAACGTAGAACTTGGTACATGCGTACTTCAGCCTCACGTTTTTTCATGCCCTGACTAGCAGATAGAGATTAAATTGTCGGACCATATCCCAGAGTAGAGGAGGTAGTAACAGGGTTAGTATTAATGGAAAGGAGTAGTGATCGGAGATAAGATTTAAGAAAATATAATTCAGTACAAAGAAAATTGTGATAAGCTCAGAAACTTGGAATTTGGTGGGAGACATTGAATGGATGCACCTACAGTATTGCGAACAATTTTGAGCCATATCACACAAAGTCTCTTACTATTTGTTACGATCATCATGTGGACCCTAACCAGGCAGCCTGCATCTATTAACATGATTCAACCCAATTGTCAAAGACTTCATGGACTGGTGCCATGTTTTCGTTTGGCCACCCCTAGCTTTCTTGCAGCCTGCTGTCACACAAGACAGCATTACTCGTCGAGGTAGGCGGTAGTCAGGCATACGTAACACATGTCCTAACCACCTCAACTGATGAAGATTCATTACTTCATCAATAGACCTACCGTATTTGCCTTGTACTCTATTCCTAACCCACGTATTGCTTACTCGGTGGTCTCAGCAAACAGTAGCAATGCTTCGAAGGCATAAATAATCGAATACTGGAACCCTACATGTATCCTCTATCCTTAATGGTCATGTTTCACATCCATAAAGTAAAAACAGATCGAACTGCTGAGCAGTAAACGCGTCCTTTTGTCAGCAGATGGATGTCTCGTCTACGCCACAAGTGACGCAGACCGGTAAAAGCAAATCGGACCTTTTGTATAGGAGCCGAAATTTCAGCAGACATCATACCGTCAGGACTGATAAGGCTTCCACGATAAGGGAAGTGGTTAACACATTCAACTGCTTCGTTCCTTATCTCTAACTTCGGTGCAGAATCAAGCCAATCCTTAAGCAACATTTTACATTTCGATGGGGAGAATCGCATCCCAAACATGCTTACATTGATGCTTCAGGTGGTCAAAAGACGTTACATCTTCACCCAATAGAACTATATCATCTATATTATCTAAGTCAACAAGTTTATATCTTGGAAGGAGTTCAACCCTGAAGAAATCAGACCAATCACAATTTTAACTCTAAAAGTATGTCAATAATAAACTTAAATAAAAATGGGGAAAGCGAATAACCTTGACGAACACCATTTGAGGTGATCGATTTTCGGCGACAATCCGCCATAAGCTCTGACTCAATATGTATTTGAGTAGAGAGCTTGTATAAGGTTAATGTACTTCACTGGTATGCCTTTCAATAACAGACATTGCCACATAACCTCACGATCAATAGAGTCAAACGCCGCCTTAAGGTCAAGGAATACAGCTATTGCTGGGCTTCTAAAGGTGTGTCTACGTTCCATAACCTGCCGCAGTGTGAATATTTGGTCTATACAACCACATCCAGGTCTGAAACCACCTTGGTTTTCTCGAGCTTTTCACGAAATTTAGTTAGACGTCGAAGTATTATTGAAGCCAATATTTTAGACACAATATTCGTTGAACTGATTCCTCAGTAAATGCCACAAGAGGATTTCTGTCCTTTCTTATATATTGGGACGATTAGTCTTCGAGACCAGTCAGATGGGATTACATCCAGTTCCCAAATTGTAGCCAAAATCTTAGTTAATCTCACTGGTAAAACTTGACCACCGTCCTTAAATATCTCGGGTTATTCCATCAGGTCTTACTACTCTCCCTTGTTTTAAGTTTCCCTAGAGACTTCTCAACCTCACTTAGACTTGTGGGACTAATATTAATTTACAATTCAAATTGCTTGGGGGATCGTGGGGAACTGAGATGAGGCCGAGGGCCAGTCGAACTGCTCCCTAAAGTGTTTCTGTCCATCGGTCTAACTGTCTGGATTGACAGTGAATAATAGTCCCATCTTTTTCGGAAATAGTTTCACTTACAGTCGGTTTTCTGATTCCCGCTTCCTTGATAAGTCTGAACAGTTGCCTACTGTTATTTATTACCACTACCTTTCCCATATCTTTAGCTCTCACCACCCACAACTGCTGATGGTCATTGCGTACGTTTTTAACCAGCTTGTGTTGAAGTTGCCTTCGCTTCTCATCTTGTTCAAAGCCAGACGGGATGTATTGCTGAGCATCTATATGTTCAGTAGATGCAGTTGAAATCCACTGAGTTTTCTTAACGTTTGTGGTTTAGTCAACTAGTAGATATTACTGCTTTTTCACTACCTTTTTGGATATCATTCCAAGCTGACTTGAGATGGGTACAGCTTAAGCAGTTGACTAATTAGTTTTCTAGTTGTTCCTGAAATGTATTCTTGACTTCTTCATCATTAAGTTTGAACTCTAAGGGAGATCCTTGCCGTGGATCTTTTACGTCCAGTAATACACAGACTAATACGCGCTCGTACTAAAGCATGATCTGAGTCTAAGCATGTACTCCCAAAATGAGAGGTAGTCTTCTGTCGAAGCCTCTCCAGCGGGGTCTGATGACAATGTGGTCTATTTGTGTCTAACATTGAGTTGATTACGGAGGTCGCCATGTCAACGGATGTATTTCCTTATGCTTAAAGTTTGTGCCTGTGAGAAATAGATGGTTATCTAAACATAGTTGTAGTAAACCAGCCGCCATTATCTGTACGTGAGCCTCAACACTTTAGAATCCACCAAGATGCCTTTCGGTTTCGTTTAGTTTACCTACTTGGGCATTAAAATCACCAGCCACTATCACTACATCAGTGCACTTACCTTTACGTAGGAGGTCAGAAGCTTCCTGTAAAATTCTCTTTTCACTTCATCTGAGCTGCAGTCAGTGGGAGCGTAGGCAGAGACAACGAAGAGGCAACGGCGTGTGTCCCTATCTTTACGAGTCCTTACCGTTCCATTTAGACGGACAGCGCACAAGCAACTGTCTATTGGACTCCAGTTGAGGAGAGCCTGTTCAGCTTTTGAACTTAGTGCTATACCTACACCAGCAAGGATTGGAGTGGTAGCAATGGAGTCTCTGGAAACACGAAAGGGGGACCGAGCCGGTTCCTTATTTTCACAAGGTGAGGTCAAGCGAATAACTGTACTTGGATCCTGTGTACTCGTTTCAGAAACGCATCAGGCATCGATGGGGCGGGAATCTAGAGTCATTGCTAAGGAGGTTTGTTGTTCTATTTGCCATGAGGTTCGGACGTTAAAAGCTCCGATATATAGTTTAGTGCGAGGTGTCAGGAGACTAGGAATAACGTTTCGTAAACTTGAACCATTAGCATTAGAGGCGCGAGGTGACAAAATTATGCTAGAAGGATTAGGCATGGGGATAAAAGAGTTATTAGAAGTTGATGGTGTGATTTGACCTCGAACAAGATGATCTCGTGTGCTGTTAGAAGTATGAAGGCGGTTGTCAATTCCTGGTTGCCCACATCATGGGGGGATATTATTTATTGAGGTACCTGTAAGAGAAAACTGGGTTAGTATTAGTCATAGTGATCTGGGAGTGGGGTCACAGAGCCCAAGGGGCAACTGCTTAAGGCCGATCACGCACGACCTTGTTGTGGAAAGTTTTTGAAGTGTTAGCTGTGTTCTTTAGAAAACTTTACTGCCAGAGACGGAAATCCATGGAGTAAGGTGAAGTGTGACATTTTTAGGGTCGACATTTTCTAACCCCTTCCTTCCTTTGTGAGAAAGCAGCATCGCTACATATGCTAATTATCCGAGGGAAACCTTACTACTGTCACACGTCGCTGCAGTCAGCAGTACGATTTCGCCCTCAGATCTTAAGTTGTTGCCTTTAATCTTATCGCTCTCCTACAGACCTGCTTGGCATGGTAGGGCATGGTAGGAACATGCGTTCTAGCCAATATAGCTCAATTGGGTCATCACTATATGCAAGCCCGACCACGCTAAGGTAGCAGCTACGGCTGGTTTAATGATAAAAACTACCACAAGACTTCACGGTCTACGGGGTAGAAAGCTGCTTTCAAATCAAGAAATACAACTATAGTCGGACGTTGGTACATATGGCTATATTCAAGTATCTGGCTCAGGGTAGATATTTAATTAATCCAATCACATCCAGGTCTGAAATAAACCTGGTTTTCCTGAGTCTGCTGTTCTCTAGTGTTAGATAAACGCCGAACGATTAAAGAGAATAACAGTTTAGATGCTGTATTAGTCAAATTAATTCCCCTGTGGTTATCACAAGAGGATTTCTGTCCCTTTTTTGTAAACAGGAACGATAAGCGAACGAGACCAGTCAGATCAGATGATGTTCAGTCCCCAGATTTTGGCTAAAATACCAGCCAATCTGCCAACTAAAACTGAACCACCATCCTCAAAGATATCTGTAGACAACCTATCAGGTCCTGCTACTTTCTCTCGTTTTAAGCTTTTTCAACCTCACTGAGAGTTGGGGGACCTGCCAGTTTTCCATTCATGTAGCTTTGGGATAGTAGCTAAGTTATAAGTAGCTGGGGGCCAGTTGAACTGTTTCTAGAAGTGTATCGCCCATCGTTCTAATTTTCTAGACTGATAGTGAATCATCTTTTTCCGAGATAATTTCACTAACCGCCGATTTCTTAATACCGATGTCCTTGATAAGTTAAAACAGTTATCTACTACCACCCGCCGCCGCCAATGCTTCTGTCGCTTATGCTTTTGTAGCCCACCACTGTTCACGATCCTTACGTAGACTCTTTATCAGTCTACGTTTCAGTTGTCATCGCTCTTCATTCTCCGAGCTTGCTGGAATAAGTTTTCAAGCCTCCATCAGTTCACTAGAAGTTACAGAGATCCAATGGTATTTTATAACCTTTGGATTGAAGCTAGTTGCAGATAACGCTGCTGAATTTACACCTGCTTTAAAATCATTCCGAGCTGTTTCGGGGTTAATCTGTTGATTGTGGGCGACTAAATGCTTAGCTAAACCATTTCCAAATGCAATCTTGGCATTTTCAGTCCCGAATTGATATTTAAGGGGTTTGCCTAATGTGACCTTTCTGCAACCAGGAAATCGCGTTGAAATACGTGCTCTCACTTGTGCATGGTCAGAATCTAAACACGTGCCCTAGAATGAGCAGCAGTCCTCTATACATCTCCAACGATAGCTAATGCCGGTGTAGTCGATTTACATCCAACGTTGTGTTGATATCGGAGGTCGCCAGGTCAAACAATGTCTCTCTTTATGCTTAAAGTTTGTTCTAGCTACATATAAACGGCAGTCTGAACACAATTGCATCAGACGATTTCCATTATTCGTTCGTTGGGCTGGGATGCTGAGTGATCCACTTGTGTTTTTCAGCTTAATTTAGCCTACCCACTTGGGCATTAAAATCCCCTGCTATAATTATTATGTCTGAGTGCTTAGCTTTCTGAAGGAGGCTAGAGAACTCCATATACAACTCGTCTTTCACTCTATCTGTGCTGCAGTCGATGGGGCATAAGCAGAGTCGACAAAAAGGCATCTACGTGTATCCCTATCTTTCCGAGTTCGTACTGTACCATTTCGACGAACAGCTCATAAACGACTGTTTGCAGGCATTCATTCGAGAAGTGCCTGTTCTGCCAGTAAGCTTAGTGCTATGCATGCACTTGGCATGCATAGAAGATGTAGTGGAAGAAGTGCAAATAGTAGAAACACGAGGAGAACGTATTTGGTCGTAAACAAAGTGATTTCGAGTGCTGTTCTAAAGCACAACAAGATTAACACGTTAGAAGAAGTAGAAGTGACTTCAATGATAATGATAACAAAAACAAAGAAGAGTGAACATATCGAATATGGTCCAGGGAAAAAGGAAGTGGAGCGTGGAAAGAAAGCTATGAAATAATTTTAAGCTCACGATTTAAGGGAGGATATTAGGTGGATACACCTACGCCACTGTGACTGATTTTGAGCCGTTTCATCCAGCCTTTCCAGCCACTGGTTACAGTATTCGTGAGGACCACATCCAGGTAGTCTGCAGCTACCGACACGACTCAAATCAGAAGTCAGTGATTTCATGGACTGATGACATGTTTCGGTTTGGCCGCACCTAACTAACTTCCATCCTGCTCCAATATCAACCAACAACGCACGTCGAGGCAGATGGTGGTTGGGTATACATAACGCATGTTCCAACCACCTCAGCTGATAAACATTCACAACCTCGTCGACTGATTTATCACCTTTGCCTAACATCCGTCGTCCAGCCTTGTTATTACTTACTCGGCGTTCCCAGCTGATGCGAGAGATACTTTGAAGATATCGATGGTCAGAAACTAATAACCTTCGAGTGCCGTCTACTCGTAATGACCACGTCTCACATCCGTACAGTAAGAGAAAGCGAACTGTTATGCTGTACACTCTTCCGTTCGGTGAGGGGCGAATATCTCGCCTACTCCATGGGTGACGTAAGTTGACAAAAGCCAAACGAACTTTTTGAATTCGTAATGAGATCTCATCAGAGACCAACCCATTAAGGTTAATCAGATAAGTGAAGTGGTTGACGTGCTCAACTACTTTACTCTCTATCTTTAGCTCAGGTGTTGACGAAGACCAGTCCTGGAGCAATAGTTTGGATTTACAGTGGGAGAAACGCGTTCCGAACGTGGCTGCATTGAACCTTATTGCTGTTAAAAAATTCTGCATCATATCAGCGTCTTTACCAAACAGGACTATGTAATCAGCATATTCTAAGTCAATAAGTGTATCTCCTGGTAAAAGGTCAATTTCCGAAAAGTCAGACGATGAGAGTGTAATTTCCAACAGTAAATTAACTATGAAATTAAGTAAAAATGGAGACAGTAAAGAGCCTTGACGGACACCACTTGAGGTTACAAGTTTGGATGACAGTTTGCCATAAGCTCCGACACGACTGATGGTTTTGAGTAAAGAGCCTTAATAAGATTTATATACTTCTGGGGTAAGCGTTTCAATGAAAGACAGCTATCGTTCAATGTTACACCGATAATTAGCTTACATTATTACAAAGTATAGGCCGCTCACCAGTATTCTCTACTAAACTCTATCCTGCGCAATCCTTTCCAGCTGTTTCTAGTTGCTGTTTATCCTTTTGATGTCTGCCTCCAATTCTCGACACAATGTGTTCCTTGACCTTCCTCTTCCGTTTCCCAACAGGATTCCAAGTTAATGCTTGGCTCGTGATGTAGTCTGATTATTTAATCCATGTATGTCCTATCCATTTCCAGCTTGTTTTCCTGATTTCCTCTTCGGCTGGAAGTTGGTTTGTTCTTTCCCATAGTAGGCTGTTTCTGATGGTTTCCAGCCAATCGACATTCAGTATCTTGCGAAGACAGTGTTTATAAATAGTTGTACTCTCCTGAGGATGTTTGAAGTAGTCCTCGACGTTAGAGCTCCATACGGAAGAACTGTCTTGACGTTCAAATTAAAGAGTCTGACTTTGAGATTGGTTGACAGTTGTTTTGAGTCCTATATGTTTTTTCAACTGTAGGAATGCTGCCCTTGCTTTGCCAATCTTTGCCTTTACATCTGCATCGGATCCTCCTTGTTCGTTGGTGATGCTTCCCAGGTATGTTAAGGTATCCACTTCTTCCAAAGTTTCTCCATCAAGTTCGATTGGGTCGGTGCTCTCTGTGTTGTACTTGAGGATCTTGCTCTTTCCCTTATGTATGTTCAGGCCTATTGATGCTGAGGTTGCTGCTACGTTGGTTGTCTTCACTTGCATTTGCTGGTATGTATGGGTTAAAAGAGCTAGATCATCCGCGAAGTCCAGATCATCGAGTTGCATCCTACTTATCCATTGAATTCCGTGCTTCCTCTCAGATGTAGAGGTTTTCATGATCCAACCAACCACTAGGAGGAAGAGAAAAGGCGAGAGCGAACAGCCTTATCTGACACCGGTTCTCACTGGGAATGCATCTGTCAGCTGTCCTCCATGCACGATTTTGCATTGTAGTCCGTCGCAAGAATTCTGGATGATGTTGACGAGTTTTTCTGGTACGCCGTAGTGTCGTAGAAGTGTCCATAGCGATCTCCTGTCTACACTGTCAAACGCCTTCTCATAGTCAATGAAGTTGATGTACAGTGACGAATTCCATTCAATTGATTGTTCAACGATGATCCGTAGTGTTGCGATTTGGTCTGTTCACGACCGATCCTTACGAAAACCAGCCTTTTGATCTCGAAGTTGAGTATCCACTGAGTTTTTCATTCTATTCAACAACACTCTGTTTAAGACTTCCCCTAGTACTGACAATAGTGTGATCCCTCTGTAGTTCTCACATTTGCTTAAATCTCCTTTCTTTGGCATCTTGATAAGGTGTCCTTCTTTCCAATCTGCCGGCACTTGTTCTTCCTCCCAGACCCTTCTGAATAAAACGTGAAGCATCCCTACAGTTACATCTATATCTGACTTGAGTGCTTCAGCTGGTATATTGTCAGGTTCTGCTGCTTTCCTATTTTTAATTTGTCTGACAGCCATCTTGATTTCGTCCATTGTTGATGGAGTGAAAACGATCGGAAGATCTGTAGATGCTGCTTTGATAAATGGTGGGTTTGGCGGAGCTGGCCTATTCAAGAGTTCCTAAAAGTGTTCCACTTATCTGTTCCTTTGTTCTTAAATCTCGGTGATTAGCTTGCCTTCTTTGTTCCTGAACGGTCACTCTGGTTTAGTTTATTTCCCTGCCAGCGTCTTCGTTGTGTCGTATAGCTGCTTCATATTTCCTTCTCTTGCAGCTTTTTTTGCTGTCGTTGCAAGGCCTTCGATATACTTCCGTTTCCCGGCTCTAATGCTCTTCTTTACTTGTTTATTTGCTTCTGTGTATTCACTTTGTGTCTTGATTTTTCCTGCGCTAGTTCGGCTGTTGTTGATTTCTGCCTTCGTGTTCCTCCTTTTTTGAATTTTGCTTAGGGTCTCTGTTGAGAATCATTCCTTATAATGGTGTTTTTCGAGGCCCAGAGCCTTTTGACATGTTGAAGTTAGTGCCTTTTTGATTCCCTTTCAGTTGTCCTCCATAGTGGCTTCTTCCTCGTTCAGCAGATGTTGTAAGGCTTGGAACCTGTTGTTGAGAGTTATTTTGAATTCCTTGAGTTTGTCAGTATCTACAAGAGAGGCTGTATTAAACCGTTGTAATGCTGTCACTCCAATTATCTATTGCTTCTTTAGCTTCATTTTAATTTTGGCAACCACTAGGTAGTGATCTGAAGCTATATCAGCTCCACTCCTGTTTCTCACATCTTCCATTGATTTTCTGAACTTTTTACTGATGCATATATGATCGATTTGATTCTCTGTAGTATGATCCGATGAGACTCATGTAGCCTTGTTTATGCGTTCGTGGGGGAATATTGTACCATCTATGACCATTTTGTTGAAAGCGCATAGATTTGTAAATCTTTCACCATTTTCATTTCTTTCTCTCAGTCCCTGTCGTTCCATGATGTCTTCGTATCCAGGGTTTTCCATTCCAACTTTGGCGTTTAGTTTCCTGATTAAGATTGTCAGATCCTTTCCTAGACACTTTGCTATAATTGACTGCAGCCTATCATAAAACTGATCTTTGTCCTCGTCGTTGCCGTCGTTAGTGGGTGCATAACATTAGATGATGTTCCTTGTAATCGCCACCTTCATTGTCTTGAAAGATGCTTTGATGATTCTGGGTCCATGGGTTTCCCATCCTACAAGTGCATTGCGCGCTTTCTTAGACAGCATCAGAGCAACTCCTTGGGTGTGTGGGGCATTTTCCTCTTCGTGCCCGAAATATAGTATCACCTCTCCCGTAGCTGATGTTTTTTTGTCCAGTTAGAGATCAATGCGTTTCGCTGATCCCGAGCACAGTCAAGTTGTATCTCTTCATTTCTGCTGCTATCTGGGTGATCTTCCCTGTCTCCCACATTGTCCGAACATTCCATGTACCTATAAAAACTTTTGCTCTGGTCGTTAGAAGGGGGGGCATCGGCCTCATGAATTTCGAAGAATCTCGGCTTTCATCATGAAGCGTCATATAGATTCCTACCACTCCCAGGGCAGAGTTTAAATGGTTAAGTTTGTTTAATCTGGTTAGCGTTTTTTTTAGCAAGCTTGTGTTTTACGGAATAGGGATGCTAGCCCTATGCCCAACCCTCCTCCTTTACCCGGGCTTGGGACCGACAGCAACCCTAGAAGAGCTGAGGGCGGAGTTTTACTCTTATAGTGTACCATATTTACCCTGGCCACGAACATATAACTTTTTTAAGCCATTAATAACACTGGCTGTGCAAAGTATGATGTTATGCAAAATCCTATTCTATACGTGAGCCTAATGAGCTATTTAATAGAACTCGAAAACTTCTTTATAATGCAGTAAGCCAATAACAGAGCTTGAAAGAGTTATCTGACTTAATGAACGAAGAAAGTAATACTGTCAACCCATTATTTTTAACAATGTCAATTTTGACGATTGTCAAAAAAAGTCTCGGAGATTATTTGTTACATCTTGAACCTAGCAATATGTTGGAGCGACTTCGAATGTCAGAAGCCTGAGAGTCAGAAAGCTCAAAGGTAGTTAAGACTTCTGAAGTTCATAAATCAGTTGACGTGATCTCCAAAAAAACCACGTAGAAAGATCACAAGCACCTGGTACCTAAACTCTAGAAGGAGAGATCTCAAGAATGACTAAATCTGGTCTATAAGATAGGTCGGTTGTTTTCCATGGACTGTAAGATTCTTTGAAAAGAGATCCTGGAGCCAGGATTGTACATGATGTAAGCCTCTTTGAGTCCATAATATGTAAACCATTCCAGAAACATCAACTGGAGTAAATAAATATATATATAAGCTTTATCTTGTCAAGCAATAACACATTCTGAAAGCCCAAAGGTCAGTCGTCTTTTAAAAGTTACACAAGGCATCACTGAAAGGTGGGATTCGCTACTAAGAGATGAAAATTAACTTAGCAGGCTCGTAGTCTCTGTTCACGAGGACCTCAGACTAGAAGATTGTATTAATAGACAATCTCATGAATTAGGGGAAAATGTAGTGTCAAAATGAAGATGATAATTCGTTACCGACGTTTTTGCATGATGAAAGTCTAAAATTATATAATACTAACAACTGTAGGTTGGTGTGGAAAATATTAAGCAGAACTTTTGTTTTGCCAAAGGTAATAGCCTACTGATTAAAGGAACGAGGAATCTCGGTAGTTACTAGTCGCAGATGACATCAAGATATGACATAAAGTATTTAGTGACTCCAATACGCGTGGGCTCAAGACAATCCCAGTGCACTGGTAAGTTGGTATCAGCTGTTATTACAACCTATCAATGTAGCTAAATTTCACAACATGTACACTGGTTACGAAAGAGTCCATAAGTTCGATATTCGGTGGGACCACCTGCAGTTCGTTGGGACACAGTGATCGCACAGTCATAGCATATCATGACCTTAGGACGACGATAGAATGTTATTGCATTGCAGCCACTGCGTACGATTGAGGGTTCTAAGGACTTTTAATAGGTCAAATTCATATACATTCGCCAGTGTTTGCACTGTCTTAGCAATGTCTAACTTAAGCTACTGTGTGCAGAGAGCAAGTCTTCGCTCAAAGGTAACTATGAACTATTGAAAACAGTAAAGGACAGGACTAAAGGACTTATATGAGATTGAGCACAGTTATTTTGACTTTACCACCGATTTGAAGTGCGGCCTAGATATGACCAAGTTACGTTTGTTGTATCACCAGAGCAACTCCTAACGATCGAAACCGCACGTAAAAATAAGAAGGTAGTGAGGGGTGGAGGATAAATTATATTTGATCGCGAGTGAAGCATCAATAGAATAGCAACATCTAGGCTGGCTAACTAGAGAACAGGTTACTTCCCACGTCGTAGCGTGTCGTGGTCTGGTGGTGATACAGGACTGAGCACCTTAACTAATCATGTCTTCTGAAACAAACATGGTTAGCATCAATAACGAGAGCCCATGCAACTATTTATTTAGGAGTTTATTTGCCAATAGAGTTCACTCACTACTCTTATCGATTCGTGAAGGCCCTAAGACATACCAGCCAAAAGAGAAAACCCAATGAATTAGGCATTGGTAAACGTTCCTTTGGTAGCTTCCGATGTTGTACAGCTACCGGACGTCTATGCTTACGCTATGGTGTCATTGCATAACATACTTGCACAGGATATATTCTTTTCCTCCAGCGTTTTTCTTTTCGTTTCCAGACGGCCTAGAAAGCCCGAGAATGTTTTTCTAGATATGCACTTTTTCTAAAAGAAATTAATTCGGTAGCTCAATGTAACTACATAACGTGCAAAATATTGGGAACATCCATATGAACAAAACGTCTTCTGATATTTTTTAAGCATACGAAAATATGAGAAATGCATATCGTAAAATAAATAAAGATTTGTATTCAATTTTGTCCTTTCAAAAAATCTTTCCAGTACGTTGAGGGTGGGAAATTAAGATAAAGTTAATAAATACAATATTCGTTTAGGTGTTTTGCGAGTCGCACAATTCTACCAGAACATGTAGTTTTCGGTGTTATAGCGCTTTTAGAAGCTTCTTCTTGCTTGTAAGTTATTGACTGAGGAGTGGTGACTTTCTTGATACCAACTTTCAGTGTGGTGGGGGGGGGGTGCACTGTAGCGAATTTGACACTAAAAGATTTATTTTCTAGATAAGCTGCTTTGGGGAGGTTAATGTTGACAATCTCGTTTTGGCCATTTTTGTCGATAGCATAGTACCTCGACCAACACTTCATGACCTTGTATGGCTTTTCTTTGGAGCGTGTCCATTTATTGATATCATTGTACATCTTCGGCTAGTAGAATCTCTGGGTGATACGCTTTGTAGTAGCACGAAGTCCAGGACAAGAGAGGTTGTGTGATGCGTTAAAGATAATGCGCCAACAATTATTTAGGACAGTTGGAATGAATGTGACTGTAGAAGAATTACGATGTAAAGTATTCTTACGTTAAAGTTAAACCGAAATCGGGATTAGCAGGTTCTATAACGTAACCTTTTGTCCTGCATGTAACCAATATTGACTTTTTTTAGTGAAATTAATTAAGTGCAGTGAGTTTTTACTGCAGAGAGGGGCTGATCTAACCTCCCTTGGTCTGTCATTCCTCAAAGTACAAAATGTAATTTGAATCATCATCACACATGGCTATTTTTCACTTATTATTTAGAACAGTTTACAACAATTGATAATGACATGAGAATATCATTAGTACGATCAAAGATTAGAGACCAAAGGCTAGTAAAATGTAATTTCTAATGAGTTGCATATAGAGACTGGTACTTGTTAAAGCATACCAGTGTGTTAGACCCTAGGTCACTAACGTTTAAATTTTTCGGCGTGATGGGGGGGACAATGAAAAAAAAGGTAACTTTAAGTTGAAAAATGAAGTTATTTCCGTACTAGCATACAAAGGGACAAGTGGTTGAGTTCCTCAGTCAAAAACAAGCTATGAGACGCTTACAAATAAGCCTTCCTAATTTTCGGTGAGTTTTTCACTTGTACGCCTTAATTTCAGACGACTATGTATATTAAAGGGAATATATCCAGTAGAACCTAGAAGCAGAAAAAAAGTTGGTAAAGGAAACAGCCAGCCAAGAGTTTATTACAATGCTAAGGACATTGCGTTCTTGTCTCATGAACCTCTGATTGAAACGTTTAGAAAACTTCGGATATTCCATTTGAAACTCAAGAAAGCTAGAGAAAAGAAGGATAGGGAAAAAGAGTTTAGAGTAAAAATAAATAAACCGAAGTACACACTACACCAAATAGTCAAAGAAAGGTATGTATTTTGACTCAACTCACCGGTTTTTTAGATATCCTACGAGACAGGATGCTCTACGAGATATTAGTGATAGCCTCAACTTACTGTTCCTTTTTGCGAAGCTTCCTAAACTTACGCAGTTCCATCCTGCCCTAACCTCCATAAGTCGACGATTGTGTGTGGAATTTTTGAACCTAGTTGTGGCAACTCAGGCAGTGCGGAAGGTTAGTTGAACTTAACTAATGACTAGACCAAAAGGCGTTTATTAGCATAAAAGGATTTTACGTCCAAGCTGAGATTGATGGAACTGCAGTTGTATGGATTATGCCACATACCTCTGTTACTCACACTCCTGCTGATGTTGATTATCGTATATTAGCAACATGTTTAGAATTTGATGCTACACTTGTTGGTTCCTTAATGTGCCAGTAAGGTTTTAGTATAATTTAAACGCTTCAGTTTGTACCGCATCAATAATTTAGTGTATCCCCCAAAGCTTGCTGTGCGTATTGAGCACGATCCGAATGGTTACTTTTGTGGTCAAAAGGAGAGTCTTTTTGAGGTAATTCTTTGTTCATTTCATTTTAAGTCACTGTATAGTTCATGTCATCCCTCAGCTTCCCGCTTAAACGTACAGAGGCGTCAAGTGATGTTGATACTGATGATTTGACAGAACTTCAGGTAATTGCTGTATTGCACGTGGGTTATTTATTTGTCGTTCTTATAACTTCAAACCTATAATTTTTTAAAAAAAAACTGACTACGTATCATTACAAGACAAAACCTTTGCATTGATATAAATCGTGAATGTTACAATGACTGATAGTCGTAAATGTAAAGACTAATTAAAGAAAGAAAACTGATTGACGGAGTAAATTTTATCTAGACATTTAGGATTTGTACTAAGAATGATTATTTTAGCATCATTGTAACTATCTTTTAACCATGTCTTAAGGACTCCAACAAGTTTTCTCAAACCTTCAGTCAATTACTTCTCAATTTTTTCTCACTTCAGTTCAGATGAATCAGGACATTTCCTACTTACCACATTAGTTTGACTTGTTAGCTGTATAAAGGTCTAGCCAACCCAGTCAATTCACTGACGTTAAGTTACAACCGTACTAAATAAAACTTCTCATCTAGCTTCAATATCACTTAATCTACCTACCTTAGTAGTCTCTACATAATGCGTTACTCAAATCCAAACACAAGCTTTCACTAGATCACTCACTGAGTGTTTTTCTTCCTGATTATTATATTATATGCTAAAGTATCCTGGTTACAACTTGTATTCCAGAGGGCAGATATAGCTCTTTGTTTAGTGTATAAAACTGCTTATGTGGTAAGTTTTTATTTTTATTCGCTTACATACGGTTATCTTGTTTAAAGAATCGATGGCACCAAGACGCTGTTCATTAAGTTATCTTATTAAAATTCAGCTGTTTTTCCCGCTTATCTAAAAAATTATACTGCAGTAAACATCGAATTATATGCGTTTCAAGAGTACTGTATTAAGAGTTGTTCTACTGTCAAGTATGATGTTGACTGTTTGTATCTTTATTTGTAGAATGCTGTATGCGTTTATCTAAAAATGAATATGAACTCACTATGTTGAATAGTTGTATTCGTAAATATCGAATACTTGCAGATTTTGAGGTTTGTTTTACAATCCTAGGCTATCGATGAACATGTTTCTGAAGCAATAAATAAGCAGTTAGAGGTTCAAAATTTGAAGAAACTTTTCAAGAACAAACGATTCTTTCTTATGCGTGAAGTTCCTCGAGAAGTCATTTGTTTGATTGTACGGTCTTGTGGCGGTGAATGTTCCTGGGATAAAATCGTTTCTCCAGGGTATACATTTCAAGAAGATGATCCCACTATTGACTATCAAGTAGTAGATCGTCCGATGACGGATATGAAGTTGACACGGTAAGTTAATTTTTCAATTATTTCTTAATGGCATTTGGTTTTAACTAATCAATTGAATTTCAATATTATCAGCTTGAGGCTTTATTTCTCAAGTTCAATAAGTACTAGATATATCCTTATAGAAAATTATGTAAGTTTTTGAAAAATTAAGCCTTAACAAGAGCTACACAGACGTCTATTCGATTCAAGTCCAGTAATTTATAATATATGAACCTGAATAAAAGTTAATGGGAATTACATTGTGGAATTTCAGTCGAATATATGGATTGTCTTATACACTTTTATAGGCTATATGTTCTTATGGGAACACATAGATGCTTAAAGTTTACTATGGCACGCGATACAAACTCAGTTAATAGATTTTGAGTGACATGATTTTATGTGTGATGCTCGCAACAGTCGATACGGTTACTACAGACGTTTATTCTTGATTATCGTGCTTCTGTCCGGATACCACGGTTTTGTGCCTTCCCCAATCTGGATCTACTTCACAAGACGAAGCATGTAAAAAGATTTCTTTGGGGAGAAACGAAACATGACAAATCGCTTATTTTAGTTTATTTATTTTTATATCAGTTAGTTTACAGTGATTATTAGTTAAGTGGAATTACCGAAGAAATTGTTTTTATGAGATCAACGTGAAAGATTGTTATACAAAATTGACTGCAACATATTGAATTAAGTAATACAATTAAAGGTCATAACATGCACTCTGGAGTATAACTAACATTGAATTAGTTTGATATGATGAAAGTTTTGATTCCGTAAAGTTTTATTTGCTTACTGTACTTTTGAACCAGGTTGTAACTTAAGTAGCGTTTAAAACCTTTAAATCTGTCTTATTTTCAAACGACAGTTACTATGTCCAACCACAGTGGGTTTTCGACTGTTTAAATGCAGGCAGGCTACTCCCAACACAAGATTACCTACCAGGTTGTAGTCTTCCACCTCATCTAAGCCCGTTTGTTGGAAGTGTTGGTACTGATGAACTCCTAGACACTGCAGTTATGTCGCTTTCACGACGTGGCGGACTTATTGGTGTCGCTCCTGGGTTTGGTGATGGTGCATCTATCTATCGTCCACCAGAAGCTGATTATCTTGCTGGTTTAGTGAGTTTGGCTGAAATCCGTGGAGCTAAAATTCAAGCACAGTCTGAAAGCACTATTGAGAAACAGTCAGCGATGGATGATGAGATTCTGGATAGTCTTTCTGCTGAAACAGAAACCGATTTAAAAACAAGTGTACAAACAATGAAGCGACGTAAACTCAAGAAAGTTTCGAAGGGTATGCTTTGTAGTTGATTAAGCTTTGGTTTTCGCGATAATTTTTATTCACTGTTTTGATGGCAGTAATTTAGTAATTAGCATAGAATTATTGTTTAGGTTATGACAATCAATTACTAGGTAGATATGTATTTGCTCGAGTTTTAGTCATACAATGAAGGCCAGTGATGATATTTAGTAGTTCAGCTGGTTGTGAACATGTTTTGACTATTAAGCCGCTATTCAACAGACTCCATCATTCATTCATTCATTCATTCATTCATTCATTCATTCATTCATTCATTCATTCATTCATTCATTCATTCATTCATTCATTCATTCATTCATTCATTCATTCATTCATTCATTCATTCATTCATTCATTCATTCATTCATTCATTCATTCATTCATTCATTCATTCATTCATCCATTCATTCATTCATTCATTCATTCATTCATTCATTCATTCATTCATTCATTCATTCATTCATTCATTCATTCATTCATTCATCAACAACGTAGAACCGGGCACATATGCCCATAGGTTCAAGTTACCATACTACATTAGTACTACGAGACTAAATTTACAGAGGTAACACAATAGAATACAAGAGGGGAGAGTAAAGTAAAGGAGTGCAGAAAACAATAATAGGATTCAAGATCTAGATGAAGGTAATGAGTGAATACACTTGCGCCACTGTAACTGATTCTGAGCCATGTCATCTAGTGTCTCCATTCATTCAATGCGATTATCACATGGATTCCAGCCAGGTAATCTGCATCTACCAATATGGCTTAGACCAACAGTCAAGGACTTCATGAACCGATGCCATGTTTTGGTTTGGATGCCCCTACCCTTCTTCCATCCTACTTCAACCCTAGCTAACATCGCGTGACGTGACAGCCGGTGGTCTGGCATGTGCAACACATGTCCCAGACATCTCAGTCGATGAAAGTTATTGACCTCTTCGACTGATTCACCATATTTCCCAAGAACCTTTTGTCTAACCTCAATATTACTTATTCGATTGTTTCATGATATACGAGCAATTCTACGAAGATTCCTATGGTCAATTACCTAAAGTCCACGCATATCTCGGGTTTTCATGGCTGACGTTTCGCAGCCATATGTTAAAACGGCGCGGGTCGCTGTTTAATACACCCGGCCTTTTTTTTGAGAGACGAATATCTCGCTTATGTCACAAGTGGCGTAAATTAGCAAATGCCAATCGGGCTTTCTAAATTCAAGCTATTTCATCAGACATCGACCCATCAGGGGTAATGAGACTTCCGAGATAAGTGAAGCAGTCATTTCATTCAGCTACTTCACTCCCTATAACTTATCTAGTTGAAGAAGCAGACCAATTCTGGAGTAACATTTTGCATTTAGAAGAGAAGAAGTGCATTCCGAATATACTTGAATTGTTACTCAAGGTGCTCAGGAGACTGCATATTGTTAGCGCCTTCACCGAATAAGACTATATCGTCTGCGTATTCTAAGTTGACAAGAGGGCTTCCTGTAAGGAGATTAATTCCTGAAGAGTTGAAAGTACTGAGTGCAACTTCTAAGAGAACATTTATAACGAAATTAAATAAAAAAGGGATTAAGGGAAACCCTGACGAACCCCGTTTGAGGATGATATTTCTGGTGACAATTCGCCATAGGCTCTGATTCGACCGGTGGTGACCAAGTAGAGAGGCTTTATAAGGTTTATGTACTCTTAAGGTACACCTTTTAATGACAATCAGTCAATCAGTTACAACGTAGAACTTGGTACATGCGTACTTCAGCTCACGTTTTTTCATGCCCTGACTAGCAGATAGAGATTAAATTGTCGGACCATATCCCAGAGTAGAGGAGGTAGTAACAGGGTTAGTATTAATGGAAAGGAGTAGTGATCGGAGATAAGATTTAAGAAAATATAATTCAGTACAAAGAAAATTGTGATAAGCTCAGAAACTTGGAATTTGGTGGGAGACATTGAATGGATGCACCTACAGTATTGCGAACAATTTTGAGCCATATCACACAAAGTCTCTTACTATTTGTTACGATCATCATGTGGACCCTAACCAGGCAGCCTGCATCTATTAACATGATTCAACCCAATTGTCAAAGACTTCATGGACTGGTGCCATGTTTTCGTTTGGCCACCCCTAGCTTTCTTGCAGCCTGCTGTCACACAAGACAGCATTACTCGTCGAGGTAGGCGGTAGTCAGGCATACGTAACACATGTCCTAACCACCTCAACTGATGAAGATTCATTACTTCATCAATAGACCTACCGTATTTGCCTTGTACTCTATTCCTAACCCACGTATTGCTTACTCGGTGGTCTCAGCAAACAGTAGCAATGCTTCGAAGGCATAAATAATCGAATACTGGAACCCTACATGTATCCTCTATCCTTAATGGTCATGTTTCACATCCATAAAGTAAAACAGATCGAACTGCTGAGCAGTAAACGCGTCCTTTTGTCAGCAGATGGATGTCTCGTCTACGCCACAAGTGACGCAGACCGGTAAAAGCAAATCGGACCTTTTGTATAGGAGCCGAAATTTCAGCAGACATCATACCGTCAGGACTGATAAGGCTTCCACGATAAGGGAAGTGGTTAACACATTCAACTGCTTCGTTCCTTATCTCTAACTTCGGTGCAGAATCAAGCCAATCCTTAAGCAACATTTTACATTTCGATGGGGAGAATCGCATCCCAAACATGCTTACATTGATGCTTCAGGTGGTCAAAAGACGTTACATCTTCACCCAATAGAACTATATCATCTATATTATCTAAGTCAACAAGTTTATATCTTGGAAGGAGTTCAACCCTGAAGAAATCAGACAATCACAATTTTAACTCTAAAAGTATGTCAATAATAAACTTAAATAAAAATGGGGAAAGCGAATAACCTTGACGAACACCATTTGAGGTGATCGATTTTCGGCGACAATCCGCCATAAGCTCTGACTCAATATGTATTTGAGTAGAGAGCTTGTATAAGGTTAATGTACTTCACTGGTATGCCTTTCAATAACAGACATTGCCACATAACCTCACGATCAATAGAGTCAAACGCCGCCTTAAGGTCAAGGAATACAGCTATTGCTGGGCTTCTAAAGGTGTGTCTACGTTCCATAACCTGCCGCAGTGTGAATATTTGGTCTATACAACCACATCCAGGTCTGAAACCACCTTGGTTTTCTCGAGCTTTTCACGAAATTTAGTTAGACGTCGAAGTATTATTGAAGCCAATATTTTAGACACAATATTCGTTGAACTGATTCCTCAGTAAATGCCACAAGAGGATTTCTGTCCTTTCTTATATATTGGGACGATTAGTCTTCGAGACCAGTCAGATGGGATTACATCCAGTTCCCAAATTGTAGCCAAAATCTTAGTTAATCTCACTGGTAAAACTTGACCACCGTCCTTAAATATCTCGGGTTATTCCATCAGGTCTTACTACTCTCCCTTGTTTTAAGTTCCCTATAGACTTCTCAACCTCACTTAGACTTGTGGGACTAATATTAATTTACAATTCAAATTGCTTGGGGATCGTGGGGAACTGAGATGAGGCCGAGGGCCAGTCGAACTGCTCCCTAAAGTGTTCTGTCCATCGGTCTAACTGTCTGGATTGACAGTGAATAATAGTCCCATCTTTTTCGGAAATAGTTTCACTTACAGTCGGTTTTCTGATTCCCGCTTCCTTGATAAGTCTGAACAGTTGCCTACTGTTATTTATTACCACTACCTTTCCCATATCTTTAGCTCTCACCACCCACAACTGCTGATGGTCATTGCGTACGTTTTTAACCAGCTTGTGTTGAAGTTGCCTTCGCTTCTCATCTTGTTCAAAGCCAGACGGGATGTATTGCTGAGCATCTATATGTTCAGTAGATGCAGTTGAAATCCACTGAGTTTTCTTAACGTTTTGGTTTAGTCAACTAGTAGATATTACTGCTTTTTCACTACCTTTTTGGATATCATTCCAAGCTGACTTGAGATGGGTACAGCTTAAGCAGTTGACTAATTAGTTTTCTAGTTGTTCCTGAAATGTATTCTTGACTTCTTCATCATTAAGTTGAACTCTAAGGGAGATCCTTGCCGTGGATCTTTTACGTCCAGTAATACACAGACTAATACGCGCTCGTACTAAAGCATGATCTGAGTCTAAGCATGTACTCCAAAATGAGAGGTAGTCTTCTGTCGAGCCTCTCCAGCGGTGTCTGATGACAATGTGGTCTATTTGTGTCTAACATTGAGTTGATTACGGAGGTCGCCATGTCAACGGATGTATTTCCTTATGCTTAAAGTTTGTGCCTGTGAGAAATAGATGGTTATCTAAACATAGTTGTAGTAAACAGCCGCCATTATCTGTACGTTGAGCCTCAACACTTTAGAATCCACCAAGATGCCTTTCGGTTTCGTTTAGTTTACCTACTTGGGCATTAAAATCACCAGCCACTATCACTACATCAGTGCACTTACCTTTACGTAGGAGGTCAGAAAGCTTCCTGTAAAATTCTCTTTCACTTCATCTGAGCTGCAGTCAGTGGGAGCGTAGGCAGAGACAACGAAGAGGCAACGGCGTGTGTCCCTATCTTTACGAGTCCTTACCGTTCCATTTAGACGGACAGCGCACAAGCAACTGTCTATTGGACTCCAGTTGAGGAGAGCCTGTTCAGCTTTTGAACTTAGTGCTATACCTACACCAGCAAGGATTGGAGTGGTAGCAATGGAGTCTCTGGAAACACGAAAGGGGGACCGAGCCGGTTCCTTATTTTCACAAGGTGAGGTCAAGCGAATAACTGTACTTGGATCCTGTGTACTCGTTTCAGAAACGCATCAGGCATCGATGGGGCGGGAATCTAGAGTCATTGCTAAGGAGGTTTGTTGTTCTATTTGCCATGAGGTTCGGACGTTAAAAGCTCCGATATATAGTTTAGTGCGAGGTGTCAGGAGACTAGGAATAACGTTTCGTAAACTTGAACCATTAGCATTAGAGGCGCGAGGTGACAAAATTATGCTAGAAGGATTAGGCATGGGGATAAAAGAGTTATTAGAAGTTGATGGTGTGATTTGACCTCGAACAAGATGATCTCGTGTGCTGTTAGAAGTATGAAGGCGGTTGTCAATTCCTGGTTGCCCACATCATGGGGGGATATTATTTATTGAGGTACCTGTAAGAGAAAACTGGGTTAGTATTAGTCATAGTGATCTGGGAGTGGGGTCACAGAGCCCAAGGGGCAACTGCTTAAGGCCGATCACGCACGACCTTGTTGTGGAAAGTTTTTGAAGTGTTAGCTGTGTTCTTTAGAAAACTTTACTGCCAGAGACGGAAATCCATGGAGTAAGGTGAAGTGTGACATTTTTAGGGTCGACATTTTCTAACCCCTTCCTTCCTTTGTGAGAAAGCAGCATCGCTACATATGCTAATTATCCGAGGGAAACCTTACTACTGTCACACGTCGCTGCAGTCAGCAGTACGATTTCGCCCTCAGATCTTAAGTTGTTGCCTTTAATCTTATCGCTCTCCTACAGACCTGCTTGGCATGGTAGGGCATGGTAGGAACATGCGTTCTAGCCAATATAGCTCAATTGGGTCATCACTATATGCAAGCCCGACCACGCTAAGGTAGCAGCTACGGCTGGTTTAATGATAAAAACTACCACAAGACTTCACGGTCTACGGGGTAGAAAGCTGCTTTCAAATCAAGAAATACAACTATAGTCGGACGTTGGTACATATGGCTATATTCAAGTATCTGGCTCAGGGTAGATATTTAATTAATCCAATCACATCCAGGTCTGAAATAAACCTGGTTTTCCTGAGTCTGCTGTTCTCTAGTGTTAGATAAACGCCGAACGATTAAAGAGAATAACAGTTTAGATGCTGTATTAGTCAAATTAATTCCCCTGTGGTTATCACAAGAGGATTTCTGTCCCTTTTTTGTAAACAGGAACGATAAGCGAACGAGACCAGTCAGATCAGATGATGTTCAGTCCCCAGATTTTGGCTAAAATACCAGCCAATCTGCCAACTAAAACTGAACCACCATCCTCAAAGGTATCTGTAGACAACCTATCAGGTCCTGCTACTTTCTCTCGTTTTAAGCTTTTTCAACCTCACTGAGAGTTGGGGGACCTGCCAGTTTTCCATTCATGTAGCTTTGGGATAGTAGCTAAGTTATAAGTAGCTGGGGGCCAGTTGAACTGTTTCTAGAAGTGTATCGCCCATCGTTCTAATTTTCTAGACTGATAGTGAATCATCTTTTTCCGAGATAATTTCACTAACCGCCGATTTCTTAATACCGATGTCCTTGATAAGTTAAAACAGTTATCTACTACCACCCGCCGCCGCCAATGCTTCTGTCGCTTATGCTTTTGTAGCCCACCACTGTTCACGATCCTTACGTAGACTCTTTATCAGTCTACGTTTCAGTTGTCATCGCTCTTCATTCTCCGAGCTTGCTGGAATAAGTTTTCAAGCCTCCATCAGTTCACTAGAAGTTACAGAGATCCAATGGTATTTTATAACCTTTGGATTGAAGCTAGTTGCAGATAACGCTGCTGAATTTACACCTGCTTTAAAATCATTCCGAGCTGTTTCGGGGTTAATCTGTTGATTGTGGGCGACTAAATGCTTAGCTAAACCATTTCCAAATGCAATCTTGGCATTTTCAGTCCCGAATTGATATTTAAGGGGTTTGCCTAATGTGACCTTTCTGCAACCAGGAAATCGCGTTGAAATACGTGCTCTCACTTGTGCATGGTCAGAATCTAAACACGTGCCCTAGAATGAGCAGCAGTCCTCTATACATCTCCAACGATAGCTAATGCCGGTGTAGTCGATTTACATCCAACGTTGTGTTGATATCGGAGGTCGCCAGGTCAAACAATGTCTCTCTTTATGCTTAAAGTTTGTTCTAGCTACATATAAACGGCAGTCTGAACACAATTGCATCAGACGATTTCCATTATTCGTTCGTTGGGCTGGGATGCTGAGTGATCCACTTGTGTTTTTCAGCTTAATTTAGCCTACCCACTTGGGCATTAAAATCCCCTGCTATAATTATTATGTCTGAGTGCTTAGCTTTCTGAAGGAGGCTAGAGAACTCCATATACAACTCGTCTTTCACTCTATCTGTGCTGCAGTCGATGGGGCATAAGCAGAGTCGACAAAAAGGCATCTACGTGTATCCCTATCTTTCCGAGTTCGTACTGTACCATTTCGACGAACAGCTCATAAACGACTGTTTGCAGGCATTCATTCGAGAAGTGCCTGTTCTGCCAGTAAGCTTAGTGCTATGCATGCACTTGGCATGCATAGAAGATGTAGTGGAAGAAGTGCAAATAGTAGAAACACGAGGAGAACGTATTTGGTCGTAAACAAAGTGATTTCGAGTGCTGTTCTAAAGCACAACAAGATTAACACGTTAGAAGAAGTAGAAGTGACTTCAATGATAATGATAACAAAAACAAAGAAGAGTGAACATATCGAATATGGTCCAGGGAAAAAGGAAGTGGAGCGTGGAAAGAAAGCTATGAAATAATTTTAAGCTCACGATTTAAGGGAGGATATTAGGTGGATACACCTACGCCACTGTGACTGATTTTGAGCCGTTTCATCCAGCCTTTCCAGCCACTGGTTACAGTATTCGTGAGGACCACATCCAGGTAGTCTGCAGCTACCGACACGACTCAAATCAGAAGTCAGTGATTTCATGGACTGATGACATGTTTCGGTTTGGCCGCACCTAACTAACTTCCATCCTGCTCCAATATCAACCAACAACGCACGTCGAGGCAGATGGTGGTTGGGTATACATAACGCATGTTCCAACCACCTCAGCTGATAAACATTCACAACCTCGTCGACTGATTTATCACCTTTGCCTAACATCCGTCGTCCAGCCTTGTTATTACTTACTCGGCGTTCCCAGCTGATGCGAGAGATACTTTGAAGATATCGATGGTCAGAAACTAATAACCTTCGAGTGCCGTCTACTCGTAATGACCACGTCTCACATCCGTACAGTAAGAGAAAGCGAACTGTTATGCTGTACACTCTTCCGTTCGGTGAGGGGCGAATATCTCGCCTACTCCATGGGTGACGTAAGTTGACAAAAGCCAAACGAACTTTTTGAATTCGTAATGAGATCTCATCAGAGACCAACCCATTAAGGTTAATCAGATAAGTGAAGTGGTTGACGTGCTCAACTACTTTACTCTCTATCTTTAGCTCAGGTGTTGACGAAGACCAGTCCTGGAGCAATAGTTTGGATTTACAGTGGGAGAAACGCGTTCCGAACGTGGCTGCATTGAACCTTATTGCTGTTAAAAAATTCTGCATCATATCAGCGTCTTTACCAAACAGGACTATGTAATCAGCATATTCTAAGTCAATAAGTGTATCTCCTGGTAAAAGGTCAATTTCCGAAAAGTCAGACGATGAGAGTGTAATTTCCAACAGTAAATTAACTATGAAATTAAGTAAAAATGGAGACAGTAAAGAGCCTTGACGGACACCACTTGAGGTTACAAGTTTGGATGACAGTTTGCCATAAGCTCCGACACGACTGATGGTGTTTGAGTAAAGAGCCTTAACAAGATTTATATACTTCTGGGGTAAGCTTTTCAATGAAAAACAGCTATCGTTCAATGTTACACCAATAATTAGCTTAGGTTATTACAAAGTATAGACCGCCCACCAGTATTCTCTACTGAACTCTATCCTGCGCAATCCTTTCCAGCTGTTCCTAGTTGCTGTTTATCCTTTTGATGTCTGCCTCCAATTCTCAACACAATGTGTTCTTTGACCTTCCTCTTCCGTTTCCCAACAGGATTCCAAGTTAATGCTTGGCTCGTGATGTAGTCTGATTATTTAATCCATGTATGTCCTATCCATTTCCAGCTTGTTTTCCTGATTTCCTCTTCGGCTGGAAGTTGGTTTGTTCTTTCCCATAGTAGGCTGTTTCTGATGGTTTCCAGCCAATCGACATTCAGTATCTTGCGAAGACAGTTGTTTATAAATAGTTGTACTCTCCTGAGGATGTTTGAAGTAGTCCTCGACGTTAGAGCTCCATACGGAAGAACTGTCTTGACGTTCAAATTAAAGAGTCTGACTTTGAGATTGGTTGACAGTTGTTTTGAGTCCTATATGTTTTTCAACTGTAGGAATGCTGCCCTTGCTTTGCCAATCTTTGCCTTTACATCTGCATCGGATCCTCCTTGTTCGTTGGTGATGCTTCCCAGGTATGTTAAGGTATCCACTTCTTCCAAAGTTTCTCCATCAAGTTCGATTGGGTCGGTGCTCTCTGTGTTGTACTTGAGGATCTTGCTCTTTCCCTTATGTATGTTCAGGCCTATTGATGCTGAGGTTGCTGCTACGTTGGTTGTCTTCACTTGCATTTGCTGGTATGTATGGGTTAAAAGAGCTAGATCATCCGCGAAGTCCAGATCATCGAGTTGCATCCTACTTATCCATTGAATTCCGTGCTTCCTCTCAGATGTAGAGGTTTTCATGATCCAACCAACCACTAGGAGGAAGAGAAAAGGCGAGAGCGAACAGCCTTATCTGACACCGGTTCTCACTGGGAATGCATCTGTCAGCTGTCCTCCATGCACGATTTTGCATTGTAGTCCGTCGCAAGGATTCTGGATGATGTTGACGAGTTTTTCTGGTACGCCGTAGTGTCGTAGAAGTGTCCATAGCGATCTCCTGTCTACACTGTCAAACGCCTTCTCATAGTCAATGAAGTTGATGTACAGTGACGAATTCCATTCAATTGATTGTTCAACGATGATCCGTAGTGTTGCGATTTGGTCTGTTCACGACCGATCCTTACGAAAACCAGCCTTTTGATCTCGAAGTTGAGCATCCACTGAGTCTTTCATTCTATTCAACAACACTCTGTTTAAGACTTCCCCTAGTACTGACAATAGTGTGATCCCTCTGTAGTTCTCACATTTGCTTAAATCTCCTTTCTTTGGCATCTTGATAAGGTGTCCTTCTTTCCAATCTGCCGGCACTTGTTCTTCCTCCCAGACCCTTCTGAATAAAACGTGAAGCATCCCTACAGTTACATCTATATCTGACTTGAGTGCTTCAGCTGGTATATTGTCAGGTTCTGCTGCTTTCCTATTTTTAATTTGTCTGACAGCCATCTTGATTTCGTCCATTGTTGATGGAGTGAAAACGATCGGAAGATCTGTAGATGCTGCTTTGATAAATGGTGGGTTTGGCGGAGCTGGCCTATTCAAGAGTTCCTAAAAGTGTTCCACTTATCTGTTCCTTTGTTCTTAAATCTCGGTGATTAGCTTGCCTTCTTTGTTCCTGAACGGTCACTCTGGTTTAGTTTATTTCCCTGCCAGCGTCTTCGTTGTGTCGTATAGCTGCTTCATATTTCCTTCTCTTGCAGCTTTTTTTGCTGTCGTTGCAAGGCCTTCGATATACTTCCGTTTCCCGGCTCTAATGCTCTTCTTTACTTGCTTCTTTGTGTTCTCTCAAAATCTAACCTTCCGAATTCTCTATCTTTCTCCTTTCAAATTTATCTCACTGAATTATACTTTTCGAATCATATCTTCGCTCCCTAATTTTCTGCATTACTGCTAATACTTCTACTATCGCTATCACTCTTGGATTTGAACTGACAGTGGCGTCTCTGTGCTGATGTGGTTTGGCAACCTGAACTGATGTACGTACGTACGAAGTTCTGCGTTGTATCTGTCTGTCTGTCTGTCTTTACTTGCTTATTTGCTTCTGCGTATTCGGTTTTCACCTTTATTTTCTCTGTTTTTATTCTGTTGTTGACTTATTTCTTCATGTTCTTCCTTTGTTGGATTTCGCTCAAGGTTTCAGTGGAAATCCATTCCTTATAAAGGTGCTTTTTGCTACCCAGAACCTCCTGACATGTTGAAGTTAGTGCTTATTTGATTCCTTTCTAGTTGTCTTCCATAGTAGTTTATTCTTCTTTCAGTAGATCTTGAAAGGCTTCGAGCCTGTTGTTGAGAGTTATTTTACATTCCTTGAGTTTGTCAGTATCCCGAAGAGAGGCTGTATCTAACCGTTTTAATGCAGTTGCTACAGTCATCCATTACTTCTTTAGCTTCAGCTTCATTTTGGCAACCACTAGGTGGTGGTCTGAAGCTACATCAGCTCCTCTCCTGATTCTCACATCTTCCATTGATCTTTTGAATTTTTTATCGATGCATATATGATCGATTTGATTTTCTGTAGTATGACCTAATGAAATCCATGTAGCCTTATATATGCGTTTGTGTGGGAAACATGGTACCACCTGTAACCATTTTGTTAAAGGCACATAAGTCTTTCACCATTTTCATTTCTTTTTCCCAGTCCCTGTCGTCCCATGATATCTTCGTATCCGGTGTTGTCTATTCCGACTTCGGGGTTTAGGTCCCCTATCGGGATTATCAGATCCTTTTCTAGACACTTCGCTATAATTGATTGTAGCCTATCATAAAACTGATCTTTGTCCTCGTCGTTGCCGTCTTTGATTGATGCATAACACTGGATAAGAAGTTGTGATAAATTTTAATGAATACTGTCGTTTCAAATAATTCCTAATTGAAGTTGAATATAATTACTTACAAATGGTATATATTTATTTACCTGTTATTTTTTCGACACAACAATTGAACACTAGGTGTGGAACCCAAGATAACACCTGGTCGAGCTGAAAGTAAGGGGAGTTAAATTGCACAGAGAAAAGGAGGAAGCAAATGCTGAACGAAAACTAAGGGAGTTAATGTTGCCGAAAAAACACAAAAATGTTTATAAGAAAATGGTGCATTCCATCAAGCGAAAAGAAAAGGAAGTACGCCAGCTGAAAGCAAAACGGCGGCGGATTGACATGTAAGTGATACTAAGTACCTACTTTCTTTAATTCGACTCCCCTTTGTTTGCATAACGCCTAGTGTAATATGTATATCACACTTACTGAACATTTTAAGTGCAATTTTTATGAGAATTTAAAAACTGTCGATAATTCTTTAAACGTTTGTTTGAATAAGGCTCATTCACTATTGATAAGCACTAATTATCAATTGCTTTTGATTTTTGTTTCTAAACCGTGATGAAGAATGAATACCTCAATTTTCTTCGCAAAGTTTGACTGCTGATGCATGTTATGTAGTTATAAATTGCTTATGCAATGGGTTATCAAGCTTTTCTGTCAAAAGTAGCCTGATTCTTTTCAAATTTCTTGTTGCTTCTCAGTTACCATTCACTTCAGGTTATATTGTTGGGATAATTGCTTGAGTGTCTATCATTAGTTACCACCATTAAAAAATTAAGTCAAATCACAAAGTAATTGGCACGAACACTTTCTTAGCTCTCCTCATACTTTAGTGGATTGCAAATCTATTCTACTCAACGATGAGTCGTACAACCAACTGAAGGAGTCTAAGCGAACACATCTCGCAAACATTTCGTGGATACCTGAAAACTCTAAAGCTTATGTTAGGTGCCCAGGCATAAAAGCGACCATTGAGTTTTTGTAATCACAGGCCGGTTTGCGGAAGTCATCTTCTGGAGCTTTCATGAGTATCAACTTACTATCCTCTGCAAGTCGCGTCGAAACTAAGATAATTAACTACTGATAATACAGGTGTTCACAAAACTGCTGTTCGTTTAGATTCACCTACTTGATTTTTGATCATGATACAGTACCTTGTGAAGTCCTTTTACCTTCGGGTTGTTAATAGATTAATTGTCTCCACTAAGTGGTTGATCAACCAGAATATCTGTATTTACTTTTGTGATCAAATATTATACTTAACTAAGTCTAATACTATCAATTGACAAATTTAAATGCACAAGCGAGTGCCGGTCTTATTTACAAGATTCAATATAAAAGCAATTTAAGTTTCTTGCAGCTTTGCAAAACGATCCGTAAGTTCATGAATTATTGATTTCTATTATCTCTCTCAAATCTGTTAATATTAGTCAGCTTATCCCAATAGTGTTTTTCTTTTTCTCTGTGAAAAATGCTACAAAGCATACATGTATGATATAATTCTGTCCGATGAATCATGCAGATCGGTCATAAAATACTTATTAATAAACTCTGTTATTATAGGGTATTTAGTGTATATCAGTGTTTATTGTTATAAAAGAATTTTTTTAAGGAGAATATTGTTACTTTATGGCATACAAACTAGAATCGAAGATATTATATTCAGTCTATAGATATGGTGTGTTAGCTACTACAATGTTGCATGCTAATTCTATAGTAATCTAACATGAATAATAATAGTTTTAAAAAAAAATCATAGATTAATATATCTTCGTCATTTATTTATCTGTCTTTACTTTTAGGGGAGCTGGATGAAGTCTGTAATTACTAAATATAATTTATAACGACATAATCTTGGTCTTTTCTTTCAGTAAACGTCTCTGAGAAGTGGATTAGCGGTTTTAGTATTTGCACTCAAGCTCATCTAGTTTGCTATTATCTGAAAAATGTCGACTGACTTGTTATCTCTCTCTGCTTAGATTTTATTCTTCACGTTCATGTATAGCTTTTCATTTTTATCTCCGTTTAACTGTGATAGCATTATTGTCGTAACCCCTTCCTTATTTACAATACACTACTAACCTAAATTGTATATATCATTGCCTAGGTTAACTTTGATAATTTCAAATAAATTGAGCATTGGATAGATTGTTTATAAAATGAGTGATATATATTTGTAAAATTCCAATGAGTAGAAATTAAGATTTCTGAAGTTTCGCGGCTTAGTGCAAGTTGCTTCTTTAGACAAATAAATAACCGAATTGAATTAATACAAGATTAAATAATACAATCGAACAAATCAAAATAAGTTCGTACAATTAAAATGCAAGTTTGATCGTGTGATCTGATGACATTATTGAAATTATGATTTTTAATATAGGAAATGAAAAAGAAAATCATTTTAAATTCATCGAAGTTAAGACAAATTAGAAAGTTTGACAGAATGAAAGAAGGAACAGTAGAAAAGACAATTACACCGAAACTGACAAAATTAAGAACAGTCCACGATATGTCAAATAGAACTTTAGGTAATCATGAAATCACTTTATTCGAAAGAGGACTTTACAATTCACAGAAAGCCTATCACCACGTTAGAAATAGCACCGATTCTGGAGCCATTACTACAAAAGTTACCTGATAAAGAAGCTCATATTTTACGTCAAAAAACTTCCCACATTTTGACTAGACAATATCATCTTCCTTCTAATTTGTTAAATGAAGAATTAAAAGCTCTATATTCATTACAAAAAGATAAATCAATAATAATTGCCAGAGCGGACATAGGTAATACCACAGTTACAATGAATAAAATAGATTATGAAGAAAAAGCCTTAAGCATTTATCCACAGGACCATATCTAATAATTGGTTCAAGAAATCATTCAACGATGAAAAACAAAGTGACATCTGAAACGGGTCAACTTCTGAAAGAATTGAAACCATTCATTGATACCTCTCTTTGGTTTATTTTATATCCTAAATCATGCACAACTTCCTGTTTCTATGGTTTACCGAAAATTCATAAATCTGGTGTCCCACTGAGACCAATAGTTGATTTCATCAGCACTTAAACGTATGCACTTGCTAGATATCTGAAAAACGTCTTAAAACCACTACAACAAAATTTACACAATGTTGTCAAAGACACATGATTTAAAATCAAGAGTATCCGATCTAATAGTTGAAGATATTAAAACAATGGTAAGCTATGATGTATCTTTATATACAAGTATTCTAATTGATATATGTCTAGAATATATTAATGGATTGCTAGTAAATGATCTTACACTATCTAGCTGTTGTCCATTAAGCATCAGTTTAATCATGAAATCCCTAAAACTATGCTTGAATTCAACGTTTTTCACTTTCAAAGGGATTCTCTACAAACAAACTAACGGAGTGGCAATGAGTTTCCTCGTTTCAACAATTGTAGCAAACCTCTTCATGGCCCATATTGAGTCTCGTATTTCGATAAGTGTCATCATACCACAAGTGTGGCTCAGATATGATGACACTTGTCGTTATCGAAAAGATCATTCTGAGAACTTTCTCAAGATAGATAACACTTATTCTGTAAATGAAACTCTTAATCTGAAAACTTATCGTAAACCCACACATTCAAATAGATACATCGATTTCAGTTCAACACATTCATTCAGGGCAAAAATATCCCTGGATCTAAACTTATTCAGAAGAGCCAGTAAACTGATTACATCAGAAGATGACAAGAAATCAGAATACGAAAATATAATCGACATCTTACGACTTAATAATTTTCCAATGAATATTATTAAAAATTTGCAAAAACAAAACGACATTACTACCTAGTAGTAAATCAGTTAAAATATCATGGATTAGTACAGCCGTTCTGCCTTACCGCCATGACACAACAGGTAAATTGCAAAGAATTCCAAAACAACATAGAATCCAAAACACTACAAGACTACCAACACTATTCAAGGTGCATTAGTTAAAATAAAGGACAAAATCCCCCTCACCTCTACACAGAATTGTGTCTACGGACTAGGTTGTGTTGATTGTGGTGCTTTCTATATTGAAGAGTCTTCTCGAGAAATCAAAACTCGTGCCAAAGAACATGAAAGCTACACTAAACGACCTCCTAATAATCCTGTTGAACTTGAAAAATTACAAATCGAATCAGCAATAGCAATACATGCTATCTATCATAACCATAAAATCGATATTAAAATTATCCAAATCATTCAAAAAAAGTTTTTCAAGTATAAGGAAAGACGAATAGCTGAAGCACTTCAAATTTTGGTAAATCCAACTGTACTTAACTAAAGGGAAAGCCTTTCTATCCAACCGACCACAATTAAAGTACATCAAATTTCATTCACCTGAGCATACATACAATTTGATTCTCACATATTTACATAATTTCCTTTCACATCACAATAAACATGCATAACTGTTTCACTTCAAACCACCTTGACCCAAATGACTTGGCACAATCAAACTCGCATTTCGGTTGTAGAAACTTATTTTGATTTGTTCCATTGTATTATTTAATCTTGTACTAATTCAATTCGGTTATTTATTTCTCTAAAGAAGCAACTTGCACTAAGCCGCGAAACTTCAGAAGTTTTAATTTCTACTCATTGGAATTTTACAAATATATATCACTATTATGTAACCTTAAGTGTATTTTTGTCTCGCTTTTAAAACTCCTAGATCAAAAATCTCAAAGACATACTTTTGTATCATGTTTTAATTTGACTTTTGATTCGCTTCATTAAAAGGAATGCTGAGCATAGTAGTACAAGATACTGTATGTCGCAGTAGGTTTACAATTAGTAAAAGCAATTAACTGACTTTAAAAAATGCATGAGTCATTTAGTATTTTACTGTTATTTTATGGACAATACATCGAAGATATGAAGATTAACACTTTACGGTCTAATCAGTAACCACTCGCACATCACACTCGTCTTGAAATAGTAGTAAGAATATCTAATCTAAGGACAATGACCAAGGCATAAACAAGGAATGAGCATAAATTGAAAGTATACTAGTTCTTCTATACATTTTCGATGTAAAATTAAACGATAGATGAGTTCTACTTATAAATTATTTGATAGATACTCAGAAAAAAAATTATGACCAAATATGTGCTTAGGATTATGATTCTGTTTCTAATGACGAGAGTTTGGGGAATCAATGTGAAATGGAATTCATACGCAGTGTCATCAATTAAGCAATCGAACAATGTTTATTCATATTGTTAAGCGGATTTTAGATGTAGAGAAAGTGCTTGTCAAACTCTCGAAAATCTAGCCATTGATGGGAGGTGGGAGAGAGATGTTTACTAAATCATTAAAATGACTCGTAGTTACTGTTTATAGCGTATAGTAGGTAAGGATTAATCATACTTTAGGAAGGTACATCTATCTAAATATGTATTAGCAAATCATATTCGGAAATTCTAGCGTTATTAACAAAATATGAGACTGATGGATTATGTCAGTACTGCTAATTTCATACTAGATAATCGTGTCGATACTGCATTCCATTCATTTGTCGTACAGAAGTAAGCATAATTCAAATATATATTGTGGAAGTTGTTTTTGATTCCTCTAAGCGTTTAATAGCACGGTATACCGTTGTTTTTGAGAACTCAAGTAACTCGCGTGGCTACTAAATGTTCTTTACTGTTGAAGAGATAAGTGTGATGTAACTCCAACAATGCAATGCAACGACTAAAACAGAATTCACGAACGTACACTTGCGAACTGAATTAGTTTATCAAATTATATTTTAAATATCGCTGACATTACATTCTCTGAATCTGGGAATCACATATGATAGTATTGTTTGATTAGTGAATGGGGACTTTCCCGTAACGAAGAAAAATAAAATTACTATTAAGATATTCGGTGAGGTGTTTCATTACGAAACTACTGTACGTAAATAAAATTCTGGAGAACTGTGTTCGTCGTACAATTCTTATCTTTATTTTTTATGTGAATCAACCTTGTCTTTTGATTGAAGAAATATATGATCATATAAAAACTTATTTTTATCACACGATAAAACAATAGAACTGAGTTCTCTATCCTTATCAGGATCCTGAAACAATAGTCATATTGCACAAAATTTCTAAATCGAAAGTCAGGATTTATGTAAAATACAATACTACTAATGGAAACAACATTAACATCCGAGTTTGTAAACATATAATCATCTGGTATCTAAGCATTGGTGACAGTCAGTTGAAGGGTGGGTCTTTCAATTAATCGCATATATATCAATGTATAATACATAATACGTTAAGGAGAACGGCACTAGTATGTGTAAAGCAAACATTAACAATTAACAAACTTGAATACATCACTAAGGAATCTAGTTCGAATAGTAAGTGACAATGAGAACCAAACAGTAGAAAATGGTGAGCTACTCTAAGGCAGTTTGTTTTTACCTGGAATTCTAACTTGTTTCGTGTGTAGTAGTATTTTCCCATATTCCCTTAAACTTAGTGAAGATCCTGTATGTAGGGATCACTTATTTTATCAGTACTACGTTAAAGCGTTTCATACATAGTGATATAATTTACTTAATAAGAATAGACAAACTAATGGAATGGTTAATACTATAATAATGTGACATATCATTCAATTTACTATAATATCAGTGGATTACTTTTGTGCCAATTGTAGTTGAAGAAAGACCTAAACCCTGTGATTGTTCATTCACCTCAAAACATCAGAAGTAAACGCAAAGATTGCCTCTTCTTTCACAGTATGTTCATTTTTGGTGATGTTCCCGTGCTTCACTTATTGTAGATGTTTTCTAGAGCATACATGTGTTAACAGAGGGATGAATTTCTTTTCACTTAAGAATGTCATACACTACTAAACCTACATTATGTACATGAGGTAAAGGAGATTAGACGAAATGCAGAATGAAATACAAATCCTCCATATGTAAGCTATTGGGTTGGGGTGGTGGGGATTTTTAAAAGGTTAATTGGAAGCTCAATGATTATTGAATCCAGATATTTTAAGGATGGTGGTCTTGTTTTATCAGGTAGGTGTACTGTTATATTAGCTAAAGTCCGCGAAATGGACTTAGTTCTACCTAAATGGTTTTGGTAACTGATTAGCCCAGTTTATAAAAATCCTCTTATGACAACCACATAGAAATCAGTTAGAATAGCACAGCTTTTAAAATATTAGCCTCTAATCAACCGACCTTAAGAAGCAACACTCGAGAAAACCAGGCTGATGTCAGACCTAGACGAAAGTAAATTGGGTGTGCTCATCAACATCCGACAATAGTGACATTCTTTTACTGGAAAGTAGATTTTGACTCCATAGATCAAGAGGTCCTAAGGTAGTGTTTGCAATAATAAGGCGTCCCTAAAAGTAAACAATCCTTATTTAAGCTCTCTACATCACTAGTCGAATTACGGCTTATGGTAAACTGCCATTAGGATTGTAGATTTCAAGTGGTGTTCGTCAGGGTCTATCCTTATCCCTGATTTTTATTTAATTTCATTAAAAATGACCTAAAAGTTAATATTCCTTCAACCTTTTAGTGATCGATCTACTAAGAAGTCCGTTTATCGATTTAAAATATGGAGGCGATATAGTTTATTCAGTAAAGACGCTAACAATATACAATTTCCTGAACTAGAGTAACTATGCCAACACATTTGGGGTGTTTCGCTACCTCTAAGTGCAATATTTTACATTAGGACTAGTTCACATCATCGTTTAGATTAATGATAGGAAGTGAAGTAATTGAGTACGTTGACTTCACTTATTTCAAAAGTCTTATCATGTTTGGTGGGTTGGTGTCTGATGAAATCTCAGTATGGATTCAGGTTGCTTGGCTTTTCCCAACTCACGTCACATGTAGTGTAGAGGTGACATCTGTCTCCCAAATAAAATCCAAGTGTGTTATACAACACCTCTCCGTTGTAACCTATGGATGCAAGGTATGGGTATTAAGAATAGATTTGCGTAGGCTTGAAGTGTTTGATAGTAGTCTCCTAAGTATGGTTATATTTCATGGAATGACCGAATCGGCATCATTGTTGTTGGACAGAGAACTGGGGGAAGATAAAAATGTCAGTCCATGAGGTCATGAACCTTCATCGACTGAAATAATTAGGGTACATATTGCGTATGCCCCACCACTACCTCCCTCGTCACACACAGCTGGAGTAGGGTTGAGATGGTGCATAGCTAATGGCAGCTAAATCAGAACGTGGCGTATGTTAGTGAAGTCTTTGACTTTCGGTCTAAGACTATCTGGTTGTGGTCTGCATGATGATATCAAAGTGTCTCGAGGCAGTGGAAAACATAGAACACAGTCGGATGCATTGAGATTAATAAATTCACTCTATATCTACTTCTAGATCCTGAGTTCGATTAATCCTTTGTGCTAATTTTTGTTATATCCCTTCTTGTTGTATTATATTATCGTGTTAATATTGTACCTTTGATCACGTTGTGGTATGGTAACTTGGACTTGTGCACATACATACCAGGATCTATGTCTTTCATAACTGATTAAATACAGTTTCTAAAGTGTAGCTTACGACAAACGAGTGATTGAATGCATATCTACTTCAATTGGAAAGAATACTGAATGATCGTCATCTAGTACTTATCTATGATGATTCTGATCAATCGGATATATTAATAGAAAGAATTATGATAAACAGTATGCAGTCTCTAATATACTACATTTAGTGAGTTCAATCTATTAGTTCTGGAAATTACATTTAAACAAGAAATCTATTTATTATAAAGCTTTTCACTTTATTATTAATCCACTTTGTAGATTGATGAAGTGTTCTAAAAAAATATAAATAAATAATTTGTCAAAATTAATAAATGCCAAAAATATGAATAGCTAGGTAAAATATTACTAAACAACACAAAATTTGCTTATTGAAAGAAAATAAATAGACACGAATATCCTTTCATTAAACAAATCGTTAGTAAAATTTAGGATTGTTATAATAATAATTTTTATTTTACATGTTATGGAAGCTGTTGATTTTAATGTTCGCCTTAACGGATTGATTTAAGTTAGACCACTATTCCAAACTAGTGAGCATTGGATAACTTCTCAGAAGTGTGACTTCAAGTCCTCAGCCTGAACAGAACCACAGATAATTCTGAAGTTCAAGTAAGAAGTGCTCAGTAGAGTTCAGTCACCATGGAGATAGATAAATGTCACCAATGGTAATGGATGATAGCATGTGATATCATGAACTACCTAAAGTTAGGAATGTAAACGACTAGACGCTGTTGCAACAAGTCTGGATCTCCTAATGTTGATCTCTTTCTGAGAGCATGAGTGCACACTGTTAAATAGTTCTATATCAAAACAAAACAGCTGTCTGATTTTTCATTTTCGTGAACTAAATTAAATCAATCCATGATGTTAAACTTCAAATTCAATAAAATGTTAAATTAATCCAATTAAGGCAAAGCAAATAAATAATCGTTTACTATGTATACTACTTATTATGATTGTTTGTACTTCATTATGTTGATATCTTAGTAATCTAAATATGATTGTCTAAGCATTTGGTTGACATATAAACCACCTCATAGATAAGTAAGAATAAAAGGTACAATAAATATCCTACGTATATAAAACTAATCTAAGTTGTTTGTATAGGAATTAAAGAACATTAATTTACTACACTCAATAAAATATTGTATATTATGAAAAACATTTAATTTGTTCGTATGTTGATATGTATGACATTTCTAATAGCCTAGAACTAGTGAAAAACCAGTAGTGACTAAAGTTATTTACAATGACTGTTATCTTCACCAGTGTCAAGTCTAGCACATCCATTCATTCATCCACTTATTTAGAAGGTGATTGCTGCATCTAAGAGTGTAATTTCCACAACACATGTTATTTTGCATGAATTAAGTTAAATTGTGGCTGGTAAGTGGAATCCGGGGCACACATTTTAGCATACTTGGGACTCGTAAGTTCGAGCCCTAGTGTAATCATCAACACTAGGATGAAGGCACATTCGGCTGACGAGTTCAAAATAGAACGAAACACTCATCCTGGATTGAAAAGAAACATTTTATGCCCCTATACTACACACTGTCATTACCAGTTGGGCTATGATTAGTAATAATGTAAAGGATAAACATTCTATTTTTGGCCACGTTTATGTGCATCAACAGGTTTACGGACTCTTGTAGAGCGGGGTACATTAGTTGCACAAAGCATTCGCTTCCTTAACGCATCTCCAAGCATTCCCAGGTTTCGCTTTTAATAGGGACAACACAAAAGCATAAATAACTCAATTCAAAAACATCTAATGCTTACTGGTTGTTTCGCGCAATTTGAAAATGCTCAAAAAATCTTCTAAAGGATCAAGTGAATGGAGCTAAAGTGAGCACAAATTGACATCCTATACACTGCAGAGGCATTAACCTTTCATAGATTTAAATCGCATTTGTATGTTGAAAAGTAACACGTACAATCCCTTAATTTACCATCGACATAAAAATAAAAATTTTCTGCGAATTTTTTTAGGCATACTCTAAAATCATAAATTAGTCATCACCTTATTAACAACTCCACTAACTTAATTTTCTATGTTTCAAACCCTCTTCACCCTTGTTAGGAGGGTAATCAGTTTCACAATGCTAATGTTTATCTATTAATATATAACGCTAAGCAGTAAAGACCATTTTAACTCTGCCCTGGGAGTTGAAAGGTCTTTATTTCGAAAGTTATAACGCCTCATGATGAAAGCTGAGTTTTTTCGGAATTCACGAGGCCGATACCTCTTCTGACAACTACAGCAACAATCGATATTTATACATGGAATGTTTACGCAGTGTGAGATAGATAGAAATGCATCTAAATAGCTGAAGAAATGAAAAAATATAACCTGGAGATACTTGGAATAAGTAAAACCCATTGATAACTAGCTGGGCAGAAAAGATTTGTCTTTGGAGAGGTACTGTTATACTCCGGTCACGAAAAATAAAATGTCTGACACTTAAGGAGTAGCACTAATGTTGTTAAATGTAGTACAAAAAGCACTTTTATGATGGAAGCCTCGCAGACCTAGGATTATTAAACCATCCTTTAAGACAAAGAATTTGGGGATTATAATGAATATCGTCCAGTGCTATGCACCCACCAACAACCACCAAGATGAAAAAGACCAGTTCTATACGAGGCTGTAGTCAATCATCAAGAAATGCTCAGCCAAGGACATGACCATTCTGATGGGAGCCCTAAACTCCAAGATTGGAATGGACAACACCGGATATGAGGATATCATGAGACGATGTGAACTAGAAGAAATGAACAAAAACGATGAGAGGTTTGCAAATTTATGCGCCTTCGACAAACTGATTTTAGGTTGCACCATATTCTTGCACAAACGTATACACAAAGCTACATGGGTTTCACCGCACCACAATACCGAGAACCAAATAGACCACATCTACATTAATAGGAAGTTTAGAAGGACCATGGAAGATGTAATAGTAAGGAGAGGAGCTAACATAGCTTCAGATCACTATCTGGTGGTGGCTAAGATGAAATTGAAGCTGAAGAAGCACTGGACAACTGGAGCAGCAGTATTACAAAAGTTTAATACAGCCCTTCTTTGGGATACTAACAAAATCGACGAATTCAAGATAACTCTTAACAATAAGTTTCAGGCCTTTTACGAACTACTAGAAAAAGAGGAACCTACTATAGGAGAGAACTGGGAAGAGATTAGGGAAGCAATAACGTCAACATGTCAGCAGGTTTTGGGTCTAACTGATCACAACCTTAGGAAATGGATCTTTGTTGGTACTCTGGATGAAATCCAAGAAGGGAGGAGCAAGAAAGTAGTTGACATTTATTTATCCGTCATAGACTGATGTTCACACGGTACCATTTAAAACCAGGGAGTACTGGACAGACGTTATATCCTAGTGTAGAACTCGTCAGCAGTAGGCACTCTAGGTTCCTTTTCCCCCAGCTGCTTCAGGTTGGCCAACACCTAACCCTCTGCACCACTAGGCCAGCCATTATCCAATGATAGAATTCCTAGTTTCATCAATTTGTGATGCTGATTGCTTTCTAGATTTCAATGGTACCCTGCCAACATCAATCTATGACGTATTCAATCAATTAGAAATAATAATCTCCACAGAAAACCATCTCGATTTATTTATCCAATAAAAATTGTGAAATAAGTTTTCATGATTTTCATTTTGATTGGTTAACTGTTAATTTGATTTGTCTACTTATATAAGTAGTTTATAAAATGTTTCTATTTTCAATTTTTTTCTAGTTGTTTACATTAATTCTACTTTACAGTTTTATAGAATCTGTTTAGTTGAAATAAATTGGATCTACTGAAAATATAACAAAAATAAAATCAAGTAAGTAATGTATGGACATGGAATTTTCCTATACTTTGTTTTCACTTATATTTCTGCATAAAACATGGTTGAATCTGACTTAAATTATACTTGTGAACTACTTCTGCATCAAAACTATACTCTTAGGACGTACATATAGCAACAGAGACTTGATTTTCAGTTCATAACAATATCAACAGAAACGTATAATTACTTCCAATTTAGATAATCTAATATAGTTTATAAGTGGTAGGTCGTTTGAGGCGATAGTCGATAGGAAACCCTAGACTTAAGTTTCGTATTATTTAACGTTGATCAGTAAGAGCTACCCTCAGTTTGTGAGGAGACTTATGCAACTCTGCTGATTCGAGCCGGTGTCACTCAGTTTTACAGTCTGTAACATTCACTATTGAGCTAATCAGATCACCTTCCTTCTCTTCATAGTGGTAGTAATGTCGAGTTACTTAGAGCATTGACCACGTGATCGACAAGATTTGATCAGCACTATAAGGAACTTAAGGAACCTTTAATTGGTGAATACACAGTGATCAATCAATATATTGTTTATGAGTAATGCCTACAAATGTTCTAGTATTCAGCGTCAGGTATAAAAGGTAGAGAATGAAAGTAAAAAGGAATTAATTTATGAAAAATATATGTTTGATGGATAGAGAAATAAAGATTGTGTACATGACTCTAAATTGTCCATTATCCTAAGAAATTTAGAAAGATATTTGAATTATAACTATCAATAGAGTTTAGAATACCTGCTTCATCTTATTGCCAGTTCTATCCTCTAAATGTACCCATATCATAGTGTCGATGCTCACAATGAAATTCAGTCATGGTACCTATCAATTCAAGTGCTAATGCGTTATTGATAACACATCTTCACTAACTTGTAGCGTAAACTGAATTCTGATTTCTTTCTTTCACCCCAATGCATGCTTATTGATCTGTTTGAATAAATAATATATTTAGTAAATATAGCTTTATATTTATCATACATGAAACCACTTGATTCATTAATGAAGAAGAATTACAACTATTTCCCATATTCATATGTTTAATTTATCGACATATGGAATGGGAAAATGAATTAGTATAATACAACTAAATACACAAAATATGTATAGATTGTTATTATTATGGTAGATTTTTTTATTCTTGTTACCAATAATGATTGATTGGTCTCTTTTGGTTCATGTGAATCCTAATCGTGATGGCATGATGTAACAAATTAGTCACAATTTAATTTAAAGGTATTTGTATCGTCCCGTTAATGTTGTTATAGATTGAAATTAATCAGTCACTGTTTCTACTTGTACATCTTGAGCAGAATGTATTAGCATAGTGGTATTTTACAAGTATGATTAAAGTTAAATTGTGACTAGGAAATAGAATACAAGACACGAGGTTCTTCCTATTTAAAACTCATGAACCATCTGTGTAGTTAGGCTCTCTATTTAGGATAGGCATATGGAAACAGAGAATGATCCAAATCATTCCATAACAACATCAACGGGAATATGTAAATACTTCCAAACTAGGTATACAAACAATTAGCATAAATGTGGCTGTTTGGAATCAGTAGTTTAGTGGTGAAAGTTATGGAGTCTGACACAAGCAAAATACGTCAGTCACAGTGTGAACATCAAACTGGAATGAAGGTATATTCAGATAATGAGTTCGAAATGATAAGAAACGTGTGTTCTGATGTCAGCTTGACAGCCATAATTCGACTTTAGTTTTAGTAAAGTTGTTCAAAAGGATCTAAATAATCTGGAAGCAGATTTTATTAAGAATTAATGTTGGTTAAAGTAAGCGTCAGTGGAGAAATATTTAACAACTGATTTATTCTGCTTAAAGTTATCAAGTAAACATTCTTATCACTATTCTAATATTAACGTGAGATAATAGAAATTACGGCAGCTAGTACACTGTAATAGTCATTTCGTAACATGAATATTTGTTTGGCTAATTTCCTCTAAATGAATGTTGATTAACGTAAAAATATTATTAAAAAGCTTATATAAATTAAATTTATTTTACTCTGATAGAATTCATGTGGCGGCTTCTTCGAACGTTTACGAAACCCCTATTTTATGACTGTGGAAATATGACAATAAATCTTCCTGTTATAGGTTCATCATTACTGAGTACTGATGAATGATAAGTGCATGGATTGTATGCCTGCAACTCATGATGATGGTAAAAAAAACTAAAAACCCCAAATGAAACATTGATGCAGTTAGCATATTCGTGTTCTATTTTATTTATCAATCAGTCAACCAATCTATCTGTCTTTTGGAGAAACAAGCTACAACTGAAATGCGATTCATGTATATATATATATATATATCGCTATGGATGTGTCACTGAAAGGGAACTCCTCTGACTGAAGATGACTAGAAGATTGAGATTTTTGAAAAATGTTTCTATATTAAATTATTGAATAATTGTAATGTAAATACGTGCTGAACAGATATTGGTTGAAATATTACGGTTAAGGGAATTTTAGAATGTAATAAAATATGTAGTAATCAATAAAGCAATTATCATTATTGTGCATATTCATCAGAGATTGGTGTTGATTGAGCACCACTGAAAACCAGGGAGTACTAGACGACTGTTTCTCCTTAGTAAGGGACTTCTTCGAGGAACTGTGTACCCTTGATTTTGCCATTTATCATCAATGATATTAGACGACCGTCGCGCAATATCATGAATACATCCCGTACCACGACGAAACAGCTATCCAATGCCCCATCTTTTTTATAAAACCACCTTAATTCAACTTGTGTATAAGTTAAGTCTAAGTGATCTACTAAAAATTCTTTGGCCTGTCTTACAACTGAAAAAGTCTACAAATGAGTATACCGGATTATGTGATGCGTAGATATTATCAGTAGTAAGCAAAAACTTAATGATTTAATAAAATATGTTTTTGTAAGAATCATGTTTCTGAAAAATTAGTCGATAAAAGGCTACATTATTTTATCAATAACGAGAATCTTGTCTAATGGAGAGATCTCTCTTTGATTATTTCACTTTCATAGTTGTAGAGTTGCATATATATATATATGATAATAAAACATAATAACAGTTGATATACATAGCAACAAAAGGAAAGAAGTATAATTCATGTTTTTCATAACTCACTGGGTGTTAGCCATTTAATCGAAAATTCGAAGGACCTTGTGCTGTAAAAGAATTCACTATGTGTAAAGTGGACTGCGAGAAAAGTAGACAGAAAACCCTAGACCTAAGTTTTGTGCTATTTAATTCCCTTTAGCAAGCCGTACCTGCAATTTTTTGAGGAACTTATACTCTTTCGCAAATTTGATTCTGAGCCACTCAGCTTCACAGTTTATCACCGTTACCACTGAACTATTCAGGCCACGACTGGCTCTTGTAGGAATGAGCTGTATACATTCGTTGATCAAAATGTAATGACCAATTTGAAGTCCAGGTTTACCTGCCGACTATTCTCAGTCTACCTTCCATCTCTACATAACGCTAGTAATTTCGAGTCACTTAAACTAGTAACCACTTTGCAACCCGATCGATGGAGTTCAATCAGTACTGCAAACGACATGTTATACATCAAATCAATCACTATATAGTGATCAACCAATGTATGACTCAATATATTTCCATACATTTTAGTCATACTTGCTGAATCAACAATAAACATTCAATTCATATATAACTACAGTATTTTAAACAATTGTATTAAATCCCTTTTTGACTGAGTTTTAATGAATTTAATCTTTATTATAAGGTCAAGTATCTAATAAAAGCATGAATTTGTAATAAATTGAGAATATTTGGAAGAAAAGATATGACCTAATTTTTCTGATATTGAAAAAACATTTTTTGCGAGAAAAAAAAACTTATTACTACAGTTCTAATGATAATCTCCTTTCATTTCAACTTGTGGTCGATTTTCACGACATATTTTACAAATGAAGAAAATTACAGTCTTTAAATCATTACAAGTTTTTAAAATGAATTCACTTAGTGTTTTTCATAGAGATTGTACATTATTTGGGTTTATTATATAACATGGAATTCTAAAAATTTATCATCAAAATATGAAATGTTATTTCCACCCATCACCGATTAATTTTTTATGGATACCAATCAAAATCAGATACTACTGAACAATGTCTTTATTATAGTACAGGACTAAGGACCTTACCGTTGGCGGAATCCGAGATTTCTAGAATCTGTATCAAACGTTTAACCATCTGGATCACTAGACTTGCTTTCAATGGTAGGGTTTTACTGTTAAGAAGTTCCATACTAAGATGAAATAGCTGTCTTGATTCTTATTATCACATCAACTGTAATGAGTACTGAAATAAATAAAACTAGTCTCCACAAAATCATTTCAGATTTGCATATCGAACGTATTTTTTAAAATCAAGAATTAGAAGAATCATTTTTATTTATTACTAATATACAGAGAGATGCTAATCAAACGACAGTAGATTAAATGTAGTGTTGATATCAGGGTGAACTGAATAAATTTTTTGTTCTAGTACGAGACAGCTATGAAGAACAGGACAACTTTTTTAATCATACTATAAGAGACCTGAAAATGCTGAGTTTGATCTTTAAATTAGCTATGTATGTTCAGTTCTACAGAGATGCTTTCTAATACAGAAAAATTATTTAGTACTTTAAAGTTTTAATAGTTGTCTAATCAAAGCCAATCCATGCTGGTAAACTTCAACATTTACATAATAATGTCAATGAACATGAAATAAGCAATTTAACAATAACCTGCGCCCGCCCTCCATCCTCTTCATATTGTGTTTATCCAATTTTCTACTTATTTGCTTTATTTTTCTTCTACTTCATAAATTCATCTTCATTATTATTATTGAAAGTAATTAACTTTGAGTAAAAGAAAAAAAAACATTTTCCTCAAATTTCGATCATTTCAACTAACAATAATTAGAAAAATAACGATAATAAATAAAAGACATCAACCATCATAACAATAGAAATGAGATGGAGTTTACAAAGGAACAAAATTATCCTCCTCCTTCTTCTACTTCTTCTTCTAGTTTGGTTGTTCATTACATTAGCTAAACAACTAAGTGAAGAGAAATCAATAGAGGTAGAAAAATTGTTTTATTATCGAATCTGATATCATCTAGTTAAACTCTTTGCCTTTTATCATTTTCTTTTTAAGGTTACTTTATATTTTCTGTAACCAATTTATGAGTACTTACTTATATAAAATCTAATTACCCTATAATAAATTAATGGTGAAGAGAAAATGACAGTGCAAGTAAAAATTTGCCTACAGGATAATGAACTTAAATGTAGATCATCTATAGAGTGACTAATTCTAAAGTAAAAAAAAGTTGAACAATCATTCTTTCATTGTGTATGGATAAGTTTTTAAACAACAGTTTGGTGATGTTTAAGTTGAAATGTGACTGGCAAGCGGAATCCAGGACGCATGTTTCGTCTTATTTTGGACTCGTCGGTTGAATGTAACTGCGTTCTAATTTTATTGCTCACACTGGAATTCGGATTCAGTTCGTTTCGTGCCAAACGCCACCGCGTTTACCACTAGGCTACCCGTTGCATAAGTGTGACAGTCTGAGCTCAGTAGCCTAGTGGTGAACATGTTGGCGTTTAGCACGAAACGAAGTGAGTTCGAATCCCGGTGTGAACATCAACATTGAGATTCAGGTACATCTGACGAGTTCCAAATAGTGCGAAGCGTGAGTCCTGGATTCCGTTTATCGATCATAACCCAACCTAAACAATACTTGTGATTTATCGCTATATCAAGGCAATCCTCTCCAGAGGCACATATGGCAACAGAAACTGACCAGTTTTGGTCAATAAAGAGTCAACGGAAAGATACAAATTAATCCTAATAACAGTCTATTAAGCTTACATGCATCAATTATAAATAAACACTTTCAAGATCCTTCAAATGAATTTGATAAATGCTCATCGACTTCCAACCAATCAGAAAATAAGTTAATGAAATGATGATATATTGAACGTATATATACACTATATATAATTTATAAATATTGTAAGATTTCTTATTGGTTAAATTCATGTGGAATCGAAGTATGTCTTCCGTATAGGAATTAATTTATTTAGTTTTAATTCTTTCTTATTTAGAGGCTTAGATTGTTTTAAGCTATACCCATAACTTTAACATTATTGATGTGCATTCTAATTACACGATGTAAAAAATAATAAGTCTGAATAACTTACTTACTTACTTAATTACTTACGTCTGTTACCCCTCTCGGAGGAGCATAGGCCGCTTACCATTATTCTCCATTCAACTCTGTCCTGAGCAATCCTTTCCAGCTGTCTCCAGTTACTGTTCATCTTTTTTATGTCTGCTTCCAGTTCTCGACGCAGGGTGTTCTTTGGCCTTCCTCTTTTCCGTTTTCCAACAGGATTCCAAGTTAGTGCTTGTCTCGTGATACAGTCTGATGATTTCCGCAGTGTATGTCCTATCCATTTCCAACGTCGTTTCCTGATTTCCTCTTCCACCTGTACTCTCCTGAGGATGTTTGCAGTAGTTCTCCTCGTTTCAGCTCCATACAGAAGAATTGACTTGACGTTCAAATTAAAGAGTCTAACTTTGAGATTGGTAGACAGTTGTTTGGAGTCCCATATATTTTTCAACTGTAGGAATGCTGTACTTGCTTTGCTGATCCTTGCCTTTACATCTGCATCGGATCCTCCTTGTTCATCGATGATGCTCCCCAGGTATGTAAAGGTATCCACTTCTTCCAGAGTTTCTCCATCAAGTTCGATTGGGTCAGTACTCTCGGTGTTGAATTTGAGGATCTTGCTCTTACCCTAATGTATGTTCAGACCTATTGATGCTGAGGTTGCTGCTACGTTGGTTGTCTTCACTTGCATTTGCTGTTGTGTATGGGATAGAAGTGCTAGATCATCCGCGAAGTCTAGATCATCAAGTTGCATCCTACTTGTTCATTGAATCCCGTGCTTCCTCTCAGATGTAGAGGTTTTTATGATCCAATCGACCACTAGGAGGAAGAGAAAAGGCGAGAGCAGACAGCCTTATCTGACACCGGTTCTTACTGAGAACGCATCTGTCAGCTGTCCTCCATGCACGATTTTGCACTGTAGTCCGTCGCAAGAATTCTGGATGATGTTGACGAGTTTCTCTGGTACGCCGTAGTGTCGTAGAAGTGTCCATAGCGATCTCCTGTCTACACTGTCAAACGCCTTCTCATAGTCAATGAAGTTGATGTACAGTGACGAATTCCATTCAATTGATTGTTCAACGATGATCCGTAGTGTTGCGATTTGGTCTGTTCACGACCGATCCTTACGGAAACCAGCCTTTTGATCTCGAAGTTGAGCATCCACTGAGTCTTTCATTCTATTCAACAACACTCTGTTTAAGACTTCCCCTAGTACTGACAATAGTGTGATCCCTCTGTAGTTCTCAGATTTGCTTAAATCTCCTTTCTTTGGCATCTTGATAAGGTGTCCTTCTTTCCAATCTGCCGGCACTTGTTCTTCCTCCCAGACCCTTCTGAATAAAACGTGGAGCATCGTCGCCGTTACATCTATATCTGACTTGAGTGCTTCGGCTGGTATATTGTCAGGTTCTGCTGCTTTCCTATTTTTAATTTGTCTGACAGCCATCTTGATTTCGTCCATTGTTGATGGAGTGAAAACGATCGGAAGATCTGTAGATGCTGCTTTGATAAATGGTGGGTTTGGCGGAGCTGGCCTATTCAAGAGTTCCTAAAAGTGTTCCACTTATCTGTTCCTTTGTTCTTAAATCTCGGTGATTAGCTTGCCTTCTTTGTTCCTGAACGGTCACTCTGGTTTAGTTTATTTCCCTGCCAGCTTCTTCGTTGTGTCGTATAGCTGTTTCATATTTCCTTCTCTTGCAGCTTTTTTTGCTGTCGTTGCAAGGCCTTCGATATACTTCCGTTTCCCGGCTCTAATGCTCTTCATTACTTGTTTATTTGCTTCTGTGTATTCATTTTGTGCCTTGATTTTTTCTGCTCTAGTTCGGCTGTTGTTGATTTCTGCCTTCGTGTTCCTCCTTTGTTGAATTTGGCTCAGGGTCTCTGTGGAAATCCATTCCTTATGATGTTAGTTCTTGCAGCCCAGAGTCTCTTGACAAGTTGAAGTTAGTGCCTCTTTGATTCTTTTCTAGTTGTCCTCCATAGTGGCTTCTTCCTCGTTCAGCAGATCTTTTAAGGCTTGAAACCTGTTGTTGAGAGTTATTTTGAATTCCTTGAGTTTGTCAGTATCTAGAAGAGAGGCTGTATTGAACCGTTTTAATGCTGTCACTCCAATTATCTATTGCTTCTTTAGCTTCATTTTAATTTTGGCAACCACTAGGTAGTGATCTGAAGCTATATCAGCTCCACTCCTGTTTCTCACATCTTCCATTGATCTTCTGAATTTTTTATTGATGCATATATGATCAATTTGATTCTCTGTAGTATGATCCGGTGAGATCCATGTAGCCTTGTGTATGCGTTTGTGGGGGAATATTGTACCACCTATGACCATTTTGTTGAAAGCGCAAAGATTTGTAAATCTTTCACCATTTTCATTTCTTTCTCCCAGTCCTTGTCGTCCCATGATGTCTTCGTAACCGGTGTTTTCCATTCCAACTTTGGCGTTTAGGTCCCTGATTAAGATTGTCAGATCCTTTCCTAGACACTTTGCTATAATTGACTGCAGCCTATCATAAAACTGATCTTTGTCCTCGTCGTTGCCGTCGTTGGTGGGTGCATAACACTGGATGATGTTCATTGTAATCCCCACCTTCATTGTCTTGAAAGATGCTTTGATGATTCTGGGTCCATGTGGTTCCCATCCTACAAGTGAATTGCGCGCTTTCTTAGACAGCATCAGAGCAACTCCTTGGGTGTGTGGGGCATTTTCCTCTTCGTGCCCGGAATATAGTAGCACTTCTCCCGTGGCTAATGTTTTCTGTCCAGTTTGAGTCCAATGCGTTTCGCTGATCCCGAGCACAGTTAAATTGTATCTCTTCATTTCTGCTGCTATCTGGGTGATCTTCCCTGTCTCCCACATTGTCCGAACATTCCATGTACCTATAAAAATTTTTTCTCTGGTCGTTAGAAGGGGTCGCATCGGCTTCATGACTTCCGAAGAATCTCGGCTTTCATCATGAAGCGTCATATAGATTCCTACCACTCCCAGGGCAGAGTTTAAATGGTTAAGTTTGTTTATTCTGGTTAGCGTTTTTTTAGCAAACGTGTGTTTTACGGGATAGGGGTGCTAGCCCTATGCCCAACCCTCCTCCTTTACCCGGGCTTGGGACCGGCAACAACCCTAGAAGAGCTGCGGGCGGAGTTAAGTCTGAATAACAACTTTGTGATAATAGTTATATGTACTATGGAATCTATACTGTTAGCAATTTCTTGTATACAAACTTGTTAATAGGTGGATATTTGGTTTGAAATTTTCAGGAAATTATTTTGAAGCAACTACAGTTTGCTAAACAGACTACTTACTCTTGTCAGTTATATTCCCTTTCAGTTTACCTAAACACTGTTTGATATTGATTTTATGTTTTCGATTGAATATCATTTTTAGAAATGATGTAACGCCTTACATGTAATTCATTTTAATGACCTCATTGAAATGAACTGGAATTTGATTAGAATATATGCTATATGGCCCTGACACCCTGCTGCTGACTGGTTCAAACCTATACTGTAGTTCCCATGAATTTAAGTTTTTCAATTCACATATTAGATAATGTGCAATAGCTTTATCGAAAATATACAAAAAATGGAATAGGATTTAATAAAGACTTGTTATTGTAAGTGTAGCATCAAGTAATCAGTTCATGTGACACTGGGTATTCATTTGTTTTAAGTGTGATTTAGGATCTGGTATTTCTATCAACTCGTTACTATGTGATATGATTCATGTATTCCTTTTCATGTGTAAGTGTCTGTGTGCCTGCTTACTCATTATCTTTATCACATCGCTCTAGAATAGAATGCTAATCTGATTCCCGTATTCTTTACGTGTTTTTGGTCGTCTTATTCTTAATCGCCCCCTGCTATGGTTATTTATATTTAAGACACTAGTATTTTGATATACAATGGTATGGTATGATCAGATGTATTCCTTATAATATTACTTGCTGGTTTGTTTGTGCTTTAATTATTAGGGTATACTTATGCGATTGAACTAATACTATTGCTGGTTTCTTACTGAGTTACGTTGTGACTTTGATTTGGCACAGACAGACAGACAGATACAACGCAGAACTTCGTACGTACGTACATCAGTTCAGGTTTGCCATACCATATCAGCACAGAGACGCAACTGTCAGTTCAAATCCAAGAGTGATAGCGATAGTAGAAGTATTAGCAGTAATGCAGAAAATTAGGGAGCGAAGATATGATTGGAAAAGTATAATTCAGTGAGTTAAATTTGAAAGGAGAAAGATAGAGAATTCAGAAGGTTAGATTTTGAGATAACACAAAGAGTGAATGCACCTGCGCCATTGCAAACGATTCTGAACCATGTCGTTCAAGGACTGAGTTTTAATAACAATAAGAATACAACTGACTTTCCAAGCAGGATTCATAGTAGGATTAGTACGGAATTCGAAGAATACCGCATTTTAATAATATTATAGTGAGTAATAAAGTTTTTAGGTTTTAATAAAGTATAACAGTATACTTAATTTAAGAAGACAAATAACAGCTCATCAATTGTTTTGACTAGAACTTAGATCTATTTATAGCTATTGAGTTTGACTGTGTCAGTATAAATTTATTGATTTTCATGTTTCTGTGTAGTAAAGTATATTGATTGTAGTTACTATTGGTTAATTTTTGAAATTGTGCTAAAATGAAACATAACATACTTCCAAACTAAATCATTTTGTGCTTGCAAGATGTTTGATTGGTTTAAACTTAAAATTTAAATGTTACTCTTAAACTTCATGCATAATATACATTCTGAACTGTTTAAAAATGTAGGAATTATCATAATTCTCGGGGAAAACTCTAAATCGTACATAAAAAAATTGTTCTACCACTTAGTTTACAATCAATGTAACTAAAATAAACAATGACATTGTATCCCAAACTACATTTTATTTAATGTTGTACCATACATGTCTACATATTGGAGATGGATTAGAAACCGGAAAATGAAGTTAGGCATTATAATTCTTTTTTGAACTTATAAGAAAATTGATTATAAAACTAAAGAAGGATGAATAACTTTGTAGAGTTTTACGATAATAGATTTGTCAATGCTGATATCACGAATTGATCTGAACCAGACAACCATTATTCACCTGGAAGTATTAAACAGCTGTTTCGTCCCAGTATGGGACTCCTCATCAGTGCGCATCCACGACCCCGTTGGGGATCGAACCCAGGACCCTCTGGCTCCGCGACGAGCCAGTGGAGTTCAGTCATGTCGGGTGTGAGGCAGTTACTCACCGATGACAATGGATGAGGTAGCGCAAACGTATCACGAATCAACTGAATTAGAAATATCAACCGTTAGGAGCCGGCTCAGTGGTCCAATGGTAAAGTGCTAGTCGTGGAGCCAGAGGGTCCTGGGTTTAATCCCCAACGGGGTCGTGGATACGCACTGCTGAGGAGTCCCATACTAGGACGAAACAGCTGTCCAGTGCTTCCGGATGAATAATGGTTGTCTGGTTCAGATCGATTCGTGATATCAGCATTGACAAATTAGCTATCTCCACAACAACCCCTTTAATTGATAATAGATTTACTAAAATGCATGTTTAATGCAACTTTATATATATAAGATAAGAATGATGCCATTTTATTGATTTATTTTTCTTAAAATCATCACTGCCTAAAATTTCAACTAATTATTTTTATAGTAGAACTCATTTCATTCTAAGACAATACAAAAAGATCCATTGTTAAAAATAAATTACTTACTTACTTACTTACGCCTGTTACCCCTCTCGGAGGAGCATAGGCCGCTCACCAGTATTCTCCATTCAACTCTGTCCTGAGCAAAATTATCATTATTTATTTGAAAATTTCATAAATCTACATGACAGTATGTTATGATGCGAGAAATTTTTGGTTTTTTGGCCTAGCGCCAATTAGGTGTGCCTAGTCGATAATTATGCGACTGCTCTATGCCCACTAAGTCCAAAGCCAGAATAAAAAGAACACAAGCCAATAGACCAACCAGACAGAATTAAATTATATTTCAGACATTTCGTTATATATACATAAAACCAGACTACACAGCGAACAAATTAGGAAATTAACATTAGTACAGAACTAAGGTAATAGTGGTAGTGAATAGGGACAAATTGTACACAATCAATTAACTGTAATTCATAGTAAAAAATAATATACTAAGAGTAAATATACAAATAGGGAGGATAGGGTAAGAGGAATGTAACAATCATAGAAACAAAATGTTTCCATTACCCACATTTAGAATAATTGAAATAGTGTTCTAAAACACAGTTCTGAGAGTTTGTTACTCTTCTTTAGTGGTCCGACATAACACAGTAACAATATTTTTAGCGCTTAACTGGATTTCATACTTTAGTTTACTTCATCAATTTTGTAGTACTAAATGTTTTCACAATAAATTAAATTTATTTGAGTATAAAATTTTCACTTGTTAGGTTGTACTCAGTATACTTAAGAATAAGTAGTTGTTTATGATAAGAAAAAAAATTAAAAAATTACGTAAATAAATCGTATTTTCAATTATTGAAAATTTACGATTTTGTAATTCAACATTATCGACTGTTTTTATTTAGATAATCATTGAAAACTGTGAAGTATTGGAGAACTACTTCATTCTAGTATACATTAACTGCCTTATTAATGAATCGAAAGCAATAAAATTAGGCTTCTTGGAAAATAAGGTGAATTGATTAAATTTCAAGTGTAAACTACTGGGTATCAATTCATTGGTTTGAATATAAAATACTTTTTATTTAGTCTGAAGTATCTAGGTTCATTCGTTTGTGCGATTGTGGATATAATCTATTGAAGGGAATATATGCTAGTAGGGCATAACTCCATAATAGTTTTTTTTTTATTTCAAACCGTTATTTAACTATGAGCAATTCATGTTGAAAAGTTACATGAATCAATAATCTCCCTACCTCTCATCCTGAAAAACCCATAAGATAATTGCAGAAATTTTCAAGGTTTTGTTCAAATTATTTGCCTTTTTTAAAAATCTTCGTTGTTGTTGTTCTATCGAGCTGTTCTAATTCGTCTTCTTATTTCAATATGTATTATATTATTTTAGTACAGTATTCACTTCAGTAACTATCAGGTTTAATAGATACAAACAGCTATTTCATGGTACAACTGTTTTATTATGAAAATCGTGGAATATCTTGTAGTCACTTACTACGTAATGGAATGAAAAAATTTATAGTTCAACTAGAATCATGTGAAAGTTGGCCATATCCAAGTTGTGAATCAAAATGGTTATTAATATTTAATCGATTTCTAAAAAATTGGTGTAAAGTTATACAGGTAAGTTAATTCCCTATTGATCACCAAGTAACAGATAGTATACGTATAAAAAAGTTTCCCAGTTCATATTTAGATGGCTGTTTATTTATTTTTGGATGTACTACATAAGTTAATCTTAATAGTAAAAATAAATAACTAAAACATAATATACATCAACATAGTGATCAAAAGATAAGGTGTACAAGTAATCATCACGTAGGGCGCTAAATAAAAGTAAAAATGAAATATAAGAGTATTCTTCCATTAGGCGGCACAAAAAGCATTCTGGATAACAACACAAACACATTATTTATTATAACCATCTACAGAACTAGATTTTAGCAACAAGTGTGAAAGACCCTAAGAGTGACTAGAGGGTGCTTATCCCTCTTTTTTGTTGGTGAGTAAACATAAGCTTTCGAAGGTTTGTAGCTTGCCCGAATAAAGGATTGATGTATTGAAGAGAGAAGTTAGGTTCTTCAGAATCAATTTTCAGCTCATCATAATTCTTATTTTGTGTTGTTTGAATTTATCAGTTTTTATAACAACGTAATTATACATTCTCTTAAGTACCTCTAAAAGCACAAGTTAATCGTTACACCATTTTATGTTTTGCATTGTCTTTGATCTGATTGACTCGTCTATATGATAGTCTTACTATAATTTATAATTACCATTCAATAAATGTAACTATCGGAATCGACCTTTAGTGAGAAACTACAATCAAAATGCAAAATATTGATAAAATCATATCATTATCTTAAAGAAGTGTACAAAGCAAACATTGTAAACGGGATCAGTGGAATCCTTACGAAATGAACTAACAACCAATGAGATATTTCAAAAATCGCCTTCTATTGTCAAATACGAACATTCTTAAGGAATGAATCCTTTTAGTCTGATCATATCAAAAATACTAGATTAGGTTAGCAATAGTCTGTAGTTTACTGGACACCGTAACTACGAATCCATTATGGTGTATCATATACTACTGTATGTTGTTTTAATGTATTATTAGAGACTGTCATTATGTTAACGCTCCGTGAATCAGTTTTAAACGTATTCTGTCGAAGTTTAAAATTGCATGGCATATATTTTCTAAATAGGGGAATTAAGTTTATCATTTGGTGTTGCACCAAGTCTGTTGTATCATCTTATAAACTAGTACAAAGTTGTTCGTAAGGTGTTAATTATTAAAGATTTGAACTTGATATCACGAGCTGATTTGTACTAAATAACCACCGATAATTAGGAAGCTCTTTGCAACTGTCTCATTATAGTATCAGACTTTTCAGAAGTATATACCCACCACTTTAACTGCGAATCACACTTAGGTGAACTCATATTGGTTAGATTGCTGAGTCAGTATCCAGTGATTGATATTTTTAACTTCGATCAATTCATGATTTCTTTGAACAGTCACATCCATTTTCATTAACGTATAGCTACTTCACACCCAATATGATTGAACTCTACTGACCACATCTCACAACAACTCCAAGAACTACTTAGTGAAATTAGTCACTAATGAGTTGATATTGATTATAGTTGAGTGTCGTATGATATTAGCAAATAATTTGAACTAGATGGATATTTATATAAATTTCAGTAATCTCTAGAACAATCTTCTTAATTTTACCGCTTTTACTTTATGCAGATAACAAGCGGTGGAACAAAGAGATATGAAACAATTGGACATGTTACATTCATTAAATTAGACGGATCAATGTTTATTACAGGGAAATTTACAAAAGATTCAGTTGGTAGACAACAAAAAATGCCAGATTTTTGTTTATTTCTAACTACAAGCATCATAGATACAGATTTTTATTGTGGTTATTTATTAACTGGAATGTTAGAAAGAGGTAATCGAAAATTTGGAATATGGGAATCAACACATTATGCTTATGTAAAACGTACAGGTTATTGAAAATGGAATTAATTTATAAAAACAAAATAAGTGTTTATTGTAAATTAATTTGTAATTGTAAAGTAAACGAAACAAGTTGTTTTAGAAAGGATTTTATCATTGAATATCCTTTAGTTGATTGAATTCGTTACAGGTTAATCTTAGCAGAGTGCCAACCGAAACTATTGAACATTGGACAGATGTTTCATATTAGTATGAGACTTCTCAGCAGTATGCAACCTAGATTCTGCCCCAGAGACTTCAGGTTAGCGAATACCTAACCCTCTGTACTAATGAACCAGCCGGTATCCAATGGGAGAATTCCCAAATCGTCGGGTCTACCAAAAACAATGGGCACGTCGCTGATACGATTGAATACCTGTTATGCATCGTACTCTTGATGACATTTGTAGATTTACTAATTCAGATTTGCCTTAATAGTAGGATGATATTCTTCTAGTTACAATAATATTCTATCAAATATAAGTAAAAGATTTTCATTATACATTTCAATACATTTATGTGCATGAGACTAGTTGATAGGTTGTCTTAAATACTGGTTTCGAGCCATTTATCAGCTTTGTGTAACATATTAATGACTATTAGTTATTTGTATTGTTGCAATTCCTTTTCAAAGATTTTATAGTAAAAAGAAGTCAAACGTATGAATCTCTATACATACTTGGCTTCATCTAGAGTGAAAACAATATTTTGGTATTTCAAATCATACTTATTTAATTAATTACATAATTATGACATAAACACAGACCAGTTTAATACTTAAGTAATCTCTTATATGATGCAATGTGAGTAAAGAGATCTGAAATGTATTTAGTAATGTAGAAGAATTCTTCCTTTATTTCTTAAACTTTAATGTCCTTTAAATTCGTAGTACGTCGCTTAATACATACATGTTGATCCATCATAGTTCATTTACAATCCATCGATAAAACACTACGTTGTATTATGTAGAATCCTGATTGTTATATGAATGTGTTCAAGGTTAGTTATTTAAAGCAGTATAAGCACCTTTTATTAGATGAAAACTACTTGTCTCATTTATAACTTTCCAATGAATTTATAATTCTTGAATGTAAGGAAATGTTTACTCACAAATAAAAGTATTACAAACCGATCAAACAAATTAGTGAGTATTGAAACTTAGTAGATAACGCGTTTGTGTTCAACGAGTTACTTATTAGGTCATAGTTCGAGAATTAAAACACAGTTACTGAAATCTAGTTGTCCTAAATAGGACATAAGGCACTATCTAAATTTCTTCTATTTATTACAAATAAGATATATTATAAGTATTTTACATAAATTAATTAATAATATAATGTCTTATGTAGAAATAAAGCCTTCAGTTTATAGAATGTATTGCATACATTGATAACAATGTTACTTCATTACGCAATAGAAAGTACACAAAGAAATAATTTTAATTTCTAGTTTTTTTCTATTTTTTTAACATTTGATTGTTTTCAATATCAATTTCATTCAATGCATTACTAACTTCATTTTTATATAAACACTTAAGTAGTATGATACTTGAAACTAATCACATACAATGAATATGAAACATCAACAACAAAATAATTATCTGAATATAATTTATCAATAAATCACAAACATTTCACAGTAGGATACATTAACTTTTGATAGATCTACATATAGTTGTTAACTGAACTGTTAACATAACAAAATGATACTTAATAAAAATGACACTGTTTCTTTTTTCTTACATTTCATTTAATATATAATCAAAGTAATCCTTCTACTAATGCAAGATAATAGTGTTTTCTGTAATTTCAATTTAATACAAATTGTTATTCAGTAATATTGTGAAGATGCCATGTAATGCATAGTAGAAATGCTTGAATACATGCATGGAATATAGTTTCACTCAATGTATATATATAGATGGATATGAGTATTGTTTATAAAGTGTATATCATTAATAATGAAGTCAGTATGTATTGAATTAAATGAAGTTGCCAACTAAAGTAGGATGAGGTATAAAATCTGCTCGCCAACGTTCACGTATACGTCGAAGTTTATCAGGTTGTTCAAATTCAGGAAAACCAAAATTATCTAATAAATTCATAAAGTATACCTGATGTGTAACCTAAAATAGAAGTAATAACATTAATAATAAGAAAAGAATGAATAGAAACATCTAATTAACTAAACAATTAAGTGTAAACTTCATATATTCTTTTAAAAATTGTTACGAAATAGATTTGCTTGAAGGGAACCTGTACAGGAAGGATGCATGTCAAAAAGACAGAATTTTATGCACTCTTGAGTATGAATTACAGCATGATATTGACTTTCACTAATAAAGCAAACATCATACGTGTTGAACGAGTTAATAGCTATTGAGACTCAATAGGAATGTGTTGAGTTTTTAAAGCCGCAGATAGTTAATGTCACAATGTGAACATAAACACTGAGAAGCAGGTGAATCAACTTTATATATCTCAAATATTACTTAAAGTTCTCCCTAGATTCTACCAATAGACATAATTCATACGCTTTTCTAACAATTTGTTTTACAGTTATATATTCAATAAAAAAGTAATCAAGGACATTTGGGTAACTACTTTCTTTAGATAAAATTAAACAGTTTAGAAAACAATACTTAATAGATTGGATTGCATTGATTCATTCTTCATAAATACATATAACAAAATGATAACATTGATTGATTACTGTGTATTGACCAATTCGATGTTCATCAAGTCTTTTGCAGTACTGATCAAATTCTATTGATTGAAATGTAGCTTGACCACTAGTCTAAGTGATTTATTATCAATGGCTCTGTGATGATATGACAGGTGGTTTGCAGGGTACTGGGCAGGGAACTTAGGACCTAGGTTTGTACTATTTGGCACCTATCAGTAAGGTTTATGAACGATCTTTGAAGAAATTTATACTTACGGGCCAACCAGTTTTACAATCTGAAACCTTCACCAATGAGTGATTTCGACCGTGACTAAATTCCTGTAGGACTGAGAATTGTACATTGGTTGATGACTCTGTAGTAACCAACTGTCATTTGCCAAGCCATTTAATAGTGCTCATCAAATCTGTGTATAAGTTCCCTCAAAAATTACAGGTATGTTTAACTGTCGAGTGCTAAATAGTGTGAAACCTAGGTCAAGGATTTCGTGCAGACTATCCTCAAACTACCTTTTATTTCATATTGACATTACTTCGACAGTGAAAGAAAAATTTTTCTTAAATGTTACTTAGACCATTTAAATATCTTGAATATGTACTATTAATAAGTTCGACAACGCAGATGCTACACCTGTTGAATACAATGGTTTACTTCACTAAAGTCAAAGGATGATAAACTACTTTTTTTCTTCAGAATCACTTATAATTTCAACATTTAATTAACTTAACAATTTACAGTGATCTTCTAAAAGGAAGACTTGTTTTGCACAATGTTCAATTGATTTCTGCTACAAAGTTGTAAGGCAATTTAAATATACATCAGTAACATTACATATGAGAAATTAACTGTAAGAAATTACTCAGTAAATGATTTAGTTAATTTAACCTTAATGATTAAGATCTACTGGGTGTAGTTTTGTTGATTTGATCAATAACATTATCATTACTGATTGCTTGATATGAGAATTAAAAAAAACTAGTATCCACAATAATCATCATAGCAATTTATTGCTAATAAACACGAGTTCTAGGAATAAAATGATTGAAGTACATCTTGTATTTCAACATCTTGTAATGTTCAAATTGAATTGACTGACAAACGAAATCCAGGAGGCACGTTTTTATCCTATTCGGGGCTCGTCGGCTAAATGTACTTGCATCCAAATGTTTATGTTGACACTGAAATTAGGACTCAGTCCCCTTTCGTGCCAAACGCCACTGCGTTCATCACTAGGCTACAAGCTCGACCTAATTTTAACTTCTTGGTTGAATTCATGTTCGTATTTTTCTTCATCTACTGATATAATGTAATATGGATTATGATAGGGGTACAAGTATGAAGTTGAAATAGCCAGCGGATACAGCGGAATAAACTTATGTATAAAAATGTAACTTTGATTGCATAATTAAGTAAAATAAAACTTTCAAATCAAGAATACAAGCGAAAGAGCGAGATCGACCAATCTGTGAAAGTAAGCATTTTTTTACTAGCCAACACGAGACAATCTTGTTATCTAAATAGATACGTTACATAACATGCATTCATAATAAAACTACTAGAGAAATATAATACTGATGGTAATGAAATTCTTATAAATTTCTTTCACCAAGCAACATTTTTAAAAAGCGTTTAGTTTTTGAAATTGAAATAATAAACAGTGACATTTACCTGCTGTAACCATGCTTCAAATGAAACTTTCCATCGTTGTGGTTGTTGATCATGAAGATATGCATTAAAGAGAATAAGGAAAAAGTAACGTTCTAAATAGGCTAAGCTTCTCTTACGTAGCTGTAATTTCTTTTCAGGATCACTTTCATCCCTTGCCTAGAATGATGATGAGGTAAAATATATGAATAAATATTATCATATGTAAATAATATCATCACTTACTTTACAGAATGCATAGTGGGTAGTAATTATTATAACTGTAATGACCCAACTACTAATGTGAAAAAGTGAAGGTAACTGTGATAGCTGGTTGATATGACTTTAAATCGACTAGACCCCAATAAGGTTTAGTGCTACGAACCGTAACCGAATTAAGCAAATGGCATAATGAATAACTAACTAGATACCATTGAGTGAGAGGTAGAAAATAGAACTGTGATGTTCTTATTGTTGATTGTAATTGTAATATTAAAATATGCAACATTCATAACAGAAATATCACAGTAAGAACACATTCTGTAATATAAGAATGCACTGAATTCGAATAGCAATCATACAGTCTTACAGCTAGGCGAAGAATGTGATATAGGGTGTACAAATATTTAAATTGTAAATATAAATCAACTTGAGAAGTGTGAATGGGTAAGCTAATAATAATACAGAGGAACTGAATGTCAAATCCATGTAGTAGTACTCTTGAACAATGTAGGTGAAAGAATAGACTAACACAAACACAGTCACACACAAAGAATTATATGAATAATGACATATATCAGTATGATAAATAAAACAATAAATGCAATGAAGAAATATATGAGTTATATAATAGTTTTGACTTGTTACTACTAGAATGTACCATATGAACATAAGCAAGTGAATAAGCAATTTAGTAAGACTATACCATTGTCAATAAGACCGAATTGCAATATGAAAGTGTATAAAATACATAGAGCAAAATTTACCCTACTCCTAAGTAAATAAACTGACACCACATACTAAATAACTGTATCTCAACTAATGATATACATATGGAGATATCAAGATTTTAACTATTGGCTAGTTATTCATATCAAATAAGATATTCATAACTAGAGAGTATAAAACAAAGTATTCTGTAAATTCAAATCTTCTAGGTGATAAATACTGGAAAAGAACTAATGAAACACAATACTAAGACATATAAACAGTACTTTCAACATACTTTAACATAAGTAAAGTAAATTTCTTCTCTTGTATGAAAATGCATCATAGACATTGATTCATAACATCTATCTAATACATAATCAACTTCACGCTTTAACTGATGACCTCTTGGTAGCATACGAATCAATTGTTTGATAATCTAGAATTTTTAATTGAGAATAATAAAATAACATCAATCATGTTAAGTAGTTATATTAAAAGATATTAAATTATGATATGTAATAATGTTACTATGGCAGTTAATGCGACACTGAATGAAACGTTCAATTACGTAATATACTCATCTACAAAATAATCTATTCTTTAATATAATCAAAAATTGATTGGTTTACATCTTATATTACCGCTAATTGTATTAATGAATATAATTATGTATCTACTAAGGCGGTTATATTAGAATATAAAGGAAGTGTGATCATTCGATTGCAAGAACACTACTCCAAAGTATCTTTCAGTTAGACAAATTAAAGACTTAGAGTAGTAACTTTTAAAAGTACATCCTTGTTATAGAACACAAGATGGATACTTCAACATCTTTCAAACTAATTAATGAAATTCGATTCTTCTAAAATTTCCCTAAGCCATAGCGATTAAACACTTGAAACGTAACAATTGTATTCAAAAAGAATCAATGGTTAATCTTTTGCTTCAAGGATAATGTTAGTTTTTTTAACGCTTTTCAGTCGTTGCAATCGCTTCAACATTAAATTCTTCCGATTTTATCTTCTTTAATGTTTTTTTTTACTGAATGCTTTAAGCTGAAGTTATTTACTCACTTACTACTAACTTGTGTCCTAACGTTTTGTTTATCAGTCAATCAAATGCATCAAATCTATAAATATTGACTTTTTAGTCCCTACGACGTTTCTAAGAAGATTACTACATTGTAGTTATTGTCATTGTGTTTCTTCGAAAATGCTTCTCTAAAAATAAGTTTATTCATAACTTTCGATGAACTTTGAGAATTGTCAGAAATTCATTGTTCTACTTATTTCAGATATTAGTAATATATATGTCTATTAGTAAACAATCGATTATCTGTCAATTCAAAAATGAGGCATCATTAATACGAAACTAAGAAAATTACAGTAGACAATAAAATAGCGAGGTCATGAATCAGGATATAAACATTCTAAGTGTTATCTTGATTTTTAGCTTCTTTTTTCAAATGATCAGTTTCAGTCACTGTGCAGTGATAAATCTGATATTTGTAGGTTCTTTATAGTGCTGATCGAATTCGGACAAACAAGATTTAATGTGGCTACTAGTCTTAGTGATTTATCAGCACTGTCACTATATAAAGATAAGAGGTAGATTGGGAGATAATCTATAGAAAATCTTGAACCCATGTTATGTACAGTCTGGAACTCGTCAGTAAGGCATATCTACAATTCTTGAAGTAACTTTTGCTCACCCTGTGAGTTTGGTTCCGTGTCACCCATTTTCACAGCTTGCAACCATCATCACTAAGCTGTCAAAGCAATCATTGATCCGAGTACTATAAAGATGGGTGGCCCATAACTAAATCCAAAGGGAAGTATAAGTTCCCCTATAGATTGCAGGTGTGACATGAAGGCTAGTCCCTCATATCACGAAGCCAATACCCATAATTTCCACCGGACTACTCCTTAAATCAACTTCCCACACGCAATATATTCTAACTCGTAGTATAAAAATACGTTAATGAAATGGTGGACTCCAAAAGCGTTCTAATAAAAAATATGATTAGTTTTCCTTAAGGTTGCAATAAGGTAGTGAATCAATTCAAAGAAATACATATTACCTAGGTAACAAAATGCATACGAATGTATACGAATTCTTAACAAGCTTTCTTGCTTTATAAATGTACTAAAACGTGGGCACAAATATGAGAAACTTATGTTTCATGGTTAGCATAGTATAAGCAAACATCAAGTTAGCTATATTGTATGGAGCTGAAACATGGACAACTAAATAGGCTTCATTCGAAAGATACATATATTTATAAAAACTTGTTTGCGTCGGATACTTTGGATCTGTTAATAAGACACTATCAGTAACAACTTTCTGTTGCAGTGAACAAACCAACTAAAATCCATCAGAGGGAGAAATTAAGAAAAGACGCCTGTAGGTGAATGGGAACCACATTGAGGAAATAATCTAAGTGAGTCATAAGAAAATTACTGACTTCGAATCCTCAAAGCTGAAGAAAAAATAGTAAGTTCAAAAACACATTGCATCGATAATTGAAAAGAGACATGAAAAGGATCAATAGTATTTAGGAAGAATCGGAAGAGGGATTTGAGAATAGAGTTGGTTGGAGAATTCTGTTAGGCGACATGTACTTCATGTGAGGTAACAAGCACTAAATGATTGATTGATATTATAAACAAATGTAACTAATAGTATGTGGTATTATGTGACAAACATACAAATTCTTTATTATGATAAAATTTGCATTCTGCTGACAATGTATGCATTCACATAACCAGTTCAATTTCAAAATATATGACTGATAAGTTCAGTTAATTATCTTAATACTGATTAGCTATTAGATGAGTTATAGAAGTTTTCATCATTTATACTGATTCGAGACGTTCACTAGTATCATGAATGAAGCACTAATTAGTAGTTCTGTTGCTAAATAGTTACAATACAGTGTAAAATTAACTGTAAGTCGGAAATATAAGTCAAGGAATATTGACTCAATGGCATAAAAATGTGATGGCATTATATTCTCTTAGCTAGAATTATCTAAACACTTTTCTGTTGTTTAAATAGGAAAAAAATAGAACAGACAAACATTTCTTGACAATAAAGTATCATAAGAAGTTATTAACTTACAACAAACTCTCCTTTAGTATATTTTGCATCACGTAATGATATACGTTCTTCTTCTTCAACTCGATAACCAAACATAAATCCAAATAGATGACAATAAATGAGTCCAGCTATAGGACATTCGCTAAACTTGTTCTTTCACGACCATTTTCACAAAAAAATAATAAATTAGTTACAGGCCACTTTATTTAGTAATGTATCTGATGGATTTGGTAAATGTAAGTCATCTTTATTGGCTGGATTAAAAACAGATCGTCTTGGTGCTCTATTCGGTTGACTTAAACCACTACAAGCATGTTTTAATGAAAGACATGTATTTGTACTGGCTAAGAGACCACGAGCATTATTAAGCATTAAGCGTAGTATTTGATCAAAAATCTGTTAAAATACAAGTAAAATATTTAGAAAATGAAAAGCGAAAATAAGTAAAATTGAGGGGATTCTGTGAAGATGGACATTAAGTTTAGTTGTTAGTATTTGTCACAGATTGATGTTGACTGGTTACCGATGAAAACCAGGGAGCACTAGATAGCCGTTTAGTTCTAGCATGAAACTGTTTAGTAGTGTTCACCAACGATTTCTCTAGAAACTTGAACTTTGAGCTTCCAAGTCGCTTGAGGAACCTCTGACTATCTACACCATAGAAATATTGTCAAGTGATAGAATTACCACTTCCATTGATTTCTGATATTGAATGACGATCATCCACTGTAACTGATAATAATTATTTCACTCCAGATAAGGTTGAACCCGAACAGTCACGATGTCTTACATGGTGACAATCAACGATCACCACGCTATATCACAATTCCATAGAAATGGAAATTCTACTACTGAACAACAGCTCAGTGGTTAGTATGATTAAGCGTTCGCTGTGAGACCTGAAAAACATGAATTAAACTTCCTGAAGAAATGAGGGAAGCCATTTGCTAAGGAGCCGCATACTAGAACTAATTAGCTGTTCAGTGCTAACTGGTTCTCAGTGGTATGCAACCAACATCGATCTGTGATGAATGCAAACAGTTAAACAAAATAAAAGTTGCCTAAATGAATTAGACTGAAGTAAAAAGTGTTGTATATGTGTTTTGCGTGAATAAAAGGTTCATTGACCCAGTAATTACAAGTAGCTATAATTGGTCTTCATATATATATATATATATATATATATATATATATATATATATATATAAACGCCAACTTCCAGTTCTTTAGCGTCTTGTGTCTTGAGTGAATTTGATACTAACAGTGGGTTGATTAATATATCGTTTTATAATTACTGTGGTGTTTGGCAAATTTACACTCGACCAACAACCAACATGTGTGAGTTTTTGAAGTGAGATCACTATCTTAATAATTGAAGATATTGTCTTGTTTAATAAGTAAATGGAATTTATATCTTTTATATCTCCTTCAAGGTAGTATTATGTATATTCAAAACGTTTGTTACAAGTCAGAAATATTCCTGGTATGGTAGTTTCAATTAATCAGTATATCTCACTTAAACATCAATATGATTTATTCCAAAATTCTACGTTTATGAAAAATTAGCGAATTGTTTTCGCAGTAAGGTGTAGTATCAATTTGGAACAAAGTAGCTAACCACTGTATACTTTTTTAAAAATCAATTTACTACGTAAAATTAGTTTATGTAGGGCAAAGACATCAAAAGTGAAATGAATTCTTCACATCTAAGTACTAATTAGTGACTAAATTTAAGGCGATTTTTCAAAGTAATTGTATAACACTGTAAAATATGGAACTGAGTGACTTCATGCGATAAAAAAGTTACCACTTATAATAATAAATCGTCGCCATGCTATAGTGCGAACTGATTAGCTAAGTAACATAGGTCACTGAATATCAACATCAGGATAACGCATTTACTGCACAGCATTAAAGTTAGCTTCAATCCCTAATATAACCCTCGGTGGTCTTCTTTAGTAGCATGAAACTAAGGATATTGTAATTACTTATTATTCCATTGTTTTTAGTAAGTCTATCAGTAAAAGCCAATAAGGACATTGTTGTCATGGTTGCAGAGTTTCAACTTTCGGCCATTTGATAAGAGAATTAAGTCCTGTACCACTTACTCTGATTATGACAATCACAGTATGACTCATAGCTGAATATACTGGTCTATAGGTGATAAATAAAATTTCTTCGAAACGAAGAAAAGAAATGAAAAATAATTTCTAGACTAAATATAGATACACATCACAGGAACTGAGCTTCCGAATGATGCTATATCAGGTACTTAAATATGACTAATTATCCTTGAGAACTACTTTTCAGTAGACTATTTCATTATTTTTGGTTGTATACAAAATGAACATTGTATTCTTATTATTATTCAGTTTCCTTTGTCCTATTGTCTCGTTTAACTCATTAACTATCAGTGTATTATTTCTCATTTGTGAACTACGGTTAATTGATTGTGTATACGTTGCTCCAGTTCACATTCACTATTACTCGTATTTTGTACAAATGAAAATTTTTTAATTGGTTAACTATGTAATCAGGTTTTATGTGTATATATGTGTTTGAAATAAAATACAATTCTGTATGGTTGATTAGTCAACCTTGTGTCCTGTTTTTTTCTAGGTTGCAACTAAGTAGGCAACGGGTAGACATTCAGGGACTATAAAGGCAATCATCAGCACTCTCTATTGTGTCTTCATGCACACAGAGTCGCATCAACCAATTGGTCATACACATCAATCATATCAGTCTCTTACTAACTACATAACAAGACTGTTTTACATTAATCTGACCATCATCATTTGAATCATAATAATCTAAAATATCTAATTTATCACGTAACAAAAAAGGGGAAAAATATTTACACCCTGTTAACTAAATTAAAAAAACTTATTTATTTTTAGTTTTTTTTTCTTTTTATCATTTGAATCCATCATGAAAAATGCTTCAATCGATGTAACTATGATTATTGTCTCAAAAGGTGAATTCACTTGATCCAATATTATACTATTCAATTGTATTGAATGAAAATAGTTTTACAAAACTGTAAAATTTTGCATTTAATTAAACTCTAAGTAAAAGTGTCCAAATTATAGTTTTATAGAAAAAAAAATAAAAAATTTCTATTGTATTGAAATCACTTAGCAACTAATAGATTGTGACAATATTTTCTAGAGAATTCTACTTTTAATTGATTTATTCAAATATATTTATGTATTGTGAAAATACACAGTGCCCTGGATAATTGCTTATCAGTGTAAAAACACGTCTACCCCACGACTACCAGTTCCCAAGCCGGAATAGAGGAAAAACAACGACTGATGAGTCAAACAGACAAAACTGGTTATGTAGTTTAATCATGCATTTATGTATACATAAAATCAGGCAGCACTGTCAACCAATTAGAAAATTGACATTAATACAAAATAAGAGTAATAGTGAGTGTGAACTGGGGTAACATATATACAGTCAATTAACTATAGTTCATAAATGAGAAACGATATAACAACAACGGGAGTATAGGGTAAGGGAAACGTAACAATAATAAGAATAAAATGCTTACTTCGTATACAATCAAAAATAATGAATCGTTTACCAGAAGAATAGTTCTAGAAGATAATTAATCTCCTTAAGTGCCTGTCATAACACCAATATGTATAATGGTTAGTGTTTTTATCAGTGGAAAGATAAAAATAATCCAAGTGATTTTGAAGTCAATTGAAATAGATTTCCATTTTATGTTGAATATTAATTAGTGACCATATGGCATTTAATAGGTATAATGCTTAAATTGAGATTCTCTGTACTAAGGTGAATATTATACTTGAAAAGTTTTATATGAGTAGTGTGTGGTGTATCATCGGGTAAGTGACAAATATTGGTGTGCAGAGGGGTGTCATATTAAAATGAAATGGCCTCCGTAATGTTTCCTGTTTTTGAATTGTTTCTAACTAAAGTCAGTGTGTAGTGTAAACTCCAAATTTATAGTCCTTTTACTAACATAATGAATTAGGTCTCAATTTAAAATTCATGGGTAAATATTCATTATTGTTTCATTCTATTTCGAAGAAAATACTGAGAAGTCTTTTACTACAAAGACTAAATCTTCTGTATTGAATCGCAAACAGACACATTATTAGAACCTTTGCTTTGAATAATCACACTGAAAGACAATGTATGAAGGTTCTTTTACCAACTTCGATGTGACTTATTTGAATTGTGTATATTTAACTAGTAAACATAAACATAAGTACTACTATTACTACTCATTGAAGTAAGCTTAATTTATGTGTACTAAGCCATTTATCCAGATTGACACCACTAAATGGTCATAATTAGATGATCACCAGGAAGTACCGGATACTGTTTTATATTTGTGTGAAACTCTTCAACAGTGAGCATCAATAATTACATCAGTAATCGAACTTAGAGTCCTATGGTTCCGCACCAAACAGTTGTACCATGAAACCACTGAGTCGGTCTTCACTCGTTGTTATTTCTAACGCTGTGAATTCGCGATATATTTGCCATAAGTGGATAGCTGCCTCACACCCGACTAGAATGAACTCCACTGTTCATGTCTCGTCACTAGAACTCTAGAGGTTACCTCGAGAAGTTAGTCACTGATGAGCTGATATTGTTTGTAACTGAATGTTGTGAAGAGATTCCTGTGCTAGGACAAAACAGCTGTCTAGTGTTTCCTATTAGTCAGTAGTTGTCTAATTTAGACCAATTAATAATATCAAATTAGCATTAAATAATTTCCAGAACACTTAATTACGTTCATTTAAATTTACAATTAAACATTGGATATTCTCTGTTATCAACGTAAAAATCAATTGTACACCTCCACTTTCTTATTTATGAGATGGTTCATTTTCAGTAAATTATAACAAGGATTGAAAATCACGTATTCACAGTGAAATCAATCAACTTCAACATACTACAGAGATAAAACTTCAAAATAAAATGAAAATAATAATAAGGATAATAACTTATTGTATTAAAACATTTTATTCTATGACTTATGGCTTGGAAGACTACTGTCTAAATTTTCAAGTTATTACCTATCTTAGTTGACTGAATTCATCACGGATTGATGTTAGTATGGTACCAATGGAAAACTAGAGAGGATTGGACGGCAGTTTCATCCCATTATAGGACTTCTCAACAGTGCGCACCCTGCATGAATCAATCTATGACGAACTCAACCAACTAAACTTAATATCAATCCCTACAAATCATCGGTTAACTAAAGTCATAATGTTTAGCGTTTTGATTGTTTTCTGTTCATTAGTAGACAAATGCTATAAACTGAAGTGTAATTTTTGATTAAAATTTTATTTGCTTCTGAATTATATTAACAAACTTAGTGTAGCATAGACCGGTATAAGTAGGTGAAAAAAACAAGTTTAGTAAAATGCAGCTACATCCAACTGACAAGTCCCAAATAAGACTGAAACGCACATCCTAGATTATACTTGCCAGCCACGATCCTAATCAAAAGAAGAAAAAATAATACTTGTGAATAATCGCCGTATCTAGGCAATCCTCTCAGAATGCACATATAGCAATAGAGACCATCCATACCAAATCAACGGTAATATTCAAATTTAGTACTTAAAGTAAAATCTTTTATGAAAAATAATAAAATATAACTTGCTACGTTGAAAACTCGGTGACATACGTTTATCTATTTATTCAAACATTCAAACACATTCAAACTAATTATGTATTCTGTTTAAAGTTATCTAATCGAACTAAACAGTTCAATATGCTACCGCTAACAAAATATACATTCATCCTTTAACCCATAATTTTTACCACAAGCATCTACTCTTACTCAAATTACATGATTTGACTAGTGAATATTCAGACTGTCTATTCGTCTGCGTGAACACAGTGTAAGCCTGTGTAAATGCATAAATGTTTGTAATATTTAGTTCCCCCCCCCACATATAACATACCATCATTCATCAACAACATATCAAACATTGTTTCCATTATAATAACTCATGAAATATGTTCCATACTTCACACGCGATTGAACATTCATAGTAGCATTTAGCCTCATATTTTCACTTATATTCGATGATTTTGATCATTTGATTATTTCCCTGAAGAAGCTTGAACTAGGTTGCCAAGTGGTATGTTGAAATTTTCATCAATTTTATTTATTAAGATTACTTAGAAATATGTATTTTTTTTCAAAAATATACTAATATGCAGCACTTACTGATTGAATGAACAAGAAAAATGCCCAAGATTGTTGTGTATATCATAATTGATGAATGATGTAAGAAACTGATGCCAAATGAAATGCATAATCTCATGACTTTCAATAGTTATATGCATATTAAAACAAAGATGTTTGAACAAAGAATACTCGCTTTCGATAAATTCTTATTTCAGGTTCTACAATTATGATTTCAAAATTGATGATTACAACATAAAAATAATCCATTCTGAAGCAAATGCATCATTTCGTTACATAAGATCACTGTAAATGCATTTTAGATTGTGTTGTAAAATATGGTTGTTAATCCTGACATAATATTCATTTAATAAAATAATAATAGTACCAGCATGAAGAATTATGAATGTTGAGAGCATAGAAATAATATTTGGGCAAAATGTACTTAAGTTGTAGAATTGCACTGAAAGAGAAGACTATATGTACATTACCTTGATTAAGCCATTACATATTTAGGATGAAAATTGACCTATTAGATCTAGTGTTTGCCAAAGTAAACAAAGAGGTTGAACGTGTTTCTTTGGGATGTAGATTTCTGGCCTTTTTACTCATATGACATTACTTCTGTCGTTTTTGACGGATCTTTAATCTGACCGGTCTTGGCAGATAATTATTTATATGGTAGATTATAGTCAATGACTTTTTCATACTCATTACATGACCTGTTTGGATTAAATGGAGCAATATAAAACTGTTGGTATTTGTGACAACACCACTACTTAACCGTATCATAAGGCATTGATGAGCACAAATGAATTCATAAGCAATAATCCTTCATGTCAAAATGATGTATCTGTCTTTAAATTCGCTATTTTTATTATGTGATCATTAATTGTGAACTTATAATTGTAGAACCTGAAGTGGAAATTTAACGAATAGAATATTCTTTGTTCAAACATATTTGTTTTCGATAAACTTGGACATTTTAAGAGCAATTAATATATATATATATATATATATATATATATATATATATATATATATATATATAGATTCAATAGTATGGAATATAAAAGTTTAGAGAAAAAGGTTACTGGAGGCGGTGGATGACCATAACTCGGCAATGGAACACGATGATATTCAGCATGTTCATTTAAATAAATTGCATATGAATCAGGTATCTTGTCAAAAAATGAACTATGAGTTGATGATGTTTCCAGTGTACTATTATTATTAGATGATGATGGTGTTGAATTAATTGTGTTCAATGGACAAAATGCTTGTTTAAACATTTGCTTTAAACTTAATATTTCCGGTTGTTGATCAATTGCATTCATATCAAACATTGATAATTTGCCAAGATCATTCAATTTGTATAATTTGCATGTTGGTCTAATTTTACTTATTGAATGTGCAAATCTTTGCTCCATTTCCTTTATAGAAGAAATAAATAAATAAAGTGATACCTTAAACAACAGATGTCATATAAATATGTCATATATGTTCGTATATGAAAGTATACAAATGACAAGCATAAAAGAATTCATTGGATGTTGATCAAAAGTGGCATTTAATCTAATAGTCACTTAGACTAAGCAGGACGCATGGTTACTTTATCAACAGGATTTAATTATGACTACAAATTAGACAATTGATGTATGTAACTAATCCCTAAAGGTGGTTAGTCGCTGATTAAATAGCTTAGCAATAATGTCTTAGACTGGGAAACTAGGTGGCGCAAGTCTAAGATGAGGGGAAGGGGTGAACATCGATTTATTTAAGATTGTATGTGCATTATGTTGACGAGTGTCAATTAAACTGAAATGAAGGTTAAAGGAACTCTGTTGACTACTTCCAACCACTTTACATAATCAAGCAATAAACCGACCGTAATTTTATAGATTTGTAAGTGATTTATAGAGCAGTTATCTAACAATTATTGATGCTTTAAATGAATTTCAGTCGTATTTATTTTGTGCGAAATATTTTATTTAAAAGTATGTTATTTGGTTATATAAATAATTCATAATTTCCTGACTACTTATTCTGTCATTTTAGTATCTGTTCCTTGTAACATTATATTATCAAGTTGGATATATAAGCAACAGTCAGCTCGGTCACAGTTGGTTAGAATAACTGATAGCATACTATATGATTACAATTCATGAGATTTTTCTTACGTTACAATGCTACCTAACCTAAAATCTAAAAGTAATGCCCAATGGAACAGCTGATTTTACTTCTTTAATGATTTCTTTTGTTTTTCTTCTATTATGCATTTTTTATTCAAATATAACTCGTCCACTACATAATCCTTCTATATTGATTCACTTTAAGGAACCTTATGTGAAAAGTAAGTGTTAGCTGATTGAACTCGACACTAATTGATTTTGATAGGCTATCAATGAATACCAGGGAGCACCTCAAAGCTATTGAGATTAATATCAATCTCTATAAACCACCTAAATTTAAAATTAAGTGTGTTTATAGTCATATTTTTGGCTATGGAACAACAAAATACTTACAAGATTATAAATGTTGTCAAGCTAACGTTAATTATTTACGGTAATCATCTTCAAATTAATCTGTGGCACAGAAATCATTCATTTCAATAGCAACGACAAGCTTAACGAATTTGATGTAAGTGCTTAAATAAATAAATAATTATGATGAGTATTTCTAACTACACAAATAGTTTTATGATCATAATTTAAAACAAACCTCAAGTTCAATTCCACTAGCACCACGTAGTATTATTGGGTCTTCTGGTTTACGTTTGGCTCTCCAACTACATGTTTCACCTGCATATTTAATAACATAATCATCACGTAAACATATCCACATCATTTGTGGCATGATAACTGCATAACTATTTGTATCTTTACCATTTGAAGATTTTTCTGAACCTTTTTTATTAGGTAGTTGATTCAATTACTGGTCTAACATTCTTCAAAGATACTTTCCAATATGCTTTTGTTAGCACATTATGTATATTGATGATACCATTTGTATCTGGTTGACTCGAACCATAAATCGGTAAACCAGCCAACTGACGAAAATTATCAAGACCAGTTATTCGTTGTGTACTTAATTCATCGACATGAAGTGAATTATCAGTGATCTATGAAATATAGGATAAAGTAAATAATTGTTTTATGTGTTTATTAAAAATCCTTGAATTAGAAATGATATTTATCAAGAACATGAGGTAGGAAATATTCAAAGATGTTAGTGCGAGTAGGATTAGGCTGGATAAAAGTGAAGTACTATCAAACCGAGATATTTCATCAGCTCATAATGTCATCAAATGTTAGCCTCAACCATGTTAGAAAGTTCATACCACTTGGTTGGAGCATAAGAGCTTGTTGTAAAAATTGTTGAAGTTGTTTGATATTACTCAGAATTTGCATTCACTATTAATCCTAATTTATACTATCGTTCATAGAGGCCGTGGTGATTTTCTATGCCAAAATCAAACTACCGTAGTGGCTATTGTATTTGTATAATTGTTTGTCTGATCATCATGTGTCATTATTAATGTATGCTTTAAAGGTATTATTGAATGCATTTCTGCCCATTTATTCCTTTGTTTAAATGACCCTCATATTCACTACAAATCACTGGTATTTTCTGTGCTTACTAATTTCAAAGCACTATCTATGATTAAGACACTAAAATTTGGATATAAATATATAACCCTGGACTTTACGGGATAATGCTCATGATTCCATCTCTAGTTAATATAGTACATTTTCGTTAATAACAATTTCGAATGCTCAGCCGTGTTATTTCTTGGCGGGGAATTCGAAATACGAATGTTCTAATAATACTACAGATACTTTTTTGTTTCAAACCTTATTCTGAATGTTTATTCGATTGCATATCTATTAATACTGCATTACCTCAACTTAATGATTACTTAACTCATTACGATTATATGGTTTTTGAGAATTGAGCTAATGTATGTTTTGGGGAAACAACAGTTGAACAAAGAAATTTCTTCTCACTTAGTTCTTCACTCAAACTTTACACTTATATATATATAATTTACAATAAAGATAAAATCGATACTAGTTAACTGCTGATATATCAGATTATGACAGAAACAAGTAACAATGTGCTCATGAAGATAATTGAGAATGATTAGCAATTAGGAAAGGTGGACAAAGTAACTACGAGACAATGGTTGTAAATCGTAAATGAGAGAATAAGGATATGTCGACATTATATTGACTGATTACATAATGTGAAATAAGGGAATAAATAGAATGTTATGATAAGGGATCAAATAATAACTCTATAGATCTGTAAGAGTAAGCAAAATGAAATATATACACGAATGAGGCGGATAGATATAAGCTAGACTAAAGTATCAGCTCACCAGTGACTAACGTCTCAAAGTAATTCCTAAAGTTCTAGTGAATAGACTTGAGCAGTGGAGTCCAATCGTGTCGGGTGTGAGGCAGTTATCCACTTATGGCAATGACTGACGTCACGCAAATATATCGCGAACTCACAGAGTTAGGAATATCAACGAATGAAGACCAACCCAGTGGTTTCATAGTATATTGTTTGCCGAGTAGCCGGTTTTTACTTGGTTCATCCCCTCATTGAGTCGTGGGTGCGTATTGCTGAAGAGTCCAATACTAGAATGCAACAGATGTCTAGCACTTCTCGGTAGTCAATTATTGTTTAATTCAGACCAATTCGTGATGTCAAATTGACATTCAATAAACTCTACAATACCGATTTTCTATACTGCGATGTTTGAAAGTAATAATGATAATAATAATAATAATAATAATAATAATAATTGTTGGCAGAGGAGAAGGGTTCCAATGTACACTGATAGTTGAGTTAAAAAATATTTCAATAAGATATTTGTAAGAATAATGGGACGACTAATTAAGTACAAAGAGATGAAAATTTTGACTAAATTAGGAAAAACTAGGGAAAAAAAGACGTTAAACAGATTTTTGTTTTAACCTCACTTTGCTATAGCCTATGTCAATGTCCGAAGTGGAGTCAGTAGCTGTACATTAATTTTTTTAAATCTACATGTCAAGTTCGTGGATGTGAAGGGCAAGTAGCTTCAACCGCATGTCGAAGGTGGACTTGTAAGCTATGTGGAACCGTTGACGGAATTCAATAACGAATTTCAAAAAACTTCTTAAAATTGACTAGATGTCTTGTGTCAATAAAGTGGACAAGAATGAAACTTTCTATCTGTTTCATTATTCCTTCGCTTAACCAAGACATCAGAGGTGTCAGATTGCGTACCCTAAATAACTGACGCATAGTATATTTGTCCTAAGCTCCATATCTATTGTAATAAAAATAAATATCACTTCAGCATTGTTTATATTTATTGAAATAACCTGTGTTTAACGGCTAACTTATGTAACGGGGTCTATGTTATGTATAAACAATAAAATACTCATTGTCAATTAATCAATTTATTTAATACTTACCAGTATACGATGTTCATATTTTAGCATATCTACAGATGAGAACCATTCCGAGATATCAAATAGTTCTATAATTTGATAAAGACGTGGTTGATGTTTCATCCATGTTGAAAAATTTTGACTAAATCTTAATTGCATCTAAACATTAAAATAAATGATGATCGAGAAGTAGAAAAAAAGGTAAGGAAACATACTTGTTCTCGAAGGTATGCATTGAAACAGATCAATAAATGATATCGTTCCATTTGATCCATAACACGTTCATATAATATTTTACATAGTGATCTTTTCTGAAGACAAATATATGAATATAGATAATTAGAAAACAGATAGGTATTCATCTTAAATGTCCTACCAGTTAAAGTTAATATACTTTATATTGATAGTTAGATAAGATAATAATATTATTAAAGTGAAGATAGATAGAAATAATAGTATCAGCTATTGAAGCTTAATGATCGAAAGTAGTTGATAGGAGACTGTAGGATAGTTATCTCATTCTGATTGAACGTATTAACAAATTTTACCTGTAATTATGAAAAACTTGAACGCTCACTATCGATTTTGAACTTATAATAATTCAGTGTTATGTAACTTATGCAATGAAAGGAGTTATATAAACTCTTGACCGAATTTCGAAAATTTGATCGGTACTAATAAAAGAGCAAATATAACAACTGTCAACATTCAATGATCAATCGACACAATCTAACATTTAATGTTTAAATGCATCAAAATTTCACTAGTTACTTGATTAGATTGAAAAGAATTTTTCAATTTGAAAAATATTTTAAGCTTACATCACTTTCATCAGTTTCACGAAGTTCTATTAGTTCAATTAAAGAGTCAACTATTTCTTCTCGTAGATTTATTGTATCATCAAAATCATCAATAGCTTGATCCACCTAGAATATTATAGAAGAATGAAATAGGTAAAGTATGAAACGTACATGTTAATCATAAACATTTTATTATTATTATTAATCATAATGAAATAAGACAAAACAGACGGTATTATTGCATGAATATTTTAGAAACAAGTATATGCTCAATTCAAACACTAATAGCACTTACAATACTTACACTTGATTTCATTTATCAATTTCATGGCAAATCAAAGGTTTACCATCAGATTGAAGTGTGATAATAATATTGCTTACTATAAACAACTCAAAAGTTTCATTTAATTTATTTTGTGACTGGCAAGTGGAATCCAGGACGCGCGTTTCGTCCTGTTTGGGACTCATCGGCTTTATGTACCTGCATCCCAATGTTGATGTTCACAGTGGGATTCGAACTCAGTCCGTTTCGTGTCTTACACCACTTGCCAGTCACAAAACAAATTAAATGATACTTGTGAATATTCGCTATATCGAGGCAATCCACTGACTGACCAGCTTCAGTCTATAACAAATCAATGGGAATATACAAAATTCATCCTACAACTCAAAAGTTATTTATTATAAATTTTAATGCAACCCTTAAATTCCTGAAACCTATAGGGGAAATGATTAAACTGGTAATGATGAATTTAATCAGATTTTAAATGAACTTAAACACAAAATTCTTGGAATTCACTAAAAGACTGACTGATTGAAGGTATATTATGATCTCATCTGTCAGTTTGTAGAAGTGGACATCCATGTACCGAAATTTGTATTCTGTACATGGATGACTAAATTCATCACAGATTGATGTTGGTAGAATGCTATTAGAAACCAAGAAGCATTGTCCTAGTAATCAACTCTAAAACAATAGTCCTCATGATAATAAAAAAGTTCAAACCAGTTCCCTTCATCATTTTAACATATTTCATAGACAACATTATGAAATTTGTTACAGTTGAGCTTATCAACAACATCTAATATCGTTGTGTTATATCCAGATATTATAGTCACCTTTCAATCTATCTAATTGGTGAATATTCCATAGTCCTTTTTTATATTAAAAATTTTGTTTTGTGGAATTAGTGTTATAAACAACTGTTTACTACGAACATGTAGGTAAAACTATTACTCGTGAGCACCTCCTATCATGGTTAACCAAGTATATTATCAAAAGCATCAACAGTTTAATTTGAGAGCACTTAGTTAGAACGGGTCATGTGGTGAACATGAGTCAGTCATTCACAATAATCTATTATGCAAATGGTTATAAGCCAAGAACATTCAGACTAAAGGTATTTAAAATAGCTGTGGCGATGGCCATACAAATTAAGAGGTCAGAACTCTGTATACAAAAATAATACGTTTAACCTCTTCTCATGCCATGGCTTGACCAAGATCCATTGGACTAATCCTCTTCTTAGTTGTGCGACAATTTTATTGTAGGAATGTACGAAGAGTCTTTCTTGTGTGTGATTCTATGAATTAAGTTACTCATACCTGAATACTATTTTCCTGGTTCATATCACTCACTAATCTCCATACCATTATTATTGTTATTGTTATTATCAGAAGTATTAGTAGTATTAATCAAGTATACACATAGTAATTCGAATTTCACCTATCCTACACTTCTATTTCCTACTTATATTGTATCATAAATGACGTAACGTCTTTTTTAAAACCTGACGATTGAATTGATTATAATACTTTCTATTATTATTATTATTATTATTATTATTATTATTATTATTATTATTATTCTATAACGGATATTTAATTATTACTCACCCCCCCCCCCATTTTACAAATTCTTACTTAATTGGTATCATTTTTACGTATAATTCAGCTATCAACTAACAACCAATGACCTAACTGTAATTTCGTTACCCTTGCCCTTCAATTCATATATATATATATATATATTCAGTGATCTTATTATTCCTTGTTGTATGAGGTGACTGAAGAAGAATAACTTTCAATATTGTGTTTAAGAAGACTATTTTGTTTATCTTAGGTTAAGTGAAAATAAACATCTTATTTCTATCACCGTAATGTTAATGTTGCCCTATTCTCCTGTTTGATCTATTGACTGTTAGTATATCATTTCTTATTTGTGAACTATAGTTACCTAATTGTGCATACGTGCACCAGTTCACTACCAATGTTTTCCCTATTCCGTATTGATGTTAGTTACCTAATTGGTGATTACGAGGTCTGGTTTACATATATATATATATATATATATATATATATATATATATATATATATATATATATATATATAAAGGAACTCTTGAAAGATATGATTTGTTTGGTTGATTCATCAGCTTGTGTACTTCCTATTCCGGCTTGGAACTGAGTGGGCGTTGAGCAGACGTATGGGGACCGACCAGACACTCTCTTTTGTTGTTTGTCACTGTAATCTTGTGCACAAAAAGGTCACATCAATAAATTGGTCGTACCTATTTAGTCAAAACAGTTTTGTCGACGTAGCATTCTAATTGTCGTACTAACTTACACAAGTCGAACAAGTTACACAATAACTATTATCTCAACATCAACAATTAACATTGACACCACAATATCAAATTCATATGCTGTATTCCTTAATATTTAAATGATGTGTCTACTTCTGAGTTGGTTATTTTTATAATCATTAATTTTAAACTGATACTTATAGAATCTGAAGAAAATTTATCAGAAAGCATGTGCTCCGTTCAAACTTATTCGTTATTTTATCATAATCATGAAAATTTTTAAGCAAATTGAAAAAAATTAGATTGAGCTGTCTGATTGTCTGGATACAGTAGCCTGATGGTTAACACTCTGGCGTTTGACACAAAGCGGACTGAGTTCAAATCCCAGTGTAAATATCAACAGTGGGATGGAGGTACCTCCAACCGATAAGTCCCAAATAGCACGAAAAAGCTCGTCTTGGAATTCCACTTGCCAATCATAATCCAACTTAAACATTAAATTAAACAAAACATCATTTTAAACTAAACTAGATACAATAAAATCATTGTAATCATCACTATAAATAACTTTACATACTTATTAAATAAAAAAAAAAACAATCAAGAAAATGAAGCACAAACAAAACGATTGATTTTCACAACTCACTTCATCTTTAATTTGTGCCATAAATGGTAAATAACGACCAAGTTGTCGAGTGAAATGAAATTTGCCTTTTTTTAATAAATTCATTCGTTTAGTAAATGTTATTTCATCTAATACTTTAATAGTTTTCTTTCCTATTAAATCAGATTTTACAGTATTCTCATTCATTGAATGTATGATTAGTTTGTTTTATACTTGATAATGATGTTAAATATTTTGCAGTTTGATTATATTGTAATAAATCTGTACAATCAGGATTAATTGATATGAATATACTACTTAATGCTTTTAATGCTAAATGTCCCATAACTAAACCAAGTTGTATAGAACCATCAGTCATTTTATGTCCAGTTACTATAAAATGTGGTAATACTAATCGATTAATAAATGAAGTAAATTGATCATGAACAGATAATTGAATTGTTTGTGATTTTCTAGGGCTATTTGCATTAGGTAAATATTTCGGTAGTGAATCAGAACAAATATGCTATAAAATGCAAAGAAACAAATACATAAATGAATAAACAGCAAAAGTATCTAACAATAATACAGTTATAATTGTATGTCTAGATAAGTGTTCACTTAATCAACTAGTGAAATTGTAATCCAAGTTGGATTGTAATTCGATGTTGTGGAGATTGTTGAATGTCAATTTGATATCACGAATTGGTCTGATTTAGACAACTATTGATCACCAAGAAGTAATGGACAGATGTTTCGTCTTAGTTTGGAACTCTTCAACAGTTTGTACCCATGAACCTATGAGGGATCGAACCAAGTAAACACTGGTTACGCGGCAAACACTATATTATGAAACCACTAGGTTGGTCTTCACTCGTTGATATTTCTAACGCTGTAAATTTGCAATATATTTGCGCGATGTCATCCATTGCCATCGGTAGGTGACTGCCTCACACCCGACACGACTGAACTTCACTGTTCATGTTTTTTCACTAGAACTTCAGGAATTTCCTCAATAAGTTAGCCATTAGTGAGCTGACGTCAACTGCAATTGGGTGTTATGGATATTATTAACTGTTATTGTGATTGTATATGATCAATGTTTTCTCCGATTTGATACTTATCAATTGCATGTTACCTGAATCTTACTGTCAGTGTTCTCAATATCACTCATACTCAACAAGTGTTTATTTGAACTAAACAGTTCAGTGAAATAACGTATTAGCGTTTTTTTATTAATTGACTAAGTTGTAGTCGCAGTGTGAACATAAACACTGAATATACGTACATTTAGCTGATGAATTTTAGATTAGATGAAAGTGCATACTGGATTCTATTTGTCAGTAATGATCTTACTTTACTCATACCTTAACTATATACGAGGACAATTGGATCAGGACTTCAACTATGGCTAAAAAGGCTGATTGTATGTAGTCCTAAACATTACTCACTGAAAGATGCAAGCCCGTAAAATAATAGTCTTATCTATCTCATTTAATTCAGATACTTTATTTATGCAATCTAGGTCAATCGATTACAATCTGTGAGACCCTGGAGATTTTCAAACGACCGAGGCCTAACCACACAAGTTTCAAAAATTATAAATGATGTTTCCACGTAGAATGAACACTGAACTTCTCTTACCTTGGTAATCTCAAACTTATTAAATTAATAATCATATTAGTGATATGACAACTCGATCGACTAGTAAAAGACAGTTGTCTCTCATATATTTTCATATTTTATCATATCCATATATTATTGCTATTATTAGTATTCACCGATCTTTGTATTATTATTATTATTAGTCTCTATATTAGTATTTTTCAAACACAAAGAAAGTGATTAACATCCGTCCTACGCCTACTAGTGCTTGATTCATACCACATCATATATTCTATGATCTTAAACTAAACATTCAATCTGATTCTAATTTATGTATCGATTTATGTATCATTTAGCTTATAGTAACTGTTCCTTACTTAACTAGTCTGGGTACTGTTTAGAAATTCTGCGACGGACTAATCATACACCTAACCTACAAGCGCAGATAAATTAGTGGGTATGCACAGATGTGATGAATTTGTCATGTATGCCTTAATTTTCTGTTCGAATGATGAGGTAGTTGTAGAATATAATATGATGCTTGGCTTACAGTAAACATACTTTACAGCATTTATTCGTCGAGTCGTAAGTTTACTGATATTATCAGCTAGGAACTGGAATTTCAAAAACACACGTTTCTTAGGAACTGTTATTTCTTCTAGTATGTGAACATTTGTTGAAATTTGAACGGATAGTTTCACAAAATTGGAGCACCAAGTTTCTAAAAGACCTTAGCAGTAGATTATGAGGAAATGACTATACAAGTGTTTGTTTATTTGACCCTTTATATATCTTTAAGTAAATTTGATTTGATTATTTCTCTCTGTAGAAGTCCCAAACTCATTTTGCCTGGTGTGGCGTTGGAACTTATTTATTTGTTTACCTTTCAATCGATTAGATTTTTCAAACATAATCCAACTCTAATGTTGTTTCCTCTGGTTTTGTTTTTGCGTGCGCCATATATTCATTCCTGAATATTAGTGGGTACGTATTTGAGCTGAATATGCTGAGGATTGTGCTTAATTCTTCCTTAACAGTGTCTTTGAAGTGAATACATATTCACCCTACATTAAACTTTTGATTGTTTCTTTTTTACCTTAACCGTACAGAACTTTGAAAGTGAGCATATTGCCTGAGCATTACTGAATTGCGATATATACTTCTTTTTAAATTACCACTCGACCTTTCTGTTAACAAAATATCAAGAACGGGAAACTATCGTTATGATCTTCATCTAAGGTAATGGAAATCAACGGAAGGATGTTTCTAAATCTTTGAAGTATACTAATCTTGTCCGTTTCACTTGTAAGGTATCGTATTTGTAGCAAGAATATAATACTGAGTAATCAATTATATTTTTTGGGAACCATTCTACAACGATAACAAAAGAAGTCCGTGAGCAGTGAGATCAATAGTTATTTAATTAAAACACCATCCAATTGTCAGTAAGACTTGCTTTTGAATTAATAAACCACTTTCTTTGTACCCTGAGAACTGATTCTCTTAGTATGAATACAGGAATTTACTTTTATATTGTTCCTTTCTGTAAGTTTGCTGTATATAAAATCCATCGTCTCAAGTCTCGGAATGTTAGTGAACAAAGATGATACGTCCATTCTACTAGTTTACATGATTTCATATACTTAATCGTTTATTTTGATGATAAACTCAAATGAGTATTTAATGATGTACTTGACTATTTTTCTATTTAAGAATTTCACATTTTTCTATATCCATTGTGCCATAGCAAAATTACTGATATTGAAAGGTGGTCTGATGGGTAAACTGTTTTTATTTCAGGCAAACCTTACAGTCTTCTTATTGATTTAAGAAATTTCAGCGATTTCAAATGAACTTTCAAAAATTAAATCTTGTTATTCATTCATTTTGACAAGTCTGTCAGTAGTTTTTAAAATCTTGTATGACATCATTTCGTGCCATCAATTTTTGAAATCTATTTCTATTATTTATTACACACACTTCTTGACCACATCATTATTATTTATATTATTATTGTCATTATTATTAACATAGTAACTGTTTTTGCTTTTTTTTATCTTAGCAATCGTCACTGACTAGTCTTAGTTGGGTATCATAGAGATTCAAGAAGCATTTGATAGCTTGTAGAGGCCACTGTTACCCCTAACACAATGATATTTGTACTCTGTATTTTCTTTATTGATATTTATAATAAAAAGTTAGACTGCAGTGTTTAGCTTAAAGTCAGCGCGTTGTACAATTTGTGACGCTAGATTCTTTGGGTTTAAATATACATCTACCGCATCTTCGGTTTCAGACTTCTTGATCATACAAGTAATTTGCGATTGTTGTGCGTATAAGAGTCTTGTTACTTAAGAAGGAGAAATTACTGACAAGTTATGCAGTTATTTGACCTGGACAGGTTACAAATCTAGCAGTATAAATTGGTACCAACAAGTTATTTCCAACATACATTGAACTCCTCAGTGAATGAATCCATCTACCACCCCATCACACATCAAATTTAAGACCTTCATCTCTATCGGCATACCTTAGCTATTAACACAATTGAGAAAAATTCCGATAGTAAGATTCCCATTTTAATCGAATTTGTGATATAGCGTGACAATCCTACAATGTAACTAGTGATAACTGTCTCACTCTCTCTAAATTTGAACTTTACCATTCGTGTTGGTGAACAAGCGTTCGCATAAGAACCTTAAGGTCCTTGATTCAGTTTCTGTATTGTATATCATGAAATATATTTGAATAAACTATAGGTCATAGCTGACGATTCTTCCATGGTTATAATAATGATATTATTAGAATTACATGGTAGAGATATTTAACAACCATTATTCAACTATCATATTTAAACTTAAGGAGAAAAGTAGACTGCATATTCACTTTATCGATGATAAATTGTCAAGAAAAGTGATAATGCGTGAATAAGATGCGTTAAAGCAAAAATATACTGATACATATTAAGTAGTAACATTACAATTCGAATAAATCTAGATTTTATTTCAAATCTTACAGTAACGAGATTGTAATAAATTTACTACTTTTTGTTACTGTAGGAGAAAAACTATCAGTTGTAAGTAGGTATCGTTTAGATTGGCTAGCAGATATATACGACCTATTCTTAATGAAGGAATATAATTAACTGTCAGGAAATAAATTAAATGTGGATGATACGTTCAAATCTTCATACGATCACTAATGAGATTAGGTCTGTCTCCCTATGAAATGTTCTTCGCATAAACTGTGTATTAAAAGAAACTTGTTCAAAACCTACTACTAGTGAAACAATCTATTGAAACAAACAGATATACATCTCAGTTATGACACTCATAGGTAATTTCAAGGTTACCTTACAAGGCATTATTATACTACACTGGAACTCAAATAAGAACTGAGATATTTTATCGATTGATATTGATGAAAATAAACAATTTTTTTGTTCTTAGCACTCATAACAATCAAGTTTAGAGATCGAATCCTCCTTCCATCAAAGTACTACAGTTCAACTTCATTTCTATTTTCAAAATATTCAATAAAATGGAATTGTAATGTTATGCTACCTCGTATGTGGGCTTACAGCTTATTTACAAGAAACCCTACTTAATTTGTTCTACTGATTTGGTTTAATACTTATTTATTAGATCTAAATCGTTATTCTTTCAAGTGACAGAACTACTGGCTTTCTTCGTGAATAACATGCTGTAACTCGTGGATATAATTTACTACTACTGCATATGATTTCTTTATTATCTTAAGATTGACTAAGGAATCATATTCACAAGCTAGTATCTTTGAATGAGGATGATGATTAAGGTGACTATGGATGTCTTTCTATTTTTGCCCATATATATGGCAACATTAAGATCACGATATCACAGACAATAAAATTATAAACAGTTTCATTTTCAATAATTATTAATTACCTTACACAATTGTTATTCTGCAGGAAATACGACACATACAAGCATTTTTTATAAGTTTTACCGGCCTTACTTTTCAAAATAGATATATGAGCCGCATGATTACACCAATTAAAACTACGAATTGCTGTATCGATGAAAAAAGTCACCGCTTACATTTTCCCGGCAGATTGGTTTGCTAATAGACATTTGGAACTATGTATGTTTTTTGTTTAATCAGAAAGGCGGTAGGATAGAATAGATAAATGGAACTAAATTTCACTGTGACCCTCTTAACTGTGACTTGAATAGAAAACTCATTAATTAATACAATCTATAAGCTAATATGAATAAGCAACAATAACTTACTCGTAATTCATCTATAAATCTATCAACTTCTTCTTCTAGTGGGAATTTTCCAGATAAAAAATTCAATCGAATATACCTAAAATGTTTTTTTTTTGCATTTTATAAAACAATGAAATTTATTCATGAAGTGAAAGAAGCTTAGAATATTTATTTTTTGTGAAAGATTTATAAAGATTGTTCATTTGAAAGAAAATGGATGAAGGCATGAATTCTACCACTCGAAGTCGGTCCTGCCTAGTGGTGCTGAGGGTTAGGAGTTCGCCATCACGAAGCCGATAGGACAGAATCTAAGGTATGCACTACTGAAAAGTCCCATACTAGAATAAATCAGTTGTCCAGTGCTCCATAGCCTTCAGTGGTACCCTACTAACATCAATCAGTGATGAATTCAGTTAACTAAAGGAAAATTATTACCATAAAATAAAATCAACTGGAAAACGAAAGGAAACAATTGAGGGTATTTAACGGCTATCTCATTGCATATTGAAATTGTCAGTTGTTCAGGGTTACAGCTTTGTCAAGTATTAGGTTAGGAACTTCTAAGTACAGTTTGGTATTCTCTAGCAAAATTAATTTGCATGAAACGTTTTTAAATGTTTTATGAATATTTCAAGGTTAGTTAACGGTACTCTATATATAACATAAACACACTGTTGGAAATATTCATTTTTATGATTAAGGTTTGACTGTGGTTGGCAAACAGAATCCAAGACATTCCTTTTTATCTATTTTAGACTAATGAGCTAGAAGTAATTTCATCGTAGTATTGATGTTTACATTGGGGTTGAAATTTAGACATCTCTTGTCAGGTACCACAACGTTCAGGAAATGCACATCTTGATTTTCAATACTCAACCTGAATCCAAATATAATCATACTTGTGAACTATTACTAAATCAAATAAATCCATGAACGGATGCGTATGACGTGACAAGAACTAATTAATTCCAAACCATTACAATATCACCAGAAAGATAGAAACAGCTTCGAACTATTAATCAGCATTGTTAGCCGTTAAAGACAATTATAAACTTTAAATCTTTAGTAGCTGCATTTCCTCAACCATAATCGCATAATGTAGTGTTGTCACTCAATGTTATTCATGTGGTGAATTAATTATATCATTCTCGTAAAACTCAGTAAACAGACAATCTATAGTTTACATGCTTATTTGAACAAAACTCATTAACTTAAGAACTCCAAGTTAAACTATCATTAACTCATTCTCTAAACTAATGGAAAATTTTATAAATTCAATATCACTCACCGTACACCATGTTTTCCAACAATAGCACTATTGTATACTTCTTCACCAACTAATAAATAATCTGGTGCTGTAGCTACATGTGCTACTGGTTGGTGTTCAAAAAATGTTATATCATCATAAAAGTAAAATACACTTTCTCTTTTAGCTTTAACTATTGTGATTACCTAATTAGATACAATCAAAAAGGTGAAGAAATCTAAAACAATAATAAACTATATTTATAAATTGTTATTCACAATAGTCAGTAGAACAACATGCAAATAATCAATGAAAGTGATTGATAATCCTTCATAACATGAAGATAAAACTAGGTGACTTTAATTTTAATGTAAGATGCAACTGATTTCATACATGAGATACGATATGTCACTGTTTCAGTCTAATTATCATTATATTCATTTAAGTCATGTTTCATTTATACTAAACGTTTTATGCATTATTCACTAACTACAGATTAAGAAAGTATAAATACAAAGTCTTGGTACTTAAAGTGACAAGCAGCTGTAATCATTGAGATTATTATGCATCCTATGATATAACCAGTAATTACTCCAGTCATTTGGTAGTAACAACAATAGTGACATCTTTGAATTAACAACTGAATTATTTTTCATTTCAACTTCAGAAATAGTATGAACATCATGACTGTTAAAAACATGTTTTTTATGCGTTAAGTGTAAAATAAAATGAAAGTATTTTGAATAAGCTTGTATTCAGATTGCCAGTCATAATCCAACTTAAATATAAAAGTATATTTGTAATGAATTTTAATAACATTTTTATTATCATCAAAACAAACAAACAAACATTCTTGTGATATGTTTATTCAATTATTCAGTTGAAATAAATTACTGGATGTGATTGTTATTTTGTTTTAAACAGATTTCTTGATGAAATTAAATTTTGCCGTTGAATTTAAATGACTGCAAGTGACCTTGACAAATTTTTACCCAATTAGAACGTATTTACAAAAAAAACGGTTATATTTTATTAAAAAAGTGCTAGAAAACTAGGGGAATTAAAAGAGGATACAATATTTTTACAAGACTAATAAACTTTTTTAAGCTTGAGATGAGTTCATTTATTTTAAAGTCATCATATGTCCGATATAAAAATTTGTCAATATGGCTTTAATTTGTTGTTTCTTGAACTTTTATAGAGCCTAAGAAACTTTTAGATCAATTGATGTTCTGTGTGTGAACTCCGGTTGTTCGGGCTTGTAGAATTCTTCTGATGAACGTACCCCAATTTCTCAAATGGTTGGTAACCCCCCCAAATATCCGTATAGAGTATTGTCCCTGAATAATTAGAATCAAGGTTTTTGCCATCCAACTCTGGACATACTGGAAATGTCCATTACCCAATATACTATCGTAAATGCCAAAGTAATTAGTACATACGTATTCCGTTTTTACATTCCTTCATTTTTTTTCTATTTTCTTTTCCAGATGCCTATTTTATTTACTTCAACAACCTTCCAACGTCTCCATGAAACAAATCTAAACTCGGTATCATTTACGAGCATACTACTTCAGCAATACTGGTACCATAACACGTCTGAAACTTCACCTACATCTATTAGAGCAGATGCCAAATTAAGTGGCTTCTCTATTATTCATATTACAATTTCTATGCACATTTGTCGCAATATCAATCTCGAACAACCAATAAAACTATGTATTGATGATTAGACATACAAATTACTAGTTAAGTTCCAATCAAAATACGTCTCATCATTTGTAGTTTAAATCTAAAAGTACTAAAAACAGTTACGGCAAAAACATTCAAGTGTTGAAAGTCATACTAAAGTCAGTAAGTCAGTCAAGGAGAATGAGAGAAATGTAGATTGTCAAACCAATACGTACAAACTGATTCTTATAATACCAGGATATTAAATACTTTTCTAACTACAAATTATCTTCACTTGAAATAGTGATAATGCTAGAAACGATTGTTTTCTTTTGTCGTATATCTTATGGTTATTTACATAAGTAGCATCAGAAAATAAAGAAAAAAAATAAGGGACATACATCTTCTCTACACTTCACTTCCATTTCCTCTAAATCTATTCCTGTCTGATGTTGATTTTCTAAAACATTTTGAACTGATTTATAATCTCTTACAGCATACGGAAACCAATCATCTGCATCAAATGTGAAAAGGCATGGATCACTGCGTACATTGACAACTAAACACTTCTACAAAAAAGCAGAAGAGAAATATGCATGAACTAAACGATTAATACCATAAATTTAGTTTATTTCAATTATTAGTAATTTATTCCGTATAGTCATCGGTGACTTGATGTTAGACGACTGGAGGAAATCGGTAAGAATATCTAGTTTTAAACATGTATATTTTGCTACTAATCAGCCAGTTGTTTCTAAAATAATTAAAAAATAAGTATTCTTAGGAAAGTTTCGAACTGGTGTTCCTTAATATTCATCCATTCATTCACCTGTTATCCCTCGTGTGACATAGGATGCTGATCAGGATTCTCCAACCAACTCTTCCTCAAATCTCTATATGAGTTCTTCTCCAGTGATGTTCATTTTTTTCATGTCTCCCTGCGGTCCCCAACGCAATGTATTTTTTCGTCTCCCTCCTTTTCTTCGGTTTTAAGGGTTCTAAGTTAGTGCTTGTCTTGTGACTCAGTTTCATGATTTCACAATGTATATCCTATCCACCCCCAACGTTTATTATTAATTTCTTCATCATTTGCAAGTTGGTTTATTATCCCCCACGGTAAGCTGTTGCCGGTGGTATCTGACCAACAGATCCGAAGTGTCTTACTCAAATAACTATTTATAAATACTTATATCTTTTAAATCATGGCATTCGTAGTTCTTCATATAGGTTTCAGCTTCATACAATAGAACTATCTAGACGTTTGTATTAAAAATTCGGACTTTAATGTTAACTGACAGCTGGTTTGAGTTCCAGATGTTTTCCTCTAATTGTTGAAATGCTTCCCTTGCCTTGTCAATCCATGTCTTCACATTCGCATCAGGTTATCCTTGTTTATCGATTACGCTGCTCAGGTTTGTTAGAGTTCCCAAAGTTTTCATAATCCAGCCAACCACGAGAAAAAATCGGAAAGGGGAGAGTAAGAAGCCTTATAAATACCTAATGTTAATGATGAAACTTAATTGATCATGATAGTCAAATAGGCATTTTTATCACAATAATAGAATTAATCATAATGCGATTTTGTATACTTATCTGAGTAACTGCGTTTTTTAGTACAGTATATTTTGATGTTCAGTAGGGTAATGTTATGACGCAAGATTTTGGGTGATTGGATGGCCGAGTGCCGATTGCTAGTGCTCAGTTGGTTATTGCGCGTCTGCCCTGTGCCCACTTAGTCTTAATCCGAAATAAGAAGAATGCGAGCCAATAGATCAGCAAGACAGAATCGAATCTATATTTTAAGCATTCTTTTATATATACATACAATCAGACCACACAACAAACCAATTAGAAAATTAACATGATTACAGAACGAGGGAAATAGTGGTAGTGAATAGAAACAACTTGTACACAACTAAATAACTATAGTCCATAATAAGAAACAGTTTAATAACAGCAATTATGCTAAACGGGAGGATAGGGCAAGCGGAGCATAACAATAATAGAAACAAAATGTTTACATTACAGAAAGTTCGAATAAATGAAATAGTGTTCGAAACCAGAGTTCTGAAAGTTTGTTACGCTTCTTTGTGGTCCGACCTAACAGGCAAGTAGGGTATAAGAAATAACCAGTTGTGCTACAAAATTCAATTCAAATAAAGCTCCCAACAATCAATCAGATGCATTCTAATTTCGATCATACAATAATAATAATAATAATAATAATAATAATAATAATAAAAGTAATGCATTTATCAGAGAAGGAACTATTTTGGTAAATCACTTTTTGAATATTCAGGGAAAACGATGCTAGTGAGATCTTAAGAGAAACGTGATCATGTCGTTTTTAAAAATAATTTGTGTTGGTATAAGAAGTTTATAAAAACCGTTTCCTTTATTTTACCTATCTCAAAGATAATGCAAAGCTATTTTTCATGAATTTGATTATACGAACGCTAGTAAGTGGTTTAATCGTTGTTAATAATGTTATTAAAGTCAGCTATGCAATGGTATCAACATAGTTGGAAGGTTTACTTGGAAATCATGCGAGGACATCATCATAAATAGAAAAAGTAAAAACTTGAAGATTAACGAAACATTGATTGAAACCAACTACAAAAGTAAGAAATTTTAAATAAATTCAAGTAATTCATAAACCGAGGAAATACAGTACGCCCATTTTGCGTAAACTTGTTTTGCATTAGTTCCTGTATTAAAAGTTAATAAATTTCATCATTAGCGTTTATTTTAGTGACTACAGATCAGGAAAAAGAATATTATTTTTGTACGATCATTTTGAGCATTACTTAAGTTTTTCCATAAACTTTGATAAACATCTGAATAGACTTAGTAGGTTCTTTTCAAAGATTTTTAATACAGTACTTGTATTAGACAACTATTGAAAACCAAAGAAGCACTTTACAATTGTTACTCACTTTGTCTCTATGAACATTCCAAGCAATAGGTTGTTTTGCATAACCCATAAGCATGAATTCGCTAGCTAAAATATTGATTCATATAATCCAGTACCGAAAACTTCAATTATAACATCTGATCACAAATGCTTTCCATATATTTGAATTTTTGATAAATATAACTACATATGATGAATACCACACTATAATGCATCATAATGTATACATTCCAAACAGTAAATAGGTAGAATCTTTTTACTACTGAACTCAGTAACCCTACCTAAAGTTAACTGACTGTTATTTTCCTCTAGTATATGGATCGCATCATACAGGTGCTGCGCATCATAAGCTCTTACAACCCCCGTCGCCCCAATCTCCATTTATGCTATGACATTTTTAATCTCATTCTTAATGAAATATTCATTATCCTCCGTCCGTTCGAGTTTCTTCTCATTGTTGTTATAACCATCCTGATAACACTTCTGTTATTCGATTTTATATTCACACGACTTCATCCTAATTGCCATCGTCTCAACTGACTTGATAATACTTGGATTGTATTCACATAATTTATCATATTATATTAATTGTATCTCAATATCTTACAATAAAATTTCCTATCTCTCATATAAATGACCTTTCATATTTACAGATAAGACAATTTAAACCTCTAAATTCTTAGATTTCGTGGTTTCTCATAAGCTGCCTTATCATTTTTAACGTATACTATTTGTCTTACTGAATTACAGTTCACTTACATATGTTTTATTTTATCCATTATAATGTAACAATTATTTCTAGTATAATACAATATTTGTAGATTCGAATTCGGCAACACAAATTGACCTGTATTAGACAATTATTTAAAACCAGGGAAGCACAAGACGATTTCTTCGACCTAGTATTGAATTCAATACTATAAACCCATGCCGCCACCAGAGGATCAAATCTGAAACTTTAGGCTTCCTTGAGAAAGTTTATCCCTTAGACCACTTAGCAGGAATCTGATGGTTGACATTCCAAACTTCAGTTATTTAACTATATACTAGGTAATCTATTGTTATTCGTAGGTAACTACCACCAACCTGATTTGGTTAAACTCTAGTGAATATATATTCATATTAGAACTCTGGAATTACTTTTTGAAGTTAGTCATGAGTAAGCTTACATGAATTCAGGGCCTGAAGTTAAAATTACTTCTAACAACTGCGTCATTAAATATTTCTTATCCTTAAATATTCATTGGGAGTTTTTAATCAATTAATTCATTATACTGAGGCAATTTTCTGGAGAGAGGTATTAAGTTTAGTTGTTTATGTTCGTCACAGATTGATATTAGTTGGGTATCACTGAAAACCAACGAGCACCGAAGAACTGTTTCGTCTTAATATGGGATTCCCTGGTGATAGTGCTCATTCCTCACTCCTGCCAAGAAATCGTACCCAGGGTTTTCATAAAGGTGTAAGTAATCTAAACTACATTAAGAAAAATATATCATACTTGATAATAATCCAATAAATAACTGAATATAACATAGTGGACGAATAATCACATGAGTTTATTGTTATGCTTTATTTATCATTATATACACTTCTTACTGAATAATTCATAGATATCCTAATCAAATAAGCATGATTTACACTTCATTTATTTACAATCACTTACATTATGTTGTAATGCATCAATTTGTCGTTTTATTTCACCAAATGATGGTTGAGATAAACCAAAAATAGGCAATTGTAACTTTGAATTTTGTATAGTAATTTTTCTTTGTTTATCAATTGGTACATGATGTAAATGATCTTCATCATTTTCATTATCTCTTACAAGACAATATTTACCCTGTTATGTAAATAGTTTCAAATAATAACTGTAATAATAATAATGATAATAATGTGTTGTTATAGTAATATGATAATATTCCATGAATTATGTTCCATTTATAAAATTGAATAAAGAGGATAAGTAACAAGTTATACAGAATGACATAACAATTTCTTTTTTTTTCTCAATTCCATTAGGTTCATAGTAGATGATATGAAACCGACATGCTTGTAGAGAGGAAGTTGATTGAAATTCAGACAGAATACATTAACGTAATAAACAGGTAAAATAAAGTTTTATATATAGAATAGAATATTGTACATAAGATGTATAGAAAAATGGTTCCAGAAAGTAAATGAAGCTATTAGTGAGTGATTAAGTTAACATGTAATGAAATAGTAGAATACAACTACTTAGAATAATGTGAATTAACCTGTAAGTCATTTAAATAACATCAAACATTTAAAATGTGATTTAATAACATACTCTAATGTTTGTAATTAGGGTGTTGTGGAGATTGTTGAATGTCAATTTAATATCACGAATTGGTATGAATTAGACAACCAGTAGATCACCTGGAAGCACTTAGACAACTATTTCGCCTTATAGGACTCTTCGACAACACGTATCCACGACCTAATCAGGGATCAAACTCAGGAGTTCTTGGATGCTGCACTGTTAAAGAGTTCCAATACTAAGAGAAATAGCTGTCCAGTAATTCCAGGTGATCAACGGTTGTCTAATTCAGACCGATTCATGAAATCGAAGTGACACTTAAATGAATTAGATTTGGAAAAACGTTAGTAACGATGACGTAATGAAATGAGAGTCATGCTAGCAAAATAGCAACTGATGGTTGTTACTTTTGGATATACAGGTTAGCTAAAGAACGCTATTACATACCTGAAAATTAAGCCATATATTCACGAGGGAATAGTTATCAATTATTAGTTAACTTCGTAAAGTAACCCTTATTTGGTTCACCTACAGGCTGCTATCTGTTGGGTACTATCAAAAACCAGGTAACTTTACACAGCTGTTTTATCCTAGTATGAGTCTCCTCCGTGACAGTTCTTGCTCTTGGTTCCAGCAATAAATCCTAATTAAGGGCCCTCAGGTCTCACTAAGAACTCAATCCTTTCCAGTAAAGCGCAATTGTCCAGTGATTAGAATCTCCACTTCTATAAATTTTGTAACTTATCTCTACATTCATTCATAGTTACTGGTGATAACTATCTAACTCCTAACAAGTTTGAAAATTTGCAAGTCACGACTTCTCACTAGAACTTTAGAAACTATACTATAGCTGATATAGATGGTTGATCATTCAGAGTAAAAAACTGAAGGCTTTGAATTTGATTATCAGGTAGGATCAGAGGGGGGCGTTGTAGACACACGAGGAGTCCAATACTAGGAACAAAACACTCCTCTATACTTCTTGATTTTCTGTGACACCTATTCAACATCAATCTTTGACGAATACTTACAACTAAATTTAATACGTCACTCCACAAAACCACCTGATTTCAAGCACTATTATTTCATTACACCGATTGTTAATAATGTCTTGCTAATTTTAAGTTGTTTGACCTCTGTCATCACACCTCATTGTTTATTTTTTTTTAATCTGATCTAAGTGACTGGGTTTATTTACAGTTCCAGTTAACTATTTCTCATCATCTCGCTTTAGCTTTTATTACTAGCCTGATTCGCTGTTATACAACATAGAGTTACAATATGTTATTCAGTTCTACCCACCTATTTCGTTGTTCATTCACTCCAGTGATTAGTTTGCCAGTCCTTGTTCTTGATTGGCTGTTCTGGTTTACTGAGTTTCCCAGCTAACTTCTACTTATCAACTACAACATTCCTTTATTTAGTAAATTGTATTCTAAGCATTATAATAGGTAGTTAACGGTAGTTTAAACCAAGAACTATTCATTTATCCTATTTATTCAAGTTTTCTTCACTTTTTCTTGGACAAAAATTCAGCTTGAATGTTGAAAGTATATTTTATGTAACATTTACTCCTTATAATAAAGTGAGATACTTTATACTACATTGTAAAAAGTACTATTAATAAATTTTTTTTCTCATTTCTTACCAATATCATAGGATGTGCAATCATATTAGGACCTAATTGTTTCATAATAATTTCAGGCAATTCATCAACTAATGTTTGATATTCTTCTGTACATCCATGTACAACAATAGCAGCATTTTTATCTGCTCTTATACAATGATATGTTCCACCAACTTTATTTGTTCCTAAAATGAGTATAAAGAATGTATGTGATAATCGTAATGTGAAAAACACCTTAATAAATAATGAATATATTTATATTTTGAGGATTTATATCGTAGTTCACTGATTTAACGTTGGATAAAGAATTTCTTTTCAGAGCGGAGACAGAGAGTTCAAGTTAACAGAGTACTTTCTGAGTGAAAGCTTGTACTAAGCGGAGTCTTCCAAGCCATCTCTTATTCCTATTTTACTTCAATGAATTCCCACGTCAGCCGAAATCACAGACTTTTTTATTTACTAACGACGTAAATAACTGGAAAACATTATGCGGTAACATTGACTAGCTCCATCTTCGACCTGATTCGAACTAACTGATTCGATGGTTTTGAAAGTTGAGGGTTAAAGATTAATTTTAATAAGAGTGCACTAATGCACGTCGGTCGCAGTTACAACTACTAATACACCTTTTAATAATGCACCACTTCCACAAGTATATTAGTCTAAGAATTTTTAAGTAATTATAAGTCATGACTTGAAAACCTCTGCAGCGCAGCAGTATCTAAAGAGTTCCGATTGTTGAAGTCACTCCGCAGGGCATTCAAGTGTTTTGATGAAGGTATGTTCTGGATTTTTTATCCCATGTACGTTAGACTTCATCTTGAATACTGTATCCAAGCAACAAGTCTCTATTTTATTAAGGATGTCAACATACTTGAGATGGTCCAACGAGTATTTACAAGCTAGTAATAGGTCTTTCAAACCTGCCATACGTTGAGCATCTAAAGTGCCCGAATCTTTTCCCATTTATCTTACCGCAGAAAACGAGGTGACCTTGTATTGGCATTCTGTATCTTAAATAATGACCCAGGTGTTAATATGTTTTATCATTTCACTCCCTCTATAACTAATAATCGCATAGGCCGTCTCGAAAGGTTTTAAAAACTAAGATCGGTAAACTCAGAGTGAGAATCTGTTTTTTAGATTCAGTGATCAACGACCAGAACGCACTACCTGAACAGCTGGAAACAGTTTCCATTCAGTGAACTTTTTCAAGGAAAAGCAGAATGTGTACTGGTAAAACCATTCTAAGGAATAATACAGGTTGCCAGACCTACTATCCTTATTACTGAAGACTGACGGACTTAAAAAGTTAATTAAAAGTAGGCCATTTTGCATTGATATTAAAAAGCAGTATCAAGTTGATAGCACATTGTATTCTGTTCCCTATGAAGTATATCCTAAAATCACTTAGAGGCTATTCATTTTATCTTGTTTTTATAGTATGGAATGCTTTTATACGAAAAAGCTTAATAGTTTAGTTAATCTATTATCTTATAATCTTTTACCTTACACTTTATATTGATGCTTTACATTCATCATATATTACTCATAGATAGGATGATGCCTGAAACATATTATGCAATCACTTATTATGAAGTAATGTGCAATTAGTATACAAGTATATTAACATACTAAATCTTAACAGAATATTACATCATTATAATGAAACGTTTACCTTTGTTTTGTTCGGCTTCTACATTATTATCATTTTTTCCACCTATATTGTCATCTGAAAACAAAACATGATAATAATATATGGTGATTATGAACTAGTTTTCTCATTGATAACATAAGTGACAACAATTTATGCCCTTCATCAAAATACATTCTGACAATCTTATATTATATTAAATATTAGTTAATATCACTAAAGGTAATACAGTTTAATGAGTTTAATGAGTTTTTTAAGGCTTTTTTATATTCAACACTGTCTGACTTTGATTAGTTTCAATTTAACACTAGTTCATGAAGTATATATAACTTTTTCACAATATCATTTGATAATATATTTTACAATACTACTGAATTAACAAATTTATAAGTAATTAATATCCTATTATGATTAACATTATTCTTAATAGAACTAATAACTACATGTATGAAGTACATTTTCTATTTGCAGTAAAAATCATTCCAACTAGTTTTGTCATTTTGAACTTAATACATCTTGTTCTGTTGATCAACATTCTATGAATGAATTACTTACATTGTAACAAAGTAGAAAAAAAGTGGAAAGACAACAAGTTTTTTTTTGAAAAGCTGTCAATATGATAGTTCATAATGAACACAGAAGTCTGTCGAGATTCTATTATCGTTTTCAACTATATTCTTTGTAAACATGAAAGGTCACTACGTAGAATTGACAATTTTCATTTATTTAAACTATTTCTTTACATTCGATTTCTTTCTAACACTGTCATTTTATTTTACATGGCATATCTCTTTCAGTTAATGTGAAACTTCCACTATCCAACATGACATCATATGAATTCATGTAGAATAAACAATATGAAAATTATCAGTTATTAACAACTCCTTTTAATTTAAACCTATTCTCAATTGATAACAATGACAGTGAATTCACTTCTATACTTGTTGATAATGAAATATAAAGATATTCAAGAACTTATCACTTCTCTTAATCAGTGAATGGTTAACTTTCTAATTTCATGAAGTTAAAGGTTACACTGAATAAATTTTATTACACAAAGTTTTCTGTATTACACATAGGAACTATGATTCATTTAAGCATTTTGACTATACGCAATCATATTAAGCTTATCATACTTTGTATAATTTATGTTGACTCATAAGTGTTGTGAATTTATATTAAAATATATATGTCTAAAATCTACTAATCATGACTTCTCACTTGAGTTTCAGAAACAGCCAGAAGTTAGTAATTAATGGGCTGATTATTGCAACTGAATTGGGATGGTTTGTGGAAGTTGGTATTATTCGAAATAATTAGTTCACTAGTAACTAACTTTAGATGTTCCTGAAGCTCTAGTGAGAAGTCATGGCTAGTGGAATTCAGACTTGACAGGAGTAAGACTATTGGTAAGACTACTGGTAAGCACTATATGTATAATAATATATTGAATGTGATCAAATTTCAGTGGCTATAAGTAATTTGTTCTATCGTTTTACTTAACAAAATGAAATGAACTACTTCAAAGATAAAATCAAACCTATAATAAGATAATTATTCGGTAAGACATCTTTTAATTGAAGTGAACACTCCTGTATACAGTAGTTATTAGTTATGATAATAAAAAATATTTTAAAGAGGATCTTTTATTCCAAAGAATAAATTATTACCTTTATTAGAGTCAGGCATATTATTATCTGGAGTTCTATTAATTTCGTTTGGTTCTATAACTTTTCGTTTCCCTTTACAGCCACTTCCATGAATACTAGATGCAGTGCCCATTGTTTACACAGTTCCGATTGATTTTATCCTTGTTACTATACCTAGTGTTAATCAATTCGCATAGGAAAAAAAATTGCAAAAAAAGTAACCGATAATTTCGTAAAAACTCTTTACTTAAAATAATTTCACACAAAAAACTTTGTCTGTCACACAATATGATCAGCTGATAAGTTTAGATTTTATCAATCAAATGATTCAAGATTATGTTACTGTTTCTAACTGCCTATGTGGATGACATAATACATCGAAGAGAAGTTTACAAAGAAACTAATCATCATTGAAAATTATCTGCATAATAATGACTATCCTTAAACATTCATCTGTACATATCAGAAGACTAGTATGATGCAAATGAAATTTACTTACTATTAAAAATTAAACTATTTAACAACAACTTTGATTTAGGAAGTAGTTAGGAAGAGTGATTCAAATTTATAGGCAATATTATAAAGAAGGTGTTCAACCTATCAACTTAAATTCATTACTTAAGTTGGATTGTGACTGGCAAGTGGAATCCTAGGACGTGCGTTTCGTCCTATTTAGGACTCATCGGCTGGATGTACCTGCATCCCAATATTGATGTTCACACTGGGATTCGAACTGAGTCCGCTTCGTGTCAAACTGCCACCGCGTTCCACCACTAGGCTACTGTGTCCAGACAGTCACACTTGTGCAACGGGTACATATGCAATTTAGAAAATCAACGGGAAGATACAAACCTGTTCTAAATTAAATTAATTACATTAAACAAATCCAATTTGTTTAAACATTCAGAGTAGTGTATACTAATTAACACATGCATGTCAAACAGCATACATCATAAGAATAAAATAGAATATTTGAATTTATAAACTTAATAAATCCTATTAGAGTATAAATAAAAGTTAATTAACTTGTAAATAGACTTTTAATTTATATCATCTAATTAATTCATAGTTTTATATCATTATGATGTAAATCTAAATAGAAAATCTATTTCATAACAGATTTGTAGAAGACAAAGGGACCTTTCAGAAAATCATTGTCATTTTCATTTTTGATTACATTCGACAAATTTTAATTGATTATTTAAATTAGTTATCATATGTTATGATATAAAATGATGTAATAATTTGAATTACAAGCCAACTTTAACTTGAACTGAACTACTAAAAAACTAAGAATTACTAAACTATTGTTCTAACTCAATTGTGTACATTCAAACGTGATTCAGGGATTAAACTGCCGAACATACAACAAGTATATTACTATTAGATAACTGCATTATCAACCAATGGTTTATATTCTGAACTTTAGAAATTACAAATAATTTAATTAAACTTAATAGTGTTATGTAGATTTGATATTAATCTGATAGTACTTTTCATCATTAAATTGAAATCATTTAGATAACAATAAAATTGACAGGGAATACTGAAAAACTGACAATCAGAATTCTTATTCCATGAGATCTTCTATGTTGTATACTGTGTTCTTCAGTAAGTAAGTGGGTATCACTTGGATGTTTCCTACTAAGATAAAAGTGTCTGTATTTTCTTAGTGATTAATAGTGAAAAAGAATATCTTCTGAATTGTGAGCTAAGACAATCAATAATTGTGGTTTATTTAAAAGTGGTAGAAATTATAGATATACACATAACTAAAGTTGCGTCATCAAAAAGTTAGTTTATTGTATCAAATTAATCTCTGTCAATTTGATATCACGAATTGGTCTGAATTAGATTGCTATTTGTAACCAAAAAGCACTGGGCACCTGTTTCATCTTATTGTTGGACTCTTCAACACTACTTATTCATTACTCAACTGGAGAGTCGAGACCAGGACCATTAGGCTTTTAAATGAAATAACTTATATGTTATGTTTACACTTTGCCTTATTAATATTTTTGCACAATTATCTACAAAAAAGATGCATATTTCAAAACATCTATCACTGCACCTTAATGAGGTACCGATGTGATACATGTAATATATGGAAAATTTTGACAAGACCTTATATATATCTACATCGTTTGTGATATAATAAGGCAATCGACACCTCATCACTTCATGGTACATAATGATATCAAGTGTTTAATTAGAAAATTGAGTTGATCTTAGAAATTTAATGTATCCATACCTCAGGCACTTCAGACAATCAGGATGACATATTTGTTGGGGCAGTTGAAGATGACAAGAGCAGATTTAAAGTCCGAGACAAACTGCCTTTCGGACACATAAAGGACACTTGTATTTTCTAACAACCAGGACTTTCATAAATTTATGGATGTACCTGATATTACCTTTACACCATGGTTCATAAGTCATTACAAGTTGAACCTACGGCAGATTTCGATTAGTGTTTTACGGTAAGTTAACAAGGTTTTCTGTTTCTTGCTTCTATTGGGACCATTTGATAGTTTGATTTTGTAACCATTTAGTGCAATGTTTGATTTCTTTTCTATATATCAGCTTGTGAATTAGTAAATGCAATGGAACTTGTTGTAATCATCCATTGATGAAGTTAATTGTAGAATCCTGAGATTTTTCTTTGTCATGATGATTAATTTAGCACTATTATTTGATTTCTTAACAACTAATTGTAGTCTCTGTTTCAAAATTAAGCTGATGGATTCCTATCTACATGTTTTGTAAGGAATGAAATTAACCAGAGGTTTTTGTAGTAGCTTAGCTTTCGCCAGTGATTTGTAAATTTCAAGTGATAACCACTTAACTATAAGCCTAACTGTACTGCGGCTATTAAAGCTTTGTATAGGTATGATCTGAAGAATATCCTTAAGTTTGCAAAAATTCTGGGCATTTAAAAATTCAAGCCACTTTTATGTACGCACAAACTAATTGGAATTGGCCCAGTAATCATCAACTATCTTGGCAATTTTCCATCCTTTCAATTTTGTAATTACTTCTCTTTATTTTTCACTTATCACATTATAAGTTCTTTGACTTTTTATTCAATTGATGTTCATTAGTTTTCAGCATATGCGCGACTCGATTGTCTGAAATATGCAACGTAAATACATTACATTTTCCTAATCAACTCTATCTTTCCATTATACTGTCAAAATTTTTAAGTGAGGCTGTCTACTTTAAACATCGTACTATACTAGGACGAAACAGAAGTTCACTGTTCTCTGGTTTTTAATCATGCTCAACTAAGATAAATCCGTGACGAATATAATTAACATAATTAGTCATTAAGTTAACAACAGTTGATTACACAAGTGTTCAATGACACGAAATTGCATAACTAAAAACATTTTAAAAAAATATGAAAATTAAAATCTTGAGAACTACTTCATTTCTTTCAACAAATATCACAGTTGAATAAAAAATTTTACTGCTAAAAATATGTTTAGAACAAGAAAAAACATTCCCTTTTGTTAATCTATTGGCAGTATGAGACAGTTGAACAGTTCCTAATTTAACACTTCAAAACAATCACTTCAGTATTCATTAATTTACAAAATAGAATATAAGTAGTTAAGATGTAACTGAATGAAGCATGCGTCCTGGATTCCACTTGCCAGTCCTAATCCAACTTAAAGAATGTAACTAGGACTATCAGAATATTACCAAATATGTATGATTATTTTGTTACATTAAGTGAGAAATCGTTGATTAACTTCTTAATTTCTTATTTGTTAGTATGACATCTGGTTTTTTCAATTGACTTTATTTCGTAACTAAAGCATTCCTTAAACACGTTTAGCGAATTTCGCATACACTTATTAGACTACCTACACACAGTTAATGATGAAGTGAGTGGAATCGACTAGCTTAACTAACATATTACCAGGATTCTGTATTACTGTCTTGTTGACATTAACTAGTTCAACTAAGAACTATTTAGTTAGCCTTTATCCTTATCTACACTAAATCGGGATTCAATTTAAGTTAGTCATAAATACTATATTCTATCATTTGACATTATTAAGAACAGTTTCATTTCTAGTAAGTGTGTTGTAACAATCATCCTAGATCATTTTCTTCTCTCCTCTAGTAGATATGTAATGAATTTAAAAGGTCTAATTTATATTTCATTTAAACCGTGAATGAATTTTTCATGACTGATTACTATGAAGAAGTCAATGTTGCGTAATCGACATTTCTGGTGGTAAACAATGGATCAGTGAAAATAAGAGCTTAAATCATCATTTATGTAATCTAAAGTTTATTGTGGGACCCTCAATCACAAAATTTACTGAAAAATGACTGGAAATACTAGATATAACATACTTAGTTAACACTAAAATGTTGAGAATAACTCCAGTCGTTTCATTTGTAACCAATAAAAGTATCATATTTCGCCAAAGAATAGTCTGTAAAGTACCTTTCTTATGGTAATAGACGAATTCTTATCAAAATTGTATTCCTTTTAATAGGCGTAATTAACCATTTACTACGTAGACTTTAAAATAGTACAGATTTCACATGTAGTGAGGCACAGAAACAATAATGATTCCTATTAAACAGATCAATTTCGTTTAAAATAAGTGTTTACTTCTGTCGATTGTAGAAAACATTCAAAAAGTTCATATACGATTTCATTTGTAGATGTACGTTCATATTTATCACAACCGTAATCTAGTACAGTCTTTAGTTTCTGAAGTTATACTTTACTTCATATGTACTAGTAAAAGTTGTTATGAAATGCTATTTATTTCGTGAGGTATACTAGCATGTTGACAAGGATTTAATAAATTTATATAAGCGAAACATGAACTACTATAAAAACGAATCTAACTTTCAAAATGTCTGAATTATAGATTTGAAAAATTCTAAATATCTCAGAGACTTTCTGGAAGTATAACATTTAGCTCAATTAATAGTCAATAGGCACATAAATAGGTCAATCAATCACATAATAAGTGGCTAACCAACTTAAGAAAGTCAACAAAAATACACGAACAAATGTAGACAATCAATCATAAGCAAATTAATATAACACATGTGGAATAATGACAGTGTTCACTTCCTACATGAAATAGGGACTGACAACGTTGTCCAAAACAACAATGAACATGTCAAAATTGAACCTTCTAGCTCAGACTATACAACATCGTCAAAATCTAAGAACTAAAATATCATTTCTACTTATATATTAAACTAGTTCATTATCAATTAATTATTTTTCTTTAAGAAAATGAACTATTTCAAAGTAAAAGTTAACATGAAACATTGTTTTGCATTAAATTTACAATTTAATAAATTATACAGTGACTTACAACGTGTATTCATTTCCATTAATAAATAGGTATAAGTTGATGAATAGAAAAATACACTGGATAGAATTATTCAGTAAAAAATCAAGTAATTAATTATTAATTTAATTTTATATTCGACTAGTCTATTATTATTTACAGAAATTGATTAGTTCAATAAATAATCAGTATCATTTGATGGATTCTCTTCCAATCGTTTTGACGATATGTATATACATCTATGCATATATATATATATATATATATATATATATATATATAACATTAGAGTACTGCGAACAATAAGTACTATACAGCTCGATACTGATATTTTTCAATATACATAAGAGTATATTTATTTACTTGTTGCCAATGGTTATATCAAGTCCAATGATATCATAATCATATGAATCGGTTATAAAGATAAAAGTATATATATATATATATCTGTAGTTCAAAAGTTTTTGGGCGTTACTTTATCCTCAAAATCTGATGGTTAATTTTTCATTGATAATAGGGAAAATTTATTACAGTGATTTGCCCTTCCCTAAATTATGATTTCAGTATAACTAATGAAACATCATCCGGTTCATTAATTTTTCAGCTTTTATATTGTTAACAGCATCATACTGAAACGATATGGGTTGACCATGAATTTTGTAATAATTAATATAACACTTACATGTTATATATTAATCTAAGTTACATTAGAGATTGTAATTCTACAATATTTTGTATATTTTGTTTCATATTCATTATAAGACTTACTTCTACAGGAATTTTATCTTAATGAAGAATTCATACACAATCACTTTAAACTGTCAGGTATTTGTATTCTTTTCAAAGCTATTCGTTAGTTATGTCGTAGCAACTATGATGAAATGAGAAATAACATGAAACAAAAACAGGTTTTTTTTTGAATAGTTATTGACTTTTGATTAGGTAATTACTTGTTAGTTTGTTCTGATATTGGTCAATCTCTAGTTGGAAGAAAAAGCACTCGATTAAACACTTTAGGGTGAAGGTTTCCTTTATTTCATATTATATTTAAATATATTTATGCAAACTATACAAATATATTTTGCAATTAATTACATAATCCACACCAATTAATAGGAGTGTTCAGGTTATTTAAAGGTATTAATAGTACACTACTGGTAAACATGTCTATCGTCAATTTATTAATTGACAACTAAAATCAGGCTACTGTTGACAGGCAGTCTTGTTCGTCCCGAAGGTTGGAACATGTCGCATATCCCATGTCTAAGTTATTCATGGGATTCATCTCTTCGAGTGAACCCATCAGTCCCTTTCTACTTAATTTGTCCCGATATTGTCCAACTTCTGGTGGATAGGAAAATACTCAAAGTCAACCGACTAAGTATTCTAAAATTAGTTTAGTTCGCATTATATTTTAAATATATTTATATAAATTATACAAATATATTTTGAATTAATTACATAATCCACACCAATTAATAGGCGTTTTCAAGTTATTTAAGGGTATTAATAGTATACTACTCGAAAACATGTCTATCGTCAATTATTTCAATCGAACTAAATTTAAGTTGGATTGTGACTGGCAAGTGGAATCTAGGACGTGCGTTTCGTCCTATTTGGTACTCGTCGGCTGGATGTACCTGCATCCCAATGTTGATGTTCATATTGGGATTCGAACTGAGTCCGCTTCGTGTCAAACGCCACCGCGTTCACCACTAGGCTACTGTGTCCAGACAGATACAAGCCTATTCTGAATTTCAATCGAACGTTTAATACAAAGTTGTTAAAACTGAAAAGTATAAACGAAATACACAATCATCAATGATAGGAAATAATTGTTATCACAAATAGTTCTGTAAGCATAATATTGTCCCTAATAAATAGTTTATTTAGTAGATAAATGTAGCATACTTTAAACTTAATTAATTTTTTCATTCTATGTTGTTATATCCATAATAAATTTGTTTTCTATTTCATAAGTCAGTTTGTTTTACACTTACATGATGATTGAATACATTCAGTTTCATAAAATGTACAATTGTTCCACTATTAAAAAAGAAAACTGTAATATTATGGTTACGATAATGGAAAAACATGTGATTGAATTTGTATAAGCTATAATTATATTTAACCGTAAACACATGAAATGATCATTATGCTGTTTATGAGTAAATCTGTTGCTATCAGGTTGTGATGATGGAATTGTAGTCACGTTAAGTCTAACAACTATGTTAATATGTGCTATTAGTAATTCAACATTCGTCAATCACAATGACTCATGTAAGGCACGCATATGATCAAGAAGTCTTGTTGCACATATTCAGCAAAATTTTATTAATGTTACGTATGTAATAAGTTTTGGTATTAATACGTCACTAATGTATATTGTGTTAATATTGTTTAAATGTATCATTAATATGGTTATAATGCACACAGTCTCTTGATATCGAGTACCATTGCTGTATGGAGTTTCAATAAAACATCACTGCACTAATCCTCGTTGATTACATGGACTAACATTTAATCTCTGTTATAGTGTCAGAGCTACATAATTCCAAATTCCTGGCGTTCCTCATCAGCTGAACTCACTTACAAAATTATATTGGATGCTCAGATTAGTGCATATGAAATGTGATGGCCATCTGAAGAACTGATCATTCGTCTCAAACATTACTGTTAATTCAAGTAAACTAAATTCTTATAAAACTGGGACTTATTAAATGTACTTGTATTAACTTTCAGCACTTAGTTTATTATTATTTGTGAATTGATTGTACAGAGTTTGTTGACTTTATAGTGTTCTAGTGGCCACCACAACTCAGTATACTTTCTACTAAAGATCAGATATATCATCTTTCTTACTCATCGATGCCTTCTGCTTTCTTATAACCGCATTTAGATTTAAGCATCAGACATCACTCTAGAAATACAACAAGGGCAACTTGTTAGTACACAGGGTACACTTTACTAATGTGAAAGACGTGACCAAGACATGCTTAAACCTGTGAGTTTGTTTCCCATAATAGTTTATGTATTTTTGTGCATCAATTTATTTTTTCACATTTTTACACCATACGTTTGTATACGTATATATATATATATATATATATATATATATTATATATATATATATGCATGTATTTTTTCAATAAATGATCAAACACCCAAACTTATAAGAATCAAAGCCTTTAAACCACTGAACTTCCAGTTCATTGCAATTTTCTGGACAATAAGGAAGCTTATTTTCGTCATTTATAAGCAGACCTTTAAGATCACTACTTGATGGACTCGCGGGTTTAATTCCTTGGTCACCTTCAAGCAAAAGTAACAGGTATGCCACAGGTCCTTTTAGTTTGGACTTACTTTTGATGGGAAGTTCTTTCGTTAACTTATCCTTTCCAAACGCCCTTGGTGACATCTCATAACAGCCCAGTAAATAATCGGGCTTCATTTGATTACTCGATTCTGAAAATGAGCGAATTCGGCCACAATCAGACTTATTTTGTCGCAGAAAAGCCCCGAGAATAAGCGAAAAAAAAACTTTACAATACGCTTGTACACTTTCTCGATATATAACAAAAATATGAATGATGTAATAGTTTTTGCGCAGGAGATCTTCATCTCAACTGTAACAAAAAACTCAAAATGTTGTATACACCACAATTATGGTAGAGTTTCTTAAATGTACAAAACGCTGTGTTGCTTTTTAAACTTGTAACCTGCCCATCAAGCCTGGGGAATCTATTCCGCCGGCACGACTTGCCAGTAACCAAAGCCGGCGGAAACAGCTGTCTGTCGTTCATCCCTGGCGTAATAGTGAAGGTTTCTTACCTTGTAGAAATTGGTCAGAAGTTGGAGTCCTGCTTACAAATTTATTCTGTAGTCAACTGGAAGCTGGATTCGATCTCAAGGCTGCTAACGGAAAAGAAACCTCCAAGTTTGTCAGGATGTATGCTTGACCGAAAGACAATTTATACATATCCACACATTGGAATTTCATCAGTGCTGATGTTAAAGTGCCTATCATAAGCACTGATTTGCTAACATATAATATTCTGCTCACCTACCTTAACAAAAAGAGGTCAGTTGGCGAAGGCAAAAAATTATTTGCCAGCAGAACGATAATCTTAGGTTATGGCTAATACATTGATTGTATGAAACATTCAGTTAACCCTTATTTCCAGACACTACTTGATATGTTTTACTATCTTGCAAGTCAGTGACAAAATTATCGTGGGCAACTAGAAACTTCACTTATCGCGTCGCGACTTCAGGTTGACCAGTGTCCTTTAAAGCTAGCTAGTCTGCTCTTGACCATGTAATGTACCCGAAAATAATCCGTTCATCAAACAGCTCATGGTCTTTAAGAAAGCAGTGATAATTGATGTCCCATTAGTGATTATCAGTCTTTAATCGCATAAACTATACCAGATGGTTATCCCTTATCAAATATCTATGACTAAAAGGTGAAATATATTTTATGGAAGTTTTCAGTGTGGAAATCCGTCCAAGTATATACACTATTAATGCGATTTGTCGCTTTACTTTTAAAAGTAAGTCCGTTCTTCTTGATTCATTTAGCTGTACATTTCGCTGATCGTTTAACTTTAAATGAGATGGCTGCCATTTAGTTTTACTGAAGTTTTTGTTTTTTCCTTCGCTTCTACAAAGTTTCTATGGCTTTTTTAAATTATACATTACATTGTCTTACTTGACATTCTGGTTATGCGTTCTGTTATATTGGGTCACTTTCCTTTTTGATTTTACTGCTTGAGTTGACTGGATTTGTGCGTTTTCTGATTACTAGCTAAAGAATGCTTACAGAACTTAAATCACTGAGATGTAACAAGTAACTCTGGATACTTTGCTACTGAAATTTCCATAGAAATAAATATAATCTCTTGAACAAACACTGCGCGATTTACGATAAAAAATAATATAATATCCTTGTTTATTTGTTGAAATCAAATTGCTTGTTCGAATTTGGTTAGCGAATTTGAGATGAATAACTGGTTGGCGATTTACATATGTAGCTTTATGCATAGCTGTTTCTTTGCTTCAAATTTTGGTTTAGCTAAAGTACGCGTATCTAAACCCTCCTCAACAGTTTTTTTTCATTCTAAATTGCCCCACTTTAGAAACTGCAAAAGGCTACTATAATAGGCATGACTGCGATTTCAAAAATTCATTTCAAAAAACCATATAATATAATCAGATTCATATGACTATAAGTGAGATTCCGTCATAACCGTATTTGGCCACAATAGATTTCTTGATATGTCCTTTGGATTGATAAATCCAGCCTAAATATTTGTGACGTCTCATCTGGTGCCAAATTTGAACAAACTCTGTGGACCTCCTTGGACGCACTATTGATGCTCATGGCATTCGTCCTCATAAAATATCGTATAAAATCCACGATTGAACATCATCAAGTAGCTTTTATTGCACCAAAGAAATTAATAGCTAAGGTGACCATTCTGACAAATCACCTTCATATACCATCACTGTAAACGAGTTTGACTCAGATGTCAGTGTAGTTACTCGATAATTAACCAAAGATGCATATCAACCTTTTGTGCTCGTTCTGAGACTTAACTGAATCAAGATATAACATATTTGAAATAAAACTACCATCCATGTGCTTGTGCCTCAAATTATTTTGAATACTTCATCAAAGGCCGAAAATTTACAATCTACGTTGATCATGACTTTAACGTTTGTCATGAACGCATATACAGAGAAGCTCACTCCAAGAAAATTGTGTTATTTAGAATTCATTTCTAAATTCACCTCAAAGCATACAACATATATTTAACACTAAACAATGCAGTCACAAGCGCCATATCAAGGATGAATTCCCTGAATAAATGTAACCGACTAGCAACCTGCAAATCAGCCTTGTTGAACTAGCTCGACTTCATAAAAGAACCAACAATTTTCACCACCAGCTATTATCAATAACAACGGTCAAACTACAGTCTAGGACAGGTAAGGACACCATTGATCTCGGTTGGCTGACAGTGTACCACCCACCTCTAGAGGCGATGGCATTCTAGATGATTCCATGCTCATTGATTACTTTATTATTTTCCAAAGAACAAAAATAACTATCTGTGCAGAATAAGAGGAATTTACTTTATTTTCACTGAATGCGGCTGATGAAAAACCGATGAAACAAAATTGGTTCATCATAATCTGCACAAATATTCACTCTGGGTCATATTTATTATATCAACATTGATCCCATCAAAGTTTATGTGGCTTCAGAATTAACTGCATACAGCCAAAGCAGTGCTTTTGTTGTTGTCATTCACACCCTAATCTTACCATACATAGGGTTAAGATCGTCATCGCCCATGCAGTTCACAGAAATTATTGAAGTGCCGATTGGGACCTCATGTCCATATTAATTCGTCCAGTTAGATTGAACAATCTTTTCTACAACTAAGGACTTACAGTCTACTTCGAATGTTTTCTACACAAACCCAGCCACTATACCTAAGCTATTGTCCCACGTGCATTAGGCATATCGAAATCAATCCCTAACCAGCTATTATTGATGAAGGGTATTATACTATTGATCATCCAATTCGTTTATACTTGCATTCGTAACTCCCTGTGTTTTGTTAGACCTCCATGTTTTACATATCGTACCACACTGATCATACTTCTAAGACTATCACGCACCTACACTTTAAAAAGAATACTATTCTTATTGGTATTCATGTATGTTACTCTGTTCTTTAGAATGATAATCCACTTTGATTGTCTTTGCTACAGTTTCTAATGACATTACTATGTTGAACTTTGTTAGCGTTGATTTTCAGTTCTGTGTGCAACTATTTACCATAAACAACTGTTATTGTCATCATAAACCATTCTGCTCTATCTTTTACGAATTTCAACAGAGGTTTGTTGCATTTCCTAAATCCGTCTTTTGAAAGTCCGAATATACCGCTGGGACAAAAGCAACCACCCTGTATAGCGACACGTAATGCGCAACATTGCACTATTTTTTTTCCATTCGAATCAATAGCAATACAATTTTCCAATACAAATAGTGGTGCCATACTTAATGTCTAAGAACAAATATAAGGTACAAGCCTTAAGTGATTTTCCTTCTTCATACATCTAGAATGACCTAACGAATTCTTATGTTAGCGTATAATACAACACTGAATGGGAGAAGCATTAAGTTGATTACTTATTCTAAAAAATCTAATTTCTTATCAGTATGTGAGTCGAATTCTGTCTACAACCAAATAAACTAAGCCAATCAGTCAAATATCAACGCCAACGACATCTAACTGGTAAGATCAGGCATCGATTAAGCTATTGAAATGTTATACTTCCTAATGTATGCTAGTTGTCATTCATTCATCATGAAACATCAGTAGACAAAAGACATTTTGTTATTTATTTGTTTTGAGTCAGTAATATGAAAATCTTCGAAGATATTTTTGCTAATCTTTTAAATACGCATATATTCGTATTTCTACAATGATTAATCAAACACCCGATCTTATACAAATAAAAACTCCCACGTTTCAGAATTCTGAATCCACCTTGGATTTGAGGTGAACAAAATAAATTCTTGGTTCCGCTATGATAATTCTAGTTTTGACATCACAGCATATCGAACACGTAGGCTTGACTCCTGATTGTTTTAGGATCACTCCCCCAACAATCTGTAAGGTTTGTTACACTTTACCGTTTCGAGAAACCAGTGCTAAGAGCCCAATGATCAGCTCAAATTGTTTTATTTTGTTTATTATTATATTCTGAAATTAATCTTCAAAAGAGGAGGCTTGTCTTGTAGGTAACGGCTGGGAAAGACACTTCAGTGACGTCAGTCTTGGTGGCAATTATTCATTGGTATATTGTCACGAATGTGAAAAATAACAGGCATAATCATTTTTGAAGATAGTTACTCTAGCCAACTCTTACTCTTCCAAGGTACCCAGTGACCACGATAACATCTTATTAAAACCCAATCGATGAGGAAGCTTCTCCTGATAACCGAGATCTGTGGATCATCAAAAAGAGATTTATCTTGGCACGAAAATCTAAAGGAGAACGTAAACGAAGCAACCAAGCTATGCGACACACTATTACGCTTTTCTGATTACAGCGACAATGAGTGTGCAGAAAGTCACAAAAAATGTTTCTTATGCAGAATAACTCGACAGCGTCGAAAAGGAAATCTAGAACTGATTTCGGTCTTACAAATTTGGTGACAGACACTCCAAAAGGTTAAACAGCCCATACGCTTTCACACACCATGGCCTACCACCGGAACGTTAATAAACTAACTCGTCAGCATACTTTAGTGGCAACCATAGAATGTAGAAATAGTCGAGTTATTCTTTTGCGATGTTATATAGGAAAGTACCCAATTTCGAAGACAATGTGATAACAGCTGGCATTCTTTCAGCCTATTAGTTCGGTTGTCAACATGATGCTGCATCCAATCTACAGGCCTGCCAACAATAAAGGTAATTGCCATATTCAGGAAAAGGCGATTTTACCTAGTCTTGAATTCACGCAGTTCCATACACTAGATTTATTTTATCTGTGATCGTTAGGTTACTACCATAGTCTTTGATATGGTAAGCTGTTATAACTTACTCGTTGATCAACGTAACTGGAAAATAGTATACAGAAGAATTAAGCTATCCATTTCCAAAACGACTGTTCCTAGGCACAGCTAATGAACATCTCGGTACAAAATATTTTACCAGCCCTTACGATTGTGCCAGCAGTTAATTTTTGATTTCTTAATGAAGGACATGGGAATAGTCCGCCATAATTCACTTGCGCAATTATTTATTTTCAAAAACCAATGGAACACAACAGCTTTTCCAATTCCTACCTGAAATTCCTGACACAGTGAACCGTTAGATTGCAATTACGCCTAGCGTAGGCACTAATAAATCACATTTTGTGCCCGAGTATTGTTAACGACTAGTGTGGCCTTCCTCCGATCAATGATCCAATTCACACAACATCGTTCCGTAGAATCGATATCTAAGACCACAGGACTAATTATGTCTAAATATCACAGTTCCCACTTCTACCCTAGATACTAGGTTTTTACCTTTCTATACTTTTAGCAAGGGAAAATAAACCACTGCACTGTTCAGAATAATCGATAGATTTATTCTTAAAGACTCATACCAAATCCTCGTGCTAACCCACTGACACTTCTTTAATCTATGCATATTTTAATGTAGCTAGGTCCTGCACCTGGTGGAATTGGTGATCCGTTGCTAATAAACACAGAATTCTGCAAAGTAAAGGCTTTTTCTATTCCGGCCATGACTACATGAGATTATTTGGCCTTGAGCGTTTCAACACCGGTTAATTCGTTTTAAAAGATTTGGCGCTATCTATTAAAACTATGAAGCGCCATGATACAATGAGTCAGGCAAGTTCTGACGCTTCGTTTTACATTTTTGGTGGTGTTTCGGGAAGTAAGAATGTGGCATATTGATGCGGCTATCCTTTTTACGCACAACAAGTATTGGTTTTTGTTCACTATACATGTTAACGGTATTGACCTATATCACTTCGTGAACTTATGCAATAACAAAAGCTAATTTAGTAGCAAATTAAATATCAAGTTACACCTGTTAATCTTTTCATTTAATGTTGTGGACTTGCTCTATCCAATCATCTTAACTAGTTTTCCAATCCTATAGAATTATCAATAGCAAACTCAAAAGTTCCAAGGTGGTGTATTTATTTGTACACGCAATTGAGTACATATTAGGTGTGCCTTAGTTGTATAGGAGTCGTTATTTGCCCCCTGTTCTCGAGACGTGCGGCTTTATTTAAGAACAGGCTTAAAGTCTTGGTTTGCTTTCCTGGTTTTCCTAATTGCGGTTTCAGTTTTTAAAAAAGCTCATATGCCTAGTTCTACTTTGTCCATGGCTGACTAACTTGGAATCCAACTATGTTGGATTTGCGTAGACAATTGTTACCCATTCTGCTTTTTCTTTTAGGCTTGGAAAATACAACCCCTTAATTTTGTATATGTTCTTCAAACGTCGAGTTAAGTCGAGTTGAGTTGATTCCAGCAACTCTCATTAAGTTTAATCCTAATTAAAAAAATTAATTCAAGTAGTTACTTTTTCCCCATCTTTTTGTCACCTCAGTAGTTTGTTAGCAAATATTTTTTAAGACACGTTTATCTTGGGAGCCTCATCGGTCTCGATAGTCTGGTGTCTGCCGAAATCTCGGCTCTTATACAGAAGGTCCGATTGGCTTTTCCTAGTTTGTATCACTTGTGGCGTAGGCGAGACATCCGTCTACTGACAAAAGGACGCGTTTACTGCGCAGCAGTTTCATCCGTTTTACTTTATGGATGTGAAACATGACGATTAAGGATAGAGAATACATGTAGGCTTCTAGTATTCGATCATAGATGCCTTCCAAGCATTGCTACTGTTTGCTGAAACCACCGAGTAAGCAATACGTGGATCAGGAATAGAGTACTAGGTAAGTACGGTAAGTCTATTAATGAAGTAATTAATCTTCATCAGTTGAGGTGGTTAGGACAGGTGTTACGTATGCTTGACTACCGCCTACCTCGACGAGCAATGCTGTCTGGTGTGACAGCAGGCTGGAAGGAAGCTAGAGGTGGCCAAACGAAAACATGCACCAATCCATGAAGTCTGTGACAATTGGGTTGAACCATGTTAATAGGTGCAGGCTGCGTTGTCGGGGTTCACGTGATGATCGTAACCGATAGTTAGAGGCTTTATGTGATGTTTCGAAATCGTTTGCAATAGTGTAGTTGTATCCACTACTTGTCTTTCTCCAACTTCTAAGTTTCTGAACTTATCACAAATTTCTCTTTATTGAACTATATTTTCTCAAATATTATCTCCGATCTCTACTCCTTTCCGTTAGTACTTACTCTGTTACTACCTTCCCTACTCTGAGATTTGATCCGATAATTTAATCTCTGTCTGGTAAATAGGGTATGGCAACTTGAACTGATGTATACATGTATCAAGTTCTAAGTTGTAACTGACTAACTGATTCCGAGACATGGCAGTGCATACTTCGGCTCTTAAAAAGCTCTTAACAATACTAACAGTCCAAAACACCTTTTATTGTGGGTTTTACACATTTGCTTATTTCTTAGGAGGTAAGCACTGATTGATGACCTTAGGACCAATTGTTAATAACTAGTGATTTCAGCGGATTGGATCAATGTTTATTTACTTATCATAGTCTTTTTGACTTTCTTTCACATATTAAATATATACTTGATTAAATATGTAATAGTGGTTGGATTTAGTTTCGAGTCGCATATTCTCCGCCCTAGTAAAACATTGAAGTCACATGATCATGCTCTTACTTTTTACTGGGTTTTTTATTGTTCTAATGACGTTGTGGAGTGACATTAAACTCAAGTTAATAAGTAAAGCTGCATACTCAATGAATTTCAAATTGTCGCATTGTTTATAACCATAGATTATGACTGTTGCATGAGTTCACTTGGATAGTTTGCATTTTGTGGTACGCTTTTTATCATCCCTAGCACAAATTGTCATTCTTATTTTTGAAAATGTGCTCAGTTTCTGCTGTTTCTTACAATGAAACTTCAACTCACCCATCCACTTACTTGTATAGTATTCAGGCTTTCTACATTATCTTCTACGTCTCTCTGTAATTTTCTTTTACGCATCTACAGACCGCAACGAAATGCGGTTACTGATGATTCTTACCGTCAATCGAATGGTCTCAAGAAAGCGTGTCCATTGGATATTCTTTCTATCATTATTATTGTTTTTAATATAACACAAATTTAATACAAATGGGTACTAAAATTTTTGCATCACGCAATTTAAAACAATATTGTAGAGAATAATGGACGAAAGATGGTCATAATCAAGGAAGAAAAATTCGGCAAGAGATACTTCGGTAGGCAATACAACTAAGAAAGACTTTTGACTTTAAGTAGAAAACTGCAGGAGGATCATCACTGGCTTCTATTCTAAGTCATATTTTATAAGGTCTAAAGCCACTAAGTTGTACCATCTTTAAGACCATGACCAGGAAGTCGGGCTGGACAAACTGAGGCCATTAGTGTACAGCTGCGTTTCATTCGACGACATCATACGATAAACTGACCACTTTTTTCTACCCACTTTCAACGTCGACAAATAATCTGCGACATGAAAGCTGCTAGTACAACATTCTTAAAATATGACCAAGCCACTAGAATGATTGTTTCAAAATAGTGACACCAATTGAATTGTTATCACTGCTGTAGAACAAACTGCCAAACTGAAGTGCTACTAATGTAATCCCCTCACTGAATGTCAGCAATCCTTCCTTCGACAACGTGTCAAACACAAAAAAGTTGTCGAACAATCTTAGCTTAGAAAGGTCATAACTTACAAACAGCACAAAAGTGCTCTCACTGAATTGTTGTTGATCCGACCTTTTACAGTCGAATTTGCATCACGACGGCGTCAAAATGACTCATTGCGAGCCGACCTGGCTTTCATTATGCGTAGGTGTGCCTCGTCTGTCACCACCACCAGCACTCACAACTACCGATGCACATTAATTTTTTGACTTTTTTCAACGATTCACTTTAAAAGATGACTAAAGGCATCGATTTCTTCTAGTCACGAAATACTACTTTGTAGTTGGAAGGTACGAAATAGACGCTTTGCTTACGTATACTCATTGCCAACTGATTAAGTGCAATTTGGATGGCTTGTGTTACCGCTTATTAAAACAATATCGTCCGCATAATCAAGGAGGAAATATCTCACCAAATTTACATCACTACGCACTCCCTCTAGTGCTGTCTTCAAAATATCGACAGCAGCTTAACGCTACTGCTGTGTTGGAATAGTGGGTGTACATCTTTACCTCTGGTGTTTGTGTGCAAAGCCTTTAAGATGTTAATAAATTTTTTAGGCACACTTCCTCAACAGGACAATTCTTTCCAACTGATTGAATGCTGCACTAATTTTAAATAATACGACGATTGTTGGCGTACAACACGTGATGGTGTTCCAATATTTGACGAAAGACATGTTTGATCAATAAATACACGACCTGATCGAAAGACGGTCTGCTCCTCATGAGTTCGATCTTTCACACACTCTGAATAATTGTATGAACACGATGGGAGCATTTCTTTCTAATCAGACGAGTAGTTTTTACGCTGGTTAGGTGAGCCCTAAACCTAACCAAACAACCCCTTCAGATCTCTAGTTAGGTGTTCTCCATCTTCCTTAAAAAAAGGGTTGGGTGGTAAGTTGTCTGGGCATTGTGATTCAGAAGTTGGAGTTCCGTACAGTCTCACTGGTTAAATGGATAATGAAAAGCAAGATGATTTGATCAATACTCTAAAAGTAACGACAGGCTTGGGTTACAATGGAAAGATGCCAGGTGGCACATCGTCGTTAAGTGGGCTAAAAATTGGGATTTGTTAGAAACAGGTTGTGGTGTGCACAAGGTCATAAGAGACTGACACCGTTATGTGATCTGTAACCATCGGATCACCATCTGGCACCTAGGCAACTGTCCTTCATTCCAAGACTTCTGGTTTGGTCATCCATATCTTTAGCTAACCTGTATGTCACTTACCATCTTCCCTCCGCAACCAAGCCTGAACATAGATCGATCACATCACACTCTGTCGCCAATGTCGTGGTTGTGTTCAACAGCCATCCCTTTTGAAACACCTATCTAGACTCCGATTTTGATTTGGTTTGCACCACGGTTATCTTGCGTTTCATTGGCCAGGAAACCTCTTGTTTTAAGCGGATCGACATTAAGTAATTGATTCCAGCTTCTGTTGATTACTGAAAAGTCTAGATAAGAATTAGCTGTATTTTCATAAAAATGGCGGGTGTCGTTTCTTGTGGCGCTTCTAAACGTCCGTCTCATCAATACCGGGACTTCACAGGTTCCTTACAACTTCTTGAGTCTCTTTGATCTATCCCGATGACTCGGGAGTTCGATAATACACATAGATTCTCGTCTTATCAAATGTGGCTGAGAATAGATGCCAGTGGTGACCCCACCTCACGTTTTCGCCAAACGCTTCATCAAATTGACAGTTTAGTGGCAGTCTGGTTACATTATCTTTCGTCCTATAGGTTTTACTTTACTGTCTGTAAACATGTAAGGACGAAGTTCAATCCTCGCTTCTTATATAAATGTTGATATAACTCTAGTGGACATAATTCGTTTCTCACGTTTCTAAACTGACCTATCATTTGTTGTTAATACGTTGCTCATTGTTAAATTGGCCTACTGTTATCTCTATTAGTCCCCGTAATATTATGTGCTAATCCCGCTTAGTATTCTACTGTTCGACAACGTCAGTCAGTCAGTTACAACGTAGAACTTTGTACATGCGTACATCAGTTCAAGTTGCCATGCCTCAATTAGCAGATAAAGATTAAATTGTCGGACCAAATCCCAGAGTAGGGGAAGGTAGTAACAGGGTAAGTACTAATGGAAAGGCATAGAGATCAGAGATGAGATTTGAGATAAAAAGTGATTCAGTAAAGAGAAAATTATAATAAGCACAAAAATTAGAATTTGGAGGAAGACAAGGAGTGGATGCACCTACGCCATTGCAATCGATTTTGAGCCATATCACCTAAAGTCTAACCATTTGTTACGATCATCGTGTGGGCCCCAACCAGGTAGTCTACATCTATCAACATGGCTCAGCCCGATTGTCACAGACTTCATGGATTGGTGCATGTTTTCGTTTGGCCACCTCTAGCTTCCTTCCAGCCTACTCCCACACCAGACAACATTGCTTGTCGAGGTAGACGGTGGTCAGGCATACGCAACACATGTCCTAACCACCTCAGAAAAGGAAAATAAATATGGAACGCTTCACGATTTTGCGTGTCATCCTTGCGCAGGGGGCCATGCTAATCTTCTCTGTATCGTTCCAATTTTAATATATGTACCGCCGAAGCGAGTTCGACAACGACAGCGACTTGATCCCAAATCAGAACAAGAGAAGAGCAGGTAGCAAGATGTATTAAGAAAATAACAGCAGGAGGCAAAAGTCAAGCAAATGATTACACTAGGGTTTATATAGACAATGGTATAGAGTATCCTAGAAACTTCCCGATTAGTCGTTAGCTCTAGTTGGCTAAAATGGACCAATCATAGCACAGCTTCGTGAGCATGCTTTAATCAGGCTCGTTTCGTGCTAACACTCAGCAAGACAAATGTCACTAAGTTATCGACTTATATTTTAGTCAGTTGACTTAAATTTATGCCTAGAATTTGCTTAAAGTACTTTTGATAGAACTGCGTAACTTCGTCTTATTTCACGGTATCGATTCGCTCTTTTTCTAACAGTTTATCTAACTTGGATTCATTGACCAATTAAAATAGACAAGCTTCTTTGTCCCATGTCTTAGGATTACTTCGCTCCTGTTTGTTTAGTCAAATATATTTCCTAACCAGCATTCCATTTTTTGAGACACGAATTTGACTTCAATCACTGTATTAGCTCCTTCATTCCAGGCTATCATTAATATAATTTCTCTTATGCATTGGTCAGATGAGCGTATTCAAAATTGAAAGAAATATGAAGCATTTTTCAGGAGATCAATTTATTAACTCTTCATTAATTCTATTGGGTTACTATTTAATTATTCTCACTAAACATGTCTCCGATAACTGAAAAGATAATCTTAAGTTCAGTTTTCTGTTTAAAAATACTCTACTCAAACAGTTGTAGAATTCCGACCAATTCCCTATTGTTATCCCTATATTTTTGTATGATAGTGTAAACACATCGCTATGCAATTTCGTCAGTACTCTTCATTTTCAAAAACATCAGGATCTGTCGTCTGTTTAAGGTGACACGGCACAGAATCTAAGAACTGAGCGAATATCTTCAGATATTCTTTTTTTATACTGGACTGAGTAATATATGCAAAGTTTACACAAACGTCACTGATACACGTAAATTATTCAATTGCTGCTAATAATTTAGTTTGATCGAGGTCTCTATTTAGAGATGAATTTAGATTGGAATCTCTTTAAAATTCTAAACCATCGAATTCGAATTTATGAATGCTTACGATTCCGTTATTTTTTCAGAGAGTCCTTACCGAGGTTCCAACTGTAGTTGACGTCAGTCGTTTTGAATCAAAAAAGGTAAGCCATACCATTTTTAACGATTCAAGTTTAATTTATGGAAGTAGTAGTTTACTTATCTAACGTGCTTGAGTCGAAAATTGTCATATAGTGTTACAAGTTACTTTCATTCTCCAGCGTACAGTTCTGCCTTCAATATGTTGACACTTGTTTCATTTTGTCATGATATGTATTTCTTAAGACCATATAAAGAGAACTTACAGAAAAATACAACTTGTTTTAGGCTAGTCCCTTTACATTAAATAGATTACGCTACCTCATTGTTTATTAAAAATAAAATAGAATATTAATGATGAGTTTAGAAAACACGTTTACCATTAACCTACATTACAATTAAGATAATCATTATTTTTTCACTTAAGATTTTCATTCAAGAAGCTTGATAACTATCTTAGTTTCGTTGCATTTCTCATATGGATTTTCTGAAAGTTTTAAATACTAAATGAATCTATCGTTTATTAAAGCATGAGAAGTTCAATTACATCGATAACATTATTGTATTACAGGCAAGATTAGATAGTACATCATCAAATGCTATGCCGGAATCTCGTGTGCTTCACTTGCGTGGCTTACCACCCGATGTATCTGAATCAGAAGTTGCAATGTTGGCTATACCGTTTGGTTCAATCGCTAATATGATACTAACTAGGAAAAGTTGTCAGGTATTAATTGGTTTTCATAAGCTATAATTTCTTTACAAATTTACTGGCTATTTGAGTTATTCATAATACACTGCACGTAATTTGACTTGCTTGCTTGTTATTGTTATCTTCAAGATTTTTCGAAACGTAATCATCTTTTTCAGATAGATGTATTTTTCATTATTTGTAGAAATTATTTATAGAATAAGCATAAATTTCTAAATTTATCATAGGAATATTCCCTAAAAAGTTTCACCGTTCATCAAAGCGAAAAAGCTGAAATATAAATCAAATGTCAATTTTACACTTTTTTAGTATTTCACCTCTCAACGATCTGTTAATGATTAATGTGTCTAAAGTACTAGCTTCTACAACTCGTGATCTGCGAATGCAAGAAAACCAGGTTGATTTCAAACCTGATCGCGGTTGTATAGAACAGATATTCACCATTTGTCGGGTTTTAGGACATAGATATCCTCTTCGGTGCCCGACAATGATGGTTTTCCTTGACTTGAAAGCGACATTTGATTCTGTAGACCTAGATGTTCTATGGCGGTGGCTTTTTTTGAAAGGCATATCCCAGAAGTACATAAATTTTGTTAAGGCTCTTTACACAATCGCTATTATTCGTGTCAGAGTTTGTGGCAAACTGTCCCGAACTTGTAACCTCAAATGATGTCCGTCATGGCTCCCCACTGTCTCCATTTTTATTTAATTTCATAGTCAATTTACTGTTGGAAATTACACTCCCATCGTCTGACTCTTCAGCGATTGATCTTATACCAGGAGATCCACTTATTGACCTAGAATATGCTGATTACATAGTCCTATTTGGTAAAGATGCTGATATGATGCATAATCTTTTAACAACAATAAGCCCCCATGTAGCCATGTTCGGAATGCGTTTCTCCCCTTGTAAATTCAAACTATTGCTCCAGGACTGGTCTTCGTCAACACCTGAGCTAAAGATAGGTAGTAAAGTAGTTGAGCACGTCAACCACTTCACTTATCTGATTAACCTTAATGGGTTGCTATCTGATGAGATCTCATTACGAATTCAAAAAGTTCGTTTGGTTTTTGTCAACTTACGTCACCCATGGCGTAGGCGAGATATTCGTCTTTCAACGAAAGGAAGTATACTACACAACAGTTCGCTGTCTTACTGTATGGATGTGAGACGTGGCGATTAAGGGTAGACGACAGTCAAAGGTTATCGGTTTCTGACCAATGTCTTCAAAACATCTCTTGCATCAGTTGGTATAACCGAGTCAGTAATAACGAGGTTGGACGACAGGTATTAGGCGATGGTGGTAAATCAGTCGATGAGGTTGTGAATCTTCATCAACTGACATTGTTGGGACATGTGTTGCGCATGCCCAACCCCCATCTGCCTCAACACGTGATGTTGGTTGATATAGGAGCAGGATGGAAGTGATTTAGGTGCGACCAGACGAAAATAGGACATCAGTCCATGAAGTCACTGACTTCTAGTTTGATTCGTGTCAGGTAGCTGCAGACTACCTGAATGTGGTCCTCGCGAATACCGTAACCATTGACTGGAAATGTTGAGTGATATGGCTCAGAATCGGTCACAATGGCGCAGATGTATCCACTCACTGTCCTGCCTTAAATAGTGAGCTTAAAATTGTTTCACAACTTTCCACGCTCCATCTCTTCTCTCCCTGAACCATATTCTATATGTTCACTATTCTTTGTTTTTATTATTGTTATCACTGAAGTAAATTCTACTTCTACTATGTGATATTAATCTTGCTATGCTTTAGAGGTATGGTGACTTGGACCGATGTACATATGTGCCAGGTTCTATGTTGATCATACATACATACCTGTTAATGTAGTGGCTTCCAAATCATAGCGTGATATCAGTCCATGAAGTTGACTGTCGATATGAACCAAGCTTGTAGGTTCACACCACCCATTTCGGGTCCGCGTGATTGTTATTACCAATGCTCTAGTACGTTTGCTCTTTATCATCCCTTAAATCCTGAGCTTTTGAGTTATTTTATACCTTTCTTTTTTACTATCATTGATGTTGGTACGATCTCTACTACTTTGGTGTGCGTTTTGTGCTAATGTAGTATAGCATCGTGGACTGATCCATATGCATTTCACGTCCTATGTTGCTACAGTAAGAATAAAAATGTATTTCATCCCATCAATAGAATTCTACATTATTTTTTCTCTTTATAATGTGAATACTTCAACTACTCTTTAATTCCATCAGTTGTTGTTCTTATTCTTACAGGCTTTAGTTGAAATGGATACTTTAGAATCAGCAGAATCAATGTTTGGTTACTATATGACGGTATGTACTCCGAATCTGCGTGGTAAATATCCCATAGAAATGCAATTTAGCAAATATTCTTCACTCACTAACGCAACTACTAATAATGCAACTTTATCTGCTATTGAGGAAGCTAACAAACAGTTTGTTACATTTCGATGTGAAAATGAAGATTCCCCTAAAACTGTACTCCACATTCATGTTGAAAAGTCATACAATCCTATGGAAATTGGTTATCTTCCGTTTTTTATGGTATGTTCTACTTCATTTCTTAAAATTTTCCTTTATATCTGTAACCCACATATAACTTATTTTTATTTTAAGCTCTTTCTCATCGTTTGAACTGTAGAATGTTATTAAATGTTTAATAAGAAGTTTTAAATTAACGTATCTTACTTTTTGTCTGTTCTTTTTGTTTCTATATGACCTGCTTCAGTTTATTTAAATTGAGATCGATCACGCAGTCCCTACTTAAGCTTATGCCTGACTTTTCGCATATTATGTTTTAGTGTCACAGTTGTTACGTCGAATTACCAACCAGGGGTGGGGAGAATATATTACACAATATCAGCTTTGTATTACTCTCTTGTAATAAAACACGATCTATTGAAGTACAAGACAGTAATATTTGATCTTAGGTGTGTTTGAAGCATTACCAGTATATAATGGATAACCCTTAGGTTAGAAACAGGTCACTGGTCAAATATGGTAAATCAGTTGACGAGAGTGCTAGTTTTTATTGACGAAGGTCACTTGAACATGTGTCCAATCACGTCTTAATTCGACAAACGGTTCTGGCAATTATTTACTGTTGGATCGGGCCGCGTTGTTAAGGACATAATATTTGACTGGAGTCCATGCAATCACCACACTTTTTGTTTGGAGATTTCTCAGATTTCTTCTTAATGGTTCAGCCTTATTCACTTTTCTCCACGTTGTCTTGAGTTCCAATCTGGTGGATTCTACTTGCAACACTTCTCATAAATACGAACGAATTTCGCACAAGCCAAATTTACTTTTTGGATATATTCTACGCGAAATGTTGAGTTCACCATTGTAATCACTTCCAAACCCGTATGTTTTGCATGCTGTGATTAGTTATTTGATTGGTTCATTCATTATAACTGCAAACCTGCAGATAGTAGACTGTTCTTTTCATTTTTAATCGTTGTTGGGGTTTCTTTCTCTTGTTTTACACTTTTTTAGTTTTATTATTCTGTCTTAATCGGCTAATTATTTACTTGCATTTATCAACAAGTGTGATACATTTTATCATTTTTGATACTTATAGGCTTTTAAACCGTTCGGACGAATTCTTCGTGTGGTATCATTCAAAAAAAATGACTCGCGTCATGCGTTTTTGGAATTTAGCAATTCTTTATCAGCTCATGTTGCCAAATTGGTAAGAAAGTCGCTGTACAACTTAGTTACTATACGTTAAATATTTTTTGAAGAAATCTTATCCTTTGTTTGGCCATGCGTTAATACTCTAAGCTTCATCGATTGTAAAATATTTAACATGCAACGATTGTGTCTGTATCTTATGTAGAATTTTAACTGGAATGTACATGTTCCTGTTATATCACTAAATCAGCTATCACGAATACACTTAGGAATGTAAACCATTTCTATGTCCTGAAGGTTAATTACTCGTTATGGTGTCTGTAAGAGCAGTTTTGATTCGTGGTTATTATGACTTATTATGAGTGCATGCTGCTATGGTGTTTCATGCTAGGTCGGAACAATTTTATAGTCTTCAAAGGTTATTTAGCTAAAACCGATCCATGGTGTAAATTAAAACTTAAAAGTAGAGCGTTGTAGTTTAGCCCTTATAAACCATAAATTAAGGCTGTAGTACTAAGTAAAGTAAAACGTTACAATTTCATACTATTTAGACAAGTGACTTAGTATTCACAAGTACGAAAATGCGAAAACTAATAGGATGATTGTTGGGCACATGCTCGTTTATACCGCTCCCACTAAATCCACTCGGGCAACTGTGTATAATAATAATAAATGCTTAAATCAACACTAATATTTTTTCAGAATATTTTTTTAACAGAAGACTTATTTATTGTGATTAGTTTTTGACTCATTTGTTGAATACAGATTCTTATTAATGTTCTTCGGGTCACACTCCTAGTGCTTGAAAAGTTATGCATTGTTGGCCAAAATGAAAATTTTATAACGTTACTACTGGACGTTTGGCATGTAGCATGTGTTACATTCTTATAACAATAACAGTTCTCATTATATTGATTAACATTCTGTTTACTGGACTACTTCTAATTTATCCTTCAACATAATGCTAAGTATTTCTTTTTTAACATATCAGCTAATGAATGGTGTACCTTTATTTCCTATGGAGTAGTAATTTTCACATTCTTCGTACTGAATTCTCAAGGCAATCCACTTTAGAAATTCATCGTGAAGATAATAGTAGCAGAGATTTTGTGCAGAATCCATGGGATGAATCAAATGGGTCATATAACAACCAACTACTGGGTGTAAACGGAGCCAATAATTTGCAAACCTCTCATCAGTCTATCAAAAGCGATTTGGATGATCTTAGTGAAGAGAAGTTATCCACCATGGATCCAACATTTTTAAGTGTTTTGGCTAATCGGCTAATCAAACCGTTATGTATGTTTTACTTTTCAACATCACTGTTTTGTGTTGTAGAGGAAATACCTATTGCTCTTTCTGGTTACCCGACTACCTTCCTACATTGACCTACGATGCTGGCTGGTGTAGGAATATGCTAAGAAAAAAATTAACGTCAGCTAAACCAAAATATGTCATTAGTCCATGGAGTTAGTAACTGTCATTCTTAACCATTTTGGTAGATACAGGACTATCTTGTTGAAGTTTGAATGATAACCACGATCAGTGGTTGTGGGGGTGGGGAATATTAGATGGCATGGTTCAGAATCGATCAAAGTGGTTTAGACGCATTTACTCTTTATCTTCGTTTAGATCCTAAGTTATATTATTCTTTTACATCGACTCATTGAACTGTATTTCGATATTCATCTTGGTAATTTGATCCCGTCATAGAAATACGGTTTGGGAACTAACTGCACATATATTCCACGCTCTGCGTTGTTTATGACTAACTGGATTATAGCAATATTTTAGAAAAAGATCTAATATCGGAACAGATGTGATTGAAGAATATCAGTATCGTTAAAACATTCACTCTATTGAATTGAGTTGATTGCTTGACCTAGTCCTTACCACCATATCATGTTATAGACTTACTATTAGCTATGAATACTCACAGTTAGAATTACTCATAAGATTAGATCTTATTGTTTAAGGTAAATGACTATGCATTTAGATTATATCATTCTTGTTCAGCTTAGAAGTAACTTGTATATTCGTGAATGGTTGTTTTCTTGTTACAATAGATATTTTTCTACTGCACACGGTTAATGGCATCTGTGTAAACTTGGTAAACCGGTACGTATTACTAAATACGCATGATGTTAGACACAATATCATGATTGTTCATTAAAAACCAGATAAGAATATACGACAGCATATTGGCATGAAATAGACGATAATTTCACCTCAACAGATACATCGAAATCAGTCACAAAACAGGACAGTAAAAATATATGTTAGTTGTTTTATTCTGCACCATATATCTCTCTACGCTCTTACTAACTAGCCACAGCTCTCAAACCGTACATATCAATAACTATAGATTCTCTTAACTCTGTTTTTTCTTTGTAGTGAAGGCAGCTACTACTATATCTGGTACACAAGGGGATGTATTAAGAACACAAGCGGCAACTCTATCTGGTCTTACTACCCTAATATCTGAAAGTAAAAATCATCATGACACATTACCTTGGCCTTTAATTCCCAGTCTACCAGTTCAAGAAATTCCTCATTTCACAAATCATTCAATGTCTATCTCACCAGTCGCTTTTGTATCAAATTTAAATACAGAAGTAAGCTGATTTTGTTCTGACTATTTAGTGGTTTTGCTTTTGACGCTAGATACACTTGAAATTTGCGTTGTTTAAAGCGATTAGAGCAGCTCACTCATCAGTTTTGGTTATTCTAAAAATTATGTAGAGTAATTTTGTACTATGAACAAGAATAATTTGAGTTGTATAATGCCAAACAACAAAAATATTGCTACTCTGCAAGTGTGATCGCCTAAATACTGTTGGTATTCACACTTGATACTTCCCTACCTATTACATTTTATCATGATATCTCTTAAATTTGTAATTTTATTAATCCTTAAGTTAATATGTCGTGCTTTGTTATATTTATGTACTTTGAGTAAAGTAGTTCTTTCCGAAATTGAATGATAGAATGAGAAAAGGAAGCTCATCAAAGATAATGTGATGTATTTGCAAATAACATTTTAGATAGTACTCTGATCTCCACATTAGAAGATAAGGAAATAAGGAATAACAATGTGTTTCGCATTGCTCTATACAGTTGGTTAATATTAAACGAATGGGTTTTATACAATTACAAACTGTTTTTGAGCACATAAAGAGTCTCAATTTTCGCATAATTAAGGTTTCAACAAACCTTAGTATCATCCGAGCATTGGCTATTATGATGGCCAAGACAAGGAAAGAGGCTGTCTTGGCCATCATAATAGCCAATGCTCGGATGGTTTACAAATATATTATTAGACTCAATTCTCTCATTATTATTATTATTATTATTATTATTATTATTATTATTACCACGTTATATAAATCTTTCCATAATTTTAAAAAATTTGTCACCTCTTAATTTTAACTTAATTCTTACGTAACTTTCTTGACCATCAGATTTCTTATAATTACTTTATCGGTTTCTTTTTAATAGATATTATGTAATCAACAGTATACCAACCCATTCACTTATCATTTGCACACTTTCAAAACGATTACCTTATATGCTTTGTTAATTAGTTGTAAGTGTTTTACAAATTCCTTTGAACCTGGAAAATTATTATGTAACACACCACCAATTATTTGGTAATGATTTTAAACCTATTGTAAACTTATATACATATTAATGTAGAGCTTTGATGAAAAACCAATTGTAAAGAAATTTCTTCACTCTCGTTCTTTCTTAATATCTAGATGGGAATTTTTTCATTATTAAAACCTTAGTATACACTTTAAAACACTCTTACCCGATGCTACAAAAGCGAATGTACTACATATTTTGTGACCCATCTCGACTCAGTAGCTTAGTATATTACGCCGTGGCGTTTCAAACAGATAAACTGATTTCGAGTCCCAAAATAAACATCAACGCTAGGATGCACGCATATTCCCCTGACAAGGCTTATAAAACGAAACGAACGTTTCCGATTTAATTAACCAAAATTCAACTTTCATTATCCTTTACAGTGTTGTATAAGAGTGTTTTGAAGCATATCCATAATGAGGTTTGTTAAGGCCCTAGTTATATGAAAATTGAAACCCTTTGTGTACTTAAAATCAGTTTGTGCTTGTATTAAACCCATTTTTTGTTATTATTCAACTATGTAGAGTAGAATGTGGTTCAAATTGTTACTCTTTCTTATCTTGTATGGTTTACCTACATTTTCCAGATTTAAGTGTTAACAAGTTTGTGTAATCAGAGTATTATTCGAAATGTTTTGCGCAAATACATCGCATCATCTGAATTTATCAAGGCGACTTACTGTTTTATCGTTGTTACCAGCTTAATACTTTGACCGGTACCTATTATATCGTGTTCAATGATATCGTTCTCAATGATATCTATGTGTGCGACATTTTTCTCCCAAAGATCTCCGTTCTGTTAATTTGAACCTCCCATATTATTTTTCTGAAAGAAGAATAAAGGTGCGCTGACTAGAATATTACTTGAATCCGATACATCACTTCATTTTTAAAATATCCTCACATAAAGCACAAATAAAGCAGTAGAAGTCAAGTGTTAAGCACTTAAATGCAAACTGTTATTCTCTACATCATATAACTTTCCCCTGCTCTCACTAACTTACTCTCAATGTAAAAATATATATGTATATATATAACTACTGTCTACCTTTGTCTCTGTTTCCCTCCTCATATCTTTATGTATATCTCACTTTAAATTGATCCTCATCCTCTATGGCTATCCTTCAAAATCTCTCTATCTGTGCATGGTGGCATTATCATCTATACTTATTACTTATCCTACAAAATAAAGAAAGTCAATCCGGATACACTGTTCATACTTTTTGGTAAGATTATCCTACTCCATATGTCTGTTTGTTTGTGTGTTGGCCTTATCGAAGGTCAATTTTTTAACAGAAAATAAATTGGGCTGAGGTTACTCTCGATGCTTTTATGTTCAATAAGTGTTGCATCCGGTTTTGTTGGTCAGTTCATTTGTTTGTTCATTTAGTATGTCCGTTACATTTGTGTTTTCATTTCCAATAACTGGAGTTGTCTGCAAGTAACATGCACAGTGTAGCGCAACCTAACACATCATATATAAAAAACAAACAGCGAAACTTAGAGATTGAAACACAATCTGCAGTGTTGTGCTTTGCCAACAGCTAAGGTTAACAGTAGCTCCTGGGTATAGCGTTTGATAAATATTCAGAGCGTTGCGGATAACCTCAGCGCTTACAGATTGTATTGTTAGTTTGTATCGTTATATTAATATTTTTAGAATTTCTAAAACAAACATAGCAGCTTGTCAAGACTACGTTTATAAAAGGGAATTTTTCAAACCAGGTTGAGCGTATTACAGTTATAATCCAGTATCTGCTATTTGAAAAGCAGTACCCGAATTGTTTGGGATGTATTACTATTTCATCGCCATAATACAAACATAGTTATTTCAGCTCTGTCTAATTGTAAAGTGGAAATCATTATGCATGTTTCATATCTCTACACGTTCTCAAGTTTCTTTACATACGATTTATCCATTTTCCTACCTACTAATTTAACGTTTTATTACTCAGCATTTTGTTTGGTTTTGTATGTCACTTTGAATTGTATGACAAGGTGTTTACGGAGATGTACTGCGTGTAAAGATTCTTCACAATAAAAGAAGCACTGCTTTGGTTCAATTCACGGATTCTACTCAAGCACTTCGAGGTGAATTGTCTAATTTTTTGCTATTTATTACCTACATTATTATTAATATTTTTCTTAAGTATCGCTTAATTAGAAATTTCTGTTTCATATGCAGTAGGGTATAATGAAGCTAATGACCGTACGAGGGATGTAATATATTTTACCTACCGAGTCCAGACTTATGTACCTGGATTTAAACCATACTTTATGTATGTTAGGGATAATAATACTATTCTCCTACCAAAACTGGAATAGGAATCGAGCATGCCACCCAGTGATTAGAAATCGAGCGCCTTCTGTACACTTCAAAACATCGCACTACATGGCCATTGAAGTTATGATGTATTATGCTGGTTTCAAAGTAAAGGGACTCATTAGTGTATTTTAAAAAATCAGAGTAAAACTCTTTCGTTTTCTCAATGCAGTAGGACGAACACCAGCATTTTATAATATTTCATGAAGCTAATAAATAACTCTGAATAAACAATATCCTATGCGAATAGTTTCAATCATTTTGAAGAAAGTAGATTACATTGCAATACACATGTTAATCTTGTTCTTCTAAATTTTGATCCTGATTGATTATTTACGAAAATCAATCGTGCTATAAGTCAGTGATTTGAAAAACCACTCTGTTTCCAACTACTGGGTTGTAAATCCCAATCCACACTTCCGTTTGAACAGCGAAGTAGCCTCAATAGACTTCACCTAGCCAGATACAATTGAAAGTCGGCTGCAGAAATCTACGTAGCGGTAGCTTAATTGTTAATACTTTCAACTTTGTCCTACCGAGTCTCAAGTTCTAACCACGCACCACTTCGGTTTATACATTCAAATAGTATTACCGTTCATCACACTTTGGGTATGACTCAGAACCAGAAACACGAATCTGTGCTTAGTGAATGAACTAGAAATAAAATAATAAAGTACCCAAATAGATACCTACATAGGTTCGTATATATTTTACTGGTTTACAAGTGAATTTTCGGATTATATTTTGGATAAACTCTGAATTACTTAAGCAAATAAGCATTCCTGTATTCCATAATTAATTTTACGAGATTTTCACTTATGTATAAGTTAGCCTTAACAAACTTATTCAGTTGTCATGCATTATTTAAAACTACTCCATATGAACTTGGAATTGTTAATAGAAATAAGATTTTTAATATTGAAATGATAAGCAAATGAATTTAACTTGTATGAGTTTGTACAACAACTAAAGTAGTAAATTAATGATAAGGAAATATACATATATTTGTTTTGTTTGTATTCGTTACAAATTGTTCTCAGGTAACATTTCAAGTCAAGAAGTACCGGATATGTTTTTCATCTTAGTGACTAGTGACTGTTGGGGTCCAAAACAAGCTAGTAGCGAGTTAGTTATCGCCAGTGACATTGGATAATTATCACGCTGTATCACAAATTAGTGAATTAAGGATCCTACTACTGAACCTTTACTCTATAGCAGTGATAGGCATTCGCTACGTGATCATAATTTACGATTCTTAATTGGGTCGTAGATAGGCACTATTGAGGAGTCTCATTCTGACAGACAGACAGATACAACGCAGAACTTCGTACTTACGTACAGCAGTTCAGGTCGCCATACCACAAACAATCTGAATGGCAAATTAACATTGGTCCCCCAAGTCTCAGTGAAGTTGTGAAGGCTATAAGAAACTTAAAGCGAGGGAGAGCGGCAGGACCAAATGGATTGACCCCTGAGATATTTAAGGAAGGTGGTCCAGTCTTAGCGGCCAGATTAACTGAGATCTTGGCTAGAATTTGGGAACTGGACGTAATCCCATCTGACTGGTCTCGAACACTAACCATTCCGGTCTTTAAGAAAGGACAGAAGTCCTCGTGTGACAATTACCGAGGAATCAGTTTAACGAATATAGTGTCTAAAATACTAGCTTCAATAATACTTCGACGTTTAACTAAAGCTCGTGAAGAGCAAACTCGAGAAAACCAAGGTGGCTTCAGACCCGGACGTGGTTGTATAGACCAAATATTCACACTTAGACAGGTTCTGGAACATAGGCACACTTTCAGACGCCCAACAATAGCTGTATTCCTTGACCTTAAGGCGGCGTTTGACTCTATTGATCGTAAGGTTATGTGGCAATGTCTGTCATTGAAAGGTGTACCGGAGAAGTACATTAACCTTATACAAGCTCTTTACTCGAACACCACATGTCGTGTTAGAGCTTATGGCAGATTGTCTTCGGAATTGACCACTTCTAGTGGTGTTCGTCAAGGGTGTCCGCTATCTCCATTTTTATTTAATTTTATCATTGACATACTTTTAGAGTTAACATTGTCATCGTCTGATTTCCCTGGGGTTGACCTCTTTCCAGGAGATAAACTTACTGACTTAGAATATGCCGATGATATAGTTCTATTGAGTGAAGATGCTGATAAAATGCAGGATTTTTTGACCACCTTAAACATGAATGTAAGCATGTTTGGGATGCGATTCTCCCCATCCAAATGTAAAATGTTACTTCAGGACTGGTTTAATTCGGCACCAAAGTTAGTGATAGGGCGTGAAACTATTGAATGCGTTAACCGCTTTACTTATCTAGGGAGCCTCATCAGTCCTAACGGTCTGGTGTCCGATGAAATCTCGGCCCGTATACATAAGGCCCGATCGGCTTTTGCCAACCTGCGTCACTTGTGGCGTAGGCGAGACATTCGTTTAATGACAAAAGGACGCGTTTATTGTGCAGCAGTCAGATCCGTTTTACTTTATGGATGTGAAACATGGCCTTTAAGAGTAGAGGATATTCGCAGGATCCTAGTATTCGATCATAGATGTCTCCGAAACATTGCTCGTGTTTGCTGGGACAACCGAGTAAGCAATGGATGGGTTAGGAATAGAGTACTAGGGAAATACGGTAAGTCTATTGATGAAGTAGTGAATCTTCACCGGCTGAGGTGGTTAGGACATGTGTTGCGTATGCCTGACCACCGTCTACCTCGACGAGCAATGTTGTCTGGTGTAGGAGTAGGCTGGAAGAAAGCTAGGGGTGGCCAAACGAAAACATGGCACCAATCCATGAAGTCATTGACGATTGGACTGAGCCATGTTAATAGATGTAGACTACCTGGTTGGGGCCCACACGATGATCGTAACAAATGGTTAGAGACTTTAGGTGATATGGCTCAAAATCGATTGCAATGGCGCAGGTGCATCCACTCCTTGTCTTCCTCCAAATTCTAATTTTTGAGCTTATTATAATTTTCTCTTTACTGAATCACTTTTTATCTCAAATTTTATCTCTGATCTCTATGCCTTCCCGTTAGTACTTACTCTGTTACTACCTCCCCTACTTTGGGATTTGGTCCGACAATTTAATCTTTATCTGCTAATTGAGGCATGGCAACTTGAACTGATGTACGCATGTACAAAGTTCTATGTTGTAACTGACTGACTGACCACATCAGCACTGAGACGCAACTGTCAGTTCAAATCCAAGAGTGATAGCGATAGTAGAAGTATTAGCAGTAATCCAGAAAATTGGGGAGCGAAGATATGATTCAAAAAGTATAATTCAGTGAGATAAATTTGAAAGGAAAAAGATAGAGAATTCGGAAGGTTAGATTTTGAGAGAACACAAAGAGTGGATGCACCTGCGCCATTTCAAACGATTCTGAGCCATGTCGTTCAAGGTCTCTAACCATTGGTGACTTTCGTCTCGCGGACCCCAACCACGCAGCCTACATCTACCAACATGACTTAGTCCACCTGTCAGTGACTTCATCGATTTCTGCCATGTTTTGGTTTGGCCACCCCTAGCTTTCTTCCAACCTATTCCTACGCCGCAAAACATAGCTCGTCGAGGCAGACGGTAGTTAGACATGCGTAACACATGTCCCAACCACCTCAACTGATGAAGTTTCAATACTTCATCTATTGATTTGCCCTCCTTTCCTAGAACCCGTTTCCTAACGACAGCATTGCTCACTCGGTTGTCCCACGATACTCAAGCAATGCTTCGGAGACACCTATGATCGAAGACCAGTAACCTACGAATGTCCTCTACTCTTAACGGCCATGTTTCGCTACCGTATAGTAGGACAGAGCAAACTGCTGCACGGTACACTCGTCCTTTGGTTAGCAAGCGGATATCTCGCCTGCGCCATAAGTGACGCAACTTGGCAAAAGCCAATCGAGCTTTCTGTATCCGTGCTGAGATTTCGTCAGTCACCAGGCCATCAGTACTGATGAGACTCCCCAGATACGTGAAGCGGTCTACACGCTCGACTACTTCACTCCCTATCACTAGTTCAGGTGCCGATGCAACCCAATCCTGGAGCAACATTTTGCATTTCGAGGGGGAAAACCGCATCCCGAACATGCTTGCATTGTTGCTCAGGGTAGTCAGAAGACTCTGCATTTTGTCAGCGTCTTCACCAAATAGGACTATGTCATCAGCATACTCTAAGTCAGTAAGCGAGGCTCCTGGTAGTAAGTCAACTCCTGAAAAGTCAGACGAAGACATGGTTATATCTAGGAGCATGTCTAAGACAAAATTAAACAAGAATGGGTAAAGTGGACATCCCTGACGGACACCACTTGAAGTGAGGAATTCCGATGACAGTTCGCCATAAGCTCTCACTTGACCTGTAGTTTTAGAGTAGAGAGCTTGTATAAGGTCAATGTACTTCTTTGGTACACCTTTCAATGACAGACAGTGCCACAGAACCTCACGATCAACAGAGTCGAATGCCGCCTTTAGGTTTAGGAAGACAACTATTGTAGGACGCCTAAATGTGTGTCTGTGTTCTAGGACCTGTCGCAGTGTGAAGATGTGGTCTATACAGCCACGTCCAGGTCTGAATCCAGCCTGGTTTTCTCTAGTCTGCTCTTCACGAGCTCTAGTTATGCGTCTAAGTATAATCGAGGCTAACAATTTAGAGACTATATTAGTCAGACTGATTCCCCTGTGATTGTTACAAGAAGACTTTTGTCCTTTCTTATAAATTGGGACAATCAGGGATTGAGACCAGTCAGATGATATTACGCCTAGTTCCCAGATTCTACCTAAGATTTCAGTCAATCTAGCTGCTAAAACTGGACCACCATCCTTAAAAATATCAGGGGTAAGCCTATCAGGACCTGCTGCTCTACCTCGCTTCAGATTTCCTATAGCCTTCTCAATTTCATAATGACTAGGAGACTAGGGAAAATAACTGTCCAATGATCTCTGATTTCCAATAATGCCAATGTATTTACTCTCTATCTGCATCTGATTCCTAAGTTTTATTATTCTTTTAGACACACCTTTACTTTTTTCTTCCTTTTTCATTCTGTTGTGTATTATTTTTGTAAATTTGATCTCGTCGTGCTAATATGGTGATAACTTGAACCTATGGGAATATTACGCCATGTTTTACGTTGTTAATTATTGATTAACTAATTTTCAGTGATACCCAACTGAGATCAGTCTGTGGCGATTACAAACACTAAGGTAAAACCAGTTTCCATAAAACCACAACATCTTAACTATGAGTTTATTGGCCAAACCATCTTATAATTTAGATGAATACGGATTCGAAATTGGATATAATGTGTGAAATACTTCGTATTTCTTGTATATACAAAGTTTAGACCTCCAAACACTGATGAACATTATTTTTCCCATTTGAAGGGTCCGGTCTTTACCGCTAACTGTTAACACCTTAAATTGTCCTAAAGAATTGATCGACATTTGGCGTAATACTTTTTTGAATTAAATAAATTATTATAACTATAAATACCTTGATTAGCCATGACGCAAGGTGTTTAGGAGCACGTATATATATATATATATATATATATATATATATATATATATATATAGTATAACATTAATTTTTATTAAAATCATAGTTATTTACTTACTTACTTACTTGCCTGTTACCCCTCTCGGAGGAGCATAGGCTGCTCACCAGTATTCTCCATTCAACTCTGTCCTGGGCAATCCTTTCCAGCTGTCTCCAGTTACTGTTCATCCTTTTTATGTCTGCTTCCAGTTCTCGACGCAGTGTGTTCTTTGGCCTTCCTCTTTTCCGTTTTCCAACAGGATTTCAAGTTAGTGCTTGCCTCGTGATACAGTCTGATGATTTCCGCAATGTATGTCCTATCCATTTCCAACGTCGTTTCCTGATTTTCTCTTCAGCTGTAAGTTGGTTTATTCTCTTCCAAAGTAGGCTGTTGCTGATGGTTTCCGGCCAACAGACATTCAATATTCTGCATAGACAGTTGTTTATAAATACCTGTACTCTCCTGAGAATGTTTGCAGTAGTTCTCCACGTTTCAGCTCCATACAGAAGAACTGACTTGACGTTCGAGTTGAAGAGTCTAACTTTGAGATTAGGTAGACAGTTGTTTGGACTCCCAATATGTTTTTAAACTGTAGGAATGCTGCCCTTGCTTTGCCGATCCTTGCCTTACATCTGCATCGGATCCTCCTTGTTCATCGATGATGCTCCCCAGGTATGTAAAGGTATCCACTTCTTCCAGAGTCTCTCCATCAAGTTCGATTAGGGTCGATGCTCTCTGTGTTGTACTTGAGGATCTTGCTCTTTCCCTTATGTTCAGGCCTACTGATGCTGAGGTTGCTGCTTCTTTGGTTGTCTTCACTTGCATTTGCTGTTGTGTATGGGATAGAAGTGCTAGATCATCCGCGAAGTCTAGATCATCAAGTTGCATCCTACTTGTCCATTGAATCCCGTGCTTCTCCCCAGGTGTAGAGGTTTTCATGATCCAATCGACCACTAGGAGGAAGAGGAAAGGCGAGAGCAAACAGCCTTGTCTGACACCGGTTCTCACCGGGAATGCATCTGTCAGCTGTCCTCGATGCACAATTTTGCACTGTAGTCCGTCGCAAGATTTCCGAACGATGTTGACGAGTTTCTCTGGTACGCCGTAGTGTCGAAGAAGTTACCATAGTGATCTCCTGTCTACGCTGTCAAACACCTTCTCATAGTCGATGAAGTTGATGTACAGTGACGAGTTCCATTCAATTGATTGTTGAACGATGATACGTAATGTTGCGATTTGGTCTGTGCATGATCGATCCTTCCGGAAACCAGCCTGTTGATCTCGAAGTTGGGCATCCACTGAATCTTTCATTCTGTTCAACAACACTCTGCTGAAGGCTTCCCCTGGTACTGACACTAGTGTGATTCCTCTGTAGTTCTCGCATTTGCTCAAATCCCCTTTCTTTGGTATCTTGATAAGGTATCCTTCTTTCCAGTCTGCCGGCACCTGTTCTTCCTCCCAGATCCTCTTGAATAAAGCGGGGAGCATCCTTGCCGTTTTGTCTGTATCTGACTTGAGTGCTTCGGCTGGTATATTGTCAGGTCCTGCTGCTTTCCCGCTTTTGATCTGTCTGATGGCTATCTTGATTTCTTCCATCGTTGGTGGATTAACATCAATCGGGAGGTCTGTAGATGCTGCTTCGATGTCTGGTGGTCTATTCAAGAGTTCCTCAAAATGTTCCACCCATCTGTCTCTTTGTTCTTGAATCTCGGTGATTAGCTTGCCTTCTTTGTTCCTGACCGGTCGCTTTGGTTTACTATATTTACCTGCCAGTTTCTTCATTGTGTCGTATAGCTGTTTCATATTTCCTTCTCTTGCAGCTTTGTCCGCTGTCGTTGCAAGGTCTTCGATATACTTCCGTTTGTCGGCTCTAATCCTCTTCTTTACTTGTTTATTTGCTACTGTGTATTCATTTCGTGCCTTGATATTTTCTGCTCTAGTTTAGCTGTTGTTGATTACTGCCTTCTTGTTCCTCCTTTGTTGAATTTTGCTCAGGGTCTCTGTGGAAATCTATTCCTTATGATGGTAGTTCTTGCAGCCCAGAGCCTCTTGACAAGTTGAAGTTAGTGCCTCTTTGATTCTTTTCCAGTTGTCCTCCATAGTGGTTTCTTCCTCGTTCAGCAGATCTTGTAAGGCTTGGAACCTGTTGTTGAGAGTTATTTTGAATTCCCTGAGTTTGTCAGTATCCCGAAGAGAGGCTAGTATTGAATCGTTTTAATGCTGTTGCTCCAGTTATCCACTTGCTTCTTTAGCTTCAGCTTCATTTTGGCAACCACTAGGTGGTGGTCTGAAGCTACATCAGCTCCTCTCCTGGTTCTCACATCTTCCATTGATCTTCTGAATTTTTTATTGATGCATATATGATCAATTTAATTCTCTGTAGTATGATCCGGTGAGATCTATGTAGCCTTGTGTATGCGTTTGTGCGGGGAATATTGTACCACCTATAACCATTTTGTTGAAAGCGCAAAGATTCGTAAATCTTCCACCATTTTCATTTCTTTCTCCCAGTCCTTGTCGTCCCATGATGTCTTCGTAACCGGTGTTGTCCATTCCGACTTTGGCGTTTAGGTTCCCCATTAAGATTCTCAGATCCTTTCCTGGACACTTCGCTATAATTGACTGCAGCCTATCATAAAACTGATCTTTGTCCTCGTCGTTGCCGTCGTTAGTGGGTGCATAACATTGGATGATGTTCATTGTAATCCCCACCTTCATTGTCTTGAAAGATTCTTTTTTGATCCTGGGTTCATGTGGTTCCCATCATACAAGTGCATTGCGCGCTTTCTTAGACAGCATCAGAGCAACTCCTTGGGTGTGTGGGGGCATTTTCCTCTTCATGCCCGGAATATAGTAGCACCTCTCCCGTGGCTAATGTTGTCTGTCCATTTTGAGTCCAGTGCGTTTCGCTGATCCCGAGCACAGTTAAATTGTATCTCTTCATTTCTGCTGCTATCTGGGTGATCTTCCCTGTCTCCCACATTGTCCGAACATTCCATGTACCTATAAAAATTTTTGCTCTGGTCGTTAGAAGGGGTCGCATCGGCTTCATGACCTCCGAAGAATCTCGGCTTTCATCATGAAGCGTCATATAGATTCCTTCCACTTCTAGGGCAGAGTTTACATGGTTAAGTTTGCTTATTCTGGTTAGTGTTTTTTAGTAAACTTGTGTTATACGGGATAGGGGTGCTAGCCCTATGCCCAACCCTCCTCCTTTACCTGGGCTTGGGACCGGCGACAACCCTAGAAGAGCTGCGGGCGGAGTTAAAATCATAGTCTTCTTCATTAATTGATTTACTAGTTACTGATTCGTGTACTTGGCCTCGAGCCACACTCTAAGCCGGAAAGATAATGATTCTACCCAGTTTTTTAACTGAAGCAGAATGGGAGGATTCAAACCTGTGACTTGGTATGCTAGAAGTTAGTTGCCTTAACCATTGATCGACCATTCAACCTGATACCATGGATAAATTTAGTTCATATAGTTTTTTTTAATTTTTATTGTAGCGAATCATTTCTAAATTATTTTTCTACATTATGTTCCAGCTGTAAATTTTTTGAATGGTGTCTCATTGTATGGTAAGATAATACGTTGCGTTTTATCGAAAAATTCATTTATTAATATGCCACCAACTAACCTTCAAAATCTTACACCTGACGGTGAAAATGAAATAAAAACTACATGTGACTATACTGGACATAAGTTACATCGATTTAGACGGGCCAATTCACGTAACCATTTCAATATATGTGCTCCATCTAAAGTTCTGCATATTACTAATCTACCAGAATCGATAAGCGATGATACTCTGAAAAGTGTTTTTGAAAATCATACTGATTGTCAAGTTTGCAGAGTTAAATCTTTCAAGTGAGATTTGTTCTCAAATGTTTCTTTGTTTGCTTTTAGAGTTTTATTGTGAATAAGTAATCGCTTTGTAGAATAAATGATAGTTGATATTAAAAATATCTCAAAGAATAATTTGCTTTTATCAAAACCCTTTCCTGTTCACTAGAAAATTGTTTAATACATATAATGTACACCATAGTTGAGTTACAAACAGCATATCTCGTGACACATGGATTATCTTAAGTTGCCTTATCACATCAGCTCGGTGAATCAAAACATGGGAGTCGAAATAACTGAAGTAGCAATAATAATTGTACTGATTAAACATCGAGAATATTGTTCAAGAAGATAAAATAAAAAGTTTGCATAATGGAGTATTGGAGATTATGATCTAAGGGATGAATGCTTTCTTATCACTGACCGATTCTGAGCTATAGCATCCACAGTAAGCAAGCACTGATGACAGTTATCTCGCGGACCCTATATATAGCTTATTTACACATATATATGCACACATTGACGTACGTTGTGTACTGACGTAGGTGTAAGTTGGAAGAAGGCTGAAGGGCGACTAAACTAAGACGTGGCATCAGTTACTGAAATTATTAATAGTCCATCTGAGCTATTTAAGTATATACAATCTACCCATTCGGAGATATAAATGCATCAAAGCTTAAGCTGTTTTTGTAAAAAGTAAATTGATTTATACCTATTTTTCGATCTTTGAATCTTAGTCGATTTTTAGTAGCGTCCAAGCTACTTATGACTAATGTTAAGATAGATACTGATTCAGTATACTAATAGTAGTTCATTATGAATTCAGAAAGCTCGTTTGTGATGTGAACGAGTGTCCACCTCTTAACGAAGGGGACGTATGCATTACCCAACAGTAACACAACTTCTCAAAGTCAACGACGTGCATAAACTGCAAGTATTTGATTATAGGTCTTTTCGATGCATCACTCTCTTATTGTTTAAAACCTAGATTAGTCACATGGTTTTGTTTATTTTATCTTGCACTTGGCTTTGAATCATAATCTTAGTTTAAGAGCTAAGTCGAAATTAAATGGGGTTGAGTTGCGACTAAAAAGCTAAAAGTTGGACATTTTAACCACTACTCCGTTTAACTTTTTTTCGGGAAAAGTATTTTGTTCAGTCATCATTTATTTGAATTCTTGACTATTTTTCTTATAACATTTTTAATCATTGGGTCATATATTCTGTAAGACCCTATCTACTAAGTCTCTGTGCATGTGCATTTTGCATACATACTTACCACACGTTTACGGTAGTAACACGTCATTAGAAACGTACGATTCTCAGTAATTCTGCTGCATTCGCGGTAAAGCTAATAGTTCCGACACCGGCTATTCACTAAACAATATATAACAACAATTTCAAACTGAACAAGAGTATTCCTATTTCTGGGCAAGCCTACTCACCTATCTGGAGAAATAAGTTCTGTCTGTCTAAAAGCATAATTCCACAAGTAAGCTGGCGGAATTAATGAATATGCACACAGCTCTTGTTTATAAATACAATAAAAATGATTTTGGAAATGAAGTTGCAAAAATCAGATAGAGTATAAATAAGCGTGCATGTAAGCGGCGAAGACGAAAAATAAGCACCATTGGCATTTTTGACAAATAAAACAATAAACTCACATTTTTACCAATGAATTACAGAAAAACTGAGTTTTCCAATTTATTTTTGGGGATCTGGCATCCCTACCAGTTAATTTTTTAAGTTGCTGACCAACTCTTTCATGGAGCTTACGAATTCATCTTTTCATTTTAATACGAATGTTTTTTACATCAATTCTGTTGTTCATATACTAAGGAACAATTAATTTACTAAGGTAATATTAACTTCTGTGTAATTTTTAGAGCTGAAAAGAAGATGGCTTTAATGGAATTTGCAAATTTGGATGATGCAATTTCAGCACTGATTGTGAGTTATTTTATTTATATTAGTTCTTAGTTTTCAATCTGTTGTTAAATGTATGTCAATATACTGTGTTTCTCATCACATTTTTAGTTGGACATTCTACTTTGCATTTTATATTATCCATATGATCATCAAGAAATGTGTCTATGAGTCAGGTCTTAAATTCACTGGGAAACAAGTCATCTACTCAACGCTTAATCATATTATTTTATTAGATTATAATAACCCATTTCCCTCACTGGTATGTTTTTCTCTGACACCAGTTCACTTTCAGGGCTGGAATCAATAACCTGGTCTTGCAGTCGCTACTGGGCTACATCATAATCATCACAGATGATCTCTCGATCGGCATTCCATTCATTGATTTTAACAATTTATAATCACTTCATGATTATGAATCATAAAATCTTTCTACATAACGATTGCTTATTCAGAACAATTGTTCATCGTACATTTGTACAAACTAATGTAACACGTCTCATACGTTAAAAAATTACTAAGAAGGCTTATTGTCTGATTCTGTTGTAATCTGCTGTACATAGAACTCGATACCTAATTGCTAAACCCAACCTTCTCTCATCCTTCTAAGGCACGGTCATCGACCAATGTCTTCCTCCAGATATGTCAGGAATTTTCTTTGATAGAACAAATCATTTGCGTATGTTCCAAATACCGTTTGGTACAATGTCCAATATCTGTTCGAGTGATATTTAGTTATAATGAGAATCACACTGAATTTCTTTCATATCGGTAGTAATTTTTGTGTATTTTGTCATCTGTAATAATAATAGTAGTAATGATAAGTTGATGAATGTATACTAAAACATTTTGATAATGTGTTGTAAAATCATCTCCCGTGTCATGGCGATCTTGAAACTAGGTGTACTGTACAAAGTTGGCAAATTGGTGATTAGCTTGTGAATCGTGAGACGATTGCATGATAAATGTTGACGTTATGTGAAGATAGCAGATCGCTCAATCAGTCTATGAATCTTCACCGACTGGAGTGATTTTTATATATATTACGATATGCCCAGTTCATTGGCTGTTGGGTAAACTATGTAATCGAGATCTGCACCTTAATACTGACCAGTGGTATAGTTATTAATCGTTACAGTTGCACAAATACATTTAATCTTCCTCTTAAGTTCCAGTATTTTCATACATTCATTTACATTTTGTCTTTTCTAAATATACGCCCAATATTTATCCTTTTTCATTACTTCACTTCCTTCATATTCTTTTGCTTATCATCTTGTTATTTTAATATCATCGTATCAATGAGGTACACTAACGAGCTAATGCATATTTGTGCACTGATTAACTAAACATAACTCATTTACCGAGGTAATTATGTATGTACTCATTGTGGTGGTACATTTTAGTTATTTGACGACTAAGAATATTACTGAACCACCAGAATTGAAATTGGTAAAATGGGATTCGAACCTGAAATCTATTGGTCGTAAGTGATGTACTGTGGCCATAACGGTATAGTAGTTATGTGGGCATACACATTCGTGTAATGTTATGTAGGTTATGTGCATTCTATTTGTTTATTATTTGTTAGAAAATTAACAGTCTATTAACTGAGGTTGGGTTACATTATGTTAGGTTAGCCTATCGTGTTACATTTATCATAAACAACATAGAGCCTGCCTATATATATATATATATAAGCCTAAGTTCTCATAACACATTAGTACAACGTGATCAAATTAACAAGTTTAATATCAGGACACAAGTAAGTACAAAAAAGTATATATGACAGAATAATAGAACTTAAGATCTTATAAAGGATAAATAATGAATGTTTCTTCACCACTAGTTGATTCCGAACCATTTCACCCAATGTTTCAAGTCATTAATTGCAAAGGCCTTCCATGCTTTATTGTGGCCTTCTAGTTTTATTCCATAATACCTCTACACTAGCTAACATCCTACTTTGGGATATAAATTTTGTGTGACAAATGTAATCCATATCCCAATCACTTCATTTAAGACTTCCAAGATAATTGAAGTGGTTAATCCATTCAACGATTTCACTCCTCGCGATAATACGAACCTGCCTCTAAGTAGCATTTTTTCATTCAGAGAGGGGCTAAAATCCTGTCCCAGTCCTGTTTAGATTGTTTCTCAAGACGTTCAAGAGACTGCATATTGTCAGCGTTTTCATCATATTCTAAGTCAATCGGTGAGCTACATGGTATGAGATCAATCCGTAAAGAGTTACATGAAGAAAGTGTGATTTCTAGGACGATATCAATTATAAAAAACTGTAGGAAGCAAGCCTTATGAAAAGTAATTGTCTTTTTCTTTTTTCTTCTCTATATTTTAGGCTATGCATAATTATCCTATCGAGGAGAATATGCATATTCGTGTTAGCTTTAGTAAATCTCCTTTATAATGTCATAGGAGTCAACGATAGGGAGAAAGAATATGAGAAATAACAATTTTCAAACGTTATTAATCTCTTTTGTTTACTCTGTTTTGTTTTTCTCGTATTTTCTTCAGTTAAATCGACTTTTTCACAATTCCAAAATGTCTTGTTTGTAATTTTGAAGTTCAGTTTGATTACTGTATAAATTTCACTGAAATAATAATTACAATAAATGCATTTTTTGTCAGTTAACCGTCCGTTTGTTTTTCTTATTTACATTGTTATTCAGTAATAAGATGTGGAAGATCTGTAGCTCATGTAGAGGGGTTTTTCAAACTGTTGTGTTGTCTGATTTGAATGATTTAATCATTAAGATTTCGTTGATTTATTAAGCAATTTCATAAAACTGAATGTTGGATGTGACAACTTTGTCTAAATTAGTGTTCCTTGCAGTTGTAATTTATTTTGTAGATAATTTTTTTCTGCTTTTTCTTTGCTATTGTATCCTTTTGTTTGCATAGTATTGATCTTAAAAGTATTGCCACTGTCGACTACACCTATCCTCGAAGACCATAGTGATCTATCTGTAATCTCATCATGAGTTTATCGAATTTAGCTGTTAACTTTGTGTTTCGTGATATGTTCGATTACCACTTCTTCTTTGGAATTAGTTGTATCAGCAGTTGTAATATGAAATATCAGTAATACCTTTTACTAGTGTTCCAGACATTGATTATTTTAGGAATTTTTCATAAAATATATGAAATTTGACTAACTGAATGATTACATTAATTACGTTTCACAGATATTGAGGTTAAGGGATTTAAATGTGCACATCTGATGTTTGGATTCTAATGTGTGTATTTTTAAATGATCAATAGATTTTCCTGTGCTACTTAACTGTTGACTTCTGGTTTACTAAAAGTATATATAAGTAAGGGACTGATTTTTTATGCATTGCAAATCATGCAGCTCAAACTATCATCCTGTGGCCGTCTTCAACTTTGGGTAGAATATCTACTCACATCTGAAAACTGACAGTATTCTAAAATGAAAGGTTGTTGCGCTAACCCGTAAGACAGATCCTACGCAATGCACATGATAAACATCGTGGTATAAGTCTATTACTTATTTTGCCTAAATCATAGACTTCCGACATACTTGGTAGCTTAATAACAATGGTTAAGGCGTTTACTACTAACTGCTACATAGTAGATCCACATCCCACTTGATTAACCTTAGGCAACCGGTAGTTTCACAGGGCCTTAGAATATAAACTACACAAATCTGAATGTGGTAAATAGAATAACAATTCTCAATTGATGGATTCAAACTTTTGAGATGATTGTCATCTGTCAACCAAATTAAGCTTTCACTTTGGAATAACTTAAATAATCCGTTAAAAGAATTTCATGATAACTTAGAGTAATCCAGAGAATTACATTCAAAATTCTCCATGACATATACAGATGAAAGTATAACACATTATTTAGATGTATTGTATATACCACAACATAAATAACCTTATAAAATGAGTTATATATATTTGTAAAATTCCAATGAGTAGAAATTAAAATTTCTGACGTTTCGCGGCTTAGTGTAAGTCGCTTCTTCAGAGAAATGAATAAATAACCTTAGTTTGCAATAACCATGAGTACATTTCTTGCTATTAAAGTTACCAATTTGAAAATGTTTTTCATTTATTGGATCACTGGCATCATGTATATTACTTTGGTTCTGACAGCTAGTTTATCACCATACAATGATTAGATGGTAATCATTAAAGTGGTTAACGATCTGAATTTGTCTGTGTTTAATGTATGTACTCTTGGATTAGTATTTATTAACGTATCATGAAAGAGTACGATGCTATGCATCAGGTAACTGCGACTTACGTAACACTAGTGAAATATGATTAACGTTAATATAACTATATTTCTTATCAGTATCAATTAATACCTGTTACCTCTTGTGGAGCATAGGCCTTCGACCAGCATTCTACAACCAGCTCTGTCCTCAAATCTCCTTTCCAAGTGCCATTCATTTTCTTTATATCTGCCTCCGATTTCCAAAGCAATGTGTCCTTCCGCCTTTTCCATTGGCCATCAGGATTTCCGGTTAGTACTTGATTGATGATTTGCTTAATGTGTCCCATCTACAGCGTCTTTTCCTAATTTTCTTCTCAGATGGATTTTGGCTAGTTTGTTCTCTGCCGCAGTAGGGTGTTACTGATAGTATTTGGCCAACAGATCCAAAGTATCTTCTGCAGATACCTGTTTATAGATATTTTTATCTTTGAATTATGGCATTTGTGGTTCTCCATACGGGTTTCAGCTCTATACAACAGAACTGTTTTCACATTTGTATTGAAAATTTTGACTTTGATGTTAGCTGGCTGTTGGTTTCAGTTCCAGATGTTTTTCTCGAATTGCAAGAACGTTACCGTCGCCTTTCCAATCCACACCTTCACATCTGCATCAAATCCTCCTTTAACGGTGATGCTGTCCAAGTATGTAAAATTTTCCACATCTTCCAGAATTTCTCCATTAAGTGTAATTTGATTAGTGTTCGTTGTTTTGTATCGAAGGATCCTGCTTTTCCTTTTGTGTATGTTGAGGCCTACTGGTGAAGAGATTACCACCATACCATCCATCTTCACCTGCATTCTACTGCTGTATGTGGGATAGAAGGGCCAGGTCGTCTGCAATGTCCAAGTCATCTAGTTGTATCGATATTGTACACTGTATTCCGTGCTTGCCTTGAGGTGTTGCAGTTTTCATAATCCAGTCTACTGCTAGAAGAAAGAGGAAGGAGAAGAGTAAGCAGTCCTGTCTAACACCAGTTTTCACTTCGAATAAGTCTGTGAGCTGCTCTCCATACACAATTTCACACCGTAGTCCATTGTAAAAAATCAGTATGATACTGACTATCTTCTAAGGTACACAATAGTGTCGAAAAAGCTCCATACTCTTCTCCTGTCCAAGCTATCAAATGCTTTCTCATAGTCAATGAAGTTGATGTAGTGGTTAGTTCCATTCAATTGATTGTTGGACAATGGCCCCTAGAGCCGCGATTAGGTCGGTACACGAATTCCTTTAAAAGCTCTTTAATTATTATACACGACTTTTAATCAGTATCTAACACTAATAAAGATATTTTTCTTTAGTTATTACATCTCTAAGTTTAAAAAATCTGATTTTAATTGTATAATGTAAAAACGGTCATGATAAAAAATGTACATAAGCACAATGTTTTGTCATTTTCAGTAAATAAATTTGAAATTTAAAGAATTCCTTTCTAGACTTTGTGCTGTTTTTATTGATGAGATGAACAATTAAAAGTAGCAATTAATTGAATATCATATAACCCACCAACTACAAGATACACATGTTAATTGGAAGTATATAGAATCCTAATAAATAACCAGTTCAATAAGTGATCTGCCTTAACGTGCATATGCTAAATTAGGAATTAATAATTGAGAATACCTATCTGAGGAAGCTACTTTTATGTTATTACGAGTTGCATCATTAACTTATATTTATTAAACATTTTACTCAAAAGATATTAATATTCCTTAAGTGATGAGCTTTACAACGACTTATTAACTGTTATCATACTTCCTTCCTTCCTTCCCATATATTGTCCTGAACCTATTAATTACCCCGTTTCTGTATACAAATCACTTAGTTGTCTTTATTTTGTGTTTAAGTGGTTTATTATAGGATGTATAAAAACAGTTGTTCTTAAGTATAAACTGACTTTTCTCACACAGGTCTTGGTCAAGTATTTCTAACGTCATCCAGTCAATATCTGAGTAATTGGGTCATAGCTCATAGGTGTCAATCGTATTGTTTTTTAGTATCATCGCAACTAGCATGTTCGTCCTTGCACCAACAAGGTCACCTCAGTATTTCATCTTGTTTATTTGTGTGTTACCCTTTGTGAAGCATGGGCCGCCTACCAGGATTCTCCAACTAACTCTATCCTGCACCTCTGTTTTTCAATTCTCCTCAAGTGTTCCTCATTCTTTTGATATCTGCCTCCAATCCCCGACAAAATGTGTTCTTTGGGCATGAGGATTCCAAGTTAGAGCTCAATTTGTGACGCGGTTTGATTTCTGTACTCACATGTAATCGCTTCACATCATACATGAAGTTGTAGAAGGCAGATTGTCCGAATTTTTGCTAGAGCGTACACATGTATTATGAAGTTGCTATATTCTACATAAATCTTAGTTGCTATATATTCATCATGAATTATATTCGCATGTTCAGCTTTAACACCCTATTAATCCTCTCAGCGGAACCTTTTATCATAGAAAATATTGTTAAACTAAACAATAAACGTCATTCGTATTCATTTTTAACGAAATATTAATAGGAACTTGATAATAAAGTGCTTCAAAGAAACGATGATCCTCGTTACTTATATGATGATATTGGTTAATTGCTCTGTAGAAACAGATTTCATACTTATTTAGTGGTGATTGAATTCTACTAAGCGAGAACTAGACAAACGATATTATTCACTAGAAGACCAGTCGTGGTAAGAATAAGTCAGTGACAACATCCTACAGTGAACCAGCTTACACCTATTGAGTACTCTTTCAAATAATCAAAGGCATATCATTAATAAGAATAAAAATATATTTGGTTAACATAAGGAACATGTAATTAATAATTCACAAGATCAGACGAATTAGCGACAACGTTATTTATATCTTTTCTACAAATTAGAAAAATTAAATCTCCACAAAATGTTAAAACATCAGAAGTAAAGAGAAATACAGAAGACAAACACAGTTCAAAAGTAAACTACATTTAAACGATCAATTCAACTGTGAATCAAACACAAATAAACGATCAAATTAGATTTCATGGTAAAAAAAAGATAGAGTTTAAAAGAACTATAGTGTTACTAACACTTAGATCTGCATATTATTAAGTGATATGTATCAACAGAGTACAAAACACATGTAATGAATATGTATATATGAGGATAGAAAAGAAAAACCAATCAACATAAGAAGGGTTTGAGAGGAAAAGTAAAAATAACAAAGGAGAAAAATACAAATCACAGCTGTTGTGCTGTATAAAAAAAAAGTCTCGCAGATCATTCTCCCTCTGACACACACACACTGCACCGCTCCAATTAAGTAGAAATACAAATGATAAGCTAGCATAGAGTTCAAACCAGAATATATTCATGTCAGAAAAAAAAACATTATATAATGTGTACTACCAGTAGTTATCGTCTGTTTCACGCGCACCAGGCTGTACATACTTCTGCACAGCAGCTCCTATTGATTAATCTTTACATAGCATCAAAATGAAAACGTTGAGATTCTTTTTGTTTTTCTAAACGATCTTCACGAAATTCAAACCATTGAAGTATACCAATAATAATTATGAGTAAGATACAAACACATAATAATGTTATCGCTATATAAAGTACTTTCATATCATATAATGGTTGAAGAAACAATTTCATAGTCCAACTACAAAAAAGTAGTAAAGGAAAAAATTAATCTAGTTTGTAATGAAAGTAAACACTAGATTGTACTAAATGTTCGCAAGAAACTACATGAGCCTGAATATCTTAAAAGTAACCTCACAGTTTGTGAATTTGGATGACACGAGTTAGGAGTAGTTGTTACTTCAAGAATAAAGACACGCTTTGTCGAGATGCGCCAACTAAGATATCCAAGGTTTGTAGGTTTTAACCAATACCCAGAGTATTTAAATAATATTTTTGCTTCCAATTATATAAATATATATATATCAGAATAATAATTAAATTTTAAATGGATGAACATACTAAGACATCGCATGTTACATCAAGATTTGTGGAGAATATAGTTTTCAGCATAAAACAATTGACTTCAGATGCGAAACTATTGATAACGAATGTTGATTTCTATACAATATACACCAACGATCCTGCTAGAGTTCGAACTCAATGAACTTCACGTCAGGAACAGTACCTTTGCACCACCGAGTCAGTATAGTTTTGACGTGACAAAGAATGACAAGGACCATCCGAATCAGTTAGCTATAGAAAACGTCGAGCCTAGTATAAATCTGTCTTAACCTAAGTTACATTCGACATCAACACGAGATAAATTAACCAGACAAATACTGAAAGAAATTAAAATAATGGCAATAACAATCATTTTGTAAAAGATTAAATATTGAGACGATGATCCGAAAAGATGGAATGAAAAGGTATGTATTGTAGAGTACTCGAACCTAATATCCAAAGGAAAATAAAGACTTAGTGTATCTGAGCCATATCACCAGACAACTCTAGGTATTAATTGTGGTTATCACACAGACTCTAACCAAATCATCTTTACATATAAGCATGATTCTGATTAACAATCATTCATTTTATAAACTAATAACGAGTTTCATTTTGAAAGTTTCTATCTTTCGAACCAACCTACTTCTATTTCAACTAGCATTGCAAGTTCAAGTGAAAAGCGATAAAGTATAAATAATGCATGCTTTAGATAACATAAACGGCAGATTATTATAGATATTTTGATTGTATATGTATGAAAAAATTTGCTCCTATCAGTATCAAATCATCATCATTCTAAGCTTTTAATTAAACCATTAACTATTAAAACATCGTTTTGGGTTTATGAATTACGACTAGTTATCACTGCAAGATACTAAATATTATTTTAATTCACTAATGAAATCCAATTTGTAAAAGAGATAGCCCATAGCATTCGTAAAAAAGATTTTAAAAGTAAAGATTACCCTAAATCCACTGTCTATAAGGATTAATTTACTGATACATCTTCCAGAATCTGAAACAGTATGCAAAAATTTAACAGTCGAACACCTACACTTCCATTACTTTCACGACATATTAGAAATAAATACGTTACTGAAACTGCATTAACATTTTTACGCTGACGAATAGCTCTTACATCATAAATAAAGTTATAATGACAGTAAATGTGTGAATACTGTTATTACACAGTACACTTATTTAACTTCATTTCATGGTGATGCTTAAATCTGACTTCAATACAATCTTATAGTATAGCCATACTATCATCAATTTAAAATGCATGATTAAGTCTAGATGATACCCCCCACTCACCTCACTACTTTCAAAATGTTTCTGTTTTTCATCTATGCATACTGGTTTCATTTTCTTCGCATTACTTGTAAGTGAGTATATATAAAACGTGAATAGAATATTTTCGTGCTACACTTTATTTTTATTTGTCTCAAATATGACATTAAGGCCTCCTTACTAGTCAAACACTAGTTCAAAGCTGTTGCATTTTATGAAACATCGAATACTCTAAAATGCTCATAAAGATGTACCTCTGACACTTTCTGTGCGAATTTAAACTTATCTACACTATTTATTAGGGACAATTTTATGCTTACAGAACTATTTGTGATAACAATTATTTCCTATCATTGATGATTGTGTATTTCGTTTATACTTTATACTTTTCAGTTTTAACAACTTTGTATTAAACGTTCGATTGAAATTCAGAATAGGCTTGTATCTGTCTGGACACAGTAGCCTAGTGGTGAACGCGGTGGCGTTTGACACGAAGCGGACTCAGTTCGAATCCCAATGTGAACATCAACATTGGGATGCAGGTACATCCAGCCGATGAGTCCCAAATAGGACGAAACGCGCGTCCTGGATTCCACTTGCCAGTCACAATCCAACTTAAATTTAGTTCGATTGAAATAATTGACGATAGACATGTTTTCGAGTAGTGTACTATTAATACCTTTAAATAATCTGAACACGCCTATTAACTGGTGTGAATTATGTAATTAATTCCAAAATATATTTGTATAATTTATATAAATATATTTAAAATATAATGCGAACTAAACTAATTTTAGAATACTTAGTCGGTTGACTTTGAGTATTTTCTTATCCACCAGAAGTTGGACAATATCGGGACAAATTAACAAGTAGTTAGGCTATCTGAATGAGAACTGAAATCATTATCGGTAATTGTTTAACATAACATAATGAATGCTCCTCGGATAACACTGTAACCGCCGCTATTATCTAAATAATTAATTAGTTATATATACATAATATCCAAAAATTAACTCGTGTTTCTTTCTAAAGTTACATCAGTTTTAGTTGATTGAGTTCGTCATAATTGTGTGTTGGTAGGGTACCATTGAAAGTTAGGGAGCATTGGATAGCTGAAGCTCTAGTGAGAAATGGTGACTGATGGAGTTCAGGCTTGTCGAGAGTAAGATGATTATCACCGATGATCACGGATGAACGTGGAAGTATAACACAAATTAATGGGAGTGGGAATTCCACTATTGGATGCCGCCCCAGTGGTGCGGAAGGTTAGGCGTTCATCAACCTGAAGCTCCAGGGGCAAAATCAAGAGGGAGCACTGCTGAGGAGACGAAACAGCTGTCCAGTGCTCCTTGATTTTTAGTTGTACCATGCTAACATCAATCTATGACGAATTTAATTAACTAAAACTTAACATCAATCTCCACGAATCACTTCAATTACATCATAGTCGTTAATACATAACTAGTAAGTAACTCCGAAAAAGAATGCAAATACGTGACAATTCAAAGCGACTAGGCATTAATTCTTTAATAAGACAAAATTACGGAAAGAGGCGAATTGTATAGTGAGTACGATTTTTAAAAATTGAGGAAAACTCCGTGAAATTACTATTCGATATGTAGGTAACTTAACGCATTTTAAAAATAATGGAACAGTTAGAAGAAAATGAGATAATAGTGTAAGGGATTACAAGATAACATCGACTTAATCCATTTGATTCTGTAAGAAGACCTATAACACCCTTAAAATGCTCACCCCCTAGCTGAATTATAAATCAATGCCATCATTTTTTTAAATTTAATATATACTGAGATAACAAAATAGATTTATATACCTGTTTCTAAAAATATATTAGGTTTCTTCAATTTGAGCATTATCTCTTGCGATTGGGTGTTAAGGAGATAGACAGACAGATACAACGTAGGACCAGGCACATAAGTGTATCGGTCCAAGATGCCACACCTCAACAGCATAGCAAGATGATCACCGAATTCATAGAATCAGTTACTTTAATGGTAGTAATATATAAAAGGAAGATTGCAAATACATTCAACAATCTCCTTAACAGGAGATTGTTGAATGTATATTTGATATCATGAATTGGTCTGAATTAGACCACTGAATCAGTGGTCTGATGGCAAAGCGACACAGAGCCAGAGCGTCCGGGATCCCATCCATGATGGGGTCGCAGATGATCACTGCTAAAGAGTCCCGTACTAAAACGAAGTAGCTGTCCAGTGCTTCCTGTTAATCAATAATTATCTAATTCAAACCAATTCATGATATCAAATTGAGCATTATCTGCTTTGCTGCGGTGCATAGGATAAACTGATCGAAATCTAATCGCAAAATATGAAATAATTTTTTCATTCCAATGTAACATTCACTAAGACAGTTTTGTTTACGAGTTGAACACTTCTCTGATTAACCGAGCATCATGAGCATGCAACGATAAATCACGTATGTGTATTATACATCTGCTAGTAACTGCAAACAACAATAATAAAAATAGTCAACATCATAATTATAAGTAAACTTCTAAAAAGTGGAACGTTTCGTGGTTCATTTTTGTAACTTACGCAGAAGGATTGTCCAGTGGATATGGATTAACAACTATTTGTGCCTTTGGCACTATGAACGGTAGCAGACGTGATCGCATAACCTAAAAGAAAATGGGAAATAACTAATACATATAGTGGGACCCAAAAGAGAAATAAAATGAGAATCAATCACTACCGTGTTGTTATACTAACAGACAGTGCTTAAAAGTAATGAAGATATGCAGTTCAGATGGCAGTGTTGTGTTCTTTGAACTGAGATAGTTAAATTGAAAACCTTTGTTGAACGGTGATGCTGTTTAGAATAATTGTAAAAGCTCTACAATTTAGGTATGTAGGACAGAGAACGTAATACCGCTTAACAGTGTTTTAGCCAACCGAATGGATGTAATTACAATCATAAACTAAACTATTCACCTACAAAAGGTATTGTTAGTACCCATCAATTATAAACAATATTGCTCAAACTACCAGTCAATGATTTTATAGACTTTGTTTGATTATCTAAGGGAACAATAATTCAGCGGATTACATACATATAGAGAAGAAACTTTTTGAAGATAATACACAATAACAGAGTCATCCACTGTCTCATTACCCATTGAAGGTCAGGCAACACGAAATTCAATAGGACACCATCAGAATATCTGGAGACTATTTATGTATACTTAGAGTATACACTGCATTGATGAGCATTAAAAAACATAAATGTTTGAGGTATAACAGTGAATCAATTAAAAGATACTGTCTTTTAAGGCTTCCCATCTATGGTTTAGAAAAGGTCAAAATAAGTCCATATAGAGTTTCGTTTTATAGCGATGGATCGGTAAGGGCCATACGATGGGTGAAACCTAGAAATTCAGGTTGATTTATCGCATACTACCAAGTTTCTGGTATCAGGTTCTACCTCGAGTCCTACATACAGCACAAACTACATGGATTCGAGATAACAACTCTAATTTATGCATTCAAAAGAAATATTTAATACACCTGTCTCTTTAATTGCCTTAAACTTCATATACCGTCTAGCTACTTCCGCCCTTTATATGTATTCCAACTGACTAGTTGCATTACTGTGTATCAAGACAATCCGCTGATGATGCGAATGCAACACAGACCAATTGAATTTAGCTCTTAACGATATCAACTGAAAGATACAAACACATTCAAAGCAAAGAATTTCCTATAATCTATTATTATATCAAATCGTGTATTCATTTATGTTAAAAGTTTACATTTAATGATGCTATTTTATTAGAAAAAAGAAACTTATTCTTCTGGCTAGTGGTCATGTCACTAATATCTGATCATACAGTGGTTTCAATCCATGGTATGACCTAATGATCAGCAATCACTGGGTCACATCACAATTATTGCATCCATCTTTCAATTAGTATTTGATGCACTAGTTTTTAGTAATCAATAGCATGTTCATTATTAATTAAAAGTGTATATATTATCCCTTACAACATTCAGACAACAATATAAAGTATGATACTTTGTTTAACTGTAATGGTCAACATAATTTTCTATCCTTTCCTGAGAAAAATTAATCAATTTTTTTGTATCGATTTTATTTGTCTTTGAATCATGAGCTTTATGTGATGATTACTAATAATACTGTTCCACTTACTTAAGTTAAAGTAGATGGAATATAATTTGAATCTATAACTCAGTAATTTAAAATACAATACACTTATTCATTCATTCGTAAACAACAAGGAACTTGGCGAAAATTGTATATCTGTATAATTTGTTATATCACAACAACTGAAAAAAGTGAATAGCGAACGAGTTGAAATAATTGAAATAAGGATAATAGTGAAAGAACTTTTAAGAAAATGAGAAAATAACTCAAAAAGATGGAAAGAAAAGGTATGCAATGAAGGAATAGTAGGATTAAAGATCACGAGTAATATATATATATAAGTAATTTTAAATGTAAGTAATTATGCATTCAGACACATAAGCTTACTTCGTTTGATGGTGGTACAGAAACTGTCAATTTTTCGACATAATTAGCAAATGAGCCTAAACCAAATATTTCAAAAGGCACTTGAAGAGCACTACAACAACTTTGTGAACTTTGAAGCCCAGCAGAAAGATGACGTCCACCAGAAGCAGCTTCTGTATCTAAGTTTGAACTTATGCCAGGTACAGTAAGACCATATGGGAGTCTACCATCTGAACAGGAATCCGAAGATGAACAAAGTCCATTAAGGACAGTAACCTTGTAATTAACAATTAAGAATAAATAATTATGAATATTCAAAAGGAAAAACGTTTAAGTACATAATTCAGTGACGAACAAACCACATTCAAGGAAGCGATTTCAAAGCTATCGTGTATATTTAAGACCACAATGCTTAGATAGTCTTATGGAGTATTTCAAGGAAAGTATGACAACTCAGTATTTTAAAAATGTTGCGCTATTTAAGAAAACTATCCTATGTAATTGTAAAAAGGACTGCTAAATAGGGTGCATACACTGGAAATGAAATTCCACGCAATTTCGACGTAATGTATATTCGAAAAAGAAATCAATCAAGAGAGATATCACTTTGCTTAAACAGAAACTGAGTATTTGCTGCCACTACTACTATTACAAGTATACCCGTAACCACCGTTGCAGTTATAAGTGACATTATTCATGTATCAGCAATAAAGTGGTTTCAGTTTTATAGAGATGTAAGATCGAAGATCATGTTGAGTTTATCGTCATATTTAAAGGGGATAGATAAGTGAGATAGAAGAAACGATTATTTAAGGTTGCAAAAAGAACGTTTTTTGATATATTCTTAAATGGATATCTTCAGCACTGATTCCAAACACATCCCTGTGCTGAGCTAGAATATCAGCAGCAGATGATTAGATAGTTATTTTGTAAATAAATGAATCACTCAAATGCTTATGGCTGTCAGCAACATTTTCAATGTTCACTAAATGTATCGTACGCAAAACTAAAGGTTGTCTTTCTGCTCACCCAGTAGATGAATGCCACTGATTTCATCTCAAGCCCGTATCACTATTTTTTATGGTTTCGTTTTATATGTCGGCTGCGGTACACTACATACATACATTGCAAACAGTTGTGGCTGACTCCAGATACTTGGAATGAAATCTTCAAGGAAAATTACACTGTGAAATTCATCACTCACTCGTTAAATATATTTGTGATGTATACGATGCACCTGATATATATATATTAATTGTTGAGGATAAATTTAGCCATTATAAGAAGCATCATGCAATTGACAAAACAATAAAGTTAAGTGAATAATTAATCGTTATAGTGAAGTACGATAAAAACATGAATTGATCGTCAGGTGGCGAATCAAAAAGTACATGCTGAAATCAAATCACACTCTACATTAGCAGAAATCCGGACGATTAACATATAATAAGATAATCATAATTATGACAGATACGATGTTTTGATGAACAGATTCCAACAACTTTCTTACAAATGGCGTTGTTTTTTATGAAGCAGAGTAAAAAACCGAGGTTAATTATCAGTTACCTTAGTCATTTTGAACATTAACTGGTGTCGGTCAAAGAACCATAGAAAACTAAAGAAATGTAACGAACAGTTATTTAATCACCAACTGTAATTCTTCATAGTACACACTTTAGTTTATGGTGAAAATATAGCTTCATAATTAGACGGATCGTATGAAAATTAACAAGTGGTTGGTTTCAAGTTTGTGAGATTTACGTAATTCAATTACTAAATATAAATTCATTTAATTAAAGTGAGGTAGTTTGTAGACATAGATAATAGGCTTAGCTGTTTGTATTCATCCACGAAGCCATTTCAATTCAACTATAATAATCAACTGATTAGTGACTAACTTCAGAATATTCCTGAGACTCTAGTGAGAAGTCCTGATTAGTGAGGTTCAGATATATCGAGAGTGAGACAGTTATCACCAACGGTGTTGACTGATCATTGCACTAAATCGCATATTGATGGAAGTGAGGATTCTACGACGTGACAACGGCCGTGGTCCAGATGGTGAAGGGTTCGTCGTGAAGGCCCTGGATTTAATTTCCTCGGAAATTCGAGTGCACACTGTCGGGAAGTCTCGTACTTGGACGAAACAGCTATTCAGTGCCTCATGGTTTTGAATGGTACCCAACTGACACTAATCTGCGAAGAATACAAACAACTAAAAATAGATTCATTTACTTGACTTCGAACCATATTTTATGTATGGGTGCTAGTAATACTGACAAGCCGTTAAAACTGAAGCAAGTATAGCGGAATTCGAACTTGAGACAAAGGGTTTAAAAGCCAAACATCTAAGCCACTAAATTATTTAACTGGTCACACAATCTAGCTGGATGTTGCTGCAATATTGATGAACAAGGACACAGGATGTGAGAGTCATCATTATTATGAACGTCAAATTATGTTCAGTCTATTCTCTATGTCGGCGCATCTATGTAACTAAGAGCTGTACTAGTATCAAAAATTTAAACACTCAGCAAATCGATGCACACACATTTAAACTCATGTTTAGTATGAGAAAAGTTAACAACACGCAAATCACACACACGTGAATAGATCATATGTCTATTGGTTTACAATATGAATAAAAATAAGTTTAAACAGGTGATTACCAAATCTGCTCTGCCTGCTTACTTACTTATTTTGTGTGCATAATTGTAGCTATGACTCCTGTTTTATTGACTAAATACTTCCTCCTTTACTTACATATGATATTTAATACTAACATTTTCTGACCATTTGTTTTATATTCCATTCAGTCTACTTTTTGATTAGTTATCTATACAATTATAAAATGATCTGGCTAGTAAGACTTAATTAGCCTGATGTGCCCGCTAAATTCAGTCTGCATTTGTTCAAACCGCTATTTTCGTTTTAACTGTTAATTTTGGCTGTTTATCAGTTCTTATTGTATTCTCCGGATCGGTTTGAACCAATTGTGTGCTAGACGTATTTCTTTAGTTGGAAGTGTCATAGTCTTTGACTTAACTACGTTTATTAGAAATTCATTTACTACATTTTCGCCATATTGTTACAAATTCACGTATTTCATCATTAGATTTAACTGGATAAACATCGAATTACTTCATCTGGGGTTTTAATCCATAAGTCATATCTAGCTAACATTGTTGCCGCCGAGCGTTTAACAGGGATGTTAATCAGTTGTATAAAGAAATTTAAGTGAAAATTAACTGATGCTTCTCAAAACTACTATAGTATAACATTAATCCTTTAGTACAAAATGATATATGGACTAAGCCTAAATAGGCAACACTTCAAGACCCTGCAACAGGAATGAAAATAACGTAGACTGATGTTATGTCTTATTGTGGCTGCTAATATTCTCATTCTAATCTATTCCAACGTCATTCACCACTACACATGTTCCAAATACCTTAGTCTACAAATGTTTACATCCCCACCAACCGATTTTTCACTTATACAGAGCACCTAACAACTAACTTCAGCATTTAGGGCTGTGATATGTCTCATGTATGTTTGGAAAGCATCTATAGTTTAATACTAACATTACACCCCATTTTCATACATTTGTAGGTCATATATCAGACGTAAATAAATATAGAACTGCCTCACAGGTGTACCATTTGATTTGCAGATGAATAACTTGCCTGTACTATAGGAGATGCAAGTTGCCAAAATTGAAAATATTTTTCGTATACTTTCCAGTATTTTACCAACCACTGTTCTACCAAGGCAGATACAAGTTCCGAGAGAAGTGAAGTAATTGCTTAAAGCACGAATGAAGATAACATAGGTTATAAGGATTTGATAAAATTGAAACCTATGAAAGGATTATTAGTGGCTCCCATAACTCAATTACAACTTGTGTTGCAAAATGAAAATAAATTGTAGAAGAGAAACAAGAACAATTCTAGCCCCTAGACAAAAATACTAATATTGTTCAAAATTCAAACTATCATTCCTATTAAAACTAAAACAGGTAAACTGACACAGTGAGCCATAAGCGAACCCATAGGAACGCAAGAGATCAATACGACCAATAACTATCGACTATTGACATTTTAAATGAATTTCAACCATGTGTATTTATAGTTTTGAGATGACTAGATATAATCACCATCACTAAATCCGAGAGTAAGAAGTAACGTAATAAATTAATGGGATGATGGTACATAAAGGTTGCAAGAATTTTTATTGAATAGTGACCGGATAATCTCAGATTATTCAAAACTCCTGGAGGCGTCTGCGGAATTTCTGAAAGCCATCCCAAAATGAATATATCATCAGGTTTACTTGATAGGTGAATAAATTTGTCTTAGAGAAAATTGTTAATGCTAAGTTACCTATATTTTCCAAGATCTTTAAGAAATTTCAATAGACTTATGAGCTTTTGAATAAAGGTGACCAAAGATTTACTGTATAATTTGGTATCCTAACACAACAATATGTTAAGCACAAATGTGTAAAAGCCCCTATCATGCAGTCGATTTCATGATGTCTTAAACTAAGTCAACAATAAAGAAGTTAAAATAACAGACGAATTCCATAAAATTTAACACTAATAGCAGTATAAGACTAAGCACTTTTTTTAATAAAAGTGTAAGCTTCTCTATATTACATGTATTCGACTATAAAAATGAATGCAATTATTACCTTTAAGAAGTAAGGGTCCGTATCCACAGAACTAACGAATAATTGGGCTGATGGCTGATTACGAGAGTTCAGAGAAACTATGAAGAGATCTAGGGTACTCTGCAACAAATAAAAAACGTAAGGAATTATCGTGAGAAATTTATAAACAAAACATAACTGAAATACGAATGAAAAACACAACTACAGCAGAGATTAGCTTTAGAGACTAATAAAATATCCCTATTAAATAGTCATTTAACTAATCAGCATAAACAACAGAAATTAGGGCATATAAATGAACCAATCAATGTTAAGAATTAACAGCAGACTTCTGTTTGGTGATCAGTGGTCATCTAATACAGACGAATTCGTGATATTAAATTAAAAACTCAATAATCGCCACAACAACCAATTACGGTGAACATTTTGTCAAAAAATTTCCATAATGTAAATTAGAACAACGTATAAGCGAACAGTATTGTTTTCAATTAGGTCATTATCAGGCTTTATTCAGACATACAATAATATTTTTAGGCGAAAAGTGTTAAACTAGTCAAGGCAATTTGTGAATCAATCGTGACAATGAGGTAGGCAGATTAAATAACTATTGATCATAATAAGTTGAAAGTGTAATTCGATAGTATGAGGACAGGTGTACTAGTAGTGATGATAAGAACAATAAAACAACTCGAATAAATATTTCAATATAGGAGGTAGATGAGAACTTGAGAGAATAAGCCGATTGAGACAAACTTATTAAAATATTAGTCGTCGGAAAATTAAAGTTACGTAACAGGAATAAAAAGCTCTAGTTAAATAACTAATAAAGACAGTTTACAAGGGTGAGGAAAAGATGGTACCCTGGCAGGGGTAAAATGGTAATTGGTTAATCAAAATGTACGCAGATAGGTGAAAAATCACAACTGAGTTGATAGAAAACTGTGACTTATTTACTATTTGATTTGGTATGTGTGGTTCGTCACTCGGTATTGCTGGAATACACGTTTGTGCTTAACGTGTTTGGTTTTTTAATCGCTCTGTCGAATTATCATGTCTATGTAACGGGTTAAGGTAAGGCTAGGATAACAGTAGATATTGTATCGTGTGTAAGCTAGAAACCATAGAATCGGCCATCCCACATCGAGATATAGCATAAAACATGCTGAATACCGTTTGACAGAAACTAATAAGAACCTAACAAAGTTAAGAAAGTATATTTTCTCGTTGTTTATCCTATAAATGATTATCATATATAACTCTATGGATTACGTCATGCGTTTCATTTTCTAAACCCTAAGTGAAATACAATATGAAAAACAATCTAAGAAAAATTCTTACATCATCAGCTTGATCGAAAAATGCCAACTGACGTAGCCTAGTATTATCAGGTAGTAACTGAACACCTGGAAGTAGAACAAGTTGAAATGTTAGAGTTCCATGAGAATTTATTCCATTATTGACAAACACTGCAGGACGAGTACCCATATTTTGGCCATTCGTTGACCAACTTGTAACGCCTAAACCTAAATCAGGTTTACCATCCATATTGATATCACCGACTGTTGGACCGACTAGTGCACTTGTAAGTAAACCAAATTTTATTGGCGGAGTTGATGTTAAAGACCATCGCATATTATTTTCTTTGGTATTTAATGGCTCCCAGATTACACTAACAGGGAGCCACTGAAAAAGTAAAACAATGGAAAAAAATTGAAAGTACTTAGTTTTTACAGTTTTCAATTGAATTAAATTAATGAAAGCCAATGTCTGACAATTAAACTAAGTTGGTAGATACGAAGGGTTCACATGGAGAGTTGAAAAACCTTAATTCCTAACCAATGGTCCACGTGCAATCCGGGATCTTAGGGGAAAGAATGGTGCAATTGGTCACCATGTTTGTGAACCATGACCTTTCTGACCTGAGATTGTTTGGTGACTTCTATGTTCCATTAGTGTTGTTTTCGAAGGATTGTTGAGATCCAGTGGGAGCATCATACTAGTAATCTTTAGGTTCGATAGTGCTTGTTCAGATCCAATAAAGACAATTCAATCGGTATCACCATCTCAAAACAACGGCTCTGGTGGTTTGATAATATTGTATAGATGTCCCGGCGGCCTCCATATTGCTCACTATTTGTCGACGTTGAAAATGGGTGGAGAGGGCTGAAATGTGATCAGTCTATGATATAGTGCTGCAGAATGGAAGAAAGTTTGTCCATCATAACTCCTTAGTTGTGGACCAAGGGATGGTTCAAGTTAGTGGATTGAAACCATAATAAAAATAGTCTGAAATAAACTCCAGTGCCCGCCCTGAAAATGTTACTATTAAACTCTTTATAAAGTTGAAATGGTTGCCAACAATCAACAGAAATCTTCCTGAGTCGTATTTTCTAATGAAATATATCGTATGTAATTTTCGTGTACCCTTTTTAAATTATTTTTTTCACTATAACTGCCTCCCTTCTTTCGTTTTTACACGATATTATGTTTTGAATAGTGTAGCGCCTATATTTTTGGCATCCATTTGTACCAAATTTTATGTGTGAAAATAAATAAAAGATCACTAAAACTTTGACTAAATTGTTTTGACAAACCAATCAACGTCAGTCATATATAGTTCCTATAAATTTTGCGGTTTCATTGCATTAACCTACCACATATCTTCATTTTCAACCATTTCTAATATCGGTAAGTAATGAAAGCCTTTGAAATGACATTCGAAAAAAAACATTCAAGCTGCTGAAACCAGTGTTTTAATATGGTGATTTCAACTGAGGCAAAGTTATAAAATATCGAATTTAGGCATTAATTACACAGTACTGCTATGACAATCAAATATAGAATCACGAAACATCCTCGCCTCGAAAAATCAGGTTTACAATAAAATACTAAACAATCGAATGTTTGATAATTTGCTTACGAAATTAGTGGCCAAATGGTTGAAGGATGTTCTTAATAAATAAATGTAATATCTGTGAAGTAAACATTTGACTATGATACTATGATAAAAATTCATAGAATGGTTGATTACTGAATAGTGACCGGTGTAATGTTTATTAGTCCTTAGTATTGATCGAATTTTATTAAAATTTGAAACGTAACCACTAGTCTAAATGATTCGGCATTGAGTGGCACAATGTTACTGGTGTCACGTTGACTGTAAATAATCAGCAGGAAACTCTCCTTGATTTAGGTTGTATTCGGATGGTTGAATAGCTCAGTGGTGATGGTCGCAAACTGTGAACCTGAATGACACGAGATTGAATCCATCAGAGAGCACCAATTCCTTGAACATTGTCAGTACGCCTTGTTGATAAGTGTCGAATGACAAAAAAATAGGTCTAGAGTTTCTTCCTGTTTACTACAAATTAACCTAACAAAATTTCTGTACCGAATAGAAATTGAGACTAAACAGCTAGTAAGACAGCAGAGTAAGACTAACCTTTTTATCTTTGAAAGAATACATATTAACACTACTAGTATCCAAACACTTAGCATCCCTGCATACAGGTAGGAGTAAATCAATCCAGCCATCATAATCTGAAATAGTTGGGAAAAGCAAAAGTTGAAACACTATTGATCCATGCGTAATTCACTGACTAACATAAAAAACGTCTATCACCTGAAGTCAGTAGTAGAAAAGGTCAAAACTAAAGATTACTAAATGGTTGTTTTGCTATAATTAAAGAAACCTTAGCGGTACGCACCTACGATTCTATGCAGAATCAAACCTAAGATCTCCAAGTCGTGCAACAAATATGAGTTTGTCGCATAATTGTATCAACCTTATCACAATTCGAAGTGTCTGTTGAGGTCATCAATAGCCAGCATCACTATTTAGAATATGACGGGTAACGTTCAATTTTTCGTCCTTTATTTCAAATGGTACATTTTTGAAAACTTCAATTAACCAGATTTAAAAAAGCTTGAAAATTAACCATCTAAGTAGTATGATCGAATTCAAATGACTGATTGTCAAAGAGTGGTAACTATTGTCTTTACCAAATCCCTAATCCTGATCAAAATCTATCCATGTACGACTCGAGATTGGGCGTGTATTATGCTGTTTGGACGCTAGGTAACGGGTGAGGCCAACCAACAGGAAGCTAACTGATAAAAAGAATAAACTGGCTACGAGTTAGAGAACAATATACCATTTCTAAAATAAAGTAGAAAGAACGACAGGAGAAAAGCTGATATTTGTAGCATCAAAGTTAATTATTTTTAGAAAAAATTAATTACTTACTGAAATCACTCAGCACGAATAAACCTAAAACAGATTGTGGTGTACTCAATAATTTAGGATCCAATTCAATCAATTCAGCATTAGTGACATCGGGTAAAAGACCAATAGATGATTGAGTGCGTAGTATAACCTGTAGCTGTTGTGTATTCCCGCTATCAACAAGGATTACAATATCTACATAAAAGTGTAGAAAATGATAAGGTAAAATAAAAATGAATGAACATTTGTTAGTTTGATGAATAAAATAATATATAATGTATAAATTAATATTTTATCATCAACATGTTAGCATTGATTACATAGAAATAAAAACTAGGTATATGTTTTAAAACACTGCATAAAACGCAATTTTTTACATTTATTCAAACATAGATTTCCGTACAAATATAAAATCCAAAAAAATATGCACTATACAAAAACAAACAAAGAGGTGATTTTGTAAAGCAAGAGGGAAAATATGATCCAAAGAAAAGAATTTGTTAACAATACATAGTTGAGTAAGAATAATCTATAATATGTGGAATAGCTCAGTGGAAAATGAAACCACGAAGGATTTCATTTAGCGACGTTTTCCCTTGAGTGTTTCTTTTCCCATCTCAAAACCCCCAAAAGAGGAAAATAACAATTGTGTAGTCAATTTGTCGAAACAACCACTAATGAAGTTAGAAGAAGGATTAAATTATAATCCGAGAGATACTTCAAAGGTATAATTCTTCGCTGTAGTTGATCCACAACTTAAACAACAGGGATGAACGAAGAAACTCAACAGGAAGCACGCTGTAGTACCATTAACTGGACAGAAAGATCACACTCAAGTGACTGCCCAAGAATAAAAAGCATTAAAAAAACTATAAAATAGAGAGGCTATTGTGATACTTCCACTTGGAAAATGATACATTAATTACGGATAAAAATGATTATATTAAGTTGAGAAACAACTTAAGGATGAAGATGTGGTGGATTTTGACAATGAATCTAGATCATTATATAACCTATGTATTTCATTATTATGCTTGTATATTTATATGACTATTATGTTATTCCCCATGAACATTTTTATACATGTGTCTGTCTGTATGTTAGCATGTATTCCCTTGCTATATTGACCTACCTCATTTGCATTTTCTAGAATGATTCACATAATGGAGACGTAGTTTCACACATATACACCTCGGTTCGTCTGTGGACTTGCTTGTGATTCCATTTCTAGCTCGTAAAATACAATACTACTAAAATTATTGTTGGATTCTTACTCCGTTATGTTGTGACTGCCATTTGGAATACTAAGTACTGATAAGAACATTACAGAAGAGGTATACCAATCAACGACCACGAATCCAACCTAAATGTTAGATAACCAAATCTCTAGAAATTTAAATAAGCTCGTCAAAGTAGGACAGGAAAACAGACAAGACTAGTGGCTAGCGAAGTCAAATAGCCCGATTCTTCCTCGAATCAATGGAACCCTGGAAGTACACAAACCAAGTGACTCGCTACGACCGTTTGTCTCACTTCTAGGAACTTTAATATATTGTATATCGTAAGGAATTTCACGTTATTGAAGCATTTAGTGAATTCATGAAAACATTCTAGAAAATATTTTACATAATTGTCAGATAAGATTAAGAACAGTCGAATCAATAGTGACGGACTGATGGTATCCACCGACATTGCAGCATTATTTGCCAAAAATAAATCAAAGCTGGGAAAGATATTATATATCATATCTCTCAAAACACACAAAGCTTGGAAGTTGAAGTCTTTTGGAACTCATCGATGTATACCTAACAGCATACTTTCAATTCAATAATAAAATATACCAAGAGAATAAAGGAATATCGATGAGATCATCAATATCCGGACTCATTAAACGGACAGTGAAGTAGAAATTGAAAACTTCAGTATTTTCAATGCTCAAACTAAAAATGTGGAACAGCATAGTTAAAAGCCAAATGCATTAACCACATTAATATTGGACACAAAGCATAAATACAACAATTGATGGATAATTGATTAGGATAGAAAAATATAATTAAATAATACTTTTTGCGAAAAGATAATATATTTAGTGTTGTCTACTTTGAGAGTACCCAATTTTTTAAACTAAAGTAGATAGAGTCGTGTTCGAACCCCTGACTTAGTGGTGGAAACAAATGCCTTAACCACTGAGTTACCGCTGTATATCACCTTGTTACAATGTAAAATTAAAAACAAATTTATCAAACAAAGTAAAGAACATAATGTCAGTCACAAGTCGTCATAGCTTACCAGGAACACCATCTTTGTTGATATCACCAAAAGCTGAATAACCAAGCGGAGACCATGATGGACCAGCATAGGGAGCAGATAACTTTGTAAGCTTATTTCTATAATATCAATTGTAATAATAAATGACCTTAACAAGTTGAATTCAAAGATCTACATATATTAAAAGATAAGAATTTTAAAAGATTTCAACGCAAATATATCAATTATGAGGGCTTTGGAACCATAGAGAACGGCCTAATATCGAAACAAACATGGATACGAATGAATGACAAATATGACTGCTATCATCAAAGCCTTATATCTCACTGACTAGGGGAATATTAGAATATAAACTACGGCTTGTGACTGTGAAGAATTAACACTAAAAGATAACATTCGTCACATGCATTTTCAAAAAATCTAAAATTACAATGAAAAAGTAATAAAATAGTTTGTGCTGACTTTTAAGAGAAAGATAAAATAGTGCAATGAGGAGGTACATACTTTAAAAGCGGGTAACAAACCAATCAAATGATAGCTATCACTGTTATGTAGTGAATCCTACTCAATTTTTCATAAATGTTAAAACTACACGTACTACAAAGGATGGAAGCCATAGGAATTTACTTAGACAAATTGTTATGGCGTAAAAAAGACTGTTGAGATATCGAACGCCAATTGGTGTACTTAATCCATCACTGCACGTCTGCCTTATACCCACTCAGTCCCAAGCCGGAGATAGAAGAACACAAAACTATAGACCACCTGACAGAACCAAATTGTTTTACACATTTCTTTATGTATACATAAAACCTGACCACACAGTCAACCAATTAGGAAACTAACATTAATACAAAATAGGAATAATAATGAATCTGAACTGAAGTACCGTATACACAATTAACTAACCATAATTCATCAATGAGAAACGGTATACTGACAGTTAATGTGTCAAATGGGAGGATGGGGCAAGGGGAACTGAATAACGGTAGAAATAAAATGTTCACCTTGTATACAACCAGAAATAATGAAATAGTCTACAGATAAATGGCTCTCGAAGATAATCAATCTTCCTGAGGTGCCCAGCAGATCACAAACCTAACCTAGGTACTTTCAAAAGAAGTTTCACAGACACAAGTTTTCACTGATTGACCACTGAGTAAAGTAGTGACTAATGTCGAGTGTTTGGACTTTAGTGTTGATCAGCTCCTATCGACCAAGTTAAAACTATGAAACGTCAGTTACGACGCAAATAACATTGTGATAATGTCTCAGACTGTGAAACTGCGTGACAGGTTCAAAACCCATAGGGAGTATTACCCTCCTCGTCAAGATTGCAGATATCCCATGCTAGTGAATGTCTACAAACACAAAATGTAGATCATATATAGTAGTCTATCCACCACCTTCAACCGCCTAACAGATAAAAGTGTGAAAAGCAAATTTTTACCATAAAACCAACAAGCAAACTATAGAAAATAGAAATTTACGTACCCGCCTAGATATGCTACTCGATTACGCCCAAGTACTTCGCCATAAACATCAGCTATCATATCGGAATTTAAATCACATACCAGTGGTTGAGAAATAAAAGTATCCAACAGTTTTGGTGTATCTTGGTGTTATAAAAATCAAAAAGAAAAACGAAATATTAGAAGAAATGTCTTTATATATAACCTTAAAATGTTGTTTTAACAAAAACAAGTAGTCGTAAGTAAATATTCCTCGAGTTTTATCCCTTTGACTAGGGAATTTATTTGTTTATTTGAACACGGAACGTTTTGTACAAATCTGCACCAAACATATGTGCGCCACACAAATACAAAAGTAACGTTGTGAAGGAAATAGAGGAGGAAGGTGATCAAGAGGAAAAGAAGTAAAATTTGATAGAACAGCAAGGGAACTACAAGGCAGGAGACTCAGTTGAGAAATAAATACAAACAAGAGGAATCCATTCCTATGGAGAAAAGTCACCACACTTTTATGAAGGTCTTAATAGGAAACTGCAGCAGGATCGACACTGGTTTCTGATATGCTCCTATATCTGGTAAGATCTCAAACTAATAATTTACTCCATCTCTAGGACCCAAAACAGGAAATTAAGATAGGCCAACAAATGCTAGTCCCACAGTTTTCTTTTAATCCACAGAGCCATGCAATAAACTACAACCTCTCCGCTTTTTTCAACTAGTCTCATAGTGGGTAAATAATGTAAGGTATGGAAGCTGGTAGGATGGTATTCGTAAAAACTGATCAAACCATCAAAGCCGGTGTTTCATTACGGTGACGTCAATTAAGTTATAATCATTGTGTTATGTCGGACTACTAGAGAAGAGTGAGAAACTTCCAAAACTGTGTTTTAGAGAACTAATTCATTTATTCTGGTCGTGAGTAGTGTAAACATCGCATTTCTTTTATTGTTACGTTTCTCTTACTCTATCCTCTCGTTTAGCATATTTACTGTTATTATATTGTCCCTTATTATGGACTATAATTAATCAATTGTGTACAAGTTGTACTTACTCACTACCACCATTTCTTTAGTTCTGTATTAATGTTAGTTTTCTAATTAGTTCGCTGTGTGGTCTGATTTTGTGTATATATAAAGGCATGATTGAAATATAATTCGATCCGATTCTGTTTGTTGGGATCTTCAATCGTTGCTTTTTGCTCTATTCCGGCTTGGTGACTGGTAGTCGCGGGGCAAACTTGTCTGTACAGTGATTAGCAATCATCAAGGGCATTTGTATATTTCACAATACATAACGATTGGCGACGGGCTTCAAGTGAATTCAACTTACGCAGTCATTGGTCATAAGTTGTAAAACATAACACATTGCACCTGAACACACAATCAAGAACCTAGATGATGATCTGAAGCTATGTTGGCTCCTCTCCTTACTCTTACGTCTCCCATGGTCCTTCTAAACTTCTTATTGATGCAGATGTGGTCGATTCGGTTCTCGGTATTGTGGTTTGGTGAAACCCATGTAGTTTTGTGTACGCGTTTGTGAGAGAATATAGTGCCACCTATAGTCATTTTGTCGAAGGCGTAAAAATTTGCAAACCTCTCACCGTTTTCGTCCCTTTCTCTCAGTCCACGTCGTCCCATGATATCTTCATATCCTGTGTTGTCCATTCCAATCTTGGCGTTTAGGTCTTCCATCAGAATGGTCAAGTCCTTGGCTGAGCACTCTTCGATGACTGACTGCAGACTCGCATAGAACTGGTTACTGTAGTCTTCGTGACTGTTGTTGGTGGGTGCATAGCATCGAATGATTTTCATTGTGATGTAGGTTTCATTAAAATGTGAGATATTTTTGACGTATAACATTAGCCTCTTTTCTAGGTAACTTTCAAGTGATAGCTCTAGAATAGGCACAATTTCTAGTATATATATATATATATATATATATATATACAAACACTAAAGTTGTAAACACCGAACCAATCCTCAAGCATATACCACTGGAGCAACAGAAAACATTACAAACAGCTAATACATGAGAAAATTAAACAGTATCCAGAGCTTAATTGCACCCTCAAAAATCACTAAGTAAAATACATTACTACACACTAACATTGAATTCACTACACTGGCATACATTCTAATAAACATATCCAGTCACAAATTTTTTTGTTACCTAGTAAATAAGTACAGCATGCAAGAGATCAAGTAATATCAATCCATTTTTGCGAGGAGAATTTAACACCAAATTTTATGTATTGAGTTTATTAACTGATGTACCAATTAAGATACAGTCAGATATTAATTAAGGGGAAAGGCAAGAAGTGGACGCATCTGACTCGCTGTAACTAATTTTAAGCCATGTGGCTTAAAGTCCTCAGCTGGAACTTGGTGACTCATACCTAACAACGTGGCTTAGACCAGAAGTCAATAATTCCATAGACTGATACCCAGTCTTGGGTTGATCACTCTTTTCTTTTCCTCAATCCACTTTATCCCAATCAATATATCCCATTCGGGTAGGAGGTGGTTGAACATACGGAATATGTCTCAATCACTACACTCCATGGAGATTCACAGTTTCGTCAACTGCTATGTTAACCCTAATTCGTACTTCCCATCTAACTTCAGGATTGCTCCTTCCATTATTTCCCAGTATGTTTCGAAAATATCTATGGTCAAACATTAACTTAAAAATAACCTCTACTTTAAAAGGTGACATTTGACAACCAGAGTAGTTGAACTGAATCGTCAATCCTAATCTTAAGAAATATGACACAACTTGTTGATTTAACTCGTATTTATTAGACTGTTTGTCTGTAAAGCAAGGATAATTCACAAATTGGTGTAAACATCGAAATTCACAAATAATATATGATCTTATTGAATTATATATTACTGTCGGCATACCAAATTTTCCACGATATTCACCACCTGAACCATAAGCTATATAAACATCAAGTGGATCTCCGTCTGAATAACTAGTGACTAATAAAAGATCAGTACGAGAATCCCCATTGAAATCAGCAGTGGCAACACCACGAATAGGTTTAGGTAAAACAGAACCAATTATTTCTATAGGTGGAGCAAAATCCACTTTAGATAATACTGATGAAGCGGATTGGAAACCTTTATGCCACAGTTGTATAACACCAAATAATTTTGAACCATCACCATTAGTAAAAAGTATATCCATTTGACGGTCAGCATTTAAATCAGTGAATGCAGCTAGTTGGAAATCTGGCCAAGCACTTAATTGCTGGTAAGATTCTGTAGGACTATTGGTCAAAACAATATTTCGATCCAAATTCACCAATGTGAGTAATAATAGTAAATATAACTTAGTTAATATGATAAATGATGGAATATGATGAATTAATTTCATTAATGTATGAAGTAAAATATTAAATTTCATTAGACGATCCAATAAATCTAAAAAAGTAAATAATAATTCAATTACTTTAAATAATAACAAATTTATTAGTATACGTGAAAAACAGTTATTTTATTTAAGTATCAGTCAATGGAGTCAATTATCTAATGAATCAGGACCAAATTAGTGGCTGGTATAGAAAAGTATAATTTACTAGGTAAAGATTTGTGTAACTGGCTTTGAGCCAGACATTAAGAATGAGAGCCAGAGATACTACCTGGTTCCGTAAACTGAAGTAATTAAAGTGACATTTACAGCCGAGGCTTAGTAGCCTAAAGTTGCACTTATTTATTGAGCCCCACTCAAATAGGTTTTGATTTAAATCATCAAACTAAATCAGCACAATAAGAGAAAAACTAACATGACCAGAAAATGAGTAAAAATAATGGTGGTATAAATGACAGAAACATTAGACAAAGATTATCCACAAATTAATCAAGATGCAAAAGAAAAGACTCTAAATTATTTTTGTGATATACAAAAGTGGGTTACACATTTGAAATATTAGATTTAAGAACAATGAATAAACATATATATATCTACGTCAATAAGGATTACTATTAAACCTATTTTATACATGTAAACAGAATATTCTAGCAAAGATTTGCAAAATAATGCATGACGAAACAAGTTATTAGCTTATGTGAGTCACTTTAGTAGTGTTGTCCGTAAATAGTTTCTACGAACTCTTACAGATAACACTTGATAAATCAAAAACATTCTGTAGTTTTCAGTAGATATATTGAAACAACTGAAAAGCTTGTTCAAAGTGGCTATTCTAATAATGTCATCTCTAATCGACTTTTAATAACCTAATGCAGCAAGTCTGTATCTAAAGATATAAAGAGTAACAGTTATCTTAAGTATCACGAATTTATGAGAACGATCACTGTTCAAGTCACTTAAGGTTGCAATATCTGTTTATTGTCAAGACTTAATCATAGACAAAACAACTTATCATGTTAACTAACCCTTGCTCCAAAAGGGTTTTCGGCACCTGTGTGGCTGAACTACAGCATTGAGAAATAATGTTCAGGTTGTAGAAATCCCGGATAATGTCTGTCTCCACTTAAAATCAGTGTTAAATTAACTCATGGCAAGGTAAGTTTGAAGTTGTGAATTGAATGACGGTGAGGAATCGATCATAATTGTGCAAGTAAAGTGATCCTTTATATTTCTAAAGTTCTAGCATTCGTTCATTTGGTCTGCTTGAACAATATTTTCAATGCTCAATCTTCCTCACTATCATCGCTACTACTGACTGGAGCCCGAATGAAGTAAGAGATGAATTTTACAGAAAACTTTCTAAACCTCTTCATAGGGCTAAACACTCAGATTCGGTACTCATGACTGGTGATTTTAACGCCAAATAGGTAGCTCGAATCAGTCTGAAAGACATTTAGGTGGATGATTCAGTGTTCCAGCTCAGAGAACCGACAACGGCGACTGTCTGCTACAACATTGCTCAGACAATCGTTTATTTCTAACAAACACGAACTTAAGGATTAAAGAGCAACATCTTCTAATATGACGACCTACTGGACTTACTCAAAATTAGACTTAAATAAACCACATGGCCATTAGTCACTATTGGAGGGGCTCGATAGAAGATTGCCAATCTTTCTGGAGTACATGTTTAGATTCTGATCATGCTCTAGTACGAGCACGAATTCGCTTGCATCTTACTCAGTAAAGAAAAACCACTATACGAAAACCCATTAGAATTCAGTTCAACAACGAAACAGCCAAGAGTAAATTCCAGGAACAACTGAAGAATCAATTAGGCAATTTTAAAGATGTGACTCAACTAGATGCTGTTTAGAAAATATCCAAGCAGCTGTGGCATCTACAGTGACATCTATCAAGGACTTAAATCTACATGTCAAGAAAAATCAGTGGATTTCGATGACTTCTGTTGAATTGATGGACTCCCAAAAACTTATTCCATCAGGCTCCGAACATGATGAGGAGCGAAGAGTAGTCAGGTACAAATCGAAAAAAGGCTGCGAAACGACCGTGAGCAGTGGTGGGCAACGTAAGCAAAGGAGATGAAAAAAGCAGCAGTGATAAATAACACTAGACAACTTTTCAAGTTATTAAAAGAAACCGGGCTTAAAAAATCTACCGTTAGTGAGACTATCCCAGAAAAAGATGGAACGCTTATTAACTCTCAGTCTAAACGTTTAGAACGATGGGCTGGTCACTTCAAGGAACAGTTCAGTTGGTCTTCAGCTGCTCTAGAACTTCCCACTATTCTAAGACAGCCAAAATGGGAAGTCGACTTACGTACCCTTGACTCTTGTCGAAGTCGAAAAAGCTATAACCAACCTTAGACGAGGCAAAGCAGCGGGTCCCAATGGATTATCCCCAGAGGTATTTAAGGATGGTGGTCCCACTTCGACGATTAGTCTGACTGATATCTTGATTAAAGTTTGGCAACTTGATATAATTCCCTTTAACTGGTGTCGATCATTAATCGTCCCAGTATATAAGAAAGGGTCAAAGTCATCCTGAGATAACCATAGAGGAATTAGTTTGACTAATATAGTGTCGAAAATACTAGCTTCTATAATTATCAGACGTTCAACTACAACTCGTGATCTACAAATACGGGAAAACTAGGCTGATTTCAGACCTGGTCGCCGTTACATAGAACAGATATTCAGCATTTGTCAGGTTTTCAAAAATAGACATACTTTTCGGTGCCCAACAATGGTGATTTTCCTTGACTTGAAAGCGGCATTTGACTCTGTAGACCGACAAGTTCTATGGCAATGTCTTTCATTGAAACGCATACCCCAGAAGTATATAAATCTCATTTATGCTCTTTACTCAAACACCATTAGTCATGTCAGAGCTTATGGCAAACTGTCATCCAAACTTGTAACCACAAGTGGTGTCCGTCGAGGCTACCCACTGTCTCCATTTTTATTTAATTTCATACTCGATTTACTGTTGGAAATTACACTCCCATCGTTCGACTTTTCAGAAATTGACCTTCTATCAGGAGATACACTTATTGACTTAGAATATCCTGATAACATAGTCCTGTTTGGCGAAGACACTGACAAAATACAAAGATAGGGAGTGAAGTAGTTGAGCACGTCAACCACTTCACTTATCTTAGAAGTCTGATTAGACTTAATGCGTTGGTCTTTGATGAAATCTCAGTATAAATCCAAAAAGCTCGTTTAGCTTTGCCAACCTACGTCACCCATGGCGTAGACGGGATATTCATCTCTCAACGAAAGGAAGAGTGTATTGCGAAACAGTTCGTTCTGTATGGATGTGAAACGTGGTCGCTAAATTTAGACGACACTCGAAGGTTATTGGTTTCTGATCATCGATGTCTTCAAAACATCTCTCGCACCAGCTGGGATCACCAAGTAAGTAATAACGAGGTTAAACGACGGGTGTTGGGCAAAGGTGATAAATCAGTCGATGAGGTTGTGAATTTTCATCAACTGACACTGTTGGGACATGTGTCGCATACACCCAACCACCATCTGCCTCAACGCGCGATGTTGGTTGATATAGGAGCAGGATGGAAACGAGTCAGGTGCCCCCAAACTAAAAGATGACATCAGTCCATGAAGTCACTGACTTCTAATTTGGTTCATGTCGGTAGCTGCGGACTTCCTGGTTGGAGTCCTCGCGAATACCGTAGCCACTGGCTGGGAACACCGAGTGATATAGCTCAGAATCGGTCACAATGGCACACATGTATTCACTCATTGTCCCCCCTTAAATCGTGAGCTTTCGATTAATCCATAACTTTCTGTCCACGCTCCCTGAACCATATAGACAGACAGACAGACAGACAGACAAATACAACGTAGAACTTCGTACGTACGTACATCAGTTCAGGTTGCCATACCACATCAGCACAGAGACGCAACTGTCATACTTTATATATACTATATGTTCACACTCCTTATTACTATTATTATTACTACTATTATTACCATTATTATTATTATTATTATTATTATTATTATTATTATTATTATTATTATTATTATTATTATTATTATTATTATTATTATTATTATTATTATTATTATTATTATTATTATTATTATTATTATTGAAGTAACTTCTATTAATGTGGTGATAATCTTGTGGTGCCAAAGAGGTATGGCAACTTGAATTGATGCACACGTGTGCTAGGTTCTATGCCGATCATACATACACACATGTAGTATGAGGACTAGAACAAAGAAAACATTTATGTAAAACTCATTGTTGATAATGATTAACTGATGATAAATTCATGTCTACATAATGTTGTACCACCAAGACAGTCAGACAGACAGATACAACGCAGAACTTCGTACGTATGTACATCAGTTCAGGTCGCCATACCACATCAGCACAGAGACGCAACTGTCAGTTCAAATCCAAGAGTGATAGCGATAGTAGAAGTATTAGCAGTAATGCAGAAAATTAGGGAGCGAAGATATGATTCGAAAAGTATAATTCAGTGAGATAAATTTGAAAGGAAAAAGATAGAGAATTCGGAAGGTTAGATTTTGAGAGAACACAAAGAGTGGATGCACCTGCGCCATTGCAAACGATTCTGAGCCATGTCGTTCAAGGTCTCTAACCATTGGTGACTTTCGTCTCGCGGACCCCAACCAAGGAGCCTACATCTACCAACATGACTCAGTCCATTTGTCATTGACTTCATCGATTTCTGCCATGTTTTGGTTTGGCCGCCCCTAGCTTTCTTCCAACCTATTCCTACGCCGCAAAACATAGCTCATCGAGGCAGACGGTAGTTAGACATGCGTAACACATGTCCCAACCACCTCAACTGATGAAGTTTCAATACCTCGTCTATTGATTTGCCCTCCTTTCCTAGAACCCGTTTCCTAACGACAGCATTGCTCACTCGGTTGTCCCACGATACTCAAGCAATGCTTCGGAGACACCTATGATCGAAGACCAGTAACCTACGAATGTCCTCTACTCTTAACGGCCATGTTTCGCTACCGTATAGTAGGACAGAGCAAACTGCTGCACGGTACACTCGTCCTTTGGTTAGCAAGCGGATATCTCGCCTGCGCCATAAGTGACGCAACTTGGCAAAAGCCAATCGAGCTTTCTGTATCCGTGCTGAGATTTCGTCAGTCACCAGGCCATCAGCACTAATGAAACTCCCCAGATACGTGAAGCGGTCTACACGCTCGACTACTTCACTCCCTATCACTAGTTCAGGTGCCGATGCAACCCAATCCTGGAGCAACATTTTGCATTTCGAGGGGGAAAACCGCATCCCGAACATGCTTGCATTGTTGCTCAGGGTAGTCAGAAGACTCTGCATTTTGTCAGCGTCTTCACTAAATAGGACTATGTCATCAGCATACTCTAAGTCAGTAAGCGAGGCTCCTGGTAGTAAGTCAACTCCTGAAAAGTCAGACGAAGACATGGTTATATCTAGGAGCATGTCTATGACAAAATTAAACAAGAATGAGGACAGTGGACATCCCTGACGGACACCACTTGAAGTGAGGAATTCCGATGACAGTTCGCCATAAGCTCTCACTCGACCTGTAGTTTTAGAGTAGAGAGCTTGTATAAGGTCAATGTACTTCTTTGGTACACCTTTCAATGACAGACACTGCCACAGAACCTCACGATCAACAGAGTCGAATGCCGCCTTTAGGTTCAGGAAGACAATTATTGTAGGACGCCTAAATGTGTCTGTGTTCCAGGACCTGTCGCAGTGTGAAGATGTGGTCTATACAGCCACGTCCAGTTCTGAATCCCGCCTGGTTTTCTCTAGTCTACTCTTCACGAGCTCTAGTTAGGCGTCTAAGTATAATCGAGGCTAACAATTTAGAGACTATATTAGTCAGACTGATTCCCCTGTGATTGTCACAAGAAGACTTTTGTCCTTTCTTATAAATTGGGACAATCAGGGATTGAGACCAGTCAGATAGTATTACGCCCAGTTCCCAGATTCTACCTAAGATTTCAGTCAATCTAGCTGCTAAAACTGGACTACCATCCTAAAAAAATTCAGGGGTAAGCCTATCAGGATCTGCTGCTCTACCTCGCTTCAGATTTCCTATAGCCTTCTCAACTTCATAAGGACTAGGAGGAGTTAGGTCGATTTGCCATTCAGGATGACTGGGGATCGTGGGCAACCGAAGTGTGGCTGAAGGCCAGTTAAACTGATCCCTAGAGTGTTCTGCCCATCGGTCCAATCTCCTGGACTGAGAATGAATTATAATCCCATCCTTTTCCGAGATAGTCTCACTCACATTCGGATCTCTAATACCAGTTTCCTTGATAAGTCGAAAAAGTTGCCTACTGTTGCTTATCGCCACTGCCTTTTCCATCGTTTTTGCTTTCGCCACCCACCACTGTTCACGGTCGTTGCGTAGGCTTTTTATCAGCCTGCGCTTAAGCTCACTTCGCTCTTCATCATGTTCAGAGCCAGGTGGGATGAGTTTACGAGCATCCATCAGTTCGGTGGATGCTACTGAAATCCACGGCTTCATCCTAGCCTTATGATTTACCTTACTAGCAGATATCATTGCTGTTTGCACAGCATTTTTGATATCATTCCAACCTGCTTCCGGATGGGAATCGCTTACACGGTCGCCTAACTGTTTTTCTAGTTGATCCTGAAATATATTCTTAGCTTTATTATCATTAAGTAAAACCCTAAGAGGCTTCATTGCAATGTCTTTCCTACGTCCAGTAAGCCTCAAACAAATACGCGCTCGCACTAAAGCATGATCTGAATCTAAACATGTGCCCCGGAACGAGCGACAGTCCTCTATCGAACCCCTCCATCGGTGGCTGATGGCGATGTGATCTAGTTGGGTCCAACGTTGAGACGATTTTGGGGGTCGCCAGGTCAAAAGATGCTTTTCCTTATGCCTAAAGTTAGTATTCGCTAGAAACAGGCGGTTATCTGAGCATAGTTGCAACAGACGATCGCGATTATCTGTTCTTTGAGCCGTGATACCATAACATCCACCCAAGTGTCTCTCATTTTCACTTAGTCTACCTACTTGAGCATTAAAGTCACCAGCCATTATAACTATATCAGAGCGCCTAGCTTTTTGGAGGAGGTCCGTAAGCTTGCTGTAAAACTCATCTTTCACCTCGTCTGAACTGCAGTCAGTGGGGGCATAGGCAGATACGACAAAGAGGCAACGACGAGTGTCCCTATCTTTCCGAGTCCTAACTGTCCCGTTCAGTCGGACAGCGCACAAGCGACTATCTACAGGGATCCAGTCTAGGAGAGCTAGTTCTGCCCTACGACTCAATGCTATACCTACACCAGCGAGACCCCAGGAAGCAGCATCCGGGCTACCGGATACACGAAGAGTAAATCGGGCTGCTTCTTTATTTTGATACGGTGAAATCAGGTTAATGATTTCACTAGGATCCTGTATGCGCGTTTCCGAGACGCAGCATACATCGATTGAGTGAGATTCTAAAGTCTTAGCTAAGGAAGCCTGTTGCCCTATTTGACTTAATGTCCGTACATTAAAAGCTCCAACATATAGTCTAGAACGGGGTTTCAAGAGACCAGAAATCACTTTTCGTGAACTCGCATCGTTTGCATTAGCGGTGCAGTGAGATGAAGGAATGTAAGTAGAGTTAGTCGTAGAGATAAGAGAGATATTATGAGGTGTAGAAAGGATTTGATTTTGACCAATTTGGACTCTCGTGCTTTTGCGGGTATGAGGGCGGTTGTCACTTCCCGGCTGCCCACATCGTGGAAGGGTGTTTCTTGAGGAACCTGAAAAAGAAGGCAGATTAGTGTCGGTCTTAGAGACCTGAGAGCGTGACCGCAGTGCCCAAGGGACAACTGCTTGAGGCCTGTCACGCACAGCCTTTTTATGAAAAGTTTTTTGAGTATTAGCTCCGCACTTAAAAGCCCTTAGTGGACACCCTTACCGCCGGAGACGGAAATCCGTGAGGTAGGATGAGGTGTGACATTTTTAGGGCCGAACTTTTCTAACCCCTCCTTCCTTGTGAGAAGGCAACATTGCTACAGATGCTGGTTGTCCGAGGGAAACACCTTACTGCTGTCACACCCCTTTGCAGCCAGCAGTACGACTTCGCCCTCAGACCTTGAGTAGCTGCTTTTAGTCTCATCGTTCTCCAATCGACCTATCTAGCATGGTAGAACCTACAGGAACATATGTTCCAGTCAGTATAGCCCGGTTGGGTCATCACGATAGGCAAGCCCGACCACCACGACAAGGTAGCAGCTACGGTCGGGCTCAAGACAGTCAAATATTCAACATTGATAAAATCTAATTTGAAAGGTATCTAATTTTCTCCAGCTTCAACGTCACAATATACACACATCGCACATTTAACATATAAAGTAAAATAAAAATGTATATCAAAATAAATATTTTTCTTCCATAGATTTATTTAACAAAAAAAATGTTGGAATATTCATCATAATCAGTAGTTTTTTTCAGGAAGAACAAGAAATCCTAGCCTCTCGAAATCGCCAGTAATATTGCAGAGACATGAATATACAGAAAGGATTATAAATAGAAAAAAATGTAAGACTAATGACAAACACATTCCATCTAACCAACCATCAAGAAATAAGTTCGTGATTGAATATTTTTAAACAAGTTCATAAATAAAGATTAAACCGAAACAACTCGAAAAGTAATCTATGAACCATATTACAAAATTAAGGGCAACAACATGAGTCAATTTTTCTTTTATTCCTAACCCTTTAAACTTTTATTTAATAAGTAACTAACTACAATAACAATAAAACTAAGTGAGAAAATAGTCCTTCTGTGTTGTATCACTGTATTCCATAATAATAGGTGATTATAATGCATAGATTTTGGAAACGGCTGACGCATAGACGTAGATGGAGTTAATAATTTCTGTTCACGATATTTTAAAATACGTTTATTGCCCAATTCAATTAACTTATCTGGACCTAGATCAATGTAGATTTTTAATGCTTCATGGATAAGTTCTTCAACTGGATGCAGTTTAGGTAGACGTGCAAGTGTTTGATATAACAGAGCAAAATCCAACGGTGTTGATTCAACTTCTTTAGCACTGATAGTAATTATCTATAGGTAGGTGATTTCGAAGAAAAGTCAACGTTACATTAGTAGTTAATCAAAGGATAGAGAAAGGATAATTCAAGAAAATGAATAACATAAAATGAGGACAATATTAAATCATCCAAAACGTGTTTAGATCCACGGATGTGCAATAAAGCTGAATTGATCCGTAACATTTTCAGTAAGTAGGTGATAAATTCAGCACTCTTAGAAATTGTACCATTGACTCAGTAGATGAGTTTAAGTTTCAATAAAGATTTATTTCGGGTTGACGAAATTATCCGCAACTTGTTCCTATGAACTCGTCAGTGTATAGTGAAAGAGCATGAAGTGAGATTTTGGTGACAAATACACCCTAATATGCAGTATTTACTTACCAAATGGACAGAAAAAATAACTGCAAATGCTAAATACAGTACACGCGAATTCGAATCATATTATCAATGATTCTTAGCCAGTGATTTCTCAGGAATAGTACTATGTGAGTCTGTAATTCCAAGATCACCAATCAATGACTTTTGGCCATATTTGGAATTCGAGCATACTGAAAATTCACTTCAAAGAAAGCTAAAACTCATTAGATTTTACGTATTTACCAGCCATTAGTTATAAAATTTCATAAATCACTTTATTAGTTGTATGTGAAACAAGAACATGCTTAACCATTTACCTGATAATTCCAAAACAATAAGTAATGCTTCAAAGTTGGGAACAGTTAAATCATCAGTCTATGAAGTCTCTAAATTGTTGTCTGAGTTGTGTTGGTAGGAGTAGACTATCTAATTAGAGTCTGCGTAAATGTCTTAAACGATGGCTCAAGCCTATGGGCGATATGACTCGTAATCATTCGCGGTGGTGTGGGTGCATACGATCTTCGTCTTTAATCAAATCCTGAGCTTGGGGCGATGTACATATCCACCAGGTTCTACATTGTAAATGCCTGATTGACTGACTGAAAGTTAACCTTTAATCGACCAAATCATTAGAATATTGATTACCCAAATTTCCAGGTAGGATAACAAGGGTGATGATAAACAATACACTAGATTTCTGTGATAAATTTTCAAATGCAGTATAATTGATGCATGTTAGCAAGCTTTATAGCAGAGTTTTTGGACATCGTAAAATAATTTCAATCACCATCAGCTCATATTAATTCGTATCTTTTCCTAAGCAAGTAAGATTGTTAACACTATTATACAATTCATTCTATATTATATAAGATATTTAAGTTTTGTATGAAATGCTAAAACACTGTTTTACTTCAAACTTCTGCAAAACTAGTATTATCGACTAACCCAAATCTTTCAGAGATTTTTAGATGATTGGATCATTTTAAATGTTTATTAAACAAAATGGTTCTGTTTGTGTACACCAAGACAGGAGTATGTAAATCTCGCAGAAGCTACAGAATGAATAATTTCTTTAATGATCCTACTCTAGCTATCCAAATAGAAATATTAATACGAGTGAGCGCAATGTAAATATTATTTGACAGAAACCGCATTGTGCATCAATAACTATAAACCGACCCCCTCCCCATAAATCATAATTACACATGGAAAAATAAGTTGGTATTTATACATCTTCAGGGTGTCCTTGAGAATTCGCCGTTTAAAGTAGGTGTTTGTGATGCTCGATTCGACGATACATACGTGGTTGACAAGTCCATAAAGGTAAATACTGAAACCTATTAATTGAAATTTTAGGAATTAATCCGTTACCTAATAAATTGCCCAATTATGTCAACAACAAAAATAAACGGCGTAACTAAACAGGCCTGAAGATCATTTATCGATTTTCAGATTAAACAAAAGCATTCAAGCAATTCCCCCCCCCCCTACACAACGATTACAAGGCAGTATGATGCAGTTGTCCTGAATAAAATGCAAATAGAAAATTGCAGAAAAATCATATCTACAGAGTTTATTCCATTAATATCTCTTATCCTACTGATAAATAGTGAAAGTTTTTAAATCCTTTATGAGAGAAAAAAATAACTCACGGCGACAGAGACATAAACCAACATAATGGGATCAGTAGCCAGAAATAAATCAAACAAGCGTCTAACATCGTCCATATTAGGGTAGAACGTGTGCAAACCAAGTTATAATCCAAGCAATAGCAAAATCTGGACCTAATTCAACGGATTCAATGCTAGTTAATATGGAAGTTGATACACGTTCTAATAAGGCGAAAATTAGTTGCATATATTCCAGAGTAACATCCATAGATTTCTGCATGAATAAACTATTTAAAAGACGATAGTTTTTGGGAAAAACGATCGTTTGTTAGATAGGAAAACCACTAGATATGTAGGCATAAAGTATTACATTTAACTAAAAACTATAGTATAATCGTATAAGTTTGTCTCTTAACAAAAGTGTAAATGTATTGAGTGATAATTCCGTTTTACTTTACGGATGCGAAAATAGGTCTTTAAAAGTAGATTACATTTGTAGGCAGCTAGTGTTTTCTCATAAGTGCCTTCAAAGCGCTGCTAACGCATGTTGTGACGATTGAGTAAATAATCCCGTGGTTAAACATGGTACTAGACAAAGATGGGAAATCGGTCGATAATGTTACGAAACTTCAACAGCTATGATTAAGATATATATTACATATTCCTAACCATCACCACCCCACCTCAACGACAATATTGGCTTGCGTAAGAGTATGTTGGAAGCAAGATAAATGTGGATAGATAAAACGTGTCACCAGTAATTAAAGTGGTCGATTATCGGTCTGAGCTAAGTTGATAGGTTGGGATCCAAAGGATTTTCGGCAGGAATGGTTGGATACGTCGGGTAATATGGATCGATATCAGCTATAATAGCTCAGGTGCATTTACTGTTTGTCCGTCATAAGATCCTGAGTTATTAAAATAACTTTGTACTTTTAATTGGGCGAGTTAATTAATTCTTCCCCAGTCATATTTTTATTCCAGACCTTCTTACTACAACTGATAAGTACTACTACGTTGGCACTCGTCTTAATATTTTCATCTAGCTGTGCTGTGTTGTGGTAACCTGGATCAAATAACACATATACGTTAGATTCTGTGTTTCTTATGAATGACTGATAACAGCCTAATCTATTTGCTAATTTTACTTCAAACGATCCATATACTGTGTATTATAAAGGCTTATACATTATTAATTAGTAAAAAGTGTATTCGATCTGTTATAATTTAGTCATAAATTTGTAAGTTTTGCTGTGAGAAGTCACCAATAATTAAAAGCCACTTATAAGTTCTCATACATTCTCAAAGTTTCAGTTTCCACAAGTCTTTCGTTGTTATCGCTACACCTATCAACATAATTTAACGATGCTCCGTTTTCATTCTATAAATCTATTCGGTAATTTCGTAATTGCGTAAGTATCTGGAGTCTTCATTGATTCTAAGTAATGGACACGTTAATTATATTATGGTAAGTCCACTTGTGACATGTTCACATTGGTAAATAAGTTTGAAATATCATATTTTATGAAAAAGCAGGGAAAAAATAATAATAAGCATTCAACAGTTAAAAGAATAGGTAAAAGTACATCTGTCTGTAACAAATAATCACTATAACTAATGAAGGTCGATCTAAAAAATCCAAATGAACCAACGAGTTCATCAGTGTCACACATTTTTACTGGTCGTTTACCAATAAAAAAAATTTAATAGTTAATGAATGTTTTGTCAGTAAAAAATGATATTATGACAAAAAAGTATAGAGATTCTGCATATTTAAGTAATTAACCGAAGTTTCCTAAAAGTTGTAGTTTTAAAATGAGAAGAACAATGAGAAGTTTATAACAAATGAGTTTTCGGAACTTCATACACACGCCAATAATCTTTGAGGCATCTCAAATCGTTTCTAAATGGAGTTAAGTGTTAGAGGTTAGATTGGTCGTTATGTTTTATATTAAGGTTAGTGATAAGGATAGGTTGTAATATTGGGGTTTAGAAATAAGATTGCAAATAGGAATTATCTGACAATATTTGATAGTACTATTATTTTAGTCTGTATCAACAGAAAGTTTTCCTTTAAAGGTTTATAACTAATATCTAATTGGTTAATGTCAGTTATGACAGCTCTATGATGATTGACAAATTACGTAATTAGTTGAAAGCATTTTAAGAATAGCTAAATACTTCTATTGAAAAATGTTTATAGTAACTCATATATAATAAGAAAACTTACCTAAAATGAGTTGGGATCAATTTATTAATCAATATCCGCGATCTTTTTTCACCCAAAACAGAAAAAAATATGTAACATATATCATGAAAGCCCTTTTAAAAAAAAATAAAAGGAATCAAAGATGAGGATCCATGAAGAGTTGAACGTCGTATTGTTACATAGAACACAATAGAGCATAAATAATAATTAGAACAAGCTTACATGTACCTGATAATAATGTAGAGATGGATTATCCACTAGCACAGAAAGCACTAGACGAGTAACAATCTTTTGTATACTTTCGATTTCTTCCGGAGTTGACTCTTTAGGTATTAAGCTTGTCATACGACAAGTGTCCAATTCAACTTGGTGACAGCTTGGATGGTTTTTTAATATTTCAGGATCTAACTTTGAGGAGTAAGGAAAAACAGAAAACGAACCATGCATTTGAAGTTGCATTATATTCAAGACGTATGAAGGTAAATATATAAAATTTTATTGAATTATATGACAAAATGGATTACTATTCCATTGTATATCTATAAGTATGGGCGGATATATTGACTTTAACATCAAATAAACTGTGGAATAGAAAGACAATTTAATATGGACAATCAGAATAATAAGCGGTACAAAAGACTATTTGAATGTTAACTTCGTAGTTAGATATATGCATAAAACAAGTTAACGAATGCGCATAAGTTAATTTGCTAGCCGTAATTTAGGAAACGTGTAGAAAAACTACAAATACCGACCAACTATCTAATTCAAAAACATGAAAATAGATCACATCTTGCCAAGTTTTAAATAATCAGTTTCAGAATATGAAATTCATAAAATAAATATGTCAGCAATATTTTAAACTTAGAAAACACCAATAAGGAAAAATCTAAATATCCCGGAAAGGTAATTCATTGATAATGTATTACGAAGAAATAGTACAGAAAGATGTTAATAACACTGCATTTTCTGGGTTAAATTAGTCAATTACGATAGTTGCGTTAATATCAAAATAGGTACCTATGCAAATAAACTTTTTAAGTCTATAGATGAACCAAAGATGAAAAGTAGATAAATTGCTAAATAAAAATATAAATTGAATGGCACCATATAACAAGCTGTCATAGTCGCTATGATTAACATCAAAAGGATGAAAGAGACTTTGTGGTCATTGAATTGATTGGGTAAAATGATTGTACGATTATTTGTTGGCTTCAGTGATTGTAGTACATATTTTTACAACATACTGAGTATTACACGTGACATTCATAAAGGTAAACATCTAGCGTCAATTGTATTCAATGTATTAATTTTTACTATGCTTCGAAGTTATCTTTAGAAAAAGGGCAGGAGACTGACTCATATGAAGTTTGATTTGAGTCATATTATACATAAAATGATCACATTTCTAAAACTCACTAAGTGGTTGAAATATTATCACACATCAAAGGCCGGTAATTATTGTATTTATTGACACTAAGAGTGTATTCAATTCGTTGGGTAGGACTGTGCACTATAATTGTCTGTAGCAGTAAATAATCCCCAAATAAATAGTTGCATAGTCTCTCGACATTGATGCTGACCATGTTTGTTTTAGCGGACACTACTAGTTGAAGGCGCGCGGTCACGCATCTTTATCAGATCACGACTCGAACCACCGTGGGTAGCATCTCTCTCTAGTTTGCCAGCCTACACGTTGCTATCCCATTAAAGCTCTGTATACGATCAAATATAATTTCTCTTCCAACTTTTAGTGCCTTCTGATTTCTCATTCGTAAGAGTGGGTCCATTCGATAGAAGTGGCTTTGGTTATACGACAAGCGTAACTTAGTCATATATCCGAGTACACTTCATTAGTGAGCCCGACGTGAACTAAAGATGGGCATGGTGGATAATTGCATTAATATTCCAAAATGTTTTTACGAAAACCACACCAAGTTGAAGGTATGCAACTGTTTCCACTACCATCATCTATACAAACAGCCGTTCGTCAATGAACACGAACAGTGAAGTGGTAAGCTTTATTCAGATTTGGAGTTAGGAGATATTTGCCGGAATATAAATCACAGAGAAATAAGGGATTAGTAACAAGTGAGTTCGGATCATCGACTGAGTAAGGTGCGACTATCAAATGCAGTTTACTGAATTTTGTGAACAAAAATAAACTGACGTGATAACAAACGTGGTCTAGTAGTCCGAGATACTGGTTTTACCTACAGTAACAAAGTTTCGAATTCCTTTCAACTGTTAGAAGGAATAATTCCGATCGAAATTTTCAGCTTGCAACTACGTATATAAACTAATATTGAAATACTAAGTTGCATTAGCTACAATCAAAAATTGACCCAGATTAGGAGATATGCTCCACTTGACAGTTTGATCTTATTATTTGCGTACGTATTTAAGTGAAATGTAAAATAATTTACATGGAATCTTACATCATCCGAGAACTCAGAATAGAAAGGTATAAAGTTGTTGGTCCAATCCCAATAGATCGAGACAAAAAATCTTCCTGTCAGTAGCTGGTTGCATTTCCCTAACCAATTAATACCCAACCACTGACATATATGGCGTAAAAGATTTGGAACTGGGAAGCTAGACAGTTGTTGATAAGCATCATACAAACGAGTAGCCAAATCGTTAGCAACGTGACTCATCTGATAACTATTCTCCGATAATATAAAATGGATGCTAACCTGACGACACGTAAATGCAACGGAGCATCAATTAAAAAAAAAATTCCACCGGGTCTAGAATCAAGTTATGAACTATGTCCAGATCGAAATGATTGTCAAGACAACTTGGTCAGTTAGCAACATTATAATTAATATTTTAGGTGGCTAAAACTATGCGCTTAATGGACAATAATTCACAAAAATCGACGAAACGTATAACAAAGTATATGATGAAGCCGGAACTAACCACAACATTAACGCTAATCAGAACGTCGAATAAATTAAGCGTTCGAAAACTTCAACATTGTGAAATGTTTCAAGTTGTCACCAAAATCTACTTTACTCAGATGCGGTAACTTCAAGATTCGTTTTTGGTGAGTTGCCTGCCACAGAAATTCATAAAATTATCAACACAACTTTCCAATCATTCTTTCATGATGTAAGAAACCAAATAAGTAAAAGAGACCAGAGACATAACACTAAGGTGAAGATTATTTAATGTTTATTATCGCTTAGATAAAATAAGCGTATTAGTGAGATGACCTCACTAATCAACATTTTCTTAGTAATATTTCAGCTAATGGGAAAAAGTAGACTGTATATGTGCATCTACGAACGATTCCTGCAGCTTAAATTAGAATAACTAGTCATATTATTCGTACAACGTGGCTAACGCACCACATACGAAATTATATAACTAGCTATTCTTACTTGCGTCACATTTTATAGCAACAGGCTACAGACAGAGCCAAATAGTTAACGGCGTATATTTTACTTTCTTATCCAAAATGAACACATTTCATTTGAACAAATTACTTTCTAAAAGACGTGTAAATGATTGATTTTGATTTCTAAAGATTTGATGCAGTGTGAAGTAGCATCGTGGATATGAAGCGTATCCATCTGGAAGTTTGATCGTCTTTTAAAAACCGTAAGAAGTACATTCCATCGTAAGCAACTTAATTTCATTATTGGATATTAATCTTATTAATATGAGACCGTGGAGAAAACAGTGTGTTATAGACAAAGCACAAATGCTTTTCGAAAAAAACATGCTAAGGCAAGATGAGGATAACTAGGAGAGGTTTTCCTAAAGCTTGGAAAAATTTCTCAACCTCAACGCACAAAGTGCCTAAATTTTTCACATCACACAGGTTTTCTTAGTAATTTTTTCATTGTTTTCACAAGTTTTCCCTAAATGAAGCCTAAATTTTCCAAAATTTGAATGTGAGTAAATATAATTCTAAACCACTTATAAGCTTAGCAGTTGAGAATTAGAAGCTTAAATATTCGCAAGATAAACTCGGTGCAAAAGTAGTTTAAATATTTAATATATATGAGGCATGAGTTGATTTAAATTCAATATACCTATATCTGATAATCCACAATTTCCTCCCACTAACATTGGCCAGACAATCTTTCTGACATCGTTGTCTACTAATCCATATCGACTTATTGAAAAGTGACGTAGCTTCTTAACATCCGCATTTTTACTAAGGCATTGTAGGATGTTCTCCTTCTTAAAACACCTCTCGGAGAGCATGATACAATTGCAGCGCTTTGTTGTTTGACGTTTCAATTAGCTGTCAACTCGCAGATCTTAAAAATTACGAAGAAAGACTTAGCGTTAAACCGAACAAAAATGCTTTTCGGAGTTGACATTTAGAAACTAGCTTTTAAGAAGCATTTATTCTTTTCAGCAAACGATTTAAGATCATTGAACATTAATGCACCTATATCTTTACATTATTGACTTCGGTGGGAAATTATGACAGAAATTGAGGCACTCACCATTAATGTATGCTTATGGTTGATTTATGGCACATCTTTTCTGTTTTTGAAGTGATGCTAGGAATATTTTACTCCATCATCAACTAGCATCCCACCTTACGTGTAGTTATATGGTGTGTCCTGTAATGCAGATAGGCAACTATGCACCTTGTCGGATTGAAAGCTAACGTTTTTATCTACCTAACACCAAAATAGAGTCACATCATTCTGGAATGCCTGCCTACTCTCTAGGTTGCTTACTTAATTCCAAAGTTTAAATGCGAAAGCCATTAGTATATTGTAGAGGCCACTGTTACCCTAAACACTATGATGTTTGTACTGTATGTTTCTTTACTGATATTTGCACCAAAACGTTAGACTGCAGTATTTAGCTTAACGTCAGCGGGTTGTACAATTTTTGACTCTGGACTCTCTGTGTTCAAATAAATATTTTTCGCATCTTCGTTACAGACTTCTTGACCATGCGTGTAATTGGCGATTGTTTTGCGTGTAACAGTCTTGTTATTAACGAAGGCGAAAGTACTGACAAGATATATGGTTATTGGATCTAACGAGGTTACAAATCCAGCAGTATAAATTGATAACAACATTATCCTGTATTCTGAGTCAATGTGTCTATAACAAGTTAAGTTCACCAGTTAAGAGTTACCTTCAAACCTTAAGCATACGCCAAAACAATGAGGCCCAAGTGTTTATTTACTTCCTTATTCTGCATTGGAATTATACTTCCTATTATCTTATATTGGATGTTGAGAAGTTTTGTGTGTTTGAATGATTAAATCGTACACCATTATCTCCTGTCAACCAACCAATCCCTGTTACCCCACGGGGTCCATAGGCCGCCGATCAGCATTCTCCAACCACCTTTGTTCTGGGCTTTCCTTACCAGCTCTTCCTAGGTGCCTGAAGTGCACCCAGTATACGACCAAGTTACGTTAGTCGTATAACCAGAGTAATTTCCAACGACTAAACCCACACATACGTATTAAAACAAATCAGAAGGCAATGAAGGATGAAGGAAAAGTTATATTCGCTCGTAAATTAAGCATCAGTGAGATAGCAACATCTACGCTGGCTAACTAGAGAAATTGATGCTTCTCACGTTTGGTCATGTTGTGATCTGATTGTGATGTGTGGCCGAGCGCCTTCAGCAAGTCGTGTCCTCCGTGACAAATACGGTCAGCATAATTGTCAAAAGCTTATGCAACTATTTATTTTGGGGCTTATTTACCGCTACTTGCTGTTCATCCTCTACATGTCTGACTTTAATTCCCAATGCAATATTTTATTCCGGTCCTTTCTCTTCTCCTTTGACCTTCAGGACTCCAAGTTAGTGCTTGTCTTGTGACACAGTTTGATGATTTCCTCAATTTATGTCCTATCTACAACTAGCGACTTTTCCTAATTTCCTCAGATGGATTTTGGTTTGTTTGTTCTCTGTCACAGAAGGTTGTTGTTGATATCCGGTTGACGAATCCAGAGTATCATGCGAAGACAGCTATTTATAAATACTTGTGTCTTCTGAATGATGGAATTCGTAATTCTCCAAGTTTCAGCTCAATACAACAAGACTGTCTTCACATTGACTTTAATGTTAGCTGACAGTTGGTTTCAGTTCCAGATGTTTTTCTCAAATTTCAGGAATGCTGCCCTTGCCATGCCAATCTGCGCTTCCACATTTGCATCGGATCCTCCTTCTTTATCGATGATGCTACCCAAGTATGTAAAGGTTTCCACATCTAGAATTTCCCCATTAAGTATAATCTGGCTAGTGGTCGTTGTTTTGTATCGAAGGATCATGCTTCTCCCTTTGTGTGTGCTGAGGCTCACTGCTGCAGAGGCTGCCGCCATACTCTGTCTTGACCTGCATTTCGCTGCTGCGTGTGAGATAGAAGAACTAGGTTAATCATCTGCAAAGTCCAAGTCATCTATTTGCATCCATGTTCTCCACTATATTCCGAGATTGCCTTGAGACGTTGCAGTCTTCATGATCCAGTCAACCACCAGCAGAATGAGGAAGGGCAACAGTAAGCAGCCTTGTCGAACACCGGTATTCACCTCGAATTATTCTGTGAGCTGACCGCCATGCACAATTTCGCAATTTAATTCGTCGTAAGAATTCCGTTTGATGTTGATTATCTTCTCGTGTATACCATAATGTCAAAAAAGGCTCCATTATATTCTCTTATCCACGCTGTCGAATGCTTTTTCGTAGTCGAGGAAGTTGATGTAAAGTGGTGAATTCCATTCGATCGATTGTTCAACAATGAACCGTAAAGAAGGCTTCCATTCTAAAAACTTCTTTACAACGGAGGCTAAACTTACTTTGCTTAAGATATGTGTAAGACTTACACTCGAGTACTGCTCAATTATCTTCTCGAGCATGAGTAGCATAGATAGGACACGTATAGAAAGTGTACAAAGATGTTTTACACATCGAATTCTAGGAACTAACAGCAACATGAACTACACGACTAGCTGTAAAACACTCTCCTTAGAACCCCTGTGTCATCGCCGACTACGACATAACTTAGTATTTTTCTACAAAATTATCAACGAAATATCATTCTCAGCCATCTCTCACCCATGGAACTAAACGCCTAGATACGATCTTCAGAACTACGAGGCAACATTACTTATCAATAAATACCAAACACAACATCGCTGTAAGTTCTTTATCGTACTCTACAACAAACTCTGGGATAAACTCTTATAAAATATTCGCACTTCTAACTCTATCCTAAGGTTCGAACGACTGATCACCCCATACCTGGAATCTATAGACTTATGCAAAATCGTTGACGACTTACCACTTAATGTTGAATCAACCAGTAATGGCTTATTAGGGCTTCAAAACTACAAACACTACAATCCTGTGCGTTGTAGTGTCAAAAAAGAAGCGACGAAAAGAAAATTCTGGTTTAAAACTGATTATTTTGCTCCCACTAATTAAATTCGTTTTTTCTCTTTCTATTTCATATATTCTTCTATCTCACTGTCTCCTCGAGTTTGTGATCTGCTCTCGTATGGAATCTGTCTCCTTTAAGCAACTTACTCCAAACGCTGGCTAGGAACGTAATTAACGCATCAATAACTCATCGTTCAAGACCAACCCACATGAATTGGCTCTTTTAACCAAATATCAAATACTCAGCCTTTTCCCTTTTCTGGATAGTCTCTATGGTCCATTCTGCTTACTCACAGTCATTTTCTGCAATTACAGTGTCACAGTCGAAAAACGCGCGGTCACTTGCTGGAAGTGTGCTACAATACATAACATATCTCTAGTACACTAGCACTGCGAACTCTGAACCTTGTTACAGTTGGCTTTATGACTAATTAGTATTTTCAAATAGCGTGATTTCCATAACAATGACTCTCTATAAAATCCCTATTAAAAGCAAACGATATCATTCTGATCATGTCTGTAAACTGGTATCCTCTCATGTACAAAATGCTACCTGAGAATAAACTATTATTATTATTATCTTATCCAGAGTACCAATAAAGATCCACTCCTTATGATTGTGCTCCGTGAGACCCATAACCTCCTGACATGTTGAAGATATTTCTTCCTTAATCTCATCCAGTTGTCCTCCATAGTAGTTCCATCTTCTTTTAGTAGATCGTAAAATGCCTGGAACTTATTGTTGAGAGTTGTTTTGAACTCGATGAGTTTATTAGCATCCCGGAGAAGGGCTGCGTTAAGCTTATGTAATACTGCTGCCCAAGTTGTCCAGTGCTTCTTCAGCCTCAGTTTCATTTTAGCCACCACTAGATGATGATCTGAAGCTATGTTGGCTCCTCTCCTTACTCTTACGTCTTCCATGGTCCTTCTAAACTTCTTATTGATGCAGATGTGGTCGATTCGGTTCTCGGTATTGTGGTTTGGTGAAACCCATGTAGTTTTGTGTACGCGTTTGTGAGAGAATATAGTGCCACCTATAGTCATTTTGTCGAAGGCGTATAAATTTGCAAACCTCTCACCGTTTTCGTCCCTTTCTCTCAGTCCATGTCGTCCCATGATATCTTCACATCCTGTGTTGTCCATTCCAATCTTGGCGTTTAGGTCTTCCATCAGAATGGTCAAGTCCTTGGCTGAGCACTCTTCGATGACTGACTGCAGACTCGCATAGAACTGGTTACTGTAGTCTTCGTGACTGTTGTTGGTGGGTGCATAGCATCGAATGATTTTCATTGTGATGTAGGTTTCATTAAAATGTGAGATATTTTTGAGGTATAACATTAGCCTCTTTTCTAGGTAACTTTCAAGTAATATCTCTAGAATAGGCACAATTTACTAGTATATATATATATATATATATATATATATATATACAACACTAAAGTTGTAAACACCGAACCAATCCTCAAGCATATACCACTGAAGCAAAAGAAAACATTACAAACAGCTAATACATGAGAAAATTAAACAGTATCCAGAGCTTAATTGCACCCTCAAAAATCACTAAGTAGAATACATTACTACACACTAACATTGAATTCACTACACTGGCATACATTCTAATAAACATATCCAGTCACAAATTTTTTGTTACCTAGTAAAGAAGTACAGCATGCAAGAGATCAAGTAATATCAATCCATTCTTGCGAGGAGAATTTAACACCAAATTTTATGTATTGAGTTTATTAACTGATGTACCAATTAAGATACAGTCAGATATTAATTAAGGGGGAAGGCAAGAAGTGGACGCATCTGACTCGCTGTAACTAATTTTAAGCCATGTGGCCTAAAGTCCTCAGCTGCAACTTGGTGACTCATACCTAACAACGTGGCTTAGACCAGAAGTCAATAATTCCATAGACTGATACCCAGTCTTGGGTTGATCACTCTTCTCTTTTCCTCAATCCACTTTATCCCAATCAATTTATCCCATTCGGGTAGGAGGTGGATGAACATACGGAATATGTCTCAATCACTACACTCCATGGAGATTCACAGTTTCGTCAAGTGCTATGTTAACCCTAATTCGTACTTCTCATCTAACTTCAGGATTGCTCCTTCCATTATTTCACAGTATGTTTTGAAAATATCTATGGTCAAATATTAACTTAAAAATAACCTCTACTTTAAAAGGTGACACTTGACAACCAGAGTAGTTGAACTGAATTGTCAATCCTAATCTTAAGAAATATGACACAACTTGTTGATTTAACTCGTATTTATTAGACTGTTTGTCTGTAAAGCAAGGATAATTCACAAATTTGTGTAAACATCGAAATTCACAAATAATATATGATCTTATTGAATTATATATTACTGTCGGCATACCAAATTTTCCACGATATTCACCACCTGAACCATAAGCTATATAAACATCAAGTGGATCTCCGTCTGAATAACTAGTGACTAATAAAAGATCAGTACGAGAATCCCCATTGAAATCAGCAGTGGCAACACCACGAATAGGTTTAGGTAAAACAGAACCAATTATTTCTACAGGTGGAGCAAAATCCACTTTAGATAATACTGATGAAGCGGATTGGAAACCTTTATGCCACAGTTGTATAACACCAAATAATTTTGAACCATCACCATTAGTAAAAAGTATATCCATTTGACGGTCAGCATTTAAATCAGTGAATGCAGCTAGTTGGAAATCTGGCCAAGCACTTAATTGCTGGTAAGATTCTGTAGGACTATTGGTCAAAACAATATTTCGATCCAAATTCACCAATGTGAGTAATAATAGTAAATATAACTTAGTTAATATGATAAATGATGGAATATGATGAATTAATTTCATTAATGTATGAAGTAAAATATTAAATTTCATTAGACGATCCAATAAATCTAAAAAAGTAAATAATAATTCAATTACTTTAAATAATAACAAATTTATTAGTATACGTGAAAAACAGTTACTTTATTTAAGTATCAGTCAATGGAGTCACTTATCTAATGAATCAGGACCAAATTAGTGGCTGGTATAGAAAAGTATAGTTTACTAGGTAAAGATTTGTGTAACTGGCTTTGAGCCAGACATTAAGAATGAGAGCCAGAGATACTACCTGGTTCCGTAAACTGAAGTAATTGGAGTGACATTTACAGCCGAGGCTAAGTAGCCTAAAGTTGCACTTATTTATTGAGCCCCACTCAAATAAGTTTTGATTTAAATCATCAAACTAAATCAGCACAATAAGAGAAAAACTAACATGACCAGAAAATGAGTAAAAATAATGGTGGTATAAATGACAGAAACATTAGACAAAGATTATCCACAAACTAATCAAGATGCAAAAGAAAAGACTCTAAGTTATTTTTGTGATATACAAAAGTGGGTTACACATTTGAAATATTAGATTTAAGAACAATGAATAAACATATATATATATCTACGTCAATAAGGATTACTATCAAACCTATTTCATACATGTAGACAGAATATTCTAGCAAAGATTTGCAAAATAATGCATGACGAAACAAGTTATTAGCTTATGTGAGTCACTTTAGTAGTGTTGTCCGTAAATAGTTCCTACGAACTCTTACAGATAACACTTGATAAATCAAAAACATTCTGTAGTTTTCAGTAGATATATTGAAACAACTGAAAAGCTTGTTCAAAGTGGCTATTCTAATAATGTCATCTCTAATCAACTTTTAATAACCTAATGCAGCAAGTCTGTATCTAAAGATATAAAGAGTAACAGTTATCTTAAGTATCACGAATTTATGAGAACGATCACTGTTCAAGTCACTTAAGGTTGCAATATCTGTTTATTGCCAAGACTTAATCATAAACAAAACAACTTATCATGTTAACTAACCCTTGCTCCGAAAGGGTTTTCGGCACCTGTGTGGCTGAACCACAGCATTGAGAAATAATGTTCAGGTTGTAGAAATCCCGGATAATGTCTGTCTCCACTTAAAATCAGTGTTAAATTAACTTATGGCAAGGTAAGTTTGAAGTTGTGAATTGAATGACGGTGAGGAATCGATCATAGTTGTGCAAGTAAAGTGATCCTTTATATTTCTAAAGTTCTAGCATTCGTTCATTTGGTCTGCTTGAACCATATTTTCAATGCTCAATCTTCCTCACTATCATCGTTACTACGATTCTTTCTAGTTAATCGCCGTCCAACCTGTTAATTCTATCCATCCGGCTCATGTCTTCAGTATACTAAGACCACGCTCTAAACTTCACATTGGTGCATTCAATGTAAGAACTCTCAAATAGCGCGACAAGCCTCCCTAGCTAAGATTTTAGAATCCCGCGCACTCATGTATGTTGTCGCCGAAACACGCATACAGGATCCTAGTGTGATTATTCACTTGACCACACCTAGTCAGAGTAAAGAACCTTCGCGATACACTCTTCGTTTATCTGGCGACTTAACAGCAACTTCTCTTGGATTGGTCTGTGTAGAAACTGCATTGATCGAAGAATAGACACTTCTCGAATGGATATCTGTCGACAGCGGCTGATAAGCTGTTCGATTAAATGATGTCGATAAAATGTGGAAAGGACAGGGACACACGCTGTTGTCTTTTCGTCGTTTCTGCCTACGCCCCCGCCCCCACCCCCACTGACTGGAGCCAGAATGAAGTAAGAGATGAATTTTACCGAAAATTTTCTGAAAGGTCTAGGCACTACCTTTGTTGTGTCACAATAAATCTGAACACCTTTCACAGGTGATGGGAAGCTGTTTTATTTTGAAACTAGAGCCTTTAGCTGACAGCAGGTTTTGTAATTCTTGATCTTTTTCCTGGTTTTTCTTTAAAATCTAGAAATTTACTATGGACAGTTGTATTATATTTATTTCTAGTCAAGATAATGCGTCTAACGCCTGACTGTCTTGTTTTTTTACGTGTCGTATATCACTAATGAAGTGTGATATTTTGTTGCTTTGTCGGACTTCTCGAGGTGAATATTTATCGGCTTTCGCTTTTTATGTATTTGTTAACGGTTTATGATTAGTATAAACTATGAATTCCCTGCCTTCGAGCATATGTCTGAAACGCCTGATGGTTAGGAGTTCTCGACCGAAGGCAAAATATCTTGTCTCTGCTGGAGAGAGTATTTTTTAGATGAGTGCAATCGTTTTCCAGGTGTTTTGAACAAGTTGGTTAAGAGTGCGTCTACGGCATTATCCAAAGCATCTACCACGCGGGTAGTGAGAAATTAAATACGTTAATGTAGGTGCTTGAGCAAGTTTATCTTTTAATTGGTTAACAGCCTCGGCGGCGTTACAGGCCAGCTTGAATTCTTTCGGTTTTCCTTTTAACGAATCCGTCATTGGTTGCATTAGTTGTTCACAACCGGGTATGAATTCGCAATAAAAGTTTATTTAACCAAGAAGACTTCTAAGTTGTGTTAGTGAGCTTGGTATGGAGTGTTGTTTGATTGTGTCCACCTCTTGTTTGATTGGTGTGATTCGTTCAGAGCCTATGGTTTGTCCAAGGAATTCTAGTGTTTTTACACCGAAAACACATTTAATTTGATGTATGTTCATTCCATTTTCATTTAGTCGTTTTGACACTCCCCTTACATGTTGTTCATGTGATTTTAAGTCCGAGCTGGCAATTAATAAGTCATCTATGTACTCCTATGCAAATGGCGTATCTCGAAGTAGATTATCCATAAATCTTTGGAATGTCTGTGCCACTTTCCGTAGGCCGGTTGGCATGCGTACAAACTTGAATAGTCCAAAAAGTGTTGTGATAGCCATCTTCGGAATATCTTCGTCAGCTACTGGAATATCGCGATATGCCCTGACCACATCATTTTAGTAAATACCTACATATCCTGTAAGCCATTCGTAACGTCTTGGATATGTGGTATCAGGTACCTGTCTGGTACCGTTTGGCGGTTAAGAGCTCTGTAATCCCTGCATGGTCTTCAATCACCTTTGCAGTTGTTACTGGCGGAGTATGTACTAAATTAAGAGATGTGATATGACTTTCTCTACCTTTTGTATATTTCGAAGTTTCTTTTAACGTCAAATGTCGTTTTTTATTGTCAGTTAAAAATCCATATCTTTCTAAGAAGTCTATTTCTAGCATTGCCAGATCTAAATCGGCTACAGTGAAAACCCAGGAAAATTGCCTTCAAAAACCCAAATCTAGCGTCATAGTTTTCTTTTCAAACGTAGCAATTTTAGTCTTATTGGCAACTTGAAGTGTAACTGAGAAAGTTTCTCGACCCAGCTCGGTTTTATTTTGAGGGATGATACTAAGTGCGGCACCAGTATCCCCCAAAAATTTCAAGCCTGAATTTCTGTCTCTAACGTGAAATAAGTGACTGTTTAGGCCCCGCTCCTCAGTCGTCGCAACCTGGGGAAGGGTTAATCGTTTCCCATATTCTCAGGGGGTCTGTCTGGGCTATGCGCATGGCCGCCTCCACATGGTCGATTGAACACCAAATTTCCAGTGATACCGACAAAATTGTTCAGATTGTTTGGACCCCTGTGACCTGTTCCGTGACATGGATGTCGGTCGTTGTGGTGACCTTAAGCTGTCTCTATGATGAATTCATGATTTGTTGGTAGACTACGTGAAACTTTAAACACTCTCAATGAGTTGTAACAATAATAGTTTATTCTCAGGTAGCATTTTGTACATGAGAGGATACCAGTTTACAGACATGATCAGAATGATATCGTTTGCTTTTAATAGGGATTTTATAAAGAGTCATTGTTATGGAAATCACGCTATTTGAAAATACTAATTAGTCATAAAGCCAACTGTAACAAGGTTCAGAGTTCGCAGTACTAGGGTACTAGACATATGTTATGTATTGTAGCACACTTCCAGCAAGTGACCGCGCGTTTTTCGACTGTGACACTGTAATTGCAGAAAATGACTGTGAGTAAGCAGAATGGACCATAGAGACTATCCAGAAAAGGGAAAAGGCTGAGTATTTGATATTTGGTTAAAAGAGACAATTCATGTGGGTTGGTCTTGAACGGTGAGTTATTGATGCGTTAATTACGTTCCTAGCCAGCGTTTGGAGTAAGTTGCTTAAAGGAGACAGATTCCATACGCGAGCAGATCACAAACTCGAGGAGACAGTGAGATAGAAGAATATATGAAATAGAAAGAGAAAAAACGAATTTAATTAGTGGGAGCGAAATAATCAGTTTTAAACCAGAATTTTCTTTCCATCGCTTCTTTTTTGACACTACAACGCACAGGATTGTAGTGTTTGTAGTTTTGAAGCCCTAATAAGCCATTACTGGTTGATTCAACATTAAGTGGTAAGTCGTCAACGATTTTGTATAAGTCTATAGATTCCAGGTATGGGGTGATCAGTCGTTCGAACCTTAGGATAGAGTTAGAAGTGCGAATATTTTGTAAGAGTTTATCCCAGAGTTTGTTGTAGAGTACGATAAAGAACTTACTGCGATGTTGTGTTTGGTATTTATTGATAAGTAATGTTGCCTCGTAGTTCTGAAGATCGTATCTAGGCGTTTAGTTCCATGGGTGAGAGATGGCTGAGAATGATATTTCGTTGATAATTTTGTAGAAAAATACTAAGTTATGTCGTAGTCGGCGATGACACAGGGGTTCTAAGGAGAGTGTTTTACAGCTAGTCGTGTAGTTCATGTTGCTGTTAGTTCCTAGAATTCGATGTGTAAAACATCTTTGTACACTTTCTATACGTGTCCTATCTATGCTACTCATGCTCGAGAAGATAATTGAGCAGTACTCGAGTGTAAGTCTTACACATATCTTAAGCAAAGTAAGTTTAGCCTCCGTTGTAAAGAAGTTTTTAGAATAGAAGCCTATTAGTTTTCTAGTTTTCGAGAGATCAAATAAAGAAGGAGCAAGAAGATAGCGTTCAATAACAGCCGACCAAGAACATATTCTAAACAAAATTTGTTTAGCCTACCTTGTACAGAAATTTTTTAAGGTCGAAGCCTTTTAATTGTTCTATGACCGGATCATTCCTTCATTCCTCTTATTGAATACAATTTATCATATATGATTCGGTTGGATAATGCTTTCCATTATTTTCTCTGCAAAACATGCTAAATGTAATAAAGAGGTGTTAGGATCTTGTGCGTCCAAATAGTGCTGAATTTGTCATGGTAGATTTTGTATCCATCCTTTTTTAGGACTGTTTCACACACTGTGTTGTCACCCACTAAAGCTTGAAGATGACGCAAAAACTGTGACGATGACCTATCACTTAATGTTTATCTTTTGGAAAGCAGTTGTATTATTTGTCCATCTGGTAATGATAGACGATTCATTATTTTTTATCTTAGGATGGTGTATGGTTGTGGTGTTGGTGGACTTAAAATCAAATCGCGTACTTCTTTTGCTACTGAAGGAGGTAGGACTGAAAATTGGTTTCGATAGCAAACTCCTTTGAATTCAATATTGTGTCTAGTGAAATAATGCTGTGGCTGAGCAAATCACAACTCAGGGTCACTACAATCGGATTCTGGGAGTCCGATTAACGTAGTCATAAGGTATCTATGTCTACGGATGACATATCCTCTAGGCTTTCGGTTGAGAATGAGTCTGACATGTTATGTAAACAATATAATAATGTAATTAAAAAGGAAAAATAATTATTCTAATAATGGTACGTAGCGATATAAAAAAAACTACGTTTTAAAATATATATATACGCAATCTTAATTGCTGCATAGCAGAAAGCTTATTTTTACTACTGAATACGAAAAGAAATAGTGATACTTACAACATAAATTAAATGTTGTGTTCAATATCGAGCCTTTCATGCTTCTTGTCACGACGTTATTGCGACTCCTTGTGAGTGTGAGGCATTTTCTCTACGTGTCCGGAGAGGTTGATCTGTGTTGTCCAGCATATAACCTGTGGGTTCCACTTATCTCAAGTATCATCAGGTTGTATCTTTCATTTCTTCATTTATTTGCATGCTCTTCCCTGTCTCTAACATTCCATGTACCTTTAACACTTTGGTACGTCTCGTTCTATTTGAAAAAAGAAACTAGACAATTAGGGAATAAGTCTTTATGTTCTTATCGTTGACAGGAGACAGTAGAGTGGGATCCTAGTCATTCAAACACACAAGCTGAGGCCAGCAATGGAGTGTAGCAACTCAGGTTAACTAATTAATAGTTGATTTCAAACCTTAGCCATACACCAAAACAATAAAGCTTAAGTCTTCATTTACTTCCTTATTCTTCATAGGGATTATATTTCCTATTATCTTATATTGAATGATGAGAAGCATTGTGTGTTTCAATGACTAGGATCCCGCTCCACTGTCTCCTGTCAACGATAAGAAAATAAAGACCTATTCCCTGATTTTGTGGTTTCTTCTGTCAAATAGAAAGGGATGTACCGAGGCGGTAAAGAACCACTGAGGGCGTGTGGCAAGTGGGTTGTAGTTCATATTAAACGGGGCAAATCGATTATATGTGAGCATCCAAGAATCTGTGTATAGTACAATGCTGGCGTGAACCGTTGTATCATAGTTAAGTAAACAACGGCCACAGTATGAAGAATGCATGGGAGATTTAAATAGTGAACAGATGTAAGTGTGCATACACGTGGTAAGTAGTTATTTGAATGGGTAATTAGACTATTGAAAGATAGAAGGTCGATTAGTCTTCCGTTACATATAATGTTGGTGTTTGTGGATTCCCGATAACAGGTCTTGTAGATAACTAGGTTTTTCAGAGGTAACGCAATGATTATTACGGTTATTTTTGATTGTATGAGTGTTTACAGATCCTATATGATGGTACGCATAAAACATCAGGCTACTTACGGTTTCGTTACAGACAGCAAGGTGGAGTGATCTCTTTCTAAGGCTAATGACTAAGCAGTTAGCGTTACTCATACCACATGCTCGGTGGCATATATCCCCGACCTGATAAGGGTGTGTGTAGTCAGGTACATAGTGCACTATCATATTGTAAGATGATATTACCCTTTCATCATCTCTTTAGCTACAAATTATAACGGACATTCATCTTTCGTAATGTTGAGGTTTTTATCAATCATTCTGTTTTATAAGCACGTAGGGGATGACAGCCAGTTGAGTTCCTTATAAATTTCAGCAACTAAATTTTGTATTGATTTTATGTCATCATTATTTCGTTCGGCCTCATGATGACTTTCATTGAGGATGTTGTAGGGATCCAGTTATATGTCTGGTGGTATCTGAATAGTTGGTGTACAGTACTTATGTGCTGTTAAACTTAGGAGTTACTTAGTTTATGTCAGTCAACGTGGCAACGAAGTGAGGGTAGTGGAAATGATTAATGATACTGGTCGTGTTAAGGGTATGAAGAAATGAGTGTAAATTTTATCCGAATAGCGTGCACACTCAGTATACTGAGCGGTAAGAGATTTGATCTTCTGGTGGATATTGGGAGAAAAGTTTGTTTTTCGGTAGAGTATTTTGCCATGATGATAAATCTGAAATGGATAGAGATTAACTAAGACTGTGTGTAGATTAAAATAAAGTTAGGGTAAAACTATAACTTTAACAGAAATGGAATCGACTTCATGTGAAAGGATGTATAAAAAGATTTGAAAATTAACCAAATTGATTGAAGAGATGACTTTCGTAGATCTTCAGCAAAGTTCAAATGATCGTAGAGCACGTATCTAATATTATCCACCCGGAGCATTCCTATTAATATAACATAATCTGTAGCTGGATAACGCCGTATACTTCTGTTTGCATCACACCTCCTGGAGGCACCCCTGGTTTGATCTAACCATAAAGACCAGGCTTTGTAATAAACGTGAAATTTACAGCTTACAATGTTTTATTCAAGATTACAACCACAAGAAAAGGCATAGAGCAACAAGCACATTTTTACATTCATGCAGTTTACAGTATAGATTAATCTCTCAACCATTTTTAACGCGACAGTGATTCATCTGAACACAACGTAAAGTCCACTGATCATGGATGGAAGTTTTCAAAATGATACTTAAATAAAAATAACATTCTGATACAACTCTTCGATGGTCCAAGAAGAATGGAAATAGTGACCCCAGTTATTGAAGATTATTCTCTTACCGACACAAATAGCGACAGCTACTCTCTAGGTATTAAATCAAATAAAGTTTTATTTTTAACCGGAGATAAATTACACTATGAAAAATCTCGAGACGATAGAATGCAGCACCAAAATAATATGCATGAACTGGTCGTAATACAAGTATGTTGTGTAGAGATATAAAGAAATGGTGGGGGAGAGGTCGGGATTATAATTTCACCCATGCATTCAAAGTAGACAGTACCAACTGCCTATAGACGAAAGAACCAAGTCTCCTAAAAAATTGAACTAATCGCGTGAATTAGATGGAGACTGAGGTCGCATTATACATAAACTCTTGTTTAGTGACGCATTAGCCTGGAACTTTTCCAGTCTCAAAGAATTTATTCGGTGTTCTATAAAAGTGACGAAAATCGAAAAAAGGCTAGTTGGAGTTATTTACAAGGAGCCTGTCACTGAAATCCCGTACAGAAATTTAATTTTGAAAATAATACGCTGTTTTTCCAGATTAAGATATTTTTTTTTAATCACAGACAGACAAACACATACAATAGGATGCATGAACTATAAAACATAACAACATTATTATAAAAACACCAAGGATTAGAGCACACTTAGGTCTTATGATTGTCTGAATATATATGATCACATTATTAGAGATTGTCAAATTACGCAAGCAGATGTTTTCACATGGACTAAATAGGAATCGTATCCTAGCTCTGACGTCGACGTACACTAGAAATATTTTCAGATACTTTGTTAAATTTAGTTTTAACACCCATCTTAAAGGAAATACTAGAAAACCAGAGGTGCACTATAGTCAGAAGAATTTCAGACACAATTTCTTCTTCTAACGGATAGACAGGTCCCAGCATTCCCCTCTGACTTAAGAGACTTGAATGAACTTCACTGAATTTGTTACAAATACTTCATCTAATATTGCAGGCTTAAGATTTTATCTTTTGCTAACCTTTCAACTTTTTTGTATCTCAACATACTTCATCTACCAAGGTCTTCAGTTGGAGGAAATGGTTATCTATTGCCCTAGACATGAAAGCACTTTAAGTAGGTTTTTAATTTGTTTATAATTATTTGACTATGAGATGGGCTAAGACAGACGAGGTAGGGTTAGGTCATCTCACTAACCAAACAGTACACACATCAAATAGAACTACATTATATTACAACTCGAATGGCTTTAATCGGTCAAAGCTGAAAGTTATCTCCACCAACAATGGGATTCGGCCTCACCAAATAAGTTTCATTTGCTTCTGCTTCCCAAGCTCCTTGAAATATTCCTCCGCTCCACAAAACGCAGGAAACATTCCTCTTTCTCCAAACATTACCTGCTTAAGACTGGACCTGTAATAGTGATAAAGAAATACACGTGCATGTAATACAAGCACGTCGTTTATTAATGCACATTTGGTTAGCACTGTGCTTCCATGTTCTTGTACGGTTTAGGTGTAACATGACTATATGTTTATCCCTTTGTATTAAAACTATTCTTTAGTATACCACACAATGTCATTGACTACAACTTCCTAAGGGACAGCATCCTTTCAGATAGAACCTTGCACTCCTAACAGAGCTCTACAAACATGTAAAACCCTACTATTATTCTATACATCACAATCCTTTAAAAGTAGACTCAATATGATCTAAAAGTCTCAAATATGAATCTCCTGCTAATCTGAAACTACTTATATCCCTAAATGTTTTGTATATCTAGGTTTTTACCTGCAGATATCTGCGACCAATGGAACACTTAAGCCAGTTAAGCGTAAGGTTTCTATTCCGTCCACAGGCATTTGGAAAATGTAAAAGTACTAAACACCTAGTAAAACTACCTCTTATTCTTCAAGATTTTAGGTTTACTTCATATTTCCGCCATCTCTTTATCATGAAAACAAAACATAATTGGCAAAAGTAAATGCAAAGCCCATTTTATACCACCAGTGGTTTGACAAAGTCACAACCTAGTGTTTTCCCCAACTATTCAAATACTTGGCACAAAAATGGTATGTAGCCTGTACATATATGAACATTTATCATAAACTCGCAGTGTGTGAATCTATTCCCAAAGGTCACAAGACCTCATCTAAAAAATATGCTCCATAGTACAATACATGATAAGGATCGATGAAAACTGGTTATAAGACGAATTTTATTCTTTATTTATGTCACATATATAAAATTGGTACTGTGTAATCAGTTTAATAACCTAAAATTGATACAGTTGGCTGTGTATCTTGGTCTTTATTTGTTTTTCTGATTTGTTTTTGATCACAAATTTGTTCTTGGGCGCGCATTTTGTTGATGGTCATATGATAGGCCATTTTTTATATTATAAAGTTCTTAGTGAGTTCGCTTTCAATAATTTACTAGTTTACGCAACGTTATGTATTTTTTCATTTTTCTGCTGTTTCAATATCTCCAACAAACTTTCTGGAATGATAGTGCATTTGACTCATGATTTCAATATCACCTGTTTGGTTCTTTAGGATATGTACGGAATAAAGTTAAGTGTACAAAATATTCTTTTCACGTTTTCAAGTTTAGAAAAATGGATTTATGTAACAGTTCTAATGGCCATTTTATTCCAGGATCCCACGTTAAGATTAATAAAAGTCCTACATGTGACACAATCATTCATCCTTTTGTAGTGTTTATGCCTCGTCACAGCAGTCAGCACTTCATGTTTGAAATGTTAAGTAGCTTTGGTCCTTGATTGCGTATTCATGTTAAATTCCATATAGGCAGTTTACTTCGGACGTCATCTTTACGGATTGTCAGTTAGGTTTTCTCTCGCGGTCAATGGCGACACTACATCCTACTTGTCTATCATAGTAGACAGGATTGCAGCTGCATACATATGCACCTCCGAGCTTTTGGTTTTACCATTGCGACAACATCCATCTTACATTGCTTACTCTAAACCTGACTTTTTTTGTATCGTCCTGTACCTGTACGGTTATCTTTTATGGTTTAGCAAGAGTTGGGGTATTCAGCTTGACATTTACTTCTCCCCTCTTTCGATTAGTTATCTCAAAGCCTGATACATAAATGTATAAGTTTTGGTTATGGCAGTAATCCTTTGTTTGTTCTCTATGCACCTAGGTTGTTAAGTAAGGATTGATGAGATTTTGATGTGTGGCTACATTTTAAGTAATTAAAATGACTGTTCAACTATTGGTGTGGAATATAACCGTTCTTGATTGCAAGAACAAAGTTGGTTTATTGATAATAAAATGTATAGGTAATGTTAAGTCCATGAATTATAACCTGTCAATAATAAAAAATGTCTATCCGGTGGTTGTTTCCACACTGATAGAAGTTACTAGTTGAAAGTTATAAATATCATCATATAAATCATTATTATTGTATAGGTATATTTGCTGACTAGAGTCATGATATTCCTGTCTAGTCATTAGCTTTGTTTGTTATGTTATTCTATTAGTGTGTTGAATTCTTCGTCCACTTCAAAATGTCTAACTATATACGTAGTACGTATCGTTTTCCAGGTCATTTCCGTCCCGTTACGGAGATTACCTTTTTGTGGGTACGATCTTCCTGGTACTTTGTAGTCTCCTGGAAAGTGCTGCAACTTGCATCTCTCCAAACTTCTGTGTGTACCATCTGTTACTCAAAATAGGCTACCCTCATCGTGTTTCAGATTTGATGGTTGACTGACGCTAAACTATCACATCAGATTTCATCGTAGACTTGCATAGGTACCTAGACATCACATTCAACGTTTTGGGAATCCTCAATCATGTTGTTAGTCGCGCAATTTCATTATTAGTCTTTTAAACGTTTCAGGAGGAGCCTACTCTTAAGACAGGACTATAAAAGGGTGCAAACTTGAGCGACTATTAATTTTAACTATGGCATTAATTAAAGTCGGTGTAAACAGGACAGTATTAAGTAGTTCTTTCTCCTGCATGTAAGTGAACAACTTTGTTGAAATTAGCTTTCATACGACGAATCATCAACAGAGTTAGCCATACCCTCCACTATAACCTTTAAATACAAATATGACTGCTGACACATTCGTACCGATTCTTTAGTTCTGCCTATATCGTTATGGATAACTCAATCACATGTATGGCATATTATTAGCCTCCTATCTATCCTATTACACCAGGTTTATGGATCTGTATGCCAGTAGTTAATTCACTCGAAATTCAACCACGTCGAGGGTTAAATGATGTTTCAACTATTGGATTGGTAATTAATAACACAAAGCCACCATGCTGACTCAAATTTGAGTACACCCACACGTACTAAATAAGTTCTATTAAACTAAAGCTGTTATGAAATGTGTAACGCATTACAACTTCGTAGTTCTATGCAAAATTCGACGGCGTTACTGGATGGAACCATTTTACAGTTGTTAACTTTTTTCAGACCACGTTTTATCTTACTTGTGTTGTAATATTTTGTATGCTACTTTTAATTCCGTCATTTTATTCCTCACCTTAACTGTATTGTAGCAATTCAGACCTGTGCTTACTTAACGTCCAACGATTTTTATGACGTATTATCGATTGTTTGACACTTTCTAACTATTCCAACCAATAAAAGTTCACGACCTCATCAACCACAGAACTATTCTGGTGATTGATGTTAGGTATTAGATAAGCATATCGTCTACTCAGTTAGTTAGAAAGCTAAGTTGATGCTTACCATTGACATATCCATGAGTATTTTTAAAATACCATTAACTTAGTTTGACTTTAATAAATTTTCGTATAAACGGACGGCCGACTGAGCTGCTAGTATCATTTCCCCCATTATATACTTCTTATAGTAGTGGCCTAGAGTATCAGTTTTTGTGTTTCATTGATGTACAACACAAATGTTTTTGTATACTAAACTTTTTATGTTGTCAGAATAGCAAGGACTGTGCAGTATGTGTACTGTCTCCATAGATCGGTCCCAGTGGAGATAATTGTGATTGCCATCCTATGTATAGTAATATTAAATTCTCCACAACTGCATACGGGTTCATTCGCTTTGCAAAATGACTGTCACATAATCCAAAGAAACGCCTGTGGATCAGTGGAATGAAAAAAGCAGGTAGCCATGAAAGAAAACCGAATTCTGTTGTTTTTGAAGTAATCAAAATCTCTCTAAGTCATCACTTTTGCAAAGTTACATTACTTCTTAAAATTTGACAAATATGTGATACTACATAATTATGTTGTCAAACTTTACTAGGAGTCCTAGAGATGGTCCAAATCAGTGGCCTGAAATCTAAATATGACGCAGAATAGAAACCAATGGCGATCCTGCTACATTTTTCTATTAAGACCTTTTCTTAATAGGAATGTAATCCTGTTCGTATTCCCGTCAGCTGTATCTCCTACCTTGTAATTCTCATATAGTCCTAACAAATTTTCCATTTTCACAATTTCACTTCTCTATTTGTGAAGCGCATATATTTTCGATGCCGATTTGTACAAAATATTATGTGCCCTAATCAGTAAATAATCCGTTGTCAGGTGGAGTAAGTTGTTTACTACTAAACAAGTTAAGAGGGGTCGTCCGTATATCAGATTTCTGAAATGTTCTCATTCTTAACCTTCAAGCATTTTTTAACCTAAGTGGCTCAGTAACCTAATTTTACAGTCTTACTAAAAAACCTATTCCGAAACTGTTTTATCTATTATAATATAGACAACCGAATGCTATCACTAAATCGGTTAGTTATACACAATTCACTAAAATTAACCGACCCTAGTCCACTAATTAAATAATCATCTTACTGGTTAATGCATAGCCAACAGTTTACTCAGCCAAGCACCCATCATTCTGAGACTAGATGTTCAGGTAATTACTTCCTAGTACCAATGAGATCTAAACGCACCTGTTCCTAATCTCTCAGCTGCAACAATTGTGGCTCAGTGTATAATAAGCTCTATTCTATTAAGATCTAACAAGTAAAATATAATTTCTCAATGGCCACTCCTTATAAATCTTTTTCATTCAATTTAGAATTTTTAAATGTATTAATTGGATTATACTAGTGGTGGTTTTCTGCCTTTTGTTTATTAAAATTTCCGCCGTTTCTGTGTGTTATTTGTTTGCGTTTTTGCTATCTTAAGTTGTATTTTTAGTATCATTTATCTAAAATGAAATTGTGGTTTGTTTTACATTCATCAATATAATTTTTTTTGTTTGTTTTTTTTAATAGTTTTTAAGCCTAGTATTTTATTAGCTATTAATGATACTCTGGATTATCAAGCATAATACGATTAGGTCTTTGTGCTGAATTATTAAGCTGATTTTGATTGAATTCTTCATGTGGAGTGAGTAAAATAACTATAGTTATATGTTCCTGTCTTTAGAATATGCGAAATATTTTGCCTAGGTGAGCATTTCTGTCTTGTACAGATAGTGACCAATTCCATCTTGACAACTTTATTACTATCTATGATTCCACAATGAGGTAAGTTTTTTGTGCTTTTTGTTTGGTGAAAAGTATTTTTAAATTAGATAACATTTTTTGTAATGAAAACTTCACACAAGTTTAACAAGTTGCATGATTATTTGTATTTCAACATTAACATACGTATTTTACAAATAGCCCTCAAATTTATATCCATTAATCCTTGATATTGAAATAATGTATTTGCCTTAGAATTGGCTGTTTGTGTGATCAGTAATTTTATATTCGTGAATGTAGAACTTGATGAGAATTCATCGAAAGGAATATTCGTCGTTCAGATGTCATTGTTTTAACAAATATGGGAATTTTCAAGCGATTCTCGATGTATTTATTGGCGTGTTACGTTACTAGTCTTAAGTAATTAGCTAAGTGTTATGTCGTGTCCATTTCCTAAAGTGAGAGTGACTGATATCTTGTCAGTTATTTGGGGTCCGTTCTACATTTTATTTATATTAATATGCTTCGCCAGTTGATTATCTTTTGATAAGTCTATAATACGTCGACATTTATGTTGAAACCGTAACCCTTAAACAAGTTGCCTTCGGAACAAATTTTCAAATCAGTATAACTCGAATGTCACCATGAAATGGTAGTCCAATTACTTTACCAAGGTAACACCTACAATTAAGCTGAAAACTAATCATGTTTACTTCGATTACCAAAAAAAGAGTTGAGTGGTACCTCGCTTACTACGCGTCCTAATTACCCTAATATCTACTCTTATCAAAAGCTATTCACTAATGATCAAATCCTTTCATATTAGGTGTAGTTAGTCTTATAATATGCTATAGGTGTGCACTGCACCTCGATTCGTATGTCTTAGTAGATAACCTTGATTGAGACAAAAATGAGGTATGGTTTTCTTTACCCCCTATTTATATCTTTTTAATTATTACGGCGTACTTGTTTTATACTTTGGTTTTAACTTTTTATTAAGGATGCCGTAATATAAGTCCTGTTTACATTCCTCAATATCTTAAACGTGTAATACATTATACGTGTAGTACATTATACCTTATAATACCTTACTAACGGTTTCTAAGTGTTCATAACGTCGATTAACCATGTTTTAAAATTAACTTATTTGCATAGAATTTTATTTCTCTCTGACATTCACTTGTATGTAAACCTACTTTCTATGCTTGCCTTCAGTTTATTAGAAAAAAAAATTTTTTGTCCGTTAAATTAAGCTAGCATTTATGCACATCCATGTCCTTAAGAGTTTGTCCATCGTATGTATCTTTAAATAAGTATATTCCAGAATCTGGTTACGCCTCAAACTTTGTTTGCTTATCAACTGAGCTTGATAGTGAAAAAAGTGACAGACTTGAAACTAGTAGGACATATTCAATATACGACTACCTGATATTCTTGTAGGCTAGATACACCTATAATACTTAATTTATGAACTAGTTTCATCCTACCTCTTTTGTGTAGGCTATGACTATCAGGATTTTGAACCGTCAATTTTTAAAATTCGACTTTAGTTTTCTTAACACTAAAGGAGTAAACCACCATTGAGCCTACAATTACAGTTTTAAATCCAAATGATTTTCGAACTAATTATTTGCTGTTTAGTCTACCATATTTTAGAAATCTTCAGAGAACTGTACATAGAATGTGGTGTAAAAGAAATATGCAACGTAAAACCTAGTACGTACGTACAGCGATCCGGGTGTTTGTATCGCACTAGCACGGAAAGACGAATACCAAAGTAGTATAAGTAACACTGGTTATTGAAAGGATTAGACAAAAAATGATTCGAGAAAAATTACTTTTTGGAACAAAAGGTGTAAAATGATCATAAGTTTACAATTTAAGTAACGCTAAAAATTAAATCTACCTTTACAATTGAAGTGGTCCAAGGTCGTCACGTAGTTGCATGAATCACGCCGACCCAACCATATGGTCTCCACCTACTAACACAGCTCCAGACTGATGCAATATTTTAGTTTGGCCTCTTATAGTTTTTTTCCATTTCCATAGTTGTGTTTAGAGGTAAGCAGTTGTTAGACATACGTAATACACGTTCCAATCACCTCAGTCCATGAAGGATCTACAACCTGATCAGTTTATTTGTCATCTTACAAAGATCACAGTTAAAATGATTTGTAGCGACAGGCTAGCTGATCATAACGTTACAACTAACTTCAATGGCTATATTATACAGCTTCATACCTTGTAATCTTAGTACTTTAAAACGGAAACTATAATAATCAAAACATTTCAGATCTTTGTATTTATTGTTTTCTATTCATAGAAAGTGATGAATAAATATTCCATATCACCAAATTTAAAGACTTTGCACACCCTATGCATAATGTTTTCCAAGTACACAAAAAATAGGCTACAACGTATATCTCGATACTGCGAGAATTGAACATATCTCAAATTCTAATTCTGGAAGGTATCGAGGCCTACCTAAATTAAACTCAAAGTGCTATCTTTTTAAGGCTGATTTTAATCTAATTCCTTTACGATTTCTTGTGCTCGAATTCTATTCCAGTAAACATCATGAGTCAAGATTCATGGCAATTTAATGTCATCCAACTGATTAAATTTTCCAGATATCTATTTTATATGTCCACCAGTGCTCTAAGTTTAGCATCCTTAATTTTGAAGTGACTAATAAACCCGAGTATGACATTACAAATCTGTTGGTTATCAGTTTCTATCAACAAAATATTTCACTCTTCTCGTTTCGGATATCAATTTCATACTTTTAACATGAAGTTAGCATATTGTTAATTTTCCCTAATGATGTCTAGTGTTAGTTTGTTTACTTTGAATTACTTTTCATTTGGCAGTTGTTATTTCTATCATAAATTTTCAAGTATTATATTAGTGAACAATCTATTATTATTATTTCAACAGATTTCCATATCAATTTTCTTATTATTATTCATGTATAAACTAAATTTTTGACGACAAATCTGTTTTCTTTACAATAATGTCAGCATTTCGTTCAATATTTGTTATAAACGAAAAACATTAATTAATTTCGTTAAAATGTTATTAATTTTTTGATTGCTCATTGAGTCATCTAAGTACTTAGTGTATGCACACACATAATGAAACAACTGTTCATATGGCTCTGATATACTTGAGGTAGTCTATGACATTATACGCTTTCGTAAACAGTCAAAAAGGTTCAAAAAGAATCGGCTATTATAAAAGGAATAGTTTCACTGTAGCCGACTGCCAGAGTTGGTTTATTCACTTTGTATTAGGATTTTTCCACTCACCCATCTAGAGCTTATCTATCAACAGATTCTGTTTAAGCACTTGACGCCTATTTTCCTCCTCCCATATAAAGTCAGTGAGTAGGATTTCTTTAGGAAAAGCTATGAATACTTATCTATATAGAAGAGTGGACTCAGTACTTTACAAAAGCATTTGTATAATAATTACACTTTTTCTACATGAACATCTCTCCTGCTTGCTAATATTGACAAGTTAGCTTCTTTCATACTGAGTTAACTTTTCCTCATTTTAAAATTATAATCGTATTAACCAGTGTATTTCCGTACATACACTAGCGGCTGTATACATGATTTCTTTACTAATAGGTTTTAATGAATGCTATCTACTTGTTTCATTTTATCAACCGTTGTCATTGTTGTATTAACATCTATAGGTGCACACCTATGTGTGTTTACGTATGCGTGTACTTCTTTGCTGACGAATTACTAGTCACTTTTTTTCTACTCTTTTGCAATTATTTTCTCTTACCTTTATATCTTCTCGTCTATATAGCTAATATTATTTTTTCAGAACGATAATGTTTGTCTATACTTCGATGATTATTGGTTAATATTCTACTATATTTCGTTGTCTATTTAAATAGGATTTAGTTTTCCTACCAGTTCGGTTTCCAATCTTGTCTCATTGGTATAGTGATGGTATGCTATTCATTGTCTTATAATAACTGCTTCATAAATTAAACTACACTTGCCACCTACTACTATCGCTACGACTACTACTACTAAGACTATTACTGTCCTTTTCAAGTTTTACTACTACTAATGATAATAATAATAATAATAATATGGCATTGATCGATCTGTTGAATGGCCTAAATTAATCAAAGTAATTCACTCTCATTTTTATTAATTTATTGTTTTTGCCTGCCTGCTGCCTACCTACCTGTCTATCTCCAAATGTTTGTGTATGTGTTCAGAATGTGTCTATAAATTTCATGTCCAGAACTTTTATATTTTTATTAATTTGGGTGTTCCTTTTTTAATCGCTTGTCACTGTGTATGTACACTGTTCTTACCACATGTCCTTCGAAATATTTTTTTCTTTAAAAAGTTAATGTCCTTTCTCGGGCAGTCAAATTAACTGCCCTAGATTTAAGGGTTGTTTGTACCATGCTACAGATAATTGATTGATACTATTCCATGTCAAAGTTGTAATACGATCCTGTGTCGACAAATAAAATGCAGTAGAATAGATAGATTATTTTTTATCAGTGATCGATATATCTCAAAGTTGAAGCATATTTCCCTATGCTGATCTGTCTGAATTTCGACAATCCAATCCATGTGTTATGTACGCAAAATACTCCATTCCTAAGTTGGTCAGCTTGTATTCTGATGGTTTTCATCATGTGTCAAACATCATCTAGATGCCATCGATATTAGCACGCCTGTGCATTGTCTCATAAATTATTTTACTGTTTTGCTTTAATATCATGGCATCAGTCCATGAAGCCACTGACTGCTAGTCTGAGCTGAGTTGGTCGTGTTTGATTGGGGTCCGCGCGAATGCCTTAACCATTGGATGATGACTCTGAATAAGAGGGCTACAAATCAATCAGTCTCACAGATTCATTCACTCTTTGTCCCTTCTTTCAATATTAAGCTTACAATTAGTTTATGCCTTTCTCTCCACGAACTAATTCCGTCTCTCCAAACCATGTTTTATGTATCCACACATTTTTTCTTACTACCGTTAAAGTGACTACTTCTACTCATTTCACATTCATCTTGCTATTGTTAATGATACTGTAACCTGGAATAGTACACATTGGTACTAGGTTCTATGCTGTACATATGTGCATTCATTATTTTCTGTGCATAATTAAGCTAACCATCTCTCCTTGGCAAGTTCAGGGCACTTTTGGCTATCTTGTTGTCAACGTCGCTACCACGCTGCCACATTGATGTGACTGGTTGGGCTTGCCTATCGTAATGACTCGGTCGGGCTATACTGACTGGAACAATCGTTCCCGTAGGTCCTACCATACCAAGCAGGTCGTTTGTGAAGAGAAGTGAGGCCAGAAGCAGCAAATATGAGGTCCAAGGACAAAGTCGTACTGCCGGCTGTTCAGACACGTGACAGCAATATGATGTTTTCTCAGACTACCAGCATAACAGTGATTCTGCCTTCTCACAATAGAAGGGTGGGGTTAGAAAGTTGACCCCAAAATGCACACCTAACCTTAATCCACGGATTCCTGTCCCCAGCGGTGAAGCCCTAACAAGTACAGAACTACAATAACAAAAACCTCTCTCGAAAAGGCCGTGTGTGACCGGCTTTAAACAGTTGCTCATTAGACACCGTAGTCACGCTCCCAGGTCTCTAAGAACAACCCTAATCCACTTTGCTTTACAGGTACATCGAGAACAGCTCTTCCATAGTGTGGGCAACTAGGAAGAAACGAGCGCCCTCCTACCTCTTACAACACACAAGATCATGACCATTTTGATCAAACCTTCTTTTCATCCTAATATTTAACCTGCCCAGCCTTCTAGCCATTAGTTACAGTATTCGCGAGGACCCCAACCAGGAAGTCCGCAGCTACCGACGCGAATCGAACTAGAAGTCAGTGACTTCATGGACTTATGTCATCTTTTAGTTTGGCCACACCTGACTCACTTCCATCCTGCTCCTATATCGACCAACATCGCGCGTTGAGGCAGATGGTGGTTGGGTGTACGCGACACATGTCCCAACAATGTCAGTTGATGAAGATTCACAATCTCATCGACTGATTTACCACCTTTGCCCAACACCCGTCGTTTAACCTCGTTATTACTTACTTGGTGATCCCAGCTGGTGCGAGAGATGTTTTGAAGACATCGATGATCAGAAACCAATAACCTTCGAGTGTCGTCTAAATTTAACGACCACGTTTCACATCCATACAGAACGAACTGTTTCGCAATACACTCTTCCTTTCGTTGAGAGATGAATATCTCGCCTACGCCATGGGTGACGTAAGTTGGCAAAAGCTACACGAGCTTTTTGGGTTTATACTGAGATTTCATCAAAGACCAACGCATTAAGTCTAATCAGACTTCTAAGATAAGTGAAGTGGTTGATGTGCTCAACTACTTCACTCCCTATCTTTGTATTTTGTCAGTGTCTTCGCCAAACAGGACTATGTTATCATCATATTCTAAGTCAATAAGTGTATCTCCTGATAGAAGGTCAATTTCTGAAAAGTCAAACGATGGGAGTGTAATTTCCAACAGTAAATCGAGTATGAAATTAAATAAGAATAGAGACAGTGGGTAGCCTCGACGGACACCACTTGTGGTTACAAGTTTGGATGACAGTTTGCCATAAGCTCTGACACGACTAATGGTGTTTGAGTAAAGAGCCTTAATGAGATTTATATACTTCTGGGGTATGCGTTTGTTACACTTCTTTGTGGTCCAGCATAACACGTTTCAATGAAAGACATTGCCATAGAACTTGTCGGTCTACAGAGTCAAATGCCGCTTTCAAGTCAAGGAAAATCACCATTGTTGGGCACCGAAAAGTATGTCTATTTTCTAAAACCTGACAAATGCTGAATATCTGTTCTATGCAACGGCGACCAGGTCTGAAATCAGCCTAGTTTTCTCGTATTTGTAGATCACGAGTTGTAGTTGAACGTCTGATAATTATAGAAGCTAGTATTTTCGACACTATATTAGTCAAACTAATTCCTCTATGGTTATCTCAGGATGACTTCGACCCTTTCTTATATACTGGGACGATTAATGATCGACACCAGTTAAAGGGAATTATATCAAGTTGCCAAACTTTAGTCAAGATATCAGTCAGACTAATCGTCGAAGTGGGACCACCATCCTTAAATACCTCTGGGGATAATCCATCGGGACCCGCTGCTTTGCCTCGCCTTAGGTTGCTTATAGCTTTTCGACTTCGACAAGAGTCGAGCGTACGTAAGTCGACTTTCCATTTTGGCTGTTTCGTTGTTGAACTGAATTCTAATGGGTTTTCGTATAGTGGTTTATTCTCTACTGAGTAGGATGCAAGCGAATTCCGTGCTCGTACTAGAGCATGATCAGAATCTAAACATGTACTCCAGAAAGATCGGCAATCTTCTATCGAGCCCCTCCAATAGGTGACTAGTTGCGATGCTGGTCCATTTGAGTCTACCTTTGAGTAGGTTCAGGAAGTCGTCATATTAGAAGATGTTGCTCTTTAAGCTTAAAATTCGTGTTCATTAGAAATAAACGATTGTCTGAGCAATGTTGTAGCAGACAGTCGCCGTTATCCGTTCTCTGAGCTGGAACACTGAATCATCCACCTAAATGTCTTTCAGACTGATTCGGGCTTCTTATTTGGGCGTTAAAATCACCAGTTATGAGTACCGAATCTGAGTGTTTAGCCCTATGAATAGGTTTAGAAAGTTTTCTGTAAAATTCATCTCTTACTTTATCCGGGCTCCAGTCAGTGAGGTGGGGGCGTAGGCAAAAACAACGAAAAGACAACAGCGTGTGTCCCTGTCCTTTCCACTTTTTATCGACATCATTTAATCGAACAGCACATCAGCCACTGTCGACAGATATCCATTCGAGAAGTGTCTGTTCTTCGATCAATGCAGTTTCTACACCGACTATCCCAAGAGAAGTTGCTGCTGAATCGCCAGATAACCGAAGAGTGCATCGCGAAGGTTCGTCACTCTGACTAGGTGAGGTGATAAGGAGTTCCGAAGGAATTCTATCACACTTTTCTCTTTTCTATGGTTTCTCCATCGCCTTCCTGCTAACGTAAGCTGTTGATGAAAAATAACCTCGTAATTGACCATGTTTAGGCAGAATTTGTATAATGAAATCATGATCTTAGGAATTCAATGCATTTATTTTTTTAGGTTTTACGTTTTAAATGTTCCATTATTCATTTTTATGCAGAGATAAATGTTTCCATCATTTCTGATATTTCCACTATTGCACCTTTTTGTTATAAAATTTAGACCTGCTTGTGCATATCCCCCTATCATTCAAACAAATATCACAAATGGACCAGATTTGTATAGGGAACGTGATGTATTCAGCTATGATGTTACCAACAGTCAGCCACTACCTGTACAGCCAATGGGCTCTAACCCAGCTATGTATCATGGTTCAGTCTCCGCATCTGGATTTAATTGTCCAAACTCTACAATGAGCTCACAGCCTCAAATGCCACCACAACAATCTCCTTTTCAATTGCAACAATACTCTCAAATGCAACCATCTTATGGTGATATGATGGGAAGTTCACATATATCTTCATTTCAGACACAACAGCAGTATCCAACTGTGATTATGAATTCTAATCTGGATAAGTTGGCTTCTCAAAATGTATCGTCATCGGAATCTCCACCTAATTTAAATTATATTAGAAATTCTAATGTTGCAAATGGTTCTGCTTTACCTCATTCTCAAATTATGTCCAACACAACAATTTCGTCGTATGGTTTACCTATCTACTCCGAATTGTAGTACAGTTGGACCTCATCAGCAAAGAACGTCGCTTATCTCAATGGGGACTCAAAATACTGTCAATAGAAATATCCCCCAAACACAACAAGTTTCTAGTAGATCATCAGCTGCCAATAGGACTATTGTCTCATCGGAATCAGCTTGTAAGTTTATGCATACCTTAATTATTAGACCCTTGAATTCGCTTTTCCACTTTACAATCCTGTTTAGTTTGAGATTATATATTATTCAACAATTATATTACTGAACTACACAAAATTTAATACTGTCACCTGTTTACAGTCAGTTTGTAGAGGCTTGAGATATACCCCTTCATGAGCTCGAATTACTAAAATTGGTGCAGCTTGCGGAATAAAGTTTGACACTGAGGGAGAGTGAGGAAGGGATTTGATCGTGAACATGAGGATCATAAATAATTTGGGTGGGGGTGTCAAGATGGTTATCATTTGTCGGTGACGCACGTCTTTTTTGCATTTTTTATATATTACCTTCGTACTTTGTAGTCAACTTGTTCCAACCACGTCCCGTAGTGGGGTGGCATTTTGTCGCAGATGCTAGTTGTTTGAGAAAAACTTTGCTACTGTCACATCCCAATAGAGTCAGCAGACAGATACAACGTAGAACTCGTTACGTAGTACATCAGTCCAGGGTTTGCCTATACCACATCAGCACAGAGGACGCAACTGTCAGTTAAATCCAAGAGTGAATAACGATAATAGAATTATTAGCAGTAATGCAGAAAATTAGGGAGCGAGATATGATTCGAAAAAGTATACATTAAGTGAGATAAATTTGAACGGAGAAAGATAGAGAATTCGGACGGTTAGATTTTGACGAGAGAACACAAAGAGTGGATGCACCTGCGCCATTGCGACCGATTCTGAGCCATTGTTGTTCAGGTCTCTAACCATTGTGACTTTACGTCTCGCAGGACCCCAACACGCAGCCTTACATCTACAACATGATTAGTCCACTTGTCGTGACTTCATCGATTTCTGCCATGTTTGGTTGGCCGCCCTAGCTTTCTTCCAACCTATTCCTTACGCCGCAAAACATAGCTCGTCGAGGCAGACGGTAGTTAGACATGCGCAACACATGTCCCAACCACCTCAACTGATGAAGTTTCAATACTTCATCTATTGAAACAGCAGTTTATCTTCAGCAGTTTATCTTCACCCTTAAGCATAAAAGTTTATTGATTCTATTTTATAGCTCTCCAATGGAGACAATTGGCATGAAATTGCTATTGTGGTTGGACTGAGTCATCAAGGTAGGCAAATTCGTCCGCTACTTTAAGGTACCAGCTACGATCGACAGTCAGTTTACGTTTCGTTGTTACACTGTAACTTAATCGCTGGCTTAATCCACATATGATTGTTTACACAACGTATGTTGGAATACCTTAGATCGAAAATTGTGATCCAATAGAATTCAACTTGATTCTGAGACTTAATTTTTGCTTACTTGCTTCTGGGTAATAATGTCAGAATGTCTTTTGTTGAGGAACGTCACACTTATCATGGGTTTTGCTGTTATGTTGAATATGCCAGTTTTTACAGCTTAGCTAAGTTGTTCTAATTCTTTGAAATATCCTGATTTATGATTAGTAGAAGTGTGGCAACCAATGCCATTCAGAAACGAAGAAAATCTTCCAAGCTTTTGTGATAAATAGGGAAATGGATGACTCCTATGTTTCTTCACATAAAAGTGATAGAAATACCTCTATGTGCTGCTCTGAACGTTTAAAATAAGTATTTTTAAAGTTGGATTGTGGCTGGCAAGCAAAATCTAGGGTATTGATCTCCTCCTGTATGTGACTCGCCAAGTTTACGTACCTGAATCATGGAGCTGACGTTTACAGCGGAACTCAAACTCAATTCATTCGGGTCTAGCACCACTTCGGTATCCACTTAATTAGTGAGTCCAGATAGCCGCACTGGTGCAGCGGGTATGTAGATATAAATCGTAAAGGTTCATATCTTTCAATTTATGTTATTAAGGGCTGAAATTGATCAGTTCCTGTGTGAATATCAGCATCTAGATGCATATCCATTTTCTTTCAATTTACTTTATTTATAGTAAGCTACCGAAGATGAACTTTATGTTGAATAACAAGTCAGGTGATGAAGTAAGGATGTTAAAATAGGTAATAATAATAGTGAGGTTATGCATCTATATTTTTTGCAATATTGGATAACTCAGACTAATCCTTGCCAAACTAGGTTGATTGGGTTGTGAATTTTTACCAACTTACGTATAACGTATATCCAACCACGATGTTAGTTTACGTACGAGAAAAATGAGAAACGAAACTAGGGGAGATCAAATCAAAATTTAGCATCAGTCCATATAGTTGTTGACTTTTAACTTCAGCCATATTATAGTTGCAGACTACCTGATTAGGGTCTGTGCTATAATCACAATCAGTGATTGAAGATATTAATTACTGTGCATTGAAATTGGTCACAGAGGACCAGATTCATTCATTCTTGTAGATATCCAGTCCCATCATACTTTCGTTCCTTTTTGTTGGATTATGTTTTTCTATTCATCTTGATGTGGTAATGTGGTATAACAACTTGAGCTAACGCACATGTGTGCCAAGTTCTACGTTGTTTACGACTGACTTTAAAAACCATTGAGCTAACAGGTTTTATTACCGCTAAAGTGAAATACTTTTTGTTTTATAGACTGTTGAAAGCAGCTTCAAAAGCATGCGGTCATTTTGTGAATTGCCCGACCTTATCTTTATGCCATATATTTACCTACCGTCTTGAACTTCGATCATTAAGTAGTAACGGAATGATGGATTTGTCTAGAGTAGTGATCGATGTCATACGACCGTTATTCTATGCCTCGATATCACTAGTTTCCAAACCAGCTTTTATGAACTCCACATTTAACAAACCAAGTCCTGAATATATGTTTGTTTTATGGTTCAAGTACTCATTTATATGTAAACATCGAAATTCATACCACACATCAGACCAATTAGAATAAGCACATCGAAATCAAGCGTAGGCAATAATTATAAGAAGACGGGTGATGCATGCATCATTAGTTAGCTATAGTTCATGAATGGAAGATGATATAGTAGCAGTTAATAGGTAATGCGGGAGGCCCGGATGAAGGGAATGTAATGATAATAAAGACAAAATGTTCACTTAGCAGATATAGACATTCAAGTAAAGCTTGTCATATTGTCAGTTATAAATAAATATCCTTAATATCAGTAAATCTTTTACGTAATGCTACTTTTTGAACTAAAAACTCGAATACATTCATTTTTGTCTTTTACTTAGGGGAACTATTTCCAAAATATGTCATTCATTGGGTCTCGTGACTCTACTACTTATGTTGCTTAAAATAGATTTTTTCATGGTAGAAAAGTTGTTTTGTTGTATGATTGATAAATCTTAAGTAGTTATGTAAACTATTGATAAAACTGGTTCATGCAGAATTAGTAAAAAAACAGATTGTCCATATTGCTAATACTGGCAGTTTTTTGCTAGTATTAATATAGTTACCAACTAGTTATTTTCGTTGTTATTGTGAACGTGTCTTTTACAGCCTAAACTAAACACAATTTAAATGGCTGTTTATTGATGGTAATGATGATCTTTTGTCAGTTTTCAAATAGTCTTATTTTTTGTCTCAATTAGAGTGTAGTTCATTATTTGACGATCAATAAGTTTCGTGTAACATCGCCTTCATAAAGTGTCTTTATATTCTTGATTTACATATTATGTTGATATTATTCATTAAGGCTTGCTTTTCTCTAAAGTCAAAAAATGGTTACTTAAATGAATACGCCTCCTTTCATTTGTCTTTGACAAATTGTGACATATTTCGTCGCTTAAAGCGTAATGTCTATTTATATTTATGTATTTTCAAGATGTTTTTATAATTATTTTGTAGCTTTGCAATATTCTTTACTTCCTGCTTATTCTCTATGTTTTAAGTAGGTAGTTCGATTACCATTACTCTTAATATTTGTGCAACCGAGTAAGCGTCATAAGTTGTCATTTCATTATAAACGAAGATACTAAAAATCCACATTTGTCAAGTATTGTTCAATTCTCGATATTTTCATTGAGTCTTGTAAAACAAAAAATGTTACCTCAAAATCTGATCTAAAACCACAACAAGTTAGATTTGTGCCTTAGTGATTAAGTAGTTTACTTATGGTTTTCTAGGTAGCAGGTTCAAATCTCTCTTGATATTTGATTTGATTCGAGTAACTGGATAGCTTCACTAACCATCATACAGCTAAATTATGTGGCTCAGAAAAAGGAATCAATAGATGATCGTAGTTGTAAGTAACTTACTTTACCGGTTTGTTTGTTATCTTTTCTGGGCAACAATCGATTGCTGGATACGTATCGATTTCATTCGCTTGAGATCTAAGTTGCTTTCACATCTTGCATTTTGTACAGTCATCACAACGTAGTGCAAGAACTATATTTGTTTGTTTACTGAGTTTCCACTTTTCAATTCATGAATTCTGCAATTCGTTGTTAGAAATCGAATGTGCTTAATACAGTGAGTCAAATAATGATTCTCAAGATCTATTTTCTAACAATAAACCTTGCGTGTGTTTACAGGTGTTTTTTGTATTGCCCTCCCAATGTAGCAGAATTGATTAAACATGAACTTGTCCTATATATCGTGTCATCAAGTTGTGATGAAATTTTGTGATCTCTTCTCAGTGATCTTTAAAACGAAAGAAATAATTAGATTTTACGACTCTTGTCAGACATTTCAATATTAATTGTAAAATTATTCGAAAATTTATCAACTTCATTTTTAAATAAATCTGCCAATTTAAGAACCAAAATAATCGTATACTAGTGATTTGTTATATAACAAAAGTTTTAACATGAAACGTTAGCAAACCACCTGTTAACATCCTGTTAAATTTTTACTTTTGAATTACTGCGAAAATTTCTATTACATTGTAGCTTTCCCACAGTCTTCAATGTATCTTCCGTACTCTTCGGAATGTTCTGTTTCACAACCAGGGTCTGGGAATAGCTGCTCCGTACTCTGTGACAATGTCGACGTGTAACACAATCCCTCAAGTGATTAACAACGCTATGACACCAGGCTTAGGTCTGTTCTGGACAGTCACCAAGGCCACCTGCTAGTTCCCGGAGTCAAATCTCGTCTAATACTCCAAGTTCTGCACCTGCAATAGCAGCAGCAAATGTATAGCTCACAACAAACACGCCCTTTAAACAATCCTAGGTGTTTATTCAAGCTCAGGTTATGTAAATCAACAATATACACAACCATCACTAGCTTTCCGACCAAGCCCAAATGCTATGAACTCCCAGACAACAACATCCGTAGTGACGCGTTCAACCACTCCCAGAGACGCTCAGGGTAACAATTGCCTTACTATGCACCACACATTATCTCAACAGCAATCTCAACAACCGTCAATCTCTCTTTGTTCTTCAAATCCTTCACCAATTCTTGGACCAGGATCTACACAATCTGGTATTAAGTCGACTGGCAGTTGTAATATCAATTGTGGTACTACTTCAATGTATAATCATCCATGTACTCCTACAGGACATTCCATACAAAATACAATGGGCAGTAACCAAATGGTTGCACCTAATCCTTCCACTCCACCTTGTGTAATGCCAACCTGCGAACTCAAGGATTATAGGATCTCATGTAAGTTTTGAAAATTGTAACCAAATCGATTCGATATAATAAGTGAGTTAGTTGTATTTTTATAGCTTTAAATGAAGATACTAGTTGTTTTGACAGAATTCAACTATTGTCACAACTTGATTTTATTATTCATATCTGTCACGCTAAAATGATAATTTTTCTGGGATTTCGAGAATAACACTGTCTATTCTGTTATTGAGCATTTTTGGAGGTTGATTTTTCATTTCTGCTAACTTATTCCAACTTATAATTCTCTGTCAATTAACTGTTTACACATTGCATATTTCACCCTATATTATGCATTATTTTAATCTTAAACTGACTTCATAACACAGTCACTCAGTGATGTAAGATGTGAAATCCGGCACACAAGTGCATCGTTCTAGGTTATCGTCTCTCACCGACGTAGCAAGATGAATATCCAGGTAGTAGCGGTAGTAATAACAAAAATTAAATATAGGGAATATGATTCGGAAAGTACTAGTTCATGGAAATTTATGCAAAATGTTTATAATTGAGATTTAAGGGAACAAAGAGTCCTATGAACCTACCTCATTTTGAAACGTAATCGAGAGTCCTCAACGATTGGGTATGACAATCACACCCCAATTAAACTTCCTCTTTTTTCCCCAGTCGAGTGTGAATTTTACCAGTTCACAGTAATAATGGATATTATGACAAATGCTTGTATTGCATTTTCCCCATATACATTAATTTTTGTGTACTAAATACGTATTACCTCTCACAATCGAAAGCAACTACCTCGCTTTTTTTAAACATTGGTTAGATGGTGAATACCAAGAATCGATTTTATTGTTTTGCTTTATCAGTAAGCAGGTTTTTATTCATCGATTCATTGATAAAAAGACTTCTTACTCTTTAATGAATTCACACTTATTGTACCACTTCTACTAACTTATCAGTGTCGAGCGGTGCTTCATTGAGTGTGGCCTTTAGAATGCTAAGTGTCAGGTTAGTTCCCTGATCTACCTACTTTGATTTGGATGATACTACTAACACTTGAAGCCAAGTGCATGTGTTTGTACTTGATAAAGAGCCGTAGTAGATTTACTACGATTATGTATGATGCGCTATTCTTGCTATTAAGCTTTTTGTTATTGTTCTACCTTTACTACAGGTTAATCCAGGTGTTAGTGATCTCTGTTACTTACCTAGTCGGTCAATTTCTTCTGGCGGTCGTGAAGTTGTGATGACTACAGTTTCGATTGGTGGTGGTAATGGTGGTTCATTACCTTCGAGTAATGAGATGTTAAATTCTAATTTTCACATTTCAAGTGGCCTCAATCCTTCCACGTCGACATCGTTTAGCGGGAATAATTCTCAGGTAACTGTTTCGAAGCAAATTAGGCTTTTTCATTTTGCTCAGTACAGTCATTGTTCTTTTAAACATTGGGTGGTATATACATATACATATACATATATATATATATATATATATATATATATATATATAAAGACTTATTATTATTATTATTATTATTATTATTATTATTATTATTATTAGTAGTAGTAGTAGTAGTAGTAGTAGTAGTAGTAGTAGTAGTAGTAGTAGTTGTTGTTGTTGTTGTTGTTGTTGTTGTTGTTGTTGTAGTTGTAGTAGTTGTAGTTGTAGTTGTATTTAAACCACAGTATCATTTCTTATTGAAATACTGTAGCTGAACCTGGGGACAATCTTTATTTAGATATTGAGAGTTACTATACTTGGCAACTAGTCCTAAGGTCTCCTGTTAGGCAAACTTCATGTCAGTATAAATGTCTTTTCTAAAGCATTTTTAAAATGATAGTCTTAGCTTATCGTATACATTAAATCCAAATTTTATGAAGAGCAATTTTCCTTTGGCATTATTACTATAGTAACCTATACCATATGAGCATAAACAATTGTTCACACATTTCAGGCTGTATTGTTTTGAATTAATTCACTTTCCTTCACAGTTTTCATCTCTTAATCCGTTAAAATCAAGATCACTAATACTTTCACATATCTGTCCCCCTACTTCCAACTACTTAAATAACCTTAACCGTACATTTTGAGAGTTGTTTTTGTAGCTAAATATGTGAGTGTAAATGTATGATAATCTCGTGGTCACTGATATTAACCCAAATTGTTGGTTTTATTTCGGAATTTAGCGTTAGCTTCTGTGGCTTAGATATGTTCTATGAAGATTTCCCTAGCATCTCTTAATTTGGGCGTCATTTGCTGACTTTGTGACTGATTGAAAACTATCACTTTATGACATGACATGGTGGTGGGATAGATAACTGTGTAAGTTATGTATCTGTTGTGTCGTCACATATCTTTAACCGATTTCTGAGACATTATGCAACTCAATGAATTTCAGTTTTCAGTGCTTCGAAGATTTCCGTGATTGAATTCTGGCTATCGATGCATTTCTACCTTCAAATAGCATTTCACATATGCACAGTAATATAGTGCTAACTTTTGTACAGTATACTGGTCATTTAAATAAGCATCAATGTGGTCCCACTACATTTCGATATGAACTAGACGAAATTTCTAGATGTTCATATATATATATATATATATATATATATATATATATATATATATATATATATATAATTTTGTTACAAATTGACATTTTATTATGCAGATTAGCATGTGTCTCATTGTTAGATCCCGTTCGTACTTACATAGTGTGTGCGCATAAACAGAACAGCTTTTATTCGCTTTCTCATGTCGTTCTATCCGATTTCAGATCCCTGGACTACTAAATGATTTCGATGGATCTGTTTCAAATAGTTCCCCATTAATGATGATGACTATGCCAGTCTCTTCGCCAATTCCCGGGAATCTCATTAATGGTCCGATTCCCGGGAATGTAATGAATATGGCTATGGTTAGCTCGACACCAGCCCCTCCACCATATCATCAACCCACGTCTATGATGCCTTGTCGATCAGTTGGTCCATCAGTTTTTCAGTCCCACTTCTATGTCGATGCCCTTCTATCACAGTGACCTCCGCTGTTCATTTAAATGCGACCCCTACTTTTTCAACCGTACAAGATCTAGGTAATATGAACAACAGTAGCGATCGTGGTATGTATGGAATTATGGGAGACAATATTGTTGGCTCATCTGTGAACGGTAAGCAAGTATCTGGAACAAATAAGACTCGACCAAAAAGGGTTCGTGGCAGCAAGGTTAGTAGTGCATAGACATTATCCTGATTTACTTGTTATATTATTTTTCATACGAAAGATTTAGGTCCTGACAAAATTAGTTTGGTAACTCTGTCGTTCATCACCGTCTTCCTCCATTAAGGTATTCACTACAATACTAGTTAGAAGCTTTGTATCATGATGCTGAAAAGTGCTGACTAGTAATATTTCATTTATGTATGTTTACTATCCTAGCTTTGAAAGTAGTTTATACAGTAATGTTTCGTACTACATAAAAGATTTTTATTTCGTGTTATTGAGAAAACCTGTTCATCAATAACTAATTTGTTCTTTTTCACATTTTGTCTTCAGTACATATGGTAAGAGGTATGCTCTTCTTATTACTAATATCCTAGTTCCATCATCTTTAAATCTTAGTAAATTGTAACTCAGTCATACCAGTTTTCGTTTGTTTTTTGTCAGCTCACAGCTCTATGGTGTATAGGAGTGAAAAAGAATTACAAAGTTTAATAATTTAACACTTATTCAATTATTATTTGTCTCATTCATCCATATTTGCTTTTGATGCAGACTTCCTTCATTTAATATTTTCTATCTGCTTCATATCTCAGTACGCATTTGTTTTGTGTGACTCTATCTCTCTGTCTCATTCGGTCCTCCATATATTATTGGTTTCTTGATAATTCATTTCATGTTTCAACATATCGACGATGCAAAATGAAATTATTATCGGGTATACGATCGTAATACAAATATAGTAGTAGTATCAGCGTTAATAAACAAATAGTTAAGCATTAGAGATATAATTCGAGAAAAAAACGAACCCGTCTTCAGAATGAAAATGAATGATGGGATTTTGTAATTCATTATCCCTTGAAGTAAACAAATAGTGACCGATTCTGAACTATATCATCCATCGTTTCCAAACGCTAGGTCACAATAGCATGGCTAATAGTCAATGACTTGGCTTCTCTTAGCTTTCTTCAGATTCATACGCAAGCCAGTCACCATAGTGGGAGTCGAGGTAAGGTGTCAGTTGGGCATACATAACAACTTCCTCAACTACCATACTTCTTGTCGTTAATTTAAGCGTTGACTCCGACCAGTTATGAAACAATATTCTGCATATTAAGAGAAAGAAATGCATATCCCAAACATTATTTCATTGTTTCTCTAAGTGTGATCAGAGGACTGTATTTTGTCAGCGTCTTCATCAAACAGAACTATGTCATGATCAAATTATTATCCCCAAAAATTGAAAGAAGTTTGTCACGAGTTGGGCTCTTTCCAAGTGCTTTATTATCATTATTTATTCATTTGATGGTTAGTGAAAAATCTGTAATAGGTAACCCTTACCCATCATTTGTAAATTTTTATAGACGTATTCACATTTCAGACCATATTTTATTCATACTTGCTACATATATTCAATTCGAATATCCGTCTCCGCATTTTAAGAAGCTGCAGCTATTTACTTAACTGTGATCAAAATTCAAACCTTAGTTACATTAATTTATAACATTACACATTTGTTGTTAAATATATGTAATATTTATGTGTGCTGTCGTGTTGTTTCAAAATGTCTTGTCTCCCTAATATAGAGTAGAGCCTTTAACCTCACTTTTATTTAATTTTATGATGATTTTTGATATGATGTTATATAAACTGGATGCTCTATTTGTAAGACTCATGGCCCTTCTAAACAACATAAGCACACACTTTTTTCCTGAAGCCTGTGTAAATGTTATCTAGAAATGTTCAACTTATCCAGTTCGAATAGTATGATACCTTTCACAATCCTTCTCTTGAGGTACCAGTATCCTCCCTCATTGCGTAATGAAGATGTTAGGAACTATTTAATAAATACTTATCAATTATTGATGTTTCAGTGATACTTTTGAAAGTATGCTAGACACTCAACTTTTTGGTTCGTGGAAAAGGTATTCACTAATTTTAAGTCACAATTTAAGGGGCGACAAAAAATGAATGCACCTGCGACAGTGACCGGTTCTGGGCCATCTCACCCACAGTCTCCTTAGATTAGGTTAGGACAATCGTATTGATTGCAATTAAGTAGTCTGCGTTAACCAATATCGCTCATACCAACAGTCACTAACATTACTGATTGAAGCCACGTTCCAGTTTGGCCACTCGTGACTCTCACTCTTCCTCAATGCCAGCCACCTCATCGAGGTCGGCGGTGGATGGGCCATACATACCACATTTTTCAACCACTTCAGTGGATGGCGATGTATGTTTATATATGTATGATCAACATAGAACCTGGCATATATGTGCATCGCTCCATGTTACCATAATTCTAAAGCATAGCAAGATTAGTATCACATAGTAGAAGTAGAAGTTACTTCAATGATAACAATAATAAAAACGAAGAATAGTGAACATATTGAATATGGTTAAAAAAAACGATGCAGCGTGGACAGAAAGTTATAAAATTATTTTAATGCTCACGATATTAGATGAGGACAATTAGTCGATACATCTGCGCGATTGTGACCGATTCTGAAGCCATGTCACCCAATATTTCCAACCATTAGTTACGGTATTCGCGACGGACCCCAACCAGGAAGTCAGCAGCTACCGACACGAATCAAACTAGAAGTCAGTGACTTCATGGACTGATGTCATCTTTTAGTTTGGCCGCACCTGACTCACTTCCGTCCTGCTTCTATATCAGCCAACATCGCGCGTTGAGACAGATGGTGGTTGAGTGTATGCGACACATGTCCTAACAACGTCAGTTGATGAAGATTCACAATCTCATCGACTGATTTACCACCTTTACCTAACGCCCGTCGTTTAACCTCGTTATTACTTACTTGGTGACCCCAGCTGGTGCGAGAGATGTTTTGAAGACATCGATGATCAGAAACCAATAACCTTCGAGTGTCGTCTAAATTTAACGACCTACGTTTCACATCCATACAGAACGAACTGTTTCACAATACACTCTTCCTTTCGTTGAGAGATGAATATCTCGCCTACGCCATGGGTGACGTAGGTTGGCAAAAGCTAAACGAGCTTTTTGGATTTATACTGAGATTTCATCAAATACCAACCCATTAAGTCTAATCAGACTTCTAAGATAAGTGAAGTGGTTGACGTGCTCAACTACTTCACTCCCTATCTTTGTATTTTGTCAGTGTCTTCGCCAAACAGGACTATGTCATCAGCATATTCTAAGTCAATAAGTGTATTTCCTGATAGAAGGTCAATTTCTGAAAAGTCGAACGATGGGAGTGTAATTTCCAACAGTAAATCGAGTATGAAATTAAATAAGAATAGAGACAGTGGGTAGCCTCGACGGACACCACTTGTGGTTACAAGTTTGGATGACAGTTTGCCATAAGCTCTGACACGACTAATGGTGTTTGAGTAAAGAGCCTTAATGAGATTTATATACTTCTGGGGTATGCGTTTGTTACACTTCTTTGTGGTCCAGCATAACACGTTTCAATGAAAGACATTGCCATAGAACTTGTCGGTCTACAGAGTCAAATGCCGCTTTCAAGTCAAGGAAAATCACCATTGTTGGGCACCGAAAAGTATGTCTATTTTCTAAAACCTGACAAATGCTGAATATCTGTTCTATGCAACGGCGACCAGGTCTGAAATCAGCCTAGTTTTCTCGTATTTGTAGATCACGAGTTGTAGTTGAACGTCTGATAATTATAGAAGCTAGTATTTTCGACACTATATTAGTCAAACTAATTCCTCTATGGTTATCTCAGGATGACTTCGACCCTTTCTTATATACTGGGACGATTAATGATCGACACCAGTTAAAGGGAATTATATCAAGTTGCCAAACTTTAGTCAAGATATCAGTCAGACTAATCGTCGAAGTGGGACCACCATCCTTAAATACCTCTGGGGATAATCCATCGGAACCCGCTGCTTTGCCTCGCCTTAGGTTGACTATAGCTTTTTCGACTTCGACAAGAGTCGAGCGTACGTAAGTCGACTTTTCCATTTTGGCTGTCTTAAAATAGTTGGAAGTTCTAGAGCAGCTGAATGCCAACTGAACTGTTCTTTGAAGTGATAGACCCATCGTTCTAGACTTCTAGACTGTTCCGAAATGTCGACAGACATCAACCACTCAAGACCGATCGGATTTCCGTGATCACTGAAGTTTTTTTGACACGTCCTTCTACTTTCTCCCCTGTTTTAAGTGTAGCCGTTGATAGAAACCGAACCTGAAGCAATATTCTGTATTTATAGGAGCGAATGTGAGAAACGCATACATTGCTATTTACTGCTACCTAAAGGCTATATTCTATCAGTGTTTTTATCAAATAGGACTGTTATATGCATGTTGCAAGTCGATAGGCTATTGTATAAGACCACGTATAGATTCCTTGGTCTTAATATTTTACATTGTACTTCCTCTCTTTTGTCCTTTTCTTTTATCATACAATTTTCTGAATTCATTTTTTCTATTTTTATTATTGTAAAATAATTTTTATTTGTTCACTATCTTACTAATTTTCATATTTTTTATATTCAATTCGACAACTTTGTTTAATCCGATTTTATCGATTTTTATTTAGCTGTGAAGTTACATTTTCATTTCTAAAGAAACTTAAATAACTTTACCATTTCATTGTGTTTTCGAATTCATTGAAGAATGCCACCACTACTTTTCTCGGTATGCTAAAGTGTGTAGTACTGCTTAGCCTTCATACTTAGAGTGTAGCTCAATCCCGATTTCATGAATCTGTATGCGGTAAACATGTACTGTCTTTTCCAGTTTGTTCAATAGTATACTTCGTTTTCGGACTCTGAATTCATTACTGTCTGTTTGTAATTTTTTTCATTGTATCATCCTTTATGATAAGGATCTCCACTAAGTTCGTAATACAGCCAATATTGTTGGATTATTTCATTAAGATTTGCCAGTTTTATAATTAGAATATATATAATTTGAAAGTCGTATATTTATCGACAAAATGAGCTATTTTTGTATACTCCTCCGCTGGCGAAGAAATATTTTTTTCACAGATATTTTATTTAATCGTTAGTCAGTTTTGATTGTTGTTTCTTTTTTTTATTGTTTTATCTATCACATTATTGGCCTTTTAATAGTTTGTGACCAATTTTAGTCAATATTCATTTATTCACTTTTCCAATTGTAATTGTAACAGACATACATGTACAATGCATCTGCCGTATAGGTATTCACATACGTTTACATCTAATTGGTGAATGCAGCATATAAATGAACCTTTTCAAGTGTTTCACAAACGCACTTCACACATTTAATAATAATAATCATAGTATTATATTGCATTAATATCTTACTGACAATACTTTCAGACATCAAAATTGAATATATATTTGTTCTGGCATCATTGTATTCGACTGTGTATGTATGAATACATCGACTTTAGTTTCTAGTCTCTCCGGTCTGATGGATGCATAGAGGAGAATAATAATGTTAGAGGTAACCATCTAATTCATTCACAAAATTTCAATGAGATTTCGTTTTGAAAATAAAAAGGCCATTCACATAGCGAGCGTCACTTGTTTATCCATAGTGTGTACGCAACACAGATCGTTTAATATATCTACATATAGTAAATATCTACATATTAAGGTGGTTGGTTGGTTGATTGATATACGTGCATGTATACTTGTATCAGTTGTGCCTTTGTTACTGTCGTACAATTGTATGCGCGCACTCGCTTGCTTTAGTCAATGTTTTTCACTGTTAATATTTTGATAATGTGATAATCGATTCTTCAATGTTTTTTTCACTTATAACTTTTTTCTCTCTCTCTCTCTTTAACAAGATAATGAGTGATATGCTGCAATTACTTGTTTTGTCTGTTGAATTTTAGCCTGTTACTATTGTTTTTATTTTTTTGTATATAAATGTTATTCTATCTACCATTATTGTTAGTTACTTGCATATACATAATTATCTTACCATTTTCCCCATCCAGAAGCATTTAACTGTTGTTTGTGTGCGTGTGTCAACCCTTGTTTTTATGATAGCTTTTCTTATTTCCCTGTTTATCATGCATTTTGATGCCATTTTCTGTGATTCACATAGGTGATATATATTTTAAGAAACGCTGTAGTATTGTGTGATTATACTGTGGAGTATCACAGTTAATTGGTTGACTAGACAATGTATTCGATGTTTACGTGTGGTTGTTGTACCTGCAATTATGTGAGCAGTATTGCAATTCGAGAAATATGTGTATATATGTCTATATTTTAAGCAAATAATGAGCGTCCCTTGTTTTCTGTTTGAATAAAACAATAAACAGTTTTTTTGGCATCCTTTAGTTTGTTAAGTTTATATGTGTTCGAAACGATTACATAATATTATACAAGGTTCAAATTACTATGTATAGATACGTTTACAAAACGTAAATAAATAGCCATGTAAAGTAAGATCAGTTACTAACGAATTTGTAATAAGGTACTGCACAACGAAAATGGGAACGATCGGTGATGACATAATTGACGTAGAGATCAAATCAATGCGATGCCACCATATTTTCCTTCAATACACAACCCAGGCCTAGAATATTGAAGTCTTAATAGCCTATTAAAATTATTTGTCACTGAATTCCGTAATTGTACTAATATTGTAACAAAAGCTTTCAATGGAAATTAATTTCTGTAAATTTTATTTTGTTTAGAGCAAGGACAATTAACTTTTCCTTTTTGTTTTGTTCAGTTTTCACGTAATCTGACCTTTTTTCACATTATTGTTTGGCACTTGTTTTATAATAATTTTGATGATTTACTTACCATCAATTATTAAGTATTGATTTGATATTCCAATGTATGACTATGTTTACTAGTGTTGAGCCATGATGATGAGCTAATTGAAAAGAAATTTCTTAACTCTATTTATATTGTTTAGATTTCACAATTTTTTCTACTATTACTTCAACCCATTCATAAAAGTTAGTAGATAGTTGTTAAAACGTTGTCTTTTATATGTTGCACCTTTATCCAACCTTCAACGAGTTGCTCCTATGTAAACATTTGACAGTAATTTAATTGTAAGTTTTTATTATTGGGGACCAGCTAATTTTCCTGTGTAATTTGAGAAGTAGTCATTATCAGTCAAAAATGTGATTGATATAAATTGTTGCTTATGATTTCACGTACGTTTACTGTTACTTTCCCTTTAGTCTTCGCCCAATCACTTATCTGTAATCACACCATATTATTATCTTTATTCATTATTTACATAGTGTTTGTGTTATTTGCGAATATACACTTTGCTACTTACTACTAGTCATGTTTTGTACACTTATATTCTTGTCTAGTTCCAATACGTTCTTCATTTTCAATGAATTTGTCAAATAGTCTCTTAGATTTTCACGTTAATTTGAATGAAATTTAGTCCGCCTATCTTACTATTCTTTCACTGGCATCATTACTGGGTTGTTCCACAGAATATAATACAATAATAGTCATATCATGGTTAACGTGTGAATTATCTGTTCAGTCAAACGATTTTATCAATAACCAGTAGTTGTCTGTCTCTTCAATCGTATTCATTTTCATGACATTCTAGTTTTGCTTTTTTTCATTTAGCATTTGTTAATCCCATCTTCTACATAATATCAATGAATGATATTCTTTAATTTTTTCACATGTTCATCAAATAATTCGCTGTTGAGTGGTTCTTCTTTCGCTTTTTTGTAGAAATATAAACATATCTGTTTTATTGAATATGATGATTTTACCCTGTTCATAATTATCTAAAATGTCAAAGTTTATAAGAATTAGTTTATTTTTTAACCTTGCTTTGTTTATTGTTATTGATAATAATTGGGCTTTTATTTTCTCAATTAAAACATTTCTAGCTTAATCCACAGTGTTTAACCAAGGGAGGACGATGCATTAATTTCATCTTAATGAGTTCTTTTTTGTGTTTTTCAAGTTGTTTTCTTACCTCTTTGCAAAGTTGTGTTCCACATGCCTAAGGTCATCTTTTGGGTCATTTATGAAACTGGTCTACTAGTAAAGGCCAAATATATTTGTGCATTTATGTCTTACCATACAAAATCTATTCATTTTGAGTTTTATTAGACTGTATGTCTGACCTCTATCTTATGCCCTTAAATGACACATAACTTTCTGTCCGTTTCACTTCTTTTTTATATCTGACTCACCCATTAAAATGTCACAGTCATTTTTGTGTGCTTTGTTTCAAATAGTCTGACTAGAAGTGTTCATTTCAAGGTTGGGTAAATATCATTTGATTCGATATATTAGCTAGAAAGCTTAAGTTCCTCATGTGATGAAATGAAAGGCCTTGCTGAAAATGTATTGGTTATTTTATGCCTCATACCTAGTATCTTATCCAATTTTGCAAACTGTAGTACTTGTATATTTAGCAGTCTCCGTTTAGTAAAGCTTATGTCTCCACTTTTCCTAGTTTTCTTCTTCTATAAAATATCAATACTTATCCAGTAGAAAGTCAATAATTTTTTAAGCAATTTTCGCCTAATCGATAACATTTAATTGATTTGTATCAATGTCCAATCTAATCTCTATCAGTAGTTACTGTTAAATAGATATATATACATGTACATTCCCCACCCTCGCTTTTTAGAAAATAATTGTTACTGTTGTTTTATGTTATCAACAACTTGTTAAAATCCATGAAAATAGTTATCAGTGCTAGAGTATATGCAGTTTCAACTGTAATTAAGAATCTAACGTATTTTTTGTTAGATTTGCATAATAAACGATTGATTGAAACGTCACTTTTAAATTAATGTAAATATAATTCTATCAGCGTTAAGAACTGAATATTGGTTATTACTCAAAAATGAATTATTCAGTTTCAGCATAAATGACTCAATTGTAACATATTTGACTGTGGAGTATCATTTCCACAAACTTTCGCTGGTAATTTCCCAATGTTAAGTATTATCCTGCACTGAATTTGTATTATAGTGTATACTACCAATCACCTCTACCCACCTAATACATAAAAAGTCTTTAAAAACAATGTACATTCTCATCAATTGCACGAGGACTAGTTGCATTAAATTTGAATAAGTTAATTAATCATTTTAATTGTCATTATGTTATTATACTTTTACCAAGTGACGATATATACAAAGTTGCCAGCGTTCACTGAGCATAATAGGAATAATCGTTGATTCCTGATACTAAATGTTTGATTAGAATGATCATTTAGTACTCAAAAATTATAAAGAGTGAGAGATTTTCTATAACTCATTTTGCAATATTCATCACTTACTGGTTTCATTTTGCATCTCATTCTTGTATAAACGTAAACACACTTGCCATATGCGTTACATCTAGCCACTACAGCTGTGTGTAAACAACCAACCGTTGACTTTATTTGTTTGCTGTGTTTTTATAAAGTTTAAAAAGGAAAAACTAATTTGTCAACTTATAGAGATTGATAATTATTGTTCTTGAGCTTAAACTAATCTCCAATTGCACGTATAGTTTTTTTTCCGAATTCGAATACCCCAAACCTCTCGAAGTTGCAAATTAAAAGACAGAAAAAGGCGAAGTCTTTTTACTTGCAGTAAATGTCAAATGGCATGCAAATGATCATGTGTGTGCTTTTCGAGCTGAGTGGAAATCGTTATTGTATTTCATTCAATCCGAAGGCATAAGTAACTGCACTCGACCAATTGTATGATATCATATCAGATATCCTTCAGATGGTAGTCTAGACGGAGGGATTTCAGCTCCTATGAAGCTTTTCAGAGTTTTCTACGAACCATCCTAATAAATATGTATTTGTATATATTAGTAGACTTTGTAAAAATTCTACCTATCCTTAATTTTTCATAAATATTTCTGTTGTTCTCTATGTGCATTGAAGTGATTGACATGAAGATTTCCAGTGTTGTATAACTTGGTTTGAAATTTAAGTCATTTGAATGTTTATTACTATTATTATGAAGCTATTGATTTTTAATGTTGCTTCATGGTAATTTGCTCTTGATTTAATCAATGAATTTTCATTCTGAGTTCTGGTTTTCTACTAATTAGTTTTCTGTACTTAAACATGATTTTTTTCTTAAAAGTAACTATAATACTGTAAGAATAGACTGATATAAACGAAACCATTGATTTCTGCATTTTAAAGAATAGTGCTTCTATCACAAGTGGAATAGATGATACTATATTTAGCATCAATCTTCGATTCGTATGCATAATTGTGTTCACGAATTGTAAAAGAAACGCAAACTTTGTAAATCTCCCAAAATCTTAATGTACTGTGACAGTAATGTTTCTGAAGGATCTCTGTTGTCTCGATGTTTGCTTATAATACAAGTGATCACCAGAACTTTCTCATTCAGTCAAGTCGGAATAGAAATTACTCCAGAAGTCAATTAATTCATAAATCTTTTATATACAACACTAGATATTTTAGGCTTAGATTATAGAAGTACTCGAATACAATTATGATACAACTCAGAAACTGCGTAGATTTTCGCATGCTAGAATGTTAGCTATGTTTATTATGTATGTGTTACTGACTCTTGTTTGCCCTAATCATAAAGAAAAGCATATCATTCAGATCCTGTAATCCGCTGATTAGATGTTGATTGTCCAAATCAGTGAAAGTGACAATGTATAATATGTTCAGCGACTCCATGTCTGTTCATTGTTTTCTTTAGAAGATTAATTATCTTTAGTAGCAATACCATACCAGTAATCCTGACGTTTTATACTCTGCATGTTTAGGCACAGTGATTATAATTTAATTAGTGTAACCATTGGAGATACAGTGCTCGACAGGTTTGGTTATGTTTCACGAATATCAACGCAATGACTTCCTCATTGTGTATTATTTACCAACTCTGGGTTTAGGTGAAAAAAGATGCGAAAATGTACGCTAGTATAAAAGTTAGATATATTAGAAGTGGTATATTTTTACCTGTTGGTGTCTTAGATTTTACTGCCACTTAGTAGCTCGAGACGTTATTATATATGGCTCAGAATGAAAACCAGTAACTATCTTGTTATTGCTTAACATAATGGTGAGATGATATTTAACTTGAGGTCATTCTTGACTATATTATTTACTAAGGTATATCTTATTAAATACTTTTTTTTATTCATTTGGTGCTCTTTTGTCCCATAATATTATCAAATAATTTGTGTGGAAGCTTTTTGATGCCCTTTCCTATTAACATTGATATACTTTAAATGGGATAAATCCAATATTGAAACTGAATATTTTTATATAGTGGATTTTATTGGATCATTCAGTAGTAATCTATATCGTGCGAGATTAATGGGATACATATACATGTGTTTATTATGTATGTTTCTGTACGCAGATTAACCTTTGGTTGTTTCCTTTTTGTACAAACATTGAGCTATAAAAAATTTGGTTTTCATTCTTTATAAATTAGGCTTATCAGCATTACTATGTATACACATATACGAAAGTGTGTTATATGTATTTATTGCTTTTATGTGCATACATACACTATACTAGTTTTCGGACTGGAATTTTCTGTTATTTTTTTCTTATATTCTATTATTCAGTGTTATCATTGAGGTGACTTTCATTAGTCAAACTATTATTATTTTATGCTATTTTAGAGGAAATAATTCCTCTAAAAGTTCATCTTGTTTTACTTATTTTTGTATATGTATACATAAATGTCTCACACACATCCGCATATGCGTAATTTCATCACTGCTTCGAAGTAGTTCGAGCTTGACTTAGGTTTTCCCCTTTTTTCTTATGTTTATCATCAGACCAACCTTTTTTTCATTGTCGTCTGTCTATATCTCTAGCTTAAGTGATAGTACATACCCATGTCAATGTATATATACATATCTATATATCATCAATTTTTTCACATACATGCAAATAATAGTGTTTGAGTATTTACTTAATACGACAATTATTTGAGCATTTTTTGTTACGATTCGACATGTTGAATTTCGAAATTTTCGGTTGTGTTATTGTCAGTGTCATTGAACTTAACGGTTGAAAAGCACTAACTAATAAATATACTCATTTCGAAACCCACCTCTGTTCAGCCTTCATATTAAACGTTCGTCGTTTGAAACAGTACGAGAAACAATTATGCATCAAGTTAACAATCAGCATGTGTTACGCCTGTTTGATGAGAGCCAGTCATGTAGTACCTGTTGAGCACTAGTGGCTATCTGCACTCAGATGGTATGCCGGATAGCGATCTGACGTTTGATGCGAAAGTACAAGACTCAAGTCTCTGCTAATATGTGAGAATAAACTCACGTTTTATATTCTACTGTTAGTCACATTTCATCCAAGGCAACTGACTTTGTCCGATTTATTTTGAAATATACTTAAAATTTTTAATATCTTTTTCTTATCTCTTTGGAATTTATTTACTAGGATTAAGTACAGTAATTTATCACTATCAATTTATTTATGAATATCTTGTTTTAATTTTGATGAATTTACTCTATGGTCGATATTTCATAATAAAGAAATATTTTCACCAAGATGATAATCTTTTGGCGTACCTTTAATTAATTAAGTCTCACTAAAGCCATTCTTTACTTTAAATAATAAATCATGCTTCAAATTTAATGTGTATTTCAGTTTTATAAATCCTTTAGTTATATGAATCACATAACCTGAATTCCCTCATTTTAATATAATAAACTTTTCATTCTTTTTGGGCTTTTTGTCACCATTTTTTAGAAATAAGTCTTGTGTTATTTTCAGGAATTCTTGACTTTACATTTAATCTTACTTTTCTTCTCATTACAGGTCTGATTGTGTGAATAGTTTAGTATTTTCATTAATTTTTGTCATAGGCCTTAACTTATTAGCTTTATTTTGTACTCATCGTTTTATACCTTATGCTTGACGAATAACGCCTATGATCACCAGCAACAATCTTTGTGATTGACGCTTACAAGTCTTTGCAACTTTTATCCTATATACTTTCATGATACACTTTATCTACATTAATACTCAAAGACTTACGTCATCATTTACATCAACAATGAGGAATTACAGACTGTACGAAACTAAGGCTATACATATTCTTGATATGCATACGAGAATATCCGCGTGATATGAACCAAGCAGTTAACGATTACATATAGTATAGCTAAGTTTCTCTATATTTATTTTCTCCTTTCCAACACCTACGGTGTATAAATCAAGGTTAGTATTTTGAAGAACATCAATTTTTATACAATTACATTTCATACGTATTTAGCATTTTACATCGTATAACTTAGTAATTTTATGTGACATTTCAGTTCAGTTTCACCTCTCGCCTCTAGGTCTTTTTCATGACAAACATCATTCCGATGGTCAACATGTGTGGTTTGATCAAAAGTCTTTTTGTTAATAATATCAGCAGATTTTATCTTCAGTCTAACAGCACTTTAGATTTTGTTAATGACACAGATATACCAGAAATAATTTCAAATCGAAAGTAGTTTGATCCAATCAATCCCTTTTACTCCTCATGGAACATGGGCCGCTAACCAGGATTCTCCAACCAACTCTGTCTTCAAATCTCCTTTACAGCTGTTTTCAAATGCTATTCGTTCTTTCCATATCTACCTCCGATTCCCTGAGTAGTGTTTATTAATCTTCCTTTGACTTTGAGAATCGCAAGTTAGTACTTACCTTGTGATGCAGTTTTGTGATCTCCTAATGTGTGTCCTATCCACCTCCAGAGCTTCTTCCTAATTTCTTCCTCATCTGAAAGTTGGTTTATTCCCTGCCATAGTAAGGTGATGCTAATGATGTATGGCTAAGGGATCTAAAGTATCTTGCGTAGACAACTGCTTATAAATACCTGTATCTTCTGAATCAGGATTTTCGTGGTTATCCAAGTTTAAGCTCCACATAATAGCACTATCATGATGTTAGTAGTGAAAACTCTGACTTTGATGCTGATTGAAAGCTGGTTTGAGTTACAGATGTTCTTCAGTTGTAGGAATGCTGTCCTTGCCTTGCCAACCCGTATCTTCATATCTGCGTCAGATTCTTGCGTCCACGTCAAAAACCTTCCCATAGTCAAGCAAGTTGGTGCAAAATGATGAGTTCTATTCAATTGATTGTTTAATAATGAACTGTATTGTCGCGATTTGTTCGGTACACGTTCGATTCTTACGGAATCCGGCCTGTTGATCTCGAATTTGAACGTCTACTGGATCTTTCATTTGGTTTAATAACACTCTGTTGAAGACTTTTCCAAATACTGAAAGTAGAGTGATATCTGTGTAGCCCTCACTTTGTAAAATCATTTTGTCGATGGCACAAATATTGACGAATCTCTCACGGTTTTCCCTTTTCTCAGTCCGTATTGTTCCATGATATCTTCATATCCAATATTGTCCATTCCAACCTTAGTGCTTAGGTCTCCCATCAAATAACCAGGTCCCTGGTCGGATATTTGTCAACGATTAGCTGCAGCCTCTCAAAGAACTTCTCTTTATCGTTTTCGTTGTTATCGCCAGTATGCACATAGCACTGGATGATGCTCGTGATTTCCTCCTATGTCTTGAAGGATGCTCTGATGATCCCAGGTCCGTGAGGTTCTCCTCCTAAGGGTGCTTATTTGAGGAACATTAGTGCCATTTTTCGTATGTACGAGGCATTTTCTTCATGTTTGGATTATAACAGTACCTCTCCCAAGGCTAATCCTTGTTTTCCAGCTTGTAACCAACGGGTTTCGCTTATTCCAAGTATCTTCAAGTCGTATCTTTTTATTTCTTCAGCTAATTGGATGTTTCTGCCTGTCTCCCACGTCGTGCGAACATTCCATGTACCTATGTTAATTTTTGCTCTGTTTATCAGAAGGGTTATCGGCCTCGTGACTTCCAAAGGAAATATGTACGTTTACCTATCAAAGGATAAGTATACTTCGCTGCGATCCACTATGTTTTACTATGTGAATATGAAACGTAGTCTTTGAAATTAGATAACATCTTCAATCTATTAGTATTTGATCACCAATTTCAACGAAACACTTCTAATATCCTTTGGCAATGTTTGACACAGTGCATATAGCAAAGATGATATATAAATTGATCTGGCTGTAAATCTTCGCCGATTGAGACTGGTGTTAAGTATGTCCAACCACTACTACCTTTACGTGGAATGATAACTGGCGAAGGAGTAGGATGAAATAAAACTAAATGATGTCAAATTGATATACGTCATCATTCCTACGAAGTCGTTGACTGAGCCATACAGGTTGGTTCAGATGTATTCACATGTTAATTTTCCTTGGATCCTGAACTTTAATATTGTTTTATACCTTTTGTTTCGACAAAATAATTCTTCCCGAATTAAATTCTTTGTATCTATCCCTGTTCATGATCACTAGCGTTGTGGTGTTTGCAACGTAGACTGATAAATATTTATACCAGATTCTACGTTTATAACTTACTGATTAATTGGTAACTTATTGATACACAAGAGCAGAGTACCACAGATTCAACCTGATTATCAATACATCCATAAATCACTTCACAGGTGTGTCTAGTTGGTGCATCAACTTTCCTCGAGCCTGATTGTATTATCTACATTTTATGCTAGTTTTATTTTGCTTATGATAGGTACTCCAATTATAATAAATATTTGATGTATAATTATTTAGTGACAGTACTTGTGGTATTGTTTCCTGTATTTATATAAATAACTCGTTTCTTATTTATTTATTGATTGATGTCCACATACAGCCAATAATATTTTTTGAAAATTTTAAACTGGTTACTGTTCTCTGAATTTTCTAGACTTCATCTGGAGTTGGTCGAGGTAGTCGCATTAATTCCAAGAAGAATTTAACATCCAGCACAATACCCTCTGTTCCTTCCACAGAATCCTTTTCTCCCAGTCAAAGAGCAATTAATCAGCAACCACGGAAACCTCAATCATGGAATAATGGATCTGCAGGAAATGTAAATTTCAATTCTACCATGATATCGCCTACTCAGTCAATGGGGATGCCTATGCTGAATTCCGGATTCATTAGCGGTATAGATAATCGAGAATCTCCAGTTACGTTTGCTACACAATCAAACAGTGCTAATATTAGACCGAATTCAGGTCCTCCTGCCAATAATTCAAACATATCTACAAGTGGGATACTATATAATGAATCTTCAAATAGTTTAGATGTTCAGTCTAATCCCAATATGCGTTTACCAGTTTCTCCTCGACATTCATATTGTTCTAGTCAAATGCCTATGCAACAACAATACCCCATTCCTAATACATCAGGTAACAGCTGTACGTATACTTCTGGTCATGGTAACAACGTTTTTTACAACCAAGTCAACCAACATGTTCTTAATATTAATACACCGCAACAAACATTAACATCAAACAGTAATCAAATGTGTTATCCAAATAATGGACCACTAAACAATAACAGTAGTACCCAACGTACACCACCAAGTGCTGTACAGTACCAGTCACATACACTGCAACCTAATTCACATATACAAAATATTACATCTCCTATGACTTCAAATTGTAATCGAATTTCTGCACAACCAAATCCTAATTCACAAAATTATCCCTCTCCTATACCTCCTGCAGCTGGTGCATATACTTGTAAGTTTAGATATAAATTGTTTGTCCTTTTCCTTATGATATATTTATTAATTGATTGGCTAGTTTAGTATTATAACATTGTTTTATTCATTCATTATTTCAGTGGGTTTAGCAAAGCACGAACACCATTTTAATGATATCTGAAAATTCTTTTGATTACTAGAAAAAAAAATTTATTCATTAGATTATTATTATTATTACTATGACCATATTGTTAAAGTAAATACAAATTCTTTGGTGAATTTTTTGTGTAATTAGAACTATTTTTCGGTAATTTTTTTGAACCTCCTGGTTAGCATTTCAAAATAACTCATTAACACTGTATGACTGGAATGTGATAAATCTGATTAATAACTTAGTTATTCGTTGTAACCGTATTTAAAAGAAATGGCACTGGTGAATTAAAAGAATAAACGAAAATTGAATTACAATGGTTCATGAGAGTAGAAAGTTTCTCGTATGAATAATTTCATTCATTTAGTGTACTAATTTCTCATATTTTTAACTGCAATATCTAATACCAGGGTAGAACTGCTTGTTATACTATGCTTATTTACAACATCCTGGTTATTATTTCTATTTGTTGTATATGCACTGATTTCAAATGTACAGATATCCTAGTTTAGACGATGTTATTTACAATCCTTTCTGTGCTTTTTTCGGCGGGTGTTGTATCCGATATTTTCGGCCATACTTTCCTTCACCCATTAACTGAAAATATTGTATAGTTTTCCATCTTAAGCGATAACTCATTAATTTTGTATTTTTCGTCTGGCACGTCGGGCTACGCTACACTAACATGTGTATAGGGTTCATTTGAAGATAACTTCAACGTTGGTTTTCAGTTATGTCAAGCGTTAGTCTGCATAACTTGTTTGGGATATAGGTACATCACATACATAAAAGTAATTTTCTGTTGCTGTAAATGAAAGGACATTTGATGAGTCAATTTAGCATACAATTCATTTTATCCTGTCAGATATCTCTTCTAATTCCTCCTCCACACATAAATGACCTTTGATGGGCGTTTCGCAGTTTAATGGCCGTATGCATAAATAATAAGCTAACGTAATTACTATTAGTATAAAGGTGATTTGTAGAGGCTTTCATTGCCCGACTAGTAGTATTTTTTACGTAAACAATTTTCAAAACTTTGATTTCTTTTTAGATACTGATCGTTTAGTATGTCCAATCACTAATGGTATGGTATGGGGTCCTACTCAGATACAATTAAATGATGTTATGCATCAATACCTTCCTGATGGGATATACATACGTCGTTTTGAATTTGATCTGACCGCAAATCATCTAAGTACAATTGTTGGACGAAGTGATTTAGATATTGTGGTTTGTAGTCATCTTTTATCAGAACCACTACAAGTATGTCATTGGCCACCTGATGCTGTACAGATTCGTTTCAATGACTATCTTTTACGTTTAGATCGTAGTTCTGTTAATGGTGGTCAACCTGCGCATAAGGTAGCTTGCGTTAAACAACTATGTCGACCAGGTCGTAATCAGTTGGAAATAGCTATATTAGGTCTTGGTGAAGATCCTAACCAACCATCTACTATGGCTAAACGTCGAGCCACTGCTCAAACACTTGAAGTAAGCCTTCTCTCTTTTATTTAATTTCTATGTGCCGAATTGTCATAACTTGTTTATTTAAGCTTTATGATTAGTTCTCATGGAGTCGATTACCGTATGCTAATCGATAGCATTTTGCATGTAAATTGCTTAACTAATATTGCTCTTCCCATCCTCTTTGTAGTATGAATTTTAATCCAGTTTTATTTAGTGAAAAATTCCATTTAATGATGTATATACTATTCTGTTATGTCTATGATACTTCTTGCTCTTTATTACATGCATATTATGATAAGTGGTTAGATGTAATGAGCTGTTTTAGAGTAGAAACTAATTTGAAATGCCTGTTCGACGTGTGAATAGATAAGAAAACATTGGAGGTAGGCTAGTCAAGATTTACTATCGACGTATGAATTCAATACGTGTTCACTAGTGACTAAATTCAGAATATATTTTTAAAGTTATCGTAAGATGACATTACCAGTGGAGTCCAACCGTTTTGGGCATCATGTAGTTGCCCACCAATAATTATGGATGAGGATTCTCAGTATCGTAAATTGAGTGAGGTTAGAAGTGTAAATCATTGGTTACTGACTCGGTTGTCTAAAGACTAAGCACTTTCTGCTAAACTTGAAGTTTCGATCTCCAGTGAGGCTGTGGATACCCAGTGCTAGGGAAGTCCCATAGTAGGGTGAAATCACCTTCCTAATTTTCAGCGACTGCTTAGCTAATGTCATCCCGTAATTAAAAGCTTCACACCTATGGGGTCATTGATTACTGATGTAAATCAAGTCGACAAGTATAGAATTCTGATGTATGGCAGCACAATACTCATAATCAGTGATTGGAAACATTTGATAACAGAATACAAAATCGATCACATTAATCCTGGTACATTAATTTCTCATTTTACTCTAAATCTTCTCTTAAATATTCCTAACTTTCAATTCTTTGTCACATTTTCACCTTTGAACCTTATCTCTTGTTTAGATTTCGATTCTAGTTAGAATTGATTCCTCCCCTTCACTTCTCACCTTGTTCACTTTCATTATTCTGTTGTGGAATGTGGCAACCTTAACAGATATTCTTTCGTACTAGTTTCTGGTTAATTGATATTGAATTATTCTATTCATGCATCCTATTATTGTGCACGATATACATGTTTTAAGTGGTTTCTCTTTTTTGGTCATTGTGTATGTGCACATTTACCGACACATTACTGAGATATTGTCTGGTAAAATTCAAATTAGATAAATAAGGAGGGTATATGTGAATCCTTTTTCTGTACGCAGTTTTTTTATCAACTGAAAATAATTGAAATGTGCATGAACAAGAGTACCAATCCACGAGCGTATACATATAGTCGGTTACCCAGTTAGTCACAAACAATATACGTCTGGGCGTATACGTGCGTTAGTTTAAATTGTCATACTACACCACTACTCCAAGATCAAATTAACACGATCAGTGCAAAGTGTAATCTAACAGGGAGGAGTTGAAAAAGTGTGCATGAAAGAATAATGGAACTGGAGATCTGGGAGAACATTAAGAGCCGATGCACTTGCTCCACTGTGACCACTTCTGAACTACAAAATCGATTGCGTTCAACTACTGATCGTAGTTATTGTGCTGACTCTATCCAGGTAGTCTGAGCCTACGAACGTTTTTGACATAGATACTTTATCATTGTTACTCAGACACGACTATATTCATATATCAAATTCTCGTGAGCAGTTATTCTAGATCTGTGTTCTAATTCAGTAAATCTATAACTGATCACCAGTTAAACGTGTGGTTAGTGAAATTCAGTAGTTAGTATATGGTAATCGTCGTTTAAGCCAATACTTAATGTACTTCAGTGATGTTCATTAAAGATCTTTTAGTAGGATCTATTTCTAATATGAATTTCATTTCTGATCGACAAAAATGTATAATCGTTTCAGTTAAATAGAGGAATGCCATGGTTCGTCCCAATCTTATACTCAACAGATGTTTGCTTTTATTCCACGTTTGAATTGTATTTTCACTCATTTAGACTAAAAAACACACTTTCTCTTTGCATTAGGCCCATCGATTCGCAGCATTTATGGCACACATGCCAGCTCTTAATGTTCTCCTTGATGGCCTTCAACGACGTAGACCTGCGGGTGTTAATACCCTTTGTGATATACTTGAAGGTCGTGTCGGTACACGAAACTCGAATGAAGATGGTAGTTCAATTCAGAATGTATTATCTGGCTCTTCTCAAACACCTGTTGTTGCTGAATTAAATTTAATATGTCCAGTATTTCGTACAAGAATGCGTATACCTGGTCGTATTGCAGGTTGTCAGCATGTCGAAGCATTTGATATGGAAGCTTTTCTACGTCGAGAAGTCCTTTGGCCTCGATTAAATTGTCCAATTTGTGGGTAAGTTTGAGATTGTTTTTCAGTAGATCGACTTGATTTTCTTCACTTCCTAAATACCATATCGCTCCTCTCCTTTATGATTTTTAGCAAAGTATGAACAATTATTTTAGAACAATATAATTTATTTATTTCACGGATTTCCTTCAACCGTGTACAACTTAGAAGGCAAAACGAAGTGTGCATGTTTTGTATCAGAAGGCCCAGTTAAATATGTTTTCACATGTAGACGTAGATTTATATAAAGATCATAATTACGGAAGAATAAAAAAAAACAAGCAAACAACCACTCGTTGAAAGTAAAGCCTTACCTATCGGACAAGTCCTGGTGTGCATCACATTGGCTTGCTATTAACATAGAACCATGATTGCCCGGTACATTCGACTTGTCAGTTTCGTGTAAACTATGTTTCTTCATATTTTCTCACTCATCACTATTATTATCATCATAAAAATATGTTTCCATCGTGATTTGACGTATGCTATGCACATTTTTATTTATTGTCAAATAATTATCGTATGCTTATGTTCGTCTCTTTGTGTGTTCACATCTGGTTTTAAATGTAACTGTACTGTTTATATGTATCCGCAACACCTATGCCTTCCTTTACTTCTACTTATTATTATTATTATTATTATTATTATTATTATTATTATTATTACACTCAATAAAAAAATATGTATTAATGCGCACACATACACACAACATCTGGTTACTGGACTAGAAATCCGCATTATATAAACTAGTTTATACAAGTTGTAAAATCGATTAGAGAGAATGTCAGTAACTCGGTCACAGTTGCCACTTTTAGATTGTTCTATTTATTTATTTGTTTTTGTTTACTTACATGCTTACTTGATTGGTGGACTCTTATATGTGTATTGTCATATTTTATAAATCTGCTGAAAGTAGGTGTTGCGCCTTATTTATTGTTTGCACTGTTCATGGTGCTTGTTGTTACTGCTTCTGATCTTGTTTACTTTTAATTATACACTTACACACAAATCTATCTATTTGATCGGTCTTATTCTGTCTTCTGTATCCCTTGAAAATTTCTCTTTTGTTTTTGTTTTAATATTTGGACACAACACATTTATGCGTACACAAATTTTTAATGAAATTACATGCAGTTGATAAGATGAATGAATATGGATGAAATCTATCTATTAGTGGTTGGTTTATTTTTTCTTCTGATTTCACCTTGTTTCTCTTTTTTTTAATGAACATAAATTAGCATACGAATAGAAATGGAGGGTAAGAACAAACGATCACCAGCTACTTACTCTATATGTATCTGTAAACAATATTGAAACAGTTGACACTTTTCATATTTTTCTTAACACTAGCTTTTCTCATTACTGTTTATATATAGTAAAAGATAGTTTTTCTTTTTGGTTTTCATTCCACAGATTTTCTTCTTTCTTTACTTTCATTTTGATGTCTGTCAATTTTATGTGTTTAACCAAGATTTAAATAGGCGTATGTCTGTTGTATGTCGTTGGTGGTCTTAGCAACACCAAAAAATGTTTTGATAATAATCATTTTACGTTGATTTCAGTTGTTAATTAATCTTGAATAAATGAAAATCTCTCTATAAATTGTCTCAGGAAATCCATTTACACATATATTCGGTTATTTGTTGACAATGATAGGGAAATAATTTGTAGCCCACGTGAATATTGGTCTCTCTGAGGTTGATGATATAAGTTTTTTCCTTTGAGATAAGTCAGTGAATAATGTTTGAAAGTGTGTAGGCTGTAGTCACTTCTAGATTGCCCGCACTGCTTGTTGGACCTTAAAAAGTATTTGGATTAGTAGTGATCTTTCCGATCTTAGAGAGTGATTACAGAGCCCACATGACAACCGGTTGAGGCCTCTCATACACACCTTTTTCGTGAATAGTTCTTGATTTGTCTCCGGTGATGGAATTCTTTTTGGTAGGGTTGACCTTTCCTGACCTTCGTCCATTGTCAGAAATCACCACTATTTGCCTGAAGATATCGTACTGCCATTATGCTCCTGTATAGTCAGGTAATACGACTTCGTACTCAAGTCTCAAGTTTTTTGCTTTTCAGTTTACCGTCCTTAACTGACCTACAGTGATTTGATAGGACCTAAAGGAACAAGTATTCTAGTCAGTATAGGCGGCATTACTTCATTACAATAGACAAACTCGACCATTTCGTCAATGTTAGCGGCCAAAGTGGCTTCTAATTGGGACATGCACTGTTTATACTATCTAGACGAAGACAACGTAAATCTCACATTTATATCATTCAGCTCGGAGTACCCACCATTAGTAAATGCATTACTTAATATCACGTAGAAAATGAAATTATTTTAGGTGTTGTATTTTCCAATTCTAGCTTTGTTTGCTCGACTTGACAATATCACTGAACAATTTTGTTTTGATTTATTTTTTCAATTATATAGACATAAAAGTCCTGCTGGGCTGGATGGGTTATGCATTGATACCACTATATTATATGCTTTGCAATTGGTACCTCAATCAACTGAAAGTATTCTTGTACGCTCAGATGGTTATTGGCGATTGGTCCCTCCATTATGTTTAGATCTCCCTGTTGATGTTGATCAGTGGCAACCATTAATTGGTCCATTGACAGAGCTAGTATCTCAGGCTTTTAATCACATCTCTACGAAAGTTCCACTTCGTGGACAAGCATCTGGTAATATTGGAGTAAGGCAAATTCCTACGCATTGTCACCCAAATGTATCTCAACCAGCAATAACTGATTGGAATCGGTCTCCTTTGCAAAGAATTTCACCTCAACAACAGCAACTACTACCGAAAGTTACATCATCGACTCGCAAATCACAGCAATTGCATCCAACGAGTCCAAACAACAAAAGTTGTCACCTGTCAATCAGATATAATTGGTTCTCCCCAATGGATGGTTTTAGATTCTTGTTCTCCTAATAATCAAACTAATTTGGAGAATACTTGTTCAAGTGTTAGTTGTGGCCCATTGGAACTCGTGGATTCGGCATATTCATCAGCAGCATCTCGACCTTCATCACAACCCGGTAGGTAGTATGTACAATCGTTTGATTTATGTATTATGAAATCGTATAAATATGGAAAAACGGTTATTTCTATTTTTTTTTCGAAAATGTTTTTGACAAAATTTCTGCTTAGCATGATCTCTGTAGTTACAGCATAGTATTGGCACAAGTTCGACCAATTCTAAAACTGTCTTCAAAAGTCGATCATTGTCGTCAATCAGTAATGATCTGGAAAGCAGTAACCAACTAGAAATTCGTTATTGTAGTGCCTTTGTATAGCTCTTGGAATGTCTGAATTAATTTTTGACATCACAGACTGAACAATACAGCACTAAACATATCAAATACTAAATTCTTGCCAAGTAAATACACAAATCAACTTAGTTCTCAAATATAACCTAACCCAACTCTTAACCTTAACCCCAATGCTAAACCCCGGCTAAAAGCAGCAAAATAATGCCCAAAAGATTATTTGTTGTCGAGTACGTTGCTTATTTGATTTTACAGGTCAGTAGACTTTAAGAATCTATGTGTAGAAAGCTTTATGATGCACATTATAAATTGAAAAATTACGTATGCTGAAATGACTGTATCATTCGTGTATATTTATTGGTTACCTGTAAAATTTGAGAATTAAGGAAACCCGACTAAAACCTATATATTTTTCAATTCACGTATGCATTTGACATATGTACATACGATTTATTGAAATGTGAAGATTTATAAGCATTGTTAATTATTGTAAGGTGAATGCTGTATATTAGAATGCAATATTTTCATTTCATTTCAATCGTCTAGAGTTAACCACAATTGATCATTCTAAACATATCCCTTGTAACCGAATGAAAAGCACTAATATAATTGGATATTAGAGCTTGAAACAAAATCAATGAAATTTACAATGTAATAGATAACACCCATTAGCTAAATGAGTGGGAAAATGCATGAAAATCCTTGATACAACACACACTTAATGAACATTGAAACGTTTTGGATAGCCTTAGTTGACTGAGGTTGCATATATAGCTCAAGCAGGATATCCGTCTACCAATCAAAGGTCAAATGTACTACGCATCAATCCACTCTGTTTAACTATATGGACGTGAAATTTAGTCTTTGAATGTATTCGTTTTGACCGCAGATTTCGTCGAAATGCTTCTCAAATTTATCGAAACTATTGAGTAAGCTGTGGTAACGTTAGACAAAGTGCATATAACAAAGATGGTATAACGCAGACCACTTGGTCGGTGTCCGCACGATTGTCATAGGTGATAGTTGGAGATATAAGGTCTAGATGCATTCATATGTTAACTCCCTTAGATCCTAAGCTTTACTATTGTGTTATGCCTTTGTTTCGACTAAATAATAATTCTTCGTTCCGGAATCATATTCTCTGTATCCAACCCTCGTTTAAGGTCACTGATGTTACTAGTATCTCTACTATCGTATTCATCTTGCTGCGTTGATACGATGTTGTTGCAACTTGAGTCGCTGTACATCTATGCCAGGTTCTTTGTTGTACTATCCATGTACTTATTGTTGTTTAAGTAGCACACAAATCTACATGCTTGTCGTAACACTGACAAGCACACATTTATCTGACGATACAACATTAATTAACTTGTAACATGTTGAATTGTGGTGTTTCAGTTATTATCTTTGTTCTCTCTAAACTTACTTGGATTTTAGTTTGCATAACTTTTCATAAAATTATAAAATGTTATATTAGTATTAGGGTTGCTAAAGATAGCTTTTTTCTTACTTGTAAAGTTTTCATAATTACTTTTTTTCTATCTCTCTATCCCTTGCTCACATTCTATCATTTACATATCGCCTAGTAATTAATATATATATATATATATATATATATATATATATATATATATATACTTTTAAATTTAGGTTACTTTCTGAAATCTAGTTCTTGGACACCTACATTTTTACGTTTAAACATACATAGATGCATATGTATGTTCATTCATGGTACTCCTTCATGTTTAGCATTGGTCGTTATAATGATAGTTTCTTTTTATTTTATTAACTTTACTAGCTTAGCTTAGATATTTCTCCTTACAATAGTAGTGATATTATTTTATTATTCGATTTTGTGCTTTTACTTGAGATCGTATGTGTGTGTACCCAGTTAATTTAAATTATTAGAAAGGGAAATAACCACTTTTTGTTTATCCACTGTGTTTCTGTTGTTTACTAATTTCGTGTGTATTTGTTCATTGTATTTAACACTTTTTGGACATTTTTCTGTTCATTTGCGTGATTGGGTGTAAATACTAGCATAGCTACTGTTCTAAGCCCTGATTTCGATCATTTTTTTGTTTTATCTGACATATCAATCAGTGGTACAATAGACGTGTTCATTCATAGAAGTCAGTCGGAGTTGGGGGGGGGAAGAAGGTAATTCTAGACGTCTGAAGTGAAATCTCTGTCAGTATGCACTAAGTGAACAGAAAGAATTGACCTGAAGGGCTGGGTTTAATATGCTTGGTCAATTTCGATGATGCTTTTGATAATCTGAGCGAAAAATGTGTTTTATTTGCGAAAGCCATCCTATAGACATTCAATCTTGCAATTGTACATGACTATTTATCTGTCACTATCTGTTACAGTATTAAAACTACAGAATTTCTTCCTTCTAATTTACTATCATTTACAATTGTCTACATGCCTTAGATTGATTTTTATTGAGAGCTAACTAAATAATAGGTATTCTAGAAATTTTGTAATTTTGTTATTATTTTGTCTCCGTTTTATTTTATATATAATTACGTTCACGACTATTAGATTTATTCTATTCCTCCCTCCGATTTTTTAGTCTCATGGATTGGAGCACAGTCTTCACCTGATAAGGTGAGTACTTCAACATCATTACCATCTTCACCATCAATTTCTACACGTTCTGTTAGTTGTTTTTCAATGGCTGCTATACCAGGTGTGAATATGTGTGCTGTGGATAGTCTATCGTCTGCATCAAATCTATCATTAATGACCACTACATCTACGTGCACAACAACTACAGCTGTAACAATGAATAAGTCATTTCTGGCGACATGTGTGAGTTCAGATATGAGTAAAGGAGGAGGAGCAACTGCTGAAAAACGCATAGATATTGCGGGTGGTGACAATTCTTATCACATACCTATGACAGTAATAGCGACAACCACCACCACCACTTTAACTGGTTTTTCAACAGATGGAGTATCATCTAAATGTGGAATTAGTGTCAGTGTTAATAATGAACATATCAGTCCATTAAATGTTAACTTAGAATCATCTGGTAATTTAGCATCATCAAATAAGAAATGTCCAACGTCTTCATTGAATATGGGTTTAGATTTTTTGTTGACTGAAGATCAAGCAATTACATCAACTGCTATTAGTTCAAGTGAAAGAAGTCCACAAATGTCATCAGCAGTTGTTTCTGCTGCTGTTCGTTCTCTTCTTACATCAGGATGTGATACGGTCAGTAGTATATCACCAGTTGCTTCTACTTCAACTACTAATTCAGAAGAATTATCTTTTATTACAACAAAATGCACTTACAATTCGTTTAGTGAACAATCTACCTCACCGTCAAAATGTGAATCTATTCCTTTCAAATGCGAACAATCACCAAATGGTTGTGCAGATGCAATTAATTCCTGATTCTTATCCTAATAATGAAGAAAAGTGTAGTGTGAATAATCAGTCAGGTGATTTTGTATCTAAAGTAAAAAATGATATGAAAACTACTTTAGATGAAAGCGATGAGGATACATCATTAGTACTTAGTGAAATGTCTATGCCAATCAAACGAATGAAATTAGAATCACCACAAATTAGTCCACAAATCTCTCTTCATACTCATGTTGTTGAACAACAAATTGTAAATCCTCCAGATAAATATGATAATGATATTGTTTCAACTAAACAATCTACTATAAATTCAGTGACAACTGGACTAAACGATGAGTTACTTGAAGTGAAAAAGGTTATCTCAGGACACTCGGATGACAATGATAGTTGTTATCCTGGATATGTTGGTTTAGTTAACAATGATTTTGATGATGGAAAGCTTTCTATAGAATTAATACACTCTGTATCGTCTAAAATTGATCATTTGGATTTATTTTTAGATGAATCATACATTCGATTTGTAGAACATTTTCCTTGTGTCTGACGAATGATAGTAGTACATTCGAGTACATAAAAGTTATCAGTTTTAGTAGGATTGATTCTTTTCCAGTTATCTTCGAAATTAGTCATCTCTTTATTAAAAACTGAGATCTCCACATGTATCCATTCCTATGTTAATATGTATATATTTATTTATTTTACTGTATATTGTGAATTAGGTTAATTCTAATTTATTCAATGGTAATAATGCTCAACATTGAAGATTCTTTATCTTAAGTTACCTTCTGATCTTTTATTCCCTTTCATAATGCTTTAAAGAGAAGATTCATTTTTGTTTTGTTTATAGGTTAATGAATGTTGGAAAAATTTATGCGTAATCATTTCATGAGCGTTTTAAATAGTATGCAGTTTTAACTTATACATACATACTCACTTCATTGTTTCAAAATCAGCGTCTTATGTCTATTCTTTTTATCATAAAATGCAGTTGAAAATTTCTTAATAAAATCTAGAATGTAATTTAAACGTTTACTGTTCTTTTCTTCTACAGTGTAATCGATTAGATAGGAAGAAGTTTCATCCTGCTTCCTACAGTTTGTATTCGGTGTTGTTTAGTCAGTAATCGTTTGTATCACGAGTTTATGTTTGCGTTTATTTGCTTATTTAGCTAGTGATATTAGAATACGTAGAAGTTTACTGCGTTATTACCATACTCCCACGATTCCAGAGGATATGACATAGATCTTGAATTTCATATTGAGTATATTCCATAATTCTGTTTATTACATGTTTTCTATTCTTACGATGTTTGGTTCATTTTCGAGTATGGTGTGAACAACACTATTTGCGTGGTCCCAGTGATGAGTTTAAACTATATTCCTGTTTTCTTGACAAGCGGGTAATATCCTTTTACTTCATAAACCGTTCCATGCGATGTTACTGCATACTGATTTAATCGAAACATCACAATACGTAATCCTGTATGTTTAATTGCTTAAGACATTGCACTCGAACATCTTGTTGAATATATGTAGTTTTCAGTGTTATCAAATGAACATCCTCCACAGTAAATAACTATTAAACCGACATCTTACTTAAGATGCATGGTACCAAGGAATGGCATGGACAAATGACACTAACGATGATACCAGTGGACTTTAAATACTGATCGGACTAGTTGCTTTAGGTTTATTTAACACTGGAGCTCGATCCCATCAGAGGGACGTTTCGAAACATGTTGAAGTGTCGAACGCATTTGGTAGGCAGCCGTTGAGCTTAGTTTCATGCAAGTTGGCACTGGTTCGTAACTTGTATATGAAACTTTGGTGGAACTTGTGACTCCTGTGGGTTCCGAATTGGCATCGCCTAGCTTCTCAACATATCACATTAACGCTGAGCTATTCAGGCCATGAGACTTGTACGGACATCTAACATTAGAACAGTGGATGTCATGCTGATTCTAATAGACTGCAGTCCGTAACAACTTGATAGGTATAATTCATTGGTCAGTGAGAAAGTCTACGCAAACACAACATTGGTCACTGATCAGTGATTAATCAGCTTATGTAAGTAAAGGTCGTGCTGCATACACTGTCGCTCTTGAGTATAATCTACCGGAAGCACAACGTGAAGTGCTCCCAAGAATGACGTAAAATTCAACCTACTCAGAGTAACAATTTTTCATGTCGGTTTTAAAATTATTGTAACCAGATTGTTTAAACAGGGACGGGGACCATTCGCTTTTTCCCTTTGTTCAATTTTTCATCGGGAGTTTATCTGTTGATGATGGTGTGCTCAATGTTTGTATGTATGATAGGCAGTGCTCCTTTCCACTGTGCATATTGACCCACACAGCTGGGGACATACATTTTCACGTGATTGCCCAAACTTAACAGTAAGTTGGTGAATATGCTCGAAATGAATATCGGGAATCATAAATAAACCTGTGCGATAAATATGTGTTAAACTACATAAAAGCTGATTTTATGTATATATAAAGCAACGCTTGAAATATAATAGTTTTCTGTCTGGTTGGCTTTCCGGCTCATATTCTTCTTATTTTGCCTTGGGACTCAATGGGCGTAAGGCAGACGCACAATTACCGGCTAGACACACCTAATTTGGCATCCGGCCAACCCCACCCCCAAATTTCTCGCTCATAACAGAAGGTTAGTTATGACACATTATTCTAACACTAGGTATATTGCTTATGAACAGAGCTCAAATCAGGATATAACGTTTACTGATGTTCTCGTTTGGCCCGCATTTCATCGCAAGAAATTGACTCGGTTAACTTTGATTTATACAATTAAGGATTGTACTTCGATCTACAGGCAGTTGACTAATCTTTGTTGAAATTACTGTCTATGGTATATTCAGGTAACTTAAACTGGTTCGGACCTCTGAAGTTTCAAAATCTACTGGGGGGGGGAGAGGAGGCAGTATAACAGAATTCTGCCAGCTTTGTGAGTAAATTTAGTGTGATTGACATCGATGATGTCTGAAACTATATCAGTCGAATCTGACCCGGAATGTTCGCCTAGTTTTTTAGTCGATATGAATACAAATATTTTCGAGGCCTAAAATACTGAATGCGATCCACTAGATTACGCTATATTTATTCAGATGTTTTATATACTGTTGCTTTGTCACGAATTCTCTAATGAGTTTTATGGAGGTGTTGGAATAGTGCATTAGGGAGAAAGCCAGGGCATTTCGGTATGAGGACTTCCGGAACTTAATCTTACAGCAGTAATTAAGATTTCAGCGAGAATCATGTTTGTGTTTGACTTGTCAGGAGAAAGGGCATCTGACAGTATGCAAGGTGAGTCAGAGTGTGAGTAAATGCCACTCATTTTGGAGTGATTGGTCAGTGAAATTCAAGTCAGAGTAAATTGCTGATCCAGAGGAAGATTATTTGAGAATCATTAGAGTACGCTGTGCAACTACCTTTGAGGATGCTGATCTCGATTATATGTTCTTTCCAAAGTAAATAATTGTTTTGTGACAGCGGGTTGTTATCCTACCCGTATTTTTTCAAAAATAGTTTACATGACCTACATATGTGATGCAGCAAAACCTTTACATCGCTGATAGATTCAGAATACTGGTTAGCATAGGAGTTTTATATGCTTACACAAAATCAAAGAGTAAAGTGGAAATGAGGCTTTTGGTTGGTAAGAGATGAGTTCCGCAGCAAAAGTCTGCTACTGCTCCATATATAAAATTATTATGCCTTGCCTCCGTAATTAACAGAATTTTCCTAAAGATCGATTTTACCACAGTAATTTGCTGTCCGAGGAACAAGTGGGCTATGCAAATCTGCTTGTGGCCAATATTATAGAGAGTAGCAAGTAAATTACACAAGGACCAGTGACTAAATTGAATCTGCTTCATATGAGACCAAGAGGTACCTCGAATGTAAGTTTATATAAGTACAAGTGGTTAGATGGTTCACTATTGTTTAAGGAGTTGTCTATGTGTCCTCGTGACCTCGATTTGGGCACTATTTTAATTGATACAAGCTACTGGATGTTGTAATATATCTTCCGAGATTTGTTGGACATTTAAAATTAATGTGTGGACGTAACGATAATTTGAATGTTGGTTGGCTGATAATTATGGGTTTACGGACAACGGCTGGAAATGTTATAAAGCCTACAAAGATAGTAAAATTTATTTTTGATATCATCATCGGATTTTACATTTTTCAATTTATCGTCAGCGTGACCTTGAGAGTCACCTGGAGTTGCACGACTACTGGAAAGGTCTAGGCTAAATATAGGATTTATAGACCAGTGGGATTACAACAAGTATAGCCATACATGTGCTTACAAAGTTTCGAAGGATACCCATTTGTCTGGGTTACGTTTGATGGCTGTTGTTCCAAGTTGCAGAGCAGTAGTCTGAAATCATCTTTCTTAGCATTCTAACGTTGATCTCTACTGGTCGTTTGTTTTGAAAAGATACAAAAGAGCATGTACGAGTATGTTTCTCTAGCCATTTTTCCGCAAACTGAAGACACTCCATTTAGAAAAGGCTCTTGCCACATCAACCAATACTTTTAACCTAACATTTATGAGGTTCTTACAACGTGAAGTATGAGTTGAATTTTATGAAGGAGTATTAATTTTACAAGCAGCTATTCACAGACACAAAACTGTTTCAAGGATTTCGAAAGAAAAAGTAACAGGGAACTGACAGCCAACGCAGAGTACTTGAGGAAGACTTAAATGGTAAGTGTGGCAAGTAAGTTACAGGTTATACTTAATAAAACTCTGGGAATATTCCTCAGCATAGTTGAATATTGGATTGAGGATTTCGACGGTGTGATAAGTGGCAGTTTACTTTAGCGTGTGTAAAATGGAGAACATAAAGTATATAGCCCATTCAGATGATTCTACAGACAATGGGTTTTCGTGCGTACTGCAGTAAATTTTTAAGTCTGACCCATGACAGAACTTTTAAAATACTTGGGTGCTACGAGGAGGTCTGTGATCGTTATTTAGCAATTTTATTTGCATGTGTATGCAGTCTGTGCGGTTAAACCTTGTTTTACCTAAGTTTTTTGGCTACCACAGGTCACTCGAGTAACTTCTCCATGCCCAGCCCAACTCAAACTTGGCAGCATAAGCACTAGAATTTAACTCATGTTGATAGTTTGTCTGTGGTATACACTTTGTTATTAAGTCCATCGCTGACGAAAGATACAGAGTAGGTATCATTTTTATTCAACGAATTTTTCATCTCGTTGTTGCGCTTTTGAAACCTTGTCCTCACTGATGGGCTAAAAAAAAGAGATACTACCGTTTTAGTCAAGAATATTTTTGCTAATAAAAGAAGAAACTAGTCATTTTTCGTGTAATTATTCTCAATTCTGCTATTTTTTATTTAATCGTGAAGTAAGCGGTAACCAGTACTGCTCTTCATTTCCTCCGCTCGGACCTTGTTAATTGTGATTGATTGTAGTGTCATTTTAGTATGCTAATTACTCTATTTTTTACAAGGTCGCTTTTGTAACTATATATACAGAGTTGGGATATAATAGAATCGAATCTTCCTAGTGCTGCGTTCGTGACTTCTTGATTTTGTCTTGGGGTGAGTAATCAGTTATCGGGTTGTTGATCACGGTTGCAATTATCAGTTGGCGCAGACAAATTTGCAGATTAGAGTTGCGGTTAGTTCGCGTATAGCAGTAGGCGTTTTGCCGCGACATAACAATTTGGCGACAGGTGATGGTGACTGTGGATCCTACCAAGAAGGATATATTGTCGGATGAACAACTTAAACTAATGAAGCCTTTCACAAGCCCGAAATCTAATCTTGAAACACGCTCGACCGTTCCTGTTTCCAATTCTACACTTTCAGTTGATGGAATTACTAATAGTATTGCTGAATTTAATTATGATCCAGAAGCTAATGTTACTTTTGATACATGGTTACGGAGGTATGAAGCTTTGTTTATGTATGATTTAGCTTCTCAGGATAATGCATGGAAAATTCTCCTACTACTCAGAAAGCTTGGTGCAGCAGAACTTGACAAGTACTGCAACCTAATTTTACTCCAAAATCCTCGTGAAAGAATATTCTCTGAAACCTGCTCGACTCTCAGCCAACATTTTGGTGATAATTCTTCTCTGTTCAATATTAGATATCTTTGCCTAAAGTTGAAAATGAATGAAACAGATGATTTCTTAACGCATGTTGGAGTTGTAAACAGAGAATGTGAACGGTTTAAATTAAAAGACCTATCGGAGAACCAATTTAAATCGTTAATACTCATCTGCAGCCTACAGTCAGAAAAATTCGCTGATATTCGAACGCGATTGCTTCACCGTCTTGACCAAGAACCAACATTGTCTTTAAATGACATTGCCGCAGAATATCAACGACTGACCAATTTAAAGCATTATACTACACTCGTCCAATCTGGTGGTAATGGTGACATCGAAGTTCACGCGATTCTTCGAAAACCTTCTTCTTATTAAGTCACTCCAGCAACCTCTTCACCTTATTGTGACAAACCAGCCGATAAGAAGAAAATTACTCCCCCATCCAGATGCTGGAATTGTGGTGCATGTCATTTTGCTAAGTTCTGTCCATTTAGGAACTATCGCTGCAGAAAGTGCAACATGCTCGTGATTACATAACTAATAATCTGTTATCAACAAAATGTCAAAAATTGATTAGATGGTTTATGTTACCAAACTGTACAAAACTTTTGAAAGAAAACCGAATTTTAATTCATCGCTTAATAACGAAGAAATGCATAAACATAGGAAAAGATCGCGAACACACATGAATACATCGTGTTGAATATAAAGTCAGCAGAAATTTATCGATTCGCTATAAGCCACAGTTATACCACAGGTGTCGTTCTTAGTATTACATAAGTGTATAATAATGAATTTTCACCCTGGTTAATTCATGTTTGACCGTATAACATTTAATGATGCAACCTATAAATTTATTGCAAGCATCCATCTCCTAATTAGAAGTGGCAATCAAAGTAATACCCGATGTTAAATATAATTAATTAGTTTGCATATGCTATAAAGGTTTTCTTTACAATAATTAATTCAACAGGTACCTTATTGACGCCACCTAAATAGCTTTATATTATATTTTGTATTTTAGTATCCTTTGTATAGTATTCCATAATTATTTTGACTGAGGCATTTCCTGTAGAAACATGTTAAGAATCAAGCAGTATCGGTAAACTTATATTTTATAATAAGGCCTAGAAGGACAGTAATGTGAGCTACTGTAACTAATAAAAGTGGAGCATTGCCTAAATTCTACGCTGGAAGACTGTTATGAACTGAATTTATTGGCTGTTTATGTGGTTGTTAGTAGCATCTGATCACTTCTAGAAACAGATACTATGTTCATGGCGAATTTTTATCTTCTGTAGTTTGAGGAGCTAATATTATCATTATACACAAAGATATTCGTTAGATGGATGGATAAACTTATTTGGTCAAGACTTTTTCTGCAGCATGGCGCTAGAATCACAATTTTTAGCGGTAAAAACCCAATATAAACAAAAATTTTTATGATTAACTATCTATAACGTGTTTTTTGTTTGAATTTCACGAAACCTCAATGCCAACAGCACGTATCTCATTGGTTAATTAGAAATGTTGTACTTTAGCCGAATAGGTTTATTGGGGTAGGAGTGAGCACTAGTTTTCACTATATTTCGCTTAAGGTGACTGATTCTGCTGCCTACCAACTCCTAATATATTTAACATATAACGGATAAATAATGTGTTTCCTTACAATGTCACCTGACGACGAAAACTTTCGGGTTCAGCACAACAAAGTTTGAGAAGTTTTGGCGTCTTAACTAGAAGCATAAGTGTGTTACTGTTTGTGGGAGTTGTGGAATTAGTGAACCTCACTGAAGAAATCATGATCTTGAATTCAAATTTTATGTTAAGTGTACACCAAGTACTTACATATGCAAAACGAACAACCTTATAGTTATTTGCATCATATGGTTTTTTTTAGTCTTCTTGTTTCAAGAATATTAATGACTTTAACCCATGTTTCCATATATATAATAATTAACTGAATGGAGGCATTTGGCTTTTAGATGTGTGAACCCCATCAAATAAATAGCATAACGATTATGAAAAATGATTAATGAGCCAATTCTGAATGCAGAATCTCTGTAGTCAATATCTGGCCAATTCGACAGAAGGATTTTAAATATGATTTCTAAATTTTACACATACTTACTCAAAGTGATGAAACAAAGTGTTGCCCTCCTTGCTCCAGAAAAATAAGAGCATCGTAGAAGCGCATATAAGGACTAGGCATACAGTCTGTCTTGGGACTCGAACATGAACTGTTACAAGGAAGATCCGTTAACACAACTTGTATCTTTCAGGATATAGGCGGCTTATATGTGGCCTCATAGTAATTCGCAATATTCTAAATACCACAAAAAATTCATCGGGATACTTACTGAAATTTGGTTTCCAACACGAAACAAAGAAGTAAAGACTAATGTATAAGCTCACAAGGGTACAAATTAACAAATCAAGAAAAAAAGATTGAGAAATAGACTAGATGTGGCTGCAAGGACCAAAGTAGTAATGCTGCCAGCTTGTTGTTGGAATAAAACCGAAGACCCGAACCCTAAGCCAATATACTCAAGAATGTGGGAACAAAGAAATCAGTTGGTTCACAATTGTTATCAAAAATATTTTGGATATTAGTTATTGAAGGATTATCATTGGCTGCTACAAGGTTGAATTGAGAGCGTAGGTCAAAACTAGTCGACTGTAGAAAGATCAAGGTCAGGTGTAGATTATCAGTCGTTGCACTGTCTTTTTTATTATCTAAAGCTTATGTTCATTTTGCTTTACTCACACCGATTATTCCAGTCGACTGGCGAGTAAACACTTTATTCAAGTAATCTACTGACTAAAATGAGTAGGCGTGTTCATTTAATCATTAAGTCGGCAAGTTTTTATTACTCTACCATGAGGTGTAGAATATATTAAAGTTTGTCAGTCAGATATGATCCACATTTTTTCATGTTTATCTACAGTATATTCATTTGTATAATAGGGTTTGCTTAAATTTAGGCAAGAGGTAATTAGATAGACGAAGTGAAAAAAGAGGGGGATTTTAAGGCAAACAAAAAGTAAAAAGCGACAGCACAACTAAATTTTCCTTACTTGGTTATGAGAATGTAATAATTGTTTAATTTTATGTTATATTTTAAGGCAATCCCATATATATGGATATAATTGTTTTAGGTAAACAGAAAGGTACAGAAAAGTTTATTGGGAGATATTGCAAAACTTTGATACATATATTCATTATAGTCGGAAGCATTCCAATTGTCTCATTCATTCAGTTTGCGCTGTTTCTGACAGCTGTGATGCCTGAAACATGTATGTATGTATGTATGTATGATCAACATTGAACGTGGCACATGTGTGCATCGGTCCAAGTGTAAACATATAGAATATGGTTTAGAGAGCATGGAAAGAAAGTCATAAAATAATTCTAATGACACTATTTAAGAAAAGACAATCAATAGATACATCTGCGCCACTGTGACCGATGCTGGACCATGTTACTCGGTGTTTCTGGCCACTGGTAACGGCATTCGTGAGGACCCCAATTAGGAAGTCTGCAGCTACCGACACGAATCAAACCAGAAGTCAGTGACTTCATGTACTGATGTCATCTTTTAGTTTGGCCGCACCTGACTCGTTTCCATCCTGCTCCTATATCAACCAACGTCGCACGTTGAGGCAGATGGTGGTTGGGTGTACGCGACACATGCCCCAACAACCTCAGTTGATGAAGATTCACAATCTCATCGACTGATTTACCACCTTTACCTAACACTCGTCGTTTAACCTCGTTATTACTTACTTGGTGATCCCAGCTGGTGCGAGAGATGTTTTGAAGACATCGATGATCAGAAACCAATAACCTTCGAGTGTCGTCTAAACTTAATGACCACGTCTCACATCCATACAGAACGAACTGTTTCACAATACACTATTCCTTTCGTTGAGAGATGAATATCCCGTCTACGCCATGGGTGACGTAAGTTGGCAAAAGCTAAACGAGCTTTTTGGATTTATACTGAGATTTCGTCAAAGACCAACCCATTAAGTTTAATCAGACTTCTAAGATAAGTGAAGTGGTTGACGTGCTCAACTACTTCACTCCCTATCTTTGTATTTTGTCAGTGTCTTCGCCAAACAGGACTATGTTATCAGGATATTCTAAGTCAATAAGTGTATCTCCTGATAGAAGGTCAATTTCTGAAAAGTCAAACGATGGGAGTGTAATTTCCAACAGTAAATCGAGTATGAAATTAAATAAAAATGGAACAGTAGGGCGCCTTGACGGATACCACTTGAGGTTACAAGTTTGGATGACAGTTTGCCATAAGCTCTGACACGACTTATAGCATTTGAGTAGAGAACTTTAATAAGATCTGTGTACCTAAAACACAAGTTAGCACCGATTATCAGATGTTAACAAAATTCGTGGTCGAAGACGTAAACCGATATAATGAACACCGTTTACTAAATAAATGTATGAAAACTCGATTGTTTAGTCGCCATTTAGTATTTCGGCAGATTATCAAAACAAATACGAAAGGCATAAACATTTTTGTATATACTTGTAGTTGTGGTGTTTATGAATTAAAAATTATTTCGAGAAATACTATGCAAAAACTTACAAATGTTTTACCCTTATCTTGCTGTTTGCATATTCTATTGTGGTTGTAAATACTAGGTTTAGCTGCCAGGACTGTTATCAGCAACTCAAATTCCTTTTCGTTTTTGTTCAATGGAATGAAAAATGATTGCAGTAAAAAATAAATATTACACTTTTACTTTGTTAGTTAATAAAACCTGAAGTTATAAGTCGTGGTTTCGCTTTTTCTAAAGGTTTTGTGTAACGTTCCAAACCGTTATCAATGAGATGATACAAGTCTATTCTAAATTAAAGTTCCAAACCATTGTTTAGATACGTAGACTTTAAGCTGTTTTAGAGTTTACTTATTTGTTCGTTAGCAATTTTATCCGTTAATTTAAAGCACTAAAAGGTAGATGTGAATTACATATACAGTAACACCCATAAAGTATTCACCTTTCAATAACTTTTCCTCGATTGTCAGCGATAATCCGAAATCGTATCGTTTGTTATTTTTCACCTTTTGATCATGTCGATTGATATTGCTTATCAATATCTTTAATCAAGGTACCTACAACTAATCGTTATAAAACAGCAGATTTCTAAATTTTTATGCTAGTTACAGATTTCAATAATATTTCTAAATCAGACTTTATTCTCTGTTCACTTGTTAACGTTAGTAAGGATGAAAATATATGCCAACTAGTGTTCTGCAGATTAATTTATTTTAGCAAACCTAGCAATCAAAGAAATCGCACTATTGCTGATGTTTGCATAATTGGTTGGTATACAATTCGAGTCAATAAGATAATACTAGCTTTCTTCCATTATATATATATATCCTCAAATCCTCTAAAAGTTGTGTTAACACAAGATATCGATGAAAGTATGTAACATTAAATTTCTTTTTCTTTTTGTATCACTAACATGTAAACAGTAATATTTACTCTAAATCTTATATTCTGTAGAATTTTTTGAGATGGACAATCTAATAGCAGATGTATCAGATATTGATTTCATTATTGAAAGCCAACTAGAAAATCAGATTGGATTAGGATGTCTGCCCTTCTCAAATATGAACAGTTTGTTAGGATTTAATTTAATGCATTTGTCTTAGAGTCTGGTGCCGGTGTTTGTCGATTTTTTATTATTAATCAATGTCCACTCAGCAATCTATGTCCTTTGAGACATATTAAAGCCGACAGAACAGTTGTATGTAAGCATTGGCTCCGTGGATTGTGCAAAAAAGGAGATGATTGTGAGTTTCTGCACGAATATGATATGACTAAAATGCCGGAATGCTACTTTTTTTCCAAATTTGGTAAGTTATGCTTTAGATTATTTCACATCAGTGGTATATAGGAGAGTGTATGAATAAAGAATGTCCATTTCTTCATATTGACCCGGCTTCCAAAGTACAAGATTGCCCCTGGTATGATAGGGGTTTTTGCAGAAATGGTAATAGGGTGTTTACTTTTAAAAATATATCTAGGTCCTTTATGTCGAAATCGACACGTCAGACGAGTGGCTTGCAAAAACTACGTAAATGGTTTCTGTCCTAAGGGACGTGAATGTAAATACGCTCAGTAAGTAATACTGAACATCTCTAAACGTTTTAGCCCTACATGGTGGCCCCTTCCAGGTAGTGATCAAGATACACAGAAAAGTCGCTGGGTATGTCACTACTGCAGTAAGTTTCCATTAAATCACACACTTTATACTAGTTTCTATCTTTCAATTATTTAGTGTACTTTTCTTCTAATTTTAGATGAACGTGGACACAAAATTCAATTTTGTCTTAAATTATCACCTGAGGAACGTCTTCGGCTACAGGAACAGCAGCGAATGTTGAATGTCAATACAAGTGGCGTAACATTGCCTCACCAAGGTGCTAGTGCCGGGTCTCGTTTTGTTTCAGAGCGTCTCAAATTCGGTGGTCTTATGAGCACTTCACAGGTAGCTCCTAGTGGACCTCGACAGGGCCCACAAAAGCCACTTGATGAAGTAACTTGTTTCAAATGTGGGGAGAAAGGCCACTATGCGAACCGTTGCAACAAAGGTTATTTGGCTTTTCTTAGCAAAGTTTCACTGCAACCTCATGAAATGGAAAGTGCTCGTGGTTGAAGCAGAATGTGCGATTTGAAATCGGTGTATTGCAAACTGTACAGCTTTCATTTACATATCTTATTATTTTCTAATGAAAGAAACCAAATTAAACTAAGCTTGGGCTCTTCACAATGGCAGATTTGTAGGAAATAAATGCGTAGCGACTTGAGCCCTGGAGATGAGAAACCTTGGACTTGAATTTCATTTGTTAGCACTCGTCCATGAGGTACCTCTAAACCTTTAAACCAAAGCCCCTTCTAGTTCGATATCGCATTAAAAATCCTACCGAGGATTTTAAAATTGATGTGCCAATCATTTTCTACGCAAACCAGCTTAAATTCACTTACTATCAGTATGACAGTTCGGCACATGTAAGTGCAGTTCGTCACTCTTGGTTCGGAAAACACGTCTTTGATTTTTCAACATCATACCGATATTATAACTATTAGGCTAGTTTTTACCATACTATCGAGCATGTGGTTGCCGATGTGTCATAATAATCAACATTAAGAGTACAATGTGTCTAGTTGTACTCATCGAAAGGCCTTGTGTGACATCATTGACTCAACTACAAACGTTTACCAGTTTAGTTGTTGAGTTGGCCGGTGCGTTCATACAGTCGATACTTTCAGTCAATTGTTTTTTACCTTCATTACGAAATCTGACCGTCTTACTAGGTAACTTTAAAAGGACTATGGTTATATATTTTGTGATGGTATTGATAGTGTTAGTTGTGAGTTTTCGGGTTAAGTAAAGTCTACTTAAATTGCAAACTTCGATTGCATAAGTGTATTGGAGATAGATTCCTAGAACTTTTATTAGGAAATGAGAATATATTCAGTTAGGAGGAACTGAGACTGCTAAAACAAGACATTAGTAAACAGTATTGGGAAAAACCTTGCTAATAGGCAATTCTGTGAAATCGTACTAGCTGAGTTCACAGCGATTACATAAGGTCAGACTAAAAGTTTCGGAAAACTTATAGTAGCATACCTGCGTATTACCAAAAACAAGGGAGTTTGATCATATGCAGTTTCTTTGGAACTACTTAAATGGCGATTCTGGTGAACTACCTTAATAAATTTAACGACACTAGGTGAGGTCATTAGATGTAGCATTTAAATAGACTCGGAATCCAACCTATTTACTTATTCTCAGTACCTCTACTTGTTGATTATTATCAATTGGTTAAAAATAATAAAAACTATTATTTCCCAGCAAATAATACTACATATCAGAAACTCCTAGCGTATATCTTTCACAGAATTGATAAATTTCAAATAGAGTGCACAGCTTATTCAATGACGTACAGATCGCAGGAATCAGTAGTGTTCCTGACAAATGTTGAGTGAACACCCGAAGACAGAATGCAATATAACCATCAAGCATAAAATAGTATCCCATAATTATCCTGGACTAATGACTGTTTCATTAATGATAAATTAGGTGGTTTTATGCACCAAGCACCTCACTTGAACATTTCCATCAATCCTGATGAACAAAAATCTATCTGATTAGTGATAAGAGTTATTTGACCTTCGGTAACATATCCCCGAACTGGTGCTTGTAGGACATCTAGTGATTACTGAATAATCAGGTTTTTTTCTGCAGTTTGTTTTCTCATATACAGTTGCATAACATTGTCATCGAAGATTAACATATATTGATTTATAGGTGTTTTCGAAGCACTTCTCGAGTATGACGGGTTACTAAATAATTATTGTTTAGTTCAGACACAGAATCGTAACTAGAAAACAGCTAATTACGACAGATCTAAACATGCACCAATTGAAAAAAAACTGACTGAAAGTCACAATCTGTTATATGGTGAGGAAGTACCTCTATATTGATTAGTATTGGCCTGATGCATAGAGGCTTCCTAATTGTATCGTGCAATTCCTAAGTAAATAGTAGTTTGAGAATCAATATAAAGTAACGTACAGCCACGACTTCATATATTCATTCTTATCCATCTATCGATAATTAATGACTACCATCTCGTGTCGCTGGAAAATGTAATGACTTGAAACAATGGGGCGTCACTCAAGTAATCATGACCTATTCACAGGATGATATTTACAGTCAACAAAAACACTTACAGAAGTACTGAGGGATCTTTGTCAGCGTACAGTTGGAGTGCTGCAGTTGATAACTTAATATTCCATGCACTGCGCTGTTTTAAATCTTTTTTGTTCAATTAATTACTTGAAAGACAAACACCACTGGTGATTGGTTAGTAACCTAGAGTGTAATTGTCTAGACCCTAGTTCTTATCGAATTCCATCGATAATTCTCTTCAATATGGCCACTAGTCCAGGTAGCTCAACATCATGTATAGTATTTTGATGTTTTTTGGATATAATCAACAGAAAGCACTAAATTTAGACTTCGTGTTGGAGGGCGTTTGTCAGTAAAGTATGTAAAGGGGACCCATGCAGTCGACACACGGGTTACTCAGATGCTACATACGTGGTGGCTGATGTGTATAACATGCATTTAAACTAGCCGATAATCAACCAATTTCATGTTTGCCTAGTCTTTATAGTTAATCTAGTTCCATTGAACAAGCTGTGATGTACAACTTTCTGACTACTGAGATATATCACAATCCGTCAATTGTTGTGTATAAACAAAAATCGAACACATTGCCGAAGGGTAAAATACAACAAAATAAAAATGCTTATTTTAATAGAAATAACAATAGTATCTTGCATTCAATACAAACATACATTACAAGGAACAGTTTGTAAAACAGCGTCTGAATGACCACAAACTAGAAGAGTATTGGAAATATCAAAGGAAATAACATTTTTAGCTGATGTATCCTCAGGTAATGCAGATGATACAGTTAACTTCCGGCGTGAACCTTTGAATCCAACCCAAGAATCTTGATGATTATCATTGTTTTTTTCCAAAGCAAACAGAAATTTGTCATTAAAACATCGATGACATAACAAAGTGCAATAATAAAGTTTAAGATTTAGTAAGCGTATATCTGAGCAAGCTACTGTCAACTGTAGTTAATATTTCGTCATAATAACTTAATGCTAGCTTATTGGTTGCAAGGTACGACTTATAATCACTCGCTAGCTCGATCATCACTGACTTTGATTTGAGCTACCAGTTAGTGGTACTAGTTCTCTCACTCAGATCGTGGCTCAAAGCAAAGTATATAAACCCGCAATTTGCAAAAAACATTCAATTTTTTAACATGTAGCAATATCAATCCATATAAGTAAAAATATAGAAATGATGTTCTGTCTTTTACTTCTATACTCATAATTGTATTTGCAAGTCCTAGTTGTCACATTGTTAATTCTTGTGACTTGAGAAGTGCTTGAAAATAGGCAAAATAAGTTCGATCAACTCAGATGAGTATATTTATCTAGTACTTTACGTCGAATGTCATCATTCGCCTAGTAATTATACTATCTGTGATTGATAAACTCAAATGTTTCAAACCTTGGATCTAAAATAAACAGATAAGCTATGATTGTTGTCTTTGATCACATTTATTTACATATGAAGAATTAAATTTTGAATGGTATACACTATAAAGTATGGAAGTAACACAGAATATTCAAAGATTCCAGAAAAGTATACTTACATTTCTATTCAAACTTGTCGATGGACTAAAACCTACTTCCTATTGAATCAACTGCAGAATCTAGCATAAATAATGTCCATTAACTCAAGCTATCATATTAATATGATGAGATGGAACTGATGAAATGAATAAGAAATGAGTCGAAATAATCGTATTAAAAACGATAGTGAGAAAGATAAAAACACTGAAAATATGAATTCTAGGAGACGGGATAAGAAAGATATATTGAAACTTAAGCAAAAGAGTGAATACACCGGCGTCGTTGTGACTGGTTATGAACAACATTACTTGTCCTAACTACTGATCATGTACAGTCAATCAACGTTGTAGATTTCATAACCAAAAGGATAGTTTACAATATATCTAGAAAAACATTATCAAACTCACCAGATTCATCACGACTACTGATTTGTAATAAACCAGCTGTTTCTGTAGCCATATACAAGTGTTTCGGTTGACGTGGGTGAAAAGTAGTCTCCCAGATATTTTGACCATCACAAGCAACTTCAGTTAATGGATATTGTTCAGCTCTTAAATCCCATATATATGCAGCTGCACTAGAAGAATTAACACCACCGACAGATAAAATATGCGGTTGTCCAGGATGCTGGCCTAAACATAATAAAGGTTGAGTTTCTCCAGGTCTTAAAAAAGTAAAATAAATAAAAGATTGAAAACTAGACTTAGAATACAATTCTTCGGCAAATACAAATGGCTTAAAATTGACAGATAGAAGCAATAACATAAGATATAACTTAAGTTTTTTATTAATTTCAGATCTAATACGCAACTAGTAAAAATAAAGTCGAATCAAGGCAGGTTTTGTGGATAGGTATTAAGTTTACTTGTTTGTATCCGACACAGATTGCCATTAGTTGGGTACCATTGAAAACCAAGGAGCACTGGACAGCTGTCGTTCTGGTGCGGGACTCTTCAGTAGGTGCGCAGCCCTTGATTCCCCCAGGGGTTTAACCTAGAGCCTTTAGGTTGGCGACCGCTTAACACTCTGCGCCACTAGGCCGGCCATTTTCTAATAATTCGTGAATGCCAATTGTAAGAAATCATGAATGGTGAAGTTCAAACTTGTCAGGAGTGAGATAGTTTTCATGAATGACAATAGATGATCAATCGCGCTAATAACACAAATTGATCGAAAGTTGGAATCGTACCATTGGACGTCGGCTGCCCCAGTAATGCAAAGGGTTAAGCGTTTGCCAACCTGAAAGCCCTGTGTTGGCAAAATCGAGAGTGCGCATTGTTGAGGAGTCATATACCAGGACAAAACAGTTATCCAGTGCTTCCTGTTTTTCAGTGGTACCTAACTTACATCAATCTATGACGAGTACAAATAAATAACGAAATAGATCGACAATCTCACAAGACTATTTTGATAAAATCCCGAAACAGAAGAATGGACTATGTTTGAGAGTCTGAATAAAACATCAACTTATGATAAGTAATATGAAGATAGTTTTGTGTAAACTAAATTATTTATGACAAAAATGAACAGAAACAGGGAGAAGGAAGCTATGATGAGCATCAAGTAAACTAAGTTAATTCTGATAACAACTGTGAGTAACTTGACTTCCATGCAGAGACTGATAGAATACATCAAAATCTCAACTGATAGATTCGAATATCTACTCAAGTTAAGCAATACAATCAGATGCGCATACCATTAATTAAGATAATAATCTGAAACTCAAAGAGCTAAGGATCTGTAAGATATATCTGTAGAAAATCCAGAATCCTACCTAGTTTTCTCTAAACCGCCCTCCGTTGATGACTGTAGAAGTTGAAATCTTAGGAATAACGTTAACTGATTTCATTCTACTTTTATCATATAAGTACTTCTATCATATTTTATTAACTACCGTGACTAATAACGTAAAGTATACGAAAAGAATTACATCAGAATGCAGGACTCCAACCAATACCTCGATCCAAGCCGTGAAATATCAAGCTTAAAGAGCTTAAGCATTAGTCTATTAACATCCTCTTTTCTCTATAGATTGACATTTTATGGAATATTCAAGAAAACAAGGATATGATTATTTACTTGATCGCTGATGAAAATGAAGCCGAATTTCTGAGTTGTATACATAACAGACAGTTGTGTATAGGCTAAAAAGCACAATCTCATTTGCAGGTATTCATCATGAACACTGAATAAAAATAAACCCATAATGAACATACATTTATTTAAAACAAGATAAACACTCTCGTGGCAGGACAGAAAGCTTTCTGTAAAATTCATCTTTTATTTCATCTGAGCTGCAGTCAGTGGGAGCATAGGCAGAGACAACAAAGAGACAACGGCGTGTGTCCCTATCTTTACGAGTCCTTTCAGTTCCATTTAGATGGACTGTGCACAAGCGATTGTCTATTGGAATCTAGTCGAGGAGAGCCTGTTCAGCTTTTAAACTTAGTGCTATACCTACACCAGCAAGGCCTCGAGTGGTAGCAGTGGGGTCCCCGGAGACACGAAGAGTGAATGGAGTCATTTCCTTATTTTCACAAGGTGAGTTCAGGCGAATGACTGTGCTTGGATCCTGTATACGCGTTTCAGAGATGCAGCAGATATCGATGGAGCGGGATTCTAGAGTCATGGCTAAGGATGCCTGTTGTCCTATTTGACATAACGTTCGAACGTTGAAAGCTCCAATATACAACTTAGTGCGCGGTTTTAGGAGACCAGGGATAACGTTTCGTGAACTCAAACCAATAGCATTAGAGACGTAAGGCGATAAAATTATGTTAGAAGGATTAGGCATGGTGATAAGAGAGTTATTAAGAGTTGAAGGTGGGATTTGGCTTCGAACAAGATGATCTCGCGTGCTGTTAGAGGTATGAGGGCGGTTTTCACTTCCTGGCTGCCCACACCATGGAAGGGTGTTTCTTGAGAAACCTGAAAAAGAAGGCAGATTAGTGTTGGTCTTAGAGACCTGAGAGCGTGACCGCAGAGCCCAAGGGACAACTGCTTGAGGCCTGTCACGCACGGCCTTTTTATAAAAGTTTTTTGAGTATTAGCTCCGCACTTAAAAGCCCTTAGTGGGCACCCTTACCGCCGGAGACGGAAATCCGTGAGGTAGGGTGAGGTGTGACATTTTTAGGGCCAACCTTTTCTAACCCCTCCTTCCTTGTGAGAAGGCAGCATCGCTGCAGATGCTGGTTGTCCGAGGGAAACACCTTACTGCTGTCACACCCCTCTGCAGTCAGCAGTACGACTTCGCAACTGAGTGCTGCTTTAGTCTAGTTCCCAATCGACCTGTGGCAACAAGGAACATTTTCCAGAAATAGCTCATTTCTCAGATAGGCAACCGAATGTACATACATACATTATATTAAAACAAGTAAACACTCGTCGATGGCAAACACCAACTAGCATAAGGGTCAAGCAAACATGAGATTAGTCATTTCTCAGTAATAAATGTACATACATATTTCGAAATTGACTTCTTTGATTTTTAATTCAGTCAGTAAAATAGCACTCCACCTCATTGATAAGGATTTCTATTGTAATGTTATTGTCATTTAGGTCTAAATTTTGATCGATTTCGAGTAATATATGTACACTTGAGCACATGGCCTCGATCAAACTATATTTTACAACAAGTTTTAAAAAAGACAGTGCATTTAATTATTGAAATCAAGGTTACACTCTTCACCATAACCGGGACACATTAGTTGGATGTATCTTCATTTTGGTACTGATATCCACAATAAAATTTGAACCCAATATCACTTGATACCTTTGCTTGAAATCATATTTAAGTGAAAATGAGGATAATATAAATACATGCCAATCAATGTTAATAGAATACTCTGAAAAAGCAAAGTAAACAAGTTTTTAAGGGAGAAAATAGACTCCAGTATAACTACCGTAACAATCTACGTTGTGGCTTATTTAAACCAGTACGTATATCCCATAGCTTCAGTTGACCTAGTTGATTGACACTGGCCAATGTAGAATTATCTACGCGTTCAAGTGCATTCACTGTGGAGATATCTGCGCCTAATGTCAGTATTGCATCTAAAGAAATGGAATCAGAGGTCAATAAGTAAGAAAAAATATCAACATAATGGGATTGATAGAAATGTTCACTACACCTCACCTACTAAAGTAACAACAACAAAGTATGTTGTTTATATTCGTCATTGATTAACTTCAGTTGGATACCAAACAGAACTGTGGAGTACTGGACAGCTATTTTATTTTAGTATGGGATTCCTCTGTAATGCAAACACGTGACCTGTCAGAACCATCGGGTTTCGCGTCGAACATTTAACAACCACAACCACTGGGCCGGCGTCTCAATCTAACGATTCCCACATCAACCAAATTGTGATACAGTGCGACGATCATCTAACACCATCAGTGACAACTATCTCACTCCTAGTTAGTCTGAATTTAATAAGTCAAAACTTCTTGCTAGAAATGTTTGAGGGTTTTAAAGAAATTCGCTAGTAAGTTAATTATTATAGTTGAGTTGGGGTGGTTTCCAGATTGAATTTGTTCTTTATATTTATCAGAGGACGAGTCCCATACTAAAACAAAACAATAGTCAAGTATTCCTCGGTTTTAATGGTACCCAACTGAGGTCAACCTTTGACGAATACAAATAACAGATAAAAAAATACACAGATAAAAAAAACCACTCCAACTTAGCAACCATAAAAATGATTGGTTAAATAGATTAGTTTAAGTAACAAATTTTGTACAATGAAGCGAGTTATGCATATGTAAGCATGTCAAAAAAAAACACGAGGTTCCCAGTTAATGATAAGGGATAGTTGCTGGCCCGATCATACGAGATTAGGTAAATTTGCTACTTGTAGTGTTATCAAAAGTGGCTCAGAAGAGGAACCAATGACTGATAGGTGAGCCTATCATAAATATGTTGTGTTAAGATTTTACAGGAAGGTAAGAAAGAAACCCAAAGATGGAGTTTGTTAGTCCAAACAACGTACCTGGGGTCGTAGCCTATTAGTTCACAAATAGCTCGACAACGTGAAGATACTGTCAAAGATTGTAGCTTACTGGATCAACAATCTGAAGCAAACTACGGTAAAAACATAATTTTTTAGAGCTTGATAACGGTTTTCTGTTTTTTTTTATATATATTGGATGGTTTGAGACGTTAGACAATGTTGATGGTTCGCATACAAAATTTAACTCGTAGACCCCAACACTTACGATCCTGCTGTATTTTCTAATGACACTCTTTATAAAAGTAAACGATCTACCTTAACTGGATGAAATCTTACTCGGTCATGATTTTAACTGGGCTACATCTCTTATCGTATACTATTATTGTTCATTTATGTATAGATTGTGTGACTCTGACTTTCCTCTTGTTTTGTATTGACAGTGGTTTAGTGGTTACTAAGCCTGGAAACTAGAGTCTACGCAAACGAAATAGACCAGTACGTATTACTAAATACGTTGGTTAAGTGTAACATCAAACGTTATATCACTAATATTGATTGATGAATCTCATAAGGAATATACAATAGTAGTTGATACTAAGAAGACAGTACTGGCATACAATTACGTGTTAAAAGAATAGGAAAATTTTTCAAGCACTAGATTTGCTTAAATGTTTATTTACGCCTTCACTAAACGATTAGGGCTCAATTAAGTCAAACATATCACCTTTATTCACAACATTATCACTTCATTTGTGTTATGCATACTTTGTTCTGTAACCTACTATGACAGGAATGCTGTCCATCAAATAAATAATAATAATTTCAACGACGGAATCTAAACAGTTTAATCAAATTATTAAAGTCAATAATTAAAAAAATACCATTATTCAATTTGGTTTGATTGATTTCCTGAAAATTAGGAATACGACTGACTTGAACGACAGCCAATTGACCAAGATCATTGCTTACATATACATACTGACCATCAGTACTAAGTGCAAGACTAGACAGAGCTGATGGAATATTACCACATAAGATATGCTGTCCAAAAGGCATCCAATTTGTTGCAGATAGTCGAATAAGATATGGGTGGATGCTGCAAGCTTGAAATAATTGTAGACTACCATTAGAACTGGCGGAGAAAATAATTTTATTTGGATGATGAACCTTAAAGTAAATAAGGTCATTAGTTAATAATCAAATAAAACAAAAAGGAATACGTAAACAATAATTATTTGAAGAGTACTGACAAGATACAACTCATGCCAGTTTACAATATACTAACGTTAATTTTTGCACATTAGAAGAAACAAGAAATGAACAGTGTGTGTAACTAAAGTATACAGACACTTTTATGTGCACTCACCAATTACAATTGCATATAATCTTTTACGTCACAAACGGGTTATGTATCAGTTATTGCTATCGAGCAAAATCTAGGACGAGCGTTTCGTCTTGTTCAGAGCTCGTTAATTGACGTACAACCATTCTAGAGATAATGTTCGCACCGAGTTTCTAACCTACCCCATTAAGGTCAGACACTGACTTGTTATCCATTGAGTTCAAATAGCGCCCCTTATGCAGTGGACTTGTACATATAATTGGAATTTGTTGGCATTTTTTATTGATGTTATTAAAGAGAGAATTTGATCAGATTCACTTATTATATGTGTACTCTAAATAAACTGCCCAGATACAGCTTTAATTCACATGCAACAACTATCGGAAAATAAGTCTACTCTCAACTGCTTTCAAACTATTGACTTCCATAATATATCGCAGATCGTGTAGAATGCGTGAGAGACTGACTCACGAGGAGTGGGATGATTTTTAATCTGGTCGTGAATCCCATCTTCCTGTGCCAACAATCGTTGTGTTTCTTGACATTAGGGCCGCCTTTGACTTATTGGAAAAGTCTGTGCTCTAGAATTATCTGTTGGTGAAGGGTATGCTTAAGAAGTTCATTAACATCTTAAAGACTCCGTACACAATCACCTTAGGCAAAGTGAAGGAATACAACCACCTTTCTCCACTGTTCTTATCTAGCAGTAGGATCAGACACGATTGCCAAATCTCAGCATTCTAGGTAGAAAGTGATGTACTGAACAACGAAAATTAAAAACCGTGATGAAAACACTCGTAGACCTTAGGATTCAAAATAAACTCCAATACATTTCCTCTCCAAACGATTGTATAGATCTCTTATAATGTGTAAAGGCACATAACGCTACTGTTTAGTCGCTCGAACATCTTAATGAAGTTGTAACAGAAAAATCTCAATCGTTCTTTAAGCTAGGATATTGACTACCGCGTAATAAGTTCACAACCAATCGCAAGACGACGAATATTTAATAATGACTAGGCACGGGAAAAACATGATAAATTCGCTTTTAGTCAGTCAAATTCAGTACAGCTTGAGAAAATCACCAAACTGTGTCATAAGACAAGCACTAACTTGAAATCCTCAAGGCCAAAGAAAAAAAGGAAGACCACAAAACAGATCGCACCGGGAATCGGAGGCAAACATGAAAAAATGAACAGCACTTGGCAACAACTGGAAAGAAAGACTAGTACAGAGTTGGTTGGAAGCGGCCTATTTTCCACGTGTGGTAACAGGTATTGATTGACTGACTGATATTGAATACTGTGAGATATCAATTCCGAAATAGAGAAGTCAGTTCTTTTTGAAGTAGTTAACAGACCATAGTGATCACCACTAACCTCTTTCAAATTTTCTGAAAAAACTTCTATCTATTGTTAAAAGGTTTAATTTAATAACAAACTCATTAACAACAACATACAACATAAAATCAACACGTACAACTTATATAAATGTATATGTTAAAACAAACCTTAATATCTTGAACGGAACCTGGATGAACCAAAGAACACAACAAACATGGATCATCAACAGTATCACCGAGTACACCAGCAGTAGTACAATCCTCATTTTCTGATACTGGCCTAATTGTTTCATCATTATCGATAGCCGGATCAATATTATACTGCCATAAACAAACACGATTCACCTAAGCCGATGCCAGAATAAACAATACAATAAGAAATAGTGGGAATGAAAAAAAATGTTGATGTGTAAATTGTTTTTTTACATTTTAACTGGTATTGAGTAATGGAACAAACTAATTGTATTTCTCTAAATCTTACATTAAACACATTGCTGAATAGTGTTTTTACTCATTTAGTCAGTCATAATCAATTTAGAGTCTAGTACAAATGTGCACTAGCTCAAGTTAATATACCATATCATTAAAATGACATGAAATTAACTGAAGGAGTCGAGATAATTGTAGTAGTAATGATAATCATAATATAGTTTGAAAAAAAGGCATGAAAAGTTATTTATAATAAAATAATGAAAATTAGGATCCAGAGAAAGATATGGAATAAATGTATCAGCAGAATGTGACAAATTCTGAATCATACCATCCAATGTCTCCAACCATAGCGATTATTGTGCGGACTCTAATCAAGCATTCTGCATCTACCAACATGACTCACACTAACAATCAGTGACTTCATGGACTGATGCACATACTGGCTTGATCGTGCCTAGCTTTTTGTCATAATAATAACAGCTTCCTGATTTCCAGTAGTTATCTTACCAAAGCCAATTCGTGACGTAAAACTTCAAAATTTAAAAGTAATCAAAATAAAGTAAGAATCACCTCTTCCAACCAGCTACCAGTTACAATTAATTCTTGATGTTGTATTTCTGGCTCACTGACGAATCGAATACGAGATAATTTAAATGAAATACATTTCACACTTGAACGATTAGAGCCCTGAACCATTTTCTCCGTAATAAATTCGCTGATATAACTATACAGAGGAATAAATTTAAAATGTGTTTACTCCCGGCGTCTGTTGAAATTTTTAAAAATGAAACGAAAATAGAAGCGATTAAAAAATACTAAGTAGACAAACTGAAAAGATTTTTAATTCGGAGAACACAGTGAATTAACAAGTTTAAATAATTATGAATTCAACTGTTTTAGATGTTCAATCTTATAGACTAAAGGAAAAAATAACACCAAGTAAAAGGAACTTTGAACAACGATGCATATTGCAATCAACGAGTGTCAAGAATCAATATTCAATTATTCGATCTATTTATATCCAATTATACATTAGTGAAACAACAATTAGGTAAATTCCAGATTATTTGGTTTACTGCTTGCTCATCCACATTTCACTAGGTTTTGGGCTAGTACTCAGAGTTAAAATAAGGAATCATAGCAAAAAAAGTATTTAATATATAATACTTTCATTAAGTTTAAACAATAAATCGACATTCTTAGTTAAACTTAATACGTAGGTTAACAGGATTAAATTGTATTAGACGATAACAGAAATATGTATTACCTGGATAAGATGGAAGACGAAACTATGGTTTTTTTCTTCTTACTAATTGATCAAGGATTATTAAAAATGTAACTAGACGATGAATAATGAAGAGGTATGTAAAGATCAATAACAACCAATTCTAATTGATTATTGTCACATCTAGTGGATTCAGGTAATTTCCCATTTATGTTATGGATGAATGCCGTATATTATCGTGTAATTGTAAAACGAAATTTATTTCAAGCTTTAACTTCTATTGTATCGGTGTTTTCAATGCGGTATTTCAAGCTACAATTAACAGACAACTCAAGGTAACTATAAACGCTTGAAATGAAGGCTTCAGTGAGATTACACTATAAAAGGTAGGACTCATTCACAAAATAAACACAAAAATGTCAGAGATCGGTTGATATAGTGCAACTAGTGAACATTGAAAATATTCATAACAAATTACTGATTATTTGGATACAATACAAAATATTTATCAGAAAGTAACGTTATTCATGTTGCAAATTAGTCATTGAATATTAAGATTATTTCTGGTTCAATTCTAATCACTAAACTAAACACGCATAGAAACAAAACGAGTGTCATAAAATTTAGTTTCTTGGTAATTTCTTTTTTTAAGTAATCTGTTTACTAAACTCATATTTGTGAACCTGGTTATAAATTACACTTTAGGTGAAAAGCTTAGTGACGCAACTTGCTCAAACTAAAATCCCACCTAACAATTAGGTAACTAAACTCCTATTTCATATTAATATTACTGAGTATATTTAGGTGACTAAATAGTTTATCCTTAAAAGTATAAATCACATATCTTAAATATTAAGAAAGTTTCGTTTGTAATTGTTACAGACTGATCACTGTTGGGTACCAATGAAGAGCAAGGAGGACAGAAAAGCTGTTTCGACCTGGTGTAGAACCTCAAAACAATGCAGACCCATAACTCCATAAGGAATCAAACCCAGGACTTTTATATATTGATTTTTATACATTCGCAGGAAGACCTGGAGGTCCTGTATGCCATTCCTAAGGAGACCTATGTTTGGACAAGACGGTTTTTCTATCTTTCCTGATATTCACTCGCATCTAACTGAGATCATTCCGTGAAAAAAAATTAAAATCAATCTATGCATAACCATTTCACTTTAACTACATTGAAAATTCTAATTTGCCATCATTTAACGGAAAAAGAAAAATCCCAACAGTGTACTAGTAAGTGATGAAAATGTTCGCATCCAACAAAAAATACTTCAAGCAACGGCTAATGAAAACTGAAAACAAAAATACAATAAAAAAGAACAAACTTCTCTCAAAAAGTGGATTTATGGGGTACAAATGCAACATTTTTACAGTAGTTTTAAACATGAAAAAATAACACAATTTAAATAATGTACAAAATGAACACCAAAAATCTTCACCAAAATTCTGGTAGTATATGTGTATTTTATGCAGTCATCATTCTCACTAACTATCATGGATTCGTCTCTATGTTCCGATAATAATGCATTAAATTGTTCATTGTCAACAGAAGAAGCCGAAGAATTCCGGAATTCCGAATGTACTCCTGTTGAAGTGACATTATTAATTGGTGTTTCACAAGTGGTATGGTTGAAAAGATTCTGTATCACAAGGAGGTAGTGGTGGTGGATGAGAATGGTGAAGTGGCGTCGTAATTCCTGCAGTTACCAACTCCATCGATGAAGTAGTAGTATCCAATGGGATATTTCTAGAACAACTTCTATCATTGTTACTGTGATCGCCATTGCCATCAGAATTACAATAAACACTTGAAGACAAATGATCTAATTGATTCGTAACTGCTGTTGATGACGGTACAGTTTGTTTGGTTAGATAAAATCTTTTTTTCAATACTGTTGATTCACTAAAAGAGGTTAGAGCTTGTTTCAATGAAATACTCAGAGGCTGTAAAGAAACAAAATAAGTTAGGCAAAGCAGTATTAATTAATAATAAGGTCCTATAAATATATCTTTACTAAGTGCTAAAGATAAAAGTTCACTAACATATATATATATATATATATATATATATATATATATATATATATATATAAGGGAGAGACTCGTACTCAGAAAGTAGAAACTAAATGTCGAACGGACTAATAAGTATCTCATATTAGACAAATCAGAATAATCTTCCTAATCATCTACTAACCGTCGCTTCGGTTGTTTGCTTTAGACTAATTTCTATATCAACTGGGAGAGTTTAGATAGCACAAAAATGCTAAGAGTAACAAGAACTTTCGTTATGTTTTTGCATTCAAGTTTAAGTTCTGGAAAGTCACTGAAAAGGCATAGAAAAGGAGACGTACATTTTTTCTCCTATTTTGGGCTACTCACAGACATGTATACTCCTCATGACAGTGGCAGAAGGTTACATTCAAAAACCACTGGTTTGTACAACTGATATAGCCTGTTTCACAGGAGCAGATAAACTTTTACATGCACGCTGAAGTAGGTCAACACGACAACTTGTCCGTGACACTTACATAAATCAAAGGCAATAGATAATACACAGCTGAACATAACAGAATATTTCAAAATAAAATATGTTTTTCAAAATCTCTGAAGTGGCATCTTTATCCGACTCAATGTTTCCATTTTACTTAACTTCCACCCAATAGTGACTAGTTTTAGATGGATTCTTTAAAATTATAGTTGGAAAGCTACGTAGCAAAAGAAATAGCGACTTACTAGCAACATTTTGGATGACGACCATATTATAAGACAAACTAAGTGGAAATTAAAATGCGAACGGTTTGAATGTAAAACACTACAAGATTTTAAACTGGTACGCATTTTGTATGAGGTTTAAATCTATGAGGATATAGATCTACAATACTGATACAGTTTTACTATAAATAATAGTTCCTGATTAAAACTATCTTCCAATAGCTCACAATAAAAAAACAATGCCTAAAATAAACTAAATTATCGAATATTCATTATATAGCCTAAACACAGAGTCCAACCTGAATTTCTTTCGCGCTAGACTTCATAACTTCTGTTCTAGAAATTTCCTGACCCTTCTGCTTTCATTGACATCTGTGCGACTAAAAGAGAAAACCGAAAAGTGATGCTAAAAAGTAGTAAGCTATTAAGTGTCTGATTTCATAAAACAGAATGAGGAGATAAACATTTCCTCAAAAAGAAGTAACATTCATAATAAGTGTTCAGTACACTTTAAATACCGGGTACCAAGAATTATACTTAATATGAATACCATGTAATTATGGTTGCTTGTGCATTAAGAAAGTCTAATCAATAAATCATACTTAGACAATTCTTAGTTGTTTTTTGCTTACAATATCGGCATTATCAATTATGGTAATTAGTATGTAGGACTTCATAAATTATGCTATTCAACCTGACTTTTATATAGTTACTGTTCAAAATTCCCATGTGGAACAATGCATTCGAGTATTCTAAATCAATGTACGAATTATACGTGAAATCTTGAAACCAAAAGAGAGAGTTGTCTTAGAAACAACAAACATTGAATAGTGATTCCACCAAAAAAGCCCTAAGTACGTATATTAAATAATTCAATAGATATTAAAACACAGTATGCACCATAAATTGTAAAACAGCACATGTTTATCACGTAAGAAAATCAACCAATAATAAAGAAAAAAAAATTAATTTATACTTTAGAACTAAACAAGTCATTCAAAATTCCAAAGAGTAGCATACAAAAAGAAACCGCTTAGTGAAAAGAATGAATGCTGTTAAATGTGCGTTAAAGGACTGAAAAGTCAAAGTGAGTACAAGTGGATAGGATAAGAGGTTCGTTGTGACAAACGACCATCGTTATTGTATATGAATCATAGAGGATTGTTAAATATAACTTAAACTTGAACGTAAGCATGTTTGGGATGCGATTCTCCCCATCCAAATGTAAAATGTTACTTCAGGACTGGCTTAATTCGGCACCAAAGTTAGTGATAGGGGGTGAAACTATTGAATGCGTTAACCGTTTTACTTATCTAGGGAGCCTCATCAGTCCTAACGGTCTAGTGTCTGATGAAATCTCGGCACGTATACATAAGGCCCGATCGGCTTTTGCCAACCTGCGTCACTTGTGGCGTAGGCGAGACATTCGTTTAATAACAAAAGGACGCGTTTACTGTGCAGCAGTCAGACCCGTTTTACTTTATGGATGTGAAACATGGCCTTTAAGGATAGAGGATATCCGTAGGCTCCTAGTATTCGATCATAGATGTCTCCGAAACATTGCTCGTGTTTGCTGGGACCACCGAGTAAGCAATGCATGGGTTAGGAATAGAGTACTAGGTAAAAACGGTAAGCCTATTGATGAAGTAGCGAATCTTCACCGGCTGAGGTGGTTAGGACATGTGTTGCGTATGCCTGACCACCGTCTACCTCGAAGAGCAATGTTGTCTGGTGTGAGAGTAGGCTGGAAGAAAGCTAGGGGTGGCCAAACAAAAACATGGCACCAATCCATGAAGTCATTGACGATTGAGCTGAGCCATGTTAATAGGTGCAGACTACCTGGTTGGGGCCCACACGATGATCGTAACAAATGGTTAGAGACCTTAGGGGATATGGCTCAAAATCGATTGCAATGGCGCAGGTGCATCCACTCCTTGTCTTCCTCCAAATTCTAATTTTTGAGCTTATTATAATTTTCTCTTTACTGAATCACTTTTTATCTCAAATCTCATCTCTGATCTCTATGCCTTTCCATTAGTACTTACTCTGTTACTACCTCCCCTACTCTGGGATTTGGTCCGACAATTTAATCTTTATCTGCTAATTGAGGCATGGCAACTTGAACTGATGTACGCATGTACAAAGTTCTACGTTGTAACTGACTGACTGAAATGTAACTTAAACTACTTAGTATTATTAAGTAGCTTAATTGAAACATGAAAGCAAATTTCGATTGCTTTATAAACTTTATTTTATGTATCAATTAACAATATGTTTAAACAGTGATGAACAATTTGTATACCCTTAATTATTAATTGATTTATTACTTAACTTAGAAGGAACTTACTTTGATCCAAAGATTCACAATGATCTGTTTTATTATCATTGTTAACTGAATCTAATGGAGCTAATTGTTCAATATCACCGGCTAATATTGTAATCTGACGCAGCATAGCCTTAGCCTCTTCACGTGTTTCCGGAAATTCAAGACATTTGTTAGCAGCTAACGCTGAATCTTCATAGTGTCCTTTACGTAAATGATAATCTGCTAAATATTTATATGCTACAGCTAAATCTAATTGATCATTTACCTAAAAGACAGGAAATAAACCAGTGAAAATATTAAGTCTCTAGCCAAATGGTACAATGGTGTAAATGCACTCACTTAACTTCATTTATATCTTGAGTAATGATACTCTTTCATTCCTTCCTCTCGAAACATATTCTTGATGATTATGTCATTATCATTACTATTGTTTTTAAATCATTTTGACTCATTTACCTGTCATCATACTAATGTAGTGTAGCGGTTTGAACTGACATACATCAGTACTAAGTTATACAGTAATTATAACTAACTGACTGAGTGACCATTGTACTCATGCTTCAATTAATAAAATATTTTATAAAATTATGAATACAATCGTGATCCATTTTATGACTTTGAGGAAAATACATCCTTGACCTTACTTAAGAACGCAGACAAAGACGTTTGCGGAAAACTATTTTTCTTAAAATATCAAGTAAATTTATGAAAAAATCAATATTTTCCTCGGATATATATTGATAGGTGATTTCTCCTTGTCGATATAAAGGACTGTATTAGATCAGTGGCCATTGGCTATGTACGTAATGAACCAGTTGTCTCCACAGACTTTAGCTACAAGTTTCAGCAAATTTGAATCGTAGCTAGCAAAGAAATCCAGAAAGAGAGTTTTATGCTGATATAGGACCGATTAGTAGCGAATATTTAAGACCCCAACAGGGATCAAACCCAGGAGTCTTAGACGAAGGTTTAACCTTAAAACCACTGGGTTTGCATCCAGTGGTTTCCATTTCGGTTAATAGCATTTTCGCCATATTGTGTGACCATAATTACCATTGAAGTTAGAAATGTGAACCAGTGAATGGTGAACTCAGCGGTCAATAAATTAAGCGCTAGCTGATAAGCGTGAAGATCCTGAGATCAATCTACTGGTGAGGTCGTGCGCGCGCGCTGTTGAGGAACTGAGACAACCGCTTTTTAATGTCCCATGGCTCACAATGGTTTTTTTAATCAAAATCAATCCATCATGAAAACTACAAGATGCCGTTTCTGATTCATTTACATTCATGGAAGTGAATCAGCCGCATTCATTAATTAGTTCGATGCAGAATTAATATTATGAGACTTTGTCGCAATATTATATATTTATATGCTTCGTTTACGATATATGTAACTTAAATAAATTAAATTTGTAAACTTTCATTTAATCTATCAATTAACCAATAAGACAATGTAACTTACACCATTACGTTGGGACAATTTTATAAATTCTGTATAGGCCGCTGCAGCTTCTGCATCTTCGCCACATCTTTCGAAGCATGTAGCTAATCGCATTAATGCTTCACCTTCAATGTCACCAACACAGTATGCACGCCAATAGCACTTCTTAGCCTCATCAAATCGTTTGAGTCTTACGTAAATCTCGCCTAGGGCTACAATTAAACGTGAATCGGTTGGCATTAAGTATTGTGCCTCTCTGTATAAATCAGAAAAACAGCGGAGAGGATAAAGAATAAAACATCAATACTCTATATTATTATTACTAATGATATTGTACACTAGTACGCTTGAGCAAGTGAACCTAAACTTGTTATTAAACACAGGTGAACGTGTTCAAGCCAAGTGATGAAGAAATGAAACTAAGACTGGATGCTTTCAGTGTTGCAAATTTTGTTGGGCTTGATGTTTTTAATACAGAGGTTTCAGTATAGCTCTGTATAAAATCATCAAAGCCTATTTCGTGTACCAGCAAGTCCTTTAGTTACTCTGCAAGTTTTCAATCAGTTCATTCTAATTAATTTGTTTGTGATTGGTCGTCTTCTTAGATTTTATCTTCCTTCATTTGTATCCGAATTTCCGTCAACTGTTATATTCGACTGATCATTTTTGTAAAAATAGTTAGATTGAATATATGTTGGTCTATCTAGTAATTGGCGATTAAACTAATGACGTAATTCAGAAACAGAATGAATCTTATTCAATTAAATCATTTGACTACAGAGAACAACAAAATAAAGAATTTGGAGGTGATACACACAGAAAACCTAAAATCTAAAATGCATCTTATTAGTGTTTATTTGAATCGAAACTCAAAGATACAAATATATTGGTATTTACACATAGAAAGAGGGAAATCTCAATAAAACCTATATATTTACTTAATTGGGGTATCTAACAAATAAATTGGAGATAAATTATCTCAATTATTTCGTTCGTCATAAAGGCTCAGACTCTGTTAATTTATTTATCATCATTGCTTAAAAGGCAAATGTCCAAATAAGAAGACTTGTGGAACAATATGTTTTAGACGGATCCTAGAAGTAAACCAGAAAAAAGTGACCACGTAGAGTTTAAACAATGGAAGAAGTAAACCACTATTAAATAGCTAAAGAAAGCAAATGTGTCCAATCTTCAACGGTATACAGAAAGCTACTTTAATTTGGGAGTTTAAAAATGCGAATGAAATTGAACTACACCGAATACAATTTGATGAATCAAATATATTTTAGCGTTTAACTTCATTGTAACTCAAACTTTCTTTTATATAAACTACTACTTAAAGTAGTGTTAGCAGTATAAGATCTACCAAACTTAAACATACCTATAATAATAAAGTGCAAATGATAGCATATTCAAAACTTCATACATTTGTCCAAGACCATACCATGCACGATAATCATGTCGATTGTAAACAAGCGCTTGTTTATACGCGTGTATTGCAGCATTTGTATTTCTAAGTTCCATATATTCATGACCTTGAAGTGAAGAAGGTAAAGAGGAAATGATTTCATACAACCCAATCAATTTAAAAGTTTGAACAAGGCAAAGAAGAATAAGACTTAACGAATATAATCAATTCATCATATTTCAAGGCAACTTATCAACTATAAATAGCTTACAATTATAGGGAGTACTAATGAACAATATGCTGAAGCTGTGGCTATCAAACGCTTGGAACCAAACCTATAAGTCCAGAAAGAAATAATTATCAATTCTTCTTTACTTTGGTAACACTTTTTTTCAAATTAAATTGTCATTATGATTGTTTCTTCACATTCGATTCATTCTATTACACCATCATTTCTTTTCTTTAGATCAGATTCTATTTGCCACATTATTACTTTGGATTGTTAAATTTAACTTATTTAATCATGTTATTTTTTCACAAATTAAGTTTAATAACTGAGCTTAATTCACATCAATCTTAAGTTTCACCAAAATGTTTCTTAATTTTTTTTATCAAGCAATCACTTAGACTCTGACTACTATTTTGTTTCCGGTTTCTGGTACCTTCTTTTACATCGGATATATATTTTCAATATTCTCTTTAGCATTTTAATTATATTTACATGTCTGCCATGTTGATGTGATTAGGATTTTAACCATTCTCATAAGTATGCTAAAATCTTCTTTAAAATATTAATTTTGTTAGAAAATATTATTCTAGGTTGTATTCAGCTGATGAGAAACTATTGAAATAAAATGAATTCATCTTATTATGTACAAATAGTTGTTCTTATTCTATTGTAAATAAATATTGTTTGTTAATTCAGGGAGGATTTTGGAAAATATCTTGAAGAATGCTTAATTCTTCACTGTTTTTGAGTTACGCATATACAAAGAAAATATAAGTTACACAAATAAAATTTCTGTATTGGAGAAAGAATGCAACGTTCAAACATGAATCTAATTTAAATATCAAATATATGTTAATGTATTCTGTGCTATGAGGTAACACATTGTGTAAGGTCTAGTGATACTACCTGATTGATCAGTTAAAAGAATGCGGAGAGGAGTTCGAGTATGCAACTTACTAACTGATAAATTGAATACTTCAGCCACTAAGACACGTATAGCATCACTAGCTTTCAGAGATGTTAGCTAATACTATGGTCTAATATGTGATAATTATCAAAAAAATAGGGGAACTAAATTCCAGATGCGTAAACAATACATGATTTTTTTATTGTTTAAAAATGGATAGCACGGCTTTTAGGAGCGAAATGGCTTCATGCTAGAAACCATGGAGTTTTAATATTTATGTTAATGGAAACCAGTTATCATCATTAGACCTGATTCGTAAAAATCAATTAATTTCAACATTGAATAATCACTGAGTAGCGGCCGATGTCAAGTTTATTTTGTCTTTAATGAGTTTTCTACATTTCGTTGTCGGTGTATGATCATTAAGATTCGATCTACACTAAGGATTAGATAAATATTGCTACTCAGTGACTAATCGAAGCAAATATCTTAGTCCCAATTTGTCCGAACAGCTTTGAGTGGCGTCTCAAACTGTGAATCTAGTATCACTTTTATACCTAGCTACTAGTTACATCCAACCATGATGTACAAAGTAACAAACACGTTGAAACGGTTGACGAATGATTTAAATTTTCCACTTTGAAGTGTGCTATTCGGACTAACAATTTCCTATTATAATTTAGCAATGACGAGTCTTTTATTCAGCAATTTATAGAATTGTACCGACAACGCTTCACTTCGTGTGTTTTTAACTGTCTATGTAATTGAACTTCCGTACATTCAACAATGAACCACAACGTATGTCACAATGTTCATATTCTGTCACCATTATCCTTAACGAAAGGTTAACTAATCAATTATTAGGAATATAAGGTGAGAGAGAAAATATTTCTAAGTAACTTGGTCTTCGTCGAAAACTTTCATAAAACAGATGCATACATTAAGCAGTAGGTTGATGACCTAAAGTATTTGGCTTCCAACAAGTAGGTCGTGGGGTCGAATCCCATTTCATCTAGGTTCGGTTTGAGCAACCGAGTAATATCGTTAACACTTACACAGTTGAGGTATGGTATAAAATTGAGTTCATAAACCAATACTTAATGCATGAGTAAACCAACTGAAGTATAAATATATGCACTGAGCAACTGAGTTACACAATTGATAATCCTCCCTTCATCCCCATAGAAAAGTAGTGTCATTAAATGGAGAAAAATCACGTTACTATAGATACCTAAAGATGTAACATGTATGGAATATATTAGATATAAATGCATGAATTTCAACTGATCAAGACAGTAATCATAAAAACAATGAACTAACCAACTAATGTCCATACTAATGAATAGGCTGTTTTTAATTTGAGAGCACGTCGGAAATAAATAACCGCTTTTTCATGTTGTCCACGTAATCCAAAAAAGTTTCCAATGAACACAACATGTCTCTGCACGATATCTATCTAGATTAACGCAATGGTGTGCCAAATATGCTAATTCAGTAGAATCTTCAGCAAACAAATAATACATTTGAATAAGTATCCACATTATCTAATCGGCAAGGACAAGCATTGAATAACTATAATAATATATAATGATAGGAAGAGGGAAGAGTGGACACAGTAAAATTACGATTAAGAAATATATGCATATAATTACTAATTAATAAATTATTTACCAGGTACAAACTCTTACACTTGGCTTTCCAGCTACAGCCTAAATATGAGGACTAACAATAAACCTGGTTTGCCGAACAGACTTAGATAGAGCCTAGTTCGAACATGTGAATTATTGGTCGAAAGTCAAACAGTCCTAACCACTAAGCCACAATTATATATTCATACATATGAGTAAAGCAACTAATAGGCAAGTAGTTCAAATATTAAGATGAACTCAACTTTGCTTAGGATCATTGACCTATATACATTAAAGACTGTATAAGATGTAAGTTTATACATGAATTCGTAGTTACTTGACTAAGCCTGGTAAGGCAATAAGTGAGTAGTACCTAGTCTCAAATTAGGACGAGAAATATCATGTATAATGTTCACTAGTTTTTAATAAATACCTAATTGAGGATAGTGTGTGGTATAAACTATCTTTCATATAATATAAGTTCTATTGGATTAGACAGACGGAATTCATCATTCCAAGGTATAGTTATAACGAAATGTAAAATAAATAGTCTAATGTATTTTTACCTGTTTGAATTGTTTTTTAGCCAATTCCATAGCACGTAATTCATTATAGGCTAAACCAATTTCTGCTTGTAAATTATGACTTCTACTAAATCCACTTTCGGAAAGTTTCAATAGAATTTCTAAAGCTCTTTCACCTTCATGTAATTTTAAAAACACCTGTTGTAAATTGGAAACAATTTGATAAAATGAACTAACGACCAAAAGACTATGTTTAGAGTCTACTTAGATGTCATGGAGAATGAAAATAAATAGAATATATAATGCACACAATAAAATCTATGATGTAAAAGAATGATATCTTTATGAGTTGATCTGTTCTCACAGTATCTGGTACCTGCCTTAAGAACTACATTCACAGTTTATGAATCTATTCAGGAATTTCTGGAATTGGTTTGTCTATTTCGTAGATTTATGTGCTAGAACGTTGTATCAATATTTGAAATTAGATTATAAATTTAGTAATTTGATGCACAAAGTACTCTAAAGTAGATTAAGCTATCATAGAATGCCAACAGGTTCTTTTAAACAGATGACTGATAACTTTGAAGCATTATGTAAAGTTATTTCTGCTGGATGTAAGATAAAGCTTCACCATTTTTTACGTGGACTAAATATTCCAATGGATTATATCATTGTAACTTTGGATTGTGGCTATCAGCGGAAACCACGAGGCATTCTTCGCCTTAGTTCGTGGCTCATCAGCTTCAAGTACTTGCGTTACAGTGTTAGTGTACACACAGGGACGAGCTCAGGATGCACTATACTAATGGAGACTGATCAACAAGTAGTTTTTAGTATCAACAATTGAAAAACATAAAGCTCTACGAATAAATTCATATCCCAATGAACACGTTTGTAGCTATTCAAAACACAAAAGCTTAGTGCAGAATGCATATTCTGAATTCCACTGCAAGATACAATCCAGATTTATTAAAACTTATGACTGGAAGGACATAACAAGGCAGTCGTATAGAATGCATATATTTCAACAGCAGCTGATAGAAAGCAGTCTTGAACATTAGTAAACCGTTTCAAGAGATTATATAACAGACCTAATTTCTGAATGGTAACAGCAACAGGGAAACTGAGATTTCCTAAATCAAAACAATGAGTGCATATAATGAGGAAAAGTCGTTAGGTGTAATGTGCAATATAAAAAATCAAAATAAATATTAAATTTTTCTTACCTTAGCCTCAAAAAAGTACCTCATCCAACAATTCATCATTTGTTGGAAGATTTAAGCTATTCATCTTCTCTTTATTCTCTATAAGATCAACCAACTCATACCATGCAGGCCAAAGGTAAAAATTTAAATCAATCGCTTGAACTAACAATGTTGCAGCAGTTTCTTTTATGCCCAATCGAAGACAAATCAGAGCGTGAACATACAGGAGAAAAGAATCACCAATTTTATTATTTTTTGTTCGTTTTTCATTTGATAAACTTATTTTATTTGTATAAGGTTCTATTTCACATTTTATTGATAAAAGTTCTTTATTACATCTAACCAGAACACATAGTCGATGACTTTGCCTCTTCATCCTGTTTCAAAACAAGTCGTGACTCCACTGAATCATTAACTCGACGTTTTTCACACGCCATATACCGCGAATATATATACATGAAATAATAAACATGGCCATATTTATCAACAAAACTGTTTGGGTTATCATGAATCGGTTTTTCAAAATTGTGTGATAAAATTTCAGCGCAATGATCATATTCTTGTGTATCAAAGCAACTACGAGCAAGTAGAAATGTGGTTAGTTTATCCGATGGAATACTTTGATAGACATTGCTGGATGAAAAAACACTGTCAGGATTAGATATGATAGGAAGATTTAAAGACCATAATAAATCTGTGAGCCATTTACAACTGTGACGGAGACCTCGAAGTTGGCATTCAAAAAATGATTGTAGTATGTTTCCCTGAACAGTGCATAACGAAATCGGAAATCCAACAACTATATTTCCAACATCCATTTTTACAAGAGGGAAATAGTTTTAACTGGAAAATAGAAAGCAAAATGGTAGAGTGATTAAAGTCACTACGCTATTTGTTGGACTATGAATTGTTACTATTACGAGGCCCTACTATGAATTTTAACAAACATATGTTAAAAAAAAATTATTAGTTTACCGCACAACACTATTCGACAATTATGCCGATTATTTTCAAACTACGATTGATTACTTATCCACATAGAATGCCTAATAAAAGATTACGAGAGGTAGGACGTCGCAAGAAAAATAAAGTTTCAGCTTGTCACGGTTTTTCATCAGTGCATTAAAAATATAGTCAAAATAATATAAAATGCCAATAAACAGAAGAGTATGGATCGAATATAGTAAAAAATAAAGACACTATATGGTGTGGTATGCGTGAGGGAGTCAGAGTAACAGTTTACACCAGTGTAAACAAATCAAAAAGTAATAATAATGTCAAACAAACAATGAAAAAAACTAGGAAGCATGAAGAACAAGTAAAAATGGAAAGTAGATAAGTTAGCAATGTTCTTTTTATCTTATTAGCATGACTAAAGAACTTAAAAGACAACTGAAGGAAGTCGGTTACACACACATCATGTTTATGAGCGGTCCTTGATTCATTCGCTTTATACTAACGAAGCCTTACTAACAAGGATGCAAATTAATGTGGTGTGGTATTTCTAGAATTTAACTTCCCCAAAATTTTTTCTTCTGTTACAAAAGGCTACTGTTACTAAAAGTGTTGACTTCATGGGAAAAAAAAACACAATAATGAAGCCAAACTCACATACAAACAACAACTTTGCTAAATCACTTCCATCGGCTTTACCAATTTCCAGCCGACCTGCTTGGCATGGTAGAACCTATAGGAACAAGTGATCTGGGTGTTATCGATTGCCATCCGGAAGCAGGTTGGAATGATATCAAAAAGGCTGTGGAAACAGCAATGATATCTGCTAGTAAGGTAAATCATAAGGCTAGGATGAAGCCGTGGATTTCAGTAGCATCCACCGAACTGATGGATGCTCGTAAACTCATCCCACCTGGCTCTGAACATGATGAAGAGCGAAGTGAGCTTAAGCGCAGGCTGATAAAAAGCCTACGCAACGACCGTGAACAGTGGTGGGTGGCGAAAGCAAAAACGATGGAAAAGGCAGCGGCGATAGGCAACAGTAGGCAACTTTTTCGACGTATCAAGGAAACGGGTATTAGGGATCCGAATGTCAGTGAGACTATCTCGGAAAAGGATGGGATTATAATTCATTCTCAGTCCAGGAGATTGGACCGATGGGCAGAACACTCTAGGGATCAGTTTAACTGGCCTTCAGCCACACTTCGGTTGCCCACGATCCCCAGTCATCCTGAATGGCAAATCGACCTAACTCCTCCTAGTCCTTATGAAGTTGAGAAGGCTATAGGAAATCTGAAGCGAGGTAGAGCAGCAGATCCTGATAGGCTTACCCCTGAAATTTTTTAGGATGGTAGTCCAGTTTTAGCAGCTAGATTGACTGAAATCCTAGGTAGAATCTGGGAACTGGGCGTAATACCATCTGACTGGTCTCAATCCCTGATTGTCCCAATTTATAAGAAAGGACAAAAGTCTTCTTGTGACAATCACAGGGGAATCAGTCTGACTAATATAGTTTCTAAATTATTAGCCTCGATTATACTTAGACGCCTAACTAGAGCTGGTGAAGAGCAGACTAGAGAAAACCAGGCTGGATTCAGACCTGGACGTGGCTGTATAGACCATATCTTCACACTGCGACAGGTCCTGGAACACAGACACACATTTAGGCGTCCTACAATAGTTGTCTTCCTGGACCTAAAGGCGGCATTCGACTCTGTTGATCGTGAGGTTCTGTGGCAGTGTCTGTCATTGAAAGGTGTACCAAAGAAGTACATTAACCTTGTACAAGCTCTCTACTCTAAAACTACAGGTCGAGTGAGAGCCTATGGCGAACTGTCATCGGAATTCCTCACTTCAAGTGGTGTCCGTCAGGGATGTCCACTGTCCCCATTCTTGTTTAATTTTGTCATAGACATGCTCCTAGATATAACCATGTCTTCGTCTGACTTTTCAGGAGTTGACTTACTACCAGGAGCCTCGCTTACTGACTTAGAGTATGCTGATGACATAGTCCTATTTGGTGAAGACGCTGACAAAATGCAGAGTCTTCTGACTACCCTGAGCAACAATGCAAGCATGTTCGGGATGCGGTTTTCCCCCACGCAATGCAAAATGTTGCTTCAGGATTGGGTTGCATCGGCACCTGAACTAGTGATAGGGAGTGAAGTAGTCGAGCGTGTAGACTGCTTCACGTATCTGGGGAGTCTCATCAGTACTGATGGCCTGGTGACTGACGAAATCTCAGCACGGATACAGAAAGCTCGATTGGCTTTTGCCAAGTTGCGTCACTTATGGCGCAGGCGAGATATCCGCTTGCTAACCAAAGGACGAGTGTACCGTGCAGCAGTTCGCTCTGTCCTACTATACGGTAGTGAAGCATGGCCGTTAAGAGTAGAGGACATTCGTAGGTTACTGGTCTTCGATCATAGGTGTCTCCGAAGTATTGCTCGAGTATCGTGGGACAACCGAGTGAGGAATGCTGTCGTTAGAAAACGGGTTCTAGGAAAGGAGGGCAAATCAATAGACGAGGTATTGAAACTTTATCAGTTGAGGTGGTTGGGACATGTGTTACGCATGTCTAACTATCGACTGCCACGACGAGCTATGTTTTGCGGCGTAGGAATAGGTTGGAAGAAAGCTAGGGGCGGCCAAACCGAAACATGGCAGAAATCGATGAAGTCACTGACAAGTAGACTGAGTCATGTTGGTAGATGTAGGCTGCGTGGTTGGGGTCCGCGAGACGAAAGTCACCAATGGTTAGAGACCTTGAACGACATGGCTCAGAATTGTTTGCAATGGCGCAGGTGCATCCACTCTTTGTGTTCTCTCAAAATGTAACCTTCCGAATTCTTTATCTTACTCCTTTCAAATTTATCTCACTGAATTATACTTTTCGAATCATATCTTCGCTCCCTAATTTTCTGCATTACTGCTAATACTTCTACTATCGCTATCACTCTTGGATTTGAACTGACAGTTGCGTCTCAGTGCTGATGTGGTATGGCAACCTGAACTGATGTACGTACGTACGAAGTTCTGCGTTGTATCTGTCTGTGTCTGTCTGTCTGGGTGTTATAGTTCAACTAGACAGTCATAATAAATAGTGTGCCAAACTACGTAGCAACATAACGTTAAGCTAAGAGGCCACATTTGATGGATACAGAACATATTAAACAATTTCCAGGCTTCCCTAAAATTAAGACAAACTTGAGTTAGAGATAGTGGATAACCAAGACTATTTTCGGTGTAGACTATACAATGTTATAATCTCCTAGATGATCAAGTATTGAGGATCATCGCTATAATTACAGATTTTTCTAGTACTTCTCTTGGGTGAGAATCGGACCCTGGTAGAACCCTGGGTGAATGCTTCTGCAGTCCTACACTAAAACGAAACAGTTATCTAGTGCTCTCTTGTTTTTAATAGGACTATACAGAAATCAGTCTGTGACGGATCAAATCAACTAAACTTAATACCAATCTCCCCAAAACCGCCTCAATTCTACAGCGAAATGTATTTAGCAATACGCGTCAGCGAACTTGTACTTACTTGGAGCATGAAAGTTGCAACAATACTGTTAAGTAATTCATTATAAATAAGCAACTTACATCTTACATGGTGAATCACAAAGAGCGACTACCTAAGGATGACATTAAAACGTTAACCCCTCCCCAGATATTCTGAACCAAACTTCCGATTCTAAATGTCGAAAGTAACGAACATCGTATCTCAACATAACTAGTAAATAAGCATGTCATCTACTCACCAATGATTACGCCATTACTACATGCAAAGAGCAACACGACGGAAACTTATGTACATCCGAGTAAGCTGAGCCGTTAAATTTTCAGACCATAAGTTTGTTTACGGAACCCCTAACATACTTTTGACGTACTTCCTAAATTTAGATAGACCTATCTAAAAACGTTTCAGTACTGTTATCAGAAAACAGGCATTATCTGATCTACTTTAGATTTAAAAGTCAACAGCTTCCGTTAATGTTGTTTTTAGGCATTCAGATGTTCAGTAATCAGACGCCCTAATTTTCCCCTTTCTTAAGTGTGAAATGTAAAACCTGGATGAAGTCAGACGTTTATGAGAACATAATTAAACGGTTGCCTGTGAGCGCAAGACTCGCAATTGCTGCTGACTCTTATGCTCGATCGCAAGATTTGTTTTTAAAAACTTTCCTTCACAACGAACGTTACAAGTATAATTTATGAAATACGAAATAGATAAGAAGGGAAGCATGTGGTATTAGAGTCTGAGAAATTGAAGGTCACGACCTTGATAGATCATATTATCCTCTTAGAATTTAAATGGTTTCAATCATCATTCTTCAGTGATTAAAATAGTAGGTCTGGTAACTTGTAGTAATTCTTGCAGTAGTTTTTGTCGTCTAAATCCAGCCTTTTTTTAAACAATCTACTGACAGAGTTGGCACTACTTATTTAGGTAATCAGTTCTATTCGTTAACCACTCGATGTGATTCCGTTTAGGATTTCTCCACGACAAAGAATCATCGTAAGAACACCTCGCTTCTCTAGGCGTGAAAGTTCTACGAAAACTTCTGACGATAAAGTGTGCGGAACTGATCTTTTGGGAAGGAACAGTGAAGACGCGTTGGGCACCGAGCGAAAAGACACGTTTATCGCGGCATAACATCCAAAATCTTTCGCAAAATATTTGTTGGATTCCTTCATATTCTTCGCGTTGAAATTAGCCCTTTCTCTCTAAGCAACAACACCGGCTGCATACAGTACTTAATGGGACATCGTAGCATTCCTTAGAATTTTGAATAGCAACTAAAGTACTAGGTCAGAAAATAATCGATAAGACACAGAACACGGTTAAAGGTAATTTGTATTTTGAAATTTAATCAACAAACACAACTGTACAATGCTACTACTGTTTCAAACAAACAATAAATCCATCATAGCCTGGAAAAATGTCTAAGTTTTTGTGGTTAATTATGCGCTTCTGATAAAGATTCATTTTACTTGTTTACCGGAAGTAATTTTCGAATTTTCTAGAAAACACTCACTTATTCGTGAATTAACATTAAAAACTGGAACGGACTCATCTGGGTTCTGGAAGTATATTTAGTCCACATGACGATTATGTATATTACGGTCATCAACATCTAGTATACGCACAATCAATCTGCCGATTTCCTTCAGTTGAAGTCTAGTAGAAGGTCACAAATCATTCCCACGATATTAAGTCATCTCTGCCGACTTCAAGCACTTCTATTTGATCGCAGACTTCCTCCTTTCGATAGTCCTACTGAGGTTTTTTGAGTAGAGGCGTTCTTAACAATTCCCTATTGTTATAAAAAATATATCCAAACCCTTCTCAATTCCACGATTGTTTTAGGAGAAATAGAGTCAAAGACAGCTTTAAAAGTTTTAACAGAATATTTTGCTTGCCTATTAGAGCGCGGATGTCTATGGGCTGTGAACAGATATTTCCAACTAATCCCTTTAAAGTAAGTGGTAATTGACTTTGCTGCAAAGTGCTGACCATTGTCGATTACTAATACCAGCAGTACACCCTCACGGCCAAGTACTTTCCCCGATGCTTGTATCATGAAATCTGCATTTGGCGAGATCAAAAAAGTGCCTTCTGGCACTTAGAGTATGAATCAACGACAGCCAGTACATAATATTTGCGAAAGAATGGACCACAATAATCTGTATGGATTCGCTGACAACTTTTGACTGATACTGGCCACGCAGTCCACTTTGAGGCATTCTTTCACAATTTCAGACATTTTAATTCTTATGATTATTTTATACCTTGCGCCCCATCTTCTTGTTTAGCACACTTACTGTTGGTATATCACTCCCTATTTATGAATTACAGTTAGTTCATTGTGTATACGTTATCTCAATTCACTGCCACTGTCTCCCTTGTCTTAAATTGATGTTAAATTGGTTGACTATGTGATCTGGTTTATGTATACATAAAGAGATGCTCAAAATGCAATGTGATTATGTCTACTTGATTCATCATCTTGTGTTCTTCCTATTCCAGCCTGGGATTGGGTGGTTATTGGGTAGACGGGCAGGGACCGACTCGGCACTCTCATTGGCGTTTTTCATTGTGACTTCGTGGACGCAAGGGTATATAGAATAATTGGTTGTACCTTCCCAACTTAACAGTTTTTTTCTGATGTCACCGATTCTCGGTGTAATCCCCACATCATTGCAATGACAATTTCATCTGAGTATCTAAGACTTTTTAATAGTATTGTTGGTTTTTATAAGTAACTCATAGGCACATCTAAACATGATCGAACATAATTTATTAACGAAATATATGGTACAGCACTTACCTATAATAAAAATACAAACTGTGCGGAATAACTCAACAATGTCAAAATACATTACAGTCAACAAACGCTATTCCAATAGACTAATATAGACAATCTGTAGCAGTAATAACTAAGTAAAAAGTCACAAAATTAATTACGTGACAAAATAAATAGAGTGCTCCTAGTAAACAAAAAACGTAGTGATGACGATAATCATTCAGACAGATCGAACAGCCTGATAGCAGATTGACAACCAGGTCAACTTCAATTTAACACTAACCAGGACCTTGATATTGTGTAATGCAAGTACTTAAAACAATGAATGAACGTACAAAATCAGATACGTAGTTGAAGAACCGAAAACTGTTAATAAATAATTGATATGAATCTTATCTGAGTCAAAAATAAGTTTAGTTCTCACTAATAAAGATGCAAAAAAACAATAAATAAATGATAAGATGGATAAGCAAAATTTAAAATAATACTTTTACCTCGGCTGTATTGAAAGTTTTTGCAGTGTTCCCTTATAATTCTATAGAGGCAGAATTAATTAGCGTGCATCTTTGGAGCGACTAATTACTATATATGTACTATACGAGGTATACTGTCTATAGATAATGATTTTTTCATCACGATTTATTAATATATTTATTTACGACACTGAAACCACTCTACTGGTATTACTTAACTCTCATCAGTTATACCATACAGACTGGCATAAAAACACTCTCATTAATAACTACAAGAATAACAGAAATAATTGTTGAGAGTAACTTTAGGATGAGTAGAAAATAATTAAGATTTCCATCCTCTAGATTTTCCAGTCCTACAGTAGTATTTGTGAGCAATTTAGTGAAATGGCTTTCTGAAGAAATCTTCATGAAGACAGTTTGTTGCTACTTTGTCATCGATTAAATCTACAATCATTAGATTAATACTTATCTATCTTATTTCAGATGAGTGTCAAGACTTTACAAGTGCCTTAAAATTGATTGTTCATCACTCTAGCTTCACATATCATATAACCACAATTTTCTGTAAAATTTTATTAGATTAAGTTAAATGAAGCACTTAGGTTTTGTTAGTAAATCCTATTTTAGTAACATTTTCTTCGAAAATGTAAAGATTGGACTTTATTGATCAGTTAATTCAGATTTTTGACACCTTAGAAATCTTGACGAATTTTTGCGAAGTCAAAAACGTCTAAACTGCAGCACAAGTATTAACTTCCAGTGTACACATGAAGTATTACAGAATTTCGCAATCGTTGAATCCCATATGTTACTTATCAAAATATTCGAAATTTATTATTACATAACTATCCTTTAACCTGAAATATCGCGTAACGAACATCCATAGTTGTGTTTCGAAAAGGTGTGCTTTCTCAGGTGAATAGCAGCAATTATATGTGTAAGATAACTGGAGGTGGTCTACGAAACACTGTGCAAAATTTATTATTAATTGAAGAGCCACAGTAAGGCGTACCTGAAACCTTGAAGGAACTGATGATGTGGAAATTTGATAAGAATTGTAATGCATAGCTTCAATGTTTGAAATAAGCAACTGTACAGCTAACTAAATGGATAAGGAATAAACTTTCATGCTAAATATTTTCAGTCAACGAAACTGACGTGTATATATTCGCCAAGCATAAATAGAAAGTGATCTCTAACCAAATGAATGTCATACAAGCAAATCCAAAGTATCCCAAACATAGTACAGTAACAAATCAACAACTTTCAATTTTAGTCCGGATCCGGAAGAACTAAGGTGATCTAGTGAATTATTCAAGGACTGTTATAAAGCCCCATCAGATAAAGCGAAACAAATAAGTCATTAAAACAAGAGTTTCCTACAGACAGATTACGAACGACTAAAATTATCAAATCTCATGATCATAAGACCGTTTTTGAAACATGCGTGGTAGCCAACTATAATTTAGACGTATTATAGTAAAAAGGAGAATAGTGTGCAAGATCTTTTGTAAATGGTAATTTTGGTTAAAAAAACTTATTAACATTATTTTTGTACTAGACATTTAGTACTACCTTTTAAGCATTTATATAGTATTAATGCTGTTTTAAGACGTAAATGATACCTTTTGTATCCTCGTGCTTACTTCTTTACTGTCTGATGTTTGCTTTGGTTCTCTGCCAGTTCCAAATAAACGTTGCTCTAATACCATAAGTTCCGAGTTGTATCTCCTGCATTAATAATTACTTTCTATTGTAGTCCCAATCAGCAGCTCAATCCTACACAACACTTACAATTAGTTGCTACTTACTGCTCCAGTATTCCTTGCATCAACTCTGGCTTTGGTTGTTAAGTTAACGGATTGTATAATGTGATGAACCTTTGAAATTACAACTTGCCGAATCAAGTTTTCTGCTACCTGAAATACACTATATTCATATAAACTTTGAACAAGCTTACTGTACTTATTTTAAAGTCAATAGATCTCGTTGTATTTAATTTTTGACTGTTTATTCTGGTGGGTTAGTATAGTATATTCCACAGACGACACAGTAGAAATTATGTCAATAATCAAGGTGACATATCAAGTAAAACTGGAAAAGATTGGATGATTATCACATAGAAGATAGAAATTACCAAATCTAATATATCTACGCATATTTCAACTGTCAACATGCTTTACACAAAACACAAATATGTATTTAATAAGAGGTTCGTATTTAAAAAAAATCTCCAATGAATATTATAATGTTACTAACATTGTGTGTACTTAATTTTCATTAGTATACTAACAAGTATATGGTTTTAGCAACATTTGTATAAATGTAAAAATGTTAATTTCGAAATATTCACTTCTTTTGTCACGTTATCAGTTTGTTGTTCAGCTCGCTGCCATTCACATAGATATACATGTTCACCTCATTATTCGTTCTCAATCGAATGACTGGTCTCATAACACTGGATTCATACTTATTTCCTGTTATGGTGTGTACAGTAATCATATTCCACATTCAAATAATGCTGCCGTTGTGAAATCATACTTCTCTGTTTGAAGTAACTTACTTTTAATAGTCTCTTGAATAGCATATGTAAGGATCATTTAATGTGATGAAGATTTTGCAATTCAACCTTCTGATTACAAGTTGTAACTGGTATAAATAAACTTCATACGTTTGAACTTTTACTTACATTAGTGAATATATAACAACTGTTAATATATGTATTTTCATAGTTAATTTTATCTGTTTGCATTAGTATGTTCTCTAGAAGTATTAACGCTCCCCACAATATAAGTCAAAGTTGTTGACATTATGTATTCCTAAATTTAAACATCTGAATGGTTGAATTGAGATGATTTTTGGAGATTGGTATTAAGTTTTAGTTAAATGAATTCGTCCCAAATTGACGCTGGCAGAATACCATTGATAACTGTTTCGTCCTAGTATGGAACTCCTCAGCAGTGCTTACCCCTAGGGCTTCAGGCTGGTACCCTGTTAACATCAATCTATGACGAATCAAATCAATTAGTATTTGAATAACATTTATTCTCCTCTATTTTATATTGATCTATTCCATAAACAGTAACAATTATGTTTCGAAAACAAGATATTGTTTACTACTTAAAACTACTTATTTCTACACATGTATTCACATTACATAACATGTTTTACACAAAGTTATATGTCTATGAATGACAAAGTTTATTATTACAAGGATAACATGTAGATGGAAATTATAAAAGAAGTTTAGTTAAACAGTCGATTCATTACTAGAACACTCAAAATAAAAGTTAATGAACTTATTTTAAGGACACTTGGTGTAATATAAGTATCTCCTTTTGTGTTATTTTATTCGGTTGAAATAGGAGTTAAACAATTTTCTTGTCAAAACCTATTAACTTAAACAAAATAGCATTCAACCATTGTGCTGTATTTAAATGAAGAATAACTACCTGTACATCGTTTGAAGACATTGAATAAACACAATGAAACATACATCTGAAACAAAGAGATACCTATTTGTAGACATTATATTGTAGGTGCTTATCAAATTACATGTATTATCGATAGATAAAAAAAAAAGTGAAATATCAAGATATGAGTGGCATATATCTATCCGTTAATCACTAATTCAACCATATTAGACTTACTCTGGTGACATAATCATAATAACAAGGAGTAATATACACGAAAATTGAACAATGCGAATATACTAATAAGTATTGTAGGTGAAAAAAATGAAGGGAGCTATTAGAATTGATAAATATTCTCTGTTAGCTTATCAATTTCCTTACTATGTGCACATATGTTGTATTTACCAGCTGTGATTTTGTTGATTGTCGTCCTTTCTTTACATCTTTGTCTTTTATAACTGGCCGTCTATATAAGCTATCGACATTATTCTATCTCATCACTATCTATTATATTTAATCCCCAATGTAGTTACCTATCTACCATATTTTTCAATTGACCTAGATCTATTTTAATGCAATCAGAGTTAGTAATTTTCGTATACTCTGGTTTCATGCTAGTTTCGATCTAGTGGATTTATTCCTCTTTGTTTATTTGTTTAACTACATACCAGACTTTATTATAACATTCAGATTGCTTGGAGTTCCTTGTATTTGGCTGATTCAATTTATGATATTTAAACAAACTTGAAACATTCTGAACCTTCTTCTTTGGATTCATTTCACCAAATATCGATTTAGTGTGTCTAAAATCTTAAGTAACCAACTGTAAGTTCCGTCGGTTTGGATATTACTGAACATACTTTATAACTACAATAATTAGTACTTATTGTTAAGTGATCAAACATGGATATAATAGCTTCAGCGAACTAATTCATTTCCATAATTAAAAACTACAACAAAATTAAACAGAACACTTTACAATGAAATACTCACCTAGAAAAATTACTTATAGTGCTTTTAGTTTCTAAATTCCTTGAAAAATTCATCACTATTTCGTGGGACCATATATGGTCGGTTGAATGCTTTATAAGTTATAGAATGACAACTTCGCATCTAAAACTGAGAAATGTACTTTAGCCAGAATATGTTATGAAGACAAGCATCAACGATTCTTAAAGTGATCACATAAAGTAATAATTTTACCCAACTAGAATATATCTTGGAAACCCAAGTGCTGTATTACAAAACATGTTCCAATGAAAGCGATCACACAATACATGAGAAACATATGGCAGTTAATAAACTAATAAATAAGCAATATACACTTTGGACGTAGTAAATTGCATTAAAGAATATATAATAAGAAGATTAATCAAGTTCAGCCCCTAACAACATCAAGAGAATGATTCAAACGCCCTATAACTTACAATAAATAGTGCTGTCTGTACAAGAAACCATCGTTAATAATTAGGTCAAGAGTTAGAATCTGGAGCTTAAATCATGTGATTTTATATGCATATTATCTATAAACACAGGAATTGAAAAACTGTAGTAACAATGTATAAATTTGGAAAAAACTTGGCAAAGTAAATCGGCTTGATGTCAATCACCATTAAGAGGTAGTAATTGTAGTTGGTATTTTGAGAACTTCTGTCTGAGTGCAGTCAACAAAATAGTGGTTTGAATCAATTTAAAAAGACAATCCAGAAAAAGTGAAATGTCGTTAATTAGGTGAGCTACTTGTAATTTTAACAAAATGTGATAAAACAGTTGATCAGCTATATTTTACTGTACCATTTGGACTTAAATATAAACATAAATTATGCAAAATACTACAACAATACCGGATCTACAGCCAATCAAATGTCCAAATGAAACTTTACTATTAGATGTGTAACACAAGAAATAGATGGCTAAATGACATAAAACTAACCTCTTATAATGATGGTAAGTTGTTCTTGACAAAATGGAATGAAATTCAAATAGATCAATCAGCACAAGTGTGGACAGTCAAGCACAACATATGGCATCATACAAGACAATGTGGTTGACAATTTGGAGAAACATTATACATTAGCGGAAGTACGGTCAAACAACTAAATTTATAAGTAAAGGTGTAATGATAATCCTATTAAAAACAAACATAAATACAATATACATGCATTTAAGGATTAAGTGCTATAAAGTGGAACGAAAGATTAATTTTAAATAGGAAATATACTTGAAGGGTTTTCTTATACAGATAGCTTACGATAGTCATATTGTAATGTATTGAATCCATAGTGATGGTTAGGTAAAGATACATGAATGAATACAGACTACAATAAGTTTAACAATTCTTAATAGGTTATTGCCTAATCCACGTTTAGCGAATAACTTTTACGACAAGAAATCCAATACGAGAAGTTCTTAATAAGTAAATATTCCAAGTATAATTTTATCGTGTAGCTACATTGTTCTTTCCAAGCGAACTGTGTACATACTCAATCAACATAAAAAACAAATAAATTGCTTTAGCCCAGTCAAATATTCAAAGTACGTAAAATGATATTAACAATGATGCAGACAGTTAGAAACAGGATACACAACATGATGATTGTTAACGATTTACACAATGTTTAAAATGGTTTCCACAAAGTACAGGTTTAGTATTGATAGTAAGCATAGGTGAATAATTGATTAACTTGTTTAAGCTGAGTATATCAGTCGAGATACATATGAGTAAATAATAATACTGATAAATTTTATAGTCCTCAACCAACTTCGGTAGGTATAATGAGGGTTTCTAACTTTCTTGCCCTCTAATCAGAAAGGACTTTAAAAAGTTTGCGTAAAATGTTTTGAAGATTATTTGCGTGAATTTCTTGTTAGAATGAGACCATAGGTAAGATGCATACTGTAGCTCGGCTATTCTCAAGTGTAGCACACTATGCAACCTTGAAGTATTATATAACTAGTCCGTTTCCACTATGGGCTTAAACAACAAGCTGTCAAGAAGCATGAACTACTGAACATAAACACTAAGGAAGACGGATTTGGTGAAGGCAAACTAATATAATAAAAAAATGATAACTCATGTTAAGCTAGAATGTCAGCCAACTACATACAAATAGTGAGCAATATAATGTAGATTAGGATGAACTTGTATCAAACATAGTTTCCTCCCCTAACTACCTGATTAGTAGTGTTGCAGCTGTTTATTACTCTTCTAGTTGCCTGATAAATTGGATCCATTTCAGTGTATTTATTAATTTACCCACTGACCTAAGTGCCATATTTATGACAAATTCTGTGGTATCCTCTGTGTTTCCTATGTTCAAAATCACAAAGTATTTCCAGTTAAACGTGTGCCCATGAGTTTCAGCATGTACTGATATAAGAAAATAGATGTGATAGCATTTGTTGGCTTATTGGTTGGTGTTCGTGTTGGCGAGGACAAATAGGTCAACTGCATTGTCTGATGTAATGTTTATCATAGGTGGAGCAAGTTATTTTGCAGATAACGTTCGATTTGTCTTCTTTTTGTTATTTTAACCTTTGGTTTACACAGAATTGATTGTAGTGAATACGTCGGCTCGTGATCCGTGCTCTTTCCTAACAGCTTTAATAGTCTCAGTTGGAATATGACTGCCAAGTGGAATTCAGGACGAGCGTTTCGTCCTATTTGCGACTCATCGGCTGGATGTACCTGCATCCCAATGTTGATGCTCACACTGGGATTCGAACTCAGTTCGCTTCGTGTCGAACGCCACCGCGTTCACCACTAGGCTACTGTGTCCAGACAGTCACACTTGTGCAACGGGTACATATGCAATTTAGAATAGGCTTGTATCAACCCGTTGATTTGTAATGGACTGAAACTGGTCAGCCTCTGTTGCCATATGTGCATCCTGAGAGGATTGCCTCTATATAGCGGTAGTACACAAATTATATTTAAGTAGAATTGTGACTGGCTAGTGGAATCCACAGAAGCTGACCAGTTTCAGTCCATTGCAAATCAACGGGATGATACAAGCCTATTCTAAATGGCTTTAATAGTCTGGTTGTAATTTTTGGTATATCTTCCATATATTGTAGAATGGTCCGTTGGTTGAGCAGTGACCTTGAGGAATATTCCTTGATAAATTTGTCTGGATGGTCGTCATTCTGGAAGACCGTCATTAAGCATTTTTCTCAATCCTTCGAGTTGTAGGTGTGTTGTAGTGTGTTTTACCCTTTAGTTTGTAAGCAGTTAATTTTGTGAATTACTAGACTGGTTCTATTGTAATCGAGAGCCTGGTCTATGTGGGCTGCTTCCCGATGCACCTGTCTTTAGTTTCCATGTGTTAGTTTTGGTAATTGGCGCATCTAAGAATGATAGTTCCTTAATTAAGCAGATTTTGTTCTCAAAGATGTTATTAAACAAATTGTTGACATTCACCAATTTGTTCTTTTAACGATGGCTATGGTGTTATTTACACATCAGATTCATATTTGGTATTTGGTCATTAATAATACTGAAGTTTCTAGTCTCTGAGTCACTGCTTCTCAAATAAATTCAAATACTGGTGATCATATTAGTGTTTCTTTTGTTCGTTTACATATTTTATTAATGATTTTGAAGTATGCTCATAAACATATATCGATAAGTTCTAACTCGCTTTGCTTTAAATCTTTTGGTGTTTCGGAAGATTTGGATAATGGACGAGGTGATGGGATATAGTGTTTTCTTTCAGCATTGATTTAAGTGAAGTGAACATAGATGTAACGTCTATGATACCACTAATTGGTCATGGCTGATGTTAACGTCCTCAATGTTATCAAATGAATTTTGTGGAAGATTATATAGAATGATTGCATGAATAAATTAAATGTTAAAGTGGAGCTATTCAGGTTGAAACTGCTGCGTTGGACGACTAAAAAAGGGTGGCGAACTTCCCGAACTGTGTTTTAGAAGACTGTTTCATTTATTTTAATTGTGAGTTATGTGAACAATATATATGTATCATTGTTACATTCCTCTTAATTTAACCTCCAGTTCAGCATATTTTCTGTTAGTGTAATATCTCTTATTATGAACTACAGTTAATTGGTTGTGTACCCATATTCACTCCCACAATCTCCTTTGTTTCGTACTAATGTTAACTTCCTAATTGGTTCACCGTATGGTTTGATCTTATGTATATATAAAAAAATACCTGAAATATAATTCGATTGTGTCTGGCTGATTCACCGGTTTTTGTTCTTCCTATTCCGGCTTGGGATCAAGTGGGTATCGGGCAGACGTACATGGACCAACTAGGCATTCATTGGCGTTGTTATTGTGACTCCGTGCACACAAGGCCATATCGATTAATCGGTTTCATACATCCTACCGTAGCAGTCCTTTTTTGCATTATAACAAAAATTGACTAAGTATGATGAAAAAGTAATATACACAGTACGTCATGTTGCCCAGATTAGTGGACATATTTCGATCCGGTCAATAGAATTCGATAAGTCCAAAAAGGTTGACCAATAAGACATAAATCAGCATTCAGTTGTCAATCAATATACCACTGTCTATTCTACACTGCCAGATGTGACTATTATCGGCAAACTTCGTAATGTAAACAATAAGCACAATAATTATACACTCATATACTTTGCAATTTCTATTTATTGGTTGAGGATAATTAACAGTAGACATAAACAGGATTTCTGTTTCTACTAACTCAGACAAGTTAGTTTCGTATGTTTTGTTAATTCTTTCTTCTAGTCTTCCAACTCCATAAATATTTATTACAAAACTCCCTATAAGATGCAATCAAAATCAAGTACTGGTTAGTTGTATTTTACTGATCTTCTCTGTGCAAAAAGTAAAATAATTTATCTTTCATCAAAAATATATATATATGGATATATCGACTCGATATATTAGTGGATAACTCATCAGTGTTGAAAACGATAATCAATGGATGCCAGTTTGAATGTGATTGTTAACTCCAAGATGAAAGAACATTCATCTGAGGAGTGAGAAACGAGACAAAATACCTATTTTGGATTCCACTTACAGTTACATACCAAATATACTAAAAATTGTAATAGAAAGCTATGCATAGTCACTCTCATTAGGATGAATATATAGCAACCGAGACTTATAATTACAGGCTTCAGTATTAACAAAGAGGCATTAATAATGTTACATACAATTTTTCTAGGCTATTTCTTGTTCCTAGATATATATTTAAATAACTTATAGCAACAAATGTCAGTGTAAGGAATCTTTTGATAAAGCTTTTTTAACAAAGGCTTCATGACAGTGTTGTTAGTTGTGAAATAACCTAAAGTTATTCATCATTACCATTTTAGATTTCTTCAGTACAAATATGAATTATTTAAAACCAGTTATGTAGAATAATGATTTCAAGATTATATTATATTTAGAATTTTACTTTATAGTGGTTATCATTCAACTAGCGGATCAAAATCTATACATACTGAAAACAGTAGCCAAGCTCAGTTACAAGATTCAAGGAAAAGTATTGTTCCAACCCTGTGATCTAAAGAATATGTGCCTAGCCATATTTGGAATTATGAATCCGTAGGTTTGAGAGGTTCCCAGGGAAAACTTATTTCGTTAACTGTCGGTTTGTGGTTGAAATTGTTCTTGAAAACTGTATAAATCTTCACATAACCACTTGGGTTAACACCGGTTTGTCAAAAATCTAAGACAATAGTGTGTTCTATTGATAATAAATGGCATGCATAACGTACGCCTAAAATGAACAAATATATAGTTTTTTGTGTATAGAGAACTAACACAGTCTAATCAAATCCTTACTTGCAAAAGCAACAACCTAGATGTATATAAACTCTGTTCAAAAGGGCAACTATACATTCTAATAATGTTAATAAAAAAAAATAGAGGAAAATAGTTAATGAGTGTGTTTTTAACAAATGGCTACGCATCAATAAGCATAAAGTTGGGAATGGAAGTCACTATTCAGATCATTCTACTCTACATGATGAGCACTTCCAACATCACAAACAAACTATTTAGCGAGATAAAAATAGATGTATCTAACGAACCCACAAAATCTCTTAAATCGGTGTTATAAAAACCAAAGGATATAACACCAGTACAAATACTAAAACAACTGTATCAAACAACACACCAAGCAAACTAGACGTTATCTGCGTCTACGTATATGTAAGCACCTAACTGTTAAACAATAACGACAACATAACGATGAATAATAACTACTTAAACACTGGGTTAACAGATTTAAAGGTTAGTTAGTTGGGATGATATTCTAAAATCTCACACCACTTTGAAGTATGTGTTGGTGATATAAGTTAGTAGATCTTTCGAAACTTTGTAACCAAACCATGCAGCTCAGAAAGGCAGCACTTCTGGAATTCTCCTATTAGGCTACAAATCTTCTCCGTCATCTGATATAGTTTTGTACATTATTTATTTACTGAGTACTGACTAATGTTATGTTTATCTAGTTCTCACTGTTGATCCAATCCTTTTGATCAATTTATAAAATGGCTGCTAGTAAAAGTAACTTGACTATTTGTTCATTGTGTTTTGACGTAAAGTAGAAACTATAGATTTAGTTTTCGTATACGCTTGCATTAATCAACAAAATGTAAATGTAATCATGTGAAAGTGGATACTTCCTGTTTGATAAAAATATGGGTTAACTAGCTCCACAGTCTAAAAAGTTATCATCGCTTTATGCAGGTCACGGCTGACCTCTTGCAGAGCCGCGACGTTTACAAACATTCATCAAACAGCAGTGATCAACGTGAGTTTTTGTTTGGTAATTTAATAAGTCAATAGTTATCAGCTAGTGAAAAGTGTTATAATAGCATAAATCAGTAATCCATTGATTTATGATTTTCGAAGACTGTCTGTAACTAGACAGTTCAAGGTCGGGACACATTTCTATCACTAAAACATTCCATTTTATTAAAAAAACTGAAGCAACTGAATTCGGTTACACAAAATTAAAAACATTCTGAAGAGAGTCATTTAACGCGAATAACTCACTTACTTACTCCTGTTACCCCACTCGGAGGAGCATAGGCCGCTCACCAGTATTCTCCATTCAACTATGTCGATGAAGTCGAAGTACAGTGACGAGTTCCATTCAATTGATTGTTCAACGATGATGCGTAGTGTTGCGATTTGGTCTGTGCATGATCGATCCTTACGGAAACCAGCCTGCTGGTCTCGAAGTTGGGCATCCACTGAATCTTTCATTCTATTCAACAACACTCTGTTGAAGACTTTGCCTGGTACTGACAATAGTGTGATTCCTCTGTAGTTCTCGCATTTGCTCAGATCCCCTTTCTTTGGTATCTTGATAAGGTATCCTTCTTTCCAGTCTGCCGGCACCTGTTCTTCCTCCCAGATCCTCTTGAATAAAACGTGGAGCATCTTTGCCATTATGTCTATGTCTGACTTGAGTGCTTCGGCTGGTATATTGTCAGGTCCTGCTGCTTTCCCACTTTTGATTTGTCTGTTAGCTATCTTGATTTCTTCCATCGTTGGTGGATTGACATCTATCGGTAGGTCTGTAGATGCTGCTTCGATGTCTGGTTGTTACGATGGAGCTGGTCTATTCACGAGTTCCTCAAAATGTTCTACCCATCTGTTTATTTGTTCTTGAATCTCGGTGATTAGCTTGCCTCCTTTGTTCTTGATCGATCACTCTGGTTTAGTTTATTTCCATGCCAGTTTATTCGTTGTGTCGTATAGCTGTTTCATATTTCCTTCTCTTGCAGCTTTCTCCGCTGTCGTTGTAAGGCCTTCGATATACTTCCGTTTGACGGCTCGAATGCTCTTCTTTACTTGTTTATTTGCTTCTGTGTATTCACCTTGTGCCTTGATTTTTTCTGCTCTAGTTCGGCTGTTGTTGATTTCTGCCTTCTTGTTCCTCCTTTATTGAATTTTGCTCAGGGTCTCTGTGGAAATTTATTCCTTATGATGGTAGTTCTTGCAGCCCAGAGCCTCTTGACAAGTTGAAGTTGGTGCTTCTTTGATTCCTTTCCAGTTGTCCTCCACAGTGGTTTCTTCCTCGTTCAGCAGATCTTGTAAGGCTTGAAACCTGTTGTTGAGAGTTATTTTGAATTCCTTGAGTTTGTCAGTATCCCGAAGAGAGGCTGTATTGAACCGTTGTAATGCTGTTGCTCCAGTTATCCATTGCCTCTTCAGCTTCAGTTTCATTTTGGCAACCAATAAGTAGTGATCTGAAGCTATGTCAACTCCTCTCCTGGTTTTCACATATTCCATTGATCTTCTAAATTTTTTATTGATGTATATATGATCGACTCGATTCTATGTAGTATGATCCGGTGAGATCCATGTAGCCTTGTGTATGCGTTTGTGGGGGAATATTGTACCGCCTATAACCATTTTGTTGAAAGCGCAAAGATTTGTAAATCTTCCACCATTTTCATTTCTTTCCCCTAGTCCTTGTCGTACCATGATGTCTTGGTAACCGGTGTTGTCCATTCCGACTTTGGCATTTAGGTCCCCCATCAGGATTGTCAGATCCTTTCCTGGACACTTCGCTATAATTGACTGCAGTCTATCATAAAACTGATCTTTGTCCTCGTCGTTGCCGTCGTTGGTGGGTGCATAACACTGGATGATGTTCATTGTGATCCCCTTCTTCATTGTCTTGAAAGATGCTTTGATGATTCTGAGTCCATGTGGTTCCCATCCTACAAGTGCATTGCGCGCTTTCTTAGACAGCATCAGAGCAACTCCTTGGGTGTGTGGGGCATTTTCCTCTTCGTGCCCGGAATATAGTAGCACCTCTTCCGTGGTTAATGTTTTCTGTCCAGTTTGAGTCCAATACGTTTCGCTGATCCTGAGCACAGTTAAATTGTATCTCTTCATTTCTGCTGCTATCTGGGTGATCTTCCCTGTCTCCCACATTGTCCGAACATTCCATGTACCTATAAAAAATTTTTCTCTGGTCGTTAGAAGGGGGGAGGCATCGGCCTCATGACTTCCGAAGAATCTCTGCTTTCATCATGAAGCGTCATATAGATTCCTGCCACCACTAGGTCAGAGTTTAAATGGTTAAGTTAATTCTGGTTAGCGTTTTTTTTAGCAAACTTGTGTTTTACGGGATAGGGGTGCTAGCCCTATGCCCAACCCTCCTCCTTTACGCGGGCTTGGGACCGGCAGCAACCCTAGAAGAGCTGCGGGCGGAGTTTAACGCGAATAAGGTATGTTCTAATCCCAGTGTGAACATCAACACTACCACGCAGGTACCTTAAGCTGACGAGTTCTAAATAAAACGAAATGTGCATCCAGGATACCAATTACCAGACACAATCTAACTTCAAGCATACTTGTGAACTAACTCTCTATCAAAATAACCTGCCTATGATGTACTTATTTCAATTAATAGTGACTGATTGAATTCAAACTTAAGCAACATCAACAGAAAGAGAGATGAAGGTAATAAAGGGTTAGTCAAAAAGAATGATTAAACTCAAAGAACTAATAATCGGAAGATCATTCCATATATTTTGATTGATAATATATTAAACAGTTTGTTATCATTATTTTCATGTCTTTCTTTCTAACCTTCCATTTTACCTATTAACTGTTATCATATAATTATGACTACTTTATTGTGAACATATTACACAGTTATTCTATCATCAATGAATTCATTTGGTATCGATGTTAATAGTATGATTGGAGATAAGGGTATCACGCAGACTGAAAATGAACTAAAAATGATCTGGTTGTTATTAGAAGGTTGTGAATTTCTCGATCACTTACCAATAATCGATCGAATGAAAGACATAACAGAAGTACATTCTGATAATTTAGGGCGGTGGTGGTGGTGGGGGGAGGATGGTTAAGGTATTTAGAATATTAAAATTACTGGATTCATATTAAGAAATGTATTTTTCTTGTACAATAACGACAACGTCAATAAATAACTTTTTCTATAACCTATCGACTTCATTCATCCGTAAAATCTAATGCTTCATAATGATGAGTAGACAATAAATCAGTAAAATGTTATCATACAAAAGTATTCAGATAAAGTATTCCATGTTATTGAACAAAATGATTTGTAAAGCTCACGTGAAGCATTCCAGCACCAATTTAGGTTTGGCAATTGAGTGATTCTAGATGATCTTACTGAGTTTTTATTCATGATTATTTTGTCGTCTTTTCTACCCTGTAGACTGTTCATCTCTAATCTCAAGATCACTTCTTTCAGTTACTGATCAAATACATACGAATAACACATTGATTCAACTCTGATTACAGATTCATGCAACAAAGAACTTGTCATGAAGTGATAATAATAGTCTATTTAATTTCTATTTAAAAAATATAAATCATTTTTTCTTTCCTACTTTCTGCTCAACAATTTAAATTAACTACCGCCTACTTATTTAACTAAAAATAACAACCTAGACAACACAAATACACTTAAGTATACATCATATGATGGAATAAATTCCATTGTAATTCTATTTAATCTATTCTAAAGTGTGAAACTATGCTTAATAATGAGTCAATCAATCAGTATAAAACATAATTTGTATAACATGTAAAATAATTTCACATTAATCTAATATCATTCCATACAAATATGCATAACATGAAATAAAATTAAAGTAGTATTGTTAATTAATTTTATATTTTTTTTAATTCTAAGATGTGATAGATTTTTAAAAGTTGATATTTTGGTTGTTATGATTAGTGTAAAGTAGAAATGAAAAAGGAAAAAAAAAAGATAAAGAAGAGTACAAAACTACAACTGAATATCGTCGACTTCATTCACATAGATATGCATGTATGCGTATAAGTATGATACACTAAAGGCTATAAACAAAACAAAACACAAACAAAAAAGAAAGAACAAAACAAAATATCATTTACTTATGACAATTTTAATCATCTTATCAATAGTCAGTTAAATAAATACATAAAGAAAAGGAAATGATGTAGAAAGTTCTACTTTTACATGAAATCTGATAACTGATTAATATAATACGTAAATGACAATTTAAGCATAACTTCTTATCTACTGAATTCTAAACACAATATGATAATTAACATTAATGTAAAGAACTTTAATTTATTCCATTTAAATACTTATTCGCGCTAAATTTACTAGCATAATTAAGTTGTTAAACACTCTATAATAAAGGTATGTTATTTGATTAGATTGAATTCAGAGATTAATCTAATTGTACGTTTTATTACAATGTTAGTGAGGATATGAAGCCTATAATACAGATAAAAGACTTAATTACAGATGAAATATACTAGTTAAAGAGTTATTACCAGAAGCAATCCTGTTAATGTATAGCTGTCGTTAATAAATACTATAAAACAAAAATAGAGTTTCTCATAGAAAGTCATAGAGATATGGTATCATGATAGTTTTTAAAGTGGTCGATGTTGCATAGAAATGAAAGAATTTTAAACTAAAGTTTCATTAGTATATAGAGAGAGTTGAACACTTTTATCGGAATCATGAATACCAACAGATGAAATAAGCATTAAAATACATATATTAACAGTTGTTATATATACACTGATGTAAGTAAAAGTTCAAACGTATGAAGTTTACTTATACCAGTTACAACTTGTAATCAGAAGGTTGAATTGCAAAATCTTCATCACATTAAATGATCCTTGAATATGCTATTCAAGAGACTATTAAAAGTAAGTTAATTCAAACAGAGTAGTATGATTTCACAACGGCAGTATTATTTGAATGTGGAATATGATTACTGTACACACCATAAGAGGAAATAAGTATGAATCCAGTGTTATGAGACCAGTCATTCGATTGAGAACGAATAATGAGGTGAACATGTATATTTATGTGAACGGCAACGAGCTGAACAACAAACTGATAACGTGACAGAAGTGAATATTTCGAAATTAACATTTTTACATTTATACAAATGTTACTAAAATCATATATTAGTAAGTTTACAAATAAAAGTTCAGTGCATAAATAATGTTAATAACATTTGACATGAATTAATGTTCCTAAGTCTATACTACAAGTTGGACTACCAAAACGTCATGTCTGAAAAACGAAAAATAAAGAGTGTAGCTCAGGGGAATTCTAGTCAAGTTATCTTTAAGTAAGTGGAAGAGAGCCCATAACAACAACAACAAAATAGCTAATGAATAATGAAGTGAATGTGCAATGGTTACATTTTGAATATTTCACTTGAAATGTGTAAATATGAAAAGAACTATGGAACTAGTAAAATGAATTTGAATTTACATTGGATTGTAAAATAAATGGATTCATAGATTACTGATTTTGTGTTATAACAATCTTAATAGAAGTTTCCATTGAGAATTATCTTCGGATGGATTTTTTTAGCTGGATTAATGTCTGTCAGTAAATAGTATATGTATATATATTACATGTATCTTAGCTGATCACTAAATAATGAGTAATATCTTCTTCATGCAGCTTTGAGTATTAATTGAATTCCAACCATAAAGTTATCAAATATGGATAAACGTTACATTTTAACTTTCTGATAGTGTACAGTCTGTATACTAACAATAAAAACCTGGTGATTGGGTGTTGTGAAGATTGGTGAATTTGATTTCCATATCACTAGCTGGTTAGAGCTAAATAACAACTAAAAACAAGGTAGTAATTTATAAATATTTCATCCTAGTGTGGAACTCCTCAAAAGTGCGCATCTACAACACCATCAGAGAATCAGTTAGAAATATCAACCGTTGCGTAATGGTCAGATTGGCGGTCTAACAGTTAAGTGTTCATTAACGAAACTAAAGATCGCCGGCTCTATTTCCCTGATGATGCAATGAACGCACACTACTTAGAAGTTCATTGCTAGGACGAAACATTCACTCAGTGATCCACCCTGATTTTTATTGGTTTTCAAACTCAGTCTAATTAGGGATATTAAATCCAAAATTAAATAATTTTATTATACAATGAAATTTAATAAAAAGTGAAATTGATTTTATCAAAATATATTTCTATTTTATCAAAAATGACTCCATATAATGTTCAATGTCTTATTCTAGTTGAACATTGAAAACGAAAATGGTTAACTGTATATTACTGCAAAAAACATGGTGGAAGTTATTCTCGATTTTCTTAATATTTGCTGATTGTATTATATTCAGCATTTTTTTCTTTCCTACGATGTGTAAATACCTCACATCAAAGTATAAATTTCAATGAAGATTTCATTCAAAGCCGATACAGTTATTGGTAACTATATACTGTGAACATATTCAGCATAGTATAAGGTAACGTGCTAAAATCTAAGCATCTACTATGAACATCAAACTTTGAAATTAAATTCCTAAAAATAATTGCATTCTTACTAATTGTAATTAGTGTTGCAGTGTGATAGGTACCGTGGTGACTTTTGTCTACGAATGTTTAGTCAGCGGTATATATAACTGATAAGTCACAAGTTACTGTTCTTTAGGCATTCAATCATCAACTAGATTGGAAAGTTCAGATGGTTAAAGGAGATTTTGGCAGTTCCTACTTAATACACCATCAATCAATAAAGTAATAAAAACCTGGTTGATATTGACATTTATTCCTAAATACTGGTGACTACTAACATTCATATTACAACTTGAAATTCCTTACCTTTACTAAATTATTTATTACGCATACTATTAAATGTATGTAGATAAATAAGTTTCAAGTATTCTTGGTTTTCGTCGTTTGTTGATAATAATCCTAAAACCACTGAACACAAGTGAGAAATAATTTTGAACCACATTTTCATGCGTTAGGTATAATACAATCAGTCCTACTGAAAATCATTAGAAGTTTTGATATCTTATTGATAGTGCTGGGACTGTGAGGTTGACTGATGTGATTCGGAATTACTCAGGAAGCGTTAGTTTTGTAATGATCGTATGCAAGGCATTTTAACACGTTCAACTACCACAAAACATTCGTTCAGGGTTTATTTCTGATTATTTTCAACTACCGTACATCTAATTTGGGACTCTCCATAAATATACATTCAGTAACATTATAAATACTAAACATAAAATATCCATGTTACTCGGAAAGGGCTTCACCTTTAGATAACTGAGTACTTAATAATTCTAGCTTCAGCCAATTTGGAAATTTAGCCTGATATTATCCAATGAGAATGGTCGGGAAATACCCCTCTGTTAACGTAGTGAAATACTCCAGCCACGATTTCTTAATAGAACTATGTATTAATTTCAAAGTTACTTGTTAGCGAGTGATTATTAGTATTGAGTTGGAAAAGCCATACAAGTTAACTTAGCTAGTTACATTTTAGATTTTGGTGATGAATCTACTTTGTAGTCCATTCTAGCTTTCAATAATTTCTCTAATGAAAACTAACTTAAGTTTAATCCTACAGTCTTATCAACTGATGTTCCTGAAAAGAGGATTACTTAGTTGTTCCATCTATCTTATTCATATCCTATATTCTTACTGTCTGCCAGACCCGTTTGAATAATAATCCAGGAATGAATTACTATTAAATCATTCCTGACTAATCATTTGTTTAAATAGCATTACATCAAGGAATAAATAAGGACTTGTAAAAATTTTATAGACAAAGTTCTGAAAGATGTCAACTAACTATTCAGTAGTATAAAAAAGCGAAGTATAAAGTAGAATGATGATTGCTGGGCATAATCACACGGGACAATCTAAGAAATATGACGATGAATACATTCTGTTTTCTAGATATTTTTCTGAAGAGAGACTGACGAAGGTAGTATCATAATTACGTCAAACTAATCCTAAGGAAAACAGGGACCATAAGATTTTGAGGAAAAAAGAATTCAGTGTACTTCGTGACCTCCTATCAACTGCAACTAGTCTAATGTCATAATTAGTAGTATAATTGCAAAGAAAAGGTAATATAATTTATTCAGTGATAATGAGGTTAAAACGGTACAGAAAATAATAAACACAGGAAGATAACACTAGATACTTAATATAGTAGTTAATATTGAATGGTATTTATTTATTACAAATAAAACCATGTAAAGGCGGGTTTACAATCCAGAGGCTGTCGTCATCGAGCGATTTTGACTTGACTTATGTACAGAAAAAGAAAGTGTGATAAACCATTCACTATCGTGGTGGAAATAATTGCGGTAATGAGACGAGTTCGTTACATAATCTCACCACTCTGTTCCACTGATATTCATTAATGATATCAGTTTTAGTTTATACCATCTATCTAACATTATTATATAATCGCACACCTGTTTTTTGCATAGATTCATTCACCCCTTGTTATCCGTTAGATACGAAGTATGAAAATCATTTTATCCATTTTATTTCTCAAATCTAATTTGCCTTTTCGAATCATATTCTCAACGTTTGATCATCATTTCACTGTCAGTGATATTAGTACTACTTTATTATTTATCTTAATGACTTCATCGCACTATGTGATTATGTATACGACTTGAACCGATAAATATATATGCTAGATTCTGAGTTGCATATGACCAATAATTTAAATAATTTGGAATTACAATATTTTTATGAAGTGATTAACGGCCGATTATTTAATCCCTATTATGTCATATTCAGGACTTGTCAAATGCACTTGCCTTCATTCATGTATTAATTCCCAAGATCCAACACCATCCTAGTACCTAACACTGCACAGAATCGATATTCCAATGAAAATTGAGTAAAATCCGACTGCGAGTATGAGAAATAGGAATATGCAAACCATTACAAATAATACTATTTGATATCAACATATTACTGATTGTTGTTTGTATTCGTCACAAATTGATCTGAGTTTCGTTCAAATAATAAACAATCATTTCATCCAGAAATGATACTCATTAGAAGAGAGCAGTAACGTTCATCGAAAGACCTGGACTTTCTTAGTCCGATTCCGGAGTGTAGTCATGAGTGGACAGTACGAGTCTATCTATCTATCTACCCCGCACATATATATATATATATATATTTAGCTAAATGAAATCTTATTAACATTTTATACAAACCTAGTTACTACAAATCCTTCTTCAGATTTTAATTTATGATAGTGAAATAATTGAGTGCATTAAAATCTTTTATAGCTGATAGATCTTGAATTAATTCTTTCAATCCAGTGTTTATTATTTTCCCTACCTCTTAGAATGTGTATCATAACCAAGGCAGATAACTAGGTCATTGTTCTAAAACTATGTCATGAACACTAGTTAATTTTCCATCCATAACAATGTGTTACATTTCAATTAGAAATAAGCTTAGATAAACACTACACTTATCTAAATGTATACACATAAAATTTATGTGTCTTAAAAATTCTATTCAAATTTTGTCTTAAATTTATCAAAACAAATATTTTATTTTTCATTATTTCAATATATTTTCAAGAATTTTTCTCTTTTATTCTTTCTATCTCTCTCTCTATGATGTGTTTCTTTGTTTTCTTTTTTAGAATTTTTAATAGAAAAAAAAACAAACAAATAGTCAGTTAGGGACAATTTTATCAAAATATTTAAGTAAGACTGTATTATTCTACATTGAAACTTTTTTTGCTTTACTTTAGATTTGTTTGCTGTTGTTTCTTCTCAGTGTAATGCTGCTTTTCAGTGTGTGCTGTTGTTTAACATCAGACTGGTTTCTTTGTTTACTTAGTTCTAAGTTTTTAGAATCGTTCAATAGTTTCTTATCTATGACAATCTAGAGTATGATTGTATTTATGTGACTGTATGCTATTAGGAATGACTAACTGACTATAACTAAATAAGCATAGAATCATAAGGATATTCTTCAAAGACAAAATAATGATGAAATCTCCTATAGAATTAAAAAATTATTAAGTCAGAGTAAATGATTCACTTTAAGACATACTAAGTGAATCAAGAGACTATGAAAAGAAATGGATTATTTATGAACATTTTCACCTTCTTTAACTTATGTGGAACTCTATTCATTGATAAATAATAGTAACACCTTACATAGTCATTGTGAAATATTTTTGACGTTAGCATCAATTGGCTTTCTGGATACTGATTGCTATACATAATCCAATTTTAATGAATTCTATTGTTTATAGATTGTAAAAATCTGAAGAGTATCCACTAAATCAAAATAACTTCTACTATGATTATTAAATAATATTTATAATCTACTCGAATAAATAATTCATCGATTACATAACCTTTTTTGTGTGAAGTGTTATGAGTATGGAAAGATTTCTATGGTTATCAATAGGCTATTTGGTTGGAATAAAACGCTTCTCTACTCAAATGACTGTTACCGGTAAAGCGCAGACAACAGTCAGTGTATATTAAAAGTCAAAAAAAAGAGTATAATGAACGTTTATTATAGTCATAGCTGACGAATATGAGTTTGAAACCTAACCAGTTACCAAAGTGTCTAAGTTCTAAATATTCCTATAAAATGACAAATAAACGATGTTCAATGTTCCAACAACAATTTAATGTTTATACACGGGAAATAGTTTATTCAATAATTGTTGCCTTTTTCATTAAAAACAAAATATGTCATAAATGCTGCAGCTTTTCACATTTTATAAATAACATCATTGAATCTATCCAGAAAACACTACTGATCATTCTATAGGAATTTTCATCTAAATAATAACGAATAGATTCAAAAAACTTGGGTGACAAGTGTATTCTGGATATCTGTACAGAACATATTTGTAAATAATCCAATAAATGGAAGTAATGAAAATTCTAACATTTCGCTCGCCAAATTAGTCCAAGCGTCGTCAGGGAAATTATAAAAGATTAAAATCACCGAATATAAATGTAGATACGAGGTTAAGTGTCACTAAGAATGCCCAATCGTATGCACAGTATGAACATATTTCATGAGTTATTATAAGTGAACCAATGTTTGGAAGGTTGTGGATCAAGGATAGTGTGCTTTTGTGCGTAGTTACATTTTACAAACATCTATGCCCTTACATAGCCATATTCTATGTTCACGAGAACAAATGAACAAGATTGGCTTGTCAAATAATTTAAATTTGAGTAAGAGTAAATGGAACATAGGGTGCATGTATACTTTGTCTGAATAGAATGGATAAATAGTTTAAATATGTTTGAATGTTTGAATAAATATATAAGTGTATGTGACCAAGTGTAAACGTAGTAAGTCGGAAGCGTCATATTTAATCACAAAGTTATTCATTGTAATTTATAGTATGACATAGTAGAAGGATACTGAAGTAGCAGATAATGTCTAGATTCATTTTTTAATCCTTAATTGCCATATTGCAGCTAACAGTACTCCATCTCGTCTGTTTATATTATTAGGGTTTGATCATATATGTTAGGATTCGACTGATAATCATTTTTTATATGAATCAAAACCTTTTATGGAAGATCTTAATTCCATCATAACTGATCCTGTGCTTTGTTTCTACTGAATGTAATGCTGTTTTTTTAAAAGAAAAAGAAAAATATTTTGTTTAATTATAAGAAAACTGAACAAATTATCATTTCTGTCGATGCGAAAAACATACATACTGAAGAAGAAAAATAAAAAAGAAACACAAACAAGGAGAAAAGCACAACAAATTAGTGCATGCTTTGTACGATCACTTAAAATTTCGGATGTTTTTGAACAAGTAAACTAGATGTAAAAGTCAAATAATTTCTTAAAACTCAATGAAGTTAAATCACATAATAATAATGCATTTTAAAACCAAATACTGACAGAAGTGTACATGTATAAATGTTATTACACACACTCTAGCCTGCATAAAAGGAGCATATCGACCGATATCAGATCGCGTACAGATTAAGTAGAAGTGCTCTGAATGCAGAAGTTAATGTAGTGCTTAGTTAAAAAAGCGGAGGGAAGTACGTCCGAAGTAAGCCTCTCAATGTCAATGCCACTATTGATACTGTTCCTAGACTTATATTGCTAAGTAGATTTGCTAGTATTAATTCGAACAGCTAGGTAATCAAACTGGCTTTATTCTAGTTTCTCTGGACAAGAGTACACTGTGTATAAGAGAAAGTTCTCCACTAATATTCTAAAACAGATCAGTACACTTCAAGGTTATGTTGTTTCCTCTTTTAAACACCTTTTTAAAAACGTAAAATGTTTATGCCATTTGACATTGCTTAATAATAACTATGTTGAGTAACACTTATTTTGGCATAACTTTAAATTCTGTTCTTCAAATATTTTTTCAGTATCAAAGAAATCTCGTTTACTCCAGCTTGAAAAATATACTTTGTTAAATAAGATTGTAATATGAAATACATGTATAAGTGTATAAATATACTACTAAAATATGATAACAGTGTTGATAACAGTTTAGAGATTGATTAATTTATGTTTACAAACCTATGTCCACTAATCACTGGATGGCTGCTTAATTTCAGTATCTACAACTCCATCAGAGATTGAAACTAGGATCAACAGGCCACAAAATGACTGATTAATCTTAAAACCAATGACCTTGAATTCAGTGGTTTATATTTCTAACTGCAATCAACTAGATATTTTTCGCAGTTATCACTCATTGTCATCCAGAATGAGTGAACTCCCCTGGTCATGGCATCTCACTATAGCTTCAAGATGTTACATAAATTAGAATACTCGAGAATCCCCATATACCGCCGTGTGTTATTAATCAGGTTCTCACCAGCAATCGATTTCAGGAGAAAATCCCCAGAATCTTGATGAAATGTTGTGTCCAGTAGAGCTTAATCAAAAGGAGTGTGGAATGATGACACACTAATGCCACTGAGTATCAAGTTTATTTTGTTTTACAGAGAATGAAATACATTGTAAACTACTGAAAACTTCAATTCAATAATGAATTGTTTTATCTCATATTCAGCAACAACTACTGAGTACTAAATAATTACTGAAGTGTATAAATTTCTTTGAATAGTCGTGAAATTCATTATAAACATAAATCGTCAATAAATACGTTTAAACACTCGAACCAGTTATAATGAAAAAAATCTACGAAGTAATGACCCGTAAAGTGTTGGTAACTAAATAGGTATCATAATCCACTGGGAAAAAGCACCTGCAGGTTGCAACCCATTTTATTAACAAAATTAAATAAATTCATTGAAAAATGATCGAAATTACTGGGTACGGTACACGTACTGTAAACACTAAGTTCTTCATGAATTTATTAAATCGTTTATTCGCCTGTTATTCCTTGAAGAGCATAGCCTGCTGATCAGGATTCTCTAACCAAGTATGTCCTGGCTTGAAAACAAGCCGTAAATCTAAACCTTTCTCTTTCCGTTTGGTGAATGAGTCAGTGTCCTGTGGACATTTCGGACACCCTACATATTGTAATGTAATTGATGTACAATTAGTATGGTTTTAGATATTCGACATATAGCTAAAGCATTCAAATGTAACTAGTGTAGTGTGTGAATAATAGTATAAATAAATTTCTATTATATTCTGATTGCTAAGTATCATCGCATAACTCTTAAAAAAATTTATGTACAGAAAACAAGAGTATTTATAGTAGTTCTGTGACTGTAAAAACACACCTATATTGACAATTAATCGATAACTACCTTACTAGAACATAACACAGATTGACTTATCACTGAATACTGGCCCGTGTAATGTTTGTTTAGTCCTGTTTTAATACCGATTGAATTGTTCTGATCTAGTTTAAATGTAGCCACTGGTGTGACACGATATTACGTGTCATCGTGTTAGGTAGTTGGGAGAAGACCTTGATCAATGTAGTTCTTGTACCATTTGGGACTCATCAACATGAAGTACCTACAGTCCTGAGAGAAGTGATACCCATTTCTACAGTTGAATCACATAAACTAGTGACTACATTTAAATTTAACAATTGAAATTCTATCGTAATGAAAACACAACCAGGTAGAAATGACGGTGGTCATTATACAGTGGTCGCTCAATGTATACATTCACCAGGTAATATTAGTTTATTCAAGATTGTTGACGATCTTGCTGACAACAATTTGATCCAAAGTTTCATGAAGAGCTCCATAAACCACTTAAAATCTGACACAACTTTTCGTTTTCTAGAATATTCTTAAAAGTTCATGTAGAACGGGGATTAGCAAAGTATTTTCAACATTTACCAAGTTTCTGATGACATTTTAAGTAGTAATATATACACCTTTTACAAGTTTCATTCATAAACATTTAACGAATAAAGTCACCAAACAGCGAAAAAAACTACAGTGTCACAGATAGGACATTTAGAGTAGACATTTTATCGATGATATATTTTACGTTAACTGTACAATAACATAAGTGTTGCGTGAATATTATTAAACAAAGTTATCAGAATGAAATAAGAAAGATTTCGAGGATGAATTGTGTAATCAAATTAATAGTAGTAAGAAGTCTGTTGTGGGTTACGCAATAATCTCAATAATATGGAAATTTTGTAGGATGAGGATTTTAAAACATAGCTGTCTGCTGAATGATTCTGAACAATACTTGAATGGTGTAATAGTTGCTAACCAACTATTATAAAAATAGTTGAAAGGAGCTGAATAATAATTATGAAAACAGGCTACGGGGGAGCGGCTTAAAACTATTTGTAAAAACGAGAATTTGAATATATTTTTTCTGTATGTACAATTTTAGCATGAATTGGTGGATAGTTAATGACCCCCCCTCCCCATAGCACACACATCTTTTATCTATGCACATTTGGAGGTAATTCGTTCCATTTTTGGAATGATTTGATGGGACTATTCTGATTTAGCTACGTATCCAGAAGCTACTTGATGTTCGAAGACATAGCTGTAGACCGACTTACTTAGTCGTGTATACAACCAGTCAGGAGAGTCTTCAAAGATGTATTTTTAATCAACTCGTCTTGGCGCAGTCATTATACTGCACTTAGCAACAGCAAGTAAGCGTATATATGCATTTCGGTGTGGCCCAAGCGGCAGCATATTTTTGACTTATCAACAAATCAAACTTCTGCTGAGTAGTATAGACAAAACTTTCAAAAATATATCATAAAAACTAGTGCCTCCATGGAATTCATTATCCACGGAAAAGGTTCTTTGCGATTATGGATATTCTTTAATAAAGAATTTTCCCCTTTGCATTCTCATCAATGAACGTTGAAGAATAGCCGCTACTGATAAGTATTTACAGTAGTTTATTCAGTTCATTCTCAAATTATATCGTCAATATTCAACAAAGTTACAAGTCAAGCAATGAAACACCAAGATTAGATGATGTTGAATATCTCGTTTTACCTCTACCCGATTAGACCCTACAGAATTTAATAGATGGGGGATTTGAAGATTTTGTGTTTAATTTAATGCATAGTGCTGAAAGTCATCATTATTTTGACTTCCATCAAAATTTTATTCAATTAACTTAATGAAATAGATCGTATCACAAATTAATGGAAGTGTGAATTCTACCATTAGACGCCGGCTAAACCAGTGGCGTAGATGGTTAAGTGTTCGTCAACCTGAAGCCACTGGTTCAGAATCTGGGTAGCACACTTCTGAGGAGTTTCACACTAGAACGAAACGGCTGTCCAATGCTTCCTGATTTTCAATGCTTCCCTGCAAATATCAATTCGTGATGTATTCAATCAAATGAAAAATGTTACATTGGAAAATTAACTGAAAGTCTGTATAGAAAATATATATGATTAAAAGTTTAATCAAATAATAAAATAGTGTCTGTCTAACAATCAGTATCCAGTCAGTCAGTCAGTAATCATTCAATTAGTCAGATGATATAACAGTTAAGTATGACTGCAACAACTGACAATAACAATTATATTAACTAGGCCTTCCTTCATATTATCGTTTATGCTTATAAAGAATAACATTTTAGACTTGTATATACTGCAGTGAATGTATTACGTAAATTGATTTGTTTTTTTCATGTCTAGACATAATATGACGTATTACCCCTCAAAAAAAAAAACGAGATTATATTGTCAAGGTCTTTCAAGCATGTGACACGTGTGCATTGAGAAAAAAACGAAGTTGGTTATATCCGTTGTAAAGAAAATATAATTCATAATCAATTTAAAGATGTGTGTGTGTGTGTATCGTTATCTCCCTCACACCTCACCCTACTCCTTATACTCTCCCTCCACTTCACATACCATCAAGCACCAATCTACGAATCTTATTGGCTGATTTCATTTATGTTTACATGAAAATCTACACAATTTCTTAATTAATTGTATTGAATAATGTGCAGAAAAGATGGAGGTTAATCACAGAAGCATATTTAATAGTCATGACTGCTGAAGTGAATAATTGTTTTCGACATATTCATCATCATGAAACTTATTTTCTTTAAAGTATAATGTAATAGGGTACTTAGTTGTTATTATTAGTGCTTAATTTATATGTGTGAAACATACAAGATTGACCTGAAAACAAATTAATTGAATACAATTTGTGAATGACAGATAACAATATATAGATAAGTGTTTATTATTTTCTTACATAAGAAGGATAATTTCAAGGACTTAAAGCTAAACAGGTGATGTTATTATTGGTATATCTGACTGGTTGTTAATAATGTAATTATATCGATCATATTATGTTATTCCGTTGCTGTTACCAGTGAGACTGTAGTGAGCAGAACAATTATTCTTTAAATTTTTATTATGCCAAGTAGGTTGGTTGACGATCAGTAAGATAAAAGTCAGCAAACCAAGTGGTATCGTTGATAATTTCCTATGATGAAAGAGTGGGGTTAGAAAAGATCGACACTAAAAATGAATACCTCACATTATTCCACAGATTTCTTTACCTGGTGATAAAGCCTTAACAAGCACGGATTCGAGACAACGAAAACTCCGTATGTGACCGACCCGAAGTAATTGGGAAATGTGGTCACGTCCCTAGGTCATCAACACCAATCATAACCAGTTTCCTAATCAGGTACTTCACAGAGAGGAACGCTTCGACTGTGTGGGCAAGAGGGAAGTGATAATCGCCCGTATACCTTTAATTATTCAAAAGTGATTGATCATGGTAGTGTTACTCTAAAGTTGTCCGTGGAAATTTCAACGTTCACTAATCTTTTGTATTCAACTATTCCTGTCATTCTCCGCATATTCAGTAGATGAGTTGTGTCATTAGTGCGTAATTTTCACTAACGATTTAATATACGAAAGTTTATGAAAGTTTTCTAAAGAAAAAATCTAGATGTTTGAAATGAAATCTTTAATGAATATCTTACTTTACTAATCAGTACAGAACCACTAGCTGAACGAAGAAGCGGCCAAAAATGTTGGATACAACACAGTGAAAACTGAAAATATTGAGAATAACGTCAGCACTAATTAAATGTGCATTTCACCTTCACTCAATATTCCTTATAAATACTAGTAATGTCTGCAGGATACGGTTCTATATGCTAATCCTTGCTGGTAGGTAATATGAAGAATTATCTTTGTGATCGACCGAATATTTGCAGTAAGACTATTGAATTAATGAGTAAACTAGATAATTGTTACATCGTAGTATGTTGATATTAAGCAATACACATCTACGACCTGACACGAGAATTGAAATAATAAACTCCTAAAGTACCCAGGTGAGGACGTTATCCTTTGATTATCGGTGCGGAATTTGTTCTGGATTTCGAAGAATTTGCAATGTAAGATATCAACTGCAATGATCATTGAATCTGATCTATTTTCAAACCTACCATCTGTGTAAAAGTGAAAAGATTGAGAACCCGTAGAAACCTCCTTCGTGAGGGCTGAATAATCTGTATAGAAAGCATAAGTAAAAATGAACATTGTACCATGTTGCTCCAGATAAATATATGCATTCAGTGATCCTCGACTAAGTGTTAATCCACATTATCATAAAAACCTGTAACATTGTGTCGGTCATCCAGTTCACCAAATACCTTTAACTGTTTGTTATCAATATTCATTACTCGTACAAATACAAACGTTAATAATGCTTTTTAACAGTACCAATAGGATAATATTGTACTTTATGAATTGCTCGGTAGTGAAAATTAATACGTTAAAAATGAATCATAAAGTAAAGGAAGATAGGTAATAGAAGTCAGAAGAAACTCATCATATAGAGTTAGTTGGATTCCATATATAAGAAATAATTCGTTAGTATAATAACAGGATTATATTATATTTGGGAAATACATCTGAAATACACAAATTCTTGGAAGTTGATTAGTTGTTCTGGGTTCAATCCCATATCATGTCATGGCTTTCAGTTGTTTTCTAACAAAATTCAATGTATGATACGAAATTAAAAACTCTAAGATTCTTCATAATATTTAATAATGTTAAATTTCTGAAGTTAAACCTTGACTGACAAGTGAAATCAAGGACGAGAAACTTTTACTATTCGGGACTCTTCAGCTGAATGCACCAGCACATGTCTTAATATTAACATCGGGACTCGCACTCAATCCGCTCGTGAGGATGCAACCGAGTTCACCACTAAGCTACTAACTTCAGACAGCTACACTTGTGCAACAGGTGTGTATAAACTAACTGAAAGTATTTGCATTTTCTGATTGATGCTGCTATATACTGAAGTTTATCCGTTTCTGCTGACAAATGTGCATTCTAGGGCGAAATGATTTGTACCTCAAATAAAAAAAAAAACCTATATCTTAGATTCCATTAATTAGCTACAGGTCGACTTTAACATACTTGTGAACAATCATTTTATTGAGTCACTTCATTAAAGATGAACATATAATAACATCGATTGATCAATTTCAGGCTGTAACAACAATAACAATAGAAAGAAAGAAATATTTTTAAATTGTTTACTTTTTGTTTACTTACTATGCAACAAAGAAAGAATTATTCTTTATTTCATTCAGATATAAACATACTTCATCTTAGATTTCTATTGGTTGTCATTTATCAAGGTTTATTTTATTATTTATGTTCAATTAACATTGATAAATTTATTTGTTCATATGTAAGTAATGAAAAGAAAATACTTTCAAATTTTATCAAAATAAATTTTTCTCTATTTAACTGTTGTTTATTACATAAATTGTTTTATTTGATTGTTTCTATCTACCTTTTTTTCAAAAGAATGAAAACATTTTGTTACAATGAATTGTTAATGTTAAATGTCGTATGTGTGGAAAGGATTCATGCCGATAATGAAAATAATCTATAGGAAAAGAAGTCTATTCAATTTGAAACATAATCAAAATGGAATTAGATGAAATGTTTAAGCATTTAGTTAGTAAGGCATCATGGTAACAGAAACTAATTGTTGTAATAAGATCAAAGATTGACTGTAACTAAACAACCATTAAAAACTAAGAATATTGGATAGATGTTATGTTTTAACATACAACTACTCATCAGTACATAACTATAAATCTATTGTGGATGGGACCCTGAGATGATAAGGTCCTACAATGAGTTTTTAGTCTCCAGATAACTGAATAAGAACTCAAAAGTTTTCATTCGTAACTGTAGCCAATTCGAGTTACTGCACAATCATCAGTCTAATACCTTACACCCGAAACTGCATAAATCCACTGGTCACGGTTCATCAAAAAATAATATGACGAATTGCCTCTCATAATTGATCACTAACACACACATCGTCATTAACATACGGGGTTCTTATAGACTGTTAAGTGTTGTATCTGAATCAACAAGTAGAGTGTCAAAAGATAACACTTTCATTAATCTATACTCATCAGAACAAGGCTAATACTCTAAAGTTGAAAATAATAAAGCTGAATACGAATCCTGGCTAAAACAAATGACTAACTGGAAACCAAGTAAAGTCTAAATGGGATAAAAAAAATAGCTTATTGACTGTATGGTTGGTCATTTTTAAGACGAAAGATCACAGATAAAGACGACATATAAATTGAGAGGGTTTGTGGAGATTGGTATTTAGTTGATTGAGTTCGTCACAGATTGATGTTGGTAAGATACTATTGAGAACCAGGGAGCACTAGACAGCTGCCAACACCAGTCTGTGACGAGTTCAATAAACTAAACTTAATGCCAATCCCCACAAACTATCACAATTTAATTACAATAATCAGCTCACTAGTGACTAATTTCAGTATGTTCCGGAAATTCTAGTAAGAAGTCGTGACCGGCGGAGTTCACACTTGTCAGGAATGAGACAGTTATCACCAATGACAATGGATGATCGTGTTGCTATACATCATTAATTGATAAATGTGGGAATTCTACCATCGTATGCTGTTTGGCCCAGTGATATGGAGGGTTAGGTGTACGTCAACCTGAAGCCACTGGTTCGGAATCTGGGTTGCACACTTCTGAGGAGTTTCACACTAGAACGAAACGGCTGTCCAACGCTTCTTGGTTTTCAATGGTACCCTGACAACATCAATTCGTGAAGAAACTCAGTCAACCGAAATTACAAATATGTTTATGAAACACCCAGACTATTTAATTGTTAAAGTAAATTAAGTAATTAATGTGTTCGTAAACAAGTAGTGTAAAAAATTATTTCTCTTGCATTATCACAATGTATCAGTAGAATTAATTGTCTAAATTTTTTGAAGAAAACTCCCTGCTTACATCATTAAAGAGTTGGATAAACTTACTAACTTCAAGCGTAAAATTGTATCAGAATGCGTGAAAATGGATTTTTATGAATCTTGTTCAGTCACGTATTTTCTAATCATTTGCACATCAGCTTATGTTTTAATAAAATGCAACTAATCAAATATCGAGAAATGTAGAAAAAGTTGAATAATTCGTCATCATTCAGCTTCTGTATTATCTGATATATCTCTAGCATGTTACATTAAATGCATGAAATTTTGATGTACAATGGTTGGAAAAACAAAAGACAAAAGCTGAGGAAAACTGGACATATCTTATCATGATAAAAACATGTTGATAAATATTTAACTGATTTATCATTTTTGTATGACAAGAGCAACAGTTGTAGGCAGAATAATATGAATTCGTTCTATTTCTCTGTTTTTTATCACCTATATGAAACCTGAATTAGAGATATTAGTGGTTGGAAGCTGGCTCAGTAGTCTAATGGTAAGCTGTTGACTGTGGAGCCAAAGAGTCCTGAGTTAGATCCGTGATGGGATCATGGAAGTGTACTGCTGAAGAGTCCCATACTAGGATGAAACAGCTGTCCAGTGCTTCCTAGTGATTAGTGGTTGCCTAATTCAGACTAGTTCGTGATATCTAATTAACAACCTAGAATTGACTGTATCAAAAACAAGACAGTTGTACATACTTGACATCAGAAGACATTTGAGGAATTTTAAGTTGGCATATAAGTATGAACCAATCGGAAGAGAACAACACAACAGTAGAATAAAAATTAAAACATCATTTACGTAGTTGTTCATTTATAGGCCAATTATAAGAAGATTGTGGAGAATAAAAGTGAGAAGAGGATTGATACAGAGTTAACAGGATAAGGAATGTAAATTATGTAATGATAAATACAAGTAAAATAGTGGTTGACTGAGTAAAGGTCAGATGAAAAGGATTAAAAATTAACATTAAAAATGTTACGTAGCTGAATCTTCACGATCTAAAGTCACCAGGGCAAAACAGTGTTTACTCTAGTGTCTTTTTGCGCACCGATATTTGGTTTAGATCATTTTACGACAATTGCTTCAGTAAAGTGCAAGAGACCTGAACTTGTCTGTTTATTATTTTGAAAGATGTTGAAATGTCGATAATCTGTCCACTATCAATTTCACTAATAGGAAGACTTTGTCCTTTTAAACTCAGTATAAGTAGCATATATTCAAAGATGCGGACAATGACTCTGCTTTCTGGCTTCCGACTTATATACTTTGGATAGTATATTTAAATTAGTATACACAACTGCATGTGACGAAAATCGGGAATTTGTTCATATGCGTTTGCTATAAAGAACAGTTAGTTTGATAGCGACCTGATAAGACTGTTTCAATATAAGCTTTATTCTGAGGTAAGTGATGATTAATTTCACTCCCTTTGAAATCGACTTTTAGGTGAACAGGCTTTTACTCAACTGTGTCCTACTTAACTTCGTTTGCTTTAATCTTCCCACACTTAGTTATGATACTTTGCGAATAACAATTATCACATAAGCACGTTTCAATGTCACTAATTCTTCTCTGTGTATAATGGTTGAACACAGCTGAATAGCTTTCTAACCAGTAGTATTTTGCAGCTTATTGGACAAAAGCTACTGGAATTCAAACAAAATCAATTACTGGTCTCCTTTCAGTGAATACATATTTGGATTGAACTATTTATCGTACACTGAATACCAAAAGCAAGGAAATGAAACATTTTATTGTGTTTATGTTCCACAGTAAATTATATGTTAGGATGAGCTTGATTAAGAAGATTTAACATATAAGTGGAATATTCATGACTATCCCAAGCCACAATGTGTATCATCACCGTATCTAACATACATTACTACTTCACTAATCATCAATTCTGTTTTTGGTAGTGGGATAAGATCGGAATGTTCACATATGATTTGTATGGTTTCTTTTAAAGAAATTATAGTAAACAGTGATGATATGTCGACATGCATAACATAATGATGATAATTTTTTGTCAACGATCATTACCTTAGTAAGTTTATTCTCATCAGCTAATTCTTTCAGGTATTAGTCTGCTTCCTTTATTGAACTATTTATTCAAGTTGTTTAATTATTCTTATTTTATTATTCATACTAATACACCTGTTGTCTCACTATCAATTTGTACCTTCATCTAATTATAATCAACAGTTATGTAATACGTCTACCTTATTGTTACAATTTGATTCAAGAATTACTTTGACTGGTTAAATAGTTTTCATATTTTCACATAGATATTATTGTACAATAGAGTAAAGCGTGATAAAGATCTAATGGAAAACAATATGTGTTGTCTAGCTTATAAACTGATGAGAAAGTCTTAATATGGTGAGACTTACTACATTTCTAGCATCTAAGAAATCAGTCTATATTACCTTACCGTACAGATGTGATTCTGACAGTTTTGTGTTAAAACGAAGGTTTAGACAATTTATTAAGCTTATTCTATAGTCTAGGATTTTGATTCACAACAAACCTAAATAGCATGTAAACGAATGCATCACATCTCACTATGTTTATCAATTTACGTGTACGTGTGGTTGTATATACACAATGAAGAGAAATCGTGATCTGTTTGTAGGGACAGCTGAACGTATGCCTAAATGACATCAGAAATAAATCGACTCTAACGATAAAATAGGATCACATGATAGATAACAATCATCCCTGTGCGAATATCAACATTGGAATGCAAGTACGTCCAGCCGACGAGTCCCAAATAGAACAAAACGCACCTCCTAGATTCCGATTGCCAGTCACAATCCAACTTAAACAATAATCATCTCTATTGCTAAACATTTAGTTGAGACAGGCCACAAAATCCACATCATAATATCATTTGTTATGTTGTATAAGAGTGCCCTAGGGTGTATACTAAGGTTTGCTGAAGCCTTAGCTATAGAGAAGTTCAAATTCCCTTGGGTGTTCAAAAACAATTTGTATTTACACTAAACCTACCCTGGCAATACTGATAATATATCCAGAGTAGAGTATGATTCACTATCTTTTCCTTATTATCTTTGTTTTCTTATTTTACCATCTGATTTGTTTACTTGACCTTTGTTTCTCATATTTAAGTGTAGCAATAAGTTTATTTGTGATCAGATTATTCGAAACATATCATGGAACTATGCATTACATGGCTCTGATAAACTTAATTCTCTAATTAGTTTTATAAAGAAAAAAAAACACATAAGTACATAAGATATGCAATTAATAATAATATGAAATTTTCGTACCAAATATATTGAAGCTAAGTTTATAGCAATGAACAGAACTTCATAAATAATTTTCGTTTAAGATTGTGAGTGACTTTAAACTTTATGAATCTGAAGATAAAAGTTTAGGCATGAAGTTCTAATGATGACGTTGTGTTGTTGGAGACAGTTAACAGAAAACTTTTTTAACCAAGTTTATATGTTATTTGACACTTTTCAATATGTGTATTTACTATCTTGAAGGAACTGATACTCCTCTGGTGGATATGAACTTTGGTCACACCTTGCTAACATCTATCAAGGAATTTAGGTATTAGGTTTTCTGTCAACTATCTCCAACCCTCTAAAATCAACACAGTGCACAAGATATTGAGTCACTTAGATTAGTGCCTACAATGCAAGTTAATCTGTAGCATTCAACTGGCACTCACAGGAATAAATAAAAGCCATTAGTGATCAGTCAATGTAAACTCTTAAGAATACTTGACTGAATTACACACATGATAGCGAATAAAGCGTAGGAATGTAAATGTTCTGAATCTAATACATAGTCATTGTAAAATGAACTATATGAGTGATCGATGTTTTTCGACAAACGATGACGGAAGATTTACATGACTAACGACGCATAGATCTCAATAAAACAAAGCCTAAATACCTTTCTTCATATCAATAGTTGAACTGGGTCTACTTACGTTAAATTAGTCGTTAAGGGAACTTATCCTTTGTAAAGAGACACTTTAGAGGGGGATAGTTATGATGAACTGCAGCATAATTTCCAGTTATTTCTAAAGTATATCATCAGAAATATTTTCATATGAATTCGAGACAAATAGTTGTGTAGTTTTCTGAATTAATCACCGATAGGTATTAGTTTTCGAGAAAGACTACGTTTACATTGCTTAGTCAACAAATGTATTTGTGGGTACAAGGACATAATTTGATCAATGTTTTCAGCTATTGAAATCTATTAACCTTCCTGATGGATATATTCAACAACGTTATGTAAATGAACCTCATAACCTACCTGTCAACTAACTCAAATCATTCAAAATTAAAAGTGTAGTTTACTTGATATCAGAACACTTAGGCTACTAGCTGCATTGCAATTTGATTGAAAAAATTATTCAGTGATCAGTCAATCTATGTATAAACATTTTATTTGTTACATCATTTCTTCACATAAGCAAAATGTCAGCACGATGTACTGAACTTGTAAGTAAATTTCTATGACCTGGTTAATCAATTTAATAAATTAAAACAAATTGTAGTACATGAATAATAAATGTCATTAATTTGATTTGGTAGTGAAAGCATCATTTTGAAGTATATTACATAAGAGTTTCTACACATCATTTCCCATGTTGTAGTAGTAAACTTCTTTCAAATCAAAATATATTCTTTGCTTCGATAACTACGCGATGAGAGTAATTGGTGATGAATTTTCTGTAGTTTAGTATTAGTTGACAATACCCTTCAAGGCTTGTGTCATATCTTGAAGTAACTAATACTCTCAATTGGAATGAGTAAGGGGAAACAATTGTATTAATCTGTTTGGTTCACTACAACCCTACTGCAAAACTGAAATATTTACACCGATTATTCATGACATAATAAGGAGTATTGTCTTTTCTAATCCTTAGAACTGACCAAGAAATTTAGATAAGTGGAAACAATATGATTTGTTCAACAGACTTTGATTATAATTAAAGGATTATATGAACACCATACTAGTTACCATTCAATGATCAATCTGTATGAAATAAAATACTGTTGAACAGACTAACTGCAGTTTGTGAACTAATTATCCAGATAGATAAGTACTTCATTGAACATTTACATAATCACAAATATGACGAATTATTCAAATTTTCAGAGATACAATCAGATGTTTTTACTTCAGTAGTATGTGTCGTTCACCTTATATAAATCGAAATCGAAACATTGAAGCTTTAAATTAAACCTGCCAATACTGAAGAGTGTAATAACAAAGTGAAAATATTGTTTTTTGAAAGCAATGTATCATGTTGTACACTGAACAATTAAAAAAAATCCTAAACTAGCATTCAGCTGTTGTTACTAAGGGCGAAAGGAATTGTTTTTGTTTAGTTATGAACCTGTTACTCAGATCAAAATGTTAAACATCCTAGATTTATAAATATTAGAAATCGTTATTTATGGAGGATCAAGGTGTTGGATATTATACATATCACTGAACACTAGTTTTAAAGTTGGAATAAAACAGAGTTATGCTGGGTATTTGTTCCGTTTTCCTGGAGTTCTAAATGATATTTTAGAGGAGGAAACGGGTTTGTTGATTACATTGGTTATCTTACGTTTTAGTATACATTGTAGTAAACAATGTTGCTGTATGCATAGTTAGAGGAGCATAAACAGAAAAAGAAAATCATGATATATTGGTATATTCCCCTTCATGCTCCTATACTTTGAAATGAAATATTCTCAACGAAACACGGTCTTAATAAATCACCGTTTTGGAGATTTTTCAGACAACATTTTCAATAAAGTTGAAATGAGTATCAGTAGAATTCAGAACATTTGTTTCAGCCAGGTGTACTTTTATCTCAATGCTTATGTCCATCTGGAGATTCGAACTCAGTATCTTTCGATTTAAACAACCACTTCAACGTAATATTCACTGGACTGACCACTCCAGATTCCCACTAATTTATTCAAAAGAATGATATATTAAATATGTAAGGGCTTGAATTTCCCAGTTTTTGAAATTATGAGATGAATTTGATCAGTTTCATTTGGCCTATGTGTGTCCTGAGCGGATCACTTTCATTTTACTTGCTGTTACATGTGTTTATTAAAGTTGAAATGTGGAGAGCAATTTAATCCAAGACATGTGTTTCATTAGCATTTGTAACTAGACAGTTGGATTCACCTATACAATTAAATATTTGCAGCATATACGTTCCAACTCAAAGAACTCAATACCATCAACTATATTCATTTGATTTGCGAATCTTATAAATCATTTTTAAACAAGTTACTTTTCATATTTATAAACAAATTAATGATTTAATTCATTTAAATTTGAACGTGTACAACGTATACAATGATTTCAAAGGGTTCGGTAGATTCCTGGCTGTTTTAATGTAATTAAATAGTTTATACTGATAATGATATTGATGAATAGTGTGCGCTTCAAAAGTATTTATACACTATTTTAACATTATTTGTCTGTTTAGAAAAAGACAAATGAACTATTGTTCAGTATGGAATAAAAATATGTGTCGACACGTTTTAGGCGTCTATGTCGAATTCCGCATTCTGGTTTAGTTGATAATTGACTAGAAAATTACTATGATTAGTTCAAAATTTCTAAGAGAAAATACTAAAAATCTAATTACAACAATATTGTTCACTTATGTTTGCCGTGCTAATTTAATGTTATAAGTATAGAATGACTCAAAATTACTCATTGTTAAGTGATTTGGAGTAATCTGATAGAAACTTTGGGCTTCAGTTTCTTTCTCCTTGTCACTCATACAGAAAGCGTGCAAGCAACATCGTGGGTGATGATGCTCCATTTGGTATTAAGACTTCCGTGATTCAGCTTCATAGGCTAAAATAATGCCATTAAAGCATTCGGGTGGTTACTTGCCTTTCATAGAACTGAAATTATTACACTGGTTTAAAAGAGTATAGTAACCAGTATCATGTTTACCTAGTCTTTAGTGGTGATCTAATTATTTCGATAAAGAATGAAGGTAGATTCTATTGATGGTTGTCGGGTTGCATAAACCATCTAACTTTAGAAATGTAGTGGAACTCGATCAGGAGTGAACACGAAACGCACATGATACTGGTCAGTGGTTTATTATCATGAATCATGCAGTAAATATAAGGGAAATTTCGAAGTGAATGAAATAGCAATTAACTAGTTGAAGATTGCACAACATGATGATATAAATAACTTCAGTTTACTATGACAGTAACAAATCGATAATCGTTTCCTTTTCAATACAAGTCTGTTACGCTGTATGAAATAATCTAAATTACGAAATGCATTAAATTCCCAAAGTCCAACCACAAAGGAGCTCGATAAAAAGGCTTTAAGGAGAGTAAGAGCAAAGAATTGAGCAGCGTAAGTTGAATTCATTTTATTTCATCCGGTTCTCGTCAGCTGCATACAACCTTTAAAATTTTTATGATCAGAATTGCAAATAGAAACTAATACACTTTATAAATGAGACCAGTCAAAGATCGGTAGATATAATCATGGTGCAAACAAAGATTTCTGTGAAATCAATATGATTAGAAGTTTGATGCATATAAATATTACGTGAAAGTTAGGACTATGGAAAATTGAATTAGTAACGAAAATTTATGTAGCTAATCAATGGATTAAGTACGTAACTGAGCAAAAATGAATTATGAACAGCTGAGAATAACGTGAGTTGAGTTCAGTGAATGAAAAATGACACAATTATAAGGTATCAAGAATTAAAATGATGTAGTCGACAACAAGTAAAAAAATGAAAGATTACACCAATCGCTTCTTTAATTTTGATTTTTTCAAGATTTACCATAAAAGTATCGGCTTGAATAGGGTGATTCATAGCCAATCAAACTCTAGTCGTCTTACATATACTGTAACAATCGTAATAAAACACTCCAAAACAGATTTATACGTTCAGAAAGATACAGTAGTAGATCTTCCTTTAACCATGGTAAAGTTTTACTCATCTTATTATATTGCTTATTTCAATCTCAAGTAAGGTTATTTTTCCTAGCTAATGGTAACTCCCTTTGCTCAGCTGCGTGATTAATTAATTCTTTAGTCGCACAATTCTTCACTAGTAATTCGACTTCCCAGAATCTTCACTTACACGTCATATTTGTATGCATCGAATTTTTAATCATACTAACTTCACATGAATCTTTGTTTGCTCCATGATTCTTACTATATCTCGAAAATACGCGGCCAATCATAGTGTATGGAGAACAGTGACTTCATTTGTACCAATCAGTTGGCGGATATGTCTGCCCTGTGACTACTAGACCCAAACATCGGAATAAAGAACGTAGGACAACTGAGCCAACCACTAGACAGTGAGATTATATTTCACTAATCCATTTATTTACTTACAAAACCTGACCACACATAGCCCCAATAAAGTGAATAACATTTATGCAAAACGAGGAAAAAAACGACTGGAAACTAAGGTTACGGATAGATAATTAATTGATTCTAGTTCTTGAATGACAAATAATATGATAACAGTTTATGAATCTGATGGGAGGTTGGAGCGATGGGAACATGAAGTTAATAGAAGTGAAATAATCGACATTACATATGCTTAAAATAAATGAAACAGTCTTGTGAAAAACAGTTCGGAAAGTTAGTTACTCTTCTCGAATTGCGCGATGTAACAATTCTATGTGCTGATCTTTGACCGGTTCCATTCATTAAGTATATTAATTACTATTTATAATTTTGATAACAAAAAGTTTTGCAGGTTGTTTGCAGATCACCTGAAAGTAATAAAGGGAACCGTTTATATAAAAGAATTCTACTAACCTCATCCCTCAACCCCCGATTTCATTAGAAACAGACACCATGACACTAACATTATTAATATCTGATTCTCAGGGAGACTCATGTTTTTTCTCATATATATCTTCGCAGTACTTTGAGCTGTGGATCAAGTTATTAGGCGGTATTACGATTTAACAGTATTATGTTGGACAACTAGAGAAGAGTAACGAACTTTCAGAATGGAGTTTTAGAACGCTATTTCATTTATTTGAACAGTAGGTAGTGTAAACACTTCATTTCTACCATTGTTACCTTCCTCTTACCCTATCCCCCCGTTCCATATATTTGCTGTTAGTATATTGTCTCTTATTATGAACTACAGTTAATCAATTATGTACAGTTTAACCCTATTTACTGCCATTATCTCATTTGTTTCGTATTAATGTTAAATTTTTAACGCATTGACTGTGTGGTCTGATCTTATGTAACAATAAGGAAATGCATGAACTGTATGATTCTGTCTGGTTGGTCCGTCAATCTTGTGTTTTCTTATTTCGGACTGGGACCGAGTGGGTATAGAATAGGCGTATAATGACCTACTAGGCACCCGTTGACTTTGTTATTGCAACCACCTACGTACAAGGCCCATTAATTGGTCTCATACATCATTCAGTAGCAACAGTCTATATTTTTCTTACGCCATAACACATAGCTCTATACGAGGTTATACCAATTATAAATATCAACTTTCGTGAATTTCGATGAAACATACATTACACATTATTGAGTATTATGGAAATTGCTGAATTTGAAATTTCACATCGTAAACTGACCTCAGTTAAACAAAAACCAGGAAGAGCTAGACAACTGTTTTGCACGAGTGTCAGATAAGCTAGTAGCATGTATCCAGAAACCTACGGTGATTGAAACTATGGTATTCAGGCCTGACATTGAACTCTTAATATTTGAGTTACTGAGTTGTGATCCATTAATTTACATTAATAACTACAACCAATTTACAATATTGTACATTTATTATCTAAAAGCATTGATGTATGTCCACCACACGCCCTGCAGATTATATCGACTAACCACAGGAATCAAACTCTGAAGTTGAGTTATTTTAAGTTTATATTATTTACAAAAACTAGTTACTAGATCATGACTAATTGATAAAATCAATTTATTATGAAATCTGTTTATTTTAAATGTCTGTGTGATACTAACTAGTGTTTAAAACTTAAACAAATGAAAGTATCTTAAAAAACTATATTTTCATCCATTCATTTATTACCTGTTTTTGTCTAATCACTGTGCCACACAGATTGACTCAACTTTTTTTATGCAATTTGAAGATACACTGATGACAGTGAAAAAATGACTTATTACAAATGGAAGTAATCTTGAAAAGCTACTTTGTATCCAGGTGGTTTGCATATATACCATTAAATACCGCTTGTAAAATCATACTAACAAGTCATTCAGATAATAATAATAATAATAATAATAATAATAATAATAATAATAATAATAATAATAATAATAATAATAATAATAATAATAATAATAATAATAATAATAAATGAAACAGAATACCAACAATATTGCATTGCTATTGTGGTTAACATTAGTTTGTCTTGGTTAACCTGAACTGAGAAAACATGTAACAAAAATAAATGAATTTTGAAATAGTTACAAATTACTATTACTTCTTTTTTTCAGTCAATCATATTCAAACAGAGAATATTTTTTTTTACAAATCTATTTATAATAATAATTCATATTATTATTACCATCTATTGATAAAATTAGATTAAATTGTATTCCATCAAAATTATTTTTTTGACTTCAACATCCCTTCCCAACATAATGAAGATCATTTTAACAAGTAATGAACAGGAGATTGAAATCTTGCTCCACCGTCGTGAGATAGTTTGTCCCTTATACAGTAAGATACTTGTTAACATACTTAAATCTATCAATTTAATTAACAAGGGATGACCAAGCATCCAATTAGTCTGTACTTAGTGATCAATTAATATACTTATCTCATTCCTACAAGAGATCAGTTTTATCAGTCTTGATGCGTTAATATCTGACGAAATTTCTGCCCGGATTTAGAAAACTCGCTTGGCTTTTACCAACTTGCGCCATTTATGGTGTAGGCGATATACCTCTCAAAAGTGGTCGAGTACATTGCTCAGTATTTTGCTCTATTCTAACATATGGATGCGAAATATCACCCATGTAAATAAAAAAATACACCTAGGCTTCAGGTCTTCGAAGAATCGCTTATGTATCATGGAACGATTAGGTAAACAATAACCACGTAAGACATCTAGCGAAAGTTTCCATATCAGCTGATGAAGTTGCGAATCTTCATCGGCTGAGGTGATCGGGATAGGTTAAATGTGTCCAACTACTGCCTACCTTGTCGTAAGATGTTGGCTGAGGTAGAAGTAGAATGGAAGAAGGATAGGAGTGATCAAACCGAAACATGGCATCAATCCATGAAGTCTTTGACTGTCGGTTTAAGCCATATTGGTAGATGCATACTACCTAGTTGGTGTTCTGATCAATGACTGGAGACATTATATGACATGGTTCAGAACCGGTCACATTGAAACGAGTGTATTCACTCTTTAGGATTCTAAGCTCCACTATTCTTTCCTATTTACATTAGCTTCATCCTTTCCTGTTATGTTAATTATGTAAATTTAGTCTCATCGTGCCGATGTGGTATAACAACTTCGACCTGTACTTATGTGTGTCAGGTTCTACGTTTTCATGACAGACTACACCAACTGATTTATACTATCGTATAAAGATATTAAAATTAGTGACAAAAGTTCATTCTACTGGGATTTACTAATTTTTAGTCAAAATAGGATTTATATCTTCCTTACAAGTTTCGACATGGAAATAACTAAGATTGAAAAAGGTTTCATAGTGACTACCTTCAATCACTTAACATTAAAACACAATGTAGGCAGTGTTGGATCGTTTAAACAGTGTCCATATTGAAACTTAATTGATATAATTTGACAAATACTTAGGATCAGAAAGACATGACACTGGTCAATACTCAATGAGTAAACAATACATTTAACAGACATAAAATAAACATCATTATTTCTCGCTGAAGAACCAACTACTAATAATGCCAGCCAAATCAATGAGTTTATAAAGACAATTTTCAGTTTAATCCTGTATTAGCAAGTTAGCATTTATCGAGTGAATTCTCTTAAGTTACTCCTATTACTATTATTGTTATTGTTACTATAAGGATAGAATTCATCTCCAGACTGTGTTCGATGACTTATCAGCTTCATGTCCACATGCTTCAGTAATTTACCAACACGTCATATAACATGCGTATTTATCCTGAAAGTCAGCACATATTATACATAAATATATGTATAATTTGAATCAACGAGTTGGCATAATGATTTCTTGTTAGATTTCTTCATTATGCCTATATGTATTGATAATATGGATGTTGTTAGGTGCTTAAAAATAATCGGAAGTTTGTGACCTTACCACTGAGCCGTTCGAGGTGAGATTGATCACCTCTGAGACTGTGATATATACACTGGTTAATAAGTGAGTAGTGAATGATGCCATGCTTATCTAGCTCTTTTTGTAAAAATATCGTCATCTCTAACCACTTAATATCAATAACATAGTGCATGTGATATCAACTTATCAATTAGATTCGTGGCCACATTGTAACCTGATCGATAGAATTTGGCTTCGATTAAAAGGACTAGACAAGCATGACATTGGTCACTACTCAGTTATCAATCAATGTGTCTTTATAAATGTTTGTTATTATCTGTTTGTTGAATATTATCTCTAGTTTAAGTGTATTCGTTATTAAAGAAGTCAAGTATAGGATTCTTGTTTATTTAAGTGACAGTTTACCAATACTGAACAATCATCTGATCATAATATACGTAATAACAACAACAAAACTAGTAATAATGATAAATGATCATTTTCTATCACTAAAAATGTTTTTCTTAATTGTTCAGTGAGATGAATTAGTAGTTAAATTTTTTTATATGATTGAGAATTTGTTTCCCTTCACCGCTTTAGTAGTTTCAAGTGTCATTAGAATATGCCGATGGATTTGATTTGATCAAGTATGACATTTTACAGCAGTATATTTCAAACAATCAAATAACGCGTTTATTCAATGGCGAATTTTAATATGAGAAAGCCAAAGGAGCTCAACTGAGTAAAAATTGATAATTAGAAAATAAATGACAGTTGATGAGAAGATTGTTTGTTACCACATCGTTCGTAGAACTAGTATGTAGATTAGAGATTACAATGATATATATATCTATATATATATATATATATATATATATATATATATATATATATATAATTGTTTTCGTACAATGTACGTTTTTCAGTCGTTAGTGTTTTCACAAATCTAAGTATTCATTACTGATAGTTTTTACATTAATTTTTAAAAAGTGTTTCAAAGCCAATTCTACATTTCAGACAATTTTGAGTGTCGTTATGAGTGAAATCTTTACTAACAAGGAGTTAGAACAAAATGTAGGCTATTTTGAGTTGTCATGAGTTCTGTGTTCGTCGTCCAAGACTTAGAATCCTTAGATGTAATTATTTATACACATAGGTATGATCATTGTGCAACTTTGAAATAATGGAAAAAAGTTGTAACTGAGGAAGAGATTTTGGAGATGTGTTCTCTGATGTGGATGGTTTAGATGTTAAGATTTCACTGTCTTTCCAGATAACATAATCAGTGGTCAGTTGTTTGGAAAAATTGATTGGGAAAATGTCGGAATATTGGACAGAAAAACCACAACGTCAACTAGCGAATTCCCATAAGTCTAACACTAGTCACACGGTAATCAATAGATATAACTAAATCAATACGATCTACCAGTTATTAAGAAAAAGAATAAACAACGACAAGGTCAGATATCAAGCCAGAGAATAAAATAATCTAAATTGAGCATGCCAACAACGAAGAAGCATTTATATATCTCAGTCCTAGAGGTCAATCGTAATCTGAATAGGTCGGTAGTACGGGTTGCAGGTTGGGAAATTAAGTGACTCAATATAGAATTCGTCAATAAGTATCAGTTCTATCTAAACTGTAGACAAAGCTTTCTGACAGGTTCCAGCTAACACAAGACCTAGACTAGGCAGCGTTTCCTACAAACTGCCTCCAACCCCTTAGTATAAATCATAATAAATTTAAAGAGAAATTAAACAATTGTCTACGTCATTATTAACTCAAAATGAATATAGATACTAACGTACGTTCATATTACAAACAGTAAGTTGTGGCGGTAGCAATCAGAATGAAAATTAAATGATGCATATGCATAATATGTATGCATGTGTGTGTATAAGAAAGTCAGGTAAGTTAAGTGACTTGAGAATTGACTTTTTAGCTTATAATCGGTCTAGACAAATTAAGTCAGACAACCTTTAACCACATTTTGTTTTTGTAGTAGATTATGTGGATGTTGTCTATTCATTAATCGCATTCAAATATGCTCAACACTTCAAATTAGACTAAACGATATGCCACTATTAAAACAACAACAACAACAAATGTGAAAACATTAATAACAATAATAATAGATCCATTATATCATGATCAATAACTTCATGAGAAAGACCGTCAGAAGTAGGGAAATTTTTCTAACAAAGAGTAGTGTGAACACAACACATTAAGTAGACATCAGAAAAACAAATATTTACAAGAAATTTCATAGTCAAATCCCTGGTATATGTTAGCTATTAAGAAAAATAACAATTAAATACTCAATGATTATTTTATCAATGAGTTGTGTGTGACTGTATACTAATTTTGTTTGATATGTAATGCTGTTTCTACTTTTGTTGAGATATGAATAACAACATAAGAAAGTGTTTGTCCACTAAATTAAAATAACTTTAAACAAAGTGAACATTATACCTGCAGTATTAATGAGACCATAAAACTTACTTCTTAACAATGATAAATGGAATTGAATTACTGTTGCATCTTTCAAGCTTACATTGAGACTATTACTAGCATTCACATCTGTTAATTTCACTTGAATATTAAGACGAAATGAGAATAGCAAATGAAACTGTGAATCAAACAAGTTGAATTTCATAAAATATTACATTTCAGTATTGTTTGAATTGGATTGTGGCTGGTAAGTTGAATTCAGGAAGCACGTTTCGTCCTATGTAACACTTGTCAGCTGGATGTACTTGCATCCAAATGTAGATATTCACACCAGGATGGAAAGATCCAAATATATTTTAATTACGTTTCAATGACGGAATTACATTATCATAAACAGGAACAGAATCCGTTGACACTATTAGTATGCCTAGTGTCAGAAAATGAGCGTATCTCATATATACGTCAAAGTAATTAGAAGAAAGATTGGGTTTGAATTTATACTTCAGATTACATCTATTTAAAATCTTAAATAATTTCGCTTGATCATCAGTGTTAGTTGGTTTATAGAGTCATCTTCAACCCCATTTTGGTCTGTATTCACGAAGCTACTTTGACTAAAAAAATCATTAAAACCAAGGAGCATTTAATAGTAGTTGTTAAGTATAGACTGTTAAACATCAAACACAGAAAGTTGGACGTTCCATGTCTGATTTTTATATGTAGTGACTGAGGATTGTAAAAATTTCCAATAAAATCAACGAATGTCTTTAATTATTAATTAACCATGAACTACTTCAATGTTATGTAACGAGGTTGTTTGACCAATATAAATTATAAGACACCTTTATTAGAATTAGATTCTTGAAAAAAAAACCCGCCTTTTTTCAAACATTTAGACGATTTGTCAGTATACTCGCTAATGACGAGTTTTAAGAAACCCTTCGATCCAAGTGAGAGGATATGACCGATAGAGTTTAAAAATAAATAGATTGAGACATAAATTCAGTGATGATATAAGATGATGCCATAGCTTTGCGGAGAATAAGTAAGTTGAGTTTGAAGATACGGACCATTGGATGTCGTTTCAGCCGTTGCTGGTAAATCGACAAATCATCAATAGTGTAATTTAAAATGCTCAGTTATTGATGTACTTGCCATTTACCCTGATAGCTACAACAATTTTGTTTCGTATCTAAACTTCTAGGAATGGTATTTTATTACAATATGAACATGACGGATCCCCTTCTTTCAAATATCATTTTCTAGAGGGGCGAGCCAATACTTTGAGATAATCAAATAATTGAACTAAGACAGTTTGACAATTTCCCTATATTAAACATTATTGACTTGAGGAAACAGATATTTGTAAAGGTTTTGGATTGTCGTTTATTCAGTAGTCACGTGGTGTGAGCATTACGTGGTCCTGATCCAAGCACAATCAAAACATGTTTGCCAAGTTGTACAGTTATTGGTTCATTTTCGGTCAGTCAGCGCTAACAAACAACGGAGAAAGTGCTAGTGTTCTTATGAGAATTTTATATAAACTCGGATATGTACACTCACTTTGCATTCGCCTGTTCTTGTTTTGGAACATATTTTGTTACTTGCGCAAGTTTTGTTCATATTTGGGTTTAAGACAGTGAAGTTATCGCATCGTATAATACTAGACAGGAGGTTATCGTTTTCTAGGTGTTATTTTAAGCATCTCTGGTCAATTTGTTCTATATATTTTTTGTTTAAGTATAATTTGCATCAAAAGCCTCATTTCAAACGGATAGAAATATCAGTAACTGAATCCATACAGTGTAGTAGTACAGATAGGAGGTTAAACAATTCTAAAACTGCCCGCGAAAAATAACTATTATAATAAGTCATCGACGATTTACAGAATTCGAAGCTGACTAGGAAGTAGTTATTGTAGCACCTATGTTGAGCGTTCAGAAAGTACAAAATGATTGAGAAAGACTAAATTTTGCAAGAAAGTAAAAAATGTGCTAAACATATAAAATGCTAAGTTCTTACAGGTAAAACGATACGTAGTACATGAATCAACACTAAACTTAAACTAAAACTTATGGCTTAGACTAACAGTAAACGTAAACTAATCCTAAATGCAACTTAACCATAGAATAACCCTAACCCTGAACCCGAATAGAAGCAACTTAAGGATCCATAAAAGATTATTTGCGGATGCAATATAGCTACATGGGAGAGCTAAGACGTCGTTTTTCTTTCCAATGTTCAGGTAGAAAAGCTTATAAAAAGGTCCAATAATTAAATTAATCTCTACAACATACCTAATGTTGTCATCATTTACTGAAAATATTCATATACAATCAGTATCTTCTGATTAAATAAAACCGGACACAAAATTAGAGCTCAAAATGAAATCTTTAGCAAAAACTATACTCGAATATAAAATATCCAGTCCTTAAATGAAGCGGGATATGACTGAAAATGTTGCGTACAACATAAACACATACTTATTGAACATTGAAAATATTGCAGTTAACTTCAGTGCCGATTCACAACTTAAAAAAAAGGAAGATAGACAAAAAAGAAATAATCATCAGATGTTAAGGATATATTTTGTATATTCACAAACAATGATCGCTTAGTTTAGTTTCGTTGATTTTTTTTCTAAAAAACGGATGTCGTTATCATTATTAGTAATAGTAGCAATAGAATTATGAATTTAGAATCTTCCTAATAAATGAAAATATATATATAAATAGAGAGAGCCCCATTTAAATGTTATAATATACACATATATTATTATTATTATTATTATTATTATTATTATTATTATTATTATTATTATTATTACGACCATGACGACGACTAATAGTAAGTTGAGTAAGAAAACAAAGCAAGAAAGTGTACAGTCACATACACAAGACATTACAAAACAACGCAATTTAGAATGTACAACATATTCAGAAGAGAATTTAAGAGTAAATCAAACAAAATTACCAACACAATATTATTATATACACAAAGTGAGAGGAATTAATGCAGATTGTCTATGCTGCGCATAAAATAAGATCGAGAAGGACAATAATCATAAAGATACATAAGCGATTTTAAGTTACCTCCTTAAGTAAAGAAGGAAGTAACAAATGATAAGACAAAAAAGGGCAGATGAAGATAATAAAATATATGAGTGTAATATTATTACTATGATTATTATTCATGACGATAGTTATGACAGAATAATAATTTCTAAAAGTAGAAACAAGAGTTAGGCATGTTTACACAAGTAGTTATTACAATATTACGGAAGAGTATGTAGGGATGAGAAATAGTTATTGTACAATTTGGATTTATTATCCGATTTCCATAAGGTTATATCTACATGTAAAAGCAATGAAATCTAGACATATGTATTCTCTTTATTATTATTAATACTATTATTACCATATGCAGAAAATGGAAGATAGACTAGAGAAAATTGGGAGTTGCTGGAAGGTTAGTGTGTACCACCAATGGCGCTGATGAAAAATAGATAGACAGGATACAGAAATATAGGATTAATCACAGAAAGACCAAAGCGTACTTCATCCATCCGCTAGTCGAACAAAAAGTATTCGACTAAAATTCAAAATAATGGTCCTCGACTAACGACAACTGCATGTCCAGATTTACCACAATCCATAAAAGTTCCGTTCAGTCCATTGATCTTTAACTGGATTGTAGACTTCAACACTTGCTAGAAATTCACTCCCGTCGTAACCACCTAAGAAAAAAAGGATGATTCACAAAATACCCATGATGCATTAATTTTTACTCATAGATAATTCATATTGGTTATTAGTATTATGATGGAATGAGGGTGTAGTGAATGAAGAGTTCAATCTTCAACCACTACGTTGCGGATCTGAGCTCTTCTCTATCATGATTTGAACACTAGAATAGGGTTTAAAACATGAATAAGCTCACAGTCAAGTACACGAATCTCGACCTGGTTACGCCATTAACTACTCTTATAATCACTAATAGAATTGTGATACGATTACGGGGATCAACAATTTTTAGCTCAGTTTGGAAAATAAGCTAACCCTTTAGTTAACCCACCGATGATCTTTTATGCACATGTAATGTCAGAGGAAAAAATGAAACTAGACAGTGTTAAATTTTTCCCTTCAGCTGAAACTACCTCTTACTAATCCGCGTAATTGTTTTTCCGAACTCGTATCACAGGAAACTATTCGTGTAAGTGACAAATATGTACGAAAAACATTATAATTCAGTAATAAGTTACACGATCGATCAGTGGGACGATAGCATGCCAGAACTTTTAGCAATTCAACTGACTGGTGATTGAATTGAATGCTTTCAGCAATCGGAGGACTATTCTTGAATTTAGTAAGACAAAATATCAAACATTCAGTTAGTCAATCATAATCGACATACGCTTGTTGAGTACAAGACAAAATACAAAAATAATTATTCAATGCCACATGATTTATATGTGCAATATGAGTAGCTCATAAACAGTAAAATAATTCAATAATATTGATGTCATAGGGTATTATTATTACCATTGACAGGATACGTAATGACAGATAAGGACATATAATTTCATTTGTTATGTACAGGGGACATGCAAAACCCATGAATAAATACATTCTGTTTAAAAATATATAGAAAATGATAGACAATTAAACTTTTTCTATTAATTCACTTACCGAAAACCCATATTTCATTTCCCCATACAGAAGCGCTTAACGCTGATCTTGGATGTAGCATCGAAGCACAATATTCCCAACAATTACGTTTAGGGTCATATCTTTCCATAGTGTTTAACTGACTGCAAGAATCATATCCACCAATGGCGTAGATAAATTCACCGAGTGCAACAACACCTTAAAACAGATAAACGCAATAGAGGGAAATGACAGACTGATTGACTTATTAACAAACAGATAGAGATTAAAACAACATTTAAGAAAGAAACAAGGATTAGAACATCTTCAACATTTATTGCGATTATATGTTTCTCTGATATATTCAACACACATCATGGAGCGAAATCGAAACGTTAAAAACCGGATAATTATTTTATCATGTAGATACTAAAAGTTAAGTTTAACAATACTTAAAGAACTGATTGAAGTGCGAAATGGTAGTGAGGAGTTGTAACTTAGTAGAAAGACTTAAGGATGGGTTGTATTATCTAGTCCAGAAGACTTAATCATGAAACTTTAATTGTCTTTCTAAATATCATCAGTACAAGTTCCAGGTGGGAGTGAAATATTAAATTGTTTCAACAACTGACCGTAGCTGCTACCTTGACTTGATGGTTGGGTTTGCCTATCGCTATGACCCAACCAAGTAATATTGGTTGGAACATATGTTCCTCAAGGTCCTGCCATGCCAAGCAGGTCTGTTGGAGAGCGATAAGGCTAAAGGCAGGAACCTAAGATTTGAGGGTCAAAGTCGCACTGCTAACTGGAGCGGGGGGTGACAGCAGTAAGGTGTTTCCCTCGGACAACCAGCATCTGCAGCGATGATACCTTCTCACAAAGAACGGAGCTAACACTTCGAAAGCTTCCTATAACAAGGCCGTGCGTTATCGGCCTCAAACAGTTGTCCCTTGGGCTCAGCTATTGCGTTCTCAAGTCACTATGACCAACACTAACCTAGTTTACTTTCTAGGTACCTCAAGAAATAATATCCTTCCATGGTGCCGGCAGCCAGAAAGTGAAAACTGCCCTCACACCTCTAGTAGCACACGAGATCATCTTGTTCGAAGTCATATCCCATCGTAAACTCTTAATAACTCTCTTATCCCTACGACTAACGCGTCTAGTACAACTTTATCACCTCACGCCTTTAATGCTAATGATTCAATGTTCATGAAATGTTATTCCTGGTCTCCTGAAACCTCGCACTAAACCATATACCAGGGCTTTTAACGTTCAAACCTCATGCTAAACAGGACAACAAGCCTCCTTAATGACGAAAAAGTCAGAAATACATTTCAGAAACAACTAGAAGAATAATTAAGTCAACTACAAAGTGAATTCCACTCCGAGTTAACTTTGAATGATATCCAAAAAGCTGTTGAAACAGCAGTGGTATCTACTAGTAAATTAAACTACAAGGTTAAGATAAATCAGATTTCAGCTGCATCTACTGATCTGATGGATGCCCGACAACACATCCTGTTCGGCTCTGAACACGATGAAGAGCGAAGGCAACTTAAACACAAGCTGGCTAAAAGCTTACGCAATGATCGTAAGCAAAATTTAAAGAGATGGGACAGGTAGTTGCAATATGTAACAACAGGTAACTGTTCAGACTTATCAAGGGAACGGCTATCAGAAATCCGACTGTAAGTTAAACAACCTCGGAAAAAGATGGGACCATTATTCACTGTCAATCCAGAAGTTTAAACCGACGGGCAGAACACTTTAGGGAACAGTTAAACTGGCTCTCGGTCTCATCCCAGTCGCCCACCATTCCTGAGCAATCTGAATGGCGAATTGACACCAGTTCCCCCCAACTTAGTGATGTTGAAAAGGTTATAGAGAATCTAAAGTGAGAGGGAGCAGCAAGGCCTGATAGATTAGCCTCTGAGAAATTTAAGGATGCTGGTCCAGTTTTAGCAGCCAGATTAACTGAGATCTTGGTTAGAATTTGGGAACTGAACATAATACCATCTGACTGGTCTCGATCACTAATCGTCCCAGTCTATAAGAAAGGACAGAAGTCCTCGTGTTACAATTACCGAGGAATCAGTTTAACGAATATAGTGTCAAAAATATTAACTTCAATAATACTTCGACGCTTAACTAAGCTAAGCTCGTGAAGATCTAACACGAGAAAACCAAGATGGCTTCAGACTTGGACATGGTTGTATAGACCAAATATTCACACTGCGGCAGGTTCTGAACATAGGCACACTTCTAGACGTACAACAATAGCTGTATTCCTTGATCTTAAGGTAGCGTTTGACTCTATCGATCGTGAGATTATGTCGCAATGTCTGTCATTGAAAGGTGTAATAGAGAAGTGCATTAACCTTATACAAACTCTGAACTCAAACATCATATGTTGAGTCAGAGCTTATGGCGAACTGTCGTCGGAACTGATTACTTCAAGTGATGTTCGTCAAGGTCATCTTCTTCCCTCATTTTTATTTATTTTATCATCGAAATACTTCTAGAGTTAACATTATCATCGTCTGATTTCTCCGGGGTTGACCTCCTTCCAGGAGGTAAACTCGTTGACTTAGAATATGCAGATGACATAGTTCTAGTGGGTGAAGATACTGATAAAATGCAGCGTCTTTTAATCGTCCTAAGCATCGATAAACTAATGTTTGAAATGCGATTCTCCCCATCCAAATGCAAAATGTTGAATCAGGATTGGCTTACGTTGGCACCGAAATTAGTGATAGGGAGAAAAGCAGTTGAATATGCTAACAGCTTCACTTATCTTGGAAGCCTCATTAATCCTGGTGGTCTAGTATTTGATGAGATCTCGGTTAGCTCTTGCCAATCTGCGTCACTTGTGGCGTAGGTGAGACACCTTTCTACCGACCAAAGGACGCGTTTACAACGTAGCAGTTCGATCAGTTCTAGATTATGGATGTGTAACACAGATATTAAGGATAGAAGATATTCGTAGGCTTCTAGTGTTCGATCATAGATGTTTTCAAAGAATTGCTCGTGTTTGCTGGGACTACCGAGTGAGTGATACGTGGGTTAGGAACACAGCGCTAGTTAAATATAGAAAATCTATTGATGAAGTAGTGAATCTTTATCAGCTGAGATGGTTAGGATATGTGTTACGTATGCCACACCACCGATTACCTCGACAAGCAATGCTACCTGGTGTAGGTGATGGCCGGAAGAAAACTAAGAGCGGCCAAACCAAAACATGGCACTAGTCCATGAAGTCATTGACAATTGGGATGAGGCATGTTAATAGGTGTAGACTACCTGGTTAGGATCCGCGTGATGATTGTAACGAGTGGTTACAGACTGGGTGACATGGCTCGAAATCGTTCTCAATGGTGCAGATGCATCCATTCCAATTTTTACTCCGAAGTTTAGGCTTCTTAATTCATTATAATTTTCTTTTTACTGAATCATATTTTCCTAATCCCTATCTTAGATCTCTAATCCTTACCATTAATATTAACTCTGTCAAAGTGACTCAATATCGCTTGTGTTATGTAGTTAGTTAGGTTGATTGGAGGTAGTTAGGGGAAACTGAGCTAAGAATCCATTTACTCGTAATACACTACACACACACCTACGTTAATGGTAATTGATGACATAGACATTACTTCTACATTCGAACTGATTGACTTGACGATAAACTAAATCTTTCACTAAGCAAACTACAGGAAGCAAATTTCAAAATTAAGAAATTAGTCGCTATTAAGTATGCGGTCATTAAATCATATTAAAAGTAGTTCTGTGAAGATGATTCACATTAATACATTTCTTTTCATCTAGTAATGAGCCTATTATATTAAGAGATTTATCATACTACTACTGTTATTACATTTTCATTTCCTGTAATTTTTGTCAACGCTATGTTGGGTAGTTTTAAGACTTAATTAACCGGAAATGTTAATTTATTTAGTCGATACTCAAAACTAGTAAGTTAAATTTATTTGAACTGGTTTAAATGCATGATCAGATTATTGGTAGTGCATGCAGTACAAATAATAATGTTAATAAAAATAACACGCAAAACATTTTTCAACCTCCCATAAAAAGACTATTTACTTGTTATTTTGGTTCGTCGCAAAAACAAATAATAATAAAGGTGTTCTTTATAAAATTGAGCTGAATTCCCTACGTAAGCACTACACCAGCTATTATTTATTGCTGTCTACACCACCCTCTTCAATATTATCGTCACTACCACCAGTTGAGGACTATACATTAACAGTTACAGACAAATCGATAAATAGACATTAGTATCAGACAGACAAGAAATAGTACACGTGTCTTTGAATACGACCAGTTTGTTATTATTATGAGAAAAGAAATATGAAAAACTATAGGACGAAACAGTAAAAAAATCAGACAGGATACCAACCAATATTGTTGATCGGAAGAGAAAAATAATAAATTGTCAAGACAAAAGAAATTGATCGATAACAAATGATGCATCTGAATATCAGACTCTAGCATACACAGATTAATGCGCGTTTGCGTGTGTGTGTACAATGATGATGACGACAACAACATACAAGTCGCAGAAACAGCTGTTGATACTTTAAAACATAATAAAAATATTTGTATAGTATAGTCTACGATGACAATTTGAACGAAAAGAAACATCATCATCAAAAGGTGAAATTGAAATAATTGTTAATATTTATGATATAACAACCCTTAGGGTAGGCGAGTGGGCGATCAAGTAAAATATTAGACAGTATCTTCAGCTAGTATATGCATAGCGCGCATACACATGTTTGCGTAGGTAGTATCATACTCTTGATATAAGCCATGGTAAATATATATATATATATACTAAAGACACTGATAGAATATATACACATACACGCTAAAATAAGTAGAGAAGTTCAAAACAGACAACACAAAAACAGTTCAGTAAAACATAAAAACAATAAAATCTAGACAATCAACCTATGTATCGATGGAACGCAATAATTAATGAAATAACGTAATAATGCGCGTGAACTAGGAACACAAACACACAAGTACATTGCACACATGCAACACACAACAAAAGTATGGTAGAGGATTAATAAGCTATGACAATGATGCATGAGTATACGTTTGAGTCTCCAGTTGAGTTATACTGCATACCTACCCATCATCATCAACAACAACGTAGAACCGGGCACATACGCATAGAGGTTCAAGTTGCCACACCACATTAGTACTACGAGATTAGATTTACAGAGGTAACACTAACAGAATACAAGAGAAGAGAGTAAAGTAAAGGTGCGCGAAAAGAATAATAGAATTTAAGATCTAGATGAAGGTAAAGAGTGAATGCACTTGCGCCAATGTGACCGATTTTGAGCCATGTTGCCCAGTGTCTCCAGTCATTTATTGCGATTATCACGCAGACCCGAATCGGGTAATCTGCCAACGTGGTTTACACTAACAGTCAATGAATTCATGGACTGATGTCAGAATCCTTGCTGAGATTTCTTCATAAACCGACCCACCAGGGGTGGTGAAACTTCCGAGATAAGTGAAGTGGTCAACGCATTCAACCACTTCACTCCCTGTAACTAATCTAAGTGAAGAAACAGACCAATCCTGGAGTAACACTTTGCATTTAGAAGGAAAGAAACGCATCCCGAATATACTTGGATTGTTACTCAAGGTGCTTAAGAGATATTGTATATTGTCAGCGTCTTCACCGAATAGGACTATATGGTCTGCGTATTCTGAGTCGATGGGAGGACTTCTTGTAAGGAGATTAATTCCTGAAGAGTTAAAAGTAGTGAATGGGACTTCTAAGAGAACATCCATGACGAAACTAAATAAAACAGGGGATAAGGGGCAACCCTGACGAACCCCATTTGAGGGTGATGTTTCTCGCGACAGTTCGCCATAGGCTCTGACTCGACCGGTGGTGACCTACCTACCCACCCTTCAAATTCACAAAACCCAGGAAAGACAAATTAGGACTGATATGATTAAAAAAACAGTAAATATTATGTATAGGAACAAACGAATTGTTGTGTTCAGCATAATTTTGAAGACTACATATGACTGACGGTAATTCGGTGGTATAATGACAAAATCTAATTCGCCTAAAAACAGTTAACACAATCAAGCTAAAAAGAATCCGTAAGAAGACAGTTCTTTTCTCATTGGACTGAATGTTGTAGTTTTTCTTTACTGTTATCCACTACTAGACCATTTGCTATAAAACCATAGTGTAGTGCGCCATTTGGTTTATGAAGAGTTGAAAATAGCTTTCATCACGTACGTGTTTGTGCACACTGACAATAGTTCAATTTATCACTATCTTAAAATACTGACTACGATAGATTGGTCATATCTTACAAATGTCATTACTCGACATCTACATTGTGTTATGTACCAGCCGTAGAATTGATTGGAAATAGTAGAGAGATAGTCACTTTATGGCTAGCACTTATTGATCCATTGCAACTGCCTCCTATTAGGATTATATAGAGGAAGAAACTCGATGGCTTGAAACGATGTCACATGTGATTAAGAATAGAAGTCATTGGTGATCTAGCTATAGTTTCCTATCACACCATGAATAATAATGTAAGCTTCCTCAACAGAAAATAAATTTTTCTGGCTCAATCAATGACTGAACTGTATCTCTATTGATTTATTTATTTCCAGATTGTATCATCTTTTGCATCTTTTGTTTTTAACAACACTATCACTTCATTGATGCACTAGCCTACCACAAGTAGTTTATTGAATAAAATAAAACACTAATTAATCAACAATAGAATCTGCATAGTGAAAGGAATATAGGGAAACCAGAATAGACGAAAAGTTAACAATGAAGGATTACACAATTACTGTTTTCTTTGCTTATTTTAAATGACTCACTAATGGATGACACTGTTATTATTTCTACTTACGTAACAAAAATGGGGTCCTTTTTAAACTATATTATTTGACTTATCACTAATTTACTGAATAATGATAACACATCAGATTATGGGGCTCAGTGATAGTGTATTAAATTGTGCGAAAATCATTGCTTGTACCAAGATTCCAGATATGTCTTGCTGACGACTAATAACAGGCTAGAAAGCTAAATCATCTGGGATACCCCAATCACTCTACACATAAATCACTCTTTAGATGTACAATAAATGAAGATTTCGAATAATTACTGATTGCATGTAGTTATATTTTGAATGAAAGTTCCAGCCCAGAGCATCGGATACAATCGTGCTAACAAGATAAAGTTTAAGATTTTGGACTTGACTTTCGAAAGAGTTGATTCTAGGCACACTGTTCATCTCACTTTGGTATCCACAGTTTGCCCCGCTCACCTAGTTATTCACTCTATCATAGAAGGTATTTTTAAAATGATAATAGATTTGAGAAACGGATATACTAAGGAAATCAGACACAACATGATGATATCTCAAGGTTGTACATTTTTAGGTAAGTGCAGAGCAGGTGAATTTTGATGAATAATCGTTGTTTATTAACTTGGTCAAAAAGTCATCCGCCTACCTGTTACCGCGTACAGGTCAGTCTGTTCACAGAAAAAAAAATCAAGAACGTATAAGTACCTTGTCCCAATACCTGACAATATATCACTACTCCCAACAGAGTTCAATATTCACAATTTTATAATTGGGCTGAAGTGTGTAGAGGTGTAAACACAACAATGCAACTGGGTCATTAAAACAGCTGATAAATTTGGATTTGGTTATATAGCATGCTATTATTCAAAGGAGTTGAGATGAGTGTCTAAATTTTAGTTCGAACGAGTTCTAAATGTGTTTAAATCACCTGAAAACTGGCTAGACAACTAAAGCCAATAAAATTCTTATCCATGTACGGATAAAAATCAGCCTCGAATAAAATGGTAGCATGTGAAAAGTCTAGACAAATAACGTCAAACTAGTAGTGATGATTTAAGGTGGCTGTTAAAGACAGACAGACAAACGCATGCAAAAACAAAGCTTTGGATATCCAGCATGTCGCCAAGTTGTTAAATATAATCGGAATTTATCGAACTAGAATTCAGACGGCCTAGAAATATGCCGAATAACCAAAGCAAAAACGAGTATGCATGCGTGTCTCGATAGCACAGGAGTTGAAACATGTGTGCATCGATACAAGTTGCTACACATCAGCAACGTATTAAGATTAACGCCAAATCAGTAGAAGTGATAGTTAGTCCCATGATAAAAACAATAATAACAAAGAGAATAAATACATAGGATATGATCCAGGGAGAAAGAATTAATTCGTGAGGAATTCTAGGCTTAACATTTAAGGGAGGACAAAGAGTGAATAAATCTACGCCACTGTGACCGATTCTGAAGGATGTCACACAGTCTCCAACGAATGATTACGGCATACGTGCGAACTTTAACCAGATTATCATAATTTATAAATACGACCAAGACCAGCAGTCCATGACTTCATGGACTGATGCCACGTTTTGAGTTACTCATTTCAATGATAAACAACTACCATAGAATTTCTCGGTCTAGAGTTGAATGTTGCTTTTAAGTCAAAAATACCACCATTGTTGAGCGCCATAAAATATATCTATGTAGTAAAACCTGACAAATGGTAAATATTTGGTCAATACAACCACAACCAGGTCTGAAAACAGCCTGATTTTTTTGCATATGCAGTTCATGAGTTGTAGTTAATGTTCTGATAATTATTGAAGCCAGAGTTTTAGACACTATATTAGTCAAGCTAATTCCTCTTTGGTTATCGGATGATTTTGGCCCTTTATATCCTGGAACGATTAACGATTGACACAAGTCAAATGAGATTATGTCCAGCTCCAAGACTTAAACAAAAATATCAGTCAGCTTAAGTTCTAAAGCTGAATCACATCGCTGATAGATGCAACTAATAATTCTACAACTACGGCATCCAGGTGAGTAGTATCCTACAGAGAGTTAGTCGCGAGCCGAACAGCTCATGGTAACAGTCGCGCGCTGTGGAAATGAGTGATCTGGAACCGAATCCGTAGAAGAGCCCAAGTTTCCTTAAAGATTGTAGGTACGCTCTGTTAATGAGTGTCAGACAGAATGAAACCTATGTCCACGGAGTTCTGTAGACTATCGTCAAACCACCACCCATATTTGCATAGTGTCAGTAATATCAAACCACTTAGGCTAGTAACCACATTACAACATTGTCAATAGGATTCGATCAGCATCATAAAAGACTTGATGAACTTCCAATTTGTCCCTACACAGTAGTCAACCAACGCATACAGCGCTTCGAAGATATTTATGATTAAAACTTGCAGGTTACGCGCTTTCACTACTTTGTAAACTACGTTTATACTACAGCGTGAATAAAAGAGTATTGGAAGTGCAATGACAGAATAAAAATGAGTAACGACGATAACAAGGATTTGGTTGTTTGAAATTCAAGAGTGCTGTAGAAACTAATTAAAAGTAGAGACAGACAATAAATGTCAATTGCTCTCAGAGGTTTTGTAATACGTTACCATTTGAACTGAGAGTTGGTAAGAAATGAACTGACTAGACAAAAATGTTTATTTAAACATCTATCACAACCTGCCTGTGTATTTTATAAAAACTTATTTAAGAAACAATAACTGATAACTTGACCTGGTGATCGATATAGCTTATCGTGGTAACCACATAAAGCTATGTATTGGCTAGAATGCTGGTTATTTGGGTTAGAACCTATCACATAGATCTGTCAGAAAGCAGTAAAAATAAGAGCAGCAAGTCAAAAGTCCGAGGACGAAGTTTTACTATCAACTGTACAACAGCAAGGCGTCTTCTTAAGAAAGCCAACATCACCAGTGATGAAACTCCTCATAATGAAAGAGGAAAGTTAAAAATGTAAGCCGTCAAGATAGTATACCTTACCTTGTCTTAAGAATTTTGGCAAAAAGGCTTGGAGCTAACATATCTAAAACCATATATAAAAAGGGTATGTGTAGCCGGCTTCAAGTTTATGAATAATATTCGAGGCAACCATTTAAGATCAACAAAACCATTAATAACGCAGTCTTCATACAAACAACGAGACGTTTTCTAAAAGTGTCTCAAAACATTAATCGACGTGGCTCATAAAAGGTGAATGTAAATCAGTCACCAGCTAGATACAGGGACATTAAATCAACTCTGGTCACGTTGCTTCTTCAGGATCACCCTTCTGCAACATTCATGTTGAAAAACGTTTAGGTTTAAACGGATCACGAATTAAAACTTGTGAATTACCGAGGCCTCAGCAATCTGCTATTTCACGCCTGATCTTAGAACATGCATTCTTCAAATTTATCCTAACACTTATTTTTTTGGTTTAGCTGTGTTTTTAGTTCCTTATACTCAGAGCAATCAACTTCTTGCAACCCTCTTTCAATTTCTATGATTACTACTATTTTTGGAACATGTTTCTTCTTCATATAAGTCAAATGAACAATTATCTTTTATTTTTCCGATCTGAAAATTATTTTCATCTTACAACATTAATTTATCGTATAGACCACCATGTAACTTCCTTGTGATTTTTTCGATACTTCAAATCTCTGAATGACTTATAAAGTAATCTTTCTACTTTTCAATAGACTAGTATTTTGTAACAGTCACTATACATATGACGGCTACATTAAATGACATCATCGGGAAAATTTTCTTCGACGAGTAGTCTATACTTCCTCCTCAATGACGTAAAAAGCTTCGCACTCACTGCTTTACCTTAGTAAGAAATATTCTTCTGGAAAGTGGCAAATACCTTCACATCTCTTAAAAACAGTCAAGATCATCTTGAGAGGATACATTAGTCAAACCGCATTACACTAAAAGTTGATTAAAGCAAGAAAATGTAAAAAATTTGGATTTCAATCAGATGCTTAAACGGTATCAACCATACTACAAATCTTAAACATTCAATATTTTAGAGTTTATGTAGAATTATGAATGTATTTTATATTAAAGGGTTTCTTATAGTACAAAAACAAAAATAGCTGTCCAATATTCACATCAACGAAAACTCCAGATACAGAAATTCTAATAGCCCATTCCAATATAAAGTGAGGGATGATGATGTGTAGAAAGACAGTGAAATATTGAGGATTAAACCAACCGAATAAAAAAAATATCTGTCAAAAAGATTTGAAGAAATCTTGTCCAACCATTCAACTATAAACAACGTTAATATTCATAAAATGATCTATACTTCCTGCAATATTTGGAAACATACAGAGACAATATACGTAGTTCACTGTTACTTACCTGCACCGGATCTGGCTCGATTTAAACAAGCCAACTCTTCCCAATTATCAGTTTCAGGATTATAACGTTCAACTGTATTCAAACGCTTCTCACCATCAAAACCACCAACAGCATATAATAAGCTAGAAACATTATTTTAAAAAAATGTAAATATACACTCGTTTCGACCAAAAAGTGACTGAATGTATATTGTAAATCGTAGTATCAATTGTTATTAATTTACTTTGCAAAGATAAATCCTTAAACTTTACAAAGGATCCTATAAATATGAGGGTAAAGTAATGTATTCAATCTTGTTTATGATGAACAAATGGACAAATGACTCAACATCCAACAGCAGGAAACCACACAGAAAATGTATCAAACATAGTAAACTGTTTACAGAGACGATGTACTAAAGAAAATGATTAATTTTAATAGGTGAATTAAGCATTTTAGAGTGGGCTGTAAGCAATACACAAACAACATTGAGAGCCAGAACAACTGTCGTCATCATCCTATGACTGTAACCACTGATTACAGTTGTTGCGTACATTAAAACCAAGTAGTCTACAGCTAACTGCATTACTCATTGTCAATAACCAATGATTTTACAAATATCATGTTTGGATTTGGCAACTTAAGTAAAATACAAACGAAAGCATGGAGCAAGCCATTATTTTTGAACTCAGTCTTTTCTCCTAATTTTATTGACTTTTTAACATTTTAAGATCAAACAAATGAACTGATTATAACTCTTTCTACTATTATTGTTACCATTTAATGAATTTTAACTATCACGCACTCCATTTTACAAATTCTTACCTATTCGATTTCATTTTATACAGAATTCAGCCTTTGTCCTCAAACACTTGATCTAATTGCATTTTGTTACCACCCCATCCCCTATGTCACCCACATACAGAGATACCTATGTATATTCTATTAACAATCTTATTTACTTCGATTACTATTTAAGTTTAACAAGTTACATGATGATGATTATTTCAACATAAATATTCGTATTTTATGACTCCAAGAGGGTAAAAATTATATCCAATAATTTATTTAAGCATAAAATAAATAGATATAGGTCTAAATAAGATATGCGCAATTCTCAAGTAAGACAAGGAAGGAGAACGAATTCGGTAAGATAGTGTAGAAATTGTTGAATTCGAACTCATGATTTAACTTGGGTTAGGCAATCGGAGAAATATAGGAAGCACTGAACAAATTTTCATCTTAGTTTAATAGTAATATGTAATTTCTGATGAAAACAATGCATCCCTCGTTTGAATTTTCAGAAATTGATCTCCTACCAGGAGGTCTACTTATTGACTTAGAATGCCTAGATAATATAGTCCTATTTGATAACAATGCTGGCAAAATGCAGTTTTATGATAGCATTGAGCAACAAAACAAGCATGCTAAGGATGTGCTTCTTTCGCTCTCAATGCAAATTGTTGCTTCAGGATTGGATTGCGTTAACAACTGAACTAAAAGGTGGGAGTGAAGTAGTTAAGTGTGTTAACGATTTCACTTATCTTGAAGGCCTTATCAACTCTTATGGGTTAGTGTTTGATGAAATCTTAGCATAAATTCAAAAACGTTCATTTGGCTTTTATCAACTTAATTCACTTATGGTGTAGACAAGATATATGTCTATCAATCAAAGGACGAATATACTACACCGCAGTTTACCCTATACTATCGCGTAGATATTAAACGTGGCCATTAAGAGTAGATGAAATTCGTAGGTTATTAGTGCTTGATTAGCAATGTCTTGGAAACGTCACTCGCGTCTGTTGGGACCACCATGTAGCTAATAATGAGGTTATCGGGGAAAGGTAATAAATTAATCTATGCGGTTGTGAATTTTCACCAAGGCATTTGAGACATGTATTACATATGCCCAATCACCACTTGCTTCGATGTGTAATGGTGACTGGCGTTGGAGAAAACTGGAGACGCCCGAACCAAAACATGGCATCAGTCCATGAAGTCATGGACTGTTGGTGTCAGTCATGTTAGTAGATTCAGACGACTTGATTGCAATTACATATATATATATTATTATATATTATAATATATATTTATATATATGCTCTCGCTTCTACTAAATATATCGGTCTTCTCTAATCTCTCATATATCTCGATACCGAACGAACACCAGTTCGCCAGGATCACGAACTACTGTTATTGACGAGTTCCAACAAGTTTAAAATCTAAGACAAATGGGGTATTTTGTAGACAACTTCCAAACGCTTGACATACACATTTTATGACGATGAAGATACATAGTTCAGGTAGGTTCATTTGATAGTATTGTGTTTTAAGAGTAAGATAATCTAAATGCAATACGTTCATTGTCATTCTGGACAGTATCATCAGAGCATGCTTTATTATAAAAGTATACTTTCCAGTAATTCCACTAGTGTTTAAATAGTCGCTCTGACGGCTTTGTTTATGATTGGTTGTCTTCGCAGACTTTGTCGAATGATCTAATAAATACTTTGAACACTATGCTCCAAAAATTTTTTGATATTCCTAAAATTCCTATGGTCTCGAATTTATACGTTATTCTCACAGAACTCATGTCCTTAGGTGTAGATATCCACGTATGTGGCTAAAAATATAACATCTCACTGCAGTAAAATAACCGAAATGGATCAATATTGAAGAAAAAACAACAAACTGCAGACAATGTTATCACTATTATTATTGCTGTTATTATGAGTATTATGTTTCTTTAGTATTGGTGAACTGTCACTTAGATAAACAAGAATCCTATACTTGACTTCTTTAATAACGAATACACTTAAACTAGTGATAATATTCAACAAACAGATAATAACAAACATTTATAAAGACACATTGATTGATAACTGAGAAGTGACTAATGTCATGCTTGTCTAGTCCTTTCAATGGAAGCCAAATTCTATCGATCAGGTTACAATGTGGCCACGAATCTAATTGATAAGTTGATATCACATGCATTATGTTATTGATATTAAGTGGTTAGAGATGACGATATTTTTACAAAAAGAGCTAGATAAGCATGGCATCATTCACTACTCACTTATTAACCAGTGTATATATCACAGTCTCAGAGGTGATCAATCTCACCTCGAACGGCTCAGTGGTAAGGTCACAAACTTTCAGGATAAATACGCATGTTATATGACGTGTTGGTAAAATACTGAAGCATGTGGACATGAAGCTGATAAGTCACCGAATACAGTCTGGGGATAAAATCTCTACTTCATATATCAATCACAACAAGATTCCAAACTGTCAAAGAACAAGATATGACCATATCTGGATTCAATTTTTAACTAGATAGTAAACAATATGATATTTGGATTGTTAGGTGTTAGATTTGAGTTCTAGTGTAAAGAAAAACATTGATCATGTATGACCAGCTGACGAGTTAGTGAGTTCGAAATGGTGATAATCTACTCCTACTCATTATTATTTTTTCAATCTAGACCAATATGGTGAATCAAAATGTCAGCAATCAGGAACCTATTCATTACATGTAGCACTTATTCTGCGATTCGTAACAATCACTTAGCACAGCTTCCAACTGATTAGCATGAAGTGACGACATTTAGAACCTTAACATCAGAACATAGTTATACAAAGAAGAATGAATAGGTATATATGGTGAGGTAATGGAATTCTGCATCTAGATAAAAATACAGGGTGAATGCACCTGCACCATTGCCACTGATTTTGAGCAACGTCACTTATAGTCTCTAACCACTGACCACGATTATCAGATAAAGTCCGAATATGATTTACACTTAACAACATAGCTTTTACTAACAGTCAACGACTTCATAAATTTATGCTACGTTTCGGTTTATTAATTTTATCCTATTCAACTCCTATACTAGCCAACATGGTACATTGAGGCTGGTAGTTGATGGACATACGTAATAATTTCGCTACACAGATATGTTGAGAATATCTCCAGTCGTTTGAAATAATGGAAGGTAAATTATTCTCTAATACAGAGATCTCACCACCAAATGAATAGGGAAACGACAGTGTTGAATAAAATGCGTTTATTGAACATCGAAAATATTGGGGATAGTAGTCACATTTTACATGAGTGGAATGTAATCAGAAAAAAATATTGCCATAATTCATTTAAGTCAATCTCACTTACCGATTAAGCACAGCTACTCCTAAACCAATTCGACGACTATGCATAGAAGCGATAGGTATCCACTGATCCATGTCTGGGTCATATCTAAAATTGATACATGAAAGAAGACAATTATTTGTTTTGTTTATTAAAAACAATAACACTGTATAATAACAATAATAATAATAATAACAATAATAATAATAAAGTGAGAACACGTACATTACACTAAAAACATAAACCACACCTATTACTGTTATTATTATTATTACAAACGCCTAAGGGCTTAACGGTAATAATCAATTTGGTATAAACTATGGTAGATGAAGTAACAGAAAAATGGACCAATTGACTGGAGCAGAAGGCTCTGCATAAACTACAGACGCACATAAATAAGCGAAACATAAACAGTTATTACTAGAGCTATCTGGTTAAAAAAAAAACATTTCCATCAATTTGAAAGATATATATATATATATATATATATATATATATATATATATATATATATATATATATATCACTAACCGACTGCAGTTTGTTTAGTTACAATTTAGTTATAAGAGATCACATTTAAGCCGAAGTCATTTCAGGGTTAAGATTAATGGTAATATAATCAATGTTCACTAAGTTTGTCATATCCAGAACATCTGATCTTTTTTCCATTATTTAATGCAATTTTCAGTAAGATTTCAGTTAAAATTACTGAAATTAGCTATAAATGTATCAAGAACATTTCAATGCAGTGCAGTTTAACATGCCAGATGAATACCATAATTATGGTGAAACTTACGGACTGTAATAATTTTTTGATGAGAATCGTACTCTAATATACAGTAGTCACACACTAAATGAATGCAAAAAAGGAAAAAAAACCGGTTTCTACAACATAATTAATGAATACTGAATACATTTAAGTTAATCTCAGTCAATGCAACATATCGCTTATACGGAAGCATTAAAAGAACATGTGTGCACTGTGCTTGGGAATATTAAATTATATTACGAAATTCATTTAAACGAAACTGAAAAAAAAACACATGAAATCAAATAAATGTACTGGACAATCTAGGCACATTCGAATTAGTTGATTAGTTATTAAATGAGTAGACAATACAGAAAGGGAATAAGTCATATTCATTGACGAAATACATCATCCATCAACTGAAGATAGTCGAATTAGGTGTGTAAAATTATGAAATTTCGAAACTGTATCCACGAAAAGGAACAGAAATAAAAACAAGCAAGGTATTCTGCTTGCTTATTGCATTCATCATTTTAAAACACTATGATCCAATCAGAATTCTATGATATCATCATAAACGATAATATCTTATTATTCTTCAACACAAAAGATAGATGGTAGCTACAACAACTCATTTGTTATTTGTATTGAGTAACATAGGCAGCCAGAGAACAATAGACAGCTGTTTCGTCTAAGCACGTGACTTCTCAACAGGGCGCGTTTACGAATCCCCTCCTCGCGAGAGATAGAAACCAGAATCTGCAGTTCTCGAAGTGGATGCTTCACCATCAGCTTCACCAGTTTGGCATCCAGTCGAAGGATCCCAACGTTAATCAATTTGTGATGTAGTTCGATAATTATCCAATCCCATTGGTGATAAATGTTGCGATCCGCCACTCACGACTTTCCACTAGAACTCTAGGATTATTGAAGTAGGTCAATAGTTAGATAAATAATCGAGTGTAGTTAAAGTGATTTTGTGGAAATAAGTTCTAACTCCTCCTGAGCCCCTCTGGGGTTTCTGCTGATTCCAAGCCCAGATAAAGGAGGAGGGTTGGGCATATGGTTAGTAATCTCTTTCTGTAAAACAACAACCTTGCTAGAAAAATGCTAACCAGTAAAAACTTTTATAACCATTCTAACTCTGTCCTGGAAGTTGAAAGGTCTGTTACGATGCCTCATGGTGAGAGCCGAGTTTCTTCAAAAGCCACGAAGCCGATGCCCCTGTTGACAACCAGAGCAACCATTAATATAGGTATATGGAATGTCTGCACGATGTGGGAGGCCGAACAAAGCATGCAAATAGCTTAGAAAATGAAAAGATACAACCTGAAGATACTTGGAATAAGCGGAACCCATTGACTACAAGCTGGACAGCAAAGATTATTCTCAGGATAAGTGTTTTAATACTCCGGCCACGAAGAAGAAAACCCCACACACACAAAAGGAGTAGCACTAATGTTGTCCTAAAAGGCATGAAAAGCTCTTATAGGATGGGAACCTGATGACCTTGGATCACTAAAGCATCATTCATGACAAAGAAGGAGGGGATTACAATGAATGTCATCCAAAGCTAAGCACTCACCAACGACAGCTACGAAGACGACAATGATCAGTTCTACGCAAGGCTGCAGTCAATCATCGATAAATGCTCAGCCAAAGACCTGACCATTCTGATGGAAGACCTAAACGCCAAGGTTGGAATGGACAACACAGGATATGAAGACATCACAGAACGACATGGACTGGGAGAAAGGAACGAAAACTGTAAGGGATTCGCAAACCTATGTGCCTAATACAAAATGAATATAGGTGGCACTATATTCTCTCACAAACGCATACGCGAAATTATATGGGTTTCACCACACCACAATACCGAGAACCAAATTGACCACATCTGCATCAATATGAAGTTTAGAAGGATCATAGAAAACGTGAGAGCATGGAGAGGAGCTGACATAGCTTCAGATATTCATCTGGTGGTGGCTAGAATGAAACTGAAGCTGAAGAAGAACTGGACAACTAGAGCAGCAGTATTACAAAAGTTTAACACAGCCCATTCTCCAGGATACCAACAAACTCAACGAATTCAAAATAACTCTCAACAATAAGTTCCAAGCATTCCATGATCTACTAGAAGAAGGTGGAACTAATATGGAGGACAATCGACAAGAGATTAAACAAACAATAACTTCAACATGTCAGGAGAGTTTGATTTGCATGAAACAACACCATAAAGAATGAATTTCTATCGGTACTCTGGACAAGATCCGAGAAAAGAGGAGCAAACTGTTAGCAATTAGTAACAGCCGGATAAAAACAGAGAAAGCCAAATCACAGGCCGAATGCGCAGAAGTCAACACGCAAGTGAAGAGGGGCATCAGGTTGGATAAACGGAAATATATTGAGGACCTAGCAACGACGGCGAAAAATGCTGCAAGAGAAGGAAACATGAGGCACTTATAAGATAAAAAAACAGGTTGGATATTTCAGTAAGCCAGAATGGCTAATCAAGAACAAGGATTCTAAACCAATCACTGATACAATTGGAAGGATTGTGGAGATAGTTAATTCGTCAATCCTGATATCATGAATTGATCTGAATCAAACAACTATTAGTCACCTAGAAGCACTGGACAGCTGTTTCGTCCTAGTATGGGACTCTTCGGCAGTGCGCATCCACGACCCTGTTGGGATCGAACCCAGGACCCTCTGGCTCTGCGACGAGTGCTTTACAATCGGACCACTGAATCGGCTCCTAAAGGTTGATATTTCTAATTTAGTCAAATTGGTGATACGTTTGCGCGACCTCATCCATTGTCATCGGTGGACAACTGCCCCACACCCGACACTATTGAACTCCACCGGTCACGTCTTCACACTAGAACTCCAGGAATTACCTCAAGGAGCTAGTCACTAGTGAGCTGATATTTAGTTACAATTGGGGGGTTGTGGAGATAAATAATTTGTCAACCCTGAGGGTTCAAGGTCCGATCCCTGATGGGGTCGTGGATGCGCAGTGCTGAAGAGTCCCACACTGGGACGAAACGGCTGTCCAGTGCTTTTAGGTGACCAGTGGTTGTGTGATTCAGATCAATTCGTGATATCAGGATTGACAAATCACTGAGATGCAAGGATAACAAAGCAGGTGGGTAGAACACTTGGAAGAACTCTGGAATAGACCAGCCCTACTGAACCCACCAGTCATCGAAGCAAGAGACACGGATCTCCTCATAAACACCGACCCACCAACAGTTAAAATAACCATCCGACAAATTAAGAGTGGCGAATCAGCAGGACCAGGCAACATACCAGTGGAGGTACTGAAGTCAGATATAGAAGTAACTACAAAGATATTCCTCATTCGCTTGAGGAAAGTTTGGGAAGAAGAATAAGTGCCAGCAGACTGGAAAGAAGGGTACCTCATCAAGATATTAAAGAAAGGAGATCTCAGAAATTGTGAAAACCTCAGAGACATCACTCTTTATTCGATACCAAGAAAAGTCTTCAACAGAGTGTTACTGAAACGAATGAATGATCCAGTTGACGTCCAACTCCGAGACCAACAGGCCGAATTCCATAAAGACCGATCGTGTAACAACTAAATCGCTACCCTACTGTTCATTGTTGAACAATCAATTGGATGGAATTCACCATGTCAACTTCCTTAACTATGAAAAAGCATTCGACAACGTGGATAGGAGAATATTATGGAGCCTTCTTCGACATTATGGTGTACCCGAGAAGACAGTCAACATCATACGGAACTCCTATGACGGACTACACTGTAAAATCGTAATTGGGATCAGCTCATAGATTTATTCGAAGTGATGACCGGTGTTAGAAAAGGTTGCTTACTGTCACCCTTCCTCTTCCTACTGGTAGTTGACTGGATAACGAAGACTGCAACATCTCAAGGCAAGCACGGAATACAGTGGACAACATAGATACAACTAGATGACTTGGACTTTGCAGATGACCTAGCTGCTCTTCTATCCCACACACAGCATCAAATGCAGATGAATACGGATATTGTAGCAGCAGCCTCGGCGACAGTAGACTTCAACATACACAAACGGAAAAGTAAGATCCTTAGATACAAAACAACCAACACTAATCAAATTACACTTAATGGAGAAATTCTGGAAGATGTGGAGACCTTTACATACTTGGACAGCATCATCGATAAACAAGAAGGGTCTGATGCAGATGTGCAGGAGCGGATCGGAAAGGCCGGCAAGAGAAGCATTTCTACAACTGAAGGACATCTGGGACTCAAACCAACTGTTAATTAACAATGAAGTCAATATTTTCAATACAAATGTGAAGACAGTTCTGTTGTATGGAGCTGAAACTTGCGTGGAGAACTACGAAAAGCATCATCCAAAAGATACGAGTATTTATAAACAACTGTCTGAGTAACATACTTCGGATCTGTTGGTCAGATAACATCAACAACCTTCTATGGCAAAGAACAAATCAACCGAAATCCAGCCGAGGAAGAAATTAGGAAAAGACGCTGGAGATGGATAGGTCACACATTAAGGAAATCATCAAACTGTGTTACAAGACAAGTACTAACTTTGAATCCAGAAGGCCAAAGGAAAAGAGGGAGACTGAAGAACACATTGCGTCGGGAATTGGAGACAGACATGAAGAGCACTTGGGAAGAGCTGGAAAGGAAAGCTCAGGACAGAGTTGGTTGGCGGCCTATGCCCTACATGGGGGTAACAGGCGTTGATTAATTGAAGTTTCAATTTGTCGTATTAGTCACATACTGAACAATGTTGGGTACAAGTGGTGACCGGTGAGCACTGGATAGTACGGGTCTTTACAGCAGTGTCCTCCATAGCCCTACTATGAATCGAACCTAATGGAGATTATGGCACCCAATAGAGGTTGGTCTGTGAAGAATAAAAACAACAAATCGAAAAACCAATTCCAACAAAAACACTCCGATTTAACGATTATTCGTTTTTTTTTTTAGATAGGCGAAATTATCTGCTTGTAAATATCTACGTATCTACGAATTTGTACGTTTGTTTCAGTCTATCTGGATGATGTGAAAAAACCTATTCAAGGTAACCTAATTTCATCAACATGCCAAAATAGACTAGATAAAGTCGAATCTAATAACTCATACGAATGAGACAGCAGACAAACATATACAGACATTCAGACTAAAAGAACACACGATTCGTTTACAAAATTAGTGCATTGGTAGGGTAAAGAACAATAATGAAGGTGGGTGCTAATATATAACTACAACGATAATAAATTGCTAGGACAATCGGTAGAATTGCAGGCATATATTGTAACAAATACTCTAGTGGATTGTTTGATGTAACAAACATTATGGTTGTTGAAAATGCATTCCGTACACTGGACAATAGATGAACGATAAAACAATACGTCCATCGTATAACGTTGCCATAACCATCACCATCAAAACCACATCACACAAACATTTGCAGGTAAATGTACAGACTTAAAAAGAAAATTTTAAAGTAGATAACAATCAGAGCTGTCAAAAAATAGTGTATCCATCGATTGCAGTCAATAAAAATAAAAATCACTTCGTCAATAATTTCTAAGTAATTTAAATGCTAATTGTATGTATCCATACACTTCGACTATTTTGTTATGCATCCTATTGTAGTTTCACTTTGTTGAACAGACATAAGATGTGCCTACTTAGACCGATAAACCTATTTATTGACAAGTCTAGCGATATTTCTAAACAGGTCGATTGGTTACCTATGCCTGTTACCCTATGTGGAGCATAGGCCAACGACCAGCATTCTCTAACCAACTCCGTTCTGGGCTTTCCTTTCCAGTTTTGGTTACTTATTCATTAAACATAAACTTTTGGCATAAATGGGCACTAAAAATGTATGAGGCATACAAATAAAAAATAATTTTAAGAAGATGAAAGACAACATTTGACTGGAGAAAAAAATTATATAGTAAATACGCTACATAGTATACCAAAAGAAAGACTTCTTTCAGTTGAAGCTAATCATACCTTACGAAGAGATTATTAGAGAACTACAGTAGGATTGGCATTGGTTTTAACCCAGTCATACTTGATAATGTTGCGAAGCAACAGAAATGCACCATTTTCAGGACCCGTTCTATACAGCTTTCCTTTATGCCACAGAGTAATGTCCTAAAATAACCGCCTTTATGGTCTCACTGTAGGCAAATGATAGACAATATAAAACGGATGAGCTGAGATGAATTGGTACATATACGTAAGGCCTCCTAGATAAATGAAATCATCAACACACTTCACTCACAGCTTTTAATTCAGTTGTTAACGCAAATCAATCCTGAAGCAACAATTTGCATTGAGAGCGAAAGAAGCACATCCTTAGCATGCTTGTTTTGTTGCTCAATGCTATCATAAAACTGCATTTTGCCAGCACTGTTAACAAATAGGACTATATTATCTAGGCATTCTAAGTCAATAAGTAGACCTCCTGGTAGGAGATCAATTTCTGAAAATTCAGACGAGGAAAGCGTTTTTTTCAGCAGAAAATATAGATTAGGATCAAACAAAATTGGAGATAGTGGCCAGTCTTAACGCACACTACATGAGGTTGAAAGTTCAGATGACAGTTCGACATGAGCTTTAAATCAACCAATAATTGTATCCAAGTACAATTTCGATAAGGCTCATAAACTTTTGAGGTATGTTTTACAACAACAGACACTGCCATAAAACCTCTGTACACAGAGTCAAATGCCGTTTTCCCTTCGAGAAAAATAATTATTGTCGGAGGCCGATAAGTATATGTGTTCTAGGATCTGGTGAATGGTGAATATTTTGTCAACACAACTATGACCAGGTTTGAAACCAGTGTGATTTTCCCGAGTTCGCAGATCACTAGCCTTAGCCATTCAATAATTGTAGAAGCTGATATTTTAAACACTACATTAGTGAAACTGATTCCTCTGTGGTGGTCACAAGAGGATTTCATCCTTTTTTATAGACTGGGACGATTAGTGATCGACACCTAGGTTTCAGTTAAAAGATCAATCAGCCTATTTATTAAAGCTGAACAACCATCCTTAAAGACTTCTGAAGTTAATCGATTTGATCCTGCTGCTATTCCTCTATTCAGGTGAGCTATAGCCTTTTTAACTTTGACAAAAGTCGAGGGCCTATGCTGAGTGAATAAGAGTAAAGTACTTATTGCACGATTTTAAATATTATAATAAATCAAACGACAATCAATTTATGCTAATAAACTCAATGGTTCATTATGTAATGCAATTAGCTTAGTAGATATTACATAATAGCAACAGCAAGCAGTAAAACATCCCGAGTGATATCAGAGGTATGGGAGTGATGGTCACTGTCCAGCTGCTCGCATGATAGAAGGACATCTTTACTTAAGATACATGAAATGGAAACTGCATTTGTGGCTAGTTTTGATAACTTAGGTGTGTGATCAAAGTTCCCACGATACAAATGCTCGATACCGATCATATACGAATATTTTATGAATAATTTTAGGAGTATCAGCACCATAATTCAGAAGATATTGCAACCGAACACGGGAATCCTTAGAGTAGTGATGTGTGTTATATTCAGTGTCGACCTTTCCTAACCCCTTCCTTCAGCTGTAGTAAGGCAGCATAGCCGCAGATGTTAGCTGTCTGATACACGTTATTAAGATTACATTCGTATCTAGTCGACAGTACGACTTCGTATCCAGACCATAAATTTACTGCCTTTAGTCTTTCTACTTTCTGGTTGACTAAAATAGCATGGTAGCTCGATCCGATTATTACGATATGCAAGCTTGACTACCAAATAAAGGAAGGGGCTATGATCAATGAAGAATCATTGGTAAGTATTTGAATCTAAGTCATTTTCTCCTTATCGTATATATATATATATATATATTAAATTTTACTTTGTATTTAAAGAAAACGAACAAAATGTATTGATGTAAAAGGGAAACAGCAAAAATTAAAGACAATTAGTCGACAAATGAGTTTTTATTTTCTAGAATTTATTGATAATTTCAATATTAGCTTTTACAAACAATCAGTGAAAACCATATTCATTTAAATAGTGGACCATAAGCACACGAATATACATATACCAACAACTTGGAACTTTTACGCATCAAAGTTCAGAGGTTCCGTTTACAATGTAAGTACACACTATAAAGTGGTAAGCGAGTGATTAATATAACATGACACACATGCCTTTTTATACTTTTCTAATTGATACATTACGTGATTTTAACTAATGATGTAGTAAACTAGTATAAAATAAATGTAAAAAAAGAAACTTATAAAGTGACCAATAACTGAAATAGGTAATGTTACTCATAGGAAACAATCAACTATGTGGCGGCTATAAAACGTAAAAACTTAAGTTTGTTATTTGCATTCATCACAGACTGACAACAGATAAGTATAAATGAAGATTGAAAATCCCAGGACAGATGTCTTATCTTAATATGGGACCCCTCGGCACTGTACACCCTCGACCTCAGGGCTTCTTGGTCTCGCGGCGAGTGCTCATCCATCAGCACCGGTAGGTGTTTGTTGCAAAACTTGAAAATCTTTGGCTCGATCTCTGGTGGAGTCGACAGTGCATATCAACGAGTACAATAGAACAAAACAGCTGTCTAATGTTCCTCGGTATTCAACCGAGATTAGTCTGCGGCATACGAAAAAACTAAAACGGATGTTCAAGAAACTACCTCAACATAACCACTGGAAGTAGAAAACAAACGTAATTTACAGGTCACCAACTATATTCATCGGAATTGTTGATAGAATTTTGGGTTAGAATGCTCAACAATACACATATAGTATTGTGAAAATAAATTAACTAATCAGATAGTAAACTATATCCACTAATGATAGTGGTGACCAATGTCAAGTTTTCATAGTCCTCAGTGTTGATCGAATTTTCAAAACCAATTAGCCATGTGACCATTAACATAAATGACCTGGAAACGACTGCACTATGATTTGATGTTAGATCGTTAAAAGTAATCAGAAAGAAACAACTTTGTTCGAATTTTCGTGCTAGTTTGCACTTATCGACAAGGTATGTCTGTAATCTTGAGGAAAGTGGTCACCCAGCTGAACTTATACACACGTTACGCGTACTAGGCGTTACCATGGAAACTATGAACTTGTGATTGAAGTGTGGATTACACAGAACTAGTTAGTATACATAACTCAACATGATATTTTGAGTGGTGCCTAAATGGGTTAGCAAAAAGTAACACTGAAGTTACTACCTATCCTTTCAGCTAAGGTAGGCTTCCTGGATGCGAGTGCTAGTTGGTTGGTTCAAATCGTCATGTGGCAAGGAATTAAAAACGGTTTTTAAACTGCATAATATATTAAACCATTTATTTTAAAATCGCAACTGCTTATTTTGTAAAACCCAAACACTTGTGAATGTAGTAAATCAAACCGAACATAAGAAAATTTTCATTTCAAACATGCTTTCAATATCCTGTGATACTTTTACTTACAAGCAGTGAACTATATAGGCAGATACGATGAAGTGAGGAGAAAACCTACCAATTATGTCTTATAAAAGTAGTTATAAATTATTGATTGCTAGTGTCGATTTTTCCTGAAATATTCGCAATTCATAATCATAATTAAAAAGCAACACAATAAATGAAGAAAGGGTAACAAAAGTACAATAGCGATTCTTACATAGGGAGTTAGATAATAGATAGTAACATTAATGTAGTAGTATAACGCAACGGGAAGAAGCTAAGTGTGCATGTTGAGGACAGGAGGACTACATAATAATTGATTTCAATATTATTTTACTGACAATAAACCGTCATAATACTCTACTAACACTGATACTACCAGGGTGTAGATAGTAAGGAATGAAATGACTGGGTGCCCTTGCTATTCGACAAGGTGTGCACATAAAAATAGTAAATGGAAAGTCCTGCAACTCTAAGATAGTATTTTTAATATGATGTATTTATGGACATACAATTCGGAACAACTACTACTGTAACTATACATTGTCAATTAGAGGCATAGAAAACAACAATTTTAAAAAGAGCCGACAACGTACTTACTTTTCAGAACTTTTATGATGTATTGTATTTGTCGAACCGCCAACTGCATAGATCATGTCGTCGACTACACCAACCGCAACTCTATTGCGTGGTACTGACATAGGAGCACATGTAGTCCAACAATTTTTTCTTGGATCATAACAATCCATATGAGGTGCGTCTATATTACCTTGTTCATTATTATTCCTCCCACCTACAAGATACACGCAACCACGTACAGAACAAGCGGATAGACCACTTCGTGGACTAGGTATATCTGGCAGACGCCTCCACTTAGCAGTGATTGGATTATAACACTCAAATGCACTTAATGAATAACGCAGATAACCACCAGCTGAGTAAAGAATCTAAAGAACAAGTTAACGCAACTGAATAGTCAATGAAAGAAAAAGAACTAGCAAAGAAATCAAACATAGTTCAATGACTAATATTATTTACTACGCAATAAACTAAACCGAGTGTGTAAAAAACAGACGACAATACTTAACTACTAAGAAACAAAACCTTAAACTTCTTGTCTGAAAAAGTTGAAAGCAACGGCTGAATCTGGCAATTGTAGGAACCTCTTCCAACTCATCCAAGCTACTGGCAGAAGAGAAATGCCAATAAAACAATCTATGAACCTAATGGCATGTCAATCACTAGCATCCAAAATCGTCTCAGATCTTTCTGAGTGTTAGTTCATCTAGTCTTCTGCCCCCAGAAACTTCGACCAGACTGTCTTGTCCTATCTGTCAGGTGACGACTGATCAATCTAAAAAAGAAGAGGTTCACAAAAATTCTAACTTCTGAATCACAATAAATCACTAGGTTCAAAAGACCTACTTCTCCCCCCCCCCAAATGATGGGTCGGGAAACTGACAGAGTTATTTGGGAAGATTTTGGAAGCTAAATATCCCATCATCCTGAGATGAAGAAACCGTAGTCCTCCATATTTAAAAAACTAACATAACCAATGTAACAACTATTAGAAAATAAGTCTACGCTTGACTACTTCCGAACTATTGGAAGTAGATGTCCGATGTAGATGATTTAAAAATGCTTATTGATGAACGATCCCAACATAGCCAGTACAAGTCTGTGACTACAAAGATTTCAGTAATCCTTACATGCAAAAACGGAAAGTTAATCTGAAACGTCTACATATTCAAAATAAGGCATATGTTATAACTAGATGTTGTTTCTTATGCCCCAAAACAAAAGAAAACATATTTTATTAATTTCACTAGTCCTTAAACAAATGTATTGTAAAAGTAGCGTTTCTTTCTAAAACTTCAAGTTAGGTCATTCATTATGACCTACATGCCGCCTTTGAGAATCAGTAAGAATAGTTAGCTGGCTATATTGAAATAGGGAGACGCAGTTTACAACTTGTCCCCCAATGGTTGAAATCCAGGTTTTAAGCACTAAGGCACTACCCAAAAGCGCCTTTTCAATGATCACTATGTGTTTCCCCGATCATATATGAGGAAAGGAAAACTTGGCAGATCAGTCAAAGAGATGGTAAACCTTTGTCAACTGAGATGGTTAGGACATGTGTTGCGTATGTTTGACCGCCGCCTACCTCACCGCGCGATGCTGGCTGGGAGAGAAATAAGATAGAAGAGTAGGTGCGCCCAAACCAAAATATGGCATCAGTTGACAAACTGTGGCTGTTGATCTAAGTCATGTTGGTAGATGCAGACTACCTGGTTGGGGTTCGTGTGATAATCACAATCAGTGGATGAAGACACTGGGTGGCATGGCTCAGAATCGGTCACATTGGTGCAAGTGTATTCACTCTCCACCCTCACCTAGATCTTAAGTTCTATCATATACACCTATACTTTATCCCTTTATGTATCCCATTGTCGTGTTATTCTTGTAAATTAGGTTTCGTCGTGCTGTGGTATAGAAACTTGAACTTATGGGCATACATACCAGGTTTTACGTTGTTAATGACTGACTGACTGACATATGAGGGATGAATATGAAATAAAATTACATTCCTTTATCTTGTTAACTGTTAGGATATATGCACTTAGTGAAGCGGTATTTTAGTATTTGAGTAACAACGCCAAAACTGTTGTAGCTTTAAGTTGCGTTTCGTCTCAGTAACTGGAATGTATTAGTAGTTTTTGAAAAATGCATGTGAGCTAAGGTTAATTAATGAAATCGGTACATTGTAACTGTATTATATAGGTCTATATATAAAAGTTTATATGCGAAAATATAAACATCGCATTAATTATGATAAACACTAGAACTAATAAATGTACCTCCATTGAGCCAGCTGTTCGTTTGTTTACTGAGATATGACGGTGTTTTATAAGATCATCGAGAATGTTTTGTAAATGAGATTTTGCAGGAGTAAAACCTGCAAGAAGGTTACAGTTTTTTATTTGACCTTGTATAAACGTAGGAGGAAGCGTGTAACATCTAACAGCAGATAAGGCTTCAAGGAAGGTAGATAATCTTGAATTCCTATTATGATTTACCCACCGAATAACTGCATTATATACTTCAGCCTCAGTGCGTACATTTAATTCATCACGTTTAATTAAACTTAATAGCTGGTTAGGATGAAGTCCAAGAAATTCATCATGTTTTACTATTTCACCAAAATTTTGATCAATAAACTTTTGAGCAGTAAAGGATAATTCAGAACAATTATTAGACTGTGCAAACTCTTGAATTCCAATAGCATTTGAAGGATGCAATTGATGCTTTAGAAAGCTACAACAAGCATGAACAACATGAGACATTTGAATCATAGAAGCGGCTATGAGTAATTCACATACGTTTCGTTCACTTATTTGTATTCTACCTGTATACGCAAAATCTATTAACTTTTTTAAAGCAGTTGCTGATATGTAATGCAATTTAATTTCAGGCAAAAGTGCTTCGCGCATTTCCCCAGTGAACATAGCTCGGAAATATGGTGAAGCACCAGCTAAAACAATTCGATGGCATTGAAACGATTCAGAATTTACGCATAATGTAACATCAGTTAATTTTTGTGATTGAAATAATTCATACATATTATTCATAGCCTCTTTTAAATAATGGTTTAATTCAAAATTCATGCAAATTAAGTTATCATTTGAGTCATCTGAAGAGCATGTAGGCAAAATATAAGTAGGATGCGGGATATACAATCCTGAATTAGTTAAGTCAGGGAATGATGATGGTGATACAGAATGGTTTGCGGATAAGACTGAAAGTTCATCCATGGGAAAATCCTCAACATTTTCTTTCATTATCATTTTGACTATAAACGATTACTTTACAAGAGACTGGTCATTTGCACTTGATTCCTGTAAAATCAATGAGAATAAACACAATTCTGTCAAAACACATACTATGACCACCATTTATGTTTCAAAAAGGACATTTTTAGATAAAAGACTTTTTTGTTTGCAACCAGTTCTCGAAATATGTCGTTTGTTACACACACGAAAAAAGATTTTGAAAAGGCTTCTACAACTGAACAGATGTTAAGAGGAAGATATGTATCACATTAACGAGCTAGGAAATAAAAAGTAAAATAGGACATGAAGTATGTAGGTATTAACTAATTAAAATATTTATACATATGCCAATGAAGTGTATTTTGACGGTAAACACACGTAGCTTATTTTTATCGGGTTCCTAGACATGTGGGATAACTGTCCAGAAGACCCAGCATACGAAGTTTGCACTTAATGGTCTTAGACTATATTTTGGTTTTGTTGTTTATAATATTTCATAATCTTATATTTATACTAGACAGCATAATTCAGAAAGTTACGTGGTGGCTGGTTACGTTCACTACATATCCTAGTAACTTTAGTCAGCTTCCACCCAGAAGTCTATGCTAAGTGTTGTCACCGTTTATTCAGTAGTTCCGCTGGACGACGGTAGTGCTACCAAATAACTGAAGATCAAAAATCAAAACCGAATAATTCTAACTCGATATTAGTTAGTTCTTAAAATGATTCACCTACGAAAACCAACTGAAAACTATGTACTACCACTAAGTATCCGCTTCTATTATACAACAATTAAAACAAAGAACACAGCTACCAAATAATTACAAGATAGTATGTAAATTTTCTGTAAAAAATTTTGAGATGAGAACGTTGAATCATCTGTCCTAAGATGTGAAATAAGGATCAGAAGTGTAGATGTCTGGATACAGTTTTAGTGATATATACTCATAGTTCCTTAGCTTGAAATGTCAGTATGGAACCACCTACATAACACCATGAAGTAAACAGTAAGAAATTACTCTAATTTATATTATTTTGTATCGAAGATATTCAGTCAGTCAGTCAGTTACAACATAGAACTTTGTACATGCGTACATCAGTTCAAGTTGCCATGCCTCAATTAGCAGATAAAGATTAAATTGTCGGACCAAATCCCAAAGTAGGGGAGGTAGTAACAGAGTAAGTACTAACGGGAAGGCATAGAGATCAGAGATAAGATTTGAGATAAAAGTGATTCAGTAAAGAGAAAATTATAATAAGCTCAAAAATTAGAATTTGGAGGAAGACAAGGAGTGGATGCACCTGCGCCATTGCAATCGATTTTGAGCCATATCACCAAGAAGATATTATGTCTCTGTAACGGATTAACTGAAAGTCTTCGTAATTTTAGACAGGATTAAAGACGTCATGAAGTAATAACGAGCAATAAGTACTTCATCAAAACTAAACGAACGCGAAAACATAGTAATGACCAGTCAATCTATGTATATTTACACATACACAAGTGACTGACTACACATATATGTGCACACTGATAAAGAAACGTTACCTTCTTCATAAGAGTTCATTAGCATTATTCATGAAAATAGTTTTTCGTTAATACGCTTGTAATACAATTTTAATAGTCTCAACTATCACTAACACGTGCATAAAAGTATAAACATTCTGTCTTATGTGTTTTACTTTATCTCGGGTGGTACAATAATACGTGTATTTACACTACTTGCTGTGAATTGTGCCCCCACCCCGCTCGTTGATATAATTCCAATATCCAGTATCTGCATGATGAGCTATTTTAAACCAGTTGATTTCTTTGTGCTCGCATCTTAAGTGTCACGGTTTTGGTTCCTGGTCTTCAGCTTCTTCCTGTAGTTAGCTACACACACGGCCACCCTTGGTCTGGCAGTTTCAGGTGGTAATTAGATGACAAATTCGTGTTATAGAATCATCGAATGTAATACCTTGACGTCACATTGCCCTTGGCCACTATATTCCTATGCGTTTCTCTTCACTTAGCCACCATAGCGCTAATGAATACCCAAATCGACGCAAACTGCGATAGTAGTAGTTAAATAGTTAGAACACCTAGTGTTCTTCTATTATTCCAGAAACAGTCTCAGTATAAACCTCAGATGCGTTGATGTACATAGATTAACTGCAGTAAATTGTTTATATGTGTATTGAGACTTTGAATCCCTATGATAAACTGTTTCTCAAAGCCACCAAAATTTTATCATAACTTGCCTGCCCTCGTAATTTCAATAAACAATAAAAAATCAAGACCATCAAGGAATCATTACATACAGTTATTATATATTGCCAAAAAAATCTGGTGTGGAATTACAATGTGTACACATAGTATATGATATTAGCGACTTAAATTAGAAAGTTCGGGTACAACAACACAAAATGCAGCATAGATCCGCTGGGAAAGTAAATTTCAGAAGGAATCAAAAAGTCAGATATATATAAATTATGTCGTGCACTTACTATTATTAGGAAATATAAGTGAACAGTAACACGAATTATAAACGTACATCTCTAGCTTCAGCGCCACCACTACAGTGACCTTTCCAAGGTTGATTTTCATACTACCAGAATGTTAAAATAAACTTCGGTATTAGGAATAGCAGGGTTATCCATATTTAATATTTTCCAGCAAAGATCCAGCAAATACTCTAAAGTGTTTATTAATAAAGCTGTCACTATCTGTTCAGTTGGAATTTTCCTTCTATTTCATGTTCTTATACGAAAAATTAACTCAAAATTTCGATTGTGCATCTTCTGCAAGTGTTATTGTCGAAAATAACATTTTTTATACTGAGTGTTTTACTTTTATTAATCGTAAGAATCGTCCTGGTTGGTTCTAACTTCTTGAATTCCGTTACTAACACTGAAGTACAGGTTCAGTCATGTTTTACAAAATGGGTTATTAGTATTCATAAGGTGGACGGAAAATGAAGATAGCTGGCCATGATTTCTAGTGAGATTTTCGCTTAGCTGAGAATTTGTAGATAATTGTCGAAAACATAAGACAATTAGACTTTTATATTCAAGTTTGCGTCGGGAATTATCTGCAGCCGAATCAAGACGACAACACTTGGCATAAGTTTTAGGCTGAATTCAGTGCTTTTAAAAGTTTTAGTAATGGTTTGCTAAGGAAATGGTATATTGTGTTTTAAAACAGTAAGAGTTTATCAAGCGTACGAAGAGGCACCATGAATAAAAATAGCAATACAGTTTTAAATATATTGATAGTGAAGTATACATATAATTTAATATGGAAAAAATATTAAAATCTTTTCTAAACACTTGTGGTTGATTGAACTAAAAATTGACCAAGCGAAAGAACCCTATTTGCGTTCCAAGGCTCCAGTAGCTTTTTGGTCGAAACAAATGAGGGTCATGTCCAGTAATATTAATAATCGAACTTCGAAATCCTACTTAAACTAGAATTTTATGCAAAATTCTAACAATATTTTTGACGTTGTGCATTATCTTTAAGTTAAGATATAAATTCATAATCAGAATAGTAACCCGATTGACTTAAAAATTAGTATTTTTGAGTATTTGTACTTTAATCGGTTTTGCATCATTAACGAAATGAAGCTCATTATGCTCTGCATTATTCATAGAAATCTTAACTGAAATGGTGCTAAACAAACCTATATTGTTTTTGGTTGGGACCATACTGGTGTCTGTCAGTGTGTGAATAAATTCTTATTTTTTTAAAATGTCTTATGCTAGACAGGTATACGGCGTTAGTCTTCTTTGTAAGTTCATGTAAAAATGTTTTTTCAATGAGATGGCTTTAAATTAGCGACTTCACTAAGCTCTATCAGTCACAGAAATTAACTACCCGGAAATTAATTCTCATCAACCACAACCATTCATGCACATAGGTCAGCAACAGAATATGTATATGATTTGAAAGTCACTAACAAAGATGCAATAAATATATATGTGATACAAAAGAATTCAATGAAACTCTAATACTTAATAGATCAGAAGTTCAACTGTCAGTTTTAGTTTAATTATGAATTAAGTACACATAACAACAAATAAAAATACAATACAAAATGCCAATATGTTGAGAGTCAGCAAAAGCCTCTTTTGATGACCGAATAGCATTTCAGCTATATAGATTAAAGACGTCAACGTCATTTCTGTGTTAGCTGCAGTAGCGAATCCAAAAATTAAGTTTTATTTACTTGCCACTTAAAATATTTATACTTCTTATAATAAACTGTTTTTTTGCGACAAATTATTTATTTACAAATACTGTTTATTCATTGGTTTAGAGTGGCTGATGAAGCAGAACAATCAACTTTCTATTCTTAAACTATACTGAAGATATTCAAAGAATCGCATTCGCTCGCTCAGACGTTGAACTCCAGCAGCCTATTAATATAGAAATATAAACGTTGCCTACAACCACGTTTGTATCGGTTATAAATACCTTTGGAAATCCTTTAAATAATCTGACTGTAATATTACCATTCTTAAATTTCATGCACATAAAACTGCAAGCAAAACACTATATTTAAGTGACTTGTCCACATTCCATTAAACATATGAATGCTTTTAAGAGTGCCTAAATAGTGCCTACATGATTCGTTAACCACTCACATCTTAAGTAATCGTAGAAGAGGTTGTAATGACATCGTAGTATTTCGTAAACTAAATGACGAGTTAAGTATCGACATATCTTAACTTTTTCCTTCTACAACCAGTCTTAAAATGATTAAAAAACCACAGAAAATTAACCATAACTTGAAATTTTGCTTTCTTTTTTAGTTGTTAAATACTAGAATACCATAAAAGAACAAGTAGTGACAGCTTTATTAATAAACACTTTAGAGTATTTGCTGGATCTTTGCTGGAAAATATTAAATATGGATAACCCTGCTATTCCTAATACCGAAGTTTATTTTAACATTCTGGTAGTATGAAAATCAACCTTGGAAAGGTCACTGTAGTGGTGGCGCTGAAGCTAGAGATGTACGTTTATAATTCGTGTTACTGTTCACTTATATTTCCTAATAATAGTAAGTGCACGACATAATGTATATATAACTTGGAGTGACATAGGGGTGGTATCACAACAACAAAAAATCAATAACGTTTTGATGTTTCGCTGTAGTGTGTATATACTATGCCATACGATGCGCATTCATCATTATAAGAAAATTTTCTTCATCATATGACTGGCCTCTATCAACATCCTACTCAGGAAGAAATAAAGTGACCTGCCATTACCTATGTACTCTAATTAAAGGTTGAATTATGTATTAAAGCATCAATAATAAAATTGTTTACAATAGTAGAAGTGTTTTGGGTTCTATGTGTACATTCCATATGAACACTGCTGCTCGAGGTAATAATGGAGATCGAGTTCTACTCTGGTACTTCTTGGAAGTTTCATCATCGATTTTATTGATCAGAATGTAAACACCAGCACATATTAAACAATCGCTACTCTTTTTATTCTTTTTATTGCAACGATGTACCATAGTTAATAAGGGTATAGTTCTTAGAGCCAATTGTTTTAGAGGTAAACATGTATTGTTTGCTGAAATGTTCATAAATAAGGAATGAGCTGGGAAGAAGCGTATAAGGGCTTCGTCTAAATCATGCTCGTTTGATATAACTCGATGTTGATTTAAACAGATTACTTGACTGTTCGGGCTAATGTCTGAAAAAGCTATAGTGTAAGAAGGGCTAAAGACTTCTGGATCCTAAAAAATTATTACAGAGACAAAAGTTGTCACGAGGTTTAGATTAATTAAAGTTACTTGACATAATGGCCTGCTGGTGATGTGTAAACGATGGAAATTATCTTAGTAGCCCATCATGGCATTGTTAGAATAGTGAAGAAGAAGGACGAAAATCGCCTGCAGAACTTAATTAGAGTGCATGTGATACAGAATTATCAGGGCCTAGGGAGTACAGGTGGTTTATAGCAACCAAACAATTTCCTTCAAAGCTGTTTAAGTCATGGCCGCGAAAAACGTCATTTCCAGGTGTGCCACTTGGTTTGCGCTCGTTATCTAACAAGTTAGGCTCCAATAGGTTACCTGTTGCCTGTCGGTACAAACGACCTGGATATTACTGAGTTGATTACCTTGTGAAGATGAATCCTTTCATCTTACCTAAGTTGCTTATTTGGATGACCGCAACTGACTCATGCGCCATGGGAGTGTGTGTTTGTGCCACTGCTGCCGCACTCTGGAAACTTATATCCGCGTGGTCTAAATCTGCGTAATATAATAGTAATTGTCAGAGATTTAAATTGAAATTTGCTGGTTGCTGATTACTGGTACCGTTAGAGGGTCCTATAGTAGTTTAGCACTTGGAAACGTTCCGTTCTATTTAACAGAAGAAATTCGAATATTTGGTAATAGGTTTTGGTAATACGTCTAATAGTAGTACCTAACGATAAAAATCAAGAACTATGTAAGAATATATATATATATATTTACGTACTCTTAATTACTGAAAAAACAGAAGGTTTATTTAACGTAAAATAAGAAGTCAAATATAATGTTCAATACAGGGCTCACCACTATAGCACTTAGGTACGTTCCGTTCTGTTTAACAGAAGAAACCAGAATCTTTGGTAACAGGTCTTTATTTCAGTATCGTGGGCAGGCGATAGTTGAGCGGGATGCTTGTCATTCAAACACAATGCCTCTCAACATTCAATATAAAAAAATAGAAAATATAATCCCTATAAAGAATAAGGAAGTAAATGAATACTTAAGCTTTATTGTTTTAGTGTAAACATAAGTTATGAAGTCAACTCTTAACTTGTCAACCTAAGTTGTCAGAGTAGTACCAAACGGTGTAATTAGGTGGCTTATATCAGTATTGTTCTGTTCGACATTATTTAGGCCCAAAGTTCCCAGTTTCTTATGTGCTTGAATAGCAGTCTTATCCACGAACACACAAGCATTCTTATGCTTGACGAGTGCAGCTATTAAATGGATGGACTGTTTTAATTGATCTATTGCCAATTGGGATTCATATCGAAAGTGAATAGGGCATAAGTACCTCCAGTGTTTCTTGTGAACGCGAAGGCAGGAGTTATCAGAAAGACTAGCTGCATTTAGTGTAAAATGACTGAGAGACCTTTATCTGGTATTTTTCTAAAGCACGTTCTGACGGAAGATCATCCACTTAGTTGATTCCGTAGCAGTGAAACTGATCGCGGTTTTTACTTTGATTACGTTATCCAGTATAGGTAAACTTTTATCCTTGGTCAATAACAATTTAAAGAGAGACAGCGTATAAATATATAAATTAATATCAAACAATGCAGCTGAAAAAAACTTTATTTGAAAACGCATTTCTGTTAACCGCTAGGTTACATGATCTACTCCACAACTAATCTTTTTAATTGTGACTATTCAGTGACGTAGACATGCAATCCCTATCGCAGGGTTATTACTAACTGAGCGTCGTAAGCACTTGACAATCCTTGTTTATAAAAAGACGACCCATAGATAAAGAACAAGAGTCAATATGTGTTAGCAGAATTAATAATGTCAACGGAAGTGACAATTGCATTTTATTATACGCAGCGCAAATGTCAAATTTACCGCATGTTATTTAGGCACGGATACACTCGAGTTCTTGGAACAATTTACCTATGAAACGCCGATATGCTTGCGTTTTATTTTTCAATCTTAAGGGCATTTTAAAAATTTGTAAAGGGTTAAGTGGGATTACAATTACTGTTTTGGAAATGACACGTTTAGTCATAGGTACTTGATTACAAGCCTTGCAAGATCGATTGTAAAAATTCCATCATATCCATTAAGGTTGCCGACAGATCATGGATATGTATAAAGAGGTATATTTCTAGAGTGGTTCTGGCGTTAATTTACCGGTAATCGTCTGTGGGACGCTAATCATTACTACTCTATATGGGGGAAAATGTAGCGGAGACAACCATGAGCTGCTGGATGAACAAATTGCGCCTAGATTTATTATGTAGTCGAAAGTCACTCTTGGCGAATTTTCAAGCTGAAGACAGTGTGCTTTGGAGTATACAGGTTGACCGTGGTGTGATGTGCAACATAGTAACTTCGCGTTTAGCTCTTTCAAATAGAGATATCTCTCAAGCGTCGCCTGGAATTAAGGGTTGACTAACTGTCGTAAACGAAGAGGGCATTACCTAAAACCCGGAGTAGTAATTTTACAAGCGGATCGCTTAGTGCTGCCGTCCACTAGCCTACTTTTGCCAAGGTCCGCAGGCCACCAAGCAAGTTTTGGTGGCTTAATAAATCGATCATTATGATAGGCTTTTTAACGTCAGCGATGGTGAAAATTCAGCACACGACTTTACGCAGACCGATTTTTGAGTAAAATTATCTTTTGCAATACATATTAGTTCCTTTCCCACCGGAAGCCAGTAACTTGAGTGCAGATTAGCGTTGATGATTGAATAAAGCTGCTGACTGGACTTAAACTAGTGTGCCAGTTTCAGCGATGTAGTGAACCTTCGTCGATGAATAACAGTGATAACATATAATTATTTTTCACCGGCTACGGTTGCGATTGATATGATTTGATGGTATGCTTGACCAATAAATTTAATAGGGTAGTGTCCACAAAAACAAACATGGTCAGCACCAGTAACGGAAGCCCATAAAACTACTTATTCAGGGAGCTGCAGACACATAGTTGATGTATTAGAACAAGTCTCTCAAGATATATATATATATTTAAATGCATGCTACTGAAACTTTAGAGCAGAAATAATTTTATTAAGTTTGTTTACTCAGATAACGTTTTAAGACTATCTTTTGAGAACTGGAAAAAATGAATGACGCACCATAAACTCGAAGCCTGAATTTATGAATGATTCAGGGCACAATGATGCAAGCAGATTTTCGTAGGCCATGCGAACGGCCATGACAGTAGTTTCCACGAGACTGTCATCAATGACACTGTTCCTCAATCTAAACGAACAAATTATTGGAATATATGCCATGAAAAGTAAAGTTCAAAAAACAGATGGTAAACGGGAAGAGAAAAAGAAACAAAAACAAAATAAATCAACTGAAACTGCCTTGGCTTACGCGGCAGCGTAGGCTAGCAAATTGTTAGAAGAATTTGAAGACCGTTGAACTGAAACCTGTATCACTAACGATGAGGGCACAAACAAATTGTTTGGTTTAAGATATTTTGTCAGACATATATTGAATATTGGATGAGCTACGACCCTGACCCTGTATTTGAGTACATAACTTGTCATCAAATAATATAATATACGAAATTATGATTATATGCGCTCCCAGTATTTCATGCATTTATCAATGTTAATTTTGGTTTTATTTGTTTATTAAGACAGTCATTACTTACTGACTGTATTTCCTGAAAGTTTGCTGTAAAGTTTTTCTTAGCATATATCTAAAGTTTGCCTAGATTTTTCAGTCAGCTGACAATAAAGACCAGTAAGGATTTATGATAAATTTATGAATGATACAGTGTACTAAATGTCACTTCCTTAGCTGGATATATTTGCAGTCTTCTCAATAATCTACCTCTTTCACCAGATTCCTATCATTTTACAATGCATTTCCATTGCTTTAGGTTTTTCGGTAGCGGACTCGGATTTTAGACTGTAATAACACTTGCTTATTGAGCCGTCTATGTCTTGATTCGAGCCCCATCTAGTGAGTCGTCCGCCATTCATCTGTAGTTCTCAGTCCGTTTGATATACATAGGAACTAAGAGTATATCCAAGATATCATAAACTGTGATTTAAATCTAAACTACAAATACAGCAACACAAACTTGAATTGCATTTGTGTGACCTGGAAATTACCTGAAAGTTCTCTACGAATAAAGTCTATGAAAATAAACTAAAATCAGTCAATTAGCCCGTATGTACGTGCATTCTTTGGTACTATACACGACCGTACAATTGTACTGTCTTAATTACTTAGGTTTATGCAGTTTCCCTACTATAAACGTTTTGAACCTGAATCCTATTACTGTTAGTCCAACTAATCTTTAATTATATAATCAATGTACTTATTTTCCTACAAATACTGTTTCTTCTGAGACTTTTTTCTCCCTTAGAATTCTGAAGATCATGACCATTCCTCCAGGTCTCAAATCTATAAATTATTAAGGTCAACTAACTTGCATAAGTTAATTAAAAATTAAAATACTACTTACAAGGTAAGTCTTATCCATTATAGCTAAACTTATAGGATTAGCTTTGCACCTGCACATATTGCTACTTATTCAAGCTTGTCATAAATATGTCAGGTACTAAGTTTGTTTAACAATTACTCGTGTTGTATCAGATTCAGATTCGACGTTACCAGCTACAGATGACTTCGGCTCAAGGTTTCTAGAATTTGATGAGTACTCTTTTGAACACCCTGATGACATAGAGGTAATGTTTCATTTCATTTTCATGCAAATAAACACTTATTAATTGGAATTAGGCTGTTGTAACTAGTTACTGGAATCGATGAGCCAGCTAGGTTTTCCCAGAGCTCTCTGCCAAGCTTCAGAGATGCTTCTGGAGATTACTGATTGGTTTGTCTCCAACCCATCATTTTTTCATTGATACAGGGCTTGTTTACGCTAGCGGTTTGGAACACCTTTAAATAATCGACAAAACCCACCGTTATTTTGGACTTCGTAATAACATAACATAAAAGGGCAGATATGACCAGAATGGTATCGTTTACCACGCACTATTAAACTGATTGGCCTGGCGAGATGTAAATGTTATGCAATGGAAATTCAGAAGATTAATTCCTCCTTGGCTTATAATGTTTTGATGGTCTTCAAATGAGCAGTGAATTTGGATTACTTCACTATAATCACGAATACAGCTGCCTGAGTTATAATCAGCGTCGGCAGTTAGAGTTTGTAAAATCTGAGTTACAATTTTAGTGTTTTATGCGGTTGCAGAGTAGCTGCGTCAGGCATCAAGTTTGGTAACTGGCTTCAGAAAGCAATTGACTTGGGATCGTATATATAGGACAGGAATTTGACAAGAACGGGGTTGTCTTGTGTTGAAACCTAGAAGTATGAGTCTGGATCACAGAAAAGTAAAATGGTGGATATATTTGAAAATAATGATTGCCACTTCGTTAATTTTCATTTTATAAGAGCAAACTACTATGCTGCGTTTCATTCGTCACAGTTTGCGTAAAAGCTTTGATACCAAACTCGAACCTATAGAATCTTTTTAGGCAAACAAGCCTCGAGTGAACCATATAAAAATATAATGGAGAATATATTAAAGCTTTCAAAATTAAGTATTATGGCAGCCGGTAACCGACACAGGACTCACATCACATTCGTTTCGTCAGGATCATTTAGCAGATCCATCCACTAGTCAAGTTTTTCAGTCTTCTCAAACCCTACGTTCGGTGAATATGTTAGTGCTCCGAGTGTCCACAACATCGTTCCCATCGCATAAAGATACGGACGGCTTGGCTGGAAAGATTATTTCAGGGGAAACGAAATAATCCCCTTAGTTAAATATGCGGTAGCTCCTGGAATTTCTTACGTTGGTGCTTGGAAAATGGACAATAAGCTCAAGACTCTAATGAAATCTAGTTTTTGTTGCTTAGAGGTTCATTAGTGTATATATAGTACATTCCATGACGTAAAGAGGATATTCATTTTCTTAACTTTCCCATATGATATGCTACCAGGTACCGAAATAATGGTTGCTCGATTACCTAATAAAAATCTACTGTTTTAAATGTGCAACAATTTTTAAAATTTTCGACTTCAAAGATTTATAATGTGCACGATCAATAAACCTTGTACTTAAATGCGAGTTTTCGAATGCTACAAAAACTCTACTAGTCAACGAATTCGTTAAATCCAATTGATAACCTATTCACAAAACTAGAGATGAAAATGAAGGTCATAAAGAGCCAGTATTCGTTTCAAAACAATTTGTACAGTTTATTCATCAGGTTTTTTTTAACTGTTCTTTTTTAGAGTGATTCCTTTTCTGCATTTTTACCCCAAATTGGATCCACTGCCGAACAAAAAGTTCCACTTCTTGATGAAGAGTCACTTGCAACAACCAGTAGACACAAAAAATACATAAACGTGGTCTCTGGGGATGACCAAGACGACGTGAAGACTGAGTCTAGTTCTTGTGATGATTCTGAAGTTGATGGGATGACTTACAAACGTCCAAAGGCGTTAACTGCACGACAGTTAAGTCTTCAATCACAGAAAATCGCTGTGTCATTTGATGCTAAAAACATAGAGCAAACTACAGCTCATCCGAAATTAATTAGTCTAGAATGCGTGAACCCACCAAAACCAACTCCGAGCCTAACAGCGGAACAAATAGCTGTCCGTCAGAAAAGAATAGCCAATCGCAAAGAATCAGCTAAACACAAGGCAGAAATGGAAAAGCGTCAGACAGTTGAGCGTTTACTCAAGGTGAGTTGCTGTATGTATTGTCCAAAACGTCAATCCCCCAAATTAACTACAGGGATGAGAATTATCACTTATGTGATAAGCTTTATTTCAGGTAACTGTCTTAGCTATATTATGATCTGCTCCTATCCTACATAGGAAAAGAAATTACAAATGAGCTATCAGTATATACTTTATAGTGCCAAACTATGTCATAGTAAACAGTCTACATGTGTTTCCTAAGTTACGCAGTATTACTTTGTTGTATGTAAAGTAATTCATACTAGATAATTTAAGTTCAAATTTCCATTACAGATTAATGCAAACGTTATTGGTAGACGTGGCCGGGGTAGAAGTAAAGGTATTCGAAGTAACGGCTCAACAACTGATCAGATCCCACTTCAAAACTCTTCACAATCTGAAGGTGCCTCAAATTATGAGGTGAATATAATCAAGAATGAGTATCCTAATAATACGCTGACTTCATTTCAATCCAGTGAGTGCGATTATGTAAATACTCAGTTAGTGAACAGTGGTCATAATGATATGAAATTATTTGATAACAAACTACTTTCCGTCGGATCATCTAACAGTAATTCAAATCCTCAATTCTGTAGTCCTAAACCGGGATACATCCGCTACATATCATCATCTCGTTTACCAACACAAACAGTCACCTGCTTACCTCTGGGAGATAAGATTAGTGACAAAAACATTTATCTTAGATCAAATGTTTACATACAAAAGATCACTGCCCCTGAAATACCGAAGTTACGCCTATGTGAAATGGGATGTGGTTGTGCCAGGCGTTATCAGTGTGCTAAAACAGGGCGTTCATTATGTAGCCTGTCTTGTTATAAGACTAATCTAACTAAAATATCAGGAATTTCACAAACTATCTCAACTTGAAGTTTCTACACATGTTTAAAATGAATTTTAATAAATTTGAATTAAAGAATACCAAATTGTGTTGCATACTGTCTTTTGGGAAAAGCATATAACAAATCCCAGAACAATAGATCACTAACTAAACACAGACATCTTTTATGATTGCGATCAGACAACGATATATGGAGCACATATGCAAAGTGCGTCATGAACTTTATGGTCCTATATAAAATGACTCATCAATCGATTCTGGAGTCCAAGTTCGAAATCTGGCCATAGTTTAATAAATGCACGCGTGCCTCCAGGTACTTTACAGCTGCCGATTATTAATGAACTACCCAAGTAGGAGATCGACACACATCCTTCCGATTCTTGTCGGAGCTCAAGAAGCTGTAATAGTGGAGCTTAACGGGTTAACTCCTGTCATTAGAAGGCGTACTTCAAAGTATATAAGGCTATTTACTCGAACACCACTTGTTGAGTCAGAGCTTATGGCAAACTGTCATCTGCACTTGTAACCTCAGGTGGTATCACTTCATGAAATCATTGACTACTGGGATCCCGCGATTGTCGTAACTAACGGTTGGAGACCGTGGGCGTCACGGACCAAAACCAAATTACAGTGGCGTCGGTGCATTCACTCTTTATCCTCTCTTAAATCCCGAACTTGAAATATTTAAGACCTTTTCTCCTTCTAATCAATTCGTTCGTTCAGAATCCTATACTTTACAGTCCAATTTTTTTAATACCGATGGTGCGGCTACTACTTTCACTATAATGGTATTCATTTTGTTGTGCCAATGTGAACTGACGCACATATGTGGCAGGTTTTGCGTTGTTCTAGAGTGGTTGATAAGTATATCATCTAGGAAGTAAGCTATCACATTTGTAGAATAAACTACTTCGTGCGAATTATCCATGTATCCGGCTGACTTAATTCCTGCTATGTCGTTGTAATTGCCTCAAGGTTGATATGTCAACGTTTATGGACATGACAGCTATTTTGTCTCTATTTCGTGATTATGAATGGCTGCTCCGTAAATTTTATGCTGCGACTAGTATGAATCACCTAGCGAATGCTTGTGCTCGAAAGATTACAGATAAAGCTTGCATTTCGAGAAACATTCCTCGGATAATTGCCAGAAACCTACGAGTATCAGACTCAAACTAATAGGAATGAAAAATTCAAGTTTCAAAATACAGGAGATGAAGAAAACGAAGACATGGTGGGAAAAGCAAACATATACATTATATAAAACTGTTGAGTTATGCCAGTGCGTTGGGAAATTAAAGATCAGATTTCGGGAAGCCGTTGGACGCCACCATACTTCTTAACTTTTGAGCTTTAAGTAACATGTCGGTGAAATAAGAATCAATGTCATTAGTTTCACTTCTTGATCGGAGCTTGTACTCGCGTATGAGTGAATCCAATAAAGACTGTATATGTTGTTTGTTTGAGTAATCAAGTGACTGCCCAATCACATAGATTGAAAAATTTCAAGCACGCCGTTATAACCTTTTCACGTATATCGTGATTTGTTGGTATACTTAAATCATTGCCTTCTATGCCTTCTTGAACATCTTGAAGTAAAGAACTACGTAGCGTCTCACAAAATCCATGCATTAAAAATTTTTCTTCGAAAGGAATACTTGGGGGTAGAATAGAAAAGATTTATAATTCGTATGATAAATAATTTATATATAACATTTATTTATTCGAGTAATTAATTCATGTATTCTGTCTGTAAAGGAGAATAAAAACTTTAAAAAACTTATATCTCATGTTAAACCGAGTATAAAATTACTCCAGTCAAACCGTTGGTAATGACTAGCCGTACAATATATCCAATTCGCTTGTATTAGGATTATAAAATGAGTGATATTGTGAAAAGACCAATTGGGTAAGTAATGTTTATTGTGCGAAAACAGAATAGGTCATGAAATATTACATACATTACTTCCAAGCATCAATTTGCAAATCCTCTGCGTTGTCTGCACTGCATCGTTTCTCAGCCTGCTTCTCTTAGTTGTTCTCGATTGTCCTCTGTGTTTCAATCCTGTTTCACTTCTTGTCCTCTCGAAACTCGTCTTGTCTGCTGTTTACTGATTCTTCCCAATTTACTTTGACGCTCTGCTACCTACTACTTATTGATGACTTATAAGTAGTATCCACCACACTCGCCCCTCCATTAAATTGCTGTGCTCGTATGCGCGCTGACCTTCTTGCCTCTGCGGTCGCTGGTTGTTTCTGCGTATTCGCTCCATCATTCCAACACATCCATCTTTGCAATTGACTTATGTTTACACGCTTCTCTTTGTTGTCCTTTTTGATGGTGTATACCGGTCCACGACTAGCGATGACTGTATACGGGCCCTCCCATTTGGGGAGTACTTTCTTCGAGCCTAGTCCACTACCCGTTATGCTTCTCCGTCCTCTACACTTCACCAGATCTCCTACTGAAAAGTGTCTCAGCTGATTCCCATGATGCTGTTCTGATCGTTTAACGTCCATATCCTGTTTCCGTCGTATGTTTTCCACCGCTTGTTTCCGCTCTTCCTTCCATTTCCTATCATTCCACTTTTGTGGCTGAGGCCAGGCGATGTTGTTGCCTGGCAGTCGTGGTCTCCTTCCGTACATCAGCTGGAATGACGACTTCTTTGTTGTTCCTTGATTCGAGGCTCGATGTGCTAATAATATCATCGGTAATTCCGTCTCCCAGTTACCCCCCTTTGCTGCCAACCACTCTTTTAGAGTGTGATTATTTCGTTCAGTTAGTCCGTTGGTCTGAGGATGATACGGTGTTGTTCTGACTCTTTTGATACCTAACTGCCCAAGGCGAGATGTGAACTCCTCACTCTCGAAACATGGACCCTGGTCGGTCAATATCATTCTCGGGACGCCGTGGTCGGCCACGATGTGCCGCATCACTGCTTCGGTCACCGTCTTTCCTCGTTGATCAGGAATCGCCACAGCCTCTACCCAACGCGTAGCATGCTCGGTCATCACCAACACGTACTGGTTACCGCTCGATGTCTGGGGAAATGGACCCATTACGTCCACTGACCACAGATCGCCTACTGTCGTTACGGGAATGGGCTGTAACGAAGTGCGTATGCATTTATCCCCTTTCATTAACTGACATTGGGAGCAGGCGAGGACGTATCTCATCACGTCTTCTTGCATTCCTGGCCAGTAAGCACTCTGTCTCAGGAGGTCAGTGGTTCTTGCGACACCTGTGTGTGCTAATTGGTGGCATTCGCTGATTAGTTCATGTCGTAATGGCTTTGGAATTACAGGTATCCAGCTTCCATCATTGTCTTTCCATGTTAACACTCCAGCTGCCTTTAATTTTAATCTGTCCTTTTGGCTTAACAACGTCTTTACCTCTCTGCTAAAGTGCACTGATTCGTCATCCACTGCTTCAGTTAACGCTCGTCTCACCGTCCTAAGCGTTGGGTCTGCTTTCTGGCAACGAAGTAGTCTTTCTAGGTCTGTTTGCACTCTGTTGACTCCACAGGCTACTTCCGGTAAGCTAGTGTCCTCACACGGTCTTGACAGGTAGTCAGCTATTACGTTTCGGCTTCCTGGTATGTGACCAATCGTGAAATCATATTCTTGCAGGCGTAGTGTCCATCGTGACAATTTTCCTCGGGGGTCTCTTGCCGTCTTCAACCACTGTAATGGCTTGTGGTCGGTCTCGATGTGAAATGGCTGGCCTAGCAGATACGGTCTCCACTTATCTACTGCCCAAACGATCGCTAGACACTCTTTCTCGATGGTCGAGTACTTCTGTTCCGTTGGTGTTAAAACGCGGCTGGCATATTCCACTACGCCGTCATCCTGCCGAAGTACTGCACCAATGCCAAAATCGCTGGCATCTGTGGCCACTGTGAACTGTTTTCCACGGACCGGAAGTCTCAATGTCATCTGCTTTGCGTTTAATAGCTGCTTGATCCGATCAAAGGTTCTCTGAGCCTCCTCTGTCCATATAAATTTTCCACTGCTCAGTAGTTTATATAGTGGTGCGGCGATCTCATTAAAGTTCTTTATAAAGCGGCTGTAGAATGCTGCTCTTCCTATAAACTGCCTGAGTTTCCTTTTCGAAGTGGGTGCCGTTATGTTCTGGATCGTCAAAATTTTCTCGGGTAATGGCTTCATTTCACCATCTCCTACTTTATACCCCAGCAGTGTGACATTACATTTGGCTATCTGTGACTTCTTCTTATTGATGCGCAACCCAAACTCCTCGATTCGTTTGAGTACTGCTTCTAGATGTTTTGCGTGATCTCTCTCTGTTTTACTGTAAACCACCAAATCGTCCCCGTACACCTCCACATTCTCAAGATTTCGTAACAATAAGTTCATTAATCTTCTAAATGTGAATGGCGCTCCCGCCAGCCCAAATGGCATTCTTCTAAACTGGTACTGTTTGTGACCCACAGTAAAGGCTGTCTTGTACCTGTCATCCGCTTTTATCGGTAGCTGCCAATACCCTGACCTGAGGTCCAGTACAGTAAACAACTTTGCTTGTTGTAAACGATCCAGGGTTTCGGCTACAGTTGGCATTGGGCATGGCTTCAACTCAGTTATGCTGTTTAGCTCTCTGAAATCGACGCAGAATCTGTATTTTCCGTTGGATTTCTTTACTAGCAGCACAGGTGAGTTGTAACGGCTATCAGCCTCTTCAATTATTCCATCCCGCAACATTTCTTCCACTTGCCGATTTACTTCCGTCTCTAGATGAACTGGTATTCGGCGTGTGTGGAATGTTGTCTTCTTACGACTGTTTACGGGGATTTCATGCGTCACCTTATCACAATAACCATAGGCCTCTCCGTCGTCAGTGAACAGACTTCCGTACTTTGCTATTACCTTATTGATATTTTCTATGTTCACTTGCGGTAGGATCGCGGCTTGTGTCTTAGCTATCTGGCTGTTCTCCTGTATGCTAAAATGCCCGTACTTAGTATTTACTGTCTTGTTCTTTGTGTCGATGACCGCCTCCACCTCTCTAAGGAAGTCTGCTCCCAGTATTGTTTGCTGTATGTCTTTAGTTACTACAAATGGGTATCGTACGACGCGATCTCCGACTTCGACACAACAGTCTGACACTCCTAAAATTTTCAGTGCATGCCCGCTCACTGTTTGTACTGCTAGTGAACATGCCCTGATCTCCCGACACAATCCTGCATCTATTAAGGATATGGCCGCGCCCGTATCAACTAGACACACCAGTACTCTTCCATTTATACGAACTCTTGTATACAACGCACCCTTGTTAACCAACCCTACAACCCGGAAAGACGTTTCAAAAAGAGAAGACTGTGTATAACGTTTAAAATATCTTAATCTTCGTTTCCTCGGGCAGTCTCTTCTGTAATGTCCATACTCTCCACACTCAAAGCACCTACTTCCCCTTTCCTCACGGATTCGCACCGCCGCGACTTTCTCTTCCAGCTCGGCGATCCGTTTCTCCAAAGGCGCCGTCCTGCTGTCTTCGGTTAACGAGGATACCGAAGTGCTAACAAGCTGTCTGCACATTCGAGCCATCTCCATCACGTTCAATGGCTGCACGGAATGCGCCAGTCGAAGCTGTGTCGCTACGTCACCAGGGACACATTCCAGGAACTGGGATGTCAGGAGCTGCTGTCTCGACTCGTCGTCCAACGATGGCAACCCACGACGCAGCAAACTCGTCAGATTGGTGGCCAGCACCGACGGATCGCCGTCTGGGGCCATACGCACGGCCCTAAACTGCTGCAACGCCAGCTCCCTGTCCGCTGGACTGTCGAATTCCGACACCAACTTGGCCACCACCTCCTCCCACGTGGCTCCACCGTCAGCCAGCTCCACGTCGTCGAGCACCGCCTTTGCACGACCTCGCAGCAGGGTACCGAGGACCGTCACCTTCGCCTTTTGTCCTCGCACGCCGACCAGCTCCGCAGTGGCTTCAAACTGCCGCAGGAATGCACCGACGTCCCCATCCTCGAACGGCTGTGGCCACGGAATCTTCATCACGTACGGAGGCAGCGACACCAATTGTGAAAAGACCAATTGGGTAAGTAATGTTTATTGTGCGAAAACAGAATAGGTCATGAAATATTACATACATTACTTCCAAGCATCAATTTGCAAATCCTCTGCGTTGTCTGCACTGCATCGTTTCTCAGCCTGCTTCTCTTAGTTGTTCTCGATTGTCCTCTGTGTTTCAATCCTGTTTCACTTCTTGTCCTCTCGAAACTCGTCTTGTCTGCTGTTTACTGATTCTTCCCAATTTACTTTGACGCTCTGCTACCTACTACTTATTGATGACTTATAAGTAGTATCCACCACAATATGTATTTGTAAAATTCTAATGAGTAGAAATTAAAATTTCTGACGTTTCGTGATTTAGTGCAACTCAGAGAAATGAATAACCGAATTCAGTATTAGAATATTCAAGTTATTTATACAATCGAAACAATCCAATTGTATTTGCAAACGATAATACTTCCATGCAATAAATATTTATCTATTGAGTGAACTGGAGTAGCAACGGCTGATTTGGGTACCCCTATCTTTATAAACCAAATTAATCATAATAACGTTGAATTTAATTAACATTTAAGAGATCAAGTTGTGAGCCGTCAAACCAAAATAATCACATTAGCTGATCCCTAGTAATTCGTTTTTATTACACTGATAACTCTAACCACATCTCAGAACAGGTTGCGATCTTACTATCTCACAAATGTATAGCAACTCAGCTTTTTCAAACTCAACTCAAGGTGAACTCGATTTTGATCTACACATATTATTATTATTAAAGCGAAAGGAAAAAAGTCGACGGAACTCTCGAAGCAATTTAGTAAAGTTGGATTGTGGCAAACAGTAGAATCCAAGATGCGCGTGTCGTTTCATTTGGGACTCGTTAGCTGGATGCACAAGCATACCACTCTTGACATTAATAATGATTTAAATGCAATATCTATTGTTTCAAACATAAACAAATCCATTAATCTAACTAGTCCAGATAACCACTCAAAACTCCTAAGCGCTAAAAGAGATTGACTAGATTCAAACATTAATATAAAAAACGAGGAAACTGAAGCTCTCACTTAAAACGCTTGTTTATAATTGGCAAGTATTAAATGTTTAAAGACATAAAATATTACAGGAAAAATATATGAACTCATACTTGGGAGTGGAACTAAAAAAAAAGCCCAGCAGCGATCAGATCTTTAAGAATGTACATAGGCTTTCACTCACCTAGCATATAAATTCCATATATATTTCTTCGCATCTACTGGGTCCTTTTCAAAAGCACTTAGAGCGCCAAGCTTAAATATAAAAAATATAAGATGTTCTAAACATTTACATGGATGGACGTTATAAAACGAAATAGGAAATTGGTAGTGCTGTGATGAAAGATTGAGCATACAAAAAAAATATTGCTTCGCAGTGCGCTGTGTATGTACAACGTAAAACCTGCCGCATATGTGCGTCGGTTCACATTGCCACGCCTCATTGGCACAACAAAATGAATACCATTATAGTAAAAGTAGTAGCCGCACCATCGGTATTAAAAATATTGGACGTAAAGTATAGGATTCTGAACGAACGAATTGATTAGAAGGAGAAAAGGTCTTAAATATTTCAAGTTCGGGATTTAAGAGAGGATAAAGAGTGAATGCACCGACGCCACTGTAATTTGGTTTTGGTCCGTGACGCCCACGGTCTCCAACCGTTAGTTACGACAATCGTGGGATCCCAGTAGTCAATGATTTCATGAAGTGATACCACCTGAGGTTACAAGTGCAGATAACAGTTTGCCATAAGCTCTGACTCAACAAGTGGTGTTCGAGTAAATAGCCTTATATACTTTGAAGTACGCCTTCCAATCACAAATACTAGCATAAAACTACGGGATCAAGTGTTGATGTCAAGTTAAGAGAAATCAACATTGTTACACGATGATAGATGTCTATATTGTAGGGCCTAATGAATGCTAAATATTTTATCGATACAGTCACGTCTGGGTCTGAAACCAGTGTAATTTCTTCTGGTTTACAGATTACTTACCTTAGGCATCCAGTAATTATGGAGACTGATATTCGAGACATTAAGTTAGTGAAACACTCCTCGCGTGACTATCGTGAGGCGACTTTGGTTCTTTCTTATAAACTGGTGTGATCAGCGGTCAACATATTTGACAGGATCACATCCATCTCATAGACCCTGGTTCAAATATCAGTCAACCTGATCGCTAAGACTGACTACCGCCCTTAATGAACTCAGGTGTTAACCCATCCAGTTCTGCTATTATAGCTTTTTCAGCTTCGACAAGAATCGGGAGGATGTGTCGATCTCCCACTCAGGCTGTTTAAATATAATAAGTAGCTGTAAATTACCTAGAGGCACGCGTGCAAGCACTAAACTATGATCAGATTTCAGACTTGAACTTCTAAATGAGCAGCGGTTTTCTGTTGAATCATTCCAACGATGACCTGTGGTTAAATGATCTGCTCGAGTTTACCTTTAGGTGAGTGAAAGGGTTCGCCATGTTAGATAATATTTCTTTTTATTCTTAAAGTGTGTGCTTTCTAGAAATAAACGAGTGTCGGAGCATAATTGCAGCAAATAATCAGCAGCATCCATTTCCTGAGCTGGCACACCGATACACCCACTATTCTTTCATTGTGATTTAAATAGCATAGGAGTTAAAATGTCCAACCGAGTACTAAGTCTAAGTGTTTTACTTTGAGGAAGCAAATCAGAAATATTTTTGTAAAGTATATCTTAAACTTTATGAGCTGCGATCAGCGAGTGCATCAACTGAAACGACGAAAAGGCGATGAGTGTCCCTATCCTTCTGAGTGCTTTTCAAACCATCTAATCGGACGGCATATAGGCGACTGTCGACAGGGATCAACTCAATTTGTTATATCCACACAGGCTAGCGCATGAGGAGTCGCTGTCGGATAGCCAGATAAACGAAGGGCCTATCGCGTAGGCTCTCCATACTAGCTAGGTGAGATCAAGTGAATGATCTCACTGAGTTCCTGAACTCATGCTTAGGAGTTACAGTATGTATAAAACGAGATTCTAAGGTCTTGAACAGAGGTTTGTTGCTCGATTTGAGTTCGTACGATGAAGACCAAATGTACAGTTTGGAATGTAGTTTCAGTACACTTGGGACGGTATTTCGTAAACCAAAATCGTTGGCGTAATTATCTTGTTAGAACTTAGTATTCCAAACAGTAATTTCGAAGTAACGAGTGAGAACTCAAAAATAGTATTTATTATTACACTAACCAGTAATATATATATATATATATATATATATATATATATGACTGTCCAGAGTGTGGACCATCTAATGAAACGTAGAGGGAGTACGTCAATATCATGTACCAAATATGAAGATTAAAATAATAAAGGGGTGATGGGAAAACATACTGACAATCACACGCATTAAGACGTACATGTGTAATAACACATTGTAGTTGCAACAACGTAACAAAGAAATGCATAGGGTTATACGATGATCTGAATCTGTTATTCGAACTAACTACAGTTGGCTTTAGTGGCACAAAAAAAGGAAGTTAGGCAAAAATTTAAGGCTGAGTCGAAGTGGAAGAAACATTAGGAGTTGAGAAAGCATTTTTTAAACGAAAACGGTAATTCTGAGTGCTGTTAGAAGTATGAAGGTGGTTATCGTTTCCCGGATGACTATACAATAGAAAAAATCTTCTTCTTGAAGCAGCTGGAAAGGAAATCGGGTTAGGGATGGTTTTAATGACCCGAGAGCGTAACTGCAGTGCTCAAGGAACGACTGCTTGAGACCGGTCATACACGACCTTTAGGTGAATGGTTTCTATTGTTTTAGCTCCGTACTTACCGCTAGAGACGGAAATAATATTTGGTATGCATTTTCAGCGTCGATCATTCCCAACTCCACTCTCCTATTGTGGGAAGGCAACATTGCTGTCATACTGGTTGTCTGAAGAAAATACCTCCTGCGTCACACTTCTATACAGTCGGGAATATAACTTTACCCTTGCACCTCAAATTTACTGCTAGTTTGATCGCTTTTTAAACGATGCGTTTGGCATCGCAGAGCCTTCAGAAATAATTGTTTCAGTCAGTATAGCTCGATTGTTTCATCTCGATGAAAAAATTCGACCACCACGTCAAGGTAGCAGCAATAATGCACTAAAAGTCAGTGGTTAACTATTGTAAATTTGATAGTTATTAACCCACTGCAACGACATAATTGAACGTAGTCACTAAATTTGTGTTAAAATTCTACAATCGATTAGTATAATTTAATTCGTTTTACGATAAAGTCTTTCGCTGATCTCAGGTGAGTTTTTATGCAGCTTATAAAATTATACTTTTTCATACTTATTCTCATGGAACAATCATGAACTTAAGACATATTATAAAAATTCAACACATACTCAATTATAATAACACAGATTCTCCAACTAAAAAGGCTTAATAAAATTCGGAATTATGAGACATACATGTTCACATTGAATAACGATGTTGTGTTGCAATAAAAAGGCTAAATTATTACATTACAAGAGAAAACTGAAAGAACAATGAGTGTTCTGGAGTCTTGAATTACACAGGGTATTTTATATCTGTTAGATATAAACCGCTGTTTCATTTGAGGTATGGGCTTGTACATAAAATGCTTGTTGCGGTTGTAGAACCTATCATCAACTTAAATCAAAATTCGTGTGAATCCATGAACAAAACCGCTAGAAAGATACAACAAACCGATAACGAATTATAGGCACTCGAATAATCATAACACATATTGTATGAAATATCTGTTTCCACAAAGACAGCTTCATATTACACCTTGCACGTAAAGAAATCGAAGTGAGTAGTGTTGATATTTATTACTAGTGTTAAATATTTCGATAAAATTGTAGACTTGTATAAACTATAATGGTTGAATCATCTTAGTAGCCTACCCAAAGTTTCGTTGGTAGCCACCTGACTGGAAATGATCAAATTATGGAGGCATGTGATGGATTTAACTCACATTTCCAGTTAACTGTCGTTGATTTCGATGCATTTTAGTCAACTGTATTACAGCTACAATATGAAGAAGGTACGATGTGTACTAGTGTAATTTTACCCAGAGCATACATGAAACTGTAGTTTATCGGTGTTTTTATTGCCGTTTTATCTACAATTTGCGAACTTACCAAACCTCATCGAATTTGTCATGTGCGACTAAATGAGAGTCTTCATAATGCAACACTGGTGTACGCGACAGATTTCTGTGTACGAACTACTATCCGAATGCAAAACAACAATGTCTTCTGATTATACTACCAATGTTTTTGACGGCTTACGTAAAAAGGCACTACGCTTATTTGTTGTTCTGTGTACTCACAGAGCATATCTGCGAATTTAACAAGTAAAAAGGTAATTTAGAACTTCATAATCGCAAAGCAGTTGATTTAAGGGGCAGCTTTAGGTATAGAGAAAATATATAAATAAATAGATTAATCTTGTTGGTTAATTGATAAGAATATGTGTAACACTACGATAACATGGATATTAGATTAAAACTACGTAGAAAGAAAAATGTGATTAATTCACAATCGTGGATGAACCCCAATGTATGCTACAAAAACTGTACGACATAATGAAGTGAAAAATCTACGTGAAACAGTTTTTGAACGAGGATCAGGAATTGAAGCTTGTAGATTAGTCTCACTGTTATACTGTTTATCTGATATCAGATTTATAGATCATAACTATCTGATATAACACATCGCTTATGTTAGGGACTTTAGTTACTATGAAACTGGTGCAAATGTCTGTAACTCTATAGGCTCAAATTTTCACAAATATGTTTTAGTTCAAGACAAAATTCAAGCTAAGAATATAAGGTAAATTTCATCATCCTTGTAATAGATATGGTACTCTGTTGAGATGTACAATGAACACAATAAAAAAATCCTATTAGGAGGTGGTTTCGAAAAAAGCTACAAAAACAGTAGTGATATCTAACAGTAAACTAGACCAAAATATTAAAAAAAAATCAGTGGATTCCAGCTGCAACTACTGAATTGATAGATACTTGGAAACTCATCTCATATGGCCCTGAACGCGGTCACGAGCAGCGGCAACTTGGACAAAGGTTAATAAGAAGACTACCAAAAGATCGTGAGCAACTGGTGGGTAGCAAAAGCTAGAGAAGGAAAATATTGCGGACAATAGGCAACAGTCGACAGCTGATCATACTTATCAAGGAAATGAGTATCAGAATGGCAGCTGTTAGTGAAACTATCTCGGAAAAAGACATGACTACTATTCATTTTTAGTCCAGGAGATTGGATTGATAAGCAGAAAACTTTAGGGAACAGTTCAAACGGCCTTCAGTCATACCTGTTGCCCACTGTCCTCAAACAATTTGATATCAGTCCCCCAAATCTACGGAGGTTGAAAAGGCAACGGACAATCTAAAGTGAGGTATAGCAGCGAGACTTGACGGATTAACACTTGAGATATTTAAAGATGGTAGTCCAGTTTTAGTGGTGAAATTAACTAAGATCTTGGCTAGAATCTAGGAACTCATCTGGTTGGTCTTGATCACTAATTGTCTCAGCCTATGGGAAAGGATGAAAGTCATCGTGTGGTAGTTAGAGAAGGATCGGTTTGACGAATAGTGCTTAACACTAGATATAATGAAACTTCGATGACTAACTAAAGCGCGTGAAGAGCAAACGCGAAAAAAACCAGTCAGTCAGTTACAACGTAGAACTTTGTACATGCGTACATCAGTTCAAGTTGCCATGCCTCAATTAGCAGATAAAGATTAAATTGTCGGACCGAATCCCAGAGTAGGGGAGGTAGTAACAGAGTAAGTACCAAGGTGACTTTAGATCAAAACGTGGTTGTATAGACCAAATGTTCACACTTCGGCAGATCCTATAACATAATAACACTTTCGACGTTCGACAACAGTTGTATTCCATGACCATAAAATGGCGTGTGGCTCTCTTGTGTGGGAGTATTTGTCATTGAAAGATGTACCAAAGCAGTACAACAACATTGGACAGGCTTTTTACTCGGATACCACTAGTGGAGTCAGAGCTAAGAGTTGTCATGGAATTGATTACTTCAATTAGTGTTCCACAAAGTTGTTCACTTTACACACTCGTATTCAGCTTCGTCACAGACATACTTTTAGAGCTAACGTTTTCGTTGTCTGGCTCCTCAGGGGTTGACCTGCTTCCAGGAGATACATTTATCAACTTAGAATATGCAGATGACATAATCCTATTTAGTGAAGACGGTGACAAATTGCAGTCTTCTAATCACTTTAGGCATCAACGCAAGCATATTTGAAATGCGATTCTACCCCCTCCATCCAAATGCGAAATGTTGCTTCAGAACTGGCCTTGATCAGCGCCAAAGTTAGTGATAGCGAGAGTAGTCGAGCGCATCCACTGCTTCACTTATATTTTGAGTCTCATTAGTCCTGATAGTATAGTGTCTGACGAACTTTCGGCACGGATACAGGTTTGTTTAGCATTTGCCAATTTGAGCTACTTGTGGCGTACTCGAGACATTCGTCTACCGATTACAGAATGAGTTACTGAGCAGCAGTTCGACCTGTTCTACTCTATGGATGTGGAACATGGCCATCAATTATAGAGGATATTCGTAGGTTACTAGTATTTGATCATAGGTGTCTTCGAAGCATAAATTGTGTTTTCTGGACCCATCGAGTAAGCAGTGCCTGAGTTAGAAAAAGCGTACTGGGTAAAGAGGATAAATCAATTGATGAAGTAGTGAATTTTTATCAGTGGAGGAGTTAGGATATGCGTTACTTTGGCCCGACCACTGCCTACCTAGACGAGCGATTCTGTCTGGTGTAGGAGTAGACTGGAAATAATAGGGGCAGCAGAACCGTAAAATGGTATCAGACCATGAAGTCATTGACAATTGAGTTGAGCCATGTTAATAGGTGCAGACTACCTGGTTGATGTCTGAGTGATAATCGTATCCAGTGGTTAGAAACTTTGGGTAACATGGCTCAAAATCGTTAGCGATGGCGCAGGTGCATTCATCATTTGTTCTCCCTCTGGATTCATTACATCTTTTCCAAAGGTTTATATTTTCTTGAATAGTATCTTCGATCCCTAAACCTCTTTATCACTGCTCTGGGATTTGACCTGACAATTTTATCTCTCTATGTTAGTTGGAGTATGGCAACTTGAACTAATGTACGCACGTATAATGCTCTACGTTGCAAGTGACTGAGTGTGCAGAAAACCCTCGACCTAGGTTTCGTTAGAGATTTGATATTCGTCAGAAAGGCAAACTTGCAATCCAAAAAGGAGCACAGTTTTTCTCAAAAATGATTGCAAGTACGCCTGTTGATGAATTCACCAAACCTAGGTCCAGGGTTTTCGGCGAACTTCCCGCACGAAACCCCTTTCCATTGTTATATACCGCCAGTGATATTGAGTCACTTGGACTAGTACCCCCATTAGGACTCGATCAATAGAATTCGATCAGCACTATGAAGGACTTGATGGACTTAAAACTGATTACTACACAATGATCAACCAATGTAAAACATTCCACTCACCACCACTTATCAATTGGAAGTACGGAAGTGACTCAAAATACTAGTAATATAATACAAAGAGTAGTGTGCGAACTGTGTAGGCATAAAACAAACATACTCGTTCACTGTAAAGATCTGTCAAAAAAGTCAGGATTCGAACTCGTAAGTCTCGATTAGCGTCCAGAGTATTCAAATGACTAAGTTGTGCAAGCAGTTCGAAGCCAGTTGGTGATAGTCCTGAAGCTGAAAAGAACTGCTTTTGAGCAGAAGGAAAGTCACGCAGCAATGAACTTAACGCTGATACGCCACTCAACAATAACGTGCTGAACTTTGATGAATTCTGTTTATTTATGCTTGCCTTTAAAATAGAATGCAAATGGTCAAGCACACCTCCTTGAAGTGCAACCACTTTTACATCAGAGTTCCTATCAACATAATCAATGAAAAAAACATCAATAAAAAATATTTAGTAGAATCGAAATATTTGGTAGCTTCCAAGTTACATAACGAATACCTTAACAAACGATCACTTAAAAGAAGTAATTATGTATCGTCTTCAAATCTATTGTCGTCAATAGAAACAACAATAAATAGGGAAAGAAACGATAGGTGTCCATTTCCCCTCAACATATCAACACTATTTACAGATTCCACTGATTGATACATTCGAAGTCACAGCAGCGTACACATACATGATCAATTTATAAGTTTGTATGCATGACCAACATAGAACCTGACACATGTGCATTGGTCAAAGTTGCCATAACTCCAAAAAGTACAGCAAGATTAATACCACATAGTAGAAGTTACTTCAATCATAATAACTACCAAAACAAGGAAGAGTGAACATATAGAATATGATTCAGGTAGAAAGAAATGGAGTGTGGAAAGTTATGAAATAATTTTAAGCTAATAATTTAAGCAAGGACAATGAGTGGATATACCTTCACCACTGTGACCGATTTTGAGCCATGTCACCTAAAGTTTTCAACCACTGGTTACGGCATTCGCGCGGAACCCAATCAGGTAGTCTGCATCTACCGACACGACTCAAACTAGCAGTCAGCCACGATAGGCAAGCCAAACCACCACGTCAAAGTAGTAGTAAGGTCGATCAATTTACTGAAGAACAAATTAATTAATTTGATATAACCTAAGCTTTCAACAAATTGTGTTGGTGAATAATTATGAAAATGCTTCTTCGTTGTTCCTAATTATGCCACTATTGACTGCAGCTTGGATGGAGCAAATACGAGCTCTACGGGAAGCTTTCTAAAGTCTTTCGGAAATCCGGACTTAAGACAAGGTAATTGTAGCAGGTGGTGATAATAATTGAAGTAGGCAGGCTAAAGTAAGCTCAAAAAATCTAAAGTGACAATTTCGGTATCTCAACAGAGAACAGTTACCGTTCTTATCAACTATGTTTAGATAACTGTTTATTCCTTGCAAGTGTCGACCTCAAGTACAAGGAGACCTCCAACAACGACACGACAATGAAAGCAAACTATATTGCAACCACCCATCACTGAAGTTTATCAAAAGAATGGCTGCACTTCCTGAATTCTAAATGATCATGCTTTGATGAAAACATGTACTTCCATGGGTTTTAATGAGCGTAGGAAAGTTATAACAAAAGCACTCCACATGACTGACTTCGATGAGGAATACATTTAGTAAACAACAAGATAAATACATAGCCGACTATAAATAAGTCCACTTCGTAAAAGTTTGGGAGTGTGTCTAGAAATACGGCAGTGATATCTTCCAGCAACTTTAAACAAAAGGTTACAACAAGCATCTACTGAGTCGATAGCTGTTCATCCAGAGTTGTCAGGAGAATGATAAAGAACAGTAACTTATACGTGGACAAACAAAATGTCTACGCAATGATCCTGAGCAACAAAAGCAGGAGGTAGCAAAGGCATATGCAACAAGTAACATTACAATTGTTCCACTCTAATTTGTTTACGTAAATTCACATACACAATGATCACTCCCTTAGCATATATGACATTTACATGATTAGACTGATCTCTGTAGTTAGTCAAGGAAACTAAGTGGTTTGATCTGTCCCTATGTTGATCATACCTGCTAAACATGTATTATTTAAACCACTGTCAATTTAATTCACTTATTCACTCTTTGAATAAACCATGTAAATTAAAGTCACGAAACTGTCAGAAAATTGAAATTTTCTACTCATTGGAACTGTAAATATATTATTTATTATAAACGTCATACAATTGCTTTAGAATAATTAAAAAATGGGTGCAACGGTAGTCTACTCTCTATTCATAGTATTACAACAGAGCGAACAGCGTACCTGGAGAAAAAACACATTTACCAGATTTTGCCAAGATTAGAAACATTATATTTAACTTAACGTGATGGAAATCAGCATATTCTGATAAGTTAACTCCACATGTCTTTACGGTTAGTTGTCCAGTTCTAATAGTTAAGTTAATAGGAATATTAGCTCCTAGTTTGGGCATTTGAATATTAGTCTTGATCATCGATCATCACAGTGAATATGGGGATGAATCTCCTCGTAGAAAGCACAAGGTAGTAAATTCGTCTAAAACATTAGTTGCTATAATCATACAACGCTTATCTAGAACTCGTAAGTAATGAACTGTAGATTAGATTAATTTCGAGCCGACAAAATAATCGTTACTTGCTAGGTTTTTCAGTATATGCCTATTTAAGGAAGCCTGCCTTTGATTGTTTATTGAATCTAAAATGGCTTTTGAGTTCATTGACCTAAGTTTTATGTCAGTATTTGTCACATACAACAAGGAATATCGACGTTGTGAACGCTTATTACTCGGATATTATTGGCCAGGTTAGAGCTTATGATAAACCGCCCTTAGAACTAAAGATATTATTCCACTTCCATTGTGTTTAATTTTGAGGTGAATATCATCTTAGTTCTAGCATTCATCTTACCGAACTGACCACCTTCTTGAAAACTCACTGAAATGGAGTGCGTAGATGATACAGTTCTATTTTGAGAAGACACTGACAAACTCGATTCTTGAACATTAACGATACAAGCATGTTTAGGATGAGTTCTTTCAGTTAGATGCAGTGTTGCCTCAAAATAAATCTGTTATCGTCTAGATTAACCCTTTTACTTTAACCAAATGAAGTGAAACGGTGTTAAAATGCGACTAGATGGCTGAAAATTTATTGACATATACTCCAGGTACACAACTGTTTATATTGCCATGAAGTCCCTTTCATGTTCACTATTTAGCTCATTTGAATTCACACCATTCTAACAATTGTCAGTGAGTAAAGCAGTAGTGAATTTTAGCGAAAACATTCAGTTCTTAAACAGATTACGGGCTTGAACACTACAATATCTTTGAACGAATATCCTGGCAATACTTCGAACCATTAAACAAAAAGTAGGGATGAAAAACGTGTACATGAACAAGCACTAAGTACTTTAGGTTCATTCGTCAAGTGTATTTATTGATAGTTTAGCGACTCTAACCAGAATCATGTATTTGAGGGAAATTCACTAGCCTTTTCACCATCAAGACGTCTTACGTTGACCACGCTGGGTAACCAACCAGTTTAATATTGTATACATAAACTAATTTAACTTTAAATTTTTTAGTCACAGGGGGTAGAAGTGGTGATACTATATAGCAGTGTGACTCTTGTCTCAGAATAATACTCAAATTTGAAGGGACAATCGCACAATATTCACTTCGAAATTACACTCAGAGTAATAGTTTGAATTACTCGGAAATACAAACTACCAACCACAGTTGTTTAGAAATAATGCATATATTTAATATGCACATAGCCTATGATGTAAACTCAAGAAGTGTAAGTTTAGCCTTAGGATAAATGGGACATGAAAAGAACTTAAGACACAATCAATCATTACTGCGCCGTATGACGTAAAACAAGTAACCACTAATGCTGGGTGACCTCCATGACGACTTTTTATTTTATCACCTTTGCGAACCCCATGGAAAAAGTTCCAGCGGTTACAATAGTCAAATAATGGATTTCTAGAAAACTATGTACCAAAGACCAACATGAAGCACTCCGAAATTCGACAAAAACTACATAAGGTGGATCAAACCTAGTTGATAATTTAATGGAAACGTTAACAGGCAAAAACCATTGAGGCGAAGATAGGAATAACGAAGCAGAACAACGTAGCCTCTTGCTTACAAATATGTTAGCTGGAAAAACTTTAATGACAGGCGAAAAATAATTCACGAAGATGGAGATCTACAATCATCAAACATGTCTGTGAACCTCCCGATTTTCTTTAAAGAACTCGGTAAATGAATACTTGTATTACTTTAGAAGCGAAAAATACCGTAGGTTGCATTCAAAAACATCTACCTGACAAACGTACCCTTGAGTAGCAGCTCCAATAGCTTTCAAAGCAGCTTTAACAACTTCATAACTGGGATGGCGTAGATGATATGTGAGTAGATCGAAACCGCTCTCTGAGAAAACTTTTGAGTTGTCAATCTGTGGAACGAAATGTAAGGACTACAGCTATACCTGATGTAGATAGTAGGACAGATCTTCCAGAAGTATTAGCAAACGCTCGACTGTAGAATTACCTTGTTTTATTTCCATTACTAACTCGCTCATAATTTCCACATCTGTCTTAACATTCATGTTTATCTTCTGAAAGTCCTCCATTAATTCTTCGTAGGGACGAAAACGTGTTGCTGAATCATTGTTGAGTTTTTCTGCACCACCTGCCCTTAAATATGTAGATAGATTTACAAGGGCATTTTCCAGACCATCTTTTGACTCGAAGTCAGTGAAACATACAACAAACCTGAAATTATATCGGTAACGTGTGACGATTTATCTATGGATTTAGCTTCTGTGTACTTAGTCCTTATATTTTGTCGCACATTTAAACCTGGAGGAATTGTCTGATCAGGTAAAACTTCTTGCCAATCATGAGAAGGAACGAAAATACTAGAGTTTTGTGCTACAGAATAACGTAAAGGAAAAAAACTAACAAGTTAACGGGACAATGAAGAGTGGTAAGACTACTATTGAAACGCACATAATGTACATTTTAGCGATTATGTTTTGCAGGAATTCAATTCACTTATATAGATGGATTGCTGGAGAGGACTTTTCAATCTACACAGTTGGAAAAACCTGGTTGATGAAGGTTAATTTTGGCTTAAGAAGAATAAGTGCAACAGTGGTCACCCAGGCAAACGAAACAATATCTTTTAAAAGAGCAAAGTATGTGTAAGCTGGGCAGATTCAGTGGTATTCATGTGTTCGGACAGCAACTGAATGAAGAGTTCTTGGAACCCGCGGTGAACAGTCTACAAGGAAGAAAAGTTGATAAAACACTCATCAACAAAAGCTCAGTAAAATAATCTAGAATCATTCATGTTTAAAGCATAAATTGAAGTCCACGTGAGTTATACAACCCTTACACGTGCACATACCGGTACAAGTTAATCGTAATCTAAGTTTGACTAACCGCAATATGGCATTTTGTGACCTTGCGCTGTGTTGCTAACGCAGATCACGTTGTCCTTGAGCTTACCAATCGGCTTCAAGCATTCAGGAAATATTAAACAATATCTGTAATATGTACTATTGTAAACCGATTGAGTTCTTTATTTTGGCGTCTTAAATGTCTTGGTTTCGATCACAGGTCTAAGATTTCTTTCGATAATAGAACAGTTACACTACCACTCTGGTATTAGCATCTTTAGGTGATCTATTTCCACTTTGCGTTACTGGTTGTTTTGTCATCTTCGATTATTATATCTTTATTTTTATTTTATTATCATTACATAGCGTATTCAGATACGGGATAATGCTAGCAATACTTGGAACTTACTCCTACCGAGCACATATATGAGAGCATTCTACCTTAGCGGTGGAATCGATGGGAGTTGATTTGGAACGGTGAGTTATTGATGCATTAAGTAAGTTGTTAACCAGTGAATATGTCCCCGCTAAACTTAAGGGAGTTACGAAAGAGATTATCCGTTCAACAAAATATTTTTGTATTTTTGGTATTCATTCAGTATTCATGAATATAGCAGGCTACAGGAGCATTAGTGAATTAAAAGTCAAAAAAATACGTCTGAAACTACCTGACAAGATAGCTTATACAGTAATAAGAAACATTGTGACCAGTCCAGTCTTCCTACTGTCCTGAATGTCAAAAATAGAATGACTAGTAACCCTATTGAGATCTGTGAAGCCCTTAATAAATCCGTTTCATTCTCTTACCAGAAACAGTCCGCGTATAGGAACGATCGACAGTTTCAACCAGAATAAATAACTAGGCATGGAGTTTACAATCAGTGGGTTTATTGATGGTACAAAATTAATAAAATCTTCATTTGATAGTGAAGTGGATAGATAACCGGTTTATTTGATAAAACAAGGTAACTCAGCCTTCCCAAGACTTCTCACCGAAACTATTTAATCTCTCCTTAGAAGATGGAGCATTCCCTAGATCATGGAAAACCACATATATAATTCCTCACTTTAAGAAAGGCTGTAGGCTTAGTATTGAAAACTACCGTCCAATTAATCACTCATCTGTTTTATTTAGAGCCATGGAGAAAGTTATAAAAGTGGAGATTGACACTTACTTAGTTTAGTACAAACTAATTATATCTTCCCAGCACGGCTTCACGTCTAAGGAATCCTGCATAACTTGACGTTTAGAATACTCTGATAATATAATAAACAGTAGAGATAAGGGAAAACTAATTGTTGCTTTTACTTCAACTTTATTAAAGCATTTGACAAAGTTCATCATTCATCTCTTATATATAAAATGCGTGACGGCATAGCTTCATTTCTTAAAGATTGCATTCATTTAGTGACATTAGGACGACATATCTCACGTCCCCCAAATATTATTAGTGGTGTCTTCCAGAGTTCAGTCATAGGACCTTTATTATTTACAATACATGCTAATGACATATGCCGCTGTTTTCAAGAGGGTAAAACCTTTATGTTTGACCACGACCTCAAAGTTTCCTATGCATTCTACCTAGATGAAGGTCAAAATGTTAATGAGAAAATACAGAGAGATCTCGATAAACTAAGTTAGTGGTGTATTACGTGGTTCCTTCCCCTTAACACACATAAGTCGGGTACCTATGTTTCAGGGGATCTAAATCCCGATATCAACCTACACCTTAACAATCACGAATTCCGTCAACTACGTAGTATCTGTGATTTAAAAGTAAGGTATTCAAAAAGCTTATCTTTTACCCGGAATGCTTTATCATTAGTCTCTAAAGCTCGCAGACTTATTGGTTTTATTTATCGTAACTACCATCATAATAAATCTAAAGTCATTCTTTGTGAAACCTAAGTTAAACCTCTGCTTGAGTACTGCTCAATTATATATAGTTGTATGTGTTCACTAAATCGACAGAAAATAGAGAAGGTCCAATGGCATTTTACTAGACTACTAACCTCTCGTTAACCCTATAATGATAGATGCTGTGCTTGGGAATCAGACACTTTATGTGTCAAAAGGATTAAACTTAATCATAAGATACTCCATAAAATTCTCCATGAAAAAACTATAACAGATTGTACTGATTTGGCACATGCTTGAAAACGGAAACATGACATATGGAACTAAAATTCTACGGTAAGATTACCGAAAGCCTCGAATAAACTGAAATCCTTTATTTGTTGAACGTTACGCCCATTTTTAGAACCGGTTACCAGAAAGCATGCTACAATGATGCCCCTTATCACAACTTGGATTCACAATAAACCTCTGTTTAAATAGTTCTGGTATCCGCAACTTACTTAATGAGTCTTACACAGAATCGGGTACATTTATCAATGGACCTACTGGCATTTAGTCTTTTTAACAACATTCCTAAAAGCTTACCTGCAGAATTCCGCAGGTCTTAAGAGCTTTTCTGACTATTCACCTACAGGCAACGAAACGTTTTCTTTCCTGGAAGATAGTACTTTTAACTCTAGTTATATCTATATATTTCTTCGAGGTGATACCATTTATGCTTTATTTCTAGCAATATCTACCCGAGCTCTTTATCCCCGAGTAGATCAGAAATCTATCATATTTATCTCCGGTATTAATCGACGCTCTCAGTCACCCAATCACTAATCTTTTTCAACACTGGTTACAATCAGAGCAGTTACCGAATGAGAGGAATCAGGCAGCGAAATTTACAAGGAAGGAACAGAGAAATTCCTGGCTGCCATAGGCCGGTTGTGGTGTTGCCAATGCTATCATAGGTTTTAAAATGTATTGTGCGCGTTCGAGTGCTGCGGTTTATAATCGATCGCATCCTGCCATATGAAACATAACATGACTTCTGTCAAAAGTGTTCCTATAAAACAAAAATCCTTCTGAAATGAGATGACTGGATGGCTTGTTGGGACACCAACACCCGGGTTCATACAGTATTCCTTTGTTTTTCCAAAGTGTTCGACACCATACCTCATCGTCTCCTAATCCATAAGACAGTAGCAACCAGCTCCACAGAAACACTACTATACTGGTGACAAACACAGAAATGCAACGTAATCTACTGCCACATTCGAGGCGCTTATTATTAACCAGGTAGTCAGAGGATCACTAGTACTTCTACGGGACGAGACCGACGCTTTATTTTCATCGGCAGATCGAAAACTGGAGAAAATCATCAAGTGAATGTTACAAAAGCATATGATACATTGAACCAAGTCTGTCGAAAACTGGGTATGCTGACACCAAACCTGATTCTAACAATATTTGGGATGTACATTAGACTACATTTAGAAAATCACAATATTGTCACTCGTCCCTCTTCAGCTTCCAAAACAGACCCTGACTTTTTGGAGAGGGTACAAGAGTGAGTAACGAAATAAGTTACACGACTCGGGAACAAACAATACACTGACCAGCTAGGCCGATTGGAGCTGTTTGCCTTGAGCTAAAGACGACTGAGCGGAGACCTAATTACGGCTTACAACATTCTGACCACGCCTAGACTTCCAAATGTAAAGATACTAGCACCTTTGCCTGCCCATGTACTCCGGAGAAATCCACAGACTATTTCATACGGGAAGACAATAATGCAGGTGAGGACCGATTTCCTGTAATTTAGGGTCTGCTTCACCTGAAAAACTGCTTGATGCAGTCGCTGCAACCCCCCCCACTTTTGCAAGTCTCAAAAAAGCTTGATGCCTATGTGTACTATTATGGCACACCAATAGCCTCCTGGAATATGTTGGTGAAGACTTGTTATTAGTTCTGCTAAATTAATCGTTCCTCAAACTCTATTTCTGTAATACCTCACTAACAGTTACTTTGAATTCTAGCTCCTGTTACCCTTATCCATTTTATGGCAATTAATTAAGCTTATCAATGAACTAGAATATCTGAGGTGGAATGATGAAAAGTACACTAGTTTATACACACGAAAAAATTTATAATGGTATTAAAATAAATAAAAAAATAAGCGAAAACTATGAAATACAACCGGTATATGACCAATTTACATTTGTCGTATAACCAGAGCAAATAAACTTACAAATACGAATAAGAATTGATCAAAAGACTGTTAGGGATGGAGGGAAAGTTATATTTAATCATGAGTGGAGTTTTAATGGGATAGCAACGTTTCGGCTGGATAACTAGAGATAGTTGCTCCTCACCTCGTGTCATATTGTGTCATGATCTAGTTGTAATGCTTGGCCAAGTGTGTAACGGTAACCAAACGTCCAGACGCCAGGCGCTGAAGATACAACTAGACAGGCTTCCAAATAAGAACTAATTGAGCCAAATCAAAAGAAACGAATTCCAAATAATGTATTTATTGACCTGTCGAGTAATATTGTTCTTCAATATTGTAGGCACCCAGTCTGAAAACAAATGGTTAACAGTCCAAAACAAAGGTGCGAGCCTAAAATGGCCGGAGTGAAGATAAACAAACCAGACATAAAGTGAACACAACAAATAAGTCAAGTTTGGAAGAGCATGACAAGAATAATTCACAAAATTATGTAATCCCTAAGTTTACCGCAACAAAGTGCCTTCAACAAGTCGTGTCCGCTGAAAAAAATCAAGCACCTCCTTACTAGGAATAGGTTCGTCTCTTTAACATAAAGCAGCAAACCTCGAACTGTCAGCACCATTAGAACAAAAAGCACTCGGAACTTTGGTAGGTTCAAAAATAAAATTAATCCCAAACCCCACAATCTAAGTGTACTCAAAATTATTACTGTGTGTAGTAATAAACAATTTCTCCCCTCCCATCCATACGCTGACCTTCATAAGCTCTAAAAAACTGAGTGACACGCTGAACTGCACCAGAATACCAAATACTATTGGCCTAGAAGAGTAATCATGCACATAAAAGTCACCCCTTACCGCTTATACTATCTATAGCCCAACCGAATAGTAGCACAAATCACTACAACCATAAAGATTATCCGTGCCACCAATATAGATGGCCTTATAGACATGAAAATTTGCTACCAAGACAACTCCTTACAGCAAGCGTTTCTAATCATGACTATATATCTAGAAGTCATAACATACTGTCAAACTAATGTAAACCAAATGTCACATACGCTCACTTACATCCTTTTTAAGCGTATCTCCTTTCGACACCTCATTACCCTTTTCAGTTTCGTTCACCGCCTCTACCACCCGTCTTGAATTAGCAACTCGTACTCATCGTAAATGTCCCCCCCTTAACCCTGACTCATATCATCACTAGGGAAAAACGTTGCTGCCATCCCATATTTGGTTAATATAGGCGTCTTAAGCTATTGCCACAGAGATACCAATAATGTTCTGAAAACGAATATCATGAATTAATCGCTGAGTATATATTCTATACCAACTTAGCTCAGTAAATACAAGAGACCTCTGACATATAGTTCAAGTTATATTCACAAATGTAATCTCAACTCCCTTAACAGTGACACAGAATACATGAACGCAGATCGTTTTTAAGATAGTACATATCAATGCCCTTTGATTACTTAACAAGATATTAGATCTCAGAACGAGAGTCCTAATCACTATACCATCAGCCGACATTAAAACGAATGATAGCACTCCTGAGTAAACGTACATACATTCCAACAGATATTCAATTTTTAATCCAGGACGGCAAGGTATACCACGACCCCAGAGCAATATGCAACATTTTCAACAACTTGTTTAGCTGTTTTGAGGTTGAACTACCAACGAACTATATGCACATGGTGCTTATAGACAGTACATTGATCAAAATACCTTTCAGCAATAAATGCATATCTGAAGCTATCGAAAACCTTAGGTCAATAAAAGGTTTAGGAATCGACGGCTTACCATAAGTCTTACCCAAAGGATGTGGTAAGAATTTGCCGCTTCTACTCCATAAATTGTTTACCTTGTCGCTAGACACAGGAGAATATTCAAGCATTTAGAAAACTAGCTACATAACCCCTAAATACAAGGCTGATGATAGAGTATGTGCAAGTAATTATAGGCCTATAAATATTACTTCCGTTATTTCATGAATCGTGGAGAGGATAATTAGAAAACGGCATTTAGAATACTTGTTAGCGCAAAGCCAAATATCTAAATCACAACATGGTTTTATGAAGAGTTGATCATGCTCAACCTGTCAGTTCGAATTTTTTAATCACATTACATCTTGTCGAGACCTGCGCAAAATAGTCTTAGTCCTATACTTTGATATATCTAAGGCCTTTGACAAAGTATCACACAGCATACTCTATGAGAAATTATATCCTTTAGGGATTCGAAATCATTTGCTGAGCTGGCTTAAATCGTTCTTGAGTAATCGATATCAGAGAACCAAAGTAAATTCAGCACAATCATCTCCTGAGAGAGTAACCAGTGGGGTCATACAGGGGAGCGTACTAGGGCCGCTCTTGTTTACAATACATATCAACAGTATCAGTATCTGTTTTAACACGGGAGAAACCTTCCTATACGCAGATTACATAAAAGTTATCTACTCATGCGACAGAGATGGGCTACACAACACTGTTAAAATCGTACAGCAAGAGTTAAACGAAGTCACTGCCTGGTGTAAAGAACACCAACTTCACTTTAACACTAAAAACGTGGCAGGATCAGCATTGGGTGCCACAACCTCAATCTTCCCTTTGAAGTAGATGGGGAACAAATCTTCCGATGTGAAACGATTGTGAACCTAGGCTCAAGATACACTACGGATTTTACACTCTTGGAGAAAACAACATGTCACCTCAAATGTCCGCAAAACTTATGAGTTACATCATCCACATTTTTTACCAACGTGATTCCAGACTGGCACTATATGAGGTCTGAGTACGCCCGCTACTCGAATACTGCTCACTCATACACAGCAGCCTCCGAATAAGTGATAAGCTGAAAATTAAGGAAATACAGTGGAAACTCACAAGAAAGACATCGGAGGATGGATTGTGGACCAAATTACACTGCGCAGCGTGATACATTAGACCTAGTGCGACTTTAGAAAAGACTAGCTAAGCTCAACCTGACATTCTATTTCAAAGTTTTGCAACATTCCTTCTATTCCTTCCGACCCTATATTAAGATTCATCGAAGCATTTAATTACAGCCTCAGAAACCACACAGGTATAGTGCGGGTAAAACATCATAAGACTACAATACGATCTAATTTTTTGTGTGCACAAATTAGCTGTCATTTAAAACTGTTTACCGGCAGGAATCTGTACGTTAGATACTGCTGTTCACTTTAAACGAGCGATAAGCCAACTATATAGTGACTCCAAGGCATTTAATGAACTGTCATTTGATTCCAACTCTAGTATAACATGCGATGTACTCGGTCAGCTCAGTGTGTAACATGCGTACTTGGAACAATATATCTAGAGATCAGTACCAATTACTCCATTATTTGCCACTTAACCTCGACTTCATCAGTAATGGTTCATTAGGGTTCTAAACCTTTAATACTGCAAGCATGACGTCCCTAGAGTAATCATAAAAAGCAGCTTAAGTTTTAGTACACAGAAAGCGATATGAAATAGGGTAATGACGGGCTGGTATCGAAGTTTGTCTAAGTTTTAAAAAATGACTGGTATCTAGTTGAAAACTTTGGGGTTAAAGCACCATTAAGTAATCTTGTCCAAAGTGTAGGCACTTTCAAAATCACTATCGATAAGTTATTACCATGGGATGGAAGTTTCTTTTGTTTAAATCAGAGCAAGGTGGACTGAGCAGTCCTAAAAGAGCAACTACACATGCTCCTTTGGCTAATGAATGACAGTACCTGTTCAAAAGCAACTATCCAGAAGCCACTACAAGAACATTCGTAGAGGCTAAATTTTACATTGTCCTCATGTGAACGGGAAAGACAACCATGAATGCCTCTTGATTAAAATGTAAATACTCCAGAACAAAAGAAAGTGAAGCAAATGGAAACTCTCTCTCAAGGAATCAGAATGAGTCATCTACTTGAAATTACTAAAAGATGTAGCGATTAACAAGAGGTCATAACAAGTAGATCTAATCAGGTTAGTGGCACATCGGTCTCTTGTAATGAGGTCACCAACTGGAGAAGAGCTTGCCAACAAAGTGATGGAAAAAGTTTTACAAAACAACTTGACCTAGGTCACTCCAACTAAACTTAGAATGTCTTTCCATCCACAGGCACAACCCTTGGTCATATCTACCCATTTTCACAACTAGACCTATAATAACTACAGTCACTTTGGTCGAGAAATTCCTCAAGTTGCAGCAACATCCACCATGCAATGCTAAAGCAATGTGCATTGACAAAATATAAAACTGTTTACAACGTATTTTGATGTTTCCTGAAATTATTAGACAAATTCTCAGTAGGTAGAAAATCATTTCCCCCATTATTCATAGAAGAGCATAGGCGACAGCCAAGTTGCTACAGACCAGTCGTTTTACTTCTACTAATTACCAAATGTTTCGGAAAACTTAGTGGAAAATCAAGTGCTAGGCGGATTATGCACTATGAGTGCCTTTATAGCGCATAATATAAAGACAGATCGCTAGGACACAAAACCCAGTTTATACAGCTTTCGTTAACTTCGCTAAGGTATTTCATGAAGTCCCAAACAGTCTTACTGAAAAGGATTTAATGTATAGGCTTACCCGACTGGCTACTCACATGGTTGCAGAACTTTCTGCCAGATTGAGAATTTTGTACCAAGGCATACTAAGTGAAGTTAGTCTGCAGAAAAAGTATCATCAGACACTCTTCAGGGAGCCAATCTAGATCTCTACCCTCTCCTCTCTCCACCAGTCACATTCCAGGCAGAATCGCCTCTTTGTTACAAACCTTGGCATATGCAATGAACATGTGGAGAGCCATATACTACGACAATCACATGGGAACACTGAGACAACATCACCTCAAATTCTGGTCACCTGTCAGTAGCCTGCAATGTAACATCACGAAATGTCATGTTATGTACTTTCGCACCCCAGATGAGTGAAAACGGTCTCTGACAGTATAAAAGAGAGACTAAGATGCTATTATAACTAGTACACTTGATACAGGCAGGAAAACCGTTAAAACCTGCACTACCTCTTACTCTATTTGAAATCAACCAAGGATGCACACTTCCGTACCCTATTCACTTACTCGAAAGGCTAGTTTCCAAATAAACAACATTGTCACCGCCCCTCTTCGAACCGGACGTGAATTTGTTGGATAAAGTACAGAAACGGGAAACAATATGAGTCACAGGAATCAGTCTAGATTTGTACGGGGACAGGCTAAGCTTACCTGGTCTATTATGGCTTAGATTAACGTCATTCACAGGTTCCACACCCAGATAAAGAAAGAGGTTTGAGGATAGTGTTAGAAACTCCACCCCCGTAGAAAGTAACCTTGCTCATAAACGCTAACTAGCCAAACTATCAACGGGAATACAACCTCAGGTCCCCAGGTATCTACAAATAACTAGCCAACACAAGGTCGAATGGTAAATAGCAAACATTAGAGCCAGGTTTGACTAAGTCCTTACGATGAGGATCTCCCAACGTTTTTTGAATGTATTGACCGATGGAGCTGCAATTATGTGTTGTGATAAAGTTACAATCGTTGACAATTTTGTAGAAGAGTGAGAAACCAGCTGACGGGCAAGTTATTTTGAGCTTGTGGGCACGTCTAGAGTGTTTTCGTAAATATTCTGTCCTGAAGAGCAGTAAAAATGCAAGCTATCAAGTAGTATCAGTCCGGAAATTTTCTGCCAAGATAGGAAAGCATTATACAAAACAAGTAGATATAACTCTAACACCAGATACTAACAAAGACCCAGAACCTACCCGCAGCATTAAGGCATGAGTGCAAGAAAATTTACTGGTTTCAACGAGCTCATTTAAAAGATAGTGAGTATTGTTCATAAGACGTAAGGCGGTAATTCAACGTTTGTAAAATATTTCATTGTAGTCGTAATGATATGTTGGTCACGTGTTGAGGTTTAGAAATTTTAAAGTTTTCAGCACCATATGATCCAATTTACAAATACTATAATCTGCTGAATTCATTTGTGCCAGGCACACATTTCAGTAATATTCTTGCTAAAAGCAAGTAAATTATAGGGAAGCTTGAATTTTAGAAAATTCAGAGTATCTGATAATATCTAGATCACTTTTACAAAACGCAGTAAGACAATTACAATTTCTTACTATTTCTATATATATATGTCTATAGGTATTCAGATTAATAAAGAATAAACCTTGACCTCCTCATTATTTTGTTTCGTTCGAAACATGGACCGTAATAGTAAAGTATTTCATATCATTTATTTATCCAGTCTCTGTTTTGCATCATCAGTGATACTGAAAATCGTCGTACCGCTGTCTTTTCGAAACAGTTTCTGCGTATGCACCCATGCATTCGTGTGTGCTGCAAATTAAGAACCTAGTTACTCATGATTCAACTTTTTCCTAGAGTTATGATCACTAAACGACATCGCGTTATTCTTGATGTAATAATAATATGCGTTTTATTCTCCCTAAATTTTATCAGTTTCAGATTAACGTGTCATCGTTCTTGGTGCAACAAATTTAGCACCTATCACATTAAAATCAGAAAAATTACCTCAACTATAGGAAAAGTTTCACTACCGCTCTCTTATTTACCGTTATACAATGTGGCAATTTTTTACACATATGGTTTTATGACTTCAATAAGTAATTAGTAAAATCCGCTCTACCTAGGGACTCGATTTTTCGCTGTAATAACGCGCGAGTAAGAAAACAAATGACACAAAAAAACATTGTTTACAATTATCAGGAGTTTATGTACATATATACATAATAACGTAAGACATCCTACTTCAAACTAAGTCGAATCTCTTCATCTATTTCCTCGGTCTTTTGGTAGCTGTGACATCTGAAACGGGGAAAATCTAAATTTATCATCAAATTTTCCAATAGTTTATTTTGTCTTGCACACTCCTAGTTCTGTCGCATGTGGAAATAATGACGACCCCAGTTTTAAAAAGAATGCACATGCGCCCGAATACATGCCACAACTGTTAGTTTAAGATTTCCGACACTCATGAACCACTGTACTTAAGCTGGCAGTTCAAATGTTACATAGATGTAGTGGAACCAGCTATCTATGTAACTCAGTATTGTAGTATTCATTTTTACCGATAGGTTCACTGTTGCAAGTACTGCTGTTCCTAGTATCATGACAAGCCATACTTTCCTCTCCTCTTTTACTTACCATTTCTCGTTAGCTTGGGTAAGCATATACGTTTAAAATATATTAGGAATAAGGATTGTTCAGTTTCTTGTTGACAAATATAGCCTCCTTACTCCTATTTCCCCTGTCTCTTGTATTATAGTAGTTTTTTATATTTTACTCATCATTTAATTTCTGAAATTATGAGTTGACTGATATCGTCACATTCTGAAAAGGATTTCTTCATGCCTCTGGTGTCTTTCAAATTACAGGTCCTTCTACGTGGAATCTCTGCAGACTGACAATGACCATATTGGGATTAGAAAAAATTCTTTTAAGAGTTTCGCTTCATGGGAACCTATCTTCCTCAAGGATACTAAAGTTGTTGTGGACGGCAGTGATTTGGTTGGTTATTTACACGATAATTTTTCCACTGCATTATATGGAGGCGAGAATCTTTTATTTTATATGGCTATACGTTCCTTCTTCTTGAATTTAAAGTATTCGAATGTGGAGCCATACTTCATTTTTAGGGGTTGCTGCCCAGTAAATGTAAGGATTCTATAATGTAAACTGACTTAAATTCTAATTATAACCCACACAGGCATTGCAAACTGTGTATAGGTATATCTTTGTTTGAACCTAATTTATATTATTGTCTTCTGGTTAAGAATTTTAAGATTATTACATGTATCTGTCTAGTTAGTATAGTGTTTACATACTTAACTACTCGACAAGCTAATCAGAGTCTCGTAATTACCTTTCCCCATAGTCTGTAATTAAAAGTATGTGATAATTTCAGAGATTATAATAAGTGCAGCGCATAACTATTTTAGTTGTTGTGTTTCTTGACTGTTGATTATGAGGTCAAGTGAGCGTGTCTTTGGATGGGGTACCATAGAAGTACACTAGCCTTGTACAAACCCTCTACTCATGTTAGAGCTTGTGGTTAATTGTCATGGGAATCGATTACTTCAATTAGTGTTCCACAAAGTTGTTCACTTTACACACTCGTATTCAGCTTCGTCACAGACATACTTTTAGAACTAACGTTTTCGTTGTCTGGCTCCTCAGGGGTTGACCTGCTTCCAGGAGATACATTTGTCAACTTAGAATATGCAGATGACATAATCCTATTTAGTGAAGACGGTGACAAATTGCAGTCTTCTAATCACTTTAGGCATCAACGCAAGCATATTTGAAATGCGATTCTACCCCCTTCATCCAAATGCGAAATGTTGCTTCAGAACTGGCCTTGATCAGCGCCAAAGTTAGTGATAGCGAGAGTAGTCGAGCGCATCCACTGCTTCACTTATATTTTGAGTCTCATTAGTCCTGATGGTATAGTGTCTGACGAACTTTCGGCACGGATACAGGTTTGTTTAGCATTTGCCAATTTGAGCTACTTGTGGCGTACTCGAGACATTCGTCTATCGATTAAAGAATGAGTTACTGAGCAGCAGTTCGACCTGTTCTACTCTATGGCCATCAATTATAGAGGATATTCGTAGGTTACTAGTATTTGATCATAGGTGTCTTCGAAGCATAAATTGTGTTTTCTGGAACCATCGAGTAAGCAATGCCTGATTTAGAAACTATTTTGAAGCCTTTCTACATATTTATTTATTATATAAAATGTCACTGAGTCATTTCTTGTTAAAATGAATTGCAGCATGCAGTAATGACAATAATAGGGAGTATGCTTACTACTCTATAACATTCCATAACACAAATTACAGTTAGAAGAAATCCTTTAAATTAATATGAGTGTTGTTATCGTTAATTAAAAAATTATTCCTGTTTGCATTCTGTTTCTCACTAATAGGATAATGGAGTAAAAGTTAGACAAAAAAGAATATCTGCTTCCCTGTCTCAAATAGCTACAGCTTCAAAATTAAATGCCCCCGATTTAATGCCCTTACTATTGAGTTTGTCAGCTATGGATGTATTTCAGGATGCTTTGGATGAATTTAACTGGAAGCGTGTGCGAGTAAAATCTTTTCCGACAGTTATTTGTTCCGCTGTTGCTAAAATTTTACAGTGCCCAGTTATTGGCCTATCTTCGGATTACTTTGCACTGATGTCAAAAAACCAAAATATTTTGTTTAATAATTTAACTTCTCAACCATCTTTTAATCCAACATATCTTACACTTCGTCTGTCTAATGTAAACTTACGTTCTGTGAATGGTTTGAGTGAAAACTCTAATACTAAGCTTAATACTAATGATGAAAGGATGTTACTATTTCATAAATTTATTCCTAAACATTCAGTTTTAGCGAAGATTTCAGATTTTCATATGCCTCTTTTTGTTACTCTGTTAGGGACAGATACTGTACAATCACTAAGACTTCCACTTGAACTACAAAAAAAACTAAGGGCACTTGATTTAACTCCCTACAATGAACGTCGTTTATCTTTATTGTTTCAGTGGTTTTCACAGTTCCAATTAAATTCAATTAAACCATTAGAGGATGTCATTAACTGTTATTCAGATAAACAACATGCTTCTGTGATACAGAGTATAATTCATAGTATTTCTCGTTTTATCTGCCCTTTAGAAGAAACCAAGAATGTTATGAGTATATTGTTTGATAAAAGTTACTGCAATATTTCTCAAATTACACATACTACTACTGAATCATCTCTGAGATTCGTGGAAAAATATCAGGATGTTATTGATTTACTGCAAGGTAAGAGTGCATCGTATTTATGGCATGAAGATTATACACGTAGATGGCCTCTGCGTCTTGTTGATGGTTTAAGGAAAGGGAGAGTTTATCCGAAATCAGCTATCTATTCATCTCATGGTGTTTTTCTGCCGACCGCAGTTGAAGACCCAGAATGCCCATTTTCAATCTATGAATCGTCGTTCCTAATTCGGAGATTACATTATCAAATATATGTATCATTAGAGTACAGTTTAGGTATGGAAAACAAACTTCTTGGACTAAATCCTGATGTTACTGAATATATGAGACGCAATGATAAATTAGTAAAGTATAGAATTCCAGTCAAAATAATTCCTTTAGATTTCAGCAAAGTAAGCACAGATGAAGTAATAAAGGACAACCTTGGTTTTGTCTCACTTCCGACTAACAACTTAGTCCCTAAGTTCCTTTATAGTTTGGCAGTAGTTTTAGCATTCTGGTTTCAACAATTAAAGTATACGTCAATTGAAATTCCTTCGTTATTTAGTCAATCACCTGTTGGACTTGCTGTAGCTGCCTGTGCTGTTGCAACGATACACAATGGTGACTCGTCTACTAATGAATTATATGATTTTTATGATAATTTATGTAAAATGTCTACGCAGCAAGTTATCTCAGATGATACTTTCACTAATTTCAAACCTAGTGTTATACATAACTTTAATGCTATCCAATCAGTTTTTTTTAGTTTTAAAGATATTGTTACAACTCTTAACTGTCTCGTGTCAGAGGACAAACAATCGGATTACTTTACTTTTGCACAACTTTGGATATTGTTCCCCTCTGGAAAGTTGGTACATTTCTTGGCTACTCAGTTAGCTTCCTTAGACCCTACTAGCAGACGCTATTCAACCATCAGAGTATGGCTTCCAAAACTTCTCTTTATTAAAGAACGGAATTCAAGTGCAACATTAAAGCTGACCAAAGCGATGAACACTCTAATCAATTTTATTGACCTTTGCGAAATGATTAAAATTAATCTTCCTTCATCCTTAGATTCGTTTTATAGCATCCATGAATTAGAAAGCAATCTTTCTATGAGAATTACACCTATGAATCTTACTCTGTGCAAAAATAATAATAATCGCGTTGATAAATCGATCGATCCACAATATTTTGGCAGGATTTCTCGTGGTCATAGAGGGAGAAATGAAAGTTTTGTGAGAAACAAAGGTTTGTATTATGGACCTCTATATAAAGATTTTACGCGTAGATGCCGAGACGAATTCCATTTAAACTGAAAACAATCTTAAAAAAGCTATCTACAAATTATATGAAACTGTGTACTAATGAAAATTTATGAGGTATTCTATTCTACTCACACCTAATAAAGTTCGATACTCTTATTTTACTATAGCAAATATTTTTGTTCCTTTATTGTACTGACATCAATGACAGATGTATCTGCATATTTAGTACGATATGTTTAATTTTTGACATATTTTTGTAATATTGACATGTTAACTATATGCTAGAATCTATCTGACCATCAGACTATCATTCTTTATCATATCAAATTTAATCGTTAACATAATCAAATATTCCTATTTATGGCATCGAACTTAAGATTTAGTAAGTGAATACCATTGGGCTACTGAACTCGGGTCACATCACCTGCAACTATAATATTAGTATTAACTAGGAAGTTTATCTCACCTTCGGGACTAGCTATAAACTCTATAGCTCCATAAATTGAATGTCATGTCTTTGCTTAATTGAACCGGCTTTTCTCATGTTTACTACTATACTGTACTGTCTACGCTACATACCAACCAACATTGGGCACCTTGTTGGTTGGCAGATGGGCTTGCGTGTAACATTACGACTAAAAAATTGATATAAGTTCACAACCCTTACCAACCAGTTCATTGTTTAATTCAATATCCCAACCCTAGCTTCAGCACCGCTCAGTGATTACGTTGTTCGTTGGCAGCGTATTTTAAGACACATAATCCGAATATTACAACATATTTAAGTCTTTCTACGCAGAGAGGAGACTTCTCTATGGTATACGCTCATTTACAGGAATTCAGCCATATGGCGAAGTTTACTTGGGTTGATTAGATCATTTCGGTTTATGCTGGGAATTCGCCGACTGACAGTCCACTATGACTGATGACATTCTCGTGATCAACACGCCTAACTTCAGCTTTTTCATTCATCTGGATACTTTAAATTGGTAAATCAGTCTCCTAATTGGAAATCTGCGGTGATCAATAAAATGTGGAATAGCTAAACAAGGAACACACTAAGAACAAATTGAAACCCTGAATACAGGTAAAGATATTATGTATTCTAAACAGTAGACATGAGATACCATGGTAACAACACTACATCAGAAATATTTGGGTTGTGTGAAATTAGTGCATAATAGAAACGTAAGCGGTTTTTCAGGGAATCTGGGAGTGAATCACCATGTAACTAAATATTAATGTCTAAAATCCAGGTAAGCTTAATTATGAAGACTAATGACGTGTGAAGATCAGATAGATATAGTAGTACGTTAGGACAATGCAATAAAAAGAGTTAAATTGAAACACCCATGCATATAAAGTGTTGCATAAATAGTGGCATATATTGTCTATATGAATGGGAATACAACGAAGAGACATAGTAGCCTAGATTTGTTACATTATTCTCGGCTGAGTTGTGGGTACTTAATGCTGAAAAGTCCAATACTAAGACCGATTAACTGTCTCAGCGCTTGCAAGTATTCACACTGAGGACACCATTTTGAGAAACCTGTTAATGAAGAAAGTATAGAGGAATGAGGTAAACTAGCATCGGTAAACAACTATCGTGTTCTTAGCCAATCGACGTAATTATTTAGTCTACGTATACGTAACCAGGTCTAAAGCCAATTTTGTTTTATTTGGTTCGCTGTCTGCAAACTCCATTTAGAGACCAAGTAACCGTAGTAGTCTATGGTAATTTTCTTATTGCTACTAGTATTTCGTCGTAATTGCAGTACGGGATTTCACAATAGTCACAAGGAAGTAATAAAAGTACTATACATAATATAGAGATGGTATCGTATTAGTAGTAATAAAAGTTTATGCTGTGAATCGTCACGCTGAATTACTATTTTTTTAAATATGAGCTAATCTGAGAAGAATAAACAAGCGCTTTGGATGTCTATCATGTCGCTAATTTTTCCGGATTCTAGTTCATGTGCGTCAGTTGCTTTGTAACATACTGGATATCCGAAGCTGGGACTAGAAAAACGACATGAATACTGAAATCACACACAGTAACCAATGGCAATGTAGTAAGGGGAATAAACCTAACTGCAAGCAATCACATATATAGGGATAAATAAATGTTGCTTCGGTTATTCAGTATATCGTCAAGTCATCTAAATACAGTTATAATTCACTTAAACTAAAAATCGGGCACATCTCAATACATTCGGACAGCTTAACAACACTTCGGATTCTAAGCCTATTAATCATAGTGCACAGTAGTGACGTTAGCTGAATATATTCATAAAACAGATGTTTAGGTCAGGTAGTCGTTTGGATTTGTGCGAAAATTCATCCTACTAGTATTTGGCTTTAGATATGCCGCATGTTGCTAAGCCATTCAAATGTATTTAGTCAGGTGTCTGAATTCGGGTTCAAATGAACCCGAGTTATATCCAAACTGACAACACGACGAGTAACCAAGACAGTACTGCTTTAGACACCACCTTCATAAACTTCAGTTATCTATGGTTATTGCAAGATAAATTATTTCTTCGTAAACTATAACGGTCAGTGATGAATATTCGGACAAGATTTTGTTCAGCCCACAAACTACAACTAGGGTTTCATGGAACCCAACTCCATGGACCTCTAAAATCAACTTATCAGAACACATCAGGCTTTTTCTAGTTGAATGACCTGTCAATGATCAACCAGCTAATCTCCCATCATTATACCTTCAGCAGTCCCGTCTCCAGGCTCAGCTCAGGTGGATCTTCCTCTTTCTTGCAATCAGTGAAGATCAGATGGGTTCATGTCTGAGGGTCCAAACACTTTATGGTGAACAGCAAATTTCTAATGACCGTTCCTAACATTATTTGTTGGAGTTATGTCATATGTCTATTTCTGAGTTTATTTCATGAGTTGCTAAGGTACATAATTTTCACCCATATATTTAAAATTTATGATTTATATAAGTAATAAGTCATTTGAACACAATTGCTCCAGTCATATTTAATTTTCTGTTTGGTGGGCTGGTGCACCTAGATCTACGTCTCTGCTTGATTTATCCCACGTACCTTGTGCTTAAGCATTTACTATAATTACTACATTCGAGCACTCAAATATTTAAAGTTGATAAAATGCCAGTAGAACTCATTATTCACTTCATTCTTTATAAAGGCAGTATAAGCTTAAGAATTTACTATAAACAGGTAACAGAGTAAACATATCTTTCCAAAGACTCACAACTGTATTTGATTGGACTGTGTACAAGTAACTAATACAGATTCAAATAAAAACAACAGTTGTGTTTTGTTTTAACCTTTTGCTGATTCGAACTTCTAAACTCACTAAAACTTATTGAAGAATGCTCAGAAGCGCGAGTGGTAAAATATGTCTTTTCTCTAAGCTAGTCAGATTTGGTTAGGTGAGTAACCGTCAACAAGTTCTGTATGAAGATAACAGAGAGGCATACTCCATGTGATTCTAGACATTTCGCCGGTGGAACATATCGTTCAATTTACCAGTTAGCTAGGTACAGAGAAGGCTCTTACTTGTACGACGAGGTAAGGTTTCAAGAAACCAAGGTTGACATTTTATTAACTTACATTTTAAGGACTGACTGCGTATGCTAGTTCAGTGAATTTTCATAACGAGGTCATATAAATTCAGATTATTCATATATCCTCTCATTGTATTTGTATTTTTACTAATATGACTACTATGTACCCTTATTCATGTTAGGTTCTATACATTTTAATGAGGGGAGTGTCTGTCTTACCATTCATACCGCATTGATCTGTATTATTATATTCATCTGATCTTGATATACTCTACATCCTATTTGGCTCTCCCATTCTCATGTCTTCGGTTGTCTTATATTGAAGGTATTCGTATTTAGAAATGCGAAGATATATTTCTGGCTTACTTGTATGATTGCCTGAATTTCTATTACGGGTCCGTTCAGTGTGTGTTCTTATTAGGTTATTGCCGTTGCGGTTATTACGTCTGCTAATATTACAATTACGAGTTGCAATAATAACACATGCAGCTATAGGTAAAAGGGTTAATAACAACAGTCAAACAGGTATTTATGTTACACTTAAAGCCATATTTCACTGTTATTTAAGGTGTTCATATCATGTTCGAAATAATCAAATTCAAATGTTTAAATTGTAGTTTAAGTAAATGTGAAGTGTGCTTCAATAACTATATTTAGTTTAAAAAGCTGGTTAGTAAACTCGTCTCAAAAGTATCTCCAGTTTAGTCTTTGGATAAACTAGTATCTTAAGAGAGGACATTTTTTTTAATATGGTCGTTAAATTATATGATAATGCTAAACAACCAGGGCCTTTATAGTAATTCAGATTCATCTCTTATCAAACGTTGCCTTAATAATTATCCCATAATTTGTTTACTTTGGTTTCAACAAAGTTTTGTCAAAATAGAACGGATTCTTAATGAATTACATCGTAAATTGTCTGCAAACCAACCTACTTATTACACATAAATATTTACATGCCGAATAATATTATTTAATATGTTCGTTAATATAACAATTGTAAGAAAACTATGAAGTAAATTTTCTAGTTTTGACACAAAAACGACATTCTGTATCTGTGTGTGTTCTAGACGACTATCTTATTTATTTTAGTTGTAGGTAAACATTTCATTCCTATCATTGTTACGTTCATCTTACCCTATCCTCCCGTTCAATATATTTACTGTTAGTATATTTCCTCTCATTATGAACTACAGCTAATTAGTTGTGTACACGTCATCCCTATTCACTGACACAATCTCCATTGTTTCGTATTAATCTTAAATTTCTAATTGATTGGCTGTGTGATTTGATTTTGTGTATATATAAAGGAACACCTGCAATATAATATGATTTGTCCCATCGGCTTGTGTTCATACTATTCATTTATCTTGTCATAAGCTTCAACGGACATATAAACGGGATAATTTCAAGTGCTGTTAGAGGTATGAGCGCAGGTTATCACTTTCCGGTTGTTCACGCCGTGTAAGCTTCTTCTTCTTGATGTATCTGAAAATACAAATTGCGTTAGAGTTTGTATTAAAGACCTGAAAAACGTGACCACAGTGCCCAAGGAACAACTGCTTGAGGCCGGTCATGTACGACCTTTTCAAGAGAGATTTTATTTATGTTAGCTCCGTACTTGTTACGACCTTACTGCCGGAGACGGAAATCCGTAGATCAAGGTAAGGTATGCATTTTTAAGGTCAACCATCTCTAACTCCCACCCTTCTATTGGAAAAAGGCAGCGTCACTGTTATGCTAGTTGTCTAAGGCAAACGCCTTATTGTCGTCACACATTTGTACAACCGGCAGTACGACTTCGTCTTCGGACCTCATATTTGTTGATTTTATTCCCACCTCTCGTCAATCGACTTGCTTAGGGTGGTAGGACCTTAAGAAATGATTATCCCAGCCAATATAGCCCGACTGAGTCATCACGATGGGCCTCTTGGCTATAATTAAATACTTCCACATAAAATAGTTCTAGAATTTGTACCAACAAGTTTGCTAATAAAGTGATATGCTGAATTATTCATATCCAGAAATGGTCGGAGAAGTGAACCATTTCCATGAATTCTGTAAGTCAGTAATAATTTAAATATACAATATTTTCACAAAAGTATATATTAATCTGAACAAATTGTGCAATTAAGCATCTATTAAAACTTGTGACTGTAATATACACATGGTAATATTTGATCTAATTTTACAATTTCTATTATCAAGTAGATAATTGACTAGCTGACACATTTCGGTTGTAAAATAAATGAAACAATTAATGTAACAACTGCATATTGAATCATAAATTGTCGATCGAAAACTTGGTATGTCATAGATTCAGTTATTTACAATTCACATGATAAACGATAAATGACCAATCAAACACAAGTGTATATTACGAATGTATTATGACATAGAAAAGATACTCTATAGTTGACTGTATGAGACAAATTGATAGATATGGCCTTGTGCGTACGTGGTTGCCATAACAACTATAATGAGTGCCTAGTCGGCCACTGTATGTGTACCCAATACTCACCCGATCTCAGGCCAGAAAAGTATGAACACAAGCCGATGGGACAAATCATATTATATTGCAGGTGTTCCTTTATATATACACAAAATCAAATCACACAGCCAATCAATTAGAAATTTAAGATTAATACGAAACAATGGAGATTGTGTCAGTGAATAGGGATGACGTGTACACAACTAATTAGCTGTAGTTCATAATGAGAGGAAATATACTAACAGTAAATATATTGAACGGGAGGATAGGGTAAGATGAACGTAACAATGATAGGAATGAAATGTTTACCTACAACTAAAATAAATAAGATAGTCGTCTAAAACACACAGATACAAAATGTCGTTTTTGTGTCAAAACTAGAAAATTTACTTCATAGTTTTCTTACAATTGTTATATTAACGAACATATTAAATAATATTATTCGGCATGTAAATATTTATGTGTAATAAGTAGGATGGTTTGCAGACAATTTACGATGTAATCCATTAATTCATTAAGAATCCGTTCTATTTTGACAAAACTTTGTTGAAACCAAGGTAAACAAATTATGGGATAATTATTAAGGCAACGTTTGGTAAGAGATGAATCTGAATTACTATAAAGTCCCTGGTTGTTTAGCATTATCATATAATTTAACGACCATATTAAAAAAATGTCCTCTCTTAAGATACTAGTTTATCCAAAGACTAAACTGGAGCTACTTTTGAGACAAGTTTACTAACCAGCTTTTTAAACGAAATATAGTTATTGAAGTACACTTCACATTTACTTAAACTACAATTTAAACATTTGAATTTGATTATTTCGAACATGATATGAACACCTTAAGTAACAGTGAAATATGGCTTTAAGTGTAACATAAATACCTATTTGACTCTTGTTATTAACCCTTTTACTTATAGCTGCATGTGTTATTATTGCAACTCGTAATTGTAATATTAGCAGACGTAATAACCGCAACGGCAATAACCTAATAAGAACACACACTGAACGGACCCGTAATAGAAATTCAGGCAATCATACAAGTAAGCCAGAATTATATCTTCGCATTACTAAATACGAATACCTTCAATATAAGACAACCGAAGACATGAGAATGGGAGAGCCAAATAGGATGTAGAGTATATCAAGATCAGATGAATATAATAATACAGATCAATGCGGTATGAATGGTAAGACAGACACTCTCCTCATTAAAATGTATAGAACCTAACATGAATAAGGGTACATAGTAGTCATATTAGTAAAAATACAAATACAATGAGAGGATATATGAATAATCTGAATTTATATGACTTCGTTATGAAAATTCACTGAACTAGCATACGTAGTCAGTCCTTAAAATGCAAGTTAATAAAATGCCAAACTTTGTTTCTTGAAACGTTATTGAAGTTAAATTAAAAAATTAAAGTTTGTAATTTTCACATGTAATAGATTTCATGAAATGCACCATTTTTGACGTATTTTGTTTATTGCAGATGATAAACATTGACAGTTTTTGAACATTAAATGTGAATTACAGTTTATACAGGTAAACTTCTTCAGAAATGTTTATTTGTTCTTGTTTGTTAAAATATTTTAATAAAGTATGAATCTACCTTTGATTATATTGTTTCGATATTAAGGTTTATCAGAATCCAAAAGTTTTAATTAAAGAATATACTGATTTCTACGGTTTCGTCTGATAACGTCTGTCATATTTTAAAAAATGCTCTTTACTTTATCAATATGACATCAGGATACGTAAGTGAGTTATCAAAATCAATTAAAAAAATTGTAAATTAGTGCCTTGTGTAGTTTTGGAGTGTTGCGATTATCTCCCTCTAGAAGACTTGAAATCATTTAAATGAAGGGGAGGTCCTTAGTCATTTACTAACTGCTGTGTTTTATTTATTGATCAGGTTTATACCATTCCAAAAGAAAGAATATTTTAATGTCGCCGGTGTATTTTCAAAATTGCAAAGCCGTCGTCAATCAATTAATCAATGCCTGTTATCCTTTGCGGTCTCCCCCTTTTACTCTAACCTTCAGGGTTTAATGATGATGCTTGTCTTGTGACACAATTCGGTGGTTTTCTCAGTGTGTGTCCTATCCACTTCCAGCGTCTTTCCTAATTTCTTCATCGACTGGATTTTGGTTGATTTGTTCTCTGCCATAGGAGGTTGTTGTTGATGGTATCCGGACAACGGATCCGAAGTATCCTATGCAGACAATTGTTTATAAATACTTGTATATTCTGATGGATGTCTTTTCGTAGTTCTCCATGCAAGTTTCAGCTCCACGCAATAGAACTGTCTTCACATTTGTAGTGAAAATTCTAACTTTATTGTTGGCTGACAGTTGGTTTGAGTTGCAGATGTTTTTCAGTTGTAAAAATGATGCTCATGCCGGCCTTTCCAATCCGCGCCTTCATATCTGCCACAGATTAGACCTTTCTTGTTTACCGATGATGCTGCCCAAGTATGTAAAAGTGTCTACATCTTGCGGAATTTCTCCATCCAGTGAAATAGGATTAGTGTTGATTGTTTTGTATTGGAGTATCTTGCTTCTCCCTTTGTGAATGTTGAGGACTACTGCTGCCGAGGCTGCTGCTACAATGTCGGTCTTCATCTGCGTCTATTTCTGTGTGTGGGATAGGAGAGCTAGATCGTCTGCATAGTCTTAGTTATCTAGTTGCATCGATGTTGTCCACTGTATTCCGAGACTGCCTTGAGATGTTGCGGTCTTCATGATCCAGTCAACTACTAGCAGGAAGAGAAAGGGCGACAGTAAGCAGCCTTGTCTAACACCGGTCTTCACTTCGCATGAATCCGTGAGTTCACCTCCACGCAGGATTTTACAATGTAGTCCGTCATAAGAGTTCCGTATGATGTTGACTACCTTCTGGTGTGCGCCATGATATCGTCAAAGGCTCCATAATATTCTCCTATCTACGCTGTCGAATGCTTTCTCGTAGTCGATAATGTAAATGTAAAGGAGTAAATTCCATTCAACTGACTGCTCAATAATGAACCGTAGGGTAGCGATTTAGTCGATACACGATCGGTCCTTACGAAATCCGGCCTGTTGGTCTCGAAGTTGGGCGTCGACTGGGTCTTTCATTCGGTTCGATAACACTCTGTTGAAGACTTCTGCAGTTGATTTCATATCTGCCTTCAGTGCCATGCTCAGCTGATATGCTGTCTTACCCTGCCAACTTGCCACTCTTGCTTTGTAGGATGGCCGTTCCAATTTCTTCAACTGTTGGTGGGTCATTGTTTATGGTAAGATCCGCGGCTGCTGCTTCAATGACTGGTGGGTTCAGTGGGGCTGGTCTATTTAACAGCTCTTCGAAGTGTTCTCCTCACCTGTTTCGTTGTTCATTCCCCTGAGTGATTAGTTTGCCAGTCTTGTTCTTGATTGACCATTCCGGTTAATTGAATTACCCAGCTGACTTCTTCGTTGTATCGTATAAGTGCTTCATGTTTCCTCCTCTTGCAACATTTTCCGCCGTCGTTGCTAGGTCCTCAACATATTTCATATTATTCAACTTGATGCCCCTCTTCACTTGCCTGTTGACTTCTGCGTATTCGGCCTGTGATTTGGCTTTCTCTGTTCTTGCCTGGTTGTTATTAATTGCTAACATTTTGCTCCTCCTTTCTCGGATCTTGTCCAGAGTACCGACAGAAATTCATTATTTATGGTGTTGTTTCATGCAAACCAAACTCTTCTGACATATTGAAGTTATTGTTTGTTTAATCTCTTGTCGATTGTCCTCCATATTAGTTCCACCTTCTTCTAGTAGATCATGGAATGCTTGGAACTTATTGTTGAGAGTTATTTTGAATTCGTTGAGTTTGTTGGTATCCTGGAGAATGGGCTGTGTTAAACTTTTGTGATACTGCTGCTCTAGTAGTCCAGTGCTTCTTCAGTTACAGTTTCATTCTAGCCACCACTAGATGGTGATCTGAAGCTATCACAGCTTCTCTCCTTGCTCTCACGTTTTCCATGATACTTCTAAACTTCATATTGATGCGGATGTGGTCAATTTGGTTCTTGGTATTGTCGTCCAGTGAAACACATGTAATTTTGTGTGTGCGTTTGTGGGTAAATATGGTGCCACCTATATTCATTTTGTTGAAGGTATATAGGTTTCGGAATCTCTCACCGTTTTCGTTCCTTTCTCCCAGTCCATGTCGTTCTGTGATGTCTTCATATCCTGTGTTGTCCATTCCAACCTTGGCGTTTAGGTCTTCCATCAGAATGGTCAGGTCCTTGGCTGAGCATTTATCGATGATTGACTACAGCTCTGTGTAGAACTGATCATTGTCGTCTTCGTAACTGTCGTTGGTGAGTGCATAGCATTGGATGACTTTCATTGTAATCCCCTCCCTCTTTGTCTTGAATGATGCTTTAATGATCCAAGAATCATCAGGTTCCCATCCTATAAGAGCTTTTCATGCCTTTTAGGACGACATTAGTGCTAATTCTTGTGTGTGAGGCGTTTTCTTCTTCGTGGCCGGGGTAAAAACAAAACTTCTCTTGAGGATAATCTTTGCTGTCCAGCTTGTAGCCAATGGGTTCCACTTATTCCAAGTATCTTCAAGTTTTATCTTTTCATTTCCTAAGCTATTTGCATGCTTTGTTCGGCCTCCCACATCGTGCAGACATTCCATATACCCATATTAATGGTTGCTCTGGTTGTCAGAAGCAACATCGGCCTTGTGGCTTCCGAATTAACTCGGCTTTCACTATGAGGCGTCATAACAGATCTTCCAACTCCAAGGGTGGAGCTAAAGAGATTATAAAGGTTTTTTACTGGTTAGCGTTTTTTTAGCAAGGTTGTTGTTTTACGGGATGTGGTTACTAACCTCACGTCCAACCCTCCTCCTTTATCCTGACTTTGGACCGGCAGTAACCGTAGAGGGACTCCAGGCGGAGTTCAAAGTCGTCGTAATAAACTTTTTTCCCACAAACGCTATAATACAAATACGTCGAGATATTATTTATTTGGCTATCACACTACTGTTTCTGACGATCGAACGCTATTTACTTCCCGTTAGTTATAGGGTACATAATTCAACCATATCAGGTCACCACTATACTAGATTCACCAAATACAGTTATTCAGAAACAAGAAAGAAAATGAGTAACAAAGAAATCGTACAAAAGTACGCATTTAGTTACTGTTAAAAATCGAATCATACATCATTGAACAGTATTATCACCTGCAGAAAGTATGTTCAACCTAAACATTTGGATTATCTTGCATGATCTTATATAAAAACCAAAAAAAGTGAGAACACTACAACCAAGCCTCTATAATCCACACTGTATGACTAGTGGAAGTTTCAATCTAAGGGAAGTAATATAGATGCTGGGCTTCTGCATTTCCCAACCGTTATGGATATATAGAACAATAAATAGTAAAATGGGTGCAGTCACCTATGAAGTGCAAGAGAGTGAAGATATGTCTTGTTAACTTTCATCAAAAGATTCAAACACATGAACGATGTTGTCAACTTAATGTTGAAAATCGCTCTTCGAGCGATATATTAATAGAAGAACCGGTAGACAAAATAAAATCCTTACAGTAAAATTAGTCAAGACGACACCTCCAGTTAAGTAGATCCCAATAGCCTTCAACTATTCAAGCAGGATGGATGTAATGTTTATTCCTTAGTGGCTATATTGAAACTTAGTCGAGATAATTCTAGTTGTATTAGTGACTAGGCAAACATAATGCAGAGTGTTACTTGGCAATCGATTTGTTTAAATATCTGGATCGCATATAAGACAGTTACACACCGTTGGTAATGGATGAGGTCGCTCAAATATTACGCGAATTGATTAAGTCAGAAATATCGACCTTCGGGAGCCGGCTCAGTTGTTTACTGCTTGAGCGTTCTCTACGAAGGTCCTAGGCTCAATTCCTTGATGGGATCATCCATGGACACTGATGAAGAGTCCCATAATAGGACAGATTGCTATCCAGTTTTTCAATAGTGTTTCCCAATTTTGTAAATTAGTGATTCGTGGTGAGTTTAATTTATGGTTAATGAGTTTATGTAAGACATGAATATTTTGGGATAATGATAATTTATTATTCCAACAGATGACTTCATTATTGTGTAACCAGTTAAATGTGTTAATAGTTTCCTCATCATAATTTGTTAACACTATAATGTCCATACACGATAATTTTAAGGAAATGGATATGACTACTTAATAGTAGTGTATGTAGTTTGACAAACAAATTAGCATTTAGTTGGGTTTAATGAGAACAGCAATTCAGTAATAATTTTTTCATCGATTAGACAGAACTCATCAGTAATGGGTCAACTAATTTACTACATTCAAATAAACTTGAGCTATTTGAAAGGTGGATATGAGAACAAACTGAAAATATTGAGTACCACGTCATATGTCTTAAATTCTTTCCTTTTACCTTGTACTTTAGATTGGAATTCGCCCAAGTGATCTTAGTTGGTGTACTTTTAAACAGTTCCTGGTGAGACATGAAGTTCTCAGAGCTGAATGCCCATACTAAGATGAAACAATATCTTAATGCTTCCTTAGTTTTTATGGATGCCTAATTCGTGTCAGTTTGTGCCATCAAATTCAAATTAGTATGAATTTGAATATTATTGAAGTTTTAGCAGTGTTTAAACGCTTGTACTAACATGTTAAGATGTTGCTTACCAATCCTCCAACTATTTATTGTCAAGACAATCCTGATAAACTTATTTTGTGTATATTAAGAATACAATACTTCTGTTGTGAAATATGCTCAAAATGATTGGAGTACATATTTATACTAAAAATAGAATTAATGTTTGGATTATTAGAATTTATTCCGCTGAATTTATTCATTTACATTCTAATGCCTAATTTCTTTCAGGTAAATGTAATTTAAGATGTAATTTACTGTGTTTGAATTCAAACATTTACTTATGTAAGTATGTATGTAGGTTTGAAATACGTTGAGTGATGAAATAATATTCAAATCAGAGACTATGAAATCATAATGATGTAGGCTTCTAGAAAGGGGGTCTCTTTGAAGACATGTAGTAGAAGAGAATTATTATTATATATACATTCCTCATACAGTATTCCTGACTACATATCCTAACCGCAGAACTCTATAATATATGAGATAATCACAATACACAGAAAGCGATTAAGTACGTCTCTTCCAGAATATCTCAACACTTCACTCGAACCATAGTCGTTGTTCACTGATTAGGACATGTAACGTAAGAAACAAACACTAGTGTTTTCAAAATTAGATTTGTAATTTACACGGTGAGTGATCATACACGTGAATACAAGTGGTTGGTTATTAGGTAATCAGGAAATATTGACCAAATACTTGCGGAATAATTAGACTGTTGATTTTTACTCTAATTAAATAGTGAAGGTGTAGTTCAGAACTACATTCAAAGAATCATAATCAAACTACCAGGTCATGAGTATGCTTCTAGGACTGCACACCAGATTAGCTAGTATTTACGAGAATATCAAACAAAATATGTAACATGGATTTAACTGATTGGCAAGAAGATTAATCACCTGTACATGATATGTTTCATAATGTCTAATCTCCACTGTATGTGCTTTGAAATATAAGGTATTTCTTCTAACATTTTGCATGGATTAATACATTCGCTAGTCAATATCCACCGTCTCTAATACAAATCGATTCGACTAATCGTATTTTTAAACCGAATTACGTAAATGTTCAAATGTTGGCACAGTAGCTGCATTTCACATCTTAAATGGCAGTTACGCTCCATTTGCATAGTATTCCTTCCAATATTATCTATGACTGAAAATGCACTTTCAGACGACCCACTTATTGATTAACTGAAGTATGCATTTAATTCCTAAGCAATTCACAAGTTTTTGGATTTACACGTGTCTGTAATTCCATCAAATCAAGATTATTACAGATTACTATATATTACACACATCTTTCCGTGTTCTGTACACTCTTGTTTGCAACCAAAAACATATCTTCAATAGTAAATGGAATGCACAGCGTTAGTTACGACACTTTCAGTTTCAGTTATATATCTTTTTAGTACATGTTGATTCTACAAGTTTAGTACTATATTGCATCAACAGAATCCCTTGTAATCTAAAAGAATACGGTGCCTAATATATTAGCTTCAATAATGCTTCGATGCTCAACTAGAACTCATGAAGAGCAAACTCGAGAAAACCAGGAGGGTTCTAGACATGAATGTGATTGTATAAACTAAATATTCACACATCGGCAGGTTCTAGAATATAGGCACACCTTTTGGCATCCGACAATAGTTGTATTCCTTGACCTTAAGGTGAAGTTTAACTCTGTTGATTGTGAGGTTATGTGGGAGTGCTTGTCACTGGAAAGTGTATCACAGAAGAGCTGTACTTATTATTGTAATATTTATGTTTGACCCTCTAAAGGTATAAAGTTGTTTATAAAAGCCTATTTCTAACACCACAGAGTAAAATTTATGGTTCCAAACGTATTCAGTACTAAATTCGTGTTGAACAGACAATCTATAACACATAAAACAACATTATTTTTTAACTAGAATGTAAAAGCATGGACGAATTAAAATGCCATTTTTCTAATTTTCTGTTGGAAATCTTATAGAAGGCTTAAATAATGACATTGATCATAGAAAATGTGTATATCATTCCTAATAATATATTCTTGTTGATAAAATATTTATTTACGGTTATTGTCTTGTGATTAAATAAAGCCGCTGACTGATTCTAGGCCAATTGATTAAAATAGTTGCTTAACATAGGCATATTATGAATAGCTCAAACTCATTTTGATAACATACCTCTAACCAAAAGTTCAACCAGCATATCTGTCAAAACATTGGAAAACCGCTTGATATTGCCAAACCATTTAGGAAGTTTTTGTGGTTATGTAATGACGCAAGTATTGAGGTGTGGGTGGCCGAATGCCAAATTACTTGTGCCTAGTTGGTTATTGCGCGTCTGCCCTGTCCCCACTTAGTCCCAAGCCGAAATAGGAAGAATGCGAGCCAATAGGTCAGCCAGACAGAATCGAATCTATATTTCAAGCATTCTTTTATATATACATAAAATCAGACCACACAGCAATCCAATTAGAAAATTAGCAAGAATACAGAACGAGGGAAATAGTGGTAGTGAATAGGAACAACTTGTACACAACTAATTGACTGTAGTCCATAACAACAGACAATATAATAACAGTAATTATGCTAAACGGGAGGATAGGGCAAGCGGAGCGTAACAATAATAGAAACAAAATGTTTACATTACATACAGTTCGAATGAATGAAATAATGTTCGCAAACACAGTTCTGAAAGTTTGTTACACTTCTTTGTGGTCCGACCTAACAGGTTAGTAGTCCATGAGTTACTGGCATCAACTTAATGAAAGTATCCAATTCCACTGGTTCATATAGAGACGTTTCTTGATTGTTTATTTTACATATAATAACAATATCAATGAAATCCAAGAATCTACAAGCAACATTTCAACGTTTATATATCGAAAACTAGCATAGTAAATCGGCTTGTAGGCCATAATGGGTTTTCGCTTCATTCCCAAGATAGATGATATTGTCTAGTTGATTTCTTGAAATCATCTGGTAAGTAACTTTCATGATATAAGTAGGACTGAACTTCAGTAATAATATAATTTCAAACTACATAAATCACTGCATATCACATTAACCAATATACTAAAACAGGATAAGCATATATTTCAAAAGTCAGTAACGGTTAATCATCTCATCTGAACAGAGTGTAAATCCAACAAGCAAAGGATCAAGAGAAGGGCCAGGGGTTACCAACCTTCAAGTTGAATTCAGTCATCACATGTTGCGCATGCATACAACAAAGGAAACAGCAGTATGTAAAATATTATATCAGGGGTTATTATCGGCTGCTACTTATCTTTCTATAGATTTCCCAAACACTGAGCATTTACTTGTTTTTTAAGTGTTGTATACACAAAATCGTTGACAACAATTGATGCCTTGAAAGTCAATAAGAGTCAGTAGCATTTTTTCGATCAACTGTCAAAAACTAGAGATAAGGGTCTATCCTATAAACTATACTAAGTAGTTCGTTGGTATGACCTGCTAACTAGCTCGTAACTGCGTAGAAACCTACATACGACTTACACGCTCTCTTATTGACTATTTGTACTTTTGTGTTAACATAATAGTACTCTCGTTCGATATCTAGTTCTCGATGATATGTTCCAATATTGTACATTTTCGTATTGTATGTCATAAGGTGAGGCTGATTTATATCAGGACTAAGCACTTTAATATATGATAGTAATATGTGACTGAAAATAGCTTGTTCAATGAGTAAACTTAACCACAAGCGAACAGTGTATATTAATTCAATGATTAGTAAGGTGTCGAGTGTGAGAGAGGATCAGTTATCATGTGATAATCATTAGTTATTTACTTTTGTTTGTGCAAACAAAGATTTCATTTAAAAATAATATTTACATTTATCGAAATTATTTAATATCAACAAATGTGTTCAGTTACTATTACACTTACTTTATGAAAAATCAAATTAATGTACATCATGTAATATCCTGGTTGACTCAAAATTTACAAAATTTTGAATTCTTTTAACCACTAGATGTATTCTCTGAGCGGGGTTATTCTCTACATAGCTGAATCATTAGGGATCTACTCAAAGAAACGGAACTTATCTACACGAAAGAAATATATTCGATCTTTTGTTTATCTTGGCCTACAACGGGGGCCTTATCTCTGAGACTCTTTTCGAGTATTTTCCTTCCATTTTTTTCTTTCCTTCTCAGTTTCCGATTCTTTTTTCTTCCCTTCTTGTAATATATTTGTATTCTTGCAAATAAATAATACCGAAACATCTTTTTCTTTCCCATTTTATCCTATTTTTCTTTTTCTGTTTTTATCATCACATCATAATATCTTTGACTTATCACTAATCATATCACCATTACTAACTATTTTGATCATTTCACATACCACTTTGACTTTATTGATTAAACATCATCATCAGTTTTTAAAATGACACGCTCACTTAATCTTGTTATAATACATGACTTTTTTAATGTATTGTTACATAACCCTCCGTATTTGATTGTAACCATTCTTAGTATTTTAAGGTCAGATTGACAGGTAATTATCTCATTTCGGTCCACGACTTTGACATGAACACAATTCCTACATATTTACCCTATGATATTATCTAATTGTAACATAATATTTATGGATTCATAAATGTAGAACCTGAAGAAGAACTTATCGAAAACAATTGTTTGCTGTAACATTTTTGAGTTTACCCAAAGAAAATGCATTCGATACTCAGAAGATCATTTACAAAGTCTTATTTGGCCACGGTAGAGATAAGGGTGTCATAAATGTTCCCAAGTTTTTATCTACTTTTGGTGTTGAAGTATTTATTCGAGTTGTTTTTATTACATTTATTGTTTTTAGGAGTATCAGCACACTTTATTTGTAGATGCTAGACTGTTGTTGACTAATAGTCAATCTCTATTTGATTCGATTGTGTCGGTGTAAATGCCTAGTTTAAGTGGAATTTTTGTAGAGCAGCACGATCCAGTGACTCTGTAGCCTGGTTTACTCTAACCATGGTGGCCAGGCTTACCTGTTCTTTCAATACTTGCTAATATAAGAGTTCATTTTATCCGGTAAGAATATGTTTAAGAAAAGGGGAGGGGAGTTACATAAATTAGTTTACAACCACGCCGAATAAAAATCATGTACACTTGGAATCTCAACTGTGTTCATGAATATTGGCCTTGAAGGGTTAAAATAGTTCATTCAACGTCCAGTGACCAATACGTGCAGTGTAACCTTTAGAGTTTGCCTACCACTATAGGATGTTAATAATATTTTATGGAAAATAATTATATATAGATCATCAAGACTATGTGATCAATTAGCTTTTAAACCATACGTTGTTATTGCTTATGTATATCGGATTATAATCAAGCTCAGTTCTGTAATGGTATAATTCCAATACATTCATAAATCACCACATATCACATTGATTAATGCACATCCATAAGCAGCAGGTTAAGTATATGTATTTGAACTCAGTAACAATGAATTTATGAGAACCATTTATGAACTAAACGCAAATCCAACAAGCAAGGAGATTCAAGACAGCTACGATAAGTTATCAGCCTTCAATTGAGTTCAATTGCACGTTAAGGATATATGAAACAGAGAAAGTACTATGATTAAAATATAATGTCAAGGGTAATCGGCTGTTATAGACTTCATAAGGGTTTGCTGCATTCTCACTAACTCTACATACATTTCTCACCTATTATGGCTAGTTCTGTATTTCGTCTATCTCATTTGTCAATATTAATTCATAGATTTCCTAGATCAAATTAACGTAGATGTCGATCTAACTGGGATCTACAGAATCTGTCTCACCACGACTTTATGGGTTACCCAAAATACACAAATAATGACTTTCTGTTCACTAAGTTTTGGATATGTATAATTCGCCATTTTATAAAACCATGAAATTGCTTTTTTGAGTTTTAGAAGCCCTACATAAAATAGCAGTTAACAAGAGCTTCAAAGATGTTTTGTTTCCATTTCCAGAGTGGAAAATACGAATTTAAGTAGTAAACGTATGATATTTCTAGACATAACCTCCTTGTTTATAAACATATCCCCCCCCCGAATAAAGACAATTGACTTTATGCGCTACAAACTATTAGCAAAACAAATAAATATTGAAATTTTTAAGGTTAACCTTCAAAAATTACTGTTTAGATGTACATTAAGTAATTATTTTGTCTTAAATGACACATACTATAGAGAAATTGTAGTTACACATTTAGGACTGGTCTTAGATGATTTTTTCCATTTGAAAATTGAAAAATAGACCCCACAAAGACACCGTCAGTAAATTCCATTTTTACTGTCCACTTTTACTGTCGCTACATTATCGACCAGAACATTTTCAGACAAGGACTTTTAATCCAATTTTACGATGTACACTAGGTAGTCACATTCACTTATGAGAACAAATATGATGATAAATTGCATTTCGTAGACATATCATTAAATGTAAGAGAAAATGGGTCGATAAGTGAAAGTGTACACAGAAAGAACCTTAATGTAAGTGAATATACTTATTTCTATAGCATTACACCCATCCTCTGCAAAGGAATCTAGTTAGACTACTCTCCAACATAGTATGAGGTATATACTCATATGAATTAAGCAAAAACTTGAGTTTATAAACAATATTCTGAGCGAACTAGGTTACTCAAAAGATTTTCAAAGAATAATGTAAATGTTGTTAGTAAAAAATTGAAGACAAGGATTGCACACAAGAAGACTCTCTTCCTAAAACTACAATAAGCGGAGATGGGGCTGCGAAGGTCCTATGTAACAGGATATCAGGAGCGGTCAAAGGGAATTTCGACTCAGGAAGGCTTTGTATGCTATTTTCCAATCAGTCTGCAGTGTTTACTCAAAACATAAAGAGGTAATCTGGATTTGTCTTTTCCATTCGCATATATGAAAGTTACATATGGCGTACAGTCAAGCAACTTGACCAAAGAATAACTGAATATCTTTCAGAGTGGTTTGGTAATGAGCAAACTAAGAGTATAGGTATCTCAGTTATATTTCACTTGTTAAGTAATGGTCATTTTGTAAAGATAATTAAGTCATTTAAAGCGACACACCGTATTTCACCAACGTTTTATAGTGGGGTCGGTATTAGTTTGCTACTCAACAGAAGCTACAAGAGTTCGAACCAACAACCCTGGCATCTGTATGTGGAGGAAATTTGTATCACTCTTATCTCTTCATTAACCATATATGACTTAATAAACATTCTTATGAAGTTGACACATCTTTTATGTGCTTATTTTTTTCATCACATTTTTGGTATGCTGTCTTTACTACCTATATGACTGGAACTTTTATTCACGCACATCCTTTTATGTAATTTTCTTTTTCGATGATTAATATTCTAATTTGATATCACGAATTGATCTGAAACAGACAACCAGTGACCGCCAGGAAGAACTGGATAAGTGTTTCATCTTAATAAGTGACTATTTTGCAGTGCGCATCCCCGACACTGCCAGGGGCATAACCCAGGACCTCCTGGCTTCGCGATGAATGCTTTGCCAGTACAGTACTGAGTAGGCTCCGAATGGTTGATATTTCCAATTCAGTCAGTTCGAGAACTGTTTAAGTGACCTCATCCACTGACATCATTGGGTAACTACCCCACACCTGATATAGTTTATCTTAATCGGCTTATTGTCTCAAATTTGAGTCCACTCCCTATACTGATATATTTATTCGAGTTGTCTTATTATTCTCATTATCACTATTAGCATACCTCTTCTCAGTTTGCGCTGTACATTGATTGTGACTAACAATTATGTAGTCGTTCTGCTTCACTGTCACAATCGATTCACAAATTACCATGACTGGTTTAACATTTTTCATTTATGCATACAAATATCATTGTATATTAGAGTAAAGCATGGTGAGGATTTAAATGGAAACACTATTGTTCACGTATGTGTGTCATTTCATATATTTACGATGATATTTATATTCTTAAAACAATACAATTGATGGTATTAATCAGTGTTTAGACTTTAGTTAGTGTATAATGTTTTCAATAGTTAATAAAAGAATGTCTTCTATAAAAAGAAATTTATTAAACATGATATTAATTCTTCAACATTTATTAGATGTTAAAGTGTATATAAACTTTAAGGAATACAAAATCTTTTTTGAACAATAGAAATACAATGGCAATGAAGCGAGAGAGAAATAGAGATACAGAGAGAGGGAAAATAATTTTAATATTCTTGAATAAGTAAGCATAGTAACAACTTTAAATGAATCTTCAAAGACAAATCTAAGAGAAAAAAAGAAAGACATCAAGTGAATAGTTTAAATCATTAATATTAAGAAGAGATAATAAGTAATAAAGTAAGAAAATATGCAAATTATATATAATGAGATAATAGAAAAATTTCATCATTATGTATATAACAATAAATATTATAAAATTTAATGTACAAATTGAATTTTGAACAAAGAATCAAGTATATCTATTTGTCTATCAAATAAATATACATATTTTAAAGAAAAAAAATAGAAAGGAATAGAGAGTTTTATAGATTATATTATGTGTTATCTTTGTCTATACAATAATAGCACAGAATTCATTTCATATTCTCTAGCATACATTCATATACAATCTGAAAAAAAAAATCAAATGTACATCATAATTTGATAAATTGAAATTGTTCATTTTTTTTCATATTGTTAAAACTACATTACTAATAATATTGATATGCCGAGTACCTAAAGAAGATTGATTATCTTTGAGAGCTATGTATCTGTAGACTAGTTCAGTATTTTTGATTATATTGAAGGTGAACAATGTATTTCTATTATCATTCAGTTCCTTCCCCCCCCCTCACTCTTGATCCATCCTTTCATTTGACACATTAACTGTTATTATGTCATTTCTCGTTGATGAATTATGATTAATCAATTGTGTTTACGAACTCCAATTCACAATCACTATTAATCCTATTTTATATTAATGTTAGTTTCCTAATTGGCTGACTGTATGATCTGGTTTAATGCAAATATAAACGAATGTTTGAAATATGATTCGATTCTGTCTGGTTGGTCTGTTGACTTATGTCCTTCTTATTCCGGCTTGGGACTCAGTGGGCATAGTGCAGATGCGCAATGATCGACCAGGCACACCTAATTAGCATTCGCTCAACCAATTAAATTTTCGCGACATAAATATAATCAATAAATGTAATTTACTAATGACTAGCTAAAGTAAATCTGGATTAAAATCGAAACAGTTGCTATTAATTAGTGTTGGATGAGATCTTAATGAGTACATGTAACTGAAAAAAAGGGTTATGGTCACCGCATGATGTTTAGTACATAATTGATTGTGAATAATTATATTTAGGTGACTAACATGACCTCAATTGCACGCTTTTAATAGTCTTTAATTTTGTCAAAGACAGACAGGAGATTTTTAAATATTTGCAACGGAATATCGATCAATCTTCAATTATTTAGACAAATAAAGGATTATATGCTAAATCTATGCAAATAACAGTCTCGGTTTCAATCCATGATGGAAAGTTTCATACTACTGAAAAGTAGTTGGCTGATTAATAACAGTTTTCAATTAGATAATTATAAGGCTTTAATATACAGAAATATTTATATACAAATATGGGAATTATTAAACCAATAATAATAATAATTATTATTATCGTTCAAAACTAGTCAAAATAATGTGGTCCATTAGATAAAAAAATGGAGAAGTATGAAAGGGGTGGAGTAAGAATAAAGAGACAGCAAACGGTGTAAGGAATTGTGCATATTGTTTATTAAATCTTATAAAGCCATGGAAGGGATAGGACTGGTACACATAACATTCTGACACATGGACTCGGGTTGTTGATTCAAATTCCTATATCTTTGGCGATGTGTAGGAGGCAAGCTGGAATTCCGTCTGGAAACTTTGATAGTATAATGTATACCGATTTGAACGCTTTAGTTCTGTCTATTGTATGTGCTCTGTTTATTAAGTGTAACGAAATAGAACTACATATGAATTTTACCGGCCGCTTGTAAATCAAGATGGTAGATGCTCGTTAATCCGTTGCTTTAGTCGTCTGGTCGTACACTCAATATAACTTTCTTCACAAAAGTAGCTGAGTTCATAAATGCACATGGAAGTGGCAAAACCAGGTAACTTAGCCCTCATTTAAGTAACTACTACAGGTCGGGTAGTGAATGATAAACATAAATTTACTGCATTAAACATTCTTCTAACATCTCTAGTTGGTCTCTCATTTAATACATCAATTATTATGTCCTCACTGAATTGAAGTTTAAGGAAGAGAGATATTTTCTTGACGGTCGGTACTTCAGATTTGTTGTTAACTTTCGACATGTTTTTCTTTAGAAAATTACGAAGATACCTATTTTCTGCCAATATACTGAATATGTTGCCCAGTTAAGTGTTTATAGCGTCTTACGAGCAAATTATACTTGTCACTTCGATGTGTACATTTATAGCTGCTCGTATTTATCTTGTTGAAAAATGTATTCATACTGTTGTTGCTATTCTGCTTAACACAACTACTGCCAATTTACCACCTTTCACCTATTATGACTAATTATGTAGTCCATCTGTTTCATTTTAATCATTGACTTATAAATTGCCTTTATTGGTTTAATAATCTTCATATTTGTATATAAATATTTCTGTATATTAGGGTAAAGCCTGATAATGATCATATTGAAAACAATGTTGTTCGCTTCTATGTGTTGTTCCTAATTCACATAATGGGAATTTTTGATATTTTAATAACAGTTTATAGTGCGAAATTTCAGAAAGAGGTTATATATTAAACTCTTTTATGTATTCATTTCACTTAGGTTACTTTCAAACACAGAAAATAAGTAGAATGCATTTTATGAAAGATCTAAATGAAACGGGATGATTGTATAAATTTGCCGAAATACTCAATTCATTTTTAATTCTCATGGTATATTTCGCTAATGATATTCACAAACATTTAGAAACAATAGAGTGTTTAAGAGAAGCAAATACTGGTAGTTAATATAACTTGCAAGTATTTAAAACTTCACATTGATGTTGTCAAAGACTGAATGAGTTCTGATATAAACACCAACATTTGGGTACAGGTGTACCTAACTAACGAGTTTCAAATTGGACGAAACGCCTGTTCTGGATTCCATTTGGTTGCCATAATCATACTATACTAGTAGTCAATTTTATATTTTCGTAAGAGTAACATTTGGTATGTTAGAATTGCATAACAGATTCTAAGAATGTTACAAATTATCTATTAACTCATACGTTAATAAGACAAATTAGCTTTATAAATCCTAATCAACTTTAAGGACTAGACAAGCAAATGATTCATTCAATACTCAGTGAAAAATTAATTTACACATTTTGTTTTTTAAAACACTAAGTCATGGTTCAAGTAGCTCAGTAGTAACGTATCTGTGATATTGGAGATTCAAATCAAAACTATTGAAACACCATGCTCGAAATTATCAACTAATATTAACTTTAATCAGATATGCACTTCCATGTAACTCATATCAATAACCAAGGAACATCGAAACATGATACACGGGATAATGAATTACTTAGATTGGAAATGTAACTGTAGTTCGGTAGACAGAATTCGATTGGCACTAAGGATCAGACTAGAATTCTAGCAAATGCTATTGAATACTTTCTTAGTGTATTTCAATCGTAAGCAGGCTAAATACCACTTATAGTCTCCGTTTTGGTAAATTTCGTTTAACTGAGTACAAAATAGTTTTCAGATATGTATGAACTCTGTGTATTTTGTCTGCCTGGCATATTATTAATTAAAAGCATGGTTTATTTGGTTTCCAACAATGTGATTCTTACTAAACAAAAATCAGTCGCATTAATTTTCCCAACAATGAGGTGGTGAGATATGAGATTTCAGAGTACCAGAACTTTGCTACGATACCCTATGATAAATGAAAATGCGCACATTAGCATAGGATATATTATAATTGATAGGGTTGAGACAAACAAACAGATTGCTACCAATAACCATTCTGTAAATGATTATTTATTAATGTTAACAAAAGCAGTCAGTGCATACATGTTCTGTAAGAATTATAAATAACAAAAAAATGACGTTCTGAAGACTAGATGTAAAAGATCCAATTGTTAAAGTTAAACCAATGTTACCGATTTCTCCATCTAATCAGTAACGCATTAGTCTATTATGTTTGAGATAACTTCAGGTGGATTAGGTCACTAATCCTTAATTCTGTGACTCAAGATCATTAATAGTAAATAATACTTTCTTACGGAAAACATGTAATAAAACTAATGATCAGACTTTTGTTTAGAAGTTTGTATCGTCCTTTTGTTAATATTTGGGACTACAAATAATCGGCCCTTTTTCCATGTGTTCATCCTGACTAGATTATCTCAGTATAGCATTATGTCACAAGTTGGCTTGTGGCTGCCATTTGAATCATCCTGTTTGGGACTTGACAGCTGGGTGAATTTGTATTCCAATTGATGATTACACCGGGACTCCAACTCAGTACATTCACTTCAGGTACCATCGAGTTCAGACAACCAATTACTGATTTGGAGTCATAAACTAAACATCAACACTAAGATGAAGTACACTTAACTGATAAGTAATAAACAAGTATACACATCATTTCAGTTCTTGAATAATGCAAGTAAACGTTCACGTTCTTATATTAAAAATTAAACGGCTGCTTAAATAAATTCAATTTAGGTGTTAGTGATACCCGTAGATTAAATATTTGTAAAATGTATTACAGGAGTATACAATGAGAAACAATACAATTAACATTATACAATTTAATAATTTTCTTATGAATATTTTTATAAATGTACTGAAGAGAAACGACTTATTAAAAAAATCCAATGAAATTTAATTGCTTGGTCAGGTCCTTCTGCCTTAGCACCAAAAATATGACAGAAGAATTGCAAAGAATTCTGAAACAACATGGAATTCAAGCATTCTAGAAAATAGTGAATTCTCTTCAAGTGTTTCAGTTAAAGTAAAATAGAAGATCCTGTTTGTTTTACACAGAGTTGTGTCTACATGTCAAGTTGTGTTGAATATGACACTTTGTATTGGCGAGTCTAATCAGTAATTCTTAACTCATGCCAAAAAAGGATAAAAGCTACACAAAACGACATTTTAATAATCCTGTTGAACTCGAAAATTACAAATCAACTCAGCATTACATACTATTTACACCAACTGCAAAACCGACATTAAAAATATCCAAATCCCTTAAAAAAGTAATTTGAATTATAAAAGAAAGGAGAGTACCTGAAGCATTAACAATCTGAAATTCATAAACTGTAATTTTAAAAGTAATTTCTCCCCTAAACTTAGCTATTCACTGTGAATTATTAATTAGTTTAATGATCTCCATGGAATAATTAGAAAGAAATATTTGAGCGAACAATTGTTCCTGATAACTTTATCATCAAATTCTTACATTAATAAATCAGTGAAAATTTTGTGACAATGGCCAAAATTAAGCGCATATGTAAATATATCTAACTGATTACATAGTTAGACATTGATGCATGTTAGAATACGAAACAATTACATGGAGTATTGTCCAAATAAATTTAAAATTTGTCATTTGTAAATGTAGAAGAAGATTAAGAACTCCTACAAAGTATTGAGCTACATTTAATAATACAGTGAATAAATCAAATTTTATACGTGAATACAATAACGTGACAATCAAAATAGTATGTTGGATTAGTTGTTATAATAACAGTAATAAAATAATAATGATATATAATGTAACATGATAATTATTACCAAGGTACTTATGATAATAATGACAGAAAATACATGTGAACTGAGGGAGACTCTGTGAAAATGATGATGAGGATAGGAAATTATTATGAATTTAGAACGATTGATGTGTAATCGAGAATGAGACGGTATAGTGAAAAATAGAAAATAGATTTATAGAGTAAAAGCGTGCAATAATCAGCTTGCGTAATGGGTGGCAAAATTGTAGACTATACTAGACAAATTGGTTATATTTTGAAATTATTTGAGCAATATTCGATGTAAAACTTCACTATTCTAACATGCATCATTTTCTAACCATGTAATCTGCTTAACTTATTTTTATATTCGTCTTATTTTGGTGATTGTAATGAAATTCTCATGAATTTATGAGTATAAGGAACCGATAACAAAGTTATTTGGAATAATTATTTAGTTGAATATTTTTATTTTTTTGATTGCTAATTAATTTGGACTAATAAATTTAGAGCCTAAAAGGAATCCATTAAAAAGGGTGTTCGATATCTCCACATCGATATTTCACATACTACTAATATTAGAAATAAAGGCATTACTATTCATCAAAGATAAGTATTTATCCAAACAACTACAATTAATGTCATTGGAGCTTCACGCATGTTTGACAACACACACAAACTAGCTGCATTTCTTTACATTATTCATCACATCTTCCATACAAACGCATAACTCACAAACATGCACAAGTGCTTTTCATTCTAAATCACTTTAAACTGACTTTCAACACCGTTGGTCTTATTCGCGATTGCACTAAACATTTTGACGTTTTCCTCTCTATCAGTTAAATTTCCACTACTTTAATTCAGTTATTTCTTTATTTCCTGATGAAGTGGTTTAGTCGTGATATAAAAAAATTTTAAATTTTAATCAGCGAGATGTGTCACATTTTATTAATTATTTCCATTGAATCAGTTTGCCTTGATGGCCATGTATGTAACAGGAACATCAACATAAATCTTATTTATTAGCTCTTGTTGCTATCCATATGTGGAACAAGTTAATCAGTCAGTGATTAGAGATCAATCGAACAACGAAGTCGACACGAACAAAGGAACAAGTGAAGCCAATGTAAACCACGAAGACAATCGGTTACTGTCAGGGCCATTAGCACGAATTCATTCAATATTCATGAAATGACCCTAAAGCCCTCTTCAACCTGAAGTAAGTGCTGATGCTGCTGTCTAGAACAACAGCGGAAGCTGAATTAATAAACCATTTTGATAATATTACACACTATGATATCAGTTTTAATGTATTTACGTACGGAAAGAAAGAAAGGGTAGAAGTTTAAACAGAATTCACTGATAATAAATAATTATAAAACTTCACATTGTAATCACTAAGAAATTTTAATTATAGCCTACCTGTATATTAAGTTACTCCTCTTTCTTATCGGGAAAATTAACAGAAATCCAGTAGACTAAACCACCGTACATTGATTTTGACTGAGTTACTTTGTACTTCACTGAGTTTAATCCATCTGTTTTAAAACGTTTTTCTGCAGTCTCCAATAACTTATGACTGGATATATTTTAAAAATTTGTTAATGACAAAAACAAAGTTTAATCCACAGTTACAAAGTTAATATTTTAATTGTTAATAACATCTACCATTTGGCAAACAAGTGAAACGAACAGCTCATCTTCTATAGCTGATATTATTCACGTTAGGCAATGATAATCATTATCTTAAAGATATCTGATATTGTTAGATGATATGGAAACAGCTGAATCTGAAGTTAAACATCATGAACTGACATTAAGTAGATAACCGTTGAAAACCAAGAAATAATCGACAGCTATCTCTTTCAATCATGCAACTCCTCAGAAGTGAACTTCCATGACTCAAACAGGAAAAGAACTGAGAACCTTCAAGATTTATGTATTTTTTAAACTTCGGACACCTGGATCTGCAATCAGTGGTTTGCAATTGCAAACCGACATTTCTTGAATGAGAGTGGATGGGAAGGAAACGAGAAAACATTGTTATATCTTGCATGTATTTTTCATATCACATTATATATATATATATATATATATATATATATATATATGCGACATCTTGTTTACTTCTTACTCGTTCAATGTGTTTTGTAAGGACTCCTAAGGCAAGTCTGGGATTACTGGTAACCCACTGAATTACATTAGCACGTAGTCAAAGTACCACCGCCTACTTTAAATCTTAACGTAACTTTTGTTGATTCTCAATATTGTGTGATTTTATCTAAATACTATTGGCGGGTAACTAACTAATTAACTCAGACTTAACATCATTGAACTCTACAGGTTATGCATTGTCATTAAAGTTCAAGAACAAGTCAATCACTAGTAAGCAAACAATTTAAACATGTATCTATTAGTAACTGACTTCAACTAAAACTGCATCCCTAACCTATTCGATGTTTATATATATATATATATTATTATGGGGAAAAGAAATTTTTACGAACTAAAAATTAACATTTACAACTGACCGATGTGGATTTATTTCATTCAAATTATCTATCTCGTGTTGTATTGCATAATAACGACCAATTTCTAAACTGGATCGATTTAATTTATAACCAGATTGTTCAACACGCATAAAAAGATCATCATCTTCACCACCCCATCCTTCATATAAATTTGAAAATCCATTAATTTTTTGAAATTGTTTTCTTGTAAATGTAACAACACCACCAAAAAATCGATTATAAAGTAATCTAAGGATATTTAATAAAACAAAAAAAATATGATTATGTTTTAGGATATTTTTTAATGTTCAACAATAAAATTGATAAATTAACACCTTTACTCATATTAAATGACGTAATATTTATGTTAAATGTACAATTTAATAATAGAAATTGTTTAATCATGTCTTATAGACCATTAGTAAATATGAAAAAAATCTATTAAAAAATTTTTTAAGTTGGTTATAATAATAATGAAATAATAATAATAAATATTATTATTTTAAGAAATTAAATTAATATTCATAATGGTTACAATTAAGGGGGTTGTTATGGTGATAGTTAATTTGTCAATGTTGATGTCACGAATTGATCCGAACCAGACAACCATTGATCTCTATCTCCACAACAACCCTCTTAATTGTAATTAATTATCAGCTCACTAGTGACTAGCTCCTTGAGGTAATTCTTGGAGTTCTAGTGTGAAGACGTGACCGATGACAATGGATGAGGTCGCGCAAACTTAACACGAATTGATTGAATTAGAAATATCAACCATTAGGAACCGGCTCAGTGGTCCGATGGTAAAGCACTCGTCGCGGAGCCAGAGGGCCCTGGGTTCAACCCCCAACAGCGTCGTGGCTGCGCACTGCTGAGGAGTCTCGTACTAGGACGAAACAGCTGTCCAGCGCTTCCAGGTGATCAATGGTTGTCTGGTTCAGATCGATTCGTGATATCAGCATTGACAAATTGATAATGGTATTTGAAAAACATTTACTGTAACTTATTTAACAACTATATGTACTCTAAATCACTTTTTAAATTGGTATTCTATTAGTTCATATTTACTGAAGTGAAGTAGTAAAAAGTAAAAATTAATTTATTTTTCTTGAAAGATGATTTAAATAAACATAATACTGAATTGATTAGAAGATTAGGTATTTTGACGAATAATGTAAGATGTAAGAAGTTTCTATTTTTAATTATCTCCTCATGTGATGAGGAGATTGATTTAAAGATAGTTGTAATTGCGAAGACAAAATCAATTTCAATCAATTAGTGGTAAAACGAAGCACAAATGATCGGTTAATAATGAAGCATAAAAGCATAAAAGTAAATTTAAGTTTAAAAACATTACTTAATTGTTTCCAATGTTTATATAGTAATAGAATGAAAAGTGTAAAATTAAATTGTGAATCCATTTAGTTACTTAACTTGATTATATGAAAAAAAATGAAAAGTTTGGAACAAATCAGTTGGCTATCACAATGAGAATGCATAACAACAAAATTTGAATGAAAATAAGGGTGAATTGTCAAGGTGTTCCATCTCACTGTGTATTTATCAACATTGACTGTTCATTTGAAGCCAGCTGTATTAGCCAAGGATGAATGAAAGTAAGAATAAAATAAAGATTAAGGATTGAGTGAACATTAGAATTTAGTTTGATAGCCATAGCAAAAGAAATGGTTGGCATAAATGTTTCTTAAGTCCGAAAATCGGTTTTATTTTAAACGATAAATATAGCTTGTCGTTAGCTTGATTATTTATGTGTCGTTTTACCATTATCACCATCCAATTGAATGGTATTGATTTCGTCTTTACAATTACAACTATCTATATATATCACTGTTGAATTGTGATGAGATAAAAAGAATAACTTCTTACTTCATATATTTTATTCAATAAAGCACTTGATGTTAGATATATTTGTACCTACAGGTAACCTTTCAAGCAATTTTCTCAAAACAATCTACTCAGAATCAGTCAAAACAGGAAGAACTTGGCATTAATTTATATCTGTTTTTAAATTGTTAGTGGATACAACTAGTACAAGGATATAATCAATATAATCAGAAAACATACATACCGAACAGTGATTATGCAAATTTATCATGTTTATGAAAATAATACAGTTGGTTATTAAACAAAAGTAGTCTATACGATTGGACCAGACCCAAACGATGGACGTTTAGTTGAATGTTATTGGTCTAGGTTAATTATGTACATGATTAACAACTGACCTCTTGACGAATTCACCAGTATGCTTATTCATATAATCCTTAATTGTCAGTATCATCACTATTATCATGACTGGTAATTTTTTCAGTTAATACCATTTTTTTTTCTGTGTCTACCCTTGAAGAAACAGCTAATACATATCCCTCATACTCGACGATACGAAAACTTGCACTCTTTCACTTATTTTATTTATCTATAAGTTGAACTTGTTATTGAGAATATTATTTTTAATAGAAACCAAATAATTGATATGCATATTACATTCAACATTACAGTTATAAAATATTTTACTGATTAGTTTGAACTTCGCCAGCCACTACATTCTCATTAGAATTTCAAGTTAGTAACTATTGAGATGATTATTATGAATGAATTGAGGGGAGTTCTTCTAGCTAGGATGAAATAGCTGTTCAATGATTTCTATTTATCAGCGGTACTTGGACTAACACCAATCTGTAACGAATACAATCTACTAAACTTGATACCTATTTGTCTCCACAAAACCATTTCATTTTACTGATTTCTGTAGTTTAATACATATATGAAAGAATTAAATCATACAAAATAAAATAAAGTTACTTCATCCTATTAATGCTTATTGATTTGGTGTGTGTTGGAGGAGGAGACCAAAGGTTGTTTCGATAAAAATTTATTAATGAACAAATTACATGACAATATAATTCACTATATGTGTCAGACACAAAAGTCATTAATTTGACTGATTATACATCATTTTATAAAATAATAAAACACGAATTAATGTAATTTTGTTTAACTCTTCATTTTGTAAGTTTTTTTTTAACAGGTAAAACAATTTCAAACTTCAAATAAATTGAAGGGTAAATCAAGTTTACATTATTGTTATGTGAATATTTATAGTGATTTATTAAAATAGTTTGGTAATGGCAGTAACGTATTAATATTTTTAATTGTATAATGACTACGATATTGTTGATATTAACAAGAAGATATGCTTTGTGAAACAGTCACCAACAGATGGGATTGGATAAGGTGGCAAAAATTCTTATGTTAACTGTAGCTAGAATGATAGACTATGAGATGCCAACTAAGTTGTTTAACTATTAAACACTTATCATGAAAATTAAAGGTCATTAGTATGATTCTTGTTGTGATCGCTGACGTGCACTACTACGGAGTTTCATACTAAATCAAGACAACTACTGAGTATCATTTAGTTTTCAATGATTGTTCAACCCTATGTGCTTTTGTGATATGTAACTTTAAGAATTAGATATTTACGTAACACACCCAGTATATATACGAATAGAGTTATTCAGGGTATATGTTACGAAATTTAAGATATATCAATCTTATTATCTTAAAGATACTCCTCATCTGTGTTAGTTTACTCGTCTTATCTCAGTTTTCATGATTGAATGTCACTACAATTCAAGGTCTTTAGCCACAGTGTCATCAAACCTTTTTTACGTTATAATAATCGTATATGTGAAGTATTTTCCTAAATCCCATTTCTTAAAAATTATTCGAACAATGAATCTTAACTCTGAAATTGTAATAAGACAACATATATTTGATATATTTTCACCAATTCATGAGATAGAGAGTTATCTTAACTTTGTATCTTCATGGGGCTTCAATGGAATGCTCGATTCACATATAAAGAGCTGTTTTTTTTTCTTTTCAATTCATTTCATGTACAAACAATAATCAACATTTCGTGAATTTTCTTAATTTACGAATACAGGGTAATTTTCTATTTTCTGCAAAAATGTTTACGCAATATTTTTATGTCTGTTTAATAGTGTTGAGTCCTTTTACATACATTGTATTTAAATGATGATAATTAAAATCGTCTTAGACTAGTCCCAACAGTTATTATTTAGTAACTATGTACTTACACTTAGGGAAACATACAGATTAAATAACATATAAGCTAACAATAAAACTATTTATTAAAATATATGTGTCACCTACTAGATGAAGTAGCTAAGACACACTGTAATTAGTTAAATGAATTATTTAAGAATGAATTTAATCAAATAGTTTGAATATGTAAACACCATTTTCTTAGACGAGACTTTCAAGAATAAACTTTGAATGTATATGTAATTTTTATATGTTTTCATTTTAATTTAAAAATAATCAATAAATTGTGTACTAAATTCTGACCAACAAATGATATGGTTTTGTTAAGATTATATTATGAATAATTCAAGTTAATAAAAACGCCCAAATAGTATCGATCAGTTATTGCTTAATAATTTGTGAGTAGCTTAAGTAGGAAATGATAATATCTTTCTATATTCGGTACATCATCCTTCGTGATTTAAGAAAGAATAAGTTAGAATAATAAGAACCACGACACAAGTCATCAAGTTGATAATAATTCAGCATTTAGAATGATGTATTGAATTTCATTGAATTTATTCACTCAACTTAAGATGTCGCTTCCTACAAACAGAAGAAGCTAAAGCCATACATTTAAACAAACTTAATTTTTGAATTCATACAAAATTTGTACTCTCTTGATATAACTCGACCTTATTAAGTAATGTTTTATAACTACTATGCTAATTTACTCAACACCATTTAATAGGTGTTGATTTCGTGCTCAAATGTAAAACGATGTATATTTATGTTGGGCCATGATGTGGTGTTTACTGTAAAGAAATTTCTTTTCTCTACTTTGTTCGTATTATCCTTATCCATCTATATTCTTACACAGAAATAGCAGGTAAATATATAGAATACAAAAAATGGATTTAATCAATTGCAAGATTTAGACAAGGATTAGGATTGATCTCACAATGAATTTAAACCAATTTAGTTCTTAGAACCGATTGCATTTTATATGATTCATTGAGGAGTAGCTATTAATTTAAGTGACTTGATATTGTTTACATAAGTTAGAAATAGTGGGAATCCTAGATTATTATAGGTATCACTCTGTTGGCGATCCAGTAATAGATATGATTTGATTATGTACTGCTGAATCAATGAAAATGAAGACAGCAATTAATTGTGAGGAAAATGAGCTCGACTGCATTCGTCATATCTCGGTTGTTCACTCTATGTGAGGAAATATTCACCCTAGAGGTAGGCATTGGAAATCCATGGTGAGAGGACAGAAAAATTTTTTTAAGGATAACTGAATACAGTCGACTGAACAGACTAATCTTGTGACCTCAGATTGGCTATCAGTTACATTGAATGTCATTTTCTGGAACAACGTAATTTGTATTAACAGGTATTTTAGTCAACGTGGTGATTGGATAGTTATGATAGATAAATTAAGGCAGTAGGTTACTTCATGAGACCTAGATTTAGAGAATGCTTTAAATTCTCTCCAGCTAACAAACATGCATATGAATTAGTGTCTGTTAATTTCATATATGCTTCAATAACACAATATTCAGTTTATTTATTGTTAGAAATATTCACAATATAACTAACTTGTAATTAAAAGTACTTAACAATGGTGATAAATGTGCTGGCGACTGTCCACATGTATAAAGAATTCGATCGTCTTCTGGTAATTTATCTACATCATGTAAAATGAAACAGTGGTATTCTTCGAATTTGGAAACTTCAAGAAATCCAGCATTTAGCAGAGAACCACGGTTAAATTTACCATTACCTATCTGAAAGATCGAATTGAATGTATATACACAATATAAAAATTGTTAGTAATTGGAAGACTTAAGACATCATATTGCAACATTTAAAAATATTGATTCTGAAATAAAAGTTACTGAGTTATGGTCGGTCAGATCCTTGTATATTTGCAGTTAGTAAAACACAATTCGGGAAATTGTATTCAGTTACAGAAAAAGATGCTAGCACTACTAAGGAACTGTACACAGAAATGCATATAATTCAGTATTCATCTGTTAATTTCCAAAGTACATGCAAGAAGGGATATATGAATGTGAATAATTTTTAATTATTTCGTTAAACAATGTAATACCTCTTTCAACTAGTGTATGTAAAATAGATTGTAAACACGCTTGCACAGCTCTAGTAAATACTCTCATCAAGATGAAGTTTTCTTCCTTTAACCATCTTCGTTTAGATTTTGAGATGACGGAGAAGATTCCAGATCATACTCATGGTTTTTGTTGAATCGCGTTTTGTGACCTGCAGAATTCAATTTCTGTGATTTTATCATCGTTCTTGAGGACTTTATAGAAGTGAATTATAGATATCTTTGGACACAAATTTGACTCAAAAAACGGAGGAACACTCTTCTCACCGTCAACATAAAAACGAGAGGCTCTCAAACATTTCGATGTATCTTCTCTAAACCATTTACTTGTAGAAAATTATGGACACACACTTGACACATGTTGTGATTTCAAACAGAGGAATTAAAGAAGACCAGAGAAATTTTAAGAGGCTAAGTACTTACGTCAGTGGAAAATCAATAAACTTATTGTGATGGATCTGATTTTTTAACCAAACAGAAATATCATAAACAACAAAAAGGTCATAAGTCAGGTAAGAGAGAAGGGAATAAAAACAAATCTTAACAAAATGATGAGACAATTGTTGACAATAGTCAAACAAATTTGTAGAAGACAGATCGGGAGCTATTTAAGTTCATTTATCACAAATTGGTGTGAGTTAGGTACCATTGAAAATCAGGGTGTACTGCATAGCTGTTTAATCTTTGTATGAAACTTCTTAGAGACAGGCATCCTCGATTTCCCTAAGAAACTGAATCTAGAGCCTTCAGGGTTCCTGCATCATTCACTCGACCGACGTCTAGTAGTAAAATTTAAACTTCTACTAGTTTGTGGTATACCGCGACGACCATCCATTTCCATTGGTGATAATTGATTCACTTCTGAGAAGTCTGAACTCCACTCGTCACGAATTTTCACTAGAACTTCGAGAACATTCTAAAGTTAGTCATTGATGAGCTGGTTATTGTACTTGAGTTTAAGTCTGAAGGCACTGAGCTTGATTTCATGATGGAATCGATGGTGTACACTGCTGTGGAGTTTCACGCTTTAGCAAAACAGCTATCTAGTGCTCCCTGATTTCTACTTGTACCTAACCAAAATCAATTGGATGACGAATACAGCTAACTAAACTTATCATCCATCTCAATGAAACCTCTTCAATTTAGACTAAGAACTAGCCAATCGCGGAGAAATTCCATTCAGAAGTTTGGATCCAGAATGAAAATGAAATGCTCCTTAATCAAACATTCAGGTTACAGGACATAGTGAGACCAAAATTAACCAAAATCATTTTGGTTAAATATAGACAATTAACTAAAATGTGATGACTTCCTACATCTAGTTCAGGTGAATCCAGATTATCATGTGACTGTGTGATGTAATTCCTGATGTCTTTATAAATGCGTTACTATGTTTTGTAACTCATGTATTCTACCCCCACTGTGTTTGTCTGCCTTGATCATTCCTATGCTATGTTGTTTTGGTGACGTAGGTTAGTGTGATCTTCTCATTTCTTACCTGTCACTGGATATCCAGTTCTCACGCACTTATGACTATCTATATTTGGGACGTTGTTATTCATACAGGAATATATATATATATATATATATATATATATATATATATCTGGTTATATTTTTTTTATAAAAAAACGGTATCCCTGTATTACTACATGGTTGGATTGCGTGATTACTGGTCCCAGGATTACTGAGTGTTGACTGCTAACTGCTTGCGATTCCTATTACTGATGATCGCAATTCAATTCTACTACTACTACATTTGAGTTCTTATTGTGTTACTACGTGACTACAATTCGTAATTCTGATTGCTAATTAGAATATCATATAAAATCTCACAAAGTATAAAAACCATGATCTTGTTTTTGATCTAATGATTTGTTATGTGTAGATTTATGTGAACACATTTAACATTATAAAGCATAGCACACAAATGAACTCTACTAATCCGTGATTGATCGCTATTGAAGTTTAATAAACAAGTACATTATCTGATATTCAAATTATTTTGCTAATTATTATGCTAATGACGTAAATAATGCGAATAATGATTAATTTTTTAAACAAAATCTCAAAAATAGTATTCTCATAAAATGTTCACATACCTGTTCAATAACAAAAATAGTGTACGGTATTTTTTGATGTCGTAAAAATCCATGCATATAGTCTGTTATTACTCGTAAATGTTGTTCTCTATTACGGTAAGGGATAATTACAGCTGTAGATAGACTAGCTGAGCAGCCTATTGGTGACCATATATTCGGTAAAGTGTAATCTATAACACTGTCATTATTTTCAGTAGTACTTTTTTAAACTACTATTTGATCTAATTAAATTATTTATTTTTGTTCCATTATATTTAATGTAAAGTGATGCAAATATCTGTTGTGAATTAAGATTTTCTGATAATGAATCAGGTACAATGAAATCAAGGGGCTGTGGTAAAGCATATTTATACTGTATTTGTGACCAAAATAATGGTTTGGTTGGGATTTTTAAGCGACCAACTGGAAATATTAAAACAGAAAAAATCAATATTTACATGTTAATATTTAGAGATTTGTAGAGATTAATTGAGTTTTCGTAATTTTCATCACCTGATATTTTATAGCTAGACAACTAGTGAAAACTAAGAGGCAGTGAATAGTTATTTCGTCAGGAGTCGTACCGAGAAAAATATAAGTTTAGTGGTTAAAATTTTCGTTGTAAAAACTTCATTCGACATACAATTATCCTCATCACAATTAGTAATTTGGTGTTTCTGATAACTTGGAAACTAACTGAGAATTAACATCAAATGGGTTTTGAAGAGAGTATAGAAAAACAAGTTGGATACCCTTAGATATAATTTTATATTTCACTTGAAGTGTATGACTCGCTTTTGATGACTTCTATTTCGTAGGTGATCTCCGTCACATTTCAGTCACATTTAGAGTATCATTAAAAACTACAGAGTATTGTAAAGATATCAAATCTTTAGAAATGACTCCTTAGCACAGTGCACCTACAATATTACGTGGCTTAAATGATCATCGTGAAACTTGAGAGTATCGGGTTCGATCTCTGACTGGATTAAGCAGTTGCAACTAATGAACAGTCTGGTACTAGGAGGAAATAGCTCTAAAATGTTTTACGGTTTTCAAAGGGACTTGAACTATGTTTAATAGACAAGTGACTACTTAGCCTACTGAGTACTAATCCAGACGAATTATCAAAATTTTTCGTTGTGATGCAAAACATCAGAAACTGTGCGATCTAAAAATAGACGTTTGGGTGTCATCACGGCATGTAAAAACTACCGAATGTTTGATCTATTAATCTACTTTCAGTCTACTGTTTCACATTACATGTCATTCATTTCTGAAACCTTTTTTTTGGTGTTTGAGAAGCACTTTTCAAATGTCTTTTTTTAATTGAAGTAATATCTATCTGTTTTATTGTAAAATGTGTGTGCTAATCAACAATTCAGACTATTATAGAATCTTAGTAAACGGCATCAGAAAACGACGAAATTCCTTCTCTGAATATCCTCAATTTATTTGTAAAATTGGCAATGATTTTGTGAATATAAATTGTTACACAGTAGAATAGAAGTGTATGCCTACATTGGTTAATCATCGGATAGTGGTCAATATCACCTTGTCTAGTTCTATCTATCAAGTTGCATTGTAGTCAGTGGTCAAAGTGACTGAATCACGCGTGTACTATTTATTTAACGTTAGGCAGTTAGAGATAGTATGGAAAAAGCTTTGCTTGATTTGAATTTCATGCTTGTTATCTTATGTCAACAAGAACTAACCTTAATATTGATGGGACTTGTGCTGTTCAATAGTGTATGATCAGTTCTAAAAGGGTCAGACAAACATCACACTGGTCACCATTCAGTGATTAGCTGACGCATATACTCCAGTCGCAAAGGAAATCAGAATTGACTCAAATAGTACAGCCGTAACATCCCAGGATGTCAAACTGGTTGAACACTACTTTGAATGCACTGGGAAACATTAACTACCGTAGGAAAGTAAGTATGCCGTACTGAGAAGTTCCAATCACTACGAAACTTGGGTTGAGTAGGGTTTTCTACAAAGTACATCTAACTACCTAATGGCAACGTTTTACTAATTAATACTACTTATGTGATGACACGTGCATTAACCAGAATCTTTCATGGATTATTATTAAATCGTAAACACATTGAACATTGAATCAGTATAATTAGTATTTACAGCATATATTAATATGTAGTAAAATCAAACCTAAAAACAAAGCTGACGGATAGTTTTAATGAATTCGACGCATTTACACAACAGTTTCAAAATATCTGTAGAAGAAACTTGCCTTGCACATATTTCGATCGTTGACAAAATACCTAAAATTGGAAAGTAAAACCGTGCGACGTATTTACAAATACAACAGGAATGATTTCAAATTTGTCTCATGAATGCAAATGGTCTACTAAATATATGATTGCATTATTTTATAATTGAAAGAGCAGTATCAAGCAAATGTGTGTTTCTGTGATCTCTTTCAGAAAGGTTTAGAGTACAAATCAATCTTCAATCATATCGTTATACATACAAATTCTGCTACTTCTGATTGGCAGTCTTCTCTTAAAGAAATAATAAACTGAAATACTAGTCAGGTGAGATTTAATAAAATGTTTAAGATCGGGTATTTTGTTTTCTTACTTGAATTACATGTGGATTAAACTGTAGATAATTAAACTCTAGGCTGATATTATATGAAACGTCTCTACTCTTTTCTTGAGTGCGGAGTACTTCAACAAGTTTTGTTATTTCATAGTCAATTTAAGCTAACGAGTACTGTATATCAGAATGTTATTTACATTAATGTATTCATTTCGAGCTGAGAATTTAAACAGTCTAAAGTACAACTTCAATTAAAGTTCTGTCTATAATGAATTCAAAGTTTTATCACATCTAATTGCAAAAGGAAGTGTTAATAAATGAAGGAGGAAATAGTTACATAGTTACATTAGATTTTTGAAACATATCCTAATAACAACTGTGGAGTTCATATAAGAGTTATTAGCATAGTTACATTGATTTTTGAAACACACACACTTAATAACAACTGTGGAATTCATATAAGAGTTATTAGCATTATTTATGTACTAAATTTTTATCAGTATGCGAAATTATTTTATTTTCAGCTTCTGCTGTCTACTAAAATTCTGTTTCTTTGTATACCGTATTTACAGACTGATAAATGTGTTGAAGCCTTTGGAATGAAACACTATGAATACCAGCTTCTGCTCTTTCAAATAAACTACATTGAAAAGATTGTCTAAAAGTATGCGTACATATATGTTGATGAATAACAATAACATATTATGTTCTAGTCAACTCGTTATAACTCTGGCTTTGATTGCCTTTGTTACATCATTCTTAGATCTATTAATTTACGATCAATAAAAAGACCCAGTAAATGACTAACTTATCGTATCATGTAAATTTTAATCCCTTCGAGCTGTCTAAATTTATATTGGGATCACTACTTAAGACCACTTATTTACTAAACTACAGGAATGATATACTGGTTACAGTTATTTTTTTATAAGAAGATTGGTTAACGACAATATATGCTTGGTGATGACCCTCACTAGACTGATTACATATTGGCTTCCAAACTACCAGGTGATGGGCCAACGATTATCAAGTTACTTGTGACTGTCCAGTTCGTAAGGCGATTTTGGAAGTAAACATCTAAATATCTTAATTAATCGTGTTATCTATTGCTTTTTTTTCTTAATAGATTGATCTCATTTTGCTACTATTCAAAACCAGGAAACATTGTAAAGATATTTCTTCTTAGTACAGGACTTCTCGGTAGTGTGTATCACCGTCTCTAGCAGAAGATCTGTCCTAAGGCCTTAAAAGTTTTCCAGAGAGCGTTTAACCATTGGTATCACTTGGCCGGCGTTCAATGGTACGATTCCTAAGATGTTTCCGAAGTGAGTAGTTGTGACTGGTGAAGTTCAGACAAATTGAGAGAAAAACAATTATCAGGGATGGCTTTGAATTATCTTTGTGCCATATCAGAAGTCGACTAAAATAAGGCTCCTACTGTATGCCGGCACAATCGTAATAATGATTAATCACTCAAAACTACGTGACCTAGAACAGACAGAGGCATTTTTTGTTCATTGAGTATATTTTCGGTTTTGATCGCTAAGAATGTATCAAGATTAATGTTTCCGCTTTAATTGATTTAATTAAAGTTAAGGCATCAAATAGAGTAAACTTCTAATGATCTTCTTTTGCACTCATTTCCTCAAGACCTTGTGTTTTCTAACCCAAAAATTTCAACCATGAGTGCAACGATATATACCCAGTCGGTAAACAGGTCTTTGTTAATTCATCGCAGATGTGTTCGTGGCCTACCGATTCACTGGTGCCCAACAAACTAAAGGAGTCACTTTTAACAGAATGAGGTCGAAATAAGCAAAGACAACGAGTATCAAGACTGGTATCTTCGTTCCCTCAACAATCATTGTAAAGCACCACAGAAACCTTCATCAGAAGCACGGTTCAATCCAAACGTTGACACTGATAGGACACACCTTACAAACCAAACTTGACGGAAACTCAGAGTCTACAAAAACGTGGAGCTCTATTTTGAAAACACCTCAAAGCACTGATAAGTGGATAGAAAAACAAGAAATGAAAAATGTTCCTGATCTTGTCATTAATAACTATTGGGTAGAACTAGAAAACCCCTTAAAGCAAGCTCGAAAAGAAGTAGAAATTAATAGAAGACATTTCCTTACATCAGCACGCAGATAGTCTCCTATCAGAAACTTCTAGACAGTAAGAAGTCACTTGATATGTCTCGGATTGGACAGTTATCTTATAACTACTGTGTTTAGGAGGATACAGAAATCTCTAGAAACCAAAGGACATTTATGATACTATAAATACCCAAGTTTTTGTATATAATTGAACCTTGCGGTGAAGTGTTTTTCTGCCATAGTTACTGCTTCCTTTCTCGTGTTCACGTTGAAGTGTAGTTTCAGCCTGCTGGTCCTACCAAAGATTAGGAGCTAAACCAAGCAGTCAACCTAGACGAGATAATAAATGACGACAAAGACTTTGCGGTCGATAAAAAAATCAAAACCGCGAGTCACAACAATAACCCCACCTCACCTAAAGCAGAGAGAAAACAAAGGCCAGATTATTGTGGTAGGGTCGCCATTTTTCACAGAGTAGAGGAAGGCAGAGGTCATGAGACCAAAGTTTGTTTCAAACACGAAGCAGGCCTAGTTATAGGACTCCTTAACAAATTCATGCCTTCAGAAGTAACAAGGGTTCTTCTGTTAAAAGCTTATCGGTTGAGAAGGCTGGAAAATGACTTACAGGAAAACCGGGCAAGATTGTTTAAATTTGCTCTCGAATCCGCAGAGGACAGGGACCTAATACTTAGGAATGTGATCAATCTGAAAAGAAACAGGGTTTTCGTACAAAAGGACTTCTCACTTAGTGATCAAGTAAAAATGCACTGGGCTAAAGTGGAACTCAAACTACAACTTGAAGCCAAAGAAAGATACCTAAAAGTTGTAAATTTTTGTGTAATAAGGCTTCGAGAGTGAAAAATGCTGAAACCACTCTGAGTATAACATGAAGTCATTTAAATGGTCTTAGTATCTGTTACACAAACGCCCGAAGCGTATTTAATAAACTCTCTATATTAATGCACAGATTGATCATTACAAGTCAGATATAATTGTAGTTACAGAAACGTGGCTGACCTCGTCCATATGAGATGCTGAGCCTAACCTAGACAACTTCACATTGGTGAGGGTTGGTAATATCTATAACTGTAAGGTAGGAGGAGTAGCTCTGTTTATCAAAAACAATGTTCCACTAATAGTTGTAGACACCATATTTCACAGAAGTGGCATGTGGGAAATAGCATATTGTTGCCTATAATGTAAGGGATAAGGGCTGCTGGTTGGGTTAGTCTCCCGCAGACCACTTTTAAGACAAATGGAATTTTACTAAACAAACTCAGTACTTGGTCCTTCAGCTAAAGGTGTTTAATATTAGGCAATTAAAATGCACCCAATATTGACTGGAGCAATCTAAAGACAGACTTGTTCGAAAATTAATTTGATTAACAGCTAGTTGATACGGTGATGGCAACAGCACTAGTACAACATGTAAGGCAACCAACATGTTATAATCCTGATTCTGATTCATTCATGTTAGACCTTTTTCTAGCCCATCATGGAGAAGCTGTCTTAGACATTGAGTATTTGTCACCTCTAGGTGGAAGTGACCATGCTTTGCAGATCTCTACTCTCTCCACTATTACCGCTAGTGATGCATTATCTCCAGTCAAATGGAATGTATGGAAAGCGAATATGCAAGTCATTATGCAGGCGACATCTTCAGTTGATTGGACGATCACTTCGTAGTCTGTTATAGAAACGGAATAAGGGAAGTCCCGTGTACTTAATGTTAACGTCACTACACCGCATACACCATGGAAAATACCACATAAACCACAAAACAGTCCACTGTGCTTTAATGAAGGAGTGTATTCCCTTCTCCGTGAAAGAAATAAAATGTTGGTTAAGTTTACTTTACTTGATACAGTCGAAAATATGTCTGAATACCAAAAAGCCAGAAACTCATGTGTCTCTGCACTTAAAAAGGCTTAGACGATCTATAAGAGACAACATGTTAAAAAAATTAATGGAATGTCCAAAACTCATGTTCTCTTATATTAACCGAAAAACGAGGAGAGAAAGCTATATACCAACTTTGTCTGGAAATAGTCTACCAATCCCTGTAGAGGATGGTTATGGTAAAGTGGTATTGTTTGCTGACCACTTTAGCAACACATGCACGGTAGAGGCACCATTCATACAGAAGAAATTGACTTTTTCAAACTACAGCATGGAAATAATTGACATACAGGAACTCGATGTTCTTGAGCCATTAAGTAAACCTGATGTAGAAAAATCCATTGGACCAGACAAAATACATCCTAGAATATTAAAGAAACTAGCGACAATTATCTTCCTTCAAGTGTATACTGTAATCTGTCTGTAACGCAAGATAGATTGCCTAGTGACTGGCAAAACGCCATATTTAAACCTGTCCTCAAAGCAGCTGTGCGGCATAACCTGAAAACTATCGCTCAGTAAGCCCAACTAGCGTAGTTGCTAAGGTTTTAATGAAGATTCGCGAAAAGACATTATCTAAGTATTGAGAAAAAAATCTGTTATTCTGTGAAATGCAGCGTAGTTTCAGGTAGTTCTTATCTAAAAAACTGATTCCGAATTATTGGAAAAGGTTCAAAGAACTGCAACTAGACTAATCCCTGAAATCTGATGGCTTCCGTAGGACTAAAGGCTGGCTAAACTTAACTTACTCTTGCTGTCATATAGAGGCAACTTAATAATAGTCTTCAAGATATTTAATAATAAATTTAGCCTTAACATGCCCCATATTTGTATTGATATCCAGGCCGGAAAATTAACTAGGACACTCCAAAAATGTCCAGAACATATTATCTTTCAGCTGATTACCGACTCGGTCATAGATCTAAAAGGTCTTAGGTTAAATCCTATGGTATGGTCATATGTACGCACAAATGAGAAGCCCAATACTACGATGAAGCAGTTTTATTATGCTTTCTTGCTTTCATTTAAGTGCAACCAAAATCAGTCTGTGTAGAACAAAACAAAAAATTAATGTCAATCCCTACATAACCATATCAACTTAGTGTATAATCTTCGAAGATATTTTCAAGCATGCATTAAAATTAAGGATTAACTGAATAAAATAGAAAGATATTGGATTACAAACAATGAGGTTCTTGAAACATTAAATACACATTTCAAGTCTCAGTCAGTATAATAATGCTAATTGGATGTAGGAAAAATATCAGATTATTATTCAGAATATATTCATCTCCTAGTACCACAAGCACATACTTGTATTGCCAAAAAGCCCATTAATCTTACTGAGAACAGCTTCTAGACTTCTGTTCATTTGTCTAGTTTCGGATAACAGATTAACCTACACAAGACATGAGTCAGTGATTCGATATTATCTATAGAAATCCTTGGACCTAGGATTCTCTTTTGATCAAAAGAATAATATGTGTATTAAGGACTGAAGGGACAGTGCACTCACTACTGCTCATGAATTATTCAACATGTGTATTTCATCCCAATAGAAGGTTAATTAGTGGTGCTAATAATTGTGTAGTAATGTCTCTGATTGTAAGACTTCGTGTTGTGCGCTTAAGTCTCATTATTGCAGGCACACTTCGCTAATGAATTCTGACTAGCAGGAAAACTAGATCAATCAGAACATTCTTTCAATTACCTTCAAGCATCAATTAATGACAACAACTTGAGTACGTAGTGTTGAATTGCTCAGATTAGTGTTTGAATAGTCATCCGGTCAATAGAATATGAACAACACAGTGGTCTAGACAAACTGTTCAACGACTAGTCAACGTGATAGGGAAAAGATTTCGTAATTTTTTACGAGATAAAGTAGCTTACATATTATTAACAATTCGTCGTTGTATCTCTCAGTAATATATCAGTTATATTTGCTGAGTTACCTTTCCGTAGGATATTCCAAAACATCTCTCTCTAAAACATCATTTTAAATTAATGAATTCTAATAGTGTAAATTGTTCACTAGTAAAATTATAGCATCTGGATGTTTAATCTAATTAAAGACATAGTAAATTGTCACGTTTAATAGAAAATATAATGAATCAAACAATTTACTGAAGGTTAAATTACATGTCAGTAAAAACCTAGATTAATCACTTCATAATGGTTCTTTAAAAATGATATGTTTCGGTGACAATAACATATAATTGTGCTCTAAACTTAAAATAAACAAACTAATGTTGTTTCACAAAATAATTTCTTATCACTAAAAGTGATCCTACTGTTTCCTTCAGATATTTTACGTTAACTCCTGAATGATTGCAAATATTCTGTCCTAGTATAGGGACTCCTCAACAGTGAGCACTATTCGATTCCGCACCTAATGCCTCAGGTTTGAGAATGTCTAACCCTCTGAACCACTAGGGCCGGCATCCAATCGTAATATTCCCAGTTCCATCATTTGGTGATACTGCGTGACGATCATCCATTGTCATCGGTGTTAAACTGTCTCATTCTCGACAAGTTTGAAACTCCATTATTTACAATTTCTCACTAGAGCTGTATAAACACCCTGAAGTTAGTCGCTGGTATGCTGATTATTGTAATTTAGGATGCTTTCGAAGCCCCAGTGAGAAATCTTAAATAGTGGAGCTCAAACTTGTTGAGAGTGAGACACTTATCACCGATGACAATGGATGATCGTCACGCAATATCACCAATTGATGGAAGTAGGGAATATTACAAATGGATGCCGGTCCAGTGGTTCAGAGGGTTCGGCCTTTTCAAACATGAAGCAGAATCTATTATGCTCATGGCTGGGGAGTCCTCTACTACTGACAAAACAACTGACTACTGCTTCGCGGTTTTCAGTGATACTCTTTCAGACATCGATCAGTAAAGAATTAAGTCAACCAAACCTTAATACCAGTCTCCACAAACCACCTCAATTCAATTGTAAATATCATGAATAGCCCAGTCAACTTATGAACACTGGTGACAAAAAATAAATTAATAACAGAGTAGCCTGTCCTTGATAAAAATAATTTGTGGTAGATTATTTTGAACAATTTAGAGATGACACTTTGATTTGATTACAAGAAATGAAATTCAAACTGAACAATGAATGATTTCATGATAATCGAAGTGATTTATAGTTCAGAAGAGGGGAGAGGTATTTATGTTCATTGATCCTGGATAGTTTAGTAATGAAGCATATATTGTCTTTTTGGAACAACTTTGTCTGACACATATTTCGGAATCAAGCGAATGATCCAAATTTCTCAGTAAAAAATTATTCATTTATTATCGTGATATGGTACTTCACTCCACAATAATGTCGTAAATGTTTACGTCTTTATTTTAATTAATTTATCATTTGACCCAACTTTTGATCTCACAGTCTTTAATTTTTATTTTGGTTAACTGATATATTGTGTTGACTTCGATATGCTTAACGATCGATATCTGACGTCAATGCAACACTTCGAATAATTCCATAGTTTCCATTTGCTCTTTGTCGGTCCAATATTTTAATTTTTTTCCGGTTAAATTAATGTCCATTATTGTCAGTTTGCTTTGATAACAGTAAAGATTTATAATGGCATTTAACAGTTAGTTGATGTTAAGACTATAGGGACTTGAGGTTTATTGAATTTATTGGTTCGCATTACAGACTGACCTTGGATAACCACTGCGAATCAAGAAGCACTGGATGGTTATTCTTTCTTAGTATTAGGCTACCTTGCAATGTACATCCACTACCTCACCAGGAATCGAACCCGTGACCTTAAAACCTCACGAATGGCTCTCAATTTTCAGACCACTGAGGTGGCAGTACGGCGAAATGACTAGAGATAGAAAGGTGGGCCACCGGTTACCGCCTCTACAATCAGACAGTCTAATGCTTGTCGCGAAACAAGAAGGTCTTGGACTCGATCTCAACCACTGTTATTGTTGAGCGCCGTTGAGAAGTCCAATACTAGAATGACGTAGTTGCACAGTGCTTCATAGTTTACAATGGTTGTTTAATTAATGTCATTCAGTGATGCAGCACTATGAAGCATTTATTTTGGTCATTAATGACTAATTACTAGTATATTAATTAATCGTGGAGATGGATAAGAATTCGTTTGCAACAACTTACCAACTTTATACTGATAGGTCTTAGGAATTGAAAATGGTCATTGAAACCAAAAACTCTAAAGTATCATGTGTCGTCCGAAGTAAACTGTAAAACATCTTATTTTGTAACCGATGAGGCACAACTTTACTCACACTAGTAAGGAAGTAAAATATTTGGTTACAATTATCAGTGAGTAATAATGATTCTTTTATACATTAATACTTTCTTAGGTACAAACTAATATTGTTTTATGATTTTATGTTTGTTCAGTTTCTATTCCCATCACAGTTTACTCTCGCTGTGGTCACTTCTACTCTAATAAAACTCTTTTTCAAAGTATGTTTATATGTTTTTACCATTTTAACACGCAAACATGTTAGCTCGGACGCCTTTATCAGTGATATATCGAACCAGTCACGCGGTGATTTTAACTAAGCATGAAGCCCCTGTAAAGTTACTGCCAGTCCCAAGCCTGGATAAAGAAGAAGGGTTGAACATGGGGTTGGCAACCACATCTCGTGAAACAACAACCTTGCTAAAAAACGCTAACCAGTAAAACAACCTTTATAATCACTTTAACTCTACCTTTGGAGTTGGAAGGTCTGTTATGACGCCTCATAGTGAAAGCCGAGTTAATTCGGAAGTCACAAGGCCGATGTTGCTTCTGAAAACCAGAACAACCATTAATATAGGTATATGGAATATCCACACGATGTGGGAGACAGGGTGAAGCATGCAAATAGCTTAGGAAATGGAAAGATACAACCTGAAGATACTTGGAATAAGTGGAACCCATTGGCTACAAGCTGGACAGCAAAGATTATCCTCAAGAGAAGTGTCTTTTTACCCGGCCACGAAGAAGAAAACGCCTCACACACAAGAATTAGCACTAATGTCGTCCTAAAAGGCATGAAAGGCTTTTATAGGATGGGAACCTGATGACATTGGATCATTAAAGCATCATTCAAGACAAAGAGAGAGGGGATTACAGTGAATGTTATCCAATGCTATGCACCCACCAACGACAGCTACGCAGACGACAAAGATCAGTTCTACACAAGGCTGCAGTCAATCATTGTTAAATGCTCAGCCAAGGACCTGACCATTCTGATGGAAGACCTAAACGCCAATGTTGGAATCGAAGACATCATGGGACGACATGGACTGAGAGAAAGGAACGAAAAGGGTGAGAGATTCGCAAACCTATGTACCTTCAACAAAATGATTATAGGTGGCACCATATTTTCCCACAAACGCACACACAAAATTACATGTGTTTCACCGGACCACAATACCGAAAACCAAATTGACCACATCTGCATCAATATGAGGTTTAGAAGGATCATGGAAGACGTGAGATCAAGGAGAGGAGCTGACATAGCTTCAGATCATCATCTGGTGATGGCTAGAATGAAACTGTAACTGAAGAAGCTCTGGACAACTAGAGCAGCAGTATTGCAAAAGTTTAACACAGCCCATTCTCCAGGATACCAACAAACTCAATGAATTCAAAATAACTCTCAACAATAAGTTCCAAGCATTCCATGATCTACTAGAAGAAGGTGGAACTAATATGGAGGACAATCGACAAGAGATTAAACAAACAATAACTTCAATATGTCAGGAGAGTTTGGTTTGCATGAAACAACACCATAAATAATGAATTTCTGTCGGTACTCTGGACAAGATCCGAGAAAGGAGGAGCAAAATGTTAGCAATTAATAACAGCCAGGCAAGAACAGAGAAAGCCAAATCACAGGCCGAATACGCAGAAGTCAACAGGCAAGTGAATAGGGGCATCAGGTTGAATAAAATGAAATATGTTGAGGACCTAGCAACGACGGCGGAAAATGTTGCAAGAGGAGGAAACATGAAGCACTTATACGATACAACGAAGAAGTCAGCTGGGTAATTCAATTAACCGGAATGGTCAATCAAGAACAAGACTGGCAAACTAATCACTCAGGGGAATGAACAACGAAACAGGTGAGGAGAACACTTCGAAGAGCTGTTAAATAGACCAGCCACACTGAACCCACCAGTCATCGAAGCAGTAGCCACGGATCTTCCCATAAACACCGACCCGCCAATAGTCGAATAAATCGAAATGGCCATCCTGCAAAGCAAGAGTGGCAAGTTGGCAGGGTAAGACAGCATACCAGCTGAGCATGGCACTGAAGGCAGATATAGAAGCAAATGCAAAGATACTCCACATTCTCTTTAGAAAGATTTGGGAAGAAGATCAAGTGCCAAAAGACTGGAAAAAAGGATACCTGTTAGGGATTCATAATCCCTAAAAATACAGTTAACAGTATTTGATTGTATTAATTAAATGTTATTGATTTCACTTAATGAATAATCATTGCAAATTGATTAATATAAAAAATCGATGTATTTGAAAATACAAATTCACTGGTTTGCTAGTTGACTACTCTCTCGTCTCACTTTTGCTCCACAATACAATCTTTCTACTAGCTTAGTCTTTTGTAATAGCTGCTGGCTGGGAAGTGAACAAGTCGCTGTATACGTCCGAGGTACAAGTATCAGTAATAGCGTTCGCTCACGCAATCCTCAAAAATCCTAGCGACCCAACAATTGGCGACGGGGATGGGATAAAAACCAATTGCAAATTTTGCGCATCACATCATACCAAAAATAAAAAGAATAAAATGGATTCAACTAAATTTGATATGCTGTTGGAGCAACAAATGAAATTAATGCAATTATTAATAGACTCAAAGACTGTATCCAACGCATCATCATCTGTCCCTGCCTTCGGTGCTGTACCTTCAGTAGATGCGCTCGCAAACAGTATCGCCGAATTCATATTAATCCTGATGCAAATGTTACTTTTGACACATGGTTCCGCAGATATGAAGATCTCTTTAAATTTGACTTTGCTGCTCAGGACGATGCCTGGAAAGTTCGCTTGTTACTTCGAAAACTTGGTCCAGCAGAATTGGACAAATACTGTAACCTCATATTACCACAAAATCCAAGGGATAGGACATTCGACGAGACATGTAAGTCGCTTAGCCAACAATTTGGTGATACCTCCTCATTATTTAATACTCGGTACCGTTGCCTTAAATTAATTATGAATAAAACGGACGATTTACTAACTCACGTTGGTATTGTGAATAGAGAATGCGAACGATTCAAATTAAAATCAATGACAGAAGATCAATTTAAATCATTGATATTCATTTGCAGTCTCCAATCATCCAAATTTGCTGACATTAGAATGAGACTGTTGAATTGTCTGCAGCAAGACCCCAAACTGACACTGAACGATATCACAAAAAAATATCAACGGCTAGTGAATTTACAACGGGATACCACACTCATTCAATCTGGCGGTCATAACGGTTCAGTTAACGCACTTCGTCGAAAACAATACCCAACTCCCCCAATGCATCCATCACAGTCAACAAACAAACATAGTCTTCCTCCCCGGCCAATGAAAACTCCTCCCTCTCCATGTTGGCAATGTGGAGCATGGCATTTCGTCAAGTTTTGTCCATTCAAGCGTCATCTATGCCGCCGTTGTAAAGCAGTTGGGCATAAGGACGGCTATTGTCGAAATCGAAAGCTTAACAATCCAAAAATCAAGACTAAAGCTAGTAGTCGAGCAAAATCACTGAGCTTATTGGCAACTTACAAGATAACGAAACCAGTAGAAAGAAAATTCATCACTCCACTAATTAACGACCAGCCGGTACGCCTACAGATAGATACAGCATCGGACATAACGATAGTGTCACAGAAAACTTGGAGTTCCCTTGGAAAACCCAGAATTCAGCGAACCCAACAGAAGGCAATAAGTGCATGTGGAGGTAAGCTACCATTAATAGGACAGCTTCAATGCTCTGTTTCGTTTCGTGATATAAGCTTCACTGGAACATGCTATATCACTCCCACTGATTTAAATCTCCTTGGTCTAGACTGGTTTGATAGCCTTCATCTGGCAGATATACCTCTCAACTGTATTTGCAATCATGTTGAATCTACTCCGTCTATGAACTACTCAAATGAATTGCTACAAAAATTTCCTGATGTTTTCGAGTCTACATTGGGTTACTGCAAAACCATGCAAGCAACACTAAAACTAAAGTCAGACGCGTCACCAGTGTTCAGACCCAAAAGACCTGTTCCTTATGCATCCCTGGCAAAAGTTGATGAAGAGCTCACACGATTGCAGTAGCAAGGAGTGATAACCCCGGTTACTTACTCAGACTGGGCAGCTCCTATTGTCGTTATAAAGAAACCTAACGGATCTATACGAATCTGTGCTGATTTCTCAACAGGTCTCAATGAAGCCTTAGAAGAACACCACTACCCACTTCCAACACCTAATGATTTGTTTACTATTCTCAACGGTGGTTGTTATTTTGCAAAACTCGACCTCGCTGACGCATACTTACAAGTTGAAATTGCGCCCGAATGCCGAAACCTTCTGACGATAAATACACACCGCGGTCTGTTTCAATACAACAGGATGCCGTTTGGGATAAAAACCGCCAACAGCTGATGGACACGATTTTTTCTGATATCAAAGGAGTTGCAGTATATTTAGATGACATTTTGGTTGTCAGCAAATCACCTGCAGAACTTCGAAGTAGGGTGGAGGCAGTTCTACAACGAATCTCAGAAAATGGGCTCAAGCTCCGCCGTGAAAAATGTCAATTTTTCCTGAGGTCAGTAAAATACTTAGGATTCATTTTTGATGAAAGGGGACGCCGACCAGATCCGGAAAACATTCGTACTATTCAACAAATGCCAGCACCTACAGATGTCCCTTCACTTAGATCCTTTCTTGGAATGATCAGTTACTACTCAGCTTTTGTTCCATCATTACATCAGATTTGTCATCCACTATACCATCTGCTTGGAAAGAACATACCGTGGACTTGGACCGAGAAATGTGATTCAGCTTTTCGCAAACTGAAGTCTGCACTGAGTTCTAACATGCTACTAACGCACTATGATCCAAAATTACCAATCATAGTAGCGGCCGATGCTTCAAGTCATGGAATAGGCGCAGTCATATCCCACGTATTTCCTGATGGAAAAGAAAAAGCAATCATGCATGCTGCCCGTGCACTAACTCAAGCTGAGAGAAGATATAGCCAAATAGAAAAAGAAGCGCTAGCTTTGGTATTTGCTGTTAAACGTTTTCACAAATATGTATATGGCCGTAAATTTACTCTTTTAACGGACCATAAACCACTACTCACTGTGTTTGGATCAAAATCTGGCGTACCAGTACATATAGCTAACCGCTTGCAGAGATGGGCATTAATTCTATTGGGATATGAATTTGAAATACAATATCGTCAAACAGAAGAGTTTGGACATGCTGATGCTTTATCACGATTGATAAGCCAACACCCAACAAACACTGAAGAGTCAGTAATTGCCACGTTATTCACCAAGGATTATGCTGTAAATTACTTATCCAGTACCATTCGACAGTTGCCAGTGACCGTGTGCGATGTTAAACAAGAATCGCTCAGAGACCCCATAATTCAGAAAGTTAAACAATTTATCACAACCAGGTGGCCAAAGAACTTAGATGATGATGAGAAAGAATTCTTTTGCCGACGAGACTCTCTCTGCATTGTCGATGACTGCCTAATGTTTGGTGAGCGTGTGGTAATACCGAAATCTCTGCAAACCAAGGTCTTGCGTCAATTTCATATCGGACATCCCGGGGTGCGGCGAATGAAATCCATTGCACGAAGCTTCGCCTATTGGCCAAAAATGGACAAGCACATCACCAACTTCGTAAAAGACTGTTACAATTGTCAGTTAGCTGCCAAACAGAGTAAATTAATAGACCCAGTACCCTGGCCAGAACCAGAAAAACCATGGACACGCTTACACATAGATTTCGCTGGTCCAATAAATGGTATCACATATCTCGTACTAGTAGATGCCTATTCGAAATGGCCAGAAATGGTTCCCGTAGTGCCACCATCTACTAATAGAACTTTGCAAATACTGACGGAGATTTTCTCGCGCCATGGATTACCAGACACATTGGTATCAGATAACGGGGCTCAGTTTACGTCGAAACAATTTCAAGAATTTTGTCGCCGTCATGCACTCAACCACCTAAGGTCACCGCCCTACTACCCAAAGTCTAATGGACAGGCTGAACGTTTTGTCGACACATTCAAAAGGGCACTGTTGAAATCAAAAGGAGAGGGGGTTGTTGATAGTCTACAAAGCTTCTTGTTGGTTTATCGCACAACATCAAATGATGCTACTCCTAATAAGGTATCACCCGCCGAAGCTTTGATGAACCGAAAGTTGAAGACGACTCATTACGCCATGCTACCACAGAGATACCCAATAACTCGCACAAACTCCCCAGGATTCGAAGTTGGTACGCCAGTATTCGCTCGGGATTACCGGCATCAAGGGAATAAATGGATAGAAGGATACGTGACAAGAAGGCAGGGAACAGTATTGTATGAAGTGACTGTGGGAAAAGACAAATGGATGAGACATTTCAACCAATTACGCAAGAGAAAAGTGTCCGAACCGAGTACAACAACAACAATGCCGTTGGATATTTTATTGGACACTTTTAATTTGCCCAATTATGAAAACAAGCAAATAAATAAGACTCCTAAACAAAAATTACTACCAATTAGAAGGTCCGAACGATGCCGGCGAAAGACAGTGCGATTACAAGTGAATCCCGAAGCAGTGCGCTACTAACAAGGGGGAGGTGTTAGGGATTCATAATCCCTAAAAATACAGTTAACAGTATTTGATTGTATTAATTAAATGTTATTGATTTCACTTAATGAATAATCATTGCAAATTGATTAATATAAAAAATCGATGTATTTGAAAATACAAATTCACTGGTTTGCTAGTTGACTACTCTCTCGTCTCACTTTTGCTCCACAATACAATCTTTCTACTAGCTTAGTCTTTTGTAATAGCTGCTGGCTGGGAAGTGAACAAGTCGCGGTATACGTCCGAGGTACAAGTATCAGTAATAGCGTTCGCTCACGCAATCCTCAAAAATCCTAGCGACTCAACAATACCTCATCAAGATACCAAAGAAAGGAGATTTCAGCAACTGCGAAAACTAAGGAGGCATCACTCTTCTTTCGATACCAGGAAAAGTCTTCAACAGAGTGTTATTGAACCGAATGAAAGACCCACTCGACGCCCAACTTCGAGACCAACAGGCCGGATTTCGTAAGGACCGATCGTGTATCGACTAAATCGCTACCCTACGGTTCAATATTGAGCAGTCAATTGAATGGAATTTACTCCTTTACATTTACTTTCTCGACTACGAGAAAGCATTCGACAGCGTAGATAAGAGAACATTATGGTGCCTTTTACGATATCATGGCGCACACCAGAAGGTAGTCAACATCATACGGAACTCTTATGACGGACTACATTGTAAAATCCTGCGTGGAGGTGAACTCACGGATTCATGCGAAGTGAAGACCGGTGTTAGACAAGGCTGCTTACTGTCGCCCTTTCTCTTCCTGCTAGTAGTTGACTGGATCATGAAGACCGCAACATCTCAAGGCAGTCTCGGAATACAGTGGACAACATCGATGCAACTAGATAACTAAGACTATGCAGACGATCTAGCTCTCCTATCCCACACACAGAAATAGACGCAGATGAAGACCGACATTGTAGCAGCAGCCTCGGCAGCAGTAGTCCTCAACATTCACAAAGGGAGAAGCAAGATACTCCAATACAAAACAATCAACACTAATCCTATTTCACTGGATGGAGAAATTCCGCAAGATGTAGACACTTTTACATACTTGGGCAGCATCATCGATAAACAAGAAAGGTCTAATCTGTGGCAGATATGAAGGCGCGGATTGGAAAGGCCGGCATGAGCATCATTTTTACAACTGAAAAACATCTGCAACTCAAACCAACTGTCAGCCAACAATAAAGTTAGAATTTTCACTACAAATGTGAAGACAGTTTTATTGCGTGGAGCTGAAACTTGCATGGAGAACTACGAAAAGACATCCATCAGAATATACAAGTATTTATAAACAATTGTCTGCATAGGATACTTCGGATCCGTTGTCCGGATACCATCAACAACAACCTCCTATGGCAGAGAACAAATCAACCGAAATCCAGTCGATGAAGAAATTAGGAAAGACGCTGGAAGTGGATAGGACACACACTGAGAAAACCACCGAATTGTGTCACAATACAAGCATTAACATGGAATCTTGAAGGTCAAAGGAAAAGAGGAAGACCCTAAAACACATTTTTTTCGGGATTTGGAAAGGGACATGGAGAGAATAAAGAGCACTTGAGAAGAGCTGGAAAGGAAAGCTGAGAACAGATTTGGTTGGAGAATTCTGGTCGGCGGCCTATGCTCTACATGGGATAGCAGGCATTGATTGATTGATTGACGCAAAGGTTTTATGTTACTATTAAAACAAGCGTTTCGGATTTCTTTAATTAATTAGCTTTAAGTTTGGTTCTCTTGTAAACTGAAGGGTGAGCACTGTTAGAGAATCTTACACTAAAAAGAAATAGCTGTCCGATTCTGCTTGGTTTTAAGTAGAACCCAACCAATAGCGGCTTGTGACGAATAAATCAACTAAACCCAGTACCTACCTTCACAAAACCACCTCAATTTTATTATTAATAATCATCAGAAATAAGTTTCTAAATAATAAGTGAATTTTGAAACAAGTGTATTACATACTTTTGTGAATGGAACATCATGAGATGTGTAATTGATGATAAATATTGGAGTATTTACAGTGGATTTCGCAATCCATGCATAGAATAAATAGACAGCAGCAACAGAAAATAACATCATTAAAAAATATTTTACTCGTGAATTGACTAGTGATAACAATGACATTTTGAAAATCTAAAAATTAATGTAGAAAAAGGTTAATTCACATTAAGGTTGCATTTATAAATAGTGTTTTATTAAAGTTACATTGTGATAAAGTTCAGGACTTGCATCAAATTCCGTTTAGAACTCATCATTTGGATGTACCTGCATCTCATTGTTAAAATCCACACTAAAACTCGGTTTAGATCGATTCACTTTATATATCATGTTAACCACTGAGCTACTGAATATAGATAGCTCATCATTGGTGTAATGGGTATGAATTTATCTATAGCTCAGTAGATATTCTATGGTTATTTGAAGTAATAAGTACCGAAAATATAATCAGTTAATACACATATATTGATAGTCAATACAGATCAAATCATTTCATGGATGGTACAAAGGTTAATTTCATTTTGTTAATTATTTACTACTTTGTTATGAACTTGAAGTATACCATCTCAATTTAGCATTTGTTTGGAATTCGGATTTTCATAACAGTGATGAAACAGTAATGAAAACTATCTCTAAGTAATTTGTCAGTAATTCTGAGTATTTGTGTGGTTTGAAATATACTTTACTGACATCAGTAACTGAAACATAGCTCTATTTAGAGTTAGTAAAATTTGAACAACCATGGAAAATGCAATAGTTTTGATGCAGACTAGATGTCGTTAATTCAAACATACCGACCGAGGCAGATTAATGCAAGAGCGACAACATTTGCAGAATACTTTGAATTGAATATATTTCGTTGAGTTATTATCAAGTACATACGGGCTATTGATCTTAAATAACTTTAAATATTGATACATATGTTGAATATGAATCGGAATGTTTAACAGACGGCGGTATATTGTTTAGGTAGTGAGACTATAAATAAGTTTCATTCTGAATATTTGTAAATAAATTAAATGAATGTTCGGGAGTTTAATTACATAATATGTAAATATTGTCATTCTAGAATTATTCAAATTTTTAGAAAGAACAAATTGTATAAGAAATCAGATTAATCGCTATCTTTAATACAAGCAATTGTAAAAAACAACTAATTAATTGATATCACGAAATCGGCCTGAATTAGGCAACCATTAATCATCTGGAAGCATTAGACAGATGTTTCGTCATAGTATTGGACTCTTCAGCAGTGTGCATTCACGACCCCATCATGGATCGAACCCAGGACCGTCAGTCGTTGGGAGTTGACTTAGTGTTCTAATAAGAAGACGTTCGCAGCAGAACCAGAGGGTTCTGGATTCGATTCTAGCAAGGGTCGTGGATGTGCACTGCTTAATAGTCCATTACTAAGATGAAACAGCTGTCCAGTGCATTCAGGTGATCATCGGTTGTCTAATTCAGACCAATTCGTGATATTTAATTTACAGTCAGCAATCTCCACAACACCCAATTACAATTAATTATTGTTAATTCAATTAAATACATTACGATGGATCAACATCCTACATTTGATTTCATGTGATTATAGTATATTAATGAAGGAAATAATTGTAATGTTTCCTAAATCACCTACAAATATGTATTAATTTTTCTATATAAAACATTTAGCGAATATGATTTTATATGAAATGTATGCATCAAGTAAAACAGGTTTATTTATACAAAATAAATAAACGAAAATTTCCTCTAAAGATCGTACACAAACTGTGACCATCTTACTGTCCACTAGTTCACAAGTAAGTGTCAATACATATCAGTCATACTTGTTCGAATATTAAGGTACATCGTACATAATTTCACATCTCCAGTAGTATAATTGCTTGTGCTAATTACTAAAATGAATATGTTGTTCAGTCGACAAAATCATTTAAAATATACAAGTGGTAGACAAGGATAAATATACAATAGCTATAAATATTAAAAAAACGATGTTAACTTGATTTAGGAGTTTTATGAGATACGTTTATCAATCTTACACTATGCGTGTTGAAAGTAATTATATATATGCATAGTTGAAAGATTCGTGGAAAATAATTTAATTTGACGACAAGCTTCGTTGTATTCTGTGAGATTAGTGGTATAGTTATGAAGCTATCATTGACTTTCAGGACAATATAACTAATTAATTCAACCAGATCAAAGAATTCAATTTAACAGATACCATCCCCTTAAGCTACAAAACTTCTCTTCAATTTGAATAACATCGCTAATATAAACCACAAAGAATTAAGCTATGAATGACTAGTATATTGTCCTGTTAAACTGTAGTTCGATTTATTGATGTTAACACTCGTTCTGTTATTATTTGAACTTTTATTTTAAATGTCACCTCTTTTCCCTCTGCTAAGAAGAGAAGAAACTAGTTACTTTTCATGTAATTATTTTCAATTTTGCTATTTTTTATTTAATTGTAAAGTAAGCCGTAGCCGGTACTATCCTTCATTTTCTCCGCTCGGACCTTGTTAATTGTGATTGATTTTAGTGTCATTTTAGTATGCTAATTACTCTATTTTCTACAAGGTCGCTTCTGTAACTATATATACAGAGTTGGGAGATAATAAAATCGAATCTTCCTAGTGCTGCGTTCGTGTCTTCACGATTTAGGCTTGGGGTGAGTAATCAGTTATCGAGTTGTTGGTCACGGTTGCGATTATCAATTGGCACAGACAAATTCGCAGATTAGAGTTGCGGTTAGTTCGCGTATAGCAGTAGGCGTTTTGCCGCGACATAACACCCTCTCCTATTCTGAATACAACAAAGGCTTCACGAATAAATTGCACTAGGTGAACACAATCTCAACAAAACTAACCAACCTTAAACTAAACTTTTTCGCCACGATAATTTTAATCGTAAGTTAACATCATTTTGAGAACTAAATATCAAGAAACACCGGGAAATTAACGTATTTTAGATTTATTCTTTCTGTATGGTAAATATTGTCTTACGCTCTTATTTCTCAAACTTTTATTGGGTAATATTTTTCAATTTATTTTGTTTACTCTAGCAATGATTTCATATTCTATTCGGAATTTTATAATCAATAACAGTTAGTTTTTTATCACTCCGAATAAGTTTGATTATTGAACACATTGTCATCAATGGAGAATAACAAGATTGATTGTTTCAATGTAGCAAACCATAGATTATACAATAAAATCAATATAATACATTAGAATCTATCAAAAGTGCAAGTTAATGACTCATCTTTACAATATAATGTTTTTATGATGTACAAAAATTAATCTGAGTTGGTTTGTGAAATTCGGTATTAAGTTATGATTGCTGAATTGGTTATAAAAAGCTTGAAGTGGGAATCCTATCATTGGATGTCAGCTCAGTGGTAAAGATATCCTGAAGTTAGTCACTGATAAGTTGATTATTGTAAGTCAGGAAGGTTCCGAAGCCCCAGTGAGAAATCTTAAATAGTGGAGCTCAAACTTGTTGAGAGTGAGACACTTATCACCGATGACAATGGATGATCGTCACGCAATATCACCAATTGATGGAAGTAGGGAATATTACAAATGGATAACGGTTCAGTGGTTTAGAGGGTTTGGCTTTTTCAAACATGAAGCTGAATCTATAGTGCTTATCACTGAGGAGTCCCATAATACCATGAAATGGCTGTCTAGTGCTCCCTAGTTTGCAGTAGTACTCTGCCAACATCACTTTGTGATGAATTTAATCAACTGATATCAAATCTTTGTTAAATCTATAAATAGTATGAGGAAACAATTTGATGAAATATTTGAAGTGGTCTCATGAATATTTCGAACGTTTAACATAACTCTTGATTGATGTACGATTAATTTTATTTCGCATAAATTACAACCACTTATATGTTTATCAATTTTCCGTAGTACAATTAAGTGTAGTGCTGTTTTAGTTCTCATTTTTATTCTATTATTTAATAATGAGATGGCAAATGTTTGTCGTTCAGGTGGATGATTTTAGATGTGATGTGTTCTTTGAACTAAACAGTTTATTCATGAATTTTTTATCATCTTGCTAGGTGATATCATCTATTACCATCGGTGATATTTGTCTCGCTCACGCGGTCAGCATCAATCTATTAAGGATGCAAACAACGTAACTTTATACCTTTCCACGAAACCACCACCATTTCAAAGTGATCTCTTTTAATTTCTTTAAAAAAGAATAACAGATTATTCTGTTGATATAAATTTGCACTGTTTGTTGTCTATCATAGAGCCCGAAATAAAAAGCAAGTGTGAAGCATGAAAGAAGCTTTGACTTCCAAAGTTACTTTATGTGTAGGAAGTAACAGAATTGAGGACATTATATATATAACTTTGAGAACTTACGGCATCTGGGAAGTATATCATAATCAGTAGTCATAAACAATAATTATTCAATAAACTTAGTGCAAATATACTCTATCATTTTCTAGAATTCTCTTGGAATTTTCTAAACAGCTTTAATTTTGCCAAGCATTTTGATGAAGCTGCTTTGATTGAGCTTGAAGGTGATAACAGCACAGACTTCAAGAAGTGAGCATTGAGGATATTGTTTAGGCTAATAATGGAAGTTTTTCAATTAAAGCGTTTTGTTTTGAGAATGTAACACTAACAAAAGCATCAGTTTGAGATTTAACTACTTCCATCATTGTGGAAATATTTTCAATATTTCACATGCTTATAAAATCCTTTTGGTGAATTATCAAGGGCTCCTAACACTCACTGGTAGTAAAACAGTCTTATAAAACTATCCTAAACACAACTAATTCATTAGGAAATCTTACATTAAGTCAGTCAGTGGAATTGAAGGAGCAACAGAAACAAACAAATTTGTATTCCAACAATTATATCTCCTACTTTTAAACCCTGAGATGTGAATCAGAACAACACAATATAAACGAACAGTATTGTTTTTTTATTTAGATCAGTATCAGATTTTACTCTAATGCCCACTTATGTTTATATGCAAATAAGCAAAATGTCAAAACAATCAAGGTAGTTTATAAGACTGCTAATGATAAAATTGGTGGATTACATAACTACTCATAATACATGAGAAGCAAAAATTGATAGTAAGAGTTTGCATTTAATAGTAATGGTGAGACTAATAAACAGTATGAATGCGTGTTTGAACATATGACAATTAAATAATCGTAACCTGAACAAACAAGTCAACACAGTAGGTGGGTTAAAACGCAGGAAATCAAACATGTTTAAAATCATCAATCTCCACGATGTCCAGTTACAATAATAATATTTTAATTATAATAATCATCAAAATTATAGTGTTTAAATAGTTAGTTCAACTATATAATAATGTAGGGGAGCGATATAAAAAGTCTGAAGTAATGACAGCGTAAAAAAGTGCGAATGAACTGGGTAAAATGTTAATTAAACTACTCTTGAACACAAACTAGGATTTTTAAACTCGAATCCTTATAGCTACTACTGTATGCAATAGATGAAATTATGAGCTGTTCAATAAAATTTGTAATGTGATTCACGAAGCTACAATGACGCAGAAGAGGGTGGTACACTATTATAATGTCAGTTATTAGAAAAGAATTGAAATAAATTATTTTATTGTTAAATTTCGTTACTTTTTCAACTTTTACTCAGTGTGAATGTTACCGTTATGATCGAGAAATTCACATTAGAAGTATAACCATAATAACTAATTGATGTATAACGGATTATTTGATTTCAGTAGGTTAATTGTAATGCAATTAAAGACAACAAAAATATTAATTGACTGTTTTTACACTTCGTTTAACACTTTACATTTTATTCGATAATAGTATTGAGTAAGGTAATAATGCTAAGTATTAAAATTTCGAATACCCAATTATGAGTATATCAGTGTTTTTCCTTGAACTATGAAGACACAAGTTTGCAAATATTTAAGCTGTGACTAACAAATAACATATTCATATAGACCTTATTTACCCATCTACACTGAAAATGTCGTTAAAAAAATACAGTGACAGCTCAACCAAATAAAAATACAGGAACAAATGGAAGTGATAAAAACCTCTGAAGACAACTCATTACAGATCAAATCCCTAGGAACAGGTTAATTCAGCCTTTATTAAATGATCAAATAACTCAATGTTACATGAAGTAGGCACTTGTGATGTTGATCACGGCGACAATGAATGACTCAAAAATAAATAACCAAGCCTAGAAAATACAAGACAATGGAGGTAGTTTCCAGCCAGTTAGTCATAACAACTCAAAGTCTGACATATAAGTGCGTTAGATCAGGTCGCCATACCACATTAGAACACCGAATTAACAAGATCAACACAAAAATACACATTAGCAAGGAGTAGAAATGTATGTATGAAAAGATAATGGAACTTAAAGTTTGGAAGAAGATAAATAATGAATGCATATGCACTACTGCGACAGATTCTGAACCTTTCCCCAAATATGTTCAACGATTAATTACGACTGTGGCGCCGACTCTATCCAGGTAATTTGTAATTATCAGCACCGCTCTGACAAACAGTGTGTTCGTGGACTGATGTAAAGTTTTACTTTGACTCTCCCTAGTTTACTTAGATCCTACTTCTAAACCAGCCAACATATGTAAAAGTAGGACATGGTTAGGCATACGTAATATATGTTCTAGTCACATCAGTAAACAAAGGCTCATACCTTCATCAACCGAGTTGCTAGTTTGAGATGAAAATTTTCCCCATCGTTTCAAGGAGTCAATAAATGCTTCTAACCAATCATATTTACAGTTAATTGTTGCCTGGTAATCATCAATTTACTAGCTATTCTGAATCTACAAGTAAAATGTAAATGTTGAAAAACAGTTAGAATGCATTAAAGTGGAACTATTTCTGTTTACTTATACGTATTCTTTCTTAACAGTTCCTATTACTCGAGAAGGTGATTAATGAATGATGTGATTTATATTATTTTCGTTATCCTATAGTAAATAAATGAGTATGTATATATAGATAAAAATTCTATACGCTCATTAGTTACAATCAAGTTATTTTCATAGTGAAATACTTTTTGATATTTATGTGCGGCATTTACATAGCGATCAAACCAGAAATGTTCATTAAGAATAGAAACAAACACCATTTGTCAATATACAGAATTCCCTACTGAGTAAATTATCAATTTTAAATTACTAGAACAATATGTATCATATATAGGTAAACTACATGTCTTAAATAACTATATTTAACAGTGTGATCGCCACTTAGATGGAAGGTTTCATATAGTGGTAAAATATTTGTTGACTGATACATAGCATCAAAATATACACATGAATATTTTACACTACATCTAGGTATATGCTCAGAATGCATACATAATTTTATTGGTATAGATTGGTATACCAATGTATAAAACTGTAAATAGTGGTAGGTAATTGAATAAATGAAGGTTTAGGGTAATAAATCTATGGAAGAGTGAGTGAAATATCATACATGCGAAATTCTCATTAATCTTTTAGTTGACATGACTTCAGGATAATTGGTATTTAGTTTATAGATTGTTTCCGTTAAAGACTTATCTCGGAAAGGTACAAATAAATACCAGGGAAAACTGGACAGCTAATCCGTTTTAATATGGTAGTCTTCGGTAGTGTACTCTACCAGATAGTCTAGCTAAGGACCTTCAATTATCAAAGTGAACACTTGACCATAAACACCCATGAACCGATACCTGTTTGTAGAATCCCAACTTAATTTTTGCCTTTGAAAAAATTCCTAAACTTTTTCCAACTAGCCTAGTAACTGTAATGATTTAATATTCGGTGTCTTGTAATTCATATTGTTATCCCTTATTATTCTCTAATTTCCGCAACCTTTCAGTTAACCTTTATTTCTCATACATAATTGCAAGAATCATATATAATTATCAAATTAATGTAGGTTTCAGTTCTTTTCAAAGTATACTCCTCAATAAAATACCGCATAGTTCTAAAGAACCATGTTTATTTATTGCATCGTGAAAATTTATCAAACAAACCAATTGTTCCAATCATTTTACATTATGATTTTCTAAATAAAACGGCTGAAGGATACAATAAACAAAGTTTCATTTATTAAAACACTTTGATTACTAACAAAAATAAACTATTTTCAACTCGTACTTAAGATGTATTTGGATCCTAGTATTGGTATTCACAAAAAGATACACATCTGTTGACTATCGTTTCAAGCGTCAAACGTTATGTACTACACTACTAAAACCTGTAACAATAGCCTATACGAAGGCAATCCAATCAGGATATATATCTACTAGTACTGGCTTATTAATCGCATTTATGAATACCAACAATCTGAAATTGTAAACTCATACAAATAAGGGTGTAACTTGTTTGTATACATGCAAGTATTTTATAGTGGCGATTGATAGAAATGGCATTTAAACTATTGATTCAGTGCTTAAGCTGTCGAATAGCGTATTTAATAAGTTAGTAAACATGCTAATAAATTTATACTTCAGTATGCTGGCGGAATAATTTATAATTAGAATACATTTAGATAGTTTGGTTTTGTGCAGCCCTGTATTATTCATTTCCAAATCGTTATTTATTGTCTTTTGTTAATTGCAAGAGTGACTCAACATGATTCAAATGAAGTAAAATTTAATTGTTGCAACATGTTACTACAATTTGTGACATGTTTTCTTAAGAATGTCAATTTACCATTATTACTGCTATTTTAATCATGAATGTATTCGAAATGGAAATATCTATTCTCTTTGTCTAGTGGGATGAAGGTTTGTGGAGCTTCAAAGTGTATTGACCTCCATTAAAAGTGGGAATGTGTAGGCACATTGACGAAGAATCTCATACCAGGATGAGACAATCGATTATTCATTTCTAGTTTTCAATACTTATCTACATAAAGTCAATTCATGATATTAAATTCAAATTCAACAATCTCTACAACGCCTAATATTGTTCTCTATATATTGATTATTCGATAATATTGCGTTCTGCGATCTGGTTGATTTAATTACCTACGCTTCCTTTCTGGACAACATAATTGGCAACTAATTTAAATACTATTATCAAAAAATTAATAATATGTTACATACCATTTTAAGTGAGATAAAATATATTTAAAGAATGTTAATACTGTTAGTTAAGTTAAGCATTTAGAATATACTTATGTGATATGATACAATTCTTTTGTTGTTTTTTTTTTCATTCCACAGTGGTGTATCACCTTTTCTTCTAGAAAGTTTCCTTGAAGTTTTCGATTCCTACTCATGTAATATCATTTACAAATAATAACTAATTAAGTACATTAATTCTCAACATGTTCAGACTACCTAGTTGTAGATAAAAATGAACAATCCTTTTCAAAAACATGCAAATGTTATAAACAATGATTAGCGAATATTTATAGTTACTGTCATACACGATCAATCATTTAAAAAGAATCAATGATTAAAGGATAAAACTATGTTGTAACAGTAAACTTTTTAGTAAGTACATAGTTATAATAATATTACAATAGTTCCTAGAACTACTTCATTGTATACCGTCTCAACTGCAATTAATTTTCAAATTAGACATAGAAGGAGCCTAAATCGATTCTCAGTTGACAGAAAAATATGAGTAGTCTCAATACTTAATGCAAACGATGAGGATAAGTTCATAGTAAAAACACAGAATAATGAAGGTATGCTTATGTTTGACAAGTGGAATCTGGAACGTGTATTTCAGTCCTAGTTAAAACTTATTGACTAATTGTACTTGCATTCCGACGTTGTTATTCATACTGGGACTCAAAGTTAGTTCATTTACTTCAAATAATATCCATTGATCTACTGAATACAAACAGCTACTCAATGATGCAACAAGTATGTTTACATAATTTGTCACCGTTTATTTATTACTGTCATTAATGTTAAAAACTATAAATGATGAATCTCCTTGATTAAACAAGCACAAGTTATGCTTAGCTTAATTTGATAGTGTCAATTATTTCTAGTGATTTTTAAAATGTTTAAGTTGCTTACACTGAAACTTCAATACTGCTATCATTAAAATGCCAATTAATTAATATTGGAAACATGTATTTTACACGTTTAACTTTTAATGAATCATTCATATTAAGAAATTATATTCATTCATTAAAGCAATAACAAATATAAATTACTATAAATATGCATATCACTATCTAATACAGAAAGAATCAAATTGATTTCCTTTTAAATATGAACATTGAACTTACAATGAAATTTAAATTTAAAAAAATAAAGAACTCGATGACGTATTCAAACACCAATTAACTATGATTATAATGAATAGAATTCATTGTCCGTTTCATATAAAATAATTTTTGGATTAATAAATCATTAATTTCTCGTTAGTTAATTAATCTTATCAGTACATTTAGTGTTAAGAGACAGACATGAATGAAATACATTCATTACATGTCACGTTTATTTACACATTAAACTATTTCGACAAATAGGAAACTCATTAAAACAAACAAATGATTGTCTATAACTACATAAAATAAATGAGAACTAAATTACTATGTCTATGCATTATATTGAAATGTTGTCTGAGGAGTAATGTATTATAATAAATAGACATATTATATAGACATATATGAAGTCGTTTTATTGTACACTTTGAAATAAATCACTTCGTAATAAATTTTTGAGAAACTCATTGCTTCATTAATAGATGAAGTGAAGAAAATTTTACTTTCAATTATATCATTTACTTTAATAATATTAGTACAATCATCGTAAAATTTAGTGTATGTAGTAGTGTAGTAGTGTATGTATGTAGTAGTGTATGTAGTAATAAAACCATTAAGTTCATTTTGTAAATAAAGTTATCTGTTTGAAAAAAAAGTGATATAAAAAGTTATTAAGTTCAACGTGGAACATCTCCAGATGCCTGAAACAGCACTGACCAGCGTGGCTCAGTAAAGAACAACATAAACATTTATGATCATCTATTCTACAGTATGTGATTGATCATGATCATGAAATTGGTGAATCCAATTTTGAGATTATTTCTAATATCTACTGAAAGATGTTAGCATACATCTTCTTCATACTGCAGAGGCGTTATCGATGCGCAATATAAAGACAAATTATGTGTACAAAAACAATTCATCAAATCTCTTTGTCACCATGGCACTAGGTTTCTGTATAATCTTCCTTCATACCTTTCATCCACATGCTACTCTGCTTTACAATTTCCGCATTTGAACATATCTTATTAGGATGAATTCAGTTCATTCAGTATATTATTATTAGTATTGTTTTGCATATCACCTCGAATATTCGTCTATAATGACCTTTATTTACGCACATGTGAGTGGGAAAAAAAATGATAAAATCTCTTAACTTATAGTCATTTCTGTTGACCTCTAGACACCTCATGTCATTTTCAGTTATGTGATAATTACGCAAGTAATGCGAAGTGTGGGATTGGTTGTGTAAAAACCCAAATAACTTATAAATGTTACAAAATGCACATTTTATTACAGAAATAATTGTTCACGTTATGAATGAAGCACAGAATAACTGGATAAGTGAGAGTACGAATTGAATAATAAGTAGAGAAAACAGAATGTTGTAATCCTATAGTAAAATGAAAGTTTCAACATGTTTCTTCAGTAGATAAATTTTGTTTCAATTAATCATTAGCTAAATATTCCAAGGTTTTTGGTATGTACCCCTGTGGAGTCAATTAGTTTAACTTCACAGATGATTTTAAAAGTGATTATAGTAAGTAAAATGTGGCCAAAAGTTACGAGGTATTCTTGAATAGGAATTGTCTGAGTAACTTTCTTAATTCATTTGACAACTAAACAGGATAGTATTGAAAGCGCTAGTGGCCCTATGTGGCCGATGTAAACTGCTGTACAATAGCAATTAAACCCATATATACGCTTCATTGCGATGACTTATATTTGGTACATCCATGAATAAAAGCTTTACTGAAGAAATAAATACAAAACTGGACAGAATATTACGCTTGCTGCTAAGCTTTCGGAAGTCTATTTTTAAGGATCTTAGCAGCTAGAAATGACAAAATTTTTGTAAGATTTGATAATAGAATGCACCTAAGACTAGATGTTTATCAGAAATTCTTTTTTCACTGTTCATAGTTTCTCTAGTGTTTTTTAAATACAGAAGTTATCGTTCAAAAATTATAGATCACCAGGGTTCTAGCCTTATGATGTTAAAGAAACCTGCCTTTCAGGAGAGTCGAAAGTTTTCGTTTTAATTCATGAACGAATTTTATGTGCATCCTGATGTTAAGTTTCATAAGGTAACCATAGCTACTATCTTGTAACTCTTAGTTTTATAAGAGAAGGTTATGGCTTACAACTACATTTCTTGGAATTTTTTTCGAATTCACCGAATATTCATGTGAATCTGACATTCAAGCTCACGACATTCATCATATGAAAAATTTATCACTCTAATAATTCAAGGAAAGCCATTTATGATATATTGATATTGAAGAAAATAGTCATTTTTAAAATTTTTACTGAAGGCTGGGAAGATTATAATGGTGATATAGACCGAGTAAAACTACCAACATCTATTCATAATTAGAATATTCACCGTGTTTTGCATTATTACTGTCCATATTACTTCCGACAAACAGGTTTCAAGAAATCATTCCGGACAAATGATTTTACCAAACCATTTGTGGCTGAGAAAATTGTACTGGAACAATGAAGGTTTTGAGAGCTATATAAATAGCAGTAGCGGAGATAAAACAATTACTAGAAATGCTAATGGTAAAAGACTTACTAGTCGTCAATTACGTAATAGTCTTGATGACTTCAGTTATTATTTATAGTACTTGTACTTGATAGCTTGACTAGTCGCAGACTACCTTAACAGTCGAATGCTTCGAACCCTCCTAGTCGCAAATTTAGAAGACAGAAGATAAGTAGACAGAACTTTATTCCAATAAGATGGAGAGAGAGTCAATTATGTACAATATATTCGTGTATTTATAGTGACTATTTATCAAATTGAAATTATAAACATTTTATAATTACAAATGAAATATTGTCAAATATGCTCTATGAGTATAGCTTACACTAATTAGTGTGATGAAAGTTTTTAAATCATGATTACAAAAACCAAGTACTACGCTTTTCGCTTGATTTTATGAACTAATTGTATTTTCGGGGATTTCCGTTCCCCAACAGTTTACATTGTCCATTCGAAGCAAGGTAGTTTCCGACTTTGGATTCTAGAGATGTTCAATGTGATTTGGGTAATGACTAATAAAAACCGTACTAACTACAATAAATCTACCTCATCGCTGAATTTCCTTAAAAATTTTACAAAATGTTTATCTGTTAATTGCTCAGGCGATGAGGATGAAACATAATCCAGTTAGATATCTACAAGATAATAAATTTTCCTCAACATATCTGTCTTACGATCATTAAATAACCACACATCCTTCCTCCAGGCATGCCTACCGCCCTTCTTTAGTCTAGGATTTACCTAGTGATTCAATCTGAAGTAAGTTTTCTATCCGCCTACACAGTCCTATGTTGTATACACCTGCATTTCATTCTAGTCTTCATTACTTTCTTTATGTTGGTACGTAGGTGATGCTGTATCAAAGGTTTCGTGCATAACTTCCATGACCTTTCTATTTTTGGAAGGATGGCCCATCACTGTTTCTTTTATGTCTCAGTTGATTAGTATGTTATTGTGCGATTAAAGAAGAGCAACGAACTTTCAGAACTGTATTTTGGGGGACTTTTTCAATTACTTTCGGTTGTGAGTAGTGTAGATATTTCATACTAAAAATGGGATATTCGTTTGATTAAATGACAAGTAGATCACAATAAACTCCGTCCTGGAACCCTCCTGGGGTTACTTCCGTTCCCGAGCCCGGAAAAAGGAAGAGGGTTGGGCATAGGGTTAGCAACCCTATCCCGTAAAACAACTTCGCTAAAAAGTGCAAATGAGAAAAAAAACCATTTAAATTCCTGCTCTGGGAGTTGAAAGGCCTTCACTTCGAAGAATTATGACGCCTTATGATGAAAGCCGGACATCTTCGGAAATCATGACGCCGATGCCCCTTCTGACAATCCGAGCAACAACTAATATAGGTGACCGACCTCAAACAGCTATTCCTCGGGCACTGCGGTCACAATTTCGGGTCATCAAGACCTCCTCTAATCCCATTTCGGTTACAGGTACTTCAATAATAACCCTTCCACGACTGTGAGCACCTGGGAAGTGACAATCGCCCTCATTCCTCTAACAGCACTCGAGATCACATTGTCCGCGATCAAACACGTTCCCCTTCTCTAGGCTTCTACTATTAGCACTTCTATCACTATATCTAGGCGTGCCACTCGTACTGGTCGCTCGAGTCCCCGAAATGCCATACCACGGTCTCCTGAGACCACGCTCTAAACTTCATGTTGGAGCTTTTCACATACGTACGTTGTGTCGAATAGGTCAACAAGATGCTTTAGCAAAAACACTAGAATCTCTTGCAATTGATGTATGCTGTGTCTCAGTAATACGCACACAGGACCCCAGCATGGTTATCCGTTTGACCTCACCTAATCAATGGGGCGGAACACCACAATTTACTCTTCGTTTTTCTGGAGACCCAATAGCTAGTTCACGTTAACTTGCTAGTGTAGGGATAGCACTAAGCTTACAGGCAGAACAGGCACTTTTAGAGTGGACTTCTATTGATAGCCGATTATAGTGCTGTTCATCTAAATGGCACAGTACGAAATCGGAAAGATAAAGACACACGTTAATGCCCTTTTTGTCGTCTCTGTTTATGCACATCCTCCCCCCACTGACTGCAGTACAGATGGAGTGAAAGACGAAGTTGTATATGGAGTTCTCCAGCCTCCTTCAGTAAGTCGAAGTACCCAGAGATAGTAATTATATTAGGGGATTTTAACACCCAAGTTGGTAGGCTAAATCGAGCCTGAAAAACACTTAGGTGGGTCACTCGGCATCCCAGCCCAACGAACGAATAACGGAGATCGTCTGACTACAATTATGTTCTAGACTACCGTTTATTTTAGCTAGCACAAACTTTAAGCATAAAGAGAGACATTAACCTGGCAACCTCCGTCAGCTAAACAATCATGAACGCAAATCGACCTACATCGACACCAACTATCGTTGGAGAAGCTGTATAGGAGACTGCCGCTCTTTCTGGGGCATGTGTTTAGATTCGGAACATGCCCTAAGTGAGATCACGTATCTCCATGCGTTCTGCTGGTTCGCAGAAAGGTCACATCAGGCAAACTACTTAAATATCAATTCGAGACTGAAAATGCCAAGATTGCATTTAGAAATGGTTTGGCTTAGAATTTAGTTGCCCATAACCAACAGATTCACCTAAAAACAGCTTAGGACGATTTTAAAGCAGGTGTGAACTGCAGCAGCATTATCTGCACCTAACTTCAATCCGAAGGTGATCAAAGACCATTAGATTTCTGTAACTTCAAGTAAACTGATGGAGGCGCGAAAACTCATTCCATCAAGCTAGAAGGATGATGAAGACCTGACGACAATTGAAAAGTAGACTAACAAAGAGTCTACGTAAGAATAGTGAACAGTAGTGGACAACAAAAGCAAAGACGATAGAAGCATCGGCGGCGGCCAATAGTAGACAACTGTTCCAACTTATCAGGGACACCGGTATTAAGAAATCGGTGGTTAGTGAAATTATCTCGGAAAAAGATGGGTCTTTGATACACTATCAATCTATAAGATTAGGACGATGAGCGAAACACTTTCAGGAACAGTTCGACTGGCCGCCTGATACTCTTAGCTTACCTACTATCTTCAAACTACCACCACTACTGCTATATGTACAAACGTCCGACCACTACTTGTATTTCTTGATTTGAAAGCGGCTTTCGACTCAGTAAACCGTGAAGTCTTGTGGCAGTGTTTGTCAATTAAAGGCGTACCTCAAAGGTACATAAACCTGATAAAGCCTCTCTACTCGGTTACCACTGGTCGAGTCAGAGCCTATGGCGAATTGTCACGAGAAATATTATTCTCAAATGAGGTTCGTTTGAGTTGTCTCTTATCCCCTATTTTATTTAATTTCGTCATAGATATTTTCTTATAAGTCTCACTTACTTCTTTTAACTCTTCAAGAATTAATTTCCTTTCAGAAAGTCATCTCGTCGGCTTAGAATGCGCAGACGATATAGCCCTATTTGATAAAGGCGTTGATAATATACAGTCTCCTGATCAACTTGAGTAACAATGCAAGCTTATTCGGGATTCACTTCTCTCTTTCTAAATGCGAAATGCTACTCCAGGACTGGCCTACTTCACCGACTTCGATTAGTTTTAGGGAGTGGAGTAATTGAATGCGTTGGCCACCTCACTTATCTCGGAAGTCTCATCACCCCTGGTGGGTCAGCGTCGAACGAAATCTCAGCACGGACTCAGAAAGCTCGATTGGCATTCTCCAATTTACGCCACTTTTGGAGCAGGCGAGATATCAATCTCTTAACTAAAGGCCGGGTGTACTGAGCAGTAGTCCGCACCGTCCTAAAATATGGCTACAAAACGTGGGTCATGAAAACACTAGATATGCGCAGACTTAAGGTGTTTGACCATAGAAATCTTCGTAGCATCTCTTGTATATCATGGAACAGTAGAATAAGTAATATTGAAATTAGAAAAAAGGTTCTTGGAAAATATGGTTAACCAGTCAAAGAAGTCATTAACCTTTCATCAATTGAGATGACTAGAACATGAGTTGTACATGCGTGACTTCCGCCTGCCTCGTCGCATGATGTTTGCTAAGGTTGAAATAGGATGGTAGAAGCGTAGGGGCGGCCAAACCAAAACATGTCATCAGTCCATTAAGTCTCTGACTGTTGGTCTAAGCCATGTTGTTAGATGCAGATTACCTGATTGCGGGTCGCATTAAATGACTGAAGGCGCTTGAAGATATAGCTCAGAATCGTCCACAGTGATGCAAGTGTATTCACTCTTGGACTTCATTTAAATCTTGAAGTCCTATCATCAGTTCCTGCACAACTTTACTCCACTCTCCTCTCTTGCACTCTGTTACCTCCGTAATCTTATAGTGCTAATGTGGTATGCCAACTTGAACCTGTGAGCGTATGTGCCCAGGTTCTCCCTTGTTGATGATGATGATGATCATATTTAGCCACCGTATTATTTACTCCGAAATTCATTGACACCGATTCCTAAACCGATTTCACAGTGGACACTCAGGTATCACGATGCTGAATTCACTATCTTAACCGGCATCACCGGAGTGGCCGTGTATTCAAATAATATATTTGTTTTTGTGGCATCATAAAACGAGCTGTATAATCGACTTGCAACTGTACTGAAACGAATCCAAGATTATAGTTCCCCCCTAAGCCCCGAGAAATGTCAATTCTACATTACATCTGTGAAGTACTTGGGATTTATATTGGGTAAATTAGGTCGTTGTCCAGATCCAGAAAACACTGAAGCCATTCGAAGAATCCCTGCATCCAATGATGTACTTACTCTGCTATCCTTTATCGGACTCATTAGTTACTTCTCAGCATATTTTTTACTATTCTTGTATAAGAAACAAACGCCAATGAACCATCTGTTGGGAAAATTTTTAAATGGAATTAAACAAAGCAGTATCAAGCAGCTTTTGACGGCTTGAAAAAGCTCGTTACATCGGACCTTCTATTGACGTATTACGGTCAGAAGATGTCAATCATTGTTGCTCGAATTCTTGCACAAATTCCCAAGTGGGTGGGGGAAATTAGGATGAATGTGTATATTCCCACTGATTTCTTATAGTCAGCCTCTGTTGCTATATGTGCATCCTGAGTGGATTACCTCGATATAGCGATTTTCCACAAGCATTTTTTAAGTTAGATTGTGACTAACAAGTAGAGTCCAAGGCACGCGTTTCGTTCTACTTGCGATTCGTCAGCTGACCAGCGTCAGTCTATAACAAATCAGTGTGAATATACAAATTCATCCTAATAACAATGTATCCTATGCACAAGTGTGACTGTCTGAACTAAGTAGTCTAGTGGTGGACGCGGTGGCGTTCGATAAAAAGCGGACTGAGTTAGAATCTCGCTTTGAATATCAACATTGGGATGCAGGTACATTCAACCGACAAGTCCCGAATAGAACGAAGCACGCGTCCTGGATTCAACTTATCAGTTACAATCTAGCTTAAATAATTGGTAGGGGAAAACTATAATTCATGCTTTTGGGACGCTGATATCTACTGAGTAGTGTTATGGTCAAATACAGAGGGAAGCTTTAGCTATAGTTTTTGCAGTATGGCGCTTCTATAAGTTATGATGTACGGACGATGCTTCACAATATTAACTGATCACAAACCACTACTGGCAGTTTTTGGGTCAAAATCTAGAATACCATTGCATTTCGTAAATTGATTACTACGTTGGGCGTTTACTCTTCCCGGATATGATTTCGATATACAGTACAAGAAGAGTGAGGATTTTAGTTAGACAAAGGTCCTATTTCGACTTTTGAGTATCTATCCTACGACGAGTGAAGAGTCGGTGTTCGCCGCCATTGATACATGAGATTATGCTAAAGAAATTTTCATTGATACTGCGAGAGCGCTCCCTATTATCCCCAAGCAAGTTGCTGATTACACAAGAAGAGACAAAGTGATTCAACGAGCAATCTATTATATGCATCACAAGTGGCCATGTTCCTTAAATGAAAAGCTGAGACAGGTATACCAACGTCAACAAGCTCTGTGTATAGTAGAAGGGTGCCTTATTTTTTGGGATCGAGTAGTGATTCCACGTGTGTAACACCGAGCAGTACTCAAACAATTTTACGCTGGAAATCCTAGAACGGCCCTAATGAAATCAGTGACACAGAGCTACGCATACTGGTCAATGATGAACGCTCAAATCAAAGACGTGGTGAGAAAGTGTGACCGCTGTCAATGAGCATCAAAAACCCACCGAAAGTTGAACGAGTAAGCTGGCCAGATCTTGCAAGACCATGGAGTGGAGTACATCTAGATATTTTTGGAGCCATATCAGGAATTTACTACTTAGTGTTAGTAAATGCACACTCTTAATGGCCAGAGATTTATCCGGTAGTTCCTCCAACTACCCATAGCACTATGGAAATATTGTCAAGGTTTTCAGAGACACTTGACACCGAAAACGGGTCACGTTACATTTTTTCAGTGATTTCTGTCAACATAACGTTATTGCATACAGTCGCTCCTCGCCGTACCACTTACAATCAAATGGACAAGCAGAGTGGTTCGTGTATACGCTTAAAAGAGCTGAACTGAAAGCAAAGAGGAGGGGGCATTGGCAGATATTATTTGGTGTTTACTTCTAGTATACGGAAGTACTCCTAGTAGTAGTGTTTCATAACAAAATTCACCGACAGAAGCACTTACAGGGAGAAAACTTAGGTTTATAAATGAGGTGATAAGCAATCAACGAAAAATCAACGCCTGCAGGAAAATATTCATTAAGCCTCATTGATAGAAGACGAAAACAATCAGTAAAGTTTGACAAAAAGCCATGTGCTTTCCGTTTCTAGAGCTACTATTCCAAGAGAAGGCTGAGAGTTAATAGGATGGATCGTACAGCATATCTAAATATGGGATAAGGCCAACAGTATTTGGAACTTGAATAAAAGCACCAGCTAAGCCAATATATGGCTGTATTTTCCCGTAGTGGTATGATCATTGTGAGATGATTTTAAAAGGTGAGTTATTGTTGCATTAAGTACTCTGTCAACCAGCGTTAGAGGAAAGTTGCTTTAAAGGAGATCCATTCCTAATGAGAACGATCCAATAGCTTGGGGAGATGATTAAGAAAAATATATAAAATAAAAAAAGGTTGTTAAGTAATTGCAAATCAATAAGTTTTATACTGGAATCTTTTTTTTCTTATTCTCCTTGCTACAATGTCCATGAGTGAACAAATGAAAGAAAAAAAGATTACTGAGGCCCAGACTGCATAACTCTGAAGCACACAGATGCGAACCACCTCCCTGGAGAATACATGGTTATCTTTAGACACAGTACTGTCAACTGGTTCAGATTTTGTGTCCTATAATGATACGATGAATGTACACATAAGCTCAACAGCAGTGGAGCATTGCATCTTGTGCTATGTAGTCATATAATGATGGTAGCATTTAAACTCTCCAAGTTGAACATCAAGTGTGATTGTAGTCCTGATTCAAACAGAAATCCTGTTGTTCCTCTGATGAGACATGGAAAATCCAGTGGTTTCATGATAAAGAAAGTTGTGATAATGATTCTTGATATTCTGAGTCAGGAAGCATGGTAATGTGAGTAAAATTAACGGATTGTAACGTAGTAACTTGTGGTTAGTCATGGTACATATTTACTGAAACAGAATTAAGTAGGTCACCGCTTTGGAACTTTTGGGATAATGTGTCGATGGACTACTAGAAGCTTGATAGGTGATTACATATTTGCAGAAGTTTACCTTGGAAAATCACGTTAATAATAAACGTCTCATTGCACACTACGTTAAATTGTCGAAGTACTTTGACGACTATATATTAAATTTTAAGCATATGAGCCTTTAAAGTCTGTAAATTATTATGCACCATAATTGGCTTTAACAATAAATTCAGAGGCGTAATTACAAATAAACTAATATTTCTCTGCAAAAGTACTTGTTCCACAAAATTTTCAATAGTGTTGAAACAGGATTTCTGTTTCCAGAAGAATATTCATTAAATTCAGATGAAACATCCTATCGTAGTATGTCATGTTCTCACAACTTCTTTAACCAACTAAAGTAGGACTGATTGTACTCTGGACTATAAAACTAGGTGCATTAAATTAGGACTAGAAACTTTATGGAGGCGCCGACTCAAGTTAAACTTAATCTTCTTTTATAAGATATTGAACAGTTTGGCGTTTTCATCATCTAGCACAATTAAGTTCGAGGAACCTTCTTGCTATAACCTACGCAATTCAGCTTCGAAAGTAAAAATTTCACATTCCAAATCTACTCTTTATATGAATTATTTTACAAATAAATTCTCGAGAATATGGAACAATTTGCCTAGAGCCATTCGAGAAACAGATTCACTTCCTTTATTTGTGCAACAGGTTGGTCATCTCATCGATTCTGATAGCTCATTAAAAATGTTCACCCCAACTATTGTTTCTTATTCCACTAGCGAAATAATAGGGACTCTAAATGTGTGAGCACCAGTTACCTGTCATAGTCATAGGCTAGTGTTCTTCATCTTTAATCCAAGTATAAACTCAAGTATTAATACTAATTCTGCCCGTTCGTTCAGTTAACGTAAGTGGCATGTCATGTCCTTGAATGCCTGTATACACATTGATTGTCTCAGAATACCAGTGCTTTTGTTTTGTGTTTTCTCTGTCTTTGTCTTTCCTATATTTGTAGATTAATATGTATATGGCTATTATGGAACCTACTGGCACAAAACTATTGACTTCTCTTCTACGCCCAAGTTCCAAGTACTCTTGATCTTATCCTGCATCCGAACACGCTCAATACTCCACTCTGCAAACTCTTAACCGTTTTTTGGAATTGTAACGCAGTGGTCAAGGAGCGCGCGGTTCTTATTCATGTTAGCACCAGGATACAATATAAATATTTGATGTCCTAATAGTTAAAACTTTGTGGCAGTTGATTTGATTCTTAATTCAAATCTGTATATGTTATGAATGTCCTGACATTGACAATTTGTAATAATATTTGTATGTATGTAAACTTATCATTGTGACCATGCCTGTAAACTGGCATGCTCTCATGTGCAAAATGAGAATAAAACTATTATTATTATTATTATTATTATTATTATCTCTATTTGTACCGTTATGTAGTTCGCATTAGTCATATGATTCTTTACTGACATCCATATCACCGTGAGCAGACACTGAAAAGAAGTCAATTTTTAAATACTGATAAGAAATTAAATTTTGTCTGATGTGAAAGACAGTAAAACTGACATACAAATAATACCATCGATCAACCGCGACATAACACGAGGTAGAATATAATACATACAACCATCTCACGTGCATTGCTTTTACATAACGTTTTTGACCATTAAGCTTATGATCAAAACAAACACGAAAGATGTCATCGTATGACAATCATATTTTGAATCCCCTATAGAACGCTGACGGATTCGCAACATTTGTGCTTAGTTGCAAGCTTGTGTGAGTGGTTTTATAATGTCCTGTAGACTGAGTCTATAATTTACGGGGACTAATGGACGAGCTGCACCTGTGAAAGAATCACAAACTGAAGAGTCCTTGCCTTTTTGAAAAAGTTTTGTTCAGTGTTTGAGCGTTGTTATTGATAGTTCGTGGTGAATAATATTGTCTTCATTTTAAAGTCATGGTAGTTCAACAAGGTAGGTCCTCTGAATGCGGTTCAGGAAATGTATTTTAGCTAAGGTGTCGGCCACTACTCTGTTAGCCCGATATAATTAGTGGACTGGAAAATGCAGTCTAAATAGTAAGACTCCTGTGGGTAGTACTTATCTGGTGTGTGTTAATGACAATGGTCAGTGGTTTATAATCGGTTAGAAGTGTTGATTCTTGACCTTTGATAATGTTGTAAATACCATTCAGCACAATTCATGGCTAATAATATATAGCAGAATCTACTATATGTCGATTCGGCATTTCGAGAAGAGTACCGAAAGCTGCCAGGTCTCTTTAATCCATTAATAGAGAACTGTGCAGTTGATTAAATCGACTAGCCTTCTTTTGGTAGGGTCCGCAAGCGAGTTGTGGTGGTCCACTGAATCGGTGCATATGATGGGCTTTTTCACATTTACGATAGTGTTAAGCACATGCATCAGTTTTTGTACACCCGATTTCAAGTAAACCTACCTTTTGTCATACGTTAAAATTTTTTTCCATCGGTCGCCTTTAGGTTAATCGCAGTTTCGCACTGACGGTCAAACGTTTGGACACACTTGTAGAGATAAGAAAAATTCAAAAAGCAGTGACCAGTGCAAGTGAAGTTATATGTGGTCTAAATAGAGCGTAAGCGATAACGTAACGACTTTGAGTGTTGGCTAAAGAAGGATTTGTTTCCCACGGTTCAGCATGTCTAAATATCCCAAACGGTATTTTCGTTCCCTTAACAATCAGTGTAAAGCACTACAGAAAAATCTTTGGAAGCACGTTCCACTTCAAACGGCGACATTGATGGGAGACATGCCATGTCAAAAGAACCCAAAGAAAACTTATAATTCACAAAAACGTGCTGCTGTACATCGTAAGAAGCTTGAGGCAAGTGGATTGAAAGAAATATAATAAGTAAAATTTTCTAAATCATGTCAATAATAACCCCACCTCACCTTAAGTAACAACAAAATAAAGGCTAGATTATTGTGGTAGGGTCGCCATTTTTCACAGAGTAGAGGAAGGCAGAGGTCATGAGACCAAAGTTTGTTTCAAAAACACGAAGCAGGCTTAATTATAGGCTTCCTTAACAAATTTATGCCTTCAGAAGTAACAAGGGTTCTTCTGTTAAAAGCTTATCGGTTGAGAAGGCTGGAAAATGACTTACAGGAAAACCGGGCAAGATTGTTTAAATTTGTTCTCGAATCCGCAGAGGACAGGGACATAATACTTAGGAATGTGATCAATCTGAAAAGAAACAGGGTTTTCGTACAAAAGGACTTCTCACTTAGTGATCAAGTAAAAATGCACTGAGCTAAAGTGGAACTCAAACTACAACTTGAAGCCAAAGAAAGATATCTAAAAGTTGCAAATTTTCGTGTAGCGAAGCTTCGAGAGTGAAAAATGCTGAAACCACTCTGAGTATAACACGAAGTCATTTGAATGGTCTTAGTATCTGTTACACAAACGCCCGAAGCGTGTTTAATACACTCTCTGAGTTGGTGCACAGATTGATCATTACAAGTCAGATATAATTGTAGTTACAGAAACGTGGCTAACCTCGTCCATATGAGATGCTGAGCCTAACCTAGACAACTTCACATTGGTGAGGGTTGATAATATCTATAATTGTAAAGTAGGTGGAGTAGCTCTGTTTATCAAAAACAATGTCCCACTAATAGTTGTAGACACCATATTTCACAAAAGTGGCATGTGGGAAATAGCATATTGTCGCCTATAATGTAAGGGACAATGGCTGCTGGTTGGGTTAGTCTCCCGCAGACCACTTTTAAGACAAATGAAATTTTACTAAACAAACTCAGTACTTGGTTCTTCAGATAAAGGTGTTAAATATTAGGCAATTAAAATGCACCCAATATTGACTGGAGCAATCTAAAGACAGACTTGTTCGAAAATTATTTTGAGTAACAGCTAGTTGATACGGTGATGGCAACAGCACTAGTACAACATGTAAGGCAACCAACATGTTATAATCCTGATTCTGATTCATCCATGTTAGAACTTTTTCTAGCCCATCATGGAGAAGCTGTCTTAGACATTGAGTATATGCCACCTCTAGGTGAAAGTGACCATGCTTTGCAGATCTCTACTCTCTCCGCTGTTACCGCTAGTGATGCATTATCTCCAGTCAAATGGAATGTATGGAAAGCGAATATGCAAGCCATTATGCAGGCGACATCTTCAGTTGATTGGACGATCACTTCGTAGTCTGTTATACAAACGGGATAAGGGAAGTCCCGTGTACTTAATGTTAACGTCACTACACCGCATACACCATGGAAAATACCACGTAAACCACAAAACAGTCCACTGTGCTTTAATGAAGGAGTGTATTCCCTTCTCCGTGAAAGAAATAAAATGTTGGTTAAGTTTACTTTACTTGGTACAGTCGAAAATATGTCTGAATACCAGAAAGCCAGAAACTCATGTGTCTCTGCACTTACAAAGGCTTGGACAATCTATAAGAGACAACATGCAAAAAAAATAATCGAATGTCCAAAGCTCATGTTCTCTTATACTAACCGAAAAACGAGGAGAGAAAGCTAGATACCAACTTTGTCTGGTTAATATCCCACCAACGCTTTGAATGCTACACATACACGACAGAGGCACCTTTCGTACAGGAGATGTCGATTTTGCCAAACCACAGCATAGAAATAATTGACATACAGGAACTCGATGTTCTTGAACTATTAAGTATACTTGATGCAGAAAAATCCATCGGACCAGACGAGTTGCATCCTAGAATATTGCAGAAATTAGCAGAAACTATCCCCCTTTAAGTGTATACTGTAATCTGTCTGTAACGCAAGATAGATTGCCTAGTAACTGGGAAAAAGCCATAATAAATCCTCTTTTCAAAACAGTTCTGCGGTATAACACTAGAAAAATGGTTTTGGATTTGGTAACTGTTGTTGAATTCCTTCAAGTGCATTATGATGCATATTAGACACGTAAATACAAATACATACATGTTGAGATACGTTGTGCAGCCCGTCGTTTAGACGTATATTGATCTAGGAGTCACCATTATCAGCGACTTAAAAACTATTGCATATTACCTTACTACTTGCCTCTATGAGCTTCCAAGATCCTTAGTCACCCTTAAATGATGCAACGCAACGTGGATCTCATTAGAATTCATGTGTTTTGCGGTCAGGATAACCAAATCGTAAAGCTTCTGAAGAGAAAAGGTTGTATAAGCTCCTATCGTTGAATCCGTCAAAAGTACTTTTAATGCTTATCTACCCTGTGAGAGCACTGAGGAAATATTTTTTAGAACAAACAAATTTGTTTTGTGTATTTGTAACTGCTAACCATTTTTTATGGCAGCTTTAGGTGAAATACGACAAGTACAGTAGATAAATAACTTAGAGCACTCCTATTACCTGTTCACTAATACTGCAACGTAAGTTTTGAATTAAAGATATATTGGACATCGAAGGGGTTATCTGCTCGGAGTTCTGGGCGCTTCGACTGAACTTACTTCTAGGTGGGTGAAGTGTTTATAAACGATAACTGTTAGGCGAGTTGAAGTTCCCTATAAATAGTTACTAGTCAATTTTACTTCATATGCAAATTCTGAATAACTAAATCATCCTTGAAAAAATTGAACGACAGTGTATTCCCCTTTTAGTCATAAATTTATATTGGGACTTAATTTTATTTCACATGTATCACTATCGTTTACTTCAGTAACAGTCTACTAGAAGCGTAATGCCTATATAATGTATTCTATTCTACCTCCCTGTTCATTGACCCTGTCAGTTCTAACATATTCAAGGTATGCCCTAAATGACTTAAAATAAAACTCACATTTAGTGAGTTTCGTGTCTCTGGCGGCAACTGTAATAAATCTGATCTCTACCAAGAAAACCAAAAAAATTCACTCGTCGATCAAAAAGTCACTACCCTTTAGGTCTTGCTTGTTTTGTGGAACTATAAAGAAGTTCACTCTTACACTGTGTGTATGTTAGAAAGTCTGCATGTTTTTGCAGAACAGGTTCTGTTTTGTAATTGAAGTGATGCATGTTTACATTTGGGGTTGTCGCATTCATACAGATTAGGTTTTCACTTCGAAGACTTTATATAAGTGCACGCTGTCTATTTTAGTGGCAGCATGGTCCTTATTTTAATGCTTGACTTTCAAGTAAGCTGCGTTGTTGTGTTTATTTTATCATATTCGACTTCCAACCGTTTTGTTACTAGGATAGTAACAAGTTTCCTTCTAATATATTTAATTTACTATATTTTACATGATATCTTGGTTTCGCAATAAATATGAAAACAATAGGAGACTTGTAGGTCCTTATTCGGGCATCTAAACTCAATACATTTAAAGAATACAGCCTGAATATGGAATAATTTATTATTTGTCATTTATTAAAACAGTTTAGGCGGACGATTTGAACAGTTCTCAGTTTTTTGTCTATTCATCTTGTTTGTAGTATGCTGTCTTTTCGAACTTTGAAGATTTTCAAACTTCAACAAATCACTCGAAAATGTTTGTATACTTCAGCACTACGCTGTCAAAATCCCACTTCTAAGGAGCCTTTCCTAAATGGGACATCATCTACTTATTTGGAAGATATATATGAAGCTTGGCTTCGAAATCCTGACAGTGTGCACAAGGTATCCTCTCAAATGTATTTACGACTGTTAGTCTTGGGACATTTATTTTAGATGTTTGGCCGCTGGAGCTTCTCCAGGAAATGCTTACTTTCAACCACCTACTTTAGGAAAAGAAGGCTTAAATTTAACACAGCTAGCTTCACAAATTACTGGACAGGCAGTAGGACCTAGTCTTAAAACGATTGAAGATCACCTCTCTGTTCAGGCTATAATCCGTTCGTACCAAGTGAGTTGAATAGCCTACATATTGTTGTATTTTTCATTCTAAATGAATAGTATTTAACGTTTAGCCACCCAACTGTCAATGTGAATGGCTTTGTATTTGCATTCGAAAAGCGCATCATGTGAATGTTATATTCCGGTAGACATTAAAATTCATCGGTGATCCTATTATTTAATGTAATTTAGTGAACGTTTCGGCCATGGATTTCTAAAGTAATGCTAAAAGGGCCACTGCACTTTAGTGTCATGTGAATACAAAAATGTTTTTAAGAATAAGAATTATCTCTGTAAATGACCGTTCATTATTTTTTCCATGGTGTACTATCAGGTGTAGGTTTCTATTGTTTTTGCTCGCGTAGTGATATGTTTAAAGTGCTGTCCATTGTAATAGACCGAAATAGTCATCAAAACATATTTAAGCTAGACCTGATTACTAATCGCTTATGTTCTTTTCAAAAGCAACTAATATATATCACCTAGTTTACAGATCCGATTCGGACACAAAGTAATTTGTTGTATTGTTGCCTTCAGTTACCTAAAAAATGACGTTATCAGCAAGCTAACGAAACGTAATTCATGATGACTAACATTCATCCCTTGTTCCATCCAGACAATCCTTCATTTATTAGATAAATAAACATCATATAATTCTACAAACGTGGTTATTGATGATGCAAAGTTAAAAGACTTCAGTTATTTGCAGTTAAAAATAATTGTTTTTAATCAATTAAAATTTCTGTGAAGATTATATAAAAGCTGACTCTCCAGAAATAGCCTTCCCAGGTATTAATTTATCTTAGCTTCTCAGAATATTAACCTTTGTTCTCTTTAATATAGTAGGTATCTAACTGCCATTTTCCGCCTTTACTGTATTAAACATAACAAAATAAGGTTGTCAGGTTTGGTCTAACCAGATTCGATGAATTTCGGTAAGTCCATCACAAATATCGTACGTTATTTTGACTCTTGACTAAACATTTGAAGCGTTATTCAGTCTCTAGGTCATCGTATTGCCGATCTTGACCCATTGGGGATACTATCAGCAGATTTGGATGATTCTATTCCTCCCGAGTTGTCGTTGGGTTTCTACAACCTTGGTAGGTTGATCCTAGGACCGCTTTTATTTGTCTCTAAACAGTTTAATTCTTACCGTATTTATTTCGTACTAATTTTTCATGTCTCGTATGTATGCCAGATGCGTGGTCATCTTGCTGCGCATCTAGATCCTTTAGGTATTACCTCTCCAGAACCCGGTATAGCCAGATACATTGTCTATCAAAGGTACCTATGTGATAAAAGTAAGTTAGGTCAGCGTTGTTCGATTTTAGTTTGCAAGCTTGTTTAAAGTCGTTTGTATCTGTCTCGTTTTCTGTTGATGATAGCGACAATCGTGAGTACGATTCGGTTTTGTACACTTATCATACTTGTTGTGCTTTAAATATTACTAAATAATCGGGTTTTCGATATTCCAAAAGCATGCTTCTTCTCAACAGTGAAGATACAGTATCCTGATAAATGCTAAGCAGGAGATTTCAGTTTTAGATATTTCAACTGGTCGGTCCTAAGAAAGTAGACAAGGTATCCCGAATTCATGTGTATGTAAGATACATTGTTGTGTTATCTCTATTGGTCCTGGTAATATTATATCTTAATCCCGCTTAGTATTCTACGGTTTGACAACGACAGTGACTTGATTCCAAAGCAGAACAAGAGTAGAGCAGGTAGCAAGATGTATTGAGAAAATAACAGCAGAAGGCAAAAGGCCAAAGCAAAGCAAATAATTACACTAAAGTTTATATAAACATCGGTATAGAGTATTCCTGAAACTTCCCGATTAGTCGTTGGCTAAGAATAAACCAATCACAACACAGGCTTTGTAAGGCATGTTTTGATCGTGCTTTAATCAATTTCCTTTCGTACTAACATACAGGTTATGGAAACCGTAGAGTTTGTATTTAAGATGGCTTTTATTAAACGTTTTTCTTGCAGTTTAATTCTCTTTTAAAATAAATATAAATTAACTTAACTTTAGAAGTAAATTATTCGTGAATACAAAAGTGAAAACTACTATTTAAAAGTATTGTTATTGTTGTACCCTCTCTGACTGTGCCCTCTCTAGACGTTGTACCAAATGCATGTGATTCTGAGTTTGCTTTGTTTATTTCCTCTTAGGGAAGTGTTCGAATAATTATTATTTGTAATTATCACTAATTCCAACCAGTTTTTTAACGTTTATAGGTGAACCTGATTTGGATAAAACGTTTCGACTTCCGCCTACCACACATATTGGAGGTGATAAGCAGGAACTGACTTTGCGAGAAATCATCAGACGTTTAGAGGTGAGTTTCCATTAATGTTCTTTTGATGTCACCTAGTTACAATTATCAATTGCACATCAATATTTTCCATTACTGTAATTATTATATCTTAATTTGGCAACTAATTCTGTCATTCAATTAATAATCTCTGGGTTATGTATGATAGGCTTAAGCTCATTTGACTAGTCAGTGATCTTGTACAGTTGTTTTTTCACTTAATTATATGTAAATGTAAACATCAGCACTTCGTTAATTTATGCAACGATAAGAGCAGTAAGTGGACATATTGGACACTTTTCAGACGGAAATTTGGACGTACAACATAAAAACTGTTAATTACTAGCAGCTTTTGTCAGAAGATAATTATTTTTAATCCATTAAATCAATCGAAGCCTGCTCTCAAGAAAAATCACTCGTTTCTAATAAATCTAAGGAGACTTCTCTGTGCTAATTCGGTGGTTAGGGCGTTTGATATTCAGTCATCAAGTTGTAAATTTGAATTCCGCTCAACCTGCTTCATATAACGGGATAGTATCACTGGCTGTTGTGTGGCTCTAAACCAAGTACACGGATCTGCACCTACCAAATGAATTGGTATGATTTAAGTTTGTTGAGAATGAAATGCATTTTTACAATCTCTGTCACTAACTGTTTTATTTGCAATTTAGTTTAGTAATTACCCTGGTTTTGACTCATTACCTTCATAGAAAGTATAAACTAATGAGTTGTCACAGTGGCTAAGCTGCATCGAAGATCTTGTTTAAATTCGATGAGATTGAATTATGGGAAGTAACAACATTTTGAAACATAACTAACTTTCCACATTCTGTATATTGATTATGTTGTGTGATTATTTTAATTTTTATCATATGTAATAAGATTGTCTTTGTGGTATTTTCATATTATTTTTAGGATGTTTATTGCAAGCATATTGGTATTGAGTACATGTTTATCAATAGTCTAAATAAATGTGATTGGATAAGACGAAAGTTTGAAACTCCTGGTTCTATGGACTTATCATCGGAAGAGAAACGTTTAATACTAGCTCGTCTTATCCGTTCTACACGTTTCGAAGCATTTTTAGCAAAGAAATGGAGTTCAGAGAAACGTTTTGGCCTTGAAGGATGTGAAGTGTTAATACCGGCAATGAAAGCCGTTATCGATTCATCTTCTGCGCTCGGTGTCGAAAGTTTTGTAATAGGAATACCTCATCGGTTAGTTTTTTTTCTCTTCTGTTACATTATCTTAGGAAACTATTGATAGTTACATTTATGTTTCTTAAAGAAACAATATTGGTAGTTTTTCATGTTTATTGGTTCACCAAGGAGATGCGTTACCCAACATCTTGACTAAACTATTGTGGGCTGTTACCGTTTACTATGAATCTTCTACCTTACACATTCTAACTCGATTCTCGGTTGCTAGCGATGAGACGTTTCCAAAAATGTAATATGTGACTATATTTGTAACTCACAATAGTTTCAATGTGCTAGTGAAACTGTGGTTAAACTGTTAAAGCACTCTTTTTTTAACTACTGTGTCACGATTTCGGATTCTGTTTTGCATACTTCGGTTTAAACAGCCAGATAAAATTACTAGTCTGCACACAAATAGTGTGCCCCTTCCATGAAAATCGCTTTCACTCTGGGGACCTGAACAGCGGCACAACTGTACGTATAAAGTCATGGCTCAGTGGTTAAGACACTTGACTTTCAGCTACTAAAGTTCCAGTTTAGGATTCCGCTCAACCGAGCAGAATCACTAACCCAGTGCACCAGTTTGTACCTCGTAAACAAGTTTGATTAAAGAATGGTAAACTTTGTTGGTTTATCGTAATTTACTTAGATGTGCCTCGAGTACTTACCTGTTCCTAATAGTGTAAACTGTAATGGTGGGTTGTTTAGAATCATTTTATACTGTAGTGTGGCATATTAGCGTTTATTTTTCTTTTAGTTTCAAATTTTACTCGAAATTATTAATTATGAGATGCTTTATTCAATTTTCATAAAAATAAACACTATGAATGAATTTTTAGGTGGTAATATTACGAACTAACGACAGCGTTTGGATTGTTAAGTGCTAAGTGACACAGATATAACTTATCTGACTTAACACAATCCGTCGTTCATAAATGTCAAATTTCCTGGCAAAATATAACATTTAAAACCACATTCCACTTATTCATACGTTTATTTTATTTATGCGTTTAACGCAATTATGATCTAAGGTGTTGTTGAAAAGTTTGTGGCTTCTGTGAATCACTATTTTACTCCTCCTGTTCTCGACACTATTTCGATTCATTTAAGCTACTATGTCAAGTTAACTACACAATGTTTCATCAGATGCAACTGTCAGGATTAACTACACTCCTTTTGTAAATAATTGTCTTTGTATTGTCATTTTCTAGTGGACGATTAAATGTTCTAGCCAATGTCTGTCGCAAGCCTTTGGATGATATATTTTGTCAGTTCGACTCAAAATTGGAAGCCTGTGACGAGGGTAGCGGTGATGTAAAATATCATTTAGGCACAAGTAATGAACGTTTAAATCATATGACAGGCAAGATGATTAATCTTGCAGTGCTCGCCAATCCAAGTCACTTAGAAGCTGTTTGTCCTGTTGCACAGGGTAAAACTAAAGCTGAACAGTTTTATCGGTAAGACTTTTATTATTATAATTTAAATTTATTAAAGATGTAAAACAACATTGCACATTTTTAGTTTTTGTACTATGATACAAGCAATAATACATCAAATAGTAAGATTATTATTATATATTAACTCAGCGTCTTACGACAGTTCAAATATTCACTTTCAAAGTATTTCAAAGTAAATTAGTCATCAAGTTTCCTCCCCTTACTCTTGGAGTATTTATGGTGTCTAGAGATATATACTCATAACTTGTACTTACGTATTTTTTAACCAGTAGTCTACAGTTATTCAAAAAGGCATCAGGTGGATTAGTTGCCCATATTGCCATCTACATTTTCGCAATCACAAGACACTGCGTTGCCATGTCCTGCATGTGTTATTTTCTGTTACTTCATTTTGAATTATTTATATAATAAACTACATTACGAGTTGTTTTGGAGTACTGCTATTTCTCAGGGCTCAGAAATTATATTAGTCATTCAGATGAAGAAAAAATTATAGCTCAAGTGGCGGATTTCGGAATACTTTATTCTTTGTTCTGGATACTATAGTCGTGTAATATGATTTTAACGTACGTAATGATGATATTATCTGGAAAGACAATGAAGGATTCACGATCAAACCATTCAGCTTAGAAAATACATTATGTCCAAAATATTTTCGATTTAGTTTTTTCTAACAGGCACAATAGGATTTCTTGAAACAACCCATTCTGTTTTACTAAAGAATGATTTTCCACTTAATGTCAGTTACGTTTATCGTTTTTTTTACCATCAATCGGTCATAGTTTCTTCATATTATGTTGGAGGTAGATGTTTTTGCATTATTTTTAGACTACTTTTATGGATAATTCTACCCAAGGGACACAGTGATACATGACATCGAATACTATCTACACGATAAATCCCAACAACTTCCAGTAGCACTGCATCGGACAAATCGGCTGTCGTTTCCATCTACGATATTTTGCGAACAATTGATTGCTAAACTCAACAGCATAACTTCGCTTAAATCAATTCATGTGGACAATAAAGGACATGGGTTTGACTAGGAAAATGTGGAAATCGCTCGTCGTATGAGACACAAACTAAACCTGAAAGTTGTTAAAACCTGGCACTCCAGTCACGTATCAATCAATAGTCATATCGAAGACGGTCAGTAAGAAATTGATTGACAGCTTTAGTAGATCAAGTGAAAAAATTAATATAAAGAGGTAAATATTAACAAGAAAATTATGTACCTCAACCAGTGCCATTCCAGGTCAACAGAATATGTTGTTGGTTACTTGATAAATGATGCTGGTGGCTCATTTTTTCAATTGGGGGCTGCTTACGTTGTCTACGAAACGATCAAAGCCTTACTGATTAAACAATCCAAAATCCTCCAAAATATTAGTCAGTTTGATTAAAAGATTTTATCTACAATTCAAAGTTCTTGATATCACGCACCTCGTACACTAATAAACTTCTTTCCTATGACCTCTGTAGACTGCTTGTTTTATCTCTAAATCAAAATCTTCCTATATTATCATTTCGTTTCTCTTCATATGATTCAATTTAGAGTCTTCTACGATACTTAGAGTCATAATTTACTTAAAGGAAACAATCGACCCTACATGATTGAACTTATTTTGTTCGTTTTTTCAGCAACTTGTACAGAAGCCCAACTTTTCACTGACATTCACACTATCTGAGACCTGCCTGTAGTATAGCTTTAAATATATTTTGAATAGCAGTATCACAATATGTTTTTAGTCAGTTACAACTAATAATAACTCTAGATTTAGTTTAATCTATTGAATCTGATATTTTTCCAAGCATTGAAAAAATCTTACTTCTAGCCTTGGTGATCAAAGCTCTCGGTTTTCGTCTTTTGTTGTTCATTATTGAATTTCCTTTAGGATGACTATTAAAACAAACTTGTCATTTTTCTGTAATATCACAGCTTATTCTATGTACTGTGATTAAGAATCTTCAAGATACAGTGCTTATTCACTTGACGAACAGAAAAGGATGGTCAAAAGTTTTGATTATTACACATTCAGTGAATGTTGCAAATAATCCAGGGCTCTTTATTAAATCTATAAAGTTGAAGTACCAACATTGTTTTTATAGTGACAAATTTAAGTTTGTATTTTGTTACTTATTTTTTGTGATGTATTAGTGGTGATGTGGATGGAAAAAAAGTAATGTCAATCTTAATACATGGTGATGCAGCATTCAGTGGTCAAGGGGTTGTTTACGAAACTTTCCATCTTAGCGATCTGCCCTCTTATACGACTAAAGGTTCTATCCATATTGTTGTGAATAATCAGGTAAGTTTTTTCAATGATATACAGTTTTGAATTATTTTTCTTCAGTTTTATTCACTGTCTCTCTTTACTAGATACTTGTCGAATATCTTTCATCTTATCTTTTGAAATTCCGGTTAAAAGTAGAAATTACAAAATGTTTTGCTTTCTGTTTAATCGGAAATTCTAGATATTCAATTCTATGAGCGATAAAATCTTGCTTGGTTTTCATTTCATTTTTTTTTAACTTATAGCAACGTTGTATTTTAATTCAAGTTGTTGGTCTCTTATTGTTGCAATAGATATTGTAAATCTGAAGCCACACGCTGTTTAATAATTGATAATTACATTAATGTGTGCAAGTTTTAGTTATGATAAATTGACTACAGTTTGGTAAATACATTTTACCAGTTAGTTATGTAAAACGTAAAACATGACACATATATGTACTGGTCCGAGTTACTACATCCTATTAACACCGTAACATGAATATCCAAAGTAATCGAACTAGTATAGTAACATCAGTGGTGGTAAAAAGGAGTGGATCTAGTGAATATGGTTATAGAAAGAATTAAAGATGTAACATTTTTTTGAACTCAGGATTTAAAAAGTCATGAGGAGTAAGTGGCATTAACACCGATTCGACCGATTCTTACCTATTTCACCCAACATCTTCAATAATTGGTTACGATAGTTACGTAGGCCCAAACCGTATAGTCTACATCTTTCCAACCTGTTTTAGACCAACAGTCAATTATTTCTTAGAATGATACGACGTTTTAGCTTGACTGCCCTTGATTTTTTCCATCCCTACTCCTACGCCAATCATTGCGCATCGAAGTAGGTGGTTGAATATAAGTAATAGATGTTCGAATCTCTCCAGTCAGTCAAGATTCACAACTGATTCACCATCTTTCCTTAGTACTTTGCTTCCAACCTTAGCATAGCTTACTCAACGATCTCGAAAGTCGCGAGCAATATTTCAAAGATATCTGTGATCAAATATTCACCATTCTGTTATTACCAGGTTTCGATTCCCTAACAGAGTTGAGAGTGCTTACTACTGAGAAGTTCTATACTACGACAAAACAGCTATCCACTGCTCTTTGGTTTTCAGTAGTATCCAACCAACATCAGTCTGTGACGAATGCAAGCATGCCGTGTGTTAACAGCAACGGTAATTTAATTCCTTGTTGTTGAAGTATATTTTGGTATTAACCTTGTTCATTTGATGTTGCGCTAGTGTAGGTATATCAACGCGGACTAGAGCATATATGCGCCAATCTCTACTTTACTAATGATAATCATGTTGTTCTACACTAACCCCTAATATTGACAGTTGATCTGAGTAGGTGTGTAGTTTAATTACGCATCATTCTGATATATAGGTAGGATTTGAGTCTATTCTTTTTCAAGAAAATAAATGATCTGTTTTTTATGAGATGAAGGTTAGTAGTCCTAAAATGTACCTTGCTTGATCAAGTCAACTACTCATTATTTGCTTTATTTATATTTCACTACCATTTGTTGAATAATATATAATTCACAAGAATGATTTACTATAATTATTAACCCAATTACATTGATACAAAGTCATTTTCGACTTTCGAGTGTATATATTCTAATTATAAACAATCTTATAAATTTAGTTACAGTCGATTGCTAAGTCTTTACTTCTTTTTGAAGATAGTTTACTTCATCTACTGAATTCAGTTATAGAACTCTTGGAAATCTGCGGGACTGTTGAGCAGTCGTTTCATTTTTGTTTGAGACCCAACGATTTATTTTCCCCGTCTCACTTCCCAGGTACTTAATATCAAGCCACGCTTTAAGTATAAGAAATTAATAATACTACTCGGTTATCAAAACCGAAATAACGAGCAGGTGTTCGAATTTTCAACTTAATGTCTACAAGTCAAACAACCTTATTATTTAATAAACTCATGTTCATGTTAATGAATCTACACTAATTAAACCTTGTTTCGTCGTGAGTAGATATCTGTAGACTACTAATAATCTATATTTCTATGTTCAGTCCATACACCATATAGTTCCATAATCATTTGGTATCATAATTTTTGAAAAATAATAGGTAATGAGTATTTATTGATGTTTTTAAATAACCTACTACCAACTTGCCCTACATTATTCACAATTAGGTAGATTAGAAGTTAACAGATTACTTATTAATAGAAATTTCGATAAAATGAATATTTATTTACACTTTTGATTGAAATATATATTTCAGATCGGTTTTACCACTGACCCTCGTATGGCTCGCTCGTCACCGTATTGTACTGATGTCGCTCGGGTAACAAATTCACTTATTCTTCATGCAAATGCTGATGATCCCTGAGTCAGTTATGCATGTTGCGAAAGTTGCTGCTGAATGGCGATCGGAATTCGGCAAAGATGTTGTCATTGATCTTGTCTGTTATCGTCGTTCAGGTCATAATGAAATGGATGAACCAATGTTTACTCAACCACTCATGTACAAGCGTATTCGTGAACAACCAACTGTATTAGAACAATATAGTAAAAAGTTAATCGATAGTGGAATTGTCACTGAGCAGGAATATAAGGTCAAGTATATCACGTTTTATGAAATTTGCTTGAATATTTTATTAGTTCAGCCATTATTAATGTTTAACCTTTTATGCAAATTTCCGTACATTAATAGTATTTGCACTTGTTATGGTTATTAACTCATTAGTTACATATTTATATTTTATCAATAGCTAGTATTTGTGTGTGCGTTAATGAAGGTAGAATCCATTTTGTTTAATGTCTACTTTCTATTGATATTTCTAACCCATTCTTTTATTCAAAGGTAATATACTGGCCATTAAACCATCTATGCTAGAAAACAGTGCACTAACAGTATTGATGAAAGTTTACTATGTTAAGCATTTCTTTATTTTTGTATAGCTATTTTCACTTATTCCAAATACTTCATGTATGCTCAATGTTATAGGATGAAATAGCTAAATATGATCAAATATGCGAAGACGCTTATGATTTGGCCAAAAAGCATACAGTTACGTATAATCGGGCTTGGATTGATTCTCCATGGCATAATTTCTTCGAAAATAGAGATCCAATGTACTTGCCCAATACAGGAGTAGAAAACGATGTCTTGGAACATATTGGTAAGCTATCAGGAGAATTTGACCATATTATTCTTGTTAAAAGTCGTTTCTTTCCGCTTTATTTTTTACCTAATTGTCGTAGTGTGTGTAATAAGCTGGAGTATTTTGATATATTCTTGCTTTCCATCCTCTCCACAAAAATATGTTCAGACATAATTCACTAATTGCTGTCTATCGAATAAATTACGATCAACTTATCTCAGTACTATAAACTGGAATGACGAAGACACTGCTTAAAATATATAATTGAAAATGATATTCTGTAACCGTCTGATGTTGTTAACCTCAAACGAGGACAGATTACCTGAATTCTCCGCATCTATGTGTATTTGCAGATTCAACTCCTCTTGTGGAGCTAATTACTTTGGACACACAGTTCAGCAAGTCCTCATCGCATTTCAGAGCATCGTCCGGCTTGGTTAACAAAGGGACAATTAACAGCAGTTAAATGCTCGATTTTAGAGCACTTAGCGGACACTAGGCACTGTGTAGATTTAAAAACAGCCTTCAGAATTATTCATCGTATCCCTTGCAACATGCCATACGGCTTACGAATTCGTTTTCTGCATATAGCCGAAGCTATTGGCATTTATATCCATAAGCTGGACTGTATACAAAAGAAATCCGTACAACCACTTACCTTCCATTGAATTTATAAACTTATAGTTTTTATGATTTCCACCCATAGATACTTCGTTAATTTCAGTTTTCGCATCTTCAATCTTACGTGATTAGTCTTGTTAGTTATCTTGGTATTATAAAATAATATCCTACATTCTAACTGTTAAGTACTACTGTAATCGCGTCATCGTTTTCTTCATCCGTTCGATATAAATATATGCTCAAATAATTCAAAATTATAACCAATGTTATTATGTAACACTATGACACGTTAAATATTACTCCTTTATTATAAAGCATATATATTAGTGTAGCGTTTCGGTGACAAACAAATTGAAAATAAATATTTCTTTGCTCTGTTTTACTTTTTGTAAATTATGCTGTACTAAGATAAGTGGTCTTTAATAAATTATCGTAAAAAATCTATAATACTACTCAGTTACACTTTAATTTTTTCAAAATATATTTTGCATAGATGATAAAAAATTCTCAAAAGGAGCAACACAAACTATTGGCATTGTCCGCACTGCTAATACTTAGCAGTAGACTATATTTTGTATATGTATGTGGAAAATACGAAACATAATTTCTCTATCACTTATCTGAAACTAAAGCTGAACTCAGCTAGTTGCCTAAGCTGAGGAAGTACGACATGAAGTTGTCTTTTTTCCATTTCGTTTTGGACTAGTGTAATCTTCTCTTTGAGTCTGATTTCAGTACTTCGATTAATTTCTTTTTTGTAGGTCATGCAATCAGTGAACCACCTGAAGGTATGATTATACATCCAGGCTTAAAACGTGCACTGAAAGAACGAAAAGACTTACTAGAACAAAAAACAGCTAATTGGGCTCTTGGTGAATTGTTTGCTTATGGATCACTGTTAAGGGAAGGAATCCACGTCCGCTTATCTGGTCAAGACGTGGAACGTGGAACATTTTCACATCGACATTGTGTTTTGCATGATCAGGTATAGTAATATTATTATTGCAAATAAGAATTAAAATATATTCCTTCGTCCATATCAATGTTTATTATTAGTTGATAATTTGATCATGCTAATGGTAGGAATTCGCATAATTATTCTCATGTGACAAACTGAACTAAAATAGTTTTGATATATTTATTTTTACTTTAAAATTGGAATATGCGTATTGTAGTATGAATAGATTTTGATTGTAGCTATCTTTAAGTTTCCGTATGTTCTTACTAATGATGGTGATACTTTACGTCACTTTGTGTGATCTTATTCTTGTATGCTGAACTAGTGAGATTCATGTTTAGGTTGAAGTGGTTATGTGCAGATTGGTTTCAATTAGTTGTGTGTGTTCATCATAGACTGACCTCTACCAGGTACTGCTGAGAACCAAGGAGCACTGGAGAGTAGTTTCATCATAGTTAAGGACTCCTAAATAATGTTAACTCATGACCCGTTTGGTGATCGAATTCAAGACCTTAGAATCTTGCTACAAATACTTAACCATTAGTATCTATTATCTTAGTTCAGACAAGCTGTGAGTGAGACTGCCATTACCAATGAATAGGTCAAACGTCGCGTCTTATCACAAATTGATTGAAGCGGGAATACTACCATTCAATGCCAAAAGGGTAGGACTAGTACTGACAGTTAAGTGCCATCCAAGATCTTTAGTTCCTAACTTCGATCTCTGGTGTGGTCAAGGGTTGAAACTGTTTAAAAGTCTTAGAATAGGACGAAAGAGCTATCCAATGCTTCCTGGGTTTCTGCAGTTGTTTAATATAAGTCGTTTCGTGTCATCAAATTTAAATATATAGTTGTTAGATCCCGCGTTATGGTAATCTCTATCGGTCGACGGGGAATATCTGTCCTAAAACCCTAATCATAAGACGAGTAGAGGGAAACGATTGCCGACTATATTATTCCATGCGGCTCAAACCCGAATGTTTTGTATATCACATGATAGACTTCAGCATACATTAAATAATAAACTACATTTTTTGTAGTACAGGAAATTAGTATTATAAAATCTAAGTAATTTATTTATGATTAATTTTCACTAACTTGAGGGTGGTAAAAATATCACATCATTCGGTAGATTAAATGTAAGTTCACAATTAAGGGAATATTAACAGTTCTTAAACTGTATTTCATAATTACACCGAGATTACAATTAATGATCTCCACGAAATCATGGTTTGTTGTTCGTTTCATCTCGCTTTGACAATGTGGTTGTTTTTCAAATAATAACATATCTTGTTCTAATGTATGCTTGTGTCGTGTTTTATTTAACCTTATCTTTTATTTATGTTGAAAGATCGTTACATTCACTCACTTTTACCTTATAAAAGAAGTTTTACTGCATAGCTAACATTTTCTTTTTAAACATGTTTAATATTGTTTTATTTTTCACAGACAATATATCCACTTTTTCTTTTGTATAACAGTGTAGTATTCTAATGAAGGTATGTATCTTCAAAACTGTTTATAACTTAACTCTAATAAAAAATGCACTAATTTCATGAAAATGTCACACAAGTGATGGGTGATATCATTGGATCGTATTTTATTCTCACTATACTAATGTTAGGAGTATTTAATGCTTGAAATTCGATTGTTTTGAATATGATTACTTACATTACTGAATCCTTTAGACATTTCATATTTATATCCTGTACCGAAGAAATGTGTTGTAAAGATTGTTGAATTGGATATCAAGTATTGACTTGAATTAGATAATAAAGGAAAACCAGGAAGATATAAGCAGCTACTTCCTCATAATATGAGATTATTTTCAGAAGAGACTTTCAGAGACCAAGCGAGCTGTAGGCTCGGATTCCGGATGGGGGGGGGCTTTCTGGTTTTCTACTGTTGTTCAGTTCAGGTCACTTAGTATTATCAAATTCAGTAAAGTAATTAATAAATCTTGTATCTCTACAGTACTAAATGTTCTAGTAGATACTTTTGTTTGATTCACTTCATATCTAATTGTTCACATTTCTTGATAACCATTACTAGTTCTGTGTTTCATTCCGATGTATGTAACTAACGAGTATGCTTTCCACTTTCTTGCAGTATAGTGGCTATTTTCGTTTTATGAATTTTTTAAACAGGTTGTCAGTCCTGCTGACATTAAATTATAAAGTTATCATATTCATATACTGATTTCACCCCTAGGATCGGATTTCTAGTTTTGATATGTATTGTTTAAAAATTCCCATGTTTATCAAAAACAAAGACGTTTGAACGAAGAATATTCTTTTCGATAAATGCTCATCAGGTTCTACATTTATTAGTTCAAAATTATTAGTCACAAAAATAGCCAGTTCTGAGGCAGGTAAAACATTATTTAGATATCAAGAAGAATTGGTCAATTAGAAGTTTTTTCTCATCGAGTTATTTATAAAATACGAATGTTAATGTTGAAATACTCATTATCATGTAACTTGTGAAACGTAAAAGACAATTCAGATAAACACGATTATTAGTCAAATATATATAGGTATCGCTGTATATGGGTGACATAGGATGTATCTTAATGTAAATCGAATTTTATCAATTTCATTTCAGGAAGTTGATAAAAAAACATTTGTTCCACTTAATCACCTCTATCCTTCACAAGCGCCATTCACTGTATGCAATTCAAGTTTATCTGAATATGCAGTAATGGGTTTCGAGTTGGGTTACTCACTGACGAACCCTAAAGCTCTTGTTATATGGGAAGCTCAATTTGGCGACTTTAGTAATACAGCTCAATGCATAATCGATCAATTTATATCATCTGGTCAACAGAAATGGGTACGTCAATCAGGAATAGTTCTTTTGCTTCCACATGGTTATGAAGGTATGGGTCCAGAACACTCTAGTGCACGTATTGAACGATTCTTACAGATGTCCAATGATGAAGAAAATCATGTGCCAGTGAGTACATCCATTTTGACTTCCTTTTTTGTTTTTTAAATGTTGCGTGGTATTTCGATTTAGATCTTATTTTTATTTATAATTCCATGTAACTCCGTATGCTTCATCTTCATTAGCGAACATGTACAAAGTATAACTTTTGGATATTGTTTGCGTTCATTCTCCACTCTGTGTGGAATATAACACTTCAACCTATGTACTTTTATTAATCGTGAGCCACATTTCTTACTTTCGTGTAGATGACTCTATGATTCGTTAGTATGTTGTCTAACATTTCTAAATTGCATTTTTATATTGTAAATATTATAACTGATGTTGTGTCGTCTAAATAGAAGTGAAGCATCTAAGAAGTTGTAATATGTGACTTATTACTGGGGCTTTGTTGCTTTGTTTCTATATTATTACTTAACTGCTGTTATTATTTTTCTACGTATACGTTATTTCATTCAGTCGCCGTCAATGGTAAGCAAACTTTACGCATTTATAAGGCTGTTAACTTTGCATACGTAAATTATGGTCTCTCAGTTTTTACCGAACCATGAACAACTATTAGAAGGGATGTCTGTAGCAGACTGTTTTTTCTAGAAGAAATGTATAGTATCCCAAACGTACTTTGATACGAACAACCATAGTAGCATACATCATGTGCCTACTAGCAAGAAGTTTTAACCAGTAGAGTTCAGCCACATGTGATGTTAGACAAATACCTCCAGTGGTATTGGACGACTATCTTGTGGTATCTATCGTGAGTGGATTTGAGTTCACAATTTTAGACTATTGAATACCAACTAATTGGTCTTACGATTAAGCGTTTTTCGCAATGCTTGTAGTTCCTGTATTTGAAATACTTACGGTCTACGTTATTCCTTAGTACTAATATAGAAAGCTTATTTTCTCAGATAGAGTAAAAGTGTTTAAAAATGTTTTGCGAAAATTTAATCCTTATGTTTGCATATTCCTACGTCGTTATTATTTTTTGTTTACTAGTCATTAATTTTTCCCTTGTTTGTTTTCTTCCTCTGTGGTTGAAGTGAAGCGTTGCTACTGATACTAATCATATCTATTCCAAATGTTTCTTTCCCAAAACTTCGTTTAGTCTTCAGTGGTATTGTAGCACTGTGCATAAAACACCAACAAATTTAATGTGATTGTCTTACGAGAGTTTATTTAGTTCATAAGTGAGAAATTCCTGTACACATAGAAATAACAATTTTATGTAATTTTAAGCATATGTATATATTCGTTGATTTATTCATCATGTAGTTTTGGGGTAATAAGTTCATCGTGCAGACTACTTGGTTTATATCTACGCGATTGTCGTAACCAATGTTTAGGGAAGGTAAACGATATGACTGTTAATCAATCGCAATCGGTCAAATGCATCATTGTGTTTCCTTAAATCCTGTGCTTTGAAATTTGTATTTCTTTGTTTCCACATAGCGATTCCAACATTTTTTCTACTACACTAATACGAAGTTTACTTCTAAAGTAGTCATGTTTCACAAATATTACAAGTTCTTCATTCTACATAAACTAATTAATAGGAATTTCGTTGACCTTGTATTTCTGCTTCAAAGTGTCACTGTACATAGAACACTATTAATCTGCATAATCTAATCAAAGAAAGTACTCAGATTGCACAATATTACATTTAATTACAAAGCACAACTCATACATTCCTAACTAATTATAAATTTTAATGAATGTTTTATAAAATAAGCTGATATTCTAGGTGTTTTTTCTTTTGTCACTTTCATGCTTTCATATATGAGCTAACGAAAGATCTTTAACTTTAATATGATTGTAATCTGATCGTGTATGACTACTTTTCTTTAAAAACTAGTCTTATGTGTGTGTGTGTGTGTGTATTTACCCTTGTGTGTATACGTTTGTTAACAACTATTTTTAAGAGAAATAGCCTTATTTTATCTGTGGTACCATATCATAGTCACAATTATATTGCCTTTATTAACCAAATATTTTATGCATTCAAAACAGATTGTTAAAAATAAAGCAACCCAATAAAAAATTACGTGTTAATTTCATCATTTATTAATAATTCTGTTTTTTTTTTTTTTTAATTAAATTTCATTTCAGGTTTACAGTGATAATTTTGTCATGCAACAATTGCATGATACAAATTGGATTATAGCTAACTGTACTACTCCAGCAAATTTCTTTCATATTTTACGGCGTCAAGTTCTACTACCATTCCGCAAGCCAGTAAGTGATTTTGAAGGCATTTTTAATTTAGTAATAACGGAATTCATCAGTTATCGTTGTTTGAACTTTTTGTTCAGACAGCAGAATTAACCCTTATAGATAATTTTTATTTGTATAGAATGTCAATTTAAGCGACCTTATAAATAAATCATTAATAGATATCAAGCTTCTAGTTGTAAAATCAAATGGTGGACTTGTAAACATGTACTTCATGGATAAGTTAAGTTGCAGTAAGCTGATAGAAACAAAGTCTCCGAAGTTAGTCCTATTTCATGAGTAACTATATGTGTGTGTATGTGTGTACACTCCATCAGTTTATTTTTAGTGAACCTATAAAATGCTACTTTATGAAGCTACTTAATAAATGCTTTTACTGATCGTCCGTTTTCTTTAAGGGGTGTAGAGGAATATTTTTAGTTCATATCATAGGTACAGAAAAAAATAAATACTTAAACCCACATGGGTGTGATTAAGTGGATATAAATAGTATTGCGTTTATTTTGTGACGATATTTTTGCTTCTCCCTTTTTCTTATTCACGACCTTCATAGCCACTCATAAGTGATTTATCTAATTCTATTTCAGCTGATTGTATTTACTCCAAAGTCACTGTTACGTCATCCAGATGCAAAATCACCATTACGTGATATGCTACCAGGCTCAGAATTTCAACGTTATATTCCTGATAGTGGTCCAGCCTCGCATAAACCTGAAAGTGTGAAAAAATTAATCATCTGTAGCGGTAAAGTAAGTTTTATTTTATGGCCTGATATATGGTCAAAAATATTCCCTTTTCTTGTTTGTTTTAAACTCCGCCTGGAGCCCCACTAGGGTTGCTGCCGGTCGTAAGCCCAGATAAAGGAGGAGGGTTGGGCATATGGTTAGTAATCTCTTCCTGTAAAACAACAACCTTGCTAGAAAAATGCTAACCAGTAAAAACTTTTATAACCATTCTAACTCTGTCCTGGAAGTTGAAAGGTCTGTTACGATGCCTCATGGTGAGAGCCGAGCTTCTTCAAAAGCCACGAGGCCGATGCCCCTATTGACAACCAGAGCAACCATTACTATAGGTATATGGAATGTCCGCACGATGTGGAAGACAGAGTGAAGCATACAAATAGCTGAGGAAATGAAAAGATACAACTTAAAGATACTTGGAATAAGTGAAACCCATTGACTACAAGCTGGACAGCAAAGATTATCCTCAGGAGAAGTGTTTTTATACTCCGGCCACGAAGAAGAAAACCCCACACACACAAAAGGAGTAGCACTAATGTTGTCCTAAAAGGCATGAAAGGCTTTTATAGGATGGGAACCTCATGACCTTGGATCATTAAAGCATCATTCATGACAAAGTAGGAGGGGATTACAACGAAAGTCATCCAATGCAATGCACTCACCAACGACAGCCACGGAGACGGCAATGATCAGTTCTACACAAGGCTGCAGTCAATCATCGATTCATGCTCAGCCAAGGACCTGACCATTATGATGGAAGACCTAAACGCCAAGGTTGGAATGGACAACACGGGAATGAAGACATCATGGGACGACATAGACTGAGAGAAAGGAACGAAAACGGTCAGAGATTGGCAAACCTATGTGCCTTCAACAAAATGATTATAGGTGGCATCATATTTACCCACAAACGCACACACAAAACTACATGTGTTTCGCCGGACCACAATACCAAGAACCAAATTAACCACATCTGCATCAATGTGAAGTTTAGAAGGATCATGGAAGACGTAACAGCAAGGAGAGGAGCTGACATAGCTTCAGATCATCATCTGGTGGTGGCTAAAATGAAACTAAACCCGAAGAAGCTCTGGACAACTAGAGCAGCAGTTTTAAAAAAGTTTAACACGACCGTTTTCCAGGATACTAACAAACTCAACGAATTCAAAATAACTCTCAACAATAAGTTCTAAGTATTTCACGATTTACCAGAGAAAGGTGGAACTACTATGGAGGACAACTGGAAAATGATTAAGGGAACAAAGACTTCAATATGTCAGGAGAGTTTGGTTTGCAGGAAACAACACCATAAAAAATGGATTTCTATCGGTACTCTGTACAAGATCCGAGAAATTAGGAGCAAACTGTTAGCAATTAATAACAGCCGGACAAGAACAGAGAAAACCAAGACACAGGTCGTATACACAGAAGTCAACAAGCAAGTGAAGAGGAGAATTAGGTCGGGTTAACGAAGATATGTTGAGGACTTAGCAATGACGGCCGAAAAAGCTGAAAAAGAAGGAAACATGAGGCACCTATACGATACAACGAAGAAGCTAGCTGGGAAATTTAGTAAGCCAAAACGACCAATCAAGAACAAGACTGGCAAACTAATCACTAAAGTAAATGAACAACGAAACAGGTAGGTAGAACACTTCGAAGAGCTGTTAAATCGACCAGCCTCACTGAACCCACCAGTCATCGAAGCAGCAGCCACGGATCTTCTCATAAACACCGATTCACCAACAGTCGAAGAAATCGAAATGGCCATCCTACAAATCAAGAGTGGCAAGTTGGCAGGGTAAGACAGCATACCAGCTGAGCATGGCACTGAAGACAGATATAGAAGCAAATGCAAAGATACTCCACATTCTGTTTAGAAAGATTTGGGAAGAAGATCAAGTGCCAAAAGACTGGAAAAAAGGATACCTCATGAAGATACCAAAGAAAGGAGACTTCAGCAACTGCGAAAACTACGGAGGCATCACTCTTCTTTCGATACCAGGAAAAGTCTTCAACAGAGTGTTATTGAACCGAATGAAAGACCCAGTCGACCCCGAACTTCGAGATCAACAGGCCGATCGTGTATTGACCAAATCTCTACCCTACGATTCATCATTGAGCAGTCAATTGAATGTAATTTACTCCTTTACATTTTTTTTCTCGACTACGAGAAAGCATTCGACAGCGTGGATAGGAGAATATAATGAAGCTTTCTACGACATTACAGCGTACGTGAAAGGATAGTCAACATCATACTGAATTCTTACGACGGACTACATTGTGATATTGTGCATGGAGGTCAGCTCACAGATTCATTCGAAGTGAAGACTGGTGTTAGACAAGGCTGCTTACTGTTGCCCTTCCTCATTCTGCTGGTGGTTGACTGGATCATGAAGACAATAACATCTTAAGACAATCTCGGAATACAGTGTACACCATGGATGGAACTAGATGGCTTGGACTTTGCAGGTAATCTAGCTCTCCTATCCCACTCACAGCAACAGACACAGATGAAGACTGAGAATGTTGCAGCAGCCACTGTAGCCAACAGTAGGCCTCAATATATGCATAGGGAAAAGCAAAATCCTTCGATATAAAACAACAAACACTAACCGAATTTCACTGGATGGAGAAATTCTGGAAGATGTAGAAACCTGTACATACTTGGTCAGCATCATCGATCAACTAGGGGGGTCTGATGCAAATGTGAAGGCGCAGATTGGAAAGACAAAGGCAGCATTTTTACAACTGAAGAACATCTGGAACTCAAACCAACTGTCAGTCAACATTAAAGTCAAATTTTTCGATACAAATGTGTAGACAGTTCTGTTGTATGAAGCTGAAACTTGCTTGGAGAACTACAGAAAACATCAGCTAACTGCGTAGCATACTTTGGATCTGTTAGTCAGATATCATCAGCAACAACCTTCTGTGGCAGAGAACAAGCCAGCTAAAACTCAACTGGAGAAGAAATTTAAAAAAGGCGCTGGAGGTGGATAGGACACACATTGAAGAAATCACCAAATCGTATCACAAGACAGGCATTAACATGAGATACTGAAGTCCAAAGGAAGAGAGGAAACCGAAGAACACATTGCGTCGGGAATCGGAGATAGATATGAAGAGAATGATGAGCACTTGGGAAGAGTTAGAAAGGAAAGTTCAGGACAGAGTTAGTTGGAGAATTGCTGGTCGGCGGCCTATACTCTGCATGAGTTCACAGACAGTGATTGACTGATTGTTTCAAGTTCCAAGTTGGTTGCACTTAAGTCATATAACCGAATTTCATTTACTTAATTGTATAGTTTTGGGGCGTTTTTTATATACAGATATGTTATCCTTTATTGTGTATTTCATCGTGAATAACCGACTACAAGATTTTCCAAATTTTATCGTAGTTGCTACCAGTGGTAATCAGACTTACCTATGGTGATGATACAATCGAGCTAAATCGGTCAGAAAGGTTCCACCATCCCTGCTAGTTTATTTTTCTATCTTCTGTCATTCTTGTTGTCCTATACTTTTATCCTGCTAAGTTGCAATTGTGTGATAGATATTTCGCATTTTACATGTGATATTACTCAAACTTTGAAGTGTATAATAAGATAAATAGTACATTGTTTGAAATAATTCTATAGTGTTGCGATTTATTTGGATGGCAGTCTGTATGATGAACGCTCAGTTTATGAATTGACACTTGTAAATGGGCGTCATTAAATAAAAGTACGAAGATTTTCAATTTAACATCTAATACATATTATGTAATAAGGATGTTATAATTGCTGACGTGATTAGAAATCTATACTCTTGAATACTATTGCAGAGTTAAATTGAAGCGGTTTTTTAGGGATTATTTTTAAGCAATAATAAGCTCACTCATCTACTTTAAGACTTTCAAAGTTCTATTTAAAAGTCGAATTCAGAGTTCGAGAAAGTCGGGAGATAATTATCACCAATACTATTAAGTGATCGTCTCTCTAGATCACAGATTGAAACTGAAATTCTGCGATTAGATGCCGTTCCATTGTGGCTAATAGTTGAAATTACATCACATAAAGCATTTTATTATTATTATTATTATTATTATTATTATTATTATTATTATTATTATTATTATTATTATTATTATTATTATTGCCAACTCAACATTCTAATGGTAGTGTGATTGCTATTAGGTTTACAGTTCTCAGACTACTTAATTTAGATGAACGGCAACGCTAGCTAATATAGATCAGAATTTGTCGTAATGGTGCATGTATTAACTTTATCCTGAGTTTCAAAGTTATTTCAGTTTACTCTTTGTTCTCAAATCATTTATATATCTAGTCTTGTTAACTTTCGCTTATACCACTTTACTACTCTGATATAATTATGCTAATGTCGTGCGGCAACGTAAGCTGATACATTTACGTGTTGTATTAGGTAGGTCCTACACGCCTATAATTGTCTGAAGTTATTTATCTCTAGCAGAATCCGTCAGTTTTTTCCATCACTTCAAATTTCACTCCAGAATTGTTGTTAATTTACTTTATATTTTTTTAGATTTACTATGAATTGGATAAAGAACGTAGATCTATCAATCGAGAGTCGGACATAGCTATCAGCCGAGTTGAACAGTTGACTCCTTTTCCGTATGATTTGATTCAGCAAGATTTGGAACGTTATCCGAATGCTATTATTCAGTGGGTTCAGGAGGAGCATAAGAATATGGGAGCTTGGAGTTATGTGCAACCAAGAGTTACTCATTTAATATTTAAAACAATGCCAGATCGTCTTCACAATAAAATTTTGTAAGTTAATATGATTTTTTTATTGATGTTTGTATACAACCTTCGTCTCGTTCTTTTCACGATTGGCCGTATTATTATTTATTTTGACAATTAACTGGATGACTCTTTTAAACATTACATTTATTCAAAAGTGAAGGAACTACCCGGACAAAAGTTAAATAGACATATCGAACTTTATCACTTACCTAATCGTTAGTCATTATAGCTTTATCAGTCGGTTTACATTAACGAATGTAATCTTTCATAGTTCATAGCTTTATATTTACATGAAAAAACGCAAACCGTGTTTAGGTTTTCTGTGTCTCCAAACTACATAAGCCATTTCACAAACATTTAGTAATTTTTAACATAAACTAGTAACTAAAATCTATTTCACATGTATACCATTTTAAAAACAAATTGAAATGGTACTGGTTGTTTTTTGCAACACCAATTATATTCTCACCAAACACCGTGTATATCACTTACTTGACTAATCACTTTGTGATTAATTGCAACTCCTCAAATCATGACTGTTTAAGCTGAATTTGAACTCACTGAATAGTACTTGAATACCTGAATAAATCAACTGTAGTCCCGATTTCCTACAAAGATTAAATGTGAAGTGTTTGTATTCCTGGCTTGTATAATTACAAGAACGACACGTAAATCTTATTCTTTAATTTTAGTAATGCTTTGTTTCAAGTGTATTAAGTCTTGATTTATTATTGTTTGATCTTACTGTATGGTATTCTTTTTATTTAAGGTTTGCCGGTCGACAACCCAGTGCTGCTACTGCTGCCGGTAACAAAGCAATGCACTTGATGGAAATCTCTCACTATTTGAAAAACGCCCTATCGTTGTCATAGTTCAGACATTTTCGAAAGAATTCTTTTTGTTCTCCTATTACCATTGAGCGATGTTTATTCATGAACTTGATATTTTCTGACAAACTACTTAACTGTTGTTTAGCCCATCCTCTCTACTATTTGCTTTTCGATTCTCCCATTATCTTATCTTTTAGTATCTACTTGTTTCGTTGGTTGCGTAGTTGGTATAAACTCACCTGGCTAAACCGCATCAGTAAAGACATTTTTATATCATGCGGAATTACTGTGTTGCCTATTAGTTGTTTTAGGTAATCGTTTCATTCATTAGTGATTGGTTCATTTTCCTGTGTCTAGTGACATACTTTATTACCATGTCACGTTTTTTGTTTTTCTTTTACAGATTAATCTTCAAGTACTTTAAAATTTATTTATTGTTTAAATGACTAGTTTAGTTGTATACCCTTGTTTTCAATCTATTTCATTGTAAACTAACCAGTTCCGTATTGATGTTACCTCGTTAACCTTTATTGAGGCAGCTCTGATCATACACTTGTGGTTACAATTTTGATCATGAGTATGCTACAGTACTAAGTTCCACTGATCCGTCACTTATCTCAGCGATTTTCACAAGTTGACAGTCACATCGATTCTAGAGTCTATGTGATACTATGCCTTACCGTCAATAGTGTCTGTCTGCTGTCTGTTTTCATCCTCATTTTCAGAATAAAACCGCATCCGTTTGTGCTATTGGGATGTGAAATAAAATAGCTTTAGTCGATATCCCTTTACTAATCGTTAGTTTGTCATTCTTTGTTGCGCCATTGGGGAGAATTTCGGCTAAAAAGTCACCTTGTTTGATTGCGTTAATGAGACGGTGCAAGGTTGTTTGCATTTCTCTTGCATTTAATAAACATAACTGGTCCTGGATAATCGTCATCTTTTCAACTAATCAAGCATCCTAGAATTCATCGTTGATTACCACGGCTCTTTTATAAGTAGTTTGTTTGAAAGTGCGAATTAAATCAAACTGACACGTTCTACACATGTTTCTTACACCAGCGTACTCGACAATCATTATTCTAATGTATGCTGCTAGCAGTAACTTTAAGTAACATTGATAGTATGCAAACTTAATCTTAACTACTTACTAATTCGTTTGTTTATAGAAATGACGAAATACTCACGAGGCACCAGGTAATCACTTAATAAGCTTTAGATTGAAGTTTTCCTAATGAAATATAAGCCATGGTGTCAACCACTTACAACTTGTTCTTTAGTTGGACTACTGCGACAAGTAGGTTCGCTTTATTAGGGCAAGTGAATACGCAGAATCTAGTTTAAATCAATCACGATAAGTGTAGAAAGTTATACTACCTGTTATGATGAGAGAGAGAATTGGGAGGTGATTGGGGTTGGATGGCCGAGTGCCAATGACTGGTGCCTAGTAGGTAATTGCGCGTCTGCCCTGTGCCCACTTAGTCCCAATCCGAAATGAGAATGCGAGCCAATAGATCAGCCAGACAGAATCATATTATATTTCAAGCATTCTTTTTTATATACATAAAGTCACACCACCCAACAACCAATTAGAAAATTAACGTGAATACAAAACGAGGGAAATAGTGGTAGTGAATAGAAACAACTTGTACACAACTAATTAACTATAGTCCATAATAAGAGACAATATAATAACAGTAATTATGCTAACCGGGAGGATAGGGCAAGCGGAGCGTAACAATAGTAGAAACAAAATGTTTACATTACAGATAGTTCGAATAAATAAAATGTGGTTTCGAACCACAGTTCTGAAAGTTTGTTACACTTCTTTGTGGTCCGACCTAACACTACCCCAACTCCATGTTTACTCAATTGGTTGAAGAATACTAGTCGGCGGCCTGTACTCCATGAAGGGTAGTGAAATTTTTTTTTTGATTGTATCTTACATTGACAACGCTCACGAATTCTAGAGTACTAAACTCGGTTATCTAATTAGTCCATGGTCGACGAATGTATTACACAAGTAAATACTTTAAATCAGTCTAGAATACAAAGTTAAAAAAGATCCTAATGTCTTAGAGATTGCAACATCGAAATCGAAGTTCAGTTTTTTCCTTGACTGAAAACATAGAACATCAATTTTACATTCTTAACATTTAAAATTCCAGATTCAGTATGTGGACAGTTGAGTGGAGAATGATATGCTTCCTCACTTGATAGATCCTAAAGATTCACTTCCACCACGTCATGATTTATGTTTTTCCTTCGGAGTAATTTTTTCAACGAGAGCTTTTGACATTTTTTGTACGAATACGCTGTCTTTTCCGTGTTGTCCTTAGATTCTTGAACTTAATAGAGCGTTTTTGAAACCAGTTATTCATTGGGATACCATACACGCGGACAATTTTTTAAAGATAAGGTGATCATCCGTAACTGCTGTAGATGATTGATTAGACAAATCTAGTCGTACTCCAAAATATCAAAAACTTTCGCTGTCAAGGCAGGTGGGGTGTCAGCACTGTTGAGTGTTGTTTAGTAAAACAACTTCACTATTGACAGGTACTGGCCTCTGGAGGTGACTGAGCAAGGAGGTAGTGTTGCGACTTAGGAATCTATATCGCTCAGAAGTGTAGCTCTACTTACTGTGTATGTAATTTATTGATCTGTTTTGAAGTTTGTATAGTACTGCTGATAGTTATAATACTGCATCATAACAATGTGTTTTCAGGTTGCTGACTGGAAATAATGCAGTTACTGTTAATTGTGAGTTATGGTTCGCCCTAGGTCTAGAATAGGGCTTATATAGTGTTCAGAGGCTCGATTATTGGCTTAGTCACAGTAAATTAGCGTGGCGAGGTTGATAATCACCAAACACCACGAATTAAGCGCCAATAACTCACATTATTTTAATTTTCTTATCATTTTGGCCCAATTAACATCGTATTTTCTGGGTTGTTCTTGAACTTGACGATAATTTCGACATAATGAAAGTCGATGGAAAAGATCGTTATTAGGCTCTTAGTATTTATCTACTAGTATGGATACTTTGAATCTTTTAATCAAATCTGGTTCATTTTCTTCCAGACCATAGGCAGATTAATTACGATGGTTAGAATTTTTTATTTCTGTAGCCCGCTGTACAGTTCAGTTCTACCTACTTGAGTAATATAGCTACATTGTCCTAAACCTCCTGTCTTTCATTTCGGGCTAATTTCAAACTTTGTTTAATAATTAATTAATATTGTGTGGTTATTATCATCCGCCTCTCTAAATTTAATTCAGAAAACGTAGAATTACAATCATAAACGTACGCTTTCTACCAGTGACAACCATAAATATCATACACCTTACACTAGATGGAAACTTTCTAGCGTTTGTAAATGATTCGAAAATCTAATCGATAGCATCTAGAAATCGTGAGTGGATGAAAGGGGAAATAATTAGCTTTATAAAAGAGTAGTGTGAAAATTATTTTGTTAAAATTGTAACAAGTCTGATTTTTTCTCCTAACAAAAAAGCTAAATCTTTGAGTAAAACCAAGAAGTATAAATCTTCTAGTCATAACTTTCTGAATGGTTAATTACTAAAGATAAATGTGTTCCGGGTCCATATTTTTTGAAAAATATAAGTTCTGATTACTAAGGCTAAAATTGAACTAAAACTGTACATAATTGCTTTTTAAATTCGTTATACTGTGCTAATGTTATCTATTCAGATATGAGCTACAATTTTCAGAAAACGCAGAGAAACGTCTAAACTACTTGTTTTTTTTTCACAGTAACTGACATACTTTTTAACTAATGTTAAAAAGGAACTGAGTATACTTAAACTGCTAGTTAAACCTGTTGTGTAAAAATTTGCGAATTTCGATTTGATTGATCTATGTCTACTAAAGAAACTGTAACCTCATTATCAAACCCCTTAAAATTGTCCTTTATCCAGTCTTTGATGAAAATCAGGGTCCCGAGCCATTGTAAACCGTTATTATAAGTCATGCTGCTAAAACAGGCATGCGAAAAAACGTAAAATTTCTTTGCAGTAAATTGTATCATTTCAGTTGTCAAGGTTTTGAGAACGATCTAGTGCTAAATTAAATGCAGCATGTACCGTCTATTAGTATTACTTATCACTCGTTCCATTTGGTTTGCATTAGTTCCGTACATCGCAGCAACCATTTCGAACATTGTTGGCCGTTCCATGTGACTGGTTCAGAAAAATCATCTTGTAATCCATTAATGACTTCATTTTCTCGGACCTTGGTGCTAATCGTGAAACTGCTGATATTTACAGTTGCCGTACAAATATAAGTAAAGTTGTATTCTGCCTTATCACTAAAGGGCTGGTGGTAACATAGTGTAGAGGTAAATAATTTCCTAAATAAATAATCGCACAGTCAGTTGTTATTGATGCTGAAAATCTTTGTTGGAGGCTTTCGGCCACTCATTATCATCAGATCAAGACACGATACGACACAACACTATGTAGGAAGTAACTCTCCCTAGTTTGACAACCTGGACGTCACTATCCCATTGACACTCTACTCATAATCAAATGTAACTTATCTTCCATCTTTTACTGTCATCTGATTTATTCATTTTCGTATGGGTGTACGTAGCCATTAGAAGTCATTCTGGTTATAGGACAATTGTAACTTGGTCATATTACTGGTGCACTTCAAGGAGTATTGTAACTCATGGGGTTTGGTTGAAAGACGTATGTGAAGACAATATTGACGTCATGGACTTACAACATGATACTTATGTCATGCAAACTTTGTACTACAAAGAAGTCAATACATCTGGAAGATCAAACGACGCCTAATGATGCATTCTAATATTTATTTCATCGAAGCTCATGAGAAAGTTCACCACACATGACTACTGACTCAGTTACAAAGTATCATATTTAGAAAAATATTTACTCTTGCAGATATGTAGTCACTAGTTGTTTGAAAAAAAATAACTTCGAGTCATCTGTCTGAAATGCAGTACTTAGTAAAATATCTCAGAGACCTCTATGTTCCAAGCGTTATGCGAAGTAATTTCATGATCATATAACATCACTATTCTGCAGAGCGATAGGTACAAAATGACTTAAGTTGATGCTCATTCATCAAACAGACAAAGGTAAGATGGCTTAGTCAACAACGTTGAAACTAGAGACAGTTTGGTAACAGAAAAGCCATTAAAACTGAAAAAAATTATCAGTTAACGCACTGTCGATGTTTTTTTCTTAGTTTAGCACAGCGAATGCAAGCGGTCATGATGAAATTTTAAAATAGCGCAGTGGACAGCATTAGCTCTATATGCAAGTCAAAGACCGGATATCATCAGATACGTTAACATTAAGTTCGACTTCGTTAAGGAAACGACTAACACAAGCGACAGTGAATACACCAACTGCCGAATCAGCCTGACTGAAAGACTACAACTGAGTGATTACCGGAGTTAAGAATACTATTGTGTTTCCTCCACTGACCAAGTACTCCTCATTAATAGAGTATCGACCTTGATTATCATCCCCACAACCCGAAGGAATAACAACGAGTTGTCAGAAAACGAATAATTACTCTAGATACACCGAACACAATAACAGCAGCGACATCAATAACAATAGTCTACAACAATACAATAAATGTAGAAAGTAATTAGAAGTGTACTTCTAAATAATATTGACTCCGATAGTAACTGAACGTTCGCTCAGTCGTTCCGGAAATAATTGCTGCTAACAATGGAACTGGAAACAACCAAACAACATTCAGTGGTACCAATGTTCAACTTCCTTGAAACCAACTTTATGCATTGGAGCTGAAACAATGTCATAAATGTACAGCGAAATGTGGACTAGTTCGTCTTCTGGTATAAAACATTATAAACGCGCCTCTCTACAACCTCCACTCACAACCAAACTAAGTGAAAGAACATTCGCCGAACAGAAAGAATGGCCTACCTACGATTTAACAAACATGTTTTAAGAATTCTACGATTCACAGGAATAATGACATTTAACATTGCGATCGCCAAACATTTGATTGACACAGGACATCAGATTGATTTCAGTTAATTTTTTAAAGTGTTCAACGGACAACAAACTTCAAATCTTCTATGCTCTCATGTACAAAATGCAGCCTGAGAATAAATTATTATTATTATTTTTACTAAAACATGCTAAAGAGATTGCCATTAAATAAATGAAACCAAACTTATGTATTCCAAAAAGAAACTGTTATGAGCCTTTCTTAACCCCGGTAACCTAAAATATGTATCATTACCTTCATCGTTAGTATTCTCTCATCAAGGTTTTATTTGTCATATTTTCTCTTTTGATCAGATTTAACATTTTCGGTTACATCACTGTTTTTAAAGACGGTCAAGTTCAACTTTCGTGCATAATTAGGTCATTTTAAGTTTGACAACCTAGCTTAATTCACATTATACTCAAACATTTCCATATCCTCTCTTATTATGTAATCATTTTGCTACTGATCTCTATTTTGACTTTCGCTACCTTTTCATGTACTAGATAAGCATATGAAACACACTTCCCTCCAATATTTTGGTCATGTTCATATGTCTAAGATGTTTATATAATTTTGACTTTAACCAAGGTTCATGCATTCTCATTAGTATGTTAAACTTAATTTCAAATAATAATTTTTTAAAATATTATTTTAGGTTGAATGCAACTGATGACAAACCTACGAAATAAAATAAATTCATCTTACTTTTTCTTGCTCTCTCGAAAATAATAGAGGTAACGAAGTGGATGAGACAGTTTAATTGACCTCCAAGAGCATATATTTTACCCAGTCACAATTACCGAATGTTGTTCATCTAGTCTTACTAAGAACTAATGTTCACTGTAAGCTAATGCGAAATGGACTAAAATAAAACTCATGTGTGGCACACTTTTTGATTTTTAGGGCTAGTCGTGGAAACTTGCTGCAGTTCATTCGGTTTATAACTCAAATAATAGATAGGCTTAATTAACACCACTATTTTTTCAGTTAAACGATATATTAACTTTAAAAAAACTAATATGGTTTTTAACCAATCCTTCTTAAAACGGCAGACACGTCTCTGCACTCAGTAATTTTGAATACCAAACTTACAACACAATAGGTCATTTAAGGGTTTGAAGCAATTATAGTACTACATAATCGACTAAAAAGACCCTGAATAAAAATAATACGACTCTCTGATGGTAGCGTAAATAGAGGTTAATACTATCAGCATCGAGTTATATACGACATCCCTAAAATTTAGCTTCGAATAACCCAGGACGTTTCATTCTACAAACAGAAGAAATAAGAAAGCTTCAAAGTCCTTCACCGTGTCTGAAATTGTAATGTTTCAGCACGGTTGTGTAACTCTTAGAAAATCTGAGTGTCTGCTTTAACTAAATTGATGAAATTTTCCGATTACAGTTATATCATGTTTCGGAGAAAAAACAAAAAATATTAATGGATTTTTATCTTTCAAACACCGCATGTGTCAGTTTATGGACATAGTCATAATTGTATACAGGCTTATTTAATTGTATGAAAAAAATTTACTTGTAACCACAAACTGTAATCATTTTATCTCGCATAAATATATACATATATTTACATGCTAACATATCCTCTTTTGTTTTTCTGCAAGATGTCATTTATCATATCTTTTGCAAGTTTGGCTACTTCTTTTGAGTGGACGAGAAAGAAAACACCGATAACTTGTGCATGCGATGTATTTTTGAAACAGAAATGTAGCTTTATATTTCATGACCTGGAACTACCAAACATTACAGTATGACTAGGAAATGATTATCACTGACAAGTGTGCTGAATTTCGTTTCTTAGATAGTAGGCTTTTGAAGTTATTACGATACCTTTAAAGAGAAGAAGTTCCTCCTTAAGTTAAATAATTATCTAGACAATCAACTTTGATTCTGACAAATAATGATTTAGAGGGCAATAATAGCTGGTATTCAGTTAAGTACTACAATAACACGACAAACCACAGAAAAAAATGTGATTTGTCCTAGAGGTGGCTAACATATCAGCTATAGGATTTGTCTACGTCCTATGTGCAATCAATATCCCATCCCACTCAGCAACTTCTGGGAATCTGTTTTCATATCATCTGTGGATTCTAATCGTTGATGTTCTTAGCTGAATTCATGAATTTTTCGGATAATTTATACAAACCATCAGATGCCTGTTTAAAAAAGACCTACGTCTGCTGTAAAATTATTTACCAGCTTCATGTTCTTATCAGTCCAAACTTGAATATCTAATATTTACTTAACAACTAGAGAAGCGATCATTTATCAAGAAATGGATAGATCAAAAGCAAGAAGAGGAAAAAGCTAGTTGGAGACAAAGAATAACAAGGTGATTCGAAATCTCAAGCAGTCGAAAATCAAAGATAACATACGACGGGTTGAACGTATTCTGTCTTAAGAAGTGACCTCGAGTGTGATAGCAACGCTTGAGAACTATTTTAAATTATTACGGTGTAGCGCAGTATAACTCTACTGCATCTTAGTTTAACGTTTACTACACTTAGGTTGTGATTGATTGTTTTTTTTTTAACTAAATACAAGTGCGTATGATGTGCTTTATGAAGCATGGGCCGAATTCTGTTGCTTTTTCTACCTTTAGGATTTGTCTTACACACTACTTTGCGAAATCTCTCAGCACACAGCGCACATTCGCACTAGACAAAAAAATATTAAATTCCTGGCACTGCAATGGTTGATATTTTAAACAACCCCATTAGTCACCTGGTTATTGGAGAGGTTATTCCTGAGTATCCTTGTGACTCTCTTTACAGGAATGGCTTGTGAAACTGATAAATCATTTGGAAAGTAATATCGGCGATAACACTAAGTCATCTACATCAAATGCTTCAGAATTTAAATCACTCTTCCGAGTAAGGATGCATATATTTTTGAAATTCATTAAAGTATATCGAAAAAATTATTGCTATCTTTGAAGAAATAGAATCTGATTTGATTCACACAGAAAATAAAATACAGGAAACTCGAAAGACTTGTGAATACACTTGCACACCAGTTTGGGCGAATAGGCCGATTCTGCCTGAGTGAAATTCCGAATGTTGTCCAAAAAGGTAATTTTCTAATGATAAACATCGACTAGTTCTTTTTATTTTTTAAGCGGCACTTTGCCCTATACTCGTTTTGAGCCTTAACTAAGGATGTACTTTTGTTTATCTCCTACCATTTTTTGTAATCTGATTCTCGGTGACAAACCTAACAATACCACCTTACTTTGTAGTAGCAAGCATTTTTAAGGTCAGACTTGGTCAGTGAATAGTCTATAATCACACTAGATACTAAAGGTTTTGATTTGCTTGCGGTATGATCTCCAAACTTTGATAGTAGAGATGATAGGCACCTTAGCCTGTGTCAATTCTTTCTGTAAATTTCTTAGTAATGATTCAATTTCTTGAAATCATGCACCAATGGGGCTGATACTGCTCGTTTTATTAGGTTTTGACAGTTGTCGACCGCTCGATTACAAAAAATAAAATTCCATTATGAATTTGTTTGATTATGCGTTCAAAATTTGTTGCTATAAACTCTGAGGTGATTCGTTTCGTGGGAAGTAAAACCAGAAGTTATGTTAACATTCAAATCATTATTCAGGATACAGAATGTCAGTGTTAAGTTATCTCGGTTTCTATGGAAAAACAAAAAGAAAGAATTACGCATTTCGATCGCTCTTTTCAGGGTAGATTTGTAGGCTACAGCGTCTACCCGCTAAACTCACCGAAGTGTGTCAAGATCGTAAACAAAACTGGAATTCGTGGCTTAAAAGGATTATTAATGACATGACTTTATGTACATGTCATATAAATATGAAACAATAAATTTATAGAAGTCTTTGAAAGCTATCTATCGGGACAATAGTACTTAAAGTCATTTAGCAGATGGCACTTCAAATCATGGCTTACATATACTTACCAGGTTCTTTATTCTATAACTTATTGAAGTGATGTACCGTTGATTATTTTAAGCTATTACCTTACCTAGTGTGGACTAGGTTAATTCTTATTAGGAATTATTTCCTAAACTCTTAATTTTAATTTATATGACTTATCTATCTAAATCAGCTAAAAATTCGTGGATTATTGTTCTTCAAACATTTTAGTTATCAGAAAGTAAGAGATTTTATGACTTCATCAGAAGCAACAACTCATTAACACAGACTAGTCCTATAATGCCTAACAAATGTCATATTATTAATTTGTTAATATCTGAGGGAACGTGTGCATAAAATGCGATTTAATAAAAAGCAAAGCTTACAACGTGAAGAAAATGTTTTGGCAAATAATCGCAAGACAAAGACAACTTTTGCACTTTTGAGGGTAGCTATTATTTAAATACGTATACTGTTCAAAGTCTCCAAATAATATCACGTAACATGTTAACTGAATCTAGTCTATTCATGAGGCTTTTGAGCAATCCTCTAGGAATTTCAGTCACCCAAATGTGTACGTATTAAAGTAATGGGTTGCGTTAAACCTGAGTTTTACCTTACTATTATGACCTTATATATGTAAAAATTCATGTTAATTGCATCCCCTGTGTGTGTGAATCATAACCTTTCGATATATTTTAAATCTCATATTTCTTCTTAGTTTGAGGCTTAATAAATCAGAGTACCGATGACTATTCACACTATAAAAATCAATAAACTACTTTTCATACTGGTTGTGGTTTGATAAAAAGCGTACGGACAACTAGTGATTAGTAACTGCCTTTCTGTTGAGTTTCATCATCTACAGTTATGGATTTGTTGAAATCACTGAGAGAATAGATTATAAAATAATAAATCTTCCATAACATAGTAAGAATATACTTACAACATTTTTAAATATTCAGCAATTTGAGTAAATTAAGGTATATTCATAAAAGAATCGAAAAGTGCCTTAAAATTTTGGTTGTATTGTTATATCTTGTGCTTGATATCTTGACTAGCCGTAGACAACTTCAGCACTCGAACTGCTTTGAACCCTCCTAGTCGACGATTCTGAAAGGCAAGTAGACAGAAACTCGTTTTTCAGTAAAATAGAAAGAGCTATATACCAAATATTCGTATATTTATAGTTTTCTGAAACAGCAAAATCAGTATAATAATCTATTCAACTCGAACCACGAAGTCTCAACTATTACCTACTCAGAACACTGTTACGTTGAGATTCTGGAAGGTTCTGTCAATCAATGATTACATGTTATGTCTCCGGCCCTTTCACGGATTCTGGAGGCTTTGTTGAGATTTATGGGACCCGTCCTAACAAGTACTGACTGTGAAAATATCCCAGATTAAATTTTACCTTAAATACACATGAACAGTTCATAACTTACGCCGAAAAATTAAATCAAGTATTGTCTTTTATTATGCCTATAAATACTTCAATAAATATTTTTTAACATAGAATATTTGGATTTGTCAGTTTTAAATGGCCCTTGTTATGCAATTTACTAATGTAGAAGCAACATTTAGATTCAGTGTGAGATATAATACTCAACAATGGTGATCGGAACACGAAATATCAAATGTGAGATACTTATTTCATGAGCACTTAATAACATTTATGAATTTAGTGATTATAACACCATTCATAATTCAGTCTACATAGAAAGTATTCCAAATGTTTTACAAAACTAAAGCGTTGCCTTACAAACCATTCACTACCATATTTGTGTCTTTTACCATAAAAACTATCTGAAACTAACTTTTACTAAAAAAAATCATGTCTTAGTGTTTTTGGCTGCAAACAATAAAAATGATCTATCAATATAAACAAGAACTATCAAAAACTGATTTTAAAAAGTTTGACAAGGATTTGAGCATAATATGACAGTGATTGACTTAAAGGAGCATAATACTCACATACCCTAAGCCAAATGTTGCAATGATCGCAAACTGTAGAATCTATATCAACATCCTTCAACTTTCTATAATACACCAATTAATTATGTCTCAAAAGATCAAGTACTCGATTCACTAGCGTATTTTAACTTTCCAGTGATCCTGATGACAATTCCCTTTATTGATTATTTAAACATATACCGCTTGAAAATGTGTTACATGTTTCACAGAATCAAAGTGCCTAAAATCTTAAAACATCAATTTAATCTAATGCTAAGTGATTTTCGTGATTCTAACGTTTTACTATAAGGAATACTTTACACACTAACATTTGCAGCTGCGCAGGCTGAATCAAACTATGCTAATAAGGTTACTAATCTTAAAAATATGAAGTCACACTACCTAAAGGTGTTAAATGTGACTTTATTTTAAAGCTAAATGTTAGTAGAATAGATTAAGCTAACAACATTGCGAAAGATGATTGTTGAAACAGTCTCTGAAAGAACTGTAAACAAGAAGATCAAAAAATTTCAATGTGCAATTCATTCAACTAATTATTGACCATACAAATCGTAAATTAATTTGCATTTACTTATGTCTGAATTCTAAAAACTATGAAATAATAACTGTGTGCTTAATTATCCTATTTCAGTTAGATTTATCGAAGGTTTAGTAAATGGTTTATAACTGGTTTAATCACTTTGGTGATGCACGCTTAACAGAATACTGTTACTCATTTTTATAGGGCACACGATGGGAAACAGTTGGGACCTTTTCAATAACAAGCAATTGTAATCATATGAAAATCTTGTTAATATAAAAAAGAAAGAATCCATTATTGTTTAGCAGTTTTAACGATAATCATGAATTGATTGTAAGTGGGGAAAAGCTTTAATTAGATATTGCTCTATTAATGGAATCAGAAAAATGTAGAAAATAATCTTTAGTCATAAAACTGTACAAGGTCTCCTGTGACTACTACAACAATGTCATATTTAGCAACTGACTGATACACTATGAATTAATTAGGTTGCTCACGAATTTTCAAATCTAGTACGTTATTTAAGTACACTGTTTATTTGTAATTAATAAAACTTATTATTAATTTAATTCTTGTTATATCTAGAGCATGATCTAGCTTCAAATAATTTAACAGCCTTAAGATGGAATATTAAAAAAACTCAAGAAGAATATAATAAAATTTCTACACGGTTGAAATCGTTGACTGCAACAAAGAAGAGCATTGAAAGTGAGATTTCACAACTGACAGGATGTACGTAAGTAACAACTAATGCATATATATATATATATATGAATACTGAGTATTATTTGATAAATGGATATATCAGCCATACAGAGATCGAACCTATGATATTTAGTTCTCAGACCAAGCATCTTACAATTGAATTATAATGCAGTTTATATTTGCAACTTAAATTATTAGGTGGTATGAATTGATTATTGTTCATTACACTAAACCTGCTAAGTTCAATCATGTATATAAATAAATAATGATAAAATCATCTGGCAACTTAGTAACAAGAATTAAAATTTGAAGTGTCACATAACTGGTTCTACCATAAATACTACATAAGCTAGTCTGTCGTGTTTCATAAACAAATTTATAAAAACCTAATTAATGATCGATCATATCTTCATTAATATACGAGACGTACAGTGAAAACTGTTGTTTTTCTTAATTTAAATACAAACATACTTTACATTATCATCGTATTTCAGTCACTTCTAAAATTTGGACATTTCACACTTTTCATGATAAATTATTTTTCAACTGGAAAGCTGAGCTTAAAATCTATAAACGCTTTTTGGTAGATGAATGAAGAAATAAATGCAACTCATCTAAAAAAATTTTCTCTTCAACAATGTCATTCAGTGAAGTTATACAATCATCTATACAGTGATTTCTACAAAATCTTAGTCTACTGAATATTAATGGGAGAGATTACGTCGTAAAGTTATTCAGTAGCATTTCGAGTATTAAAATAATCACAAAAAAGCTACATAATAGTTTAAGTGATAAAGTGATAACGCTCTAAGATGAAAAAAAAATGAGAAATGATTACCAAACTGACAGTTATGTAGAATAAGAAAGTAACACATGCCAAAGATAGTGATTATGACGAAAGTCGCAATAAGCTTATAAAAATTGGTCACTAATAATGTGAACTTAAAAAAAACAAGTTGTTATTGCCAAGGTAAGGTTAGGCATAGTATATGTTTTCTGTGTGAGCAAAGTTCTGACTTAAAATATGAAATTATTAGTTTCTGTCCATTCCACTTTTGATCCCAGATGTTGTACAACATAGATAATACTGAACAACAGTTCCAGGGAAGTCATTGTAACTTAAATTGATTAAGTGTTCTGGTATTGAGCCGGCGACAAACTTACGTCAGTCTATTAGGAGCCATGTTTGATAATGCTTTGGGATGCATTTAGAAGTGCGTTCGTTCACTGTAGCCAATAAAACAAAGCACTACATTGTAAAGTAAACTTGTAGGTTCACATAGATGTGATCCAAAGCAGAAGTTGATATCTAACGCATCTTCAAATTATATGTTGTAAAGTGAAGAAAAATAAATCTTTGTAACATAGAGAGTTTTTCTTAGAGTGTTTGAGATACGACTTTCTGAAATTTCTGTTGTCGCACTCGTTTTCAATTTGATGTACATGAAAGATTCTTTTCTGGTACAGAAAGAGACTATTTAGATTGCAATTCATGCTTCAGGTTACTATCAACGAATCTAGCAAAATAACCATTTTCCTCCTAGTATTTTGTGGCGATAAGATATTTTAGCGCCGGTTACATCGTGTCCAAATATTCGTCTTATTCTTAAGGACGTGAGTGGTTTAAGTTCCTCTTCCTACTCAATGGGACTCAGCTACTGAAATTCATATATCTCCCACTTCAAGGTGATAATAAAATTTACTAATAATGTAAGTGAAATAATTTATCTAGAATTTGTAGTTAATTGATAACATAACTATTCACTCTTATTGTAGGAGTTTGGTTAACGAAAAGTCTCTGATTACAGAGGCAGAACTTAAAGAAATTATTGATCGAACAATTGAAGTAAGCTGCATCCATAATGATTGTACAAATAGATTTAAATGGTTTATTCACGTAAACTCATATATTCATCCATACAATTATGTCAGGAATCGGGACTAGGCAAACATGATATCGGTCACTGTTAAATGATTATTCAATGTAAATATTCCACTCTTACAGAAGGTCAGTCACTATTGGAATAACTCATTCATAGCGTCTTATTTCGTTCATATGAAGCAAATGTCTAAGTTATACACGGGTATACTAACTGCAACTCTAACTTGGTGAATTATCTACGCGATCAAATACTCGCAACCGTGACCAACAACTTGACAACTGATTACTTGTCCAAAGCTAAATCAAGAAGACACGAACGAAGTACTAAGAAGATTCAACTCTATTTTGTCCCAACTCTATATATAGTTACAATAACAACCATGTCATAATTAGAATAATTAGCTCATTAAAAAACCACTACAACCAATCACAAGTAGCAAGGTCAGTGCTGAGAAAATGAAAGGCGGTACTGGTTACCACCTACTTTACAATTATTTACAAAATAGCGAAAATAAAAATATTTACATAAAAAACAACTTATTATGTCTCTTCTTAGCATTCGTAAAACTGGGCAACGCTAGGTTTAATATTGTACGGAACATCAGCACTATAAACATTCCTTGCACACTTAGCTGACGTCACATAGTCACGTGAAGAAAACAATAAGAACAAGTTACACTTAAATCACGTGACTGAACAAATTTAGGTAAATTTGTTCACCTGGTAACCTCCCAGGATTACTGATGTTCCCAAGCCAGGATAAAAGAGAAGGGTTTGGCATAAGGTTGGAAACCCCATCTTGTAAAAACAAAAACCCTGCCAAAAAAGTGAAAATCAGGGAAAACCATTAAAACCCTTTAAATTCCGCCCTGAGAGTTGGAAGGTCTTCACTTTCAAGAATTATGACACCTTGTGCGAAAGCCAAGTTTCTTCTAAAGTCATGAGGTCTATGCTTCTTCTGACAACCTGAGCAACAATTTATATAGGTGACCGGCCTCAAACAATTGTCACTTATGCACTATAATCACACTCTCGGGTCATCAAGACCTCCCCTTATCCATTTTCTTTTTCAGCTACTTCAGGAATAGCCCTTCCACGGTGTGGGTAACTGAAATATAATATCGGCCCTCATACCTCTAACAGCACTCGAGATCACTTTGTTTACGATCGAACAAGTTCTCCTTCTCTTGTTTCTACTATTTTCACCTCTTCCACTACGTCTCCTATGCGTTCCACTTGTACTGGTTGCTTGAGTTTCCGAAGTGCTATACCAGATCTCCTAAGACAGCGCTCTAAATTTCATGTTGGAGCTTTTAATGTGCAAACATTGTGTCAACTTAGTCAACAAGCCGCGTTAGCTAAAATACTAGAATCCCTTGCCACTGATGTATGCTCTGTCTCCAAAACATGCATACGGGACCTAATCACGGTCATTCACTCGACTTCATCTAATCACTGCAGCAAAACAACACAATTCACACTTCAGTTTATCTGGAGACCCAGCAGAAAGCTCACATGGCTCTTCTGGTGTAGGCATAGCACTAAGCTTACCAGCGAAATAGGTACTTCTCGAGTGGATTCCTGTTGACAGTCGTTTATGTGCTGATTCGTTCAAATGTCACAGTACAAATTCGGGAAGATAGGGACACATGCCGATACCTTATTGTCGTCTCTGTTTATGCCCCTCTTCACTGACTGCAGTACAGATGGAGTGAAAGACGAGTTGTAGATGGAGTTCTCTAGCCTCCTTCAGAAAGTTAAGCACTCAAACACAGTAATTATAGCAGGGGATTTTAATGCCCAAGTTGGTAGGCTAAATTAAGGTGAAAAACATGGGTGGATCACTCAGCATCCCAGCCCAACGAACGTATAATGGAGATGGTTTGATGCAATTATGTCCAAACTACCGTTTAATTTTAGGTAGCACAAACTTTAAGCATAAAGAGAGACATTAGTTAATCTGGTGACCTCCGGCATGAACACAACGTTAGATACAAATTGACCACATGGGCATCAGCTGGCGTTAAAGAAACTGTATACAGGACTGCCGCTCTTTCTGGAGCACATGCTTAGATTCTAATCACACCGTAGTGAGAGTACGTATCTCTATGCGTTTTGTTGTTCACAGAAAGATCATATCAGGTAAACCCCTTGGATATCAGTTCGAGATCGAAAGTGATACACATTCATTTAGAAGTGGTTTAGTTAAGCATTTAGTTATTTACAACTAACAGGTTTATCCTAAAACAGCTTGGAATGGTTTTAAAGGTGTAAAGGCAGCAGCGTTATCAGCACCTAACTTCAATCCAAAGATAATAAACGACCATTGGATCTCTGGAACTTCCAGTGAACTGATGGAGGCTCGAAAACTTATTCCAGCAGGCTAGGAGGATGATAAAGAGCGACGATAATTGAGGCGCAGACTAACAAAGAGCTTGTACAAGGATTGTGAACAATGGTGGGCAGCAAAATCAGAAGCGATCGAAGCATAGGCGGCGGCAGGCAATAGCAGACAACCGTTCTGACTTATCAAGGACATCAGTATTGAGAAATCGGTGGTTAGTGAAACTCTCCCGGAAAAAGACGGGTCTGTGATACACTGTCAGTCTAGAAGATTAGAGGGATGGGCGAGACACTTTCAGGACATAGTTCAACTGGCTTCCAGCTACCCTTAGCTTACCGACCACCCCAACGTTACCTGAATAAAAAACTAATAAATGTCCCACCCCAACTCTCAGTGAGGTTGAAAAGACTAAAAGTAACTTGAAGCGAGGGTAAGCGGCAGGACCTGATAGGTTGTCTGCAGATATCTTTGAAGATGGTGATTTAGTTTTAGTTGGCAGGTTGACTGATATGTAAGCCAACGTCTGAGAACTGAACATCATCCCATTTGACTGGTCTCGATAGCTGTTCGTTCCGGTTTGCAAAAAGGGACAGAAATCCTCTTGTGATAACCACAGAGGAATTAGTTTAACCAATATATTATCTAAAATATTATACTCTACAATCATTTGGCGTTTATCCAACACTACAGAACAGTAGACTAGGGATAACCAGGCCTGACTGCATTGATCAAATATTCACCTTGCACCTGATTTTCGAACATAGACATATGTACAAACGTCCGACTATAGTTGTATTCCTTGACTTGAAAGCAGCTTTCGACTTCGTAAACTGTGAAGTCTTGTGGCAGTGTTTGCCAATTAAAGGTGTACCTCAAAAGTACACAAACCTTTTCTACTCGGTCACCACAGGTTGAGTCAGAGCCTTTGACGAATTGTCACGAGAAATATCTTCCTCAAATGGGGTACGTTAGAGTTGTCCCTTATTCCCTATTTTATTTAATTTTGTCATAGATGTTCTCTTAGAAGTCACACTTACTTTCTTTAACTCTTGAGGAATTAATTTCCTTCCAGAAAGTCCTCTAATCGACTTAGAATACTCAGACGATGTAGTCCTCTTTGGTGAAGACGCCTACAATATGCAGAGTCTTCTGAGCACCTTGGGTAACAAGCAAGGATACTCGGGATGCAGTGTTACTCCAGAATCGGTCTGATTTTTCAACTAGATTAGTTATAGGAAGTGAAGTAGTTAAATACGTTGACCACTTCACTTATCTCGGAAGTCTCATCACCCCTGGTGGGTCGGCGTCTAACGAAATCTCAGCTTGAATTTAGAAAGGCCTATTGACATTTGCCATTTTACGCCACTTGTAGCACAGGCAAAATATCCGTCTTTCAACGAAAGACCGGGTGTACTGCTCAGCAGTATGCGCGGTTTTAACATTTGGCTGCAAAATATGGACCATGAAAACCCAAGATATGCGTGGACTCTAGGTATCTGACCAGAGGAATCTTCATAGAATTGCTTACATATCATGGAACAATCGAATAAGTAATATTGTAATTAGATAAAAGGTTCTTGGGAAATATGTTGAATTAGTCAAAGAGGTTATCAACCTTCATTGACTGAAATGGTTTTGACATGTGTTGCGCATGCCCAACCACCACCTGCCTCATTGTGCGATGTTGGCTACGGTTGAAGTAGGATAGAAGGAGGGTAGGGGACGCCTAAAGAAACATGTCATCAGTCCATGAAGTCCTTTTCTGTTGATCTAAGTCATGTTGGTAAATGCAGATTACCTGGTTAATGTCCACGTGATAATTGCATTGAATGACTGGAGACAATCGGCAACATGGCTCAGAATCGGTTACAGTGGCGCAAGTATATTCATTTATTACCTTTATCTAGATCTTAAATCCTATTATTCTTTTTTCACACCTTTACTTCACTCTTCCCTATTGTATTCTGTTGTTGTGTTACCTCTGTAAATTTAATCTCGTAGTACCAATGTGGCGTGCCAACTTGAACCTATGGACGTATGTGTTTGGTTCTACGTTGTTGATGATTGAAGTGAATATTATTGCGAATGCATACTTTGTGATTTCTGTGTATTCGTGCATTTTATCTGTTCAACTACCTTACTATTAATAATTTTTCTTATATTCCCTATGGTAAATTGTTTCATGAATATCATTCTTGAAGTTTTGTGTTGGTGAAAAGTATTTAAAAGTCTAATAAACCATTTCTACTGAATTACTTTATACATGTTTCATATAAGCTACACACATAAGGATTACATCATATAAAATTGCTACCTATATGAAGGATTTTGGAACATATGGATAGGAATTAATTTACTTCATTTCAAAGTATTTTTGTTGCTTTACATGGTTTTATCATAAACTCTTATTATCTGAGTATACTTTACTATTCAATTGATGAATATTGTTCTCATAAATTAATTCACATTGAAGGTGACTACAGTAAATAGAAATATGTAAATTACCATTATGTTTCTTTCAATACTAAAGTTTACTTTGAAGTTGATATTTGTCAATGATCATCTTCAATTAACGCATTATTTGACACTAAGGTGCCGCTGAATCTGTTTTATCCTCAGTGGCAAGGCACTATAACTTCACCTGGAAATGATTTCAGGAACGTTATTGCTTTACAGCATCTGCTCAACCGTCGGACTTCTACGTTAAAATTCAATGATAAGCATTTTCAACTCTAATCAATAATCATATTTTAGTTGGTTGAATACTTCACAGACTGATGTTGGCAGCGTACTATTAGAAGCCAACGATCACTGAACGGTTGTTTCATTGCAGTTTGGGACTCTTCAGCAGTGCCCACCACAGTTTTCTCCCCAGGACAAAAGAACTGTTTAGTTCTCGCTGGCTTCCGATGGTACCCAGCCAACATAAATCTAAGACGTATTCAATCAACAAAGAATACCAATCTCCACAAACCATCTCAACTCAGTCTACTTTTTCTATTTGTTCTGTAACTAATATTTAATTACAGTTTAATGTTTCTTTAATTTATGGACAATAAAATGAAAGGTAACAGAAACATTAGCTAAAATGAATGCTAAATTAAACGAAACTCAAATACACTATAATGCAGTTAAACGGAAATCTGAAGAGATTAGAACAAATTTAGCTTTGGATGTTAGCAAAGCTGAACAAAATTTAATTGATGCTCAGTAAGTTATATTATTTAATTAGATACAAGAAAACATTTTTCTGTTAGTCACACTTACGTCAAATAACACCTCCATATGTGTCTGCTGGTTAGCATGCTCTATTCGAAGTGATTATACTAACTAATGAAGTGTGCCCTATGTAGGAGCAAGTTACGCAAGTGATGTATTCAGGGTACGTTTTAACAATTAAACCCATACGCACTGATAGAGTAAAAAGTAGAAGACAGTGACGAATATAGGCAAAGATTTATTGGAGCGTAACCAGAATGTAAATAGGATTACAACACCTATGTTAGCTAACTATGAGGGGAGTAAGTTTTCCATAATGAGTCATGCTGTCACCTAATGGTGATACCTGACTAAGCGTTTTTAGCTAAACCTGTTCACTAAATCAATACGATCTGCATCAATTGCGAGAGGCTTTAAAACTACTCAAATTTCGGGAATTATTCACTGCTAAACAGTGCAACGTATATGTTTCAAATTAGTTTACAAAACATACTGTATCTATTTGCCTGGAATGATAACCAACAAATCTGTTCTTAGTGAATTTCAATCATACTATCTCACTAGAATCATAAGATCTTCTTGACATTCATTTCAAGGTATTTTCAGTTTCCACTTCTTTTTTTCACTTGTTATTTGGCATGTATGAATTGTGTTAAAGTGTACGTATTTCTTATCACTTACAATGTCATCTCCATTATTATACAGTTTTTATCTGTTTACAATCAAATGATTCCCCCTTAACCATATTCACATTACTTCGTGTTTTTATGTAATTAGAACAACACATATAATTGAATAGTATTATTTTCAGTTAGATCTTCCTCAGGCTTTACTCTAATATATTCAGTAAAATTTATGTGCAAATATACAACAGAATATCAACAGTGGTCAAGAGGATTTTCTATACAAAAAAAAACTTAGTATGTTATTTTCTAATTGACTATCAGTTTTTGCTCAAACGAAATATATAAGTTAGCGGAATTCGCTTGTTCCATGTTCATATGTGAACTCAGCTGAAGCTATTGAGAAAGTAACATATGGTTTACATCCAAACAATCTGGTTACTGACTAAACTATAGTTCCAGGGTAGTTCGATAATGGATAAACAATAAGTATATGCAGCTGAGTTATGTCTGATTTGTGGAATAGTGGTCAAATGGTAAAGAAAATAAAATCATTTAAAATAATATGCCGTATTTCACCAAAATTCTTTAAAGAGGTCCGTAATAGTTTGTTACATAGTAGATGCTATTACAGTTCGAATCAACGACCCAGGTGTACGGATTTAGTAGAAATTTGTAATGTCACTATCTCTTCCTTGGTCAAATATGAATTGACCAATGTTTTCATGAACTCCACACGTCAGTTTTATGTTTGTTTTCTAAATTTTATTATAAATATCCATTCCACACCCCTTTCGTAAATTGCCCTCATTACCTGTATGGCTGGAAATTTTATAAACATACGTCATATTATGCAATTTTGATTTCGACTCTTATTATTTTAATAAGTTTGTCACGTTCCGCTTATTCTCTCAGGATTTTGTCTACTTCCTGTATTGAATTATTTATTTAATTATTCAGTTAATCAATCAATGCCTGTTACCCCATATGGAGCACAGGCCGCCGACCAGCCTAAGTATTTATTGAAGATGTTTAATGATTCTTATCCTCACAACTAGTACACCTGTCCTCTTACTATCAGTTTCCACTACACAATGATTATGATTAATAGTTATGTAATCGGTCTACTTGATTGCAAAACCAATCGGTTCGCAATTACTTTGGCTGGTTTAACAATAATCATATTTGCATTTAAATATTATAGTATATTAGAATGTGATATAATTGATTATTAAATATTGTTCATTTACACGTGATGTCGTAACTGAAGTTATTAACCTTTTAAACATTTCTTCATCAAGAGCTAGATTAGATGGCAGAGTAGATATGTGATATTCCTGTAACTTTGCATTTTGAGATGAAAACTTGGAAAAACACAAAGAGAATTCTGTAGTTGTAGTAATAGTTGTTGTTGTAGTTGTTGTATTACTAGCATTATAAAAGACTTGTTGTAAGAATCGTTATTGATAAGGTCCGAAAACTACCTTTCTACTTTGTTGCTATCACATTTATGGTCATTTATATGATCTGCGCTTATTATTTTCATCTTACTTATAATCACATCTTTACTACCACCACTAATTATCCTTCATTTTAGCCCACCCGATTCTTTAAAATTTATGTGACACTTTCATCTAGTAAGTGTAGAGGAGCATTAGAACGAATAAACGGAAATATATATAAGACCTATCAATGACGGAGAAAAAAGCAGTAAACGTGGGAAACGTAAGACGTCTGTATGATACAACTAAGCTAGCCGGAAAACGCAGTAAACCAGGACAATCAGTCAAGATAAATGATAGCAATGCCAGTCACTGAAACCGAAGAACAGATAAGCAGGTCTATAGAGCATTTTGAAGAACGCTTGAATGAACCAGCCCCACTAAATGCACCAAGTCATCGAAGCACCTCTCTCGATAAATGTTACCCAACCAACGATCGGAGAAATTAATGTTGTCAACTAACAAGTTATGAATGACAAACTAAGAGGGCCAGATACAATACCAGTTGAGGCACTTAAGTCAGATATAGAAGTAACTGTAGAGAGTGCTTCATAATTTATTCAGAAAGGTTTGGAGGTGAAGATGAAGTACCAACAGATTGGAAAGGAGGATATCGCATCACGATAACAAAGAAAGTTCTCAGTAACTATGAGAACTACGCAGGCATCACTCTACTTTTAGCAACGGCAAAAGTCTTCAACATAATGTTGTTTAAGCAAATGTAAGATCTAGTTGACGCCGCACTTCAAGATTGACAGGCCGGACCCCGTGAGGATTGATAGTGTACCGACCAAATCGCGACTATATGGTGTAATTGTCGAACAATTAATTGAATAGAACCTCCCCTTTGTATCAATTTCCACAACTACGAGAAAGGATCTGACAGTGTGGATAAGCGAACTTCACGGAGCCTTCTTCGATATTTTGGCGTACCCTAGAAAATAGCTAATATCATACGAAATTCTTACGACGGACTATACTACAAACCGTACGTAGAAGACAGCTCACTGATCCATTTAGAGTAAAGACTGGTATCAGTTAGGGCTGCTTACTCTTTCTGTTTATCTTTCTGCTGGAAATTAACTCGATTATGATTACTGCAACATCTCAAAGAAAGCTTGAAATTCATTGGACAACATGAGTGAAAATAGACAATTTAGACTTTGTAAATGACCTAGCTCTTCTATCCTACATAGAGTTTTATCAAAAAACTGAATAATACTCAAAAAGATAGAGATTACATGAGGAATTATAAAGTAGGAAGAGTGATGGATAAAATTCATTTCTACTGTACCTACTTGAAACTTGAAGAAGTACCAATACCATCACTCGAAAAATGAGGGCATTTATTAACACTTGTATTAGCGAGTTGCATACTCCGGACCAATTGGCCAGACCAATTGATCAGCAACAACTTACTGTGACAGAGATCGAACCAACCGAAAATTCGGCTGAACAAGAAATTATGAAAAGCGTTGGAGGTGGATAGGACACACATTGAGGAAATAATCTAACTGTGTCACGAAATAAGCAAAAACTTGCAATGTTCAATATGTGAAGAAGAGAGAAAGACCGTTTAACACATAGTTTGTGTAATTGAAGGGAGAGATGTAAAGAGTGAATTGGACTTGTGAAGAAGTGTGTAGGAGATTTGTGGACAGAGTTGGTTGGAGAATGTTAGTAACAGTCGTTGATTGGTTGATTTCATCAAATTTTCCTATAGTTATTGTATATATGATTTAGCTTATTTTTAAACTCTAATAAACATACACACCTTGTTTTCGACTTTTCATTGTCATATATATATATTACCCATAAACATGACTACCTGTTAGGGTTATGTATAACTTAATAAGAAATTTCTGTCCTACTACTACCACGTATGGGAGCCTTTGAAGCACAAAAATGAATTCACATCGTTGTCCATGTTTTGTCACAAATTCATAAAGTTAATTAACTGTACCGAATAACGTTGTCTCAAATATGAGTAGACTTGGAATATGGGAATAAATTGGATGAATAGTAAGTAATGAATATGAAGGTCAGCTTAATGCAGTACAACAGAGAAATGGAATAAACAAGCAGATACATAAATATTACACATGAAGTAATATATGTGAATAAAAGTATATAATAGTATGTTTATAAAGACACCATAAGTTAATGTACACTTAATTCATCTGATTGTTTGGTTTAACATGAACATATTATTGGTTATCACCACCGGATAGAATGACGGCTTTAGAAAATAATGTCAATGAAATGTAAGTATTCTTCCATAACTTACCACTAGTTTCTATGCACCTTTACAGATCTTTTGGATAAGAGATATATCCCCTTTAAAATAAAATCTGCATAAATAACAGTAATCTTCATTTCATTACCGCCTGTTATGAACAATTAATAGCTTAATGTTATAATGTAAATGAATAAATACTATATAGGTCCGTTGAAGCTAATAATGTGATTTGATCAATTGTTGATTACTTAAAAAAGGAAAAGTTTCATGGCTTAAAGACTAAACTAATAGAGTGGAATAAATCGCTAGTAGTGATTTTTGAACTGCATTTTACATATTCATCTTTGTCAGTTAACCAATGAAAACTAAGAGGCCCTGAACAAATATTTTATTTAAGTATGGAACATCTCATGTCTTCATCGGGAGATTGAATTCAAGGCTACGCCATGAATGCTAAATTTTATGACTACTGAGCCGGAAACCGACAATACACTTAGTGACCTCATCTAATGCCGTTTGTGGATAACTGCCACAAACCCAGCATAATCGAGTATTATTGTTACAAAGAATAAGTAAAGAAAAACTTCCAGAATTCCTTTTCACTAGGTTATAGTGCATATTTTGATTTTACACATTAAATATTTTGTTTCCGATATTTTTGAATTCCTATCGTTTTATGTAATTATTAAAATGTAGTTGTTTGCATTCTCTGCAAACTAATGTTGTTTAAATATCATTAAAAATGATTGAGTACTAGAAAACTGATTTGTTATGGCATGGGACTCTTCAGGAATGTGCGTCCTTGATGTCTAGTGGTGGTGGTGTGGTGGTGTTTAGTGGTAGATTCCCATCAATTTGTGATATAACACGACGATCACTCATCGTCATTGGTGACAATGGCCTCACTTTCGACAATTCTAAATTAAGTTACAGTGGCATCAAACAACTAAATTTAATTCCTGTCTTCACTAAACTACCTCAATTAGATTATGTTCAGACTAATTTATAATGCGGAATTAACATGCAGCAATCCCCCCAACACCCAATTACAATTAATACAAACTTATAGGTGACTAATTTCTCAAGGTAATTCCTGAAGTCCTAGTAAGAAGAAGTGACCAGTAGAGTTCATTCATATTCAATGCGAGTCAGTTACTTACCAATGGTAATGAATGAGGTTGAGCATATCTATCTTGAAATGACTGAGTTAGAGGTATTATTACTTGTTGGTAGTCGATTCAGTTGTTTATAAGTAAAATGTTTACCACTAAACTAGAAGGCTATGTGTTTGACTCCTGAAGGATCATAAATAGGTTCTGTTGAAGTCTCATTACTACGACTGAAACAATTAGCCAATGCTTTCTTGTTGTTTAATTCAAACCAATTTCCCTGATATCAATATAACATTTAATAATCTTCACAGCATCTAATTACAATTGATTGTATTTATTATTTCTTTATTTATTTTATTTTTAATAGAAATAAATTGAAGAATGTCATTGAAATTGAACCTAAACTTATAGAAGAAACAGTAAATATGAAAAATAAAATAGAATCATTAAAATTACATATACAAACATTAAGTAAAACAGTAAAAGATTATCAACAAACATTTAATCAATTAAAACAACAATTAATTGAATTAAATAAAAATTATACAAATCAACAAATTTTATCAGAAAATTTATTTCAATGGATTAAAGAAAATGAAGAAAATTTAATTAATCAATTTAATGGAAAATTAATCAATGAAATTAATCAATTAAATCAATTATTACATAATAAATCAGAAAAATATTATCAAATTAAAATGAATGAAATAGAATTACAAACAGAGAATGATCGTTGTGAAAAACGTATATTAGATTAGTAGGTTTAATTCTTCTGATATTATCCTTTGTCACCAATAAAGTGTTTTAACTGGGAAAAAAAAATCACTTGGTTTCTTATAGGTTTCATATAGTTAGCAGTGAGATTCAGTTAATAGATCTAAAGTAGTTAGATTATATATCTGATTCTTTCAATACTCAATACAATTGGTGCAAACATTTCCCATAATACTTGTACTTTAGACTGGATAATATGGATTGTTTTTTTCCAATCTACAGCTACTCTAAAAAACTAGATTTGTAAAAAAATTGTATTGTAAAGAAAACTGAGACAAGACGAGTCAACAACATTTATTTGGATGCATTTATTTTTATACCAATCGATTTAATTTAATATCAATTATTTATTCATCAAAGGGAAATGATCAACTAAATATAACAGATTTACAAAATGCAACATTTTATTCATACGATTAAATGCTATAGAATAATTCATATTGAGTTAAAATAATGTGACGAAAATTTACAAATCATGCTTCCCAAAAATCAATACAACTTCTTCCATTTGATTTACTAAATAATTGTATTTTAGGAGATAATAAATCTTCAAAACCACCCCCCCTTTGTTGAATAGAGTTCCACTTTAAGATTTACTTGAGTTCTTGGACATTACTACGGTAACAATGGCATAATAAGTTGTTTTCAGTTTTTGACTCATCAAGGTTTTGAATGATGATACTTTGTTTAAGATGACATCATCTACGATAAACCAACAAGAAACGGTGTACACTATTAACCACTCTTTCCCGGTTCGCTATTTTGAAAGGGTAGACAAAGCCTTTTGCCTATCCAATTAACTGTGGATAGTACAGAAGTGATTTTGAGTGGTTGATTGCATGACGTCGACAAAACTTGTGTAATTGTTCAGATGTGAACTGAGATATTTTATCTCACACTAATTTGTCTGGTAATCTGTGTTGAGAGGAAATCTCCATCAATACTTGCGATGTTCTATTGGAAGATGTTGGCACTATGGAAACAATTACTCGTCAGTTTCAATATCCATCCACTAGTACGAGATATGTGACATCATTTACTGAACCAGCGAAATCTGTGTGCAATCGCATCCATGGATATGGCCAGAATATTCGATCTGTCTGGTTACTCTGTTTGGCAGGTTGTTGACTATCGTAACAGCCTTTGATAAGGCTAAAAATGTACTTTTCTGTTTGTGGCCGCTAGGAAAAAGTTCGTGCAATGGATTTAATTCGCCATACCCCGGGATGTCTGATATTACAGTTATGCAAAACCTCGGTTCGCAGACCTTTCGGTATTACCATAGACTTACTAAACATTAAGTCACTGACGATATGTCAGTATAAGAATCCTTTTTTGTTATCCTCTAGGTTCTTCGGCCACTTGCTTGTGATAAACTGTTTGACCTTCTTAGTTAAAGGGTCAATGAGTGATGTTTGCTTAACCTCCTTCACCGTCAATTGTGTCGATCGAATAGCACTGGATAAGTTTTGGTTAGGTGTTGCATTATCAATCAGGATAATGCATCAGTTTGTTTGGACTCTTCCGTTCGGTGTTATTATATTTCAAAATTATTTTCTAGTAGGACTGATATCAATTTCTGCAAGCGATTTGCAGTGTGTGCTAGTACCCCGGAATTCGATGCAATCACAGTCAGTAGTGGTTTGTGGTCCGCTAAATTCGTAACTTTTCTGTCATTCAAAAAAAGATAGACAATATTCATAAATTGAAAACGATTATTCATAGTGATACATTTTAATGATAAACAGTAAGAAGATGAAATGTATTCGGGCAGAACTAAAGAACTCGTGCCAACGTAAGCCACAGTTGGTTTAACCTTAACATTAGCTAAGTGATAATTGGCCAATAAGAAAAATGTTTGTAGTACAGAATTACATTATTCTTAAACTAAACTACCAAGTATTATTCAAATATATACAATGATTTTACGGGATTAAATAATGTTTCATGGTTATTTGAGGGTTGTAAACATTTGAAATCAAAGTAACTTCTGTATAAATACTTATTCATGTAGCCATAAAGTATTTTTCAATGAGTTCACTGATATTTGTGTAGACCATATAGCCTCTATGTTATTGTGAACTCCTGTTGTGGAACCCATAAAGCGCTAACTGTGAACAACGACATGATCATTGTATCCAAATCCTGATAGGCATTCGCACAACTTCAAATCATCGAAGTAAATTGTTGTTTCTTGTTCGAGATATTTTTTAATAAAAGGGATTAAGGTAAACTCCTTGTGGTCAGGATTCCTCTCAAAGTGTTTTTTTTAAAGATATATGTCCCAAATACTAAATATTTATTGTAGGTTGTAGCATAAAGCCATCTACCCATACCGTATAAATGCTATATCCTCGACAATGTTTGCACTTTCTTACAATCATTTCATCAATGTAAACGATTTTATCAACCCAATCCATAGACATGATAATCCTATAGTACACAACAAGCATAAATAAAATATTTTTCCCACCCCATACCTCCAAAATTTCTGGCCTACCCCGCTGTCTCAGTTTGTCCAATTAAAAATTAACAGTATTTGAATTCAGATTGCTGGTTTTAGGAGAGTACGTAAACTAATTCATTCCTGAAATTTATTACCTGTTTTCTTAATCATGAACAGCAATAATTGTGAGGGCATTATTACAGAACTCGGTTCACACATAGTTGCGTCTACTAAAAACTTATTTTTAGTCATGTTAACGTTTTTTGCATAGTAATCATAGTTATTGACTTCTGACGATAGATAGCCGAAACTATGCTTATCAGTAGAGTAATTTATCAGTAAACAAGATGTTGTGTTTTATTAAAATATTACAAAAGTATGCATTTCATAACTTCCCGTTGTGAAAACTTTCTTGGACCGTAAATTACATTAGCTCGTTGTAACCAACTTAAGAAGAAATAGAAATTTCCCAAGTATTTGCAATATTTGTATAATTCCCAGCACTTAACTAACATGTTTTAAAGTATTAATGGACACTGGTGGTGGATTTGCTGATAGAAGAAAACACAGAACAATTTATGGTGTTTAAGATGAAATATGATCGTCGTTTACGAAAAATCGCAGTAGTTTCTACTTTTCACAAAATTTTGCAACATTTTTTTCAAACAGTTTTTAAACAGCGTATATATTGCACAATCATTATTTGTCATCGCCACACTTCATAATGATCATAAAGATATGCTAGTAGTCTGTCTGGCCATATAATTTGCTATTACTGTTATCTAGAGATCATATCAGACGGACAAGGCACCATAAGTGAAAAGTGACAGTTGATATTCTATCATTGTGTACTATAGGAATGAAACCATATCCATTATTTGAACTGGTAATTTTGTAAGTCAGGTATTCAGAGTAATACGGGACAAACTATTATATAAACTCTAATCAAGCTATGCGCATAGAAAATAAAATTAATTGTGAAGTGCACCCTGCATATAACCAAGTTACGTTTATCGCATAACTAGAATGATTTCAACGATTAAACCCACACAGACGAATAAGAACAAATCAGAAGACAGTGGTGGATGAGGAAAGAGGCATATATTTTCTTGAGTAGAGCGTTAACGGGATAACAGCGTCTAGGCTGGCAAGCTAGAGAACTAGTTTATTCCTATGTCGTATCGTATCATGATTTGGTGGTGATGCTTGACTTAGCGCCTTCAGCTAGTCGTGTCCGTTAAAACGAATGACGAGAGCCCATGAAACTATTTATTTAGGGGATTATTTACCTACTACATTTGTTAATCCTAATGAACTGGCATACTATAATGTAGAGATAACTTTCAAAGACTAACATAATTCAGGATGGCTATCAAAGTTAAATTGTTAATGACGTAATGACTATTGTGTGTAATGTTAATTTCAACAAATTCATAAGTTCAACCCCCTCTCTTTGTATATTTAGAAACAATTTGCTGATGCTTGATGTGTAGTTGATGTCCACACTAGGACTCGAACTCAGATAGTTACGTGAACAGATTCTACAGCGTTCACCACTAGGCTACTAGAGTTCAGACAGTAGGTACATCCAGCTGACGTTCATCCTGAATTCCGCTTGTCAGCCAATGTCCAACTCACATCATGCATGCTAACTATCTCGGTATCGCGGCAATTCGCTCTGGATGGATATATGACAACAAAGACTGACCAATTTCAGTTCATATCAAATCAACGGAAGATTCAAGCACATCCAAATTATAGATGCACGTTTAATAAGCATACAAACGGACAAATTCAATTATATAAGAGAGGATAATTAAATTAATTAAAGTGTTTACGTTTGAAAAACAATTGCAGGTTTTTCGGAAACTAAATGAAATTATGTCGGCTATTGCTATGAATTAAAAATTATTAAATAAATGAATAAATAATTCGAAGAGAAACAGTTAATTACTACTACAACAACTAATAACAATATTAATATGATCATAAATGAGCTAAAGGGCAAGCAAAAGACAAAGACAAGACATACTTCTTTTGTATACAAAGTTCAGGGTTTCGTATCATGAATATCGAAGACTTGAAATTTGAAGGATTTGAATACGAAGAAATCTAGTTAAACTCCAATGGATTCCGTAAACAACCTTACAATCGAATTTACATATAAAACCTTGATTATTATTGGTATTAACAACCTGTAGAACTAGCATATTCTGTATTTCACTTTGATGTTGATATTTAGTTTTTTTATTTATAATTATCATTTACTAGTCAAAATGAAATAGCCAAGTATCGAAAATCTATTGAATTACTTGAATCACGTTTGACTACAGCACAAGATCTATTACAAGTAGGCAATGCTGATTACAGCCGAACACAAGCAAAACATTTATCACTTACAGATGATTTAGAATTAACGAAATCTAGAATAAAAGCTGAACAAGAAGAGAAACAAAGTACGTTAAAATATTTACAGCATAAAATAGAAGAGGTTAGTGCAGCCTAATGTTTTTACAAGTTCCTTTTAGTAATAGTTTTTAAATAACATATAAAACTGAGTTTGGAAGAATATGGCAGTAAAAACTGATTATCAACACCAGGAAGTTACAAAGTTATACTAATAGTTTCACACTTATTAAGGAAGTTATTAGCTAAATGAACTCTATAGCTTACTGGAGTAGCAGTTAATGAATGTAAGTTCAATGAGAACACTAGTGCTGAGAACTAGGCATATTCTACTGATGAATTCGGAAAAGGAAAATTCCTGAGTCTTGAATTCCACTTCTATGCCTATACCTAAAACATACTAAGTAATTATCATTCACAGCCTAGAATTTCTATTAGTTTTTTTCCTCATTGATTTTTTTCCTGTTTTACTGTAAAACTTGAATTTATGTAGTATGATATCAAGTCATAGGAGGCCCTTATCAATCAAAGAGCTTAACTATCAGCAAATATACAGAATGTTAAAGGATAGGTTTGTTGGGAAAATGTATAAGTAACATGATATTAATCATGTGTTTACATTTATACTGTTTCTCTACGAATTTCTGTTTGAATATTCTCAGTAGTTTCGAATGTTAGAACGATGCTTGCTTCATGTGTTGTGTTGAAAGTCTGTATGGCCTTACTATACTAAACATTTCTGTCGAGCATAAATAGGAAATTAAGGTCACAACTAGAGATAACTGAAGGTTGTATTCATTCCTATTTCTAAATTTCTATATTGGTATACTGCAAACCACACGGTCAAAGATATTACAGTTCATTTATCCTATTTCCCTAACATTTAAAACTGTATTGAATTTACATCATAAATGACTACTAGAACAAAGTGATTAACAGATAGAGATAACCTGTTCAGTGTTATGCTTTAAGCTAATAATAAGCTATTTGCCAACTTTAAGCTTTACCTTGTCAGTCACATAAATTCCTCTATACACACAGATTGTAATACTAATTAAAACTAACTATTAAAGTGTATAAGACATGTCTCATTGTACACTATATCTGGCATTGATAGGTACACGTTGTCTACTGTCACACACTATAACAAAACTCCTTTCGTGTGCTTTCCTCATTTCCAACAGTATCTAACAGATATCAATCTGTGACAAATGTAAACAATAAATTGAAACCAATTTCCACCAAACTTCCTCGACCAGTTACCAAATTATCAGTTGATAGATATCGTTTCAAATGTTCCCGAAAAGATGAATCTTAAACATTTATTAGTAATTTAGACATGATAGCGACCACGCTGAACTTCTAAGAAAGTATTTTCCTATGGACAAAAAGTTTGTATATACATATGCTTATTATACATGACTGATTTTACAATCTCAATTATTCATCAAAGGTTTAGATCTTCAGGAAATGTTTTCATATCAGTCAAGTTGAAACTTGTTCTGTGTACCAATAACATGTTTATCTATGTATTCTAGTTGAACAAGTTAATCATTTCGCTTATATTTTTGATATCATATTGTTATGACGCAAGAATATTTGGGGGGATTGGATGGCCGAGTGCAAATCACTTGTGCCTAGTTTGATTTTGCGCGTCTGCCCTGTGCCCACTTAGTCCCAATCCGAAATAAGAAGAATGCAAGCCAATAGATCAGCCAGACAGAATCATATTATATTTCAAGCATTCTTTTATATATACATAGTCAGACCACACAACAAACCAATTAGAAAATTGACATGATTACAGAACAAGGGAAATAGTGGTAGTGAATAGAAACAACTTGCACACAACTAATTAACTATAGTCCATAATAAGAGACAATATAATAACAGTAATTATGCTAACCGGGAGGATAGGGCAAGCGGAGCGTAACAATAGTAGAGACAAAATGTTTACATTATAGATAGCTCGAATAAATGAAATAGTGTTCGAAACCACAGTTCTGAAAGTTTGTTACACTTCTTTGTGGTCCGACCTAACACATATCAACCCTTGTGTCGATATCTAAAAAAATATCAGGATTAATTCAAAAGTTCGTCCTGTTTTTGCTAACTTATGTCACGTATGATGTATATCTGTTTGCCAATCAAAGAATGTGTAAATTGTGCAGCAGTCCATTCAATTTTATTGTTTGGGTGTCAGATATTAAGAGTAAATCATATTCGTGGATAACTAATATTTCATTGTAAATTGCGTTTGCAAGAACCATTGAGTAACCAGCTGATAAGATTGTGAATCCTAACTCACTGAGGTTGTTGGGAAATATATTACCTATAGCCTGGTAGTGATTGCCACGATGCGCAGTGTTGAAGGTGCGAAAACATGACAGGTGAAAGCTAAGAGCGGTTGAGCCAAAATGTGATATCACTTCATGATTTTATTGACTGTGGATCTGAGCCATGTTGTTACGTACAGACTACTTGGTTGGGGTGTGCTATTGTAGTGACCAATGTTTGGAGACGTAGGGTGACAATCAAGAATCTGTCACATTGGTGGAAGTGTTTGCATTCTTTGTCTTCCCTTGAATCCAGAGCTCAAAATAATAATTTATACCTTTCCAAGATTTATTTGTTTATTTCAGAATCATATTTTTTGTCCAGTCCATTTTTATTACCATTATTATCACCACTACTTCTATTACTTTGGTATTCATCTTCCTTTTCTAATATGGAGAAACTTGGATTGATGCATACATGTGCCTTGTTCTACACCGTACACGACAAACTGACTGATAATGTACTTACAGTCTCCTTAAAGATTTATCTATTTAATTTGATTGTAGCCATTACAACATTCCAGTACAGTAAAACTAATATGTTACAAAAGTGGCATCAGTCCATGAAGTCAGACTGCTAGTCTGAGGTATTTTGGTGAATGCCAACCACCTGGTTGTGGTCCATTGTAACCAATCGTTGGGGAATCTAGGTGACACAGTGACATATCTGGAAGAAGATATATGTTTGGTTAATATAGTGTGACAGACATATGAGTCAATGGCTAGACATTATATATATATATCTTGTATATTATTGGATTATTATTGTTGTTGTAATACATGCGTGTGGGTGACTGGTTGGCTTCTTGATAAACCAGTTTGATTATTGTGCCTGAGCAATAGATTAAGACAAGGCTGGGTACTAGCTGTAGGATAAAGCACTGTAGATAACAAGATCGATAATATCGGCCATCCCTGCTCAGATACAACAGTAGCGACATCTACAACACACAGCTCGGGGTCATTCATAGTGGTGGTGTATTCACTAGTCGTCCTGCTCTAAATTGCGAGCTTTAATTCATTTCATAGCTGTTTTCCCACGAAATAATATCTTTTCCCTGGATCATATTTTGCATATCCGCTCTATTTAGTTTTCATTATTATTATCAATAAAGTAACTATTGCTTCTAATGACTTGGTGTTAATCTTTGTGAGCTGTTGAGGTGTGGTAAACTGAGACAGGTGCACACATGTGTCAAGTCCTGTGTTACTCAAACATACATACCAAGAAACCTAGGATATATGTTATGATGACACTGGAAACCTGAACTGAGTTGTCGGCTACTTGGCTGGCGTTGGTAAGAAGTGTATGCAGCCTTCGGTGATATGGTACCTCTTGTGGGACTCGAACACGTGTCAGCTATTGCCAGAGTTAGAGACCCTACCACCAAGTAACCTGAACAGCAGCTGACCCTACGTGGAACTGATGTATTTACACTGCTGATCATTGATATTTAGTCACTTAGACTGTCGGCAACATTGTAGTTCGATTGACAGGATTCCATCAGCATTAAGTTCTAAAAAATCCGAACATTGATAAGTAATTCATGATCAGTCAATATAAATCTAAACGTGATTTTTAAATTATCGACGCCTGATTAGATCGTATTTCATAGAGCAATTTACATAATTTGCAATGTAAAATTTACTAAGCAATTTAGCTGACACAAATTCTTTACAATCTTTAACTAATTTTCCTAAAAATATTGCTGCATAAATGTTATTCAGCTGTTTTAATGATGTAGTCAAATATCACAGAAATAAATATTAAACAAAGTATTTCAGGAATATTTGTTTATATTGAGGTGGTCTATGGAGACTGATATTAAGTTTTAGATGAATACATTTGCTGCAGATTGACGTTTGTAGGGTACCATTGAAAACCAGCGAGCACTGGACAGTTGTTTCGTCTTAGTATGGGACTCTTAGCAGTGTGCACTATATATTACACCCGATGGGCTTCAAATTTGTGAACGCCTAACTCTCTGCATCACTAGGCCGACATCCAATGGTAGAATTTCCCATTTCCATCAATTTGTGAAATACCATGGGCATAGACGATTACTGTCTCACTCCTTACAAATCTGTCTTAAATACACAAAAATATCGTTGTATATTAAAGGCGGATGAAGATACAATAGACGAAACAATATTGTTCTCTTATATGTTTACTTCAAAAATTATGATTGTAGTATTCAAAATGTGAATAGTTTTTTACCTAACTGAATGAACATATGGAACTAAGTAGACTAGTGTTAAACGCAGTGGCGTTTGGCACGAAACGAACTGAGTTTGAGTCCCTACGTGAACATCAACACTGGGATGCAGGCAAATTCAGCTGACAGGTCTCAAATAGGACGAAACGCGCTTCTTGAATTCCAGTTGCCAGTCGCAATCCAACTCAAACAATACTTGTGAACTATCGCTATGTCGAGAAAATTGGCTCAGGATGCACACATGACGACAAAGACTGATCGATTTTAGTCCATGATAAATCAATGGGAAAATCCAAATACATGTACATATAAGATTGTTTATATGCTGCTAAGTCAAATTGTAGTCATTTTTTAATTGTACAATCATTGTAAATCAGGAAGCTTTGGATAGCTTTTAATATACAAGTATGCCATCACATATCCTGCCACAATAATATTCTATTGTGAGACTTTTCAGTAGTGCTCATGTACAACCCGACGGAAGATCGATCTCAAGACTCATAAGTTTTATGGTCGAAGTTTAGCCTTCAAAACCAATGAAGTGGGACTCAATGGTTTGCATTTCTAACTTCAGTCAAATTGAAAATCATCATTCAGTCATAAGTCAAAAGTCCTAAGTTCATAAATATTTATTATGTTTTTATGTTTACTAATCTCAAGTGATGTCTTTGAGTTGTTGAAAAATATGTTTAATTTCCATTTATTCAAAAATACAACGACAACAACAATAGGAATATGGAATCAAATCTAAACTAATGAGAGACTTAGAAAATAGTTTTAAAGAGTTTGAAGAACTACAACAAACTGGCTATCAAAAACGTTTACAACTGGATGCAGTAGCCAAACAATCAGAAAGTAACGTTGAGAATATCAAATTAGAATTGGACGCTATTCGATTAAATCATAATTATTATTCTGAACAATTGAGTAGTATACAAAATGAGTACAATCAAGTAAGTAATTTATCAAGTGATGAATTGTTTAAATGACTAAAATATTATCTAAGGTTATATATATATATATATATATATATATATATATATATATATATATATATATATTTCAGTCATGGTTAACAGTGAAGTCCTAGAAACAGGTTTCTAACTTAAATACAATAAAACTTGTAACTGAAAGGCGATTTCAATGTGAGTTGCTTAGGAAAAGTATATCTCAACAGAGATTGACGCATTATAATGTTGACTATCAACAATATAATTATTCGTAATTGGACTGAGGTGGTTTTGTGGAGATAAGTATTAAGTTTAGTCGTTTGCATTCACCATGGATTGATGTTGGTAAAGTGGTTTTCAGAATTATCAAAAGTAAGACATTTATCACCAATTATAATAAATGATAGTCGTGCTATATCACAAATTGTTGGGAATGCTACAACTGTATGCCAGGAGGTCCACTGGTGCAGATAGTTAAGCGTTTGCTGTTATACTTGAAGGTCCTACATTCGATTCCATGGGGATTGTCAATTGTGTGTACTGTTGAGGAGTCTCACACTAAAACGGAACGGCTGTCCAGTGCTCTCTGATTTCCAGTGGTAACCGACCAACATCAGTCCGTGATGAATACAAACAACTAAACTCTCAATTATGTTTACAGTCTTTAACTTTATAATACACTATCATGCATACTATCCAAGTACATTGAAACCAGTTTGCAATTTGTACATTAATAAATTATTCAAAGTCCTACCTATCAATATACAGATTTCAGATACATTAAAATCCGACTAAAAATTCGCATACGTTTCAAACTAATGTAGATATATTTATTTGATTTTGCATCAGAATAAAGTACTCTTGTTTTTATTAAGTAATGCATTATTTTAAAATAGTTGTAAACTGAAAAAGATTTTATAATGACTGACATTTTGAATTTTTAAACTGCATAAGTGCCATCGAATTAAGCGCCATTAATAATTGTCATCTGAATGGCTGATTCCCAAGGACAATTTACTTATGTATAAGTACCCATGTCGTTTAACATACATCATTATCAACTACAGTGGAAAAGTTCATTGATCATTTTTTGTATTTTTAATAAGTGAAGGCTTAGTCAAGAGGTGTATTGGAAGTCTTGTTAGAGTTATCATATTATTTTTCACGATTCAGCTGACAGCTTGATCATGCGCAGTTATAGCTACACCATAATAGTTCGTTAAGATAACAACTTCTGAATTGTGAGACAGCTGGTATGCATAATAAACATCGTAAATATGTAATATATGATACACCGATGATAATATTATGATGATACTACATGAGATTCTCGACTGAATTACCATTTGGTTTATAAAGGATGACTAACTATGATAATCAATTAATGATGATCATGAAACAAAAATGTGGCACGGTCTTAAAGCATATACTACTTGAAATAAAACTCTCAATCACCTTGATAATTTAATGCAGCCAATTGCAATAGAAACGGCTCCAAAAATAAGAAAATATGAAATTTTTGGGATGGTTTCCAGAAATCTCATCGAAGCCACCAAATCCCTTGAAGGAGCCGTAAACATTCCATTCAATCACTGATCGATAGAACCCTCCAGAATCTCGATGTGACACATTCTGATTGAGTAACAGTCGTGACTTCTATGTTCGGAATGGATGAATTATAATACTGATTTTTGTTGTTCAAAAAACTATACATATACGACTATTTTGTACATAACTCACTCTCCATCTTACTGTAATAAAGTTCCTGTCTACTCGTCTTCTGTCTTCTAAATTTGTGACCAGGAGGGTTCAAGGTTCTAATGCTAAGGTAGTCTGTGGTTAGTCAAGTATCAAGTACGAGATATAATAGAAATGAAAACCAAAGTTGAACAACGCAAATATAATCTAATAAAATATACTGCTTTTGAGTTAGCCACTATAGGATTATACGAACATTTTATGGTTGTACAATGTAGTATAATAATAATAATAATACTAATAATACTAATAATAATAATAATAATAATAATAATAATAATAATAATAATAATAATAATAATAATAATCTCTCACTTGATAACATGCTGGGTATTCAAAACCGTAATCTGTGCATTTCAGTTTATTTGGGAAGTACAGCCTGCATGTACTTAAGACAGAAAACGAAGGGTGTAAGCATTTACAAATCATGTACACACCCCGTTGCACAACTATGAATGTATGGGATCAGTAGTTTATTAGTAAACTCAAGAGTGTTCTCAGTAAATAGATTGAGTTACTCCAAGTATGAACACCAACACTAGAATTCAGACTCACCCAGCTAATGATGAAAAGTTCTTCGTAGATTTCACTTGACAGTCTCAATGCAACTTTGACTAGTGTTATTATTTTCTCACTTACTATTATTGTTATTCAACATTTTATAAATTAGTTTCAAAGTGAATGGAATCAAGAATATGCCGCAAATTGTAACAAAATACAAACACTAGACGATTCTGTAATGAAATCTAAGATGCAGTTTAATGAGTTAAACACCAGATTGAAAGAAATGACTACTGAGAAGAATTTTCTACAGGAGAAACATAATAAACTACATTTATCATTGTTGGCATTAATGAAAGTTAGACTTCGTGGAACAATAAAATTAAGTCAGCTGAGGTGAATTTATCATAATAAATATTTTATTTTTCTCATAACAACAAGTATTTGTTCACTTATTGTAATTACTATACATTTCATGTTTTCTGGTTCTAGAGTTCTGAATTTAAGTTTTGTGCTAGTTGGTACTTATAAGGAAGATATAATAGAGATTTTTAGAGAACTGATATTATCAGTGACCTGTATCGCCCAATATTACAGTCAGAGGTGTTATCACTGAGCTATTCGGACCGCATCCTAGAGGACTAATATTTTAACACTGGCTGGTGTTATCGTCCACATAGTCCAATTTAATATAATAACATGACTATTTTTTCACTCTTTTGTTTACCCACAATGCCAAATGAAAACATTCCGAAATGTCTAAATTAAGTCTAAGTTGAGTAAAATACATGATTTGTTTGATTTTTACAGCATGTGATAAGATTAGGTTTATCTGTTCCATTAATTGATCACTGGGTAGTTGAATCATCATTGAAATTTACTTCTTCAAAAATAATTTAGCTTGTCGATTTTTTAATTTGCTATTTAACAGTCTAGACGATAATCAACAAGCTATGATCACAAATTTCTTTATTTCTTACGAAGTTTATAGTCATGCTACCAAATGTTTTAGGTAAAAAAGAAGACAGAGACATAAATAACATAATAATTAAACTCCGTTTAATAGAAATATTAACTAATAGGTCGTTGTTACCATCACTGTTTCTATTGCGTTAGTAATAGCAGTACAGAACTTCGAAGTTCCTTACTTTCTCTTTTAAATTTCGACTCAGAAAATAACAACAGAAGTCCTTATTCTTTTGACATTTTATCACATGAACATCAGGTGGAGACTATCCACAGCGTCTTCACTGTCCAATAAATCAGTTACATTCTATGTTTTTCGATAGTTTCCCTGAGCGTTTAGTAAGTGAGTACTGGAATACTGGAGTGCAATTCACGTTACAAATATTATTCCAAGTGTTATATGCTATTAGCAGTTGTTTGCTATCAAACATGAAACTGTAGAATAGCCAACGTATTGGATGAAAAACATAAGCTGAATTTGAAATAAAATCCCCTTAATGATAATTACACCTCTACTAAATGTATTGAAAAATAACCGAAAATACTGGATACATCAAACTCAGTGAACATCAACATTGCTAAAGATAATCTCATTCAAATTACTTTCATTTTTACTTGTCCTAAACCAACTGATGTTCGATTGTATAACGACGGATTATTAACTTGATGTTAACAACTTAAACAGTAAATAGATTAACAAATATGTTAATTACGTAGAAGTTACTTATTATACTTTATATTCTTAATGTTCATCCTTCTATGTACTTAATTATTTGGTTGTTGAATCAATTGTATACTGAGTCAGTCAAATGATGTAGTACTTGGTATAGTATCAAACTATTCAAAAATATCTAAATTCAAGTGAATTCTAAATCGTATTTTCGACCACTTGACAATATACTGGTTATTCCAAGCTTTAATTACATTCTATAAAATTTTAAGTCTTTTGTTATCAAGTATACTATCAAGTAATTCAAATACAATAAGAATTTCTTCGAAGTAACATTTAGATCCTTTCCTGGAAACTATTCGAGTAACTTAATAACATGACAGATATCCATTCAGTACTAAATATTACTTCTGCTAATATACATATTTAGGTGTACTATTGCTGATCTCACCAAAACTAATAAATCACTAAACGCAGAAATAAATATTTTGAGAAAACAAAATGAACAAATAGATCAACTTCAATATAACTCGTCAGTTACAACAAACGAACTTGATGAAATCACGTGATTTAATCTTAAAAAATCTGAAGGTAAAACTTATTGAATATGTCGTGAGTTTTATATAATTGAATATATCAGATAACACTGAGTGTAAAATTGTATTTATCTATGAATAACTTATCTCAGCATTTGTTGTAAATACTACCTAACCAGGGTCTACTTACTACAAATTTTCTTACCATATACGCTTATCCAGAGACACTGTGATCGGACATCTGGTTTCATTGATGCTTCAAGTTCTTAGAAGCTGATTACAACTTGAAGTATGCAAATTTACTCTAATGAACTGATAATCTGATGATACATGTATATCCATCTCTAGTACAGCAAATTTCACGTAGCTTCATTGACAAAAGATATACTTAGTGGTTGGAATGTGCTAACAAGGTGAACCTAGAATTTAGTAACAGTTGTAAATTGCTTCAACTAAGGCCACCACTAGCAGTACAATATTATCTTTTCAACTACATAGTTTACTTTTTCCTGGTGTCATGTATCAGAATCCATGTGTTTTGATTAAAATAATATAAAATGCAGTAGGAGTTATTGTTTTTCAAGAGTGAAACATTAGGAACATTTTATTCGGTAGGACACTTTTATACGTAATATTCGTGATCAAATTGTTGGATTAACAATATATATATGTGTATAGAGGGTGATTAATCTGGTACAACAGAGATGGTATCCATCTATATCTCTCTATAATCTCCCAAGTTCGTTAGTCTGTAATCGTGTCTCACAAATCTGAGTCATTCACTTAACATGTTCTTGATCAGTTGGTTAATCTTATTTGTCATACCTACAACAATAACATATGCAATAAATGAATAAAATAAGAATAAAATAACAGTCCCAGTTATCAAAATTATTATTCAGGTTAAAATAGTCCCTACTAAAGTTAACTGAGTCATATTAACTAGGGTTTAAAACACCACCTTGAATAATATTGACCAGAGTATTGTTGGTTAGATAATCACTTTACCTGAATAAGCAGTTACACTCTCAATATATAATCAGCAATTTGTAAGTTTGAGTCAGTACTTTGATATTTTGATGTTGGATACTCAGTTATGCGTCTTTCTTGTGTACCCCATTTCCAGTTGGTGAACAAGAGAAGTAGAGAAATTTGAAAACCAGTTTCCGACATATTGTTGAAAATCTTTTGTTGCATTGTCATTCAATATATTTTGCAACCATGGCAGCCATTTATCAAGTTTGACGTGTTTTCAAGCTATAATGAGAAGGAAAATTTATAGGCTAGATGGATGCTTTTATTGTTGGTTTAGATATAAGTGAATGACTTACTAGAAACTACCCGGCAGTAAACTAACCAATAGAATTCGCGTTAAGCCTATCGTCTGATAGACTTGGGAAACGGCGATTGATTACCACTATATCTGATCGATTAAATCTTACTCATGATATTATGGATAAAGAGAACAAGAACCTAGGAATGACCATGTTGTTTATTAAGTCAAGAAAATGGTTTATATATAACATATACTGGACCAAACAGTAACATAAAATATATTAAAGACTGAAGTACGCGAGTTGTATACAGAAATCGGGATAATGAAGTCATAATACGATTACATTAACTAGGGAAGGATGACGGATATGACAACAGCTAATGAGTCTATGAAAAGCTTACAATTTAAACAGTACACATAACATAGTTGTTAAATGCTCAACAAATGAAGTGTAGCAGTATAGGTCCCGATATTAAGAAGAATAAACTCTACAGATTGTGATTTCGATTTCTTGCTTTGCTATAAAAGTAGACCTCAATCAGGTAGTTTATATCTACCAAAATATTACAGTTTAGCAGTCAATGTTTTGTTGGCTAATGCAATCGCTTGGTTTGACAACACCTAACTTTTATCCAACGTGTTCCTATTTTAGACACCAAAGTTTATAGAACGAGGCGGTGGTTAGGCAAACGTAACGCGCATCACAGTCATCCTACTCAATTAAATTCATAACTTGATTAACCTAATTTTCAATTTTGTTTTACTTTTATATTTGACCTCAGTATTATGTACTTCATTATTTCACAATAGATAAACAATCATTTGAAGACCCTGACGTTGATTTCTATTGCCTAGGATATACATAGACTTCATTAGCCTTATTATCTAATGTAATAATAAGTCATGCGAAATATTCAGTGAATTTTCGGATAGTTTTTTCTACTCCATCCATTCATCAAAATTTTCGAAACATTTCAATAAGAATTTTAATCCTTAGTAGAAACTAAAATAACTCTAATTTGGTGTTGTGGAGATTGTTGAGTTGATATTACGAATCGGTCTGAATTAGCCAACTATTGATCACCAGGAACCGCTGGACAGCAGTCTCAGAGTGGGACTCTTCAGAAGTAAGCTTCCGCGACATCCAAGCCCATTTAGCTCCCCGGTGAACGCCTTGCTATTAGACTACTGAATCGACCAGCATCCAGCGGTTAATATTTCTCAGTCGCCTGTCGACAGATATGCGCGACCTCACCAACTCCCATTGGTGGGTAAATACCTCACACTGGAATAGGATGAACTCCACTTGACCATGTCTTCTCACTAGGAACTTCAGTAATAAACTCGAGAGGTTAGTCACTTATGAGCTAATATTAATTGTAATTGGGTGTTGTTTATGCATTCGTTAACCTGTAGTGATAATATACATTTAATAGAATCATTTTTCTCATTTAATTCATTTCCATACAAATCTCACAATTAGGAGGAGTTGAAAGAGAAACTATCTCTTAACTTGTCAATATCTGAACAGTATATTAAAATGCAAGGAGAACAAAGTAAATTACTGTCATTATTCTACTTAGCTGTGACGAATTCCATGTTAGATCAAAATCAATTATTCAATGCAGAACAAGTAAGTGATGTCGTAGTTGTTGCGGTAATCATATATAATATAATGAGTATTTGTTATTGTCATTCTATCATTTGATATTATGAAGTAACACTAGATATATACTATACAAACATTAACACTACTTGTAAACACAACACTTGATGCAACTAGGAAATGTATGTATATACTTATTGACAAAACTTACATAATGCTTTAAACGATTTTGGACACATATGTTGCAAAGACCAAAGAGAATCCCCATTAGAGTTGACGATGAAATATAGGTATTTATACGTTGAGAATCGGTTACTCGGAGCGATGCCTTTGATCATGCACTAGCGTTTTGGGAAATCTGAAATAACAGCTATGTCTGAAGTTATCTGTAATATTTCAACGTTTATTGGATATATTTAAGTTGAATTGTGAGTTACAAGCTGAATCCAGGACGCTTGTTTCTTCCTATTTGGGAGTCATTGGCTAGATGTACCTGCACATAGGCAACAGAGGGTCCCAGTTTCAGTCCACAACAAATCAACAGGAAGATACAAGCATATTCTAAGTTTGTTGGGTATGTTTCATCTATCGATTTTGGACATTTACATGTTTATTTATTGCATATTAGTGTAATTTCGTAGATCTAATATTCACTATATTCGTGTTCCTCATCTGGAATACTGGGGTGCACTACATTAACATGCTCATAGTAGAGATACTGATAACTGTGAAAACAAAATGATACATCCAATCAAAAATAATGCTAGAATGCACAGGACTTAATTAATGGATGAAAAAATGACCGAAAATGCTGAATACAACTCACTTAGTGAACATTAAAAACAGTGGATAAATTTAGTCGGCTACTACTTAAAGAATATTTTTATGATTGATTCGGATCAAATTTTTCGAAAATAACCCATTACCTATAACTTCACTAACAATGTTCACTATTTCATAATAATTTAGTTTATTGAACAACAATATATAAATATTCTTAAACTACCTCACCTATCGGCTTTAAGAAGTAGTTGTGTCACTGTGGGCCCTTATACGTAAATGTCATATTATTATGAATTAAGCGTATTCAGTCATATACGGTTTTGCTTTATGTATCGTATACTTAACAGTTTCATTCGTAATTTTAAGACAACCTACCAGTGTTTGGTAGGGTTTTTTTAATGTTAAATGCAGCTTCTTAAGCAGTAACCGATGAAATAGTCGTTGTCTGATCAACAGAATCGTGATATTAGTGAGATGGCTACATGAGGACAAACCATGAAAATGTATCACTTCCAGTCGGATAGCCAACTTTCAGCTGACCAAAATAATAATGAGACGCCATCTCCGGATTGTCGGTCCCAACTTCTTGCTCATCAAGCCCCAGTAAGTCGACTAAGAATGTAACCATGTTAGAGTCAAGTCCCGATCAAATACCAGACCGAGCAGGTAGACAGACAGTAATGTCACTCCTGACAAGTCATATTAAATTTGTGACAAGCTAGGTGCCAAGTGACTGGGGATCTTTCGAGTACAAGCACCTGAGTCCTCACTCCACGGGCAAGCTGATCTTGGAGTCCCAGAAGGGCTTCTAAACCCTACTTCCAGATCAAACCTTGAGAATCCTGTGATGGCAGTTTTCACCAAACATTAAGTCTAGGTGGAGCCAGACACTTAAGGCATGAGTATGTACATGAACGTAGGTGGCCCTTCACAGATTAGATACTGTAAGTCTCGAAGGATCATGACATCACTCAGTTCCATAACTGTTATGACCCATGAGACGAACAACAGCATGATCTTTGGGACAAGAACACTCAGTATTTCCAGCAAAATAAATTGGATTCATTAGCCCAAAGCATCAGGGACAAGCGTAAGCTGCACTTATCTAACTCAAGTCAAATCTAGTCGGAAGTAAAATGAAAGTCCCTGATGCACTGGGGTTTATCGCTGATGGGGTGAACCATGATATATTTGGTAAAGGTACATGGGTGTACTCTGGAAGCTCAGTAGCGTTTAATGGATCTGAGAATCACTTAGTCACAAAGCAGGAGGGCACTGTGTTCAATGATAACGACTAGAAGATGGACACCATGTAATACAACTCTAGTACAGTTCCATCACAAGCTTTTGATAATGGACACCATAAGAGAGTCATAAACCGTTTTAACTATGCATGATATATACAGGAGTACGGGTTTACTGCAATAAGCCCACATGCAAAACGGTGAGTAGAAAAAGAATGGGGTTCAAAATACAGCAGATCAATAAAGGCGACTCACACAAGATCAAGGATCAAAAGAGCAAAAAGTGAGGACAACTAGTAATTCCAACTTACCAGTGCCCCTAAAATGAACATGGGGGGGAATTCATTGATGCTCTGTAAAAGAATATACTGTAAGCGAATCGGCAAAGAAACCATTCATTGGGGGAGATTAGCAACAGCATAAAAGATAATTACAGAGAACACATCAGAATGCATTAAACTGGTTGCAGAATATTATCAATACAGATCGGTTTAGACTATATAAATAGATTAACACAATTAAATTTACTCATTTGAAACGTACTAAAGTGTATTATGAAAAAAGTCACTATCCTAAATAACACTAACATATGCGTTCTATTATTAAATCACCTTCTTTGATGCGTTCTCTTGATTATCTCATGTTTACTAAATTAATATATTAGTGACATTACTTCATTACATTGTTAAATCATTCTAATTCGAGTCATTTTTATTGGTGTGCCCCATATTAGACAGTATCAGTGATATAATCCTTAATCTATTCCAAAGAATTAACTGACTATTATAACCGAAATCTTTACTTTCTTTAAATTGCATACATACATAAGCAGCAATTAAGTTTATCTGTATGAAATTAAAAGTATTATATTCGTCTACATAAATAATTACACCTACCACATTGCAATGATACCATTATTCAGTAGGAATACCGATTAAGTTAATGCTTCACGGATTAAACTGTTGTGTTGCATAAGTGTCATTACTTGTAAGAGTAGTAATTGTGGTCTTGACCAGGAACGACATGATAAATTATTAAATCAGAAGCAGTTTAGCAAATGATATATAAGTCAGTACATATTGTAATTCATAGAATAGACACATATTCCATTTTATTAGATCAATTGTTTAATTGACATATGAAAACTATTTTAAACACAATATGAATGAAGTATTCGTAATATGACTTGTAAGTAGTGTATCTTGTCTATACTTTGGTGATCAGCTGTCATATATTATTGATTCGGAAATATATGTTTATATATGTTCACAATTGAATATGAACAAATATGGTTAGTCATTTGTTTATTACTACAAAATATAATTGTTCATGGACGACTATTTTCAAGTATACAATATTGCCAAGTATAAGTGTCTATTAAATCTAATAAATAACTGAATTTGTATTAGCTATCATTAGTGAATATGCCTCGAAGCCCAATAAAATGCTTTCACTCGGGAGATAGAAGCTAAGTACTTCAGACCTATAGACAAGCCCTTGACCTTCAAATTACTGATATAAAACTAAATATTCACCAGTCTGTGCTACCTTTCTGCTATTCTAATGAGGTTGTAAACAGCAATATAATAATGCAGAGAATGAGAGAAATATCACTAATGATAGAGGATGATGGTTGCGCAACAAAGCGAATTGACTGAAATTGTAAACCATTATATACCGACTAGTTAGCTTGAAGTTTAGACGCTTGTTATGAGACCTGAAGGTCGTCTGTTTGAGGAACTTGATGGTGTTATACTGTTTATTTGTCTGAGCTCTACGCGGTTGATTCTCTCTGGTTTACTTCTCTAATCCAGAGGTACCTAACTAATCTAACATAAAACAATTGGAGTTTACAGAAGGGTGCTATTCATATACTTGTTGGTCAGGTAGTTGGAAATGAGCGATTTCTGAAAATAAGTTTACAATAACAACGAAATATCAGAAAAACAAGATCCACAGAATAAAATGAACTCATTTTAAGTTTGAAGCTTCTCTCCAATAGTTACAGGAAATCTAAAATATAACTAGAATTGTTCAGTAGTATGAGCATATTGAATAGAGAACCGATTCAGTATATCTACATTACAAACAATAGATGTTAAGGCTTATCTGACATAAGTAGGCTGTCAATATTATTTAGCATTTTCGGACCATAACAATATCATTTATAATACAAGTTGACAAATACAAAGTTGTTACATAAGATGAGTAAATTAAGTATTTAGAAGTGTTATGAAAGAGAACTTGATGAAACCAGTTAAATTTGTTAAAATGAATAGGCAGAATGCTAATCAGGAAATGAACACAAGAATGCTAAGTGGTTGACTGATATTTGGCCAGATTACTGAGTGAAACTGATAAAAAAGACGAAATAACTTCACAGAAGAATAGGTGTTTGAATCGAATAAATAACACTTATAAACAAAAATAAACCTGGTTGCAGGGAATTAACTATGCAGACTAGTCGTTCTCTCATAAAATAAAACTCGACTATTAGACTTAATTCTTGTTCATCTAATCACCTCTTCCCCCCCCCCCCTATGAAATTATGTTACATCGAATTTGGAGTAACATCGGTAAAAAGGTGACACTTTTAACTTGTTTGATATATTCATCAAAATCATGTTCCCTATGGAGGCCGTTACCATAGTACTGACACTCATCCATTATTATCTAATCCATTCAAGGTGACCTAAATTGTTAAATCTGCCTCCTCTGTCCTATTTAGGCTAAATATTTGTCCGTAGTGTTGTGAGTATCGGAGGTGGTACAACTGAGACTATCAATGGTTCTTGTAAGCTTGTTTGTTGCGTTGTTTGTAAATGCGTCGATCTGACTCATGAACAATAAATTCATTAAATTCAATTAATCAGTGCCTGTTACCACATATGGAGTATAGGCCGCCGACTAATATTCTCCAACCAACTCTGTCCTGGGCTTTCCTTTCTAGTTTTTCAAAAGTGATATTCATCCTTTTTATCCGCCTTCGATTCGCGATGTCTTTTGGTCTACACTTTTTAGTTTAGTCTTGAGGATTTCATTAAATGATCATGTTCAAATTTATTTTAATTTGGAAGTTTCATGAATTAAATAGGAAGGAATGTTAAATTAAACATCCATAAAATCTACAGGTTAAAACCTACAAATTTGGAAAATAATCGTATCTTATCACTTTCAATGTTAATCTTTTCAACTTATCACAGCTAATAAAAATGTATATTTTTACGTCAAAACTATTAACTGGTTGAAATGTTTTTCTTTTTTCATTATTACATTGATAGATTTCGGCGTTATGGGCGAGAATTCTACGTCAGCGTAATTATTGGGAGTTGAAATTACAAGCGAAACAAGAAACATTAGTCAATAATTTATTAAGTCGAAAATCATTGTATTAATCAACAGATTGATGAAGTTAAAAGAATGCATATTAAACCAATACACTCATTAGAATGTAAAACATAAATTTTCTCTTGAAAAAAAAAATAATTTACTTTGAAAACTAAATCATATTAAAGTTTGTTTAATCTGGTTAGCGTTTTTTTTAGCAAGTAGATGTAAGGGCAAGGATCGGCAAAGTAAGGGCAGCATTCCTACAGCTGAAAAATATATGGGACTCTAAACAACTGTCTACCAACCTCAAAGTTAGACTCTTCAATTCGAACGTCAAGACAGTTCTTCTCTATGGAGCTGAAACGTGGAGAATTACTTCAAACATCATCACAAGGGTACAGGTATTTATAAACAACTGTCTACGCAGAATATTGAATGTCTGTTGGCCGGAAACCATCAGCAACAGCCTACTATGAGAGAGAACAAACCAGCTTCCAGCTGAAGAGGAAATCAGGAAACGATGTTGGAAATGAATAGGACATACATTGCGGAAATCATCAGACTGCATCACGAGACAAGCACTAACTTGGAACCCTGTTGGAAAACGGAAAAGAGGAAGGCCAAAGAACACACTGCGTCGAGAGCTGGAAGCAGACATTAAAAGGATGAACAGTAACTGGAGATAGATGGAAAGGATTGCTCAGGACAGAGTTTGCTAAAACAATGAAATATTTGTTACGAAAATGTAAGAAGACTCAACAAATAAATAAGTGTTTTAAAATAAAAGTGAGACGATTCGAGGTAAATCGTCAACTAAGAAGGAGAGAGAAATAATAATGAAATTTGAAGAATATTTTTTAAGATCAAAGTAAAAGTAGAGGTTGAACAAGTTTATTATATATAAATAATCCTGACTTTAGTAGGCATATAGGCAAGCATTTCAGCAATTAAAAGGACATGAAAAACTACTTTCCTTGGTAGGCTTTTGTTGGTTTTCCAAATAACCTTAAATATGTTATGATCGACTGGCATGTGATTAAAAGATGTTCAGTAATTGAGCCTTTTATTGACCTACTGTCACTTATCATCCATACTGGATGGTATTCTTGAACCATTTCAGATAGAATCCTTGTCTAATGAACTATACAGCAAGCTCTACAGGAGCAAGCGAATTGATAGACGTACATGAAAGTAGTCAAATGTAAGCTTCATTTTTCAGGTTGTTATTGAACAAATGATAGTTGCATTTCAGTAATTTTTAAGTCGCTGAAAAGAACTTTTTTTTAATTGAATCAAAAATCTTTATTTAACATGTCTGAAGCTTTTTAACCGTTGAAATCAATATTTATATGAAGTAAATTCCTTGGTGCGGAGGCTCCTGATATTTTTTGAATTTTGGGTTTTATGTTCTTATTAATGTAGGACCACCAACTGAATGCAACTCACCACCTTACGTCAATCTCCTTGACTATGATAGTGTGGAGAGGTAAAAGTTAAGGAGCCCTCTTCGACAACATGGTGATAGCGAAAAGATAGTCAATATCATACGGAATACTTACGATGAACTACACTGCAAAATCGTGCATGAAAGGCAGCTTACAGATTTATTCCAAGGTTGATTACTCTCGCCCTTCTTGTTTCTGCTGGTTGTTGAGTTTATTATGAAAACCTTAACATCTCGGTGGAGGTACGGAATACAGTAGACAACTTGGATGCAGCTAGACGATTCGGACTTCACAGATGAACCAGCTCTTTTAAGCTATATACGAAAACAAATCCAGATGGACAGTGTGGCAGCAGCCTCTGTAGTAGGCCACAACATATACATGAGATAGAGCAAGATCCTTAGATACAAAACAACGAGTGCCAACCCAATTACACTTTACAGAGAAGTCATGGAAGATGTGTAAACTTTTGCGTACCTAGGTCATATTCTGGATAATCAAGGAGGATTTGATGCAGATGTGAAGGCACGAATTAGCAAGGTAAAGGCAGAATTTCTACAATTGAAAAACATACGGAACTCAAAACAGTTGTCAGCCAACATCAGAATCAGAATATTCAATACAACCGTCAAGATAGTTCTATTGTATAGAGCTGAAAATTAGAGAATTATTAAAAGTATCATTCAAAAGATACAGGTATTATAATCAGTTGTCTACGCAGGATACTCCGGATTCGCTGGGCAGATGCTATCAGCCATGACTTACTATGGCAGAGAACAAAGCAACCAAAATCCAGCTGAAGAAATTAGGAAAAAAACGTTAGAGGTGGATAGAACACACACAGAGGAAATCATTAAACTGCATCTCAAGACAAGTCCTAACTTGAAATCCTCAAAGTGAAAGAAAACGAGGAAAACCAAAGTACGGATTGCGCCGGGAATAGAAGGCATATATGAAAACAATGAATAACACTTGGGAAGATGTGGGTGAAATTGGTTGGAGAATCGTGGTCGGCGGCTTATGCACCACGAGGGGCAACAAACATTGACTGATTGTGGATGATATTGTCGAGAATGTTCACAAAGTGTACTGTATCCAACACCTGAGGTCATTTCTGGGTTTATTAGTTGATGGGTTTGGATACTACGATGTAATTTTTATTGATGATTTCATTTCAAGCCTTAACTTTCATAATGTATATTTTTATTCAATATTTCAGGTTGCACTAAACTTGTGCAAGGCCATATGAAAATGTTAATCTCAGTTAAATAGTATTAAGATCGCTTTCAATAATGTCACTAAAATGTTTAAGCAATTGTTTAACAGATATATATATATATATCAAACGTTAAGTTTAGTGCAGGTGAATGGAAATAGGCTAAATATTGCACGAATCGGTCAAGCGTATTTAGTTTGGGCATTGAAAAAATTTATCTGCCTTTTTCGAGTCAGTATCGTCTAGATATATATCACAGTTTTTAAGTCCTTCACTAGGTAGTCTTCTCTGACAAAATAATTTACCTATCTTGATTCCAAATCAAGGTAGGGAAAAACATTTATTATAAAACCCCATAACAACCAAAAATTCATGATTAGGGTGATGAAATACTGTATGTACTAGTACAGAAATTACAGTTAGAAGTTACGACTTTACTCCTGATAGTGTTACAAAATTAGCAACTCATTGACAACGTATAGATTCACTTGCCAAGCACATTAAGCGCACTCACTCTGTGTAGGCTAGGAATATTTGAGAGTTGAATGCTCAAGATCACTAAGCAACAGTTAATCACTCCTGACATTATATCATCGGCACATACACCATTATATATATTTTTCTCATGAAATATTCAGGAAATAAGGCAATACATGATTATAGTTTCTAAAAAAAATATTATTACACAAGTTGCGGAACATAAATATTGTTTGAACAGTTTGTAGTTCGAAAAGAGTTTAGCATTACATTCATTGAAATCCTGTTGTTGATGCCATTAGGATTGGATGGTAAAGCAACTACATAACTTCCAAGTTCTGTGTTATTGTCATTGTTCTTTCGAGTAGTACATATTGGTAGTTCAGAAGCAGGTGCAGGTTCAAGATAGTTGTCACTGGGAAGATTTAAATACATTGGGCTGCATGCCGATGATTCTAATCGCGAATCATGCATTTGAGCAGAAAAATCTGAAACAAGAGAAACTTCTTCAGATATATTTACGTGGGATAAGATAGTTATCTGGACCGCAACAGAAGATCACAGATGATGAAGGCTGGAGTGATTTCGATGAATGAGATTCTGAAACAACACAGAAAAATAAAATATTTTATTTAAAAGCTTTAAGTGGAAGTTTTAAAATTAATAAAATTCCCTGCTATTAATCTATTACAACCAATCAAATTCCAATTATCGTTAGAGTCAATTTTGATTATTAATCCTAGCAATCCATTTAATGAAATTCGGATAAGAATACTTAAATGCAAACCACTGTATATTCTTGATAAACTACTTTTTTCGTAATTGTATGTAGAATAGATTAAAACAGTAGGAAACGCAATTACATGCTTTGTTTTAAAAAGCCTATATTCACCAGACATCAACAAATTAGTCACATGCTAAAATACAGTAACATTCGTGTTCCAATACATCATACAATTCTACGTGGCTTCAATCACCCTTGTATGATAATTATTTAAATGATCAAAACTATTTTATGCCGAACGTTCAACAAGTAGTCTCAAAAGTATTAAAAGTAAAAATTGTGGTAACTTTTTTTATTTAATAATAATAATAATAATAATAATAATAATAATAATAATAATAATAATAATAGCACAGCAATCAATAGTTCTGACTATGTAAGTATTACGACGCTGACTGAAGTTGGAAAAGTGAACCTAGTAGTCCGAAAGGAGCACATTCGCTTCAAGGTCGTCATAACATATTAAGAGCCTAAAGTCGTCCACAAAACCAGCAGAAATCTGTCGAAGACTCTGAGCTTCCTCCTTTTCAGAACTTCTGAAGCCTTTTCTATATACATAGAAAAATTAGAGCACCAACACTGGTATGGAAGTGTACCCAACCTGTGAATCACAAGCAGGACGAAACATACTTCCTTGATCCACTTGATAACAACAACTAAGCATATGTAAGCACACTGATTAATAACTGATGAAAAAGATTACTCTAGAGAAATAGTTAACATGCAATACAGTTTGAGAAGTGATAATTGTTGGATATCCTACCAGTCATCTCTACTTAAGTAGAATGTCATTAAGCACAAAAGATGCTTACATACTAGGGTCTATCCTACAGTACATACAAGCAAATAGAAATATACATTAGTTAAGCAAGTTACAAACGAAAGTATGCAGGATTAAGGTAGTAGACCATACCTTCGTGTGGTGCGCTTATTGGCCTTGAACAACTAATCGATTCTATTGTATGAGGCGACTTTGATGATGAATAAGCTATTCCCTAAAAGAAAAGGTTAAACAGTATGAGCACAACTCAAAGAAACTATATATATATGTATTAGACGGTTTAGGAAAATGAGGTTAATTATTTTGGTTACGGATCGACAACCGCCAGAAAACCAATTTGTGATGACTGCGGACTATACAGACTGGTTATAGAAAAAATTATTTTGGAAAGTGGTCTCATTCCAAGATACAGAAGACATTCAAGGAATAAACGGGGAAGAGTTTACCAAAAATCTCTTCAGCGATACGCGTAATAGTAGACGTAGTTAGGGATAGATACATGTTACTTTGTAGAAAACATAAGTGGGATACATAAGATCTAGACGATACTGTGGGGATTTATAGAATGCTCTCTGTAATGCTCGAATTCCGTAATAATCGTAGGTAACCAACACAAAGAGAATGTAAAATAAACCAAAAAAGGGTGTCGACAAATTTACTCCAATATGATAGGAGCGGTCCATACCCATATCATAAGTGAAACTGACCGACTAGTGTGTATAAACATCTTAGAGAAGTCTTTTACAAGTTCCCATAGGAAATTATGTAAAAAAACTAGATTGAGTGCACTTTGCCAATATATGTTACTGTTTTGTTATGTAGCTAACACTTGCTTAATCAATCTTTATCTTTTTACTATAAACCAGGTTTACTTTATTAAAAATTGTCGATTTTTGATATGCTGGTATGTGAAGTATGTAGTTACAATAACTCCTTCATTTATCTATCAGAAATGAGAGAGCTTCACTACGTTTTTAGTTGTAAATCAGATTTGGTTGGCGAAAAAACAAGCTTTTTAATGAAAACTCACTCTTACGAATGTAACATCACCAGATTTAAAATCACCGATAAATGTAAAACCCATCATAAAGTCCCAGAGGAATATGATCAAGTGAAAGGTAAACTACTTTGTGGAACGGAGATGGCCAGACTACAGTCCGCCAATAGATTCTATGCGGGTCGGACCGACGGTAGGTAGTATGTACTTTCCAACAAGGCACAAACTGATAGTCAATAATTTCATGAACTGACGCTACATTTTGGTTTGGAAAATCATAGCCCACTTTTAGGAGGGGTGTTATGAACTTGGGAGAAAAATTTAAAAAGTAATGACAATAATTTATCATCCTTACAAAGTGGGGAGATACAGTAAACCATATAATTCAAAATATTCCCTAAATTTTTAGACGATTGAAAAACTTCACTGTTTCAGATCAAGTAGCTCAGTTAAAAAATGCGAAAATATCGCAACACGGTAGTTCTGTTAATTAAACAACAGCTTCCCTGTTCATGACCTCTCTCTGAAGGTACATACAATAGTTGAAAATCATTGACGTCATTTTATTATTTTTACTAAAAAGCGTAGGACAAAAAAGGACAGTTGAGCATATGTAATGAGTATCATTGAAATTCCACTTAAGGAGATAATAATAATGAATAAAACTCACTTGATTTAAATGAGAATCATGTAACTGATGCAAAGATTTCGTGATAAAAGTTGTATTGTGATAAAGGTATGAAAGTGAATTAATTCGTTTTTCAAGGCAAGCAATTAGTTTCTGAGGATGTTTGCATTTAAATACAAAAAGTCCTGGACCTGAAGAATTATTTACTTTTGTAAAATATGGTAAAAATATCAATAATAAAGTAAATAACAAACTCATTCATTTGTTCAAGACATTAATTAACCGAGGTATTCTGAAAAGATGTATTGTTTTAACCTGTTGTTGGCAATCGGATGCGGGTTGTATAGTGGGTAGGTTTGGCTGACATTCTAAAAATTCTCACAATTAATAAAAGCCTATACTTAAAATTCTTAAGAATCCTTATTTTATTCGCTATGCGTTTATTTTAAAAGTATGTTTTATATACATTTATCGGAATGTAATTTGTCAAAAATTATTCTATCGCTCTAAAGTAAAGCGAATGTCAAGCTTTGTTTGGTGAAGGTCTAAGGGTGCATTTTCCCAGGATGAAAACCATCTTTCGTCTTTCACTCCGTCACAAACATCCTGTCATTTTCTGCTGGCTACGTTTCTCACTACTTATTTCCTCTTTAATTATTCTAATATCTTTAATTTCTATTGGACGTCTTCTTAATGTTGTGAGTTGTATTTATGTACATAGATGCATAAATGTTACATATTTCATCAGTTTTTCGGGTCCTTTTTAAATAAAATTAAATCACATATGGACATTACTGAATGTTCTTAAATATAGACAAAATAATTTATCTAATTAGTGCTTAACCGATTGATTGATTGTACACTATTACTAAAACGTACAAAAATATGAATAAAATCGCACGTTCTAAATAACTGGCCTTTGATTGATCATTCTGATGTTTAGGCTTAAAGTCATTTGCTCTATTAACCAGACCTTTTCCTCAAAGAGAGGATATTTACCTGGAAGTTAAAAGATCATATTTTATGGAGAAAGATTTGGGGCTATAAGATACTTTCTCCATGATACGAGTGTAAAAATATGAGATTTGAATCCAATTGATTACTGATAAAGCTAGGATTACTTTTAGTATAAGAAACGAGATATCGGGTTTAAGCTTAAGCCATGTAGTTGATGGAGAAGATATGGTAATGTAAATACCGATTGCTACGGATTAGGATACAGTAGTGTATTAAAACCCTATTCCAACATCTTTGGTTTCAGAAGGGGTGTCATTTTTGCTGATAGCCTAGTACTCACACCAACACGTGAATAATAAATGCATTTATTTATCTATTTATCTATAAATTAAAAATTGAACTAGCCAAGATAATAGGATTAATTAACTGTTGTGACAAAATATCGTTCAATGTACTGAACAAGCTTGCTAGTTTTACAGATGAATTAAGCTAACTGGAAGTGTATCACATATAAGTCTTTATAAAGTAAGTATCGCCTCTAGCTTTTGCATCAGCAATAAAAGTAATCGTAGAGATAACTTTATCCCCTATGACCTGAAATGCACTTAATACAGTGTGGGGGATTTATGAAATGTCTATGAATTTAAACTACGTTTTGTGCTTATTTATAAAATTCAACTACGACCGTTCATGAAAGGTTTTCAATTTTTGGCGGCTCACTTTTGCTGAGTATTAGTCTTTAACGTTTTGCATTTAGAACAAATAGTATTTCCACTTACTAACGAAGAATGGAAAAACCTATTATGTGTAAAAAACTAGAAAATAACACTAATGGCCAAGAATCTGAGTTCCACATCCGAAATCTGGCAAACAGAAGTATCTTACTTGGCGATCAACAGCCAAAACCTCAAACAGATTCCAATAGAACCTATGTACTTTATTATTCCGTAACAGATAACTGCAAGAATAACCTCTCCCCCCACTCCCCGATAATTTTTATAATAATTTTTAGCAAGCTTGTATAGTGTATCGAGGTCTATAAAATTAAAATAACTTTTCAGTGTCAAGTATTTCAGTATTTTCAACCAAAAAAGTGGCCGATTCTTCGCTGAAGTCCATCTAGGATGTTACAAAGCGATAAGATATCATGGAAAGAAATGATGCAGTTGAATAAAAACTTACCTAGTTTGCACCGACTGCCCGATTCAAATAGAAACAGAGATCTATTTCTTCCATACCATCGTAATCCGTGTAGTGGCCAAAGTAGAACAACAATTCGGTCATTATGCACATACTGAAATTTAATATCGTAAGTTCTTACTATTAATAGACCTTGACGAATCTCCTTAAAATTGCAATTTAAAAGGCTTGCACTGAAGCACGATATCCATTTCTTTTTGTAGAATATAGATTCATTGATTGATTGTAGGAATTGAACAAAAGATTTAAGTGAACCGCAGGGGTGATGAGACATTTTTACTCTTGTTTCGGTTTTATCAAACAAACGTTGGAGATCATCTGATTTATTAACACTATTAACAAGGCCCATATGAGTAGTTAAAAAACTGATAATTAATTAGATGAATATAATGAAAATGCCTCTTTTGTAGTGTGAATTTGTTGAAGTAATCACTGTGAAGGAGGGATATTCAAGTACTCTGGGCAAATAAAGAGATAAAAGCTAAATAAGCGGATATCAACAGGAATACAATCAAACGTCATACAAGTAAAATACAAAGTCTGGCTAAATGCTTGGCCATATGTGTGATGACTTATAAAAGAGTGAAGATTATTACTAAAATTTTGCATTTCAGATTATCTACCTAAATCCACATAGAAAAATGTACCAACTGTTGTTTCATTCGTTTAAACTTTGAAAATAAATGTGGATGTTGTTTATATTGGTTAAAAGCAGAGAAACAAAACAATAAGGGTTACTTTCTTTATGACCTTCTAAGGGATTTACTGTTATAATCCGTTACACAAAGGCTCAAAGTGAGTGAACTTTAATTTTAACACGATCACTATGATGTTAGGTTTTCCATTAAGAAACACAGTATTGCTAATTAGTATAGTATCTCACCAATTTTATTAAAATAACAGTGATACGAAACCTATATTACTTTAGCACTAGATAATTGGCTAACTAGCAAGATAGTTCTTTCTGCAAATAATTGCTTTTTTGCTTATCTCTGTGGTGTTGAGTTTAAAAAAGCTTGGAACCAGTCAATAAACTTGAATTAAACATGCATGTTCCCGAAGTTTCATAAACTCACTGCTGAATTCTTGATTAGGTTCACTCCTGTGTAGTGGTGGTGGTATGTTACTAATATTGGTTATTTATTAATGAAAGTTGACCCACTAGTACTTTCATCTCTCAAAGTTATTTTGAACACTCACTATTAACATATCAACAAACATTTCGTGTAAAAACATACAAATATTGAAAGGAAATAAGATATAGTGGATTTAAATGTAACTACAGATAACTAATTTAGAGAAGCGGTAAGGGTATATGAAACTTTCACCCTACCCTTCTGCTAAGAAATTAGTACCATTTCTACAATGATAGCTAAATTAGGGACTTTGTCTTCCTATTAGTATTGAGTTTTTTAGTGACATAAGAAATGCTGTTTTGAAAAGGGTGATTTTCAGTTTTTTTAAATTGACAAGTTCCAACATCGACTTTTATTTTAAAAAACATAGTGCTACATTGAAATACCACATATTCGGATGACAGTAGAGCGTGCAAGTAGCTTAGGATGACAGACTGAAACAGGAAAGTAGTGGTGAGATAAAAAAATGTCAGTTTGAACCAAAATGAAATTGACTAGATTATATAAGATGAAACTAAACTTTGGTAGTGAACTTGAGAGAACAACTGAAAATCAAGGTAATTTTTTCTAGGTCGTGCGATTAGTCTGGTTCGAAGTGCTTGCATTCGATCAGTTGACTGAAATTTCTATGAGAATGTTACTATTACTGAACTGCAATCCATTGGATTACTTTTTACAGAGTTGATTTGTGTTTATGGATTCAGTATGGCTTTAGTACACACACTGGCATTGTTGCTTGTAAACGAGAGCGAAGTCTCAAAAACGTATGTTCAGAAAGGATGTTACGTTTACATCTGTCACTATGAAGCGTTGAAATAAAATGAAACAACTAATAGAAGGAAAAAACATGAGGAAAATATCTGCGAACTGAATGGGTAGGTACAAATCACTTTAATCTAATTGGTACCAGCCACTGAAAATCAAGGTAACCTACGTAAGTTGCCTTAATTCTCAGTGGTTCTTTCAAGTTTACCAGTAAAATTTAGTTTCGCCAAATTAAATACATATACTATTAGGAAATCATCTAAAAATATAAAACAGATATCAAACGCTTTCAAGACGGTAACAACAATATTAAAAAATCTTTCAAGGTAAAGCAAAAAACATTGGATCTCGCGCATTTTCACAAAGTAAGGTAAAACTTCCCCAGGTTGTGATCCATTTAAAGCGGCTAATATTGTTATTTGAACTATTCTTGTAAAATGCATTTGTTTCAAATACCTTAGCACACGTCATTTAGTAGTATTTGTACAACGAGTTTTCAGAATTCAAAAAGAAGTACATTTCTATTTCTAAAATTTTCAAATCTGACTGACGAGGTATATACCGAAATCGTTGCATAGTGTTCATGATTACAAATGGGTTCATCACTTGATGTATAAATTCTGAACCTGAAGAGTCCAAAAATTATTTGAGAGCTAGAGTCACCAATAAGTTTCTCCTTCCCTTCAGCATAAACAGAGACTACATAAACATCAAGATTTACTACAACATAATTAACAATATATTCATTTACTGCTTTTTCACGCAATTAAAATCAAAATGTAATGCTCACTTATTTTGACAAAAAATACACAGAAATGGATTTTTGTAAGCTGCTTTATAAGAGTTGTATAGATAAATAACTTTCTAGACAAGTAGTTGCATAGGCTCTCTTGATTGATGTTGACCGTGTTTGCTTCAAAGGACATTACTTGATGAAGTCTCCAAGTTGAATTTACTACCTAGCCTAGACGTTGTTATCCCGTTACCACCCTACTTACGATCAAATATTTTTTCTTCTCAATCCATCATGCCTATTGAATTGCTCTTATTTGCATGTGTGGGTTTAGACGTTTAAAGTTACTCTGGTTATACGATAAACGTAACTCGGTCATAAACAGAGTACACTTAAGGGTGTTCTGTCAGGTTCTCCTAGTTGCTAAATCTTATAAGTGATCTGCTTATCACCAACGCTATTCCATTTGCATCTAGATGAGTTGAATTGGTTGACGCCGACCTAGCATCTTTAGAGTGCAAAATATGATAGTACATCATGATCATAATTCGTTATCTAGTTGTACTACATTTTACCCTAGTCTTATGTTAGGAGGTGAGATAAAATGGCTTATTTTTTACTCCAATCATCATATTGCTTTTTTTCTTTAAATTTGTTTACGGTAAGAAATATCCTTAAATGGTAAGGCGACTTGATGTTACAGTCCTTTCAATTGAATACATTCATTTTGATCACTTTCGTTAGTTTATATATATGGGAGATTTTTGAGTTTTATATTGCTATATTTGTGCTAAATTTCTGAATATAGTATTACAATCATATCACTAAGTTGTGAAGTTGATCTTATTGTAAATTTTCTCGCTACTACCCTAACCTGTTACCTCTGTAGAAAGAAAACCTTTCGCTTCTAGCAAATTGCGATTCCGCGTTTAAAATTATATCCAGCGGCCATATTTTCACCTGAGTTGATTCAGAGGAGTAATTTGTGCTTCCGTTTACTCATTTGTGTACAAATTAAATAGTAAGCGCTTGTCTGTTTTCCTCAGCCTTCTTTCTCAATAACCCCTGGCAATTTATGGTTTGAATATGTTTCGTAATTAAACGTAGAAACATTTCAAGAGGCAATAAAATTTTTATGCATACAATGACAATCGTCTTACCCTTAATATTTGTTCCTAACATATTAACTCGATATTAGAAAGATTTTTAATACGTGATTTTACCGCACACTAATCAAGGTGCTCATTAGACGTAGCCAGGTGGTGGAAACACCCTCTTACTATTGGTGACATATACTCCTAAATACCATGTAGCGATTTGTATAACTTTAAATTATAATGAATATGTCACTGATGAGTGACCAAATATTTAGTGCATTGACTTTCATAATGTATTTTATGCTAATCACACCTAGGCTTTTCTGGAATTGCGTTTCTATTGGATAGAGTATTTATTTTTTTTACTGGTTGTTTTAGCCTAATCACTTTTAGGCTTCAGTGTGCAAAGGGTAGATTGAACTTTGAATCAACTTTAATCTAAATGTAAACTGAAACTAATTTTTACTCGTCAAACAAATATTGTTGGTGTACTAATTTCAGTGTAGAAATATTTCCATAAATCTAAATAACCCTCCAAATTCATCTACCTTGAATGCGTTATTTAGGTGAATTGTAATGCGGTGACGAGTCAGTCTGACAGCATTAACAACGCTGCCATGAACGCGCGTTAAAGCGATAAGCTCAAACAGATACATATATGAGTTACAGATTAAGCTGTTAGATGTGGTAGTCGATGTAACTCTAGACATAACATTTTGCACATTTTATTTTTTCACTGTTATATGCATGGCCAATATGAGATCGAATTGTTTCAAGGGTACTCTCTACTGGAGCATATTGAGATTCCATGCTTGTTGAATCTACACTGTATTCGAATATAATTCCCATAAGTTCAGCGGTACTGATTTCTGACATTTAAATTTACGTGATTATTTATGTATGTATAATAGTCACCTGGTTATACGATAATTTATAAATAATTTTTAATTCATATCAATATTGAACATAGTATTGTCGTAATCCATTATTAACAAGCCATTTAGCCAGAGACCTAAAGACGATTGGCCATCTTCGAGAACTGTTTTTTTGTAGACTATTTCGTTCATTTCTGGTTGTATGAAAGGTGAATATTGAAGTTTCTATTATTGTTCGGTGCCCCCCCCAGGCATATTCTCTTCATTTAACACAACAACTATTAGCATATCATTTCACATTATGAACTACAGTTGATTCATTGTGTGTACTTTACTCCAGTTCGCATTCACCATGACTCCTATTCTGTATAAATGTTACTTTCCTAATTTGTTAACGGTGTAATCTGACTCCGTATATATGTAAATGATCGTATAAAATACAATATAATTCTGACCGTTTGGTCTATCGGCATGTGTTCTTCTATTTTTGGTTTAAAACTGAGTATGGGGCAGACGTGCAGTGATCGACTAGGCACATCCATTGGCATTTAGTTTTTAAAGTTGTTTCTACACCGTAACAGTATGAACGATTCATATACCAAACAGTCAGTCGAATACGGAGCCTGAAACAAATAATACATATTGCTTATTTGTATACTAAACATTAACGGTAGTCAGGCAGGGTTTCACGAAACGAGCAAGAAAATAAGAGAAACTGTTAGAAACAGTGGCAGCTAGGCTAATGAAATGAGTAAGCGTTAGCAAAGAAACATTTTGACCCCCCCCCCTCCAAACAAAAAACATACTTATAAAAAAGATTGCCACCAAACTAATGATGGGCAGCTTGCAAAGTCATTTGGAAGTACTTGAACCTGGCATACGGAAAATCGATGAAAAAACTCCAAGAAATAAGGAAATTTTAAGAAGAACTTCCAAAAGTAAATTGGACTTGCAATAAGTTGCAGTACTAGGAAGTATAAAAATAGAATTTAGTATTTTTGTACGCTTTGGGAAAATATTGACGGTAGATTGTTTTACAACTAATGTAACAACAGACTCCACGACAAGCAGACTTTAAAGTAAAAGTGTGATCAGTATCATAAGGTCTTAATATCCTTTTTAACCAAATGATAGACGAACCTTATATAAAAAAGACCATTTACGGGCTTCATTGAAAGATGTGAGCAAAGTAGGTTGATAACAGAACGCTGTTGATGTTGATGACGTTTTCAAGTAGTAAATTTTATACTGACCTAGCGGGCCTCTTGATCTAGAAACATACTTACAATAAGTTGTTGTCACTTTTTCATCGTGGATCATAAACACACTCAGTTCAGTAATAGCATAGTTTCTGTATTCACCGATCGTTTTATGTCACATTAACTCATGCGCATCTACAAGCCACAAGATAAGTGCATAAATAAAGTTAGTAACAGTGGATTCATCAGAACTATATTTGGGCTGATTGTGAATCCATAAAAACAGTCAGCTCAAGCAAGCCACCAAAAGTTAGCAACTTCCAAGTTGATTCCAACCGCATCATGCATGCTACAAAGAAATGAAAGGCATAATATATATATCTAGGGTGATAATTAGCTAGTACAGGTTACCCTGAAACAATCTAACTCGAGTACCTGTACTGTGCATGCATGATTAAACTATAACAAGATAATTTTTAAACGGCATGAATGAAGGCGCTGAGTATGGCAACTCTCTTTTAGTCAGTAAGTATACTAGTCTAGCACTAAAAAGCTAAGGTGGTGATTTCAGTCGGTTAATGTGACGTCAAATGCAACTCCTGACTCCAGTTGTCTATATGGAGCATCATTTCATATGAATGAGGCTTAGTATTACGGTCTTCACTGAGATAACTTAGTGACAATAATAAATAATATGCGCATTGCGAATCGGACGACGTTCTATCCCACAGTCCTTAGAATTTTCTAATTATATGAAGTACACTACACAATAACGTATACATTACAACCAAAACTTTCCGGACTATATATTTAATAACATGAAGCACATATCATCTTCCAGTATTACTGATTGCGATCCCGACTAAGCTGCATTTAGCCATTAACCATATATTCGATGTCACGTATATAGAGATTGTGATTATTTACTGAAAATATAAAAAGAAATATTAACTATCATTCTAGGAAACCTACACACATTATCACAATTGAAATTATCAACTCAATCCAGTGTGTTACAATGCTTAGCTTGTGCATTTGCATAGAAATTTTTCTGCTTCATATTTATCATAAAGTATAAGCGATTTCATTTCTCTAATTTTCTTATCATATAATTCACCAAACCTGATTAATAAAAATGTCTATGAAAACTTAAACAACATCCAAATCCAAGAATCTCGCAATACGTAGAAAAAGACTTCGGTTTTATACCCCCCCTCCCAACCGATCCACTACTGAAAATATTCAGAGCCCCATGCGATGTAAGTCAAACAGAACCAAACAGACATGTTCCAATCTTCATCGTGGAAGACGAGACGAAGTCCTTTCCGACGTGACAGGATTTAGTCACTGTAAGCTTAGTGATGACTTGAAAGATCTTTACAATAAACTTAAAATTCTCACCCTTCTCAAATGACTCACCGATCCAAATAATGCTAAAAAATCAAATCAACTAAATGCAATAAGCAGTACAATTGAATACGCAGCCTCCGAAATTTTTGAGCGCATTATTCGCTTCAACAATCTTAAATATTTCTGAAGCCTGTCCTCTACAAATTATAAACAGAAATTTTTTGAATACTAGCAATATGAGTGATGTACCATGCTCATGTACCAGACTAAATAAAAATCTTCATGGCGTAAGAATATTGATATTATTAGAATTCAACACACCGAGGGAGATGAAAGATTTTCTGAACTCATCCAATATGATTGGATTGAACTCTGTAAAATAATATTAAGCTAGTTAAAGACAGGACTCGCTGTGAGCATACGTTAAGAGATAAGGCAAAAGGCCTATCGTATTTAAGCGCCACACCCACTCTCAAACCGATAGCCCGAAAAGTTCACTTAACAAGAAGGCGGTAGAACCACTACTCCCAAACACATCGGTTAAAATCATCGGAAGTCTGAATACTGCAAAAACTAAAAAGAATGATACCAACAATGCACCTAGTATCCGCGATATTTACTTGGATCCCCTAAAAACAAGAAACAACACGTCGCATAATAATTCTAGCAAGGAAAACAAGATGTGCTCAATTACAACAGTCTTAAGCACATCAGATAAAACCATTGAAAGCTCGAATGTCACAGGAAACAATGAGGATAATAATAGCTATTCACAGAACACTCAAGAAGTAGACTGGGATTCATTAGAGATAATAAACAATGAGTTACCTCCTGACATTGGCGCAACTAGCTCAATGCTAAGCTACAACAGTTTTACTAAGTCACAAACACAGACACCTAATAATAATTGCACTATCGATTACTTTATTCAGCCCGAAGAGCGAACAACAAGCAAAGAACCACAGGACTCCCAAACATTATCACAATATCTACCGGAACGTAAAAGGAACACATCCTCTAGAAGAACCAATATATCGCAAAACCTAAACAAATCTTACTATATGTCATTGATTAACAGTCCTCGCGGATCTAAAGGCATTCTTGGGCCTGCTTCATACATACCTGGAATTCGTTTAACCGACCGAAACTTATGCACAAAACACAACCTTTTTTGATACTCTGCCGGTTCCCGAACTGACAACTGCAGCTACACTAAGATTTGCAACAAACACAATAAAACTACTTCCACTTCTTACAACCGCCTTACTACTCTAGACTCAACTACGATAGACGAGACAATCCTAAACACTTCTACTCAGGCCTACTCCGAAACACAACGTCCAATCGACTATTGAACTTCTATGTATTTTCACATATGTAATAGTGCGTCTATCTATTTTTACCCATCTTTAATCATCACTTATCCAACAATCTACAATTTCGTTTACACATTGACCTTTTAACTATTTTGGGTTTATTAGTTGTCTAATAAACCCATTCACACTGATTTAATACCATAACTACCTTTTAGACTCCTTAGAATCCTGTTCATAATTTCTTTCTTTAGTGTCATATGTATGTATATATATATGTATATACTGCTTTACATTGGCGTTTTTTTCCGAATATTGTTTTGCCATGTAAATCAATATTAATTATTGTATATTTGTGTCTATTTGATGAGACCCAAAACGGTTTCTTTACAACACTTATTGTAAATAAGCTGTATGTGATTAAAATGAAATAAAATGACACTTCTAAAGTTACTACTGTGACTTGGGAACAAAATGTCTAGTTAGCTTCTTACTCTACGGAAGCACTGCAGGAAGGACTAGAATTTTATGCTACAGAAAATGTTGAAATCTAGTGAGTAAACTTCTTAAGATAATTCAGGTATATGGTAATTTATTGAATCAAATGCTACACTGTGAACCCTCTTTCGTAGCCGTCATGCACTGCCCATTTACTGGAATCTGGCTAGTGTTCTAATATACTTTTAGTTAAACTCTATGTTTCACTGATTTTCTATTACGTAGGCCGCCTTAGATGTCTTAAGTGCAAGACAACTCGTTAGTAACAACTATCCAACTTTCACATCATATATTTATACTTCGTTAGTCATTTTAACTCTTTCATTCTACTGACCATCTCTTTATCAGTACAAGCCCACCCCGTAAAATTACGTGCAACGTTAGACACGTATGCGTGGTGATGAGACGCCTACTCATTGTTCTAATAAGATTATTTGATACGGATAATCTCAGTAGCCCTTCAATCGTCAAATGTTGTTAGTATAAAATCATGCTCGTGATGGACAATACACGTAGCACCCTAAAATTGTCCGATACACCACGCGCAACTTGCGCATTTCAAACTTCCACCTATATTGTAAGTTTGCGACACTTATAGACAGAAGTGTAACTCATTTGTTCGATCCTCAATGCCACAACAGTACTCAACTAGCTGCTGAAGCTAAGTCTGAAGTCAGTTCACTTATTAGGATCAAATTGCTTCAACGAACATGTCACAAACGACACGTATCTAACACGTCGAAATCGTTGGTATGGATCGTCTTCCAAAAGAAGATCCTGAACTCAGTCGCAAGTCATCTAAACATTAGGAGGTACAGACATAACAGTATGTGGATCACTCACACCTAGCTTCCGAGTGCCAAAACATAATGGCAGTGAATTGAGACACATATATCCATCAAGTACTGAAGTTACCATTAGGATCATAATTTGAATGACGTGAGGTCAAGAGATAAGATCACAAATTTAGGGTCTTTGGGTCAATAAAAACAAATATATAGGGTGCAAAACAGCGGGAAAATTCCCGACAGTTCCGTAAACGCTATGCATGGGGGAAGAATATCCAACTTGTTTAGAAGTTCATATTGATCTAAAATGTCATCAGCTATAAAGCGAGTAGACATATATACGTACCTATGTACACCAATGGTTTTATATGATGGCTGAATCCAGAGTTACTGAAATAGATCAAAAAAAACCAACTACAACCATAACTGCTAGCAGGTGATACGCTTTAAATGAACTTTGGAAACTGCAGCTTATTAATGACTATTTATTTACACTTAAGGGATAAGAATGCGTTCATATACAAGTAGAAAAGTTTCGCGACCTTCTCTGCAGGCTTTGTGAGCTTCTTCTGTACAACCCTGTTCCAATAACTCCAAAACATGGTCGGAATTTTTAAGTGTCTGGAAAGATTCGGCTGTCTTTGATGAAACAAGGACTGTTTTCGAATATATTCGATTCAGAAGATATTTTAAGCAATTTATTAGAACTTTGCACTTTTCCACCTTCTGGACTGAGATGAATATGACAAACCGGACGGAAAAGGGGATGTGTAGACAAACAATCCATAATCCATTTACCAAGATCAGATACATCAGTAGCTGAATATATTTTTCCTCCAGGCGTCAACAGATAAGCGTAGACATCCAACAGAGTCGGAGAAATGATACGCCATTTATACTTAACGCGTTTAAAATGAGGGTCTGGATAAAGGAAGAATATTTTATGTAACTGCTCCTGTGATCCAAAACAAAAAAAGACAATTTCGCAATTTACTGATCAAATATGGACACATAAATGCAAGAAAAGTGTGCAACAAATTGCGAAACACGATTTTAATAGTTTAACTATTATAGTGTCAGTCTGGAGCCTGTTTCAACTAGTTTATTTTGAATTGTAACCTACTTGCAATAAATTACTGTCATGATAATGAAATACAGCTAAACAAAGAAAACTTAATAATCTGAATTTAAGTTGCTGTGTTTACGTTTATGTAAAAAGTAATTTTTAGCTTAAAAAGTGGGTTTAGAAATAACATAATTAATCAGTGGGAGGTGTAATGCTTGACATAACCCATTATGCATCTTTAAGAAAACTCATTGCCAGTTAATTAGTTTAAATAACGTGCTATTTATCATCTTATCATCCCCATTTTCATGTTACCTATAACTTAACTAACCAAATGCTTTACTACTACTCAGAACTCTACTTTATATATATTAATATTTGATAAACCCTTTGCTTCTCTCACCGCTCTACATAACTTTTCGCCATTCCCATAACGTCATATATTTTCCAAACTTGTTCCTTTCATAACATTATGCGATACTATATGAATATCCGATTTACAGTTCACAGCAATAGTAGTCTGTGTTACCTGTATTAAGATACTGTGGTGGATACTACTCATAAGGCCGTCCACAAGTAGTAGGTAGCGGAACGTCGCGTGAAAGTAGGAATGGTAAACAGTATACGAAGTGAGTTGCGAAGTGACAAGGAGCAAATTTGACGACAATACGTAGGAGAAATGAAGATCAACAAAGTAAGGAGGCCTACAACCAACATTAATCAAAGAACTGCAAAGGACATGCAAATAGATAATCAAAAGTAGTGTATATATAATTTATGACGTTCTTAATTTTCACCGAATAAACAATTCGCATTGATCAAGAAAGCTGAATTCAAACAGTTTCTAGTAAAACTATGAATTATCCAAGTACAGCAGAAAACTAGTGATTATTACGTAATCTTCTTAATAAATAGTAGGAAATTAAGAACGCTGGAAATGTCAAACTTAATCAGAATATATGAAATGGAAAAACAGGATAATTTTAACCACTATTAAAGAGTTGATCAAAGTATAGTATTTAAAACATTTTTTATTAACAGAAGAATAAGTAACGCAGATACGCAAAGAAGATCAAATTAACAGTAAACTATGTTATAATTCATGGTGAATACATAATAAAACTTACTTTATGAAAGAAATTAGGTAAAAACTTCATCGCATTTGTACGAATACAAGCTATATTATTATAGTGACCAGGATGTTTTAAACGTAGGGCATTAATTTTTTCCTGATTGGAGAAATAAAACATACAATTATCGTACATAACAATCATGTACCAATCTAGTACTTTTATGCATTATATAATATAAACAGCGAATTCCACCTAAGTATTAGAACATGAAATGGTGCATTACTGTAAGGTGACAATGACTTGTTTTACTAAACTATGACTTCTAATTAAGACACGTATTTGTATAAACCAAAGAGAAAATAAAATCTCTTAAAATATTAGACAGGACTGGACAACAGTCGTGTCTATCATGTTCTTTTGTTGGTCCAGTTGTGACAATCATCTTTTCTATTCAATAATAAAATGATTATTACTTATACAATAATGCAGTGTCTTTCATATTATCAAATAATATTAATGATCCACTGGTTGTATCAAACAGCCAAATATGAAACAAATTTTAAATGTTATTTTATACTACTTATTACTAGGTAGGATTGAATAATTCTATTTGCATTCGAAAAAAACTAGAAAGGTGATGAGAACTTTTCATCATACTTTATAAGTTAACTTTAATTACTGACTATTTATAGTCTTTCAGTACAAATAATTAGTAATGGATGAAGATCAATTTGTGAAGTATTAACAAAAAGTTTTCGTCACCTTTTATCACCTTTCCGAAATGTAAAAATTACTCATCTATAATTGTGCAGACTAGTAAGTAGCGTAAAATAACATTGAAAATTTTCATTATTATTTATGGTTAGAAGCAATCAGTCATAATGACCATACGAATACAGTAGTTGAATATCCTAACATATATTGTTCTGTGTAAATTCTTCTGCCCTCCCCTCTCAATCAACAACCCTAATTAGAATGAATAAATAAATTCGCAGACTGCATAGGATTATCAATCGGAAATAACAATCATTCCAGGACAAGAGTACAAATGACACATAACTGAGTAACAAACATAATTAACTATTCGTAGTTAGTGAACGCTAGATATAAAAGGAGAGTTTACAATTAGGACAATATGAAAACAACATAAATGAATACCAATAAATATTTCAAACTAATCTAACGAAAATGGTGATAACAGTTCTATTTTTTCTAATTTATTCGTCCTTTATTGGACACATCCGCACACATTTCAACATGATAAACAAATTAAACAGATAAATGAATAAGCTAAAACGTAGATAAGATTGAATAAAAAGACTACTACAAATTGGTAGGCTCATTTACATCACTTAGAATAACGTAAGAGTTAACAACTTAATCGTACATCGTTTGCAAAGTGGACAACCCATCTTCAATACATCCGCTGTCAGTCAAGGTAGCACTACTTGAGTGCGCATTTTATTTAGTATGACATTCAATTGTATTAATTAATTCAATGTAACTTTTCATCCCTTCGATAGAATATTCATTCGTATTAAGTTTTGTGAAGATTAGTTTGATAAATCAAACAGTAATCAAATTGATATATAAGCAAGTATACTCAGGTGAGTAACAATTTCTTTTGTAAGAATTGCCTTTTGGAGTAATCAGGGCCATTAACACAAACCCTACAAGGGCACCTGATCATATTTGTTTTAAAGGATAAGTATAGACAAATGATTCAACTTCCGAAACTGTTTTTGGAAGACTGAGTATATTTTGACTGCTTGCTTATTAAGTTTTTATGTTATATTCCCAACTATGATTGTGTATGGTCAAAAAAATAATGTATGTATTTGAGACATTGAAATATATAGTTCTAGACTATTTCAACTAAACTGGCTCCTTTCTACTCATCTCTAGCTGGGGCTAAAATTATTAAAGCTGACACACGGGCATTAAAAAATATCAGCGCACTGTCACCCACAAGGTTGTGTATCATTGATTATTCAAGACTCATTATCAGTTACAGGCTAAATCAAGGACATAGTTAATAGCGGTGTCCCTGTCAGACATATTAAGAACATGTTTTTTTGACCGAATGTGTATAATAGTAGTTTGAAGGTTACTTAATTTTGCCTTAGAAAAACAAATCTACTATAGGAAGTCAACACACCTTCATAATCTCCCAGTGAAATTGCTTTTTAGAAAGGCTTTTGAGGACATTCAATACAACCAAAGTGCATATCTCAAGCTGAAAAGTTTTCAGATCATGACAAGGCAAATACTACTTTCACGTAGTATAAATTGAACGAAAAACTGTGCATCGTATTTTTGTGAGAAAATGTGAATACTAGAATACAATTCTACTATAGTTAATTACATTTACAAGTACAGACAAAAAGGCACACTGAAGTCAACATACCTGAACAAAGTCACACACTTTTAAACGTATTTCCAAACCAACACTTCGAGTAAAAGGGAAAGAAGTGGATAAACTAAACAACAAACCACCGTAACCGCAACCTACATCCAAGAAACGAACAACTGGATCAAAAAGAGTCATTATTCACAGATAATGAAGAAGGTTGATTTCCGCCAAACAACTTCTCCCAATCCATCAAGTCTGGTTTCAAAGGATAATCAAATGTATGATCTGACCAAGGATTACAATGGGCTCTTTGACGATAATGACGCTTAGAAGGTAGACGAATTTTTTCATCATTATTATTTTTCTCACAGGAATCAACAGAATCATTGAGAATAGATGTACATTCAGACATCTACAAAAATATGCAAAACTAAGCAACAATTTTGAAAATGATAACCATAATTAAGAATATTGAATTTTCATTAATATCTCTTCTTTTTTTTTCTTCATTAAAACTGACAATATATAAAATCCAATGACATGAAGTAAGGATAAAACAGGTATGGTAGATTGCTGACAGGAATAAATCAGAAAATGAAAGACTAACAGTCCAATAAGTCAATATCACTGAAAGACTAGAATAATTATGACCAGAAAAACATTTGATAAATTTTACTTCACTATCCATGCAAATACTATAAAACATAAAATAATTGTTACAAAAACTTTAATAAGAAATCCTCGTTGCGCAGATATCCGTCGCATAAACACTAACAACTGAGCATGAGCTTCATTGATATTAATTTCCGCATTATCTGTTTGAGTGTCTATTCGCAAAACTAAATCATTTTGTTCCTGTACCAGACTAGAAAATTGTTGGTAAATCTCTCCGAGTTGAACGATAGTTGATTCTACGCGTCGGATTGCAGCATCACGTTGGCGAACCTCTTGGTCAATAAGAGGAACATGTTGATTACGATCAAAGAGCTGAAGTTGTTCAACTGCTTGATAAGTTGTTCCAGACTAACAAAGGAACGAAAAAAACTATTTAATTATAATGACGTCAATCGGAGTAGGAAAAATCTCATTGCTAACTGAAATAAACAAATAGAATAACACTAGAACCTAGAAATATAGTCAAAATAAGATTAATTCGTAAATAATTTTTTCAATATTTGTATAGCTTAAATTTGATACATTTGTATACATACTGGCATTAACTATGGTAAATATTTGTTATAACTGTAACATTACGGTATAAGTGCTTATACATGTTGTTCATAGAATACTCATGCTTGTTTCCCACTTATACTTAATTAACCTGAATACAGCTAATTGTTGCAGCATTTCATATAATGATTCTCCCATTCAATATAGTGGTTTGGAAAAACCACTATGAGTTATACAGGTCAAATATACGCACCTTCTCTGAACCTCAAACTAACTAATGCATCTTGTATAAGTGAGCTGTGGTTGATTAATGAGGGCACAGGCATATAAGTGGAGTATCACTAGAGTGAATAAAAAATATAAACTACGTATTCTTTCGCTTTTCTTATGTGACTGATTCATGTATTTCATTAAGAGAGAGACACTGCGTGATTAGTCTTAATACAAGATTGTCCATTTTCTATCTGGTTCCCAAACAGTAATCAGGACAATGTTTGACGTCAGTTGCATCAACCTACTTATTAGTCTACCTCGTTCAAATAGTCCCGGTTTATATGTTAGTGAAATTCCAAGTAATATGAACCCTAATGCAGGCCAAGCCAAAAGATACAGCAGTAACCCATTAATGTTTAGTTTATTTTATGGACATTTTGACCACTTGAATTTTTTCAAATCCATTATAAACTATAAAAAATATACCTTCCGTGAAATTCAGACACAATAATTATACTAATTTAAACAAAAGGTTTTAAGGAAACCTCTAAGGTTCGACAACGAGTCGCAATAAGTTGAAATTATCAATACAAAGATGTTTACCATTTAGTCTATTTCGTTACATTTCATTGGTCAGTAATAACTTGGCAGTTCTGTTGTCGTATTCTTATTAGTTGAAATACAGTTTATCTGATCAGCCATTTTAATTTAGTCGTGTTTGCGCTTGTGTCTGTACAGAGCAGCCAGTCATTCAGACACAAACATAGAATCTGGTACATTTGCGCGTTGGTCTAAGTTGCCATACAACATTAGCACGACAAGGTCAGATTTACAAGGTTGACATCACAATATGACTCAACAGAAAGGAATGAAGCAGACGTATATGTGCGAGCGAATAGTCGAAATTAAGGTCCATAAAAAGATAGAGGGGATAAGCTTGCACCACTGTAACCGGTTTTGACTCATGTTACTCAGTATCTTTAGCTACTGATCATCATTATCATTCGGACTCTCAACTAGATAGCATGGACCTACTAACAAAGCTTAGACTGACAATCAAAAACTTCATGGACTGATACCATGTTTTGGTTCGGTCGCCTCTAGATTACTTCCATCTTATTTCTGGGCTAGCCAATAACGTGGTGGTGGTCGGACAAACGTCGCCTATAGATCTCAGTCAATGAAGGTTTACAACCTCGTCGACTGGTCTACCATTTTTCCTAGTACTCTGTATCTAACATCTATATTGATTATTCTGTCACTGCATTATATACAGGCAGAGCCATTTAGTAAGTGCCCACTCATGTTAATTACCATTTATTGTAGAGTAATTTACCTACACCTACATAACTTATTCGTATCTAAATATTCTGAGGACTTGGGACAGTCTTTTAAGTTTATTAACCTTGGGTATGTTAGTTCGGCAAAATTAACGTAATTTAAGTAAATAATACAGTACAACTATTTCAGTAATCAGTTCATAAATGACGACAAAAACGTAGTCAGTGAAGAATGAAGGACAACATTATGAAAATAAGTGATAATTATTTCACCATATGATTGTATGAAAAATCACAGTGCTAAAACACAATAGACTAAATGACTATACAAACATATATGCGCGAAACTACGTTTGGAATAATTTAATAGCATACAGTATAACAATACACACTCATAATATTGCTGACTTAATGCCAACACATTATTAAATGTGATACATTCTTAGAGCTAAATAAATCACAGTGATACAATTCGGTGAATAATTTTTAAGTGGTTTTCACAAACGTCAACTACTGAGAACCAAGGCAAATTGTCAATTTCTTTAGTATGCTTTCATTCAATCTACAGCAAAGAGATGGTAAGTTTTAGACATACAGATTTACAAAGCACGCAACTGTAGCCAAGCAGAGTAGTTATCAATATACTGGATACAAACTCTTAAGGAAAGATTAAGTGGTGCTTAACTACCTTTCAGTTACATAAAGTCGAATATACTTAATCAGGGTCCTAAAGGTTCTAAGTGACACAAGCATCTACATATTGTGAAAACAAAACTAAACCGGAAAGATACTGGAATCGTTTTCTATACAACCAACTCACTTGAGATGAGTTATAAAATTCAGATCGACTAACTGTGGGAGCGCCGTTTAATTCTGCAATAGGTGTCACAGTCGGTAAGTTTGAAGAATATGAGCTAGATACGTGCGCTATGGATGACAGGGTGGGATTAAAAAGACCATTTGAGTGTTGATGATTGTTTACTTGTAAGTGGTCTTTTACTGAGTGAGCTGTTGACATATAGGCATTTGAAGTAGGGTTGATGGAAGATTGTAAATTAGATATACTTATTCCTGATAATGAAGCAGATTTCGTCAATTGGTTCGGATTACAGTTTAAACGAGTGTCAACATCTGATTTTTTAGAATCAGCCGAAAGGTAAGCCTTATGCTTTTCCAATAGAGCACGAAATTCTGAGACAAGAGATGACAGATAATACTCCAGTCCGATAACAATGAGATCTATATGTTTTAAGTGTTGAACACTAGTGACTGAGTGTTCTTTTACTTCAGATAAACTGGCTTTCAATTGAAATTTGGCTTTGTTTAGATCCATTATATCATACTGTATTACTTCGATCAATTTACTAAGGACTTCAGGCGACGAATTTGAAGCATCTTGAAATAACAATTTTAATTTGGTCATCTTAGAAACAGTCATTTTCAGCTCATTCGACATTTGCTTCGACTTAGCTAGGAAGTCAGCAGTGTGACGAGTATCAACTGAATGCAAATTCTTATGGTGGGGAGGCTTTAGGCGCAGGCGACCAGAAAGTAGTCTATCATGAAATGATTGAGTGCATGCCCGAAATTCTCCAGTTCTATCAAGGGCTCCAGACATGGTCCTAAAATGTAAATTACAACGTACAGAAAAAAAACAATAAAATATTGTCGGTCATATAGAAAAGGTTAACAATAGCAATAACTATACTAAAAAAAGCAGTAGAAACGAAACCACTACGTTTGTGTTTAATGAGATCTGTTACACATATTGCAATGATCCACGAAAATGTACAAGACAATAATAAACAAACTTCGCTTAGGAGGAAATGAAAATTCAAAATGTCGATTCCATAGCTTGAAGACTTTTGTTAGTAAAAATTTAATCATAGATAACGTACAGCATGGCACATGTGTCTGTTCGTCAATGTTGCTACACAGCAGTATGACGTAGTCAAACTATTAAGATAAATACCGTATGTTTGAGAAATATGTACAAAAGAATAATGGAACTCTAGATCTAAAGACGAAGACTAAATGCACCTATGAGTACTGTGACCGATTCTGAGCAATATCACCTAATGTATAGCGATTATTATGCTGAACCCAGAGAGTGTGCACTAACGCGGCTCAGACCAACGGTCAAGAAACACGTTATGTAAGAAACAGTAACTTGTGGTCCATCTGAATTGCTTAAAGGAACGACTAGACTCACTTGAATGAGTGGGCTCCATATTGGTATAAGTAACGAAAATTATTCCAGACATAAAAATTCCTTGTGTGGTTTTAGGTCTATACAAAGGCTGATTATTTTGAGTAGGCGTAATGATATGCCAAACCGCTCAACGATGCGTTTAGCATTTATGAGTTGTGGAAAGCCGCATAACATTCCATATTACAACTGTATGCCATGGGTTTCTATGTTCACACTATAATCTAGAATCCGCCAAGTTATGGAGTGTCATAAAGAGGATTAACCTCTTAGCAACATAAAAAATTTGTTGATATAGGCCAGAAACTTTCTGAGGTTATCAAAGTCATGTGATCCTTTCATGTGAGAGCTCAAATGAAGAACTGCAAACAAATGAACCGAACCCCATTATGAACGTTTGCTAGACAAAACTAATCGTAGTCCAAACTATTTTAGCCGTTTCTTACTTTTCTGGACATTTTTAGACTTTCTAGAATCGCAACTGAAGTCACTGGTAAGTAGGTAATAAATGCAGTAGACTGACTTACCACTAGTGGCAACAGCCCAAATATTATCTGAAAAGTTCTAGTTGCTGTGGGATCATGCATGCATTTTATACATGTAGGAAAGTGATGTTATTAAAACCATTGTCCTAAATGAAGGCTGGCCAATAAAAGAAAAAGTTATAGACTTGCCTTGTTGGCAAACGTCACCTCAACCTTGACAAATTTGAAACTACCGACCTGTAAACCTTCAACTTTCAAATTCGCTTCAAAATTGGTGAACTGACGTTTCTTGAGATCTTTGCCTAGGTGATAAGAGTCTTATTAATTCTGGAGAGTACATCATGAGTTATATCTCCTTCAAAACTTGTGAGAAAATGGTTAAAAACGGGGGAGTAACCAAGGTGTTACTCCTACAATGTTATCCCTCAATATTCACAGAGTCTAGATATACGTCAACCTTTTTTTGAAAAATTCAGCTGAAGCTACTAACACAGTCTGATAAGGGAGGAAGTTACAAAAATTGCTTATCGTGATTACACAAATGTTAGCACGAATTTTTACGCTAGCTCTTTCGTGTTCTACACTGTGTCCTCCGCGAGATTTATTAAGGTGAGTAGGGTTTATGGGCTGAGTAACACACCAAGATTATTTTTATCTTAACTACCCTGTACTGTACTGAAATTTTAATCCTTGAGCTATTTAGGGTTTGGATTTTAGTCCTACAATCTTTTCGGTTGCTCTTCTTTGAACACGATTCAATGTAATGAGGTCCTTCATAAAATAGAGATATGTTATAAGTGGGTTTGTGTAAGATGGGATTTCAGATAAATGCAATAAAAAGCTGGTAAAAACTTTAAAAATAAGATTATATGCAGCTCTAGACTAAAACACCACGAAAAAGTAGGGTTAATTAGATGTGAAGCGTCGATTTAAGGAAACACATTTGGAATATTGCAGTGGGTGAAACACAGGTCTTTTCTGAGGTTGAAGAAGCAGTACTAAGTGTGCCGATTGTGAAAGCAGATAATGCATCCCATCGTTTATCATCACCATATTGCAATTATTGGGTGATAGGCTATTTGCTAGAAGCCTATCCATGTGTCCTTTTCACGTCTTATTAAAGGATCGTAATGCCACATAGACCTTGAATCTCCCTCCAGATCCTAAGATTGTTTTGATACTGGAGGGTTTTCGACTGTGGGTTAATAGGAGGGCCATATACAAAAGTAAGAAAAGAAGTGGTCTACTGATGGAACCTAGTGGTATTCTTCTAGCCATTGTAAAGCAGTCAGGCAAAACGGAGCGAATTCGGACTGCTAGAGGCCTGTCTTCTAGGTAATATTCTAGCCATTCTAACAGGCACTTACTAATACGCATCATTCTCTATTTCCTTAAACGAATTCGATGGTGTACTCCGTCAAAAGTTTTGAAGAAATCAAGGAGTGTGATCCACATGGGGTGGTCATGTTCTTCAGATAAGGTCCAACTATTTCACGCTTTCAACTCCACATGGAATCCCCTAAGTGTTGCTGCCGGTCCCAAGTCCGGATAAAGGAAAGGGGGTGGGCATAGGGTTAGCGACCCCATCCCGCAAAAAATAACCCTGCCAAAGAATTACAAACCAGAAAAACCTTTTTAACCATTTTAACTCTGCCTTGGAAGTTGGATGGTCTTTATTTCGAAGAGTTATGACGCCTCATAGTGAAAGTTGAGTTTCTTCGGAAGTCACGAAGTGAATGCTCCTCCCGACAACTAGAACAACAATCAATATAAGTACATGGAATATTTGCATGACGTAGGAGACATGGAAAAACATGCAATTAGCTGAAGAATGAAAAGATACAACCTGAAGATACTTGGATTAGGCTAAACCAACTAGTTATAAGCTGGGAAGCAAGGACTACTCTCATGATAAATGCTTTTATACCACGATCACGAAGAAAAAAATATTTCAAACACACACTAATGAACTTCATCTAGTGCTGTGTGCCCACCAATGACAGCCACGTAAATGACAAAGACCAGTCCTATGCGAGGCTGCAGTCAATCATCAAGAAATGTTCATCAAAGGACCTGAGTATTCTGACAGATCTAAACACCGAGGTTGAAATAAATAACACTGAACATAAAAACATTATGTGACGACATGGACTGGGAGAAAGAAACGAAAACGGAGTGAGGTTTGCAAACTTATATGTCTTCAACAAAATGATTATAGGTGGCACTATATTCTTTCACAAACGCATACACAAAACTACATGTGTTTCACCGGACCACATTACGCAAAACCGAATCGACCACATCTGTATCAATAAGAAGTTCAGGAGGACCATGGAAGACGTAAGAAGAAGGAGAGAAGCTGATATAGCTTCCGATCATCATCTGGTGGTGGCTAAAATAAAACTGAAGCTGAAGAAGCTCTGGATAACTGGATCAGCAGTATTACAAATGTTTAATACAACCCCTTACTTGGGTATCAACAAATGCAAGGAATTCAAAATAATTCTCAACAATAAGTACCAGGCATTTCAAGAACAACTGGAAGATGGAACTAATATAGAGGACAACTGGAAACGGATTAAGAAAACAATCGCTTCAATATGTCAGAAGGTTTTGGGTCACAGGGAGTGTCAAAATAAGGAATGGATTTCTGTTGGTACTCTGAATAAAATCGAGGAAAGGTGAAACAGGAAGGTAGCTATTCATGACAGCCGGACAGGAACAGAGAAGGCCAAGGCATAGCCTGAATACACAGAAGCCACCAAACAAGTGATGAGGAAGATTAGGTAGGACAAACGGAAATATGTGGAGAACCTGGCAATGATGGCGTAAAAAGCTGCAAGAGGAGTAAAAATTAGGCACTTATACGATACGACGAAGAAACTGCCTGGAAAATTCAGTAAGCCGGTATAACTAATCAAGAACAACGATTCCAAACCAATCACTGAGTTGCGGGAACAAAAAAACAGGTGGGTAGAGCACTTCAAACAACTCTTGAATAGACCAGCCTTACTGAACCTACTAGTCATGGAAGCAGCAGCCACGGATATTCCTATGAACACCGACTCACCAACAGTCCAAGAAAACAAAATGTCTATAGTAGTAGCGCGTGCTACGAATCCCTGTGAGTGTAAGTCAGGCAAGTCCGGCAAAAGGCTTCTAGTATATAAGCGCCACACCCACTCTCAAACCGATAGCCCGAAAAGTTCACTTAACAAGAAGGCGGTAGAACCACTACTCCCAAACACATCGGTTAAAATCATCGGAAGTCTGAAAACTGCAAAAACTAAAAAGAATGATACCAACAATGCACCTAGTATCCGCGATATTTACTTGGATCCCCTAAAAACAAGAAACAACACGTCGCATAATAATTCTAGCAAGGAAAACAAGATGTGCTCAATTACAACAGTCTTAAGCACATCAGATAAAACCATTGAAAGCTCGAATGTCACAGGAAACAATGAGGATAATAATAGCTATTCACAGAACACTCAAGAAGTAGACTGGGATTCATTAGAGATAATAAACAATGAGTTACCTCCTGACATTAGCACAACTAACTCAATACTCAGCTACAACAGTTTTACTATGTCACAAACCCAGACACCTAACGATGATTACACTGTCGATTACTTTATTCAGCCCGAAGAGCGAACAACAAGCGAAAAACCTCAGGACTCCCAAACATTATCACAATATCTACAGGAACGTAAAAGGAACACATCCTCTAGAAGAACCAATATATCGCAAAGCCTGAACAAATCTAACTATATGTCATTGATTAACAGTCCTCGCGGACCTGAAGGCATTCTTGGGCCTGCTCCATACATACCTGGAATTCGTTTAACCGACCGAAACTTATGCACAAAACACAACCTTTTTCGATACTCTGCCGGTTCCCGAACTGACAACTGCAGTTACACTAAGATTTGCAACAAACACAATAAAACTACTTCCACTTCTTACAACCGCCTTACTACTCTAGACTCAACTACGATAGACGAGACAATCCTAAACACTTCTACTCAGGCCTACTCCGAAACACAAACGCCAATCGACTATTGAACTTCTATGTATTTTCACATATGTAATAGTGCGTCTATCTACTTTTTACCCATCTTTAATCATCACTTATCCAACAATCTACAATTTCGTTTACACTTTGACCTTATAATTATTTTGGATTTATTAGTTGTCTAATAAACCCATTCACACTGATTTAATACCATAATCCTTCATTAGACTCCTTAGAATCCTGTTCATAATTTCTTTCTTTAGTGTCATATGTATGTATATATATATGTATATACTGCTTTACATTGGCGTTTTTTTCCGAATATTGTTTTGCCATGTAAATCAATATTAATTATTGTATATTTGTGTCTATTTGATGAGACTCCAAAACGGTTTCTTCACAACGTTCATTGTAAGTAAGTTGTATGTGATGTAATTCAAATTAATTGCTTATTGATTTCCATATTACAAACTTACTCATGCACACTCACCTTCCTTCATACAGAATTTCCATTTTCTATGATCACCCGTGTAAACATTCAAAATTTCATCGATACTTGCACAGTTATTTAATAAGCCTAATCGCACTGTATTTATGCAATGAATGTCTATTGATTTTTTATCAAAATTTGTCCCAATCATTATTTTCGTAGTGATCATGAGTTGTGGTTCGCTCAGCTAGAGCATTATTACACGAGACACAATATAAAATCTGAAGGAGTTCGCTGTCGAAACCTATGTTAGTCCTACCTCCTTCAGTAGCCAAAGAAGTCCGAGACTTGATTTTAAGTCCACCAACACCACAACCTTACACCATCCTAAGACGAGAGATAATGAATCGTCTATCATTATCAGATAGACAAAGAATTCGAAGGCTTTTCCAGGGAGCAACATTAGGTGATAGGTCACCTTTACAGTTTTTGCGTCATCTTCAAGCTTTAGTGGTGACAACACAGTGGGTGAAGCAGTCCTAAAACAAGAATGGATACAAGCTCTCCCATCCTACGTTCAATACTGTTTGGACGCACAAAATCCTGATACCTCTCTATCTCATTTAGCACGGATCGCAGATCGGATAATGGGAAGAGATTCCCCAACCGCATCACGTATGTTACATCATACTCAAAAGGCGAAATCAACAAATGATCCAGTCATAGCACAACTAATTACGGGTGTCAAAAGTCTCACAGAGGCTGTCAGCAAAATGTAAACGAGTGATAGAAATAGGGGCAGGTCACCAAAACGACCGAGATCCAAATCACGGAACAGATCACATGGGTCCAGACAATCTGGACAAGTTTGTTGGTATCACTGGAAATTCGGTGCTCAATCGACCAGGTGCAGCCAACCATGCGCCTGGCCCAAACAGACTTCGAAGAACCAGGGAAATGAATAACCCCTCCCCAGGTTGCGACAAATGAGGAGGGGTGTCTAAACAGTCGCTTATTTTACGTTAGAGACAAAAATTCAGGGCTTAAACTTTTTGGTAGATACTGGTGCTGCACTTAGTATCATTCCTGAGAATAAAACCAAGCTGGTTCAAGAAACTTCCTCAGTTACTACTTCAAGCTACCAATAAGACTAAAATCGCGACGTTTGGGCACAAAACGTAGACTCTAGATCTAGGGTTTAGAAGACAATTTCCTCGGGTTTTCACTGTAGCCGATCTAGATCTGGCAATATTAGGAATGGATTTCTTAGAGAGATATGAATTTCTAGTTGACACTAAAAGACGACGTTTGACGTTTAAAGAAACTTCGAAATACACAAAAGGACATAGAAAGTAATATCACATCTCTAAACTTGAATACAAAACTCCGCCAGTAACAACGGTAAAGTTCCAGGATATACTCGCGAAATTTCCAAACCTAACAAGATTAAACCCTCAAACTTCCAAAACGAAGTTAAAAGTATGCCATATAATCAAAACGGAAGGTGCACCTGTTTTCGCTAGGCCGAGGAGATTAGCACCTGATAAGCTTAAAATAGCTAGAGCCAAATTCGATTACATGCTACAGCTTGACATAATACGTCCATCTGATAGCTAGTGGGCATCTCCATCGCATATGGTCCCTAAGGAAAATAAAGGCGATTGGAGACTGTACGGGGATTACAGAGCCCTAAGCCGTCAGACGGTACCAGATAGGTACCCGAAACCACATATACAAGACTTTACGAATGGTTTACAGGATATTAAGGTATTTACTAAAATCGACTTAGCTAGGGCAAATCACAATATTCCAGTTGCTGAGGAAGATATTCCGAAGACAGCTATCACAACACCTTATGGATTATTCGAATTTGTACGCATGCCATTCGGCCTACGAAACGTGGCACAAACATACCAAAGGTTTATGGATAATCTCCTTCGAGATATGCCGTTTGCACAGGGGTACATAGATGATTTACTGATTGCCATCCCGGACTTGAAATCACATGAACAACATATGAGAGCAGTGTTAGGACGATTAAATCAAAATGGGATGAACATTCATCAAAATAAGTGTGTTTTCGGTGTAGAAACACTAGAATTCCTTAGGCATACCATAAGCCCTGAAAGAATTACACCAATCTAACAAGAGGTAGACACTACTAAATAATACCCATTACCAAGCTCTCTAACACAACTTAGAAATTTTCTAGGTTTAATAAACTTATATCACAGATTCATACCCGGTTGTGCTCAACTAATGCAACCATTGACGAATTCGCTCAAAGGAAAACCGAAGGAATTCAAACTTACCTCTGAGGCTGTCAAAACTATTAACCAATTAAAAAATAAACTTGCTTAAACAGCTACAATAACCTATTCAAATTCTCCTTACCCATTTGCATTGATGGTAGATGCTTTGGACAAAGCCGTAGGCGGTACTCTTAACCAACTAGTTAAAAACGCCTGGAAACCGATCGCATTCTTCTCAAAGAAACTCGCTCCAGCAGAGACGAGATATTCTACCTTCGGTCGAGAACTCCTTGCAATCTCCCTAACCATCAAGCATTTCTGACACATGCCCGAAGGCAGGGAATTCACAGTTTATACGGATCATAAACCGTTACCCAATGCATTAAAAGCAAAAGCCGATAAATGCTCACCTCGAGAAGTCCGACATCTCGACTACATATCACAGTTCACTAGTGATATACGTCACGTAAAAGGTCAAGACAACCAGGCGGCAGATGCATTATCTCGATTAAAAATAAATGTACTACAACAGTTAACAATAAATTTCGAGACTTTGAGAGACAGCTAAAAAAATGACCTAGAATTACAAAACCTACAGTCAACTAAAAGCTCTAGTCTCAAACTAAAACAGCTTCCATCACCTTTGGAAGATGTTATGATTTACTATGACACAACAAAGGCGGTGCCCCGACCTTTCGTTCCTAAAAATATGCGAAGATTAGTATTTAGTAACTTTCATTCGTTGTCTCACCCTAGAGTGAAATCTTCGACTAAACTAATCAATGCCAGATACATATGGCCGAATCTTTAGAAGGATATACTTAAATGAGTTATAGAGTGTTCGGCTTGTCAACAATCGAAAGTTAAGCGACACACAAATTCACCCATTGGAAGTTTTCCCCAACCGGATGCACGTTTCACACATGTCCATAGCGACTTAGCCAGAATAAAAAGTGAAAATGTTAAGTCTGTAAAAGTGGCTAAAAGCGTTAGATGGGCACAACCGATATCGAGGCAGGGATGCCTACGTTTTTAGTTCAGTCTAAAAAAATAATCACGTAATTTCTGAAATCTCGAGTTTGTAGATATATATTAAAAAACTTAGATAAAATAAACAGTATTTTTCGCGTTGCCCTACATCGACGTTGTCGAAGTAGTATTAATGATAATTAGTAGTAGTTCTAAGTATTATTCTACGCACTTCCACGCTGACTTTATCCATTGATATATGAACAATATAGTCAATTTTTTTGTATGTACAAAATAAATTATACTTAAGCAATGTATTCTTAAACAATCCGTTGAGTGAGTGTTGTGAGCAAGTTTCGCCTGCAGAACTAATCATTTTTCTAGGTTCCTCACTATTAGTAGACAATATTTACCATTAATAACACAAATGAACCCTGACAATAATGATGAATTCCAAAAAAAACCCAGGCGAGTTTCACTGTTTTTACAAGTTGATTTACTAAACACACCATTATTTAAAATGTATGTATTTTTAATTAAACTAATACTAAAACCATTTTCTAACTGCAGTAACATAAGTCATGTCTAAAATTTTAGATTTTGTTGGTATATTCTCTTTATTGTTTAATAATTTATAAGAACTTACACACTTGTAAAATAAGAATCTACTCATTTATTAGTTGACTTTAGAAGATACAACTTTACTATGACTTGCATGCCTACCACACATAGAGTGAGTAATCTGATAAATGCAGATTATATCCGTTACCTAATATGTCTTATGTTCTCGGTAATTCTTTTTTCTCTAAGTATTTACTGTGATTTTTCATCCTAACGGTTACTATCAGTACCCACCGTTACGAACCCAGTCATAAAAGGCGGCCGTCACATGTCCAAGGTCGCCTATTCGGTCTGACTTCTGGCAAGTTCAAGCACCTATTAATATATTTTTCAATTAAATTGGTATACATTTTTTTTGTTAATGCATTTGCATGCACAGATATCTACACCATGTTTATTTTCTTCTAGGTTCCAAACTAGTGTGGAGACCGAACACTTACGTAGAAACAAAGACTTATCAATTATAATTGTACATTTTATTTTTGTACTTTAATTATTTATACACACAGTGGGGCGATTCTTTAGGTGTGATGGAGTTTCAACAATATTTTTGAAGTAGATTCTTCTTTCATTTTAACTTGAGGGCGACTCAAGAGACAGGTGAGTAAACACCTGATAATCGGACAGAGCATGGGCAAATCGTACCTCACCAACATGGTGTTGGGTAGCCCGCTCGCGGTACTTCCTCAGTTATTCTTGTTTCATTTTCTTACTCTTATTTTCCAATCTCTGGTCACCAATAGGAGCTTAAGTCCAAGTATCTAATTATCATTTGAGGGAGAATGTCAACGCTACGAATTCGATAACCAGTACTAAAAGCGAACTTAATCCACGTTGCATCGTCGAATACTAAAAGACTGTTTACAGTTGATCTAATGTCAAATGCTGAACGTGCTAGTAATTATCTATTGAGCTACAGTGGAAAAACTACGATAATTTTATTAGTTAAGTTGATAGAACCGACGTTCCTACGGAAGTCAATTCTAGGAAAAGCTAATGTAGCAAATTAAGTTAACTAGCTAAAAGTTGATTTCACAACTTATGTATACACGGAGATAATAAGCTTAGGTATTCAGTTACTTCCTTATTTTTTATAGGGATTGTTTCCTATTATCTTACATTAAATGTTGAGAGACATTGTGTGTTTGAATAATTAGATCCCGCTCCAGCAGTGTCCTGTCCACGATACGAAATAAAGACCTATTACAGAAGATTATTGTTTCTTTTGTTAAATAGAACGGAACGTACCCAAACTTAAAAAGACGCACTGTTAAATATGTGAAAATACATAGAAGTTCAATAGTCGATTGGCGTTTGTGTTTCGGAGTAGGCCTGAGTAGAAGTGTTTAGGATTGTCTCGTCTATCGTAGTTGAGTCTAGAGTAGTAAGGCGGTTGTAAGAAGTGGAAGTAGTTTTATTGTGTTTGTTGCAAATCTTAGTGTAACTGCAGTTGTCAGTTCGGGAACCGGCAGAGTATCGAAAAAGGTTGTGTTTTGTGCATAAGTTTCGGTCGGTTAAACGAATTCCAGGTATGTATGGAGCAGGCCCAAGAATGCCTTCAGGTCCGCGAGGACTGTTAATCAATGACATATAGTAAGATTTGTTTAGGTTTTGCGATATATTGGTTCTTCTAGAGGATGTGTTCCTTTTACGTTCCGGTAGATATTGTGATAATGTTTGGGAGTCCTGAGGTTCTTTGCTTGTTGTTCGCTCTTTGGGCTGAATAAAGAAATCGACAGTGTAACCATCTTTAGGTGTCTGGGTTTGTGACATAGTAAAACTGTTGTAGCTCAGTATTGAGTTAGTTGTGCTAATGTCAGGAGGTAACTCATTGTTTATTATCTCTAATGAATCCCAGTCTACTTCTTGAGTGTTTTGTGAATAGCTATTATTATCCTCATTGTTTCCTGTGACATTCGAGCTTTCAATGGTTTTATTTGATGTGTTTAAGACTGTTGTAATTGAGCACATCTTGTTTTTCTTGCTAGAATTATTATGCGACATGTTGTTTCTTGTTTTTAGGGGATCCAAGTAAATATCGCGGACACTAGGTGCATTGTTGGTATCATTCTTTTTAGTTTTTGCAGTATTCAGACTTCCGATGATTTTAACCGATGTATTTGGGAGTAGTGGTTCTATCGCCTTCTTGTTAAGTGAACTTTTCGGGCTATCGATTTGAGAGTGGGTGTGGCGCTTAAATTCTAGAAGCCTTTTGCCGGACTTGCCTGACTTACACTCACAGGGATTCGTAGCACGCGCCACTACTATAGACATTTTGTTTTCTTGGACTGTTGGTGAGTCGGTGTTCATAGGAATATCCGTGGCTGCTGCTTCCATGACTAGTAGGTTCAGTGGGGCTGGTCTATTCAAGAGTTGTTTGAAGTGCTCTACCTACCTGTTTTGTTGTTCCCGCAACTCAGTGATTGGTTTGGAATCCTTGTTATTGATTAGTTATACTGGCTTACTGAATTTTACAGACAGTTTCTTCGTTGTATCGTATAAGTGCCTAATTCTTACTCCTCTTGCAGCTTTTTACGCCATCATTTCCAGGTTCTCCACATATTTCCGTTTATCCTACCTAATCTTCCTCATCACTTGTTTGGTGGCTTCTGTGTATTCAGGCTATGCCTTAGCCTTCTCTGTTCCTGTCCGGCTTTCATGAATCGCTATCTTCCTACTCCACCTTTCCTCGATTTTATTCAGAGTACCAACAGAAATCCATTCCTTATTTTGACACTCCCTGTGACCCAAAACCATCTGACATATTGAAGCGATTGTTTTCTTAATCCGTTTCCAGTTGTCCTCCATACTAGCTCCATCCTCTAGTTGTTCTTGAAATGCCTGGTACTTATTGTTGAGAATTATTTTGAATTCCTTGCATTTGTTGGTACCCAAGTAAGGGGTTGTATTAAACATTTGTAATACTGCTGATCCAGTTATCCAGAGCTACTTCAGCTTCAGTTTTATTTTAGCCACCGCCAGATGATGATCGGAAGCTATATCAGCTTCTCTCCTTCTTCTTACGTCTTCCATGGTCCTCCTGAACTTCTTATTGATACAGATGTGGTCGATTTGGTTTTGCGTAATGTGGTCCGGTGAAACACATGTAGTTTTGTGTATGCGTTTGTGAAAGAATATAGTGCCACCTATAATCATTTTGTTGAAGATATATAAGTTTGTAAACCCCACTCCGTTTTCGTTTCTTTCTCCCAGTCCATGTCGTCACATAATGTTTTCACGTTCAGTGTTATTTATTTCAACCTCGGTGTTTAGATCTGTCAGAATACTCAGGTCCTTTGCTGAACATTTCTCGATGATTGACTGCAGCCTCGCATAGGACTGGTCTTTGTCATTTACGTGGCTGTCATTGGTGGGCACACAGCACTAGATGAAGTTCATTAGTGTGTGTTTGAAATATTTTCTTCGTGATCGTGGTATGAAAGCATTTATCCTGAGGGTAGTCCTTGCTTCCCAGCTTATAATTAGTTGGTTTAGCCTAATCCAAGTATCTTCAGGTTGTATCTTTTCATTCTTCAGCTAATTGCACGCTTTTCCATGTCTCCTACGTCGTGCGAATATTCCATCTACTTATATTGATTGTTGTTCTAGTTGTCGAAAGGAGCATCCACTTCGTGACTTTCGAAGAAACTCAACTTTCACTATGAGGCGTCATAACTCTTCGAAATAAAGACCATCCAACTTCCAAGGCAGAGTTAAAATGGTTGAAAAGGTTTTTCTGGTTTGTATTTCTTTGGCAGGATTATTTTTTGCGGGATGGGGTCTCTAACCCTGTTCCCAACCCCCCTCCTTTTTCCGGACTTGGGACCGGCAGCAACACTTAGGGGATTCCAGGTGGAGTTGAAAGCGTGAAATAGTTGGACCTTATCTGAAGAACATGACCACCCCATGTGGATCATACTCCTTGATTTCTTCAAAACTTTTGACGGAGTACACCATCGAATTTGTTTAAGGAAATAGCGAATGATGCGTATTTGTAAGTGCCTGTTAGAATGGCTAGAATATTACCTAGAAGACAGGCCTCTAGCAGTCCGAATTCGCTCCGTTTTGCCTGACTGCTTTACAATGGCTAGAGGAATACCCCTAAGTTCCATCAGTAGACCACTTCTTTTCTTACTTTTGTATATGACCCTTCTATTACTCCACAGCCGAAAACCCTCCAGTATCAAAATAATCTTAGGATCTGGAGGGAGATTCGAGGTCTATGTGGCATTACGATCCTTTAATAAGACCTGAAAAGGACACATGGGTAGGCTTCTAGCAAATAGCCTACCACCCAATAAGTGCGAAACGGCAATATGGATTGTGGTTATTTTGTCACTGAAAATACCGAATCATTCTTGGAACGATCTATTTGGTTCCTGACGTGTTGCCAAATAGTAATGAAAATGTGTAAATGAAGTTCAACAATGCGAAATTATAGTTTACATAACCTAGGCTGTATTAACAAGAGAAATACAGAAACAATTCACTTATGTTAATCGACTTTTTGGGCAATTTATTAAAAGTTTATCGGTGTTTGCTCGCAACTAATCTTTGGTGGCAAATCCTAGTCAGTCAGCAGGTGTAGTTATACTAAGTTCCAGAAGTTTGACACAGATAACTTTACTGATTAGCAGTGAAAGCAGTTATGTTACTTTGTATCACTTACAGCGTCGATCCACTGCGGAATTTTCGTAACTTAAAGTGATACTTTCAGCTGTCAATGAAGTCTTTACGCCAAACCGCCGGATTGTGGGTGGTAGGCAGTTGTTCGGAAGCTCGTAGTTTCAAAGAGTTTTTCAGTGAGTATAACAATCTAAATTCAAGATGACCTCAACAGTCTGTTGTTATCTTAGATGGACAACCAAAGTTTGCTATCCATCATTCGACGAAAGCTCAAGGAGTCGTTTCACTAATGATATCTATCAGTGGAATCGTTTGTCATCAACGCGTGAATGGGTCCACGCATGTTAGAAGATAGGGTAAATCTGTCTGATTTTCATCAAGGTCCTGCTAGATGAAGGTGGGGGTGATTGAATCGAGTGCTGGAAATAAAGAAAATGCTGGGTCACTTTATTTTTTTGGTAAGCCACACAGAGGCGTGTCCAGTCTTTGCTTATCTTCTTCATCTTCGACCAGCAGAATCTCTGGGTAATCAGCTTGCTCGTAGCACGAAATCCAGGATGATTTACGTTGTGGAATGTGTCGAAGATAATGCGTCGATAACTCTTGAGGACTACTGGATGAGCTGTACTTGTAGAAAAACCAAAAATTAAAGTGTTGATACTATTTAAAAACCGTTTTTGTTTAGAGTTTGAGCGCTGCTGTGGATAACTCGTGATGTAGATCGTTGTCTTCAATTAGAAGTCAAACTAACTCAACAAATTTACTTCCTTTGTTACGATTCAATAAATGTACTCACGATAAGGCGTCAGCAACTACACTGTTAACTCCATATATATGTTGTATATCAGTAGAGAACTGGGAAATGTAGTCTAAGTGACGAAACTCACGTGGAGAGTACTTATTTGAAGACGACTTTATAGAAAACCCCAGCAGTTTATGATCGGTGAATATTGTAAATTCTCGGCCTTCGATAGAATGGTGAAAATGTCGTACATCACAGTACACGGTTAGCGATTCACCTCCATAAGTGCTGTATCTCAATTAGGTATCTTAAAACAGTTTGTAGGAAAATGCCAAGGATCGCGAAGCTTATTCTATCAATCGTTACAGAACTGCGCCAGTGGCTGAGTCAGATGCGTCAACAACGATGCTGAGGGGGGCTTACGTATTTAGATGTGTCGGCATAGTAGTTTAAGCTGTTGCTTTATTTGCTGCAGCATCCATTGTGACCACCTTTTTATTCTCGCTAAGCTGATCCATTAATAGTTTCATGATAGATGTATAGTTGGGTCTAAATCACCTGTAAAAACGAACCAATCCATTGAAAGCTCTCAACTGCTTAGTATTGGTTAGTTCCGAATACTCCAAAATAGCCACCATCTTGTGTTTCTGTGGTTGTATGCCACTAGCATCAATCGTGTGCCCCAAAGAGTTCAATGAGGTTGTTCTAATTTGGCGTTTCTTTATATTTATTGTAACTCCTTGTTGTTGCAGTCTTCCAAAAGCGGTGTTCAGATGTTTTGTGTGCGTTTCCTCATCTAGGTTTTGTATCGAGAAGTCGGCGACGTATGCATGGACATAGTCAAACCACCAAAACATATCATCAATGAAATGCTGGAATGCTTGTACTGCATTCATCAGGCTAAAAGGCATTCAAACGAAATCGTGAAGGTCGGATGAAGCTACGAAAGGACACTGTCTTTTGTAATCAATATTTAGTCGTACCCCTTTACCAAATCGATTTTTGTAAATACGGTCGTTCCTTCCAAGGTCGTCGTTAGGTCGTGGATGCATGGTAACGGGTAACGATCAGGAGTAGTTTGAGCGTTGAGTCGCCGGTAATCACCGGTGGAACGCCAATCATTGATATCCTTCTCCGGGGTCATATGTAGTGGACATGACCATAAGCTACTGAATGGGTCGATTATTCTCAGGTCCATCATATGATCGAATTTGTTTTTCGCAATTCTCAATTTTCTACGTACCAGTCAGCATGCTTTGGAGAGTACAGGTTGACCTGTAATCATTATGTGATGTGTCACATTGCTGATTACACATGATGATTAAGACGTTATCTTATTCAGGTCTGAATACTTGCCAAACATTAGTTGAAAATAAGGGTAAATTAAATGTTTAAAATGAAGAGAACATAAGCTGCAACCCGGAGTAGTGATTCCACGAGCATGTAGCTTTGTGTTGCTATCCACTAGCCTCTTTTCGCTAGGGTCCTCAAGAAGGTTGTGGTGGCTCAATAAATCTATGCTTATGATAGGTATTTTCATATCGGCGATGGTGAAAATCCATTGTGTGGATTTTCGTAAACTTATGTTCAAATAGACATATCTTTGATCATACGTGGCTATTTCTTCCCCGTCGGCCGCCTGTAGATCGAATGCAGCTTTATGTTGGCAATCAGATGAAGTTGCCAGTATCGACAAGGTAGCGAGTCTTAGTTATTACATCAGTGCTAAATTATAGTCAGATATTTCCAACGGCTACGGTTACCGCTAGCGCGTGCAGGCGGGATAGTTTCTCGATGGGTCAACAGTCCAGTTTGTGGCTAGGAAGGCAACAGAAATATATACAATTCTTCGAGTCTTTGCCATAGATGTTATCAAGTAAGGTATTCGAATAGGCCCGATTGATTGTAATTGTGAGCCTTCAGAATACTAGTTATTCTTATCCCAGAAGCCAAATAAACACTAATAATATGTGGTTATTTGATAACTATAGCAGTTTATAAAAGCAGTACAAGTTCTTTGGGCTTGGTAAGATATAAATAAGTCTTCAACAGTAAGTTAGAAAACAGCATTTTGTACTTTTGAACCTATATTGGCTACCACTTCATTCCACAAACGTCACCATCGATTCTACGTGGGAAGTATGGGGTCCAACGTAGGACGACAATTCGACCAAACAATGTTCAATAGTGTGCTAGTTCCTGTGACAGGTGTTGTGGTATCAACACCAATATGAATTTTTCCGTTCGTAGAAATCAAAATAAGGAATCTTCTCAGTGAAGAACTTCCTTATCGAGAATCACTTGGTCTATGTCATTTGTGTAGATCGAAGGAAATAAGAGAATAATTGCACGATTTTGCCACTTCATTTTCAGTAGCATAAGATTCTTCTGTGACGGTGAAAACCTCATTGTGGCGAGTTCAAGTGATCTCCAGAATTCAATTTACAGATGAAACTAATTCATCTACTGGGTTGTCACTAAATGTTACTAGGACTGCTTGCACTTGTTGTGGCAGTTGAGACAAGTAGAGTTCACGGCAAGAACCTTCTTCAAAAGTGCGTTGACCAGTGACTTTCCTCGTGAGAGGTAACAATTCTGTCGCCCATCCACCATCCCAGTTCAGTGGTGTAGAACAATTCATCAAGACGTTGACTGTCGGATAAATCTCCGCGTTTCAGAATTGATCATTCGAGCTAGTTGTCAAGGTTTGAGACAGTCGGGTCTGAAGGAGAAAGAAGGTGACACACCTGTTCAATTTACGCGGAAGTGAATCTAACGACTGTAAGGAATTAGATGCGTGGAAGTGTCACACCGTAATATGAAAAACTCGACTTCTGCTTAGCATAACCAAGCATCTATATATTCCGCCCATAAGGGGAATAAACTGAAAGTTTGGAGGCGTGAAGGTTTTAATTACTAATAAGCTTAGGAGTCTGATCAATCATCATTAAAGTACCAATACATGTAAATACAAAAGTATAGTGAAAAATGTAAGAGCAAGAAACAATTGCATAAAAATACTCTGTTAAAAACCATAAACAGGAACGAACTCACAGTCATGATAACAGCCAGATCACGTCGTGCTCACCGATAATGATGTAACGGGTAAATGGACCAAGTAACGTTTATCGTATAACCAGAGCAACTTCTAACGATTAAACCCACACGTACGAATACGAATAAATCAAAAGGACAGTAAGGGATGTAGGAAAAGTTATATTTTCGATCATGAGTAGAGCCGTCAATGGAATAACAACGTCTGGGTTGGCTAACTAGAGAAAGAGCTGCTTCCTACACTGTCGTGACGTGATCTGCTGGTGATGTGTGACCGGACTGCCTTCAACTAGTCGTGTCATCGAAAACAAACATGATCAGCATCATCGTCGAGAACCTACGAAATATTTATTCAGAGGATTATTTACCGCTACAATACTTTAGTGGATACATTAATAAGCGTTCTATTAGCTCTTCGTTCTGATTGTTCTTTTTTGTCACTGTTAATCAACTAGGTAATGAAACGTATAGCGTTTAATATGTAATTCAGATTATGTAGCTTAGTCTGTTACACTAGCATAATGACATATCCATGTTCTCACTCATCCAAGAAGCCATGGGTAATTAAATAAAAGTTTGAAGCAGGTGCTTGCCAACAAGCCTAATATCTAAATAAACTACAATTTAAGCGACACTACGAGAAGGCCAGTTGTCCTTTGGAAAGCATGTAGGCGAATTTGAGTAAGTACTGAACTTGAGGCGTAAGTAACCTGGTTATTATAAATTTCTTAACAATTACGAAACTTTCATAGGCCGATTTTTCGAAATTTAAACAAGTTCGTAGTAGTAAATTATTTCGTGTTATATTCACGGTGATTAATCCGCTGTGGTGTTTGTCTAATTACTTATAGTGCTGAGCACCAACACGTGTGAAATGGATAACAAAACAGTTCTGTAAAAGACATATCAAAATGCATTGCCGATTCTGTAACAAATATACGTAAGAAATAGAACTTCATTACAACACGGAATCTAACAACCCTGAAGTGTGGTCGTGCTGTATAAAATTCCGAATATCTTCGACTACATCATAAAAGTACGGATCAAGGAACCCAGAACAGTAGCCTAGATTTTCTTCGTATTACCTATAGGCACCCGATCAGGTGAAGAGCGAATTCGGTGAATGACAAAAAAGACTAATTTATGAACTTCAGTACTTTATGTGGTCATGAAGCAAGTCACTTTTGGAAACAAAAATAGGAGAAAGTAATACAATTCTGATGCAAGTAGTATAGGTACTTCAACATATGTTACATATATGCATGCTTGTAAGTAACATTTATGTGATACTCACAAGAGTAATGAATGCTAATAAATGTTTATTTTATAAGTATATGACTGAATTTTCTGCTTTATTAACCTAATATTAACAGTTAGGCTAGGACAGCGATTACAATATTTGACATAAACATGAATTATACATATGCGTTTGCGTATACATATTTAGTATAGTTGTCGATAAATTCAGACAGATGTATAAAATCATGGAACTTTGATTGAAAAAATAAAACTGTACATGGCGAAACAAGAGGATGGAAGGGAGAATTCCTATTTAACTAAACTATCCCAACTAGCTATTAGTGAAATTGCTGGTACTAGGAACCTTAACAACTAGTGAGAATAGTGTTTGTAACCATTTAACAAGTGTAGTATAGCACTAGAAGAAAGAAGGATAATGAGAAGTAGGACAACAGAATATTGAAGTTGGAAAACGCAACAAGACTCAGGAATGCAAATAAAGAGTATAACTGTAATTTAAATGTTAGCAGACGAAGGTAAAAATCAATAGCACATAAACATATATTGATATACTGACTCAGTCAAATCTTCATTCATGTTGTCAGTATTACTGAGAGTCTATATGTGCAAAATCACTGAGGTATGCGCAAAGAAGTAAAACTACAAAACAGGAACCAATGACGTTGCAGTAATTGAAAAATAAAAACTATACACATAGAAACAAAGACTACGATAGTCTATGTGCGTGTGGGTGCATGAGCAAGTTATCATGTAAATACATCAACAAATATCAGATTGCTCCCAAAATCCTTTATCATAACCTTCGTGTACGTGATCTAAGAGAACATGTCGGCGACTTTCACAATATCTGGCTTTATCTTGCATTTTCTGCTTTAATTCATTTAAATTGATATTAGATAAATCACGATCTAAGTATTCTGATAACTGTTCTGTAGACTGCTCTAAGTCACTTTGATTACTCTCGAATATTAGTGAAGTGATTATTCTTTTTTAGGAAATATGCAAAAGCATAAGTATACATTAGTGTTCTTCGACAACGACAAAGAATTTCAACTAATTTTTTAAAAAATTTAACATCTATCCAAGATGTCCCATGTGCTTGGATTGTTTCCATTTTACTTTGTACTGTTTCATAGAGACGGGCTTCGAATTTCAATGATTGCATATGATTTAAATAACGATTTGAATAGAAAAGATAGCGATCAAGTGATAATCTTGAACTAGCCTGAGCTTCTCTAGCCAATTTAGCTGCAGAGTCATCATAACGATTACATGTGTACCATCGTGATCCATGTGGTTCCCAACGATCCAGACACATCCAACAAAATTCATGCTTACAATCAACATTTCGACAAGTCATATGATTACAACCACCATTTTTCTCTATTGTTGCACGACACTTTGGACATTCTTTAGTGTTAGCTGCAATCCAGCCAAGTGTGCCACTATCATTTTCAAGCTTTTTAATCCATGTTCTCAATTGTTCACAACGAACTGGATCATGCCATGGTTGACCACAGGCGAAACAGAAACATTCACCACAGTTAGTACAATTAATTTGATATGGTTCTCGGGGACCAAAGTAACGAACAGCATGTCCACAGTTAACACCTGGGCACCATGTTAGTGCACGATTGTGAAGGACAAAACTATTAGAGATTAGTTTATAAAAATGCTTCCGTACATTTTGATCAGTAATCATTTGAAATACAACTTCGTCTTCGAACAACTATACGACAAGTCGATGAAGGACAATAAATCCGATCAATTTGACTTTCCTTCCATTATTTTGATTTTAAGATAACGTTGCCAACAGGTTAAACAAAAGTAGTGAGCACAAGACAATCCATACATTTGACCTAGATGGAAGTAATGAAATTAAGTGGAGTAAATTTTTGGTTCCAAGCATTTGTCTAGCGACTAAAAATGATACTAGATGGTGTGCGAAACGTGTAAGATTGAAAAACTAGTAAAAAATTTCACTTTAAAATAATCTACATTAAAAAAAAACACCAATATGAATTTTCATATTACTAGCCTAATCGATAAACAGTAATTATTAATAGATTTGAGCAGATTTTGTGAAACATATTCCATGCCAATTCTTTCGAGTTATTCACTTTAATCAGCATAACCTAGGAAGGGGTGTTGTAGACCAACTAAATTTCTCACTTTGGTAGTTTTAAAATATCAAATCACGGATTATTCGTTTATTAATAACCAGAACTTATTCAACTTTTCTGAACATCCAAGTTTAAACACCATACTTTACACGTCCCGAAGAAGTAAAGGAAATAAGGAAAAGTGAGCAAATTCTCCCGGAAAGTAATAAAAGAGACTGATGTAAAATGTCAGTCCTACAGTTACAAACAATATAGGATGCGACAAATACGAGCATCGATCCAAGTTGTAAAAATAGCACGAGGTCAGAATTACACGATTAACATCACAATATAATTCGACAGAAAAGAATGAAGCAGACTTATATGTGCGAAAGAATAATATGACTTAAGATCTACAATGAGACAGAGGGGATACACTTGCACCACTGTGACTGATTCTGACCCATGTCACCTAGTATCTTCAACTACTGATCGTCATTATCACATGGACCCCAATCAGATAGCCTGGATCTACTAACATGGTTTAGACAGACAATCAGAGATTTCATGAATCGATGCCACTTTTAGTTTGGCTGACTCCAGCTTTCTTACATCCTACTCCTACGCCAACTAACATCATAGGATGACGAGGGCGACAACTGAGTATACATAACACATGTCCCATCAACCTCAATCAATAAAGGATCATAACGACGACTGATTTGCTATTTTTTTCTGGTACTCTGTATCTAACATTTATATTTTTATTCGGTTATTTCATGATATGTAGGCATGAAGAATAGGAACCCGATGTTTAACTAGCCTCATGTAGCGTTAAACTGAAATTTATGTGTTTCTGTCATATCGGGCATCTAAAGAAGAGTGACTAATTTACAGAATACCATTTCACTTATTTTAGTTGTATGCAAATTAAACATTTATCCTTATAATTATTACGTCTCTCTCGACCTAACATCACATCCGACCCATTAATTGTTAGTATGTTATTTTCTACTTATGAACTACAGTTAATTAATTGTGCATACGTTACATCGATTCACTATAATTGTTGTCCATACTACATATCCGTGTTATTTTCCGAATCGGTTGACTGTAGTCAGGTCTTATATATACATCAAGAAGTGCTTGCAATACAGTCTGATTTATTTAGGTTGATTCAACAGCCTTGTGTTCTCATTTCGGCCTGGGATTGAGTACGTACCAGGGTAGACACGTAAGGGAATCAACTAGACAGTTGTATTAATCCTAAGTAGCTGTAGTTGGCTCGTACAAGGTCCTTTCATATTTAGTCAACTATTATACCTGATTGGTCCAAACATTCAGTCGTATCATTTGGACATTCTCACAGTATCGCTAACCTGTGGGTCCATTTATACGGTTTCGCATAAATGACTCACCAGTAACTACATAAGTTTATTAATCGAATGGAGGATATTTTTGAACTTAGATTTGAGTTATGCTCAAAGTTTAATAGCCAGTTATACTACCCAGTAGCCTAAACCAAAGTAAGTGGGGTGGGATAGGAACTGTAGTCACATTATTAGTACTTAGTATTCCAAAACGCAGTCCCAAAGTAACTCAGTGAGAACTCGGCAGTAGTATTGCATTGTACTCCTTTGTAGTAGGAGCAGAGATAAGCTAGAAAGCCGTCTGACGAGGAATATATATATCATTGTAAATTAGAATAAAAGTGTATTAAATATAAATAAGCGCAAAGGGTGAGGATAGAACGGCCAATAACTTGCAAGAAATATGGAGGTCATATTAGCATACTACACCAAGGCAATGTCATAAAGGAAACGAGTAAGCAGACTAATTAACATCCACACATAAGAATGGATACATGCATTATAACGCGATACAGTGTTTATAAAAACATCAAGACTTAAGGTACACATAAGTCGAATGATTATCTAGGTTTACATGAACTGAGTATTGGAGGTCACTACAGGAACTTGTGACTTAGTGGTTCGAGTTGAAGCACTGAACCGTCAATCCACATGTATTTAGTAAAACGGTATCTTAAAATCGAGTCAGATGATAGCAAACATAATACTAATGATATATCTGCAGTTATGTGTCAACAAAAGTAATGGGCGTTAAATTATCTCCACCAAAGTCTTTCAAAAGTAAAACGGGAATGTATATGTTTTAGGTATCTATTCTCTACTAGAATGGCAGAAAATAATTCTGATGAATCACATAATCGAATTAAAACGGTTTTTTTTATGGAGATTGGTATTTTTTTTTCTGCACTAGAATGAAATAGCTGTCCAGTGTTTCTTAGTTTTTAATGAAACTCTGTCAAAATCAATGTGACTTATTCAATAGATTAAAAGTACATAATTATTCGAACAATACACACTAAACGCAGCTTCTGGTCTATTTAGATTTAAGGTATACGAATTACTGTCACAAGCTACATATACAACACAAGATTCAACTTCGGTTGTGAACAGGCCTGAGCAACTTGTCGATAAAACTTCAAATCACACTACACAACGGTCAGTATATAAACATCAAACTGTAAAAATTGATTGTAACTACTAGCAAAACTAACAGTGTATATTTTGTATCATCGTTCCCATCAATAGTCGCACATAAAATAGTCAATAAACAGCTGATCATTTTTGAAGTAAGTTAATGGAGGTGTATAATAATAAAGAAATCATACGGTAATTAGGTAGGCTATATAGTTAATAGATTGAAAGTGAATACATTTAGGGAAGTATGCATTTTCTTTTATAACTTAAACCAGGGTCAAATGGCATTTATTTATATGCAACTATTAGTAGGACTAGTAAAACCAACAAATAGGTTCTTTATATTACTAACTAAAGGAGCAGTTTACATTTTTTCTTAGATCAGCACAATTCTATGTGATGTGTTTGTCTACAGAAATCTAGTCGCATTTATCATTCGCTTTTTATGTTCTTCAATAGTCAATTATATCTTGATGAAGAAAAAGACACCAATAAATCAAACATAGAACGTTGATTATATATTCACATATAGAGCATAACTCAGATCGAAGTGGAAGTAAAATATGTAACAACAACACCAACATAAAAAAGGAAACATAAGCTGGATGGGTTATTTCACTTAATCTCTTTTTAACATAATTTAATTGTAAGTGAATAACATGATCATGTAAATGAGACCAGAAGAAAATCCAGTCGTAAAAGCAGTGAAACGTTAGCAATATTCAGTTATATACGCAGCACTTTGACAAATTTTTTACTAATTTAGTGGATGGATGATGTGTATTAGAGCGTAATCTTGATTAAAAATTTCGCTGCAGGTTCTAACTTCAAATATATTGAAATCTGATGACATGAATTCACCTGGGTTAGACAACCACTAAAAAACAGGAAGTACTGGATATCCGCTTTGTCTTAGCTATAGGATTCTCCAAGAGTGCGAACCTCATGTCTCCACTGGTAACCGATCCAAAAACGTTTAGGTTTCGTATATGAGAGGACTGTTGAATTCAGTATCACGAGTTGATCTGAGTTAGATAACCACTGAAAATCGGCAAGTAATCGACATCGTCTTAGTATGAAACTCTTCAAAAGTGAAATTGAATGTCCCAACAAATCGTGATCGACAAAATCATGTAACTGACTGAAGATAGAAATATCAATTATTAGATGCCGGTTCATTGGTCTAAGGGTTGAACGAAGCCAGAATATCATACGATCGGTTCCAAGTGGGGATATTAGATGTACATTGTTTAGAAATCCAACACTAGGACAAAACAGATGTCTAGTACTTCCCGGTTTTTAATGATTGCCTAGTCCAAGGTGAACTCACGGTACCAACAATCTCTACAATGCCCAATCATAATTCAATAATTTGGTTTTCATCCGGCAGGTTTGGGTTGCTCCATAGTGGTGTGATCATAGAATTCAAATGAAGACAATTCCAGAGGGTTGAAATTAAATCTCCAGTAATGATCACAATGTAATGTATAGTACTAATTCACTATGCTATCAGAAGTGCTGGGTACGACGCTAATTTAATACTAAAGACTGCCGATAACATCAGCCTGAAATATTTATCAAGTGAAATGGAATTATTTTAAAACAATGAAGTTTATTTTAACTAAGTGAGCACTGTTGAATGCAATGAGTTTTTTTCATGTATAAGCATCAAAAATTGTAGCCTTTGTGTAACTGTGATGATGGTAAAGTTAAATTAAAGTAACCAGTAAATTACCTGGTGCGATAAAACTGATTCCAATCTATGGGATGAATTTTATCAATGGTAGTTAGAAATTGTTATTAATTAGTTATGGATATATGAAAGAGAATGGTATGAACAAAATGACTATGAGTACATAGTAGATGTATCAATCGTATATAAAACATGAATATCAAGATAGTTTAGACACCCATATAAAAATAGAATGCATACAAACATGAAACGCGAATCAAGGACCCTCCAACAATTATCACTAAACATATAACACTAGAAACAAGGTGATACGGTGAACAGTATTGTCACAGCATAATTTGAACATCAAAATTACACACTATATGGAATATAGTTTAACGACATATGGCTTTGGTTGTCCAGATTATAACCAAGTAATTTAAACATTGTTAGAATACACTTACACCAGAATTCAAACACTACCGATTCAACACGCTTGAACAGCTCAGTAGCATGCCAGATAGTCAACACATAATATATTACAATTCTATTACGTAATGGGCAGAAATCAAGCATAACAGTCTAGCGCCATTCTCCTTGCTAGTGATCTTGCCTTCCATAGCTAAAGTAAATCGTTATGTTGTCAAGCTATTCAAATGTATTAGATTGAGTGTCTGAATTATGGTTTAAATAGATTTCAATAACTGTTTAAGGGCAATTAACAACATGCCGGATATGCTATCTGTCCTTGATATCGGTTTATTCAGAAGGGGATGTGGTATGAATCAATTATCTGATCCCAGAGGTAGTTTTCATTGAGCCATATTGTACGATTGCGTTCATCTAATGATCAATATTGTATTCATCGAGTTTAACAATTACATTTTTACTCATCAAAACATAGCCCATAATCTTGACAAAATACCAATCGCGAAAAATTCCAGATAATCACAGATAGATGAAACATGTGAGCGGATTGCTTATGTCTTATGTTAGCACATAAAGCTATCAACAATTTACATATGTAATGAAAACAGTCTTACTTGGATTAGTAGGTAGATAACATATATCACAAATTATTTCAGTTTTTTTTTCACACAGATTCTTTGATCCTATCTCTAAAATGAATTTTAGGGAAGGGGGGAGATAAAGAAAAGTACTTAAATAAAAAGAAATAGAGATGAAGATTTTCATAATTTCAAGTGATAAAATCTATTTTACTACCACTTACTATTCACTTGGTAAACATGAACTACATACCCGTCACTAAAGGTATATTTTTGTCGAACATGTGAAAGGAAAATTAGTAATTTGTGTACAGGGTTAAAGGATTCATTATACAATAGTAGTTATAACTCATAATTGTGTTGGTATAGATATCGAAAAAGCCTGACCAACCAAGTTGTGATCAAGAGGAATTCTTTACAGCCTGATGACTTTTCAGTGAGCTTCAAAATGAAGTACAGATTTATCAATGAGGGATAATATAGTACAAATTGTGAAGTACAGAGACAATTGACATCTATACAGAACCACACGAAGAAGAATACAAAACTAAAGTTTTCACACTTTTAGGTTTGAAGATTTGTTTATATTACACCTGATAGTTTTCTTACAACAATCTTGTTGTTAAGTGCAAGTATTGTCTGAAATAACTTATTTATTCAAGAAATGAAAGCGAAATCAACTTAGAGTACCATATGACACAGGAATTTTGCTTAATTGCTTATACTACTGATTGTCTTAACCACTCATACATACAGTTTAAATAATGCAGCAATCTGTTGCATATATGAATAGTGACAAACAAATAGATACCACAATGTAACCACAAATAGCCTAATTTAGCGAATCTTGATCAGGTTTGTTTTAACTGTACGCCATCATATTGGCTGTCAGTATACTTAATGGAGAAATCAAACTATTAAAAAATTGCACTAACAGTTAAAAAATGTGTCAAGTGAAAGTGTGAAAATTTTTCACAAATAAGCAACTTCTTTTTAAGGACACTTTCATGTACTTTAAGCTATCCTTTTGTATAAAGACTAGTAAAGTAAAGAGGTGGTTCAGTAGTTCGACCTCTGACCAATAGGTTGAAGATTGAAATATCATTCTGCCTACTTCAGTAATATAACTAGACTTCACACTTAGTGTGGCTCAGAGTCAAGTATGTGGATCTATACCTGGCAAATGAGTTAATAATAATGAAGACTGATGTTACTAATAGGGGACATAAACTAAAGTACATAGATCGGAGGGTTTGGATCTGTAATCTGACGTTTAATGGTGACGTGCTTCATCCACTAAACTATCAGTTGCCTTCATTTTTAGTATAATATAATCGACTAGAATACACTACACAATTTACCTGGGATATCCATAGGGTCTATAATACCTGCTTGAGCATACGAATACGCTTTTCCGTGTTCAAAATAAAATTCAATCAATGCATCTTTATCCCATTTAAAATGAGCGAGTAATAGTCGTAAATATGTCGGAGCGATCTGAATTATTTGTTCGACTTCTTTGGTAATATCAGACATTAATTGCGATAGCTGGTTAGGATGTAATATCTACAAATAGTTGAATAAGATTAGTAAAATGACAACAAACTGTTAAGAAATATTTGTTAGAAATGAAACTTGGTCTTAAGGGACATACAGTTCGTCTTAGAAAATAGACACTTATGAAATCAGCACTAAGAAAATATTCAGCACATTATTCGAGAAGAACTAGTAGTTAAAATAACCTGATTTACAGAAATAAAATATTGCCGAGTAACTACTTGTTAGATATATTCATTGAAAAGCTTTAACTATCAAATGCTAAAATATTGATAATTTACTTAGACTTCTTATCGTACGAACGGATGATTGCAGATTCTGGGTAACACGACTCAAAATCGAACAGTGACGCAGTAACACTCACTCTTTGTCTTAATTTAAATTCTAAGGTAAAAATTATTATATACAATTCTTTCCAAGAATTATTTTTTTCTCGTAACATATCGTCTATGTCCACACTTGTTTTATTACAACTGTTGTAACTACTACTTCTACTACAATACCATTCATGCTACAGTGCTAATGGGGTGTAGTAACTTAGATTAATGTAGGTATGTGCCAGGCTTTACATAGTACGTGGTTAACTTACATTTGAAAACCTACGCTTACAGAGAAGAATCCAAAGTAGGCAAGGCAGACCATTTAATCATGTGCGTTATTTCCCAGTAAACATTTTGTGTTCAAATAAATATAATACTAAAATTTTACAATAATGCAAAGAAAATTTATCTACATTTACCTCATATTCTAGTGAATCTTCTTCACGCGACTCGGTACTAGTATATGGAACATCTAATAAATTCACGAGTTCATCGTTTTCACCAGAGTGTACTGAATCATCTAACGATATATCAGAATCATTGAGTTCTTCATCCATCAGCTAAGTAAAGAGATTAGAGCGATGTAATGATTCCATTTTAAAATACAGTGAATTTACCATACAAAACATGAGGTATGTTGTTATTATTTGATCATAAATAAAATTGATCAAGTCAAAGTACTCTTATTCAATTCTGAGATAATGGATTCCTGTTTTAACCTAAAGGCGAGTCAACTTTCATAAAAGGAGATTGACGACTCAATAATTATCGCGTCGCAACACGCGTAATGTTTGAGTATGCGTACAACACAGAGCTTAGCACAAATATGCATCGGTACAACTTGACATATCTCAGCACCACGGCAGGGTAAATACTGAATTAGTAGTAGTTACTTGAACGGTATTACGAAAAGTGCGTTAATATGTGGTACAGGAAGGGAAGAAGACTTAAAACAATTTCAAGTTGACAGCTTGATAGAGGACAAAGAATGAATGCACTTGTGCCACTGTGACCAACTTTTAGCAATGTTACCCTGTTTCCGGGCATTGGTAACAACAATTGCACGGATGCCAACCGAATAGTTAGCCTCCACCAACAGGGCTTAGATCAGCAGTTAGCGATTTCATGGACTGATAGCGTCATTTGATTTGGCCATTCATAGCTTACTTCTGAACTACTCCAATATCAGTTAGTACAGCGCGTCGACGGAGGCAGTTGGGAATACATAATACATATCCCAACTACATCAATCAATGAGGACTCACAACCTCATCAACTGATTTACGATATTTACGAAACACCCGGAGTGTAACCTCATTAAAACTTATCAAATGATCCCAGCAAACGCTAATGGTGTTTAGAAGACAATGATAAACGAATACCAATAAGAATGTCAAAAGCTCTCAAAAGCTGAAACCAAGTTTCAGATTCAAACAGTAGGACAAAGCGAACCGCTGCGCAGTATACTCGTCCTTTTGTTGAGACAGATATCTTGCCTACGCCATAAACGACGTAAGTTAGTAAAAACTAAACAAATTGTTTTTAATTTATGTCGAAATACCATCAGGTAAAAACCTATCCGAGTTAATTAAACTTAAAATATAAGTGAAGTGGTCAACAAACTCGACTATTTAACGCCCCCATCTTTAGTTCAGGTGTTGACGCATACCAATAAAAAATCTACACTTTGAATGGGAGAAAACGCATCTCCAACATGCTAGCACCGTTGCTCAAAGCCATGAAGACTGCATTTTATCAGCGTCTACACCATATAGGACTATGCAATCAATGCATTTTAGGTCAATTAGTGGATCACATAGTAGGAGATCAATTTCTAAAAATTTTGGCGATGACAGTTATTTCCAGTAGCGAATCTATTATAAAGTCAAACAAAATGGGGATAGTGAATAGGTTTGACGGAATGCACTTGAAATTACTAGGTCAGATGAAAGCTCGCTATACACTGACTCGACCAATTCTAAAGAGCGTTTGCAAGGTTTACGCACTTCTAGGGTACGCCTTTCAGTGATAAACAATCATAGAACCTACCAATTTACAGGATCAAATGCTGCTTTCGAATTAGGAAAAAGCCCATAATTGTTGGACGCCTGAAAGTATGTCTGTGTTCTAAAACAAGACGATTATTTAGCCGATCAGAACGCAATCAGATTTAAGACCAACCCAATTTTCTAGCATTTGCAGTTAACGAATCGTAGTCTACTAATTACTGCAACTGGCATTGTAGACACTATATTAGTAAAGCTAATTCCTCTATAGTTATCGCAAGATAATTACTCCTCTTGTAGATATTGGAACGATCAACAATCGGGAATGGTCAGATGAGATAGACGACGTCTTTCCATGTGCTTAATGTTGGCGCCTGCTAGAAATGAACAATTGTCTAAGCGCAGTTGCAGCAGACAGTCACCGTCATCCGTTCTCTGAGATGGAACAACGAAACAAACCTAAATGTTTTCAGACTAATTTAAGCTAATTGCTTGAACGCCAAAATCATCTGCTATATGTACTAAGTCTGAGTGTTTATCCTTTACAGTTTCAGGTGTTTTGCGAAATTCATCTTCCACTTCGTCCAGACTGCAGTCAATGGGAGCATAAACGGAAATGATGAAATGGCATCAACATGTACCCTTATCCTTCCGAGTTCTTACCGAACCATTTAATCAAACAGCACATAGACGACTGTCGACAGGGATCAAATAAATAAATGCGTGTTTCGCTTCATGCTTAATGCTATACCTAAATCAGCTAGTACCCAAGCAGTAGCTGTCTAGTCGCCAGATAAATGGAAAGTATATTGCATATGTGAGGTCATGTGAATAACCGCGCTAGAATCCTGTCGGCGTGTTTCAAAGACGACATAAATATACGGCACGAGATTCAAGTCTCTTAGCCAGGGAGGCCTGTTACCCAGTTTGATACAGGGTCTGTACGTTTATAGCTTCAATGTGCACTTTGGAGAGTGGTTTCAGTAGACCCAGTACAGTATTAAGCGAGCTAAAATCGTCAGTAATGGTGGTACATTAGGAGTTGAAGACAGAAATTTAGGGTTGTTAGTGGCAGAAGAAGAAATGTTAAGAATCGAAGAATAAATATTATTAGGAAGACGGCGATTCTGAGTGCTGTTAGAGGTATGAGGGCAGTTATCACTCCCCAGTTGCCCACACTGAAGAAAAGTTCCCTTGTTGAGGCATCTAAAGTGGAAGCTAGATTGTAGGTGACCTTGGCGGTCTAAGAGTGAGATCGCAATACCCTAGGGTTAACTGTATGAGGTCAGTCATGTACAACCTTTCCGCAAGTGGTTTTTGATGTAGCAGTTCTACGCCTGGAAAAGCTTTACCACCGGAGACGGAAACCCGTGGAGTAAGGTGAAATGTGCATCATAGATCCAAGGATTTTTGATACAAACCTCCCTTGTGGCAAGGCACTATCGCTGGCTGAGAGAAACATTTCACAGCCGCCACACCACTGTACAGTAGGTAGTACGTCAATATATAGTCAAGCGGTAACACCATATCAAGGCAGTAACAACGGTCTAGAGGAAAGATTCTCGTTTCCTAATAACTTAATATTACGTTTATTATCATTCAAAACATACGACACTCGGCAAATATTGATCGGATAAATTAGTCAGACGCGTCAGTAGGACGTTTAAGATATTATCCTGGGTGGGAGTTTAGGTGAACTTCAATTAGGAACCTAGCAAACTGAGATAGATAAACCAACACCGGAGTAAAGGTGACAACTGAAATGACTAAACATTCAAAAACGGAAGCTGAATCACAAATAATATTAGGTTAGGTTTAGTTTTTCATTAACTTCATGATTAAAGCTTATAACCAGTTAGCCTTTAATGGCCAAAGTAAATAGATTGTATATTTAAAAGATGTTCTAATAAGACAAACTTTAAGAAAGGTGAAATGTTAAGGTGGCATGTCTATAGATGTCAGTAAACACTACAATATATGAGTGATAATTAAAGAATCACTTGGCTGAAAGCCAACCAAAGAAAACATTCACCAATACAAGAAAAATGGAATTGATAAAATTTTCGAGAACCCCTTACAAATAGTAATTAGAATAGACTGATTTAACGCTTGTAGAATAATCAGACAGTTTACTCCTACACGAAGCAAGCGCTGATGGTGCCTCTCTATTAAGCTATTTAGCTAAAGAACAACCCGAAATTTGCAAAGCTTAGTAAAGTGACGTTTAATGTGTGAGAGTAAAATAATTTCCAAGAATTAGTCATGATTATCGATTCTACCAGTATGTACAAAATAAATATGGAGCATGATAGAAACATACGAACCCACCTGACCAACCTAGCCACAGGTTTAAAAATTCATAATTTAGTGGTATATCAAAGAAAATTAACAAGCTAAACACTCTCAGCGTGGAAGCGTAAGTCAGATTAATGTGAGAATCAGTAGTGAGTGAATTCTATACCAACGCAGTCACCACTCATATATTCGCTATAGTCAATACATTTACATATAAATACAGACAAGCTGTGACCAATTGTGCTGCTACTTTGAAGTAGTGATCGGGCTTGCCTATCGTGGTCACTCAGTTGGGCTAAACTGGCTAGAACAATCATTCCTCAATGTTTTATCATGCCAAGCAGGTCGGTTGATGAGTGGTGAGACTAAAAGCAGCAAATATAAGGTCCGAGGACGAAATCGTACTGCCAGCTGTCCAGAGGTGTGGCAGCAGTAAGTTGTTTTCCTCAGACAAGCTGTAAAGATATTCATTAAGTTTCTGAAAATAAGACCATTTATAGGACAGTCACCCTTATCTACTCAAGTTGATTTCAATACATTAACTGCATCTACAGCACTTTCTGATACAATACAATCATTATTTTCCTGTTGTTCGAATAATTTTCGACTCAATGTGGATTAGCACAAGAACAGAAATATTTATATTTAAAAAGGATAGTCTAACATTATGAAACTAGAGATATTTTATGATAATATATGTCTTGGAACCAACCTGTGATTTCCATTTCTTATACATGTCACTACAGTAAATATTTTGTTGTACCTGGAACCTTTCAAATCTGGGAAGAGAAACTCGATCGATTTCTGAAGACCTATTAAAAATTCTTCTTCCTATAGTTTTATCTAACTAGGTCTCTACCGAGAGGAATTGATAATCCGCTGATACTAGGCACGGAAGCCGGTTACGCTTACGCTATCCCGTTTACAATCATTTGAGTACCACTATCCGAAATTGGGAGGGTTAGACGTATCTAGCGAATATGAAGTTGAAATCGAAAACTAAAGTAACAGAGTAAGTTTGCCCAATCGAGTCACAAATCAGCTTACATAAGAGACTTACGTTTCAAATATAACAGCTGTTACGTAAAAATACCTCTGAAAAGTAATTTTCAGGCCTACTTCAGTAATGATAAAACACGTGCAACACAGAAATCACATGTAGGTAATTTTTTAAGGAACTTAAAATCAATACTGTGTAAATATTTTATAAATATCAAAATATCAATTTTAATGAAAAGCCAGTTTGAATTGGCCGGGGTGACTGTAACCCACTAATTTGAGTTGAGCTACATAGAATAAAGAAACATTCGTGTAAAAACTATCGGTATTTTTGTTCGTATAAAAATAGATTAATCTGAGTTATTAAAATAAAAATCGGTACTAAGCTTTGTTGGCAAACTATAAAAAACTAAATAAATTGAAGGTTCAAATTTTATGGTCGCGCGCTTATTCGAACCAACGTTGCCTACATTGAACTATTTGATTTCAGTTTTTATTGATGACTCTGCTATCAGCAGTCTACAAGCTCTTGGGTCGTTTAATACGAGGCTTACTTGTATTTCTTATCTAAATACTACTGTAGTACGATAAGAAGACATTCGTGATGGAAGCACTTTACGTTGTAGTAGAGGATAGAAAACAAAGTCAGTCACAATGAGAAATTTTTTCAATGATTGCAGATTGAAGGTGAGTTAAATATCTGCTCTTGTTGTTTAATGGATATCATAGCTATCTTCTACCTTGACGTTGACACTCGTATGCTGAAAATTCATATTGTACTAAACACACTATTCGATATACCTATTATTGTTATTATTAAACGTAGGCTTATTCTGAGGAGTGTAAGGTGTCGTAGATGCCGAGATATATGCTCGAAAGTGTTGCTGAAGCTAAAATTGGTGCTGGGAAGCATTGGCAATTTAATAAAAAGCCACAAGAAAAAAATGTGATATAGAACTATGCATGAAGACTGCTTAATAAGTGGATGCTAATCACTTTAATTCAAGTTTTGTGTAGTTATTGTTGAATTTTCGGTACGAAACATTTCAAAAGTATTTTGAACAGTAGGGCGACAGACTTTTTGACTATTTAAACGTATTTTCATCTGGAAACAACTATATATACAGGTGATTGAAAAGTTTATTGGTCTCTAAAAAGGAGACTGGGTTCGAATATTATGTTACCGCCAATGGAAGACATTTACTGGATACAACCACATGAATTCACGCGTAAAGCTAGAAAACATATTGTTTTAGGAAAAAAAATCCCTAAGACTTTATGCTGAATTTATTTATTTGATTCGTAAACTTTCATCAATCGATTTAATTTCAAATTTGGGACATATGAAGGTTATTTGATAGTCTCGTCTGATGTATTTTGCATCTTAGTAAAATCTTCTTACAAGTCTAGTCTTTTTGAATAGCTGCGGGCTGAGTAGGAACAATCGTGTTATTCGAATGAAACCACCGAAAGAATCAGACATTAAATCCAGCTACCCTAGATAATTGAGCTGTTTCGTATCGCGGACCATACCCACGCGTTTGTTTTATCTTAAAGAAAACATAACAGTTTGTCACCGTTTCACAAACTATTTAGTTTTGAGTCATACAGATAGGTCCTTATACAGGACATATTATAATTCTATAATAAAAAATCCGTTTCCAAACCCTACCAAATTTTTTCAGCACGTTAAATTACTGTACCCTCCTTTTCTTTCTGGTATTCTTTTCAGCTTTTTTTCATAAAATATGACCGGTTTCTTTAAAAAAGAGATTTCTCTTTGGCTAGAATACATGTTAAGGTCACTAGCCAAGTTTAGTTGATGTGAAACCAATTAGGCCTCTTTTTGGAAGACGACAGTGCATGAAATGAATGAACTCTGAAAATTTGTGTAAAGTATGAAATAGCACACTTGTTTTCAAAAGTGCTTGTGATACCTGCCTGAGGCTTGCTTACGCATCTGGTCAAACAATATTCTTTAATAAGATTGGCTAGTGCCTGTAGCGAAAATAAACAACATTGGATAAAACGGTACCAGATATCGCGCATGCCGAGAACTCTATCTTGCTTTCACAAGAACCTAACGGTGGAAACGTCGTCACACGTTCAGGTAATGGCTTACTGCCTTGAAATTATGATCCAAAAAGTTCATTTCGGGAAGTAGTATTCTGTAAGTGCTACTATGCTGTGTAATCTGCAAGTGCGTTCATCAAGATTAGGGTGGTGGAACGCAGTCTTTTGAAGCAGGTAACCGGGTGTTTTAGCAATGACAGATAAAATCTAGGGTAATTTAGTTGAGGGGAACTGATGAGAGTCAAGTACTAATCTACAGTCCTGAAGACTGAGACATAATCTAGAACGATTAGTTTTGAAGAAACCCTCATTTGCAAGCATTTTGTGATATGTGAGTGACGGCTTACAAAGTAGAATTGAAAGTTATGCTTAGTATATTATATCTACATTACAAGAATGTATAGTAACAAGGGTATTTATGAAAATCTTGCATATGAACGATGCTATTAGGTTTTCTATTTATCAGAAATATGAATTCTAGATCAAACCGAACAAGGTTATTCTAGACAAATCAAAACATTTTCATGGCCCAACATGTCATTGACAAACTACCAACTGCCTCATCATATCCGGTCTAATATTAGTTTCGAAGAGAATAAAGACATTAAAGAGCAGGTAATTCCGTACATAATTATTTTCAAATGCATGGCACCAGAGGTGAAAATACGCCTTTTGGTGGACGTGGAATACTTCATGCTAAAAAACCAAGATGCACATTCGAAAATTAAATGTAAATAGATATATTAACAGTAAAAATAAGTACAGTATACGCGTTTGTAGTTTATAATAATGTAGTTTACTTAAAAGAGCAGCAACTTTGCTTTAGTAGACTGTATTTTTAAAGGAACCTCACATTACATGATTCGTTAGCTTAACAACTTAAATCGACTTAACGACGCGGAGAACACAGGAGTGTGAAACAGAAATTTCAGTAGACGACAAAGACGGATTCTCAAGATTAAATTGTTGATTTACACCATAATGGAGATCAATTATTGTTTTCTAAGCTCACTGAAGGAGACACAACTTAAAACACTCAGTACTGAAACAATGTTTTATTTGGTGACTGTCGGAGAATACGAAATAGATGTCAGACAAAATGGTCGAAAAGTACAAAGTATTATTGATGTCTACAAACAACAGTGACATTATATATATGTTAAAAACGCATTACTGAAAGTCTTATGCAAAATCAGCGTTAAGAAATGGTTTTAGCTAAAATTACCATTTCGGTATGATTTTACATACACCATTCTATTTAGTGTAGACTTCTGATTTTACTTGTAATCTTTATTTAATAGATCACTCTCAACCTTGACCAAACTAGTAGATTGTCCTGTTTGCAAATTTATCGCATTCGTTCAAACCCATGATTTCATTTAGTTAACCATATAATGTCGTTAACATGCGATTCGCAATGAATTGGGGCACTTCATAATACAGCAAACAGGATGTCCTAAAACGTAGATTTAGTTGCAACAAGTAGATCCGCAAAATGAAGACAATAAATGCATGTAGACTTAACAAACCAACATTTCCAAACTTTTGCTTAGATAGTAATCTCAGTGGATTTACAATTCCGTCTAACAATTCATTATTTTTTTATTCAATTTATGCGGTTTTTGTGACTGACTTAATTACAAGGCAGGGTTTATTGACAATATCTAAGTGGTCATCATTGTGTGTTAATGGATGGGTGTTTAGGAATGTTTCTGTTAGGAGAAGACTGTGACTCGAGTACTATTATACAGAAACCATATACGGTGTCATTTCGCTGATCGACATTGATTAAACACACGCAACAATCAATGTGTAATACGAGTTAGAACAAAAGATATGTGGGATATTTATGGATGCAACAACTGTCTAACGAGTAATTAAAAGTAAAAAAACGTTACAAGTGTATAATAAAAGTGTTTAATGTTTATATAAATGCAACAACTAAATAGTGTATAATGTTTAAATATTAGTTTAACGTTGATACACAGAAAATGCAAACACTTTTTCCACACCACATCAATGCAGAGCATAAGTATGAAGTATGAAAACTGCTTTAAAGTTCCCAAATTATCATACAGTCAACACATATTGTTCAGAAGTGTCAAAACAACCAGGTTGCAATACGACAAAGATAGTTAGAATATCGTAATACCAATTGCTTGACAAGTTAAAAATGTTTCCCTGACAGATGAAAACATAGTTTTGACGACAGTCAGTCGGACAGATCTTTTGCTTGTCTATACGTGTGAATGTTTGAATATCCACCTCTCATGTCACATCAATTTTGTCTACTAATGTATTTATTTAGCGTTCACATGTATTAGGTTCTTCTCGATGTTTGCTTTCTAAGCTTAGCTTTATTTGAGGCAATTACATTCGAACATTTGAAGACATATTTCTGATGTAAATCTGTGACCATTTGTGTTTTCGTTGCTTGCTAATTCTATATAATTTCCGTGCTGTTGACAATGTTTTATTGTGTTAATCTGTGACTGCTGTTTGAATCACTATTTATTCAGAATGCTGATGAACCTACCGTTCATATTTCGTCCATTGTTTACATTTAGCTACATTTTAATTGACCGTAAAGTAGATGGCTTTTTGGCTTTTGTGTCGGTTTTTATTTTAATTTATTCTACTTTCTTAGTACTGACTAGTTATGATTTTCATATTTGCTTACAGGAAAATTATTGTTCCCTTCTTATTGAAAGCAATCTTTTTATTCGGCAAGTAAAAGTATTTCCTTTTTTCTATCTGTTTATTTAGCACACTGTATTTATATGATTGTGGAAGTTCTTTGCTAAACTTTTACGTGCTTTATTTTGTCATTTAAATATAGTTGATGTTTCGGAGATGTCGACTGATTACAGTAAGTGTTATTTTTAAAGATAAAAAATATATAATTTATTTGTGGCTAGCTGTTCGATTGACTTTCGGAGCATGAATCGTAAATGCTTGTTAATACTGGATTATGATAGTACTATGTTCAGTAATCATACAATTTAAATTATCTATAAATTACTTTATATCCAATTTACCAATACATACCCACGTACGATTGGATGAGTGTATGTATATTAGAAGTCACTAACGATGAAATTACAGGAATAATGTTTGAACACGAGGTAAATTCAACAAGCACAGAATCCAGACAAGTGACGGAAGGATTTAACTTTCAAATTGAGTTCAATCTCACATTAAGCATGCATACAACAGCGAAAAGTACAATGTGTAAAATATTATTTTCAGATTGTATACATCATTACCAAGGTTAATTTTGATAATTTCAAATAAATTGAGCATTGGATAGGTTGTTTATAAAATGAGTTATATATATTTGTAAAATTCCAATGAGTAGAAATTAAAATTTCTGACGTTTCGGGGCTTAGTGTAAGTCGCTTCTTCAGAGAAATGAATAACCGAATTGAATTAGCACAAGATTAAATAATACAATGGAACAAATCAGAATCAAAATAAGTTCGTACAATCAAAATCGCGAGTTTCGATCATGTCATGTCAAGTCATTTGGGTCAAGGTAGCTTGATGTGAGACATGTGTGCATGCATATGTTAGTGTGATGTGAACTGAGATTATGTGAAAATAAAATTGTATGTATGTTCATGTGAATGAAATGTGAATGTAATTTAATTGTGATCGGTTGGATAAAAAGTCCATGTTGGGTGGATAGAAAGGCCTTCCCTTTTGTTAAGTGCAGTTGGATTTTCAGAGTTACATCGGCTGCTTCAAAGTAACTGAGTTTGAATATTTTCAAAGATTCTTCAGATGTCTAATTTAGAAAACGTAAAATTCTAAATATCTGACTCTATTTAAGTTTATTCTTCGAGATTTAACTTACTTATGTATATTGCTTTTCTGATGCATTAATTATTCAGCAGTCGCAAACACTACAGGAAATTATATGGAGCATTTTATAGTCACATTTTCTATTTAAAGTACGCCCAGTAGGGATGTTATAGTAAAACTAAACATTGTACATTATTGGTACCATAATCCTGAAATTTGAATTTGATTGCTTGAATTCGACACGTTGAATAAATTATTTCTAATTAGTACTACTCAAGCAATCAAATACTGGTTAAAGTCACTCACGGAACTAAATAAGAAGACTTCATTTAGGAGTAAAAGCCTATTAGCGCGAAAAGCTTATGCAAAATATATCACATTATTAAATGCTTTCAGTCATTAATGTCATCAAATAAAGGTTTATATTTAAAGCACTGGGAGAAACAATTTGTGCATACAACAGGAATCTCGTTAATTGTGTGTTTTTAGATACAGCTAATGAATTCCCAAGAAATGTAGTGACGAACCAGAGAATCACTTAAAACTTAGCTTTTCTGTTAACAGAGACGTTATTTTTGTTAATATATGAAAGTCTGTTCATTTCACTTTAGCAGCATACCTCTGGATTATAAAGTGTTCCTTCAGTTGACGTTTCTTGTTTTACTGTTTGTTATGGAAAATACAAACAGCTTTAAATTCGTCTCAAAAATTTTCAGAAAAACGATCATGTTTAACTGAATTTCGGCAAACAAGTTAAATAAGATCTTCTTACTTAACACTGTTTCTTTGTTATGATGAGAGAAATTTGGTAGTTGGTTGACCGAGTGCCAATTACTTGTGTCTAGCCGGTAATTGTGCATCTGACTTATGCCCACTGATTCCCATGCCGAAATAAGAAGAATACAAGCCAAAAACCAGCCAGACAGAATACAATTATATTTCAAGCATTCCTTTATATATATACATAAAATCAGACCGCACATCAAACCAATTAGGGAATTAAAATTAATACAGAATAAAGAAAATAGTGCTAGTGAATAGGGACAACTTGTACACAACTAATTGAATGTAGTTCATAATATGAGACAATATAATAACAGTAAATATGCAAAACGACAGGATAGGGCAAGGAAAAAGTAACAATAATAGAAGTGTAATGTTTATACTACTCACGACCAGAATAAATGGATTAGTTCTCTAAAACACAGTTCTGGAAGTTTCCCACTCTTCTTTAGTGGTCTGAACTAACACCTGCTCTTTTTCAAAAAAAGATAATGGTATGGTCCCATGCGTTTACATAATCTGCGTGGTCCTGTACAACTAAAAGGTACTCAAAAATAAAAGGGAAACATGATTAGTTATAATTTATGCAAACAACCACAATTTACCACAGATCTACTCCGCGAAAAGCTGTGGGGTCCTTGCGTTGTAGCCAGATCAACACTTCATCTTCTTGTGAATGTGTTCTCATTAAGCCGGCATCGTTGCGACTTCTTGGATAAATTGAGAAGTCAATGACTTTATAACACTTGAAGTGTGCTTCGGCAATGGCACCAACTTTCTTCTTCTTGCTGGATGCTGTGGCTTCATGGGATTAATAGACGATTTGAACACGCTTCTCGAATTGACCTTCTCACTTCGACTGGTGGTTATGATGCGTGCACGTCTATTAAAACGAGCAATTTGCAATCCTGTAGATAACAGTGGGATTATCGTTGTCTCATCACCTAGACGTTCCACCTTTGGAATTACCTGGGTAGATGTCTCCAGTGCTTTATCTTGCTTCACTGGAGTATCGATACTAGGCACGCTGAAGAGAGATGCTTTCGTTGCACATGCTCTCTGAGTTTAGTAGTCAATTTCGGATGTGGGATGAAGTAGTGCTTTGTCTACTGATGCTGCTGATCTGGATACCTGTTTGTTCCAGTGCAAACTCAATTAACCGCTGGTTCGCAATTAGAAGCTCATGCGGCAACACGGTCGCACGCCCACAAAATACTAACATGCTGAAAATATTAACTCAGCTAGCTGCAAAAATGATGCAAGGTCAATGATGAAAGCTTGGGATGCTGATTGGTCCTTGATGAGACGTAATTATAGACCGATGACCTTGAGATCGCTGAGTTTGTTCTAATTCGTTGATTTTCACCCCTTCACCAATTGTTATATTGGGATAGACGCCTACTGTTATACGCGAACTAACTCCAACTCTAATCTGCAAATTTGTCTACGCCAACTGATAATCGCAACCGTGACAAACAACTCGACAACTGATTACTCACCTCAAGCCAAAATCAAGAAAACACGAACGCAGCACTGGATAAATTCAATTATATTATATCCCAACTCTGTATATATAGTTACAAAAGTGACCTTGAGGAAATTAGAGTAATTAGCACACCAATCACAATTAGCAAGGTCAGAGTAGAGGAAATAAAGAGCAGTACCGGTTACCGCTTACTGCCTACTTTACAATTAATAAAAATAGCAAAAATGAGAATAATTACATAAAAAATATTTAGTTCCTTCTCTTCTTAGCATTCTTCTTTATTATATCTTATATTCCGGCAATTATTTTTACGTTTTTACTTTGAGTTTTACTGGTGAATTTCCCCGAACTTCGGATAAGTTCAATTTAATTTGTTCCTATCATTTGTTATCAGCGGCAAATTATGTAGCAGAATCAATATATACCTATAAACTGAGTTTAAAAATCATGTTAATGTCATCTGAAAGTTGTTTTCACATCTTTCTATATATCTAGAAGCTTTGATTTAGTAAGTACTCTTGATTTCTAGGTTTATTTCACTTATTTGTAATAAAATTACAACTTTTTGATGACAATTTTTTAAATTTCATGTTATTTTTACCTTCCATCTCCAGTATTCTGGTAGTGTGGGCAGTAGTCACGTCTGATGTTTCAGAAGGTTGAATGCGATCATTAGCGGACAGTTGGAAGGGTAGTCCCACACTCTCAAAATATATTTATACTCACGAGTAAACCACACTGAAAAACGAATATTTGTGGTATAGTATATCGATTAAGATAAGCAATTCAAAAGCACGAATAAACCAACTAAAAGTCGAGCGTTTGTAACGTAAACAATAATACATGGAATACAGATATAATCCATTCAAAATTGGATTTACTTCAAACTTATTGAAATGACAAAAATCATGAGCTTTTAGTTGCATGCTTAATGAATCTGTAATCTGTAAATTATAGCTTCAGTTTAGACAAGAACAAAATACGAATTATAGTTAAAAAATAACATGAAAATTTAAAAAATAGTCGAAAGCTTATAAGACTACTCATCATATGAAATTTTATTTTAGTCTATTGAAGATCTCAGATTAAAACGAATGAAATCAGTGAACTTGATGAACCAATTGTGTTATGAATCATTTAAGTAAGTAAGTACAGTTATGATAATTTAGCTAACCTCAATTTCATCATTTGCATAAAACTTGACTACAAATATCTATTTATGCTTAGTTTAGATAAAATAATAAGTATTGCACATTTAAAAGTTCAGATATTTTAGAGAAAATATTCCACGACTATTTTTAATATTGTTAATAAGTTCAAAGTACATCAGGTTAATGAATGCCAGCAATACCTAATTACCCTTTCATCAATAAGCATTGAATCAACTGTTAAATATGTATGATTTATAAGATTGTACATTATCGATCACCAACTACTCTAAATGCAATAGTTAAGCTGCACAAATGTTAGAATAAGTCAGAAATTGATTAGAAATTTAGAGTTAAGTAAACAATATTCACATTTCTAAAAGGTTTAATTAAACATTTGAACGTATATCAATTACTTAAAACTCCTCTAAACTTACAGTAAAACCCAGCTTTCTTCAACTTCTATCATTATTACTACTTAGTTATTTTTTTAATTTGCTATTAAATAAATTTAAAGTTATTGATACTATCTATTATTAGATTGTTTAATCACAGTATACTTACCAGTTTTGTGTTCATCAAATCTTTTAAGGTGTTTATCGAATTCTATTGATCTAGTTGCGATGTTGTCACTAGTCTAAGTAAATCGACATCACCGGGGCTACGTTGAGATGGAAAATGTTTTCAAAGTAGTAGATAGGAAATGTTCAACATAAGTTTCGTGCCATTCAGAACTCCTCAGCAAGTCGTAACAGCAGTCTTTGAGGTCGCAGACTGTGAAAGTGAATGGCTTGAGATTGAATCCTCAATTAAAGTATAAGTTTCTTCAAAGGTCATGGTTCATCTCGTTAACGAGTATTCAACCAGTACGAAACTTAAGTCCGAAGGTTGCCTGTAAACTAAGCTCAAGCCAATGTTTTAATGTTTACTTATCTTACCAGTTTACCATTTATGACTAGATTCCATGATTACCTTTTCCAGAAAATTTAAATAGTTTCTTATCCAATTCAATATAATCATTACCTGAATTTATGTATTTCAAATAGGATGTTCAATTTGTTTTATTACTTATTCTAATTGTTTTATATGTAACGAAAGCATAAACTTGACAATATAACATTATTAATTGTAGCATATAAATATACTTTATAATCTTGTTTATCTACTTAGTATTTAAAAATTCTGCTAACAAAAAATGGAAAGGTACTTTAACTTATCTATTATGAATAGAAATATTATCTGTCATACTGAATCATAATAACTTAAAGTTACCCGTAACCTAAACAGCAAAATTCTTTTAGAAAAGTGTATTTTTTTACTAGTGAAGAAATGGAAGGTACATTATGTCATTTAAAATTTTCTATCACTTAAAAATACTTAAATAAAATGTTGATAACGACTATTTTTTTCAGATTGAAAGTAGTTTTCACCACAAACTGGTTTTTATTTTAAACAATCATTAGAAAATAAGTGAAATTGAAGATTTGCACATATGAATCAATAGATATAGATTTCATAGTGTACAAGCAACATATTCACCGTAAAGCTTGATTTTTATTCCTTAAAGGATTATAATTACCGAGTTGATAAAAGGTTCTAATGAATAAGTCAGAATAATTTAAAGGAAATGTTGAATAGTTGCAATAACAATTACTTGTAGATTTCGAATATGTAAGTATTGAATGTGTTTATCTAAAGCATTTGTTTTACATAAGGATAGTTTCATATATATAAATTCATTCTTGGAGAAAAGCTAACTAATTTACATCGCAACATTACCTGTAAAAATAACAACAGTATAAGTTGCAACTACGAAAACATACAGGAATGTAATTAAGAATGTGGACTATAAAGGGATTGAAAGTAGTAGTATATTGATGTTTAATGAACGGTAATCCGTGAAACAAAATTGTATTCCCATCAGTAAATTGGTCTTAAAATTATAAAAAAATATGTTAATAATCAGGTGTATACACTAAAATGGAATTTCGAAGATAGAAAAATTGACGAAAATTATTTACGAATTGGTTTTCTTTTTATCTTGTAAGTAAAGTTTTGCAGTAGAATGAAATAGGTGTATATTATTGTCATGAAATAAACTGTCTTTGAACTATTTAGAATATCACGAAATTTCTAGCTTCAGTCTACAGAACATTAAGTAAATAATAATGAATGTTGTACAGATTCTTTTGAAATGTTATAGTTTATATTGCAGATTGTATTACTAGAAGGTGATATCAAATTTATTTTCATAAAATCCAATTTAATTGTATAAGTTTTAAGGTTAGGGATTGTCAGAGTATTACTAATCCATTTGATTATCTTCATTTGACTAGCATAAAGCCTATCCTATGCGACTACATTAATGTCATAGCATATTCATTGATCAACAAAGAATGTTTAAAAATAGTCAATTTAGAAATGTATATTAAACCAGTGAAATAAGTGTACAAATGTATAAAGGTAGAACTGTCAGCTAGAGTACAGTATAGGAATAACAGAATCAGATTAATAAACTACTGCGCGAAATTTCTATAGGAACCAATAAAAAAACAGTTTGTAAGAGTCAAGGTTACCGCGAATTCGGACTAAACACGCGTGCTATAGACAATCAATCACGACTAGGACTAATATTTAGGCTAAAGATAGGGAAATCTAGTTAAAATTTGAACTTATTTATAGGAATAAAATTACGGATAAGGTTTTAGTTCAAGAAACAAAATTTATAGTATAAATTAGCACTACACCAGTTAACCAAAGTTAGATATACCAATTTACATAAGGTTGGGGATTGAAAGTAGGGGGGGAGTACAGTATAAAACATTCGGGAAATTGTATGAAATTCGTAAAGTTTGAAGAAGGTTGCGTGAAACTAAACGTTGCTGATGAACTTAAGAGGGACAATGAGAATCAAGGTTATTGTTCCAAGGTCATGAGCTAAGTATAGTTCGAAATGCGTACATTGGATTGGTTTATTGACATTTTCTCTGAGGACTAATCTATAAGCTGTCGGTTCACTTCGTACAAAGTCGATTTGTTATTGCAGACTCATTATGGCTCAAGCAACATCCACAGATACTCGAGATGCAGTCATTTTTCGTTGTAATGGTTGCTGGCAAAATAAGTCAATAAGGACAGGCAGTTTCTTTACCCAGTCTAGACTGACACTTAGGCAAACCTGCATGTTAGTTGTATTGTGGGTTATGCAGTTGCCTGTTTCGCTGGCATTATCTCTTATAAATGTAAGTAATATGTCAGCAGTGCAATGGTATCAACGCTGTAGAGATATATGCTGAGAAATACTATTACGTTTAAATCTGTAGCTAGGAGGTGTAGGGAAAATTGATGAGATAGATGAAACAACTATTAGGAATGAAAAATATAATAAAGGAGGATCTGTAAAAACTGAATGGGTAAATACTAATTACTGTAATCCTACTGGCAGGCTCTTGATATTTACGACCAAAAATTAGTTAAGGGACATTTCCAGTATGTCCCAAATCGAACTGCAAGGACCCTGATGCCAAGAATCCAGATTTACGTTCCACCAGGATCCACAATTTATACTGATGACTGGAGAGCTCATCGACCTCTTCGTAGATTTGGATATATTTACCATGTCGTAGTTCACGAAAGACATTTTGTGCATCCTAATACCGGTGTTCATATACAAAACATTGAAGGATAGTGGTCACGTATGAAGGAGTTTCTTAGATTTTCTAAAGATTCTAGAAGCAACATGGTATGGAGCCAAATGGATGAGTTCCTATATCGCTCATATTATGAATTTAAACTCAATGAACCAGTCTCTAACCTTTGAAAATTCATAAATTATGTTAAAACATTGTGTCATGTGTAACTTTTTTAAAGATTTTATCGTTTTTCGTAATAAACAAAGATTTTATCTACCACTGGATTCTCATTGGCCAAAAGGTGCTTCAAGGTCATTTATAGTTGTTTAAGTTCGCCAGCAAAGTTTAGTTTCCCCATAGGTTGCCCAATGCTTTTGTGTTACAGTGTCCAACCCAAGGTTTTTGGAGGTTTCACTCAATCTTACAGTGCTGCTAAACTTCAGTTCAGCATTATGATTAGAATATATGGCTGGAAACAACAATAATATTTAGAAGTTTTAGCAGTAATGTTAAGATTTAAAGATGCATTTAAGGCTGCAACCCCACTAATAAACAAAATATTATTTACGAATAGTTGCATTGTTATTTGGGAGTAGATTCACGGATCGTTAGCAAAATAAGACTAATTATATCATATCTTCCCCTCTGTGGAAACCATGATTGGAACTAGATTTATATCGAAAACCACATCTATGTATGGTTTATGGTTGAAATGACTGGTGTGCATCCATCTGTAAGCAAATGTTTGTCTTTTACTAAAGGTATGTGTGGGGTGGGTGCAGTATATTGCAATTAATCTATACTGAAAATTTCTTGAAAAGAAGTCACGAATTTTAAGAAAGTCCATTCTGCTCTACTTTGCTGTAGTTGACTTGTTTGGATTAAATGAAAACACTGGATGAAGTGAAAAGCAGGGCTAAGAATGTGCTAATACCTACTTAGTCTGACATTTATTTGATTACATAAATGAATGTTTATATCATCATTCTTATCTCTCTACAACATCAGTGTCATAGCAATACAATGATCCTCTTATTTACCATGCGAAATATTTATATTCTCTGTAATATAATTGCTTCATTTCATGTCAAGTTTTCATTCACAGTTACTGTCTTTTTATTAGCTTAAAGATCCGAAACGACGATTGGTTAATTTATAAATTGAGAGCGGACATTTCAAGTATCGCCTTTGTTCATCCTTATACTGCACTTTAACCATACTGTCTTACCCAAAATTTCTCCCTATTTTCCTTTTTATTTAGCAAGTGAGAGATGTACATAAAAATGTCATTTTCAACGAAAATCTAGTAACAGGCTTTTAATATGAAACTGTGTTATACAACTCGATATGCTGGTTGAAATGCATAAATATAGAAAACATATAGAAATGAAGTAAAGTGTCTAACAAAAATTATATTGTAACACAATGTTGACCTAGTAAATGAATGGGAAAAATGATCAAACTAACTGACTGTAGTATACTCAGTTCAGATTGGGAAATGTTACGGTTAACCTCTGCCATAGAAATTTTTTTAAAAATTAATTTCAAATGGAGGTCTAATAATAAGGTTTCTGTAATATTAAATTCACAGTCAACAATATCCACAGCACCTAATTATCATCAATATCAGCTCATTGGTGACTAACTTCTGGAGGTAATTCATGGAGTTATGGTAAGATGTGACCAGTGGGGTTCATTCATGTCAAGTGCCAGGCAGTTACCTAACTATAGCAGCCGATGAGGTTGCGCATATCTATCTTGAATTGACCAAGTTAAAAACATCGACCGTTGGAAGCCAGTTTGGTGGTTTAAATGTTAAGCGTTCTCAGTGAAATTTGAAGATCTTGGGCTCGATTACTTATTACTACACTGCTAGTGCACTGTTAAAGAGTCTGATACTAAGACAAAACGGTTATCTAGTGCTTCATATTTTTCAATGATTGCATAACAAACGAATACGTGATTACAAATTTAAATTCGACAATTACTACAACACCTAATTATTTTCTATAACTTCCGTTGATTTACGAGAAACGGATTATACTTCTAATTATCCATAGTATGAATTCATTTAATAAGTAATACGTATAAATCCCAATAACAAAATATGATTTCAGAAACAAGAATTTAGATTGCTGATATAAGTACATACTAAATAACAATGTTAAATGAATTACGATGATTGAATTTACGAAAAAAAACTTTATGTATTACACTGATATTACAAAGTGCATGAATTAACTACCATTCATCAAACATACACAACTTTACAAGAGTAAATGTCTTACATTAAAAAAAGAAGCACATTAATATAAGAGGTTATAACAATAGAAGAGATAAACAGAAATGTTGTAGTTGTCATTGTACAATTAGTCTACATTGAATACATTCAATTTTAAGTATACTTTAGTAAAATAATTGTCATATAAAAATAGATATTCAAATACAATGTGTGAAATTTTATATTGTATAATATAGATTACATAAATTAAAAGTTAAATAATATTTTACTAATAGTTGATTGACCGAAATGTCACTGATTAATATTGTCAGTGTACCCTTAAAAAACAGGGAACACTGGACAGCTGTTTCGTTCTAGTGTAAAATTTTTCAACAGTGCGCACCCCAGATTCCGCAACAGGAGCTTCAGGTTGAGGGCGGAAGCCTAACCCTCTGAACGACTGGGTTGGCATGAAATGGTAGAATTCCCACTTCCCTCAATTTGTTAGTTAAATTTATATCATCCAACTTGTTGATATTCAAGAAGGAATTCTGATTCATCTTCGTGCATCCTGAAAGGATTTCTTCAATATATGGGATTCCATAGAAATGACCTATTTCGGACAAGTCATTTTGAGGTGCTTGGATTCTAGTGTTCATATTCATATTGAAACTTTAATTCAGTACCTTTGGTTTTATTGAGGCAGCCTGCACAAATTCCAAAAAGTCGCCAACAGCCCCTAAGAAGCTAAAAGTGTAGCATTCACTCAGAGCTTATCAAAATCTCTAGTGAATTCGAAGTAGTATCCTTTAGTCCGTAATTAGATAAGTTTCTGCTGTAAAACTGGGTGAAATAAAATGATGGTTCCTAGTTTACTCAAAACTGTAAATAAGTAACTCTCTGTACGTATTTAAACTTACTGGAATACATATTCTTTCTTTTCTGTTTACTGATTTACAAATGATGAAATACTCCGGGCTTAAGTTCAGAAGCTAGAAAGAAGCATTTTAACTTTCCAATTATATATTATATTATCCATCAACGACAAGCACTATCTTTTAAGCTCTAAACTGTAATATATGAATGATGTTTATCTTATTAGTGACAGTTTTTGTTGTTCCTTAACTCTAAGAATAACTTGTCGGAATTTAAGTGAAAGGTAATAGATTGTGTCTCAGTCTGAACGTCAATGTTGGGGCACAGAAATAACTATTCACGTGTAGAATCTTAAGTTCGATGTAATGTATGTTATAGATTCCACTGTTAGTCACAATGTATATATTCTATTTAATCAAAACGAAACTATGGAAATTCGGGTAAAATTGATTTGGATTGATAATATCGTAAGATTGATATTGTAATGAACAAAATTTATTTATAATAAGCGAATTTATTATTAAATGATCAGCTTGAAAAAAGTCAAATTGCACAAAATCTACCTATTATCCATAAATAATCAATCGTAACATTAATTTATAATAACTTCAGTTTGCTGTCAAGTTGGTGACAAACATGAAAATAAAGTGTTGTGATAGTCAACTAGATGAAAGCAACGGTACACTTATATTATCCGATGAGAAGATTAGATTTATTCTAAATGTGTTATATCATGTTGGCGCAATCCATTTCAACAATACTTAACTTGTTAGGGTGCAAGGTAAATGTCGTATTCAGAATAGAAAAGTATTAAGAAAATGCTGTAGTACAATACAAGTCACACTAGTCTGAAGGTTAAATCAATATCACTGTAGCAGGTAAAATTTAAGCAAACATTGTTTTCTCAAAAACTGGGAACTTTTAATGGAATTAGCAGCTTAATAAACTTGAGTAGTTCACTCTAGAAAACCTTTATTTATAATCATGACTGAAGATGATCACCATTTTGATTTATTCCAACTGAGTACGTGGCAATATTGGAAGATAGGCCCTTAGCATGTGCTACTAATGATATATTAAACTTTAAGTGTAGATTACATGTTAAAGTAACTAAATATGTACAAAAATTGACTGCAGAAACAAATCGAGTCCGTAGAAAAATTGAAACTTAACCTAACTTATTATTACGAGGCCAGAAAAAGGAACTAGGATTGTGCTTTCTGTTAGTAAAAATTTTATTCAGGAAAATGATTCTCTTCAAGGATAAGTGATTTCAAAAAATTTTTTAACGGCTAAGGTTAGGCAAAGAAACTTACAAGATAAAACTCTCGAACATATCGAAATCTTTATTCCTTAAGTAGATTATTTCATCTAGTTTATTTGGTCCTCTTAAGACTGTTGGACTACTAAAAATCCATAAGCTAGCACTGATTATGCTAAACATTTTGAATTTTCAATACCATGTATTAGCTAGATTGTTTAAAAACATACTTAAGCTACTAAAACGGAAATTATCTGAACATCGGAAAATAAATTTATGTTTATCGAGAAAACTGTAGATATCTTCTATAATCAATGATATGATTGGAAGGGGGATGGAAGGAGCGGTGGTTCTAATTGGATAAAAACTGTTTAGTAACATCTCAGCAATTCACTATATTTTGTAGGAATTTTTGTCTAGGTGTCAGCAAATAAATTTACAAGATTCAGGAGTCAGTTGAATGAAAGACGTTTGAATAAATTATATTTGTAAATAATCTCAGTGAATGACATCAGTAAAAATTTCAACAATTCACTCGGAAGACTAGTTCAAACTTAATGCACCGAAATGCGATTGGACAACCACAATTACCTTATTGCTCTTACACATACATACCCAACTATTTTGATGCTTTGATTATTTTCATGATGAAGTACATACCATTTTAAGCATGAAATGTTTAAATATTTTACTTGTTTCATTTACTGGAATTGTTTACAAACAGTATTTATTTACATTAATTCATTATGTTTGTGAAGTTATTTCTTTTCATCCGGCCCTAATACATAGTCACATAATATGTTCTCTTAAATTTCATGTATTTATGAAATGTTTATGTGATAAATTTAAAGTCAAATTACTATTTACTATGTCATTTGTTTTAACCTTTTGTGTAAAGGATGGCAAATCTCTTTCAATTTTCAGTTTCAATTATCAGACTATCTGTTAGGCCAGACCACAAAGAAGTGCAACAAACTTTCGGAACTGTGTTTTGAGAACACTGTTTTATTTGTTCGAACTGTCTGTAATGTTAACATTTTGTTTCTATTATTGTTACGCTCCGCTTGCCCTATCCTCCCGTTTAGCATAATTACTGTTATTATATTGTCTCTTGTTATGGACTGCAGTCAATTAGTTGTGTACAAGTTGTTCCTATTCACTACCACTATTTCCCTCGTTCTGTATTCATTTAATTTTCTAATTGGTTTGCTGTGTGGTCTGATTTTATGTATATATAAAAGAATGCTTGAAATATAATATGATTCGATTCTGTCTGGCTGATCTATTGGCTCGCATTCTTCTTATTTCGGCTTGGGACTAAGTCGGGCACAGGGCAGACGCACAATTACCAACTAGGCACTAGTAAATTGGCACTCGGTCACCCACCCCCAATTTTCTCGCGTCATAACACTATCATTGTTTCCCTTTCGTGTCATTCATTATTTTGATAGATTGCCTTTATTGAAAAATGTAAGTACATCTGATGTACTTACTACGTCATTGGCTCAGCCTTTTCTTCTCACTCATGTGATCATGCATTTCCCTGACTACAAAGTACAAACTGGCAAGACGTAAATTGTCACAACTATGTCATTTATTTTAATCTTTTATTCCGAGATTATTTAGATACAAGAAAATTTCAACTGTTATAAACATATTGCGTTTCGAATTAGGATGATTTTGTATCTTCCCATTGATTTGTTATGGACTAAAGTTAGTCAGTTTCTGTTGCTTTATGTGCATCCTAAGCTGATTGCCTCGATATAGCGATAAATTACAAGTATTGTGAACACTGACACTGGAATGCAGATATATCCAGCCGACGAGTGTAAAAATATATAACTTAATGAGTGTCCTAAAATTCTGCTTGCCAGTCACAATTCAACTTAAACCGTATTACATTTCCTTTGAAAAATTAGTTAGTCGAATTACAAAATCTATGGAAAGTATTTGGGAATTAATAGAGGCGACTCTTGGTAAACTGTGAAGCTAGCAACTGTCAAGGTTAGTAAACTCTTAACAGTGGAAAATCTCGTGGATTTGTATGTAACTTATTCTTAAGTTACCTCTGCTGGTATTTCAAAAAATACTATCTAATTTAACTATGTATGAAAACATAGTGCATGCAATGTTGAGTTATGTAAATTAGTAAACACATTACAGATGAGATAGCTCAATCATAAAACTATATGGGTGGATTCTATGGGTTCTAATTTTAATGGATTAATAATTCCTGTAATGTTACAGGCATACTTTATCAACAAATTATATTGAGCGCTAAACCTAAGTTTATGATTTGCCACCGGCTATATCCAACCACTTAACATCACAACGTTGAATAGTTTACCTAATATATGTAAAGAAAACGTGAAACAGTTGCATATACGAATAGAATGACATGTTAGTACTTAAGTCAAATTATAGCATTTCATAAAATTTTTTACCTTCAAAAATTCAAAATAATCAGGTGAGAAAACATTTCAGAACATACTGAATTCAATGTATTTCGACGAATTTTTATCAGCAACATACAGCTTATTGCTTTATGAAAGTTCAAAATGTTAATATGTATGTACAATGTAAATTGATATGTTCAGCAAATAACATTAAGTTGTTTAAAAGATAAATTTGTAAATAAACTACATTCAGAGTATATCTGAACAAATTTGATAATAATTCATAAAAGTGATTGAATAATATAATGAAGATTCATTATGCTTATGATAAAGTCTCATTAAAGGATTACTTACAGATGACGGTTCTAAACGAAATTGAACAAAATGATCATGTCCTGTCATTTTTCTTCATCAATTCATGTTTATAATTGAGTATACAAATCTTCTCTACTACACTCCAAAACTGTTATACGTACGTAACCCTTAGAAGTGATTTTGTTATGTGTATAATAGATCTTCGTTATATAAATTAAGCACTTTTTAAGAATTATTATACAATTTGTTTATATATGCTTTTGAATGCGATATATTTACAAATTCACTTTCTAAACAGTTTGATGTTATCTGCTGAACATATCAATTCATGTTGTATATACATATTAACATTTTGACTAATCTTAAAACACTAGGCTGTATGTAGCTAATGAAAATTCGTCCAAATACATTGAATACAATACATTATAAAGAATATTGCTGCTCTGACTTAATTGATGACAGTTAACAAATCATATAACAAAAAATTGTGACACAATCTATGAATTCGAATATGCCATATTATTTAATTAGGATGTATTTGAATCTACCTGTTGATTTATTTTGAACCTAAGCCGGTCAGTTTCTGTTGCCATATGTGCATCCAGAGCGGAGTGCCTAAAGTGATAGATCACAAGTATTGTTTCAGTCCACGAAAAATCAACAGGAAGATTCAAATACATTTTAATTATATATAGTTACTGGTTGCACAACTGTGGCTATTTAGAATTAGTAGCTTAGTGATGAACGCGTTGGCATTCAGGTACAAAACGAACTATGTTCGAGTCTTGGTGTAAACATCAAAACTGAAAGCAAGTACATCCAGCTGCTGAATCCTGAATAGGATGAGATGTGCGTTCTGGATTCTGCTCACTAGTCAAAATCCAATTTAAACAATGCTATGTTATTATTTGCAATAAAATACTCAGATACCTTTAATCATGTTAGTAGTATCTCTAATATCTAGAAACAATAGATAAGTTGTTTAAGAGAAAAAGAATAATAACGGTACAACGCAATCTAAACTATTCGACATTCATTTATTGTCTGCATAAATCATCTGTTTTAGCGTTGTATAATACGTGTTTCAATCATAAGTGAATGATTTAAATTATTTCGGTCAGTTGTATAAAGCTTTAATCATATAAATTCAGTTTAAAGTGTTATCATGAATCTGAATGTCACACTTTGTATTTATACATTTTAAAGTGATACTATGTCCTTGTCAAATTTTAATTATTTTTTATTTGATTTTATGTTAAGTTAGCCATTCATAGACAACACAGAATCTTGGGAACCCACACAAGCAGAGATATGAAATCAGCACAGACAAATATATTATCAATATGAACTAGTAGAGGTAGTAATAACAGTTACAGTAAAAAGAATTTATGTATTGGGAATATGATACAAAAAAGAAACAGTCCTTGAAAATAAATGCATAAAGTAATTTTAGGACTTAAGACTTCAAGGAAAACAAGGGAAGAATGCACCTGAACCAGTTTGAGTGATTTTTAACCATGTCACTCAAAGCTCTAGATAACACGTAAAGAGAATGACAGTAATTGTTATCTTGATTTGGTGGTTGACTCTGCCTATCGTAATAACATAATCTAGGTACACTGGAACAATTTTCGCTTCATATCCTTCCATATAAGACAGGTAGGTTTAAAAGTGGTAACTAAAAGTAACAAACCTAAGGTCGAAGGAAGAGGTCGTACAACTGACTATTCTGAGGGTAAAATGATATTTTTCTCAGACAACAAGTATTGCTGCGTCTCTACTTTCCTTAGAGGTGTCAGAAACCGTTCACCCTAAGAATGCACATTCTACCATACTTTATTAATTTTCGTTTCTTGGGGAAGGTGGGGGTCTATTCAAGCATGGCGCAGAAACATCGAGGCGACCACATATGACTGGGCTAGATCAGTTATCTCGTGGACACTAACTTCAACTTTCCGGTCGTCAAGACCACCCCTACTTTAGTCTCGTTTCTAGACACTTCAAGAAGAAAAGCAAAAAGAATGTACAACACAGCATTACGTATTTGTTTTTCGACGCCTTAAGTAACAAAGGCACGTGCTCCTTAACAAACATTTTCTTCTTGTTTGTTTTTGGCACCTTACATAGATTAGGTACCACTGAAATACAGGGAGTACTGGAGAACTCACTACTGACTATCATCAAGTTGTTCCTGAAGTCCCATTAAAAGTCGTCAATTGAGGATTTTAGACATTTCGAGGGTGAGATAGTTAACATCTATGGCTTTGACTGGTCGCAGTGTCGTATCTCAAATCGACTGAAGTTGCAATTCTATCACTGGAAATCGTCACAGTGGCGCTGTTTGTTAAGCATTTACTAAAAAACATATAGGCTTTTGGTTCAACTTCCTGATGGAATCGAGTAGGCACACTGATGATGAGTTTCATACTAAAGCAAAGCAACTGCCACGTACACCTTAGTTTAAAGTGGTACCAAACCGAGATTAATTTGTAATGAAGATAAGCAGTAAAATAAAATACCAATCTCTATAAAACCACCTAAACTAAACATTTTTGCATCAAATTTAAACACAACTTCTTTACAACTAATGTCATTTTATTCACTTCTTGTTTGATCTTAGATTATAGAATAACTGTTAAATCCCCAGTGGATAGTTTTAAAATGAACCACGAATCTATTCTTAGTGCATTGTTCATTTATATTTAGCCAATTTTATTAGAAATCACTAAAATTCCTTCTGTAGATAAAAAATATAACTGCTAGTCAAAAATAGACGACATAATCAAGTGATTGATTATGTTTGAAGTATGTGGTACAGAATACAGAGAGGGATATCATTCAGCACATATATTTATTCCAGTATATTTGAATGTACTTTGTCTTTCTAACAAGCACAATTATAAAGCAAATTGAAATAAAGAGTAAAACATACGATTATTAAAAGGAAGAGAACTACAGAGATATCCAAATTTCAATCCCAATCCACATGATAATTTATCAATTATAATTATAATGTGTGAACATTGTAAAAATGTAAGGTATAATCAAAAACTTACAAATATTTATTGAAACTTTTAAATCGTCAATCTTTATTAATTACATGTGACCAAAAATGAGAACATATGAAATTTATTTAGGAACAACAGTTATTCATTAGGATATAGTAACGTATTACTTTCGAGTTGAAGTGGTAACCTGTGTATTATTGGAATATTATTTGATCTATATGGTTGTTTGATTGTTGAACTTGTAAGTATATGCAATTTATTATCCGGTTTACAAGTGGTCATTCATTACTTCATTTCACCTCACCAATCTCATTGTTAACATACATTAACCATAGTAGTTAGAAAAGGTTTCAGACTTTATAAATGGCACTAAAGATAATAACTGGCTGTTTTTATGTATGAAAAGAAAACATTTAAATGAGTTCAGTAAATGAAAATTAGTTTAAAGAAAGGGAAAAAATTCAAGCAAACAAAGGATGAAATCTGTTTATCATAATATTAACAAATATGACCCATAATTCGCATCACGTGATTAGTTATCAAGGTCACTGGTAGTTGTTGATATCTTATCGATTATCTAAGTTAATGCAAACCAAAAAATACCTTGAAGAGATAACAAAAACGCCCAACCAACATTTTAAATGTTAGTTGATGAAGGAAAGACCAATGGAATACATAATTGTAATAGCTTTGTAATAAAAACATGAATTATGCAATTAGCAGTATGAAAATCACTGCAATCACCGTTATTGTAAACGATATGGTAATTTAATAACTGATTAAATGAATAGAGAACTTAGAAAGGAAGAAATGCAGACTATGTTGGTAGGGCCAAGATGATAAACTACAATCATCTGGTGAAGACTTTGAGTGATATAATTCACAAACGATTACAGTGGCGTACGTATATTCACCCCTCACTGAGCTCCAGTATTCGTTTATCGAAAACTCTTCCATTATCTCCCTAATCGATGCTGAATTGTCACTGGAAAGTGAAATCTAGGATGAGAAATTCATCCCATTTATCACTTATCAGTTGGGCTTACCTGTCTACTAATTTTGTTATTTACATCGGGACTAAAATAGAGTCCATTATGTCCCACTTAATCGAGTGCACCACTGAACTTCTGAGTTCAGAAGGCCATACTTATTAAATGTGTGTACCTATATAATTTGAAAGTGTTTGGAATTTTCTGTTAATGTTATTATGGGCTAAAATGGGCTAAAATTAACCATTGTTTGTTGCCATATCCACATAACATCCCCACTGTGGTAAAGAAAGCAACACCCATGAACATCCGCTTTAAAGGAGACTCAGCAGCATATATACTTAGAAGCAAACTCTTAAGATCTCTGATAAAAGCCCTTTATTCCGCCGTGCTTTGAATTGTTAATTCCTGCATAAAGCACATCCGAGAAAGTGTCAAGGATAAAATGCTGCTTTAGGCCAACTGTATGTATGTGTATCAGTTAATTTGTTCCTGAAGGGTACGTAATATTGGCGCAAGGAGAGTGCACTTTCTAAACGTATATCCGAGCACTATCCTGTATGGTTATCCAAATGGTACTGCAAATATGTCAACAGCTCAGTTCTAAAGCATTTAGTCAATCCAAGTTATGTACCTCCACAGGAACCAGCCTACAAAATCATTTACATGGTCAGAGGAACTGGTTTAATGAGTGTGGGCGTTAAGTGTTTGTGTACTCCCGAGGTATTGCGAGTGTGAAAATTCTAGCTTGATCTTTGTGTATACGAGAAGTAGAATGAATCTTTGATTGTACCAAGGTCTTAATACACCCTTGAATTGTTTATCAAACTTTTTCCTTTCTTTCTTCACACATTTTAATTGTCTTACAAGTTATTATCACCATTCATTCTTCACATTCTTAATATCTGTCAAGTTATCAATTACCTTTGACGTCTTTTGTATTTCATTTTAATGGATGTTATTTTAACTTATTACACCGGATACTTGATAAGTTTAATTAATTTTCAACAACTTTAACGACTACTGGATACATTATAACAGCTCCTCACCTCCCAGTTAATTGAACACATGAAATTGGACTAATTTTAATTATGTCATTAAATGATGTAATATTGTTCTATTTTATTAAAGACAATTATTATTTGGTAAATAAATACGAATGTACAGATCAAATAAATGACTTCGTCGAAAACAAAATTTCCTACGTTGTTACATGTTATTGTGATTTTATAATTATTTCGTAGGCATATGCATTATGTTCTGCTGAAAGTACATTTATAAAATTAGTTTACATGAGTTTGTGTTTTGTCGATAATTCTTGGATTTGTGCTATCAACACAAACAGTATAAAGAAAAATAAGCATCCCACTGTTTATTTGGATTAATACGATATAATCTGTTAAACTCCATGGTATTTTCTATAAAGCTATTCATCAAATTGCCAATAGCTAACATCACTTCCCGGAACTCTCATCAATCCCTTGAAGTAGCTATCTTCTATATAATTGTTTCCATAGTTAGACATAAGCGATACCGAAATGGAATTTCTTAAGTACTGATGAGAAACTGTGTCCTGTAGACTTCAGAATGAAACAGATAGATAACTGTGAACAGATTAAAATAAATAGATAAACGTAAGGTTAGGTGGTTGAATGACATCAATCATACCTTGTAACCTAGCCTTCTTGGGTTCGACTTCATATGTTATTTTAATTGAAAACTTCTAAGTCTCAAACCAAAACGAAAATATTTGTCTATTTATGTCTAGGTTTTAATGATGCTTCATTTATTGTGACTTCTTTTGTGACAAACAAAAAAACTTTAAAACTATTCATATTAGAGAGTCATTTAAAGTCAACATGATCATAGGTTACACGTTTCTATTCAGACTTATGAAATGACCTCACAGCAATTTATCAAAATAGTACATAAGTTACATATATTATGCAACCAACACAAGACTTAAACTACACCCACAATATCATTTGACTACTGATAAATTAAACCACGTCTAAATTTATCAAAAAAAAAAAACACAGTAAATAGACGGTAATCATGATTAGCTAACGAAGTGGAATTACAGTTTACTTAGTCATTCAACATTAAGCTAACTATAGTTTAATCTGAAAATAATTACAGACACTTGGATACACACACTTAAATTAATCACAGTGATAATTACATGACTAACTTCAGATATAGTAAATTGTTCAAGGTAGTTCTTAATATCAGATCTTATTTTAGTAAGAAAACAACAATAAACCAGTAGAGTTGTGATATGATTCTTCTCATTATTTGATAATATTTTTTATCAATTATCTTATGGAATCCTAATAAAGTTCCTTATTACAGTCGAATATTCCCCGAGAGATTTAAAGGTCTTGGGATAGATTCCCTGGCAGAGTTGTAAATAAGTTCTGTCTAGAAGTCCCATACTAGGACACAACAGCTGTCCAGCGTCATCTGGTTTTCAATGGATGTTTAACTCAGATCATTTAGTGACATCAAATTCAAACTAATCTTACCTTTATTCAGTATAAGAATGAAATACAAAATAAGAGTTAATTAACCAGACTACTGTCATTATTTAGTAATGTTTTAATTATCGAAATTATCCTTAATTTTTGGTCGACTTCAAATTCCTAATCAACTACCTGTAGATGAGGCTATCCGCAGCATTTTCAGTGTCTACTAAAAGTATTGTATTTAGTCTTTTCTGCTACTTTTCAATTTACTTTGTAAGTACTGTATGTTAGAAAATAATTGTCATTAAAGATTTTAATCCAAATTTCCTTTCAGGATATCGGGCTGTCCTATACTGACACATTTATGGTAAACAGTTGACAATAACTTGAAGTGATATCTTAAATTAAGATTACTATATAATATACTGGACTCATACACTTGCTATAATTCTTGAAGTTCATCGACTAGGCCCTTTTTGAAGTTGCGTATCAGTGCTTCACAGGATTTTCATACAAGGACAAAATGGTCTTTAGATGAGTCTTAATTTTCTTATTATAACTAGCCTATGATGTGAGATTTCGAAAAATAAGTTGGTCATTTAATCAATATGTTCACAATATGGAAATCACTGTTTAGTAAAGAAGATAAGATAAACTTTAAAGAATATTAAACGGCATATTTAAATAAATTATCATAACCAATATTTATCCTTTATATTTGAGTAATTTGTCTATCACTTTAAGATTTAATGAATAAACTTATAGTACATTGTGATTATTTCTAGAAAATAACTATATGCACTTAGATGATTCTATGGGGTAAAAACACAATCATGTAGATCTTGTCAAATAAAAATAAAGGCAAATTTACCAGGTTATCTGAATACATTCATGAGTTTAATATTCAACACAAATTTCATTGAATGATTCACCAACGATCCGACATACTTCTGTTATGACATCTTAATTTATGTGTAAGATAATGAACAAACAACACTGCATGTATTTTGCATTTTCTTTTCATTTCTGTAAAATGTAGTTATCATTAAACTAGTATAACTTTGCCAGTAAAAGTTTGTTGTCAATATGACTGATGTTGAATAATTTAAAATTGTGCGATTTAATAAAGATACTGTTAAACAGTCATTCGCACTAATAAATTTCAGTAGATGAATATGGAACTGTGCACTTTTGCTTAGCTGTTACCAACAGGGTTGAATATGTATTTTAAGAAATGCAACACATTTTGCTTTAAAATTTGTACAAATGATCATTTATGATTTGTTATAGGTTTATTGGTAGAAAATTCAACCAAAACATGGCATCAGTTCATAAATTCTTTGACTGTTGGTCTAAGCTGTGTTGATAAATGCAGACAACTTAGTTGCGGTCCACCTGATAATTCTGATCAGTGGCTGGAGACTCTGGAAGGCATGGTTCAGAACCGGTTACAGTGGCTAAGGTGTAATCACTCTATGTGCTTTTCTAGATCCTAAGTTCTATTATTCTTCTATATACACGTTTGTGACATTCCCTACTAGTGAATTATATGGTAACAGTAATCTTGTAAATGTGGTATTGTTGTTTTAGTATAGTATGGTAACTTGGAACTACATGCTTGTGTCAGTTTCTATGTTGCTTATGGGTAACAGACTTAATAACTACGTATAAACTGGCGATCGTTTCGTATTTAGATGATAAATGAGCATTTAACATTTAAAGTAACAAGTAATCGAATTGATTATTTTTATTCAAGTGTTTTATTTAAAATTATAGCACAGCCATTCCAATCAGTTAGCGGCTAATTTGAGTAGAAAGTTGCACGTCTACTGAATTCTTATTATGAAGTTATGTTGAATGTATTCTCTTACGTATAAGGTGTCTTACAATAATAAGGTCGAGAAAAAAAATATCATCAGCTTCTGTTGGACTGACTCATGATCATAGCATAAAGTATTATACTATTTAATAAGTAAGTGCTAATTTTCTCATGCGATACATATCAAATAAGCATATTATTGACCTTTATGTAATACGCGTCTTTTAAACGTGATAAACTTGAATATGTGGTTGGAACATTATAGTTTCTTATAAGTCTACCCTTAAAGTAAATATTGAACTTTATATCAGGTAAATTACACAATAGTCATTTCATTGAATTAATGAATTTATTAAAATCCCAATTAGAATATATTGCGAATCCACAATGAAATACGGTAAACAGATCTGATTTGAAATTAGGATGAACTTGCATCTTCTCGTTGATTTTTTATAGACTGAAGCTGGTCAGTCTCTGTTGTTATATGTGCATCCTGGATTTCACCTGTCAATCACAACCCAACTTAAACAAAAGATCTGAAACGAGTTTGTGAATGAGAGGTGAGGTTGACTTCGTTAGTTTGGATTACACTGCTTTACACTTACTAGAATCAAATAAGATTAACTTCTATAAGTCACGACAATAACAAACACATTGATCATATGAAGCTAGAAATAACTGAACAAAGCACCATAGATGAGAGAGAGAAAACATATCATACCTTGTAAATAAATAGTCAATTTATGCTTGTATCACATCATCAGGTGAAATCCACAATACATAAAGACTAAACTTTGGGTTTGTGTACATAAAACTGAGTAACAATTTTTGGTGAAAAATTATAATAACTTAGATATAGAAAAAGGTATGATAACAGCTTACAATCAAATGAATATATATCTGAACTAAACGTTTAATGAATATAGTTTAACAATGCTTATCTCAGGAACGTAAAGTGCAGATTCTTCAGATTGTAGTTCACTATTACTTATGCAGTTGTAATAAACCCAAGTTGATTTGTTTAAGCTAATAAGACTTTCAAAAGAAATGTCTACCAAAATGAGTTAATCCTACATTAAATTGGCACCAAAAACATTTATGTTGTTCAGGCTTTTAGTGAAGCTTTAGACAAACATACTCAGTCAGTTGTTTTTTACAACAATCAAAAATGATTATATAAAAAACTCTACAATTAGTGTTTCAGCATCGTAATTCGAAGAAAATAGCATAAAAGTAAATAAAAGTTTATTATTCATCACTGTATTAAGCTCCTTATAGGGATTTCAAGATAAAGTCTATTAATAACATCAAGCCTTTGTCCAGTAATAAAGGCCATAATATTGGTATGATCAAATTCACGTACAGTAAAATATTTACTTATGAATGTATATGAGTTAAACGCTAGTCATTTTATGTAGGTCGGTCATTCAGTTGTACAATACGTATCTAATAAATTTTATGAATCCATTATTGGTACATAATTGGCTAATATATTCGAGCTAGATGAAATTGTAAGTAAAACTGTTGAGTACTAGGCATTGACAACCGTTCATGAACATCCAAAAATTTTTACTTCATATAATGAACTCAGTTTTACTCAATCAATTTTAACGAAAACCTGAGAAATCATGATTAAAAGCTAGTAAAAATGAATTGAGGTGGTTCTGAGGAGATAGACTGGTATTGAGTTAAATTGTTTGCATTCATCACAAATTAATGTTGTTTGCGTACTTTGGTTCGATTCACAGGAGGAATATAGAGTGAAGACTACGGACTGTTTAGTTCTCCCTAATTTCAACTGACACCCAACCAACGTCAAGCTGTGATGAATAGAAATAATTAAACCCCTAATGGTGTATATGCACTATTAATTTCTATCAGATTTCATTCAGTGATTTCATACCTGCACATAGTGGATTTCATGATAGATATATTTATTATTATTTATATATTCTCATTAAATAATTAAGAACACAAATGAAAGAAAGGAATATTTTATGAAAGTAGTTTGCTTCACTAATTTAAGGAAAACAAGATCAAGTGGATTCATCTAATTCTAGCGAATGATCTGTTCTTGCTCTTCAGAATTAACTCTTCATAATGATTTAAGACTAATGCAAAGTATAGTACCTGAGTACGAAATGAATACGGAATAGTCAGTGGTAAATTATCATCATCATCATCATAATTAAATTGAGTACAAAAGGGTGAATTTATAATGAACTCTGATTACATAATTATAAAGTTTAAAAATATAAGAGTAAGTGTAAGGTGAAAAATATCACTAATTTTTCTGTAGTATAGTAGTGATATAAAAAAAATGTAATGCTAAATTTAGAAACCAGTTAGTTACAAGACTTGTTTACCTAAGAACAAACTTGTTGAATATGAGAAATGATTGCGTAAATACAGGGTTAGAACGAGAATAAAGATTGAAAAGTATGAGAATTAAGGACTTAAGTGTAACGTTTGAACTCATTTCGATAGAGATAGCAAAGAAAGAAGCTGTACAAAAGTTCTCTGTAGATCAGGTCAACTTAAGTAGATAGCTGTAATCTCTGTTGTTTGTTGTAAACTGTATCTGTAGGTAAAATGTCAATTCAGTGGTAATCACCATATCACTCCAAATGTAAAACTGTTGTCAACTTGGTAGTCTGTTTTTGTTAAATGTGGTAACGAGCTTCATATTTTCCTGTTTTTCTTCTTATTACATTATAAAGAGTGATGTTCTTAAATGTAAAGATCGATTCGTTTTTTCGTGTGTTCAATGTAAGTAGTTCAGCATGTGAAGTCACACTAATATTACACAATAATGTGGTGAACTTTGGTAACCCATAAATATGGGTTAAGTAAAGAACGGAGCTACTAGTGTAGTGGCATGAATGTTTTTCTCAGTGCACTTTGTCACTGTCTCTATACAGTCTCCATACGTTTAAAGTAGTAAAAATGAAAGATGAAGTAGGAAACGTAATAAATAGATTCATCAGTGTTCATAAAATCAATTACTTCAACATTGGAAGGCGAAAACAATAATAGCGTTCCATTTCTAGAGGTCTTATAAGCAAAGAGATTAGATGGAATAACAAAGATCGTTGTCTGTTGAAAACTTGTCCCTTGACGTCAACATACTTACTTTTCTGGTTTTATTTTATTCCCATAAAATAGAAATGAAATGTAATGCTAGGTACATAGAACAAAACCTATTTACGTAAACACACCATCTAAACTGAGCTTAGAATTATCCATTATATATATATATATATATATATATATATATATATATATATTCTTAATCTGATCGATTGCAGAATTACTTGGTAAGTATTAAACATTATGGTACTAGTCAAGCAAAGATCAAAACATTAGTTCTGTTGATTCTGGGAAATCGACAGATAAGAAGGAACAGTTAAGGCGGAATACATTATTGTTTGATTATGTAAACGAATAAAATCTTGATTATTAGATGGAGGTTTTATTTTAAAGTATTATCTATCGTCTTGTGTCATTCCCTTCAAATGTTATGGCTGATTCTCATCGTACCAATTAATAAGTATTCGTTCTAATTTTGTCTTGCATGTAATTTATTTTGTTTTCATAGAGGTTAGAAAGAATTAACTATATAAAAGTGTTTGTTTTAAATAAAGTGAATAGATTGGTGCAACTAAGTTAGACCTTACTTTACTTTAGGTTTCTGCTTTGCCATGGTAGATTTTAGATATCATATTAGAGTTGTTAAGCTGTCACGTGATAATTATCGAATCTGTGAGGAGTTAGTCTAGTGAGGGTCATTATGTTAGTAGTCGTGTCAAGGTTACAGTAGATGTTGATGCATACATAAATACAAGAACTGACGGATTTTAACCATGAATAAACTTAAAACGTTAATTAAACCTGGACAATAAATATCAATCACATTTTGACAATATGTATTACTAACAGTATTATTAATAGAAAATGAATTTTTCAGACGCATTTAGTCCAATACAGATGGTCTCATATATTAATTTGTGAGGAGCAAGTATAAAGAACTCAATAGAATAGGATGAATTCATTTAGTTTTGTTGGGTTCTCATCAGCTTCATGAAACCTACAATATGTCATAATTAGGAATCAACACACTGTATAAATGAAACCAGTCAAAGATTAGTACATATAGTCCATAGTGTAGAGACGAAGATTCTTGTAAAGTTGATAATGACGCATATATATATAATGTATGAAGTGAGGAATGTAGAATGTCGAATTAGTAACTTGGAGTCATATTACTAGAGAGTTAATCAGTGACGAGATGGAATTGCTGATGAAAATGAAATTACGAATAACTAATAATAGCACTAATGAAATCAATCAAATTAACTAAATTGAAAAAAATCAAAATAATGTAATAAGATAGGTAGAACATTGCCATAGTCAGGGTGGATTTACTACTGTTTCTTCTTCAACACATAAAGCTAGTTTGAAACGTTTTATTGTGTTGGCTTCAGTAAGTATAGGATGACTACGGTTTGATCATCTTTTGATCATATTGAATGATTGTAGGTTATCAGCTAAATGTCAAGTATAAGCCAAATATACTGCTGTAGCATTATGTAAAGTTTTAGTTAGCTTGATCAAAATCTTTTGAAGACATGCTTTCGGAATCGAACACTGACTACATTACATTCTACCAATGCAATTGGTTTTACAGGTACATGTAAATCTATAATCACAGTTGGTGGTAACATGAACTATTATCCTGACTGTAAAGTATTATGAGTTGCATAAAGACGGCAACCAAGAAAATAACTATTAAATTTACTTTCACACATAAATCACAGAGACAGTTACACTGTTTTACTTTACTCTAAAATGTAACCATACAAAATTAACTCTGAGTTTATTTTGGAAAAATATGTAAATAAATTACAAAGCTGTGGAATATGGAAGATAAAAATCATATTTTTTGAACTCTTCGTTCTCAGTACATTCCTGGCTAGTGAACGCTGTCGCTAATTGATCACAACTGTCAATTATACTAGTAAAACGGAGAGATCTTCTAAAAAAGAATTATATGTAGGGAGTGACGAGAAATAGTTAATTAAGAAACTAACATTTTAGACCATCGGTTAGTAAAAGAAAAGATTTTCTACTCTCAATTTTCATTCATGCTATAGTTTAGTTCTAACGACTTTATTGAACAAAGTATTCTGTTCCTGAACTAATCAGTACAAGTGATTTAATCAATTTTTAATTGAAATTTTATATTTCTTGCAGATGTATAAAATATTGTTTTTCCTGAGAATCAATTCTTTGCAAATACATGTCAAACATCATCTTTCGATCATTTGTCGCCTATTAACAATCACATCTATTATTTATTCTGTTCTAAGAGTACTACTTATTTATTAATTAGATGGTAGATTATTCAAATATAATACGAATTTATTTTCATGTTTCGTTTTTTACACAACTGAATGAGGATAATTTGGTTACGGCTTTACAGACATCTGGTTTATGTTATATGAAAAGAAAGATTATACGAATCAACAATAATGGCTTAAGAAAGGTGTCAGTGGATTAAACATCTCCAAGTGATCCAAGAATTGTTAATAATCAAATTGATATAATTATAAACAAGATGAAACTTATTACTTCAACAATAATCAACGTAACCAAATTGCATGAAATTACAATTGTTTGTCAAGATTATTCTTTCTATTAAAAATTCGTATCATGAATTGACAGAATTAAAAATATGAACCGTTGGAAGCCGACGTAGTAGTCAAATGCTAAGGCGTTCGCCGCGAAGCCAGAGGGTTCGAGGTTCGATCGTTGGTGGGGTGGTAGGTGCGTACTGTTGTAGAGTCCCATTACTTCTTGGTGATCAATAGTTATTTGATTCAGACTAATTAGTGATATCAAATTAACATTCAACAATCTCCACAACACTTAATTAAAATCTATATTCGTTGTAGAATCATTTGAAACTACTAGGCACTTGAATAACAGTGTTTTCATAAGAATTTAATTTCAACACAACTTATATCTATGATTATATCTGAAGTTGATTTCATGACCTACAGTTTTGCAGATGAGCATAAACTTAGTGAAGTACTTATATGAAGTTAAATGGTTAATAATTCTTAATAATCGTTAATATTATCGATTCATGTAAAATTCACTAAATGCATCATTTATTAGCTACGCTTAGGTTGCTTTCTGTTTGTTTACATTAGTACGTTCATTGATTATTTTGTGAAAAATGCCCCTGATTGTCTGGAAATATAATGCAGTATCAACATGTAAGTTTTTTTTTAAATTTCTGTGTTAGTTACTCTATTTGACCTTATTTAACTGGGAATAGCACAATGTTTTTGTCTGTTTCCTTTTACACGTTGCAATGAGATTTCAAAGATTATAAAGATATTTGTAAATAACTAATAATCTGTCGTATTGTTTTTTATAACAGATTTTAGTATTTAGAAAATAAATGTACTGAAATGTTACTTAAGTAAACACTGTACTGTTAAGATTTTAAAGTGGTTACTAGTTTTAGAATAGGCTTGCATCATCCCGTTGATTTATAATGGACTGAAACTAGGTCAGTCCTCTGTTGCCTATATGTGCATCCTGAGCGGATTGTCTCTATATAGCGGTAGTATACAAGTTATATTTAAGTTGGATTGTGACTGGTGAGTGGAATCCAAGACGTGCGTTTCGTCCACGTTTCGTGCACGAGTGTGACTGTCTGGACACAGTAGCCTAGTGGTGAACGCCGGTGGCGTTTGACACAAAGCAGACTGAGTTCGAATCCCAGTGAGAACATCCAGCCAGTGAGTCTCAAATAGGACAAAACACGTATCCTGAATTCCACTTGCCATTCACAATCCAACTTAAATATAACTTGGTTACTGGCTCTCATTCACTTTAATTTTAGAAGTAACCTATTGTTAGCTATAGATATATCATTACTAAGTCCATGACTCTCGATTTCTGCGAATTCTCTGAAACTTTTTCTATTATTGTATGGACATGATGAAATATTATACGCTTGAAATTAAGCGACAGGAAACTCATAGGTATAGGTTTCATGCAAGATGAGATATACCAACAAAGGGAAGCTGTAATTGACTACTAATCAGCGACCAGTTAGCGCAAATAACACAATCCTAAGAACTGTTATTATTAGTGTAAGTATCCTGAGTGATAAAGTCTCACACTGTGAAATTAGGCGACAGCGGGTTCAAAACTTGAGACGGGGACTGTAAAGATTAACTCCCTCGTTGACAGTAGTCTACAGACTTCCCCTACTCATCCAACATTTATCGAAAGTGCTAAGGACAACGATCATGTTGTCTAAATACTTAAACATCAATTGAAATAGCGGAGGGCAATGAGAAAAACATACTAAGAGTTGGATTTAAGAGTTTGTAAAGTATTACTAAGTTCTAAGAGTAATTAAGAGCGGAACTACAGAAAAGTAGACGGTTGTTTTATAGGAATTTTCGTCCAAAAAGAAACAAATAGATTCATAGAATCTGGCAACTGACTGTGTGTATGACATAAATAAAATATATTTATAAATATTCTCAGCGAGTGGAACTAAACAAATTCCAACATTTCGCTCGGCAAGCTGCTCAAAGATTGAATAACCAAAATAAAATATTATCAAATATAAATGTGATCAAGAGGTTAAATGTCACTACGACTATCCAATTGTATGCAGAGTATGAAAATATTACATGAGTCACCATAAGGTAATTAACTTTGACAAGTTATAGATAAGGGAAAGTCACATGTTACCATCATTTGCCCACATATATTGCTCTGAGCTATGTTCACAGAAATAGGATAGATAATCTGAAGATTAATGTGTCAACTCATGTAGATTTGATTATTATATGTGAATGGTTATAGTGATAATTGTTAATCAAAGGATGGATGTATATTTGCAACTGGTAATACGTTAAACTGTGTAATCAGACTAAATAATTCTAAACAAGAATCAATTGATAAGCAATTGGAATGTGTTTGAATGCTTAGATAGCAGATAATGTATGAATTCATTTTGTAACAATTAGGTTGCCATAGTGCAACTAACAGTTTCTTCATCTCGTCGGTTTATATTATTGTGATTCGCCCATATATATAGGGAACATATATTTTGTTTTAAGCGAACTCCTAAATCCTTCGAAGATCTAAGAAAACTTGAAAATAAGTCGGCTATAGCATTGCATTCAATTAAAACAGGGCACTAGCTTCAATCTTGACGGAAAAAAGCATTCATAAATGTTTCCATTCTTATATAGATTAACATCTGAAGCCCTACTGGAAACTTTGAAATGATAAAAATGATTTGTAGTCACTCTGTTATGTTAACTTCCTCCTAACAACGAATTAGTAATGCTGTGTTCATAAATTATGAAATATTTTGTTAAGTTTTTTAAACGTCGATTAAATTTAAAACTGTTATTGGCAAAGGAAATTTAGAAAGAACATTTCTTTCTATCAGGAGTAGAATACAGTCTATTCACTTCAAGTCCTATCATATGATAGTTACTGAATTCAAACAGCCAGCTTTAATTAAACGTGTTTCATGAAACTGTATCGAAACATTCTGTACAGGATGGACCGCCTCCGACTTCCCAATTCGGTCATTGAAATTGAGACTTCAGGTATATTTAGCTGACGAGTTTTAAATAGAATAAGATGTACATTTTGAATTGTTGTATATGATCTTATAGCATCCATAGATATTGTTTGTAAATATATAATAACTGTCAGATGGTTGTATAGTTTTGAGCATTTCTTTATTTTGATATAAGGATTACAATAAAAATGCATGGAAATCAGTTACAGTAAATCGTAATATATTTCCCTTACTTAACGACGTAGGGCGTATCAGAATTCTAAATGTTTTACTAGTTTAATTTATTGAAGAGACCCATATTAAAGCTGACGTATTTTATGAAGAAAAGTGTTAAATATTTTTATTTCTGTTCGTTATATTTTGATTGGCGAAATCAGTGGTGCGTACTGCTGAGGAGTCACTTACTACGGTGATGTATTCATAACTGGGCCAGATACATAGGTACTGGTATAGTTAAAATATTGAAATGATAAGTATTTGTTAGGCATTTGGACAATTTTGACTGTATTTTTTCTCGGATCTTAGTGGATTTGAATACGGAGCATTCTGTCTTGTTCTTAACAACAATAGCTTAATGATGAAGTGAACAGTGTGCTCAATGCACTTGTGTGAAATTCAGTTGATCCAAAAATCATAATCATGAAGGATTTTCTTTAAATTTATTATTAGCCTCATTTGTCTTTCAACTGTTTCGTATAGTTGAACATTGTTTATGTGAAATGTGAGACAGTAAAACATTTCTAATCAATCTCACTTTCTTTTCAAATGAAGAATTATGACAACGATTACAATAATTGTATCATATCAAGTAATTGTTGTAAATCAGCACAAAAACCTGAACCTAGATTTTAATGACAACAAACATCTGGAAGCAAACTGTAGATGAATTACTGCAAACTCAATTACTAATGTTTACAATAATACATATATATATATATAAGTTGGATTGTGACTGGCAAGTGGAATCCAGGACGCGCGTTTCGTCTTATTTGGGACTCATCGGCTGGATGTACCTGCATCCAAATGTTGATGTTCACACTGGGATTCGAACTCAGTCCGCTTCGTGTCCAACGCCACTGCGTTCACCACTAGGCTACTGTGTCCAGACAGTCACACTTGCGCAACGGGTGCATATGTAATTCAGAATAGGCTTGTATCTTCCCGTTGATTTATAATGGACTGAAACTGGTCAGCCTCTTTTGCTATATGTGCATCCTGAGCGGATTGTCTCTATATAGCGGTAGTATACAAGTTATATTTAAGTAGGATTGTGACTGGCAAGTGGAATCCAGGACGCGCGTTTCGTCCATTACAAATCAACGGGAAGGTACAAGCGTATTCTGAATTTAACGTTTAAAAGAGTGTAATACGAGTCTTTGTTTTAATTAAGATAACTTGTTATAACTCATCAACTACAAATTGTGATTATAAACATTACAAATGTGATGTTAAGAGAACTAGGAAAGAATAACCTTAAGAGACAAGAATCTTCATCATCTTCAAATAAGGTGCTATAATAAACTTGGAAATTTAAAAAGTCTTTAAGTAATCGTTTTCTCAATATTAGATTTGATCATTAAAAAGAACAGTAACTGTCAGAGAATTATTGTCTCGTTTCTCGTTGTATTATTCTAGTTGTAAGTTTTCCTCTGATTATTCATTATAGTTGCATAATTAGTCGTTTAGTAGATAACGTTATATGAATTGAAAAGCTTGCAACACAATATTTGTTTCTTAATTAGGATTGATAAATCATTTGCTGTATTCTTGTTAATCAATCGATCCTACTCGTTGTATGTGTCCAATATTTTTAATGATATTTTCGTAATAATCGTAATAATGCATTAAGGACGGTTTCTGTAAAGTGCATATAAATATTACTGTGAATTAGAGTAAAACCTGAAGATCTAATTGGAAATAACATCATTTACGTATATATGTTGTCCTGATTAAATTAGTAGTGTTGAAGGTCCAAGCAACCACAACAGGGGTCAAGAAATATATTATAATAAGTCTAAATATTATTGGCGTGTATAAATTTTACTTTAAAAAGTGCTAAGGAACAAAACTGCACTAACACTGTACACTTGAACAATAAATAATTGATTATTCACCGTGTCGAATTGAGAGTGTCCTAATTCTAATTCAAGTGAATTCGCACTATGTTTAAATAAGTTGACAACTCGTTTATTAACTAAGGGCAATCAATGTTGTAAACGGAATAGACATGCAGAAATGTGAACAATGGGTAGATATAGTATAGAGACGACCTTGAGTAAATTTTGATGTCTCCAGTGAATAACCTCTTCAAATAATCAGTATAGACTTCAACAATATGAGTATAAAAATGATGCAATCAGTTTCACAAACTTTTGGCCGGTTTTTTCAGTTAGAAGACATTAATTGTAAATGAATATTTTATAACCAAAGAATATCATGTTAAGAAGTGTCTGCCAATTTTTTCATAGTTAACTTAATTATTTAGACATTTTATGGGTAGTTTTTCTCTTAATCTGTAAAAAAGTATTAGTATCTCCTTTCGTCAGTGCAGCAATATACCACTCACATTCCAGAACCTTTCAAAGGACAGTAAATTGTCTCTTATAAATTCTTAAAATGATTCAAGTCGGCGTTCAGGGTTAGAATTATGCTTAGATTTAGTGCTAATTTAGATTAGGAATTTTAGTTTAGGAATACTGTTCATTTGTATTTTAAACATTATCGCAATCGCAAGAACCTAATAAGTGATACTTTTAGGATTATAATTTTCACCCTGTAAAATCAAAAATGAATCTTTTCTGATAGTTTTGTGCTTTTTGTGCGTCAAACATAGATAGTACAATAAAGGGTTTTTAATTGGCATGAAATTTTCTAGAGTAACACAAATTGACTACATTGGTTTTTTGTCACGAACAGTTTAAGAATTCTCCAAACTCATCCCATAAACTATAATACAACCTGAACGATAATGGACATATGATGGAGTATATGAATAACGGGACATAGTAGTTATGGTAATAAATGACATTTAAGTAATATCACGTTAGAAACTTATTATACTGATTCATTACATTGATGTCATGCATTTCATTCAATTGTAATTAAACCTTTCCTTCACTTGTAACAATTTCTATCATAATTTCTGTTGTACTAATTTGCATTTTAAGAACATTAGAGAATTTCTGCAATATATCAGTCATATAGGAATCTGATAAATGAAGCAAATGTTTGATTGTTATTATAGCATAATGTTATTATATTTACACTGTCTTTCTATCGTAGTTTGTCAGTTGATTAATGCCATTTTGTGGTAGACTCTATAAACAAGATACCGTATTTAGAAATCACATTTACTGACTTAATTATAATTGAGACTTTTATCTTCACATTATTATTAGATAAAGAACTTTTCACTCGAACTCTTAAACACATTGGTATGTTTAAAGAGAAAAAAAACATGTATGCGAGCTTATGCTAACACAAGCGCACTTGTGATGCTGAAAATAACATATACATTTTTTTTTCTACGAAACAGAGCCTTTATCATAAGTATGTAATTCAACTTATTGACCTAATTCATTTAAATGTGTTTTATTTGACAAATAATAATAATCAAGTACATTTCTGTAACTTATCTCAAGTTATTTTTATAATCTAAATGGTATTACAAATGTTCTATTTAAAAAAGAAAAGCCGGTTTCATTCGATATAAACAATGTTAATACATATCAATTGGTCGTTAGTTGCTGAATAACTGGCTATTCCACAGTATTTATTGCAATAAAAAGTGCTTACACCTTTTCCCAACGATCTGGAATGATCCATGATTTTTCTATTCATCGTGTAACTTCTCATTCGAATAAAATTAATGTTCAAAGTGAAATCACTGTTCATATTACAATGTATACACTATTCATTCAGAAAAAATAGCTATTTTTCTAATGATGATTAGTATTATTCATGAAAACAATGTGATACAATGCAGTTCAGTATTCATTTTTGTTAAGGAGATAAAGGGGTATTGGAACGTCATTTGTGGTAGTATTCAATATAACCATAAATACTACTGCTTTACATATGACAATAAATTGCGGAAAAAGGCTGATACCATAAGATGTATTTAATGTGTGACACAAAGTATTCTCAGTTTAGTCTTTCATGATACATTAGTAGAACTCCATTTACTCATACTTACTGTAATGGTTACTACACTGCTTCCAGTGGTAACATGAGACGTTAGAACAATTCACAAGGAAAGGAATTTATGAAATCGTTTCATCTTGAGTTTGTAAAGCACATCTCCCCCTGAGGTTGTAGATTAGGTAATTAATATATTAATAATAAATGAGTGATTTTTCAGTTTTTTCACATTACAACTGGTAATTAGCAATCCAACCCTATCATAAATTATCGGTTTATTGGAATTTTTACTAAGATCATATGCCAAATCTTAATAATTATAGACTAGTTACTAAGACACTATTTTAGTAATTACTACTAATCTTACTTCATAGTTGATTTATTTCCCCCCACCCCCTCTCCATATCTTACATTCATTTTATCTTTTCAATTGGGATTTAATTACCATTGACATGATTTTTCTGAATTTATTGTACGAATAAGTTTTCCTTAACACATTTTTAAATGGCATTACCATAAACAGAAGTTTATGTCGACATCTATGCACATTTTTTGACGTTCAACTACTTTCCAACTAATCAGATTTCAACGTAAACATGATTTACGGTTCTGATTAACGAACGTAAAATTATGACCCTGAAAACAATAAATTGATCATTTTAAGACAGAAGTGATTGATTTTTATATGAAAACAAATTGAATTTTAAAATATGTATTGCTTTTACGGCATAAATAAACTGTTAATACGAAGAGAGAGAGGGAAATTATAATAGCTGTATCACAATAGTTTCCTGGATTACAAACCTTATTCTAAACAAATTCTAACCTACTTATAACTCTAATCATAATCGCTAATGTACTCAAAACCCTAACCCTAATCCCTAACCTACTCTTAACCATAAGCAAAAACCCACTCCTAACCCTAGTGCCAAGTGGAAGAAAATGAGGCGAACTAACATTTTTGTTTCAACATAATTCAGGTGAATCACGAAACACAAATTGTCTTAATGTCTATCATAAATGTTTGGGAATTTCCACTGGGGTAGAAAATCCCGATATTGTAATAAGTTATATAAAAAAATTCATCTACAAAACTAAATAACATTGCTCCATGAGATCTTTGATACGGACATTAGTAATTTCTTAGTTGCGAACACATTACTTCTATGTTATTTGTATGTACACTAGTTACTGTACGAACAAAATGCATCTTATGCCCAGTAACTTTATGAGCATATCCGTATATTTTAAGACACTTACAGAACGGCATAAAAACGACTCCGTTCTAATAGATTTTTTATTTTAGAAAATGTTGTGAAAAAATACCACACCATCTGTCACTTTTCGGCATTTTTGAACAACCATTTCAGTGCCACAACTACAAGCAAGTATCTTGTACAATAATCCATATCCTGAAAATATGTTGGGTACCCAATAATCCTTTCAGGATTAAAATTATACTTCACCCGGTTTAGAGTGACGGCATCACTTGTAACGACTTTTATTCTTCATAAAACTATACGCACTTACCTTGAAACCAATGACTCGCCAGTGATTATTTAAAACTTAAGCGTTTGTTATTCGGACTCATAAGTCCTGTTAACTGATTTCAGTGATAAATTCCTTAAAACTGATTACATCATTTACATATAAACCAATCGCTAACTTTAAACAGTCTTATAAAATTCTACCCTTATGAAACAAATGTCAACCGAGTTTCATCACCCATTCGATTAGATTAACAGTAAACATTAGAATGTTTAAAATAATCAAACGATTTGTACGTGGTGACAATCATTTACAAATAATTATTTTATCATAAGTTAATGTAACCAATGATGAGTTTTAGCTATCCCTCAACACATTTCTTAATTCATTTTTTCACTAGTGAATAAATAGAACTATCTAAATAAGATAAATTGTAGTTCAAAATGATATCTCTGAGTTGGATAGTTTATTTTGTAAGGCAACACTTTGCGCAAACTTCAGAAAGAAGGCAGAATATGTACAGTTTAATTGAAGTACTTCAAGTAATTTGAGATATACATTCTCATCTATAAAATTAGACATTTCGTAATTTGCAAGAATAAGATGTATAAGCATATTTTACACGTAGTCTAGCAGATGTATGCCGAAACATAATATACAATACGAGCATAAACATACGAAGTATTTTCACTTAGTTCTAAAAAAGTTAATCAGTTATATCACTGAGCAACAGTGATAATATATCATAGAATTCAATAAGAATTGAATAGGGTTTATGAAGATTAGTCATATTCAGTGTTACTCTAATCACTTACTTCACAGTGATCTACTTCGAGAAGATTCCTTCCATATCTAGAAAGGGGTCATGAACACTAGATTTCAGAGATGTCATAAGTGAAACATTCAGTCGCAGTGACACTGTAGCATAGTATGAATAAAACTGTAATATTAATTCATCTCAAATCAAATGTTTGAAATTAATGTATCTGTTGAAAATTATTTTATCATCGATCGTTATTGAAATATGATAAACAGAAGAAACAACAACAAAGAAATATACAGTATCGAATAGGAAATTATTCTTTGTTATACGAATTTTAATTGATCTATACAATTAAATATAATGTAATGCCAGTAAAAATTGTTTCTTACAAAAGAAAAGTGTCAGACACACTGAATTGTTTATCGCATTTATCAAATTATATCAATAACTTTCACAAATATTATAAGTTACTGTCCATAGGTTGTTAGGTGAAATCAATCTGTACCTAATCATAAGCTACTCAGTTATAACTCAAGAAATGACTTCTAAATTATTTTAAATCTTCCACTATTAATCATGATACTAGTTAGATCAAAGTGATTTCTTACTGTACGAATTACATCATAATCAATGAACCGTGATTACTACGTAAATGTATAATTCATCTATTAAACAGGTTAGTGATAATAGTAGCAACAGTGACTAGTAAAAATAATCATATGTTAAGGTGGTAAGAAACATAATCTTAAATGTAAGTAGCTGAAATTTATGAATAATGATTAAGGCAATCAAATATAACTAATTACTTATGGATGAATCGTGAATATATGTAGTTACCAATCGTGTATATGTAAAATATGAACGATTTATCAAATAAGGTTTCATTAATGAGTGTTTGTTTATTGAAGAATTTAGAAGACAATATTTCTTAGCTGAACTGTATAGCTGCAGTTGAACTACGGATCTGTAAACAAATTTATATTTGATAAATAATTAAAAGTTAAGTGTACACCGGAGAGATTGAAGGTCTTAGATTCGATCTCTAGTGACTTGTGAATCCATTGTCGAAAAGTCTTATTCTGGGACGATACAACTGTTTAATATTTTTCGATTTATATTGGCACTTTTTCTTACGTTAATCTTAACCTAAAATTCATATTTCTGTCATATACGTTCATTCTATTTTGAATTTTTTTTTAGTTTTTAAGTAGTATTTAATAAAAAAATCATGGTACTTTTATAGCTGATTGCTCTTTGACATAATGATTTCCATCGAAAGCTTAGTTGGTTTACGGGCTATAGAGAAAGATAATATGAAAGCATCAAATCAATCCGAAGACTATTAACACCACTGGTTAATTTAAGCTAGGTAACGGCTGAAAACTATGAGGTACTCAACGGCTATTTCATCGGATAGTATAGTATTATTCAGTCATATTTAGTCGTGATTTCTCAAGGACATGAAGTCGGAAAGGTAAATCCTCACAATGTCATGATCTCAATATCAGATGTTTAAGATGGATTCATAAATTACTCCCAGTGTGAGTTTATGGTTGATGTAAGTCAAAAATATTGAACTTAAGGCAGGTATCACTGATGACAATTAATAATAGTCACGAAATACTGTGGATCTAATAATGTTCAAAATGTAAATCTTCACAACACAACTCAGTGGTACGAAAAATGACATAGATTTTCGTTCATTTAGTTTAAAATAATTAAACGTAAAGATGTACGTTTTCATAAAGTATAATTTATAATCAACTAAAAACATAAAACTAGACATCCACATAAAACAATTTATTTCAGCAAATGAATGTTGATAAACTGGTGTTTTCCTAACTTCTATATTACACTACTAACGTCTAGTCATAAATATTATCAATTTCATTGGAAAGAAATTGATGTGGAGCTTACTACAATACTCTTGACTAGTCTTCATGAAGTACATTTCGAAACTTTGTTCAATCTCATGTTTCAACAGCAAATGACAAACACTGATTATAAAAGATGACTAACTAGTAGTCCATTATGAATGCAATGCGGTTATTTGTGCTGTATACAAAATGAAAATAATTAATTCATTTGCAAATAGTAAACAAATGTGTTTTCTTTACTAGCTTTTAATCAGAAGTTTAAGGTTGTTTCGGAGTACTCTGCCGAAATAATGATGGTTTAATGTTTCATCAAAGTTCGTTAATATGTAGTCTGGTGCACTACAGTGATGAATCATTTGGTAGTAACCAGTATGATGTTGTCTAGTCATTTTAACTACTGATTGGATTCTATCCATAAAATTATCATATGATCATTAGCTTGAGTAAGTAAAATGGAGCATGATATAGTGGGAAAACTTCCCGACCTAGGTTTCGTGTAACGTGCCAATCACTAAACAGTGTATCTGCATCTTACAGAAACATGTGTTTCCTATGTAATTTGATCATATTGCCTAGCTTTACAGTCTGAAACATTACCAGTGGGCAATTTGGGCTGAAACAGTAATGGCAAAACATAAGATCACAAACAGCCTTATCAGTATGCATTACATAAGGGTTCGTTTGAATTACTATATAAGTTGAATTGTACAAACAATCATTATACTTTTAATTTTTTCTACTGATATGATTAATTTTAAATTTAAGAACTTAAGCAGATGAAATGCCTATTATTTGATGATCACAAGTAATTTAATAATGTAACTCCTATAATTCAGAAATTACTAAAAGGTTGTAGAGTTTTGTCATCGATTGATTGGTGAAGACACGAAAAATTTAGCTATTACTACAAAGTTGGCGAATGAGCGAGTGTTAAACAGCAAAACAATCTGACAGTTATTTTTTTCTAGCAAAATATAAAATGTATGAACACAATAAAAACATTATTAAGATGCTGATATACTAGAATTGTATATATTTCTGTACTGTTTATTTTAATCACTATTGTAGGTTGAATAAAATAAACTATTATGCGTGATCATTGATTACGTAAGAAAATCGTGAATAAATTTCTTTTATTTCTTCCTGTCTAAATTATGTAATTCAAAGACAACAAGATAAGCATACAACATTTTCTCTTATATGGAGCTGCGTAATCAATAAGATAGGACGTGTCACATAAAAAATTTGATAGACGTCAGGTTGGATTAACAATGAAATTCGGTTCAAGTTATTTCAAAACAGCATAATGAAATTCACACACGAAATATGGTTTTGAAAGGCACAAAGAGCTTCATGGCTGAAAAAATTGTCAAATAAACACTGTTGCAATGAATATATATATATATATATATATATATATATATATATATATATATATATATATATCAACCTTAAGTGCTTTTCTTGTATCCATTTTCAGAAATAAGCCACTTCAAATATTTTCTTACCATATAACATATCTGGTACATGAATTTCACTGATGCAGTTTCTTGATGAACAATTGGAATAGGTGTTTTATTTGACTCAGTAGCACGAGTGTATTTCACTTTTTATCTTCATTTAAATCTTAAGTTCTATCTGTTCTTCACGCATACCTTTACTTTATTCTTCTCTATTGCATTCTACTATTGTGTATTTCTTACTAAAATTAATCTTCGTCGTGTTAATGTTGTATGTCATCTTGAAACTATGCACATATATGCCAGGATTCTACGCTGTTAATGACTGACTGATATAATACTAAATAAGACGGTATCCTAGAAACTGCATTGTAATGATAGTGTATACTGCTGTTATGAAGGACAAATTAATCAGAAAACAAAAATATAAGAAATACCTCTTTCTGAATTCAAAACGGGACACTAATAACACATTGTTATATTAATGATGGTTATTCATATCATAATTTAGTTAACTAATGATGTTCATTATAGCATAACATTTTTAGGAGATTTATGTGTTAGGAGAAGATATTTACAACGCAATTATTACTACGTTATTGGTTTCCTAGCTAAAAGAACATACGGGTTTTAAATTAAATACCTGGAGGCAATTATTAAATAATTTATTTGATTGAATTCATCATAGATTAATATTGGTAGAGTATCATTGAAACCAGAGAGTACTGAAAATTATTTTGATGTAGTATGAGACTTCTCGGCAGTGTGCACCCTTGATGATCGTCGCGCTATATCACAAATTGATGGAAAAGAGAATTCTACCATTGGAGGACCAAACCACTGATGCCGAAGGTTATGCAGTTCGTCAACCTGAAACCCTCTGGGGCGGGATCTAGGCTGTACACTGCTGAGGAGTTCCATACTAGAACGAAACAGCTATCCAGTGCTCCCTGATTTTTAATGGTGCCCTGATAACACTAATCTGTGATAAATTCAATCAACTAAGCTTAATACCAATCTCCGAAAACCCCCTCAATTTAATTTATTTGAATTTAATAGAGTTTGTCACATTCATTATTATAATTATAGAAAATATTAGAAAATGTCCATTACTAACACATCACGTGTATCAGTTAGTTCCGGACTATGATTACTTCACTGAAAATTTGAAATGCAACTAAGTATTTATTCACTAATAATTTAATTGTTATACTTACCTTCGATAGTAAGATCTACAATTTATGTTTACTAGCGTGAATAATTAACTCTTGAAGACTTATTCACTTAAATTATTAATGACAATCAAACTAATTAAAGCAACGGTTATTCAATTGTTTATGTTTTTATTTTCAATTAAAATTGTTGTCATGCAGAAGAAAATATGAAAATCCAGAAACTTTAATTTCACTTATCAACTAATTGGATAGAGAATATAGTGATTTCTATTAAAGCATTATTTGCAGAAACATAACCGATATTGATAACCAATTTGTCATATACTATCAATAGAATAAATATAAACCGTTACTTATAAAATATAAAACAACAAACCGTTGTATCTTCATAAATCTATCAGTAAATTGTTCAAACTTTCAGGTCGTCTGTTTTCCAACTTTATGAACATTTCAATTAAATACCTATGTAATAGATTTGTTTAAATTCAGTATTTATGTACACATGAAGCTATTATAAAATGTGTACAAAGTACTGTAAGGCTAAATAATAATAAACTCAAAAGGAGACATTGCAATTGTTGGCATTTATTTCACTTCATTTATCCTTTGTACTAAGCGACAGAAGATATATTGAATTGTATGCAATTTACATATAGTAAATGTAAAAGGCAATCGAAGCTTTTGAAATTGTAGAGAATTTTCGTGATTGACAACTAGTGGCCAATGGTGATTGTAAAATGTACCTATAGAATATGCTTTAAAATAATTCTATTTCGGGTATATGTTTAACACACATTTGTTGCAAGCATTGCCCGATCGCTGTGAAGATTCATTTATTATAACTAAATTTATGGTATCGGATAAGGCTATTGACTAGTAGTAAATAAGTAAACGATCATCTAGATTTAGTATCATAATGAATAAATTGGGTTACTTGAAATAAAACACTAGAATGAGAGTACGGCCAACTGACGTGTCATTAAATAAGACAAACCACGAGTCCTAGATACTACGGTCTACACATTCAAGCAATAACAGTATAATTTACTTTCAATTGTTTAAATAACGAGCTACGAACTTAACTGTATGATTTTTAAGTACGCTACAAAAGACTAGTTTTTATGTTTATTACCTAAATAAAAACAATTTCAACTAGTTTCTTTAGACTAAGGAATTGTTCGACTATCATAAATAAAGATTACCTATGTAATAGTAATGAGCAACTCCGATAAAATTGACTGTTCATTCTGTGAAATGGATATGAATATTTAAACAATAATAAACATTCGACTATTTGAATTTATTTAAATAGTTATGTGCTTACTATACACATAAATTACACATTTTAGTAATAAGTAATAATAAGAATAGTAATGTAAGATATAAACTTGAGATTTATGAATGATCTGTTTATTCATGAGATAACTATAATAAAGGCTATGAATGCAATTACATACACGTATTTATAATTATATACAGTGTTTATTAATATTATTAGCATTACTATGCATCTTGCTCTATTGGGATTAGAAGATTTGTATGAATGATAAATAAACAACATGTTATGCAATGAGATCAACATTAATAATAATAAAGTGATACTGAATGCAGAACAACATAACAATTAAACATACATTTAAGATCAACTGATTGAGATCTTTTACTCATGAAATTCATTAAGTGATTATAAATACATTCGTGATAGTGTATTTGTGTGTATATATGTACATGTATGGCAGTTGGAATTATAAGTATATATGCATTCATGGTTATGATAGATAAATAAGTAGAAAATAAACAGTCTTTCTTTATTTCACGCTACACTTAAAAATCTTTGGTATACAAAACATATATATATATATATATATATATATATATATATATAGTAATATATGGGTTTACATCAAACAAATAAAGGAAAGTTCCAAAACACATGGAATTATGAAAGACTGTAGAAATAATCATCTGTATATATATATATATATATATATATATATATATATATATATACATATGATGAAGTTCTGTTCAAGCATTTTAGATATTAAATGAAGAGAACTAAGGGTAAGTGAAAGAAAAGTACGAATAAAAGTTCATTAGAAAAAAACCTAATTAATTGCACCGTTGGATAATAAATTCTGTAATTAAGAAAAGAGGAAGTTAAGCTTAATAGAAACGAAATAGTTAATCAATGTTCACAATTAATTTAGGTTATCATGAATAAATTCCTATGTAATATCACCGAAAATAAAAATTTATACAGACATTATACACTTTCACAAGTGTATAATTAAACCGATTAAATGATATATATATATATATATATATATATATGTATATATATATATATATATATATATATAATGAAAAATGTTAATCTTCTGTTTGCCACGTAACACGACGTGTAGTACCAATAGATTTTTCAGTCTCATCGTTTTCATGATTGTTTGACGATGTAACAGGTAGAGTAGCTGAACTTCCTGAGGTTGAAGCGAGCAATGTAGAAATTTCACATGGGTTTCTATTATTAGTTGTTGATGAAGATGGTTTTTTAGAAAAAATAACATTTGGTTGATTGATTTCAGATTCCGGACATACATCTATTGAATTGGATTGGTTTATACTACATAAGTGACCATCTGTTTGAGAAACTTCAGAGATAAGGGAAGATAAATTACAGGAGGGCGCTGATGCTGTTGCATGCAATACTGAATCAGTTGGGCTGTGATGTTTCTGATGACGTGAATGTCTATGAGACTTGAATCTATCACTGATATCTTTAAATGTACAACTAGGAATTAAATTATTATTATCTTCACTATTTGATTCTGTATTCCAAGGTAAGAAACATGGATGTCGAATCTCAATACTTTTACGACATATAGGACATTGATCTACACGTTCAGAGCATACACTACAGCATATTGTATGACCACATGGGAAGAAAACACGTGATATGGGTTGATCCATGCAAACACGACAAAGTGCTACTTCACGCAATGTTTCTTGGACTATCTCTTGAACTTCCTAAAATTTAAGAGACAAGAAGATACACGTATGAAGAATTTAGTGGTGAATTTTCAGTTAAGTTACTATGTGCATTAGTATTGATTAAATGATACAGAGATAACAAATTAAATAGTTTACTGCTCATTTTTCACTAATGAAAAGTTTTTTAAATTTTAAAGGAAAACAAAAGATCAAAACTGAATATTTAACGCACAGTATTAAACATTAAATTAATATGCATAGGAAGCAAATATATATTGCTGTATTTAACCATAAGTCTAGCTTGTCCTTTAGTTTAGTAAATAACATGGCCGAGAATCATATACCAGAAAAAATGTGCCTGTAATCTAAAGTGGAACATCGATTAAACTTAAGGAGTACAACGACTTTAATATACAGTAGCTAATAGCATTGATTAGGAGTTCAGTGATCATGGTGTTTGACTTTCAACCACAAAGCCGCATGCACGAACTCCTTCATACCTATCTCGGCTTTTGGTTAACCGAATAGTATTGATATTTCTTACATTGAAAGTGTAGTACAAAGTCAGTTACATGAAACTGTACCTGAGCAATGAACTAGGTTAAATCTTAATATAATAATAGACCCAAGGTATTTAAAGCAAATGTGAAAATTTGTATTAGTCATATGGAGATATATATTTACTTCAAAATGCTTGAAACAATCAATAAAAACAGTGATAATGTAATCATTTTCTATATGAATATTGCATGTATTTCGATGAATTCATTTTTACTCAACACTACGATTATCACGGTTATATATTTATGCAGCATTATAAAGACAAAAGTTCATGAAATTATTTGTATTTTACATTGGTGATCTACCTCTGTCACTAAGTTGGTTGATCAGAAAGATCAGTGTGATTACGTACTATTTACAAGATTTCAATTCTAGTCACTTTCGGGTTCATAATACTTATAAGGCTGATTGCATATTTTTATTTATCCCATTTCAAAATAAAGCTTTCACAAATCTCAAGTCAAAATATAAAACAGTATATAATGATCATATTCAAGTTTTTGTTCTCAAACCATAGTGTAAAAAACTTGCTTTTCTGACAATCAACGAACTAAATAAGAACTCTATAGGTAGGAAGGTTGGAAATAACCTGACATTTTTTGTGAAAACCATACTGTTTTACTTTACTAGCATAGACATATAGGTAAATATAAGTTCGATGAATAGAAAACATTAATAAAAGCTTCAGATTAACGTTTTCTGTATGTCGGTACTTAAAGGTAAACGTATCTTTATTCTTAATGAAGTTGATATTTCATTAAAGGTTTTGATCAATGAATGTCCATGTAGGTAATGTTGTTAATAAGTAATGATTACAACTACAACTGGTAACTTCTCTAATGGAAATCGGAAGTGGTTATTGAAATTATTGACTAGGATGAAATATTAAACAAATTAAGGAACCGGTAAACATGTTTTTAAAGGAATAGCAAGGAAATAAAAAGTAAAAAAAAAACTAATCACGATTAATGAAACGAAATTTAAATCTTTTGACAGTAACCAGTAATATACCGTTATTAAAACTACAACTTTAGAAAATTAATAACATGTCAAGATATTTTTCATTTAGTACAAGAGGATGAATCCAGTTAAAGAAAAATACAACAAAGTTTGACTTAATAAAGCCACTTTAAGCTGGAGAATAATAAGACTAGATAGGAATAATAATAACCCAGCAGTATATTATGCATGCGTTGTATTATAGATGCATAGATTTCGAAATGCATTAGCATAATAACAACTGGTACGTGAACATAGTGTGGACCGTATTTATAACATACAGTGTTCATAATTGTAATAATTAGTCTTTTAGTCGTGAGTAGCGGGGGATCCGTTTACCGGTTTAAATTTTCAAACAGAACTGTAATATAATAAGTCAAACCATTTATTTAAACTTATCCATGTTTACAAGGGTTAATTAGTTTGCGTCATCTACATTCATTAATGAATTAATTGAGTTCCTACTGAAGTATGGGCTTCTTAAGAAACTTTCTTACTATTGTTGTTAGTTTAAAGTAGATTATGACTTTTAATAAATAACACATTAATAACAACACGGATCGAGGAAGATTGATTTTTTTCGCCGACTTCTGTCGTTCGTTGCATAGGTGAGATGTCTGTGCACCAAGCAACAGTCTGCTCTGAATAAACATATGGTTGTGAAAGATAAGTCATTATGGTAAGCAGTGTGTATGGGCTGCAAATCTTTCATTATAAGTTTCTTGGAAGCATCACTCGTATATTCGAAAAAGAACGTGTAAGCAATGCTGAGATTGAACAAAGATAGAGAATAAGTTAATGACGTTATAAATCTTGATTGATTGAGGTGGTTGGAAAATGTATTACACAAGTTTAACTACTGCTAACTTCGACCAACGACGTTGGTTGCCGGTCTTAGTCATGTTGACAGACGTAGAATACATAGCTGGAGACATCCGGAGCGATATCTCATAAACGATCTTAATTTTGCAGATATATTCACAGTTTATTTTTTCCTAGACCTTGAATTCCATTATTATTTCATTTATTCTAGTTGAACAATATTCCGGAAATATTTTTGATAATATGGACATGTTGAGCGAAACGCTGCAACTTTAGTAATTATACATATGTCCCAGGCTTTATGCTGTTTACAACTGACTGAGCTAGTGAACAAATTCAACAGTAAGATGAAATTCGCTCACAAAATTTAGATTACTTTATTTGATTCTTTGCTAATTTCTCGACAGCTATTAACGATAGGGAATTATTGGACTACTATTTCGTCTTAGTACAGCGTTAGCACCAACAATGCACGATCATTATTCAATGTTGACTAACTGCCCCACTCTCTATATGACTACCTCTCAGTAAGTTTTCAAGAACTCTCTATTCAGATTAATCACTTTTAAGTACATGAACGGTATTAGTATAGAAGATTTTGTGGAGAGTGCTGTTCAACGATTTTTTCACTTCAATGGTTGTTCAGTTACAGTAAGTCCAATCTTTACAACACTTATATATGCAAGTTACTGTAGCTGGTAATGAAAAACTTACTTCTACATTACAGTAATGATGGAGTATTAATATTAATTTACACTTTCAAATTAAATTAGTGTTTATCATCTTTACTTGTTAACACAAATAATATATAGAGATATAAAAAGATGTTACATTGACAAATTTTATAAACGTACATTCACGATAATAACAATTCTATTGAATGAAGCTCATTTATTTGCACTACTGTAATTTAATTACATAATTAGTCAATTCTACAGTTCGAAAACCACCTCTCTACTTTTGTATTTGTAAATTATCCTAGTAACAAAAGATCTAAGAGTTATATTTATAAAAAAAAGAAGAAAAGTAATTGAATAATAACGTAAAAAGCGACCAAGAAAAATCAACCATTAGTATTTATTTATTTACTCACATATATTTGCAAACTACCCAATCAATAAACTTTTTATTGAAAAAAAGAGAAAAAAATCGATAAAACTACAACAAAACACAAGATTAGGAGATTGTCAAGGTCATTCATTCAATTTAACATGCATTAAACGCGTGATTCTATTTGGGAAGAAAGAATAGATTGAATACGAGACTATAGAAATATAGCCTTCAACTATACCCAGATTAAAATGTTCTAAATAAAATAAATAGAACACTAGAAATTCTGATAGAAATAAACATTTCCATTTTCGTTCATTACCGAAATAAGTGACATGAAATATGAAGCTTATGCTAATGAAAGCAACAAAATCTCGATGGATAAATTTCATACTGATTATGATACAATGAAGTCTTATGTATTATACATGGAATGAAATGAAAGATAACTTTATTGAAATTGATCAAATATATGAATCAGTAAACATAGATAACTAAGTTTATTGATTATTTACTACTAAAAGAATCAGAAAAACTGTAAATGAAATCATAAGAAAAAGATCATACGAGTAGTAGTAATATGCAGCTTTCAATATCTATATGCCTATCAATAAGAATGGGCACATCATACTTTACAAAAACATGGGAGGTAATCTTGTACAATGATCGAATTAACATGAAAAAACTACTGGTGTTTAGTAGACAGCAAAAACCTAAGTAGTGATTACTTTGAACAGAATAGTAACTAATAAATGTAAGCAGTAAGTTTAGAAAAGCGTCATACTAGTTTTCATGATCAGAACAGATAACAGAATCTTAAAAACAGAAATAAATTATTAGTGTCCAAAAGTTATCGATTCTGATAGAAATATTATATTGTATATCCCTTTTTTCTGTCTAATTTGGATTTCCAAGACTTCGGAAAGAATCATTAGAACAAACACTTGGTTTAGGCAGTGTGCAGTTTTATTCATATGATAAAGTATATAAAGGAGTAAAAGATTTTAATTACATCAAGTGAGGATGTTTTATCGTAACTTGTAATGCATTAAACTATATATCTTAATTGTACATAATTTACAAACAATTCGTAAGTATTTTTAGTATGCAGCTAGGGGTAGAATCCACAATTTACTTATTTAGAAATAGAAAACGGCCAACCACTAAGCAATCGAAATAGACATAATAGGGAAACCTTTGATCTTATGTAGGTGATTATTATGTTATTGTTTTTTTTCGGAATTAGATGATCTGATAGAAAAGCTTTAATTGTCGTTTTGGACTTCATGTGGCAAATCTCAAGCAAAAAGTTAGTTCATTTGAATTGACTTATGTGCTTGGTTATCTTTGAAGTCTTCATTGTCGACATTTACCACTGCATTTCATTTGAGTGTCTTGTTTAAATGATATTTAATCATGTGCTTAATATACTTTATTTGAATGGGTTGAGGTGTTGAGTCTATGCTGATGAATTTATTGATTATGAATTGATATGAATGTCATGCACAGACAAATTGTCCGGTATTCTTATAATTTCCTCAATTCGAAATTTTAACTTTTCAAAATAGAATTTCTGTCTACAGTTGGTCGCGCAGATTTATATCACTAATGACATATAACATTCCCTCACTGTTGGCCTATGTTAATCTATGCGTTTGGTAAAGGTGAGGCCTACTCCATTCAATTTGTTCTTATAATTAGTGTTATTTCCTCAAGGAGATAAAGTTGCATTAATCACCTTTTACAGTATAATCTCTTCGTTTGCGTAAAAGTGATTAAGTTGACTTAGAGCAACACTTATTTCAATGACTTACAGTATCTTTGTAGTTGTAACTAGAATATGTTTCACGCATAGCTGAATGACGTGTTACATTGTTATATTTTAATGGTATGTCGATTTGTATTTTTCCGCCTTATTTAGCAGTTAGATAAACAGAATTAACTAATGATGTAGTTGAATGTAAACAATAGGCTTTATAACTAATTTGTTGCTTAGTGGCTTACCAGTAAATAATTCACTAAACAACAAATCAGCTCTTAAGTCTATAGTATACAGTTAAGTACCGCGTTATTTTAGTTCCGAAATAAATAAGTTTCAAAAAAAAACTACTCATCACTTTGGGTAAATATGAATAATGAACTAAATCATTTAGTCAAGAAAAGTAAAATTCCATGCTATAAAATCATATTTCAACCAGAACTATACTAAATAAGTTGGAGATTAGTTTCACAGCAGACAAATAACGTTAGTGCAACGACAAATACAAGACGCAGTGAATTTTAAAATAACGAAACGTTTAGAATACCGACATTAAAGAACAATATTTTCAGGATACACGTAATATGATGAATGCTGAAATGAAAGCAAAAATACAATTAGAAGGCTGGTTTGTTCTAGCTAAAATAACCAATTTTTATAAAACTGAGCATACTTGCTCCATGTATTCAGCTTTAATCTCAATTTTAACATGAAAGCCAACTATATGATTCAATAATGCTGTGGAAGACTTTGAAAGATCTTAAGGTGACATAAAAGAGGGAAAATAGAAGCTTAGATAAAATATTCTGAGCGGGTGAATTATCAGTCTAAGATTACTAGTCTCATTTTCTTTGTTTGAATTACTATGGTAATATGCTTGTGTACGCAGGATTTATGCTTACATTCAGTCTTTAGTATAAGCCTCTCTTTGAATTTGTCTTTTTACATATACAGAGCTCATCGGCTTAGGAAACGTGTAAATTTGTGACTCAACTCTACCAAAGGCCATAGTATTCGAGTGATTAAAGTAAAATAAGTGGCGTGTATTTTTAAAGTTTGATTTAACGGTAGAAATTTCAATGATTCCACCATCAAACAGCCATCTTATTTTAAGTGAAACACTAATATATACTTACTATATACGAATACGTGCAATTATTTTATTACTAGAATATGTTTTAAGGCTAAACAGAGTAGCATAGATGAATGAAAGTTTACAACAATCACCTCAAATACATATGCACTATTAATAAATAGCTTTATTCATTATATATGAATTTAAAATAAAACCGGTTACTGATCAACAAATAATTGTGAGCATGAAATGTGATTCTGGTGAAATTAATGAAAAAGTAAAATGTATTTACAAATTTGAAATGAAAGAGCAGTCACACGGTATTTTGTTGAGTCAGATAACCACAGTTATTTATCACGAGAATGAGTGGTTTCACTTGTTTAGTTAATTTCCCTGTTATGTAATTAACGAAATAGTAACTAGCAAACAATGGAATCTTTAACAAGTCTAAAAAATGCGAATACCTAAACGAGGTTAGGCGAATGGATTACCGAGTGCAAATAATATCATAACCATAGTTCTAACTAGAGACATAATGTAAAATGAGACATATTGAGTAAATAGCTGTAGGATGAATCTATGAATATGCAAATCAAAAAGTTTGTAATTAGGGATAAAAATGGACTATCATAAAATACAGTAAAGATTGTTGAATACCATTTAACTAGAATGCTAACAAGTACTTAAGTGATTGGAAGTTAAGCACAAGCGAGGAACATATGTTCGATGTTTAGTGAGATTCTGGATGTACACCGTTGAAGAATGCCACAAATATAGTGAAACAGACGTCAAGTGTCCCATGGTTTTTAATGGCTATAGTGACGTGAAACTTAAAACTCAACAGCCTTCACAATACTAAGTAATGAAGACTTTTCTCTTAACCTTAGCTGAATGCATTTTATGACAATAAACAGTTTAAGATATCCTTTAAATTAATTTAAATATAGAGATAATTTCGTTAGCAGATCACTAAACGAAATCAGTATTCTGATTTGCTCATATAAATTAACAAAACAAAATTTATTATACTGCTAGATTACTGTGCACAGAAGTCACTGTATGGACGGATACACGTTTATACATTCTACTTAGCTTGAAATACCTAATACAAGCTTTTTTAACATAAGTGCGAGAAGATAGCGTTAGATTAATAAAGTTCAATATTAACACTTTATATTTACAAATAAACTTACCTCGACACTAACAACAGATTCAGTAAGGCTCGAGGAGTCATGCTTTACTCTAGAATCTCCAGACTTATGAATAGCATCTAAACTACCTATTGAAGTGTTATCGCAATGAACAACAGAGTTTACAGAGCCACTTAAACTTCTTGTTCGTTGATTGAAATCAAGTGGGCTACATGTAGGTATAAGATTAGTTGTATTGTTTGTACAATGATACATACGTCGTCTAGCACGATCATACACTTCCAAAAATGTGTATCGAAGATCAAATGCATATTCTTTACCTGTTAAAAAGGGCATAGTTACAAAAAATAATAAGAGTCTATAAACTCATTAGGGATAAGCACTAATCAAACATCATGTTGTTGATATAACATAATTATCAAGAATGTTTTGAAATAAATCGAATGACACTAAATTAGAAGGCTACAGAGTTCATTTATTAGTATACTTCGCGATGAAAAGATGAAGACTTTGGTATCCTCCAGCTTACTTAATAGGAGATAGACATTTATAAACTTATCATTATAAGTAGAATGGATTTGTATATTCCCATTGATTTGTTATAGACTGAAGCTGGTCAGTCACTGTTGCTATATGTGCATCCTGTGCGGATCGCCTCGATATAGCGATTATTCAGAAATATCATTTAATTTGTATTGTGACTGGCAAGTGGAATCCAGGACGCGCGTTTCGTCCTATTTGGGACTCATCGGCTGGATGTACCTGCATCCCAATGTTGATGTTCACAGTGGGATTCGAACTCAGTCTGAATAATCGCTATATCGAGGCGATCCGCACAGGATGCACATATAGCAACAGTGACTGACCAGCTTCAGTCTATAACAAATCAATGGGAATATACAAATCCATTCTACTACCAATTCGCCCATTGCACAAACGTGACTGTCTGGACTCAGTAGTCTAGTGGTGTACGCGGTGGCATATGACACGAACAGGACTGAGTTCGAATCCCACTGTGAACATTAACATTGGGATGCAGGTACATCCAGCCGATGAGTCCCAAATAGGACGAAACGCGCGTCCTGGATTCCACTTGCCAGTCACAATACAAATTAAATGTTATCATTATAAGCATATTAAGCAACATCATTATCAGGTTACTGATAGATACTGTCGTTTAGAGAGTAATTAATAGTTGAGAGCAGTATATCAGAGACCTGTAAATATTGGGAAGTTACATAATATTCATAAATCTAATTAATAAAAGAGGCCTAACAGATGAATCATACAATCATTTATAAACTCGTTAGTTTTCCTCAACCATGCATTATGATATGAATTTTAAGTGCTGTTAAGTAAATGACTTTAAGGGCAGTTAGCGATTAACAATAGTAATACGTACTACAGAATATATAGAAACAGGTCACTATGAATTATATTTATGCTGTTAAACACGCTTGGCAGTTTAAAAATAAAATGTATGCAATCAAAATGGCTTAAATTTTGTTCAGGAAATTGTTATAAAGTATACTGTCATTAGTGAGTGTTCAACTGATAGCCAATCGTGATGATACATTTGTATAATGAAAAGAGTCTTTCAGTCAACAAGGGCTGATATTTACGTTACTCATGTATTATTATGTGTTGAAAAAAGTCGGATTTTGAATAGTGATGAACCTCTTAATAATGAGGAAATCATTTTGACCTATATAAAAAACTACAGGCAGATCAATAATTAGGGTGAAATGGTCAAAGGATAAATTAATTCTGAAACCAGTTGTTCGTTACTTTTGAATATTGAATGCTTTCAACAGTAGACAATACAAAAAGTCTAATACAACGGTCTAATCAAAACAAGGTATATATAAAAGTTTAGTGAAAAATATCACTGCTATTCTGAATTTCTTTACCAAGCGAACCAAGTTAGAAAATGGCAGATCATTACATTTTTAATTCACGATAAAGATTTATTAATGGTACTTTTTATTTTGGAAAATGACGACATCAATATACGATGTTCTATTAAGCTTCCCTGAAACGCATAAATCGTATAACTACGTAACGCAAAAGTATAGTGACTAAAAAAATTACATTATAAACATAGTGTGTATTAGGCTGAAATTGTTGTCAGTAATTTTTATAGTAAAATTGTGAACAAGCATAGTTAGTATCTCGATACAAAAAATACAAATGCTACTAACCATTATGATCAAACATAGAAGTAAATGATTCACGTACAGTTTGATCAATTAAAGATTGTTTAATTGAATCACTCTGAAAAAATGCATGTACTTCAGTAATTGTGCGATAAAGTGAATACGCCAAACGAGTTGATGATAACTGATAATTATGTCCTTTAACACTGCCATCATCTTCAAGTAAATTTAATGTAACGACACGTGCAGTATTTGTAATTGTATGAACTCGACAAAATGGAAAGCTATATTTTTATTTTTAAGAAAAGAGAAAATACATAGAATAATGCTTGTAATAGTTAATAATCGTACAAATCACACTATATACAACAAAATTGTATTTCTGATAACAGTTATATCCTAATATAATGACTTCTGTATAGATAATCCAGTTTCAACAAATATTATGGTTAAAAAATAAGTCCCTATGTAGTTTTGTCACCAGTATATTAACCAGACGAATGTTTTCAATCAGCATATTCGGAATAATGAGATCAAGTAAGTGTCCGCCATTAAAATTACTAAGACCAATATGATAAAATGTAGCATTGTTTATAAATAACTGATGTGATTTAGTAGTATATCGCTATGGTCGGAGATGTATCTTTATGAATGAATTCACTCTCATAGTTTCGACTAGATGAATTAAACAAAATATTTTTTATGATATTACACAGTTGTTTTGAGCTGAATAATCTAAATTATGAAATAATTATAACTGAATTCGGATGTCAACTTTGCGGTCTGAAGCTTACTCACTAGCTCGGTCGATCATAAGCAACATAAAGCATAGTATATATGTGCATCAGCTAAAGTTACCATACCATGAAGGCATGAAGCGATTGAATTAGCAAGGCGAGTAGTAAGGGAATATCAAAAAAATTATTAGCGATTATAATGCAATAGGTTATATATTTAAGACATAGTTCAGTAAAAAGAGAAACCGTAATGCTAAAATTTAAGATCCTGGAGAAAATAACCGAACCTTGGGCCATCGTAACCGGTTCTGAGCCACGTATACCAGTATCTTTAACTGCCATTTGTGATTGTAGTATGGAATTCTACCAGATGGTTTACATCTAAAAAATGGTACAGGTTAGTAAGCGACGACTTCATGGAGAGATGTCATATTTTTGGTTGTTCCACCCCCGTAACTTTTTTCTATTCTACTGTAACACAAACTAGCACTGAAAGTCGAGATAAGCGGTAATCAGGCATACGTAGTATATGTTCCAGCCACCTCAGTCGATGAAGTTCCGCAACATTAACTGACTTGATAATTTTATTAACATGGTCGATCCACAATACACAACCAAGGGTTCGAAGGCAGTCTACACATTTATTTTACTTCGTAAACTATTTCCTAAACATGAAGCTGTAGTGTTTAGACCCAACCAAACAAAAGAAAAGATTCACATATAAGCAAGTGAAGAGATTTTAAGATAAAATAATTTATTTTATTTATTAAACAATAGCCAAGCTGAATTCTGCATATTCCTACCAAATTTTGTAAAATACAGAAAAGATACTTAAATTCCTAGTACTTAATGACAAGGATTCTGTCACAACCATCGACTCAAAACACTAGGCGAACTAGTATTATGTTTTTCAAGCAGTTCTTACATTCGTGGCCTTAATAACTGAAATTGAGCATAACAGGAAACGACGATATTATAATAATTTTGTTTCCAGAAAAATAATCAATGACATTTTATTAAATTTTCTGTTACATACTCGTAAATGACTTAGTTTGCGATTTAGGAGATTAACAAAACATGAAACTGATTTATTCATTAGATGTATAAACCCAAAAAGGCTGTAATAACTGAAGAACATGTGTGAGAACGGTACTATATCGCGTGCTTACCATACTTGCATACATATATATGCTAGTCAACATGATTAATACCATAATACATTTTATGTGAATATGATACTAATAGTGATAATAACAATAGACAAATGTATTTTTGAGTGTACAAAGTTCAAGGTCAGAATGGAATTAAGTAATCTTTTATAACAGACTGATTATATTTGAATAAATGAAAAATAACATAAAGCTTTGAACATAGAAATTTTTGGAAAATAGTTGAACAACTTCTAGCTTAATAGATAATAGGTGATTGATTACAGAATGATCTAAGTTGGATACCATTTAAAATCAGGAAGCACTGAACAGTTATCCTGTTGTAGTATGGGATTTACCAGTGAGCACCTACTTCTATTATCGGATACCTATTCAGTGGGGCTGATGATTTAGCGTTTACTGAGGTGTAAAGTCCCCGGGATTTGTTTGGTGGTGAAGTAGGAAATGGGTTAACGAAAAGGTTTATACAGAGACGAAACAGTCACCAAGTATCTGCCGGTTTTTAATAGTACCCAACAGATACCAGTCTGTAACAAATATGCTAAATAAATTAAAAACCAATCCTCCTACAAACTGCCTCAACTGAAGTAATAAATTCAGCAATTTACATTAATTTCGAATTTCATCTTCATAAGGAAGTATACACAAATAACTTACTGAAAAATTCGTAAGGACAAATCGTGATTACAAATGAAGTAGTGATTTTATTTAGCAGTAGTTTTGCCGAGTTATTTAAATCGTTACAGTAACATATTATTACCGAAAATAAATTTGGATGTAAGATGTAAGATGTAAGTATGTAGTATACCCAGCATAGGAAACGAAATGACATTAGTGTCCAAATAACTAGACTCACAAGAGAAAATGAATAAATACTTAGGAGATATAAAGCAAACACGTTTCGATAAGTACAATAGCATCACTGAAGGCCTAAAGATAGTTATATCTGTCAAAAATCAAGTGTATCAAAGTTGTCTTTACAAGGATCAGATAAATGATTCACAACTTTGTGGACTGGTAATACGTCGTTACATGACTATCGAAAAATTTCATCGAAATTCGGTTCCACACCAGACGGCATCAGTATAGACTGTAATTACAAACATGATATAACTCAATTAGACCTAGTGCAAATTACAAAACTTGTTGTCTTACTACTTAAGCTAGCCAACGGATCCTACGCCCTACTAAACTTTCATATATCGGGTTATTTAATTTAAAAAACCTATTTGCTCATCTGTACATTTATTAGCAAAAATATATTCTCAGTTATAGCCAAACAGTTGAAATAGATGAATTGCTTTCAGTCAAACAAGTCACAAGGGTTGATTATGGCTGTTATCCTAAACGAATCAATATGAATTAATCTGCATTTAAGACTTTTGGATAAATTCACTGGATCACAAGCTTTACCACCATAGGATAATCTAAGTATTTGTAGAAAGACCAAGGAGATCATGAGCGAACCTCTTTATCGGTGTTCAATTTAAACTTAGGACTCGATGTTACGAAGGGTAAAGTATAATATGCAATAGCAAGAGATAAAAAATTGAATATATTATCACTACAACCAATGACACGGAGTCCATTCATCAGAATATAGTGATACGTAAGTTTATACTGTGTTTAATACTATTTCGAAGTGCGCAGTTTAGGCAGAAATTGCTGTACTAGAAACCTGTAAAAGAAATCTGAGGCAGTTTCATTTAAAATCACATGAGTCATGTTCATAACCACCTTAAATCTAATATGTAAAAGGTAAGAGGAGATAAAGCGATATAGTATGGGGAACAAACTTTAAATTTAAGGATTTTTTTGCGAAGCATTTTCACAGTTTACACGTAGAGTCATTAGGCTCTGTTCTCATGTATTGATAGACATCGGAATCTCCTAAAACACTTCCTAAACTCTAATTTTGTAATGAAAGAGCTGTGTTCTATTCTGCATGCATACACATGTACGCAAACGCACCAGAGTGACTAGATTCGTTTTGCGTTCCGGGAACAAGGTTGAGTAACTTTGACAGTTTTAGACAAACGTCGAAAGTACTTGAGTGATGATAATTCATATACAGTATACAATTCTTTGGTTGAGTGATTTTTTGTCGGGTTGTAGACTCTCTTCCGAATTTAGAACATACATATATAGGTGGGATGCCGTCAAAATTATTACTATGATCTGTCCTAAAGTTAACAACATTAAACGCTAAATAGCTATGCATAATTAATGAGAATAAATATACAGAATTAGATAATTTACCGCTCCATAACGCTTCCGGTCGAATCACATAAAATTATGTCATTGGGGCCAACGCCAAGCAACAACCTGTGATCGAATATGTCTTTGACATCATAAAAGTATGTCCCATATGAAGGAAATTCTCTGGAAACAATTGATAGTAGTTCATATTTTGCGTGGGAAATAGTGACATCCTTTAAGTCTTTATGAAAACTGGCAGCCATACGAATAGCTTCTGGTGGAATTTCATTGCGACATTCGGGCCAAAAACATGCATACTTACACGGAGTAGTATTTTGATTGTAATTACCAAACTGTATATAAGCCATGAGAGCAATCAGTTGTGACTGTGTTTCAAGGGTAGTGTCAGCATCCCATGATCCATTTTTTAAATGCTGCACGACGTTTGTATAAAACTGATGTCTTTACAAGGCATGCAATTAACTTATTACAAGGAATTACCTGGTTTCCTCGAGTTGAAGAGAACATGGTGGTACAAAATATTTGACCTTGAAATTCAGGTGATATGGAGCCGACCCTGGAATCTGCCTTGATAATCTGTTCCGACTGTTTAGCCAAAACATTTCGTTTTTAGATCCTGCAAGCTGAATACCAAAATAACCAGCCTCCTCAGTAATCCCAATTAATTTACACATCTAAGCAATGAATATAGCGTGAAACATTTCTTCATACCTTGTCAATAACTTCCTGGCAATCTGCCTTATGGTCGACTTCTATCTGATAAACCTGATTGCTGGCAAGCGTAACGTAACACACAAGAGTAGTTGAGCTTTTTCCAGAGTCACCAACAACGCGGTTTGTATGGCGTTTTTGGTTATATAGCTCATGTAAATTTTGGAGTGCCATCGCAATTAATCAATAAGTAGTAAGTACAGTCTTTCAATAGCGATATCATAGAAATGAGGCACTACAAATCGTAAATCACCAAAGCATCACATAATATTAAACTGAAATTAAAAATAACCGTCCAAAGAGACCATGAAACTAGTTCACTTAAACACATTCGTATGACATCATTTAATATGCTGAGTAAATGCATACATAGGTTTTGGAAAATTACATGAAGTACTTTTACGGTTTCATTTAGATTATACTTATCTTTACATAAAGCAGATTGTCGCACCTTAATTAGGGGATGTTATTAAAATATAATTGGCTTTAATAACTTGTTTCTATAGCTGATGACCTCAATTAGTCATTTCTACACTTTTTATCATGCGGAGCTCAATTTAGTCATATATCAATGATGATTACAAAAATGTGAAACCAATTAATTTGCCCAAACGTTTCACGAAAAAAGAATGTATACAAGACTACTAAATAAAAATGTGGCATCACAAGAAGTTAAGAGTAGTTAAAATTGAATTTGAACAAGTTGTTGTATAAAAGCGCTTATTTATTCTATTCACTCGATTTGATAGCAAGATGACAAAAGTCTCCATTTATCTGTTTGTCCATATTCTTATCAAAGCTATTGGTTTATAGATGTTAGATCATGCCTACAAACAGTGTCTACCATTCACAATTCCACTGAATAGTTAGACTGAGCAAACATGGCTTCAGATACAACGAGATTTCCTTTTTCTTCTCGATGGTTTACTTAAACATATTTAATTCGCTAACTAAATCTCACGTAACTAAATCCGTCGACAAGCAGATTATTGCCTGAACATGTCAAATTTTACATATATTGTCCATTTTTTGTGTATGCATGCCTTATGCATGGCTGAACTTTCCCTCCAACTTTGCCGGTTTATTAAGTTTATCTCAGTTATTGTACATAACTTGTTCTTAACACAGTATCATACATCTGGCGCCACGACTGCCAACATTTCTTAAATTTATTCGCTTAAAAATGGGCAAAACGTCAACTTTATACATGTGAGACTAAGCACTTTAAAGACATTGATCAATCGGGATTTATTCAGCAACGATTTCACTTCGTCAGTTTCCTAGCAGAGGCAATACGAATTCTATCGCCATACATAAGCATTTACAACAAATCCTTGACTAAGAATGTTTTTCCTTTATTTTAAGAAATAGCCCCTTATTATATTTAAAAACAACCACAATAGGTTGTATGGTTTGAAATATCCAGGAAATAAGCGGAAGAGACGAATGAAAATTATGCTTTGCACAAGCCATCTTTATTAATATTTAATTTCCATGTTTAGACATATATGAATCCTAGAAACTTCTACCAGTGTAGATCCAATTTCTCCTTTATTGTGTTCGGTAATAGAGCTGATATTACTAGTTTGTGTAAGGCATTTCAATCACTAATTTTTTTGGAAAAGAGCAGCATTTTACGATAAATTCAACTGATGAGGTGCTTCCTTAATTTTAATTATAGCCTCTGAGAATATTAATCCTCGACGAAACAATTACACTTTACATTTCAGTGCGTAAATAATTATTTAAAATGTAGAACGTCAGCATAAGCCCATCACGTGTTCTACAATAAGATAAAAATGAAAGTTTTTTCCCAAGTACTCGTCTTAAAGTAGGCTGAAATGTCCCTTACTAATTTTGTATTAGATCGATGAGACTACTGAAGTGTATCACTCACGAAGAATCTGCTGTCCATTGTAAACACTTGGTAAATTATCTGAATTCCTTCGAAAAGATGTTAGCATTTTAAACACTTAGTAGATACAGGTTTGTGATGCATGGAAGTTACTGGGTTACGATGTACAGATGTTCTGTATCACTTTGTTTTCCCACTTGTGAAATTCATATATTAACTATTGTGCACTACTGGCTGTCTGCCTAAATGTCTTAACATTCCTTATAAGGTAGCATAGAAGTAGAATTAATTCAATAATAGTGTCTTGCAACTTCCATTCAGAAAACGTTCTGGTAATATTCTCATTGTTTTGATCACAATGTAAATCTTCTATTTAATTTGAATCGACCCTGATGATCTAAAGTTTAAAGGCCTTCTCCTGAGATCTAAATTATATTGATTTCATACACTTTGTTCCCTTTATTATTTTCATGAGAGCAAGAACAAATATTTGTGCAGAATAAGATGAATTCATTTCGTTGGTTTCTCATCAGCTGCATACAACTTAGAATAATATTTTTACAAAATTAATATTTGAAACAAGTTTTAACATACTCATGAGAACGGATGGAGTTAGTTGAAATGGAGATTACATAAACATGTGAACATGGCTTAAGATGTTGGAGAAAATGCTGTGAATATATATACGATCTAAGAGAAGGTACAGAAAGCAAAATAAAGATCAGAGGTCAAATGATTACACAATATGAGGTGGTTGGAAATATTTGAGAATAAAGTGAATAAAACTCAGTTATTAAACTTTAAATGACCTAATTAAACACGAAAGTTGAACTTAACCATCTGAAAAACGATGATGTAACGGAGAGAAGGAATTGTTGAATCTGATCAGAAGAGAAAACGTATTAAAAGAAACTTAGCGAAAGAATAATAACAATATAAACAATAACGCAAAAGTTAGGTTACCAGGGTAAAGAAAGGCTTATAACCGTTTCTTTTTGAACACATAAGTTTAGTTTCAATCGTTTAATGGCAATCGCTTCGGTATATTTTAGAAGATTTGAAGTTTTTTGTCTATTGAACACTTTAAATGATTCATTAATATCAATTTGGTGTCCTGTGTCAATTAGATGTTTATCGATCGCGCTGCTAAATATCTTTGTTCCTGTGAGTCGTAGATTTTTTGGAACATGTTCGTTAAATCGTAGGTAGGCCATATATTGATTTCTTTTCCAAAGCCAATGAAAATTATACAAACAGCCTGTTTATTGTATATAGCTTTGTCCACGTTTCGCCCGTAGTTAATACGACAAAAATATTGCTAACAGAATTCACACTGCCATAGGTTATTCAGGTTGCATACACCTGTGTAATGGTGTGAAATATCCATGGTCTACATTATATTGTGTTCCAACTAATACGGTATTTAGGTGTCGGTTGCATGCTTCGATACTTCAAAATAAAACAAATAGGGGTATCTTCATAATCTTTTGAAAATCATGTTTGGAGACTGGATATATTACACAAATTCGCAAATGGTTCTTCAATTAAAGTCAACAACCGAGAATGCAACCAATCAGAATCTACTAATTTTTCAGTCTTTAGATTAGGCAGCTAGTTTTATGGATATAAGGCATGTTAACATCGGTACCCATGGAATATATTAAATTAAATTGGATAAGTAATATCTCATTTTAACTTGAGGGATTCTTCTGCGTCAATAACAGTTGGATTCTGTCTTTGTGATCGGTCTTTCTCTTAACGCTGTAAAAATAGTGGCTCTTATGTGCTGGCTATTTTTCAAAAGTTTTACGTAAATTATCTAAGTACTTTTAAAAATACTTCTGTTAAATTGGCCTGCTGTTAACTCTATTAGTCCCAGTAGTATTATGTGCTAATCCCGCTTAGTATTCTACGGTTCGACAACGACAGCGACTTGATTTTAAATCAGAACAAGAGAAGAGCAGGTAGCAAGATGTATTGAGAAAATAACAGCAGTAGGCAAAAGGCCAAAGCAAAACAAATAGTTACACTAGGATTTATATAAACAATGGTACAGAGTATTCTAGAAACTTCCTGATTGGTCGTTAGCTTTAGTTGGCTAAGAATGGACCAATCACAGCACAGCTTCGTGAGCATGTTTTGAGCATGCTTTGATCAGGCTCGTTTCGTACTAACAACTTCCAAATTGACAGCACCAGAAACTAAATACATCAATATTTCTTTATGGCTAACAACTTCGAAATCGGTTCCTTTTACACGATAGCAGAGTGTCTTATAGACCCGTGAAGAGCTCTGTGATGATTCATTTATAGTTGATAATGTTTAAAATGGAGTACATTTTAGTTTTTCGATTGTGGGCGCAAATCAACTCTATGCTTTTTTAACCAAACTAGTATTGTGATAACTGTTTCGAAGATAGTGTGCCGATTTACATCCGGCATCACTCATCCCAAACCGAAAGTATAACACAGTATGATTTCTGTTACCTGAGGGGGGGGGAAATAATAATCAAATATTCGTAGCACCCGAAAGCTGGTGTTTAAATATAGAGCCCAACAATTATGGTCCATCGTTCGAATTGAAGGGTGTGACATTGTATGCTAAGGAAGCCTGAAAATTAGTAGTAGATTACTATCCAAGCACAAAAATAACCCTGCTCTTAATACTACGGCTGCTCATACTATTATACTCGATAGGCACGCAGCTTCTGATAATCTGTCCAGAATCGACAAAACTTTAAAGTAATGGTTCTTTGAAAGCAATTATGTTTGATTTACTTAAGGGTAGCTTGTTTCTTTATTAACAGATACTAGTACAGGAGATATTCAGAATTTGATGGTTTCCACTCGACGTTGTCGAGTACGTAACTAGCATTTATAACTTAAGTGTTTCCTGTCATTGTCTGCAAATTTATGAATACTTTTCTCACACCTGAATGCTTTTCTAGGTAAATACATGTATTTATACACCTCTGCAGTGAGATGTTCATACAATTTACCCCTTTCTTGTGGCGAACTGAGTTAATTCCTTACCCTGTCTAAAGTTTTATTAGCAGACTACTTTCCTCACCTGACCAATTTCCTATTATGTTCTTTTATATTGTGTGTCATAACTACTGAAATATGAATGATAAGAAATCTTGGAAGAAAGTTTAAAGCACCATGTAAAACTGTCTATTGGTCACTCGGCTAAGCTATACATAATTAGACTAGGGGTGGAGGAAAGAAGAATTGGATGTTTTTTGGTTTAACAATACGCCTTCTGTGATAGTCTTCGTCAACTTAAATTTAATTACAAAGGTATTTTCTGGTCTACCTTTTGTTCAACAGTTTATGTGTTCTAGCATGGTGAATCGCCGTTCTTGTAAATGACACTTTGTTTACATTCCGATTCCTCAATCTCTGTTGAAAATTCAATTAATAGCCTTATTTTCTAGGTTCGAAGTTTGCCTCTTTGTAATTGTTTATACATTTAGTTTCCTCGTCCAGTCGTAATCTAGTCCATTATTATCATTAGTACAAATATAACGTCCAATGAAGTTATTAGGGTTTAAATTGGAGTTAAACTGTCAATATAAGCGAGTGTTACCGTGTTAACCAAACTGCGTTAGCCAGATTCCTCATTGTCGATCAGTTCGTTTTTGACAAAATAATGTTTGGTAACACATTTAATTGCGAAGGAGTTTGACAGCAGGCATTGTCCTTCAAGCCAAATTCCATAAAAAGTTATGAAGTTTCAAGCTTCCTGCGCTGATTTTAATATAGCTGGCTACGTGGTGGCTCATGCTCTGCAGTGCTAGCCTTTGGGTTCAGTACACTGATTATCGTTCCCTAATGGGTGGCAACAACCTGGATACTGGAGGACACGAATTTTAGTACGAGTCAATTTTTGGGCGGTAAATAGCAGCGGTTTAGTGGGCTCACTCTAAAACCCTCGCTACACTAACAAGAAGAAGGTAGATATGATAAGTGAACAAAACTCTTACAGATCAAAAACAAAACACAACGCAGTCACCACTATCTTTGGAACGATAAAAGCATTAGATTCAATCAAAGTGAAATCATATTCTGACGTAATAAAACGATCGCAACCAGAAATTTGACGCTGAACGAGTATTAAAACCTGGTTCCATGTTTATCATGGTTATTTCAGTACAATCTAAATGGTTATGCTTATATATCACAGAGGTGTACCGAGAAGCTGTGACAAATTCTATCACGTAATTCAAAAGCAGTTCTTTTTATTTTGCATGATGCTAATCAGCTACTTGACCCTATTACTATTGTAAGGTTATTTGACTACACCTTGCACACTAAAGACCCTGATCCACGTTTCAATATTAAAAGGTGAGCTTGTCACAGAGAGAATGGTAACCGAATACTGCTGATATTGTAAAATTAAAAGATATTTAAACAATTGTTTTCTTCCTGAGTGCAATTTAGTATAAACATACATGAAAGGGTAATAACTCTGTATGCACTCAGTGAGGTAGCATCCCAGATTTACTATGATGAGACACATAAAAAGATTGTTCACTACTATAAATTTTAACAACAGATGAAGCCAAGTTTAATCTAATCAACTTCCGAAAAATATTTGTTTAAATGAGGTTTTCGATGTCAGTAAACATTTTTCATTTCCAGTCGTGATGAGTTTGCCACAAATTTAGAGGACACATTTATTTTTCCATCAAACACATGAGATTAAAAGATTTTGATATATATTCCAGTTTACATTTGTTATGTCGGAAATATATAACGCCTACTGTTCTGCACGAACTAACCGCAACTCTAATCGAAAACTTATCTGCGCCAACTGATACTCGCAACCGTGACCAACGACTCGATACTGATTACACATTAAGACAAAATCAAGAAGACACCAACGCAGCACTAGGAAGATTCGATTCTATTATAATTCAAGTCTGTATATATAGTTACAAAAGCGACCTTGGGAAAAACAGTAGCATACTAAAATGATATTACAACCAATCACAATTAACAAGGTAAAGCGGAGGAAATGAAAAGCAGTACCGGTTACTGCTCACTTTACAAATAACTAAAAAATAGCAAAACCACATAAAAATCAACTAGTTTCATCTCTTTTTAGCAACAATGTCATGGAAAGACAAAGATAAACATATGTTACTAATCATAGTTTTCCTTCAATAGTCTGTGGTATTTTGTGGTGTATTTATATGCATGCATTATGGCAGGTTTGTTGTTAAATGTATTCGTTTGGTCGTCAAGTAAAACATACCTCAAAAACAATAGCTGAACAGTCCAAAAGGTAGAAGAGTGATCCACGCAAGTACATGCATAGGCCAAAAATATCACCAATAACCGTTTAAGCGACAAATTTAAGTTGGCACACAAATGTTTTAATGCAAGTTCTACATATTAGTATTTTAAATTTTACGTATGTAAAGTTGGCTTCCATATCTACTCATTTCAGAATGATTGTAAAAGTATGGTTAATAAAAAATATATTTAGTAAGAAATTAAATCTAAAGTTTTAAACAAGGCTTTCGGATAATGTCACTGATTATGAATAATTAGTAAAACATTTAGTGCGAAGCTCACATTCGCCGAATAATACATTTAAAACAGAACTTCTCTAGTTCACTGTTTGCAGTTTCTGAAGTTAAACTTATGTATGAGGAACTAATTTCAAAGATAGTGACAGGAATCTGAACTGACTTATCTCCGTTGTCTAGGCGTCTGTGATTAATATAACGATTATTTGTTCTCAACTAATCGATATACATTATGTGAATTGTAGTTATGTCAATTTTTTTTAACAAAGGTACCGTATGTTGTCAAAACTCATCTTCACAACAGTACTAAACCATTGTTGAGTGTAAGAAACTCCCATTCAAACGACGAGTCCGTTTTTCGTTACGTTCCGTAAAACGTTTTGTAATAAAATTGTTGGCTCTCATATAGTAAAGAAAACGCGTATGTATTTAATTCCACACAGATTGTTGAATGGTATTATAAAAATAGAACTAATAAGTTAAGTAAGTCTTGATAAAGTTTTCTGTGTGATTGTTAGTTTAAATACATGTAAATACACTAAGATGATTTTACTTCATACCGTTTGTCTGTTGATAAATGAAAACTGATATCGGTTTCAACTAGTGTTGACATAAGTTTCATGGCGGTTCTCAGATGTTTAGATCGATATTTATTTAAAATACGACAAGATATTTGGTGAAATCTATGACAAGAGGTTGGTATTAATATTCCTGCTAATCATTACAATATTTTGCATGAGTTCTTTACTGGAACTCTGTCCAAAATACCCTAAAATTGTGACATTAGACTCGTCTGTTTGTTGAATGGCATCCATTTGAAACAACCTCTGACTATAATTATGTGAATCTGTTATGATGCGCGAGAAAATTGGGGGCTGGTTGGCCGAGTGCCAATTACTAGTGCCTAGTTGGTAATTGTGCGTCTGCCCTGTGCCCACTTAGTCCCAAGCCGAAATAAGAAGAATGCGAGCCAATAGATCAGCCAGACAGAATCGAATCTACATTTCAAGCATTCTTTTACTTGTACATAAAATCAGACCACACAGCAAACCAATTACAAAATTAACATGAATGCAGAACGAGGGGAATAGTGGTAGTGAATGAGAACAACTTGTACACAACTAATTAACTGTAGTCCATAATAAGAGACAGTTTAATAACGGGAGGATAGGGTGAGAGAACGTAATAATAATAGAAACAAAATGTATACATTACAGATAGTTAGAATAAATGAAATAGTGTTCTCAAAACACAGTTCTGAAAGTTTGTTACACTTCTTTGTGGTCCGGCCTAACAGAATTAAAGCAAATTTACACTATAATGAAATATAATATTCCCGTGAAAATTCCAGAAGCTTTGGTTTTAATTCGACTTAACAGTAATATGATATTACATCATTACAGCATTACAGAAGAGAGTATTAGAAAATGTAAATTACAGCAGAACTTAAACTGTTAATTTTTAAGGATATCATGTTTTTGATACCTAAGCGCTTACTATGATGACTTTTATGCATCTTTTTGTGTTGTAACAAAGTGATAATGACGTTACTTTTAAACAAACTAATTGTATGAGGTGTGTTCGGTTGGTAACTTACTTACTAACGCCCGTTACCCCTCGCAAAGAATCATAGGCAATCCACCAGTGTTCTCCACTGAAATCTGTCCTGAGCAATTATTTCCAGCTGTTTTCAGTTCCTGTTCACTCTCTTGATATCTAATTCCAATTTTCAATGCAGTGTAATCTTTGGCGTTTCTTATTCATTTTCCAACAGGATTCCAAGTTAGTGCTTGTCTCATGATGCCGTTCGATGATTTTCACAATGTATGTCCTATCCATTTGCAATGTTGTTTCCTGATTTTATCTTAGGCTGGAAGTTGCTTTGTTCACCCCCATAGTAGGCTGTTGCTGATGGTTTCCGGACAATGAGCATTCACTATCTTGCGAAGGCAGTTGTTTATAAATACCTGTACCCTCCTGATGATGTTTCCAATAGTTCTCTACGTTTCAGCTCCACACAGAGAAACTGTCTTGACGTTCTGATCAAAGAGTCTGACTTCGAGGTTGGTCGACAGTTGTTTTGAGTCCCATATGTTTTTCAACTGTAGGAATGATGCCCTTGCTTTACCAATCCTCGCCTTAACATCTACTTCAGATCCTTCGTGTTCATCGATGATGCTTCCCAGGTATGTGGAAGTATCCACTTTCTCCAGAGTTTCTCCATCATGTTCAAATGATTTGGTGCTCCCTGTGTTGTATTTGAGGATCTTGCTCTTTTCCTTATGCATGTTCAGGCCTACTGATGCTAAAATCACAGCCACGTTGGTTGTCTTCACTTGCATTTGTCGGTGTGTATTAGCTGGAAGAGCTAGATCATCCGTGAAGTTCAAATCACCGAGTTGCATCCTACTTGTCTATTGAATTCCGTGCTTCCCCTCGGATGTGGAGGTTTTCATGATTCAATCAACCGATCGAAGTAAAAGAAAATGCGAGAATAGACAGCCTTGTCTGACACCGGTCCTCACTGGGAATGCATCTGTCAGCTATCCTCCATGCACAATTTTGCACTGTAGTCCGTCGTAAGAATTCTGGATGACATTGACAATTTTTTGTGGTACACCGTAGTTTTGAAGAAGTTTCTATAGTGTCCACCTGTGTACGCTGTGAAACGCCTTCTCATAGTCAATGAAGTTGATGTACAGTGACGAGTTCTATTTAATCTATTTTTCAACGATGATCCGTAGTGTTGCTGTTTGGTCTATGTATGACCGATCCTTACTGAGACCAGCCTGTTGATCACGAATTTGAGCATTCATTTAATCTTCATTCTGTTCAACAAACACTCTGTTGAAGACCTTGCCTGGTACTGACAATAGTGTGATCCTTGTGGGGCTCTCACATTTGCTCAAATCTCCTGTCTGTGGTATGGTGACAAGGTGTCCTTCTTTTCAATCTGCCGGCACATGTTATTTCTCCCAGATGCTCCTGAATAAAACGTGGTCCTTGGTTCTAACATTTTTATATTGACCTTCCGCATTTTTTATTGATATGATAGATTTGATTTTTTTTCAGTGGTTCCCATTAGTGGTTTTTCATGACAAAGATAAGTTATTTAAATTTTTAATTTATTATGTATTTGACTATAAAGCTACTCTTGTGCTTAAAGTAGCATAGAGAATACTAATGGACAGCTGAACCATTGATTTGGGGAACTTCGCTCTTGATGACTTTGAAACGGCTTACTCAGTGGGTACTATTACACTCAGCTGACGCTGACAGTGCAGTAGGTATAAATAAAATCTGCAGAGTTATTTAAATGCATTTCAATCTTCCTAATGTTCTCAGTTCTTGTTTTATAGGTGTAGTAGAATCTGTTGGAGCTCAAAATAACAGCCCTAGTTTTTATATTTAAAAGAAAGTTATAACATCCCATCTCTTTCTTGATCTAATAGGATAAAACAGACTTTTGATACACCAAAAACATGATTAATGTTACTTGAATATAAAAAGTCAACAATAAAAATATGAACAAATTTTCAAAAGAGCAATTACAAATATTTATGAAGAACAACTTCTCTGGATATTTTTAAAAGGCGCCTTCCTTCTAAATACTTTAAGTCATTGGATCGCTTGGTTACAATGCAGAAAATCTAATGAAATTATTCTGCACAAGTATTTGTTTTTGTTGTATTGAAAATAATAAAGAGAAAAATATGCATAAGCATATTTATGTTGATAGCTATAGTATATAAACCATACGAAACGGGAGTGTATATCAAACTAGTTCACTTAGACGGGAGTAAAGAATTATCAGCAGAATGTGCTCCTATAAGATGCCACGTTATTTTTCATTCACGAATCCACAATGCAAATAAACTTGCGGATCACCTACGTTACGACCAGGAGTGTATTATTTGGCAAGCGACAACAGATGAAATGTTGATTAATCCTATTTATTAGGCTTTAACAAATAATCATTATCCATGTTAATGCCAACAACAGTAATAATAACCAAAAACGATAAGTGAGACATAGTATACATCTCGTTAACTATCACAATGAGAGGAGTGGGTATACAAAGCGGTAGAATCAAGGCATGATGTACGTAGTTATAAATAATGCATTTAAACAAAAGTTGCCTGTTATATTTATTCACTCTGTTTTTATTGTTGTTATCGCTTCTAGTACATTTTACATCTTGCTACCAGTATGTAGCCGTTGATACTACTTGCAAAACTCTGTGCAAGTAATATATTGTGGAGTGTTATTTAAATTGGCTACAATAGGCAGCTAACGAAGAGAGAAGCAAGTCGTTTGAAGAATAAGTAGGAAACAAGAATATAAGCAACACAAGTCAATATGAAGCCAATTTGGTTGAAGACGGCAACAATTTGCTAATACGCCAGTGTAGATGTGTATATGTAACTTGTTAAGTTTTGTAATTTCTCTAAGTGAATGATTCCTTCTGCTCAGTTGATTGTTTTTGATATACACCTTTTATTCATTATTATTTATGTGGTACACCTCGTTATTACCATTGACTTGACCGGTCAACCAACTCATAACGCATACATATGAATACTACCGTAGATTATAGAAAATCCTGATGAAGATCTATTTGAAAACAATATTGTTAGGTTTTATGTGTTATTCTAACCAATCATCACTAAATATTATACAAATGACTGGAAAATACTTAAATAATATTTAAACTACTTATCTGATTATGATTAATATATTCAAATATCCGAAAAATACCAGTTGGTAAGATGTGATATTTAGATCAGTTATTCTTCTCATTATGCTCAGAGACTAGATGGGATGTAATTACGGGTTCAGATTACTTAGTGGCAAATTTTAAACTGACATTCCCACTTTAATTGTCTTACAGAAGAAGAAAATTACTAGATCACTCCGAAAATGTTTATAACTCTAGGATCAGCTTTTTTGCCAGCTTATTAATTAACTACCGGTACTCGGTACATCGGCTTGTGTTTACAGATTTATCAGTTAATTAATTCAAAACGGAGTTCGGTTAACTAAGAAATCTCTGAAGCTGGGACTATCGCAGGTTATTCAGGTTGATCTACAATTTTTCTTAAATTTTTTAAACAATGGAAGATGTTGGCGCACTTATTTACTAGTACACCTGATATAAATTTCTCCACAGCAACATCACTATTCGCAGATACACACAAAGGGAGGGCGAAGTAAGTAGCTTATCTTTTGTTTAATAAGTGTTTTTGGTTGACTAGAGAATTAAGAACTAAATTGGCTTCATAACCCTGACTAGTTATCTTTTAGGACATTCCTAGATAGCAAATAGTCAATATCTTCGAGTTTACATTCACATTAGGCGTGTGGTTCAAATTAATTCAATAGGTTTGTAGCTCCAAGATTTGACTTGTATCCAGCTGTTAAGTATTTATTCAAGCTGATGTTATTCTTTTCACTAATATTGACCCCATGATCATACGATCAGTTTGTACTTTAATTTATTACGTTTAGCTAAATAGTTCATGTCGTTTGTAATACTGATTTGTAAATTATTTCGATTAAGATGCATTCGTATTAAATATGTTATTACATATTAAATCAATATCTGACGAACATTTTATTCAAAACAGCTTGCTTACCTGTCCTACTGTAATACTTCCAATTAGAGTAATTAGTCGTTTCATCATTTCAAATGAATTGTATTTGGAAGCATACAAAAAATCTGCCGTAAATACACTCAGGTATCTTGTTACTATGTTTGATATGATAAAAAAGAGTAACTTTCGGTTTTATTGACAAACAAAAATGATTAAATTTAAGTAATATAACTAAATCGGTTCATTTTAAAACATTCTCTACAGAAATAAATGTATATTTATATGAACGAATCACTTGAAGTTTTAGTAAATAACCTAATGCATTTTACTACAAATATTATACACTAATTTGCAACTAGTTTTTTACTACCACGTAGCTTGTGAGACAGTAATCATCCCTTTACCACCGTAATTTTTACATTGTACGTCTCTCTGTTAGTATGTATGTTGAGGGTACAATTAGACTTCTCTGGAAAATATTTTCTAGAGGGTTGTTTGGATTAATTGGGTTCCAAGTATACTTTTATTTAATTGGTCGTATCAACTTTTATGCTTACATTCATTGGATTATCCGTATATATAATATATGTACATACAACTACGGTATAATAATAACAACTACCGTAACTAAGCTTCTTACGTAGATTTATGCAGTCTACACACAAAATCAGCATCAATACTTTAAGATTTCATCTAAACACTCTTCTATGCTGAAAGTTAGACGTTCATATCAATCTAAAACAAACCATCTGATTAGTTTAATACAAAAGACAACTTTATTTTCAACAAAATAAAGTTAGTGACAGTGTAAATCAAGACAAATCATGTATGCGATATTTAAAATTAAAAAAAAAACATAAAATGAAATGAAATCTTTCAACTGATTAATATAATTTTTCCATGAAAGTGATATCATGTTAAAAAGAAATCGGTTAGCATAAAGTAGTAAATTAAGAAAATAATTTAAAGTCAAACATTGCAAAAATGATTATTTATTCCTATTTAGTAGATAAACAGATTTTTGAAGTTAAATAGAAAATTAACTCAAAAAAGATATTGATGTGATTACAGTTGAATGAAAGATTTGCATTCAGTTAAATAACTTTAAATCAAATAGTGTATCAAGTGGTGAGGGTTGTTTCATATTTAAATGAGTATCTCTAACCGAAAAATTATAAAATGGATTATTGGCAACATTTTTATTATTAGCATATGTCCCGCTGTTGTTATGTGGTACAGACTGGATTTGTGGTGTGAGTGGCCCATTAGAAAAATAATCATCTACAGGAAATGTTCTTGTCTACAAATGAGAAAAATGGTACAAGTTATTTAGAATAAAACGTAAAATATAGTTTTGAGAAGTCCCAACCAAATTAAATAGAGGAAGATTGAAATTTTCTTACTGTCTGTTTGCATTTGTTGGAGATATATTCTAAAACAGTTTCATGCAGGATATGCATCAATATAACTCTTAGAGAAATGTAATCAACACAATTTTCGTTTATTGTTTATTATTTAATCATATTTTATAGACATGCATAGAACAAAATACAAACATTATGTTAACAATAATAAATACTTGTGTTAGGTCAGTAAGAAATTAATACGATGCTACTCTACAGTCTCACTTCAGAAAGTAATTCAAGATCACTTAATAAACTCACCCACAAAAATGATTTTGTGACAAGTTAGACCGAAAGTATGCTTCGCTCAGTATGGTATTCAACCAAAATGTAAAATTTGACTTTATTTATTCACCAATGTATCCCTACTTTGACCATCTATCTGTCTATTATTTATTAGTGTGTGCAGGCGTTCTAAAGAAAATAATCTACTTAATTTTGAAAATGACCATAAACTTCTACTTTAAATTAGAGATTTTACTAATATTTGAAAACTGCTCTAAGTATTTCCTAATACCAACAAATATTATTCAAATTTACTAATAATAATAAGATGCATTTTTGCTCAAAGTATACATAAAGCACAGAACGTACAGTGTATTGAAACCTGTGAAAAGAGCAAACAATAAAAACAAAAGTGACTTTTAGGTTATAATCTGCAGCGCTTGCAATTTTGGTGTGACGAGTATATTTCCTGTGTATTAAATTGAAGATTGTCTTAGATAACCAGAAAAAGAAGTGAAAACTACAAAAAAACCATTACCACATCGGAATTTAGAATTTTACTAGAGTTACTTAATGAAGGAATGAGTAGGAGTTAAAAAACCCTAATCAAGAATTACAATATTGGAATTTAAGTAAGGCCACTGGTTGTTAGAGAAATTAAAATTAAGCCATGAGGAAACTTTCTTTTCTCCCCTCCCGCTCACTCAGGCGATTCGGATTCCCTTTACTAAGTGTACTAGAAATAAAAATTAGTACTGAGTTAACTAGGATGAGATCAAATGTAAGATAAACGGAATTATTTGAATAAATCTTTCTTTAGAAGCACACTTAGACTATATTAACTGCACGAAATACACAGTACATCTAATCCGAGGCAAAACAATTTCATTGCGATATCAACTTTACAGTTAATCATCGTATGAACATAATTCTAATTGACTGAATCTATTTGAAATTTTTGTAAATATATACGTATCGAAGGTACATTTTTCATATCAGTAAGAGTAACTTGAGTAGTTTCTGACAAATTTTTCTCAAAGAATTTACAACATCTTTTGAAAATCGCATTGTTTTAGTTTTATTATAAAACGGTAAAATTCAGTACTATAAATATCACTTGAGATAAAAACTAAATGGATTCTAGTACTTATGCAAATTTTCAGTTTATGTAACCACCGATATCAAACAAGTTATATTTTACTATGCCTAATGTTATTTCTATACAAGGATATAAATTTATCTCACGTAGTTTTAATCACATGTCTAAGAAACAAGAAAAACAAAACAGTAATATCGAATAGATAATTTGCATATTGTTCAGGAACAACGTTAAATGATGTTTTTGCAGTTCGTTAGTACAATTCAAAATAATACTTAATAAGACAACAGGAACCTATGCATCCAAACATTCATAAAACTAAAAAAATAGTTGTTTATAATAAATGTAATACATAATATATAATTAACTCTAAATGATATCTAAACAGTTTGATAGAAATTTGATAATTTCGTTAATAGAACTGTTTGCAATCCATCCGAGTAACTGATAAATCCAACTTTTTTAGTTAACTAACATGCAGATTATGTTAGTGGAACGTATGTAATTTGTATGATGATACATTATGATATTCTTAATTCTACAAAATAATTTGGCAATTAATATTAAATATTTTTCGTTATTGAATAATAGAAGTTTCTAGGAAAGTAAACCCACTAACAGCACAGTAACCATTTAATGCTTTCTAATACAATAAACTGAAAAAATGTTCACAAAGCCACCTCAACTTGACTATAATAATCAGCTCGCTAATGAACTACGTCAATATTCTAAAGTTTCAAGTAGGATCAAGTGACTGACGGAGTCGAAATAAGCCAGGCTAAAGTAACTTATCTTCGATAACACTGAATGACAATTGGTAGTCAACAGTGGATGGCACAGATAAAGTAATTATTTTATAGATTGTACTAATTACATTCTGGTAACACACTTTACCAGTGAACTTATAAATAAATACTGTAAAGCGTGGTTTATTTACCTGTTAGGCAATATCAGTACTTAGTGTATAAAAAGCGATGAAAACAGTATGGTCAAAATAATTTGGCATCGCAGTTCATCGGTTAATTTCAAATATCCAAATCAAATCAAATATTACAAAGATATTGATTTTACAGGTAAATTCGTCTAGTGGCAGGGTAAATTGTTCGTAGTCGTCATTAAAATTTCTCAGCTGTATTCAGAAATATCGACATAATGACTGTTTGATTAACAGGAATATAGTGAACAAAAATTAAGGGTTTATCAACATGAAAATGAATGAAGTTGATTTTCATTCAGTGTCGTATAGTGCAAAAAGAATCCATTCACCATTAGTGACAGCTTCCTTACCTTCACTAACTCCAAAACTCTTCATAATTTTAAAGTTAATGTAAATGAGGTGTATCGATCGCATTGCTTTTCGCGCGACTAAACTTAAAACACTGAAAACTAATGCACTGACTTACACTTTGAGTACCTGGGGGTAAAGCTGACCAAGTATTAGCTGTTGTTGAATACGACTTTAAATAGAAAATGGTATTTTGTGGTAAACATCTAGCCACCTCTTCAAATGGACCGGAATTTTGTTTGTTATTATACATCTGACTGACCATATTGATTTGTGGAACTAAATAAATCAACAAATAAACAATATTTTTGCTAACATTCAATCATTTTAAATAATTACAATTTAGTTGGCTAATCTAAAATAAGTGTCTTATATAGTTTACAAATAACCTAATTTACGTACAATATTGGAACTTCGGAAACATTATAACTTATTACTAACAGTAAAAGCTATTCACTTAAAAATTTATCACTTGGATTCTTATTCATATGTAAAAATCGGTGTATTTTGTTTATATTTTTATTCAAATGAATGTTCCTTTATTGATGATCGTCAAAAATTTATCTCAGCTCGAATATTAATGAAAGTTATGAAGTATTGAACAGCTGTTTCGTTGTAGCAAGAAACTGTCTAATTATGCTCACATGGGAACTTGCCATAGATTGTACCCATATTTTTCATGTCTCATATCAATTGTTTAATCAGTGAAACTACTGAACTTGTGTCAATTTGTGATTAAGCATAACTATTATTCACTGACATTAATAGTTATTATTTCATTTTGGACATATTTAAATCACATTAATCACAACTTTTTAGAAGGATTGTACTAACTTTTTTAAAGTTAGTGACTATAGAGCTGACTGAAGCGGCCTTGCAAAAATTATTTTTAATTATTTATTCACCATAGACAAATATTAAATTATCAAAGTCAAATATAACTTGAAAATAGGTCGCTAAATATATATTGTTGAATAGTTTAAGAAATTTTTGGTTGTTGGTACACGTACATGTAATAATAACATAAGGTCCATCCCTTTTCTATTTTTTAAGAATTGGAGAATCCAACATTACACGTAATCAGGTTGGGCTTGTATCTTTCCTTTGATTAGTCATGTACTGAAACTGGTCAGCCTCTGTTGCAATATGTGCATCCTGAGCGGATCGCCTCGACATATCGGCAGTTCACAAGTAATGTTTAAGTTGGATTGTGACTGGCAAGTTGAATTCATGACGCGCGTTTCGTCCTATTTGGGACTCGTCAGCTTTCGACACGAAGGGGATTGAGTTCGAATCCCACTGTGACAATCAAAATAGGGATGAAGGTACAACCAGCCGATGAGTCCCAAATAGAACGAAACGCGCGTCCTGGATTCCACTTGCCAGTCACAATCCAACTTAAACATTGCATGTAATCTATGGAAAAACAGCGAATGTGGATTTCTCTACAATGCGTGAAACCGACGGAAAGATGAAATCATAAAATGTAAGCATTATCATTTCCAAGTTCAATACTTCCACTACATTGTTTGCTAAAAAACGTTCGTAGTTATTCACAATATGCGATTATTCAAGTGTACTATGCAATTATTGTATACTTAAAACTATTGAATAAAGTTGTTAAATGTCGCACTTTTGTTTATTAACATTGCTAATTCGTAAGATGCACAATTATACGTTTATGCTTATAGTTGATAAATATATACATACATTACTTTGTTTACGTAACCCACCAAAATGTGTGTTTTATATTTTGACTAGCTTCAAAAATCGTTAAATACAGTTTGTTGAATACGCTTACTGATTGAATATGATATAACAAAGGCGAAATCAGACAGATTAATTAGTCATTGAATACAGAAGATATTAGATATATACAGTAGTATTATTATGCATTAATATATCTTACATTGAATGAACAAATTTATCTGACAAAATTACGTCATGTAGAAAGTCTAAGATCTATAATTTGTAAACGGTTTCAACTTCATTGATAATGCTCATCCCAGCAGCCTGTTTCTATTTGTGCAACCCGAGAAGATTGTATCGAATAAGCTTTAGATCACAAGCTTACTTGTGATTACAAAAACTGGGATAAAGATACATGCATGTCACTTATTGACCTAAATCCAATTTTAATAAAACCTGGGAATTTCGTCTATGCGTTTAACCTTTTACAACTAGTTTATTTAAAAAACAGTAATATGAAATTATTAGCCTGTACTTAACCGAAAAGTTTTATTGCATACAGTGAACTTAAGCCCGACTTTATGACAACTGAACGAAGAACATTAACATGTATAAAGTACTTTTTCTAGCTACAACCCCCGCCTCCAAGAATATTTACTTGGGTAATCTTTTGTACATATGTTTACTTGTATACGCGATTACTATTTCACAATGGTTCCCCAGCTAACATCAATTTTTTGATCAAATTAGCTTTCGAACGCATAGTTTTATCACCACAAAACAACTATAGTTATGTTTCTCTGTAGACTTCCATGACCAATAATCACACTGATTTGTCTACCATAAAAGTGACCTTTTGAAAATATTTTTAGTGGTTGTTTATATCGTGAAAACAACTAATCTTTTTAGATTTCATACAAATCGGAATTGTATGACACTTTGGAGTACTTAGGACTGCTTACAACAACATAGTGATGCATTCTATACTCGTTTTCTCTGCAAACTTCATTCAGGACAGTCTAGTAATAAGAAAAGTACTTATGTAAAAGTTGTAAGCAAATGACATGAATTTTTTTTATTCAATAATGTCTGTAGGTTATTCTTTACAAAACCTAATCAAAATAAACTAATTATTTTAACTTGTTAATATGTTATATTAAAGCTAATATGAACGTTATGATTTGTGTATAATTTTTCAATACTCTTTGTGCATACGATTCAAGTGTTATGAAGGACAGTTTGTCAAATAAATGTGAATTACACTACACACTGCTAGCTATGCACATTTGCAAGAATGACTACTTGAGTAAAACATACGACTTCGAGTCAGTATATCACAAGAGAGTTAACGCAAAATTCCTTAATAAAGTAAGCGTCTTAAATAGAATTTATGAAGTGTATATAAATTATTGCTTACAAAAATGTTGGTCATTGTTACGGAATGGTCGATTATCAAAGTTTTGAGACAGTGGATCTGTAGATACAGAATTTACCCAACTGCATCCTTGATTTTCAAAAGGATCATCAAAAGTTACCCAACGGTTTTCGCTGTTCTTCTGGTGCTAGTTTTAAAATATAAGAAAATATAGGATAAGACTGAATATCACTGGACTTTTAATAATAGAAATTTTTTATTTCTCCGAAGAAGAATAATAACATTTATCATACTCTAAAAAAATTAAAGTCATTCATTTTCGTTATAATAAGGATGAGTGACTTAGGCACTCTGAAAAAAGACAGTAGGCCGTAATACCACATTTAGTATTCACCAACCTCAAATTATTTACAGCACATAACTTCTGACTAACAATATCAGTTATAGATATCTATTCAAACTGTGGACTTGACTAACAACATAGGTACAGATTCTCTATTGGGCATTTGCATCAGCTGAATCATTATAAGCTACTAGCCTAATGTAAGAGAATATCTCTATAATTATACATGATGTAGAGATCATAGATCATAAAGCTTAAAATAATATGAGTTATAGTACTATAAAAAAGAATTCAAACACAATGATTAATCTGATATTTCAATATGCGAAGTTGCTAGACTTTGAAAACGATATTACTGCAGCTTATAAATGTTATAGATAAATAAACTTTTAAAGAGTAAGTCTGTGTAACAATGTTCATTGATTGAGAAATGTTATATCTGATAAACAATGTTCTCTAAGATCAACCGACTACAACCATAAAAATGAATCTTATTCAGCTGCATCGTGGTATATCCGATTCCACCTGGTTGAGTTTGATAATCCGAACAAAGAGTAACAAGCCTTCACCTTCCTGTGTTAGGCACCCTAGATTTTTATATGAAAACAATTTAAATATCAGTGATTGGCGGATACCAATTATAGCATCACTTCGATCCAGTCTAGTCATAATGCTGATGAAGTTCACTATGTATTCAATCCTGGCTACAGACCTTCTGGATTCATTTTCGTGCAAAACTATAGCCAAGGAGGAAACGAAAACCACACTATCTATATACTGGCCTTAAGATACATAGCATTTAATCAAACCATACAGGTTGGAAACACCGAGGCAACAACTGCAGTTTAATGAGAACAAAGATTTTGTTAGTATAAATACAACTTGTAAATTTAAAAAACCAAGTCTTTCACGACATGCCGTAGGTCAGTTTTAAAGTTTGAAATGAAGTAGACTTATGTGTAAGCTTAGTCTAAAATAACATTTAATTCGTTTCTACTCCAAATTAACCAAAGTTATTAAAACAATTAATAAACTGTTTTCAACTAAAGCTTTGGTCATTTTACATAAACAAAAGTTGATCTTTCTCAAAGGGCAGACTAAAACTGTGGTTAGGATTAACAGACCTGTGATTTATATGCGATAACATGCAGCTGATACTGTGATATAACGGTTTGACAAAAGGGCGTCAATATGTCGGCATCTTACTTCTCATGATCAGTCATTTCTAGCAATTGTGTAGTCAGTTTTATCAGTTACCGGTAGGTAAATGAGTCGTGATTTTAAAGGAAAAAAGTCTTTTAGTACCAAATGCTTCTAAATTAGTATGGAGATTAAAGATTCATTTATGATAATAAATCTGGGTAACTTTCGTTACTAGGTATAATTCCATTTAAAAAGTGTATGCTTATACAGTGTTGAGATATTAAGTCAAGCAAACAATACAAGCATTTATAAAATAAAATATTCAATAATTATCACTTAGGCATTAAATCAGGCTTTTACGAAATTGAATTTATGATATTTTGAAGGTGTAAAATGCTGAAGCTAGTATCCGAACGACGTAACCTTGACAAAATAATTTAAACTTTAATCTGTCTTTTAATTGACTTACTTTATTGTGAGGAACACTGTGACCGTTACTTGCATATTGCTTTTGAACATTTCCATTATCATAATTTGTTTGACTAGATGGAATAGTACTTTCACTAACATCCACCAGTTGAATTAGATCGGAATCATTTTCTTCATTTGTATCAAAAATGTTTGTATCTGAAGAATGTTCAGACTTACTCAGTATATCCTACAAAAATGTATATTGTTCATTTTGAAGTAATGCATAAAATATTAAATAATTTGGGAAAATACATAAACTTCATCGTAGGGATCTCTTTTTAACGAATTCATTACCAAGTCGTACAATCGTATATTATGTATGAAATTTTCACAAAGCGATTTCGTGATGAACATACGAACATTGAATGAATATAAATAAACTAGAAACACTTAACAAACATACAAACTCATAAGTTCCACTAAATCAGCCTACAGATTAGTTGAACGATTAAAACCAATTAAGTGCTCAAAATAGTGCTATCTGATTTTCTTTCGCCCTTATAGAACCAGGCTGGGATATGTTCTCGTATCCGTGTTGAAAGTGAACACTAGCTACAGCCAATGCACCATACTCCACAGAACCAAGTAAACTGCTAAACGCACATTAAGGTTATCAAACGTAGGAACTTATTTTTAAAGAAATTGAGAGTATTTTCTTGCTGTTGAAGATTAAACGTAGTTTGCTGTATCAAACGTTATATTGATTGCTATAGACAGACGGCTTTTAAGTATGTTGGAACTGTGGTCCCCTTTAAATTCTAAATTCATGAATACAAACTTCTTATGGGTCAAGCTGATGGACGTCTTATTATTAGATACTTTCATGTTGTTATTTATAAGAGGTGTTTGATATTCATTTCCCTCCTGAGTTTTTCTGATGAATTCAAGTTCTTCATCAATATAGCCATCACTAGATATTTTCCTTGTGTGACGCATAACGAGTGCATGAGATTCCTCTTTCCATCAAATGGGATTCAGCTATAGAAGTTGGTTAGCTGGTTATTCTATGTTTTTTTTTGTAGACACATCTTTTTAGTGTCCCATCACTTCATCATGTTAAAAGTACATCGAGAAATGCGATTGATGAATTTGATTCATTTTCTATTACGATTTATAGGGATAGGCGGCAGGTATTGAAGGAGTGTAACATGTATTACTAGTCGACATTCTCGTTGCATATAATAAATGTATCGTTCATGAACCTTTTATATAAGTCAAATCATTTTATGACTGAAGTCAATTGACTGTTCTCAAGTTTAAACATAAAGAAATCTGCTAAAAGTGGGCCTAATGAAATCCTATTGCGATTACATCTACTTTCCGACATAACTTGATATTATAAATGAATCGCATGTTTAGTGTTTATCGTAACAATAGTTCTTTCAAGTGATTAGTTTTCAAGATGATATCTATGTTATGCGAATCAATATAAACAAATATATAGCATTTAGTTTATGTCAATGGTGCGCTGAATGTTTCTATGAAAATTTCATATATGCATACAATTACATAATCTGATAATGAATTCTTTGAGAAGAGATCCCTTTGTTGAAATTCAAGCTTTTTAAAATGCATAGTGTTTGCTTTACACTATGGATAATATTGTATATTCGTTGGTGTTGAAATTGTTGCATGAATTGTTTACACTGCACGTGACAGCGTATATTTTAATCAGTGAACATAATGACCTATGGTGTCACTATGTATTATAATTACATATTCAGTAACTACAGAAACTTGTAAATAATGAAATCACATACGACTAGTAAGTTGCAAAGTGTGACGTGATGACTTTGTTTGAATGTCAGGCATTTCACAATGCTAAATAGTATGTTATTTTACCACATAAAGGCTACACAAGTTACGCACTTTGTATCTAACTCTACTTCACAAATCTGTGAGTTCTGACTTGTTTTTGTGTATACCTTTGTGAATGATATATTTTAATATCGTAAACCTAACCAAATTTGTTTGATTTAAAATTTATTTTTTTTAAATTTTACTAAAAGTGAATATCACCACTGCATCAATCAATGAAATAAGTTATTTAGGGCTAGTTATAAATGGGGATTAAGTTCAATAAAATCATATAGTAACAGTTTGATTTATTACAGAAAATTGTTATTTTAGTGGTTGAAATGGATGCTGTAAAAATCGACCGTTCAGTAACCGAGTGACGTAATGAAAATATGAACATACAATAAACATCAGAATGCAGTCAAAAGTATTGGGCTACAGAGAAACTATGAGACTAATTGCATCTTGTAATCAATAAATATGAAATAATTAATTAACATTTTCTTTCACCCGATGAAACATTTATTATTCTCTTGATGTATATAAACGAAGGGTTATGTCATTTACATAATTTATCGCAATATGTTATGCTAATGACATTTATATCATGAAGCTTATAGGTTTAAAAAGTGATTAGGTGTTATATTAGTTGAGTAATTAGTATCAGTTTTACAGCTAAAAATTGAAAGGGATGAATAGTGGGGATGCTTTAGCTGTATAGGCTTGCATCGATTAACTAATACAGCTGAAGTTTCGTACTAGTATCCGTTACTGAAGCACACTAGAAAAGACAGTTTATTAATTAGTCGTATATTTTCATCTTTGTAGGGAGATTGCTTTATAATCCAAATATAATCTGTAGTTTAGTACTTTAAACAAAATAAACATACTACACAATTAAACATACTAAACAATACTTTTTAGAAATATTAACCCATGTAACATGTGAACGTTTTGATTTGTGTCATTAGAGTATTTTTCAACATGAATAATAAATATACCACACAATGACGAAAACAAGTTTTGAGAAAAAAAAGAAGGTACATCCACTCACTTCATTAGGTGGTACTATTTCAAGATTTGAATAGATGTGTTTTAATACACCGATTAGTTTTGGAGTCTGAAGACAGAAAATACACAGGATAAAATTCCAATTAATAATGCATTTATTGATGTGATACCTACAGATGGAATGTCGTAACATTTGATTGCACCTTGCTTCTGTGTAAATCGAGGATAAATACCGTTTTGCCTTCATCATTTCGTAAAATTAATTAATAGTATCACTTTGTCACTCGATCGAACATCTATCAGTGCATATAGTAACTTGCGTAAAGTAAAAGAGTGGTTAATCATTTCAGCTCATACCTGCAAGAACCTATTTACGGATACATTCCATATTCACTGATTTCTAGTCTATTATTTTGCTCTTACATTATATTTGACTAAATTATATTAGAATTTAATGAAATGGGTAGGTGTGTTGTATATAATATCACAAAATGCTTTATTTAATCAGAAAGATGACGTTTCCAGGTCACATAGTAAACACAAGTGGAAATTTTCGTAAACTGGAAATTGTCAATACGATAGTGAAACGGTCTTTAGGTTTAGAAAAAAACAAACGATAAAGACGTCTATTTGACATTCCAAATAGCAAATCACAGTTATCACTGTGAACAAACATTTTTCAACGATTATCATTAACTTAAAATATACGGGCTTAATTGAATTATGAAGGCATCCACCAGTAATTACTGAAAACTTATCACTTCTCATACGTCTAATCTATTAAACTGTAATTAGTTCCAGATCTTTAGTTTAGTTACATTGCTTATTCGTAATACTAATTTAGTTTTTAATATAAGCATCCTTGCTACTGAATAATATTAATATGAACCAGGTCATTTGCTTAATAAATTGTGTAAAGTCAAGTTAGGAAGTTATGTTGAAAAGTAACATTTCAAAGTGTGATAGACCTTTTCCCAGGCCTCTTTAAACAAACATTTTCAATGAAATCCGCATATATCTATGCGATATTTTGCAGACTTATGTCATAAAAGATTCAAGTAACTGTAAATGAGGTATTAGACAATACATACTGATACATTAATTAAGATTAATTTAAACCGGTGTGATTTGCATGCCATTAAGTACATGCTAGCAATCTTTATCCACATTGATTTCGCAAATACAATACCATGAAAAATTGATTAACGAATCACTAAAATTTACATTTTGATAAAGTTTGTAACCGTAAAATTGATGAACATTATCTCCGATTAACGTTTGTTTGACTATAATTCCGCATGACTGTAAGTCGCATGGGTCAGTCCAAATAAATGTGATATTTTCAAATTTGTGCATGTGATGCACTGTCTGAAACAGTGTTTAATAAAAAATAGAAAACCATATAGGAATTTTATAGTAAGAGAGAACATTTATGTTAACATGCAATTTAATTCTACATATACATTTAAATTCAAGATATTTTAGTTGTTTACATATGAAATTGATTTATCATTATGAATAAACGATCACACATATAATTCAACATGTTTTAAAATATAAGGCAACTTATTTCCAAATATTTATATTTAGTAACAACCGTCAGTTTAGTTGATCACATAGAATATTCTAATTACCAGATTACGTTGATCAGGGAAAAAGAAAGAAAAGTCTATACCTCAGGATTAATGTTTAATAATTGACTGAATTACAGTAGAAATGTTAAAAATACTAAGCGTCTCACTTAAATTCCACATTTCATCACTTTTACATAGTTGATTACACATATTGTTTATGTAAACGCTCATTAAACTAAGCCTTTGTATTGATGTCTTGGAAAGAACAATTGTCTTCTGGTCTGTAATCAGTTCATCAAATTAATATTTTGCTGTTTTTTTTCAAAGTGTAACTTTAAGATGCGATCATTATGCACAGAAGATATCCGTCCATGTAGTGACAGGTACCTTTGTCCTATGTACTGGGTCAACGAAAAGTGATTTTGCATTCACAAGCAGTTTGAACTTTAAGCATTAGTTTATTGAACTAAGTTACTTGGTTTTGCATAAAAATACTGAAATAAGAATATGCGAGATAAGATGAGAAACAAGAATGTCATCATTATGTAGCCTAGTGACCTGCTATGGAGACTATATCTAATAAAGGTTATTTTCTTAAATCTAATGAAATCAAAATGGGCGGCAAAGAAACTAAGATGAGTGTTTTGGACCACCTTTTTAATTTTTTGTATAATGCGTGGATGAAATTTAAACTTATTTATAGATCAATGATTAATCCAACATGTCTTTCCCAGTCATGAATAACTTCCGTTTTGTTACCACTTATTTTTCTTCCGACTTTTCAGTATTTAAATGCACTTAATTGTTCTTGCATCTTTCTTGTATTGTGTAACGCATTTAAGTGACATAATATCACGACAAATATTTGTTGATTTTCTTACTGACATTTCTGATGCACATTTAAAGGTAATAATGTTTTGAAAATATAAAAATGATTAATCGACATAATCTAAGTTGATGCTGCTCAATAGCGTGAAAATCGTATCTAAAAGCTGAATTGTCCCTGAATTAACTACTAATTATACATCAAGCTTGGGAATTTATTAAATTCCTTTGTGTAAGTTCGTCCAAGAAAAACTACTGCTGAAACTGGTGCCATCTAGGTTTTACTTTACATAATATGTAAACCGCCGTATCAAGAAATAGAAGTTCTGAAGTAGATAAACTCGACATTCTAGGCGTGTTTAAAATGACAATTCGAAATCTGACATTTTAGCTAATTCTTAAATTACCTGGACAAAAATATTAAAAGAACGACCGGATGTTAACTATTTTCAGATATTATATGAATACACAATATTGACATTAATAAAGTAAACCAAAATGCAGTTGCTGAACTTTCTAATTACTAAAATTAATACTAAAACAGCCGCTAGAGCAAACACCTACTTAATTTTAACTTAAAAACATTAGTGGCAATTATAGTTTAAAGGTTACGTTTCTTGTCGATAAAACAGATGTTAACCAAGGGATGTCCTTAAATTTATCAAAGTAAGTTAATCATAGCGTATCTCTGTACATTATAATTAGATTAAAATACATCAGCTTGTATTCTAAATTGCACAGTAACTTAGATACTTGACGATCAATATAGTGTAATACAGAAGCAAACGTACGATTGCCAAAACACTGTATTTATAACTAGATAACGATATTTATTATTTAAAAGCCTGGATTTAAAAAATATGTATCATTTCGAATAAACATTACTAATCATTAGACAATTACAGTGTTGTACCATTCAAATATTACCGATATGGATACTTGTTTACATTTTTTGTGGCATTGTTTAGAGAAATTCTTTACGCCAATATACCCAATATAATGCAATACCGAAAATAAACACGCTTCTGCAAACCTACAATGAAATATTACAGACTATCATTTACTTTTATCACGATTTCTTTGTAAAAATGCTTATTAATTCCCTAGCCATCAGAAGAAACGTTTAGAACAGTCTAAACTATTCAATTTGTCAATAAAATACCTTTATACAGATATTTTCCAGACACTTTGAGTCTTCCATGATTTTTTGTCACTTCTACTCACGCCTTAAGGTCTGTCATCTGTATTACCTAGTTATCTTTCATGGGTCAAATCGCTATGTTTGAAACTTGTGATACTATGATTTTTACTATGGCTAAGCAATAAAATACGTCATTTAAATATAATGTTAAAACGTTAGTGGAGCTAGTCCTAAGTAACGTGACGTTTTCAAATTTGGATCAGTTGGTGTTTTAAGTATTGAAATAATCTTGCAAAAGTGTATGATCATATACACATAATACAAAAAAACAACTTACAGCACTTCGTGGGCCAATAACGCTAATACCACTAGTTTCAACGCGAATCCTGACCTTTTTCTTGTGTAGTTTTGATGTAAGAAGCTGAGCTTTAAGTATTCCAAGGGATTTTTCACAGACAAAGTCACCTCGAGGTTCAGAGACAGAAATATTTCCGAAGAATTTTGCACGGTATGTCTGTGAAACAAAATTTTCTAGCAGTTTATTTGTTTTAGGTTCATTCGCTTTTGTTTTAGATGTATCTAAACTAGCTTCGGTTTCGTCTTAAAATACACTGTTATTTTTGTAAAGTTTTGATGAATTACCTCTATCACAATGGTTGATTTTTTGATCTTCCTCAGTTATGTTGCTTTGTTTTGTTATTACCTAAAAATATAAACCACAAGAGCTGGTTATTCCTTTTAATCAACACAACTAAAATAATAAAGCTATTATTTAACAAATTGAAAGTCTGGTTACGAGTTTACAACCTTGTTATGAAATGATTCACAACCAAATTATGCCAAAACATGTCGTCAAAAATGATTATATAGGCTACATGAATTGAATAAGTGCGAAATGTCAAACCACTGTAAACAATCATGGTCAAAAGTTATCGATAAAACACAGTACCTAGTGGAGTTTAATGCCTGACCTTGATTAATTACGCCTTGTGTAAACGGTTGTCCTAGGCTGTTATCACCAACAGTTTTGTTATATGCTGACTATATTAAGATACAGAGAATCAAGCACAACTATACGAATTATTTAGTACTTTAAGAGGGACTGCACACAATATTGGAACTGTTTAGTACTAAGTAACCGCCAGTAATATAACTATACACATAATAACAACTTTAAGCTTCTTGTAGTTCAGATACTTGGTAAACTGTGTGTCAACATCAGTGGAAACTTGAGAACTACTTCACAATGCGTCGTGTCTCTGAAAAAAGTTTCAAAATTCTTTAACCAGTGAGTTGAGCCCCCGTTCATTGTAAAAAATTTCTGACTTCACATACCGTGCTGCATCTATTAAAACTTAGTTATTGTATGCAACCAGTTAGCACCTGCCTTAATAAAATAGCTCTCGTTAAGAAAGTTTCAGAAGGTTCCGACTAAGTTGATTTCTAAAATCACGAAGCTTTCTTATGTAAAGACCATCTGAATGACATTAGTTCTGTTCGTCATGCAAGCAATGCAGAGAAGACCTATATGCAACTTTAAGAATAATCCACAATACAATTGAACTCAAAACAACATTTTGGTGGCTTAAAGAACGGGAAATTTTGCAGTGACACATGAATAAAGTTCATATGTCTAAAACTGATTATCACTCAGCTGACTGCCAACTCTCCATCGAGAATCCAACGAGTAAAATCCTGTTCCCCACCACACAGCTGCAGTCCTGTCTTTTAATATAATGAAGAAAGATCTAAATTAACCGATGTATTTTCATCACTGAAATACAGGCCAGTCAAACCTATGTCCTTATCATATCCAAAAAAGCTAAGAATGGTGTTTGCAGGACACTGCGAGCAAAAAAAATGTAGTTTCCGAAACAGTCTCAATTTAAAAAAATTTATGAATAAAATAATATTCTTTCGACATCTCTGATAAACTCTTTACATTAAGTAGGATTTGGTCACAGTTTGTTTTTAAGTATAAGTTGTCGCTTGAAATAATAGGTCATGACTGAAACAGTCAAAGAAAGTGAACAGAAATGCCATAAAATTCTGTTTGTACGAATGTTATTGTTTTGATTATCGATGAAACACACTAATAATGAAAAAGAAGGGGAATCATCAATGCAATATATACAAGCCATTTGTTAACAGAGGGCATCCATATGAAAAACATTATAATAAGCACCTACTAGAACTTCAAGGGATTGTGCGTAAAACTCATTGGCACTATAAAGGTCAGATGTAAAAATGTTAATTTTGGACATTTGAAGATGGATTATGAATGAATATAGCATGAAATTTATATGAATGTCCTAGAATAACAAACGAACATTCCACATTGTAAACTCATTTCAAGCTTCTGTTTGCGCAAGAAACAAATTTTTTAAGGCTTAATCGCAAGACTTTATGCACAAATGAGATAAACCATACCATCTTTCTTCACGAAAACATGCAACAAAATTTATCTGATTTGATAAAGAACCCAAAATCGAATAATAAAACAATTTCTTCAATGTTCAATAATTTATGACCAAAATTGATTTTGAAAGAATTATTAATACCTTAAGTAGATTTCGCAGATTAGTTTAATTCACAATACAGTGACAAGAATGATATTGACGCATTTTTTTAAATCTCAGCTACATGATCAAATAAATAGAGTGAATTCAGCAAACCATGACTTGCACTAGGTCACACGCAGTTCTGTGTATTTATCTGCATAATAGTTTAACTTACTCTTGAATTAGTTTGATAAAGTGTTTACAGCTCCTCGACCTTGAGGGCGATTGATATTACGGGACTAGTACAGTGAAATTTTCAGTTGACTCATGTTGTTCACCACCTAACTTGGAAGCATGCTAACAGTATGGTAAGAATCACACAATTCTAATAACCAGCACAACAGAACAGCTAATATGCTGTACACATAGAGTAACACTGACCTCACTAAGTGATGTTGGATTGTCATCGTTATCACTTTAATATTGCATTGAAGTGAAGATATAAAATATGTATATGCATAAAATTGCTGCTGTCGATGGATCACTAATAAGGTGCTCAACTTTATTAAACTTGCAGCCTCGTCAGAGCGATGTTCGATAATGTTAGTTCGTAGTGTGTTGTCAAGTTATTATAAACTTCATAAATCCAGTTACAAATACTTTCACACTGATTACAAAATATTTATTTATTCAGAATCTAAAGGAATTTATTATCTACTTCTGGACTTATAGTATAGTAATAGCTGCAACGTACATATATTTATTGCCCTAAACTTATAGAGTTGCAGTTAGCGACCATATTAAAACCAATACGATGAGTTACCCAACGTCCTAACGTCTACCCCAATGCTTACTAGTCCTTGAACAAGAAAGAAAGGAGAGTGTGATCAACAAACCAACTAAACAAGTCAATCATATATCAAAGTCATTCGCTTGTATACATACGGATACTATATATGCCACATACGAGTATCGAATTACTCTTAGATTTACGGCAATCGTCTTATAAGCAAGAATTTTCGTGCTTGCAACTATGATATATTCAACAGCCTGGTCCATCAAAATAGATGTTTCCAGGGACATGTGTTCTGAAGCATTTAACGAATCAGACAAAATAATAAACTATTAGTTTCAAGCAAAGTGTCGGTGCCATATTATTCATACGAAAAATCAAACTAATTGCCTGGGTGTAGCACAATTCATCGAAAATATACAGGATGGGCCTAACAACAAATAGTGTTCAGACTAGTGTCTGAAATTCAACAATGGAAAATGTGTAGCGGCTTAAGTTAACTAGCTAAAAGATGATTTCACAACTTATGTATACACGTAGATAAGAAAGCTTAAGTATTCATTTACTTCCTTATTCTTTTATAGGGATTATATTTCCTATTATCTTATATTGAATGTTGAGAGACATTGTGTGTTTGAATGATTAGCAATTCCGCTCCAACTGTCTCCTGTGCTGGCCTTAAAATAAAGACCTATTACCAAAGATTATTGTTTCTTCTGTTAAAATAAAACGGAACGTACCTAGCTATTAAACTGGTGAGCCCTGTATTGAACTTTATATTTAACTTTATATTGTACGTTAAATAAGCCTTCTGTTTTTGCAGTAATCTAGATTACATATATATATATATTATATTTAGTATTTCATTTTAATCGTTAGGTACTACTATTAGACTCATTGTTTTCCGTTTTTATTGTATTATATATTGTTTATAACATGTCAGACTCAACCTTAACTAAAAGCCTAGAGAATATGTCAGCGGTAGACATAGACACCGTTATGACTACAAAAGTCCGACTTCCAGAATTCGATCGTAGTGATCCTGAGTTGTGGTTTGCTCAGCTAGAGCATTATTTCACGAGACACAATATTAAATCTGAAGGAGTTCGCTATCGAGATTTATGTTCAGTCCTACCTCCCTCAGTAGCAAAAGAAGTCCGTGACTTGATTTTAAGTCCACCAACACCACAACCATACACCATCCTAAGACGCGAAATAATGAATCGTCTATCATTATCAGATGGACAACGAATTCAAAGGCTTTTCCAGGGAGAAACATTAGGTGATAGGTCACCATCACAGTTTTTGCGTCATCTGCAAGCTTTAGTGGGTGACAACACAGTGGGTGAAGCAGTCCTAAAACAAGGATGGATACAAGCTCTCCCATGCTACGTTCAACACTGTTTGGACGCTCAAGATCCTGACACCGCTCTATCTCATTTAGCACGGATCGCGGACCGTATAATGGAAAGAGGTCCCCCGACTGCATCACGTACGGTACATCACACTCAAAAAGCGGAATCAAAAATTGATCCAGTCATAGCACAACTGATTGAGAGTGTTAAAAGTCTCACAGAGGCTGTCAGCAAAATGCAAACGAGTGATAGAAATAGGTGCAGGTCACCACAACGACCGAGATCCAAATCACGGAACAGGTCGCAAGGCTCCAGACAATCTGGACAGTTTTGTTGGTATCACTGGAAATTCGGTGCTCGATCGACCAGATGCAACCAACCATGCGCCTGGCCCAAACAGACTTCGAAGAACCAAGGGAAACGAATAACCCCTCCACAGGTTGCGACAACTGAGGAGGGGTGCCTAAACAGTCGCTTATTTTATGTTACAGACAAAAATTCAGGCTTGAACTTTTTGGTAGATACTGGTGCTGCACTTAGTATCATTCCTAAGAATAAAACCGAGCTGGGTCGAGAAACTTCCTCAGGTTCACTTCAAGCTGCTAATAAGAATAAAATCGCGACGTTCGGGCAGAAAACGTTGACTCTAGATTTGGGGTTTAGACGACAATTTCCTTGGGTTTTCACTGTAGCCGATCTAGATCTAGCAATATTAGGAATGGATTTCTTAGAGAGATATGAATTTCTAGTTGACACTAAAAAACGACGTTTAACTTTAAAAGAAACTTCGAAATTCACAAAAGGCATAGAAAGTAATATCACATCTCTAAACTTAATACAAACTCCGCCAGTAACAACGGAAAGGTTCCAAGATATACTCGCGGAATTTCCAAACCTAACAAAATCAAACCCTCAAACTTCCAAAACTAAATTAAAAGTATGTCATATAATCAAAACGGAAGGTGCACCTGCTTTTGCTAAGCCTAGGAGATTAGCACCTGATAAGCTTAAAATAGCTAGAGCCGAATTCGATTACATGCTACAGCTGGGCATAATACGTCCATCTGATAGCCAGTGGGCATCTCCTTTGCATATGGTTCCGAAGAAAAATAAAGGCGATTGGAGACCGTGCGGGGATTACAAAGCCCTTAACCGTCAAACGGTACCAGACAGGTACCCGATACCACACATACAAGACTTTACGAATGGTTTACAGGATATGAAGGTATTTACTAAAATCGACTTAGTCAGAGCATATCACAATATTCCAGTAGCTGAGGAAGATATTCCAAAGACAGCTATCACAACACCTTTTGGATTATTCGAGTTTGTACGCATGCCATTCGGCCTACGGAACGCGGCACAAACATTCCAAAGGTTTATGGATAATCTACTTCGAGATATGCCGTTTGCTCAGGGGTACATAGATGACCTACTGATTGCCAGCCCGGACTTAAAATCACATGAACAACATGTGAGAGCAGTGTTGGGACGATTAAATCAAAATGGCATGAACATTCATCAAAGTAAGTGTATTTTCGGTGTAGAAACATTAGAATTTCTCGGGCATACCATAAGCCCTGAAGGAATTACACCAATCAAACAAGAGGTAGACACTATTAAACAATACCCTATACCAAGCTCTCTGACACAACTTCGAAGTTTTCTAGGTTTAATAAACTTTTATCGCAGATTCATACCCGGTTGTGCACAACTAATGCAACCATTGACGGATTTGCTCAAAGGAAAACCGAAGGAATTCAAGTTAACCTCGGAGGCTGTCGAAGCTATTAACCAGTTAAAGGATAAACTTGCTCGAACAGCTACATTAACTTACCCAAATTCTCATTACCCATTTGCTTTGATGGTAGATGCTTCGGACAAAGCTGTAGGCGGTACTCTTAACCAACTAGTTAAAAACGCCTGGAAACCAATCGCATTCTTCTCAAAGAAACTCGCTCCAGCAGAGACGAGATATTCTACTTTCAGTCGAGAACTCCTCGCAATCTACCTAACCATCAAGCATTTCCGACACATGCTCGAAGGCAGGGAATTCACAGTTTATACGGATCATAAACCGTTAACCAATGCATTAAAAGCGAAAGCCGATAAATACTCACCTCGAGAAGTCCGACACCTCGACTACATATCACAGTTCACTAGTGATATACGTCACGTAAAAGGTCAAGACAACCAGGCGGCAGATGCATTATCAAGATTAGAAATGAATATAATACAACAGTCAACAATAAATTTCGAGACTTTAAGAGACAGCCAGGAAAATGACCCAGAACTACAAAACCTACTGTCAACTAAAAGCTCTAGTCTCAAACTAAAACAGGTTCCGTCACCTATGAAAGATGTTATGATTTATTGTGACACAACGAAGGCGGTACCCCGACCTTTCGTTCCTAAAAGTATGCGACGATTAGTATTTAATAACTTTCATTCGTTGTCTCACCCTGGAGTGAAATCCTCGACTAAACTAATTAATGCCAGATACATATGGCCGAATCTTCAGAAAGATGTACTTAAATGGGTTAGAGAGTGTTCGGCGTGTCAACAATCTAAAATTAACCGACACACAAAGTCACCCATCGGAAGTTTTCCTCAACCGGATGCACGTTTTGCACATGTCCATATCGACTTAGTAGGCCCTTTACCACGTTCAAATGGTTTTACGTATATATTTACATGTATAGATAGATTTACAAGGTTCCCTATAGCTGTTCCAATCACGGACATCACAGCCGAAACGGTGGCTAAAGCCTTCATGCAGAACTGGGTGACCATTTTTGGTACACCTGTAACAATAACAACGGACAGAGGAGCGCAGTTTGAATCTGAACTATTCAACAACTTAGCTAAACTTCTGGGCTCCAACAGAATACGTTGCACGGCATATCACCCTCAGGCTAATGGGATGGTAGAACGGTTCCATCGTCAACTTAAGGCTGCTCTTATATCTCATTCAAACCCCAGTCAGTGGACAGAATTCCTACCATTAGTTATGTTGGGAATACGAACAGCTGTCAAAACTGACTCACACTGTTCAGCAGCAGAATTAGTCTTTGGGACCACTCTTAGACTACCAGGTGAGTTTATTAACCCTCACACTGACAGTAAAACACTCGATTTAGGAACTTATGCAGACCAACTAAGGGACCAAATGTCTAAGCTTAAGCCAATTAACACTCGTGAACAGTCACGAGCGACATTTTTACCTAAGGATCTAAGCAACTGTTCACACGTCTGGATAAGATGTGACAAAGTAAAAGCACCACTTAGCCCTCCTTTTGAAGGTCCATTTAAGGTTATTGCAAGAAAACCGAAATATTTTGTAATTCAAAAGCAAGGAAACATCGATTCAGTAAGTATCGATAGGCTAAAACCGGCTTATCTAGATAGTCAACCCCCATACGTGTTGTTAGATCGCTTGCCTGACCAAACAAGCACGGAAATAAAAAGTGCAAACGTTAAGGCTGTAAAAGTGGCTAAAAGCGTTAGATGGGCACAACCAATTATCCAGGCAGGGATACCCACGTTTTTAGTTAAATCTAAAGGGTAATCACGTAATGTCTGAAATCTCGAATTAGTAGATATATATTTAAAAATTTAGATAAAATAAACAGTAATTTTCGCCCTATATCGACGTTGTCTAAGTAATTTTAATAATAATTAGTAATAGTCCTAAGTATTACTCTACACACTTCCATACGGATTTTGTTTTTTTTGATATATGAACGATATAGTTTTTTTTTTTATATATATATAAAATAAATTGTACTTAAGCAATATATTCTTAAACGATCCGTTGAGTACTATAAGCCGCAAACCTATCAACAGAGGTAAGGCACTAAAAACCAGAATCTTTAATTCAGGTGAGTGTGGTGAGCAAGTTTCGCCTGCAGAACTAATCATTTTTCTAGGTTCCTTCCTATTAGTAGACAATACCATAAATAACCCAAATGAACCTCAAGAATAATGAATTCCGAAAACAATCCAGGCGAGTTTCACTGTTTCTACAAGTTGATTTACTAAACACACCACTGTTTAACATATATGCATTTTTACTTAGACTAATACTAAAACCATTTTTCACTGGAGATATGCATTTTTAATAACTTGATACGACAACATACTACTACGAAAAAGTGTGTTGTTTTTCAGGAAACATATCATATTCCATAGTGATTCGACTGTTTTTAGTTCTAATTGTTTTTGTTACAAGGTATAAATAGCACTGAGCTAACTACAGTAAGTTATTAAACGTCTACATTATTTTTAGCATTTGTCAACTGTAATAACATAAGTCATGTCTAAAATTTTAGATTTTGTTGGTACATTTTCTTTATTTTTTTAATAATTTATAAAAACTTACACACTTGTAAGATTAGAATCTACTTCATTATTAGTTGATTTTAGAAGATACAGCTTCACTATGACTTTCATGCCTACCACTCATCGGGTGAGTAATCTGTAAAGCGCAGATTATTTCCTTAACCTAATAGGCTTAAGCACTCTTATATTATCGGTAATCCCTTTTTGTTCTAAGTATTTACCATAATTTTTCATCATAATGGTTACTATCAGTACCCACCATTACGAACCCAGTCAAAAAAGGCGGTTGTCACATGTTCAAGGTAGCCTATTCGGTCTAACTCCTGGCAAGTTTAAGCACTTATATATATATATTGTTCAATTAAATTGATAAACATTTTTTTTGTAATGCATTTGCATGCACAGATATCTACACCATGTTTATTTTCTTCCAGGTTCCCAAACTAATCTGGAAACCGAACACTTACGTAGAAACGAAGACTTATCAATTATAATTGTACATTTTATTTTTGTATTTTAACTTTTTTATACAAACAGTGGAGCAATTCTTTAGGTGTGATGGAGTTTCAACAATATTTTTTTAAGTAGATTCTTCTTTCATTTTGACTTGAGGGCGACTCAAGAGGCAGGTGAGTAAACACCTGATAACCGGACAGAGCATGGGAAAATCGTACCTCACCAACATGGTGTTGGTTAGCCCGCTCGCGGTACTTCCTCAGATATTCTTGTTTCATTTTCTTACTCTTATTTTCCAATCTCTGGTCACCAATAGGAGCTTAAGTCCAAGTATCTAATTATCATTTGTAGGAGAATTGTAAACCCTACATATTCGATAGCCAGTACTAAAAGTAAATGTACTCCACGTTGCATCGTCGAATACTAAAAGACTGTTTACAGTTGATCTAATGTCAAGTGCTGAATGTGCTAGTAATTATCTATTGAGTTACAGTAGCAGAACTACGATAATTTTATTAGTAAAGTTGATCGAACTGACGTTCCTACGGAAGTCAATTCTAGGAGGAAGCTAATGTAGCGGCTTAAGTTAACTAGCTAAAAGATGATTTCACAACTTATGTATACACGTAGATAAGAAAGCTTAAGTATTCATTTACTTCCTTATTCTTTTATAGGGATTATATTTCCTATTATCTTATATTGAATGTTGAGAGACATTGTGTGTTTGAATGATTAGCGATTCCGCTCCAACTGTCTCCTGTGCTGGCCTTAAAATAAAGACCTATTACCAAAGATTATTGTTTCTTCTGTTAAAATAAAACGGAACGTACCTAGCTATTAAAAATGTAAACTGTTGTCTAGGTTATAAATACTTTCAAGTTAAAACTAAAAAAATAAAACAAAAGCCCTCACAAAATTTTGCTTGGTTAGATATGGTCAAATATGAGATAAATTACCAACAGAGACACACATGACGAACAACCTCTCAATATTTTGTTTGCTACTTAATACACCTCTTAAAAACATTGGCCATTTAGCTAAATGGGCCATATTTTCTTACTGGGACTTTGTCATGCCCGACCACAAAGAAGTGTAACATACTTCTAGAACTGTATTTTAGAGAACTAATTCATTTATTCTGGTCGTGAGTAGTGTGAACATTACACTTCTATTATTGTTACTTTTCCCTTACCCTATCCTCCCGTTTAGCATATTTACTGTTATTATATTATCTCTTATTATGGACTAGTTAATTAGTCGTAAACAATTTATTTCTATTCACTACCACTATCCTTAGTTCTGTATTGATGATAATTTCCTAATTGGTTTGCTGTGCAGTCTGATTTTATGTATATATAAAGGAATGCTTGGAATATAATAGGATTCTGTCTGGTTGATCTATTGGCTCGTATTCTTCCTATTCTGACTTGGGACTAAGTGAGCATAGGGCAGACGCACAATTACCGACTAGGCACTAGTGATTGGCATTCGGCCAACCAACCACCAAATTTCTCGCATCATAACAGTAAATTAAGGCATAATGTACAGTTACAAATTAATCATTAGGCTTTATGCATTTATGAACTAGTTTTATCACTTCATATAATGTCGCTTAAAAACACATCAAGAATATGAAGAGAGTACCAATGGATATGGCTCCTAGAGACTTTAAAATTAATTATCAAGAACTACGTGATTTGAAAAAATAAAAGAGAACTATTATGTAACACATTTTCATAGATAGATCGATGATACATGTAAGTATTTTTGAATAAACTCACAACCATGATACCATGCTGAAATGGATAGTGCGAATTTTATCCTGTTAAACAAGAGTAAATGGTTGACTATTTATTTTATGAGAACCCACACCAAATTAACTCTCTGTGCTACATTCAATAGTTGATCAACAGAAACACACACAACGTCAGACTCCCCTTGCCTGCATAGTGAAAGCTGTCCCACGTTTTATGCCAGATACTGTGGTTTTGACAAGTGTTCAGTAGTGATGTTTGAGATACGCTGCTCAATCCACACACACAAACAAAAATATCCACATAACTAAACATTGACTTCATTTACTGCTATAATGCGTACAAACTTATTAATCGTCACATTCTCTTTGTATCTAATGCAACTTCGCAAAGTCTGTTTCTTCTTAAACCTAACCTCACTCGAAATTCCAGACTGAATACTCTCTTAGTAATCGTCTGTAATAGTAAACACGTCAAAGATGGAAAATCGACCTTATCTGAATAGTGATACATTGTGTCAAATTGGGCAGCATGCCTTCCTAACTAAGACATTTGAGTATCGTGCCAAAGATGTATGTCTCCGAAACACGCCTACATGATCCCATAGTGGCTACTAACATGACCTCACCTGTGACATGCCCTCCATTTATCTGGCGACTTGACTGTCACTTCTTGGATGCAGTCCGGTGTAGTTATAAAACTAAGGAATGTAAACAGGACAAGCACTTCTTACATGAATCTCTCTCGATTCATCTATGTGCCGCTCTATAAAAACTCGGGAGGACAGTGACACACTCTGTTGCTATTTCATCGTTTAGACTTAATGAATGCAGTCTAGACGAAGTGAAAGATGAATTTTACAATGCTTCTGGACTTCTTTATACAGCTAAATACTCAGATTCGGAAAACATAGTAGATAACTTTAATGTCAAAGTGGCATTGAAAAACAATGCATGCTTAAGATGAGTTCTCCGCCTTCACCATATGCAAATCGTTGTTTCAAAACTTGTTTGAATCAATACCCGAGCAGCAGACAAGTGAAATAGTCAAGCGCGTTGGTCACTCCCCTTGTCTTGGATGTTTGATCACCACTGATAGGTTGGTGCCTGGCAAATCTCGGTACAGATTCAAAAAGCCCCTTTGGCTTTCGCCGATTACGTCACCTATGGCATATATGATACACCCGTCGTTCAAAGGACGAGAACACTGCACAAGAGTCCGCTCCGTCTTACTGCATGGATGTCGGACGGGGTCATTTAGAGCAGACTACACTCATAAGTCATTGGTATTTAATCATCATCATCATCTTCTAAACATCGATAACGCTAGCTGTGATCACCAAATAGGCGAAATGAGGCTAGACGCCAAGTATTAGGGAAAAGTGGTAAATCAGTCGATGGAGTTATGAATCTTCATCGACCAAAGTTGTTGGGACATGTTGTATATGCCCAACAACCACCTACTTTGACGTGCGATGGTGATCGAAATAGGAGTATAACGTAAGAAAGCTAGGTGCGGCCAAATCAAAACGCGCGAGCAGTCTATGAAGTCGGACTGTTAGTGTGGCCCGTGTTGGCAGATGTAGAATACCTGGTCAGTGCACGCGTGAACGTCGCAACCACTGGTTGGAAGTCGGTTGACATAGCTCAAAATCGGTCACCACGGAAGCAGTGCATCTACTCTTTCCTTAAATTTCAAGCCTTAATTTAATCTGTAGCTTTCTTTTCACGAGCCAGTTCTTTACCCCCCCACCCACCCACTTGGACCATTTTCTGCATATCGACTCTTTAATTTTTACTATTATTATCACTGAAGTAACTATTACTCATGCCTATTTAGTGTTAATCTTGATGTAATGCTATGTTGTGGAAACTTGAATCAGTGAACACATGCTAAATTCTGTGTTGTTCATGCATGCGCACAAATCATACCGTAGAAAATCGAAAGATGTTTTGATTGTATCTTAAAGTTATTATTGGTTTAAATAATTACTCGACAAAATGCTAACTAATGTGTTTCAAATAAGGGAAAGTACGGAAGGAGAGGGTACATCATATAAGATTCAAAATATAAATCATTGGCATTCCAATAAATAAGGAATATAAATTAGATGAAAGCTCTGAAACCAGAATTTACAAAAGAAACAGTCTACGTTGTCTCACGTATTTGCATCTGTATCTCTCAAGCCTGGAGGTTCATGTGTTCCTTCAACAAGTCGGAGTAAAATCATTCGTGCGACTATAGAAACAATTAAAAAAACCACCACAATAAATGCAACATTGAAAATCAGTTTACACACTCAAATGTTACAACAACGAGGTGTGACATTTAATTTGCTGTAAAGCAAGCAATATCGCAATGAGTATCCATAATCAATGATGTCAAGAAAGTAAACGGAATTTCCGAAAATCAAACAATAATTACTGACCAGTTGTTTTACTTCGTTTAGGCCCAAGTCATAAATAGTATATAGGACTGATAACTAAATAATGTCAAAAATTCCCATTATGTAAATTAGAACAATAAATACAAACGAATATACTTGTTTTCAATTAGATTATCAAGCTTAAGCCCAAAATACAATATTATTTATACGCAGACATGAAAAATGTTAAGCCAATCAAGGCAACTTATGAGTAAATGATCACAATATGATAGATAGAACACATAAATAATCAAGATTAGTAAGAAGTATAAATTGATAATAAAATGACAAGTGTACTAAAATAATAAAAACAGCTTTAATAAACATTTCAACACGAAAGGTAGGTCAGAATTTATTCAAATAATAATTGTGAAAAATTATCGAGTAGAAGGAGAGAACAACGAAGACAAAGGGCGTAGAGAAATATTCTACCAGGTTTTGCCCGGCCACAAAAGAAATAGGGGAGTTAAATATATCTTTTAAACACAGAGACTACGATTGTTGGTTCGAATTTCTATAGATTCTCCTATATACAATAAACAAAGTTTGACTCTGCTGGGAAGTTGATGAAATCCGATGTATCGCTACGAATGATTTGATTTCTTTTTAACACACGACAGCTCTCCAAAAACTACTATAAAATGTGTAATTTTAGTAAATCTTATCTGCCGAGTTTTTTCGGAAGCCACGAGGCTACTTCCACTCCTGACAACCAATTCAATCATTAATATAAGAACATAGAATGTCCGCACAATGTGGGGGACGGGGAGAAACATGTAAATTGCCGAAGAAATGAAAAGATACAACTTGAAGATACTTGGAATAAGCGAAACCCACTGACTACGAGCTGGACAGTAAAGATTATCTTCATCAGGAGAAGTGCTTTTATACTCCGGTCACGAAGAAAATGCCTCACGCACACAAGAGGTGGAACTGATGCTGTTCTAAGAAGCATGGAAAACCCTTACAGGGTGGGAACTTCATGGACCTAGGATCATTAAAGTATCATTCATGACAAAGAAGGAAGGGGTTACAATGAATGTCATCCAATCCTATGCACTCACCAACGACAGCCACGAAAACGACAAAGATCAGTTATACGCAAGGCTGCAGTCAATCATCGATAAATGCTCAGCCAAGGACCTGACCATTCTGATAGGAGACTTCAACGCCAAGGTTGGAATGGGCAACATTGGATATAAAGACATCATGGGACAACATGGACTGGGAGTAAGAAACGAAAACGGTAAGAGGTTTGCAAACCTATGAGCATTCGACAAAATGATTATAGGTGGCACTATATTCTTTCACAAACGCATACACAAAACTACATGAGTTTCACCGGACCACATTACGGAAAACCAAGTCGACCACATCTGTATCAATAAGAAGTTCAGGACCTTGGAGGACGTAAGAACAAGGAGAGGAGCTGATATAGCTTCCGATCATCATCTGGTGGCGGCTAAAATGAAACTGAAACTAAAGAAGCACTGGACAACTGGAGCAGCAGTTTTAAAAAAGTTTAACACGACCGGTTTCCAGGATACTAACAAACTCAACGAATTCAAAATAACTCTCAACAATAAGTTTCAAAAATTCTATGATTTACTAGAAAAAGGTAAAACTAATATGGAGGACAAATGGAAAAAGATTAAAGGAACAATAACTTTAACATGTCAAGAGGTTTTGGGTCGCAAGAAACAACACCAAAAAGAATGGATTTCTATCGGTACTCTGGACAAGATCCTAGAAAGGAGAAAAATGTTAGCAATTATTAACAGCCGGACAAGAGCAGAGAAAACCAAGACACAGGTCGTATACACAGAAGTCATCTAGCAAGTGAAGAGGAGAATTAGGTCGGGTAAACGGAAATATGTCAAGTACCTAGCAACGACAGCGAAAAAAGCTGCAAGAGAAGGAAACATGAGGCACCTATACGATACAACGAAGAAGCTAGCTGGGAAATTCAGTAAACCAGAACGGCCAATCAAGAGCAAGACTGGAAAACTAATCACTGAAGTGAATGAACAACAAAACAGGTGGGTAGAACTCTTCAAAGAGCTGTTCAATAGGCCAGAACAACTGAATCCACCAGTCATCGAAGAAGCAGACACGGACCTTCCTATAAACACCGACCTACCAACAGTCGAAAATATCAAAATAGCCATCCTAATGTAAAATAAAGAGTGGTAAGTCAGCAGAGCCAGACAACATACTAGCTGAAGCACTGAAGTCAGATACAGAAGTAACTACAAAAATAGTCTGCATTCTATTCAGAAAGATTTGGAAGGAAGAACAAGTGCCAGCAGACTGGAAAGAAGGATACCTCATCAAAATACCAAAGAAAAAAAACCTTAGCAATTGCGAAACCTACAAAGGCATCACTCTTCTTTCGATACCAGGAAAAGTCTTCGACAGAGTGTTATTGAACTAAATGAAAGACTCAATCGAGGCCCAACATCGAGATCAACAAGCCGGATTTCGTAAAGACCGATCGTGTGTCGACCAAATCGCTACCCTACGGTTCATTGATGAGCAGTCAACTGAATGGAATTCACCCCTTTACATTAACTTCCTCGAATACGAAAAAGCATTTGACAGTGCGGAAAAGAGAATATTATAGAGCCTTCTACGAAATTACAGCGTACCCGAGAAGAAATTCAACACCATACGGAACTCCTATTGACGGACTACATTGCAAAATCGTGCATGAAGGTCAGTTCACAGATTTATTCGATAAGAAGACCGGTGTTAGACAAGGCTGCTTACTGTCGCCCTTCCTCTTCCTGCTGGTAGTTGACTGGATCATGAAGACCGCAACATCTCGGAATACAGTGGACAACATCGATAGAACTAGATGACTAAGCAGATGATCTAGCTCCCCCATCCCACATAAAGGAACAAATGCAGGTGAAGACGAACAATGTAGCAGCAGCCTTGGCAGCAGTAGGCCTTAACATACACAATGGGAAAAGCAAGATCCTCCAATACAAAACAACCAACAATAACCCGATTTCATTTGACGGAAAAATTCTGGAAGATGTAGACACATTTACATACTTGGGCAGCATCATCTATAAACAAGGAGGGTTTAATCTGTGGCAGATGTGAAGACGCAGATTGGCAAGGGAAGAGAAGCATTTTTACAACTGAAAAACATCTGAAACTCAAACCAGCTGTCAGCTAACATTAAAGTTAGAATTTTCAATACTAATGTAAAGGCAGTTCTGTTGTATGGAGCTGAAACTTGGAGAACTACGAAAAGCATCCTTCAGAATATACAAGTATTTATAAACAATTGTTGGGGTAGGATACTTCGGACCCGTTGGCCGGATACCATCGAAAACAATCTCCTATGGCAGAGGAAAGATAAACCAGATTCCAGCCGAGGAAGAAATTAGGAGAAGACGCTGGAGGTGGATAGGACACTCAATGAGGAAATCACCGAACTGTGTCACAAGACAAGCATTAATATGGAATCCTGAAGGCCAAAGGAGAAGTGAATAACCCAAGAACATATTTTGTCGCGAATTGGAGACAGACATGAGGAGCACTTGGGAAGAGCTGGAACGGAAAGCTTAGAACAGAGTTGGTTGGAGAATACTGGTCAGTAGCCTATGCTCCACATGGGGTGACAGGCATTGGTTGTTTGGTAGTGAATAAGTGAATAAGTGTCAAACTATAGAAATAAGTATACTGACATGTTGATTATCTCTTTCTACTGACACTTCTGCATATCGGTGAAAATGTAAGGGTCATCGGTATAACGACAGTAGAAAATCGAGTTTACTAATAGCCTTCTTCAAAAGACTTTTTCCACCATTTAGTCCATATTATGTGTTATTCAAGACAAAATGATCGATCTTTGCACATCTTAAAGAATTCTAATAATATCCTACAAAATGTAACGTAATTAAGGACTATATCTTTTGTCCTTGAAGTTCATAAAAATAAAATCAGCTCACTATCTTAAGTAGAGTCATGGGTACATGCTGATTAGGAGCTCCAAATAACATATAACCAGTTAAATATTTCATGGAGCAGACAAAGTATGTCCTTCAGGATAGATTGAAGAATTATTCCTGTATCATTTGAATCAGTCACTAAGTCTCAAATATACACCATTGTGGAATAATGATTGACTGCTGTTTTTATCATTTTTATCACCAATAGTATGTCCCTCATTTTACCATCAATCTAGTTATCATGCTTACTATTATTTTTTGTAATCACTATGACTGGTTCAAGCTTATTAATATTTGCATATAAATTATATTGTATATTAGAATAAAGCCTAGTGATAATCTAAGCGACGAAGATACTGTTTTACTTGTGTTTTTCATGAACTCAAAGTAGTATAAAACAAACTTACCACGACTAGCTCGAAGACGCGCGATACTATCCAAATGAGTATTCCCAGAGCTTAACATTTGTTTTGTTCTTATTTGATTTGCCTCACATAACTAAAAAGAAAATAAAACCAAAGAGTAAGAAAATCAATGACTTAATGAGTCAATTGGTTACAACGCACAACTTGGCACGTGCGTACATCAGTTTCAGTTTTCATACCTCGATTAGAAGATGGAGATGAAATAGTCGGATCAAATCTCAAAGTAGTGGAGGTTGTAACAAAGTTAGTATTAATAGGAAGGATTAGAGATCGAAGGTAAGATTATATATATATATATAATTCTGCAAACAGGGAATTATGATGAATTTAGGAGCTTAGACTTTGGAGGAGGACAAGGAATGGATGCACCTGTACCAGTGCGAACGATTTTGAGCCATGTCACTCAGTCTCTAACCATCGGTTGGGATCATCACGCGGACCCCAACCAGGTAGTATGCACCTATTAACATGGCTCAGTCTGATTATCAATGACTTCATGCACTGGTGCCATATTTTGGTTTGGCTGCCCCTAGCTTTCTTCCAGCCTATTTCTACACCAAACAGGATTGGTTGTCGACAAAGGTGGTAGTCGGGCATACGTAACTTATCTTATCCACTCCAGCTGATGAAGTTTCACTACTTTATCAATCGATTTGCCATATTTACTCGGTACTCTAATCCTAGCCCAAGTATTGCATACTCGGTGGTTCCAGCAAACATTAACAGTGCTTCGAAGACATCTATGGTCGAATGCTAGAATCCCAAAAATATCTTTTATCTTTTGTGTTCATGTTTCACATCCATAAAGTAAAACAGATCGAACTGCTGCACAGTAGACACGTCCTTTGGTTAGTAGACGGATGTCTCACCTACTCTACATGTGATGCAGATTGGTAAAAACTAATCGAGATTTCTGTATACGAGTCGAGATCTCATCAGGTACTAGACCATCGAGACTGATGAGACTTTCAAGGTAAGCAAAGAGGTCAGCATATTCAACTTTTTCGCACCCTATCACTAATTCTGAAACCGATGTAAGCTAATCCTGAAGCAATATTTTGCATTTATATGAAAAGAATCGCATCCCAAACATGCACACATTGCTGCATAAGGTGGTCAAAAGACAATGCACCTTGTCAGCATCTTCACCCAATAGAACTATGTCATCTGCATATTCTAAGTCAACGAATTTATCTATTAGAAAGAGATCAACTCCTGAGAATTCAGACGACGAGAGTGCTAAAGGCAGAAGCATGTCAATGATAAGATTAAATGAAAATGGGGGAAGCGAATACGAACCACCACTTGAAATAATCAATTCTGAGAACAGTTCGCCATAAGCTGTGACTCGACTAGTAGTTCGAGTAGAGAACTTGTATAAGGTTATTGTACTTCGCTAATACGCCTTTCAATGACAGACATTTCTACATAAGATCACGATCAATAAAATCAAACGCCGCCTTAAGGTCAAGAAATACAACTATAATTGGACGTCTAAAAGTGTGCCGATGTTCTAGAACCCGCCGAATTATGAATATTTAGTCTATACAACCACGTCCAGGTCTGAAACCACCTTGATTCTCTCAAGTTTGTTCTTCACGGGCTATAGTTAGACGTCGAAGTATTATTGAAGCCAATATTTTAGACACTATATTCGTTAGATTGATTCCTCTGTAATTGTCACGAGAGGACTTTAGTTCATTTTTGTAGACTGAGATGACTAGTGGCTGAGATCAGTCAGATGGAATTATGTCCAGTTCCCGAATTCTAACCGAAATCTCAGGTAATTTCACTGGTAAAACTGGACCACCATCCTTAAATATATAAGGGGTTAGGTTAGTCGTTCAGGTTCTGCTTCTCTTTCATGCTCTAGATTCCCTATAGCCTTCTCGACTTCACTAACACTTGAGGGACCAATATCAACTTGCCATTCAGATGGCTACGGGATAGTGGGCAACTGAGATAAGACCGAGAGCCAGTTGAACTCATCCTTAAAGTGTTCTGTCTATCGGTCTAAACTTATGGATTGACAGTGAATAATGGTCTCATCTTTTTCCGAGATAGTTTCACTTACAGCCAAATTTTCAATACCCGTTTCCCTGATAAGTATGAATAGTTGCCTACTGTTACCTATTACCACTTCTTTTTCCATATCTTTAGCTTTCGTTACCATCCATTGCTGGCGATCGTTACGTAAACTTTTAAACCAGTTTGTGCTTAAGTTACCTTTGCTCCACACAGTGTTCGGAGCCGTACGGAATGAGTTACCGAGCACCTATAAGATCAGTAGATGCAGCTGAAATTCACTGCATTTTCTAAACCTTTAGGTTTAGATTACTCGTAGATATAACTGCTGTATCATTAGTTTTTTAAATATCATTATAAGGTAACTTCGGGTGGGTATCGTTCACATAGTTGACTAATTGGTTCTCTACTTGTTAATGGAATGTATTATTGACTTTCTCATCATTAAGCTGAACTCTGTAGGGGATCCTAGCAGTAGATCTTTTATGTCCAGTGAGACAGACAAATACTTGCTCGTACTGAAGCATGATCTAAGTCTAAACATGTACTCTGGAATGAGTGTCAGCCTTCTATTGAGCCTCTCTAAAGATGAATGATACCGATGTGGTCTATTTGAGTCAAGCGTTGAGTTGATCGCAGAGGTCGTCATATCAACTGATATCCTTCCTTATGCTTAAAGTTAGTGTTTGCAAGAAATAGAAGGTTATCCGAACACAGTTGTAACAGACGGTCACCACTATCTGTTCGTTGAACCATGACACCATAGTGTCCACCTAAGTGCCTTTAAGTTTCGTTTACTCTACCTACTTAGGCATTTAAATCAACAGCCACCAATACTATATCAGTGCATTTAGCTTATCGAAGGAAATCGAAAAACTTTCTGTAAAATTCGTTTTTCACTTCATTTGAGCTGCAATCAGTGGGAGCACAGGGAGAGACAACGAAGAGGGAACGGGGTGTATACCTATCTTTCTGAGTTCTTACTGTTCCGCTTAGACAGACAGCATACAGACGACTGCCTATTAGAATCAAGTCAAAGAGAGACTGATTGGCTTTAGAACTTAGCGCTATACCAACACCAGAAAGGCCTTGGGTAGTAGAGGAAGGGTATCGGGAAAAACGAAGAGTGAATCGGGCCAGCTCTTCAATTTGACGAGGTGAGGTACAGCGAATGATTGTACTTGGATCCTGTATACGCGTCTCATCGACGGAGTTTTTAAAATGTTAGCTCCGTTCTTTAAAAGGCCTTACCGCCGGAGACGGAAATTCATGGAGTAAGGTGAGATATGACATTTTCAAAGTCGACCTTTTCTAACCCCGCTCTTCCTTTATGAGAAGGCAGGATTGCTGCAGATGCTGGTTATCTGAGGAAAACACCTTAGTGCTGTTACAGCCCACTGCAGTCAGCTGTATGACTACGATCTCAGTCTTTAGTCTTACCGCTCTCTAACAGACCTGCTTGGCAAGGTAGGACATACAGGAACATGCGTTTCAACCAATGTAGCTTGGTTGGGTAATTACGATAGGCAAGCACGACCACTACGTCAAGGGGACTTAATCAGTGTGACTCGTGTGATACTACCTGGTTGCTAAAGCTGAAGTAAGTGGGTTACAATTCGAACCTGAAAATGGCTAACTGAAAGTCAAGTGCTCTGATCACTAAGCTACTGATTTATATATTTGATATAGCAGACTTGTGGTATAATGATAATAAATGTAAATAGAATAGTTTATTCGAAATTTTATGAATACATTCTTCTGTGACGCTATGATTTAATATGTTTATAAAGAAATATAATACTACCCGATTACTCAAACCGAAATAGGTAAAGCGAGATTCGAACCTATGACTTAGAGGTTAATGTCTGGACCACTGATTCATCTACCTTTTTTCAAAGTTACTTATTCAAATTTTAGTGAATGTTCACACAAATCAAGACACAAGTTTTACAAGACTGGAAAATAAAATGAATTAATATGACTAGACAAAGATACAACACCAGTAGCAGAAGAAAATTCTATTACATTATATGGTAATTGCAACGTCAAATATCCTTCAAATAACGTAAGTTATATAACGAATGTAATATAGTCGGTATCAGATACGAAGCAACTACTACGGTAGTACAAGAGCACTATTTTAATACAATCCGAGGTAAACTAATGACAAGATGAGGTTGTATAGGAAATCAACATTTTAGGCGATTGGTTAGTGAGACAGAAACTTCATTATTACAGACCGACATTTAAGTTTATATTTGGTCAAAAATAACCACACTGGATAACCTACTGTGTTTCTGAACCAATTATTACAAGGCATTCGATAACTTTGTCAGTGTAATTTTCATACTTTTTCAAAGTGTATAGAGATAGTGATATATTTTTGTGAATATTAATTCTTCACTATGGGCGTTGCTTGAGATGTAAACTTCTGAGGGCAGATATCATATTTATTGTCGATGTACGTATTATTGTTGCAAATCTATATAGAATATCATATTATAATTTACTCAGTTATGTAAAATGAAAACTCCCACAATTGCATAAAATGCTTCTTAAGGATATTTACATACAACAGTGGATGCTAATTTAATTGGAAATATAGAAGCAGATAATCAAAAACAAGTTTGAACTTAGATCCTTTACAAGTAACATTTTCATCCATTCTTGCATTTTATCGTAAATATTTTATTAGACTAGAACAAAACACTCAATCAATGCTGACAGTGGAGGAATTTTAGTAACCTATAATTAATAATAGTGACTAGTAAAAATTCAGATGGACCTTTGAATTACAACTTCAGTCATTAGAGAGAACAGTTTAAGACAACAATATCGCATTAAACGTGACATTTTATGTATGCCTAACCATATAGATATATATGGGAAAAGGTTTGACAATCATGAATAACATTCACAAGCATGTTATTTAATCTCAACATACGTGACTTGCTTCTTCTTCATGTTGGCTGACGACTTTGAAGAAAATTGATTTACCACAGTCATTATTACCAATATCACTATCGTCATATATATTTGGATCAGGTTCAATGATTTTTATAGACCGATCAATTCCACTGACAGCAATCACTAAAATAATTAAAGTTTTGAAAGCTTAAGATGTCATTAATAGGGTAACTTAACTGGTCAGTTGCAAACATCATAAAACCTAGAAGGAATGTACAACTGAACAAATTAACACTAATGCAAATTATATTCTGGATTAAACTTATTTTATGTAATCAAAGACAAATGGTGAAAAAACTTGTAAGAATCCATTTCATAGCAGAAATGTAACTGTAAATAGAAACAAGCATTTCTTATCGACGAAGTCAGTTAAACAAGATAAGATTTATAAGCCGCAATCGAAAGATGATTTCATAAATTAATGATATAGTGCAAACTTACTTGGAAAATGAGGATGAGGAATAATTCGATTGACTACTGATGTATCTGCTTTAATAGCAAGGGCAGGTTTTCCTGTATTACGATCCCACCCAATTAAATGGCCACATTCAGATCCAGAAAGAATAAAATTTCGCCCCCAAAATGTTGACACTTTGACCTACGAATTAGTAAGAAAACAAGATAGTCTACGCTAATTAATCCAATGATTATCGCGTGACAACGAATTGATGAATGTTTGGCTGACATTATCTACAATATTTTTAGTATTCACTAAGTATATATTTTACCTTGCAGTTTTAGTCATTTCTCTATTCATTTACTGAGTGATTTCTTCTTATTAGAGTGAAATTGTCATAACAAATTCCATTACAAGTTCTAACTTTTATTATATTTGTTTCTCATCCAGTTGCGTTACATTAACATACTGATAACTGACAGTGAAATATTCGGTGAAAATTACAAACCAATCAACTACCAAATGAACGAAAAAATGACTGAAAATTATGGGTGCAACATTGGACACTGAAAATGTTATTGATAACCTAAATCAAATGTTTTAGTCAAATCTGTCAACTATGTTACTGCTGTTCATTGTTCCAAACCCTAAAATTTAAAATGAAAAGTCGAACATATAAGCAAGTTATCGAAAATTGTCTTCAGGTTATTTTTCAAACGTTTTCGAGTCGAGTTTTCTTGATGACTTTCAGATAACAAAACACAATAAAGGAAATAAATTGGTTTCTTTTCGATAGAACGTTTTGTCTGTATGTTATATTAGAAATTCCTAGCATTTATTAAGTCTATACTTTTCGTTGTTAATATTAATAACTATAATTGATCAATCTCTTTCGGGCAGATATGCATCTCTAGTTGATTGTCTCGAAATAGCTGCTTCGTAGTAATTTTTCTAAATATGCAGAGATTGCGGCCAGAAATGGGATCCAGGATGTACGTTTCCTTTAATTCACATTAATCAGCCAGATATACCTGAAACTTGAACTCGGTATATTTTATTTCCAACGATCAACGAGTTATCACTCAACCACTGAAACTAGACAGTCATTAACTTGATCAACAAGTATAATACTTATACAGTTTGTAAGACACTGTAAAACTTCTTGACCACCCTTCCCCCACCCCTAAATAGAGAGAGAGATATGTCCAGGTATAGCCACCTCTATTTATTAGAATTCTTAAAAAAGATGAAATTTCTAAATAATCCCAAAATTATCCTACTGTGTTATTCAGTGTTAAGTATAATCCAAATGAAATAATGATTAAATTTAATGAGGTGTAATAGTATATAGACAAACATGAATGGCACTGACAACAACATACCACAGTGCTACAGCATTCTCGACCAGAATATTTCATAATTTCGCGGCATCTTGGAGAAGACTTCATGATTTTAGAAATATAAGTATCCGTTAAATAGTCGATAGGAAGTTTAGGTTCACGCCGAGAACCTAAGATAGAAAACAACAAATAATGAAGGGATAATGACAATATAATCAGCAATTCTAGTATAACAAAAGAAAACAAATATTTATTCAACTTTAGTTAATCCCAGTTAAGGACATTATTTACTTACTACCGATTTTTCACATAGAATTCTTAAATATGCAAACAAAAAGAAACATTATGAATTTGATAAATCGTGAAATTCATCTGACAGTAAACAACTCTAACGCGACCAATGTAAATATTACGAAATAACGCTGTGTACAAAAATCACTACGTAATCAAATATCTCAAACTGTTGAGATTTTTAAATAAAAACATTCTGGCAATGATGAGAAATATTTCTGCAACTTTCAATGCCAATAAGACACTTTTATAAAATAACAACTAATGATAATTTGTATGTGTAATACCTGATTCAGTACGACTGGACGATTCTGGCTGAGATTCAGTTGATGTTTCATCTGAAGAACTCACATCTGTTCTGGACCGATGTTGTGTGAGCCACCTGGAAAACATAACACGATATTAATTACCCACAGGAACATGAAGAGAAATGTATGCTAACTTGATGTCATATTATTACGGAGATCAGATTCATCAGGGAATACGAATAATATTTCGAGTAGTATTTATCTATTGGAACTTTACTACCCTGAATACATATCACTGAATCATCGTTTGATGGTAATGAAACCTGGAGCCACGATATTGGCTGACGTATACGTGGGTTAGAAAAAACAAATAACAGCTAAACCATTAGGTGAAGTCAGTTCGTTGAGTCGTTGACTGTCAGACTTAAGTATACTAATAAGTGCAAGTTACCTACTTACGGAATGGGTGATAACTGCAACCAATAGTTAGGAACGAAAGAAGAAATAGCTCTGAACGAATCTCGATTGGGAAGGTGCATTAATGCTTCGTCATCTTCTAGATCTTGAGTCCTATCATTTATGTATACAAACATTTTCATTTCATTTTTTCGAACTATATTTAGGCATTCATCTTGTTAATTTGATGTCATTGTGCTACGTGTTGTTTATGATTGACTGAATGGAACCTATTAGTTGATAAGTATAGAGAAGAGTTTAATCTTTAAGGGGAACTAATTAAGTGAACTATGTATGTGTTATGAGATATCTAGATATGACAAGTAACATCATGTTAACTTAATACTATGAACAATTTGTTTACTTCTTTGAATCATATATCATATTCAATGTACGGATTTATTTGAACATACTGACTACATCATAGACGTTACTTAGATACTTATAGTCAGGGTTATTAACAGTTTTAAAGGCTAGAATCAGCGTATATTGATATATAAGGAATCTAAAAAAGGTTGATTTATCTCCTAGAACTGGTTTTCAGTAGACTATCTTGATCACTTTAGTTGTGTGTAACATTTTATTTCCATTATTGTTACGTCCCTTTTCCACATCATCCCGATTGACCTATTGGATACTGGCATATCGGTTTCCGTTTATGAACTATAGTTAATTATTGTGTATACGCTACTCTATTTCCTTATCACTGTCATCCTTATCATTTATAGATGTCAATTTCCTAACTGGTTGACTGTGAGGTCAGGATTTATGCATATATAAAAAGTATTTGACATATATATTGATTTTGTCTGCTTGATTCATCGGCTTGTGTTCTTCCTGTTGTGGTCTGAGACTAAGTAGGCATCAGAGAAGACATTAAGCACCAACTAAGCTGTCGTATTTATCATTGGTCACTGTAATTTGATGCGCACAAGGTTATATCAATTAATCCAGAGAAACATCATAACATAAATATACTAAATACTCCATAAATGTTTTGCTTAGATTGTGTATGGAACATGGCAAAATGCCTCTTCAGGTGTTTGGATGTGATAAGCAATGACTGCCTCTTTATAAAACAAAAATACATTACAGCAGCATGAAATCGTATAGTGACTCCACACAGTTTATCATTGCATGATTCATATGAATGGCTGAAAATTAACCTAGATTTAGTTTAGAAGATTCAAAGAAAAGCGTGATCTAATAACAAGTTAGAAAACTTACCGATAGAGAGCAACAGTTAGACGTACGTTTGGGTCTGAAATAAGGTTATCTAAAACAGCAAATAAAAGTTAAAATCCATATGAACAGTTTATTCTCAACCACCAGTTATGTAACAACCCATGCGTTTAGAAGAAATATTGTAATATGGTAGTGAACAAGGGAGACGATTAAACGTCAAGAAGGCAATTTTACTTAACAAGTAAAACCGAAGCGTAGTAGACCCCTATGACAGGATTTGGACATAGAAGATGGATTACACCTATAAGTAGGACATAACTACAAAAGGATATTAGAAAAGGAATATAATGTCCATAATTTACATCTATTTGCCCAGACAATAGAATTATTCTGATGAATACTAGGTTATCACAGCTTTGGTTAAAATATTAGCCGAAATCACCTCTACCACACAAACCCCAGTTCAAAAAGGTGCCACCACTATGTAGCAATATAAAAACAAACATATCAACCTGAAAGCTTTATATAAAGCATAGAATAAGGCTTCCATATTTTTTATAAATTAAGAATTGAAATTCATAAAAAACCTTAAAAATAGAAATGCTTCAATAAGACAGATGAATGATATAAGAGCGATAAGGAAATAAAGAATCATAGAAGGCTTGACAGGGAAAGTTGAAATCGTTTGTAGATCGGTAATGAGCAATGTTAATTAAGGTTTCCAACCGCCCGTTTAGACCACTTCTACAACTTGAGTAATAAAATTTGTACCTACTTAAGTTACTAGGCCTCCGATGTAAGTTTCGTGTTTTCTTACTGTTAGGTACACTGCTGTTACTTTTAATTTGATTGGACAAAAATGGCTGAATATGAGTTGGTAACAGCAAATTTATTTGCTGAAGTCCTATACTTAAAAGTTATGTTGAGAAATTAATGCGAGTAAAAATATGATACGACCAGACGACTGAAGCGGTATGTAACCTTGAAAAACTAGTCAAGGATGAATAATGAGCTTCTCATAAATTTTTACACCAATCAACTCTATCGAATAGCATCCACACTGGGATATTTTTGATTAATTATATGAGGCATGACTTAAGAACTATATGCCAGAAGTAATAATAATAACGACAATAATAGAAGCCTTATTCAATATTGCATGTTTAATAGAATATGCAATTTTTAGCAGACATTATTTCAAGGAATCACTCTTTTTCTTCGTACACGTCTCAAAATAATCTACACATAAATACATTTAGAAAGTTATATATATATGTGCAAAGTCAGATAAGAGTTTTGCAAATAAATAAGAGCCTTTACAATAGTCAATAGCTTATATTTTCAAGAACATAGGCTTCTAGCCATGTCTGTTATTCTAAAGTTCTCATTGCATAGTATGTTTGTTAGATAAAGGATTATAAAGGTTTTATAAATTTTTTCTTTGTGCGCCTAAATTACTTGGCTGAATCTCATTTTGCAAGTGGATATACAGGGAGAAAGATGAGAATAAGTAGGTGGTTTAGATATGATAGAATAATACATGTTAGTTGTTTGTAGAATTTTAAATGTCTATAGACAACCACATAACCTTAAATACCTCACAATATACCCAACTGATAGTCTTCGAAATTCAACAAAACAACACGTAGTCTTTTCTCAGATACTGGGGAAAAATAAAAGGAAAGTGTGGGATCATAGGCAATACACAAGAGTAGAAGGATCCTAACAGTATAATAATATGGAAAGGCATTACACTGTACTAACCTCTTTCATGACAGATGACGGTTATATATAAGTTGACTTATTAACAGTATAATCAAAACCCTAACAAATGAAAGACATCCCCTAAATATAACTAACTCTTTATAAATATTAAAGAAACAAAATCTGCAGATTATATGGTGTAAAATGAAAATACTAAGTCAAATCTTACTTTCCGGTGAGCGAGGAGATTCCATTTCAGAAGACAAACAAGACGTATCTGTATTTGGTAGCCAATCAGGTCGCTTTAATAAATAACAAACCAAGACAGTAAGTTGTATAGTTGATATTGACAGATGACTATAAATACTAAAATGATGTTACATTTGATCGCAACGAAGCAAATAGATAAATAAAGTGTGTGTAAAGTAGAAGCTTTCAGTTTTATATGAAGATACCGCAGTCGTAACTACCCATTATGAGAGTGGAATAAACAATTAATGAGAACTCTAACGAATTAACGAAGTGATTGTATGAAATGAGTCAGTTTTAGTCTAACAACAACCTTCAGAATATAAGATAACTGATAGTAAATAACATGACTAGTTAGGAGAATATCTGTGACGTTAAAGAACTTATTCACTGGAAATTATAATATTCTATAGTACGCTTTAACCAGTTTATACCAAAGTGCACCACAAGCACTAGTTCGACAAGTAATTATAGAATTTAAGTGTTAAAAGGCTATATAAATCATACTAATCACTAAGGTTATTACAAAGCGGCTGCTGGAATCGATAGCCTATTAAGGTTTTCGATGAACGCTGAGCAACAGAAGTGACTACTTAGTGAATTTCGAGGAAATGTACTATTCAACGAATGAAAAAAATTACCTATCATTTATCATTTATAGACCTAATAGACACTATCATTTGGGCTGGTTTTTAGTAGTCTCAAGTAGTAACAGATTATTAAATAAATAATAAACTGGTTTTACGACCTAAAACTTTTAGCAATTGGTAATCCCCTACATGGTCTACTTTAGAACAACTTAACATCTAAAATTCTTTAATTAGCAGTCTATGTATTCAGGACAGATAGCTTCAAAAGATATGCACTTGCATGTCACTGATTTTCTCTATGCTGTTACAACAAAAGATCAAAAGCCTTACGGGGATATATGAAAACGGAATTTATTTCATGCTCCGACCTTCATAATTACATTGATGTAGTCTAATTTATACTGGGACATTCTATTGTTTTTCAGAGTACACGACCACGGAGGTAAATAACGTAAAAACATATCAATCCATTATAATCACAGAGAGTGATTAGATAAAGGCAAAATGAAAACACACCTGTACTTGAGAATCTACAACAGTTTCTTCTGAATCAAGATCATACAAAAAAACAGGAGCATACATGTGACTAACAAGTAAATGTTTCCCACCCAGACTCGACGAAACTTGATGTCTACGGCCAGTGGGTAGCAAATATTGAGCGTGATCATTGTCATAGATTGGTTCAAACTTGACTGACGTTATATGGCCTGGTCCATAATCTAATCGGAAAGTCTTATTAGAATTTAACTTCGCAGGTAAGCCGAGAGGTCTGGCTACACGAAATGGCATTGGTTGAGGTGAGTCACCCACAGCCGCAGAGGAGGGGACTAAAAAATGCAAATGCAAATTATCAAAACAAGATCTACACGTAACCAAACTAACATAATAAGTATAAATGATATAAAGGCGCTTTGTCAAATGTAGCATTTATCTAAAGGTGATGTCCTAGTACAAAATTAATAGATTCTATTAATAAGCAAACGTTAGTTAGCGATCCCTCTAATGTGGCATAAAGCTTTTATTACTACAACTTAGGCATTACATAGTAATTAACTGTGGATATGTATGCAAACTGTGGAAAACAGCGGGTCGTATTGTGAATTCATTACTAGATATTAACCAAATACTGAACTCACCAGCACAGATAAGCTTCCGAATATCGAAAAGACGTACAAAACCGTCAGCTGTTGCCAAGGCTATAGAACGGCATCCATCCAAAGGGTGGATATCTCCAGCTGTTACTGGAAATTTGAACTTTAACTGATTGACAACGGAAAAATTTGAAAACCATGATGAAGTTGTGCTGCTAAAACAACCTCGGCTACAATTCTGTTTCTCACGCACGACAGAGGTAGCTCTAGTATCAAGAAGAGTTGCTGAGTGGTCATGTGATAATGTTATGAAGCAGGTAGGCATTTCTTGCAAAGTAAGAATCTGAAAGCAATACCATAACTTTTAGTGCTGGACAACGGTATGTAGTGTGAGCATGATGAAACAAAACAAATATAGGAATAAAACGTTTGAAAAATAATTTAAAGGACTATGTGGGTCAGCCAAAAATACAAAACAGTTTGTAGTGTATTTGAGAAAACAACTTAGATTTATGAGGGTGTGCAAATGATAACTAATGTTTGGTTCATCACGCATTAACTTTACCAACTCATCTGAGTTATATAGCTTTATTAAAATCTGCTGGAGACACAATGAGACAAAATGAATTAATGTTATTCTACTCATATCGTCATGTTTCTATCTTTTACTTAGTTTATATATTGCTATAAATAAAAGACTAAATTACGGCAAACAGTTATTGAAAATCATTTACACAATAAAGGACTGGTAAGAATCACTAGTACAATTTGCCGGCAAGAGCCTTATAAGTGTTCAATTACAAAACCACACGAAAAAATATTAATACACATAGAGGTTGGTGGCAATCGAATTGTGTGGGTTTTACGTTTTGTTGCCTTTCATTAAGATACGAAACAGCTTAAAGTAATTCCATGGAACTATAATATCATTTAATTATCAACAATGAAAGTGGTTAGTGGTTTTCAAGACTAAGTAAAAGTTTCATTAGACATTACATTTGGTGTGGTTACATTCACTAACGGACCGCAACATTCTATGTGTACAGCATATTAATGAGAAATTAGTTTTGATGAGGTATAAACTACTAAGATTTTCAGCCTTGCTAGAAGTTTGCATACTCTAGACACTCCATTTGGCCTTTTTATCCAAATTACTATCATTCACCGAAAATAAATCAATAGTTCATTTCATAGTTATTAGTTTCACTAATAACTATGAGGTGGTTGGGACATGTGTTACGCATGTCTAACTACCGACTGCCTCGACGAGCTATGTTTTGCGGCGTAGGAATAGGTTGGAAGAAAGCTAGGGGCGGCCAAACCAAAACATGGCAGAAATCGATGAAGTCACTGACAAGTGGACTAAGTCATGTTGGTAGATGTAGGCTGCGTGGTTGGGGTCCGCGAGACGAAAGTCACCAATGGTTAGAGACCTTGAACGACATGGCTTAGAATCGTTTGCAATGGCGCAGGTGCGTCCACTCTTTGTGTTCTCTCAAAATCTAACCTTCTGAATTCTCTATCTTCCTCCTTTCAAATTTATCTAACTGAATTATACTTTTCGAATCATATCTTCGCTCCCTAATTTTCTGCATTACTGCTAATACTTCTACTATCGCTATCACTCTTGGATTTGAACTGACAGTTGTGTCTCTGTGCTGATGTGGTGTGGCAACCTGAACTGATGTTCGTACGTACGAAGTTCTGCGTTGTATCTATTTGTCTGTCTAGTTATTAGTTTGTAAAATGACCTAAATTACACATAAGATTGTGATATTTGCTGAAAATTATAGTTTGCAATAACTGGATAGGAAGATAACTATGAATAAATATTAATACCAGACGACGTTGTTTAGGATATCATGACGAAGAATTGGCAGCTCGGCAGAAAATCGAATTCAGTTTCCAGTTTGAATCATCAATCTATGGATAGCAGGGAGTTTAGCAAATACTACAAAATTATCTTCAAGTTATTCGCATCTGTCAGCCATTATCTTACTTTCAACAGTGTTGCTAAAACTCCCGATACCCAAAGAGTAATATTTCGCGTCGCAAAAAGCTTACGGTTGTTTTGATGTCAACATGTAACAAAGAAACAGAAAAAAATATAGTGTAGTTATTGGAATGAGTAGAATAAATAAGAGCCAAAACGGAAACCGAGCGTATGAAGGATAACGCATTAAAAAAATAAAGACTCACATCATACACAGCAAAACTGTGACAGAAAATATTTTTTAAGCTATCCTTAATAGTAGAATTGGGATTAACATGAATAACACATCCACATTTGAAGCCAACAACTATCTACATCGATTAGAGTTAATTTAAATGCTACCTCGCTTCCACAGGAGAAAGGGAGAAACTTCGCCGTAAAAATGTTGCTACATGCAGGTAGCTTTAAAGTGTAGACATTTTGGCTTAGAGCATCCTAATTGGCAGAACAAATCACTATCATCAAATCAAAATAAACCTGTGAGAAAGCAGGAGCAATAGCAATACATCTGTCATCTGAACCAGACAAAATGTATTCCCCGTGATCATCCCAACAGATAGTATTTACCTAAAGTTAGAGTTTAATGAAGGGAAATAACTTACACAACCATTGTGATAGCATAACTCAGTTTTGACTTTTAAAGAGTGAAAGTAATACAAATTATCTATTTCCAAGTAAAGCCTATGATGTTACTGACCTTTCCACACCCATTCTCTGTTTATTGAACCTGTAAACTCGAAATTGGTGTGAGCTGGATACATCAACGTAACGCCCCATCCAAAAACCGCTCTATATGGTGACCTCAAATTACAGACTTCGCTTAACTGTTAGCTGCTGAAAATACATCACAGATTCCTGTCACTAGTTTCAGCAACCGATTTAATACATTAGCTTTTGGTGAGACATGCGTAACCTTTTCTCTAAGGCTGAGCTATTTCAGTTTCCGTTCTTCATCCAATCATTTACTTGATTCATTGTAAAGGCTCTCACACGTGTTTCATTGGTCCCAATGCCAGCTTACCTTTCATTCATGTTGATGTTTACACGTATATTTGTTAAATGATTGTTTCATGTGTTTTTTGATGTCTGCAAAATACTCGGTTTTGATATGTTCCCCTGTTTCTTGTCCTCCAAAATTGAAAATTTCGATGACACTCAGGAAAATCTTTATGTACAAAACTTAATATCTGCTGGTTAATTACAGACTCTTTCGTAGAACAGTTCAATGATGAGACTTTTTGTCACAACACGTCGTCGCAGCCTTGTCTGTCTACACATTCGATACGTTTAATAAACTGAGAGATTTTCATCTCCACGACTAACCAGGACAATCCAGCCGTCTATCTCAATCAAACTGAGACTAGCGTTGGGGCGAGTCCGAAACTAATCGGTAATTTAAGTTTAAATTTATGTTAAGCCTAATCTAACTGTTTAGATCTATTTCCAACCGTTGAATTTCTTTTTCCATAAGATCCTGACCCTGATGAGTGGGATGCTACTTTTGTTAGTGTCTGAAAATTTCGAATGTGAATGACTGAAGAGGCTGATGAAGGTTCTCTAGCTGCCTACAGACGAAGCTTCGTAGAAAGTGCATGTAATTTGTGACTTCCGGAAATGACATTCTTAAACATTTGGCGACGTCTAGTTTATTTAGTACCTTTAAACTGATTTGAAGTGCACCAGGCATATGACAAAGTAATGTTTATCGTATGACCAGATCAACTTCAAACGATTGAGTCTACACATTCGAATAAGAACATATCAGAAGGTAGTGATAGATGTGGGAGAAGTCATATATTGATCATGGGTAGAACGTCATCGGAATAGCAACGTTTAGGCAAGATAACTAAAATGAGAGTCGCCGTGCCATGTCGTGATCTGGTGGTGATGAATGACCGAGCGCCTTCGACTAGTCATGTCCGCTAAAAGAAACATGATTGGGATCAATGTAGAGAGCATATACCACTACTTATTTAGGGGATTATTAACCGCAATACATACCACTTTGTTTTCGTGTTTTATGTGAGAGAACTGTGAATGCACAAAAGCTAACCTCATGGAGTGGGGTTAATGAAGTTTAACGACTTCTACAGTTATTGTAATTTCATAATAACCGTAGTTAACTTTTACGCCTTGTGTAATTTGAGAACGTAAGACAAATAGGAAACAGAGTAAATAACAAGTATTATTATTAGTAGTAGTATCGAATTCTCGCACAACCAGGTGTACTTGTTGCATGTCAGTGATTAAATATAGATATCAAAGCTACAGTTTCATATTGCCAACACATATAGTAGTGCAGTTATCCATACACCAATAAATATTCTGGAACTTGCCAAGTCGAAACATTGTACCAGTTCATGAAATGATTGACAGTTGAGTTGAACCAGTCCTCTTAATTAGTATAACACTTACTAACCACATATGGCAGAAGATATTTCTACTTAAAGGTGAGTTTACGAAAACCCATGCATTGGGTTTTCACCATTGAAGATACGAAATTACCTATCACAAACATAGTTTTATTGAGCCATCACAACCTTTTTGAGGACCCTAACAAAAAGAGGCTAGTGGATAGCAACACAAGGCTACATGCTCGTGGAACCACTACTCCGGGTTGCAGCTTATGTTCTCTTCATTTTAAACATTTAATTTACCCTTATTTTCAACTAATGTTTGGCAAGTATTCAGACCTGAATAAGATAACGTCTTAATCATCATATGTAATCAGCAATGTGACACATCACATAATGATTACAGGTCAACCTGTACTCTCCAAAGCATGCTGACTGGTACGTAGAAAATTGAGAATTGCGAAAAACAAATTCGATCATATGATGGACCTGAGAATAATCGACCCATTCAGTAGCTTATGGTCATGTCCACTACATATGACCCCGGAGAAGGATATCAATGATTGGCGTTCCACTGGTGATTACCGGCGACTCAACGCTCAAACTACTCCTGATCGTTACCCGTTACCATGCCTCCACGACCTAACGACGACCTTGGAAGGAATGACCGTATTTTCAAAAATCGATTTGGTAAAGGCGTACGACTAAATATTGATTACAGAAGACAGCGTCCCCAAAACTGCTTTCGTAGCTTCATCCGACCTTCACGATTTCGTTTGAATGCCTTTTAGCCTGATGAATGCAGTACAAGCATTCTAGCATTTCATTGATGATGTGTTTTGGTGGTCTGACTATGTACATGCATACGTCGACGACTTCTCGATACAAAACCTAGATGAGGAAACGCACTCAAAACATCTGAACACAGCTTTTGGAAGACTGCAACAACAAGGAGTTACAATAAATATAAAGAAATGCCGAATTAGAACAACCTCATTGAACTCTTTGGGGCACACGATTGATGCTAGTGGCATACAACCACAGAAACACAAGATGGTGGCTATTTTGGAGTATTCGGAACTAACCAATACTAAGCAGTTGAGAGCTTTCAATGGATTGGTTCGTTTTTACAGGTGATTTAGACCCAACTGTACATCTATCATGAGACCATTAATAGATCAGCTTAGCGTGAATAAAAGGCGGTCACAATGGATGTTCACTGACCAAAAACCATTGAGGTGTATCTACGTAGAGGCCGAGTTTTAAGATTATAGCGTGGCAGATCCAAGCGTTTAATTTATTGCCTTATATGAAGAAGAATGTCAAATAAGGGACACACTTCTGTTTGGTCTGCCAAAAGAACGAATGACCCAACATAGTAGTTTCCGTCTGCTTACTTTCCCTATCCCTGACACTCGATTCGACCATATCCACCTGGATCTAGATGGACCTTCACTGGAATCAAGCAGTTTCTCTCATCTTCTAACATGCTTGAACCAATTCAAACGATGATCAGAAACAGTTCTATTGAAAGACATAACCAGTGAAACGATTGCTCGCGCTTTTGTCGAACGATGGATGGCAAAATTTGGTTGTCCATCTAAGATAAAGACAGACCGTGGACGTCAGCTTGAATCTATATTGTTTCACTCTCTGACGAAACTTCTTGGAATTACGCACTTCTGAACAACTGTCTACCACCCATAACATGGGAGTTTGGTGAAAAGATTTCATCGACAGCTAAAAGGATCAATTTGAGCTACGAAAATCCTGCCGTGGAACGATAGTTTTTTTATTAATTTTACCCGGAATTCGCAGCACTGTAAAAAATGTTTGAAGCAGTGTTACCGAGTTAGTCAGCAGAAAGAAACCTCGATTACCAGGTGATTTTGTAAAAGTTGCTCCTAATTTTTATGTGGACTGGCTTAAAAATACTATGCTTTCACTTAAACGAGCCCACGCTCGATAACAAATGACAGACGTTTTTATCTAACCCCCCCCCTTAAATTATAGTACACGCGTTTTCGAACGTCGTGATACTCTACGCCGACCTCTCGACGCAACTTACGAAGGTCCATACAAAGTACTGAAAATAAAATTGAAGTACTATCTTATTGACATTAGTGGCCACAAGAAGAACGTCAGCATTGGCCGCCTAAAATCATTGTATTTAGGAAACAAATCTTTCAATGTCGAATTCGCCACAATATACTTGAAACTTGATATGAACAAAGTCACTATGTCTCAAGCAACGACTTTCGAACAAGGAAAAAATTTCAAAGAGCTCCATAATTTTGAGAGCTGCATGACTAATAATTTTTTCCTAACTTCTCACCTCCTACTTATTGTAATGTTTTTAGAAGAATTAAATAAAAATTGAATGAAGTTATTTTTTAAATTTACGGCATGCACTTTATGCGTTTTCTCATGTTTAAAAAATATCTTAATAAAATATTTTTATCCGTAATATTGTTGCTGATATTTTACACGTTTTTATAGCCGCATTGAGCTGCTGAATATTTTTTGTATACGAAATGCGCAGATTTAAAGAATTTCTGTTTTTGGATTTCCAAGCTGTCTGAAAACGAACAGAAGAACAATCAAGAAAACAAATATATATTATATACAAGTTGTTATATGCAACGATACATTAGCGTAGGCAGTGACTTTCAGAAGCTGCATAACATCGTAAACTATTAAAGTAACGTTTGTCAATATCTAATGAATTGCGTTTTATCCTTTGGCTCTTACGTCTTTGAGTTCTCACGAACCCATTAGGGAGGGCGGCAAATAATCCCCTAAATAAATGGCTGCACAAGCTCTCGACATTGATGCCGGCCATGTTTGTTATAGCTGACACAACTAGTTGAAGGCAATCGTTCATGCATCACCACTAGATCAAGACACGACACAACGTGGCAAGCAACTTTCCTTATAGATAACTAGCCTGGTTATAATGATTACGAAAGTGTGACTATTTTTTGATATGACCTTTAGTGCAAAAGGTACAACAGCAATCGCTAATGAGCGTGGTTATATGGTCGGTGTATATCTTTCCGTTTCTCACTCAATCCCAGGCCGGAATAAGATGAACGTATTTTGGTTAATCAATCAGACAAATCATATTATGTTTCAAGCATTTATTTATATATATACATAAACAAGAATACATAGCCAGCCAATTAGGGAATTAAAATTAATACAAACAAGGGTGACGGTGATAGTGAATTGAGGTAACATGAGTACAATCAATAAAAAGTTCCTTCATAAATAAAAAATAATATTCTAATAGGTAACATGATGAGCTAGAGGATAGTGTGAGAGGGACATAATAATATTAGGAAATAAAATGTTTACTTTGATGTATCTAAGCAACCGAAAAGGTCTTTTAAACAAAATTTAAAAGGTCAGTTATTTTTTTTTATTACCCAGAACAACAAAAAGTTTGCAGCAAATGAGGTGCCCTATGTTTTATTCGTAATATATATTATCGATTAGCAGTCACTATTAGTATTTTCTCACCCCTTTCTGCGTTTCGCAATAGTTTCTTTCTGATCAACTTATACGCTTGCTCTCGCAACGTGTTATCTACCGTCCAGCTCAATATGAAATAAAACAATACAGACAAACAAACAACATGCATCAATATAGAGTATGTAACCATTAGCATTAAAAAAGATATTTGCCAGCTCCAGCTCTTGCAACTTTTGTGCCAATGAAAACCTGTGTTCTTCTCGGCCAAATGAGTCAACGAGTGTGTTGTTTAGTGTAATTTACATTTAGCTCATTGTAATATACCATCAAACCTGAGAAACTACCTGTTTTATTCGGTAAGTTGACACCGGAGAACAATAGGATTATCATATACCCAACTTTTGCTAGTTCATCAGCTCTCATATTTTGCTATACATTTTGGAATCCCATCACTGGAAAGAAGACCAAATTAACTAAAATAATTTTTGTGGTGTTAGATATTCGTATAATTTAATGGAGACATACGTTACAGCCTCTAAAGTACAATTATTATAAACTTTTATTATTGTGTATCACTATAAATATTAGTAAGTGTCCATGAGTGTTCATGTAATAGTATGAATCCTTTTTGGCCACCAAATACCAAATACATTATGGCCAGCATTTGAGAGTCTCAAATTACAGCAAGTGACGATGAATTATATAGTCCCGTTAATAGATCTGAAACACTAAATAAATACAATTTACTGACAATTGACACTTGTAACAGGACACTAGCACCGCTAGTTTATTCACCAACAGAGGAGAGCATATATAATTAGGTACAACTGCAAGTGCGAATTGAATAGAGAAATATTTGATTTTGTCACATATAAACAACAAAGCAATCAAACGTGTATCAACAAGCGTACTGACAAAATAGATACATACATAATGTTATTAGATTTATATGACTCTTAGACGAGCCCAGGAATATCCTTAACTAATTCAAAAATCGCTCTGAAGCGCAAAAGATTAGGTTACTTTAAACATGATTGCTGGCTACAAATAATGTACACCACTTTATACTGCTGTGACTTGCTTAATGAGTATGTTGTATCTGTTTACAAAGTCCCACTTATTGTATTCTTGACAGCCTACCGTTGTTTCATGTGATGTGCAATACCTAACTCCTTCGAATAATGTGACATCCAATATTCCGTAGAATTTGACGATGTTAGATTAATGAAATGTATAGTCGGTGTTTCTTCTGCGTCCAATGCTTAGATAATGCCTAGTATCCATCTGACTTGTTAAATGAAATAAATGAGTATAACTCAACGTAATTTGTTCAATCAATGCTTGGATGCCAGACTAAATTCCATATGTAATATAAAAAGTGAAAGATTAGTTGACACTAGATGACTTATTTCAGCAATCCAAAATCAATTTTACAGGAACTGGGGGGGTGCGCAAGTTAAGTTCTGCTGTCCAGTGATACTGCAACATGCAAACCCAGGTGTGATTGCGAAATGTGTGAATTGTTATCAGTGGCTGCAACACGTTCTTGTGTCCAAAATTATCCCACTGATCCAGGTCTCTATCTCTATTGCATTAATTCTCATATTGACACTATGTATACTGTATAGCTGCCTAGCAGCCATCTTAACATATATGTTTCCTTGTCTCTCGTCCGATTAGCTGAAGTCTATTCAAATTCACCAGAATTCTATGTTATTCTTTCAGCATTATTGTTTATCTGATGTTGCTGAACAAAAATGTTCAAAAGATTGATTGATGGTAACCAGTTTTGAGTTTTTTACTCCACTGAAATATTTGTTTGAAGGTCGTAAATATGACTGTAAGATTAAGAAAATGCTGAGTGTGCTACTTCTAACTTGTTGTCAGACTTTTAGGAGTTAATTTTTAAGATTAGTTACATGACGAAATAAATGTGTCCATAGGTTATTCAAATGAATACGTATTGAAGTGAATTATTTTTAGTAAGAATCCAGAAACAGCTACGAAATCAATGATTATGAATATATAATTTAGTTAGAAAACCTCTCTATTAGTGCCTTCAGTTGTTTCACATTAAGAAGAAAGCATTTATCATGAAAGCTAACAATTTAGTTCATATTTAAGGCTAAGTCTAGAAAAAAACAGTTGTTACTATTTATATTTTCTGGACAATCATAATAGCCATATTATTTATCATATACTTTCTGAAATAAATTATTTTCCACCAAAGTAGCCTTTCGATAAACTTAATAGATTGCCCACACTTTAGGGTACTTAATTAATCAAAAGTGAAGTTTATTACATTGTCCAGTGTTACATCATCATCACAGAATATCACTATCCAACATTAAATTCAGTCACATCAGCAACAACATTATAATATAGAAATCATTTCTTGTCGAAAACACAGAGAAAAACATTTATCATTGTTTCATAATTAGTTAAAAACTTATACATACATATACAATATATTACGTATATATATATATATATATATATATATATATATATATATATATATATATATATATATATATATATATATATAAGTGGTACACTTGATAATTTATATATGCCTAAAACTCTGGAATCGAATAACAAATACAATATTTGAAAAGAAGTGCATTAACACAGCTGATGCATAATAAGAAGATCAGAGAGAAATGAGAGGGAGAGAAGACAGGGAAATACTGACGTAAGTGAAATTAGGCGGGAATACTTTCTTACATCAGGGGACTGTAAATTATCCAACAAATTTTGTCTGTTATTTGATACTACTTATTATTATTAAGTACTATTTAGATAGTATTTAAAAATACAACGCGGTCTATACAATTTGTTCTACTTAATGAGTCAATTTTAAACTACTATTGACTATTGGATAAACTTTTAACACAAATAGCCAGTAGTAAAGGTTTTATCACCCATTTTGTTCCTTTTTTTCTCAGATGCAAAACCATCTATGTAAAATCTGCCTACTAATAAGTAGCATAAAATAACATCTCCAAATTTGTTGAATTGTTTACGATTGTATAAAGTCAATCAATGTAATAATTAATTTACATAAAGTTCAATTTGATAAATAAGTGTGAAAAGTTTCCTTTCTGTTTACAAAAAAAACAGGATTGAAAGAATTAAAAAAAACAAAAGTGCAATACAAAATACTGTTTCGATAAATTGATTTGCAATTTAGTTGCTATTCACCTTGCATCTTGTCACTTGAATAAATGCATCAATATATATATACGCTTAGGCGTGCTCACAGAAGATGTGGAAAGAAATGAACCAGTATGAATCTAACATTGTAATAATTATTTGATAAAGAAATTAACTCATATAATGATCGAATGAAGCTAAATATTCCAGTGTAGCTGCGTAACAGAATGCATATTGATCAGATGTTTGAATACTGTTAATTCGTTGTGTACGTAACATACGTGTAATAAGAAACATATCGACCATGCCTTCACATCTCATTCTATCTAATAAAATACTTAAGCATATAAATACACCGGTTCGTCCTGATCCCGTACTATTTAAGTGAAACAAAAGAAATAATACACAAAGCAAAAGTTACATAGATGCAACATCAACAAATATTTAAAAAAGTGATTAACTAGTTCAATAGAGACAAAAATCATGTTTGTTGAGTTCATATTATGAATTGACTCTTACTGGTCAAATTGTAGTGTGGTCAATCGTTTAGTTGACTTAACGTTGGGTAGACAATTTAGTCAATGTTAGGCTAGTTAGGGATAGTCATCAAGAAACCCTAGGACTTGATCACGTTTTTATTCTTACTCATTAGTAAAGAGTATATATCGTCATGAGGAAGTTGGTGCTTTCTGGACAGAATTCGATTTTGATCCATCTATTTTCAAAATCTAATGCTATTATTGTTGATTTCTTGGTATGACAATAGTTAGCATATTATGCGTGAGGTTATGTCAGTAGAGAAAGTATTAAATAATAGAATAATCGAAAAGTCTCTGAAGGGCACCAGATAACGAGGGAAGTTTCATGTAATGAAGCTCGAGTAAACATATTCACTAGTTGTTTAGTGCATACGTTTTTATGTGCCTAAAATGGGAACAGTGTTCAAAACTAGACATTTGATTGATATATGAATAGTCTAAAGAACATACAAGAGTGTTTAAAAATATGAAAATACTGACATATTTTGTGAAATAAAATCTACTGAATTACTGATTGCTTTAACAAAGTAGTGTTCAATTGCTGTTTGAGCTTAAAATAAGTGCATTTACATACTATCATATTAATTTTACTAAGATTCCTAATTGTCATTTCTTGTTTATTCACGTTTTATATCATAACAAAAAAACATGTGTGGACTTATAACAAGGGCATTGAACATCACGAATAGGCTGCTGTATAAAAATTTCTGTTGTAAAATGCCCATTATCTGTTTGATAAATCTAATTAGTTACATAAAGAAATCAGTCTAACCAATCTGTGATAAAGAGGAAATTTATAACCACCACCTCTGAGTAGTAATAATTTCCATTACAATCCGAATCATTTTATGAGTCTTAATTTTTAGTCAAGTTATTTTGGGATAACCGATGTATTAAGATGGGTCATATAGATTGAAGTAAAAGGATTAGCTAAGTCGGTTTACGTAGTGTTACGATTATGATATATAAATATATGTATACTTGAACTACTCACTTGCAGTGTACAGTTATTGGGCCATCTTGTCCAAATTGAATTTGAGTTTTGTGTACTTGACCAATTAGATCAATAATTGCTTCAGCAGATTTAGGTACTATACTACCATGTGGCCATCCATGTAACTGAAATTGTCTTAAAGTGCGTGATTGACCATCTGTTGTATTAGTAAGTCGAAATTCACGTAAAATAAAATGTGGCATATTATATTCAACCATAGGTTCAACCATTAAATTTTGATATCTTGTCGATCTATCGCTTGGCCAATATTGATTAGTATCTGTAGGTATTAAACTCATATCACGTGAATCACTAAATGCAACTATTATCGGTGAATTACACTCCCAAATTAATCGCCAAAAATCATCAATTGTATTTGGTAATGGTGTTTGTGTTGCAATATAAGCTCGATTTTTACGGTAACCATCAATATAACTAGCATTAATGTAATCTGATCCATTTACTCCACGGATTAATGATAGACAAACACGATTTGCTTCATATGGAAGAATTTCTAAATCACGATTTTTTGTTCGATTATCATTTGTTAAAGCTGTAGTTATTTGGCGTTTATTTAATAAATTACGATTCAATCTCTGTAATAATAATAATTATGTTTTGAGGCAAGAATAAACGAGTAAAAATGTTATGCAGGATTTTCCTTATTACGATTTAAATACGCTAATCATTTGTTAAATAAACTATTTATAAGACTGAGAGACTTTTGTGAAAGATAGTTGACAAAGAAGGCTTATCATACACTCGGATATAAGTGATAAGGATAAACTGCCTCAGAAGTAATTCACAACTTACTAACACAACTGTGTAAAAACAGTATTATTTGGCCTATATGTGTTGCGATTATTTTGTAGCGGTAAATAATCCCCAAAATAAATAGTTGCATAAGCTCTCGACATTGATGCTGACCATGTTTGTTTTAGCGGACACTACTAGTTGAAGGCGCGCGGTCACGCATCTTCACCAGATCACGACTCGAACCACCGTGAGTAGCATCTCTCTCTAGTTTGACAGCCTAGACGTTGCTATCCCATTAAAATATAATTTCGTTTCCATCCTTCATTGCCATCTGATTTCTCATTCGTAAGAGTAGGGTCCATTCGATAGAAGTGGGTTTGGTTAAACGACAAGCGCAACTTGGTCATATATCCGGGTTCACTTCAATTTAATGAAATAGTAGGCAGATTGATGACAAGTCACGTTTGAATGGATATATTGCTTTGACTTACGTAGTTACCCTTTCATTTGGTATGCATGAGTTGTCACTCAGTACTGCTATAACATATGCTTTGTGCTTAATCTATTTGATTTTTGATCAGTTAGTGGGATTTGTGTCAGAGTAGAGACTATCGTCTGGCTGAAACTAACTGTAACTTAGTGTACTTACCTTTCGGCATAGCAATAAAATATAATTCTGCTATCCAGTGAATACGTAACAATTATATCGTAAAGTGATTGAACCATTCAGTGTATAATCAATGCTTTAAATAAATGTTACATGTAACAAGACTTAAAGGTTTAACAATCTCTCCTAGAAAACCTTAATCTTGAAAGTACTCTGTACTCAGATTTGTTTAACTATTACTTATTTATGTTGCTAAGGTCTTAGTTAAAGGTTTCAGTTAAAAACGTGAATTATTAGATTTTAACTGTTTTAAAACGATATACTTGAAAATTTTGTTCAATGTCAATTTAGTAGTCAAAAATACATTGTAAACGAATTGGTTGAAGTTATTATTAACTTCCTAAACGTTTAACAAACATGTTGTATTCAGCAATTCTACACGCTTTCACTATTCATTTAGTATGCGATTGTTACATTTTGAAGTAGAACTGTCGAATAGAATTTCACCTAAAGTTCTAATTTTCTCAGTATTTTTGTTTTCTTACATTCAACAAGTCTAACTAGTGTAAATTGACATTTAGATGGTTGCGGATATTTACAGTGAGATCTTCAATTGAAATTATACCCTAACATACAACAGTCGCTGAATAATGAATAGAAAACTAGCTGAACTGGATTATATAGAACATTACTGAGCCTGGAAAAGGCAGACATTTGAAATCATGTTACATTGATATTTACTTTGCTAACTTAACATTTTATCGTTATTTCGTCAGGTTCTCATCAGCTGCGTACAACATATAATTCTCTAAAAACTTTTCTATGTAAAAGAACTACATACTTCTATATACTACTTGTTTAAGCTCAAGCATATAAAGATATAATGAACTAAAAGATCCGAATAAAATTGATAGGGCTTGATGAAATGATGAGTATAGATATAGTGTACAAGTGAGAATTCAAGGAACATCGAGTTACTAACGTAGAATCAAATAGGTAAGGAATTATGTAATGAAGAGAAAACACTGAATGAAATTAATTACGAGTAGTTGACAAACGTTATTTGAGATCAGTTAACTGCAAAATTGTGAAATCGCCAGAATTAGTGATGTAATCAGTGTGGTACGGTCCCACTTATTACGTCATACGCTAAATCATTTCCCAGATTGCATCACTCTAATTCATTTAATTTAATATTTTTGTTGCTAAGTGATCTCATTTCACAGTTTGTTAACTGACCGCGATTTACTCTACTTAGTGTATTCTCCCTAATACCTAATTCCTTAACCATCTGATTACTCTTTAGTAACTCGATGTTCCTTGAATTCTCATTTGTACATTATATTTATGTGCATCATTTCTTTAAGCAATATGTATCTTTTATCCTACCATATCTCTACATCACTGGTCTCAAGCAAGTAGCATTTGAAAACTATATAAACCACCTATATAGAAAATACTTGGCATATTATAAGTTGTGTGCAGCGGATGAGAACGTGAAGAAGTGGAACGAATTCATCCAATTCTGGCCAATTGTCGTTTTGCTTTCCACAAATTTATAAAAGAGAACCAAGTATATGAAATCTCATTGTTAGTTGATCAGTGAGACCTCATTTCTCAAATGTGAATGCCATTCTTCATATATTTATTAGTTTGACATTGAGAACAGTTGTATTCAAACAAACTAATTAGACAGAAAAAATCTTGAAAAATAGAAGAATGAAGACTTTAAAAATTATTTTGTACAACTTACTTTAAATTCTAATTCTAGACTTGAAAGTTTTATAGATGATGTAATATGATTGTTACTTAAAGAACCATCTTGTAAACCATTAGGTAGTAAATTATAGCCAGCTAAAACGCATGTTGGAACTGGTTGACGTAATTTCACTACATGATTATATAATCCATGAGCTGTAACTTCAGTTCCATGTACTTCAGCTGCTTCTATGAATACATCATATAGAAATGCATATTGTTCTTCTGTTTGTACCATAAAATTTCTTTGAGCACGCATACGTGACACTGCACCAAATATATCAACTGAATTTTCATGTTTAAGTCTTTCAAGTTGTGAATCAATGACAATAAATGCACCTATAAACAATAAACGTTGTTTCATTAAAAACACTGTTCTTTTAAATAATTTGCAGAATAATACCAAGTAGAATAATGTGCTTACATTTTGTACTTCTAAAGAAGAGTGTAAGAAAGTGCCTATGTTAATTAATCGTCGTAGCAATAAACGAAAGCCGTCAGAATAATCATGTAGTTTACTTGTGTAATGATTTCATAAGTTATTTGTGTAAAGGCAAGATATAAGACGGCCAAGATAAATATAATACTAACTGTGTATTAAGACGGACCAATTGGATCAACTCCTACAATTAATATGATTTGTCTACTTTGACATTGGTTGCTTGTAACGGAGTAAATAAAACTAAGCTTGCCTAGAGGTAGAGAGTGAGGATAAAGCACCAATAGATAGGAGATAGTACCAAGCATTTATTTAGTATGAGCAGAGGCCTTTATATAGAACATTCTGGACCGATGAGTTATAAAAAATATGAAGTACACTAAAGGACGGATTGGTGGGGGTGAAGCCTCATATTAAAACTACAATAACCCGGAAAAGAAAATAGATACGACCACATTTAATGAGTCTATGAAAAGCTTACAGTTTGATAACACAAAAAGCATAGTTACTAAATGTTCAACAGTAAGGGTCGCTACATTACGATGAATAAACTCAACAGATTACTATTCCGATTCCTTCCTCCGTTATAACAACTTGATAAATATCGATTTGGTAGAGAGATACAGTGGAATGTACTAAATATCTTTGATATATTAATAATCCATATCAATATGAACCATTGAGAAGTTGCACAAAGATCACTCAAAAGTTTATACAAAGCTGTCATTAAGTGACAAACATACATATATATGCGAAAGATCGCCACTAAAATGATAATCGATATATCACTGACACCTCAACATTGTTCATAATAATAAATAAACACCGAAGCTCAAGTCTCTTATGTTTTGCTGAAGTAACTGCTATAAAGCGATTCAAGCCAAATTCATGTATGCAAAGCGGAAACTGTAGTGAAGCTGGTTTTACCCTGGTAACTTTAATTTTTTAAGATCTAGGTTGTGTACCTTTTTTGATACTATTTCCTAATTCCTTGTATTTGAGCCTTACTTAACTAATTACTTATGTAGGATCACGACTAGCCAGTGGAATCCAGGACGCGCGTCCCGTCCTATTTAAAGCTCATCTACTGGATGTACGTGCATCCCACTATTGGCGTCCATTCTGGGATTCGAACTCAGTCCGCTTCCTACCAATCGCCACCACGTTCACCACTAGGCTACTGTGTTCTACCGATGTCTTATCGCTAATTCGAGGCAATCCTTTCAGAATGCACATACGGCAACAGAGGCTGACCAGTTTAAGTCCATTACAAACCAACGGGAAGATATGAGTTTATTATAATCAACTAATTGCTGTTTCTACTTATATTTATTATTACATAACCTATGTCACTTATCTTCGTTACTTTGTATTTATGTTGTACACATATTTATTTTGTAGAATTTTTTTATAACTGGCCTATACATAAACAACTGTGTTAATGACATTTTTATTCTTATACAGTTGTGTTGTGTTCTTCTAACTGATGCACATCTATATGTCAACATAACATTCTTCAATTTTTTTTCTGATGTAAAGTATGTAGATCTGTTCTGTTTTCTAATGGTTATAATTGATTCCAAGGTTGTGTGCAACTGATAAGAAGCCACGAAATGTCATGAATTCGTATAATTCTGCTACGAATGTCGTTCTTACTTTACAATAATCATTTATTAAACATATCGTTGGACCAAGTCAAAATCATTCAGGTCAGTGAATAGGATAGGTTCCAATTTTTGTTAAATATTCTGTTAATGCAAAAGACTTCTAATTTTATTAAGTATATTCCATACTAATCCTTTTAGTTAAGCACACTCCCTGCTTTAACTGATCTAATATTCAATTGCTTATCAGCGTTAAGTAACAAAGATTTAGTTAATTGAAAACGAATGAAAGGGTTTTGCGACTGAAAGCAGACATAGAGAGGATTGTATATAAATTTTAACAACTGTCCAGTAAGCTAAAAAGACGCGCATTGATTAAAACACTATTTGACTGTATTCACTGATCGTGATCAGAAGACAGAATGCCTGAGGAGTATATAATGGTGAAAATGTGTTTACGTAATAATAGCGTGATAGCTCATTTACGGATGGCCAATTCTATCGATTCAAATTTATCAGCTTTGTCTTAGTCTATTACTCAGGAACGATAAAACGATAATTTAATCATAAAGCATATACTACAGCAATATTGAGTAACGAACCACGCATACCAAATGAAAAGGTGAACACATAAGTCATAGTTATCTATCCATTCAATTGTAATTCATCATCTATTTGCCTACGCCTACATTAATCAATTACCACACGTGTAGGCCAGCTTTGTCAAATAGTTGTATGCAAATATTTTTATTTAAGTATGCGAAGATCGAATCAAAGGAAGCTGAGTATGACACAGCTGAGAAAGCGTATTCTCCTAAAACATTACTTCAAAGAGGGCGAAATAAGCAGAATTTTCGATTTCAGAATAAATGGTATGCATAAAACAGCTCTTCCGTCTGTGAAGTTCGTGTACTGTTATCAAAATGAATGCTTTTTGTCATAATCGAATGTAGACCGATTCCTGCGTTTTGTTACTTTCAACAGTGTCTACCAATTTACATGTCCATGTTAAAGCTTATGCATCGAGAAAAAACCAGAAAGTATGACCTATTGCTCACACTTCTGAATATATTCCGTATAAGTTGAGTTCAAATAGATAATGCATCTTTACTTGGGCAATAGCTTGCCGATTAATTTAGACTGTACATAGTATCGACGTATCCTATTTCAGAATAATTAATGAACAAAGAATTCCAAACTTTTTATGTTTCGCCAAAGTAATTACCATGGAAAAAAAATCAAACTAAATTTCTGTGTTCAATAAAACACTACAATCGGTAGTCTTCTACCTAAGTAACTTCATTTTAAAATTCGGTTACACAACTTTTTCTCAACATCAGTTTTCTGTTTCTTATCATCTGAGTTATACCAGATTGAATAGTGTTTTTACTTATATTTACTGTTGTATAACTTATATTATTTATCTTACAGACTCTGTATTCATGTTCTCTGTTTCCTTAAATCTATAGAGAAATGATAAAATGAACAAGTTTTCATTTCTATCACATTTGTTATCTTCTTATTGATTCATATCTACTTATAAACTTCTAATTTTTGTAAAGTGTATACACTTAATCTGCTTTTGAAGATTATAATTAATTTTAGATTGTATGCAGCTGACGAAGATACTACGAAATGAAATGAATTCATTTTATTCTGCTACAATTGTTGTTCATGCCTAACTAACATTTCAGAAGAGATGCATAGTATGTAAGCGAATAACTTAGAAAGTAACGAGTCGATTAATTCATTGTCAAATTTATTATTGTCATCTTCATTTTCTTACATTTTTAAAGCTTACAAATATCACGATTTAACTAAAGATCCATTACGAAAGTAATTCATTGTGGATGTGTATGCATCATCAGAGACTGATTAAAAGCAGATTTTATTATTCAGAATTAGAAATTAACTGAAAAACTTAAAACCATGAGATGTAATTCTTTTAATTTCCAAATTTAATACTCCTCTATTTATTAAAGTTGGATTGTAGCTGAAGAGTAGAATCCAACCTACGAACTATCTCTGTATGAAAGTAATTCATTCATATATCAGATATTGACTTGTTTCACTCTAGAACAACATCAACGGATAGATACAGGCATAGTCAAATTACGTTTCCACTATATTATTAATTGAATTATATCCTTAGAATATAAAATATTCATACAATGTATAATTATTATTCACAATGTACAAAGTATTCAGTTGGATTATTATTTCTTTATTTAGTAGTATTGTTGATTATTGGTCTTCTGTTGATAATCAACTTTGATTAAGCAGATGTAAAGGTTACTTAAATTAATTGATTTGGTCTGAAAATCTACACTGATTCTCGTGATTATCTATACAGTTTATAAGTCAGTTGAAAATCAGTCAAATCTAACACAAATAATTTTACATGAGTAATAAAACATATGAAGTAAGGAAGTGACGTTTGTCTTAAGCAGTTGACAAAACAATAAAAATGTTACAAACTGTTTAATTGCTAAGGAATTTTAATGGCGAAAACATTTCTGACTAGACATTAAGAAAGAACGAGAGGAGTAAAGAGCTGTTATAATAGACAATGCTTGGATAGTTTACCAGTGACCTATGACACTCAATTATTATTATTGCTATTATTACCACGATTTTGATACTTTTCATAACTTTAGACTTTGTTGCCTCTTAATTGCCAATTATTTCTTACGTAACGGTCTTGATGATCAGATTTATTGTAATTGGTTTTCCCGTTAGTATACTATTCCATTCACTTATCATCTACATACTTTCCAAAACTATAATAACCTCGTTCACCTTTATTTATTAATTGTTTTGTTAAGTAGTCGTAATTATTTACAAACACTTTTGTACTTGTAACATGGTTATCTTCAACACATCACCAATTATTTGGTAATGATGTCAAAACTATTGAAAATATATTTGTTGACATAATAGTGTGGAGCTTTGATACAAAATTAATTGAATCACAAACTGATGGAAGTGGAAATGTTTTAATTAAATACTGACCCATTAGTGCAGTGGGTTAGGTGTTAACCAACCTGAAGCCACTACGGCAGAATTTGGGGTGTGTACTGCTGAGGGTTTCCACACTAGAATGAGATGGTTGTCCAGTGTTCCCTGGTCTTAAATGGTACCCTGTGAACATCAATCTGTGGCGTATTCAATCAAATAAAAAAAAATTTCTTTGATCCTGTTGTCCTTTCTTAATGTTAAAAACAATTTACCTGTACGACCGACTCCAGCTGAACAATGTACAATCAATGGTCCGATTTCATTGGAAACATTTAAATTCATAGAATTATGTATATCACTAGAATGAGATAATTTTAATTCTCTTGAATTCGTTTTTTCCTCATTAATTAAACGTTCCTGTTGTAAATGATGCATTAACTGTGAACGTACTTGACTAACACGTCGTATAAACAATAATAATGGTTGAGGATAATCTGGTGTACCATAATCAGGCCATGCAGTAAATTGAAATTGTTTAATCTCTCTTTGTTCACTATTCATACTTGAATCGGTTATATGTTGCAGTTGTTTAAAACCAGTTGAATCAGTATCTAATAAATCGGTTTCATTATTACGTTGTAGAATAAGTGTACGTAGTGTGTAATAAGCAAATTCTTGTATACTTTTTGTAATCACAGTGTATGTAGGCACTGTGGTATAATCAATATCATAATTTATTTTATTATTATGTTCTTGTTGTTGACATTGTTGCTGTAAAGTGAATACTTCTTTTCCTCTATTTGGCCAATATTGATCACATTTAATCCGTGCTCTCTCTTCTAAATGTGTCATCATAACAATTACACGACTATTTTGCTCCCATACCATTCGCCAAAAATCATAAAATGTACATGGTAATGGACCCTTGGAAAATAATAAAAACAATCTTTATTTCCATTACTGTTCACAAATGTAAATCAATGAGAGTAGATTAAATAAATAACATCTATCAGTGCATTCACTTAACAAACCATTTGCACGTGACCGATTCGCTATCCAGTGTATTGTTCATAATAATACAAATGGATGATCATCAGCTAGATGTATCTGCAGTTCATTGTTGATGTTCACTCGTTAAACAGGTAAGGGCATCAAGATACACTAACATATTGCTGAGCGTGATGGCGTTTGATACGGGTAAACTGATATAAAGTGTCTGTGTAAACATACACATTAATTTGACGCACCTCTAACTGACGAGTTCCAACTGAGACGAAAGTCGCTTTATGGATTCTAGCTGTTAGGCACAATTTAGCATTTATAGTGGTAAACTGAATAACTGGATTGTGAGGCTTTGATAGGTCTCCTAGATGGCATCGTATGAATGAACTGATAAAAGTGAGGTGTATAAATTTCTCAACAACTAACTAACAGTCAGCCATGAGAAATAGTCCGCATATGATTAAGAGCTTCTTTTATTCACTTTGGATTACTTTGGTTATAACTGAGACATTTTTTATCATAGCCTACATAGTCTTTTAAACAACCAATCCACCACACTACATTGTCGTCTACATGAACATTGATTAGCTAATAAACTTTACGATATATATCAATAAGTATAGACATTTAGAGGCGGACGCCCGAGTGGAGAAATGTTGAGATTCCGGATAACAAAGATATAGTAAAGACCAGATATTTTTCACAAGCATAGCGGTTAGAAATCAACAAATACACTGAAACAGACTTAGTTTATTAGCAGACTAGAAAAATAATATACACGTCTTTTGCATTGTTGTTAGTTTGTTTTTCATTTTTATTTACAAATTAGTTATGTTATTTCTTGTTTATATAATCTATGGTTTTTGTTGTAACCCAACCTGTTTGATTTATTTACTGTATTATTATTCTAGAGTGATTGTAATCGTTAATAATCTATATTATATAGTGTAACTGAATAGATAATTCGGTGTATTAGATTCCTAATTTACTGTATCTCACTATTACAGTGGAATAGTTAATATTTGAGTACATTGATAACTACATTCATTCAAAGTCAGAAATATTTTACTTAGTTCTCAGACTAATCTACATAAGAAGCAGAAGAATTTACAGTCGTAACATCATGAATAAAGAGTTAGACATCTTAAGCAAAATGTTTTTAAGCATGAGTGGCCACTTTGGCTTATTGACAAGAACATTAGGAACAAGATTTTACAAAATATCAGGAGCCTACGAACCAAAGAGAATACTTCAATGGTAACAAAGCTGCAGGGATCCTAAGTAGAAGGATTTTTAATTTAATTAAAATAACGTTGATTTTAGTAAAGTCAAAAATATTGTTATCTAGTAGTCGCTTGTTTAACATCAATCTGGAGTATAAACTCTTGTATCTGACCACTTTCATGTACGTTTTTCAATCAACTTTCGTGCTCGTCATTAGAAGAGGACAGAAATGTAAAAGTGTTCAAGAATACCATTCAGCATGATTAAGATATGGCAGTGGATAAGTAAGAAGCTTGATCACTGAACACCATGTAAACGCAGACCAGTTGATTAAAACAGATTCTTCATTTAAAGTCATTTGTAAAATTAACAAACTCCTACCTGACACCATAGTTTTTTATGTATTTTCAATTGCTAAAGCTATAGTTGTACACCTACTGAAGTCAGGATTATGTAACTAAGAGAAATTCGTTCAACCCTTACATTTACCTTGATTTCAAACTAGTAAAACAAACAAAAATAAACTCAAAACACCATTACTACCATCCTTATTGACCTTTTACTCTGAACTGATTTCATTTCATTCTTTTCCAATTTTATGAAAAAATTTCACTTTAACATATTGTGTAAGTTTTTATTCACAATTAATAATCTCCATCTCATTTCTATGACAATTTAATAAATACTCAACTACACTTTTTTGATTCATATGATTTACGTTACTTTTACTATTGCTGTGTTCCCTCACTTATTGTCATTAACAAGTATTATTAACTAAATTGAGATGAACTGTAGAGACTAGCATCAGGTTTCTTCTCGTTACGAAGCTCCTCAGCAGTGCGTACCCTAGGTTCTACTCCTGAAGCTTCAGAATGACGAATGCCTAACCCTCTGCACCACTGGGTCGGCGCCTACTAGTAGAATTCTCACCTCTATGAATTTGTGATATAGTATGACAATCATCTATTGTCATCGGTGATGACTGTCACACTCCAGACAAGTTTAAGTTCTACCAGTCATAACTTCTCAATTAAGCTTCAGAACCGTCCTGAAGTTAGTCATTAATTATCTGATCAAAATGAATTAAGATAGCTTATAGAGATTGGTACTCAATTTCAACTGACTGAATTCGTCACAACTGTCGAGTAATTTTTGGTTCTCATTGGTACCGTATCAGCATCTATCTGTGTCTAATTTATTCAATTAAAATATTATTGATTATCATAAAAATGTATATATCTTCAAGTGTACAGGTTTGGAAATGAATTCACCAAAAAGAGGACATGTTCATACTTGTATTACATAATGAGTATTTTTCGTACAATTAGTGCATATTGTAGTTATGAGTAAAAGATCAACAATGGTACTGGAATGAATAAAAGGAATTTAGAACCGCCAGTATTTACTTCTTTTTCTCATGTTTCCTCTGTATTACAAACATCATCATTTAAGAAAATGTGTATACATTTTCATGAATATAATTAACAATAAGTAATTTCAAGATTAGTTCAGTATCTTCAGGTGTTGTTTCATTTTCTGTAGTAATTATTCAACGAAAAATTATAGTATTATAAGTATCTCATAAAATCAGTATCTAATGTTTAGTATTTGAAAGTAGGAATATAAGTTTTGGGAATGATATTTTAAAGAAAAATAAAAGGTCTACATACTCATGTAACTGATTCATCAATTAAAATGACGATTGGTTAGTTTTATGTGACACTTTGTTGTTGTGATATAACTGTGTTATACAAATAACAGTAAATGAAACAGGGTTCGAGTCAATAACCCTTCAACTTATAGTTAACTTATTTAACTACTAATGTACTGACATCTGTTGCATAGAAAATAAAAATCAATTGTTGAAAAATTAACTTTGTTTTCATACCACTGTTAACTTATATTTTACTGATGTCTTATAATATCCATCATGAGATTTCTAAAGACCTGTTTATTTGGAACTGACAAACTCATATCTATTCAATGTCAGTTTATAGTCCTTTAAAGATGTTTCCAAACATTTTTTTTTCAATATAAACTACTCTATATTTAACAACATTAAAGCATCCAACAAATGATTGATCGACATCAGACTATTCGACTTGTTTTTGTTAATAATCCATAGTCAAGTAAGTCATTTTTGTTATTGTGAAAAGAAAACAAATAGACACATACTCTTCATTTACCTGAGTTGCAATATATGCATTTTTCTTTTGATAACCATCTATGAAATTAGCATTAATATAATCAGAACCAGGTAAATGTTCTATTTCACTGAGAATTACACGTGATTGATCATATGCAATTACATTAGCATAACGATTTTTTGGTCTATTCTCTTCCATATTAGCATGTTTCCATGTAAGATCACTTCGTGTTTCAATACTTTCATATTCTTCTGATATACCAATACCACTGTCACGTTTAAGCATAGCAACATATTCTGGAAGACGTAGTATTGGTATTGCAGAACGTATCGGTGTATGTACTGGAGTAGTATGTTCTAGAAATAAATAAATCAAAAACACATTTAGTAAGTAGTAATTAATATAAACCGATAAATAAGCTACTAATTCTGAAAAAAAAGACACTTAAACTACTTATAATTTAATTATCCTGTATAATGATAAGTACATTTCACAGGATTCATTTTTCAAGAAAATTTATCCTAAGCAATTAATTTATTTACACTACATATATATATATGTATATATATATATATATATATATATATATAGAGAGAGAGAGAGGTTTCTTTAATTTTGTTTGAAATTTGCTTACAAATAAACAGTTTTATTTAAATGCTCCTAAGTAAAACAAGAAGAAAACGTCTATATTCAATGTCAGTTTTACGGGTTTACTTCGTCATGCACTTTATATACATATTTGTGAACAAAAGTAGAACGTTTCATAAACAGTACGGAAGGACTATTTTCACTCAAAAATCAATAAGTCATTGTGTAATGTATAACTATGAAATGTTTCATTATAACTTCCCTCTGTATGATATAAACTAAGTTAAATACAATGAAATAGTTAGAAGAAATTTATTTATTAATACAGCATAGTAGAAGCAGATACAAAACAGTAGAATTCGTTCACTTTTGTTACAATTATAGGTATTATAATGGTGCTTTTCATAGATTTTATTTTATACTTTTATCTAAATATACTTAGCATTAGATTACAAAGATTTCTTAAGTCTTATCCATAAGAAGATGTATCTCTATGTTGGTGGATATTCTTTGTTTTTTTTATTGTTTAGAATCAGTTTTATTGTAGTAAAATGAGATCTTAATGATTTTGATTAGATTCCTAATGGTGATAATTATGATAAACTAAACATCAACATAGATGTTTACGTAAGTTTGTGTAAAGTTAGATCAATAAACATTGATAGAATGAAGTGACTTCATAAAGTGTATTTCATATTATCTTATTCTTCCATTTATGCACAAAATCTAATAGTCAGGTAAAGTGTCTTACAAATGTAATGTTCGATGTATATTGCATATAGGCATTGAATTGCAGTCAAGACTAAGAAGAATAAGTACAAGTTTAGTTTATAGAATAATACAATTAAGTGAGACAGGTTGGTCATGATACAATCAAGTATCAGAGAACTCTACTATCTGATTTGTCTACAGTGAACAAAATAACGACAATGTAAAGAATTATCGATATTAGAAAGTAAATAATCATTGATCACTGTGATAGTAATCATAGTTAATTGTGATGAAATTGCATAAAATGCCAAATTGATGAGGTGGAAGGTGGATGAATATTTTAATAAATAAGAAATAATAAAAATAATCTAATCTTTAGAGGTGTTATTATAAATACTCAAGAGTGATCCAATAGACCATCAAGTTTACATTAATAAACTATCTTGCATTCTATCCACCGAGAGGAAATCTTTTAAGGACCGTACTCATAAAAGACGCCACCGATTATTGTGATCAAAATTTGATAAAAAACAACCTAAGAAAGATGAAAAATAAGTCAGCTTTTAATTGTGATTTCTTATAACAACTAAGACCATTTGGATTTGTCATTCACAAATTATATAGCCTTCCTAAAATGTACAAAAATTTGTGTAACTGCGATCTATATTAGACACGAACAATTCATCTTATCACGATTTAGCTAAATGGTTAGCGGATATTATGAAGTTAGTCAAAAATCTCCTTAATCGGCACTCTACTATAGATTCTTTTGATTTTATTGATTCTATTAATGTAATAAGAAAACAAATCGTATCATTAGATGTCACTTTTCTTTTCTAAACACCCCTATCATACAGCCTGTTTGATTTCTATTTAGTTATTTTGGCAACAGTAACCTTGATGTGGATGTTTCAAAGCCTCATTAAAAGGAATTAATCTATTGACGCACCTTTAGAGCCCACTTCAGATTCATTAGTGAGTGTTAGAGACAAACAGATGATACAAAGATTGGGTTACCGTTGGACTCACTCTTAGACAAAAACACTGTACTTGGATAAACAGTCAAAAGTTTCTATTTATACACGAGATAATTTAATAATATCTTTATCGTTTGAGATGAAAACACTGATCTAAATGGTAAATTGTATAAGTTCAGTTATCATCCACCAGTTAAATTCACTATAGCATTGAGATTAAAAACAAGATATCAATTTTCGAATATTCTGTTGAGCAAAAAGGCACATGGCTCTCCACAAAAGTTTGTGTCTAAGAACCTAACTTGGAGTAACCAATATATTAGTTTTCAGCGTTGGATCATGTTGAGCTAAAAAATAAATGTAATCTATGCCTTTACCTTACGGGCTAGACAAGTTCGGAATGATGACATCATTGATGATGAACTAGAAAAATGTATATGCATATTTACTGCCAATTGATATTCTCCCAACTTCAGTGAAACGAATGTGTAATCAATGAAACAACGAAAAAATCCTTCAGTTATAACAAAGAAGGTAATTTTCATGAATGTTAAATTCAAGAAGATACTGGCACGAAGATCTTGAAAAATACCCCTTTGATCTTAAAAGAAAAACTTCATCACCTTCTCCAGTTGACCTGTGATCTATTTCGAATTTTATCAGTGTGTATTTACAAATTTGCCTGCTCCTATAGGGTTAAATATACAAGCCCCACAAAAAGGAACCATTCGAAGCGCATTTCTTAGTGTTAACCTGATTAGCCATCTTAGGATTTATATAAGTCTGTCAGCAGCTAATCCCTAAATTACCTTGTTCATTCTGGTTACGCTGTTCCCTCAAAATCGTTTTCAGCTAACCAAAATAGTTCAAATGATTACAAGCCAAAATTCAATGTACTGCATAGACATTAACAATTCATATTTTTTAAGCTAAAACACTGTATAATAAAGCATAACGTTCACTTCCTTATTCTACCTCCTTTTTAACTATTCTCACTAACCAATTAATATCAAGCTGTTTCTATTCAATTCTCCATGATTATTATTAATTAGCCATTACTATGAGAATATAATGTTTTTCATACTCAATTATGTATTATCATTTTACTACCAATTCATTTGTTACGCAACATTATTTCCATAAGTTCATATATTCAAATAATTTTGTAGATTGCTGTACATTATAGTTATCTCCAAGGCATTTTTGTCATACTACAACTTTGTTTTCATCATACATGTCGAATGAACTTGTGATAATCATTGACTTATTTGTTTAGTGACGTAACTCATATTTTTATTTTGCAATAGACTATTCTATGTAATCATAAATTATGATTGTACAGCTTTAGTAAACAATATCGTCGTTGAGCAAGGGTGCTGGATAGAACAAACAAAACTGAATGTTAACTTTTTTGACAACCAGAGTAACAATTAATATATGTATAAGGAATGTTTGAATGATGCTGGAGACAGAGAAAAGCAACCAAATAACTGGAGAAATGAAAAGATACGACCTAGAGTAGCTTGGAATAAGCGAAACCCATTGGTTACAAGCTGGTGAACATAGATTATCTTCAGGAGAAGCAGTTTTATACTCTGATCACGAGAAAGAAAATGCGCCATAATACTTTGATGAAAAATACCCTTTCTTTATTAATTTATGTAGTAGCTAGAAACAACCAAATGAGAAAATACATTTCATAGGCATAAAAATATACAAAACTTATGTGGTTCTGTTTATTAAATAACTGTGTTTAGAATACATTTATAAATCACTGAATGAAAGGGTTATTCACCTGGTGTTTCAGGAGACATAGGTTCATGTTCAACAGCTCCATTAGAACCTGAGAAATTTTGAACTGATTGTGGCATCAAAGGAGTTTTCAACATGCCATCAGATGGCGTTAAAGATATTGACATATCATTATCCATAGGTTTAGTACGACGTCTTCTGCACAATTAGAGCAAAATTAAACAAACCAACTTTTAACAGGTGATCATATTAAATAATTATTGTTACATTCTTAACATTGGATATTAAACTGATTTTCACCGCTGAGAGATTGAGTGTATCAAAATGAATGATTAACTTCTAGAACTGTTTCCCAGAAGACCATTTCACGTATTTTGGTTGTATTTACATAAGACATTTCATTTCTGATATTTATGTTTAAGTTGGATTGTGACTGCCAAGTGGAATCCAGGACGCGCGTTTCGTCCTACTTGGGACTCATCGGCTGGATGTACCTGCATCCCAATTTTGATGTTCACACTGGGATACAAGCCTATTGTAAATTTCTGCTATTTGTTAATTTCTTCATCCTAATCTCCCATTATACTCAATAGCTGTTTTCGTGTCGTTTTCCATTAATGAACATTAACGAATTCACTGTGCATATGTTACCCCAAATATCTATCATCGTTGTCTTTGTACTATATTGACGTTATTCTCCAAATAAGTAGGCTATGAGGTCCGGTTTTACACAGATATAAGAGAATGTTTTATATATAAGTTGCCCTTGTTTGTTGATTTGATTATTTTGTGTTCTTCTCTCCGACTCGGTACTTGCAATATCAAAGCGGACTTAAGAGAATCGATCAATCAGTCGCACTATTGTGTTCACTGTATTGATTCGGGCTAGATTGCATCAATAATTTAGTCAACCGTTATCGTATTGGTCAAAATTCACGACATAACAACTTTATTACAATACAATATGAATATTGAGTATACCTTATAAATATTTTGTAATAATTGTTCGGTGAAGAAGTGAAATTACAGTTCCAATACTGTAGGAATTAATAAACTTAATTTAATACACTCTTATCACTGATAAAAGTTAGATTTGTCTGAAAATGAGAATACTTATGCTGTTGGAATGCATCGTTATATAAACATAGCAGACTTCATAATACTTTTATGTGCTGATTAAAATCTATAATTCGACATTCTATACTGTTTTCCTTCATAGTGGGCAACTTCAAATGTGATACGGGGAATCTCAATGATATAGCTTGTACTTATTAAAATGCATCATATGTGCTTTTTCCAATCGTGTTAAATCATGTCACATTACTAGTCTGTTTAAACTTAGCTACTTGAAATAGTTTAAATCGTATTCTACTGGAAGATAAATAAACTATTGTAGTTCAATAAAACGTTTCCTTCACTATTGATTGCTGAGTAATTGAATTTTCCAACACCATAATAATCTTAGTTTAATTATGACGTAACTTGACTTGATACAACTCGTTTACACGATGAATATGTGTAATTTTCAAGGATTAAAATCATATTGAACGCTGACATACAAAGAAGAAAACAACTTATTTTAATAATGAAAAAAATTTCCATTTAGGTATTAAGAAAGGACGAGAGGGGTAAAGAGATTTCTTCACTACTAGTTTTCCATCAAATCTCTACACTAATATACATATATATATATATATATATATATTTATATAATATATATATATGTAAATTTACCATAGGTATAAAATCACTACCAAATAATTGGTAGTGTATTACATAATAATGTCACAGGTTCAAAGATGTTTGTAAAATATTTACATCTAATTGATAAAGCAATTAAGGCATGAGGGCGAATAAGGCAATCATCGTTTTGAATGTGTGCCAATGACATATGAATGTATTGGCATACTGTTGATTACATAATATTTATTGAAAAGAAACCGATAAAGTAATTATAAGAAAACTGATGGTCAAGACAGTTACGTTAAGTTATAATTAAGAGGTGAAGTGTAGAGCTTTGATGAAAAACTAATTGAAATGAAATTTATTTACTCCTCTCATCCTTTCTTAATGTCTAAATCGGAATGCAAACTACTTATTATTAATGGTCCTATCTTTTAAATAACAAAAATTTGTATAAAATATGTTTTATCTGGTATTCCTTGTCTTACCAAATATAGTGTAATATATCTCTATAGTAAATAGGTTCAATGACAGTCGAGAGTCGCCAAATATCATTTAGTGTACAGTAATTACTCAGTTAATGAATAATATTTTCTAGTTCTGATCTTGATAACAACATATTCATATGCTTTTAGTAATGATCCTATTTGGTTTATTCAGTGATATCATTAAGGGTGTCGTACTATATGATGCATAACCCGAGCGTAGTTTCAATTATTAAGTGTGTTTACCTACAGGGTTACTGTTAACTAAAAACATCGGTTTCACTTTGATGCTTGACATCCTCGCAGTGTATATGCTCTTTATGATGATATTAATGTATAAGGAAACATAGAACATGAATAAAAGAATTCTTACCTCATTAGACATCCAACAGCAGTACATATTGCGGCAATTATGCTAAGACTTGCAATGACTATAATAAGCGTAATCGTGAAAAAATCGGTGCCATTAGCAAATTTAGCAAAGAATTCACTTTGTGAATTTGTATTTGATATTTTCATTGCATTTGTTTCACTATTCTCTTTTACAGTTGATTCACTAGCATGCATATCACCGATTTGTTTATCTGTATATGTGACTGGTTGATCCGGTTGAAAATGTATTGACCATAAACTTGGTGTACATAATTCCTTAGAAAGATTCTCTTCATCATCTAATGTCTGATCACTATTATATAAATAAGAATCTGTTGATGAACTGGAATCTGTTGAAATCATATTTGTATTGCCTCCATAAGGTAACATATTTGGGTAGATACACGCTAGAACGAAAGCCTAAAAATAGATGGAGTAGTTAACAAAATAGTTACCTATAGATGATAGTGGATTAGGTTGCGGAAATAGATCGCAAATTAACTGAAAACTAACTTAGTGGTCTAATCGTTTGCCTCAAAGCATGAAGGTTCTAGCCTCGATTCTCTGGTGGCTGTGTGGATACGTACAATTGTGGATTCTCATAGTAAAGCTTAACAACTGTTCAGTGCTTCTTGGTCTTCCATGGCTGTTTAAATCAGGTCATTTGATGATATCAAATTCAAATTCAGCAATCATTACAACACCCAATCAACATAAATTGTGTCCAATATTTAATCTTTACCTATAATTTCCCATTAAGCTTAACTGACAATTCTTAACAGAAACGTATTAGTATGATTCACATAAAGCCACTCTTAAGTGGTTTGGTAATAAAACATCATATAAAATAGACTCGTTAACCGAACACTTGGTAAAAATTATTAGTTGTTTACGTTTGTGATTGCCAAAATGGTACCTGCATAACACAATTAAGATGATGGTTTACTTGATCACATGTAGGAGAAGAAATTGATGACGATTTAAAGTTTTAGTTTTGTATGGACAAGTTAACATTAGTATTTTTAATATCATCATTTAAATAAAAATAATGAAACATTTATTACTTGGTTATACCTGAATATTTTAAGCAACCTGAGATATCCAGTACTCATGCTTATAGGTTATTTTTATTGAAATTTTTTATTAAACGTTCAGTGTGGAAAGATGATGTACACTTCATAAGTACTTAACCTGTTTCAAAAAGCTGAACCACATAAATAGAATACATATTATAAGTGCATCAGTTTCATACTTTGGCCAATAAACACTGTACCAAGTGATATGAATTTAAGTATACTTTTCAGTAGTCAATTCTTATTCATTGATGATCATTATAACTCTAGGCAGTTTATACACATTCTAATTTTTCTTGTTCTTCTTCTTCATTTTCAGTGATTGTAACTGTTATATTTACTAAACTATCTTACCTTCTTTTAAGTGTTCTCTTCTACAAAAAGAAAACACTTATCATAACCATCATAAATATTTATTGTCATGCATATTCTCAAAGTTTTATGACAGAATAAAGTTAAGATGCAATTGTTTGGTCCAAGATGAAGCGCTGTTTACTTAATAATTTAAATAAAGATGTTCATTATCTTTCTCTAACCATATTGATTATACTGTATAGATGTAGACACTTATCGCATGCTTTATTAGTCGTAAAAATGTTATAAGTAAACAAGTTTAGATTTGTTATACATAATATACTGAAATGATATTTTGTCTTCGAAACAAATATAATATAACTATAGAGTCTTATCATATGGATAGATTTGACAGTATTGACAGATATTAAGTTGCTATGAAGTAGTCTTCTGTTCACTCGTAGTCAGCTATATGAAGAGAAGTTAAATCTATTAAGACCAGTTGATTATATATCTTTTGTTATTGAATTTGATTGGATTTATCACAGATTAATTTTGTAGAGTGCCAGTTAAAACTAAAGAGCAGTGGGCAGCTGTTTCCTTCTAGTATGGAAGTCTTTCTTAGTGTACACCGCGATTCCTCCAGGGGTATGGAGACCACGGTCTTTATATTTTACATAGAACATTTAGTCATCTTCACCACTGGGCGAGTATCTGCTGATATGATTGCCACTGTCATTAACGTGTCATCGTAGGACAACCATCCATTCTCATTATTGATAACTGTTACACTCTCGATAAGTATGAATCCCAATGATCCTTGGTTTTAATCGGTGCCCTACCAACATTAGTCTGTGATGAATACAGTCAACTAAACTTAAAACAAATCTCTATAATACCATCACGACTGAATTTTCATGTGTTCAACTGCATTTTGATTTCCCTCAATTGTTTATTTCGCCTATTTATGAATTTTACTAACATGAATATGTGAAGTAATTAGAATTTCTCTTTTCAGTTCAGTTATGTAACTTTGTACAAGTTATTGCTGTTACTTATATGCGTCGCTTGTGGAATAGGTGAGACATCAGTCTACTGACTAAACAACGAGTTTGCTGCGCAACAGTTTGATCGGTTTTACTTTATGGATGTGAAACGTGACTATTATAGATAGGGGATATTCGTAGGCCCTTAGTATATGTTCATAGATGTCTTCGAAATATTGCTCATATTTTCTGGGACCAGCGATTAAGCAATACATGAGTTAGGAATAAATGTGGCAAATCTATTGGTGTAGTAGTGATTCTTCATCAGCTTAGGTGGTTAGGACACCTGTTAAACATGCCCAACCGCCATCTACCACGACGAGCAAAGCTGTCTGGTGTAAGTGCAGGCTTGAAGAAAGGTAGCGGCTGCCAAACCAAAACATGGCACCAGTCCATGAAGTCACTGAGCCATGCTAATAGGTACATACTACCTGGCTGAGGTCCAAAACTGATGATTAGAGAACTCGGGTGACACGGCTAAAAATTGTTCTCAATGGTACAGATGCATCCGTTCCTTGTCTTACTCCGAATTCCAAGATTCTGAATTCATCAAAATTTTCTTTTGACTAAATTATATTTTTTAAAATCTTATCTTCGATCTCTAATTCTTAACAGTAATACTGACTCTGTTACTACCTCCACTACTCTGGAATTCGATCTCACAATTTCATCTCTATCTGATAAATGAGACATAGCAACTTATAACGATGTAAGTACTAAGTTCTACATTGTTACTTACTGACTGACAGGTTATACACTAAATCGCATGCGTAAAATCCCTAAGTATGTAACCTGTCTAAAGAATAATAAATAAAACCAGTCTACTTTCCTTCGTAACATTGGCTATTTTATTTTGCTACCAAATGTTTACCACATTAAATTGATAAATTTATCAGATTTCCATGAGACAGTAACATTAGCATTGATTTGTCGATACGCATAATCATAATTAATTGATGTACACATAAACTAAAGCGATTTCCGGTCACGCCATCTATCAGTTTTAAAGTTACATAATTGTCATCTTCGAAAGTACAATTTGTAATCAGCTTTAGTCGATTAAACTCAGTGTAAAGGGAACAGCTAGCAAAATGTCAGTTTCTCTTCATCTCGATTTTAAACGAAATGATGTTGCATTGATAATTAGAAGTAAACTGAGTATGACGAAGACAAGAATAGACATTATAACAGACCGGATTACGGAGAAATATGCTCTCTCAAATAGGTATCCTTCTCACATTACTATTAGCACCGTACAAATTTACGTACATCTGACAAAGTAATTAGATTCGCAAAATCGAAAAAAGCACCTAACTTAGATACAATGAATATGTTCCAAAGTATTTTCATATAAAAGATAAGAAAACTTTAAGTGGTGCCATTTCCAGACACCACAATAAAACTAGAGATTATGTAGATATACTGAAGTCCTTCAAGGCGTTTAATGGACAAACAACATCCAGCCTTTTGAAATTCTCCGAGGCTATTTCTATTAACCAGTTGCGATCAAATTTATGTGACGAGAAAGAAACAGCTGTCACTGATTCTCGGTAGGCTGTCTTTGATTTCTTTACATCAATTACAACAATTGAATGATTTAATTACATCACTTCTATTTTTAAAATTTAATTCATTTCGTTGAATTATCATACTACGTTTCATATTTAGATAAATTTATACCCCATATCAGCTTACCTCCCATTTATTCATTGCACTTAATTTTGGCTTTTATAATCTCTTGTTACTATAATGGTCGACTTTCTGTATTCTTCTTTTATATCTTATGTATACTTGTAATGCTCTCTGTTCCTTTTACACTACTCGGATACAATTTTCTTTTATGCCATACTGATAGACTATTCATTTAAATGCGAACTAAAGTGGTTACTATAAATAAGTTATATTTTGTTTAAATGTTGATTTTATAATCGTATAGATTGTATTCAACTGGGAAGAACCAAATGTAATAAAATGAGTTCATCTTATTCTACTCGGTTATTTGTTTTGTCAATATTTAGAGGTAATACATAAAGCGAAGTACATAAAATAATTATAGAACATATAATTATCCTACTTAATTTCACTAGTAGTATTCATTATTTTATGTTATAGATTAGTTTCAACTATAAAAGTTTCTTCAATTTAACCTTTATAATGAGAAGTGTTGTGAATAAATTCAAGTGAACTACTGAATTTATTGATAAATGTAAGATAAGTTTAAGGTGAATGTGTTTTTTTTTATCTTACATTGTTTCTAGTTCAACAGATTGGACTGAAGGAAAGTGATTTGCATAAGAAAAGTGTCAATGTTTATTTGATATTAGATTGAACTAAGTTTACAACTGAATTACAGACTTCTACATACGTATGACTAGATGTTTTGTGTAAAGGGTGTATTCAAAAAAAGCGAACCTCTAATTAGCATACTTGTAGAATCAATATTTAATTAAAATAGAATGATATTTGGAAACAAGGAAAAAACACTACGGCTTAAGTGAATGTTAGGTAATCGCTTTTTTATCGTAACTATTGTGAATTATTAACTGAAATACATAAACTGATAGCTAATAAAGTGATGTGTTCAGCTTATCTAATTGTTATGTAAGACAACCTCAGTTTAGTCAACTGTTAATATTTGAATATTATCTCAAATCAAAATATACTAAAGTTAATTGACCTTTAGTCTAGTGGTTGTTCATAATCACTGACAGAATGTATGTATAACCTTGTAGAAGACTCTGATTCCATTACAAACGTTCAAATTCGAATTGCTGATTATTGCATAGAAAGATATTATTACTACTGACGTGTGGTTCCTAAAGTGTCGTCGCTCTTCGTCAGGTAAATAGTTATAATGAATACACAATCGCCTATTGGTTTATGGTTTGTGTAACTATCAGTTAAATATTCAGTGTATACGAAATAAGCAAACAACTTCATAATCAACTAACTAAACAGTTTTTTAAAATTAAATTTCACGAAATTTTAGCATCCGCTGAACAAATATTAACATTCACAAATATGCACATAGTTTGTCTTTCTTTATCTGTCTAGTTATACTTTCATTATATAATTTGAATATATATGTATTCCTCATGCTTATTTGTTGTAGAAAGTTGGACAGAAACTCCAAATTCAATCTTTTTGTAAGCAGGTATTTAATAGAAAGATATACGGACAATTTTAAGAAAACTTGTATTCAGTATGGGATTAGAAATGATATTATCGTCGGATGTGTTAATAATAGGCTACTAACGCTGTGATTCGCTTCATGTAGAACTATGTTATTTTCACTGTCAGCATTTAGTGCTGCTACGGAGTCCCATGCTACAGTGAAACAGTTATTCCATACTTCCTAGTATTTAGTGTTATCCAACCAATATCATTCTGTGACGAACACGAACACCTACAATTATCACCTATTTCCACAAAGACAACTTCAACTCAACTGTAATAACCAGGTCGCAATTGATTAACTTCAGATGTTTCTAAAGTTTTAGTGTGAAGTTGTTACCGAGTTGTTTACAGATACGTTTAGTGTCAAAAAGTTGTCACCAGTGCTACATCACAAATCAATTAAATTCTAAAATTGGTCTTCACCTCAGTGAAGCTGATGATTAGGCGTTTCCATGATATATGAAGACTGTAAGTACCATCTCCATATGTAACCACAGGGGCACACTGGTAAGAGGTTTAATAATAGGATGAAACAATTTTCCAGCTTCCTTTCGTTTTTAGTGGTATCCAGTCAGGTTTAATCTGTGACAAATAATGACAATAACCTATTCAATTACAATTACTGTTTTCTGATCGGGCTATAAGTGGATGAGTGGGTATTCACAAGCCCTGTTAATTGGCAAAATGAATATTTATCGCATACAATTTAAGAATAATTTGAGTTTGATTATGACTAGTAAGTAAAATCCAAGAAGTACGTTTCGCTTTAGATTGGACTCGTCAGTTGGCTGTACCTACATCTCAGTGTTGATGTTTACACGGGGAGTCGAAATCAGTTTGCTTCATACAAACGCCAATGCGTTCACCACAAGGCAATTGAGTTCAGACGGTCACACTAGTGCAACAGGAATGTATATGTAATTAGAATGTATTTGAATCTTTACAACGATGGAATATAGGTGCATTCAACTGATGAGTCTCGAATAGGAAGTTATGCGCTTCTACAATCCCTCTTGTGAGTCACAATCTAATTCGAACAATATTTGTGAACTTTTGCTATGTCGAAGCAATCCGCTTAGGATGCACATATATCAAAGAGACTGATCAAGTTCAGTCCATGACAAATCAACGAGAAGATCCAAATACATTCTTACTGTAAGAATAGTATTAGTTTACTCTTGTAAAATACTATCGCTCCATTATACAGATAAATCCATTTGCTGAAATGGTGTGATAATAACGTCTAGTCTATTCTGTTGTTTGGTTTATTACATTATCCGGTTTCAGTGTACACATTTATTAAATTACTTACTGTATTTGTAAAATTTTCAGCTATTATTCATCAGTCAAAATGTCTACTGAAATTGTTATTTTGCAAGTAGTATAAAGTTGTTTATTGCTTAGATTATTTAAAAAAAAACTCTTTATATTGTGTTAACATCATTCTGATTGTTATGAAATGAATACGTTGAAAAGATAAAAATTAGAAAGAATGAGTCTGTTGCATTGTAATGAAAATCTGTCATAATTTAGCATTTTATCATTCTATCATTAAACTAAGAACAAAAATGATTGTCAAAATTTTCAGACATGATGTTAATTTTTATTGTATTGAGTTTAATTAAAATACTACTATGATTGTTATTAGTAGTGTTAAATAATGTGATAATTTTAAGAAATATTTAAAAGTAAATGGGATGAAATAGGTGGTAACACATATCCTCTTTACAATAAATTTTGTAGGTAACACGATTTATAAGTGCTGTAAACAGTAGGAATAGAATAGTTTTAGTTGACAAACTTTAGTTACACACTTTCGATGGTATACATTCAACTGTTAGAATGACTGAACTTTATCTATCATAGATTCATACTGAAACACTGATCATTATTATGTACACTGTTTTCTTGATTATATCTTATCAGCCGAAGAGTGTCAAATAAAACTAAACGAATCTCCTTGATTCTGCTTGAGAGCCATAATCTAATTCAGAAAATACTTTAGCAATATTGAGGTTATTCACGCATAATACACATATGGCAACAGAGACTGATCAATTTCAGCCCATAACAAATCAATGGAAAGATCAAAAAACATTCTAATTTTATCTTATCAGTTTAAATGTATCCTAAAAGTTTATGTATTTATCAGTGAACATAACTGAAGATAATCGATCGTAAATAAAAACGATTTCTAATGCTTTCAGATTTTTACAAGTTTTCAATAGTGTTAGAGGTAATTTCATATTATGATATTATGTCAGAAGCCATTCCATGGAGTCTGAGGACTTCCCATTAAAACTTGAGATCTTAACGTGAAGTTCTTTTCCCAGTATATATATATTCCTGTCTTAGAAAAGTATAGTTCTACGAAACCCAAATAAAATATTTAGATGTTAACTTTAGTGTATAGTTAATAAATGCCTTAAATCTTGATTTTCATTATTTAAAACTGTCAGCAGTCAGTATAGTACTTAGTTGAAGAATTCACATACACATTACATTAACAACAATGTATTAGATTTTAATCCACCAATGATTTATGATCAAAGATTGAATCAGAGTAAAAGCTCGAGTTCTCCAGAAGTGAATGCTATCAAACTTCATGTATGTTCTTTATTTAGACTGTGACAACTATTAAATCATTAATCGAAACGTCAACAGTCAAAACATTTTGACTATACTTAGTTTTAATATTAGAAATATAAACTCTTATATTGATGTATAACTAAGTAGTAGCCAATATGACTTTGTTTTTACTTTAGTGTTGATAAGAATATATTGATTATATTTCAATGTTTCTATTTATCTCCGTGTCTCGACATCAAGTGCATTATATTTTGATGTTGGGTAGTTGAAGATAATTTGTAAAAGATGACGAATATTAACTAACACTAAACTTAAATTCACAATCTCCTGGTGATTATCTCTAATCGACTAACACTTACATCTACTTAAAATTTATTATCTGGTTTAGAGTCGAAACTTTCTACAATTAAGACAAACATCATTGACACAAGTGTAGCTGAAATCGATAGCGTTAAGCAGTATTCATTATAGTTAATGAAGAATAATTATGAAGTCACTCCTAGAAGAATCAACTTAAAAACACAATTTGCGTATAAAATATTCAAATAGTACCCACATAAGGCTTAACTTGGTGAATTTCACAAATCCCTCTTGTATTCAACTATTTATATACTAATAAAAGGGAATTAAGTACTTTTTAAGTCACATTATTAGTAATTATTTCACAGACTTCAATTGCATCATTTTTTCAGATCGGTAGATATACTTTATATTTCTCTGTTACCATTAGTATTTCTCAGTAGGGCTTAGTAACTAAGGCACATTGATTAATATTTTCCTCGCCCGGGTAACATGAAGTAAATAACTCTAATTTGCTGGCACCATAGTTTATATTATGTTTATCTTTTTTTCAAAATATACGATGGTTAGTTCAACATATCTAAAGCAACTTTCCTTGACATGAACTGTTTCAGTTAAGTAGGAATTTATAAAATGGGATAAGACATGGCAAAATAATAGCTAAAGGGTATCTCTTATGCATATATAGTTCAAGTTATCAAGCGCAGTATAACTGTATTTTGTTTAAATGATCTTAGGCAATCATGCTGGAAGGTTTTAACAAGTATACAAGAGTGAATTCCTAGTGCATATACTAAAGTTAGTTGCTTCATGGAATTTATCTTTCAAGTTTGGTATCAACATCTGCTGAGTTACACATATCACTTGTTATATTTTCGTGATAAACTTTCATCGTATTGTTCTGTTTAATTTCCGTGTTAACATGCTGCATATGCAGTGATGTTTTATTTTACTGTCTAAATTTGTTCTTGTCTAATTTTTGTAAATTCACCAAGTAGCCTTTTTATCTAAAGGTATATTTTAGTGCTTTCTGAGAAATGTTGGGTGAACATATCGTTATTAATATCTAATAAAGGATTTGCATTAGATTCCTTTACTACGACAATGTAATGATACTAAGAATGTTTAGATATTGGCCTGTTCAAGTATTATCTGGTAAAAGTTTCTAACTGATAATTGATCTGTATTTCTTGCAAGTACAACATTAGAAAGTTCTACGTTACTTACAATTTTTTCTTAATCTGCACAGTGCACTCCATTCATAGTTCTCTTGGTAAATAATTTGAAAAGTTAACGTTTTAGTCACTAATAATTTTCTGAAGTGCCGTTGTAAGTAATTTTTGTATGGATTTCTAAACATTCAATGCCAAAACTTTCTTTAACAACAAGTTGGATTTTTAGAAAACGACAATTATGTTTAAGAGATTTTGTGATGATTAGTATTGAATTTTGTTATTTACAATCTTCATAGATTAACATTTTCCAAATAAAATTAATAACCATGAGACAATGGAAAACCATTTCATCCTGATATACAACTCAAAAGTGACCATTCTCAATACTGCAATGAAATATATCCTAGATATTACGCCGAACGTTTAAAAATCTTCAGTGGTGTAATTTTCCACTTCCATTAATTTGCGAGATAATATGACGAATAAGTAATTCCATCAGTGATAATTATCTTACTTCTGACATGTATGAGCATCAACACTCGTTGCTAGGAAGTGTTAAAGGTACCCAACGGAAATCAATATGTAACGAACAAACAAAATGACAGTTATGTTTGAAACTCAATCGTATTAAATGACTGTATTAATCTGTATGGTAATGAATTGATTACATAAGTTAGTAATGAATCTGGTAATTTTATAGTCATACTAAGGAATTTAAAGTGGTTTAATTCAATTCCCTAATAAAAATCTTTGTAAGAGTTACAAAAACACAATGAAAATATGAAAACAGGTTCGTGATTCAAATTCAGTTTCATTTTCGTTTACATAAACTAATAGTTTAACCATCTACTTGTCATTTATTATTTTAATTGACAAATGTGACCAGTGTGAATGTACTGATCAGAAAGAACCGACCTCTTTTGAAGGCGTCTTAAGTATAAATCCAAAAAATATTTTATTTTTAAATACAATTTACTTGGTTAGTAGAATAAACTTTGTTGAAGTTATGTAACTAAGGGGTCATTTCTAGTATACACTGTTACATTTCTTTAAATAGTACCAAGCTAATCATGAAGCTCTGTTCAACTACATACATAAACATGTCCGTTTACTTGAAGCTAGTCTGAAAGTTTAATACCGAATGGATATTTTATTATTACATGTAGGTCTTTTATAACACATAATCAAAACCACTGTCATGGTTTCATATTTAATAATCATCACAACATTCTACAATAACAGTTCATCATAATGTAAACAAAGTAAGTGAAATAAGAAAATATTTGATTGAACTCACTTTATATTTTTGGTTTTTTATTAGTTGTCTACCATAGACTAATACTTCAGGTAATGAATTTGTAGTTGATTTCTCTGAATGAATTGGTTTATCATTTTGTATTTGATAGGTTTTGTTAGTAATAACATTGACATCATTTAAAGATAATCGTTTAAACCGTTTTTTTGCGACTGATGTTGGTATATTTAATAACATTTCAAGATATGGTCCAACAAATGCTTCTTGACTATATTCAGCTGCAATGAATATATTTGGATCCCAAGATTGTGATGCTTCATGAAGCTTAGATTTAAAAATGAAACATAGCAAGTTAGGTGAAAACAGATTAAAAACCATGAGATTACAATTAGATGTAGTTACAAGTAACCTATATCACGCTTAAAGTTCGCCTGAGAAGCTTAAAACATGACAAGTTACATGTTGTAAGTTAATGGAAGTGAAATCATTTAAACTTCTAGGATTAAAGCTGAAATTTAACAGTACTTTTTAAACAACAGATTGAATTAAATGAAATCACATACATGAATGATTGGTCTAGAAACGATATACTTAAAGCCGGACACTATATGGATTTCATGTCTGGCAATGTAATGACTAAGCACACACCATTTCAGCTATCTAGTGATGTTTAGTTACTTAATTACCTAGTGTTACATTTTTCTCGGAATTTAACACATCACATTCAAGTTGTAGATCCTTCTTGCTATAGCCTCCTTAACCCGACTTCAGAAACAAGTGTCACATTTTAGATTCACCCTTTCTGCAGATTACTTTACAAATAAGTTTTCAAAAATCTGAACTAGTTCACTAGAACAAGTTTGCTTACTTTATTCGTATGGCTTATTAATTAGTTCTTCTCACCTGTTGTGCCATATTTCTTAATCGACTCAGTGTGAACATTGATTACTCACTACATCCATGTAACTTCGTTTTATGTTAAGATTCCTATTAACCATATTATTAATTTATGTGACAAATAGTATTTTCTAATGCCTAAATAGTCACTGACTTGACCTATTCGTTACATTAACTCTACGATATTTTGCCATTTTCTCGTGTTCTTTGTCTTCATTCTCTGTCTAGTTGTAGAGGATGAAGCATAAAATCTAAATGATATTTAATTGTGTTGCCTTGTATATTTTCAGTTTTAGCATCATAGTATATTCGGTATCTTGTAAGTGGAATACAATGAATCCTGTGAGGCAGACCATTCCGAAACACTCATGACGAAATAGCCCTGTCATTCCCTATCCATGTGGGCTTTATTTTTAATACCCCATTTATTATCAACAACCATGTAACTAAACGATTATTTTGACAGTAATTATTATGTAACCATCATGTTATGACCTCCGATATTTGTGTATTAGACTAAAACCATTATCCTTAACAGCTTTTAATAACTATGAGTTTCACATTCCATTGAAATAATTATCGACATTCGGATTTTTCGAAAAATGTGTACTGACCTTTCATCTAACAACCTGTTCATGCCTGTAAATTGGTATGCATTCTGTGCTTGATCTAAGTTAACTTTATTATCATATTGACATATGTTCTACAAAAAGTTAAGTGTACATTATTATCGTTATCATCACTATTATTTCTAAAGCTGTAGTACTCATAAGTAACCCGTAGCTCCTTCCCTTAGTGAGAATTTTACTCTTATTAATGTACTTATTTCTCCAAGATTAATGTTTGTTCTTGTCAACACTGTCAACAACATCTATTTCTATTCATAAACTCTCTATTAATACTTATCAAAACTAGTGAGATAATTCTATTCTTACCAAATTGTTCAATAGATTTATTTACCTTCAAATAACTGAAAAAATAAAATGAAATTGAAATCTGGTCCACTGATTGATTTCATATAACGGAACAATTTTCTTTAGAAAATAGTAACAACAACAATAATCACATTTTAGTTTTTAGTTAGATCAACTTTATTTGAGACAAAATGATTCATCTACCTATCTATACAGTTTTATTTTGTTTCACATTTTTATTCTATCTGTTTATGTCATTTCCAACTGATAGACATGAATCTTTAAGGAGTGTTTATTATGAAGTCAGTATTTTAATGTTCAAAGCTAAAGTGCATGACAGAGATGATTTCATTAATAGAATAATCACTATCATCATCATCATCATCATCATCATCATCATCATCATCATTATTATGATTACAATAATAATAATAATAATAGTAATATGAATGACGTCGTGAAGTTTTTGCATAAAGAACCCAACATTAACTTAGTTGATGTTTGCATCCATACTGATTTATTTTATAAATAAATGTCGTAAAGGAAAAATTAGAAATTGTTTACTCATAGAAATTTAATGAATTTCATGACGTTAACTGAAATTAATGTTGATGCTGATTTACGTGAAAATCTTTTTTTTTAAAAAAAACGTAATTACCAAAAAACAGAACTTATTTAGTTCTAATTATAGACTATTGAAAATCAAGAAATATTGTTTAACTTTTGAAACCACACTTTGTTAAGGGTTGGATCATTAAAATACCCACAAACACCCCACTGATGAATGCTATTAGTCGTCAGCTTTAAACTACAGTGACCCCACTGTCATTATACATCATGACCCTAAGACAAGGGCCTGCTGTCATCGCATCGGTGTCGATGCCCTCTAAATAGTATTGGTTTTATAAAGAACTTTCGTCAACTTGGATCCATATACGTTCACTGCGGTGTACACAGCCGTAGTAAGATCTAAGCTAGAGCAGGCAGCAACCTACTTTGACCTTCTAGAGAGAATAAAAAGAACTGCTGCCCGCTCGTTGCTGGATTTGTGGAGCCTACCATACTACGCATGGCTTGAGAAATTAGACCAGTACACGTTGACTCACTGGAGAAAAAGAAGTGATGTAATTTTAGTTTATAGAATACCCCCTCCTCAACTTATTCTTTCAGAAAAAGATTAGACATTCACAGGTGCTAACTGAAAAAGGGTTAATACAGGCCCTTGATTCTGTTCCTCAAACTATAAAAAATAATCTAAATCCTATTGGTAAAGTGAATGCAAGACTTTAAAGTGTTAAAATCAAATAAAACCACTGAATAAGTTGTCAGTTGTTATTATTTTCATTTTTATTCAATATACGATATTAGTAGTTAATTATTTAATAGCATTTTATACACTTCTTACTTTACTAAACTGTAGATGCCATGACTTTTCAATTAATTGTCGAGAATTTATGTACTGAATTCAAATATGAAACATGGTCTAAGCACTTATACTGCAGTAATGGAGTTTACTGATAGTTAGGAAATGTTAAATGGAAAACATTTAGTGAAAGTTTCACAACATATAATAAATTACATGATAAGATTTCTATTCTTTACTTAGTAGTATAATAGAAACTATATAAAATGTGTTATCAAGCTATAAAGTTTATAACGTTCCATCTTAAATCTATTGAAAAAAACCTCTAGTGTTATGCTGCTTACCTAAACTACTAATTTGATAACATCTGCATAGTTGCCTATTGTTCTTCAGAATTTGTCTTATAGTAGTTCTGTTGTCCACCATACTACTGAGCGTGAAGATTGTAAAGGGATAGTCTATTGATAATTAACTTAATTTTTTTTACTAGTGGTATTATACTATCTATTAACTCAGTAGTTTAACATAGCTTATAGATGATGTAAAGGTAGACAATTTCATGTCTTAATAATGACGGTGATTTAATCAGCCTATATCATGACATTTATAAATTTGATTATTAAAAAACTGGAATTTATTTATTTGTAGAAACCATTATTTTTATAAGAGATATCCATTCAATTTATGTGCACTCATGATACTATGCTAAAAGTTGAAACGCATACCAATAATACAGTAGACATTGGTTGATCACTGCGTAGTGATCGATTTGATGTTCAGTAAGTTATTTATTGTGCTGACCGAATTCTATCAATACATTTGTAATGTATTGATGTAAAGCTGAAGGGTAGTTTTGGGGTTACTCGGGAGGTTTCATGGTATTTGTCAATGGTCAGCAACGTCGATTATCAATATAAAAAACTTTATGAGCATCAAATTGGGCATTACATATTAATCATTTAATGTATATATCTCAGTTCTACAGAGGGTAAATCGCGGCCTGATTGGCTCAGTAGTAACTGTAGTAGACCGTGAAACTGAGTGATCTGGAATCAAACCCGCAGGGGAGCACAAGTTTCATCAAAGATTCCAAGCACACCTTGCTAACAAGTGTTAAGTAGCATGATACCTGGGTCCAGGATTGATTCCCTCCCCCATCTTGAAAAACCCTTCACAGGTAGAATGTGTTATGGCAGCACTTGAAGAAAACTCATTATCTTCTAGAACTGTTCTTTCTGTTAACGATTTATTATTTTTGGTTGTTTACAAAGTAGGCATTTTATTCTTATTATTGTGACGTTGCTCTTATCCTATACTACTGTTTAAGGCATTAACTGTTGTTATATCATTTCTCATTTATGAACTATAGTTAATTGACTGCATATACGTTACCCCAGTTCACACTCACTATTACTCTTATTTTGTATTAATGTCAGTTTTCTAATTGGTTTACGATGCGGTCTGATTTTGCATGTATATAAAGGCTTGATTGAAATAAAAAACCGATCTGTCTGTTTGACTCATAAGTCGTTGTTTTTCCTCTATTCTGTTTTTGGGGACTGGTAGTCGCTAGGTTGACGTGTCTGTACAGTGATTAGCGATCATCAAGGGCATTGTATATATTGCACAATACATAACAGTATGATAATCAAGGTGTTTAGTCTGATCTAATGCAACATGAAAAATGTATTTTGCTGACATTTGTAGATATAACTAACCTTTTGTGGCCAATTAAATTCTTTGGATTTTGGATTGAAATTTGAAATGTCCGTAGGAAGAACTTTACATAAAATCAAATAATATCTTCTTATCCGACCGAGGCTTTCAGAGACACGAAATACTCGCATAATTATTTGTCCTGTTTCTAATTTCACTGTGACTGGTATTGGTCGTGGAACTAAAAGTGGAGCTAGATGATTGATGAAAATAAATATCATAAAGTTTACTGAACAGTGGCTCAATGGTTAACATAATTAAGAAAATCATTGTTACTATTAGGCAGCATGTATATTCATTTTAAATATTGTTCTCAGATTAGTCAGCTGCAGTGCCAACATAGCGTTCTGTTAGTACCGTACAAAACTTTGTTATTTTCATGTTTCACTAGTTTAAGAATAAATGTAACTATATGAAGTTAAATCATGTATTTCCTGAATATCCGAAATGTGTGAGGTAATAAATGATTTTAGTAAAGTATGAATACATCAGTCGAAAAGCTAATGCTTCAACTACATGCAATCTTCACTTCAAAAGATTGAATACTTAACAGTCTTTCAGTTTAGCCATTTGTGACAATGTAGATCCTCATAGAGATAAGAAAGTGCAATCCAGTTATGTATAAATATCAAGCACCCGAATCAAAAGTGTTAGTAACAGTATACCTGGTTTAATAAGTTATATTGTTTGATAATTCTAGCAGATCAAAATTAACGATTTTACTTTAAACTAATCAATTAAGCTTGTCAAATGGAGTAACATTTTCCACAGAAGTTCCTTTTCTGTACTCCTTCGGTGAGTACAGTGTATTTTTTCCTCGAATTGTGTTTGCAGTTCTTAGACAATGAAATTCAACCGTACAAATGTTGTTGCTAACATTTGGGCTTTATTATGCGATATTAAGTAACATGCTGTGCTATGAGAAGAAAATGTGGAACCACAAGGTTAGCATAGAACTGACGCCTGTTGAATTTCAAAGGCTTTATAGTATGGAATGTACTTATTTATATCTATTATGCAGTTCGGACAATACTGATTTGCTATCAGGGGTCACTATATTAGTGAATGTGACCAAAAAGAACATTAGTAAGAAGAAAATATAATGACACAATAAATTATGCTTGAGTTGATATTTATTTTACCGATACATAAATGAAAGCGAAATCGTCTAACACTCTGCAACCATTTGACCTGTCTGGGTACAGTGACGGTAAAGCATCACCTGCAATGAGAGGATGTAACAACAAATACCATAAGCTACAGGCATCCGAACATGTGTCCTTGATACCTTGTTATTGGATTATCAACGGAAAAGCAACTCACCCACCCAGTTGAAGGGCTAGGTCTATTTCAAACAGTGATACTGAGATTAATTAGACCTTATCAATGCAAATTAGAGAAGCTTAATAGCTACCAGAATTTAAGAAAACACAAGATTGAATACTTCTTTACAAACACTGAAGTGTGGAAGGAGGGGAGTAAGAATAAGTGGAAGGCTTTATCTATCAAAAAATAACCAAACGTTTTCAGGAGTAGTAGAAATAAGTGAGATAATTCCGTTAAGCGTAGTAATTTCTGCAGAATAGTAGAAAGTAATAACCTGATATCAAATTTATTTTTGGGATGGCACTGATTTATTTAAAAGTTTGCTTAGTGGAGTACCTGAAACCTAAGTTTTGTGACTATTGTGCTTCCTCTTGTTTGCAAATGATCATCTCAATTTTCAACAATAATCTGTCTTGTAATACAGTGGTATACAAAAATGTGGGAAACTGTGCACAACATAAAGACTATTTAAGGCTTCAAGAAGCCCTACACACATTAGAAAAGTAGTCTACTATTTGGCAACTGCTACTGATACATAGTGGACACCAAAGTACGAATACTTAGAGGATGAATAATATTAAACTTTCTTTTGTTTAAACATATGACAATCTTGGAGTCTTGTTGAGTAAGGATTTAATAACCACTTCTAATTGCCTTAAAATAGGTGTTAAAATGTTTGTATCCTATTGAATAATACGTAGGACTTTCATTAATGGTGATAAGAATACCTTCTTGTCATATATTGTGCCTATTCGACCAATAGATGAATACTGCATAAAAGCAACTAGCCTCTATCAAAAATAAACAGTGAGCTGTTGGGAAGTGTTTTGGAAACCTGCAACTTAGTCTATTCCACAAGTCACAAAGCTGTTATCAGATAAAATTAACTTATTCTACATGTCATGAAGATTAACTGTAATAGACCTAATCAGCCCTCAAATTACTTAACAAACAAAGATTTATGAAAAAAGGCACTTAAAAATTGTTCACAAGCTTACAGCCATTTATGTGCCAGGTAGCTACCAAATGTTTCACCGAATAGCCAACCAGTATAACCGCCTATCTCGAATCCTAGACGAAGTTGTAGCTGTTAGTACATTCAAAAAGAAGTTGGATTCTATCAGAGACCCCTATTTTCAGGACTAACAAAAAGCTTCAAACTGGGTTAACCAAACTACTATCTGATTAGGGCGCTAGTTTCCTCAATGTCTCAGTGACATCCTGCTGAAAGGAGTAAACCACCGACAGATCTTAACCCCAGGTTTTTTCCCTATTGCCTTCAATTATCTAACTTCCTTCCAACTTGTTTTTCATTTTAGGAATATGCCCAAATTATAAGTAGCTGGAGTGCAGAATATTTTAACATAAACTTACTTAAATACATTCAGTACTTAAATAAAGCGTAAGGAATGATAAACGGTTCAACTTACGAAGCATTTGTGTTCGACAGCTTGTACGTCCAGTTGGAGATGAACTATCAATAACTGAACTTTGATCATCTTTTGCATAAACAGGCCTAATTTGTACGTCATAAACTGTATTTGCTTCTAATTCATCAACGACTAATTCATATTGTGGATTGTCTAAAGCAGATGATAAATATCCCCCATTTGTATTTATATTGGAACTAGAAGATTGATCTAGCATTGATGTTGTAACTTCTACTGAACGTGGCTCATAAAGTATGCGGTGTGGATGATTCAATTCATCTGTATATGTTTTTGATCCAAGTAACTGAATCTGTAATTAGATAAAAAAATGGTTCAAGTTTAACTTTTCATAAATTTTATGGAATTAAATACCAAGGTCCTGTTAAGTCTAGTGCATTAACTTAATAATTAGTTGATAACTTACTTCGAATTGATAAAGACCTTCAGTTTGACGAGGACGCCTCCATGAAATTTTAAGACTTGCTTCACCAGGTTTAGCTGTTTCTAAAGTTTGAATCCAAGCACAGGATAAATGACTGATGCGTTTTAAATCCTCCGGTCCAGAACCCGGTAAATTATTTATTTCTCTATTAATTCCGTTTGTTTCATGTGGATTATATATTCCTACATGAATAGGCTCACTTAACCTTCCATACCTTCGATCAGCTCCTCTTGATTTAATTCTTATAACATAATCTTTGTGTGGATCCAGTAAATCTAATGTAGCCATTGTAACTGGACCAACGTCTAAAACCTGCCATGTATTCAAATCTTGTGTATTTTCATTTGTTGAATAAAATATACGAAATCCAGTTATTGGTACTTGAGGTTTTGTAATAGGTCCAACTGGCATTGTATTCCATGTAACCTTTATTTGTCTCGGGTTTATGCGTACACCATTAATTTGTGAAGGAGGTTCAGGCACTATTTAGAAAAAACAGCAGCATAAAAATATTTTTAATATAAATTATTGTCACTTTTATGGATATACTCTGAAATTGTTGAAGAAAATGGACAATGAATCAAAGTTACAACACAGCAAACTAACTCAACGTTTCACTAGTCTGAAACCTCGTTTAGTGAAAAATAAACATGCAACATAGTTGTCAACAAATATCGCCAAAAATTAAGAATATATCCTTGTCGTGAAATATGATGATGACTTGTGCAACTTTGTATAGGCTTGTTAAAGTGGCCAGAATGCAGTGCAGGAACGGGGAATCGTGTTATCTGAAATACCTGCGCTCAGTGTATAAAAAGACCAATCGTAGTTTTGATTCAAGAATTCTTTTAAGTTAGCATGTAAACAGTACTACTGACTGGATAGTTTATTGGGAAATATAATAATTGTGTTAAGTGGAATATAAATATTTTTGTGTTAAATAAATGAATGATTGTTTTGCAGCAGGGTTGCTGTCACAGAAACGACTATAAAGGAATTCATCTATGTCACTAAATAACTATTACATCATTTTTTGAAGGATATAGGGTAAAGATTAATTGCAATATACCTCACTATAAATCTTCATTTACTCATGGTTTCTATAAGGAAGGGATAACATAAATACGTGATAAGATTCAATATGAAGAGCTCAGTTTGATTACTACTAATGTGAAAATCCTATTAATAAATAAAAGTGCAACTATTCATAAATACTGTTTTCTATGTCAATCGGGTTATAATTCTAACTGCAACTTTAAATTCAAACCTTCCAACAAATTCATAACCGCAAGTACTGATTTCGGAATGACACTACGTTTTACTCAGCGTTACCTAACTTTTTGACCTACCTTGAATTAAGTTTTGCCTAATCATACAGCGATTCCGAACTAAAGTCCATGAATACCTTTAGAAATTTAGGCTAGAAACAGTATTTGTCGTATAGATTAATATTATCAATAGAACTTATAAATCCCAGTCAAAAATATAAGTTTGCAAAACCAATTTTCTAACACTAAGAGTTTAATGTAAACCAAAACCTTTTATCTTTATCCTAATTACTAATCCTTACTATGATATACTGTTTATGGTAAACATTTTTAATTCAAACTTGTAGCAACTATGATACTAATAGTTCGTTTCATAGTGGTTAATTTGGAAACATTTCATGGTCATTTAAGTAGCGCATTCGCTAGTTACGACACTGAACTCCAGCAGTTAGAATCCGATTCGCTAAGACACAACAATTTTTTTCAATGTTGTTTTGTTTTATATCGTCCTTGATATGTCAATTTAAGATAACTACTGCTATCAACATAATTTTTAAACAAATTATTATTGTTTCTTTTTCTTGAAATAATAATAGTAATAATCAGTATTATTTCTTTCTCCCTTACTGATAACAATTTGCACATGATCCCTATAATTGATTACGTCATATTACCTCTTATCTATTATATTCTAATATAAATCATCTTTATAAAATCGACCTTATGAACGTAATTATCAATAATGTCGACTGTTATAAAAAAATTTTTTTCATTTCCTACAAACTAAATTTTATTTGAAATGAAACTATGTAGTTCATGTATGGAACATTGAAAGAATTCAAGATGACATTAATTCACTCTATTGAATAAGGTTTTACATTAAAAAAAAGTGCAAAGATAGGAGAATTTCATTTATACACACTTAAGAATACTAAATAAAAGTAAGAGTATCTATCCGTATGTTCAATGTTATGATGGTATTATGTTCGATAGGCTGAATGGTTTAATTGTCACGCTTTGATTGTCATACTGCGCATTGTACAATAAATCTCTTCAGTCGCCGTATTTACGATGTACTTACTATAAAAAAGGCAATTTATTTCATTGATACTCTGGATAATTAAAGCATTTTGTAAATGTTGATTTGTTATGAAACCAAATTTATTATGCTTAAGAAGCTATTAAAAACTACAAAACTAAGATTAAGTTTTATAGAATTCAGTAGTATATTTGTAATATCTCAATAAATTGAAATCAAATTCTTGACGTCTCACAATTTCTTATTAGACGCTTTCATGAGAAGTAAGTTGATCTATAAGATTAGGTTTGTTATTGTATACTGTCCTACGAAATTCTAGTACTGACCAAGTGGTATCAAATATGAAGATAAAATAACTGAGACCAATCGATTTTAGGCTTTTCATCCCATTTATGTCGATAACTGCTCTCGTTATTTACTCTGCTAGTTAAGTTACAAATTTTCCATTCAACCGTAACTTATGTGAATACTTTTGTTTTATAGTAACATCGGATATTATTGTTTTTGAAGCTAATATTCATTACATTTGTAAACACCGTGAGAATATCTTTGTCATTATTTCCACTGACCAACTTGATTTCTTGATTAAGAATATCTCAATTTCACTATTAAACAATCAATAATTCCTTTACTTATGTGTATAAAATATGTTTAGAACTAGTTAGTTCTTGTCGGTAAGATGCACTGGAAAACTGCAAAGCTGGTTGATGTGATTTCGAGCTCACTAGTACATATCAGGTTTTTCATGATTACAGATACACTTCTTAATAAATATAAACTAGCATGTAAGACAGGTTCAGGGTATATCGTCAACCATCTTTAACCATCTAACATCAAAACACAATGCATACGATATCAAGTCACTTAGACTAGTGGGTAAATTTCAACTTAAACCAACTGAGTCCTATTAGTACTAAATGATTAGTCAAGCATTATATTATTCATAACTGGTAGGTTGGATAATTATGAATACGAATTCTGTTTCAGCAGTTTCTAGTTGACATTTTCAGTTTCCAGTCATTTTTTACAGAGTTAGAAGAAACAATTATAACTTATTTAATGCGCATATTGAATATGCATATTTTTTGTCCGTTACGGAAAAATGCTTTTCAGACATGCACATTCATCGATGATATTACATGAAACATTCCGGATAGACAATTTAATGTAATTAAAAAATGAATATTAAATATTCAAGTAATAACAAATATTAATTACATTCCGCTGTAGTACGAATCGTACTAGCTGCTGACCATGGTCCTGGTCCATTTTTAGTTAACGCTCTTACTAAAACTGTATAGAATGTACGTTCTTTAAGATTTTCAATTTGTATGATAGGTTCTTGTGTTGTTGTGATAATTTCAGTTTCATTTGGTGCACTTGGTTGAAAGTAACGAACCTAAGTTATACATTATTATTAGTGTTAAGAAATAAATTAAAGAAAAAGGATTAAATTAATTAATCACTTTGTAAAACATAAACAACTTTAACATGAAGAAGATTTATTTAAAACTGAATAGAAAATCTATTCATAATATTTGGATGACATGAATGCTTATTTGATGAAATTATGGGAAATTATGGACGATGCATACATAACCTTCAAACATCTACTTGTACCTTATTTGTGTTCCTTAAGTCAGTTCTAGACTAGCTTACCTAGTTTCTCCTTCCTTTATCCAATGTATTCTTAATACATCTTGATTCTTACCATCCTGAAACTTTTATTGTTGGCTATCGACTTTGGGGGATTTCACAATGCGTTTTGCTGTACATTATTTAGAAGCAATCTTATAAGTAACGTTCATCACAATATCAGAATGGAAAATTGAAGATAGCTGATTGATCGGGCCACTGTGACATAACTTTCTTTTTCATTTATTCATCTCAATTTATGGTCTGTTTTTAGGTTTGAAGTATTAGTTTTGTTTAGAATGAATGCATTAGTAATGTTCAGCGCATGTATACCAGATAACACTTATTAAGATGAATACCTAAAATGTATGATGTTATTCATTTTCGATTATATTTAGTGATATATTGGGCGCCTAAGGAATATTTATTAGTTCCTATAACTGCTTTTCGGCAGACTATGTCAACTATTTTAGTCGTGTGCAAAGTAAACAATTTATTTTTATTATTACTACGTCTCACTTGTTCTATCCTCTCATTTAACCCATTATCTGTTACTATGTCATTTGTTCATTTATGAACTATAGTTGATTAATTGTGTATACGACACTCTAGTTCACTTTAATTATCGCTCGTATCATATATCGACGTTAATTTCCAAGTCGATTGACTGTAAGGTCAGATTTTACAAGTTTATAGAGGAGTGTTTGAAATGTAATTTAATATGTCCAGTTGGTTCGTCGGTCTTTTGTTTTTCTCATTTTGCCCTAGGGCTGAATAGGCATCAGAAAGGACGTAAAAATATTTATCATTGATTACTGTAGTTTAGTGAGTACAATGTCATTCAAAGTAACCTATAATACCTCATGACATGACATAATATGTAGCTCATAATTACGGAAATATCTGAATAACTAAGGATAATATCATCCTGGGAATAGTAATGAATTATAAAAAATTTGATGGAAAGAAGAAAATTTTTTTGCTTAGTCAGCTTCAATGAACACCATCTACAAAGTACTGACGTTAATATGATTAGGCGCTTTTTACTTAAAATGAATTGCTGGATGTAAAATCTAAACAATGATTTTTAAGAACTTTACCAATTTAAACTAATTTTGTAAAGTGACTGAGTAGAATGTCCTATTTTGTATGTTCCATTATTATGATGAAGAGGTTTAGTGAAGATTGGTATTAAATTTGCTTGCATGTGTCACAGATTGATTCCACTCGGGTGCTATTGATGAACCATAGAAAGATAGACAGCTGTTTCGTCTTAGTGTTGGATACCTTGGAAGTGTCCACCCAGAACCTACGTTACACAGCGAACTCTTAACTATCAGACTGGTATTTAATAACAAAATTCCCACGTCACTCTATTTATAATATATCTTAACATACAGTCGATGTGATTAGTGATATCTGTATTAACACCAGACATGTGTGAACTCAACAAAACCACTCCAGCTTAACTACAATAATCAGCCCACTTGTGACTAACTTTAAGATGTTCCTAAATTTATAGTGGAAAGTCACGACATTTGAAGTTCATAAATATCAAGATTGAGAAGTTATAAAAACTGGCTAGACTGGGTGTTGCGTTATTTCAAAACGTGAAGGAAGTAGGACTCCTAACATTGGGCGGCAGCCTAGTGGTGTTTGTCACATAAACTGAATGCCCTGTGATCGATTCTGTGGTAAGATCGGCAATATTCAATTCTATTGTTTCATACTACGACAAGACCAGTTCAGTGATCTATGGTTCTCAATAATGCCTAAGTAAAATTAGTCTGTGGTAAATACAAACAACAAATGTCAATGGTGTTGAAGTGATGCAATGAACTTAATTTAACAGTAAAATCATTCCTTTTAATTACATTACATTGTTTCAAGTAATAATCCTTCAAGTAATTTGTGATTTATAGAATTGTATTTAACACGTCTGACTCATTATCAGTTTAATAGTTTGTTTAAATAGATTTCAATCGTTATTTCATTCTAGAAGTTTATTAAAAACACAACACACTTAATGATTACCTGATAACTAGTAATTTCTTCAGCCCATTTTTGTCTTAATGGTGGAGTCCATGAAACTTCAATAGCAGTTGCTGATAGTCCTTTGACACGTACATGCAGTGAATAACTTCCAGGCACTTAAATGTTGATAAGAAAAAAAATACATAAAACAACAATAATCAATAATTATTTCTTTTTAAAAACAATGAAATATCGGAAATTGTTACTGGTTGAGAAGTTAAAAATGATAGATGATTTGTAGATTGTAGATTGGATTCCAGTGTTTATCATCTTCCATCTCATCATGTAAAAGTGAAGAACTTGTAAACGTTCTTGTCAGTAAGCAAGCTAATTAACATAAGATGTTGAAAATACTTAAACATAAACGCAACTGTTATAATGTTGAGCCTTAGTTTACTTACAGTCGGTAAATATTCACAATGAATAAAAGACATAATAGTTTAGTATACAGTGATGTGCTAAATATTTTTGAGTTGATTAAAACGTTAATTTATCATTGATGATGTCTACAGCATAATAAATCAGAAAGTTTCTTTAAAATAGTCTCATTATATACCACCGCTTTAATTTGATAAACTGTTTACATCGTTTACATTTTAACTTACCAAAATGTTTCTACGTTTAATTCATTGTTTTAAGTTCTTTTGTAACTTAGAACGAGATAGTTGACTGTCGATACGTTAATTCGACTAGTCTCAAATAAATCGAATTGTACGTCATTGATCCTTCCAAAGGAAATCATTTACTTATGAAATAGTAAACGCGATTTAATGTGTTACTAATTGAGCTTGGTGGAGCTTATTTAATTTAAATTTGAAATCACAAATTGACCGCTTTTAGACAAACAGTACAAACTAGGAAGCTTTGGGAAGATGTTTTAACAAATTATTAAATTTTGTAATGCACATCTACCACCTCATAAGGGAATCCATGACAATAACATTTAAGTTTGATGGAGAATGCTTGAGCTTTATACTAATGAATTGACATTCAGCGGTTGATGTTATTAACTACAGTTAATTTGTAAAATAATTATATGACCTTATTCATTGTTATCGACTACTTAGCTCCACCAGTCATGTCGTCTGATTAGATCTTCAAGAATTGATTTGTGAAGTTAATCACTAATGAATGCACTCTGGCGGTGAGTTTTAAACTACAACGTAACAGTTGTCAGATGCTTCCTGGTTTCTGATTATTGCCTAAATCATGTCAACATATAATATCAAATATAAAGGACTATTACTTTACTTGAGTAGTTCATGTAGATTAATCGGTTGACATCAATAGCTACCTTGTCCTAATTATAAAGTATGTACAATTTTCCAGAAAGTAATAGTTGAAATTTCAGTGCCTATTAACATGATCTTTAATTTTCATTGCCTCAGAATATGATAGTTCATATTCCTGCTTATGTCACATCCTAGTCATTTATGCATTCTATTTGTCATGTTTATTTTATAGAATTTGATCAGTTAGTCATTAGACAGAGAACACCTACTATTTATTTGATATTACAAATTGTTCCAAATTAAACACAAGGAAGTAGTGGACAACAGTTTTGTCTTAGTATGAGGCTCTCGTAAAACTCGCATCCACGACCTCTCCAGATATCAAGCCCATGATCTTGTGGCTACGCGGTGAATGCCAGACCATTAGACTAGTGAGTTGGATCCCAGCGGTTAATATTTCTAGCCCAGGTAATTAGTGATACGTTTCCGCGCCCTTTATTACCGCCATCTGTGGGTCACTGACTTACACGCTAATGGTTGAACTTTACTTGTCACATCTTACTAGTACTCAAAGAGTTGCCTCGAAACAGTTAATTACCGATGGCAGCGGAAGAGGTCACGCAAAATTTATTGTTAATTAACTGAATTATAACTATCTACCATTCAGGTTCGACTTAGTGGTCTAATGGTAAGGCCTTTACTCGGAACTACAGGTTCCTGGGTTCACCTCCTGGTGGTGTCGTAGATATACACTGCCTAAGAGTCGCAAACTAATTCAAGTTAACTGTCCATTCCTTTCTGGTTGTCCAATTCAGACAAATTCTAGGTGTAAAGTTTACATTAAACAATCTCCACAGCACTGTGTTACAATTACTTCTTGGTTGAATGCATTATTAAGATAAATACAGAGATATAACATCTCAGATATTATAAGCATAGATACGATTAAATTATGACATTACATTTGCTTGAAGCTTTCTGGCTTTTAATAGTTCTTCAATATTAATATGCCTTAGTATAACTAGAGCTAATTATACTTAACCAATAATTACATCCGGCTATTAAACATAATTTCTAGTAATTAGGATGAATTTGTATCTTTCCGTAGACTTGTTATGGACTGAGATTGATTAGTATCTGCTGCCATATTTACATCCTGAGCGGATTGCCTAGATATAGTGATAGATCACAAGTGTTGTTTAAGTTGGATTGTGATTGGCAAGCGGAAACGAACTGATTTCGAATCCCAGTGTGAAAATCAACTTTGGGATACAGGTATATATAGTCCTAAATAGAATGAAACACATGCCTTGAATTCCGCTTTTAAGTCACAATTCAAACTTATACAATAATTTCTAGTTCTTTGAAAAAACTTTATGCAGATTAACTTTGTGATAAATTTTTGGCAGTCATATTCATCATACATCAACTTGTTACATCCTTTTAATGAGAAGTAGACCTACAAATGTGAATATATTGATGTATTAATATTGTGGGACGATTTAGAATTGTAAGAAAAACCTGAGATAAACATAAAATGTAACAATCAATTTATCAAACGTATTTGTTGCTTAGTATTTTTTCTTTTTCAATATTTCACTTAAACGATTGTGAAGATAAAGTTGACAATCATATTTCGTCTAGACATATATGTAACTATATCAATAGTCAATGATAAGAAAGCATGTGATCAAATAAAAATATTTAACAACACCAGTTAAGGACAATTTATTGTTACTAGAATACTTAGGTTGACGACCACTTCATGACATACAAAACATGGACCATGAATGTAGAAGATATACACAGACTCTAAGTCATTAATTGTAGAAATCTATAAAATGTAATAGGTACATCACGGAAGGAGCGAATAAGTAAAATTGATGTTAGATACAGATTATTATGCAAAAATGTAAATTAGTCGAACATGTCGTAAACTTTCATTGACTGAGATGGTTGGGACATGTGTTAAGTATGCCGGATTACTACCTGCCCCTTCGTGTTATGTTAGATGGGGTGGGAGTAGGATAGTAGAAAAATGTGAGCTGCCAAACCAAAACATGAAACCTGTCCATGAAGTCTTTGACTGTTGGTTTAAGGCACGTTAGTAGATCCAGACTACCTGATTAGAGTTTGAGTGATATGCGTGATCAGTGGATAACAAAACTTGGCAACATGTTTCAGAATCAGTCACAGTGGTTCGAATATATTTGTTCTCTCTTATTTTGACTTTTTTCTTCGCATTATTCTTCTGCACACGCACATCCAAGTACATATGTATCAGGTTCTGTGTTGTTCATGACTGAGTGATATCAGTGAAATTTAGTTAAATTATTAAAAATTAGATCAATTATTAGAATCTTATCAATTAGAAATCATTTTCACTTTAAAGTAATACACTTTTTGGCTATCAAAGTGGTGAAAATCCAAGCAGAATCAATAAGCTCCAAAATAAGTTCACCGTACTTGTAACTACGTTCAGAACCGAGCCTAATCTTAGTACTGTTAGACATTATGAAAAGTTTATATACCCTTCTTTATATAATAATAACTATTAATTTCATCATTAACACTATTAATTTGTTTGAACTGTAAGAATGTAAGAAACACTTTTGATTATTAGAATCGGTAGGGGATGGGGTACTACTATTATAAACTGTTGTGGGATATATGACTAACATGCATTTAACCACTTATTAATAATACGTTGGTGAGAAGAGAGAAACAAACTAAGATTATACTTTTTGTATGAATCTCAACAAATTCTACAGTTACAAGGGAAAATTAGAGATCTAATAGTTGAAGATTAAGACAAATAAATTTATTAAAATAATAATAAATAAATATTGAAATGTTTAATATGTAATGATGATATAAAAAAGTTTCTATGTTAATTGTGATAGTGCATTTATTAGTAAACATAAATATAGTTTACATAATATGAGAGAAATAATAAACTTATCACGAATCAAACTAAATTTTTAACTGATGGTTACGTAATGTGTAAAATAGTAATTAAATGTAAACTAATTAATATCTTTATGTATTCGTATTATTATTAGCATTATTAATACAAGGAAATGTAAACATTCCTAATAAATCTAGAATAGGCTTGTATCATCCCGTTGATTTGTAATGGACTGAAACTGGTCAGCCTCTGTTGCCATATGTGCATCCTGAGCAGATTGCCTCTATATAGCGGTAGTATATAAATTATATTTAAGTTGAATTGTGACTGGCAATTGGAATCCAGGACGCATATGTAACCGTTGCACAAGTGTGACCGTCTGGACACAGTAGCCTAGTGGTGAACGTGGTGGTGTTTGACACGAAGCGGACTGAATTCGAATCCTAGTGTGAACTTCAACATTGGGATGCAGGTACATCCAGTCGATGAGTCCCAAATAGGATGAAACGCGCGTCCTGGATTCCACTGGCCAGTCACAATCCTACTTAAATATAATTCATAATAAATATTTGCATTTTAATATAAAACGAGGAAAGCATGGAACAATTCAGAAATATAACGTTCACGAGAAAGTACTTAGATTATAAGAGCTTATTTTCAGACCAGTCACAAACGTGGTTTAATGAAAACGCTTTTTAATGGAGCAAAAATGCTATGCCAAAGTAGTACAATTGATGAAGAATCGACAATAATTGAAAAGTGCTTTATAAACAATGGATATCTTCGGAAATTTATTCAGAAATATGAAATAACATTCTGAAGAAGATGAGCAACTGTCTATGAAATATAATCTAGTCTTCATATGTTTTGCTATCAATGAAGATGTGGTCTTGAAAGGAATTAATGAAAGAATGAATACGGTTCTGACATACCCTTATCTGTTGCTTAACTGATCCACTTGTGCACTCATTAAATCATTCAGAGGTAAATCAATGCCTTTCAACAGTTTCTACGAATTTACGTGTACGTGTAGCAGCAAGTCTATAGGAAGGATTGAAAGAAGAGATTCTGTCAAGTTTTATAAGAACTTTCCTAGGATTGTGTCTGTCAACCTCAGTAGAAAGTCAACTATTTAATTCTATAACATTCTTTGTAAATTTAAGTTGCTTGCAGTTGGTGATAAAAAGCCTTTAAAGAAAACAAACTCATTCTATCCTGCAAATCTTGTTTTTCTTGCACTGTTCAAGTTTATAAAGGGATCTAGTAGGATAAAATTAACGAATATGCCTAATACACATGTAGTACAATATAGTTTCTTTAGGGTGAAATACAACCGAGGGATGATAGAATGTTCAACGTTCAGTTTATAGATACGATAACATAGAATGGAGTTTATTTGAGTCTTAATTTATTTATATTTAGTCAGTTAAGAAAAGGCATCAATCATATTACTGTTAATTTACAGAGAAGTAAGTATGAAAAGCTAACGAAAGTCAAAAATTACTAAACAAGTAATGAGTATCCACAGAAGTCTATTTATGAATATGATACAATTAAGAAATCTATCTCAGTCTAAATTCAATCTAAAGTTAATGACATCTCAAAGACAACTGAACATGCACTTAAAATTGTATCCTAGTTGATTATTGTATTCAGCATAATATATTCTTTATTACATCAAAAAATGTATAGCTATCGCTCTCACGTTACTATCAATTGCATTAGTGAACTTATATGTATCTGTGAAACTGGTCACATTAGTAGGACAGAAAGAAGTGACAACATTCTATTTTATAAAACGTAGTTCAAAGATTTACAGAATTAAGCGCTTGAAAACTTACAGAAGTTACAATTCAAGACATCTCTTTGATACAGGACATTAGAGTGATACTTTAAAATTCTTCAAATTGATTAATAAACAATCAAGTTCTACTATTTTAAAATTTGTGGAGGCTGTATCAATAAAGAGCGTTGAACTGGATCTTCATGTTTAATCTTCGTGTTATTAATCTTTCTCTACCATGATGACACTGCTATTATTCTATCACATAATTTAGTTTTACTAACCCTTTCAATCATATGAATCCCATCATCTTCATATTTTCTTAATTTCACAATACAATATATTTTTTAAATGATTGTTCATAAGTAATAGTAATCCCAATAGTCATTAACTTACACCGTGCATTTTTAGTTACGAAATTAATTAAAATCATTAACTTAGTAGTTGTTAACCTATTTTTCTCTTTCCAGAATTCTCAGTTACTAATTATATTTTATTGTAACAGTAACTTTAGTTTTCTGTCAACTTCATTTTCATCTTCTATCCATTATGGTGATACAGTACACCTATTTACTTTTAGATGACTTCATTACATAAGATAAAAGTTAAGCTTTAATTATATAATTTTGTTTGCAAAATATTTCAAGTTCTAAGAAAAAATTGATGGAAATCTAATGAAATGCAATGAAACCATGTTAATTTGTTCATCTGTTAGTTGTTTCACTTGAAATTTCTTTGAATGAAATGAATCTGAGTAATGAGCATATAAAGAAGAGGGCAAAAAGAGGAAGTATATCAGTCACACTAATCGTTTTGTAATTATAATGACTGTTTTCCTAAGATCGATCACAGTAAAGAAAATAACTGAACTACTTTTTATGTAAGTAAGGCTCCAACATTTTCATTCGTATAGGCATTATTTCTCCTGTGTTAAGAACATTAAGCTGAACAAAATTTTATTCAGTAAACTAATGCTACATTAAACAAATGCATAAATGAATGAAGAACATTTATTTCAAAAGATTCTTCTTAATTAGAACCTATAGAAATTTATATCATGCAGAATGTTTATGGTTCTGAATAATATGAGCATTCATATATATACAAACTCATGACACTTTAACTGCAAATGCTAATCTGAATCTGTTGATTGTGATAATTTAATGGCTGTGATTATCAAAATCTGATGAATTGAGCTGTTGTCGAAATTTTGTTATAAGACCTCCAGGTACTAACGTTTGCAAAACATGAAATAAAAGACTGTAATTTAATATCAATTAGCTTATTCTCTTAAAAATAAAACTGTTAGCTTTTTAAAAAACGAAATTCGCATCTGATTTTAATAAATTAGCTAGACAAGTCATCAGTATTTTAATAAAATTGGTTGTAGAGCGGGAATTTTATATTTAAAATTAACCTTGTTCAACCGATTATTATAAACCAGAAATCACTTGAAAGTTGTTTTGCTAAAATATAGGAATACTCAAAAACCTGCATCTACAATCAATAGAATTCAGTACTTTTGGTTTGCTCAGTGACTACTGAAATATAACCCAACCGATTTTTATGTTTAATCTTATTCGTTTGGAAATATTATGCTACCCTATTCATTCCCACTAGTGGATCACTACGTATACCTAGAAGCAGTTTGCTAAATCACTAACTTCTGTAGGTATTTCTAGAGCTGTAGTTGAAAGTCGAGATCAGCGGAGTTCAATCACGTAGGTGGTGAAACAGCAACTCAACAATATCACTTCACGAGGTCACACAATCTATCTCGAAATGAGATAAGTATGAAGTGCGAAACATTTGACTTTGGCTTGGTGGTTGGAAATCTCTGTACTTACACAAAATTCAGAAGTTTCTCATCTTAATGCCTGAAGCATACAATGATGCGCGCTGCCAAGCCACCTCATATCCAGACAAACCAACTGACGAATGGTTTCCCGTTCTTAGTGATATCTCATTGAACTATCTTTGCGAAACTTAATAATTATTGTAAAATATTTAACAAATGTGTTTCAAAACGATGGCTATTAGAATAAATTTAGAAAGTACAAGTAAATAACACTAATAGCTTCTTTTTTATCTTGGTAAACAGTACAGTACTTAGATAAGTTAAATACCATTGAATTCTATGTAACAAGAATTAGTAATTGGGGTGTGGGGGGAAGGGTAGATATCTTAAATTCATTTAACAGTGACTGAAAAAAATGTGTAGAACATTGAACCACAGTATTGCATATATAACAATTCATTTTAAATAAATAACCTTTTTTAAACAAGTATTAGAAGTCGCTAAACAGATAACCTACACCATAGATCTAAAGCTTATGCGAAACAATCGTGATGTTTCTTTAAAAAGAAACATCTGATAAACAAGTTTATACAGTAATCGTTAGTGATATGGATTACTGAACAAATTAGCGCATTAATAGTAGAAGGGAATCTGTTTGGAATTTATATTAGAAATCCTCGAAATTAAACAAAATTGATGCTGCTACTAAAACTATTTAAATATAGCAATACTATAAAGTGATGCCATCGTTCAGCTTTATCCTAATGAGATAATAGACGTTTAAAGGTTCTGATAAAAGGAAAACTTACTCTATGAAATAAATTAACTCAAATAAAAGAGCAAATAGCTCTGGAGTCTGCACTAAACTATCTACCGATTTGCACGTTGTGGTGATAATAAATCCTACACTGAAAAAGCTTATGAAAATTTGACTCAAGCTAATGAAAATAACGGTTATACAACAAGACCGGATCATGTTATGGAACTCATGAATCTATATGTATGTGTATATGAATGTACAACATAGAATATGTCATATGTGTGCAAAGATCCAAGTTGCCACATTACAGTGCAGAAAGATGAACATCAATTTAGCAGAAACAGCAGTTACTTCGATAATAATTATAATAACAAAAAAAGCAAAAAAAAACAAACTGTTCAATCCGTGGAGAAAGAGTTAGTTCTTGGAGAGAGAGGCATGAAATAGTTTTAAGCTTGCTAATTGAAGGAGAACAAAGTGAATAAAACTGCACTGCCATGAAAAATTTCGAGTCATGTCACCCAAAGTCTCCAACCATTGAATAAAGGATCCACGTTGACTTCAATCAGTTAGTCTGTGTCTACTAACGTGGTTCGAACCTACAGTTAGTAACTTCATGAGACAATGTCATGTTTTAGTTAGGCTGCTCCAAACTTTCGTCCCTCCTACACCTATGTGAGTCAGAATTGTGGTGGTTAAGCGTATTATTAAAGTCAATTATAACAATGCTTTCTAGATTCAATAGATTTTAAATTTATATTAAAAATATCATAATAAACAAAAAATGTTTTTGCCAACTGTTAAGCCACTTAGCTGAAACTTGTTAGTGATACTTCATTCAGTGTGTTTAATAAAAGGGAAGGTTTTGAGATGATTTAGCTGTTCATTCAATTAAGATTCATTGTCCAAACAATAACAAAACTCGAGTTAAGGCTGGTTTTTGGCAAAAGGTGTTTGATTTAATTTGGTAGCACATCAGTGTAAACAAGGAGGGACACTAGACAGGTGGTTTCTTTCGTGTATGGGACAACACTGTTAGATATCAAACTTGTCGTGAATGAGACAGTTATCATTGATTAACCAGTCAGTCAGTTATACACCAAGTAGAGCCTAGCAAATATGAGCATAGCTCCAAGATGCCAATACTTCATTTTCACTACTAGATTAAAGTTACACGATTGTCACCACAAAATATTTTATTAAGAAGGGGTAAAGAAAAAGTGTTTACGAAACGATAATGAAATCGGACATTTCGAAAAAGATAAGGAGTGTATATACCTACGCCACTATGACCATTTCTGAGCTGTCACTTAATATATTCTGCCACTGATATCGATAATGACGCCTATCCACGCCAAGCAGTCTGCACCTATCAACAAAGTTTAGACTAACAATCAGAGACTTCATGGGATGATACCATATTTTAGCTTGGTCGCCTTCAATTTTTTTCCTTTCCACCTCCAACATTAGTCATCATTGTATGTCTGGCTGGTCGTTCCATTATATCAACAATCATAAAATTTGTGACAGTTTAGTAATAATGAAACATTAGGCCTAGCTTGTACATATGTAGTCTTTAACACTGCAAACAAATCATACGTAACCTTTTCAAATGTCACAGAATAAATCCATATGTAAACCAAGCTGTACACCCTTATATTGCAAATATCACCTATTTTATACGCCTTTTCAGCTACAAACGACTATACATAGAATCAGCGTTAACTTGAATAACCATGAAATAAGGTTGACTAGACTTAATTTGTACTTGAATACTATATGACACTGCATTCAACTGACACATTTATATGTTTATACACTTGTTATGTTCTGATTATGACCGATTTAGACATACGGAAACTAATAGGTTTGTTGAAACTAATACACAACACGTCAATCACGAGACTGTTATTCTCTCCTAAACGACCGGTTAGATACTAATCAAGGCCAACGGAGTAGAATGATAACACAAGACAGCTTATTCAGAGGTACTGATTATTGTATATATGCAACTAGACTATGTAATAGATCAACCAGAATAACAATATCAACACAAAGCATCGAAATTTAATATAGAAAAACGAAATAATGGGTGCACACATAATCGGTTCTTGTTTATGAATGGAAAACGCTATAGCGTCAATTTTTTGGTTTAAATGAAAGTTTGAAACAAGGATAATACGAAACTAATAGTAATAATAATAGCAAAAATAGTAATAATAATTAAATAGTTAATAGACATTCAATATATATACACAAGTAAAACATTTGAAGATAGCTACGAACGTCTTTCTTTCTTGCCTTAGTCATCTATCATAACATCAATAGTGAAGCAATTTACACTAATCCATGCCACAATAATATTAAATAATTATTCATAATGTAAGTTAATTTAAACAAATTCCCTGACTTAATAATTCTGAAGAAAATTTAGACGTAATCTTACCATCTTCAGGCGTACTGATATTAATTTGAGCTGGAAGACCAAGATCCACTCCGTTGTATGCCGCAACTTCGAATTGATAAGTACGTCCAAATTCTAAAGATTGATAAAATAAATGATTTGAGTTTAGTTGGATTTAAATGCAAGTTTCTTATCAGTAAATTTAAACATACGATTTACTCAAGTTTATATTATTAGTTACCAACGAATAATTATTGTTATAACTCAATATATTGAGCGAATCAAACAGATTTGCTGAAAACTCAGCTAACCATCAGACAAAAAGAGCTTGGTTTGTGTTCTCTTTCACATTTTTCTTAATTACTGGGTAAACATCCGATTGGTGCATAGTTATCAAAGTTCTTTTTATTGATCTAGTTGCATAAATTTTAAAAAAATTCCCTTTTAATTACCATGTTACATTTATTTTATTTTCTGACTTTATATTCACGTCTGTATCAGCTTAAAATTGATATTAAAGTTTTACCGCATATACTGCATAAGTAAGAAGATAAGTCTTGGACAATAAAAGACTCGAAATATTCACCAATTTTATAAGCTTAGACTAAGATATTAACCAGGGACTTGTCGCTTCTTTGTGTTTGTGTGTGTTAAAGACTCATTACCAATAACATAGAATATTGACATAAAGTTTATGAATAATAAACAGAAATTACTGTGAAACAATAATTCAAAATGGTTACATATTGGAAGAAATCCATGGAGACGGCTTTCATAAATTTAATAGGATACATAGAAAAATGAAAAGCACTTAGTGCCACAAATATGTGAACATGCATTTTAGATGAGCTTCCGATTAGATAACTTTACTTTAGATATTCAGAAATGAGTTTTGATTAGTCTTTGTTGATTATATATACATCATGATTAGCGGTAAATTTTAGAATAGATATTCTTATTCTAGCATTAGAATCCATGATGAGAGTTTCTTGCAATTTAAAATTTGATATGTCTGTATCACAGTTTTGGTATTCACACATAGAATAATGCAAACTTTTACTAGCAGTGTAAAACACTACTAATTTAACGATATAGTAGCTCAGGGGATAATACATTGGAACTTCAAGTAAAAAATACTAAGTTCAAGTCAGGGTGTGAAGAACAACACTGGTATATATGTAGATCCGACTAACAATGTCAGTGATAGACCAAAAGTAAATACTGGATTTTATAGCTAACACACGTTAAACCTTGAGACTATTGCTCAGGACTTTGAGAGTTGTTAGAAAAGAGTCATGCAATCGAATGAAACAAATGTTCAGTTGTTTTTGGTTGATAATACACAATTAACTAAGGCTAGTTTGTAATGTGAAGCTTCAAATTCAGATATTGCTAATGACTAAATAATATGCTTCACTGATATGCTGCACTATACTGAAAAATCAAAATGTTAGTATTGAGTTTATTACATTTATAGTAAAGGTAATTCCGACCATATAATTAGGTTTTAGCCGGTTAGAATTCATTCGATATACTGAAAAATCTGACTAGTTTGTTATGTACTAATCGTATTAATTATTTAAGCCTACGTTTTTACTATCTGCTTCATCCAAAGAGAACGCGTTATTAAGAAAGTTATAGATTTACAATACATTGTTTCCTAAGTCAAAGAAAGTTTATAGTTTGTTTCTACCGCTGGCCATGTTTGGTAATCATTTTAAGAATGAAGTGAAGAATTCAGAGAGTTTATGCTTAGTAATCATTGAGTAATGATCAGTAGGATGTTCGGTACAGTCCTTTAAAGTGCTGATCTACTTCTCTCAATCAAGTTGTAATATGGCTGGTTATCTAAGTGACTCAATATAAGATACCGTGGGATAGTGAATCGTTTGCTAATCTTTCAGTTCACTGTACGTCTGTACACTTGGTTATAAATCGTTAGAATATTTTCACTATTAACACTCTATACACAAATTCAATAATAACAACAGCTATTCTGTTTCATGTTAAATATAAAGACTTAACAATTTTACTTGTTCCTATGTCGGTTATTTGGAACGTTACAAAATTTCAACTTGATAACTGACATAATACTTGTTTAAGAATAAATGAATTACTCATCTTATTCACATGATGTGATATTATGTAAATCAAGAAGAGCAAACATTGAGAGATATGTATGATGTAAGACTTGAATGATTTGATTGAGCGCCTATTTAAGTTTTAAATGTGAGTGGTTCTACATGATCTTACTGACATATTTGCTCATGGTTGTTTCATCCGGCATTTTATGCTATAGACTGTTCAATCTTATTGTAATGGGGTGTTGCGGAGATTGTTGAATCAGAATTTGACTTTATGAGTTGTCGTGAGTTAGACAAACATTGAAAACTAAGACGTACTAGATAGTTGTTTTGTCCTAGCACTGAATTCTTCGGCGATGTTGATTTACAGCACCTTCAGGGAATAGAGCTCAGGCCATTCAGGCTTTGAGGTAAACACTTGACTACTAGACCACTGAGCCAACTTCCAACGGTTGACATTTGAGCGTCCTAATTCATTACACTGGTAAGTAACTTCGACAAAATCGACACGGTTCACTTTCAGTCTCATAATTACTCCCTTCAGCTGATGACCAAATACTTACTAGTAACATCGAATCCGTCATTCGTACGTGGATTAATTTCATTTTATATGTTGTGAATCTGAGTCAAGGGCATTAATTATTAATTTATAAATGAACGAAATAAGCGCACCTTTGAGAAACAGCGATTGTATTGCAATCGATAATAAGTGGAGTGTACGAAAAAGCTATTGGTTATAATCAAATGACATCAGTAGGTATGTACTGAATGAAATATTGATAATAATGATGATAATATAATAATAGTTAAAGATACAATTAGATAACTGCAATTACTTCAGTGAGGAATCAAATTATTTAATTAAATTGAACTATTTTCGAATATAGAAATCAAAATTAGAAGGACAACTTATTGAAATCACTTGTTAAATAAAAAATTACTCATCTGCTACCTATTTCTTATTAGAAAAGATGTGATCTACTAAAGGATCCACATACTCGACACATCTGCTAAGTTAATGCTTCAAGAGTCTTGTATGCATTTATTATCCATTTCTTCTGTGTATACCCACAAAATCTTCTACTCAGAACTCTCTAGATTTATTTAGATTACTTAGCACTAAATCTATATGTAAATTAGTTGATATATCTAGATCTTATAGTGATTATTAGCTTAGATGGGAGATTTTAGAGGTGTTTTACTCTTTTCGGTTTTACTGTTTGAGTATGAATCCTTTATCAGCTAACTAGCCGACATCATCAAATTAAAGTGAATCTTTGGAATTTTCTGAAAGCTAACATATCGTTTAACTCTGTTGTTCTAGTAATTAAATAGTTGTCATCCATAAACTTAATGTTAAAATGCTGATCAGAGGAAACATAAAGAAAACCGAAGGAGAGTTGAAAGCCAAAAAACATTATATACATTTTCAGTCCAATTTATGGCGACTAAAATAGTAATCCCTTCTCCCAAGGGATCTAAGCCTAAGAGAACCAAGGATCTTGTCACGCTGAATAGCAAGACATCTAATAGACTTGGGACGTGTAGTGACCACAATGGGATCATTTAAAAGAATAAACATGCAAAGCCTTTTTATAATGTTATGAATTGCCGAAGCTTCTGCAATTAGTTAACTTAAACTTGATCTATACATCTGAAAAGAATCAGTGATGAAATTTCAGTTGCCTTGGTACATGAAATAACCAGCGTTTATCACTATCATTGTTATTCAGTCACTTATTTATTTATGAACACCAATCGCTTGTCACTTTTGTACCTCAACTCTATTTATCACCATTCTTTATTACGTAATCAGACATCTTTAATTTATTCCAGATCTAGCAATTCTATGTTAAACTTTAATCTGTTTGTATGTCGTATTATTTAACCACACTATTGCTGCCTTTACGAATTACTAGTCGTTACTGATGCCTCATCTATTAAGATTAATAACTCTTTTTCATATTATGCAATCGATCTAGTCCAAATCATATTTTGAACTATTACTCTTTATCTATAAATACTGCATTTGAAACCCTTTTTAATTCACTTCTATTCCACTATCGTATATCTCTTGGTACACATTGCATATCGAATACGTTTACAATCATATTCACATGCTATACTAATTACAGTTAATTACTTGTAAGTAGCCGAAGAGAATGTAATGAAATACAATTAACTCAATGTATTTTTCAAATATAGTTATTTTAACTTTATTCAAACTTATTAAAGCGTTTGTATTTTGACTAATGATATACCAACTCGGAATTCCTTTTAATGTCGGATGCTAATAACCTTCACACCCGTAGTTTGACTAGAATCTAGGACAACAAATCTATATTGTTTAAAATTATGCCACTGCAACTCGTAACGGGATCTCTCTGGGTAATTCAAGTGTCGTTGGGAGTACAGCAATACATAATCATCAAATTGTAATTTAGAAGTTATCATAATCGAAATTCAATCAATTTGAGGATAAAATCACTCATTATTCAATGAGATTGAAAGTTAAATTTTGACGGATTGCATATCATTATCCCCTCTTAGATTTCAACGCCTCTTCAAGTGGAATCATTCGTTGAGAAAAATTTTCCTGACGACTCAGGAATTTTACAGACCAAATTTAATGCTCTACTATGTTCTATTTTTCTTACGAATTTACTTTACCTTGGTTCACTGATCATTACAGATATTTATTTAAAAGTCTTTTTATTCTAAAATGTGAATGGCTGTTTCCAGTTAGATTATAGTTTCTTATTAAGTTTACCAAAACTTTAACAAAACTGGAATCAAAATACCATGTGGTCTTTTGAATAAAGACTGTTCATTTTAATTTTAACAACACTTCTTAATGATGTACATCATTCCGTATTATTTCATACTTTTAATGCAATTACACATTTATTTTGTCTACATGAGTAGTCATTTGAACCAAATAGTTCAATAAGCAACTAATTAGTATTTAAAGTCAATTAAATTGAGTTTAAATACCAGTATGCATATTTACATTAGAATACATGTTCATCATGATGACAAATTCTAAATGAGACAAACTATTGATCCTAGATCCTACAACCAACAACACTACAGAAAAACATTATCGGACTAATGTTTACTATTCATTAATTTACCATTTTGCGTTACTAAGTAAACATATAATTGATTTACTTAAAAAAAAAGAAAGTAGACTACTATTTTCGATAATAAAATTAGATAGAAAAGAAAAAATAACATAAACGTTTCTTAAGGCACTAATTGATTATATTTTCAGTTTATGTTCTTTTTTCTTTTATATTCATGCACATCATTCATTCTTAGATTTGTTGTTTATTTCGTTTTATAACTTTACTCTCTATCTATTCAGTGTTATTGTTAGCCCTGGTTATGAAAAAAAACTTTCCTAGCCATCTAACTTCTTACACACACACACACACTAGTTCTCAGAGTTTCTTTTCTTTGAAATTGAGAGAAAAAGAAAAATTCTTGTTAGAAAGATGATTCTCATTCACTCTCTGTCTATCTATCCAATAAAAGCTGGAGAAAAGAGAATCAACATTAATCAGTTGAAATAATCGACAATTTACAATTGATTACTACTTGGAAACTAATGTATACTTTTTTTCTACTATGAAAAAAAAAGTCAATAAATGCAAAAATGGATAGATAGATAGACAGACAGTAAGAAACAGATAGTGATAGACGGAGAGAGAGATGGGGAAATAAAACATGCAAAATAAAGTTGTTGATATCTTTGTTGATTACATGTCAAATTTGTAAAAAAATAAACATATTTGTCTATTATTTATTTAATGGAATGAGCTCGATTTGGTACCTATGAAAATCAAGGTATGATGGGTAGATATTTTATCTTAGCAAAAACTCCTCAATGACAATATGCACTAATCATCCAACAGTTGATAAAACCCAAGATATTCAAATTTCATTATGAACGCCTAACAACCAGTACCACCATGCTAGCCGGAGTCCAATAACAAAATTTCTACATTAGACAGTTTTTTGATTGTAGGTTGAGTAGAATATAAGATAGTAGAAAAGAATGGTTTTGGTCAAGTTGAATTCTTTAGGCTAGATAGTTTATTATTCTTAGAACTCAATTTAGTCGGATTATAGTATGCTCACTGCCACTATAGAGTTCCGTAGTAGGGTGAAATGCCTGTTCGTTACTTCCTAATTGTTGACGTTACCCAGCGGAGACGAATCTATGATGAATGAAAGACAAGTTTCCACTAAAATACCTCAATATAGCACTGAATATATATATATATGTTGAAAGAACTTTGGGTAGTGTTATATAAATTGCAATTATAAGCCAATGGCAAACATGAATTTTAAGGTCGAGATTTTATTAGCGGTGTAAGACATATCTACCGCTGTGTGATTATCTCACGGAAAGTTTTGTCCCCAAAACTCAGTTTCTTGGTTTTTGGCAACGTTGTAATCTGAAAGCAATTGATATTATCTAATAGACAAAACCAAGATAAAAGCGGGATTTGGTATTGCGACTTAGTAGTTAAAAGCTAATCACATTAACTACTGGTCCAATCCATCCATGTTTGACAATCTACATTAGTCGAACATGGTGATGCTTCCATCTTTCAATACTCTCGGTCGCATTTCGACTACGTTGGTTTGTAGTTGTAGACCATGTCTACTTAAGGCGATTAGATTTTCACAACCAGGACCTACAGTGTCCTTGATTTCTAAGTAATTATGCCTATTGGAAATTTCTAGCCTTACATTCAAAAGTACGAAATGGTTTAGGGCATTGTAACTAACACTTTTTGGGATGACGGACAGTTACTAAGTGTGACCGGTCATATCGTTTTCTAATCATAACACAACTAATTTATGTTTATAAATACTTTCAAAACTGTTACTTAACACAGTCTACAAAATTAATTAGCTTAACTCGAACTGTAAATTGAATAGGACATTTCATAACAATCTACTTTTACCATTGAGACTGAAATAAATTTTGGTTACTAATACTTATATAGTAAAGAGATACCAGAGTACCTGTTGCCAAAGGGAAATACTCAGTTATGAATTTAAAGTTTTACATGATCAAGTAGTGCTTGAACAATTCATTTATATTCTCATCATAATTTCAAATAGATATTTATTTCAAAAACCTTTCAATTATTGGGTATGTCATTCAGTATAAATGTAAAATTTTAAAAATAATGGGTTTAACTCATGTTTGTCAGGCAGTGTAAGTAGCACGTTCATGTATAACCACAATAACTTAGGAATCAATCTGTGTATTTTCATTAATCAGCAGTATATAAATTCGAGATGCCATTACATCTAATCAATACTATATTAGCAATCGATAACACAGTAAAATGTAGAGACAGCTCATAACAAATATTAAGTAACTGACTGAAGTCAGTGATAACTATTGCGCTTAGTTATTTTTTTCTAATCATCATATTAGTATTGATCGGTTCCTTTTAATCAAGCTGAAATATGGCTGCTATTCTAAGTGACTCGTCAACGTATTCATTGTATTTTTCGTGTTAGTGGAAAACATATGGAATGGACATTTCGTTTGACTACCTTCAACCATCTAAGCTTAACAAAATGGTACATGGATTGTTAAACCACTTCGACTACTGATCACATGGCAACTTGGTGAGTAGAATTTAATTAATACTAAGAACAGACTGGATAAACGTGACGATTATCTCTATTCAATGATTAATCAGTGTAGTCATTGATATATTCAGTTGTTTCTTGTAGTATGTAAACAGTTAAATTGATCATTTTACTTTACGTATGAACATTAATAAACTTCTAATAAAACTAACCCAATGGTTTTCATATCTTTGTTTATGCATTATAGATGTATTTAAGAAGGATAATAATTCCAATTAACATAAAATGTGTATAAATTTGTGCTATGAAGTTATAATCATGCATTGCCGTTGATGATAACTGTGTCATTCCCGACAGAACTGAACTCTTCCAGTGACGACTCCACACTGGAACTTCAAGAATATTCTTAAGTTAGTCACCAGCAAGCCTTATTACTGTTATTGAATCGAAGCAGTTTTGTGGAGATAAGTATTAGGTTTAGGGTTTGATTCCCGGGCGAAATTGAAGATGTGAACTACTGAGGAGTCCCCCATATCAGGTGGATACAGCAGTCCAGTATTCCTTAGTTTTGGTTTGTTCTCAGCCGGAATCAATCTTTGATGAGCGCAAATACCTAAACTAAGTATCTATCTTTACAAAAATAAGTCAATTCAGATGTGTATACATAATTAATTCAGTTATTTAACATATACACATAATTATATTATTAAATGCTTGAAGATTGTAAAAAGTTGAAGAGAAATACAGTGAATCTGTTTATAATCAATAGCCTGTATATACCTAGTAAGAAAGCTCTGGTCATTAAGTAGTCTAAACTATCCTATACTCGTTATTAGTCATCAGATAAACAATACAAGAAATCAATTAAACTCTTAGGAGTACATTTATATATATTCTTATAAATGTTGTTATGCGTTATAACTGGTGTCTTTATGTTGTTACATGTGCATCCTAATTGAATTGCTTTGATGTATTGGTAGTATACAAGTATAGCTGAAGTTTCACTGTAGCAGGCTATTGGAATCCATGACGTTTGTTTCAATCTATGTGGGACTCGACAACTATATGAACCTTGTTTAGCTAAGATCCCGTAAATATTTCTTCACTAGGATAATTGCTTGTGTGCAAATCGATAAAATATTTTACAAAATTGTGCACAATGTTATTTTTCTTTTCAGCTTATTCAATGATAGACCATGACTAAATAATAATAATAGTATTAATATACATTATTATTATTATTGTTATTAATGTTGCTGTGGTTTGACGTATTTTCCTTCACTTTATAATTTCTATTATAGACAGCATAAAAGGACAATAAACAAAATTATCCCCTATCAACATAATAATAACATGTTTACAAAATGGTGTTTGTTCTTTTTTTCAGTCTGTAGGAAAAAACAACAATGAAAAAAAAGAAATGCTGTAACACACATAAATAAGAACTTATGTAGTAACTATTACAAAAATCTGAAATGTTCCAATTTAAAGATAAGATGGAGAAGAAGATGAATAAGGTATTTAGTTGATACGAAATTAAACCGAAAACTAGACGTTAATATGAAGTTTCACATGGTGAATTAATCTTATCTGTGCAACTATGCAAAATCATGAAGGACTATATGGAACTAACTGAACACTGTAGAATAACAACTTTACCAGAAATGAAATCAAGAGTATTCACGTCACACTGAAAGGTCTTATCATTCAAAGAAGCTGTTCATTATTATTTAGTTTTCAGTTTAACAATGATCATTCACTGACGTCAAACTTCAATGCTTGCAATCACAGAAACACATAAGTGTATCTGAATACAACGATTTTCGTACGTGTTGTTCACATTGAAAAATCGTAAGATTTTTAATAAATCAGACTATGTATCACCTACTTGAAGTTCATTAATCAATAACTTGATATACAAGCATACTTTGGACAACTACATCCATCAATTCTAACAAACGTTGTTGATGATAATCCAAATCAAATAAGAGGCCAATTGTTTTGTTAATATGATTACTTAAAAAAACAAAATTGACTCGTTCTCTGTCTTCAGAAAGCCAGCTAACCGCCCATTGACAATGTTTCGCTTGTTCATAGACATTCAGCCTTTGTAATCTTTCGGTAGCCATTTTAGCCTAGTTTTTTGCACACCCATTTTTGTAATTAGTCTTTTTTCAGTAAAAAGGAATACTTTCTTTAGATTATTACATAACCTACTGTCAACATGTAATTAACTTTATGATTATAACATAATCTATATTTTAAATTAAAAAATCTTCGGTTTTTTCTCATTTTTGTACTCCGACTACTATTCTTATTACTAGAAACTAATAAAATTAAGGTATGCCATGCTTGTGATGTCGTAAATGACACAGCCGAAAATAAAATACTCTTCTTTAAATGTTCATTATTTTTCAGTATTGTAAAATGCTTACCTAACAATTAGATAAATACTAGACGTTTACATCAATTATTATGTGTATGAAAAACTGTTCATTGAGTAACATTTTGGTGTATGTCAACCTGACCTGTAACATTAATGATAATGAACATGTACAATCAAATAATACAGTTTGTGATCGCATACAAAATTAGACAGTCACTAGATAACTTGTTTCATTATTAAACAATAGTTTTGTCTTATTATAGCTGCCTTAGAAAACTCCTTAGTGTTGAACTAAATATATTAGGAAAGGATTTAATGAATTAAGACATAATTGTGATCTCGATCATATCTTACAGTAGTTCATTAATTGTCTTCTATCAATTAAATATAGTCTAGGAGTAGAAGAAGATTAATAATTTTATTTCCGATTTCGGAACGAGAACTATTGTGCTCTTTTAATAACTTATTTAATGCGACTGAATTCTACATTATCATGTACAGTTAGTTTTTCATTCATAGTTATATAAAAGAGAAAATATGGTTTTGAGATAGAACAAATGACACTTGCAAGTTAACTTACTCTTTTAAAACTTCTGTTTGAAGCTAACTTAAGAGCATCTCTGAAAAGCACTCTTCCTAATTACCTAATATAATACTCTCACTTTATCGTATTCCTCAACCTAATCTTTCTATTCATCATAATTTGTTATTGTGAAGATTGTTGAATTTTAATTTTTTATCACGAAATGGTCTGAATTAGAACACCGCTGATAGCCAGAAAACATTAAACAGCTTCTTCACCCTAGAGTGGCATTCTTCCACAATGTGCAGACGCGACTTCACCGAGAATTTAACCTAGGATCCTCTACCATCGCGGCGAACACTTTAAAGTTGACAACTCATCCTGTTCCCAACGGCTGATTATTTTTGATTTAGTAAATTCGTGATATATTTGGGCAATCTAATATACCGACATCTACAACACCTAATTACACTCAACATCAGCTTACTACAGACAAACTTCTCCAAGTAATTCTCAGAGAAGACGTGACCAGTGAGATTTAACCAACTCACTTGTGAGTAAGGTACTGACTGACGACAATGGATGAAGTAACACAAACATATCCCGAATTGACTAAGTTAGAAATATCAGTCGTTAATAGCCGATTAAGTGGTTTATTGGTACAGCGTTTTCAGCATAGCCATAAGGTTTCTGGTTCAATCTTAAGCGGGGTCGTGAATGTACGTTTCTGAAGCTCCAAACTAGGATGAATTAACTGTCCAGTGATTCCTGATTTACAGTGCTACCCAGCTGAAATGAGTCTGCCACAAATGCAGGTAACTAGAGATATTTATTAGGAAAAAATGTAAACTCGGAGATTTGTTTGCTGCCAGTATTACTTATATGTAATTTCAGGGTTTTCTTTTGAATAATCAAGTATATTAGACAGCTGAGATCACCTCGAAACTAATTGTTGATTCGGCTACTGAGTTATTGCATGTGTCACAACAATTATGTCGATCTACTTTTGTTCTATTCAACTTACCACCACTTTGCCTGTATATATATGTCGTTTACACCATTTAGTTGACAAACTTCATTGTTAATAAAGTATAAGTATATAAGACTAATTATTAATTCCTTAATCGACCTGTACAAATATGTGATGGAAGCAAACTGATGTTAACACCTATTTATTCTTCTATGCTTTTGTTAAGAATACACTAAGTAAAGCAATACGATTGCAGTAATCTTGTGTTTATGATTAGTGAGACAACGTTTATAGGAAAATGAGAATATACTAAAACTGCCACATTAGGAAAAAAAGACTCTTAGAAAGTGGTTATCACCACATATTGAAATTCATTAAGCTCGTAATGATATTCGTAAACATCCAATCCATGTTTCAGCCAGTAATGCCAAGTTTTAATTCCTTAATAAAATAAAGTAATTTCACAGGTTGTAATGTGAATTTGATTAATAGAAGTACTGACATAATTTGAAGGGTTAGAAATGTTACTAATGAAATATACATCAAGGCATACTTCATATTTTGTTGGCGTGAACCATAAGTGACGTTACGTAAGATAAATAGTAACCGTTAATGGTGTTGTTTTCAAGTAACTCATCTTAAAGTGCAAGCATGTATAAAATATTAATGTATATTTTGTAACATTTATCTAAGAAGCATGTTTTGACGTTTCTGAGGTTGTGGAAATGTACATCTATGCAAATCAAAGTCATAATACGGAATCACTATCAACTCTTATTTTTTGTTGTACTGAATACTTAATGAAACATTTGAACTGTGTAACATTAAAACTTATTAAGGTCACTTCAACTATACTCATACTTTCTCATTTTACTCATGTATAATCAAAGAGCAAAAGCAGAACAACTGCATGTCGATAAATATTGTATGATAGAAATTCGAATTATAGATTAACGCATTCTGACTAAGTAGTCTGATAGTACCAGATTCGTGGGTGTTATGAAACCATTGATAATCAGCAAGATGACTTACTTTCAATTCATGAAAAATCCCTTGTTTTATACTGTCTAGTTTTAAGTGATAACCAGACTTATGCTTCCTACAAAATATTACACGACAAATTCAGTAAAAAATTATCAGTTTACACTTCGACAACAGTAGTAACAGCTTAACTATCTGTTATCAGACTAATGACAATATGTAACTACTAAATCATATTTTGTTATAGTTATGTTTATGATTGGCATCCATATTAAAAATAAATTACATTATTGATAGATTCAATGATACAAACATGTTCAGTTGAATTAAATTAATTTTTCACCAAATTAACAATATGATTGTTTGTATTAATAACAGTAGTAGTAGCAGTAGTCGGAGGAGGAGAAGGAGGAGGTGAAAAATAATTACTATTAGTAGTATAAGTAGCTGTTAGTAATAATGAAATGAGTTTGAAACATGAAAATTTGTATCGGTCATGTTGTTTTTAAAGTTAGACAACAACTGTTCATTAAATTTTTGGTTACAGGTAGGTAAAACGAGAAAGAGTAATAGAAAGAATGTTAAAAAAAAATTTACATGAAATTCCAAAACTATTCCGTATTCATTATGAAATGAACGTTATAACAAGTGATTAAAATTTTACTACTCTATGGGAAAATAGTTTAATTTCGTTAATACTTTGAAGATCTAATGAATTTATTTTTATTTTGTTGACGTATGGATACTTATTGATAAATTTAAACTTACAATATCAAGTCAGTAGAACATTTCAAAATCAGGGAATATAACACAAGAAAGATTAACCATTGGGAAGTAGAAGAATGTCAAAGAAATAATTTAAGTCTTTTATTTATTAATCAAGTTACATGGATAGAAATAGTGAAATAAAATGAAGTCATAAATGCTTGTCATCAGTAGAAAGCATTACTTAAAAAATGGTTGTATTGGAAGAATTTGATTAGAACTAAAGGAGTAGACAAATATATTATTGGTTAATTCTAAATAGCTAACCAATATGAGTATCTCAGTCCTACAGGAATCAGTCTGTCATGTAAAGAAACAGATGGTAATGCTACAGCTAACGAAGCTAAATGTAATGCAATAGAATCTTGCAGGAGTATCAGTTACCTTACGATTTCTGACAACATGTGTCAACTAGTTCAAATCCTATATTCAAAGCTTTATCGCGAATTTCTCCAGCTGTCTAAAGTTAATACAAGTTACTTTGTAAGAAGTGTGTTTGTTGCTAGTTTCGTCATTAATAAATACACTAGTTGTTTAATAAAAATATAATCTTAACGAAAGTAATCCAATAAAAGACAGATGTTTTGCAGTTTATAATAACTGTACTGACTAAAAATATCCGATTTGTAATTTCACATTCATTTACATTGATTCACCCCATCCTATCTCTAATCCTGGTTTATGTATGAAGCACTAGGTCCTAAAATGAGATTTAAAATGGATGTACACTTAACCATTTGGTTACTTGATAAATGAATAAAATAACTACCATTTAGAAGAACACTTGAATAAAATGATGACCAGATGTTGAATTACTTGAAGCTTTTCACTGTTATTTCTCCGTAGTATAAAATATCGATATGGTAGGAAATTGAAGGAAACATTTTTTTCATCCGAAGTCATTGTTTGATGATCTCTTGTAAAAGGTACATTTCCACTTGTTTTTAACTAATCACTTAAATGATTTTGTACTCTAATACTGAAAGACATTTCTAACGTCTCTAAATGTCAACGTTTCATTCACTAAGATATATAGTCAGATTATCTATACGCTTGATATACTGATGATAATTTATACTACTTTTATTTGAAATAGTCTGTTTTATCCATAGTTTATGTAAAAAAAGACCATGTTCTAAATGAAGCTAATCTAAATTATTCTTGCGTATCAACAACGACAAACTATAAAACTTGACAAACTACAAAGCAATATGATGCAGTATGACAGATTTAGTAGATTCTAAAATATAAACGGTTGTTACTTGATTTGAAGTATTACAGATACAGTATTATTTAACTTTTCCGTTTTTATTAAGTGTTAACTTATCTGATGAATTTTTCGAAAGTCCCATCCATGTAATTCCCTTCGGTAGATATGATTTCCTGTCTATTTATTGACAGGCGATTAACAATTACTACAAACATGTAAAGGCATACAATTTATCACTATCTTATGCATGACAAAAAATGTAATCGACGACGATCGACGGCAGTCAATCAGTATAACTAATTGATTGGAGTTAGTACTTTTTATACATACTCAGTAATTCCAGTGGCAGACACCTGTTATAAGATTTGAATATTCTAAGTGTGACCTCAGCAGAATCACTAATGTACACCTTGTAAGTCCCATATTATAGATGTTTAGTATTTTCCTTTCAACGATGTTTGTTTAGCTACAGTCAGTTCGTAATGCAAGAAAGGATATTATATGTGATCAAAATTACATGTCCTCAATGCTTATTACATGGGAAACAAACTGATTCATCTATTTTAATATCACAATTATTGAATATTAAAAGTAATGCACAAGTTGTGGGGCTATATAAATTTACCATTTAAACAGAATTTGACTTATCTAGCTATACAGAATGACGTTATATTAAACTTTTATTTCTAATCATCATTCAGTCTTGTAGATTAAGACTCTAGGCTTAACAATAAATGTGTGTGGTAGAATGAAAGAGGAATCGATCAAAAGACTACATAAATGAAAGTTTTAATTTATATGTAACTTAGATTTTTCAGAAAAGAGCATTTATCACTTAAAGTTCTCAAGTCATGAGTCCTTGCAAACTTCGTTTTCATTATGTATGAGGTATTGACACCAAACTTTTATGTAAATAACAGGGTATGTAGTTAATGTCACCAAGTTGATGAGAAATCTATCTGTTATTTGTTTAATTTTGTATATTCCAATGGATAGTAACGTAGGCGATGTTATATGGTATTATGTTTACTAACAACATAAGTAATGCACAAACTACAGTCAACTTGCGGTTTATTAAAACTATGTAAATACTTCAAATCAACCGGAAAACCTGTATAAGTAAAAGTTAAATAAGATTAGTGTAGTGAAGCATTTCTCCTTTGCTATCCATTACCCGTAGAAAGATTAGGACCTAGTAAAAATATGTTTTAATTATGGATGTTTAAGTATGTTACCCTAATTTCCAAAAGTACGTTATTCGTATTCAGATTTTTTAACCGGTGATTTGCATATCAAAGATAAGACTCACATCAGCAGTTAATGAATCTAAGAAGTGATGCAATATCATCAAGTCATTGAATTAATTCTGCTTCTGGCCTACATAGTTATTGTAAAAATTGGCGGTACAAGATAATCACATATTCTACTCACATAAATTAATGGGATGTGACTGACTTAGTATGCAATATGTTTAGTTAAGGTGAAACACCGCCCAACGAGATTGTAGCCCACTTATTGGTTGAGAAAGCAAATTACAAATGTATCAATTACTTGTATCAACATAAATTACAAATTTAAAGAAGTCATTCACGTTTATAGACAGTGTGTTATAGCCATATTTTAAAACAGAATGAAATATTCTACTGTATAAGAATGATTCAGAAAAGTGTTTATGGATATTTCAACTAAATTATTATGCTATTCAAATTGCTTAATCCAATCAATGTCAAATAATTAGAAATTAGGTAGATTAGTTTAGGAATATTTTGCCGAACAAACTGAATTAGCCCACTTAGTATGTAAATCTCTGTCAAGACTTTAGGATATATTCCTCCGGGTAAAGGTAGTTTCTGATATTAAGAAGTTAGTGTACATTTTACTTTTTAAAAATACCTAAACATATCTTCAAACCATATACTGGTGCCGTAGGTTTGAATAAAAAACAAACAGTCTAGTTGCAAAATTATCATTCTCAGAAAACTCCGTTGTGAAATGTTAAAGTTTTCACATAAAACTGATTCCTGATTAATTGATCTCTTCGTTTATATACATACAATCCTTTCATTATTTAATGAATATACGTTTACATTAACATCCAAACATATAATCAGCATATTAACAAAATCTATTAATTTAAGATATACAACGACAAGTGTTAGTACTCACTTATTCCATCGGATGAAACTGATGTATATGCTGTTTGCGTAACATTCCTGATAATCGGTTTTGATGGTGATCGCGATTCTGGATCCAATCTATTTGTACTAGCATATAATAAATCAACTGGTCCAATCAACCGATGTGATACTTGGTAACCACGTATATCACCATGTGTTCTCTCAGGTGGATCCCATGCTAATTCTAATATTGCATATTCTGCTTTTGGATCATTTGAACCAGGTGGCGTAGCTCTTCTTAATTGATTTAAACGTAAATTTCGTGGAGCCGATGGAACTTGAAAGCAAATTGAAGGATCCAAAAAACAAGGATTAGAATTCAAAATAAATGGTATGCCTGAGTTTTCACGAAATTGTTGAATAGAGTGTATCACTTGTAATAAATGACCAAGAATTAAGTAAATTTTACTAGACTTGATATACATTTGCATATCTTTCTTAGAATGATAACAATTAAGTTAAATTAGTTTATTGATTAATCCATTTTCTTGTGTCTTTTGTTCCCTTTTCCTTATTGATGTTACTAAGAAGGCAATTTAACGTGATTACAAAATATTGTTAGTCAACAATAAACATCAATTTTCAAAACTGCCATGTAAATTCGAATGAATGTATGACCTTCAAGTTTCATTTTATATCCAATGAGCATTTAGATTTTTAGACCAATCAGATATCAGCGAAGTTATTCGACTAAATTTTACTGTTAAAATATTATTTAGATTATTATTTTCTAAAAATATGTTGAGATGATGAAGAAGTTTTGTAGCTTAGGAGGATAGTTTTAGTAATAATTCCATTTCTTAGCTGGATGATATAATTGTGAATATTTATGACCATCCTGGACGATTTCATTAGAGCAAACTTCTGACAGAGGCCGACGACATTATAACTGATTTATTCTTAATAGATATAAGTTTCGAAACAAGTTTTAAGCAAATTTGTCCAATTAACTATTTATCCATCTGCTTATCATAGAGGTCAATATTAATAATTTGTATATTTGTATATTGTATTCTTAATAAAAGAATAGTAGAGTGAACAAGGTTAAGAGAAATGTATCATGCTGTAAGGGGATATTTAGTCAATGAGGTTAAAGTTGTATTCGAATTAATGATAATAGTAGAATTGATACGACAACTAGTGAAGTATCTCAGTTCTTGTTTCAATAATGATAATAATAAAATGGTACAGAAAAAAAAGATAATGTTAAGATAAGTTGTTATCTTCTTGAAAGTTAACTAAAAAGTAGATTGAACTTATAAGCAAAGCCCTAATATGAGTCAGTGTAAACATAGGGGGTTGAATATATTTATTTCACATAAACTATGTCAAGTAGGCATGATATAATAGCTTTAGGCAAATTTTTAAGGACATCGTTTATTATTGAGAAATCATCGATCATGACAGTATGACCGTAACCAATTAAATGTCCAGAAATAACGCTATGGGTGAATCTTGTTACACCTTAGGATAACGTTGCTGGTAAACAATGGCCTGCATTCAATGATAAAGACTTCTAGTCATGTTTTATGCAAATGACTTCATAGAAGCAATTGAGCCGTTATTGGCATTCTTGGTTTTCTGGGTGCTTGTTTAGTTAAGAAAATGACATATAACTTAGTAGGTATTGGAAATACGTTTTATCGATCTGTTTAGTCACTTTGTCAAGATGCGGATTGCTATATCCCCTATGAAGTCTAGTCGTAGAAATACATTTTTTTCTCTTTTATGTCAATTCGAGTTTTGAATTTTTCTTGTGAAAAACAATAATAAAAGCATTGCAATGTTAGAATTTAAAAAGAAGCATTAGATTCAGAATTCATATACGTAGTTATGATTGTAAGGACTGAATTAGTGTTAGAAATAGTTGCTACACCAGTATCAAGTAAATTATGATGTGAGAAACTTCAATACTATTTTCATTTTGATAGCGTAAATGTATATTACTTTAAAACGAATGTGATAAATGATTTGGGAATTTTTGTCTATTACTTATAATTCATTGAAAAATGTCGTGATATGTTGTTATTAGTTGAAAGACTAATCATTAGAACTATTTCAATACTCAAAGCTAGACTACAAGGCATTTAACCTGTATTTAGTCTTACACAGTCTAGTATATCAACAGGATGCACCTAAGACTGATTAAGTATGAAACGTACTTGTTTTAAATTACATCATAATCCATTTTGAATGAAATATCAGATTGATTGATATTTCATTAATTGATTTTAGCTATTACTGAAGTTTAATATAACTTTAATGATTTTAACTGTCCCGTCCAATAGGGTTTATGGCAATAAACTTAAGGATGATGTCCATTCAATAATGTAAATTTTGCCGTAAGTAGATATGTGATGTTGTATAAATCTGTAGTACTGAAATTGATGCCACTTATTTACCAACTACAAGTGTTCCGTGCCCGAATTCTGGTATGTTTAACAGGATAAGTGATTTTTCTCAAGTAAATGCCATCAAATCAATTAATGCAATAGGAAATGGAACATTAACTTGCATCACTAAAGCCACATTAGAAAGAATGGAGAACTTCATTCAAAAGTATGCATGACTATAACCTGGTAATTGATAAGGTGGTGTTAGTTACAATAGTAAGTTAAAGAAGTTATTCACTTGAAACCTACAATGTTTTTGATCGATTGGTCTAGACATCCTTCTTTACATAATAAAAAAAATATAATGAAATCATAAGTTAAACAGCGTTTAGATTCAAGGTTAGTCATGCAATAAATCAGTAATATAATCATCATTGCTATAGGAATTAAAAGATTATTTTGTAATTTTAACTTTCAAATTAAGTTAGTTTTGTTGAGATAGGTATTAAGTATAAATAGTTAGGCGTTCACCTTGAGACGTAAATAACCGTCACTTAGCTTCCTTGGGGAAATCCGACTGAGGGGTGCTCACTAATAAGGAGTTCCATACTAAGATGAAATAGCTGTCCAATGCTCCACAGTTTTCATTGGTTACTAATCAACACTAATCTGTGACTAATACAAACAATTAAGCTTTAACATTTATAGATGAATTCTAAAAGTGTAAAGTATAAAATTCAAATGAAGTGTTTACACACTTAATTTAATGGTGAGTTGATTTCGTTGTTATATTCAACAAAAAAAGTAAGAGATTAGTGTCTATTAAGTAGATCGTTATATCCGTGATACATTTCTCCTAAATTTAAAATTATTTTAATGACTGTTGGCTATTCATAACAGTAAGGGAATCAAGTAGAAAAAAAGAATTGAAAATAAACTAGAACGTTTGTGTAGAAATGTAATTCTTCAAGAGATCAATTATTTTTTTCTTAGAAACTATGAAAAACATTTAGTTTTCTTGTTTCACAACCTTTCCCCCCTTATCTTATATCTGATAACAATAATTGTTATTTTTATTGTATTTCAACTTCAAGTATTGTTGTTCACTTAGAAACTGTAGGGAATATGGTATGTTTAAATTAGAAGACAAAGAGGGAGGGGGGATCGATTAATTATTTTATTGTTCATTTAATGTAATCCAGCGGAATGAAAATAAAATTTCATTGAGAACTAAGCGAACCATGAACTAGACCTGCGTCTGAATAAAATGATTAGAACAACCATGTCCTTGTTTCGTCTACAGTTAAATCTACTCTGGCTAGTTAATATTTTGCTCGGAAATTTCACTAGAATGTAACATTAGAATTATGGTATGCTAAGAATTCAGTGTAAACAAAGAACCTAGAATCGAATATGAAGCCATACTAATGATTCTGAATTAAACCTTGAGTTTAGTTATTCAATCACACATTGACTGATATCACTTTCGTGTTAACCTCAAGTGTATCTATGATTTTTCGTATCTTTTCTATTAAACAAATATAGACCTACCTTAGATTTTTGAAATATGTTCTAGAACGTTGCTTGAACAGACTAATGTGTGGAGCAAAATGTAAACATCTCATAGACACAGAATATAAGAAAGACCTCATGAAATCTTTAGAAGTGATTATTAAACATTAAAATTCATTTTTTTTTGAACGGTGTAGATAATGAAAAACTGGTTTGTGTGTTTCTTTACTTACTTCATAATAACCAGTCGATATAAAAAAAAATTTAAAGTATTCTACTGAATTATTTATATTTAAATGAAGTTAAAGCGATTAGATGCTTTAAAAGTGTATGGATTGTATACTCTAAGGAAGAGTGTTGTGCATTACTAAATAACGTCAAAGAAAATTCATCAATTTATTCAGTACTATTAGCATTTCAATAGTTTTGTAAATAACTTCATTTCTTGATCGATTTTCACAAATTAACAAATTAGAAATAAATTACATCTTGTCATGATGAAGAAGACTTGTAATTTAGTTGGATGATTACGTTAATGATGAATTCTCTGATGAAGGGGAGGGGGGAATTAGTTAAATTACAGACATTCCAAACAGTATTTTAGGTGTATGCTTCATGAGGAAGCAAGCGTCGAAGATGCTCTCCAGGACAACAACAAAATCTCCGCAATCAAACCAATCAATTCAGAGGACTTAAGATTATCATTATAGATTATATTTCACGATAAACACACTTATATAATTGATTAAATGCTTAATGAATCGGAAACAAATAGTGTGATATTTTTAGTAATAACTAATAAAGAAAAAATGTGTTATTGTTAGTTAGGGAAATAGATGCTTTTCATAATTAGTTATAAAATCCATTAGACTAGAATGGATGATAGTGACATTTTAAATTCTTATCTTGGTTATACAAGGACAGTAAAAATTCAATTTATTCCAATCAACAGTTTAATTTAATTTCATGAACTAGTCCGAATTAAACAACTACTGACCACCAGGAACAATCTTCATAGCAATCAACTGTCAGCGATTTGGATTTATACATAAAAGCATATTTTGTTGTTCAAATCACTATCCAACTAATAAACAGTTGATAACGTAATGTTTGCTATTTAATTGTGGAGATCGTTTGTGCGCATTGTTAAAAGAGTTCCATACTAGAATGAAACAGATTTCTAATGATTCCTAGTAATTATTGATTATCTTTGTCAGACCAATTCGTGATATCAAATTAGCATTCAGTGATCTCCACGTCACCTAGTTACAAACGAATCAACCAACAACTTCCACAAAACAACTTTAACTCAATCGTAATTTATATGTTTTAAGTAGCTTCTGTAAATTTCAAATTGTCAATATCAAATTATAAGACATACAATGTGTGCATATTTATACTTATTGTAACATCACTTCTATGATGTTACAGTGTGTTATAGGGTATCACGTTAATTTGATATTATTATCCGATTCTGTAGAAGCATATTAAACTAATCAAAACGTGTACAATCTATCCACTTAGTGAATAAATTTTTTTTTTAATTTGAAAGATTAAAATGAGTAAAACATTTACAACATTGATGCCTCAATTATTTTTAGTTAATCTAATGTGGAAGAAGAAAAAACAATATTAAGTTGTGGTGGAGGGAGATGAATTAACGATGAATGAAAAGAAAAAGAAGAAGACAGTGGAATATCACTTGAACGCCTTCAAAGATAAGCATCATTCTATAGTAGAAATAATAACCATTTTTATCCTTAGAAGAAATTAACTCAGTTGACGTAAAAATTTATCAAAGTAAACTAATTTGTTACTATAGAATGTAAAACGGTATTGTCAAATTTGACAAATTGTTCAATAATCCTACAATTGGAACAACTAAATGACGTTTTGTGTACCATTAACTAATAACTAAATAGAAACAAAAATACTTGAAGTAACTTCATGTTAGACAAATAAAAAGTGAAAGTCAATCATTTTCTTAAACAATTTCATTTCTCAATGAAAATTCAATGTCATGTGTAGTGAGATAGAGAAATGGTGACTACTACTAGTTGATAACATGAATAAGTCATAGTTCTACAATTAATTAAAAATACACAAAACTGTAGTTTGTGTAATCTAAATTGAATTAAACTTTCTTGAAGATATAACTTGTAAGTGTGTGTATCTTTACTTCGAAATTTTTATAGAATACAGTTGTTTAAAGTATGTAATATGATGTATACAACAAAGTATCGAATTTTTGTACAAATCATGTTATGAAACAATGTCATTTTATGCAATTCAAAGAAAACAAACCCTGACTTATTATTATTTCTTAGAGTAGAGAAGAATAAAGCCTATGAAATACATGATGTACATGAGCTAGACAACAACTAGAGAAATTCGTTTTCATTATGTTGTACTGTCCGACGCAACTATTTCCGTTCACCAGTTGTCATATTATGCTATATCTATTGATTGTAAGAATTTCTAATTTTGTAACTCATTGTTACTCAACTACATAGATTAACATTATCATGTAAACCTACTATATTTTTTTAATGATAACACATTTAGTTGAATCTATGAATAGTTTAAATAGAATAAAACAGCATGAAATTACTTTCCGGGTTTTAGTGAATAATCGATATTCCTGTTAGTAGACTGAATTGTTTCGTGTCTTTTAACTAACGTACTACATTGCATTGAATAGTTCAACTGTGAATATAAAAGGTTATTAATTCTGTATATTGTGTTTGGTGGATAATTATGAATCTTTTGGTTAATGAATGTATGTATGAACAACAAATAATTTAGCAAATATGTGCAAATGTTCAGATTGTGATAACTCAGTAGTACATAAAGATGAAGTGATAGCTACAACAATGGCAATAATAGCAATCAAAACAAAATAGGAGTGAACATAGATAATATGGTACAGGAAGGAAGAGGGTATAAAAGGAAGAAGGGTATACAATAATTTTAAACTCATGACTTAAGGTGGGCAGGGGCAAGAACAAAGAGTGAGTGCATCTGAAACACCTCAGGTTGATTCTGAGACATGTCATCCAAATTCTCCAGACATTGGTTAAGGTTAAGTAGGTTGCATTTATCAATACTGCTCCAACCAATAGTTACCAACTTCATGAGTTGATGTTATGTTTCGGATTGGTTGCCCCAAGCGTTCTTCCTTTCTACGCCTGTATCCGACAGAATTATGTGTCGAGGAAGGCTGTAATAAAGTATAAGTAACGTATGTCTCAACCAGTTTAATCGACGAGGATTACCAATCCTTACAACTGATTTATCAGCTTTCCCTAACACTTAGAGTCTAACCTCATCATTACTTAATTGGTGATCCCAACAAACACAAGCGATGTTAGGAAGTTACAAGTGATCAAATACCACTAACCAACGAACATCGTCCACTCTTAATAGTCATGTTACATACAATGAGGCAGAACGAACTACTGCGGAGTATTTTCTCTTTTTTATTAAGAGGTGGATATATCTTGCTCACACCATAGGTGACATGAGTTAGCAAAAGCCAAACAAGCTTTCAAATCCTTTGGTCGAGATTTCGTCAAACATCAATCCATCAACGCTAATCAAACTTTCAAAATAAGTGAGGTGGTTTGTGGGCTCATCTGCTTCACTCTCTATCTTTAGCTCAAGTGCTGACAAATATCAGTTCCTAAGCAATGATTTGAATTAAAATGGTATGGAGGGGGGGAGTAAATGTACCCTAAACACGCTTACATTACCGCTCAACGCCATCAAAAGACTCTTTATTTTATCATCGTCTTCATCAAAGAGGACCACGTTGTCTGTATATTTTACAGTAATTACTTGACAGCCTAGTAAGAGATCAGTTTCTGAAAATTTGGCAAATGTAAATTGTCTGTTAATTCATCCGTACTTCGACAAAACAAATCACATTTACTATCGAAAGTACTATCAAGTATGTTCAAAATAAAGATTGTTTCAAAAAATTTAAAAAAACAGAACCTATGTATAATTCATTTACAATATTAGGTCCTAAACTAATTGTTATTGTCATCTATATATTGATCCCATATTTATGTTATTTATTGTTCTATTCAGTAGTAAATGTTCATGTTTTGATAACATCATGTGTGTTTTGTTCGACTTATAGCTAATTTCTATTCACATGTAATCAGGGGTACAACTTATGACGTCATTTGAAGAAAAGTTGATCTATCGGTTATGTAAGAAGATAAACAAAATGCAGACTACATATACCTTTTGTTGCATGGAACCATAGCAACAGTTAATTATAGTATGAAATTCATAATGTTAATAAGTGACGATAATGAATACTGTTACAGGAATTCAAATGAATAATGGTGTTTCTCATAATTCTTTTTGATTAGTGAATATGATGCGTTTATTGATTTCATCAAATAATGTTTTTCTTCGTGAAGAAAATACTTCTAGTTGAAATAAAACTGTAAGTTAAGTTTTCATCAACTACTGTTTCTTTCTAAAATATGAGATTTATCAGGAGTATACATTTATCATCCCACCAGAGATTGAACCTAAAAACTTCCAGGCATGATAATGAATGACATGATAAGTTTTAATCGATTTCCAACAATTGGCTAGCTACAATCGACTTATAATATGAATCAAAGCACTCAATAATCTCTACAACGCCACAATACCTATAACAAATATGATATTCTGAATATCCAGATTATAAATAAAGATACGACTGTGCGATTCATTCATGTTTAGAACCTAGGAGAAAACAACTGATGAACAGCAATAATTGCAGTAATGAAATGGGAATAAAAGATAATTGATAGAAAAATCAATACCAGAAACACAATTCGAAATTACGTTATTTATATATTTATTTGACAAACTAGAAAACATTAAGATAGTTTAAATGATATTCAGTTTTACTTCGGGCGTCAGCTTTTTACATACCTAACAAAATATACATCCTGAAATATCTTGGAATAGGTCAACTAATCGTTTATAATAAATAATACTTTATAATATAACCCCTTTCAACAAAGTATTCGGTGCAGCGGATAGAACGAGAAAATTAATGTTGATAACAAGGAAGTTAAACATATTTCATGATCATTTCAAGTTCTGCAGTTCAACTGATGTAATTTTATTGAAATAGGCTGACAATGTAATGAATTGAATCCAGTTGGTTTGTGGGGATTGATATTAAGATGTCAGTTGATTGAATTCGTCATACACTGATATTAGTAGGGTACTACTGAAAATCAGGGAGCACTAGACAGCTGTTTTGTCCTAGTGTGGGACTCTTCAGCAGTGCACAATTTAGATCCTAATCCAAGAGCTTTAGGGTGACGAATGCTTGACCCTCTACACCACTGGCCTACATTCAATAGTAGCATTCCTACTTCCATCAATCTATGAGATAGCATAACAATCATCGATGGCATTCGACGATAACTGCTACAATCTTGATAAGTCTGAACTCCACTAGTTACGATTTCTCATTAGGGCTTCAGGAATTGATTATTAAAATTGAATTAAGGTAATTTGTAAAGAATGGTAGTAAGTTTTAGCTAATTGAATAATTAATAAAGATTTCTTATCAGTAATATTGTTATTCATCTACAAAAATCAGTTTTGATTGGATGTATTTAAAAAAATTTTTAACAAATACTAGTCAGAATTTCAAAAGATTTTATCTTTCAGTTGATATGTAATGAATTGAAATCGATTACCGCTTGTTGCTATTTGCATGTTAAGTCAGAATGCGGCTGTTAATTAGAACTTAGAACTTCCATTTCGTCTTACTTGGGGTTCGTTAGATGCATATACCTGCATTCTAGTTTTTATTTTTACACCGAAAGTCGATGTCATTTCGTTTCGTGTTGAACGTCACCTCATTCACCTCTAACCTATTGAGTACAAGTAGTTATACTTGTACAACAAGTGTGCATATATAAAATAAAAGTATTGATGTTTTCCTGTCTATTGGTTATGGACTGACATTTACTGAATTCGAGTCCCAGTGTAAACATAAACAACAGGATGCAGTCAGATTCATTTGAATATTCCCAAGAATGACAAGGTACACATTCCGAATTCAACTTGCTAACCACAATCTAACTTAAATGTTAGAAACAAGTCATGCTTATGTTGCAATACTATTTCAATAAAACATTTTTGTTACAAATAATAACTTTTCTAGTGGATAATGATTAAAATTTATTTTTTAAATTCATCTTCAATTTCTTTTCTACACTAAACTCTTTATTCGTTTCTTTCGTATTAAAATTATTTTAATGATAAAACAACATTAAAATGCAATTTTTCATATGAAAAACTTATTTTTTTCTAACACTTTACCTTCATTTCCATCGCATAAACATACACATACTTGAATGAAAATATTAAGAGGGAAAAGAAAAATAAATCAAAGTTAGTTTTGAGTTTGATCAATCTAATGGTCAGTACTGATATATGATCAGATAAAATATGAAATATGTTTCTATTCGTTATTTTTCTTTTAAAAGAAACAAAAATTTTTATTTTGGTGATTAGTTTATTTTGTGGAGATTGAATATATCACAGATTGAGGTTGTTGGACAGTGGGGTATGCACAGCTGAGGAATTTCAAACTAGAATGAAACAGCTGTCCAGTACTCCCTGGTTTTCAATGACACCCTGCCAACATCAATCTATGTCATATTCAGTTGACTAAATCACCAATTTCCACAAAAAATAACCATATAAACTGAACTATAATAGTCGGCTAACTAGTGATTAACTTTAGGATGTCCCTGAGGCTCCAGTAAGAAATCGTGACTGGTGGAGTTCCGACTTGTTGGGAGTCATGCTACATATCATCAATTTCGATTTATTTGAACTATTTTTTATTCATGTAGTAATGATTGTTGATCAGATGGTTAAAGTTTTGCAGTAATAAGTGAAAGTACTGGGTCCAGTTACATTTTTGGGCCGTTAGTGTTTATGAAAATGAAACGGCCTTTTAGTATTCTGTGACATTTAACGTTATCTAACCGGGATTAGTCAGTGATGAATACGAACATTCAAATGCTTTGATTTACTCAACTCTCCTTGTTTTAGTGGAAAAAAATTATCGAACTGATTAGTTTAGATTTACGTAAATTATATATGATCAGAGTTATTAGATTGTTTATTTACAACAAATTGTTTAGTTTTCTACAATTAAGCTCAAAAATACGGATGCCGAGATGGCCTATTTAGTATGAGAGTAAGTATATTAGCTGAACTTACTATCTTTAACTCTATCAAAGATAATGACAAAGGTCTGATGTTTAGTGAATCCTGACAAGATGTAGTGAAAATACGCCACATTTATTCCATAAGATACTCATCACAACAATAGATACACAATTTTACATCATAATAATGGAAAGGTTATCAATATTGCACCATAATATTAATCAGATGACTGGACCAGATGTTGATAATTGCAGCCATATAAATATCATAAATGTTGTCAAGGGAAACAAGAGAGAAGACCGTAAAAACTCTGTTCTAAACAAACTATTTCAGATCCTTATATCTAAGTTGCAGCATGGTTTTCAGTTTTGAACTTATTTACCCACATAATATATAATATGACATATTAGATATTTAATAAGGTAATCTATAAAGAACTGAATGCTTACAGAATTCATAACTCTGAGTAACTGACTTAAGGCGCGTTTTCTAGAAGTTGATTATATTTATCCTACTTTGTTAGGTAGATGCTGATCACTTAGAGGCGCTTTTAAGTGGTCAGCATCTACTTAACAAAGTAAGATAAATATAATCAACTTCTAAAAAACCAGTGTTCCAGGGCTCTCTTGGCTTTTATTGTGTGTACTTATTGTTTATTACAGCATTTTAGAGAATAAATTCTATGCGCCAATAACTTGAACGTTGTTCATTATTATCATAGAGATTAATTTCGTATCACTGTTATCATCACACAATAAGGATTAGATATACTCACTTTCTTGTTTATAAATTACTGAGTTTAGTTTAAAAGTAAAACGAGTAATTAGGTTATTGAATTTAAATATTAAACTTTACCAACAACTGCCCCGCCGCTTTTGAATTCATTTAGAAGCAAATATCTTAACTTAATTCTATTCAAGATTTCATGGAGAGATGCATTGATCATGCAACATTGACAGAATAATCAACATTATTCGATAAAATTGAACGTACTTTCAATTCCCACCCAATAATTGAGTATTGATCGCTGATACTAAGCAGCTTTTTGTACAAGAGACAAGTTGATAAATTACTATACATTAGCCAAAATCACTAAATGAACTACGAATACCTTTGTTTGAATACACTTTGTAAAAGGTAAGTTGACTTGACGTTATATTTTACAATAAGTCAGTATGTATTATCTGTTGAACTCCATAGATGTGGTGGCAACCGAAAACACCCAACTACAGTCTTATAAACTACACAAGAATAGTCCAAGTACAGGAGTTTAATCTAAATCAATCTATTGTCGGTAGTTTGTCAGTCAGATAAACATTTTAATCTTGGTATAGGCTTTGAGAGGAGGGGGAACCAAACAATAATGTTTGACAAGTGATACTTCAGAAATTTCATTCAAGATCTCAAAGCACGAATGAAATAGGTTTATTGATTGTAAACAACCAACGGAATAATTTTGATGGAAATGTAATAAAACAGTGCTTACAAGAAAATAACTGTTCTAAATGACCAATTAATACTATAGCAATGATGAACGTATCGTAACATCCTATTGTTAGTGTTTAAAGTTACAGGTTTAGGAGTTAGGGTAATAATTCGAATATAGGATTACACCTAAGAGCCTGGAAATAGCTGTAGTTCAAAGTTAAGGTTTCATTTACGGGTTGGGCTTATGTTTAAGTTAGAGTAAATCTATGAAGAGGATTACATTATGGGATAGGGTTCTATTACAATTATATGTTGTTGGGTTAGATTAATCTTAAGGAGTGAAGTTATTTCTTTGAACTTGTAAAACAGCAGTATGAGTATTCAGTTCTCATGTCGCCTTATTTTCGAACAAATCCCTTAATTTTGATTAAAGATTTCCAAAGTCTTATCTCAACCCACAAATTAGTTCTAACATTAAGTCTTAATTCCTATTACTGTATCTAACTGCAACTAAGCATTTTCATAATCTACCTTTTGATAGGCTAATTGCCCCAGGGTCATGTTCAGATTCTCTGAAATTCATGCATGTGACAATATGGTACAGAATATTCAGAGAATTTCATTCATATACAGCTGCGTGTTGGCGTACTTTTCACAATAATCTACTATCATTAGCTTTAGTTAAATGTCATGTTGGCAAGCTATTCAATTGTATCTGGCCATAAGTGTATGAATTCAAGTTAAAGTAAATTCTTATTATATTTAATTTACTTGAGAGTAACAACAACTCTTCTATCAATACTTTGTTATACACATAACCTATCTCGTTGTATCTTTTAAACAGCCTCCAAACATTACTGAATCACTATGTAGTCATTGATTATGCAGTTGTTGTTTCGTTTTTTTTATTTTTTTTTTTGTATGGTTATTTATTTTCTTCATTTAATTGTAACCATTCTAAATGTTTATTGTCTAATTTTGTTTCACTTTACTTTTCTTTTAGTTTCTATTTAGTGTATTGAATACTAAAGTAAAATTCATTCATAATCCATATAACTTGTTTAATGATGAATGAATAATACACACCATTAAATAACATTATCAATAATAATGGCATAATGTAATTCCATATGAATCATCAATACACATGATTATAATTGTTGAATAGTTTCGATTAGATATTTCTTCATGTTAATCTAACATCTATTTTTACCATTTGTATAGATAACCTTTATACACTTAGATTGTATACATCTAGAGATTCTCTATGTTTCTATGCTAATGTCTATCTATGTATATTGAATTGAACAATTGTCTAGTTAGGTTAATTATACAAATTGAATAATCGTATAATAGTTAAAAAATGAGGCTACTATTTTTATTCAGTTTCTTCATTAACTCATAGTTCTAGATATTTGTGTGTGTATATGTATGTATGTTAGGATAGGGAGGAGGTTCTGTGTGAATAATGATGATAATACATTAATTGCTTATGCCATGGTTACAAATCTAAACACGAAATTTACATTACTATTCAATGGAAATTGTCTTTAATGGGTATTAAGTGTTGGAAGAAATTTTGTTTCAGTTAGTTTCTTTTGTATTTTGAAAATGTTTTTAAGATACATTATATCCTATGGAAGGAAAGTAGACACTGATATTCTGTTACTAGGTATTACAGTATGGATTTCTGAGAATCTTATACATGAAAATAATCTAAAAGTACCTAATTTTACTGTTGATGTTTTTATGGACTGAGATTGATCTGTTTCTGTTGCTTCATTTACACCCTGGATGGATTTCCTTGATACTAGTATGACTAAGGTTTTATTGGAACTAGGAAGTTGAATCACTGATTTCGAGTTCTGGTTTAAACATCATCGCTAGGATGTAAATGCATCAAGCTGACTAATCACAAATATGACGAAATGTTCATCCGCGATTTAACTTGTCAGCTACGATCCAACTTTGAGAAAGCATGAGCAGCTATTAATCGATACACTACATGTTAAACGTGGAGTCAAATCCAGTGTTTTATAAGCTTATTACACAATATGAGTCCTTCTTTTACCGGACTATTAATTTTGAGGAAATTAACACGTTTTATGGAAATGTTTGAGTTATTTTAATCAAGAATGGTGCTTTAAGTAAGTAACTTATACATTATTCGTTTTGAAATTTAGAGCAGTGATCACTGCACAATAGACGTCATGAACTTAGAATCTTACAATTAATGAAACAAACATTCAACGTAATTGGGTATTGTGGAATTTGTTGAGTGTAAAGTTGATATCACTCATCAGCAAGTCATACATGTATTATTAAGAGAACTGAAGCCTCAAATACATTTAGAAAACAGAATTCTGAATGTTGTTAAGTCGTAAAAGTTAGCACTTGAATTGAATTCCTTACTAAAAATTGGATTGCAACATGCAGCATATACCCACTAAATTAACCGGAATTACTTCACACAACACGTTTAGTGCACATAAGAGCATCGGAGATAAAACTAAATCGTAAATAACTTTTAACCGTAGTTATTCTCTCAACAGATTATCAAACAATTTGATAGTTTTATGTAAACTATATAAAGCTAAATAAGTGAAATGTATTTGGATCTACCGGTTGATTTTCCATGGATTAAAAGTGGTCGATCTCTGTTACTACATGCGCTTTCTGAGCGGATTGCCTCCATATAGCGATAAATCGCCAGTATTGTGGCAAACATTGCGGTATTCGGAAGGAAAACAAGCAAACTTTGAGTTCCGATGTGAACATCAACATTGGGCTGTACGTGCATGTAGCTGACGAGTCTTAAATAGAATGAAACGTGCGTCCTATATTCCACTTGCCAGTCACAATTCAAATTAAATAAGTGAGACAGTCACTTCATTTCGTTGACATTCATTATAATATAATGCATCTACTAAGATTTTATTCCATCTGACTAGACTATTTTGGGCAATATGATATTTTTGTTAAACCATGAACAGCCATGAATAAGCAACAGATCTTATTGGTTATGATACCGTAGTTAATTAATAAGCACAAAATAAGAGACTAGTAGTTATAGTAGGTATATCAAACAAGCCTTGAAGTAAATAAAGATAGAGCGAATTGCTGTTGCTAACTTATTTCGAACAAGACCTCGAGTTGAACTATTACTGGTAAAAGGATACTATGATGTAGTTCGTTTGATATACTTAAATTGTTGAAAATATCATATATTTTTGTTATAATTTACTGTACGTTGTAGTTTACATGTTACTATAAAAAGATAAAAGATAATGTTCTATTATAGACTTTCTTCCCAACTATCAATTTAGTGTTAAAATAAAAATGTTGGAAAATCTAAATCAGAAAAGTGAATTCTGTATTAATCATTTGATTTCGTTATGTTGATATGCAAATTTTAGTTGCTATGGGAAATTTTAACACAACTGCTTAAATGACAGAACGCTGATCCTCTAGATTTCTTCATAATAGTTTCTATTCGTCCAAAGATTGTCATTATACAACAACTAATATGCCCTTTAATAGAAAATATAGAAACTACAATAGGCTCAATCAAAGGAAAGGAATCTAGTGAATTCTTGTAAAATTACCCGACTCTGATCATTTTATTGTGTGAGTGATTACTTTTACACACCTAATCTACACTATGTGTAAAGTAAGAATCGTGCTGACTAATAACCGCATAATTCACTCCATTAGATGAGACGTTACACAATTCGGCAAAAGATGATGAATGAGTTCTGGACATTTAATTTCGCGATTTCACTTCTACAAGTAACACCGGTATTACGCGAATACAGTAAGCATGACTTTTCTGGATGAAACTATAATCGAGTATCCATGTTAATGAGTCTTGAGTGGAAAATCAAACTTTCTAATCACTCTCCCATCCAAGACATTTTTAGTGGTTATTCTTTTGCTTTTTTGTTAAATATGTACTTAATATTTGCATTTTGCATTATGAACTGAGCTTTCTATTAGTCGTAACTCGGTCAAGATTTGCATAAATGCACATTGATTGAATCTATTACATAATCTGTACAAACAAGCTTCATTGTTATATTTAACAAAGTACCATGGTTGATAAATTTCAAGAAAGTTATATTTTCTTTTCATGAAGAACATTTGAGTATAACATGAATTTATTATAAGATTTTATCTAAATTTAATTTATGCCATTGAATAACTTACCTTGACCTTTAGTTTTAATTGGTCCTAATTCAAGTGCAGGACTCATTCCTTCTGATCCTACAGCTATAATTCGAATTCGATATGTAGTACGTGATAAAAGACCATGTACAATATATTCATAAATTTGTTGCATAGGATATAAATAATTAATGGATACTTTATTTTGTTCCCAATCTGTAAATGGAAATGCTGACCATTGAACTAAATAATGTAACACTTTTGATGGTTTTTCTTTTTTTATCATAGCATTGCTTATTCGACGTAAATATTGTGATATGTTAATATTGTCTAAAACATTATGTGGTGCTAACCAACGAATACGTATACTGAATGAATCCAAGATGCTTAATTCATGTAGAATAGGTGGTCCAGGCACTAAATAAAATACAAGAAAATGCTTGAATTAGTGATTACTAATTTGACAACGAATATGTTTAGTAAATCTTATTATTTATGAAACAAAGTGATTCAAAGTTAGTTTAACTGAATATATACTACAAGAATGTTGAAAAGTATGTTTCAGGTGAAATTTAAAGCCAGAAGTGGCAGACACTAATTAAAGCTTATTAATTGAACAACGTTATCGAAATCAATCCTACTTGTAGAACGTTATATTCGATAAGCAGTGTCCTACAGCGAATCCATTTGCTAAAGAGTTATGAATGTTTTGGATTGATAGGTGTTGAATAGAATGTTGCAAGTTTCTACTAATATCTCGCTGAGATTAGAATTAGGGTATAAACTTTTCAAAAGGGAAAAGTAGTGCAAAGCGAAACTTTTCAACTTCTGTTACAGGATTTAAACAACCTTCTGCAACTGATAAAGGATGAAGAACAATAAAACATTTCAACATAATGAAGTAAGCGATATGAGTAGTTAAAAGTTTGAATCTAGTCAGACACAAATTAAAAGATTTATAACGTAAAGTTGCAACAAAAGCATCATTGCAACGACATATTATACTCGAATCCGATACTAGATATATTGAAAACACATTCCTCTCCTCTAGTAACTTAGTGGATGCATACTATTAAAGAGTCCCATACTAGGACGAAACAGCTGCTTGTGATACCTGGTCTTTTAATAGTTGTCTAATCCAGATAACTTTATGATAATGCAGTCACAAATTTATGTAAGCTTGATAAATTGTATTCAAATTGCTAGTTTAATAGACTCCCTTCTGCGGTATATATTTTTAAGAATAAATACACTAGAAATAATGTGCGATTTATCCCCTTTATCAATTTTCGTGTGAAGTAAGAATAATGAACATTTTGGGGTGTTGTAAATACATTGCATTCCGATAGAAATAATCATAACTACCTAGAACTATATAGGTCTTAGAAATGAACTTTATTTATTTCCATTCCTCGTAGTAAATCATGAAAAAGGTAATGTGAATTTCATTTTTAAAAAAAATATTATGCCCATAATAAGTATAATCATCGTTTATATCCTCTTCTCTCAGCGCCCCTCCTCTTCCCCATATCTCCTTCGCTAATATTGTCTACAGTAGCAAAAAAAATATGTTGAATTACCTGAGAATGACCTTTACTGTTACTATCATTAAAGAATGTAGAAATGTTACATATGCAAATAAAATAATTATATTGACATTTGTTTAGACAATTTGTTTATTTAGATCATCGTTAAAGGTCACGGTGTAGGAAGTATATTTATTGTATTTCATTACCTGCCGTATGAATATGAATCAGGTGATTGTTTATATAATTAAAAAGAAATATGAAGATGAAATAGTAGTAGAAATAAAGATGCATTTGTCGATTACATAATCGGTAACTCATAGATATATATGTAAATTAGATGTATCAATGATTACTTTATCAAACATAAAACAAACAAACAAATATAAAACAATTGTGGACAGAACTATGTTATAGTTGAAGCTTTGAACGAATTTTAAAATGGCATCGAAGGGACTTTGAACATTGAGAAAACAGAATATGTTAACCATTGTTTAGAATTATCAGTATGTAAAAACATGACAACTTAACATGGATATGTCGAATTCGCATGATTAGTAAACGTTTCAAAGTTATTTAGTGGTTCAGTGTTTTTTTGAGTTTGATGAAAGAACAATAAAGAAAGTCATCTGTATTACCATATACTTTGTGGGAGCGATATGGTGTAGATTGGAAAAGTAGTAAAAGCCGTATTACGGATCGTGAGGAAATATGTTATATAGTTAAGTGTACAAGTTTCTTTATCGTCACTTGTTCAAAACTGAAAACACTAAATCAGAAGACAACTTCAAAAGAGTTAATAATTATGTAAATTCGACAAATCTATTTTAAATTGTCAGGTTTTTACGCCCTCTTAATAATACTAGACTATAGTTAACATGTTTTTTTTTTAGCAAACTTGTGTTTTACGGGATAGGGGTGCTAGCCCTATGCCCAACCCTCCTCCTTTACCCGGGCTTGGGACCGGCAACAACATGTGCTTGAATGTCACTTTGAATCGGCCGAAAACAGATTTTGTACCAATCTACCTTAGTAATCTTACTCAGGACGTTGAAAAATCCACTTACTACTCTCATCTATGTCCTCCGTAACATTGGCGTATAGATAAATTATTATGACTGGTTCATATATATTGCGCCGGCATCATGATTTCAAGTAAGTGCCGTAACCTTGAAAAGTAATTATCGATTCCCATCAGTCTGCCACCATGGTACAGTTCTACCTTACTGTGTTTTACAAAATATCTTAACTACATCAAGTAGACTATCAAAAATAAAGGAACTGACCAGAAAAAAATTGTCTAGCTACAGTTATTGCATGCTAGTCGATCGAACGTTTGGAACACTGGAGAATAATGTAACATTTAACCAGTTATAAAAATATCTATCATGGAACAACCAGAAAGCCACGTACGACCTCTGCCATATAATCTACAGATGTTGGATCGTAGTTGCATCAGGTCCAGCTGGATACAAATCCTATTCCCCTATAATTCCTGTATATTAATTGACTTCACGCACATCCACAACTGAGCGAGTGCGCATAAATAAAGAAGTGGATACAAAGAATTGGGTAGGAATATACATATGATCCTGAATAATCCAACAAGCACATGAGATTCAAAAAGACCTGAAGAGGAGACTTTCATCACAATTTGAACGTACAGACACAAAGAAATGTACAATTTAAAAGTTCATATGTTCATGGAATAATCTAGGGCTCAACATAGTTACTTAAATCAATTACTATATGTTTTTAATCTTATTAGTATTATTGTCTACTCTATAAAAGTTACATTCACATATAATCTAAACAGTAAATCTGATGTCAGTCTGTAAAGACTTACTGAAGCGTATTGTTAAAACAATACTCAAAGTAAAGAAACATTCTTTAATCACCTTCACAATATATCAATCTATTGGGGCTTTAACTAATTTGTAACTTACCATTACTATCAGTTTGAACTTTAATTTGTGCTGCAATCCCTGCACCAAATTTTGTACGAGCAGCTAATGAAATATGATAAGTTGAATTCGGTATTAAATTCTCCATCAAATATTCTGTTAAATCTGGTGATAGTTTGATTTCTACTGGTTGTTGTTGATGTTGATGTTTTTGTTGTTCACTTTCATGCATGTTAACATCAATAGCTAAACGATATTTTAATAAATAATCTTGTAAACCAATTTTTACAGGTAAATTAGGTGCTATCCAACTAAGGTGTATTTCATTGGGATTAAAACTGAAACCAATGAATTCCCGTGGTTGAGATGGAACTAAATTAAAACATAACAAAAATTCATTAAAATGATAAAGTAGAATTAAATAATTGTGAAAATATATTTGTAATAGAAAACTAAAATGTTATTTGAAGTGTTATTTAAGTTGGATTGTAACTAGCAAGTGGAATCCAGGACGCGCGTTTTGTCCTACATGTGAATAGTTGCTATATCGAGGTAATCCGCTCAAGATGCATATATAGCAACAGAGACTGACTAGCTTCAGTCCATAACAAATCAATGGGAATATACAAATTCTTCCTAATTATTTGAAGTGGTTTTGTAGAGATAGGAATTAAATTAAGATGCCAGCAATGATATTGGTTGAGTACGACTGAAAACCATGGAGCATTGGATAGCTACGATAAACCATCATTTTGATTAAAAGAATAGATTACGGAATTTGTAGCTGGGAATATTTTGTATACGTTTTACTGAATGTACAGAAAGTTAAAAAAGTTTTAAAAATGTATCAACAGAAAATCCCTAATATGGTTATGATTTTCTTTGACTTATATTAATCACTGATGTTATCAAAGTATATGATCTTAATTACTGGGATTATAAAAGATAAGTTATTGAATAAAATTGTCAGGTTGGTTTATGACAGTGTGGATAATCATCAACTGAATTAGATAAGACATAGTTTGCATATGACCAACCGATACCTACCCATATGTGTAGCGCTAGTTTACAGAGAAGAAAGATGGTACAAAGCCAAACTGTTAATATCGAAATAATTTAACGAATGTTTAGCAACGAATCCAACTGACCGTATTATCCTAGTGACTAACTTAACATATAAACTCACTATGAAGCCATTTTCAAATTTAATTTCTATGTTGGGGACAAATGATACTTTATAGCTCACATTATAATAGGTATATGTAATACAGGGATATGATGCATCAGTTCTACTGCATTTAACCGTCAGTTTCATGTATTAATAATAAATAGTTTATATGAATGAATATGTGAGTAACTTGAAAAGCCGACAATCATCATTATTGCAATGAATGATTGGCAATCTTAGAAGATTAATGTTTTCTAAGCAACCTTACTTGACATGTTTACTAATCTAATTAATTTTAAAATTACCTGCTTAATTGAAATAGCAAACGAATTTTAAAGTACAGTACTAAATACTTTCGTTAATCACTTTTTAGTGACCAAATCGATGTTCGTTAAGTCCCTTATAGTGCTAAACTAATTTTGTCGATCAAGTTATAGTGTGGCTACTAACAGATTAGTACTAAGAATGACTCGACGAACATTAAGTAAAGTAATTAACCAATGTATACACCTCATTTCTACAGGAAGTTAGTTGCGGTCCAATTAACTCAGTAGTAACTGTCGCAAACTATGAGACTGGATGACCTAAAATCGAATCCATAGAGGAATATAAGTTATCTCGAAAATTTCAGGTACACCTTACGAAAAGGTTTTTAAGAGTAAGTAATCTAGACTCAAGGTTTACTACTAACTATCCTTAAACAACGTTCCAAGAGTAAACAGCGTCACAAAAGAAGGAAATAAGGTTGATTTACATTAATAAATACACTAAGATGTTGCGAAATAAACTATGGCCAGATAGATCACTTCATCATCAATTTGAAAGTGCGAGATGTAGATCATATCAAACTATAAAATAATTTTATTGAGTTACGTTCTTAATGAGTATGCATAAAATACCGTGTGTTTCTGAAAACAATCACTTCACCAAACAATGAAACTTAAAAGAAGACGACAAGTAGATTTTGGTTTAGTGACACATTCCTTAGACTGGTGGCTGATTGTTGGATTTTGTATTGAATGTTAATTTTCAACTATATAAGCTGCTTGCCACCAAAACTCACCTTAAGGACTTTATTTGAGTTGGATTGTAGTTGACAAACGGAATCCAGGAAGCACGTTTAGTTTTATTTAAGACTCGACAGCTGGGTAAACCTGTATCCCAGTGTTGATATTCACACCCTGACTTCAACTCAGTTCCTTGCATTTCAAAAATCACTGCGTTTACCACTAAGCTACAATCATATACACATACAGACTCAACAGACTAGCAGTGAACACAGTGGCGTTTGACATTAACTGATTTCTAGTCCCTGTGTAAATATCAACACTGAGATGTAGGTACATTCAGCTGACAAGTTCCAAATAGAACGAAATACGGGTTTTGGATTCCACCTTCAAGTCACAATCTAACTCAAATAAAACTTATGAACTTTCACCATATTGATGTAATTTGCCCATGATGCATATATAACACCAAATACTGATCAACTTCAATTCATGACAAATAAACAGAAACATTCAAGTACATTCTAAAGGACTTTCTTTAATTACTTTCAGTTTAATGTCATAAACCTCTTACACATTAAAAAACAGAACTTAGAATACTACTAAACCAACTAGAAGTGAGAGTGAAAAATAATTAAAAAATAATAATCAAGAATGAATTGTGCAATAAAAATAAATAAAAAAAAAGAAATTGTGCTAAAGAGAGAAAGTAATTTGTTGAAAAAAACAGTAAACAATCAATGATTTAAATGAAAATTAAGATGAATATTTTTCTTTTATTTTGTTTTATTAGCTAATTTCCTTGAAATATACGTAACAATGGATTCTAGTCATTAGAAAACATTTTGGCGAGAAAAAATAACACAAAACAAAATAACAACAACTTATGTGCTTCACAATGAAATGTTGGTGAATGAGAAAGAAAGAAAGAAATCAAATGAGAAGCAAATTAATAACAATGTGATAATAATGATGATTACAAATTAGATTTTATAGAAGAATGAATAAATAAATAAATAAAGCATTTTGCATTATTATTGTGAGTTGTAGTTCACTCTCTGATGTATAGCTTAGTGCGAGGTTTCAGGAAGCCAGGAATAATGTTTCGTGAACTCAAATCATTAGCATTAGAGGCGCGAGGTGATAAAAATTATGCTAGAAGGATTAAACATGGTGATAAGAGTGTTATCTGGAGTTGATGATGGAATTTGACCTCGAACAAGATGATCTTGAGTTCCGTAAGAGGTATGAGGTCAATTTTCACTTCCTGAATGCCCACAACATGGAAGGATATTACTTCTTGAAGTACTTGAAAGGAAAACTGGGTATGTTTGATCATAGTCACCTAGGAGCGAGGTCGTAGAGCCCAAGTGACAACCGCTTAAGGCCGATCACGCACGACCTTGTTATGGGGAATTTTTAAAGTGTTTGCTTCGTTCTTTAGAAAGCCTTACTGTCGTAGACGAAAATCCGTGAAGTGAGGTGAGGTGTGACATTTTTAGGGTCGATCTTTTCTAACCCATTCCTTCCATTGAGAAGACAGCATCGCTGCAGATGCTGGTTGTCTGAGGGAAACATTTTACTGCTGTCACACCTCACTGCAGTCAGCAGTACGACTTTGCCCTCAGATCTTAGGTTGCTGACTATAGTCTTATTGCTCTCCAGCAGACCTGCTTTGCATGATAAAACCTAAAGGAACATGCGTTCCAGCCAATATAGCTCAGTTGGGTCATCATGGTAAGCAAGCCCGACCACCACATCAAGGTACCAGCTACGTATGCCTGACCACCGTCTACCTCGACGAGCGATGTTGTCTGGTGTGGGAGTAGTCTGGAAGAAAGCTAGGGGTGGCCAAACAAAAACATGGCACCAATCCATCAAGTCATTGATAATTGAACTGAGCCATGTTAATAGATGCAGACTATTTGGTTGGGGCCTACACGATGATTTTTACAAATGGTTAGAGACTAGGTGATATGGCTCAAAATTGTTAGCAATGGTGCAGGTGCATTCACTCCTTGTCTTCCACCAAATTCTAAGTTTTTGAGCTTATCATAATTTTCTCTTTACTGAATCGCTCTTTTTGTTTCAAATTTCATCTCCAACCTTTTCATTAGTACTTACTCTGCTACTACTTTCCTTACTCTGGGATTTTGTTCGACATTTTAATCTCCATCTGCTAATTGAGGCATGGCAACTTGAATTTACCAAACTCTACGTTGTAACTGACCGACTGACTGAGTTCACTCTCCTTGGTAGATGAACTAATTAAGGAGTTTTCTATGTTGTTTTAGACAGAATCATCAATACTAGTGACGCTTGGTAAACATGACGTAGCTTAAAGCATTTATCAGAGCTGTAAATTCATCTTACCAATGCAAAGTTACATGGATTCTACAGTAAATTGTATACCTAAGTAAGTTTAACTATTTGGTAATAGGTTTAAGGAAGATTAAACAAATATCACTCATTTACATTACTCCTAAAGGAAGCCATTCGTTGTCGACATGGTTTAGTGCTAATGATTCTAATTCTGATACTAGGATGGGAAATGTTATAGTATAAAAGACAGCATTATTTCTCTCTTAATTTCAGATACGGCTTATTGGCTAGCTTTCCATTTTCAGAGAACACTTACTTATGAGTAAGTGTTAATTGCATGTAACAATATTAGAATTTCTAGTCCTTATGTAGATTCATTGTGGAAAGTGAGCTGTATAGCAAAGCACACTCATCAAGTATAAATCTAAACGCTTTCATATTCTTGTCAACTTATAGTGAGTTTGCAACATATCTAATTAGATAAAAGTCAGTAAATCAAATGGTTCAATTGCGTAGACACATCAGATTACATAAAGGGTAAATACAATCAATAGTTATCAAACAATGCACAAGTTTCACCTTAATTGATTAGCATGAGGATATAACTCGTGACGTATACACTTTTAAGTTAAATATTCAGTTGCTAGAACTTATAAATTAAACAATAGTACATTTTGATCAAAGAAACTAACAGGAAAAATATCAATTCCGTTTCTGATTTGTTAATTACTGACTTTGAAGATATAAGCTAATAGTCATTTATTTGGTATAAATGCTCACTAAAAATGTATGTTCGACAGAATTCTGTTTGTTTAGGAGGTCATTCTAAGAGCCTTCAACAAAACTTTTTTTCATAAAGCAGTAGGACATAATCAGGAAATGAATTCCTATGGTAGCCCTTGATTGAAATGCTTTCATGCATCATTCGTACCCTCATAATCATAGAGCCCAGGTAAATTATTGGTTTGAAGTTAGAGTTTTCGAACTCTCTTCCCCTCCTCTCACCACACCCATGTAAACCATCTGTATCCACCAACCAAGTTTACACGCTTGACTTTCACTCTCATACTCTCTTCTTTACAAACGACATCACTGATACATGAAGTCAACCAGTAGGACTAATAAACACAATTTAATGTACATTTTTCATTTTGTTTAAATGTATTTTTGTCATTGTTTTTAAATCAAAATGAAAAATAACCGATTAACTCTAAGTAAATTACATAATTCCTGAAACAAAAAAATAAAATCCAGAAAATTTATAACTGAGAAATTCACATGGATTAAATGAAACTTAACGACAGTTTTACAGAAAAAAAAGGTAGATTAAATTCTGTAAAATCAAAACGAATTTTTAAATCAAAACAAAATACAAAAAACAAATGAAAAGACGCGGGAAAAAGAACTTCAAAAGAAACATTTTGTTGCTAATTTTCAAAATGATTTTCTTGTTTTTCTTTTCTCGTCTTGTAATATTCACAAGAGTAAATGATTTGATGGATAAACTTACTTAGTTTAGTTTCTTTACCAGAAACTTGATTTATGTGGAGAAAAAGAGAACACAGACAAAAAAGCAATGAGTGTATGATATAGAATACACATGAATGTTTACTCTTTTATACTGGGATTGGTAAAGGCCTCTTGTTTATTAATGATGAACAGTTTATTGATTATACATCAACGGAAAAGGAAAGTTTACAATGTGATCATTAGAAAAAAAATGTGTGCTAAACGTGTTAGTAGTTTTAAATGTGAGTAAGAAGGTAGTCCCTGGTAATTTGCTGTTACCAACATCGTATTAATGGAATATACTCTATGACTAAGGTTAAATTAAATGCATTTGCGTGCTCATTAATAACCAACTCTCAAACCTTCTAAATATGGAAGTTTTTACTACTGAGTATGTTTTTAGTGGGATGAAACAGCGGTCAATTATTTGATAGTGCCCAATAGTCTACTAACGAAAGAGAATTCGTGACAACATTATCATGAAAATTGTAGTAATCCACCTCTTCCCCTGCGAGGTAACATAATGAACAACAATGATATTCTTAATATATTTGAGTAGCATCACTGTACATTATAAATGTGTATGCATATTAATGACAAGGTCAACAGATAATTGAGATCACATTAATCATTTATTTAAGTGATTTATAGATGTCGACAAATTACAGTTCTTATACCAACTAACTGGGTAATGGGATATTTAACAAAATTTTCCAAAATGATCAAAAATAATATTTTATCACGACAAAATGTATTTAATCTTCAAGAACTTTTCATTTAATAGTGAAAAGTGAAAATGTCCCCCACTTCCACCCCTTCAGTTTCTGTTAAGATGCATAACAACTGTCACAGTAATGACAGGTTATTTAGTTATAAAACTTTTTGAGTGAACTTATGCTATTTAATTATTTAAATTTTAATTTATGTAGGTGAATGTAATCTCAACAAAGTGATGTAGTCATCAATTTTAGCTAGTCCCAGTAGTCATACATTAGTTGTAGAGTAGTTGAGTAACAATGATCAAATTTTTTCTAGTTAATGTTTTTCTAGTCAAAACAGTGTACAGTGAGCGCTTTAGTCAGTTAAAGCAACGACCAAACTGTGTTAAAATTAGATAAAGATCTTACTAAGAACAATATTGTTCGTATCAATCATTATAATTTGATCACTGTCTTATTTGTCCAGCACTGGATACCGATCGACCAACATGAAATTTCACTCAAGTCTATTACTTAAGTGAAGTATAATTTCTATCAGTAGTTTAAGCACTTCTCGATGACGGGTGCAGATAACATGAAAAGAATTTATACGATTCGTATGGAATGTCTCTAGCTGTCTAGCATCAATCTATAACGTATGAAAAATGCTTATTTCTTCTGATGAAAATCTATTATTAGTAACACATTTCAGTACGAGTATGAGTATTCATTTGACAATTGAATTTTCCATTGTGTATGTCAATAATTTGTACGATTTAACGAGATTTTTTCATCTTTAGTTTTCTAATAATTGAACTTAACAGTGAATTACGTAATATGTTTGACCTCAAATAGAAGTCATTAGTCAGTAATATTAACTACTAAATGTACCTACCACTAAACTATTTTATTTTAGAAATAAAACTTATGCTACATATAAGTAATTATTGTAGATTTTTAGAAAATTTGAAGTGAAAGATCAGTGGTATGAACTCTTTACGAAGCCTGAAAATTCTTTCTTCGTCCTCATTAGTTAAGAGTTTCATAATAGAACTAATCAACTATCTATTGTATCTTTATTTCTAATCTTTGAAGTTCATAATATAAAACTTTAGTAGTGTATACATTTAATAAAATCCATTAACCTGATGCACCTAAATTTCTTTTTATTACCATTTTAGTTATATTAGAAAATATATTTCTTCTTAGGAAAGAGATTTCAATGTACATGATATACACATATTGTCATGTACAAATTAGGTTCACAAATTTCAAATTTTCATATTTAATTCGTAAACTTACCTCCAAATTTAACTAATACTTGATAGGCATCAGTTAAAGGACTTTCACCAGCTGAATTATGTGCATTAATACGAATATGATAAGTTTCAGAAGTATGTAACTTTTCCAATTTAACACTTTCAAATTGTGTATTAACCTTTTGCCATTGATTTAATGGGGTCTGTGGATTTTGATTGTAGAAAACATTATACCCCTGGAATAGAGAAATCAGTTTATTAAACACATCGTGTCAGTGAGATGTACAATAATAATGCACTCAATATGTTTTTATAAGTGTTATATTTTAAGTAATCAAGCCAATCCCAACGTATAGAAGATAATGTGACCTTGATAATACCAATCAGTGCCCGAACACATCTACCTGGTGATTGCTAGTTCATAAAGCCAGAATGAAGAACACAAGATAGCTAGGCCAACCACTAAACAGTCACATTATATTTCATTCATCCATTTAGATATACACAACTTGACCACGCATCACATCAGTATGAAGAACAACATTTATACAAAACGGAAACGATAATGACTAAGGATTAAGCGTACGGATACATGACTAGTTGATCACAGTTCATAAATAACAAGTGATATGGTAACCGTTTATGAATCTTGTTAAAGGTTAGGGCGGTTGAAACATGACAATAACATAAATGAAATAACTATTAACATATACCCAAAATAAATGCAAGTCTTCTGAAGTAAAAACAGTTCGGTAAGTTGGTTGCTCCTCCTTTAGTATCACCCGATATAACAATTAGTAGGTGATTTCATCCAGCCCATTGTCTAGATGTACCTGCATCCCAATATTGATGTTCACACTAGGATTCGAAATCGGTCCGATTGGTGCCCAAAGCCACAGCGTTCACTACTAGACCATTAATATCCTTGTTAAGTTCTTGATAAAAAGTGAGCTAGTCTAATGCGCAGTGTTAATGTAAACAGAATGGATCCGGCAGTAAGTCGGTCATCAACCAAATAGCAGCAGTATCTGAGAGTGGTACATGGAGGATAAGATTAAAGGAAAAGAAACAACTATCATGTATTACAACTTTATACACCATGCATCAAATCTCATCGTTTAATGCATGATGTAATCAACAGGGGTTGTTGAGCCTAATCCTTGACTAGCATTTGACGATTGTCATTATCATATATATATATATATATATATATATATATATATATAGTTTCATTTGTTCCAATTGTTCCACAATATGACTTGAATATTTTGAACACATAATATTATCTACTTATAAGTAACTAATTAAAAAGCATAAAATTGTCTACCTCACATTTAGTGAAATTCTATTTTAATCATTCTCCTAATGACAGAGCACTAGGTGTTAAGATGTTAAAATATTGCAAAGCAAAGAAGATTCTCAAATGAATCATATTGCAAAGCATTATATAAGCATAATTGTGTAGATATATATGTGTAAATGCAGTTTCGTGATGCATAGTTGTTGTATAATAATCACTATAGAAAATGAATCAATAACTGAATCCGATTAAGTGTAAGTGTAATAGTGAATGCAGAATTCATATAATTATCTAGTGTCAATAAAGGAAAAACTAATCATGACAACAAGTTCAATCGATAGGAGAATAAAATAACTGAGGGACAGAGATAATGATCTGATCGATATCTGTACACGAAGTTGTTAATTATCAGGTAACATTGTATTGACTACCCGTGCTATTAATACGACCAACATTGATGGTACCAAAAAACTACATCAAACAGTCTGACTTGTATAGCAGAAATCTTTTCATAAAAGAGAAAGCGCTAAATCCTAGTTTGATTAAGCTAGATTTGTTATAAACATCTTAAAAGTTGGAGAGTTATGTAACTATTGAGAAATTCAGCAAATTGAATTGTGATACATCCTTACTCCATAATTTCTGTTTAAATAAATTATAAATGTTGTTGACATTTGTCACATCATTATAACTCAGGAGTAAAGCTTCTGATTGTCAATATCATATATTTGTATATATTCAGCTTCCAAGATAGAATAATTATAAAGAACTGAGGAACGTTATAAGTCAGAGTTGGGTACAATAGTACGCGACTTCTTACTGATAGACCATTTAAACATGGTTACAATATTATCATTCAATCAATATGAGTTTTACATAACAACTTACAATTATTTTTCCATTTGCTTCTTTCGGTGGTTTCCAACTTACTAAAACAGAATCATCTGATGTGATGATAGTTTCAACAGCACACGGTGCTGAACTTGGAGCTGTAAACAACAAGTGAAGAAAAAATTTGCTGATAATATTTTGTTTGAAATTTACCCACTAACATAGTTATGCTAAAAGGAAATACAGCAAACCCTAACTTACACTTAAGTTTATTGTATTGAAGTGGTCAGTGTTTCAGTTACATAATGAAGCGGATTTCACTTTTATACACTTGGTAATGTTAGATTACGTGCAAAAGCCTAATGTTTTAAACATTGTACAATGCATAATAAAAGATTATGATGAGCATATAACCAAATAACTTAGCATATTGTGAAGTCAAAACACAAAATATTTTTAATATACTGTTACTATGCTAATAGTTGATTCTTCTAATAATTTAATTTATTTCCAAAAGAACTTATAGGCGAAACTAAAAACAGGTTGAAGTTATTAGAATTAGCTTATATCTTTCCATTGATTTGTAACCGACTGAAACTGGTCAGTTTCTGTTGCCATTTGTGCATTCTGAGCGAATTGCCTAGAAATAACGATAATACACAAGTAATATTTAAGTTGGACTGTGAACATCAATATTTGGATGCAGGTACATTTGGTCAATGAGTGCCAAATAAGATGAAACACGCGTCCTGGATTCCGCTTGCCAGTAACCATCCAACTTAAAGCTTTAAGTAATGTACTTTACGAATTACATGCACTTCTATGATAAGAATAAAATGTGAGTGCATTACTTCTATTACTAATTAGTAGTGTTTAGAAATTAATCTAAGATAATCGAATAATGAATTTTTATTATAGATAGTTTTAATAATTTAAAGATTCCTATATAATGATCAAAAGTCAAGAATATTGAGGAGAACAAGTGTTTCCAATAGAATCCACAGGATATACATTATTTTTTACAATTACGTAATGTAATAGGTTATGCGTTGTGATTGAATATGTCAAAATTGTAAATGGGAATTAACAAACTGCATGTTAACAGCAAAAATCAGAACACCAACTAACTAAGACAAGAAAACAGTTGAAACAACAACAATAAATATCCGAGTCGTTATATAATGCACTAAAACTCTCTTTAACATATACATTACGACTCTATGCTATGCCAAAGGTCTACTGATGCTGAATATGTCTAACTCTCTTTATCATGCGCAGATTAGCAAGGTGAAACAATGACAGCAATTTTAAAACTGAAAATCATCTGAAACTCAAACTATTTGTCAGCCAACATCAAAGTCACAACTCTTAGTGCAAACAAAAAGACATTCCTAATGTATGGAGCTAAAACTTGTACTGAGAACTACCAAAAGTATCATTCAAATGACACAAGTATTTAAAAAGAGCTGCTTGCGTAAGTTACTTCGGATTAGTTTACCAGATACCACCAATATTAACATTTTGGGGCTGAAAACAAACCACCTTTCAGTCGAGGAGAGAATTAAGGGAAGAAACTAATGGTGTATAAAAAATATATTGAGGGAATCATTAAACTGTATCACAAGATTAGCACTAACTTGGGATTCTGAAGACCACAGAGGGAAGGAAGACCAAAAGGCATATTTTACTCGGAATCAAAGGCGAACATGAAAAGGATGAATAACACTTGAGACAAACAGAAAACGAGATCCCATGACGGATTTGGTTGGATAATGGTGGCTTACGCTCTATGTTGGGTAACAGGCATTAATTAAATGAAGATTTGTTGGCATGCAACAGCAGTGTCATGACTAATACACTAGAATAGTTAAATATTGAGTGAAAAGTCATTACGATTTTGTGTGATAAAACAGATGAATCTAGCATAAATAACTATATTATCATTAGATATGACTTCGTTATTCACCAATATTCCACTCAATTATGCAATCAATTATATCTATGGACAAAAAGTGGAAATAAGGATTTCTATCCGGATGTCAGTAGAAAAATCGATAAGGGAATTCCTACTAAAATGTTCGGTGAATATACATTCCATTTTTAACAGTGAATTCTACAGACAAACAAACGGAGTAACTATGGGGTCACCCTTGGTTTTATACTTACATATGAATTCCCATTCAAATTAGAGAATGAACTGTCACAAGATACAGTAAGCAAGCTACATTATAATTGTCGGTACGCAGATGATAAGTCCATCGTTTGGGACGAAACGATTAACCAACAAGGTATGCCAAACTCTTAGGAACATACACTCTTCAAGTCAATCAAAAGTTAAGTAGAATGTAATAATAGTATTGTGTTTCTAGACGTCCTGCTCTTCATGAGGCTAGATGGGTCCATACGAAGGAATCCATTTAAAATCAATCTTAAGCTAGACACCATATACATTTTCATTACTTTACAGCTCTCGGACATAAAATAAATCTAGTGAAATGATTTAGTCATCAGATCCGACGATTTTTTTGGATGACAGCATCGAAGAAGAAATAGACAAATTAAAAACGATATAAGAAACAAACGAATACCCGGATAGATTCGTCTAAAAATATGTAGTAAAAAGAAAAACAAAGATTACAGTTGACATAATTGAAGAAAAAAATACTTTCAATGATTAGCCTTTTAAGGTGATATGCCACGTGACATCCTAACACAACGCTTAGACAGATCTACTAAAAGTGCATTTAATACTGCCTAGTCATATATTACCTTTTCGACTAAGCCACGACTGAGGCAGCAAATGAAGGATAAAATATAAACGATGTGTATTTATCAATTTAACTGTTCTTGTGAAACCAATTATATAGGCTTTACTCAAAGGTTCACGTATCCATGAGATCACACGAATATATTTCGTCTTGGCTATCTGAAGGTGTAACGAAATTATGACAAGCGCGATTCTTGGGTACAAAATCAAGACTGATGAAGTCTTCTTGATTGTACATAAAACATGAAATAACTTCCCTAAGCGTGTTAAATTATATTTTGTTTACAAAGAAGAAATGTTAGACACCAACTGAACTTATGTATGCAGAACAAAAGATCCTACCTCTTTGTTTACCTTGCTCCACAATAAAACCTTAAGCCTAAAATTTTGATTATCTCTCTTTCTTTCCCACTTTCCTTTCTTTTAAAGAAATATTCTTACCCCTTCTTCATTAAGTTATTCTGGCTTTATTTTATTTTTATCATTACATTACAATAACTTTGACTTATTGCTAACCACACTGTTGTTAGGACTAATACTATTCCTTTACCTACCACTTTAACTTTATTTATTAAGTATCACCATCATCTCCTTTTAATATGACACATACACTTAGCCTTGGTTCACTAAATGATCTTTTCAATGGATTGTTACAACCTCTTGTAATTGTCTAAGACCATTTTTAGAAATCTGAATATCAGATCATGTAATTTCAATCCACTATTTCGACATATATTTAATCAGAATGCTTACTCTATAACATTATCTGATTGTAAAAATGTTATTCATGGATTTATAAATGTAGGGCCTGAAGAAGAATTTATCGGAAACAATCATCCACTGCAATATTCCTCACTTTTGTTTATAAAGAATTCCTAGGTTTATAGAAGCACACAACTACTGACTGGGAACATTTTGTCCAGTTTTAACTCAATCTCCTTAGTATTAGTGTAAAAGAATTGAAGGAAATCTGTAAATTATTAAATCTTCATTTTTTATGGGGAAGGGCGGTGAACAATCTTGATTTGAATGCAGCTATTAAACAATAAGCAACTTGGTAATTAGCTGAATAATATTTTAAGATGGCTACATGTTTATTACGTAATAATGATTGTGTAGTTCTGTAATATATCTAAGATGATATTATAACAACATAATGGAATTTTCTGAAAACCATGTTGAGTGACATACTACTGTTATGCATAAAATTACTTTATAATGATGAATGTAGACAGAATATGTTCTTGTTAAACCGACTGTGGATACTATTCCATTTTGATATTATCTACGGTAAAATTTAATACTTCTAGATTCGTTACCTTACTGATTAGCTAGTCATTATCGATACTATAAACATAAAAGTATATTATGAAAGTAATCTATTTTAACTACTCATGTTGAGTTACTTTCATATAGAATATGACTAGGCAAATTCATCATCGTATTTCTGAGCATCGTTTCAGTGAATTTATCATTAAACAATGGAATGCGATAAAAGTTCCCTTCTGTCGAAATCAATCCATAGGGATTATAAATATTCCGGACATAATGTGATAGAACTTGACTACTACCACCAGATGTTACTATAAATATCCATTTATTCATCTTTGTATTTAAAATAATCATTTGTACGGTCTCTGTTTCTTACTGCCTGTTACCATACAATTAATTTGTAACATACGTTTTCAGTTTTCACTTTTTCTTAGATTCTTCATTATAATTCATAGTTGTTGATTTGACAATGTTCATTGGAAATGACATCAACAGCAATTCAAATTATCACATTTTGCACAACTAAAGGCATAAATTATTGCATTCTTAAAGCTCACAGGAAGAATAAATCAATAAAATGTCAATTTTTGATGGTACTTCTACAAAAACATTATGTAATATTTATTGATTCTTTATAGTTTATACTTCATAAATCCAATATAGTTTTCAATTTTCCCAAAATATACTGATTGGTATAATCTATTCGCATACTTAATACCTTTTAACCTTTTGTTGGTCGTTTGAAATTTAAGTCAATGAGAAGTGATAGCATCATAACGGCGTACACAATCATCTTAGCAACCATCACTTAGTGAACAGTTTTTCCATTCCAGTATGAGACTGTACTTTATCAGTGCACATTGACGACACCATCGAAAAATTGGTCACAACACATTTATCTCATTTAGTGAACGTGTGACACTTGTACCATTGAACCAGCATTTAATGCTAAGTATATCTAACTTCAGTCATTTCGCTAAAGATTTACTATCGGTAAGTGACTGCTTGAAGTCTTAAAGTATTGAGCTACATTAGTCAAGTGTTCTTTACAGGTCACCTGAAATTACTCTAAATAAGTCATTATTGAACTGATATTGGGTGTGATGGGTATAGAAGAGATTATTCAAGAATATACAGCACGAAACAGTCCCCCACTGAAGACAATGGATTATGTCATACAAATATATATAACGAGTTGACTCAAGTAAGGAATGTCAAGGATAGGATTCCAGTTCAGTGGTCTAAAGGTTAAGTGTTTGATGGAAAAGCTAAATGTCCTACTGTCGATCCTTTATTGGAGCAGTGAATGTACACCGTTGAGAAACAGTATCGCACTAGGACAAAACAGCTACATAGTTTACAATGAGGAAATTCAAATCTAATAATTTCCACAACACCGAATTACATTCACAAAATTTATGATATAATTTTGTGTTTAAATTAATCAAACATTAATTTATTTTAAAATGAAAGAAATTTAGATAATTGCTTTCTTTATTTTCTAATAAATATTTGCACGACAACTACATCTTCTTAGTTAACATATCTGTATATAAATATATACTACTTACAACAGTATTTAAGTATATATGAATATGCTTTTATTATGTAAATAATCTGATACAACTATTGTTACAATCCACACATCACTGTAACTCTACAAAGAAGAAACACAAACATACTGAGAGTAACATCATACACATACATATACACATGGCTACACACACACACATACGTGTACACGAAGAATGTCGATCATCACGCTATCAGCTTTTAATGAATTGTGTTATGGAAATACACATTATTGTTATTATTTCCGTTTTGTGTAATTTTTATACCTCATTAATAGTTTACTTACAACGACCTCTACTACTTCTACTACTACTATTGCTATCACAACTATTACTGTTATTACTTTAAATGAAGCTTATTGAGTGATTTTTCTCATTTCAATAACAAGAAGTAATAGAGAAAATTTCAAATTTGTCATCTTACATTTCTTCTTATTATGTTCTAATTTATTCACTCAATTCAGTGTGAATGTCTAATCTGTTAAACATAAGCAAACAGACCATAACACATAGATTCATTGATATAAATATATCTATGATAAATCTAGTTAAAGTTTTTGTAAATATTATTTTTAACTGTCTACTACAATACTCTCTAAGTGTTTTTTTTCTGGTTTCATAATGTTCTTCACCTTATATGTAGCAGTAGTAGTAGTAGTAGTAGTACAAAGAAGAGTGTATATATCTTCGTAAGTAGTAGAGAGAGAGCAAGAGAGAATGTTATATACTTTAGATTCACTGCAAGAGTATTACTAGTGTTCATAAATAGTATACCTATCGATAGAATTACATCAAGGTAAATGTACGTATCATATGAATTGAATATTATACATATCTGTTATTATAATGTTTGTTTTTACAAGTTTAGACACACTTTAGCATAAAGTAGTAGGAAAAAAGGCTTTTTTCTAAGAAAATTTCTCTTATGACAATGAAAGTCTATTTCATTTGGTTGATAAGTATTTTAGTTTGTTTTAAAGTTAAATGATCAATGAATAACTATGGAGTTCAACTATAGGTCATGTCAAAGTGTATGAATATTGTTATACCCATGGAATAGATTATCAGTTCTTCACCAAGTCATACGATCAGTAGCATGCTTGCTAAGTAGTTTAGATGGATGTCAGTAATACGAAAGAAAACAACTCAAAGTAAATAATTAGAAATACTAGATGGATTTTCTGAATAATTAGTGTGAAGTAGCAACCATTTGAATTCATTTATCACCCGAAGATAGTTGTTAATAATCATGCTGTAACGTGACATCATTTAAGTTATAGATTTAGACTAATCCATTTGAATTTGATGTTCTACATGAAATACACTTATCGTATGATGCGAATATCACGGTCCATGCTAATGACAATGGTTTCTCTGGCTAATTAATTTAAGATTAAATACAAACGTATTTTTACTGCCTTCTGTTTGTCAATAATTAATATGTATGACTGAATTTATGGAAGAAAAAACATACTACGTATAATATATAAATTTATTAATACTGTAATGCTATTTCCCTGATTTATTTTTTCAAATATATACAACATCGTAGTTGCATGATTGAATAGTGCACTCAAACGTAAGGGACCTCAAATTAATCCAACTGACTCCCTTACTTGATTTCAAGCAGCACTCTAAGTCATACTTATCGCTCAACTAATTGATAGTAAGCTAAACGTGTTTTCAACTTGAAATATGTTAAACGGAGGTTTGATTTTCCAATGAGTGAATTATCGATTGAGTAGATAATAGGTCTCTAAAGGTATTACTGAGATTAAAGTGGTCGTGTTTACACTAAACTGTAATGCAATGCCATGATGTAATCAAACAGTATTAGAGATTAGATTTAAGAAAAGAACAAGAAAATATTTTGGTTCTGGTTTCAGCCAAATAAAACCTTTCACATAATCACCAAATATGATCTATTAGCAATATGTTTTGGTTATTTTCAACATGAACTAATTACTTTTTCCAATCATGCAACAAGAAAACTGACGTTACATGTAGGACATTCCTCCAATTTATTTCTTCTTATTGATCGTATTCACTACACCGTTTTGTTGGTAAACTAATGGATACAAATGCATACATTCACACTAACACTCATCTACAACAAAACACAATTCATCGAGTATGTTGGAAGGGTGGCCGACTTGAGTAGTACGCAGAAATAATTGTTAATCTGACAACAGAACGTTAAGTAGAATATCAATATCTAAACACTTCAAAACTAGAGTACATTCCAGTATAATCTAAAACTCCCAGACAGCTGATGATGAAATAAATATGTGGTAAAGTGGTTGGAGCTAGTCAGTCGGAAGAAAATACTTGACACATGTTTTCTAGAAGTTAGAAGTGATCGTAACTTGCTTCATCCAGCTTCACAGTTAATATTGAAATATTTCGGTGACTACTGCCCATCTATAGGGCTGATGCGCACAGATTGAACAGCTACTACATAGTGATAAATGTCATGCTTATCCAATTCTTCGTGTTAACCAAGTTTTGTCTATTAAGCTACAACACAGTCACTAGTTTAAACGTACAATAAAGATCAGTTGCACAAAATTACATGCATACTTTTATTACATGCTAGGTAGCACAAAGCTTAGGTCAAGCATAACTTACTACAGACTTCGTGTAACCAGCTAAAATTAAATACGGTGAATATGATAGCGATTCGGTGACACTGACGGCTAAACTTCAGTTTCAGTAATTTGATACAATTACTGCAAAATGGGTTAGACAATCGTATTTATCAACTATTACTTAAGGTAATTCAAATATAATCAACATTTCCAAATTAACATAAATATCTTTAATTTAAATGAGGTGGTTTTTAGGAGAATTGTCTCGATTTATTGTTTGTGCTTCTCAGTTGGATATCATTTGGTGTAGAATATTTAAACAATACATTCCAACTAGCTCACCATGCATCCAACTCTTTAGGTTGCTAGACGAATGTTATCTAGTTTACAGTTGTACCCAATCTAGATCATTCTGTGACATATATTAACAACAAACAAATATATATGTCTATATTTCATTAGTATATATTTATAACAAAAGAAACCTTTATATAGGTGAATTAAATGAAAAATAGTTAACTGAGAATTAGGCAAAAAGCTTTATTATTATTATTATTATTACTTGAAACCATTTCATTGATTGCATTTGCTTCATTCGCATACAAACACACAAAGGAATAGGCCTGTATTTATATGGATATAATTGAGCTATTTATTTAATAATCCATTAATACAAGCAATTAATTAATTAATAGGATGAACAGAAAATCTAAATTAGTAATAATGCTAATAGTTTGATCAATTTCTTAATTCAATCATGATGAAAACTTTTCGTCTTTCACTCATACTCACCTTCACACTCTTCCTTGCTTTCTTTGCATCTCTATTATATACACATATACACTTAATGTTATTCACTTTGCTATCATTATCATTGTATTTTTTTTCATTCATTTTCTTCTATTTACTATCTTGTTTCTTTATTTTTCTCTTTTCTTTGCCCATAGAAATATAACTTCAATTAAAAATTATATTTTCGTTTTCATTCTTAATTACTTTAATACAGTTCATGAACTGAAAGGATTTATTCAAACCTAATCTTTTATTTATTCAGTTCTTGTGCTGTTTATACTTCATTGTCTATAACTTCTTTCCATTATTATTATTATTATTGTTATTATTATTCATATAATTGAATGTTTCTCACAGATACTCACAGACAGTCATACAGATACAAGCCAACAAGCAAACACGTGCTCAATCCTCTCCACATTAAACTTTATTCACCTTCAATTCCTATTTTCTCTTAATATGAATAGTTAAATCAACTCCATTTTGTTCAGCTTTTCTTCTCTTTACCTTTTAGATGAAGTCCCTTTTATTTTTATAAAAAAAAATTTACTCTTACGTTTTGTCTGAGTTAATAATGCCTGTATGTATGAATGTGTGCTTGTTAGCCTAGATTTGATGTTTCTTCGTGTTTTCTTCATTACGTTTATTTCCTTTATTCACATTACAGATACTATGACTTCATCATCTATGCATAAAGTAGTAATTTGGCTTTGTATATAATGAAAATTGATTTTAGTAGTCTATTTGTCCGTCAACTCAGTTTATTAGCCATTAACGTAGAATTACTATTAATAATGTGTTTTTGTTCCTGTTTTTTTTAGTTTTTAGGACAACAAAATCATTGGAGAGTTGTACATTTACAGAATGCATTCATCAGTTAGATGTTTCATTCCTTTAACTCTTACAATATAAACATTACAGCATGTAGGTATGCATAAATGCATATATATATATATATATATATATATATATATATATAGAGAGAGAGAGAGAGAGAGAGAAAGGGAGAGAGTGAGAGAGAGTTATGGTTAAACAGATTATGAATACAGCCCTGCTTTCCATTCTGTCATTAGTGAATTACATTCGTCTACTCTTTATTATTTTTCTCAATGAGTTATTAGATGATGCAAATTTATCAGGTGATACGATGAAGTGTACATTAATAATAATAATAACAATTAATAAATGTATTATTTTGACATCACTCTGTGTAATGAAGGTTTGAATTATAAATATGTTTGTCAATGAATTCCTTAGTACTTTATGCATATTGTTTATACTATTGTCATTATTAGTGACAGCTGTATTGTACTGTATCTGACAGTTTACCCAGAAGTTGTATACTGTATTATGAATAGATATGTAAGGAATAAGCATTCTTCTTTTGTATTATAAAGATTAGTTATTCTACCAAATTGTATACAGTAGATGGAGAATGAATTTAAAAGCTTAAACTATGCAATAACTTATAAGATATAAATTTCTACTAATTTCTTACTATCTACTATATTACTTTATTAGAAAGTTAAGGTAATCTAAATAAGATAAGAGTTAGGCAAGTGAAAGAGTAGTAAATAGTAACCAATGTTATTTGATAGAATAGAGATAAGGAACTGATTGAGAGTCCATCGAATATCATTGTCTACAGAAATTTTAATCTCTATTCATCGTTTCATTTATACAAGTCTACTATTCAGTTTTCAAAACATTCAACAACTAATCATAAGGTAGAGTATTTTCAGTAGTAGCTGAACTACATTTTAGTGACAAGTTTCAATAGTTTATAAACTTTCCTTTATAGTAGCCAATCAACAGGGATCTAGAAACTCAGAAGCCAATCATTGATCACCTGTTGTAACAGTTACATATGACTCATAGAAAAAATTAAGAAAACTGATTTCCCGAAACTTATTTTCAACATAACAGAGTAGATTTTATGGTGTATGACATGTCAATTATAAAGTTCTTGCTAGGGAAACAATATATGACACCAATCAACACTGTATCTTACAGACACTAAACTTGAACTAACCACAAACATAGCCCCATTCTTGACCTCAACTTTAACACAATTGTAACCCTAAACCTCAAAAAAATCAATATAATGGTGCATCACATTCTATTTCCAGTTTTTTTAATAGTCATTTCTTTGAATTACAAGCATAAAAGTCTATAGACACCATGGATAATTGCATTAATTAAAAAAAAAAGTTTATATCCATCACTAAATGGCTCCATTCTTGCGATTAAATTGAGTTAGATTTACTAACTTCTGATTAGTTAAAATGATATAGATTTGTGGAGTTGATTGGCTCATTTGTTTACTTAAATTCTCATTGGCTGAAATGAATATCCATCTAGGCCATTTTAAGAATCATTCAAGCTTATCCTTACACAGTACTTCAGCCTAAACAATAATCTCTTTGATCTATATGAATGTCTAAGTATAATTTGCCAATTCATAAAGAATGTACTCAATTTACATTCATTATTTTTTAATTAACTATCTGAAACTGTTTACTATTTTGCAACGGGTTAATAAAAGCCAATCTTAGAAACATAATTAAAACAGTTGTTCCGTGACATTTTGTCTTCCTGTCAGTAATCAGAAAACCTTATAAGAAGGTATATGTGCAATGAGGTGAAAATAATTAAACAAACGACAAGTAGGTACATTTGAATGACAGTAAACATGGAAACTAAATAAGAAAAATATACAGTCAGTCCTAATAAGTTGTTAATAATACGTAAGGAAAACTATGAAGAAACAATGATATCTGTCTTTAAAATTGTACTGAGAAGGAAGATAACCATAAATATCAGTGATATTATGGTAGTACTAAATGAAAATACATTGAATAAATAATGATAGTAGAAGAGCTGTCTTAAACATTTTGGTTCTAGAATTGTCGATTGTGTGTAATTGTTCGTTTAGATAAAAATGCAGCGTAAAAAATACTATCTTAATGTATAACTTAATCTAACCAAGTATTATCGTGATCCAACTCAGTTAAATTAAGGTGGTTCGAACCTTATTGCTGTAATTATTAAACATAGATGACTTCACTAAATTACACTTTAACTGAAATACAGAGATAATCAGTAGCTGGAGACATGGCATAATATCAAAGTAAGAAACTTGAGTTACTGGTAATTTTAAGTCTTGATTATTAATAAGCCTTAACAGATGTTTTGAACTGAGCCAACTTTTGCTTCCTAAGCAAGCCAATAAAAGGAAAATTAATAACATTTATCTGTGTGCTTTTACACATATAGAAGTGTTCGTAGCTATGTGACTGCTGTTTTAAAATATTAGTTTTTAAGGAACTTGAATACAAACTTGGTTAGTATCTACATTTTCTAAGATTTGATGGAGCGATCATAAAATATAATAAAAGACTAACTCTATGTGTTCACAAAACGATTTTATTGAACTCTCTTTATGCGTCTAGTTTACTCGATATTCTGAAGAAATAGTCATAAGTACGTAATAGAAGTTTGACAGTGTTGAAACTAAAACTCAGTTTTACTCATTTCATTCAACAAAAGCCATGAAAATAAGTGTTTCAGTTAGTAAAAAGTGAATGAATACCAATAAGAGGTAACCATGTTAACAAAGTTAAAACAGCAAACATGCTTGATGAAATCTACCATTTGTTGTGTCTTTATTCGCCTTAAGAGCTATAATGTCTAAGTGTTAATTAGTGAAGTGTAATAGGCACTTAGAAAAGTTGACTTTTCACTTACTTTCTATTGTTCCTATTTTTTTCTCCTCTATCATATTCACTTACATATGTCGCCAATATAGAATTAAGACATTTTAAGTAGTATGAATAAAGTAGAATTAATTGAAATGAATGTAATGTTTTCTTTTTTTTTAAAAAATAAGTTTATTTCATAATTTCCTACTATTACAAAGGATCATAATTATTCACCTAAAACGAAAACTAAAATGAAAACTTATTTTCCCTGAAAAATATTTATTTTTTACTGCATCATCTACTTATACAGTCCGTTGTATGCACATACATACTTATGGTAAACTTTTAATTGAAATGACTGACAGATTAGTTACTCTATTGGTAAGTTTTTATTCAACAATAATTTCATCAAATTAAGTAGTATAATTATAGGATAAAGAACTATTTGTTTATATTAACTTAAACTCGATTTGTTTTAATACTTAAGGTATATAACAAATGAAGTTATCTATTTGAAATCTATTAAAATGGGTCAACATATATTTATCTAATTTGTATAGCTGAAAGCTGTCAGTTACATTCTTTTACATTCTCAGAATTTTATTAATGAATCGACTATGAAACGGAATACATTAAAGAGGTCAAAAGGTTTTTCGGATAATTTTCATTGTGCACAATGATACAGACTTTACACAAATAAAAAATGACATGTTTTCAATGAATTCACAAGAGATTCAGTTATTCAACATAAGATTGTTATTTAGTTTAATTGTAACTGTAGTTTCCCGTTGTTTATCTTATGAACTGTGTTAATCTCTGTTAGTATACAGTAAATTCTAATCAGACAGTCTCGATACAGTGGTAGTTTACAAGTATTAACTATGTTAGATGGCAAGTTTAAACAAGACTAATGTTTAATACTATTTGAAACTCTTTAGTCTATGTATCTATATCAAAGAGTTCAAGCTCATACCACAACTCGGACTCATTTCGTTTAGTATCCAGTGTCCCACCTTTACTTATAGACTACTTACACGAAACGGGAAGAGTTTGAGTCGTCATGTGAAAATCAACATTGAGATTCAGGTACATCTAGCCGGCGAGTCCAAAATAATATGAAACTTCAATTCTGAATCTTACTTGTTAGTCACATTTCAGCTTAAATCATACTATTGTTTAGTGTTTTCTTGAAAGTCACCATTATACTGCGTATATCTCATTCCTTTGGTATAGTTGTAGAAAGTTTTCTCTATAAAGTCAACTTTAGTTATATTAAGATGTCATAAAGTTCAGAGTGATATTTTCGATTGCAGATAAAATCAATATAGAATATCCTTAAATTTTTATAATGTTAGTAACTAAACTCCACATGACACTCAAGTGATGATAATTTTAAACTCTAATGATTAATAATAATCAATAAATGTTATCATTTTAAAATGAATTTCCATTGTTTATTAAAACTATGCATTGATTATATATTTAGTAATGAGCGATGTGACGTCTGCGTAGGGATGATCAATTTTGATTTATCAGGTTGTAATGCAACCACTTGTTTGAATGACTCGATGTAGTAGGTAGCGAGTTAAGACAGAAGGTTATTCAATCTAAAATTGAGTAGACGAACAATTCACTGGTCAATATTTAGTGATCAGTTAGCATAAATATTACAACCCTATGTGTGATCAGTAGAGACCTGAATAGTTTTGCTGCATGAGGCAGTTTCAGTTTTGTCAACATTTCAGGTATATCTTCCTGTTATCTGTTATATAGCATAGGTCAAGCACGATCTTCTGATGACCAATCATGAGCAAAATTTAAAACATGCGCGATTCATTTATGTGTTATTTTTGCTGTGCTACATCAATAACTGAAGAGTAGTTAAAATCCAATAAACACCAGACAGCTTTTGATTTTTGACGTTAAACGTCTCAGCAGCGAATACACATAACACTTTGAATATGTTTTTATGAAGTAAACTAGCCCCAAAACCCCCTCGATTTGGTTACACTTTTAACATTTGTTAGTGTGTTATAGTCAGTAGTTCCCTAAGAGTTCCATCCATGGCTGATTATCTAGGTTGATTCCATAATTTGTTCACTTTTTTCATAAACAAATCAATATTGATTCTACACACTAATGGAAACAGTTATTTTTGAAATATTTACCACTCTTCACGTACATTAGTCAAAACCCAAAACTTGGTTACAGGTTTTAACTTTATTTATTGACAGTCTAGTAATTTAGAACAACCTTCAGGATGAAATTACTTAGTTGTATTGAAATTTCTAATTTTCTTATTTCAAGTTTGATTAGTCAGTGTTCAGGTTGATGAAAAGAGATGTATGAAACAACTTCCTTTACATTTTATATAAAATCTTAATAGACTAGCAAATTATCATTCCAAGTTATAATGAATTACGCCTTATCAGTATGTTAAATCAGTTAGATCAGTTTTGAATTTAGTACAAACGATTGTTCGGAGATTCGATTACGATTCATCAGAATAGTAAAACAAAAAGTTGATGGATATGTTGAACAGTATACCTGACTTATATCATCAGAATAAAATAAATGTAACCAATGCATTAGTCAGGAAGTATGTCAACATATTCTTTAATGAATATGATTCGATCCTTTTAAGATTTTATTACTCTTCACAGTTCATGTAGACTTTCAGAACTCTTACTGAAACAGTTGGCAAGTGTTATATTTATGCATGTTTACGTACGTTTCATGTAGTTCATCAGTATTTATGAATGAAAAAAAAACTGCAAATGACTGAATCCTAAAAACACATATTTTTGAGTTCTAATTAGGAATAAAAAGACTTTAATAACATCAAAACGACATAAAATCCCATAGTTCTTCATGAATGTCAAATATTATTACTTATCCTCAGAGTGTTTGTAATTTCTATTTGTTGGTACTTAAGACTACGGTCGGTCATTCTGTGTTGCCACACTTGCATTATAGTCTACAATCATGAACTACGGTATAAGTGATAGGTGGCTAGAGATGTAATCCAGGACGCATTTATGAACATCTATAATTCGACATAAGTACACCTTGCTAGTGAATTCAAAATAGTGTCAAACGTTTGCTAGCCAAACGTCAAATATACTTGTTACTATTGATTTAATTTACAAACAACACTCTTGATCCCATGGAACTCAGAATCAATAATATAACCTACATTATTGATTTTAGTTCACCATAGTTTCAGAAAATGTTTAAGAAAAAGAAAATATAAGCATGAAGTAAGATAAATAGGAACTTACAAAGTTCTTTTGTTATAAAATTGACTTTATTACTTGGATCGGACATTCCTAATAGATTACTGACTGCACAAACCTCTACTAAATACATTGTATATGGTTTTAAATCAGTCAATTTATACTGTAATGCACCATGTAAATGAAATTGTCTTGCTGGAATATCAGTTAATTGTTTTTTATTAGTTATGGTTTGTCCATTCTCTAATTCATATAAGAATAATGTATATGAATCAATAGTACGTGTTGTGGTTTGTTGTGTCTCCATTGATTGTTTAGCAGGTAACCATTGAAGAAAAGCAAATGTTGGTCCTTTTTCTAAACATATTAAATCAGTCGGTGGTGGTGGAACTTCTGTAAATAAATAAAAAAAATTATCTATCATTATTTTAATATTTAAATTTGCCGAATTAATTATTATGTACTGAACGGTTGTATGAAGATATGCAAATACAGTAAAGTTTAAGAATGTACAACTTCTTATGAACTGAAGAGTCTTTAATTTATTGACAGTTGATCAACTGTATGGGAATACTTAATTAAATAGCCATCTAAAAGGTGAAACATTGACGGTTTGATCATATATTGATTCGGCATATTGTATTCGAATCAAAAATGAGAAATTCCATATAGTGGAATAGTACTGCGGTAAACTTATTCACATTGTTTTCAACTACAATTCATTTAGTTTACTAAACATTAATCAGATTTATATGAGGAATTTGTCAAACTTAAAGTGAATCAAAAATAGTTTAAGTTTGATGTCAGGAAGTACTGGACAACTAACTAATACTAATATAGGACACTTCAGCAGTGAACACCCCATTGATTCCATCGGAGATTTGACACAAGACCTTCCGAATCTTCAGTGAACGCTGTAATATTAGACCGTTGATCTGGCTTCCAGTGATTGATGTTTTTGACCCAATTACATTGTGATATATTTACGTGACATCATTCACTGCCATCGGTAAGTAACTGCCTCACACCCGATGTGGCTGAACTCCACGGATCACGTCTTCTCATTACAACTTTAGTAGCTACTAGTGGGTTGGTATTGATTACAACTGAGTGTTGTAGAGTTTGTTAAACGATCAGTAGTTATCTAATTCAGATTAAATTTGCGACATCAAATTAAAATTCAACAATCTCCACAACACTCAATTACAATAAAATAAAATATACTTTCATTAGTAAAATGCTTTTAATTTTATTAGGATTGAGAATTCATGAATGTTTCTATATGAGGTGTCTTCATTTCTTTAAAAAATGTAGTATTTGAGGTCAGCCGTTGTAACAAGTACCTACTACCAGATACATATTAATTTCAGTTGGGTACGATTGAAAGCCAGGGAAAATTAGACAACGTTTTTGTGCTATTATGAAACGCCATAACAACAGGTACGCATACCAAAAGAAAATCAAACTTAGGATCACTATGTCTCATGACGAATTTCTAACTATCAGTACCTTCTGGTTAGGATACCATTTTATGAAGATCTACTCTAATCAAGCGCTGAAGGCTAATATCTCACTCATAAAATGTCTGAATTCCATCAGTTGGAAATTGAATGGATTCCGTTATTAGGCGGATCGTTTAAACAACACAACGCTTACAATCTTCTATCTTTCGTATTGGTAGTTCATTTTGATAGCAGTCGTTCATGTCATGCTGATTACCACTAAAAACTGTTCTTATGAGCTTGACGAAAAAAATACACTAACTTAGACTATTGTTCGGAATATACACAAAACTACAAAACTTATTAAGCAACCATAAACTTTATAGCAAAATACAAGAAAATATAAAAATCTAGTGATTGTAGAGTCAATCGTTATAGTTTCCACTGAAAATCAAATAATAACTTAGAGTCATTATGATGCTAATTTTTTATTTAGTTTTATAACTCACTAATAGGTGAATGTATTTTATAAACTTAGTTCTCTTCATCAATTTCAGGGAACTAAGATCAACAAATTGAGTAGAATAAAATGAAGTTACTATATTTCGTTAGTTACTTCACGGCTATTTACAACCATTAATAAATTAAAGTTAAATTGCAGAATAGACTTATAGAAACAACTTTGACTGACAGTTGTGAAAACCCTTTAGCTACATAGTGTAACAAGATATATCCAAAATTATATTGTAAGCAGAAGAAAATTTGAGACCACTGATTATACGAAAGGATCTAGAAATAAGTCATTGTGTAATTGAGAAACTGGAGTAAAGTGCCTGGAGCTTAGATAGTTTGCAACATGAAATTATTGAAGTAGAAGAGGATCGAGAAATGAAATGACATTACAATTGAATGGGAAGAGGTTATTTATAAAATTAAATAAAAAGCCTGCACACAAGGCACAGTGAAGATTGACAACTAATTAAATTTAAACACATTAATCAAGTTTTTCACTCTTACTAGCTAAAGCATTAACAAATATCAGAAGTCTGGAATTTGGTTATCTACTAAAGGGATGAATGGTGTCCATTTAATGTTCTGTGTCTGATATGTCTAAAAATTGACCTACTAAGTGTTTTCATTTGTTTGAATTGTTGGCTTTTTGGAACATATTCAAATTATTTAATGTATAGACCTATCTCTTATCAGCTGATGTCTATATACATTTCTAGATACAGCTAGGAGTAACACTTGAAGTATGATTGTCTGTATTTAGCTGCATAATCGAGCTTGTTATCCAATAAGGTAGAGCTTATTTAGATGCGATGTAGGCTATATTCAATGCAGCATTGACACTTGTGTTTATTATCCCCAGAATAATATCATTTTTAGATGTGAAATGAATAAAGATGAGTTAAATACTGATATTAGTTACTGTCGTCTCATTAGGGCAAATTCTTTTGTGAAACTTTATCATTATCTAGTGCCTCTTCGGCCCATATTAGCATTTTTCAGATCTTCTATTACTTTCTTAATAGTACATATTTTTTCTACTCAACGAAACAGTGCTGTATTTTAAGCTCTTTCGAAACCCGACAAAACATATACTAGTAAATCTCAAGTAAAAGTAGATAATCTAAGTAGGATTACAAGATAATGTTATAATGAAGTCGAAAATACAAGAATAAATAGATCTTCATTGCTTTCTAATTTGCAGCGACCTGTTAACTGATGCCAGATCTCCATGTATCCTCAATAATTCGAAGGTGAAATAGATTGATTTGATATAGGGCGGTTTAACTTGAAATAATTTGTTAGTTTAATTGTATTTGTCACAGGTTTATTACAGTTCAGTAGGCGTGCAGATTTAGAAAAAATAAACAGTCATTTTGTCATTGAATAGAACTTTTCAGCAGTGCACACACTTAATCACAACAGCAAATCAGACTCAAAGCTTTCACATCTGTAGATATGGGTCTAATAAATAATAATAACTGGAAAAATGAATCTCGAATTAAGGTGGTTTGTTAGAGATATGCATTGGGTTTGATTGCCTATGCCTGTCATATTTTGACTGTGATTGGACATCACTGAAAATTAGGGATAATTGGCCAGGTGCTTTATCATAATTTGAAGCTCCTCAGTAGTCTATAACCTTCATTTCACCCCTGAAACCAACCCATGGACTTCAGGTCTATTGGCAGACCGTTAATCAACTACACCATATGACTGACCGGTAATAAATGGTAGAATTCCTATCTCATTCAATTTGTAATACAGCACTACTACTGGTGATAGCTATTTTACTCATGACATGTATAGACACCGATCACAACTTCTCACTAGAATTAAAGGTAAATTATGAAGTTAGTCACTTATCAACTGATTATTCTAATTGAATCGAGTTGGTTTTGTGAAGATTAAAGAAATGGAAATTCTATCATTGGACACTGGTAGGCTCATTAGTGTAAAGTGTTTGGCATCTACCTTGAGACCTAATGTCTCCGGTATGTACTTTCGTGAATTCTCATACTGGAGCAAAACAACTGTTTAATATTCCTTAATTTTTATTGGTACCCAATGTATGATGAATAGAAATAACCAAAAATTAATTTGATTTTAATTATTTGATTTTTTTTTCTTTGAAAATGGTTAATCGTTTTACCATGAAAAAAACTTTTATTTATTTCAATGTTGATTATTTTCACTTTAAAGTATTTTTTTTTAAAAAAAATTAAAACTAAAAATTGAACAAATTGGATTCTAAAACAAACAAACAAAAAAGGCTAATAAAGAAATAATTTTTCATTGTCGAAAAAACTCAATCAACATTTCTGTTATTTGACATTATGATAAAGATTTTTGCATTTCACTTCATTCTTCTTTTGTTTTATCTGTTCTAGTTATTTATTTATTTTTTTTAAAAATGAAATAAACAAATATACAATTGAATCACTGATTGACTACAATTGATAAACAGTGAATAGAAATCAATTAAAATAATCATAGTAATAATCAATTAAGGTGGTATAATTTAAGTGTAACTTAATTACAATTAAGAGGGTTGTTGTGGAGATGGGTAATTTTTCAATGCTGATATCACGAATTGATCTAAACCAGACAACCATTGATCACCTGGAAGCACTGGACAGCTGTTTCGTCCAAGTATAGGACTCCTCAGCAGTGTGCATCCATGACCCTGTTGGGGAATGAATCCAGGACCCTCTGGCTCCGCGAAAAGCGCTATACAATTGAACCACTGAGTCGGCTCCTAACTGTTGATATTTGTAATTCAGTCAATTCGTGTTATGTTTGCGCGACCTTATCCATTGTCATCGGTGAGTTACTACCTCACACCCGACACGATTAAACGCCACCGGTCACGTCTTCACACTAGAACTCCAGGAATTACCTTAAGAAGCTAGTCACTAGTGAGCTGATAATTAGTTAAAATTAAGGGGGTTGTTGTGGAGGTAGTTAATTTGTTAATGCTGATATCACGAATTGATCTAAACCAGACAACCAGACAACTTAATTGTTTGTTGCTAAGTCATTCAAATAAAAAGTTATGTGAATAGTAATATCAAGTGATTTCATAGTGAATACCAACATGTATTGATAGAGTTGTGAATATTTACATGAATTTGTAAAAGTTATGTATTATTATTGTAGGATCACCATGCAATATTAAAATATTCAAAATGCCTTTTATGTAAATCAGAAACAACACATATAAGATAACAATATTGTTTTCAATTAGATCATCAACTGGGTTAGTTAACTACACATCGCTGAAGCCATAGGAATTCGGGTTAACAACCCGAGTCTATGTGTTCAAAACAAATGTATAACACCCCTATCCCTTCAGTGGCCGTATAAAACTTAATAAACAATGTTCACAATTCCTTGCACTCATTGATATTTCTTTGTTCTTACTCCACCTTTGTCATAGCTCTTCTTCATTCTCCGTTTAAATGATCACATTATTTTCATATCTAGATTTGAACAATTAATATTGTTATCATTATTATTGTTTTACCAATTTTGGTTTCACACCATTTTGACGAACATCCAACTTTAAAGTGCTCGTATTTATCTTATGTGAAAATATGTATTCACGTTGTTGCAATTATTCTGCTTATCATTATTTCTACTAAATTGCCACCTTTCACCCACTGTAATTAGTTACATAATCTACCTGTTTCATTATAATCATTGACTCATAAATCACCTTCATTAGTTTATAAATTTTCATAATCGTTTTTTAAGTATTGCTGCATATTAGAGTAAAGCCTGATGATGATCTAGTGTGTACCGATAATTTTTCTAGTAACTGAAGTTACGAACTTAAAAATCTCGTAGCTGTCGTGATAACTACCCAATGCCTAAGATAACATTTCTCGCATTCTGTAGTGTTGTTGATTTGGTTTATTCATAGAAATTATTAAAACCAACAGAACTTATCTTATGACGGAATTGTTTTAGTTTTGATTTTTAGTATGGTCGTAGGTATACTTTAAATTGAGAGGGGTCTCAAACCTAAATAAAATATATACCCTGAGCTTTTAGGTTCGAATGTTAACAAAAACAACCAGAAAGCAACAAGCTATAACATCAACGTCATTATGGTTACATTAAAATATCTCACAATCTAAGATATTTATAGACTTTATGTCAATCATATTCCCCGCCTTTATTCTTTACCTATAGTTCACAAAATAATGATACCATTAAGGCCTATTTCAACATATTAAATTAACTGATTCGCTTAACATCTAAGTTGTTAGTAAAACTATTAAAATCGTCATAATCAGACTTCTCCATATACAGAGTAAACGATATGTTTTACTTAGCAGAAAGGACAAGTAACGTACATTGAAGTTCACGTTTATCGCTAGATAAAGTGAAAGAAATATGACTTCAGTGCGCAGTGAAATGCTTAGGCAAGAACATAAAGTCGTAGTTAAATTGGAAAATGACTAAGTACATTACCTAGAACTTAATTATCATTGTTAGTCCGTAGATGATATTTTAAACAGTACAGTAAAATAAATAAACAAGAACTGTGATGAATTCCCTACCATTACTTCAGCGACTAAATTCAACTTCGCGAATAAATACAAGAACTGACTAATCTTCCAAGATGTTTTGTTCAGAAGCACTTAAAGGTTAAAAAATAACATATTTATAAAGAACTCCTGGGTAGCTGAACATTCTCAGTTCAGATGCCTCATACTGATACAGTACAATCTAAATCTGACTAATTGTTTTGCCTATGAAATCAGATAATCACGTTCGGGAGGTAGTATAGACAAAGACATAGAAAAACATTAAAAAACGCCCTATAAAATAATGAACGTCTGTAGAATATCATTGAAAGTACTCGTCCGAAAAGAAGAACGGAATAAATATTAAAATTTTTGGTAAGAAGATCATGTACGTACAACTTAGTTTCAAACAGAATATTGCCAGCGACATTCTAGCACATTGACTTAATCAGTTTGTCAAATAGAGGCTTGACACAGCGAAGATAAAACCTTCCCACACGAATTTAACAGCATTCATACAACAAGTTAAAGAAAAAAATACATAATATGGTGATCTCAATTTGCGTGCATCGGTTCAATATCATCTGTATAGCTTATTGCAAGGGCTACACTCGTAGGTCTTTGTCCTTGCATGCTCAAAAAACACATACTGATGGTTGCGAAAACGAATAAGGTGGTCAATTTATACTGCAATCATATCGCACTTGGTAGACAGTGGGTAACAAATGAAAATGGATTCTATTTCGGTTCAGTGTTGTTTGGCTTAATCTATTCGGCGAAGAAAGATTACACCTATTGTTTCTTATTAAAACCGTTAGGAGTAACTCTAGATAACTGAATCCGTGCAGATAGAATATGTATTTAACCTCTTTGTCTATCATCGTTCACCATCAAGTCATTCAGCAACATTCATTTGTTAGAAGCTCCTACCTTACAAACTGCCACTTCTGTTCATCTTTGTCATGCTTGACACCTAATTACATATTCCTAACATCATTATCATATCTACCCTGAAAATAAATATTATCATAACTAACGCAGCTTAATTTTAGGCCTCTTATGGACTGTTTTTATGATTTAGTTATTTTATAACAGGATGTAACTTAACATCATATAGCAACTCTCTCCTGCCCTTTTTTAAATGACTTTTCGAATTTACAGCAGGTAAATTTACGATGCATTTGATCAGTAACTGATGTTGCAGTTTACAATTTTAAAATACTCCACTTGTTTACTTGTTTCATTCATTCGCAACATCATGATATATAAACTGAGGTGGTTTTGTAGAGACTGGTATTAAGTTTACTCAACACAAAACCACCTCACATCAACTACAGTAATTGGTTCAGTAGTGACCAACTTCAAGATCTGCCTAAAATGTTAGTGAGAAGTTGTGACTGATGGATTTTACACATGTCAGGAGTGAGACATTTATCACCAATTGCATCGAGTGAACGTAATGTTGTATCATGAATTGATTGAGGTGGCAATTCCACTAATAGACGCCTTCTGGTCCAGTAGTGCAGTTGGTTAAGAGTTCACCATGAGACTTAAAATTCATGGATTGGCTTTAGGGATGAAATTTAGGTTGCGAACCATAGTGGCATCCCAAACTAGGATAGAGCAACTACCCAGTGTCATTTATTTTCTATGATACCTAACTGACATCAATGTGCAGATAATACAGTCAGATATATTTAAATATGCTTTATATTCGGTTAATAAGTGAAGTGTCTGATAATGAATCTTTTGTCTGTTAAAACAAATCTTAAGTTTGTGAATATATTTTCTCCAATAGATGGTACGAAATATGTTAGCTTATTTTTGGTAAATTATGTATTCCTCATGAATTACAGGGTATATTTGCCAGATTAAAATTCCTAGCTGAATTGTCGATGCATCTTGACAATCTCGTGTGATGTAACAACTCTAATAATGCTCGTAATGTTTTGTCCATCTTAACTTTCTTTAATGACTATTATGTTTTTTATTGTGAGATTAATTCAAACATATTTGATAGAAAAACAAATCTAAGACATACTGAAACAATCCTAATAACTTATAGGGTATGCCACTTGATCGAATTTGACATTAATCTATACTATACACGAAACTATATCAGACGACTACATTTGTTTTAATGTGTGGTGGCGACAAAAACATTTGAAAGATAAGAACGTTTGTTTGTTAATGCATCCTTTGTTAGTTCCCATAATAAATTCTAATTTTTGTCTTATGTAGTATTCATACTTTATGTTGCATAACACTGGCGCACAACTTTTATATAATTTGAAACTACATTTTACTAGAATAAGTAGTATTGACTTAAAAGTGGCAGGTTAAATGAATTTAACATTCTTTTAAAATTTATTTACTAAGCACTGCATACCGATTATTTGAATTCGAACAGGATGTTGTACAGTTCCTAAACTGTTATTTGCTTCACAAATATACCTAGCAGGTTCTGTAATATCTGCTAAAAATAATGTTGAAACACCTTCAGTAAATTCTGTAATAGATCGTTCACTATCAGTAAGCCATCTAGTAGTTGGTATTGGATTTCCTGCAGCACGACATGTTAAATTAGCATTATGTCCAAAACGTACTCCAATTTGATCCACTTTATCAATTATCTTTGGTACAAAATAAGTATCTATAATGTAATAATACACAATAAAGGATAAGCAAGAAAATATTCAGATAACTTGGCTGATTAATGTTTTTCTTTGGTAACTTAAAAATAGTTTAAACAAACATTGATAAGCAAAAAAGTAGTATCACCTATCATTTTGGTAAATATAGGTTCTATGGGAATTATACTCATATAAGAACATATGATAGAATATCGTTATTCAGATAGACTGATTGCAATTTATTAGTTTTAATTACTTTATTAAAACGTAAGTCAATAAAATAGTTACTGTTTCTTGATAATAAGTATGTTGTGTTGGACGGTGTATAGAGTTTTGATGTTCCATTAATTCTTTGTCCATTTAACTGCCAACTATTGTAATAGAGCTGTAATGTTTTCTAATGAGTTTTGAAAAACGAATAGGATAAAGATCATTCTGTTTTACCACTAACTACACTAAATGGTTTAAATTTGTTGTTCATATCTGTTATATATTGATCTTATTTGGACACTATTGAGAACCAGAGAGAACTAAACAATCGCTTCAACCTAATGTGGTATTTCTATGCAGTACATACCATATATCTCTCTGCGGATCTAGCCTAGGTCTCATATCGATCGCCTAACCATCAGTATCACTGAAATGAGATTCCCACTTTAATTAATTTATTAGGTAGAAAGACGATTAATCAATGCCACTGGTGATAACTGTTCACTTTCTACCAGTTTGAATCTATTAAACCAATATTATTGTAACTATCTATAATCTATAACTTAGTTAATGTTAGGGAAATAGTTGCATAACTTCTAATAGTAAGTTTAGCATTCTACTGAACATAATTTGAATTTTTTCAAATGTAAATATTTACTCTAAAGAATTCTAGTCAACAGTAAGCTACCTACAATAAGTCGACGATGAGTAGTTGATACAAAGTTAAATACTTTTTCATGTGTTATGACTATGCTGTATCTATGTAAATAGAACGTCTCTTAAAGTCATTTTATTCATAACAGTCACTCAACTAACACTAAGTGTAGACTAATATTTCCATCTTTCTAGCTTCATCAGTTTGTTGCCTACAATAAATACGTCAGTGACTGGAAACTAAATAAACTCACATGCACATCTAATATCAATATTAACTTGTACTAGTAAACTATACAAGAAAAACTTACTTTTTACTCGTAAATAAGCTTTTGAACTCAATACTGATCCAGCACTGTTTGAAACTAAGCATTCATAATGTCCTTCATCTGATAATAATAAATGTTCAAATAATATGGAACCACTTCCTGAAATAAACAATACACTCTAGATGTCAACAAATTACTGATGAAAAATAAAGTTTATAGTCAGAAAATATTAATCAAGGAGAAGTGATACCTGATTTCAATGCCTATTACTTTGTAAATATGGGTTTAAGTTATCATTCTATTTGCTTGATATAGATTACAAGTGTTTATGAAGGTGAGTTTAGTAATGCATAAACCTATAATTTTGTTAGTGCTAGTCAACAAATAACACTAAATCTGTATATCGTGTTACCGATGTTAAGAAGTTATACATACTTCACTAAGGGTTACTCATGAAGGGATTGGGTATAGCTAAAGTTGATGAAAAGGTGACTCTTCTGGTATAATTATCACATAATATCACACCATTAAAGTAAACGTATGGTTTATATATATATCTTGAAATTTCGTACAGAATTTAAGTCAGTATATCTATATGGTCATAGTAGCATAGAACTAAACACGAATGCACAGAATTCCCGGAGAAATAAGTTTATAAATGAAGGTAAAGTTTACTAAAATGGCAATTCCCTAGATGGTAGCACATGTTGTTTTAACAATAATAGTAGTGCCAATAATAATACAATCTGAAAACTTCACATGTCATAACAATACTGGTGCAATCTAAAATCAAATACAGAATACACACCAATATACAAGTGTGAATAGGCTGTCAGGTGTAAAGTCAGTATACAGCTATCTAAGTTACAACTATGCTTATTTATTTCGATAGAACGTTAAATACGTTAATAGATATATTAGCGTTTACGTCATTCAGAACGTTTTCAGTATTCCTGAAGTATATCAATCTTAACACCTACGGTTATTTTACTATTACGTTGTAATTTATATTAAAGATTTTATTCCAAACTCAATCGTTTACTACATTTGTTTATTTCATTCTCCATTACATTAACCTGTTTAAAACAACTAACTATAGATAACTTTAAACTCTTCAAATGAAATCTTTAATTACAATCCAACTATAATAAGCAATATTTTATTAAATGAATGTAAAGTGACTGAATGAACGGGTTACAGTATACCTAGCTGACATTAAAAATTATATAATTAATCTTTTCTGTCTTAAAGTTTAATTTAACTAAGATATAGCCTGATAAACTCTTCTCAAGGTACGTTGTACATTATCAAACTCACTGTAGTTAAAATATGAAGTGGCTTATTTAAAGAGATCAATTACTGATGTCTTTCAATATTGTGACTAGACTTTTCTTATGAATATAAGGTTATCTTGACAGCTATTACACTAAACTCCAAAGAAATAAGTAATCGTTGATACAATGATTTAAGTGAAAATCTGAGTTACTATGAGTTTATGTAATATGAAGATTTCGAAGTATGCTGTTGGAAACAAAAGAATTAACTAGTGACAAGGTATCAATGCAGAAAGAAGCAAAAATCTTTAATGAAGTGAAATTAAGCAGTAAATATTTTCAAAGAAATATTTGTCAATTATTCATCCCTACTGAAAAGGAAAATGGGAAAAACTCTCAAGAATTTAAAACAAATTTGTCAAAAGAGAACTTAACACAATGTACTACTGAGGCTGTCTCCACACATTATATTTTGTGCCCATCAGATGAAGCATGAAAAATCTTATAAAAATAAGGATATGTGTAAAAAAAAGCAGTTATCACTGAATAACAACCTATTTTTCCTGTCAAGTCCTTTATAGTACTGATATAATTATGTCTATTTGTCAGCAATAAGGGACTCGACATTGTTGACATCCTGTTGAGGTGGAAGGTTGCTTATCAGTAGTTAACACCAAACTCTGGACCCTCTAACTAAACACAGTACTAGCGATAACAAGTCCATTAGACCAGTAACAACACTGACTTGATCTGCACTACAAAAGACTTGATAAGCATAATATTAGTCACTATACAGTGATCAGTCAATGTATACACCTAAACCCTACAGTGGGTCAATCGGAACTCGATTAGTCTACTGATAATGGTCTTCCATTGTGAGACTGGTAGATTCAAGACATATTCCACTAGATATCATTAGTCCCGTAAAGCGTTATTGACGATCGCCAAATAGCATGTGAAGCAGATCATGCAGTGATTCCTTTTAGCTACACTCCAAATCACTTTCAAAAATATATTATCGTTAGTCTACTTAGCTGATAAACTAGTACTACCAAAAGCATAATACTAAATATAATTTTAATCAAATTCTATGATGCATCGAAATGCAATCTTATCATTAATCGAAGATATATTAAAGTAATTCAATTTTTTCCTGTTTGACTAACTTATTCTAATTACTCCGTATATCTGTAACCATGACTATTCATCAGATACCTTAAGTTATGGTATAAGACAGTTTATAGAAAAAAAATGACCAAAGGAACGAAATATAAAAATATATTGTATCTATACTATGTATTTATATGTATGTATATATAAGTAGATATTAGGCATTTAGACAAAATCCGTAAGTCAGACAACATATAGACCATATCTGTTGTCGCTATTATCTATGTAACAAATCATCAGAGCAGGCAAAATGACGTATGTCGGCACAATGTAAAGTTATAGAACTTAGTTATACATTTCCCTTATTTTGCAGAAAATAAGAAGCATGTGGTGAAACACAGTTTACTGGTAGCCAAGTAGGCGTTTTTACTTTCTCCTGGTTTACCAGATGTACATATATATGCATATACATTCATAAACAAGTATAATATACATTTGAATGCATCATAAGAGATGGCAAATTTTCTTTTAACAAAATATCAAAAAGAAAAAATATCAGGGATAAACAAGAAATTCCGTAGCCGACTGACTTTTCTGATGCTTGGTTTATGTAAATCTATTACAATTTAACAACATACATGCAATACTTGCATAATAATAACAACAATAATAGTATAGATAATAAGATAAGATTAGTTTTCTATGTGTAACTGTGGAAAAGAAGTAAGATGTGACATTTTATTGCTAAAATACTATGATAACACATTGTCTAAAATTTGTCTTGACTACTATCTATATTGGTGTAGATTGAAAACTAATGAACTCAATCAGATTACAAATGAAATCATTTCATGATATCTAAAAGGTATTCACTTTGATTAGGACATAAACTACCGGAGGCTCTGTTTCAAAGTTCCGTTTTAATTTCCAATTATCAATGAGATTCAAGTGAAAATTCATTACAACTGCTGACAATCAGTGGTGTAGATTAAACATTCTGCAAATTACAGAAATATTATTAGCAATATTTAATTACATTAACTTTTGACCAATATGATGTTTTCTCGATGAAATTTGACGATGATTAAAGATTAAACAAACATATTAATTCAATGAATAGGCTAGGAAGTCTCTTCCCGATTCATCTTTCATCACGAATCCACACTAATATATCCACATTTAATTTACAATAGTGAATTCAATGTCAATCAACTGTTGGTGGTGGTGGTAGCAATGGCAGTGGCGATAGTGGTGTATCAGTATTTAATATAACAAGTACCAGTGTGGTGATGATGATAATTATAAATGAAATAACAAATAATGAATTGGACGTTCTGACAACATATCGAAGGTGGTAATTCATAAAGGAATGAATGAGGAACATATTGATATAAAATCGACTGACTATATAATATAGCAAGAGAATAGATAAAATGTCCTATCAAATGATAGAATACTAATAATGGATATGTAGGAGCCAAAAAGATGAATTGTAGTTACCAAGGGGCAGAGGTTTGGAAAAATACTGCGAAAAATTTTCTACCCAGCCAAATCAAAATGATATTTCGAAATTGACCCTTTAATTTCTATAACCCCGAAGGAAAATCTAACTGGATTCGCTACCTATGTGTGTACTTGTCACTTTGATTGATCCAGTGGTGCCAGTTATACGGGATGCCCAATCTGATAGGTCCGTTATAGTACCTCAAAACATTCTTGCTTAAACAGTGAACAAGTTAAATGTTATATACTGGCACACTTGATTGATACAAGACATCGTCTTTACTCCTACAGATCCATTATTAGTATTCCATCATTTGATAGGACATTTTATCTATTTTCTTGCTATATTATATAGTCAGTCGATTTTATATCAATATGTTCCTCATTCATTCCTTTATGAATTACCACCTTCGATATGTTGTCACAACGTCCAATTCATTATTTGTTATTTCATTTATAATTATCATCATCACCACACTGGTACTTGTTATATTAAATACTGATACACCACTATCGCCACTGCCATTGCTACCACCACCACCAACAGTTGATTGACATTGAATTCACTAATGTAAATTAAATGTGGATATATTAGTGTGGATTCATGATGAAAGACGAATAAGCAAGAGATTTCTCCGCTTAAATATTAGTTCAACCTATTATTTCAGTGGGATTTTTCATATTATTGAGACATTATCGGGATAAATGACAGCTAACTTTACAAAGTAAATTTATAATGTGATTAGATTTTACTAGTGTATGATGATACATTACCATGTAATTACTCAGTAAGGAACTAGTCTGAACTCAATTATTATTTGTTCCAATCTTAGATTATGTAACGAATTTCTACATAAGCACTAAAAATTTTTATTTACTGTCTATTGCATTATTCAGTAGAAAGATATTCAACATACACATAGAACGAATCAAAGTAATAAACTTCCTCTTGACATAGTTCAATATGTATAACACACAAAAACCAATCACTACATTTATAAACTGTTCTACTTAATCACATTAGTTTAATTTAATGCATTACACAAGTTACATGGTTTCATTGATTACACTTCTATATGATCTAATGGAAGATTTAAATAACTAAATCATTAGACTTTATTAATTCATCATTTATTTAACATATTGGACATTAAACGTAAACTACTTTTTTTTCTTTCTTTTTAAGCATGAAAATATCACATTCAATTAAAGTTGATAATATGAAATTGATAAACTAATTCATTTCTATAGAAATTGCCTAGAAAGGAGAAGATTGACTTCTAGTCTTAGTTTATATTCACAATTGTTCATTCTATTCAGTATGTGTTGTCTATGCATAAGTGATTGTATTGATTGTATATTGTTCTTGTTGCCTAAGAATTTCATTGTATAGATTTACTTAACTTAACTATTCGATTAACAAAGACGTTTGAACGAAGAATATTCTTTTCGATAAATGCTCATCAGGTTCTACATTTATTAGTTCAAAATTATTAGTCACAAAAATAGCCAGTTCTGAGGCAAGTAAAACATTATTTAGATATCAAGGAGAATTGGTTAATTGGAAGTTTTTCCTCTTCGGGTTATTCATAAAATACGAATGTTAATGTTGAAATAATAACCATCATTATGTAACTTGTGAAACGTAAAAGACAACTGAGATAAACAAAATTATTAGTCAAATATGTGTATATAGTTATCTCTGTATATGGGTGACATAGGAGATGAGGTGGTAGCAAAATACGATTAGATCAAGTGTTTGTAAACAAAGATAAAATCCTACTTAAAATAAACCCGGATGGTTAAGAGTTTGTAAAATGGAGTCAATATAATCAAACGTCTTTGTTTTTGATAAACATAGGAATTTTTAAACAATTGAAATCGTGTGATAAACACATTGCGTTGAAGGTACTCAATGAGTTCCTGAAGTATAACGCAAATTTCACAGAAACGAAAGCTACATTGGAATTCTTAAATGATTGCATCAAATCAGGACACTATCCTAAACATTTCTATAAATCTCTGCGTCGTAATGGGGTATATACTAATCGGAAAACATTAAAGAGGTATGGGTTAAACCAAATCGACTCATTACAATCGTTTATGAAAGAAATCGAAATAGGTGTTATTCGCAGGCAATTCGCTCTTGATGAGTTACCAGAAAACCTTAAGATCCAGTTCATGGATTACGTTGCACAAGTTATCAAACATAAAGATGAGAAAACAGCGTATTATTGATATTGTTATTATTATTATTAATAATCAAAGAACACAGAAGGAATTTGAGTATCACATTTTAAGATCAAACAAATGAACTGACTGTAATTATGCTTATTATTGTTATTGCTACTATCTGACAAATTTTGATTATCGTTCACTCCATTTTACAAACTGTTACCCATTCGTTTAATTTGTATTGTGACTGGCAAGTGGAATTCAGGACGCGCGTTTCGTCCTATTTGGGACTCATCGGCTGGATGTACCTGCATCCCAATGTTGATGTTCACAGTGGGATTCGAACTCAGTCCGGTTCGTGTCATACGCCACCGCGTACACCACTAGACTGCTGAGTCCAGACAGTCACGTTTGTGCAATGGGCGAATTGGTAGTAGAATGAATTTGTATATTCCCATTGATTTGTTATAGACTGAAACTGGTCAGTCACTGTTGCTATATGTTACCCATTCGGTTTCATTTTAAGTAGGATTTTATCTTTGATTACAAACACTTGATCTAATCGTATTTTGCTACCACCTCATCTCCTATGTCACCCATATACAGAGATAACTATATACACATATTTGACTAATAATTTTGTTTATCTCAGTTGTCTTTTACGTTTCACAAGTTACATAATGATGGTTATTATTTCAACATTAACATTCGTATTTTATGAATAACCCGAAGAGGAAAAACTTCCAATTAACCAATTCTCCTTGATATCTAAATAATGTTTTACTTGCCTCAGAACTGGCTATTTTTGTGACTAATAATTTTGAACTAATAAATGTAGAACCTGATGAGTATTTATCGAAAAGAAGAATATTCTTCGTTCAAACGTATTTGAATAACATCGAGAATGTAGAAATTACTTAGTTATACTTTTGTACAGGTCAATTTGTTTATTATTTTTTCAATTAAAAGGGAAGTTATAATAGTTTGTTATACAGATATTTTGTTCTTTTTTTAATCGAGTGTTCGAAAATTGTATGCTCCAAATTGAAGTTTGATTGAAATAGATTGCCAAAACGTATTTGGTGTGTTGCATTAATTTCTATCAGTATAAATATAAGAAATATAAAACTTATTCGGGGGTGGGTGGGGAGGAAGGGAGTATCTTTTGCAGACTTCCTTTCATATCTCCATGCCACTTCACATCACAACAGTGTCAGTGGTATTCAGGCATTTATGCCAGTAGTAATATTGTAGTCAGATAGTTAGAAAAACTTGATAAACATGACACTGACAATTACTCAATGATTTGTCAATGAACATATATATCTTGGCCCTTAAATGCTTCAGTTTCAAATCAAATAGTTTAGTAGTAATGATTGTTCAGTGAGAGAACAGATGATTCGTTTTCGGATCTGTTTCAGAGCATTCGTTATCACAGGCCTCACTGATGACTGTTAAGTAGCATTTAACACAGATCCAATAGGCTATCTTGTTAATTACTCTCCGTCAACATATCGAATTCTATGCAATATGAAACGATCTACTGTATTCTCATGACATAACTGACTGATTAAACCACTAATATTTTACTAGTTGTATAAAGATCACAAATTTCGGTTCTTCATCTACTATAACTAATTAACCTACCTATAGTTCTCTCAAAATTATGTAAATAAAATATATTACGAATATAAGTAGTGTACAAATGTGAGAGTCATTAGCCCTCATGAAATTTAGCAATATGCAAGTGTCTGTTTGTTACAGTTTAATAAGTGTGATCAATGTTGAAATTCACATGAATCAGGTAGATAGAGTAAGACATAACTCAAATGCTAACTTTTAAGTACCTGCATTCATTAAAGTATAGTTCACCGTATTTTCTCAATTGAATATGCTTAAACTACAATATTAGGATCATTTGTAAGAAAATAATTAACATAAATATTATTACTAACAAATGTCTTATTCAAATTCATTCAATGTACGTAAAATTTTACTGACAACTTTATTAAATAACTTCTTAATTATCATACATCACAGTTCGAAAATCTTGGCTGTATGACCTGTATAACTTGGTAGTGCTGAAAGTCTTCTAAATCTTTTGTTAGGATCGTTCCTTTATCAAGAAAAAGTGTGGTGATAGTGTTACTACTTTTGTGAACACGAACTGGCGTAAATCGAATCGTGTATACTTTAATTTTTCAAATAATCACGTCTGTTGTCTGACATTAAAATCGTTTTCAGTTGGATGTGACAAACGCTTGGGTTCTTATTGGCTGAATACGGTTCGCTATACAATCTCTAGGTTAACCGGATTATATGTCTGATCGCTTCGATTCTCAATATGATTAATACGAGCGCTCTTTTTGATACTTGTATTTTAGTCGGATACTGCAACTTCTTCCTTCCCAGCCCACAGCTATTCCAAAAGACTAGACTTATAGGAAGATTGTATTGTAGAGCAAAAACTGAGACAAGACTGGTGAACAACGTTTACATAAATCCCTCGATTCTTATATTAACTGATTTACAGTAATTATGCATCAAGTGAAATCATCAACATTTTATTAATACAATTAATGTAATAAAAATTTTCAAATCAAGCTAACACAAAATCATTACAACTTCTTTCGCTTGATTAAATCAACCATTGTATTTTTGAGGATTTCGAATCCCCTAACATTCTGACATTAAGATACCGTTCAAAACATCTGAATAAATATAAATACGTATATATTACTGATGTACATTTGACTCCTGATTGCATACCATTGATCCTACCCCACTTTACAGATGTGTTGACTGAATTTACTGTGACTACTTACAGTGTGTACATGAAAAAAGAATGACTTGTTGAGAAAATGTATGTTGTAAATTCATATCGTACTAAACATACTATTGAATAAAGATACTGTTATTATTATTATTTATATTCAGTTTGACAGAATGAACTTCATTAGAGAGTGTGACTACAGTTTTATATGTCGCTGATGTCGAATAAAAATGTGAAGTAATTGGAAATATTCCTAAACATTTGAAATTAGCTACTGTTTGCATAGATGAAGCGATCTAATTAACTGTTTTGATAGTCGTTTTTTCTGAAATATAAAAACATTGTATTATAGGCATCTGATGAATAACAAATGGTCTTAATGGCGTACAATAGTCGTTATCTTCATAAATTGTTCGATCGGTTGATTTATGACCAAATTACTTAATAATTAAGCATTCGCTGAAAAACCTGATCATCATAAGCTCAATTCTCTAGTTGAGTTGATGATATGAAATACTGATGAGTCTCATACTAAAATGAGAAACTAATCAGTGATTGCTAATTTTTAAAGGTTATCTAATGCAGGTTAATTGGTTGTATCAAATACAAACTCATCAGTTTTCACAACAGTCAGTTATATTTAATAACTATACACTAGAGACTAACTTCAGAAATTGTTTTAGAAAGTTCTAGTATGATTTGATCAGTGAAGTTCAAGCATGACAGGTATGAGGCAATTACCCACCGACAAAATTAGATGAACATACTCCAATATATCGTGAATTGACCAAAGTTAGATATATCAACCATTAAATATCGGCTCAGTACTCTAATAACTAGACAGCAAAACTTTATTAAACCGAGCTTCATTTCTTAATGAAACGATGGCTACACACAACCGAGAGCGAAATAATTATTCTATGCTTACTACCTTTAAATGAATGTCTAATTCAAATCAAATTCATGAAATCAAATTCCATTTCCGAAAAATCATGTTGCAAATTTAAATTATAGAGTACTGAGCTTGACACCTAACTTATTTTTATGAAAGTAGGTATAATTGCAATATACAGCTTTCCTACTGTAAGAATAACACATCAGTTATTAATTGACATCGGCTTTTAGATAGATGATTCGATGATCATTTAAGAAATCTTCATCTGTAAAATGCAGTCATTAAATGTATAGACAAAGATTCACTAATAGAACCAAAATGATCAATGCTTATAGTAATTGTTCACTGAGAGAATACTCATAAACTACTGATAGTGATCTAGTTTTTGTATTGATCTGATACTGAATTCATTTAGTTGAATGGTTCCTAATGATCTATACATTAAGAATAAACTGAAACGATTGATCGTTTCACTGCTTAAATCTATGTAATTGGGTGCTGTGGAGATTGTTTAACTTGAATTTAACATCACGAATTTGTATTATTTAAACAACCATTGGAAGCTAAGAGCCATTTGATAGCTAATTCGTCATAGTACAGGACTCTCCAATAATATACATTGATGATACCACCAGTTAATCGAGCTCGGGACATCCAGGCTTCAAAACAAAGAAATGACCATTAGACCACTGAACTAGCAGCTTACATTGGTTGATGTTTCTGACTTAATCAATTAGGGTTATGTTTAAATGACATCATTCATTGCAACCAATAGGTAACTGCCTTACTTCCAACATAGTTGAGAGCATAAAGTAGAAAAAAACTGTAACCATTTCTAGTCGCAGTAAGGTACCATTAAATGATTCTATTATTTTTCAATATCATCATTTTTCACTTCAGTTTCCAGCTTCTTATGATTAATTCTATTTAGTTGTCAGTAAAATATGATGCTGTTTATCATTCATTTCGAAAATAATGTTAATCAACACCTATACTTGCATTGAAGTTTTACTAGTTCTTTGGTTTTTAAAAAAAATATTTTACGACAACGTTTTTTTGGTGACCAAAGAAAACAAAAGTTTTAAAGTTATAATATTTTTTTCGTGAAAATATGGTTTATATGTGGTTGCATGGCGATCATTTCTTTTACGTTTGTTATTTGTATTCATCATTCATCAATATCAGTTCGATAAATATAAAACTAAAGAAAATTAGCTTTTTCATCTTAGTATGGCGATCCGCAGTAATACGGATTGTTGACTCTACCAGATAAACTGATCTGGGTCACAGAGGTCTTGTGGCATACTGCAGGATGTTTTTAAAGTTATGATGAAAAGTTGTGACTAGTAAAGGTTAGACATGTTGAGAATGAAACAATTCTCACCATTTTTGTTGTATTGTAAGCTGAATGAGTTAGAAATTCAATAATTAGACTCCAGCTCATTGATATTACTGGTTAAGCGTTTATTGTAAGATCTGTAAGTCCTCAGCTCTATCTTAAGATAGGTCCAGGATGGTCAGTGTTGATAACGCACTCGTTAGGACGGAACACGTAAGTAAAGAATAAGTTCTGTATATTTTGACGGACTATTTCGACTTTACTGAGAAAATAATTGGTAATAACTTAGACAGAAAACACATAATTACTTTTGATGCAGAATCGTTATTTAAAACCATTCCACTGGAAAACACTACTTGTACTGTATATAATTATTTTGATATATCAACTTTCCAAGGACGGACTATTGTTATACACAAAATATGCTTAGTTTGAAATTAATCTGTAGTACTATGTACAAACAGGCGTAGCCATGGGGAGTCAGCTAAGATAAATCTTTAGTGATGTTTTATAGCATAACTAGAAGATACAGAGCTCACTGATGGGATACTACAAGTATATATATGTCTTACAGAAAAACTATAGTCAGTAGATTTTACTTAAAGGCAAACAGACTATATTTTGAAGAATCGCTTGACTGAGAAGTAGAAATTTGGGTGACACGGTTATCCCTTAAAGTTTATCAGTAGACATTTTAAGTCAACAAATCTATTCCTAAAACAAATTATAAGCTTAAGAAATAGAGGGTTTATGATGAAATAGCATTCAAGGAAGATGATCCCAGCGTTTAGGAAAGTTACTAATTAAAAATCAACATTGGATTGACTTTTCCGGTCAAAATTCTGATTAATACTTATTCTATGGAAGCTGTACAGAAAGCCAATCTTAAGTAACAGAGCTCCTCTAGTTACCTTCAATTATATTTGCCATATTACATGTACTCGAAATAGAGCATACATTGGATTAGCGAAGCGTTCCTTTTAATCACATTTTTTCCCGACAACATTTAACTATTATTATTATTATCATCGTGATCATAATCAATCCGCTTCGAAATTCAGTAATCAATACGAATTGTTGACAGCTTGTATACTGCAAACACAATATTTAGTCAGAGTTACGTACATACCCGAATACACTAAGACCTCCCCTATTTGTTCCGTTCATCTATTCATTAAACTTAGCATTATTATTATCATTCCTCACTGAAACTAGATAACTCTATGCATATTACATGCAACAATGCACATGTGACACATTTTATCAGTTTATACGATTTTATAAGTATGTATAAGAATAAGAACACTTAATCCCATAGTGTTTATTGTTTTTACTTTGTAAGCATTACGAGACAACTATCATTATTATTGTCAGTTAATATACAACACTAATTTAAAAGTGGTATTGGTATTTAGGATTCGTGAAAAAAAACATTGGATTTAATAATTTTAATCGTCGAATGACTGTAGCCAGTCAACTACAAAAAATCCGGATACAGTGGATCTAACTTAGACAAATAAGCCTTAACCATCAGGGGTTCAGTTCAGCATACAAACCGTTACACTGTTAACTTCAGTCAATTCGAGATGCTGTACATTCATCATCCAAACTTATGTATATACATAACTGATAGCAAAACATTTGGGTTGCGGACAGTGTTATGTTACAATGTTAATGCATTTGTTTCTGACTACCCTTCTATTAGTCACACTATGATAAAATTACAATCTCGATGTTATACAAAGCTGCTTGCCTACGTTTCAAACAACTAACTATATTTAAACGGAATATCGATTATATTCCTATAAATCCTCAATTACAAATGATATAAACGAATACGATTTGTAAAATTCCAAATCCTCTATTAGTTTAAATATCATAAATACAGGTAAACTATACATTATAATTAATAAAGGAAAGTTCAGTAAATTTACTTACCAACAAGTGATATACGTCTATCAACTATTTGAATAGGAATTTCATTTTTTAACCAAATTACTGCAGGCTGTGGATTACCAGAAACTTCACAATCCATTCGAGCTACATCACCAACAGATGCAGAACTTGCTTTTGGTGGTACATGTATAATTGGATAACCATCGGGTATACCTAAAGTAAGCAAAAAACAAATAAAACCATTATACATTTAAACTAAATTGCATCAGTTGCTTCTTTAAATTCACATCCAAGTGATTACAAATAAGTAGAGATGATGAATTACCTTAAGAACACACGAGGTACTTATCAGAATAAATTCATAACTCATCATTACTTAACACGATTTTGCTTTATGTAAGAAAGTCAATACGGATCATAAGGTATTTAATGAATTAGTTCAAAGTACTGAGTTAATAGCTTGGTATTTTAATTTTTTTACTGAATGTTTAAGTCACGACTAAGGCGACATAAATGACGAAATAATGATGACGATAACTTTTAAGTATATCAGAAATTCGTGAAATGTTCAGGAAATCCGTCCAATAACTTCTATGTAATATTTTTCTGAATTGAGATGGTTTGTGTAGATTGGTATATTACAAATTATTGGAAATGGGAATAATACTAATGGATCCCATCTCTGGGTGGTGCAGTATTTGTCGTTAGCCAACCTTTAGCCATCAGGGCGGAATCTAGGGTGAACACTGCTGAGGAGTCCCGTACTAGGATGAAACAGTCGTCCAGTGTCTCCTGGTCCTCAGTGATATGCTGTTAATATTTCTTTGATTCAGTCGTCAATTCATTGTATCGTACGTATCCTAAGCAGTATTAATATATTCAGTCACAAATTAATCAAATTACAAATTTGACCATTAAATGCCGGCTGCCTTGAGACCTGAAGATCCTAATTTCGATTACTTACTGCTGTTAAGTCATATACTTGGACAAGTTAGCTGACCAATGTTACATGTGTTTTAGTGGCTTTCAACCAAGATCTAGTTGTGACAAATACAAACAAAAAGATTAATTACCAATCTTCATGGAACAACTTCAATCCAATTGAATGAAAATAAATTTCAAGATGCCAACAACTAAGTGCTGATAAAAGAAGTAGAAATAGAGAATATTCATCCTCATAATCATACTGTTTATCGTCTTAATGTTTGTCCTAGTCAAAATGAAAATAAGTTATTTTCACAGTTTAAGTCAGTAATATTAGCGAAGTAGTTTTATAAGAAATTACAGTAGGAACAATTTTCAGTACAGTTGACAAGTATATCTAATTCTTTTAAATAAGATTCAAAGCTCATTTGTAATTAGATAATAAAGCACCTAGAATAATCCCTATAAGGGTAAACAGAAGGTTCGACGTCTTCTTTGTTCTTAGTTAGTCTAGTGAAAGTTAACTTCCAAGATTTCATAATGGATATCTTGGTGTTAGTTCTTCCCAGTACTTCAATTGGGTCACCTTTAAAAAGGTTATTGAACAGCTATTTTTACGTATGTATATTTATAATTAGTGACAAAAAAATAAAATGTAATCAATAGTAAAGAAACACGTACGATCATTAGTGTCGTAGACTGTTAAATAAGCTGAAGCACTGTCACCACCAACATGATTTCGTGTTATACATTGTACTTGTAAACCATTTTGTCCTTGATGTACTTTAGTTAGACGTAATAAACTTCCATCTGGAATGTTTAAAACTCCACCTACACCAGGTGCTGGTCGACTCACTTGACGATCAAGAAGAAAATTTACTGTAGGTGTTGGATTTCCGCTTACTCGACAAAAAAATACAGCTGTTTCTCCGCTAATTACTTTCACATTACTTGGTGGTTCAATTATTTTTGCTGGACCTGAAATGTAAAATACAGTGTAAATGAATTAAGTTGTTTTTGTTGAAATTTGTATCAAGTTGATTGAACTCGTCACGGATTGATGTTGGTAAGGTACCGATAAAAACCAGGGGTGCACTAGACAGCTATTATATGTGGGTATGAAACTCCAGAAAAATGCACTCTCCTCCGACTTCCTCAGCGGATTCGAACACAGAGCTTTTGTGTTGATGAACATCTAATACCCTGCACTAATGGAGCGGCGGCAGTTCTGTAGATTTCAATAGCACCTTACCAACATCAGTCTTTAACTAATTCAGTAAACTAAATAACGCTATGAGAAAAAGTAAAAAGTCAAATGTAACTATTTTGTGACAAGAAAGATAACTTACTCTACGTAATGTTTACTAAAAATGTTGTCACTAAAATGTACATTTAGCCCATAAATCGTTTTTACATCAGTTTTAAATTTTGGATTTATTGGCAGGATTTCAATGAATGCCAATATTTCCTTTCATTCGCTTTTGGTAATGGATTTAATCTTTTTACTTATAAGAAGTGTAGTGACAAAAGAATGCTGTCTCATTTATCCATCGTTGAATAGTATAAGCATCTAAGTAATGTCATTTGCCTCCCTTGATATGACATCCTTATGTACCATAGTAATCCTCTCTGAAAATATAGACATTATGTGCTACCATTGTGACCTACTTTCTCCGCCTGTAGCAGATTTTAAAAGACTGATACTAACGATCAGTTTCATTTTGACAGCACAATATATCACTGAATCGATAGTGTACTAATGATAAGTCCACCAGGTCCCATTGTTGCAGATACTTTTATAGGTAATCTTGAATATGCAATGCATAGAAATGCTGTAACTGAAATGGCACATTATTTCAGAGATGTTGATGACAAAATAATCGACAACATGAATAAACCCTATTAAAACTGTTCAACAATGTACATAGAAATATTCAGTTTACTGCGAAAATTAAAAAACAGTTGATTTTATTTTCTTGATATTGATATACAAAGAAGAGAAGATAGTTCACTTCAACGCTCTATTCATAAATAGAGTATATAAAGGACATTTTACTTAAACTTTAATAGCTTGTGTTCTGTCAGTTAGAAAAAAGTACTGGTGATGACATTGTTTCACAGAGCAAAAGTGATATGTACTAATGAAAACTTGCGTAAAAACTGATGAACATCAAAAATTACCTAGGAAACAATGAATACTTCACCCCCACTCCTTAAAATTCAATGAAAAGTGACAAAAATGTGAAAACCAAAATTCTAAAGAAATTACATCTGACTAAAAACTAATTTTTATTCGTTTCTATTTCAAAGAAGATGATGCTTTAAGGACAATCAGAACAATACTGAACATTCTGCAGCAACGTTTATAATAGTGTACAGACCAAGATGCTCTCTTAAACAATCAAGAATAAGTGGGAATTATTCTCACATTACTACCAACTGGTTGTACAGATTTATTAGTGTCTGTCAGAGCAGTTATTTTGGTAGAACTGAAAGGAAGATGTACCTTAGATTCAACGATGTTACGAAGAATCTTCGTTCAAAAACTATGAAAATGTTTTTCGGTACCACCTCCAGATACCTCAGTGATAGTGGATATTAGGTAGATATAATTAAGTCTTTCAAGGTATTTACTTAGCTAACAATATCCAGCCTTTTAAAATTTGCCAAAATTATTGCCATCAACCACGCAAAACAGGATTTATTTGTTCAAGATGGAAACAGTTATCAATCCCTTTTTTATTTACTTATCTTTGACTTCATCACATCAATTACAATTATTGATTGATGTAATCATATCATTTATTTCATTTCTAAAATTTAACTCATTCGATTCCACCATAATACTGCATTTGAAATTTAGCTTAACTAATACCATATCATTCCGTTTTTCATTGTATTATCACTTAGTTTCAGATTATTAATTATTATATTGATCTATTTTCTAGAACCTTTTATTACGTCATGTTTACAATGGTAATGTTCTTTAATCCTTTTAGACTCCTCGGATATAAATATTTTAATATCATGCTGATAAACTACCTGTCTAAATTAGGACCAATGTTTAAGTTGGATTTTGACTAGTAAGTGAAATCCAGGACGCGCGTTTCGTCCTACTTGGGACTCTACAGCTGGATGTACCTATGCCCTAATGTTGATGTTGACACTGGGATTGTAACTCAGTTTGCTTCGTGTCAAACGCCGCCGCGTTTACCACTAAGCTACTGCGTCCAAACAGTGCTGGATTACACTTGCCTGTCACAATCCAACTTAAATATAACTTGTATACTATCGCTATATTGAGGCGATCCGTTCAGGATGTACATATGTCAACAGAGGCTGACCAGTTTCAGTTCATTATAAATCAACGGGAAGATACAAGCATATCCTAATTAAAACCAAAGTTGTTACTATAAGCAAGTTAGATTTTGTTTAAATTTTAATTTTATGAACTTACAAGTAGTAGGCGGGTGATGAGAACCATACGAAATGAAATTTATTCTTCATATTTTGTTCAGTTATTTATTTATACGTATTTCAACCTGTTTTCTAAATATACTGTAACTCTAAACGTATATACTAGAATGATCTAACTAAAACCCGTTGAAAAATATTTTCTTAAAAGTAGTTTCCGTTAATTAAGGTACTCATTCACAAATAGTGATAAAGTGTTCATCAATTTATACAATGATGTTGATAACCACACACACGTCATAGGCCGCATGCTAAAATGAAGTGTTGATACGTAGATGATGAAGTTGTCAAGTAATTTAGTAGTAAAGTACTGTTAATTCTGATCTTTTCTCTGACAAATTAGGATTTATATCAAATTTATGTACTACTGTTACTGTGCTAAAGTGACTAAGGATAAAAAAGCGAAGTAATGAATGCATAAACTATCAACAGAAGTGTTGCATATATAGCTCATACAAAATTCTACTTGAAACTCAATGAGTATGAGAAGTAGAAATGAACAAACGGGAAGGGAATTTAGATTACTGAAAAGAACTTAATCATGAAATATCCATTCTATTGCTGAGAAGAAACTTATATTTCACAATATCACCAGTAAAACTGTCTGAAAATGTGGAAATCTACTGAATAGGAAAGATTCAAAATTTTATGAAAAAAATTAAGATCTACCATCAGATTATTAATTTTGTTTTGCAAACAGCTTAACCTATTCCTTGGGGCAGATGATATAGCAGCCAATAATTAAGCCTAATTATCTGATCACAATTTCATAGGTACATAAATGATGGTCAAATATTGATCATTTCTATTTATGATTATCTAATGTAAAATATTTTGCCTAAAAACGAGTTCCCCCATCTTCTGAAGGGTGCGCTGGATCAGTAACTTAGATTTGTCAGAAAATAAAACCAAGCTACAACTAGTTCAAACAGTCTATCGCAATAACTTACAATCCTTGATTTACCCATAATTAAAACAGTGAAACCTGTATTCAGCGTAACTCAAACTTTATGCAAGGCAATATAAATATGTTTGGTAATTGGCATCATTTCAACTAAATGGTTCTTTGATGCTTCACTGTCACCATGTGTTGTTATAGAGATGCATGCACCGATCGTTGATTTTTTCTCGCATTATAATCATAATTAAATAAGAAAGAAATGAACTAGTTTGTTTAAAGTGATGAGCATCCTACACAATATTTGCTTTCTGTTAGTTACTATTAGAGGAATTGTCGTCTAATTGAGGTAATTTGTGTAAATATATTAAACTCAGTCAGAAAAATATTTGTACATGTCATTATGATGGGAAGCATCGACAGAGGTAAGTTTAAAGTAGAAACATCAATTCTTATTATTAGGTGATGTGGTGATTGTTGAGCTTGAACTAAAAGCTGACTGATTGGTCCATGGCTAAGCGCTTGCCGCAAAGCCTGAACGTCCTAGTCTCAAATATTTGATAGTATATTGTAAATTGTTTTACACATTATATATAGTCAATCTACCTTAAAGAATTGATAGAACTGTCACCCAATTCATCTATGAATGCTCTGAATAAAATAGAACTTTATTTCATCTCTTTTACAATCTTGCATATGCTTCTAATAAATAATGTATATTATAATTTACAATTATATTAACATGAAACACTAAAACATTTTACTTGTTTGTAACTGAAGAGTACTCAACTAACGTTCTGCTTCTACCTAAATTAATGACTTAATTTGTATAACTGTATAATATGCTTACGCTATGCTTGTACGTTAATACAAAACGCTGGTTTCTATTTGACGTAAATAAACAATGACATTCGGACAGTTTTTGAAACATTCCTATGAATCAGTTTGATCATTTATACCATTCATGTAGTTAATTATTATGTGTTTCGAACTATCACATAACATAAAGTGGATTGTACTACAGGTGAACAGTTGCTTTGTTATATGATCAAAGCGGTAGATTTAATCACTGACCAATAGATTAGATAGTCTATTTATTCTTACTTAACATGTTGTTAAAAGGTTTGACAAAGGTAGACGTTAATAGTGACTTATTACATTATTTGATCACCGTGTAGTAAGCAGTTTGATGTTCATCAATTCCTTAATAGTGCTGACAAGATTCTCTCGATTTGGTTGTCCAAGTCAATCGACATTATTAACTGTATGCTGAAATTAAAGCTGATTTAGAGGTTTTTTGCTAAAACCCTAGACTTAAGTTTCGTGTTACTTGGTACTCATCACTAAAGGGTTACTCACAATCCCCTCTGTGGATTCGATCCTGGACCATTCAGTTGCATAGTCAGCAACTGTTACCACTGAGTTATTGACTATCATGACTAACCCCCTCCCTTGCAAACAATGATTGATTACTGTGCAGTGATTTATTAATTTGAAGATAATAAATTGTTAGACAGAATATACTTTATATTTCAATGAAATGAAATCAGGTCATTCATAAATTATTAATAACATCTCTATGTTATAAATTAAACATTAAGGAAAATTCAACGCATAGCACTTATTTCAAACGTTAATCAATTTATGTTGTACATAGAAACAAAACGATTAAAAACAATGTAAATAATGGCAAATTAAGAGCATTTCGCCAATCTACAGATGAAAACCGAAAATGTTCTGATTGGATTTTTCTTTTAGGCTTAAAGAAAACTCATAACTCAAAACTTTATTTAGTAGATAGAAAACTTGAACTTTCAGTCAGTTTCATACACTTGTAAGAGTTTGTTGTTTCGAAGTCCTTGTATAAGATGACTGGTTTAAAAAGTTATTTTAAGCAAAATTAGAAACTGATGTAGTTTTGTACGAATATTTATTAAGTTTAGCCAATTACATTCGTAAAAACTGATCACGCTTGGCACCACTGAAAACTAGCATGCACCAGACAGTTGTTTCATCCTAGTACAAGACTCCTCGGAAGTATTCACTTTCAATTTTGCCAGCAGACCGAACCCAGGACATTTCAATTAAATCTCAAACGCTTAAATATCAGTACCACTAGGCCTGCCTGTATCCAATGGTAGAATCCTTACTTCCATAATTTTGTGACATAATGCAAGATTATCCATTGTCTTGAGTGATGACTGTTTCACTTTTGACAAGTTTAAACTCAACTAGTTACGACTTTCCACTAGAATTTTTAGGAACATCTTAAAGTTGATCATCAGTGAGCTGAGAAGAACACAAACAACTGAAAGAAGAATCTGTCGACATTATCCTGAACTACATTGTGATTGTCCACATTGTCCATATATTTCATCAAAAATTTAGGAACACGCCTGCAAAAATATGGTTCATTCTTTAGAAACGACTTTATTGTCAATACAAAATCTCTAAATTCTCGAAGTAGCTACATTGCTGTCTGATTAAGAAATGTTATTGCAATGAAAATTCAAAGACATTACCATCCATCTAGTCAAGTGGTTATAAGATTACTTCAACATAATGTAAAATGTTTTAACTTAAATCACCATAATGTTACTGTATTCCATCAAGTTTTCTAACTAATCTTAATTAATGTAAATCGAAATAATTTGTAACCTTCAGCTAATATTGTAATCAACTAAAATTTATCAGTCTCTCTTGCTAAATGTACATTCTGACTGAATCACCTCGATACATGATAGTTTACAAGTATAATCAAAATTGAATTAAGACTGGTAATTAGAGTGCACAATGCTTGTTAAGCCCTTTGTTAGGCTCACTAACTGAATATACCCGGATTTCTTGTGTTAACGTTCATCCTGGGACTCAAACTTAATCCTTCCTTGTCGAACTTCAACGTGTTAATAACAATAATGTAAAAATACAAATAATTTCAAGTAAAATGTGCAAACCCTTAGCACATAAGTGACCATCTGAACTCAGTAACTTAGTTGTGAAAGTGATGACATCTTAAGCGGCACATGAACATTAAGCATAGAGGTACAACCAGTTAACGAGTCCCAAATAGAATAGACAGCTTGAGTTAGTAAGTTCATAATGATCTGCTAACTATAATTAGTGATTATAAAATAGAATTAAAATGAAGAATACGAGACTGATGTACATGCATGAAAATTAGTTTAATAGCCAAAGGAGAAAGAAAGAGCGTATACAAACATCTTTTGGATGTAATAGTTTGCTTTATTAATGTGAATACTTATAGATTTAACTGTATGTAAGAGTCTACATCTAGAAGGCGAAAGATAACTTGGTTGTTTGTTTCTTTTTCCAATATTAATGACTTTACACATTATATTGATTACAATTATAGAAATACAAAAAAACCAGATATTTTAATCGGGTGTTGTGAAGACTGTTTAAAGTCAATTTGATATCACATATTGGTCTGAATGAGACAACTATTGAAATATCAACTATTGGTAGCCGACACAGTGGTCTAATGGTAAAGCTTTCTCCAGAGAGTCCTAGGTCACGATTCTTGTTAGGGCATACGTGTGTACTGATGAAGAGTCCCGTACTAGGATGAAGCATCTGTCAAATACTTCCTGATGATTAATAGTTGTCTAGTTCAGATCAATTAACATTCAATAATCTTTACAACACCCAATTATAGTCATTATCAACTTACTACTAACTAACTTATTGAGGTAATTCCTGGAGTTTTAGTAAGAAAATGTGACTAGTGGAGCCCAACTGTGTCAAGTATTAAGCGGTTATTCACCGATAATAATGGACGAGGTTGTGCCAGTGTATCCCGAATTGAATGAATTAGAAATATCAACAATCAACTATGTGGTCTACTGGTAAAATGGAGACTACAGAGACTTGTAGGTTCGATTCCTGGTAGAGTCGTAAATGCGTACTGTTGAAGAGTTTCATACTAGGACAAAACAAGTGTCCAGTACTTCTTACGACAACTGATTATTTAATTAATACCATTTCGTGATATAAAGTGAAATAAAAAAACCAAATAATACATTTTTCATGTTTTATTGTGATCACATTAAAGAGATAACCATAAAAGACAATAAATGACACATGACTAATTAATGAAAATATGTTTTTTTCATGATACTACTAAAGTAACAATGAAATATAACAATATAACACAAAAATAAATCATACAATTGATATCAAAAAAAATTCAATATTATTCTCTACTCAATTTTACACAATCTTCTAATTAATTCCTTATTGTAACTATGCTATTTTATCAACAATAAAATTAAAAATCTACTCACTTCTAGCAGAAACAATCAGATTCATCATCATGTTAATATGATGTAATGAGACAATGAAAATAAAATCGATATCTTGATTTTATTATTAATCAATAAATATTAATTTATATTGTGAGTAAAGAGTATAGTAAATGATAATGTAAATCTGTAGATTAATGAATATCATTACCAAGGGTTGATTTGATAAGTTGAAATAAACTTAGCACCAATTTGGAGTGTATATTTATACAATTCAAATATGTAGAAACTTTGAATTTCCAACATTTCAAGGTTTTAATTAGTTTCTTTAGAAAATCAATGAATAACTTCAAATGTCGGTGTGAACATCAACACTTGGATACAGGTATATTCATTTTACTAGTCCTAAATAAAATGAAACGTACGTTCTGAATTCCAGTTACCAGTCACAATTCAATCAAATATAAACGTGTGAACTACAGCTGTATTAAAGCTATCCACTAAGGATTTACATATGCAAAAGAGACTGAACAACATCAGTTCATAACATATTCATGGGAAAATTTAAATACCTTAAAATTGTGTAAACATAGTCGTTGCACAAGTGCAGTTATTTAAACTCAGCAGTCTAGTGATACACGCGGTGGCTCCTAGCACGAGATGGATTAAGTTAAAGTTTCGGTGTTTATATCAAGACTGCGACGCAGTTACATCCAAGTGACGTGCCCCCGAACAGTGCGAAACGCTCATCCTAAATTTTACTTTTCAGCTGCGATTCAGTTTAATTGGAATTATCATGAGTTTACACAGTGAAGAGGAATAAACCAAATCAAATCATTTAATTGTTAAAATAACTATAAAACCAACCTGATCATGTATATATCAATTATGTCAAATGCGAGATAAATGTGTGTATTCATGTGAAAAGAAATGGAATGAAACAAAAGAGCTATCAGAACTTTGCATCAAATGACTATAATAAGCATACTGATAATTGACAATTTATTTATTTACATTACTAAAAATATTCAAGCTCGATTTGATCTTTTGATAAACGAAAAATTCTAATGATACTCTACTGATCGGTGTAGTGGTTCTACCCAACAGTCATAGGACGACCGAGGAATTTCAATCAGATCTCAAACTATATAATATAAGAGCTTTCTACAAAAACAACGAATATACGTTAAAATGTATCAGTTATGTTGAAAGAAAAGGTTTCTTACAGCACAGAAAATATTGCAACTACAAACTCAGCTATATCAATTGTTATTTACACTAGATTGGTGAGTCTTCCCGATAAATTACAACTGGAGCCAAAGAAAATCTTTTTTATACAAAAAGACCATCTAAGGAACCTGCAGGTATTGATAAAGTACAAATGTAATCTTCAATAGAAGTTTGTGCTATTTTCAACAACCAATAAATTAATATTGAAAGCATCAAAACAATTTAAAAAGGCTTTTCAGACTACAAAGAAAGACAAAGTGGATAGGGATTTATGTATTGCCAACTGTTGACTACCGTGAAATAGCAAAGAAGTCCTGACCTCAATTACTTAGTGGGGTCTTGGATATGCAGTGCTAAATAGTATTATGTAAGGGCAGCACAGCTGTCCAGCTCCACCTGGTTATCATTGGTTTTCTGACCTGGATCAATCAGTGATACGAAATTAAAGCGTTGATTTTATTGTTGCTACGTTCACTACTGTTATTAACAAATATTATTGATTATGATTATTTAAAATGTATGTATTCGTGTTTGTACAACTTTGAAAATGATTTGGCCAAAAAGAGAACTCTTCAATTTAACATATTCTTGTACCTTTTGTTCGACAATAAATTTTATCAATGTTGTCGGTAAACTCATATACACTGCGGGTCATGTTCTTCAATGCAGTCATTTGATATTTAATTGAGATGGTTTATGGAGATTGCTATTAAGTTTACTTTATCAAATTCGTCACAAATTGATGTTGACAGGGTACCATTTCAAACCGGGGAGCACTAAATACCTGTTTCATTCTAGTGTGGAACCACTCAGTAGTGTGCAACCTAGATTCCAGTGGTAACCTGCCGACATCAGTCTATGACAAATTCAATCAATTAAACCTAAAACCGGTCTCCACAAACCATTTTAAATCAATTACAATAGTCAGCTCACTAGTGACTAACTTCAGGCTGTTCCTGAAACTCTGATGAGAAATCATGGCTGGTGGAGTTCATATTTGTCATGAATGAGAAAGTTATCACCAATCATTGCTGTATTATATAACAATTGATATTTGTTTAACTTGTATTTGAATCTCTTTTCCTAGTGTTGACTACAAAGCTAATTATGATTTCATAAAGTCTTGTTGTATTTTGTACAGTAGTGTTTAACACTGATTCATTTCTATTCACTTACAGAATATACACTAAAATATTGTATAGTAATATAATGATAAGCGTATATTTTATACAGTGATAGTTAATGACTTGTTAGCTAGCATTTACAGAAAGATACCTTAAGAAATGAGTTTCATATATTTGTATTTCGGATGATAGTTTCTAGTGTATATCTGACATGTTGAAAAAGTGAATACTTCAACTATTATCATTTTAGACTGTGATGACTTTTGATTACTTTATATAACATATTCGTTACAATATTCAAGAATGACCTTATGTATATTAACCATCCACCAACATATTATTATGCTTTACATACGACTCTGATGCATTAAACCTACAATTGAGTATAAATTATGTAATATTTCACTTCACCGCAACATAATATCTACACGAAAATTTGTAACAGTTAGTTATGATATGAATAGTTGATAGTAACCATGAAAGTATAGTTCACATGAACATATCGTTATTGAGGTACAGCCATCAATATATATATAATTAACTTCTTACAATTTAAGATTTTCCCCATGAATATTACTGATAATATACAAAGCGGAACAGCCTATGATTAACTAATGACAAATCAAATGAAATGTCATGAATCGGTACTGTCGATCTGCTTTATCATCATGACACAATAAACGAATTGACAAAGATTTCTAGAGTAATATGAAATCCAAGTCTTCTATAAAACTGCCAACATGTTACATAGTATTTTGTTAATGACAAAAGAAAATACCTCCTACCCCCTTTACCTTCACACAAAACTATGCTTACAGGTTTGGTTGCGTCAATTGTAATGCTTTCAACATTGGTGAATTTTCTTGAAAAATTATAACTTATGCCAAAGAATACGAAAGCTACACAAGTAATCTCCTAATAATCCTGTAGAAACGGAATGGCACCACATCAAATTAATAATAGCAATGGAATAACCACAAAATAAACAAAACAATATCCTAATAATTCAAAAAAGTTTTCGAAAGATGTGTGGGTGATGCATTTCATATTTTGCTAAACTTTACTAAATAGAAAGGAAAACCATATTGTTTATCCGACATAGTCTCTCTGCCTATATAACTACAATAAATTTGATCAAACACATAAATTCTCTGAATTCGTCACACATTGATGTTAATTAGGTTCCATTAAAAATCTCGAAGCTCTGGACAGCTCTTTCATCTTACTATGGAAAACCTTAGCAGTGCGCACCCTAGGTTTTGTCTTAGAGGCTCCAAGTTGGCGAGCGTCTAACTCCTGCATCACTGGGCTGGCAACCAGTGGTTCCATACTAGGATAAAACGGCTGTCCAGTTCTTTCTGGTTTTCAATGGTACTCTGCCAACACTAGTCTGTGACGAATCCAATCAACTAGACTAAATATTAATCTCAATTTGATTACATAGATTATATCCAAATCTTCCACACCTCATACACCACTTATTTCATAAGCATAGATAGTTTAGAAACACACAAAAGTACGCATAGATATGTTTCACCATGAAACACGTTGACACAGAATGACATGACTTCAGCACAATCTGACGTACAATTTGATTGTACTACTTATCTTGATTTTGATTTATTCTATTGTATTATTTAACCTTAGGTTAATGCATTTCGGTTAATTATTACTTTTTGAAGAATCGACTTACACAAAGTAGTAAAAGTTCAGAAATCTCAATTTCCCAATCATCGAATTATTACATATATACTACTTAATTGTACGTTTTATTATCTATTCAATATTTGAAACGATGAGTTGAATATCTGTAAATATTGTCATGAAGAATGAAGTTGCAATAACTACAGAATCAAATATTCTCTAAGATTACTGTTTTATTGTAGAAATTACACACACACACATACACACTTAGATAAACATGGTGGGAATACAAAAAGCTTACAAATTGTCAATGTATGAAATATATGGAGGATTTCATATGATAGACTTGATAAGTAATCAAGCTTTTTAGTGTTATTGGTTTTCTAAAATATCAATGTTAGATACGGAAAGTTACTTAATAATGAATGAATATATACCTAAAACAAATGATCACCTGATAAGAATTGATCAATTTATACGTACAAAATAATCTCATAGATACTTCTATCAACATAGTTAGCTTGTCTACTGTACATGAATAAGAATACAACTACTAGAGAATAATTTTCACTTACATTTCCAACTACCTTCATTTGTCCTCTTAGTGCTTACATGTAGGCAATTCAATCATTCATACATTAGTAAAACTGTAGTTTTGACAAAATCAGATAATGTTTAACTCTATAAAAACATGACCACATACTAAGTACTATGACAAATGATTAAATGGTTATCATTATTGAATTGATTAGTAATGTTACATAGAATAAAATTCAGTTAGTTAAAGATAATAACAAAATATTCAAATATAAATTTAGTTACCAAGAATTAACTTGATGATTATGAAATAAATTGAGCAGGTTGTTTATGAGCAATACATTTATTAAATCTCAGTGTGTAGAGACTTAATTTCCAATATCTGACGAGGTTATAGTGTGCAAGAGTAGAGTTAATTTGTGGATGTGGCTATGGTGTAAAATTATTAGAATAAGTTAATGTGTAATTATTTGTAGAAATGGATGAACCTGACGGGAACATAAAGTCACTTACCTTTCCTATATTGCTTAGTTTGGTTTAAGATTGATATGAGTTAAAATTTTGAGTGAAGACCTTCAGTATAAGAAGTGCTACCATTGATGTATCGTAGTTTGTACTATTGAAAGAAATCTCTTCACCTACTCATGGTTAGTTAATTTTTCCAAATCGTCTCATATTATAAACATATTCGCAAATTTAATCTACCCTTTTACATGACAACTTTGCATCATTTACAGTTTGAGTGAAGATATATTTACGGGAATTCGTCTCATATTTAACTAGGAGGAAACTGATTGTCACTTTTAGCTCGTTAATGAATACTTCATTTATTCCTTTCTAACTGTTTCAATTTTTGATAATTTTTTTTATTTGAAGAAGTAATTTAATTTAATTTTATAAAACATTAGAAACTAAATGTTTCTACACTCTAAGCTTTTATAAATACACTATTCATTGTAAATAATCACAGAGATTGCATCTTATAGCATCTAAATTGAAAATCTACTCGAATTGTATATATATGAACGATTAGTGAAACGAAATGCATATAGTGTCCAATATCCATCAAAGAGTTGATTGCAATAGTACCAAACACAACTAGAACCTGTGGATAGCTAAGGTTTTGCTTTAGTTTATGCAGAAGTAAACTTATGTTATGAGTTCATTGTGGCATACAAGTAGCTTGCTGTAATTATAATTAAATTAGAGTCTTACAACTAACTAAACTATAAATTATCATTCAATACTTATGTCTACTAATCTGTATTCAAATAAAGCTGATGGTGAATTTCAACATGATTCCTTTTGAAAATAATTATGAACAATCCACACTCTTGATTACTATAGTATATGCTCTCAATGGTCGCATATTACTATCAATCGAAACGACTGCATGAATGCAGTATGGAAACAAGCAAAAACAGAGTTACTTGAAATACCCTCCACACACCTACACGTACACATTCAGTTTACGAAGGCATAAACCGTAGTTCCCACTCATTTACCACCTTAAACCAATGAGAAGGCGATATCTATGATTGAACAGCTTATCTGAGGAAAGTTGATTAAAATGCTGAGTTTATATTTTCATATTCAAATAGATGAATTTCAATTCAGTAGTAGTGTTGCTACTATTATGCAATAGAATTCATCTGTTGTGCTTAAAGCTACTAAGTCAATTTTCTAAGAATTTAAACTGAAAACCAACTAAAATATGTTTCCCTAACGAAAATCTTTATTAAAATACGACAAATTATTCACAGATAGATGTACATCACAATAGTTCCAACTATTAACTCTATATATTTATATAGTTTTACGATAAGTTCTGTTTTACTCAAGGTTTCAATGGAGGAGATAATATAATTAGCCTTTTCTATTAACTATTAAGAAATTTATTATTAAATAACAGTACAACTACTCTTAGGTACTATTTTCTGTGTCAGTCGGATTATATCCCTAATTGTAATTTTGAATTTACACCTTACAATAAATTCATTCCATTAACAAATCCAGAATTACATCACATTTTGTTCAGCGTTACCATAGATTTTGTCAAGTTTTGCAACATTGCTGAATGTAAGTTCAGTAATACGACTGAGACTTAACGTCAGACATAGCGTTCAGCGTATGAATTAATTTTAACAGTAAGACTTATAAATTCTGTTTAAAGCTAGAATTTTAGGCAGTAGTTCCTACTGCTAACATTAATTCATACGACAAACATTTTCTTGTCTTAAGTCCTAATCGTATCATTGAATTTATGTATAACAGTATTATAAGACTGGGCAAAACGTAATGCAAGTTAGTGCAAAGCGTATGACAGCGTTGGGCAAAACGCTGTTTCATGAAGAAACATTGAAAAATGTGGCAAAGCTCTACGTTCTTCATATATTTTGACAGATGTGTCTACATACTGTCTTCTCTAACTTTATGTGATTTGGCACCAACCTTTTGACATACTATAAATTCTACTTTTCAAACTAGAACCTGACCCTAAATCATATTTCTAACACCGAAAGTCAAATTTCAACTGAAATTCCTAACTTTTCGCCTAAATATTAATGCAAGCTATGATATATTGCCTATAGCATGGACTTTTAGTTTAAATTCGTGGCAACTTTGACGCCGACAGCTCGTTTCTTATTGGTTCTTAGGGAAATGTTTTGTGGTTATTTATATACCCCATTTAATCGTTCGTACAATGTAGTCAAAGGGAAATAACAACTGATAAGTAGTAGAATGAGTGCTTAAATTACGCATTTTAGCAACAATCTGATGTACAGGTTTAGAATTCTGTTGTATTTATATGTATATAAACATGTATTATATCAACTAATCAAAACCTATGAACTTGGCCATGACCTACTGTAATGAATACCAGTCATACAAAGGCATCTTATACAAGCCAATATACTGATGAAACTTTACATGAATAGCAAACACTTTCATTTGCCCTAAATTTATTCTCATGACACTTGGAACAGATTAAATTTAGTTAATGAATGCTAGATTAAAGAATAAGAATATTTTGCATTAACAACAATCAAGTCACATAATCTATTTGATTATTTCATTTAATTCACCTCATTTAGAATTAGAGAAAACTTTTTCTTCTCAATCTATCATTAATATAGTTCATTATTGAGTCCTATTGCATCCTTAGTTCTACAGGTTACATTATTTGAATTTAGTGATTTTCTTTAGAGAAAATTACATTTGACACTTTGTCATCAATTAGTTTTATCAATATGAATATGGAGTATCTTTAGTGAGCATAATATGCATTTCTGTATAGACTTAGCTAACAATTTAATGTTTTGATGACAAAACATGGAGATTTCCATTTTAACCAATTAAAGACACTAATCTATTCAATTGAAGTTAAGTATGATTACAAAATAGTAGTTATGATAAAATGTAATATAGCTTTTAGCAAATTACTCAATCATTATGTGTTATCCTTTGTGGAATATAGGCCACCGACTAGCATTCGCCTACTAAACCTGTTTTGGCATCATCTTCCAAGTTCTTAACAAGTGTTACTCATTCTTTTCATTTTTACCTCCAATTTTCATTGAGGATTTCAATGTAAGCCTTATCTTGTGATGCAGTTTAGTGATTTCGTCATAGTGTGTTCTATCCACCTTCAACGTTGTTTCGTAATTTCTTCCTCAGTTGGTTGTTGGTCAACTTGGTCTCTATCACAGAAGATTGTTATTGATGGTGTCTAGCCAATGTATTTAAGAAATCTTGTTCAAACATTTGTTTAGAAATACTTGTATTCTATGAATGATGGTTTATGTAATTTTCGAAATTTCAGCTGTATGCAATATGACTACCTTGACATTCGTAATGCAAAATTTGACTCTGTGTTAGTTGATAGCTGGTTTAAGTTCCTGATGACAATTGAAAATATATTACCTAATAATAATAATAATCACAACTGATGAAATTTCAATTCCCGGTTTTAAGTGTTGTCACAATGCGAACCCCTAGTAATGATATACATGACACATTATTATATGTAGACCTATTATCTTCATGATACTGGGTTGATTAAACAATTTCGTAAGTTTATTAAATAGTTCAATGCCTAAAGAAATCTTTAAATCACTTAACAAATAACTCCTCTAAACTGTAAGAAGTTATATCAATTTTAAATATTTCCCTTAACATTAAATTAGGAAAGAAGTTGCTTACTTCAAACAAACAAAAAGCTAGTCGGCATTCTGTATTTTATTTAAGATAACTTTATTACTTAATTCATTATGTAAAATGTAGTAAACATTCGGTTCTTGTTTTATAAAAGCCGACTTTAATTCAAGAGTATAAAATAAAGTAGAAGCCTAGTACTTAGTAAGAAATCTTTTAATTTCAAAACTACCGTAATTAAATCTCATTTACTAATGTCAATATAATAGAGATAAGGGTTGCCACGGCAACTAATGGGTATCATTATTATACCTAGAGATATATATATTAGTTGACTAAACAAACTTTAGTCTCAACACAATTGTTATTTAATGCAATTGATTGTTAGGATAATACATCAAACCGAAATAAGAATTTTGATTGTCATTACATTAGTGTGTTCTATGTAGAAAATGCTTCATATTTACATGACTGAAAACTATTTGAAAGAAATGTACCTCGTGAGTTTGCTTAGTTAAGAAGTACTGTTTATTACAGAACCTTTCAATGAAGATTTTGTAATGAACTGCAAAATGAAGTGTTTCTAATAAAATCTTACTTTAGAGACTATTCATCCGATGACTTTATTCATATATTAGGATGAACATGTGTATAATAATTTTAAAAATGTTTGTATCTTTCGATTGATTTTGTTATAGACTTAACCTGGTCATTCGTTTTGATGTCACGAATAGGTCTGAATTACACAACCACTTACTTCCAGGAAGCACAGGACACTTGTTTCGTCGTAATATGAAACTCTTAAAGAGTGCACATCCACAACCCCATCAGAAATTGAACCCAAGACATTCTAGCTAACTGGCAACCACCTTATCATTAAACTACTTAGTTGACTTTCAACGGTTTATATTTTTAATTCAGTTAATTTGTGATAGATTTGCATAATTTCATTCGTTTTCATCGGTGGGTAGCTGCCTCATGTTCGACATAGTTAAACTCCACTGGTCACGTTTTCTCAATAAAATAAATCCGAAAACTACCTCGACAAGTTAGTCAGATTGACATTCAACAATCTCCACAACACCTAATTATGATCAGTCTTTGCTTTACAGATTGTCTGAACACAACGATACTATGCAAGTTTGATTAAAGATGTGAAATTGTAACTGCTAAGCGGAATTCATTACACACTTTTCTTCCAAGTTTAGACTCGTCGTCTGGATGTACTCATCACACCTTAATATTTATGCTTACATTGGGACCTGAAAATAGTCGAACATCTGCTATTGTCTGAACTCAGCAGCTCGACGAATAACAAGGTAACATTTTACATGAACAAACTGATTAAAGATTCCATCTTAAGCATCAACGTTGAGATACGCATATATCCAGTTGACGAATCCAAAATACAACAAAAACCAAGTCTTGGATTTCATTACTCAATTGTAAGATAATCTTAATAATAAGTGAATGAAAATAAAACATTGTGAATTAGATTCATTTTATATAGCGTTCATTAGATGTCTTTGTTGAGAACACTTTGATGAAATGAAATATGATGGACAGTTTATTTACCTGTTTATCTATTGAAATGATGTTCTATGAAAATGTCTTGATTCAATACTTTCATAAAATATCAAGTCAACGTTCTAAGTATATTGAATTATTTCAAGACATTTCACACTTTATGAATAACTTAATCACCTATTCAAACTGTGATCAAATTATTAGATCACAGTTATACATGACATAGTAACAGAAAATTCACTTTCTTAAATAGTCATGTCAGAGGATAGAGTAGTTATCATGGAGTAAACAACAAAATTCTATTTATTACAAATGACAAATTACTTCAGTTGATCAATATTGACAAAAGATTATAGTCTTGATTCACTTTTCAGATAATTCTGCTTATTGTGATTTATTATGTAATCATGAGTTTTCAAGTGTTATTGTGGCTTAGTTGATCATAAACCGCTTAGTGTATAACAGATTAATGATATGAACAGTAACAAATAACACAGTAATATATAAGTGATGATAATGAGAACATAGTTCAAGAAGATGGAATGAGACTGTTTATAGCACAGTCTAGTAGAATGCGATATCTGAATGAAGTTAATCAATAAATGCACTCTCTCGAATGTGATTACTTTTGAGCCAAAAAAATTTCTCGAACCACTGAACACAGTTACTGAAATGATTCTAACCAGTTATTGTTGTATCTAATAACACGACTCAAATAAACATTTAATGATTTCATGAACTATTGAATATTAAATTCCCTCATCACTGAAGCTTAAATAAGAATGTGTATATGTAATAAAAAAACAATTCGATATAGACGTTTTTCAAATATTTAATTGTTCAATTTTCATTTGATTTTATTGTCTAACAACAACGACTGAAAATGGTTTAAAGTTTATCAATCAAATTTATTCCACGAAAGAATATTTTCAAGGAATTCATTTTCATAGCTGTACACTTATATATGTACAGATATGTCGGTAAAACATAAGTCAGTTAAGAAGTGAGTATTTTAGTGTTTATACTGGTAACAGACTGTTCCCAGCTTTATGCCATTAAAAATTATGGATCACATGACAGCTGTTTTGTCCTAGAACAGAACTTATCAGTAGTGTACATAATCAATTTAGTTAGTGAATTAAACCCAATATATTCGGGTTTCGTGGCGAACGCTTAACTAATAACGCTACTAAGCTGCATATTAAAATTTTGATTAGTTTTGGTGTGATATTCAATTATATAATTAAGAAATGGACAATTGCATAGCGATCCAAGAGCATGGATAAGAAATATTTGATCATTACAGAAAACAGAGTAAATGTGAATCTCATGAAGATGAAATGACTGATTTGTGAATGATAAACGACAATTCAGTGTAGCTACAGAGTTTAGAACATTAATAGCAGTTACATAAGGTAAAATAAAGGAAAGCATTTCTGTAACCACCGGAGAAGGAAAGAAATGATCAGTGAAATTGCATAAGACAGCTAACTACCGACATGACAAGGGAAGGCATCTAGCAAATTGTTTCTTATGACCGTAACTGTAATTTTAAATTATGTATATCTTAGTTTTCTGCTATGTATTGTAAATGTAAGCACAAATCTCTTTATTTCTTTGAGTAAATTTTGTAAATTTTATCAAAGAACGAGTATGAAGGGGAGTGTCATGAGCCTCTTAGATAATGTAAAGGTAATAGTGTAACTGATCATTGTTGTTCCTTATTCAGCCTTATTGGTGAGTGCTTCGGAATGTGGTGGACAAATGAACTAGATTAACGACCTACATACTGGGCTTCACGTAGAATGGCTTATACTGTTTTGTCCTGTGTTTAGCACTTCTTTAGCCAATCTTTCTGTATGTAACCAGTAATATATTTGTTAAAATGGAAGGGATTTCTAAACAATCTCTTCATGTTAACTATATATTTAGTCTGAGAATGTTGTTTTTCCTGTGTATTCCTCTCAATAAGTCTCAATGATTATATATATGCATGAAAATGGGATTCAAATAGCATAGTTTATTGCATTCAGTCTAAAGAATACATTTTCCGATAGTATGAACTAATGGTGTGAATAAGATTACGTTTCCCTGTGAAAGAAACTCTATTATGAAGATTTGTTAATTGATTAAAGCATTCTATATTTAGGCGGTAAATGATATTCTTTCTAATGACATAGAGTTATTGCAGACGATCACTTTTGAAACTATTATCACTGAATAAGGATGTTGAATTGCATGTAGGAAACGTTACTTTTTTAAATGAAATATAGGAATATAATTTTTTTCAGTTATTTTCATTGGGAGCTACTTATATACTTGTTAAAGGGTTGTAAAGAAGCCAATACAACAAATGATTTAATGGAATTTCATACACTTAGCTTAGTGATTCTCGTCAGTTGTATTACAACGACAAGTTTTATTGAAATATAACATCATAATAAACAGTCATAAGCATTGATAATCAATAACGAACAGAAGTTGAAATGATATAGGATATCCGTTATGATGTAGCTGATAAGAACCAACGATTGTTGCCTTAACTTTATCCACACATAAAGGAAAGAACTGTTATATAAGGCAATTGAGTGATAGTAAACATACTTATTCAGAATAAATAAATGTTGAATGGTTTACAGTAGAATAAATTTAATATGGTTATACAATTTAATCGAATTCGTTTTGGTGAGGGAGATGAAAGTTAACTATACAGAGTGCATCAAACTAATATAAAATGACAAGTAATCAACTGTAATGAGTAGTATCTCGACTTTAGGTTGGTCGTGCGATTACTTACGTAAAAATAAAATTAGCCACCTACAAAGACTGATTCTTGAGTTATGGTAAAGCATTTTACAATGCTTTCACCTAATGTAAAGTTGTGTAGTTTCTAAGTAAATTAGAGGTTTTATGAAACAATTAAGCACTACTTCAAGTGTACTTCACTAGCGTGACTCTTCTGGTTACATCAGAATATCATTCACATACCAAGTGAACATGATGTTAGTCAGTTTTGGGGAAATTCGTAATATATGCTTGATTTTTTTGTGTATAATGATGATGTTCCTTCTACTGTCATGTGATTAGGTCATTATGCTCCTCGTTGTTTGAAAACTTCAAACATATAAGCAGAGGTAATAAGGCAACGATCATGATTTTTTTATGAATATTTACGTTACGATGCCATGTTGTCATTGTTTAGAGGCACGTTTAATAGGATAGGACAGGACAAAATACCAGCTTGTAACAGACAACTATAATAGATTGCTATAATGAGTATTAACACGAAGATATCTAGCAACCTTGACAGGTATCGTTGATGATTAAAACAATCATATAGTAAACCAAGAAGAAACACATTTAGAGGAAAGATAAACTGAATATTACACCTTCTGGATATGACACTAACAAAGCCTTCGTTTCATATTGTATTTAGTCACCTTTCCAATTTTTCTAGGTGGTTAGTCTATGATTTTATTTAACAGATCATCTGCACTACATGTAATCCTCAAGTCAGTTACTTTTCCAATTTTGTATAAGTATATTGCGTAACTGCTTGATTAAACAAATAACATTTCATAGTCCATTAATTAAATTTCAGTGTAGAACGGACCACTAATAGCTCACCATTACAGTTAATAAAACAAAACTTCAATAAAGAAAAATTATCACTTCATAATAATCTATCTTTAAGTTATAAATGATTATTTTCTCTCACTTGTTACCATGGTCGAAAAAATTGTATCCATATGAAATTATATGAAAATATAAAAATAATTGATTATTTTGATCATCAGTTTAAATATTGAAAACATTTTAACAAGATATGTGTTGCTGGGGGGGGGGGATTACAATGTGTACATTTTTTCTCTTCTCTATTACATTTAATTTCATTCTTATTATTAAATGAAACAATAAACATTAAACATGATGTTAACTTGTCAGTTAAAAGAGAAAGAAAAAAAAGAAGGAAAGAAAAAATTAAATGTAGATAAATCTGTTTAAACGATTGTTCATTCAATTGTCTTCCGTTTCATATCAACATGAGATTAAAAGGTAAAAAAAAATTGAAAATTTCATTCTAAAAATTATTTTTTATGTGTATTGAACTGTAATGAGAAATATGTTGTTCTTTTTTTTCTGTATTCATATTGAATGAATTTGTTTCATTAATGCATAAATCAATAGCTAAATATATCAGGAACAATGTTTCATCCCTTCTCCCCACATTTCAGACTCTTCAGCTGGATGTGTTTATATACCGATATTAATATTTTGCATCATGAGTTGAACTTTTGTGTCAGATGCCATCTAGTTAACTACTAAGCTACTGTGTCCAGTCATGCACACTTGTGTGTCTAATTTGGTGGTATGTGCATCTTCCTGTTGATTTGTTATCGACTATAACTAACAAGTTCAAAGTGTGCCTCTTGGATTTCACTTGTCCGCCATAATCCAATCTAATTCAGACGCTTGAACTATAGCTATATCGAGACAATCCACGCACACATAGTAACTGTTAAATAGGTTCAAAAATAGTAACTAACATTCCAAACAGTTTTCCAGAAAACTTTCATTTATCTGCAGTATGTATATCAATTATTTTATTTCTATTACTGTCATGTTCCAATTACCCTAACTTCATATTAAACTCATAAACTATTATCATACCATTTGTCATTCAGGACATAGAATTAATAAATTAGGTATCTGTGCCCCCTTCTTCAGCCTTTCGTCAACATTATTTCCGTTTTATATAAATGTTATTCTCCCTATTGGTATCCTGTGTTGTCAGGTTTTGTATTTATATATAAATGAATGAGTAAAACATAGTCTAACTCTCTGGTGTTTGATTTAATTATCTTGTGTTTTTCATTCCAGCTTGGGGACTAGTAATCATAGGGCAGACGTGTGCACCCATTGTTGATACTATCGATGTCACTTTTCTGTATATTATGACTGCCCAACTTTTTAAGGTAACAGTAACAGAGAATAACCAACCTTAATCTATAACAATTTGACGGGAAGCGACAAATATCTATAAAAATGTAGACATCAGTCTCAAGTAATTTAGTGAGAAACTGGGTAAAGGGGGTTGAACACTGTCATAATCGAACCAGTCAAAAACATCAAGTAAACTTATTTTTCACTTTGTGTCAGAGTATTATAAAAACAATTATAAACATTAATGAATGATTTTTTGAAAAAAATGAATATTTTAGTCTGTCGTTCTTGTCGTTATCATGATGGCTACTGTTACAAAGTGTAAAGTCTCTGAAGGCATCATTATACTTAAAGACTGTAGTTACACTTCAATAGTCAATTCAAAATTGAGTGAATTCTAAGTCAAATAATATACCCCACCGACTGTCTCTAAATATCTTACATTCCAAATTATTTTCTTTTACTATTGTAGCTATCACTTGAATGATACAACACTAGATATAACCGTGTGGGATGCAAATTTATGTAAATCTTGCCCACTCATTATTCAGTCTGTTTCAATTATCCTTGGTTAGTTTCTGTACTGTATTTCGATAAAAATTATTTTCTAGAGTTAAATCAATACTTAATTGCGAATCAACTAGACTGTAGTAAGCATACTACAACTGTTATGATATTTCTAAAGTGTTCGTAACTTCCTGTTCCCGTAAGTGTATCCTGTATGGATTGCCTCAATACAACGATAGTTTACGTGTATAGCTCAATTTATATTGTGGCTGGTAAATAGAATTCATAATAGGTATTTTGTCCCATTTAGGACTCTTCATCTGAACATATCTGTATCACCCAACTTTAATACCAATTTTGTTTCATTAGTTCTGTATATTGATGCAACTGAATTTGATGAATATTATTTTAATGCATATATTTGCAAAGCTGTACACGAAAAAGTTACAAATTACAGTACAGTAGAAATACAAAACAATCTATTCTCGATTGTATTTATGGTTAGCGTTATTTTGAAGTATACCACATAAAGTAGTATAAATTCCAATAAATACAAGTTACCCTGATACAAGACTAAATAATCAATGAAGTAAAGAAGACATTCCGTTCTGCATGCTGTACATAGATTCTTACAGTTGCAATCACTTATGTGCACTTAACTTCCTTTCTAAATTCTAGTCTCATTAATAACAACTACTGAAATAGTTATTGTACTGAAATGAAAGAAACTTTTGCTAGTAATTCAAAATAATTTGTCCCTTTGATAAATTTTGATAATCTATTAAGAAGACGAAGTTTATCATAGTTATGTGATATAGTTGCCTAATACATTTCGAACAATCTGATCTCAGATACACTTATTAAGGTCACTAAACAAATTAGAGTATAAGTTAAGTAAACAAGGTTAATAAAGAGCACAATGTGAATCACACTCTATCAAGGTAGGTTAAGTGAAAGTACCAATTGTTTTTAAACACACAAGGGGGGGGGGTTAAACTTCCATATAGCTAAAGCTTCAACAAACTTTAGTATACACCCTAAAGCACTTTTATAGAACACCACTAAAAATGATTTGATATCAATTATGTGGGGTGTTTTAACTAAGTATTTAGCTACAGACAATGAATGTTGTTTACTGTTTATTCTGATAGTAAGTTATTTGAAAATTCTGAAATCATTTCATCTATTACGGAACAATTCCTTGATATGATTTACAAATGAATTAATGATAAAACAAGATAATCTAGACAGTTTGTTGTTAACTGATTGGGTAGATTGTACAGTAGCTTTTTTTTGTTTCTATGATGATTTCTTTATGAATATACTTCAGTTCCCAAACATTATATGAGATTTCATTTTTGTAGTAAGTTATTTACTAACATAATGTTCATTCCATGCATTCTATTCAATATTATTATGTCCAGCTTAAGCTGTATATGCTAGTGGTCACTATAGTGTCTTTTCATTTGAAATTAAAGTAGATTATTCACTTCTTCTCCCTCCCTCACCCCCCCAAACTTCCTAGTCTTAGTAAAAAAAAAAACATTTCCATTTCACTTTATGTTTTCTTCAAAAATACCATTAAATTCTGTAATGTACCATCATAAATATCTCCATTTTTAATTTTTAATGAGAGACACTTTTTAAAGCACCACTACTGATATCATCCACATTTGTTGCATAATAGACAAGTATTTTACTACTCTCTGACTAAATTGCTACAAACCCTACATTATGTTTATGACAAAAATGAGTATATCAAAGTAAAGTGAAAATATTCTATTCCCAAGTTATTTATCTAACTTATTAAATTTAACTGATTAATAAGCAGTAAATCTATCATCAAGATGGATACATAAAGCGAACAGTAGAAATTTTTTAATTAGATTACATTTTAGTTAGATTGAATAACATAAATTGTAACTACTTGAACAATTCTGATTGAATCAGACTAGTGTCATTTCTTCTTGTGTTCTACTACATTTTGTATTGATGTATCATTTGAGGCATAAGAAAAAAATTTGACTAAACGATGACATGAATTAGAAATCTACTCTTAGGAAAAAAAATTTGTATCAATTTACATTTGATTGGAGAATTGATTAGAAATCAATAACTGCCTAAAATATTTTCTGTTCAGATTTGGTCATTGTTTTTGTGGAAAAAATTTCATATATTTGCAATTGATTAACCGGATGTTAATCTAGACATTAGTTACTAACATCTTAAATGGGTTGCCTTGATACAGAGATAGTACACAAGTGTTATTTATATTGGATTTTAGCTGATAAGCCGAACCCAAAAAGGGTTGAATGTATCTACATCATAGTGTTGATATCATTTCAATCTCAGTTAATTTCATGTCGAATGTCATCTGATGACTCATAAACGAGACGAAACGAGCGTCCTGGATGTTGCTTATCAGTTACAATACAACTTAAGTCTTACTTGTTAACCATCACTCTAACATGGGTATCATATCAGAAAACATGTACAACAAGAAAGACTAATCAGGTTCAATCCATGACAAATCAATGGAAAGATTCACATACATTCATACTAATGTGTTTTTCTATTTTGTTTTATTTTGTTCTATTATTTTATATTTGTAAAATATCCATAAAATTAGGTAAAATAAAGCAAAATGAAGAATTGCAAGAAGTCAATCATATGAAATTGTTTTATGATAAGAACTAAAGTAAATTAAAATTTGGTGTACATACGTAAAATATAGTTACTTAAACATATCTGAAGATGGGATACCTGTAATTTCTTATAAAGTTGGAGTAAATGATATAAATTATTAAAGAAAGTACTTAACATAAATTGATTAGACCTGTATTTGGATGTTCTTTGGAAAGTCAATCTACATGTTTAGAATACTTAACGTTCTAAGCTGTTGGTATCCAGTAGATACATATATTGGTAGTGTAGGGATTAATGTTTGAACCAAAGCATAGCCTTGACAAGGTGATATAATAAATAGAAACTTTTGATTATGTTATGATGAATACTGGTTCAATATGATTGTTAAGTATATATATGATATAATCCATAGGATGTATATTGACTCGGCATTTGTAGAGTTGTTTAAACAAGATGTAGCTTGATGAATCGATTACCTTCAGTGTAATTTTCAAAGACGGTATGACTAATCAACCGGTCCAAACATGGATGACTGTCGATATGACCTCAACAAAGTTGAACTTGAGATTTACCAATCAGGAAATAAATTTGCGAAATAGTTTCACACTAGAACAAAACAACTGTTCAGTGCTCTCTGTTTTTGAACGGTACCCTATCAACATCAATCTGTGGCATATTCAATCAATTGAAATAGTTTATTGTTGAAAAAATCAATCATAATGATGGTGTTATAAGTATAAATTATATTTGAAATGATCTAAACTTTTCATACTTAAGAAAGTTCCAACGTTTCGACAGGCAAACTGATCCGAGTTTATTCTGGAAAATTAATCGAAATTATCAAAGTTTTATGTAAGGCCAATCAATTAATCCACAATACTTATTATTGCCTTCCATTTACTTAAGACTCGGTTTTTGTCAACGTATTCCATCAGGTATAGACGAATTCTCATATAAATCATGATGTTATTGTATGTTAGTTATTGTATGTTCTTATGTTATGAAGAGATCATTAGCATTTAAATCAAACTAACGTTGGTAATGTACTCGTCTATGTGACTATGAAGCATTTTTCTAAGAGTGTCATGAAATTGTCAATCTCTTCCTGACTAGTATGTATCGGTTCTTTAGTCCTGCCCCAAGAACAATTTGTACTTACCATAAGCTCATATATGCCTCTACCTTCATTTTTGCCAACTATCTTCTAAACTATTATTCAGTTATATCCTTAAAATATTGTTCTTAACAAGGAGGTACCCTCAACTTCAACTATCTGACATGGTGCTAAGCTATACGATCCCGATGAATCTAGAGTGTTACAATACTTAGTTCACCTAAATCCTAGCTGTCTTTAAATTACCTTATAATATACCGAATGCCTAAAGCCTTCGTTTTTAGTTTGTTTGCTTTTTAAAAAGAGTTATATAAAAACTTTCCATTTAACTTCATACAATGAATATCTTATCTTATTTCTTATGGAAACAAGCCAATTTAAAAACGTACTTATAGAAATAAACCTCTGACTAATTATGAAATTATGCTAAGGCATCTTAGATAACATAACAAAAGAAAGTCGAATAAAGAAACCTGCTAATAAAACATGCTGCCACATGCCTTATATAATTGGACTATAAAATAATTTAGTAATTGAGAATACTTAATCAGTACAGTCTAAACATTTTGGATGTGAAGTGGCTATCAACTAATGAGAATGGATGAAGTCATGCATATTTATATTACAAATTGACAATATTTAGAAATATCACCCTCTGAATACCGACTCATTGGTCGAACAGTCATACGGTAGCCACAAAAGCCTTAAGTATAAGGCCCTACTCCCTGGTGTCGTTGACAGGCACTGATAAAGAGTCCTATACTAAGATTAAACAGCTACCCAGTGCATACTACCTGGTATTTTATTAGTTATTTAACCTCAATTAGACCATAACATCATGTTCATATTTAACAATCAACACATCATTAAATCCAAATTGTTTAGCTCAATGAATGAAATAAACTGCTTTTATAAAATTTTTAAATGTTTAATTCATGTATACAATTGTTAAGCTGATACTTGTCGTTAAGTAATGATACTATATGAGAGGTAAAAATGTGACGTAACAGTTAATTACTAGGTTTCAATATCTTTATCATAATATCTACATTACTACGTTCTGTTTTTGATAACTACGATGTATACTGTGCATTAAACTGATAAGTGATGATATTAATCATAAGTATGTGGTTGTGGAACAAACTTGCATGTTTTCAGTGTATTTTAGTATCTACAATGTTACAATTAGTCGAAACTACTAGTAAATGAGTAGTAAAAGCATGATTTATTATTTTTAGTCTCTAAACATCAGTCAATCAGTCAATACACGTTACTCATCTTGGGGAATGAACCACTGACCACCAATCTCCAACTAAACAAATCTTGTAATAGCCTTTCCAGTTTGTAACAAGTGTTATTTATTCTTTCCATATCAACCTCTAATTTCCAGTAAAATGTGTTGTTTGGTCTTCCTCTTTTACATTCACATTAAGGATTCCAATTTAAGCCTTGTCTTGTGATACAGTTTGGTGATTTTGTCATTGTGTTCTATCCACCTTCAATAGTTTTTTGTAATTTCTTCCTCAGTTGAATGTTGGTCGACTCGGTCTTTATCACAGAAGGTTGTTAATGATAGTGTTTAACCAATGAATTTAATAAATCTTGTTCAAACATTTGTTTAGAAATACTTGTGTACTATGAATGATGGTTTTTGTATTTCTCAAAGTTTCAACTGTATACAATATAACTATCTCGACATTTGTATTAAAAATCGTGACTTCTGTGTTGACTTACAGCTGTTTCGAGCTTCAGATGTTTCTTGTCAGTTGTAGAAATGCTGCTCGTCTTCTGCCGATAGGCATCTTTACAAATGCATTAGACACTCACCTTGTTTCCTGACGATACTGCGTAGGTAAGTAAAATGTATTACACCTTTCATAATTTTACTATCAAATTTAATCGGGTTGTTGCTCGTTATTTGCTTCTAAGACTCTTGCTCTTAGAGAATTGTATGCTGGGATTTCAAGCTTTAGAGGTTGCTTCTACCCTATTCGTGTTCACATGAATTTGTTGCTGAGTGTTGGATAGAAACGCTAGGTCATCTGAAGAGTTCACATTGTTTAGCTACATCCAAGGTGTCCATTTTATCAAATGCCTTCCCCGAGATTTTGGGATTTTCAGGATCCAGTCAAACAGCAGAAGAAGGAGATAAAGAGAAAGTAAGCAACCTTGTCTAAAACTGGTGTTCACCCTAAATAATTCTATGAGCAGTGTTATCCGTTGTATGAATTCTTCAAGACATTGTCTATCTTATCGGGTACACCGTAGTTTCAAAGAAGCTGCTAGATGTATTTTATCAAAATATTTTGAAACCTCGTTTTTTCCAAACTGTATAAATTGTATTTATGCATAATTTGGTAGACTATAACTAACATAACTTCAATAACCGTTTAAATATTATTATCAATCTTAGAATGTAGAAGAAAGTAATTAATATAATTGAAAAAATACAAGTAGTACAATCAATCATAATCATAATGCAAGTCATTGACAGTATGCAAACATTAGTCGACTATATATCGTGAATTATAATCAAAGCAGGGATAAAATCTCTAGTTAAAACAAATATAGTGGAAGATCATGGACTTGATTGCGTAATCATTTATTTCCTTTTTATATTTCATTCGTTAATAATCATTTCAATAAAAATTGCTACTTGTAGTAGATATAACTCAAAATATAGATTAAACATTACCGAACATTTTATATTATCAATACAATATACTATTCATTTCCTATATGTAATTCTTCTATTAATTTAACATACTACAATATATACCTGTGTTTTCATTCAGTAAACAATAACAATTAAGTTTACAATTACATACATATAATGAAAAATTAGTTGCTAAGTAAAGAAAGCTAAATTGACAGTGCCAACTTAAGTGGAATAATTCCAGCTCACCCCCCACCCAATTTGTCAGTGCTTTAACGCTAAATTTAAAAAAATTTATGGTACAAAATTTCATTTTCACTTTTTTTATGTTTTTTTCATAAATGAGATTTTCACTGTTGTTTTTTTACTGTTTTCATTATCATTATTGATTTTCATTAGAAATACTGTAAAGTTAATGTATAAAATTTTAGGGCGTCGATAAATAAATAAGTAAATTAATAAATAAAAATGAAATAATAACTACCTGCTCACGCACAAATACACCTTCTATATTTCATTATTTGACCTAATTTATCATTTATTGTATTTAAATGATATTTATGCTTTTTCAACATTGTTTCCCCCCTCCTTCTCTCACCTTCCCCACCACCCTCGTAATGTATAAATATAGTCATCTATTCTCTTGTTTGTTTCTTTGTTTTTTCACTTCTCTATACTTAGATAAAACGAAGGTAACCTTTTATAAACATTCGTTTTGAAGTTTATCATTCATAGTTTCAATGTGAATATCATTAAATCAATTCACCTAGATGAACTATTTGTATTAGAAGAAAAATTTTTTTTGTTTATTTTACTTTTTAATTTACGTAACTAAGTGATAGATTTTCAGATTTTATTTTAAAAAAAATGTTTATCATAGATACAAATATGTAAGTAAACATAAAATGATATGAAAAAAATTATTTTTTTCCTTCAAAGTCATTATCATGATTTGTAATGATGAATTAGTTAAGATCAGTTAATTCAGTAAACTAGCAACAAATTAATAATGATTATTATCAATATTAATAATTTAATTGAATTTTCATTACTGTTTAGTCTCTCCACCCATTCTCACCTCCTTTCTGGCCCCCCCCCACCGCCGACACACACTCACTCTACTGATTCAGAATTATAAATTGTAACTAAATGGTATTATTTTGCACTAACTACTTTCAATTTACGTAAAAAATTTAATTAAAAAAAAGCTTTTTATTTACAAAATGCTTTTTTTTTCAATCTGTCTTAGATACAATGAGTTATTTACTAGAAGTGTATTTGTGTATGTGGGCGTGTATGAGTAGGAAGTTATGCAGTGTGTAATATAACGTATGAATAGCTATTTCAACAGTTGACTTTCAACAGTTATATCATCGTATGTGAAATCATATGAAGATTGACAATACCATCATGAGTAGATATTGTCTAGGCTTTCTGGCAACATTTTCATTATTCAAACATTTTTTAACGACTTTTATATTCGTTTGCTAGGAAGTTTCCATTAAAATTTGACTTCTAGTTCAAATAATTACTTTGATCAAATATGTTAGACTATTTTACCCTGATATTTTTAATGTAAATAACTCAAACCTCTTGAAAACTGTTCTCTAGTATACAGTAGTCACTTACTAAATAAAAGTATTAGATAGAAAACTACTACATAGATTAGCATTAAATACAGCAACATCAAGTTTATACTGTTTGAATCCATAGAAATAAACTTATGATTGTTTACACTCTAAACTGACCAGTTAACTTTTGAATATCACTATCGGTACCATAACAGAAGTTGAACACAATATTTAACTTACTTGTAATATTTAAATAAGATTTAATCACATCTAAATTAAACCATTGTGTATTGACAGTGGTAATATTCTCTGAAATATAAATTAATATAATCAAATGAGTGAATATTCTCAATGTTTTATTTAAATTCCAATTAGTTGTATTATGTTTTAGATTTTGTAATGATTGTATATTATAGAGATATAAATTATTTGCTACTTTTATAATATTTAAGTAGTTTAAAGTTTTAAAGATTTGTTTTATCCATTGCTTATTATGCAAATAAGTATCCTCATTGTTAATCATTTGATATTACTTACATTTGTTCAACATTTATATCCTTCTTTTATTCAGTAATATATATCATATAAATTTATTTCAATTCTTATAAATGATATACAGTTATGGCTAATATAGATATTCAATTGAAACACATAGATTTTTGATTAGTGATTTATCAATAATTGATTTTGAATTCATGTAAAAATTAAATGAGAATGAAGTACAATTTATTAATGTATGTTTCATATAACATATACTACTTATATTATGATTAATTTTACTATGATTACTACTACTACTTCCAATATCACTGCTTGTTTGTTAGTTAATTTTTCTTTTTTAATCTTCTAGTGTATTATTAATTGTATTTAATGTATTCAATAACTTGCTCTAATCCAATCAAATTATGATTATTAGTTAATATATTGAAATGTATCAACCAATCAAATTGAAGCATCGTTAAAATTACTTAATTTTATTTTGTTTAATCGGATATGATATTTTCTCAAAAAAAATTTAGTAGTATATACAGGAAATAGATAAAAAAAAACTTTATTTCAATCAAAAATTAACAGATTACTGAAAAATTATTGAAATTAAAAAAAGCAAAAGAAGTAAATATGACTACAATGTCAATATTCAATTAGACTAATGATTTATGCATTGGTTGTAATCGTTAATTATAATTAAAAGATCCGAACTGAGTAACTGAAAGTAAAAAAAATATTTAAGTAAACAGTTGTTTTTGGTAGCTTTGTCATCAAACTGATACAGTTAGAAATCTGTGAAAATTTCAAGTTTGTAGTTAGCATAGGGCTTGATTGAATTCATCATAAACTGATGTTAGTGGGGGAGAGGGTACCAATAAAAACCAGGAAAAGCTGAACAGTTGTTTTGTCCATTGGATATAGGCTTTATGATGTAAAGAATTAGGCGTTCATTGACTTGAGAGCCTCTAGGGCGAAGTCTAAAGTGCGCATAGCTGAAGACTACCATACAAGGACGAAGGAACTATTAAGTGCTTCCTGGTTTTCAATGACACCCTGCCAACATCCATACATGACGAATCAAATACAGCATAGTACTGATCTCCACCAACCACCTCAATTCAAGCATATAATTGGACTATGATAAACCATACCATTCAGCTTCAGAATGGTTATCGAGACTACAAAAACTGTTTAGGCGAGACGTGGTAAACGTTCACGTTGATTACTTTTTAAACATATCCGGGATTTGTTAGCTGTTAATTCTAGAGTGTTAACTAAAAGCAGGAATAGGAAGTGGTTGTTATGAGGTGTCGACTTTCATTCTATGATACAATAAAAGAATCCAATAATATGAATAAAATAGAGTAATAAGTAAAATGGCATGTTGAGTTGGCAGTGATAATAATAGGCATATTAATGCATTATGTGAATCGTCGTCCTTGTATTAATAGCAGGAAGTGCATATGAATTAAGAGAGACACTGTCAAGTTAATAGTAGTGATAAGAAATTTGTTTAATTGAAAAGGTGGGTGCTTAATTAGGAATGAAACAGTACCAATAAACAGAAAATTGACTGGTAGTGTAAGAGCTTACAATAGTAAGTTTATGTAGTGGGTGGCACTGTCGTGGCCATGGTAGATCGAGGGGTTGGACATACCTATTCTGGTCGCGTAAGGTGGGTTTTCTAGGGTTTACTCCAGTGGTTTCAGCTGCGTAAATTAGCTGTAGTCTGGCTTTTTTAGGCATGTTAATCAGTACATGGTGGAAAACAGAGAATATATCTTTTAGTTTGATTCAGTGTTTGCTGTCTGTCAAATCCAACAGCATGGGGCTGACGACAGACTCCATTAATCCTTTTCTAACGATGCACGTACATGAGTGTGGTCCATATAACTGGTCACACAGGATTAATTAAATTTGCTTACATACATTGTAGAGGCCATCTTTAATATTTAATCCCTAACTTGTTGAGTGAATACTAGTTAAGTTGTAAAGGTAACTAGTGTTATAACCGTATTGAGCGTTCTTACGACTGATCTTTTGAGTCCACGTTTGAAGATCTTATCAGTGATATCCCTTTTGAAATCCAACCACAAGTAAAGGACATTTTACTGTAGACTGCACAGCTCGTCCTGTTTATTGACCAAACATTTACTTCCATAAAGCCGGCTAGATATCCTTTTTCTATAATATGTCCTTCAGTATCCTCGTGTTTTGTCTACACGATCCCATAAAAATAAGAACCCGAATCCATGATTACTGCATTAAGTCAGATTAATTTTGCTTTAAATTAATACGACGCATTTAAAATTGGTATATTAATCCGTCCAAGTGTTTTTTTCTAAATATATTTCTTTTTTATAAACCTATCTGTCCTTCTAGAAAGGGGGATGTCCATGAATTGCATGGCATTCTTCTATTCACCTTGAATTAAGTTTCATGCTGAATATTAATAAAAAGTAATAAGTAGTTCTTTTCTATTGGTACTCATGTCGCATGCAGTTAGTATGTCATCCACATAACGAGTTTGGTCAGTTTATCATGTAGTGGCTGATTTTCTAATTTTTATAGCTAACATCTTGATTAAAGAAAATTCCATTTGTTTGTTTATACATTTCGTCGTTAAACACGAAGTGAATGTTATTGTGCATTTAAGGAGTAATTCAGTTTATGTTGCCCATTGATATAGGTATATCTATTATCCTTTCGGTCAGTTGTTGATAGACATAATTAAACGTTATCATCAGTGGAGTATTTACAAAAAGGGATGTTTTGTCTATTAACGTAACTGATTTTACTGTTACATTTGTATATTTTACTTTGTTTAAAAAATCAGTTACATAGTTTACATTGTATTTGACTAGTTCTCGAAGTAATGCTTCCAGTAATTTCACTACCCGTTTCGTAACTGAACAGTTGTGTTTCTGATTGTCTAACCAATAAATATCTTCGACATATTTATACTTGTCCTATTTTAACTGTTGTAGTGAAATTTTCAAAGATTTTTGACGATAAAAATCTGGTGATAAGGGTAGCGAAGTCGTTTGTCCACTCGAATACTTCTTACATTATTATGACATAAACTGAATATTTTACAGTGAATACCTAACGCACCTTCCAAATACTTCAGTATTAGTTTTAAATTTACAATGAAGTTTTTATTCTTAAACTTTATCAGCTAACTGAAATGTCTCTTCCAAATATGGGGCTCTTTGCTGGCACGCATCCACAACTCCGCCAGGAATCAAATCCAAGACTTTCTGACTCCGCGATAAACATTGTGCAACTAGGCCGCCGAGCCGGCTTTAAATAGCTGATATTTTTATCTTAACCAATTAGTGATACATTTCTGAGATTTCATTCACTACTGTCAATAAATAACTACTATCTAGCACCTGACTTGGTTGTACTCAACGCCTTCTCAATAGAACTCTTGGAATTAGATGCTATGGAGTCATCGACTTGCCAAAGGGCACTCCTGAAGAGTTCCATACTAAAATTAAACATCTGTCCAGTGTTTCCTATTCATCTAATTCAAACTAATCCTAAATATCAATATAATAAATATAGAATACAGATATACATTTTATCCTATTAGGGACGACTCAAATTATGTAAGCATACCCGTTGTACAAGGGGAGTTATCTAACTCAATTTCTTAGCTGATAGCGTGCTAGTATTCTACATGAATAGATTGAATTCAAGTCTCAGTGTAAAAGAAACCCTTATGTTACATTTTATTTTCCAGCTAAATTTCAACTTTAATCCTAAACACTTGTTTTTGGTGTTTTTCACAAGTACTGAGTATCATCCTAGACTTTGAATCTATCTATCTTATACGATTTAAACATTCTCATAGATACATAGATTCACATTAAGTTCTTTGGTTACATATAGAATAGATATATTTTGATAAATTACAGTTTAAGAAATCAGAACTGTTAATAAAGGAAAACTGTTATTGTGCATACGTAATCAATTTAAATTTGCCCACCTCATGGGATCGTTAACTAAAAATTTCAACTTTAGACATTGATGATGATCTACTTAATGTTGTTCTTCTTAAACCTGTAAAATTAATTATAAGATTGAATAATTACTGAATAATGTATCCTACTTATATATCGGTATTGTTTACAACTGTAGAAATCATTAAATAACGTGACAGACAGACAGATACAACGTAGGACCAGGCACATAAGTGCATCGGTCCAAGTTGCCACACCTCAACAGCATAGCAAGATGATCACCGAATTCATAGAATCAGTTACTTTAATGGTAGTAATATATAAAAGGAAGATTGCATATAAGGATATAATATGTAGAGAGAGAGAGAGAAAAAAAATTAGCTTGTAGAAAGAAAGGTAGAGTAATTTTAGTCTCAAGGTGTACGTGAAGACAAAGAATGTATACACCTACGCCATTGTGATCGATTCTGAGCCATGTCACCAAGAGTCTCCAACCACTGGGTACGGCAGTCACGCGGACCCCAACCAAGTAGTCGACATCTACCAATGTGGCTCAGACCAGAAGTTAGTGACTTCAACGACTGATGCCACGTTTTGGTTTGGCCGCCCCTAACCCTTTTCCAACCCACCCCAATACTAGTCATCATTGAGCGACGTGGTAACCGGTGTTCGGGCATACGTAACACATGCCCCAATCATCTCAGTCGATGAAGTTTCATAACCTCATCAACAGATTTACCATCATTCCCTAATACCCTTCGTCTAACCTCATTATTAGTTACCCGGAGATCCCAGCAGGTACGAGATATATTTCTAAGACATCTGTGATCAAACGCTAGTAACCTACGAGTGTCTTCTACCCTTAATGGCCATGTTTCACAGCCGTAAAGTAGAACAGGACGAACTGCTGTGCAATATACTCGTCCTTTAGTTGATAGACGAATATCACGCCTACGCCATAGATGACGTAAGTTGGCAAAAGCCAAACGAGCCTTTCGAATTCGTGCAGAAATTTCCTCAGACACCATCCCATTAGGGCTGATCAGACTTCCAAGATAAGTGAAGTTATCAACGCATTCAACTTCTTCACTCCCTATCCTTAGTTTAGGGGTTGACGCAGGCCAGTCCTGAAGTAACAATTTACACTTAGAGGGGGAGAAACGCATCCTAAACATCTTGGCATTGTTGCTCAGTGCGACCAGAAGACTCTGCATCTTATCAGTGTCTTCACCAAACAGGACTATGTCGTCTGCGTATTCTAAGTCGATGAGTGGACCTCCTGGAAGGAGATCAATCCCAGAAAATTCAGCCGAAGAAAGCGTTACTTCCAGTAGCACGTCTATGATAAAATTAAACAAAAACGGAGATAGTGGGCAGCCTTGATGGACACCACTTGAGGTCGCAAAGTCAGATGACAGTTCGCCATAAGCTCTGACTCGACTGGTAGTGTTCGAGTGAAGAGCCCTCACAAGGTTTATGTACTTCTGAGGTACACCTTTTAATGACAGACACTGCCACAGAACCTCACGGTCAACTGAGTCGAATGCTGCCTTTAAGTCGAGGAAAACCACCATTGTAGGACGCCGGTAGGCGTGCCTGTGTTCTAAAACCTGACGAATGGTGAATATGTGGTCGATGCAACCACTACCAGGTCTGAAGCCAGCCTGGTTTTCTCGTGTTTGTAGTTCACGAGTCTTTGTTAAACGTCCGATAATTATTGAGGCTAGTATTTTAGATGCTATATTAGTCAAACTAATCCCTCTATGGTTATCACAAGATGATTTTGGTCCTTTCTTATATATTGGGACTATTAGTGATTTAGACCAGTTGGATGGAATTTTATCTAATTCCCAAACTTTAGCTGAAATACTAGTCAACCTAATCGCCAAGACTGGACCACCATCTTTGAAAACCTCTGGGGTTAGCCCATCTGGACCAGCTGCTCTTCCTCGTTTCAGGTTAGATATAGCTTTTTGAACTTCAGCTAGTGTCGGGGGACCTACTTCAATGTTCCATTTAGCTTGAGTGGAAATGCTGGGTAATTGTAGAGTAGCTGAAGGCCAGATAAACTGTTCCTTGAAGTGTTCGGCCCATTGTTCTAAACGTCTGGGTTGAGAGCAGATTACAGTATCATCTTTCTCGGAGATAGTTTCACTTATCCTTGACTTCTTAATTCCGGTTTCCCTGATTAGTCTATAAAGCTGCCTAGTGTTGCCCAAAGCCGCTGCCTTTTCCATCTCTTTTGCTTTCGTTGCCCACCACTGCTCACGATCGTTTCGTAAACTTCTACTTAATTTAGACTTGATTTGTTTTCGCTCTTCATCGTGTTCAGAGCCTGACGGAATTAGTTGGCGAGAGCTCATCAGTGCCATAGATGTCGCAGAAATCCACTGGTTTTTCGTGCTCCTTCTGTTCAAGTTACTAGTAGATGACGCTGCTGTTTCTACAGCTGTTTTTATATCATTCCAGGCAACATCTGGATCAGCCTGGTTTCCAGAGTTACCTAATTGTGACCCTAACTGTTCTTGAAATTTACTTTTGACCTTCTCGTCACTCAGATCAATTCTAATGGGTTTTCCTAATGTGGCCTTTCTACGTCCAGTGAGGTGCAAGCAAATGCGTGCTCGTACTAGAGCATGATCAGAGTCTAAACATGTACTCCAGAACGAGCGGCAATCTTCTATCGAGCCTCGCCAACGATGACTGATGGCAATATGGTCTATTTGAGTCCATCGTTGTCTTGGTGAAGGGGGTCGCCACGTTAGGCGATGTCTCTCCTTATGCCTAAAATTAGTATTCGCTAAGAATAAACGATTGTCTGAGCAAAGTTGCAGCAGACGGTCACCATTATCTGTTCTCTGAGCTGGAACACTAAAATACCCGCCTAAATGTCTTTCTGTTTGGTCTAAACTACCTACTTGGGCATTAAAGTCACCTGCGACGACTACTATGTCTGAGTGCTTGGCTTTTTGAAGAAGTTCACAAAGGTTTCTGTAAAATTCATCCTTCAGTTCGTCTGGGCTGCAGTCAGTGGGAGCGTAGGCGGAAACGACGAGTGTCCCTATTCCTCCGAGTCCTTACAGAGCCGTTTAGTCGAACAGCACATAGGCGACTATTAACAGGGATCCATTCTAATAGTGCTTGTTCTGCTCTCATGCTTAGCGCTATGCCCACACCCGCCAGTCCACGAGAGCTGGCTATCGAATCGCCAGATAAACGGAGAGTGTATCTTGTCGCCTCGCCGTTTTGGCAAGGTGAGGTCAAGTGAATGACCACGCTAGGATCTTGTATGCGTGTTTCGGAGACACAGCACACATCAATCATACGAGATTCCAGGGTTTTAGCTAAGGAGGTTTGCTGACCAATTTGACATAGGGTGCGTACGTTGAAAGCTCCAATGTGTAGTTTAGAGCGGGGTTTCAGTAGACCTGGGACATTACTTCGAGTGCTAGAATCGTCGGACGTGGTGACACTTGAAGAGAAAGTTAGAAGAGGAAGTTCAGAGTTGATAGTCAAGGTAGGAGCAATGATAGGGATTGAAGAGAGTAAATGATTTTGAATACGGTGGTCTTGAGTGCTGTCAGAGGTATGAGGGCAGTTATCACTTCCCGGTTGCCCACACCGTAGAAGGGTTCTTCTGGAGGTACCTAAAAAGGAAATTGGATTAAAGCGTGACTGCAGTGCCCAAGGGACAACTGCTTGAGGCCGGTCACACACGACCTTTTGGTGAGTAGTTTTAGTGTTAGCTCCGTACTTGTTGAAGACCTTATCGCCGGAGACGGAAATCCGTAGGATAAGGCGAGGTGTGCATTTTCAGGGTCAACCTTTTCTAACCCCACCCCTCCTTGTGGGAAGGCAGCATCGCTGTTATGCTGGTTGTCCGAGGGAAACACCTTACTGCCGTCACACCTCTGTACAGTCGGCAGTACGACTTCGCCCTCAGACCTTGAATCTGCTGCTTTTAGTCTTACCGCTCTTCAACCGACCTGCCTGGCATGGTAGGACCTTGAGGAACTATTGTTCCAGCCAGTATAGCTCGATTGGTTCATCACGATAGGCAAGCCCGACCACCACGTCAAGGTAGCAGCAACGGCCAGGTTAAATAACGTAGAACACATTTAAAAATATCTAGGAAACTAAGCAAATATAAAACGATAAGCAGATGGATATTTTATAAACTAATTTATTTATGTATTTAGTAGCAAAGTTTACTTAAGTCGTAGCATGCAGTTAATGATAATTAATCCAGTTACTCAACAACTTATAAACTTAACATGATTTATAATCATTAATTTAAATTAAAAAAAATAAATAAAATTAGCTGTTACCAGTAACAAATAGCATTAGTGAATATTATCATTAAGTACAACAGGTTATTTCACATCATTCCTACATGAAATCCGGTCATACAATGTACTAATCATATAGTTATTAGATTATCATGAAAGTGTTTACATGAATGGTGTTATGTCTTGAAAATACTCAGCTAATCATAGTATGTGGACAGTAGTGACCGCGATAGTACCAGTCAGCGGATGCATATGTCTGCCCTGTGATTACTCGTCCCTGAAGTCTGAAAGACAACCGGACCGACCACCGGATATACAAAACGTCATCACGTATCACACCTATAAGGAGAATAAGATTTGTACAAAACGGTGGAAATAATGTCTAGAGACTGAGGGAACACATACATAAATAGTTAATCCTGGTTGCTGAATGACGAATGATCTGATAACAGTTTGAGTCTAACTGGAGGTTAGGGTGATGGGAACATGACAGTAATTGAAATAAAATAATTTATATACATATACTGTAAATAAATGAAACAATCTTCTGAAAAGCAATTCTTGATTTTAGTTACTATATTTCAATAGCCCGATACAACAAAAAGAATTGTGATAGAATGTTTTATAGTATGAAATTTTTTACTTAATTACTTACTTATGCCCATTACCCCTCAGAGAGGAGAATAGGCAGCTTATGAGTAAGTAGTAAATTTACTTTCACAATTATTTTTCAAGTAAATATTTATCGTCGATCAAGAAATTTACCGAATGTAGTTTATTATTATGTAATATAAAGATAACTCAATACATTATCACCACTGACTTCAAATCACCTATTAACATCATATTATTTTAGTCAGTCAGAAAGTATAGTTTTAACTATATCTATCAACAATACTTAGATAGGATACAAGTTTGATAAATTCACATTAAGAAAGTGAAGCCAATTTCTCCTGTATTCTTAGTGATTCAACGGTCAAGAAGAATTCAAAAGTTTAACAGCATAATAAAAAGTGGAACTAACTATTCAACTTGTAAATCTATACGATTATAGTAGAATAAAAGGTTACGCAACACTTTTGACTGAATTACATGAGAACAAATAATCCATAGAACTAGTCAACTAACAGTGGATTAAGGTGTACAATGATGAAGATAATAAAAATGTTGGTATCTTACAAATTAAAAAGATAAGATGAAACAATCCTGGAAAAATATTAGGAAACAATTCTGGTGATGGTGGTGGGGGGTGGAAGGGGGAGGAGTATGAAACATAATTTGCACCAGTCAACAAGAAAATTTTCTCAAATGAACGATCAATAGAATAAAATAATTAGCAATAACGACCTTAAGGTTTTAGTAAACGTGTTGTCGAGCTTGTTGCATGAATGATGTTGTGGTACTGATTCAATTACTAAATTAAATACTTTCGTATACTTCAATAAATGTTTTTTGACCAAATCTTGGATACTAAAATAATGTTTCATATGTAATAAAAAAACAGTCATGTATAGATAGGTTGATACGAGTTACTCTATTTTGAAAAGTCACAGTCAAACGATCAAAATCAAATTCTGTTAATCAAGTCATCCTGTTACATGTATAACGTAAAATAGGAGATCTACAATAATTACAAGCTCAGTATTATGTTCAGTGGTATTAGCTGCTACTAAACATTACGGTTATGATAACGACATGAAGTACTTTTTATGTAAACGGAGCCTTGACTTTGTTTCATGATAAGCTAAAGAGCTCAATATGAGACAGCTATTGTTAGATTAGGACGGACTTTATATGTAATCTCAAAATCAACATATAAGTTATATGAATAATCATATCCAATTAAATTTTCCAGGATAATCACTTATATGATTCTATTTCAAAAAAAACCACATAAAGTAAGAAAAAAAGGAAGTGATAGTGAAATTTGGCTAACAGCCATATAATTTGTAAATAATCTAAACGACTTCATTTATCGTCAAAGATAGCTAAGATACATACATACAGATCAATTGTCATTGTAGGTTTTATTATCTTGAAAAATTCAATTAAAACATTTAATAAGTAATGATGTGATGTAATACTCTGTGATTGTGTTCTTGATAGATTGATGTTAGCTGGCTTCTTTTGGAAACCAGGTAGCAGTACGCTACATTAATTTCATCAGGGATTCGATACTAGGACCTTCGGGTATCAAGGCGAACACCGAAGAGTCCTATAACAAGACTAAACGACTGTCTGGTGCTGCCTGGTTTTTATTAATGTTCAAGTAAAATTGATTTGTGATGAACTCAAATAAATGAATATAGACGGCATACTATATCTCTTCAAACATGTTTTAAAACACCGAAATATTAACGAATTTGATAAATTAGGAAAGATTTGCGATAGATTATTGTACACTAACATTAAAGTTGGTGAAATATTTTAATAATAGTTGCTAAAGAATAAAATGAAAATACTTAGACTATGCGAGCAAATAAGGTTGAGAAACATGAACAATTATGGGAAATCGCGAAAAATGTACATATATTTCTGCCTTATCCCACTTTGATATATTGATGAGAAAGCTTGAGTTCAGGGGTTGTACAAACTTCTTCTACGTACGAAGATTTGGTATGTAGCGATGAAGTGCAATAGCCGTATAAAAAAGGGAAAACTTTGTTTATATGAAATAATTAATGAAAAAGTGTTTACAGATCAACTTGATGTCCTATATCAATCAAGTGAGACGGAGTGAAACTTTCAGGTTGTTTCTAGTTGTTTTTGTGCAATCATATCAAACGGTGTTTGACAAGACTATGAATAACCTAGCGGATTTTGTATGACTTATATACCTGGTTCCACGGAAACATTTGAAGTGACCTGGTGAACCTTTGCAGTTTGCCGTCAGTTGTGGTGTAAACTAAAGAATAATTGTGAAAGATTACATTTATTTTAGGGATAGGTAATATCATAGCAATCAATTTCTTTGGTTGAAGCATTTCACTACTCACGTTATTTTCAGACTATTGTTTTGAAAATACTAACTTATGTATAATAATTTCTAGGTTCTTAGTATTATTCATCTAAAACACCTTCATACCAATGAATTTAATCAAATAACTATCGCACCTATGTAGAAACAAGGAATTTTGATTAGTTTTTCTTCAATTGTATCGTCAGAGCCAGTTGTCATACCGTAATCTATTAGGATTTTGACTACTTGTATACAGTTTGACATACCACCATTAGATTAGTATTTATTATTATACATTAAAGAAGAGTTTTGGTACCATACTAATTCTGAATAAAAACCTCTTCTCTTTCTTAGTGAATAACTTTAAAATATTTCTAAAGCTGTAGCGATAAATCGTTTTTGGTGAAGTTCATACTTATTAAGAGTGGAATAGTTATCACCGATGACAACGGGTAATCCTTTCGTTATATCACAAATTGATAGAAGTAGAAATTCTACCATTGGATATCAGCCTTGTGATGTAGAGGGATAGGGGTTTAATAATCTGAAGCCTCTAAGGGGGAAGGGCAGAGTTTAAAGTTTACACACCTGAGGAGTCTTATACTATGACTGAACAGCTCTACAATGCTCCATGGTTTTCAATATTATTCAACCAACATCAGTCTATGACGAATTCAGGCATTCAAAGCTTAACACTAATCTTCACAAATCATCTTAATTTACTCAGTTTTATTTCAAAAAATTACTTTGGTTTTTCCCGTGATGAACATTGTTCATTATAAAAATACAACTTCTGTAGTATTTGCGCTAATAATTATTTATTGAAAGTATATGAATGCATTAATAGACTGTCAGTTATTATCTTTAAAGGAATGAATACCGATTACCAAGAGATTTAACATTTATTGTGTATTATATAATAATTTCTAACTTCTTATGGTACATTATACATTTAATTATGCTTATTGATTACTTCTGTATATACACTTAATAACATATAGCGTACTCTAAGAAAAGAATTTTTCTCATATCAGATCAATGTATAAGTATATCATCTGGTAATATTTCATTTGAATTAATCAAACAGGAAATTGATGTTGATACCTGGTAACTTTGTATTTCATGAATAAATTGTTTTCGAGCTTTATAGACATGTTTTTCTTTTAACTGAAACTGAATGATTTCTTACTTAATTGCTTTTATTCTGAATGATTATAATTTTAATTGATTGAATATATAATAGATTGATGTTGGCAGCATACCGTTGAAATCTAAGGTGCGCACTGATAAGAGGTTCCATACTAGGACATAACAGATGTTCAGTGCTCCCCGGTTTTCAATTGTACCCTCTCAACATCAGTCTCTGACGAATTCAACAAACTTTACTTAATACCAATCACCATAAATCATCTTAACTGAATTATAGTTTTGGAAGTATACTTAATGGTGCTGTTTCATTACAATTTTCATTGATCAAATATTGCAAAATTGAATTGAGGAGGTATACAAGATCAATCGATAATGATAAGGACAATGAAAAAAAGGTGAACTCTTTGAAATTTATTACAGAAAACTTTATTCGTCAATGATATTGTTTACTACATAAAATGACCCTTTGAAACGTCAATTTCATATATCATGTACTCTTTATGTAGATATTATTCAACGTCCCGTTTATTGATCTTTTAATATGTCATTACACCTTTTCATCTACCCATAATTTTATAGCTACAATTAGTAACCTTATTAGTTGTGTTTCATACAATTAATTCTTTCTACTAATTTTATGAAAGCAAAATCAACAATTTCAAAAAGAAGGAGTACAATGAAGTTATTGTATTTCGTTAGTTTCTTTACAGTTGCTTATAGCCATTAATAGATGAAAGTTAAATTACATAATTGAGTGTAAAAACTTATAGAAACAACTTTGACTGACAGTTATCATGACATTTTAGCTTAATAATGTAACAAGACAAATTGAAATGAAGAATATGTGAACTGTTGAAAGAACGTATTATATGCAATAGAAAATTCATGATCATTGATGATATGAATAGTCTAGAAATAAGTGATTGTGTAATTGAGAAGTTGAAGTAAAGTGACCGGAGCTTAGACAGTTTGTAATACGAAATTATTGAAGTAGAGGAGTGTTGAGAATCGACATGACAATAAAATCGAACGGAAGGTTATTTAAAAAATTTAATTAAAAATATGCACCCAAGACAGAATGAAGATTGATAATTGAATAAATTTGAACACAATTAAGTTTCCTATCTTAAATAGCTAAAGCACTAACAAACTTCCAAAGTTTGAAATTTAGCTGTTTGCTGATTACCACCAAGAAGTTAATGGTATCGATTTGATGTTCTTTGCCCAAGATAGGTCTGAAAATTGAACTACCGAGTTTTTCATTTGTTTAAATTGAAGGCTTTCTTGGAACATATTAAAAATATGTAGTGTATGCAATTCATTCTCATCAGCTGATGTGCATATAAATTTCTAGGTTTAACTAATAGTAACATTCGTAGTAAAATAGATGGTATTTGCCTGCACAATCAAACATGTTGTTTTATAAATTACAATTAATTTAGCCACGGTGAAAGTTATATTTAATGCAGTATTAAACCCTGCGCTTATTATCCATAGAATAATGCCCTGTATGAATATGAAAATGAGTGATATACATTTGTGATATTCCGATGAGTAGAAATAAAAATCTATGACTTTCCGTGGATCAGTTAAAGTCGCTTCTTTAGAGATTAAATAAATGATATTCGGTGCTTCCCGTTTTTCAATGATACCCTGACAGCATAAGTCTGTGACGAATTCAAACTAAACTTAATACCAATTGCTACAAACCATGTCGATTCGTATACAAGTATATTTCATATTAGATCACCCTAAACCAAATGACTTAACTTTATCAGACTTGTATTTTGATTTTGTTTTGTTCCCATATGCATTATTTAATCTTGTGTTAATTCGATTCAGTTATTTATTTATTCAATGATGAAGCAACTTGCAATAAACCGCAAAATGCCAGAAATCTTATTTTCAACTTATCGGAATACTACAAATATAAGTCACTCATTTCTATAAATAGACTATCCAATGTTTAATTTATTTGAAATTATTAAATGTAACCTTGGTAATCATATAACATGTGAGATGGATAAAGTTGAGTTACCTACTGATACCAATTACTGTCTTCTTACTGCCACCGATTCTCCTATAAACTTTTATTGTTATCCGATATCCCTTAAAACTATCTTAACATTTATTGTTCTTTCTTCTTAACTTATCAATACTACATTCCTTTTCCATTCTATGAAATAATGTTTTCATTGAATCATTCTTTAAACTGCACATAACAAAACTGATAAAATGCACATACTTGTCATTGTAGATTCAACTCTTTATTACATAACAATACAATTGATCTATTGTTAATATTTTTTTTCTATATTAGTATTCTCTTTTTTTTTTAGTGAAAAACATTATTTACTTATCCTTATAATTTGGAATGAAGCACATAAAACTATTTGAGTCAAATTCACAATTATAAAGTAAATTTATATTCAGTTGAATTGAGATGATTATTTTTGTGGAGAATTGAATACGTCATAGATTGATGTTGGTAAGGTACTAACAAAAACCAAGGAGCATTGGAAAGCTGTTTCAATTTAGTAAAGGACTTTCTAACCTCCCCCCATCCTTGCAAGAATGTACACCTCAGATTCTGTTACTTATTTAATCAGTTAAAAATTGTTTTTCATGGAAATAAAAACAGTTTTTAATCAATAATTTTATTAAATAATAAAGGTGAATATTACAAATTAAATTAAATTTTGTTTCTATTGGATCCATTTCATTTTATTTGATTTTAATCACGAAGATTATTTCACTGATTAGAATGTTTTATTTCTTTGTAAAAAATTTATTACGATATAAACAGGGTGAATAAACATTTAAGTTGGATTATTACTGGAATCGAGGACTCGCGTTTCGTCCTTTTTGGGACTCATTTGCTGGATGTACCTGCATCCTAATGTTAATATTCACACTTGGATTCGAACTCAGTCGGCTTCGAGCCAAACTTTACGGTGTTCACCACTAGGCTACTGTGTTTAGGGTATATAAATGTTGCAATGCTTGCTAATGTGATGAATAAATAGAGTGTTTCTCGTAAATGCAAGAAATATGACTGCTTTGCAAATGATTTTGTCACATAGAATTATGGCACCAAAACTATATCAATTTGTAACGAACACCATAAAATTAAACTTAATACCTAACACCATAAAACCACATCAATTCACTTACAATAACCAAGTTGCCAGTGTTTAACGTCAGAATGCTTTTGAAGTTCTAATAAGAAGCTGTGAATGGTGCAGCTCATGCGTGTCAAGACTGAAATAGTTTTCACCACTGATAGCGCTATGTTATAAATTAATGAAAGTCGGAATTCCTACTGTTGGACAGCTGCCATCCAAGTGATACTAATGGCTGAGAGTTTGTTGTAAGATCTAAAGTTTCTTGATTAAATTACTTGGTAGAACCGACGGTGTCTACTACTGAGAAATTCCATACTAGAACGAAACAACCGTTCAACTCTCTGTAATTTTTATTGGCACCCAACGAATATCAATCTGTGACGAATGCAAATAAATAAACAGAATACCTGCCTATATATAACCCCCTCAATTCAATAATGATAATTATTGAAGTAAGCGGAATAGGTCACAATGAATAAGACAACTAAACAGAAAGAACTAAAATATATTTTCTCAGTTAATCTGATTAAGTAATTCTATTTATGTTATTTTGACATATTAGGTCATTTATGCATATACGTTTCTAAATCTAAATAGCAAGAAAACAGAATTCTGAATCCTAAAGAGAGTTAATAGATTGTCCATAGAATATATTGGTAATTTTAAGGACATTTATGTTATATTTTATGGATTAAGTTAGTTAGTTACACAGAAATATCTATAATGTTTCATTATGCCTAAATGTTTTGCTTGGTTATTTCACATATAATGCATTATGGTTACACAATTTGTTAATTGAAGATTATTAACAGTAAAACTTTGCTTAACCAACTATTAATTTCGGCGTTACTAGTTTAACAAGGATACTTAAAGGGTTTCACTTTAACCAACCAGTCATTCAATAACTGTTACCACTAGGTGAAGCATGGGACAAAGACCGAAATTCCGGGCTGTTTTTTCTAGTTCCCTTTAACTACTGTTCATTCTTTCCATATCTGCCTCCAATTCTAGGTGTAATGTAATCTTTGGTCTTCATCTTTTGTTTTCTTTAGGGATTCCAATTTAGAGCTTACTTCCTGACGTAGTTTGATGATTTTTCCGGTGTGCATCCTATCCACCTCAAATGTACTTTGCTAATTTTTTCTTCATCTGGATTTTAGTTGATTTGTTGTCTGCTAGAGTAAGTTTTTATATTGATGATATTTAGTCAACGGTCCAAAGTATCTTGCGTAGAAAGCTGTTTATAAATATCTGTATCTTTGAATAATGGTTTTTACAGTCGTTCATTTTCAACTCCAGACAGTAGAACTGTTTTGACATTTATATTGAAAATTGTGACTGTAGTGATCACTGGAGATTGGTTTGAGTTCCAGATGTTTGCCTTAAATTGTAGAGATTCCTTCCTTACCTTACCACTGTTTGCCTTTAATTCTGCAACAGATCTTCCTTGTTTATCAATGATGTCGCCCAGATGCTTAAAAAATTTTACATGTTTCATAGTATCTTCGTCAAATTCAATTGGCTTGCTGTTTGATTTTACGTAATTACATCTGTCTAACTTAAATGATTCTGTGACCATTTTATGAAACTAACCTGTTTATAGTGTAATTTATAGTTTTGTATGTAGTATGTGTTATATGTAAATGAACTTCAAAAGAATGTTTAAGGCTTAACTATTACATTGTAATCTACATGTACATACAATTTTTACATTAATTTATCAAGTCTATTATTCCTTCATTTAAGTAGATCTCAATTAACACCATTGAATATTGTCTTATCTAGAAGGAACTGAAATGATTATAAAACTTTACTAAAATCAACAGCAACAACATTAACTGAATACTTTGAATTCAATGTATTTCATTGAATTTTATCATTAACTTCATATAAGCTATTAAGTTTAGGTACTGAATGATGAATACTATTCGTTTAAACAGCCTTGTTAAAACAATGATAATTGTAGACTGCTTGGAAGATGAATTGTAGAGAAGTGTGATTTAGAATATTGATAAATTAACTGAATAAATATAGAAGTGTCTATAATGGCATAGATCAGCTGTTCTCCTGTTCTAGAAATAATTATAGACAGGCTAATTTTTCAGATGAAAATGCCTAAACTTTTAACGGTTTATGATGTGATGCTTCATTATTACATGTAGTAAACGTTCACCAGCTAGAAATCGAAATCTTACAACAACTATGAGCATTCGATAAATATTGCTGAAATCGAATAGCTTAATATGACAAAAATTCATTAGACACACATCAAAATCAATTCATTGAACCACTTTATAAATGGCATTTCTAAAAAACCATGAAAAGAATTTAATTCTAAAATGTAAATACGAACTTATTTTGAATATGTGTTTAGTTAAAGAACAAAACAGAAGTATAAGAACAGAGTTTGTCGTAATATAATCATATAATGATCGAATGAAAGACAGTGTCATTAAGCGATTGTTACCAGGTAAATTAAAGGTTGACTACTTACTCCTACTAAATGAAAAAGTTAAATTTTAATTACTTTTAGTTGTTGTGGATTCAACAGGTTTTAACAATAATGATCTCATTTTGTTTATTGACGGTTGTTATATCTATTTTGTGTGCTACGTTTGCTAGATGACACGCAACTGAACTCATAAAAGTGTTACCTGCTTCCAGACATACGTCATTCTAGATATGTTCAATAAATTGTTAAAACGCTAATCTGTCTGTTCATCCGATGTATCTATCTTTACAAGTACATGTAAACTGCTCAATACAGCTGGAGGTGACATAAAGCGGACTATGGCATAGTTTTGTTTAATTTATTAAATATAGTGTAGCATATAATGTTAGTAGTTTGGTAGTCAGGTATATGTAACTTCTGTTTTAAGTCTTTGACTGATTTCCTGGTCACGTGGTCACCTTTAAATAAAAATATCCAACAAGTATTCACTTATTTTTAAGCTCATCAGTTTTTAATCATAACTACTTAATAAATATTTCTGGGTAAACATTTATTGAAAACAGCCTTTCGTTACTGAAACTTCATCATCAAATTTATCATTAGCACGTAGTCTTTCAGCTCTATTGTAATGTGACTTCACTAAACTCTATTTATGATTTATTGCACTTAAGCTGTGATAATGAAAGTAGTGTCCATTTCATGTATCTTTCCGAAATATAAACCTTTGACAAATACCTTTGTCACTTCGTGAAATTCCTAGATACGGGAATTGAAATATATATTGTTTTCTTGTATTCTGTTGTATATTTGATATTACAATGAATCTTATTATAGGTTTCAAGCTGTTTCGTTGTAATGCATACTTCGTCGTATAAAATAAACAGATCATCAATGTACTTTTTGTTTCATATCATTTGACTCATCGAACGGATTAACTTTGTCATTACCAAATTATCTAAAGACATGCTGGCGAATACTGGTTCTAGAGGACTCTATACAGCTACACAATATGCTCGACAGTATAATTTATTTAGGAATTGAAATTGATTGCTTTTGTACATAGTCGCAGCAGTTGTTTAAGTTAAATTTTCAGTAAAAATAAATGTTTGAAGTGTCACTGTATAAGGTCAATGGTTTCTTTTAAAATGATATTGGTGAAGAATTATAGTATATCATAAGGGACCATTAAGTTGTTTGATACATATAATTCAATCAGTAGTTACCATCGCAGTTAGATCTAAGTACGTGAATATCAATTCTTAGTTGACCATATGAAATAGAGCATTCATATAGTCTACAATGTTGTCCATAAGTGTATTAAATAGGAGTATATATCATACGTGAACAGAAGAAGGGATATACATATATATATGATCTTCTATTCAACTAACACAACTTCGCCACTAATGTTTCTCCTTTCACTCAGCACTAATAGTGATAACTTTATGACGATTACTTTTTAAAATCAGTTTGCTTGATGTTACATTTCGTTATAGAATACAGAATAGAGAAAAACGCACTATTCAAGCTATTCTTAGTGTTGTCATTGTTGCTTTCATTACTGTCATGTTTTATTTTTTCTTTACTTCGTTACTGAATTTGAAGCAACAGATATTGTGACAAACAATCATAGCAACAATTACAATCTGAATAAACTAACTGAATAAAAAACAAAATTTTAAACTGTCTGCCAATCAAGGATTCTAGTCACCTTCTGTTTCTTTTCTGTCATTTTAAATATTAAAACAGTGAATAAAACAAACATACGAGGATTGGTTTTCATTCTTGTGGAAATATGCATTCTATTAACACCACTGTGTTTTCCTATATCACAGAGGATAGAATAGACATTGTCGAAAATAGACAAGTATTATTTGGTATACAGGTCTTTATGTTGAATACAGTGTTAAAGATAATAAATGTCAAATGTATGAATATTTTAATATCCGGTTTAATGTCTTCACATTTGTTGTAGATTCATCAGATTCAATCAGGCAAAATGAAAACCACATCAATCTATTCTTCTTAAGTGATATGTATTAGAAATAATTGTGGACTATAATGTTTTGTTTTACTAACAGAACAGGAAGTATTCTACAGTGTATTCATTAATATTTTTTTTCAGGTTGAATAATTTATCAAACGATTATTCATGAAATTAAGGTTTATTTTAGTTTTATTAACTAACATACAATGAAGGAATGTATGGATAGGCATTAGGAATATTAGCACTTGGTTTATCTAATTGATAATATTTAGAATAGAATGTAACATATCAAGTAGGTTCTATCCCTAGATACACACTAAATACACTACACTTTTGTATTAATAATACTACAGTAAAGACTGAGATAGGTGCAAAGATTTGTAGCTCAGGAAGATGATTTCGATTTGATTGTGTTTACGAAAATAAATGGCTTCACTAAGTAGCTTTGATCTTCATTTTGAACGAATTCATAGAAGCCAATTTTAGTTTGTAGTCGTTGTGAATGACGATGAAATATCCTCAACTAGAGCATATAGCTTATATAACACAATCAAACTAATACAATAGAAAATGATCAATTTCAATCCTAAACATTGACAGCAATATACATTCAACATTTACCAGTGACTTAGTATGCATTAAATAAATCAACGGCAAAGTAGTTTAGTGGTATGAAACAATAAAACATTTTGTCATTTATTATGTTTATGACTATCATTATCAGGACAATCCACTTAAGATGCATGTATTACAGATAATTTCAAACGCAACAGACAAATCAGTACCAATCTAAATGTAAGTAACAGAAATACGATTGATGAGTCTTAAATACAATGAAATTTCATTTCGATTGGTGATCGTACACAAAATATACTAGATAATGGGTTGACTTACATGAACATTTTTAAATAGCAAACCATTTCAATTAGTTTCATGACTACTGTTGGTTGAAGTAAATTTGATATAGAAAGTTTTAATTTAAACTGCATAATATCAGTATATACATTGTGAAAATACAAAATATTTCAAACAAACAGTTGGTTATTTAAATTGATGTATTCACCACAGATTGGTAATGATTGAGTACCATTGAAGACCAGGGAGCAGTAGATGGCTGTTTCATCCCAGCATTGGACTCCACAATAGTGGACACCCTAGATTCCGCCCCAAGAACTTCAAGTTGGTAAACGTTCAACCCTCTTCACAACTAGTTTGGCATCCATTGATTTCTCACTTCCATCAATTAGCAAAATGTCACCTAATGGTAAAAAAACAGCCAACTCTGGCTTCTTGGTTTTTAATAGTTGTCTAACTCAGGTCAGCTTATGATAAAGATATCCAATTCAACAATACTCACAACACAACTAATTTCGTTTTGGTGATTCTTAGATGTCCATAGCTGTCTAATTAGAGTCACTTAGTGATATGAAGACTAATCGTAAAAGTTAGAAAATGTTCAAATAATCAGTTCGTATATATGAGGAATGTGAATAGGGTGAAGTAAAAGTAAATAATAAACAGAGAAGAGAAGTAGCTAGTTTGGTTGCTAAGTAATATAGGATCACGGAATTTATAAGGGATATTGCACATTACTTTGTAATCATACAGACTAATTATTTCAACTAAATTCATAACAATGCACTTGTATACATCATTACCAAGGTTAATTTTGATAATTTCAAATAAATTGAGCATTGGATAGGTTGTTTATAAAATGAGTTATATATATTTGTAAAATTCCAATGAGTAGAAATTAAAATTTCAGACGTTTCGCGGCTTAGTGTAAGTCGCTTCTTCAGAGAAATGAATAACCGAATTGAATTAGCACAAGATTAAATAATACAATGGAACAAATCAGAATCAAAATAAGTTCGTACAATCAAAATTGCGAGTTTTGATCATGTCATGTCAAGTCATTTGGGTCAAGGTAGTTTGATGTGAGACATGTGTGCATACATATGTTAGTGTGATGTGAAATGAGATTATGTGAAAATAAAATTGTATGTATGTTCATGTGAATGAAATGTGAATGTAATTTAATTGTGATCGGTTGGATAGAAAGTCCATGTTGGGTGGATAGAAAGGCCTTCCCTTTTATTAAGTGCAGTTGGATTTAACAAAATGTGAAGTGCTTCGGCTATTCGTCTTTCCTTATAATTGGAAAACCCTTTTTGAATAATTTGGATAATTTTAATATCGTTTTTTTATGGTTATGATAGATAGCATGTACTGCTATTGCTGATTTGATTTGTAATTTTTCAAGTTCAACAGGATTATTAGGAGGTCGTTTAGTGTAGCTTTCATGTTCTTTGGCACGAATTTTGATTTCTCGAGAAGACTCTCCAATATAGAAAGCATCACAATCAACACAGCCTAGTCATAAATCAATTAAAACATCATGGATCGGTACAGCCGTTCTACCTTACCGCCATGACACAACAGAAGAATTACAAAGAATTCTAAAACAATATGGAATCAAAATATTCTACAAAACCACCAACACTATACGAGGTGCATTAGTTAAAATAAAGGACAAAATTCCCTTCACCTCGACACAGAATTGTGTATGCAGACTAGGTTGTGTTGATTGCAATGCTTTCTATATTGGAGAGTCTTCTCGAGAAATTAAAACTCGTGCCAAAGAACACGAAAGCTACACTAAACGACCTCCTAATAATCCTGTTGAACTTGAAAAATCAAATCAGCAATAGCAGTACATGCTGTCTACCACAACCATAAAATTGAAATTAAAATTATCCAAATTATTCGAAAAGGTTTTTCCAATTATAAAGAAAGACGAATAGCCGAAGCACTTCACATTTTGTTAAATCCAACTGCACTTAACAAAAGTGAAGGCCTTTCTATCCACCCAACATGGACTTTCTATCCAACCGATCACAATTAAATTACATTCACATTTCATTCACATGAACATACATACAATTTATTTTAACATAATCTCATTTCACATTACACTAACATAGGCATGCACACATATCTCACATCAAACTACCTTGACCCAAATGACTTGACATGACATGATCAAAACTCGCAATTTTGATTGTACGAACTTATTTTGATTCTGATTTGTTCCATTGTATTATTTAATCTTGTGCTAATTCAATTCGGTTATTCATTTCTCTGAAGAAGCGACTTACACTAAGCCGCGAAACGTCTGAAATTTTAATTTCTACTCATTGGAATTTTACAGATATATATAACTCATTTTGTAATGCACTTGTATGTGTAGAATGATTTTTCCCCAAATGATGACGTTCAAAGTAACAATACATGTAAACGAACAATATTGTTTTGTCAATTATGTCTTAGTCAAGCCTTGTTTTACCAATCAAGACAATTTATACTTTACGAGCGATTATGAAATACACGGATTACATAACTAATCAGTATGAAGTGTAAACTGATAGTAATAAAACAGATTTCATAGTAGTGACAAGAATAATGAAAACAGCAAGAATAGATATTTCAATAAAGGCAGTGGATTATAACTTATCAAAATAATAATCGCCAAAACTGATTACATAACAAGAAGTGTGTGAATCGCCAGGTCAAATACAGCCGGTGAAAACAACAAGCTAGTATGGGGGGAGGAAATAAAAAAACACCACAATTCATAAAACCATTTGTTAATCTTTATTTGGCTAAAAAAGACTTTGGGTTTCACATGTCTCTTTTGAACATATAAACCAGGCTTAATGGTTTCAATCCCTGTAGCTTTTGATATGTTTAGTAGGCGAATTCAGACCTACTTAGAAAGTTATGATGATATACGGAACATTGATTCAAGTGATATGGTTTTATCATTTGCGTACAGCGATTCATACTCCATGTTTGACATGTTCTAAGCCATGTTAAAAGCTGTCTATTCATTTGTCGATTAGGTTATCTTGTAGTACGCTCTTTCTAACATTTCACAGTAGCAGCTGATCTAGTATATGGACGTGCAAGAGGTAAAGTCCAGTAACTTATCTTTCATTTAATAGAGCATTATTAGTCGAGTCGAAAATGATGAACAAGATCCTGCTAAGTAAAATGTCGTTATCACTAATTTAAAATGATGACGTTAAAAATTACCAAAACGATACATTCATCAGCCACGACTCTTTCGTTTTAGCAACTGAATGGATTAATAACATGAAAAACACCACTTGATGACTTTAAAGCTTATAGGTCTATTACTAACTACTAGAAAAATTAACTTAATTTAACTTTACTTGTCCAAAAATAAGTATTATATTAGTGCATCCTTTGTAATTCATTAATCAAAATTAATTAAATGAATTCAATTAACTCTCTCTCTTACTCATAAGAAAAGATAAAACAAACAAAAGAACTCCCCTATCATTAGGAAAATTACAAATTACACCTCTATAGAAAAAGAGTCAATACCTAAAATGTATATTTATAAAATAGTTGGACATACTCCAATGTATCTCACTTTGAATTAACTACACTATTATTCAAGTGAGTATACAAATGTCGTACTGAATTCTTTATGTAGAATGTGTAATTTCTAATTACGTTACTACTAGATCATTATTCATTGATATTTGTGATATTTGTCACATATTCAACATGGTTGAACTATGATAATCAAAGATTGTTTAAGTACTTTCTTTCACAGTTAGTTATGAGATAATATATTATTGTATATTCTTCACTTAAATTAATTACAGAATAACTATTTTGCTGGAACCAATACAACAAACGAGAACAATGGCGACTGTTGATTTGCTAACCGTATGTCCTCTGTAATAGTAAATGGTCCCGAACTCAAGCAATAAGAACACAGAATCCGTGATCCATTTTGTTTTGTATCTGTAATAAGTCATAGATCCTGTACGTACATAAATATGTGTATGTATTTAGATTCAAACTATGAATTGGACCAACTAGGATATCAGTACTAACATAAAACGACTACATTAAGGATAGAGAAATTGAAGGTAACAGATACATAGATAATTAATTCTAGTTTATGAATGGAAAGCCGCACACTGATACTTGGTTAGTCTCATGGGAAGTTTGGACTGGAGAGAGGGGATTAATGGAAACGACATGTTCAATATGTAATGGAAATTAAGATATACAAATTAATATAGTGGTGCTAATATTGTCGTGTTTCAGAACTCGCCCATTATTACACATATGATGATATTTTATTATGAATGAATGTAGAGAAAGTTGAATTACTGACTAAAGGTGTAAACTGTCAGCTACTAATTCACAGGTACGAATGTTAAGCAAATAGTACAAAGTCAACAGATGTCAAGTTTGATCTCTAGAGTAGAACAACGGCTAAATTTTTCTAAAAGTCAATAAGTGGTGGAAACTGCAATCCACATAATCATTCATATCACAAATTAGGTATATGTTTAAATGTTTTATATATCTAGCACTAGAATGCTATCATTAGTGACAGTAGATGATGGTCTCTTTATTTCACGAAACGCCTTTCCAGCACATCAGACGGCTAGTCACCCACCAACTTAATAGCCTTGGGTTGGACTCTCTGGAGAAGTAGAGAGTGTCCACTGCTAGAGACCCCCTATTTTATGATGAAACATCTTTCAGCGCTCCCTGGTTTTCAGTGGTAACCAGCCAACAATTATCTGTGACCAATGCAAACAACTAAACATTTCATTTTCTCGAATGCGCTAGCTTAATCATTAAAATTTGAGCAATTTATAAGAAGATAATCAGTAAAGCCAATTCTAGATTCATAGATCGTCGCTTCACCTAACCACTATTGTAATAGAAATGCATACATTAATAACGACTACAGGTAATGAAGCTACACAGTTAGTTAAAAGTTACATTCATTAATCATTTCTGTTTTCTATACACAAAACAAATATGGACAAAGCTAATTTATATGAATTAAGTGTTTAGATTGTTAATTAGATGTCGTTACGATTGCTGAATTAGAATTTGAAGTCATAAATAAACCTAAGTTGGACAAAAGTAGTTCATTCCATCTCAAATCGACTGAAGTCAAGCATATTCACTGTTATATAGCTTCTTAGAAATCATATAGTTAAACATTCTTGGAGAAATGTTAAGGTTCTAGGATAGTTAGATCAGATGGGTAGTGGTTCAGCTTTGTTGATGAATGTCAAGTAACTGTCCAATGTTTCTTGGGGTTCAGTAATCATCACAGTCTAATCATTTCGAGATATTAGATATCAAAATATTTTTGTTGCATTACAACTGTATTGGTTATTCACATTTGACTATTCGAAAAATGGGGTCAAGAGAACTGTAGTTTTCTGTTTTATAAATCAACATATTATTTCCGGAACTTTTAAAATATCACAAACATCCATCTGTTGTTTAGCGTTTGTAACAAAAGCAACATTGACATTGAACAGTTAACTAAATATTTTAGGACAATTGGAATGGTATGAAAACATGGGTCAAAATGTATACTGACGGCTTATAGAATGTGTTTAGTTACTTATTCGAATATGAGTAGTTCGAGACTTTACAGGCCAATTAATAACTAAATTTACGTCATGAATTAACATCTTATACATATTGAAAGATTTGTAGAAATATTTTCTTCTATAGTGGGTCCTCTAAGAGGTATACACTCAAATCTTTACTAAGGATAACAACCAGGGCTCTCAAGTTTTGCATAACTTTTAGACTATTATATTGCCACTCATTAGTTAATATTTATAAATCCAGTAAATAACACTACTTCACGTCCTCATCTTGATCAGTATCTAAGTGATCCTTATCAAGTATTGTGCAACTCGACTGACTGCGTCTTATGGTAGCTCCAGAGTCACTGCCTAATATTAGTCACTAGTGAATACACGTTAATTGTCAGAAATCTTCTCTGTTATTTGCAGTTGCTTAACTGAAACTATTTTATTTTTTTAAACTTGAACATACTCAAGAACAATAATTTCTTAAAATCATGGAGAGTATTAACTATGAAACCCTTAGTCTACACAGAAATTTACACAGATAAGCTGATTTGTAAAACCGACTAAAGTTGGCAGTTATGTATTTGATGCAATGATACATCACATGAGGAAATTAACATTATCTTAAAATACTAAGGACTGTACAACATGATGAGAGCAATGATTAAAATTATGCTGCCAGTTTAGTACACTTAACTGCTTAAATAAGGTGTACGTAACAGTCACCTTAGTATACTGAAAGTGAATAAAACTGACAGGATCATAAACGTGTATCCATTTGAATATGATGAATGTGAAGTAAAATGTAATATTTAAGTTGGATTATGACTGGCAATCAAAATCCAGGACGTGCGTTTTGTTCTGTTTGGGACTTATTGGCTGGATGTACATGCATCCCAATGTTGATATTCACATTGGGATTCGAACTCAGTCCACTTCTTGCCAAACGCCACCGCGTTCGTCACAAAGTTCGTCACAGTGAAGTAAAATGGTTAAAAAAATGTATCAGTAATACTTTTGCTAACAATTAGATGACGTTAGCGTTAATTCAATTTCATCTGCCTCGATGAAATACGAAAAGTACATACTGTTAATTACAGAATATTAAAAATTTATTCTCCAAGACACATTTACAAACGAAAATGTAAAAAACAATCCGAAACATTTTTTTCATGTTACTAGGTCACTACTGAAAAAAATAACACACATTGTGACAAAAGTATTCAGTCTACTTGTCATCTTGCTTCATTTAAATGTAATATAGTAAGGTGTGAAATATTCAGTATATGCTGCTTTTATTTAATAGTAGTTTGTATTATTTTGTAAATAGCGAAAATATTTTTTAAGTCGTTTTAAGCTACTCAAATAGTTTTTAAGTAGCATGAAACAATTTCAAATCTTTCAAAAATTATGTCGTAAATACGAAGATAGTTTTGTTCATCAAATGAAGGAGATTAATAATTATATTGTTTGTAAAGATAACATATAAATAAATTATGTTAATAATTAGTCGCTTGGTGACTAGTACAATAACTCTATTTACTTTCTGTGGTTTATATACTATACTGAATATAGCCAGACAGCCATTGAAGATCCAGTAACAGGGTATTTTTGTCCTAATGTTTGATACACCACGAGGACGTATCCACTAATTTACCGGAAAATGAGCTCAATTCATTCATATCTTGCTATGAGAATATTAACTTTTAGCATAATATCTTGCCACTGAATGGTTTACATTTTTTATGATAGTGGTAATCTATCACAAAACTAGGATTACTAAAAAAGACAATAATGTATTAACTGGATGCACTATCATGATTTCAGATGTTGGTTTTCACGATTCAACGGCTGCCACAGTTTGAAGCACAGAACAAATACTAAAATTACATCGAAATCATTACCTAAGCGAATATTAACAAAACATTCGTCTTCCGCATGTTTTTGTCCGGTACCAATGTTAATTGGGGGAAAGTGTGACCAGGTAGCTGTTTCATCCAATTGAGGGAGACACACCATAATTAATAATTCCTACCCTAACAGGAGGTTTGAGGCCGAGATACCCAGATTTGCCTGCTAATGTTTAACTATCAGCATCTATACCACGTTGACTTTTTATTCGATTTTTTACTTGGTTTATTTTATGATGCAGTTCCGAGTTGGGTTGAAGAGCGAAACAAAACAAAACACCTGTCTAGTGTTATTTGGTTTTTGATTATGCACAACGGAAATTAATCTGTAAGAAATACGATCTACACACACCAACTTAAACTCAAAAAAATATTTTATCAATCAATTGAATAAACTTACTTAATCGAATTTCCTTCTTTTTTCTTATCAGTTGTTCTTGTTTGTAAATTCTTGTGTTGCTATCTACAGTAACTATATCAGACAAACTTGAAAATGACGATGCATCAATAAATATCTTTAAATCAATGAATACAAGTAAACGTAGTATCATAATAAGTGAAAAAAGTTTACTTAACATGATATTAAGTAATCTGGTAGAATTTGTTCACGTAATAATTTCTGAAATATTGATTCACATGGATTGTTGATACCTAGGAAAAAAAACAAAATATAAAACTGAAATGAGGTGATTTTGCAGAGATTAGAAATAATTTACATGTATGCATCTATCACATATTAATATTGGTTGAACATCAATGAAAGCCACCAAGCACTGAACAGGTGTCGCGTCTTAGTTTGGGACTCCTGGGAAACGTATACCCTTGACTCCCATCAGTAAATTGAACCTGTGACCTTCAGGTCTCATATCAAATGTTTAACCGTTTTCTCCACTAATCTAGTAGGAATTCAGTGGTTGAATTCATATTTCTAGCTATACAGAGCACCTTGATTTTTAATAACAAAGCAACATTAATATGTGATGAACAGAAATACATGAAACTGGATTGTCAAGGTGAAGTACATATTTATAAATAAGACATTTTTATCACTAATTAAGGAGATACACGTTGTGAATTGCGTGGGACTGAATAATGCAAAATGATCCTGTTTTTAGTATTTTATAAATACGATCACATTGAACTGTTTTATCGAAGGATTATTTGTTTATTTGTTTAAACTGTGATTTACATAATCAAGTGACAAATGATATAAAAAAGATGAATCCGTTCACTTTAGATATATACAACATTACTTTCAATTTGAAGAGTGAGAAAACAAGAGAAACGTTTCTATGCAAACTAAAGATCGTTTTTCTGCTTCGCTTATGAAATTACAAGAAATCTCGTACTAGAACAATACGGCTGACCAGTGTTCTCAAGTTTTTACTGGTACCTAACCAAAATCAATTAGATGATAAGGAGTTTCTGTGTTATAAAATGCACTAATATGAAAAGAATAATATAAAAAGTTATCGAAACAGAAAATATTTTACAGATATGATTCATCCACAGTACATACATGATTAGTTATTCACAATGGAAGATATTGTAAAGTAGGTAGTAAATAAGTTAAATTATAGCTAAAGTGATTTTTTCAACATTAACTTTTACTTAATGGTAATGGGTTGAATATAATTTTAGGCATACCTTCATAGAGCGCCTACTTAACATACAGTAAAAGTGGATTTAGCTCCAGAACTAGCATAATTTATGTATTCTTTGCTCTTTTTGATGAATATCGATATGCCGGGCACCTAAAGAAGATTGATTATCTTCAAAAGCTATTTATCTGTAGACTATTTCAGTATTTTTGGTTATATTCTAGGTGAACAATTTATTTTTATTATCATTCAGTTCCGCCTGCTCTATCTTTTTATCTGATACATTAACTGTTATTATGCCACTACTCATTGATGAACTATGGTTAATCAATCGTGTATATGAACTCCTGTTCCCATTCACTATTACTTTTGTTTTATATTAATCTCAGTTTCCTAATTGGTTGACTGTGTGGTCTGGTTTTATGTATGTATAATGGAATGTATGAAATTTGATTCGAATCTGTCTGGTTGTTCTATCTGCTTATGTTCTTCATATTCCGGCTTGGGACTCAAAGTGCATAAGGCAGACGTGCAACTATCGGCTAGGCACATTCAATTGGCATTTTTTGCGTCATAACAAATATTTAGTTCAATATACATGAATTTCACACTAACTCACAATCCAATAAGGCAGTGAGTTATGCTAGTAATTAAGGTGTTCGTGAGGTCTTAGAATTCATAGTATGTTTTTTATGAGAATGTGAACATCAACAATAGGATGCAATTAAATTAAGTCGATAAGTCCTATATAGAACAAACTGAACATTTAAATTTTTCAAGACATAAAAGGCATTACAGACTAACTTTACCTACTTAAAATATATCAGAACAAGCTGATCAAATGTCATGAATATCAACAACAGGAAATTTCAACAGCTTTTGTATATGTTGCTTTAACATTTAAAAAATAAACGGATTTTTACTTGACAGTTAGAAAAGCAATCATTTTAGTAATTAGGTGATTTAAGAAGGTCAAGATTGTGATACTTTGTTGAGAATTAATGATTTATGATTATCTCAATGATAAATTCAAGTAGAAAGCAATAGATCGTTTATTTCCATGTTGTCTTAAATGACCCAGTAGATGATAAATAAACTACCACAAAATATTTGCGCTACTAATTCCACCCTAAGTTTTAAACAATTGATCACTTCATATCTAAAATCGAAAAAAGATTTGTATCAAATCTTCGACAACTCACCACTTAACCTCGAATCAACCATCAATAGCTCATTAGGGTTTTAAAAACGTAAACACTACAATCATGTACGTAGTTGTAGAAAAAAAAACAATAAAAACTGAAGGTTATGATTTACAACTGATTATTTTACCATTGTGAAGAACAACAATTGCGTTAGCAATGTTTAATTGGGCGAAAACAGAGTAGGTCATAAAATATTACATACATTACTTCCAAGCAACAATTTGCACGTCCTCCGCGTTGTCTGGACTGTATCGTTTATCAGCCTGCTTCTCTTGGTTGTTCTCGATTGTCCTCTGTATTTTGATCATGCTTCACCTCTTGCCCTCTCGCAACTCGTCTCGTCTGCTGTTTACTGATTCTTCCCGATTTCCTTTGACGCTCTGCTACCTACTACTTATTGATGACTTATAAGTAGTATCCACCACACTATCAGTAGTTAATTTTCCCTTCTATTTCAAATATTCTTCTATATCACCTTCTCCCGAGGTTGTGGGCTGCTCACATAAGGACTTGGTCGCCTTTTAGCAGCTTACTCCTAACGCTAGTTAGTTACACAATTAATGTATCAATAACTCCCAGCTCAAAATCAAACCACATAGATCGGTGCTCTTATCTAAGTTTCAAATACTGTTAGCTTTATATCGTATCTAAATACTATCTATGGTCCATTCTGTTTACTCCCAGCCACTTCCTGGCATCAAAGTGTAATGGACGAAAGCGCGTAGTTGTTTGTTGGAGATGCACTATAATACAATATATGCCTCTGGTACCCTAATACTGTAAACTATAAACTTTGTTGTCATTAGCTCTGTATTCAAATTAGATCTTCGTATAGTATAAGTTCTGTAACAGTGATCCTCTAACAAAACCCTTTTGAAAGCCATATCCTTCTGATCATGCCTGTAAATTGGTAAGCTCTCATTCACAAAATGCTGCTTGAGAATAGTTATTATTATTATTATTGACATGAAAGTAAATAACAATCTATGAAGGACATTCATTAGGCTGGTGTCTTAGAAAGCGATTCTGAACTCACAATCGCAAGAAGTCTGAAAACAAAAGTAACAAGTACATAACCTTCAGCTAAAATGATCATATCGTACAGAATGATATGTACATTCAAACAATTAAAGATATACATGTACTGTTCTAACGTTATACCCCACCCCCAGCCCCAAACTGTTTGTACAAATTAACATGTGTGGCAAATTACGATACTGAAAATGAGCGATATTACAATCAAAGGTGAATATGAATTTAACTAACATGTTTTTAGTAGTCTTTGTTTAACGAGGATAAAGCTTTGGATAATGATACTTTGAGGGATTTCAGAGACAAATAACATCAGTTAGACACCTTGAAATCTTTTAAAATGTTTAGTCAGATGAACGACACAACTTGAGCTTACATTTTGATCTAGTAATATAATAGGCTGTTTGCAGCTGATGAAGATCAAACAGAATATAGTGACTTAATCTTATTTTGAGCAAATAGTTATTTTTGCTCTCTTTTGGTCACTAAGAATAACAAAATGTATGGAAGCCATAGCTTGCATCATTTTAATCTCAAACAATCAACAGTAATAAATGGTGTACTCGAGTAATCTGCTACCAAGTAATTCATTCTTATTCAAATCATCAATTAGAACAGTTGAAATATTAATAAACTTGTTTGAAACATGACAACCTGTATTATATTCTGTTGGGAAAGTTGTCAACAGATAGTCTCCGTCTTTTTTAGCCTCTGGAATGATACCTAAGCAACAAAATGTGTGATCCTACGTCATTCTAATCGCATAGTATGCCTCTATATTTAGATGTGTACATGAGGAATGAATGCAAAACATGTCGCTTTGTTTTGATAAGTTTGCATAGTATTAATTCATTATGCCAATTAAATTAATTTGCTGTCTGTGAACACAATTAGAATTCTTCTAGGTAGACAGCATGTTGGAAGCTAGTCAGAAGTAAAAGTCTTTAATATGTGAATTGTAGTTCATCAATTGAATCCTATTGATGCTCTAATTACTCCACAATATGCCGGATAATCAAAATCTTAATAGAATTATCTTCTATTTCCAAAAGTGTAAAAAGAAAATAAATAAAGAATAAAGAGAGAACAATGATTGTGACAGTATAAGATGAGTTCATTAAAAATGCGGATTCTTTCCAGATACTACTTCAAAACCTACAAACAGTCAAATTGGTCAACAACCAGCAAGGCAAGTATACATAGTTTATATTAATTTGGTTTCGCAAGTTGGGATAAATGTAGAATATCGAAAGTTGCGAACTATGATAGAATTAAAATACAATTGAAACACACTTTTGTCTTCAGTTGATATACACGAATATTATAGAAAATGAAAATGAAAGAACCATAAATGTAAAGTTTATGTTTTATATTATCAAAATGGTCCAAATGGTCATAGGTAACCCACTGCGTTTATGCCTAGCAGATATGTGTGACAGTCGAACATTAGATTGATGTATCAATATTTAATCATAAAACATTGTGCGTCACGTTTGCAGCAGTTTTATTGCAGATAATGATAGTCAATTAGCTTCTGACATATTAGAAATTCTCACCGAGCATATAAGAATCGTAAATATGCAATTAAACATAACAACGTATTCCACTAACTGGATCATTAGCATTAGGTGTTATATCAATGACAGTTTGGAATGATCTGTGTATTAAGAAGAATTAATAAGTAGATTGAGTTTAAATTTCATCAGATTCTACCAAGTAATCTATAAATCATTATTGGTTAGAGAATTATTCGACCATGTATGTTCACTATTTTTGAAGAACAAAACTGAAAAAGAGTTGAATACAATGTTGTTTACGTAGATAAGGATATCTGCAGAAACTTATAACGTAGAATGGTGAGATTTCAACGAAGGAAACAAACTATCTCACCGTTAAAAAAGCCTCTTTTCATAAAACTTGTAATCAAGGGTAATAAAATATCTAAAATGACTGATCGTACATTAATGGCTAAACTGATAATATCTCATCTTTGCAAAATGGTTGACTCACTTAAACAGTCAAATGTTGAAAAATTCCCGGTTTTCTGTTAATTCAAACTTTGTCACCTAGCTCACTTATATGGACGAACATTTCTGAGTAGATTATTCAATAATGATAACCAAAAGTTCAAAACTTATCAACAATACAACTAAGAGGTGTTTTCTTGAATGTGGATATCAAGTCGACGAATTAAAATACAGTTTGTTGGTCAATATACGAAGGATTCTAATTAACATCACATAACTATAAGATTTCTTCGATTTATAAATAATGCTTTATAAATATGTACATCTAAGTTTTCTTTCCTAGGATATTCATGTAATTCAGTTATCAACAATCTAAATGATGTTTTACAACATTTCCATAGTTATTATCTTTCATCCATCAACATTCAAGCCTATTTTAAAACCCTCTTGATATAATGTATGCAGATTGCTATGATTTTCTTATTGATCAATATAATTGTTTGTAGGATGTAAGGAACAAATGAGTTTAATCCGCGTTACAAACGAATTTATCTGTCGTTGTTCTTACTCTATTCAAGTGATGTGAATGGGAAAAAGATTATATTATAACAATAATTAATGAAATAAATCATAATATAATGACTTCGTAGTCAAACAGATATAAACCACGAGTTGAAGTGGTTTTACGGAGATTGGCTGATATGTTTTCTCTCAGATGAGACAAGCGCATGGGTTCTTACGATAAGATAAGATACAACTAAATTATCTTTTGTAGCCGGATTCTTTGTGTGATTCCCTCGATAGCTTCAATAGGAATTAAGAAACAATAGTTGAAATCAACTTCCTTGTTAGTTGATATATACGGATATTTTAGAAAGGAAAAGTGATAGGGTCATGTATATTAACGTTTGCAGTATGGATAGTACATCGTTATATGATGGTTATGAAAACATTCATTACATGAATGAAGATTAGATCTGTACACAAATGTGTTTTAATCAGGGTCATAGAAGTGCAGTCACGTAACAAAATCATTGGAAATTATTGGAACCATGTTAGGCAAAGGTTTATAGCGGTCCCTTTAAATATATAAGGTTGGTTTAAAACGTTTTATTGAAATCGCTTCAACAATTTGCAAACAATAAAACTCGATTATCTTAAAATGTTTTAAAATATCAACCTACTGTCGATAATGAAGTAGGTATCTAGCAAGCGCTCTGTTAAAAATCTTTCAACTTCTCAAAAAAGTATTCAGAAATGTGGATATTAATGCTCCTCACTGTTCTTCCAGTGTATACACGTGTAAATTGATAAGAAAAATTAAAGAAATACTGACTTAGCCAGTAAACTGAGATTTATATAGTAGATATACAGATCCTTTGCTACATGAATTTCTTTCTGAAATCAACCATTCTAGATGTTAAGTCACCAATAAATCCAAGTATTTTAAAAAATGTTACTGGCTTCTTTTCAACATTAGCATAATCTACTCCTCTTATACTAATCATAATTTTTTTTGTTTATTACGTATACAAATATCACTGTCGATATTACTTTAGTATTCATTTCAGTTACGTCATAGATACGGGAAATAATATCAAGAAATAGTTTTACTCTATTCCTCCTCTCTGTATCCAAAGTTGACTTATTTTATTGTAGCTGATTTGCAAAAAAAGTAGACATTTTCTTTGATTCCCTTATTTTTTATTATTGTCCTCTTTTATTTTATGTATATTTCTATATTGCAATACAGAATTTTACTTTATCTTTATCGTTGTCTTGACAACAGTAGATGATATAAATTTGAGCGTCATGAAAACAATCCGATTTGTTTACTAGAGATTTGGAAATAAAGTCGTTGGAGATTTAAAAATATTTCAAAACATACGAGTGTGAAATAACAATGAATAAAAGTATATTTTGTTTAAGTTGGATTTTGACTGGTAAGTGGAAACCAGGAAGCGCATTTTGTCTTATTTGCGACTCGTCAGTTGGATATACATACATCCCAGTGTTGGCGTTCACTTCGGGACTCAAACCCAGTTAGTTCTTATGCCAAACGTCGCTCCTCTTCTCGCATTCACTACTACTGAGTTCAAATAAGACGAAACATACGTCCTGGATTCCGGTTACTAGTCACAAATCAACTCAAACAATACTTGTGATTCATAACTATATCAAGCTAATCCTCTCAGGATGCCCATATAGCAACAGAGACTGACCAGCTTCAGTATATAACAAACGAACTGTAAGATTGAAATTCATGCTATTTAAAAGTATATATGTTTATATATCCACTATACTATACTTAATCTTTGCCATTTCTATGTTTGATGAGGAGGCGAGAGAAATGTATGAGCACATGGTTATGCAACAAATTAGGCATTCAATCAGTAAAAGTTCATTTTGATGAACTTAGGTTTATTTTATCAATTCTGGTTGTAATAATTATGTATTCTGAGATAAGTTATAGAACACAAAACAGTTAACAGGAGTTGTTAGGTTGGTAAAAAAATATGGGTTATTTTTTGAATATCGAACAGTGAACTTAAAGTTCTTAAAGACTGTGTAGGAGAAAATGTTTGCCAAATGCATAATCATAGGTAACACCGTATTTGTTACCAATAACTACTATAAATAGTGTAAGCAGGTAGAAGTTCATATGGGGGAAAATATTCGTGAGCATCTTTGAATGGTCGTTGTTGCATTGGAAGCAATATACTTCATTATCAAAATAACAAGATGCCACGTTTGTGAAATGAAAAATTAAACGGCATAATACAGAGAAATCGCACTCATATTTTATAAGTAATTATTTAACCAATACAACAAATAAATACGAAATGGAAAGCACAGTACAACAATACCGAAGAAATTGTAGGGATGGTAAAGTGAGTGAGAAGAGGTTGAACTTAGTCTAACATTGTACAAAACGACTTACATCATAACAACTTAGCAACATAGTAAAAATAAAGGTAAAATATATTACCATAAAACGAATTTAGATGTGTACACTGTGCAAACAGCCATGTTGATACATTTAAAGTACCCCTAATTTCACAGGTGGAATAACAGGTAATCGTTGACGTAAAGACTTTGGGTATGGTATCTAAAGTGAGAAAAACGATAATGTACTGTCTACATAAACAATCTGAATCTGTTGAACGAATAGATTTTAGTTAATTGTACCAGATTCTTCAAAATTCATTTGTTAAGTGACTCATTTAGAGAGTGGATTTTGAAACAAAAAACTATTAGATGAGAACATTTGATGCTATAGTCTAGATCTTTAAATCTATCACTATGCATATGAAAAAAAAGAAAAAATCGTCCAACTGAACAGATAAGTTCCTGTAAGAAGATTGATATGAAATAGTTACGTTGTTTGTAAGTTGATATTTTGTTTGTAATTTAATAAGGATTAGTAGAACAATGTATACAAATGGACTCTCACTCACGCAACACTAAACCAGCATGTACAACATTTTAAAGAATGTTAAAAAAACGATTGCGTAAGCATAAATGTTTAAATAAAACTTTTGTTAGATAGGAACAACCATAGTAATCATGTGAACGGTAAGTGCATTATGGTGTTTGTAATTAGGTTTTGTGGATATTGTTAAGTGATGATTCAATGTCACGAATTGATCAGAATCAGACATTTATTGACCACCAGAAAGCAATGGGCAATTGTGTGTTACATAATTTACAAGTGTTTATATTTTTCCGATGATGTTTCTGTGTATTAAAATTGGTCCACTTTTATAGCTATTTGTGCAACTTGATCGGAATTATTCGATACAGAACTTGTTTACAAGTATAATTAAAGTTTAATTGTGGATAATAAGTGGAATTCAAGAAACAGGTTTTATCCCATATGAGAATTATCATCTGAATGTAACTATCAAATTATATTTAGATATATTTTATAAAGTGTGGGTGCTGGTCTCAGTAGCACAGTTAAGAAAGCGGTGACGTTTTACATGAATGAACTAAATTCAAATCGTCATTCATACTGTTAAGCAAATGCATTCAATCAGGATAAAATACACTTGCCAGCTGTAATCCAACGTAATCCAGATACAATTAAATAAATAATGAAAAATAAGTTTTGAATCGCATTTATTGCAGTCTTCTTGCAATATTATAATAAATGATTACATAATTATTCGGTAGGTTTGTGACGAGTCATTGGATTTGTGAACATCTGGATGATTTCATACGAGAAAATTATTATGTTCACCAAGGCAACAAAAGGCTTATAATGTAACTTACAATGTGACGCGTATTCACATAAACGCAAGTTACCACAGCTCAATAGTACAGCATCATAAAGACAACATTATTGGAAGTAGTATTTAATTTAATGGTTGTTTGCTGGAAAAGTGTGTTCATAGAGAATAGTGTACGCTAAGAAAAAATTAGCTTGTGGAAGGGTATACAATAAATTTTAAGCACATAATCGGAGGCGAGAAAAAGAGTAAATGCACCTGAACCACAGACCAGTTGTAAGTCGTGTAACCCAGAGTCTTCAGTCATTGGTTATGGCATTCATGTAGACCACAACGAGAATGATTAACAACCCCATCTATATTTCTCCAGTGCCGGGAGTTTAATCTCATTACAACATACTAATGATTAAATCAATACCAAGCAACATATCCAAGATACTGATGTTAGAATAACAATAACTTACAAATGTCATCAACACTAAAAGTTCATATTTCAGTTACATACAGTAAGACAGAATGGACTGTTATAAAGTGTACTCATCGTCTCATTAACAGACAGATATCGTATCTACGTTATAGGTAAGATAAGTTGACAAAAGTTAAAATAGCCTGACAATAATACATTTTATTATTCATGATTTTTGACAAGAAGATTAAATTATTGTTTTCAGAAGATAATACATATTGATATACAACATTTCAATATAGAAAAACAAACAATTACAAACAAATAAGTGAAAATGTTATTTCAATAGGTTATTGTTTTTTTTATAGAGCAGTACATTAGTTACATTTTACTATTATTGTACGTGTATTGAGAAGATTTCTTATCTAAACTATTTTATCGTTATATGTGTGTTCGTTTAAATATTTCATCTTTTTCTCTTCGTTTCATTTTATACTAACTTTGTTTTTCATAATAATGTAATGATGAATATGCATACTTGAATTGTTTGCTAAAAATAAATTATGTTTATTTGGGTTGAATTGTGACTGGAAAGTGGTATCTAGGAGACACGATTCGTCCCATTTAGGACTCGTCACTTAGATGTACTTCCATTTCAGTATTGATATTCACACAGAGATTTGAATTCAGTTTGTTTTGTGCCAAACACTACAGCGTTTGCCACTAGGCTATTGAGTTCAGATAGCCATATTTGTCCAACTGGTATGTATATATCATTAAAATATGTTTGGATCTTCCCACTGATATATGATGGACTGAAATTGATCAGTCTTGTTTGCCATACGTGCATTCTGAGGACGAAGCGCTGGTACTCTATTCCTGTTGTTAATCGCAGTCCAATTCAAACTATACTTGTGGTCATTTGCTATATCGAATTCATTCAAGATGCGCATTCGACAATTTGGATTGAGTGTGCATTCGGACTGATCAATTTCAGTCCATGAGAAGTCAACCGGAAGATCGAAACATATATCAACTAAATTATGCATATATTATAATTTTGAGTATACCGTTAATAAATCAGTAAATGTAACTGTATAATATAAAAGTATTGGTTTTGAACGCGGATAAACCAGTATACCTACTATGAAGAATGATATCTGTAATAACAGGATCGATGGTACTAATTCTATTATGTCATGTGCTATAATGATATATCAATACAAACAAGTAAAATACTATCAATAAATTTATATTTGGGTGTGGTGGACTGTCAATTTTGATATCACGAAATGATCTGAATTAGACAAACATCGATCACCTGGAAGCAATCGACAGCGGTTTCGTCCTAGTGTGGGACTCTTCAGCAGTCCGCATCCATTACCCTATCGAGGATCAAATACAAGGCCTTCTGGCACTGCGGTGAGCGCTCTACCACTAGACCACTGAGTCGGCTTCTAACAGTCAGTAGTTCTAGTTTAGTCGATTTGAACCCAGAAGGTCATGTGTTTGATCTGTGGTGAGGTCGTGGATGCGCACTGCTGAAGTGTTTCATAGTAGAACGAAACAGCTGTCAAATGTTTCCAGGTGATCAACGGTTGTCTAATTCAGATCAGTTCGTTATACTGAAAATTCATTATCAATAAAGTTGGATTTTATCAAAATTGTTGAGTCTTGGATGCGACTTTAGTCAGCTGCTTGTAACTAGATTACAGTTTTCTTGCTTACAAGAGATTTGAACTATATTAATCTGCTTAAAGCTCCTCAATATTATCCACTAAGTTACTCGGTTCATATTCAATGTATAAATCAGTACACATTTCCTCAGGTTGTAAAACAAAGATGTTTTTAAATTTATAAAACTAATAATAAAATTATAATTTAATCTACTCAACAAACTACTTTCAAGAACTAGTTATATAACCAGGAAAATTCTACAATAAATAATGTGGGGCTTAAATATCTACAGTTTAACTGAAATTAACCTACGATACAATATCACGAAGTAAACAAATAAGAATAGACAAGTTCAGTTTGACCACATTTAGTGTGAAGTAATTACCCACGGATAACAACGGATGGGGTCAGACAAATATTTCGCGAACTAACTGAAGTCAGTAATATCAACTGTTAAATGCTGGTTCATCAGTGAAAAGGTCAGACATTCCTCGTGAAAACTTAAGATCTCAGTCTTGATTCCCCAATGGTATCATGAATATGCACTGCTGAGGAGTAGTCTCACACTATAGTGAAACAGCTCTCTAATGTTTCCTGACTGTCTAACGTAGATCAGTTATTGATATTAGATTCTAATGTATAAAACACAGAACTCCATTTGAAAGTTAGCTTTCTTCTATTAAGTATATTTAAGTAGTATTTTGTATTTAGACTACAACAATATTCAACATAAGGGATAACTAAACCTAATTTTATTTATCGTACAGTTTTATGAAAAATAAACTAAATATTAATTAGTAATAGGTAACTCATCAATTGTATAGAACTGAAATATTGTTAATTAAGGCATCTGTAATCCACATATGTATTTAATATTGATGTCGGTCGTTAGAACTATTGTTTCCAATTAATTAGTTTTGAATATATTTTATGAAATAAACATTTCTAGCTAGAGTACAGATTAAGAACTATCAAATGCGATTCTTGAAATGTCTACGCTTAGTATACAGATAGCCTATTCATCGTTCCAATCTATTGACCATACTAGGTTGATGAAACGATTGTGTTTATGACTGGACAGTTTATTTTGAAAAAAGACAATTATATTGCAGAGCATATACTTTATTGTTAAATTAATGAATACTTTAAAGAATCTGAAGTGAAAACTAAATTATAAAATATTTCCCTTACAAAAATCCTCACTAAAATACAGCTAGTTATCGACAGATGGACTCCCCCCACAGTGCATTCAAGCAGTAACCATATATATATATATATATATATATATATATATTTGTCTTAGGATATATCTTGTTTTACTAAAGCATTCTATGGAGAAGGTATAATATGATGAATCTCATTTATTCATGATGCAGAAGCCTATGAATAGATAACAGTATGACTATTCATAAATGCTATTTTCTATATCAATTGGGTCCTACTCTTAATGGTAAATTTAAATCCTAACCTTACATTAAATTTTTAATTTCAAATACCAATTCCGATGAAATTGAGTTCAGTAGTGCTGTAAAACTGGGCGAAACGTAACGCAGAGAAGAACAAAATGTGAGTCAACGTTACGTTAATATAATACACGGTTGAGTAAGACGGTCTAATATGAAAAACTATGCGTAGTTTTCTTAATTCCTGCGTTTTGCATAATTTTTTCCCGATGTCTTAAATACTGTTTCAGACTTCCAAGGTTACTTTTACTGTGCTAAGAACAGAAGTCTGGATTATCTGTTCCAGTCTTGGCGATAGGAGCTGATACAACTATGTCAACAGACAGACTTTCAACTACTTGTTGAGATGGAGAATTTCACTAATAGATTATTCTTATTACAAATTTTATTGCTTACTCTGGAACTTAATACGAAATCATATTTATAGAACCAAAAACCTGATTTTAACAATAATTTCTAATCATTAATCTAAATACTAATCTTAGCTGTGAAATATTGTCTATGGTATGTATTTTCAGTTCGAATTCGCCTCAACCTAGACACTAATAGTTTCTTCAAGATTGGATAACCGGGAAATTTCGAGTTGTCATTTGAGTATCGTGTTTGGTCGTTCTTATACTCTATTTCGGCCACATTTTGCATCTACGACTTAATTTCCATCAATTTAATATTTTTTTAGATAACTAAGAATTCTAATTGTCAGTAGTTGTCTATGAAACAAAAGCTATACTCGATTATATGGACGCAAAAATTAAAAGTGTTAATCAATTAGTCGTCCTTGTTTCAAAGTCTTGTATCTTTTCTGTGATGATGATCAGGATAAAGCAATGGTGTTTAGTGCGGATGAACTGAGTACGAGCTATTATGCAAATTCAACTGACGACTTACAGATAAGACAAAGCGCATATTCTAGATTTCAGATAACAACTACAATGTAATTTAATTCAAGGTTTAATGGTAACTGACGTTGAGGAAGAATGGGAGAAAGCTGTGGTCAGTCAAACCAAAACATGGTTTTACTTAATTGTGTCCCTGATTGTTGCTATGAACTGTGTTGATAGATTCATGCTACTTAATTAACGAAGGAGTGTTTGTTATATCTAGTAATTGAAGACTTTTGACGACACTGCTTAAAATCGATCACAGTAACGCAGATGCGTTCACTTGTGTCCTCTGTTTAATCCTCAACAAAAAGTTTATTTATACCTTACCACGAATTAGTTCTTCTTTGAAAACATATTCTCTGTTTATTCATTTTATTCTACTACCACTACTACTATTACTACTTCTTCTTATGATGATGTGCGGCAATCTGAACCGATGCATGCACGTACCACGTTCTATGATATTCAAATGCGACTGAGTGTCATGTGACATTTAACAATATATGGGGGTTTTTTTACCACATGAAACTGACACCGATAAAAGAAGCAGTTTCTTAATGAGTATTCGTTGTTCTTTTAAAAACGATGATAATTTCAAGCAAATTATTCAAAATTAGGAATTAAAAAATGCTAAAAATGAATATCTGTCTACGTCAACCAGTTCAACAAGCTCTAAATTTATAAATCCGTAATGTTTCTTCAGATAATATCATTGAGCGTGTAAGAATGTAAGTATTTTGACTGGGGATTGAATATCTTAAGAATGAAATCAGTGTATAACTTATTTAAATGATTAAGTTGGTTATATATGACATTAAAGGTTTATATGAAGCCAAAAATACTATTTAGTTCAGAATATGTGAGTTAGAGAGTTGACGTTAGTGCTTTAGTGTATAATATAGGCAGCAACCAGTGACCAACAACGCAACAACTGGATTACTCACCCAAAATCAAATTAAGAAGACACGAACACAGTATTTAGAAGATCCGATTCTGTTTTATTCTAACGCTGTATATATAGTTACAATAACGACTGTGATAATAAGAATAATTAACACACTAAAAGTCGTAACAACCATTAAGAAACAAAAAAGGCTAGTGAGAAGAGAATAAACAGTGGTATTAGTTACAACCAACCTTTGCAATTAATAAAAAAAGACGGCAAAAATAAGAATATTTACGAGAAAGATAACTAGTCCCATCTCTTCTTAACAATATGTCATGAAGGAATTCGATAATATTTAATAAATAGGATCATAAACTTCTGTAGAATAATGATAATATAGTTGGTGATGATATAAAGTTTTCGAGCCAACAATGGGAATAATAGGAATTGGAAAGTTATTGAAAGTACTTAAGTATGGTACAAAAAGCAATTTAATGGTAAAGTTGGTAATATGAGCAGACATACTAACTAGATCAAAGATATGATGACCTCATTTCGGGTTATGATAAACCAACTGAATGGTATATCTCTTTTGTATGCATAAGTTGGGTCTCTTTAAATTAATGCATATTACTTCTGTTTTGTTGAGAAGTTGTAATGCTGTAGCTTTAGGCGAATAATCTAGACTTTGTATATAACTACAATGGCTTTGTCAATGCTAATATCATATCCATAATCAGTTAAGTTTCAAAGAATTATCATTTGTAGATTTCATTATATCTCGTATATGTTCTGCCTACTTGAAAAGATAAGAACATTTAATTATGGACTATATAATTATCTCTATACTATCAGTTAAACCGATAAATACACAATAGTATTTTATTTTTAATTTTTGATATCAGAGGTAGAGAAAGTGACGTATAATTTGGCAGCATTACATTCATCATTGAATAATTTGTTTCATCATCGTGTTAAGTTAGCTCTTCATATGTGGCTTATGAAGTCAAGTTTCAGATAAAGATTACGTAAATATTTCATTTACGTTATGTTTCTAAGTATATTTTTTAAAGAGTCTAAAGTCGTTGTAAATGGAGTTAAGTTTAAAAAAAATATTAAAACAGCTTCAGACTTATAAATGCAAAAAGTAGTAAACTCAATTTATATTACGAATTGATCTGAGTTAGATAACAGTCGATTCCCAAGAAACACTGCAGTGCTGTTTTTGTCCTAGTATGGGGCGTTTCAACAGTATGCATCCATGACTCCATCAATGATTAAACCCAAGACCCTCTGACAGCGCGGCGAACGCTTTACCATTAGACCACTGAGTCGGCTCTCAACGGTTGATATTTTTGATTCAGTCAATTTAGGATACATACAGACCAATTGGTGATGACAAATTAACATTCAGCACTTTCCATAACACCCAATTATAATCTCATTTGCTTAAGTGTGAAAAACTACATTAAAACATTTAATGAAGACAACAATCAAGAGAAGTCACTTTTCATTTCGTTTTTCATCATGACTCTACCCTAATATATCAACATATAACTTACAATAATAAAATCGATATTAGTTAGGTGTTAGTGTGTCAAACTACTATGTTCACCAAGTACTAATATGTTTATAAAAAAATAGTTCCAAATGATTAACACAAAGTGAGGGCGATAAAGTAACTGATTACGTAATATCAAGCATGAGAATATACCATATGTTTTGGTACTGGGTCGAATATTAATGCCAGATCTGTAAGAATAAAGAGGATGAATTACATATACATAAATCATAAGTAAACCAGTGTTGGCGTTCAGAAGATATTTAACAGAGGACGATTAAGATGATGTAAATACACGAATTAAATTAGTAGATAAATACAGAAAAATTAAAAAAATACTTAAAAGCTAAAAAAATTTCTATTTTATCCCGCTTGCTATAACTTAAGGTAGAATGAGGGGTTTTACTACCGTTTTTTGAGTACTTAGATCGGGCTTGTAAATATTAATGGCAATGCCTTTCACCTTAATCAGAAGACAAACTTGTAAGCCATGCAGAATGGTTGATAGAATTCAATAACTACAAAGATTTATTCAGTTTCACTGAATGCCCTCTATCAACCAAATGAGTCAGAATAGGACTTTCAATTTTGTTCAACTCGCCCTTATTTTAACCAGAAAGGATGATGTTCTACAATACGATGACGATAATGTAGGAGTATGCGATCTATATAACTGGTTTAATATAAGAAGTTGAATTGATATATACGAAAGGCAGTGGTGAATCCTGACAGTCTCTGTTTACTTGTTATAGACATTAAGGGTGAATTGTAAAGCACAATACTTTATTTGAACGCACAAAACTTTTCATCACCATTTTTCCCAACCTCTAAGCTAGTAAATAGCTGGCAGCATTACCATTATATTGTAGTTCTAAATATATTGTCCTCATTGGGGCAGTCACTTACTTCAAGTCTCGTTTTATCTGGTTCATTTGTTTACTTATTAATGTGACTGGATAATCGTTGCTGCTAAGAAGACTAAAAATATTAATAAGTTTATTTTAAATTACATTGTTTAAGCAAATTGATTGAGTTCAGTATGCCATGATCCTAAGTTTCTTTGATATCCAAGTGGTACAGAGATGAAAAATATGGCATTCATCGTAACCACTGATTGATGTACTACTTAGTGCTTACTAAGTAGAATATAACGAATGGCTTGGGTGCAACTGCTGATCAGAATCTATTTTTACTAAAACTTGCAATTTAACGTGAAATCCAGACAAAGAGATCTAAGAAGACTGACATCAAATGTTGCTCATGCAAACAACAACAGGAAAGCACAAACTCTTACACATGCGTTTGCGAAAAATGTCTGTGTAGATAATCGGCAGAAGCAAACCAACCATATTAAAACAGATGTTTATATTCCGTCACAGACTGGTATTGGTCTAGCACCAGTAAAAACCAGGGAGCACTGGGCAGCTGTCTTGTCATAATATGTAACTCTTTCAAAGTTTCATACCCTCGATTCCTCCATTGAAATAAATATACGATTTTCAGTTCTTACACTGAGCATTCAACTATCAACATCACTTAGCCAGTGCCCAGTTATATAATTCCACGTCCATATATTTTTGATAATCTTGGACAAAACAGCAGTCCATTTCTACTTGGTTGATACTAGTTCAAAACCGATTTAAAAAATAGATGCTGGAAATATTAGGATCTTAACAGCAAACACTTTTCTATGACGAAATTTGTAGGACTGTAAATAGTTATCTAGACAGAAATGCGTAGCATCAGAGTTATTTCCATGTACTCCAATACTCGTAATAAAGGATAAAGAAATGCTGCAGATGACAAAATTTGAGTAGTTATTAGACTTACTAGCCGTAACACTGACCACAAATCATGACTACGAGCCTAGCATCGAATCCAAACCCCGACCTTCTAAGCCTAGTTCTTACTTACGAAACTTAACTAAAAAACATAGTCATATATCTTCATCTTCACTGATAATCTTGATAAGACCTATAACCCTTAACCCTAATCAAAATTTTAATGTACCGTCATTTTACTAAAACGCTCGACAATAAGCGTTTTCTTCATTAATCCAATATCTTGTAAATACGCTACAAATTTTACAGGATTAATGTTACTTATTAAACGATCAAGTATCCTGACATAATGTCGTCTGTTAACACCATCCTAGATTAGTTTATGTACTATAGCCAATAAATCAATGATTGATCATTCTTTTAACATTCGTTGTTAAGATCTATGAGCCATGTTGACTGAAGTTTACGTTATTCTAGAAATTTTCTTCTTTCAAATGTTAGGCATCAAAGCTACTTTAACCAGCTAGTGTTATATTTGGATTACTCATATATCACTTGACAGTAATGAGTAGATTTATATCTATTAATGGTAGGTATAACTACTGGTCAAATAATTATATACAGTTTAATTATGCTGATTACTATTTGGGTACTATTGCTATGTGAAAAAGTATATGATTATTGATTATTTATCAAGTTAAATATAACTTAACTAGATTGGAGGTGAAATTCATATGACAACTAGTATCATTCCATTTCCATCTGATTATGTAAAAGAATGTAATAGAAAATTGAAAAAAAATCAAATACTTCTAGATAAAATGATTGAAAATTACACTAGGTAGATTAGATATGACAGTATGTTAGTATTATTATTCATTACTAGTATGCTTACTTTGGACAACTAAACTATATTATCAAAAATATATTTTACCCTTAATCATCGGAGTTTTCTTTTCTTCTTCCATCAAAGAACATCAAAGGAAACTAAAATCATCGCCAACTGAATCTGATTACTGTTTTATGTAAAGTCGGATATCCGGTGATCTTTAGTTTCCTATGATATAATAAATAATAATGTACATTTATATTAGAGTTTTGTTTTTAGATGAATAACTACATTGATCTGACTTTATAATGTACAATCTAATTTTGACTATTTGTGAACTTGACATTTGAGTGTTTAGATTCAATTTTATTATTTATATTTAGTCAGAACTTATATTTATTAATTTAAAGAAAGAATCATTAACTGTATCAATATCCTTTAATGAATTATGAATGTCATACATGAATTGAAACCCTGTTGTCATGGTTTTGATAGATTGATGAAAACGTTTAGACAATTTGTGCTTTCAAAGATTCATATTGTGACAAAATAAGATATTACAATAAAACTGGTCTCAATAATAGAAAAGACTGTTAGTAGGTCAATACTGTTATCAATTTCATGACTATTGTCTATTTTACAATTTTCAGTTTTACAATGTACATGTATGTACAGTACTTTGGAAAATAAACAATACCTTAATACATAAAGCTCTGCATAATGATCGTCTACAAATTGCATAACTCAATTAGAAATGTCAACTGTCGGATGCTGGCTGAGTGGTATAACGGTTAAACGTTTACCACAGAGTATATATATCTTGGTTTTGCTACACTGGTGTGATCGCCGATTATTATTAATGAAAAGACCCATACTAAGGCAAAACAGCCGTCCAATGTTTTATAATTTTTATTGATTGTCTGAAAGTTGTATAATTATTGGTGACAGTAACGTACTAGTAGGATAAATATACTTCCATCTATTCCCTATCAATCTGTTTACAACTTAGACAAAATACAATTACATATGTTAGTGAAGTCAAATTGAGTATTTAGATTACAATATTTATCTTTATAGACAAAGTGATAGCAAACTGCTTACTATCAATTGCAAATGTTCTTGGATTATTCTACTTGTTGATTCACTGCATTGAATATATTCCAAACAAAATAAATATGAAACATTATAATATCATTAGTTGTGAGAGTGTAGTTCAAAGTCTTTGTGTTGTATCGATGGACAGGCATAAGTTAAGCTTATGATATGCCACTGATGAAATGAAATCAGTAAATAGCAGATAAAAATCATATGATAAAGTCAACCAAGCACAGACACACTTACAAGTAGCGATTTTAATTGATGTATAATTGGATAACAACCGCCCAAGAACGATAAAGAATAATAAACAGAATAAAGGTGTTATGTGGCACAAATAAAATATAGTTCAAAACATACGAAGTCTAAAACAGAATTAATTTTTTTAATAGTGATGTATAACAAAAGTGTTTTGAGAAATCGTCTACATACTGATTCAGCATACACTGGAGAGCATAAACCCAAAGTGACAAAGATAATGTAGCATTCATAACACATTTATGTGTAGTTGGAATCAGTGTAAAAGTTAATGTCGAAGTTATATAAAGATTAGACATTTTCTAAACAGAATAAATGCTAAACGGATTTCCCTAAAATATTCATATGACATTGCGTCAGTCCTTTTATGACTTTGTAACAGTTTTCAATAAAGTGATTTTTCCAAGGATTGTAGAACACTTTGTCTTAACTTCGTTTTCAAAGAACAGACATTTAACAAATTTGTTCCTGGTGATTACTTTTACCTAAATCAAACATATCCTCGTATTGACACGTAAGAATTAATGACCTATCGTTGTATATGCTCTTAGCGGATGACGTATTTCACTCTTTTTGCAATTATTTCTCTCTCCATTTATATATATATATATATATATATATATATATATATATATTAGACAACCACTGAAAACTAAGGATCAATCGAACCTTATTTATTAAAGTATGCAATTACTCCTTAGTAGTGCTTATTCACATACCTCTCGCAGATCAAACCTTGAGCCCTCAGGTTTCTCAGCAAACGCTTAGTTATTTTACTATTGAACTGAGATGCAATTTTTGTTTGTTCACAACAAATCTGCCTAACCTTATCAATTGTTATCACACTATTAATACCTGAGACTTAGAATGGTTAGTCACTGTTGATCACATCTCGTTTTAGCTCTAGGAATTTCCTCCTGAAGTTAATGTTTACTAGGCTGATTTTGAATGTAATTTGATATTGTGAGATTTTGTTGAGTTTGAACTTAATATCATGAAATAACTAAAATTAGACATTCATTGAAATTCAGATAGCTGACTAGTCTTATACTAAAACAAAATAGTTGTTTCGTACCAACTATAATCATCTTCAGAGAAACTAAACCAACACACATTCAATATCATATTTTCTATAATAACTTTGATTATATGTTTCTCGATAGGAATGAATATTAAAAAGAAAAATCCATTCAGTTAAATGAAAAATTGAGAAATTAAGCACAAAAAACATACAATTCACATTTATACAACGTCAACGATGAATTAAAAAAATAAAGTGAAAAACATATTTACTTGATAAAATTTATTCTTCTCTTTTTTGTATTTTCTTTATTGTTTTTACTCATTTACATTTCGATTTATTATTCGTTGAACTGTTTATTTATCGATGTAGTCAATAGTTGCTGGTGTAAACATGAAATTATGTCTGCGTGTGTGTGTGTGTCTGTATGAAAATATTTTTAAAAGAAGAAAAAAAAATCAACTCCCTTTTGGTTTCAATTATTTAGACGGTCAAATAAAATGGTTAAGTAACTAACTGTTTTCATTAGAATTTTTTTTTAGATGTTTATTTCTTTTTGTGTATATGCGAAATGTTTTCGTTTTGTTTGGTTTAATTAAACTGTCAGTTACATTTGGTTAAGTGTGTAATAAGCAGAAATAATTAATAATAATAATATTAATAATAATATTAGTAATAATAACAATAAGAAGAAGAAGAAGAAGAAGAAATATAAACGAAAGAAAATTTTGTTTTGAGTTAGTAGACCTCTTTTGTGTTGCTTTGTTTGTAATTTTTAATGAGATTTGATTTCATAAAACAGGAAGAACTGACTAGATATTGAGATATGAATAAGTAAATTTTATTTAATCTATTTAAATATAAATGTTTCTATGTCAACTATATTTTAATTATGTACAGTTCGAATCCTGTTCTATTTTTTTTTTAGATTTTATAAGTTGAATTGTGATAAGTTAGACATATTAGTGGAAATATCTAATAACATTGAAGAAATACTTATAATGATATGCAATGAATTGATGCATTTAGTATATTGGTTACAGTGGATTTAGAAAATGTATTTTGTCTTACATGAGATTCAGTGATTAAATGTACATGCATTCAAATGTCATTATTCATATTGATGCTAAAACTCAATCATTCTCATCTCACAAATACAGTTAGCTAAATCAAAGTCCTACATTCAATTGATAGTCTCATCTAAAGTTGTATATAACCTATGACATTGGATGTTAGAATGAGTTAAAGTATTCTTTGTTCAAAAAATTACTAGAAAAAAATAATAACGTTTCTGTATAATCTTAAATACATTATTAATCAATAATATTCTATTCATGTAAGTAATATATAATAAAATAAAATAAGAAATTAAGTTTGGTTTGCTTTTATGTCCTATTCGGATTCATAATTATGGTTACGTTTCACAATCTAAGAGATACATACATAAGTACTTTAAGTCAATGTCATCTTGGTTTCTACGACACATAACACTTTTACTGCACTTATCCGGTGTCTTTCATGTATTTTTTGCTATCACATTAATTCTATCCAGTAAATTAAGTGAGATGATCGGTAAACGTATTTGATTTTGACGTGTTAAGTGATTCCCCAAAAAATATTGTACTTAAAATTATTTTATTTACCATAACACTCATTAAGACTATCTGAATTTGTTCTGGGTAGCTTCACCAGATGACCTTTGTATAACTGAATCGCTCATTTTATGCTAATCGTAGTTTCTAACAAAGACCTAATAAATTACATAAATTAAGAAGCAATGATTATAACTGTATCATAGAACCATATTTCTATGGTAATTATTTTTAGTAGCACATTGTGCAGTAGCCACAATATTAATTCAAGTGTCTTGAGATATGAAAAGTTCTACAGTTAGACTGAATTAGATAGTAATTGGATTGATTGCCAATATATTCAGTTTTCAAAAGACAAAAAAAATTATTGTCACTTTGATATCACGGATTGGTTTAAATTGGACAACCGTTGATCACTAGGAACAACTGGACAGCCGTTTCGTCCTGACACAGGGCTCTTAAGAAATGTATATCATAGACCCCCACCAAAGACAAGGTATGAGAATGCACAGATGTATCAGAAATTGATCATTAGAATCTTACCTTATTGCTTAATGTTAAAGCTTTTGCTGTGGAGCCACGGGGTTCTGAGTAGGATTCATGAAGGGGTTGTAGATATGCAATTCTAAAGAGCCACATACTAGAGCGAAACAGCTGTGCAATGCTTTCTAGTGATCAATGGTTGTCTAATTAAAACCAATTGGTAATATCTAATTGACATTCATCGCTCTGAACAACACGCAATTACAAAAACAATAATGATGATAATACATGATCTTTATGTTAAAAATATATCAACTATTGAAAATTGTCTAACGTGAATTAAACCGTTTATCCAGCTAATAGTTCTACATAAACAAACAAATTCGAACAGAACACTGATAAAATTATTTTGAGTTGTCATTTACTTAACGATTGATTATTGAATCAAAAAAGATAAAACAATCATCATTGACTTTTATACAGTCCATTTCTTCAAATCCACACAGGTAAATTTTCTGAGTACTTTATTATTATAATGGTTCATTGAAGAAGGATGATGTAACTTTCAGAACTGTCTTTGAGAAGACTACTTCATTTATTTTGAGTAGACGTAAATCGTTTATCTTATTTTATTACTGTCAAGAGAACATGACATAACCTTCCACTAAACCCATGAACTGTTATCATATTGTTTTCTATACAGCAATAATAACTAATCACCTATGTGTCTGTTTGTTCAGTTCGTAGTCATTATTGCTTATATGTGTATAAATGTTATTATTCTTAATGGTCCTTTGTATAGTCAAATTTTTTGTGCATACAAACAAATAAGTGAAATATAATTTGACTGGTTGGTTGTTAGCTCACTCATAGAGTATTCTTCTATCCAGCTTGGGTACCAGAACTTATGAGGCAGACATGCAGGCACATAACAGTGGCCTTCCTGTTTGGGTTTCTTGATAATCGCTTTTGTCAAAGTTTCCTTATCAGTATTTCCTGGTAAGTTGTACTTCATGTCATAATATTTCTCTTTTTGCGTCATGAATGTTTCTTATGGAAATTATCAGTTGAAAGTGTTCATGTTCTAATTGTGGAATGAACAATTAGAATAAAATAATAAACTAGTTATATTAAGCAATCGGAAACAGCCATATCACCTTCATGTTTCCATGGTGTGTCTAATACATAAAGTAAACCTAGAAGTACATTTTAAAATGCTGCTAAAAAATTCACAGCTCAGGTTGATACTTTTGTTTGTATACTGTTCTTTGAGAATCATAATAGAAATTCAAAGATTTCATTGTTATATAAGACATCATCATTGATGTTTAGTTCATATACAATTGAGTAATTTATAGTTCTACATGAAGTAGACATTGATTATATGATCCAGCAAGATGATTAAAAACTACTCATTCAATCGATTAGCTTAATTCATACAACATTATTGAGTGAAATCAGTAGAAATAGATTAATGTATGAAACATTTAACAGATTACTCCAGTAAGAATTAAAGCTGATCTTTTACAAATCAACATTTTGACATAAAATATACTTTGTTATTAAATGAGAATCGGCATGAAGTATTTTCTTTAATACTGACTTCAGTAAAATAAATCGGTAGCAACACTAATAATGTAATTAAGACAATTTTCCATGATGTTGCATCTTGCATGTAATGTAATCTGCATATAAGATCGTAGATGGAAGTATACTAATTGGTAATAAATATGAGTACATTGGTCTAACAGACATTACCACAGTCAACATAATCGTCCTATTACTTCGCAAAACTGTTGTATTCCTAATACCCTTTAAGTAATTCTATCCTAACTGTGGTTTGCAAAAGTTTCATTATACATATAATAAATGAGAAAATACAAATATTTTGAATAAATTAGTTTCCTTCATTTTAGAAGTGGCTTAATAATTATAACATTCTACTTGGGATAAAATAAAACAAGTGTGATAACTACTGAAGTGGTCTCCAGTTTGTATGTGTGTGTATGTGCATGTTGACATGTAGGCGGTTTTACTTAAAATCAGAACTCTGGAATAAGTTACAAAACGAAAACAAAATCGATAATTTGAACATAATAACACATCTCATGAAATTACTACTTACTGATATAATTTAGCTAATTATTTATTTGAAGTTACTGGATTATACACTTTCAAGTTGTCTAAACTATGGAGTTGATAGCTAGAAATATTATGTATCATTTAAAATTCTGTTGATTGTATGGTACTATTAGACATTTTAAGTTATGTTTAATCAGTGCTATACATTTCGTTTACTTATGCTATATAAGACTGAGGTTATTTGTCATCCTTGATAAATACTCTAAATGGTGATACTAAAAATATTTTTAACGCTTTCAAGTAGATTTAAATAAGCCAATAAACGTTTTCAAATACATTTTTCAAGTATAAAGTAATTTTCCGAAACAGCGGATATTTGAGGGGAATAACATAATGAATCATTTTACTCCGTCCAGTTCACATCAGTTACAACTTTAAACCTGTAATATTTAAAAATAGTGTTACAAAATAGTAATTAAATAATGATAGTACTACAATAGGAGGCAGGGGGAGAGGAGACTAACCCCTGATTCTTTTTTGAATAAAGAGACCTGACTTTAGATGCTTGATAGCTTTGGCTGCGACTAATTTTAAGAGTATTGAACCTGTTGTCTTTTAACTATCTTAAAGTATCAGTCATGTGCCTTGCGTTACTGAAGTAATGGTAAATTGACCATTGTATCTTTTTGAATATAATGCTTTCAATAGATTCACTACTTGTTATCCTCCTAACAGTAAACACTAAGTTGATTTCTCAAAATCCTACACAATAATTAATACTTAAGAATCATCCATTCTATTACGTTACATTAAATCTGCTTCATTTAAAAAATTGAAACGAAACCTATGTATTTTAAAAGATGAAGTAGTCAGTCCACTATTGCCATAGTAACTCTAGTCTGAAATGCTTACCTACATTTCATCTTATTTCATATTTTCTAGTAGTGGATTACTCGTGGCTATTATATCAGTTAATTCATCAAGTTTGTGTGTATTTTTCATTGGTATTCGCACATTTCATCCATTTTTCTATTTGTGGTTACGTAACTTTTGATCGTATTTTTCATTACCTAAACAATCTATCTACACATATTTTCAAAATTCTCTTTAAGGATTTTCACAGTAGTAAACGTAGAGAAATGCGATTGTCTTAAACACATGGTTACAATCCTTCAATAGTTGTTATCGTCTATCCGATTTTTCATGATTTACATAATGTAAAGTGTGTATAGTGATTATGTAAGTAATAAATATGACTACTGGTATATTTGGGTTGTAAAATAAGTGAAGAAGAGACTATGGAATGAGTGAATCAATCTTTTCCGTTACATTCATTCTTATTTCTTTATATAAATAGATTCTCATTCATTACATTAACTAAATATTATTACAGTCTGTTTGGTTTATTTTACAAAAAGTATGTTAACCATAGTAGCATTGTGATTTATTCAGTACTATCAGAACAACTGACATTTTATAGTTAATAAATGAGACTTATTAAAATGTTTTCCTCTTTCGTGGTAACTTCTTTCAAACTGAATTAGTTTTCAATGGTGGTTTATGTCATAAACTTTTTATTGCTTGACAACAAGTGAAGATCAGTAAGTCTTTAAATTTCTTTAAGGAACGTCTATTTGCATCTATGGCATTCTTATAATCATACTCAATAAATTATCTGCCTTTGATCCATCTAAATATTATTGAATGGTCTACATTGTTATCTTTAAACGATTTGTGATATTACTTAGTTATCATTCAATATCGTTGATATTAGCAACTTATTTTTCAATTAACCAGACTACTACAGTAGAATTGTTTAGAGTGGTAGAAGCTATACAGGTTAAGACTCTAAACATTTATATTTTTTACCGTTATGAATTATGCTAGAGTATGTTAAACAGTTATCTATCACTACTCAGTATAACAATAGCTGGACTACACTTGTATTTCAATCCAGCATAATTCTTTAGGATTTGAAAGTTAAATAAGAAGCTAATAACGTCACTTACTTTTGCAGATAACCTCTTTTCACAAATCATTCATCAAATAAAGATCTCTTCTAGGAATAAAATGTAATTTAGCGATTTCAAAAGCATAAACATGTAATCTTACTTTCACTAAATCCTCTAAAGTTATTTTTTATATTTAATACATTAAAAAAATTGGAAAAGCTTACACCGCTATCTCATTTTCAAATGTATGGAAATTGCATCACGACATTTTTCTGATAACCGTCTAACAAGTAATACTAATGAATCAATTTAACTGTTATTGGGAAGACGATGGGAACAACTGAGTTAAACTATGTAGGTTTTAAGACAATTACCAATTAATGTCAATAGATGAGTTCATGTAAATTGACAGTAGTTTGAAATATCAACCGTAACATATATAGGTTTAGTAATCAAACGATACAGAGTTTATATTGAATCCTGAAATTGTAGGGTTCGATCTACCATAGGTGTATAGATACACACGGTTAAAGACTAAATGAAATAGTTGTCTAATATTTAACCTGATATTAATATTAAATCGTTGTATAGTAATCTCTTTTACTTAATTTGATAAGTAATTTAAGAATTGATTTATTCTAAATCTTTACATTAAGATCTAAAATGATAAAAACTTCATTGATGAACTTCCTCTTCCATTGTTTCATTAATGAATATATATATATATATATATATATATATATATATATATACGTATCATATCTACGAATACATCTCCATTTACAAACTTATCAGTTTCTACAGTAAAAAAACTTCCTATTAAAATGAAACAATAAAAGCATAATTAACATATTCTATGCTCATTAAGACTATTCAAATACAAACACGCACACACACACATCAAACACATGGAACAAGACTCCCTACATCTATATACAGCAGAAAGTTCAACGGAAACAGATGAAAACAACTAGTTTTTTTCATTACCTGATCGTTATATTATTCCATTGATTCGTGGATTAACAATAAGTGAACTTCATTATTAGGACATGAAATAAACAGATGATTATTTCTGTCGTTAAATATAAATATAAATGTATACTACTTAAAATATGTTGATTAGTAACCTAGAAATTGATATCTGCAAATTGATAGAAAACATTTGTGCATTTATATTGTTGGTTTTTATGTTCCTGTATATTGTTATTTTATCTATACGTTGACTAGTTTTGTTCGTATCAAGATACATTTAAATATATCCATTCTAAAATTTCAATGTTTAGTATTTATAACTCTCTTTCAGACGATTACAGATCAGTTGAGTGAATTCATCACAGACTGATGTTAGTAAGATGACACTGAATACTAGTGTGAAATAGACGCCTATTTCATCGTCGCCTAAGACTCTTTAGTAGTGTGTATTCTAGATTCTACTGAGGGAATAAAACCCAGGAGCTTCAGGTTGGTAAGCACCAATACATTAATGAAGTGGAGTTCATTGGGAGAATTCCTACCGATTTCCTGGAGTAGTCAAGAGCAAGCACTGATAGAGTGTCTCATACTAGGACGAAACATTTGTCCAGTGCTTTCTGGTAAAATCCCAACACCAGTATGTGACGAGTTCAATCAATTAAACTTAACACTAAGTTATTTTTATAAAAATAACATTTGAGTTTGTTAGTTTGTTCTAAAAGTTTGTATATATGTAACTTCACAATTTTAGAAGCCAATCAAATAAAACAAAGTTGGTTTGTAGAAATTACTATCTAGTTTGCCCTTCGTGTTTTTTCACAGGCCGGTCTCAACTAGGTATCACTGCAAATCTAGGAGAAATAAACGGCTGTTTTATCCTAGTATGTAACTTCGCAGTGGTGTATATCACCTCAAACTAATCAGATTAATTAAATAAATACTGACCTACTTCAAGGTGTCCCCTAAATTCTAGCAAGAAATCGTGTGTTGTGAAATTCAAACACGTTAGTGGTGGGATATTTCTAACCAATGACACTGTTTGGTTATCACGTTAAAGCACAAATCAACGACACTGATGACTATACCATTAAACGCCAACAAATCTAATCGTGCTTATGGTTAGACGTTCATTAGGAGGCCTGAAGGTCCTAGGTTCAATCCCGTTACTGAATGTTTTAAATTAGACACAAGTGTCTAATAAATCCTGGTTTTCAGTGGTACGCAACCGGAAATATAAATTAATTTCATAATAGTTAAGCTACCTTAATTATATCTATAAAGTAACAAAGTATAAAATATGCTTTGTTGATAATCTGCATAGTCATCATTTTCATATCAAAGTAAATTTACTATTAGCTTGTAAATATCTAAGGGCTTGGTTAGTAATACAAAATCACTGGTGCCGTATTCACTTACTATATAAACATAATGACAAAAAACATTGAATTATGAATACCTATTAGATAATATGAACTAGATCCGTCGGTGTATGAAGTATTATTTTGGCAGCATGGAAAATTTATTCAACCAGGCATATTACTGTAGTAATAAATACAAGTAGTCAAATACAGTTAATCATAATATTTTTGTAGTATCGGAAAAATTAACTTGTAAAATGAGCAACATGTACAAACTGTGAACGAATAATTCATATTGATATATAAGTTACTAAGTGTAGCTATGAAAGTTCAAGGTAGGAATATAGTTATAGTATGAGTAAAAGATAAACCTAGAAAAATGTTTGATCAAAGTAGGTTACTCACCAATTGAACATATGAAGAACGATGCAACAATTTGGTTGTAAAAAATATTCATTTACTTCTGGAATGCTGTTTGTTTATTAAAGTTTGTCTATAAATCAATCGTTTTTCTTAAACACTCTACTTATAAATAAAAATACTCCTTTAGGTAATTGTCATTTGTTGCAAAATGACTTATTTCAAGTACCAATGAAAACCAAGGAAGCATTTGGCAACTATTTTTCCTTGATATACGACTGTAAAACACACACCTGACCTCACCTGAAATTAAACTTAAGTTCATTCGAATTTCACAAGGAAAGCTTAGACACTTATAATTTAATGCCATTAGTGATACAGTGACATTGATGATAAGCATCATTATTACGATTTGTCTGAATTGCATTAATCACAACTTTTTATTAAAACATCTAAAAATACCTGCATTGTAGTCCGTAGTGAGCAGACTATTATAGTTGAGTTGTGATGATTTTGTGAAGAATTGCGTCGATTTTTTGTTTTTATTCTGCCTGTTGTTTTATAATACTACAGTACCCTAATTGCCTATTTATAAATTAAATGTTGATAAACATGGTTCTCTATTAAAGTACCTTTTATGAATCACTGTTTTATGTTTCGTCTTGTCCTCTGAATAATAGTCTATATTCATTTGACAGAAAACGTGGGAAATTATGATTCACTTTAATGTTAAACATTGCACTTATAATCAATAAACAATTCAACTTTATTTTGTTAAAATTTGCATACGCCATAGAAATTGGAATGTTGAGACTTGACTTTCATAATCAAAAGAAGTTTTTACTCATCTTTCATTTACCATGGTAATAACATGAGAGATGTTTTAATGTTTACCATTTACATAATTATCAATACTATAACACTAGTACTTGTTTGCTGCCAACGTAACAATTGTCTAGTACTTTATAGTTTGCATTGATGTTAAAATGAGATTTATCTTTGACAAATATGAACAACAGATTAATGTTTAATCATCATGTATCTATATCAAATTACATTTTTAAAATTTATGATTGGGGGGAATGTGGAGATAGTTAACTATCGATTCTGAAATCAAGAATTGATCTGAATCAGACAATCAATGAACACCTGGAAGAACTGGACATCTGTTTCGTCCTAGTATGAAACTCTTCAGCAGTGCACATCTACGACCACATTGAGGGTCGAACCAAGGACCCTCTGGCTCCGAGGCGAATGCTTCATCATTCGACCACTGAGTCAGCTCTTGATGGTTGATATTTCGAAGTTAGTGAATCCGTGATATGTTTTCGCAATCTCATCCAAGTCATCGGTGAGTGACTGCCCCACATTAGCCACGAATGAACTCCACCGCTCATGTTTTCACACTAGAACTCCTGGAATTACCTCAAGGAGCTAGTCACTAAAACGCTGATTTTAGTTACATTTGGGGAGGTTGTGGAGATTGTTAACTGACAGTTCTAACTGAATTTGAAATATCAACCGATAAGAGCTGACTAAGTGGTCCAATGGTAGAGCGTTCGTCGTGGAGCGAAAGGGTCCTTGGTTCAACCGCAGGTGGGGTCGTGAATGCGCACTTCTGAAGAGTCGCGTACTAGGACAAAACAGCTGTCCAGTGCATCCTGGTGATCAATGGTTGTCTGATTCAGACCGATTAGTGGTTTCGGGATTTTTGAAATTTCTTTTATTCATTTTCTAGCATGTTCTACACATTCCATTGTCAATTATATTCATGTGTATAGTCAATTTCTTAAAAATCTATTACTAAAACACAATATAAAGATTTGATTGTATGCAACAATTATAGCAAATATTTGGTGTAGTAGTCTTACTTTCGCTTCGTATACAAATATCTTCAGGGTAAATGTTGAATTAAAATTTATAACCATTTCATGTTACTTAAAATGTCAACAATATGAGATTAATTTATTACCTAAGGATATTGCCTTCAAGTATACACCAATACATACATGCAAAATATACACCAGGTGATGTACAAAGGTAAATGAATAGAAAGAATTACAATAAGTTATATCAAAGTATGTAATATTAATTGTTGAATATTAGAATTTATATATATTAGAACAATGATATCATGAATCAAACATAACACTTCCATTTAATGTAATCAATTTATTACTCTATTGAACTGTACTTAATTATTTATAGAATAAATTTATTCTTTGAAAGATACCCTTTCAATGAATTCATTGTCGAAGTAATGCAATAGAATCTAAACAGATAGGTAGGTCTTAATAAATAGAGTTTAATTAATAATTATATGCCGGTTAAAATGTTGATTAGTAGTAGTGTGGAATTCAAATATAGTAGTTATGAAATGTACAAATAATTAGTGATTGAATGGAATGAATAATAAATATCTGATCATAAGAATGAACTAAGTAACTGTGAGTGTTATTAAGTTGGGATGAAAGAGATATGTGAATATTAATCCACAAATTGAAGTATAAACAATGTTTAAAATAAATGTTGTAAGTACCCTGGCAACAGCAACCTGCTTACTGTACCGAAGTGAACTATTCATTTTGAAGTCTATTGACATAGAAAATGTGTACCCATTAAGATTTGTCGAAAGAACTATGAAGAAGAAACAACATTCTCATGGTGAATGCGTAATTCCTAAGAGGATTTCACTCACAAACTTCCATTTCAAGGAAGATATTCTTGTGATGTTTTGAAAAACCGTTTGGAGAGATTAATTAGAATGATGTTTCGCTTACAAACTCTCAACATAAGCTATTCTATTCATTCTCTTATATGAATCCAAATGAAAGATAAGTTGACTGAAATGACTGGTTCACTTTCTTCTGTGGAGCTCAGTATATAGGTTGTTACTTATCCACTGCATTTTGCAGTACTTAAAAACATGGTTTATTATGAGCAAACAAATGTCAGTCACATGAATTCTACAATCCTACAATAGACTCAGAACGTTCTGCTTAAGATTCCATTTTCGGCATCATTTGCAAGACTTAACTAGAGAAATTAAGAGATATTACTTAACTTTATGTTATATTAATAAACTTTATCTACCCCTTAATTTAAAGGTTCAGTTGTCTAGAAAAGCAGTTTTTTGGTTCCGTTGGTCGAACATTATTAACAACAACCTACTATGTCAGGGAACAGACCAACTTTCAGGCTTGGAAAAATATTAGGAAGGACACTGGAGATGGATAGGACATACATTGAGAAAATCACCAAACTGCGTCACAAAACAAGCAGTAACTTAGAATCCTTAATGTCGAAAGACGAGAGAAAGACCGAAGAACACTGCGCCGGGAATAGTAGGCAAACATGGAAAGGATGAATAGCACTTAGGAAGTAGTGGAAAGAAGATTTGAGAACAGAGTCGTTTGTAAAATTCTAGTTGGCAGCCTTACTTCCTGAGCCGTAGCTGGCACTCATTGACGATTGACTGGCTAGCTGTAGAAAAGCAGATTCCGTTCTTTTGCATGACTATGGTTTAGCCATTCTTTTTGTTTTTATTTTGCCCTATTATTAGCATTATCTTAAACTTTTTCTATACCTCGAATAATCGATTATCATTCACATATCTCTTTCATCCTAACATCATAACACTCACAGTTACTTAGCTCATTCTTATGATTAGATAATTATTATTCATTCCTTTCAATCACTAACTGTTTGTACATTACATAACAAGTATAGTTGAAATCCACACCACGACTAATCAACATTTTAGTTACTTGTGCTGTTCGCAGAATGATATTGGTCTATATATACCTGGAAACAAACAACTAAAACCGCCTCAATATATATATATATATATATAAATGAATTCGTTGAAAAGGAGTGCTTCTCTGATTAACCATGTTTGCGATTTGCTACTAATGGAATAGGAAATTTATCAACTGTACAGTCTATCAATCTTAAAATGAATTTTTGATAATCTTAATATACTAATAGAAACAATTAATTGAATGAAATATCTAATGATTGCATTCTTGATATGATGATGACATTCATTTTTAAATGACTTCAGTAAATAATAAACAGTAAATAAATTCAAGTCGAAAAAGTGAACAAGGGTGATTATTCACATCGGTTGTAAGGCAGTTACACACTAATAACACCGGATTTATTTTCTTTATATTACAAGTGTAAATAAACGAATTTCTACTAAATGGTCTGAAAGTTAAGCAATCACGACGAATCATGTGATTCATGAGTTTGATTCCTAGTAATGTCATAGACATAAATTTTTAAGGTGTTCTACATTAATATGAACATTTCACGAGAATTTCTGTGAAAATTAGTGTGTTGTTAGGCTCTTGAGAAAAATAACATATAAACTACCAATAAGAATTAAAAACGGTTATCTGCAGTAAACTAGTTGATCTCAGTATTAAGAAATCGACATGGACAGTTAAAGTTTATCGTGTAATTCCTTCCTTTTTTAGTAATTTGTGATGCATACACTAAAATAAATTCAATAATGTGTTCAAATATTGAGAAACAGTGGTAATGTACTAGTTATTTTTGGAGTTTTTCTTTCATTAGTCGACTACTGGAACTTCTTGATTTACGTCTAGAAAGCGTTTATTTAATCATTAGTGAGCTCTTATTTTATTCTATGAAATTCATATTAACACTGATAAAATAGTAAAATTATGTCTAGCAAAAACAGTTCTCATATACTGTGAATTGAAAATTAAGGTATATCACTACAATGGACTGTTTAGATGTTGTTTATAGTTTACTGAAGAGAACTGAATTCATCATTAAGATCATTATTGAAATGAATAACAAAAATAATTTAATTTGAATTGTGTTCGGCAAATGGAATACAGGGCACGCGTTACGTTCTATTTAGGACTCGTCAATTATGTGTACCTACATCCCGGTGTTGATGTTCACATCTAGACTTGAAATCAGTTCGTTTTGTGTCAAAGACCACTTTATTCACCAATAGACTACTGAGTCTAAGCATCTACATATGTGCAACGGGTATGTACTGGTGTAAACATCAACACAATTACTCAGATGCGTCCAGCTGACAAGTCTGAAACAAGATAAAACGCAAGTTTTGGATTTCACTCGCCAGCTACAGTACAAATTAATTCATACATGTAAACTGCAGTTGTATCGAGGCAATCTACTCAGGATGTACGTGTAGCAACCGAGAATAATCACTTTCAGTCTACATCAAACCAACAAAATGTTTCAAAAAGACATTCAGGAAACCGATTAATGTAACCACCTCCTCAGTTGTAATAATCGAAAGATAGAGTTTAGATTTTAAAAAAAAGCGAAAGTTAGACAAACTTTTGAACAACTAGACCTACTTTCTTACGCTTTTTTATTATAACAAGTTGTATATACACAAGACTTTTTCTATTATAGTATTATCTATGATTAGACATTTAGCTAACATCTTATTCTGCACAATGTTCAACAATGTTAAGTTCTAAAGATTCGACTGAAATAATCTAATGATATTCATCTTTAAGGAATAAATTATCCTTATCTTGTTGCTAAGTTAAACACTCCTGTAGACTGTTGTATATTTTGTAATTAATATTAGATTATATATGAATATGATGATAATGATAATGATATTAACTCAGAATAAATCTCTTTAGAAATTATCATCTTCTTCTCATCATCATCATCACCTTGTTGATTGTCAATTTAATAATGTTTCTTCTTTTTTATTAAATAAGAATTAATGACAGTGATTTATTGAATTGTGATTATAAAAATTCAAAACAAAATTGACGCCAATTTCTCTTCTTCTATTTTTCTTTCATTTTTTGTTAAAATAATAGAAAATGCATAATAATTTATAAATTTTGAATTGTATAGATGAATGAACATTGAACAATCTAATTGAATAAACAATTAAGTGATGCTTTATAAGGTTATCTATGTATGATTAAATGACAGAAATTTGCATATATATGTACATATATTGGACAAGCTAGTAAGATAGATGGAATTATTTGAGTAGTATATACAATTGTTGATAAAATGGAATAATTTCACTTATCAATTGATAAACATAAACAATCAATTAATTGATAGACTAATCAACAATAGAATGTTTAATTTTAGTCAATTGAAGTATTCATTAGTTATCATTTCAATGTGACACTAATGTGAATTCATTTTCAGTACTTTCAGAAAGCTAAAATATTTTGTTATATTTTTTGACAAGATAAAAGCTGAGCACATATAAAATTGAGATGATGGAGTTTTGTGGAGATTCGTATTAAGTTTAGTTGAATAGAATTGTCATAAAATGATGCAGGTAGTATACCACTGAAGATTAGAGAGTACTAGATAGTTGTGTTGTTCTAGTAGTGCGCCATTCACTAATATTCACTCTCGATTCCACCAAGGAATCAGACCCAGTTTCTTCAGGTTGGTGAACGTACAATCTAGTACACTATGAGGGCTGCACACAATAGTTGTATTCCCACATATATTAACTTGTAATAAAGCGCGATGATTATCCATTTGGACACGTTTGAACTTCACCTGTCAAATTCCCAGCGAAATCCAAAATGTGTACTAATAGTTGGGGTTTTATACTAAGAAAATACAACTATTCACAGCTTCTTCTCTAATTTTAAGTGTTACCAACATCAATCTGTGATGAACACAAACAACTAGGACAGTAAATAAAAATATCCTTGTCATTTGTTATGAAGATAAATACTGTCTATGTAGTATAATGAAGGTCTGCATAATTTAATTTGATCAACTAACACTAACTGTGTAACATAATGATGTTTGTATTACTAACAGTAGTATAAGTTGAGTATAAGTTTGAATTATTGTATTGTTGAGAATCAGAACTAAGCAAGTTGAAAAGTATTCAAACTTAGTAATTTACTGTGTAACCCATTGAATATTCGAGACGAAAGGTACTCAGTCATAAAAAAATACTAAGATACAAAGGAGGGTCAGCGTCTGCATCTCTCAGCATAAGTCACATAAACGGAGTTTTAAAACATAACGTCTTCCGAACCGTGCAATTGTTTGCTACTTAATTGATAATGGACACATAATCAACGCTTCAACATCTTTCAAAATAATTAGAAAATAGGTTAGTTCAAATCTCCTGTGCATCGCTGAAGCAATAGTTATAAAACGATCTAAACCAAATTTATCTATGCAAAAGGAGATCGCAGTTGCAAGCAACTTTAACCTTTTATTAAAATTCGGTTAAACAACATTTTGATGTTAATGCTTAATTCTTCTCAACTAGGTTTTGCTTATTTAATCACTTTCACTAGCATGCATTATTACATAACTTAAGTTACTTATCTTTTTAGCTGTATATTTATGATCTAGACAGTTTACTTTCCAAAGTTTTCTTGTAACTGGCCCATAAACAAAAAACCGCTATAATGATATTTTGATTATTATTATTATAGAATTGTGTTATTCTCTTCTAACTGGTTTCGATTAATACATCAACTTAAAATTGTTTCAATGTCGTCTGTTGTAAAATAAATACAACTTTTCTTACTTTTAACAATTATGATTAATTTAGGGTTGTGTGCAGCTGACGAGAAACAACGAAACAAATTCAATTTATATTATTTTGCTACAATTGTAGTTCATACTTTACTATAACTTATAAAGGTGAGGAACTGTATAAAAATGTATTCAGCTAATATGTCAGATAGAATCCAAGCTTCTGATAAGAAATGTCATATGAATGTAATCAATTCAAGATTTACATAACCCAATAAAGACTGATCAAAATTTAATTGTGAATATCAGTAACAAGATCAATTAAACGGTCACTATGTATGCAATTTACTTAATACTAAAATCTTTTTTTCATTATATAACTCATTCATTAACGTGTATCCTTAGAATATATCAGGTAAAAGTGAAACATCGTAGTAACAAAAAGAAATTATCATTACCATCATTATTATATTGATTTTTATTACCATTTGTAATTTATAAACATTCTTCCCCCCCCCCCAACACCACCACCACTACTATATTCATCATCTAATTAATATGAAAATTATTCAGATTACTTCAGTCAATATTGGTTCAATTTAAAAAAAATCTAACCGTTCATTTTCTATTTTACAAAAGATAAACAAATTTGTTTCTATGTGTTTTTGTTTGTTTACAAAGTTCTGTTTAATTTCGTTCATTCAATGTATTTTCTTTATTTCCTTTTAAAGTATTTAATTATCTTTAAATTTTGCATAGATTCCTTTTCTTTTTCTTTATTTAAATTTCTCTTTGTTTTACTTTTTTTTTAGTTATTATTATTATTATTTCAATGTTAATGTATTCACTATTGATGAGTTTGAAAGCAGAAACAATAACAAACCGACAAATCAAGTAAACATCATACACCATTGAAATGATTAATCAATCAGATCTTATCGTATACTGACCATACATTAGATTATTTTGCTAAAATCATCATTTAATTCTAGTAATAACTAATATTTATACAATAATAACATCATATCTTCAAGGAGTATTAGTTAGAACAAAGGACAAGATCCCTTTTGATTCTACATAGAATTGTGTTTACAGGTTAGATTGTATTGAATGTGATGTTTGCTATATTGGAGAGTCATTTCAAGATATCATAACTCGTGCTAAATGACATGAAAGCTACACTAAACAGCCTCCTATTAATCCTGTTGAACTAGAAAAATTACAAATCAAGTCAGCAATAGCAGTACATGTTATCCATGACAACAATAAAAAATAATAGTAAAAATATTTAAATTATTCAAAAAGATTTTTTTAAATTATACAGAAAAATGAATAACTGAAGTGGTTCATATATTATTAGCCTTAACTGGACTTATTAGCTAAAATAAAGACCTAAATATTCATTCAATATGGACTTTCTATTCAACCAAACATAAATGAGCTGCATTAAATATCATTCATGTGAGCACACATACAAGTTTATCTTCATACATTCTTTACATCTATAAACATCATACTAACATGTACAGATATAGGTGATTAAATTCGTCACAGATTGATGTTGGTACAGTACCAGTGAAAACCAAGGAGTACTGGACAGCTGTTTCGTCCTAGTATAGGACTCCTGTATATCATCAATTGATAGAAGTACAAATAATACCGGTAGATATCGGGTCAATAGTGCAGAAGGTATGGAGTTCACTAACTGAAAGCCCCTAGAACAGAATCCGCAGTGCGCACCGCTAAGGAGTCTCATACTAGGACGAGACGGCCGTCCAGTGCTTCCTTATTCTAAACAGCACTCTGCTAACATCAAACTGTGACGAATTCAATAAATTAAAATTAATACCAATTTCCACAAACTGTTTCAATTCATATACAAGTATGCCTTACCTTAAAGCACCCTGTCGCAAACGACTTGACATGATACGATCAGACTTTTATTTTGACTGTACTAACTTATTTTGATTCATTCTATTGTGCATTATTTAATCTTGTGGTAATTCAACTCTGTTATTTATGAACTCTTTGAAGAATTGACTTGCATCAATTCAAGAAACGCCAGGAATCTTAATTTCTACTCATTGAAACATTATAAATACCTATCGGTCATTATTTATATGAACAGTCTATGTAATGCTCAGTTGATATATATTGTGAATACAGTTACATTGTTTACCTTCTCCTGGATGAATTACTTCAAGGAAGATATAAGGAATGTTTTAAAAAAAAAGACGAAATTTTTTTTCTTACAATGATTTCATTTACTTAAGCTGTACAGTCATAATTTCTAATTAATATTATGCCTAAAATAGTCTATTATGAAATACAGATGGGTGTTACGTCACAGAGCAAATAAGTCAACATTATCACAAGACAGTTTGATAAGTGTAGTAGTATCACTTGAAAAATGGCATGGAAACAATAATTATGATGGGAATTTTTTAATAAACAAAATTGTATGAAAAGATCTGATTTTGAAGATGATATTGTGTAATAAGCAAGTCGCTAGTAAATTGGATGATACACCATTAAGTATGTAGAAAATTATTCGTTATAGTAATGAATAGCTAAGAGTACTTATGAAACAGGAGAAGAACAGAGTGAAATAACGGATTATTGTTAAATAGAGTGTTAAGGTCACAGTAGAATAAGAGATTCAATGTAGTTGTTTTGTATACATAGATTAGACTTGAAAACTTGAATAGCTAATACCTCTGTAGAACACTGATTTGTAATTCTTTTGAGGCAATATCGTTTAACTGAATATATGAATGTGAAGAAGAATTCAGGTGCAGCAACTTAACGAGAATTAACCGGATGCTCTAGGATTAAGCTGCTGACATAATTGTGCAAGTCTTTAAACGGCCAAGTAGCACAATGCCTAGAGATGTGATTTAATAAATTCCTTCCTGTGACCCCAATATATTTAGCTCCACAAGAGCGGGTATATTTTGGAAATATATATTGATTTGGCTCAAAGTTGGAACTTTTCATTCGTAGATCTCATAATTATAAGACAGTTAGTGAGAGTGATAAGGAATTCGACTGAGTAGAAAGGTTTATATATAAGTTTGTAAAGTTTGATTTTTAAAATCTCTGCGACAGTACTCATTTGAATCGAAAGTTCATACAAGTTACCTTCGGTATGCCCGACGATCATTCTTGTAGTTGCTTTGGTTTCATATCAACGAACTTGAGGGGATACCTAGTACCAACAAATATTCCGAGTAGCTTTAGTCCACCTTCATTAGTGTCATCACTTCAGTCTGGTCTGACCCAGGCAGCGTGAACCAAATTTCTCTTTAGGTTCAACTGGGCCAGACTCAAACAATTAATAAATCAGGCTCCATGCATATTGGTTTTTGATGAGAGCCGTATGGTTTTCATTTAATATAATATCCCCAAATTGTAATCCTGCGTTCAGTTCTGATTCTAGAGTGATATTAACTAGTGAATGCTGGAGGTTATTGAAATTATTGACATCATTTAAATCAGACTTTTTATTACAAGTGATGTCTAAATACCTTCCAAAGAAATACATAGATAATATATTTCAGTATTAAACACAAATATATATTGTACACTTAAAGTTCTTGTGAAGTCATGTATAATCGATACATTTTTGGTGACCGAAAAGTTTCATAGGTACCTCTTGCTAATAACAAAGAAGACGCTTTTCAAATAATGTGATATTATGACAACATTTTGTTAATGCAAATAAATTATGATATAGAAGATTAGTAAATCTTCTTACATTTTTTTGGCTGTCAAGTATAAGTTTTCGAAATCGTTGATTGTGAATCAGGTTACTCATTTTTGGATGATTTTCTCATGTGGTACTGCCTTTGAAATATTAAAATGTAGTATACATTTGTACTTATCCATTTGAAGTACAAATCTTGTCGTAACATAATTAAGTAGATATTTTAGTAGTTTGTGAATAGGAAGTAATTTCGATATTATTCTTTTTAATTTGACTACATTGTCTTTTGGTCAACACAGATACATTGGTACTTTTCAAATCCTAATTTACAAATGTAGTGTTATTCAGTGAAAGCGTATTTATAATTAAAGATCAAACATTACAGTAATACTGAAACCGGTGTTTCAGTTTCAGTGATCCACCATTATATGAATTATGCTTGTAGTCATTTATGTAATCGACTATTTGCTGAATATATCCTTCCACCGACAACCTAAAAGGCATTCATTTACGGTATAAGATGACTGTAAATGTCAGAACTTTTGAATTAATCTACGAATAAGTTTGTATGAAAGGTGTTTCATTGGTAGGGAATAAGTTAGACAATTAATATATGCGTATGAGTACAATTTTCAAGTAGACGAATAGACACTGAAATGATTTTATGAGTATATAATCATTGTTTAACTCAAAGTGATTCACTGAAAGCTGAAAATCACCGCTATAAACGATGGATATCTAACGTGTTGAAAGAAAATGCCGAAAGGTTTTTTTAAGATAGTTAAAATGCGTTTAAAAGTTGTTAAATATTAGGTAAATAAAACATTCACTCGACTTTATCTCACCATAGAATGTAGCAGCAATCTTCATTAAAGTACTTTCATAAGAATTTGTTTGAACAATTTCATGAAGTATTATAGGTAGCTAGTATATTAAATCTAATGAACATTCGCATTTTGCTGTAGTATAAACTAAATTTACTTGAAATGACAAAACAACAAGCTCAAAATGATGCTAAAAACACCATTTCCTGGATTGATAATGATTATAAACATACAATCGCCTTATCTGCACACTTCATACATAACAAATTTTAATGTTCAGTGGAATGTAACTATTCTAGAGATCTCAACACTTACTGTTCATTAAGTGTAGAACACCCATTGAGTAATGAGAAACAAGAATCGCGTTCACCAAAGAGATTTATTTTTGGTGATTACCTTTTTAAAGCTGAAAATGTGTAATCATATATAATTGATTGAATATCTCACAAATTTATGTTAACATGGTTCCATTGAAAACCACAGAGTACTAGACGTCTGTTTCGCTTTAGTGTGAAACACCTTAGGAGTAGGCACACAGCAACAAAACAGAATTAAAATTGAAATGATAACCATTAATGATTAGGCATAGCAACAATAATCAGAAAGATGTGGTATTATTCTTAATTAGACTGTCCTAGTGAGTAGAGGAATTTTCTAAACCAAATCGAATAAACAACAATATAGAAATTTCACAATAGATGAGCAGATCAAGAAAATGCAACGTATCTAAGAAGTAGATAGAGACAAGCAAAAAAAGTGAGTTTCAGCACAAAAAGACGTGGAGAAAAAAAATAACACGTAGGAATTTCGTAAAATAAACCATGTAAAATCAAAATATAATAAACTCTGAATCTAAAGAACAACATGGCAAAAATTTACGTTAGGTTCATGGTATGACCACAGCTTGAGCCAATTTCTTTTACACATAAATGTATATATACGCCATTGTACAGTTTTGAAAATGATCTTGTCAAGAACGTGATCTCTTGATTAAACAAAGTTCTTATACTTCATACACATAATTTGGCGGTAACATTTTCATTAGAATTTCAATATATTGAATTAATATTGCCGAATTAAGCTTCACAGTACATGAATGCAGAACATAAAAAATTAGTAACATTTCATTCAATAACATATTAAAACAATAACATTCAAACTCTGTAGTTTTCCTAATCCATTTACTGTCCTGTCATCAAGTAAGTATGACTGGAATCCCCTTTCTATTCAATTGCCTACTGGATAAATATAACCATGTATCTGTTCAAAGACAAGTATAAAAGTATTTTGTGATATGAAACACTTAGATGTACTGGCGTTTTAAGTAGCTTCACTACTTATTAATTGAATCGTGTTAACATTTCTATTATTTATTCATAATAAGATGTTTATTATTGTCAACAATTTTCAGCTCACATTAAAAATTCATTTGTGTATCATCTCATTAATAATTGTAATAAACTGGAGCAGTTTCTTAAGACAAAAAGCTGTCCAGATATTGAATATAAAACCTTTTGTAACTGTTCATGACAATTATGAATATACATTGACTGAATCCTCTGTAATGAACAACGTTTAATGTGTCCATTCTGTGGTATTGATTGGATTTACCTACTTATTACAGCATCTTATCACTGGTCTCAATAATAATACTTTATGCTTAATCTTTTTTTGATTATGGTGGCAACATTAACATTTATATAGTTAGATGACTACCTGTGCATCTCGCAGACAAATACTAACTAGCATGTAGCGTAAAGAAATCCCGGTTTCTTGTCAGTTCTCTCCAACTGCCTAACATCATTAATATACGTTTATGTAATAATTTGACTTGTAATTTAGTCACTAATTAATAGGAACTTTATTGTCCTGTTGATTTAATTACACCAATCTATGTCAGTTATGTGGATATTGTGAGTAACATCTTACTTTGAAATAGCCATTTTCTGATACGTAAAAATTCTAACGCATAATAAATCAATGTCTACTGACTTCAACTAATGTCTGTTACTCAAGTGCAGCATACGCCGCCTACCAGCAACCTTCAGTCGTCTTTGTCTTTAAATCTCCTTTCCTCTTCTTCCAAATTAGTATGAATTCTTTTCATATCTGCCTCCACTTCTCTAAGCAATATGCTTTTTAATTTTTCTCTTTTCTTGCCTTCAGGATTTCAAGTTATTCCTCGTCCTGCAGCAAAGTTTAATGATTTCCTCAATATGTATCCTACTCACCTTCAGCGTCTTCCCTAACTTTGTACTTAGCTAGAGGTTGTTTCGATCTCTGCCACCGTTGGTTATTACTGATGGTATCTGGTCAACAGATCTGAAATATCTTGTGTAGACAACTGCTTATAAATATTTGTATTTTTTGGATGATGACTTTTGTAGTTCTCCAAGTTTCAGTTCTGTACAACTGAACTGTCTTGATGCTTGTATTGAAAACACTAACTGAATCCCAGTTAACTAATGACTAATTTACTACACTTAACATTAGCATAAACTGATCTACACACATCTTTACATCTCTAACTTCTTCTATATTTATGAGTTAAACTTAATGATGGATTATACACTATGAAAATTATCAAGTATATACATTGAACATTAATGTTCAATTGTCAGTTGTAATTTATCTTCATTCATCTTGACAATTCAATCAATTATTTACAACAATTACAATGATTATAAAAGAAATAAACTTAGTAAAATGAATTAATAATAAGTTAAGGGTGTTCCTATATGATGAATTATGATTTCATTTGAATTGTAGCGGTTACTTGAAGATAGATAATACATTTAATTGATTGTATTCATTGTTTGTCTACCAATAGAAACCAGGGAGTACTAGATTACTGTTTCGTTATAGTATGAAACATTTTAGCAGTACACATCATCGATTATACCAGGAAATGGAACGTAAAATCTTTAAGTTTTGTGGGGAACAATTAACACTATGCATAACTGGGATGGTGTTCAATGATAAAATTCCTACTTTATTACAAGATATACCCATTACAAAAAAAAGGAATAAGAAGTGTTAGACCAACTACAAATACAAAGTGTAATTCATTTCATTATTTAAAAACTAATGACTACCCTGTTGATGATATTTTAAAAATTAAATTAAATTAAACAAACTGTATTTTAATTTGGTTTTTGTAGGTTGTTTGAATTTGAGGGTGATATCATGAATTGGTCTCAGTTAGACAACCAATGAAAACCAGAAAGGGTTGGACAGTGTCTCATTCTAGTGTGAAACTTTTCTGTAATTCACATCCATTACCGCACCAAAGAATTTAGCCCAACACCTTCAATTTATGTGGATAGAGCTTAAATGTTAAACCTCTGAACAGTTTAAGATCTGGTGGTTGATATTTCTGTTTCGTACTAAGCAACTGCTTGGCGCCATTTGGTTTTCGCTGATTGTCTAATTCAGACTAATTTCTGGTATCAAATTTAAACTATATTTTTATCAAAAATGAAGATCATCATCACTAAATGACATTCATTGTTCATATTTGAATTTCAGCTAGTAGATACGAATGTAAAGATGCATGTGACTTCATGTCATTGTTACCCTAAATGGTCAATAATATCGATTCTCTAATAACATACAATTTATCCGTAATTTGAATATTTTTGGATCTTCCATATGATTTATCATGGATTGTAACTGATCAGTCTCGTTTTCCATATGTGCATCCTGAGAGGATTACCTCGATATGGCGTAAGTTCACTAGTATTCTTTAAGTTGGATCGTAACTGGCAAGCGGAGTCTAGGATGCGTGTTTTGTTCTACGTGGGACTCGTCGGTTGTATTTACCTTCATCCCAGTGTTGATATTCAATATGTGATTCAAACAATACTTATGAAGACAATCTGCTAAGGATCCACATATGGCAAAACGAAAATGATCAATTTCAGTCCATACAATTTGTCCGGTTTGTTCCTTTACAGTTATAAAAACAAATAACATTTGTAGTTATCTGAATCATATATCTGAATAAAAATATTGAACATGAATATGATGTCATGATTTAGATAACACTGAGTACAAGTACAATTCATACAAAATCTTTTATAACAAACTTAGTTACAAATTGACTAATTAATTAACTATTCAAATTCCAGGAATTCGTTCCGCTCAAACCCATACCTTCTAACCAGAAACAGAAAATAAGATTTCTACTTCATATGAATACAACACTAATTGGTTTATCTTAGTAGTATACATAGCCAATACCAGTTAATTGTTTAAACCATAGTTAAGTATCGTTGGGTAAATCTTTTTCTTTACTAACATAGTTAAATTTTATTTATGAAAAAAATATCCTCATGAATGTCAAACACTTGTGCATACTGACTGGATTGCTTCTATGTAGTGATAGATCACAAGTATTTTTCAAGTTGGATTTTGATTGGTAAGCGGAATCTAGAACGCACGTTTCGTCCCATTTGAAACTAATTCGTTGGATGCGAGCTGAGTTCGAATCCCAGTGTAAATATCAACAATAAGATGCAGATAAATTCTGCCAATCAGTCCCAAATAGGACGAAACGTGCTTCCTGGTTTTTGCTAACCAGTCACAATCCAACTTAAAACTTGACGAGATAAATATTTACTCCGATTATACTTTATAGTATAAAACTCAACTTTATTTTAATCATAGTGAAGAGAATGTTTCATATTGGAATACTTCTGATTGATTATAAATTATATCAAATTATAAAGACATATTCAATAGTTTGCTTTCTTTTATTGAATTTGCATAATCGATCAGATTACGTAATAAAGTCACCATATGCTCTACACCTACTTTAAACTCAATATAACGTCTGTTTACGTTGCTCACTGTTAATTAGGATGAATGTACATTTAATAAATGTATGAAGAATTTCTTAATGATTTAAAAATGTATTATGACTGTTTTTAACAAAGAGAATGATAAATAAGAATCAGGAAGAAAAAGATAGCTATCCTTCTAATGTAAACTTCTCAGTAGTGCATAAACATGCGTATGCCAGGGAATCTAGCCATTCCTTGATCTGAATCCAAATTACAATCATTATCTGCCTACCAATAGCTACCTACTAGAGGTAATTCCAAGGAGTCTTGGTAATAAGATATGATTAGTATGATGTTGAGTTTGAAGATGTTAGTTACCCAACGATGACAACGGATGAAGTCGCTCAAATATATTGTAAATTGACTAAGGTTAGAAATATTAACAGTTGGAACCCAGTTAGCACAGTGGTGTTAAGGTAAAGCACTCTTTCAAACACCTGGAGGCTCTAGGTTTAATTCATTAATGGCGTCGTGGATCCACAGGGCTGAAAAATCTCATACTGGGGAGAAACAATTATTCGAAGCCTCATACCTTTCAATGTTTGTATGACTCGTGGCAATTTTCGACACCAAATGACATTCAAATGAAACGCGCGTTCTGCATTCCTTTTGTCAGCCACAATCCAGCCTTAAGAATACTTGTGATCTATTGCTACATCGAAACAATATGATCGGGGTGTGCACAGAGCAACAGAGGCTGACCAGTTTCAGTCCATAAAAAATTGACGGGAAGATCCTAATTATATACAGGAAATATGTTTAGCAAATATCAACAAATTAAAGTCAGTTTCACATAATCTGTAGATATCAAAGTTCAATAACTGATTCAGGGTTATTTAACTGACCGTACACTTCAGTAATTACATACATAAGCGGCTAACGTATACAGTCTATGAGTACATTATTAGGCTATCAAATAATACAATTTTCTGTTGAAAAGATCTCTAATAAGCATATGAGTAGAATAAGGTGAATTCATTCTATTTAATTATTGTCTCTTCAATTGCTTACAACCTTCAATTGTTCAAAATTGCGATTCTACTGAGATTAAAGCACACACAGAGAAAGGAAGTTGATCAAAGTTTATTGTTGACACACATATTAGTGTCATATTATAAAGATGAAAATAATGTTAGGTAACAGTTCAAAATGTTCCAGAAACATTGCATATTGTCGAACAATATTCTGGAACACTGTTAGTAGCAAAAGATAAAAATACTAGACAAAAGTGGTTTTGTAAAGGACATAAGTTAGTGAGGAGTAAGAGTACAACTAAGAAAAGTAAGTTTAATGAAACCGTACAAGTCCAAGAAGCAACGTAATGAAATAAATGAGTATAAATAATGTTAATACAAGTTCCATGATATGTAAAATAAATTTTGTCTAACTAAGACAAATGAAAGGCATACAGCTCTTTTATTTCGTACAAAAGTCAGGTTTCTGATATATATTAACAGTGGGTTTAGCAACACTGAGAAGACTATCTGTTAGCTATTCAGAAGTTTTAATGTGTCAATCTGATGTCATGTGTAAAGTAAGTGTAGGTATGTTGCACTAATCAAGGTAACTTGTTCTCCTGTCTAAAGGTCATTGGGAAATGTTTGGAAAATTCAAAATAAGATCTCCTTTCTTATATATATGTGGCTCAAAAAAAAAATTTATTGATGACTGAAAAGAAATCTGTCAAATGTTGAATGAGTTAATGAAAATGTCGTTTAGTACAAGACTAATAGTTTGACTGAATCATGCGTTCTGGTTAGTGCGGCATCTACTGTTTGTCGCTGAAACATTATCATATTTGAAGTTGAACTGTATGAAGTTAATTTTACCTGACTGCACTTACTTGTGAAGAAGTAAATGTAAGTTTCTTATTCTCATGAATGAATATCTTTGCGTAAAAAGTGGCTTTCAGTTACTTTTAAAAAATTTATTAATTCCTCCTCTAGTATGTATGGGCTTATTTTCCTATAATGACAATATATGCACGTCCCAGAGAGGTCATTTAAAGTTCACCGGTGCACGTATTTGCACTAGATATGCTTTGTCTTTAGAAATATTAGTTTAAGTTATATGTACATCCGAGGATATAATTATTAGTACATCTAGGACAAGTGATAATGGATCAGTCTAGATCCACCAGTAACAACTAAACCAATCATCAACACTGAACTTAATTGTTACGATATTTTCATGGTTTAGTGAAGACACCATGTACAATAGTTAGATCTTAAATGATCCCTAAATGTTTAATATATTTTATCAACAATTAAATGTTGAAGTCATTCACTTTAATGTGAAAACTTAATGGATTTAAGTAATGAAAGTCATTAGGGTTATTATTATATTCCCTTGTTCAAACAAGAAAAAAACCGTCAGTGTAGTATTAGAAAATTACTTATATTACATACTAAGAATGATTCATTTCTCCGAATAACCACATAGTGGAAAGCACAGTAATAAGTTACTGGTTAATGAGTAATGGTAACTTCATAACACTTTACACATTATGTGATCTTAGCCTGTTTCCTAAACATACACAACTAGTCTTCATCTGAATCAACTTTCGTTGTGCTACATTTACATGAAACTCACTCTTCTGTAAACTGTAGATTTATTCAGCTATTAGGTCGCTGATACAATTATAAAGTTACTTCATTGATAAACAATGTACAATAGTGATTATCGATTAGACTGCCAGTTAATGATATGCATGCACAACAGATAAATGCCACTTTATCTAATTACTTAAGCTCTACAGATGCATAGGACTAAAGTGTCAGTTATCTCGTTACGTAAGTAGTGTATTTAATGAGGCAAACAGTCTCAAATGGCAACTGGACTCCAGTAAATGTTAACCGAAAATGTAGACTGGTTAAAATGGATTCTTCTTCAGTCAACAAAATGTAGATTCATGTTTCGCTTCCTTGATATTCGGTTCGCTTATGGTGTGTTTTAGTAATGTATAACGTAGACGTATATATCTATGTATATATCTTTGTATATGCATGTATATATCTATACATTTTATTTGATTATCAAATTATATAATCAGGTTGCCTATTAAATCAGTATTTAGGTTCTATTTGATTTCATTCATTTTTCATAAATGATTATTGTATAGTTTCTTTATGAATAGATAAAATACTTTGATAATCTAAAAGCAAATAACTCAACGAATAGATCAAACCCAAGACTACCTCATTCCGATTAACATTCTTCTTGTAATTTACTAAGTCAACATTATGCATAATTGAAGCATATCACTAAATTAAAAGTAATGAGAAAATGAGAATCTAACTTCTAATAAAGTTTTTTCTACATAAGGAAGGATACAATAACTAATTTACGTATAGCCTCACATACACACATCTGAAAGTAACCAGTCAGAGTCTATTTATCAATATTAGAATCTAACTTTTTTCTACTTCATGGATGTTGTAATGAATAACATGAGACGAAAACGTATTTAGCTGATAAACAACATTAATCGAAATTGTACAAATCATATTGAATTTGTCAGTTAAACTTTGTATCTCTAAGTAATCTTTAAGCCTCTATATATTACACTATAACTTTTCTAATGATTTTAATTCATATATTCTTTAGTTTAATATTCTCCTATTCTTTAACAAGGATCATAAAGATAGTTAACTGACTAAAGATAATTTATGTGTTTGATCATTATGCATAATAGTAGACTTCATAACTATGAGATCCAAATCAATCTCAAAAATTCTGTTCTCCGTTACATCTATTATTATTGATACCTTTTTGCATTCATTCAAAATTCTATCTATCATAATTATTAATATAGAGGCATATAAAATCATAGAATTTTATATTGAGTAGTATAAAAGTAACACATTATTGTTGAGTTGAAGTAATTTTATGAGAATTCCAGTTTAATTTTTGTTGTTTGTATTTTTCCAAAGTATATCTCGGTTGAATATCAGTGAAAATCATTAAATGCTAGACAGCTGTTTCGTTCTGTTAGTGAACCTCATACCATCACTTATTTTCGATCCTGACAATTGACTGAAACCAAGGTCTGCAGATCGCATTATGAATGCTTAAGTATGATGAGATGAGGGGTGGTTTGGAGGGGAAGTTGCCAGGAAACCTTTAACTTAGTTTTCGTGCTAAGTCGTAGTCGCCAGCAAAACGTACATGTAACCATTGAGGAAACTTATTCTTCCCTACAGATTTCATCCCAATTAACACAGTTTCACTATCTACGACTGCTATCATTTAGTTATTCCATCACCTTCAAACTCCTTGGAGGATTCATATGTATGCATTGGTTGATCACTATGTACTAAACGATTTGGTCAATTTATTTATAGCGCTGATTAAATTCTGTCGATTTAGTTGCAATGTGGCCACTAGCCTATGTGACTCTACTCCACTGGTACTACTGTTATATGATGCATAAGTTTCTTCCTTTAGATAAACTTTGTTGACGAATGCTAAATGGCATGAATACAAAGAACTAAACATAATACCTATCTCCACAAAGTCACCTCGATTCCATATATTTTATAGAATTCTAACGTATTTCCTCATGAATTGTATTCTAGAATTACATCTGTTTAAAGACAATTGATTAAGACATTCATGAGGATAAGATTAACCAACAGATTATTGGAAAAAATAAACTGTTTTCATTGAATTTTCATAACATGCTTTAAAAACGCTTATGAAATTTATTTAAGTAATCTGAGTATCTTTTTTTTTCTTTTTGAAGTCGAAATAAAAATGGAAAATATCAATAGACGTTTTTTATTCCAACACAATTGGATACAAAACGACTAAAAATGTGAATCGAACATTGATCTACTCAGATGAACCTACGGTTTATGTCATACGGTAAAATTCATTCAAACAAGTTACATAACACATCCGGCTATGATTAACTGCTCAAAATACATACAAGATGTCTTTGTTGTCATGACTTTAGTCGTTTTATTAATAAATAAGTAATAAGGAGAAATATTGACCTATTTTAATTATTATCCTGTACTTTCGATTTGATAGTGCAGTTACTTAAGAGTAACATTTAGGGTGAGAAATACTGAAAAGCCAATTACGAAACAGTTTTCCAGATCTCCCTGGTATTCAGTGGCACCCTACCAACATTAATCGGTGACGAAATCAATCGTCTAAGACTTAATACCAATCTCTACAATCCACCTCAATTCAATAAATTAAAATAGTCAAAAGTCAAAGTTTTCACTTCTACCTACAATTAAAGTAGTATCTGGAAAGAATCCGCGTCATTAACGAACTCATCTTATACTGTCACAATTACTGTTCACTCTTTATTCTTTATTTATTTGCTTTTAACACTTTTGGAAATAGAAGATAAGTTTATTAAGGCTCTGATTATCCGGTATATTGTGGAGTAATTGGCGCATCAATAGGATTCAATCGATGAACTACAATTCACATATTAAAGACTTTATACTTCTGACTAGCTTCCAACATGCTGTCTACCTAGAAGAATTCTAATTGTGTTCACAGACAGCAAATTAATTTAATTGGCATAATGAATTAATACTATACAAACTTATCAAAACAAAGCGACATGTTTTACATTTATTCCTCATGTACACATTTAAATATAGAGGCATACTATGCGATTAGAATGACGTAGGATCACACATTTTGTTGCTTAGGTATCATTCCAGAGGCTAAAAAAGACGGAGACTATCTGTTGACAACTTTCCCAACAGAATATAATACAGGTTGTCATGTTTCAAACAAGTTTATTAATATTTCAACTGTTCTAATTGATGATTTGAATAAGAATGAATTACTTGGTAGCAGATTACTCCAGTACACCATTCATTACTGTTGATTGTTTGTGATTAAAATGATGCAAGCTATGACTTTCATACATTTTGTTATTCTTACTGACTAAACGAGAGCGAAAATAACTATTTGCTCAGGATTGGATGAATTCACTTTTATTTTGTCTGGTTCTAATCTACAACACACAGTTTTAAATATTACGAAATCAAAATTTAAACCAAAAGGTACATATTTATAGAGTTAGTTTTGGTTTCGACGAAGAGTAGACCTACATAGTGTTATATAGGTCAAGCAGAATATTGCGAAGTTGAATAAGATGCAGAAGAAGGTTATAAAGAATAAAATGATGTAACAGCAAAACCGAAGTTGAGTGATTACGTAATGAAACATTAAGGATCAATTAAAGGATTATGTAAGTCAAGCCGAAATATTTTTAATTTAAACTAAAACATGATATAATGTAATAAACTGTATTGGATGTTTAAAATAAACTGGACAGTGTAAAGTAAATTATAATATAACTAAATTATAAAATTCAGGTTTTTAGCTTTTACTAACAACAGCTTCAACAGATTTTAAATGATTAGGTATCATTTGTCTGAATAACATCTTAAGAGATTTCATGGTGTCTGTATGATGGCATTTGTCACCGGAAAGCTTTAAAGCATCAAAATCTAAAGCTTTGTCCTCGCTAAACGATGATTCTTCAGAACTTTTAAATTAAATCGGCATTCTGCTTAGATTACATCACAACTCATTTTCAGTAGAGAAATTTCAAACACATGTTACTTGGTGCAAACTGTTGGGGTAGGGGTAAGGGACAACGTGGGGAGAGTACATGTTGTTCTGTACCATGTGATCCTTTTTGTCGTAGGTTATGTTCTTATTCAAACTTCTTCTAATTACGAGTTCAGAATTGCTCTCTAAAGCACCAGCTTTATGAACCCCTTTCATTGACTGATGTTTAGTTTTACCTATTCAAATGTGAAGTAACAGGATATGAAATTTGATAATCTATTGCTTTCTACTTGAATTCAACATCGAGATAATCACAACTTATTAATTCTCAACTAAACATCGTAATCTTGACATTTTTAAATGACCTAATTACTAAAATAATTGTTTTTTTAACTATCCATTAAAATCCATGTTTTTCTAAATGTTAAAGCAACGTACACAAAAGCTGTTGATGTTTCCTGTTATTGATATTAATGACATTTGATCAGCTTATTCTAATATATTTTAACTAGTTAAAACTAGCATGTAATATCTTTTAATACTTTGAAAAATGTGAATGCTCAGTTCGTTTTATATAGGACTTATCATCTGGACAATAATTTCAAAACACTTCCGATAAAGTAATCGTATACTGCTTTGTTTTTCCTTACTGATTAATATAATTGTTTGTAGGTTGTGTTACAGTATCTGAAAAAAATCTTATATCATCAATCAGTTCACCTTAGTCTACTACTATCTTTGTTAGTTCATTTTCTTTTTTGTTATTTTAAATAATCACTAACCGAAAATAGTTTGTATATATCAGAATATAGAAAAATAACTATCTTATTCACAATTTACATTTGCATAATGTACAATTATTTTCTGACTTACCGAAATTGTTTTTATTAATTCACTTTACAATTTCATCAAATGGTCTTAATGTCATTACATCATTGAAACATGCCACGACAAAGCATCATTTCGTTTTTTTTTAATTTGAAATAGGCACATAAAATGAATAATTATTTATTTATTTTATTCGAAAAAAAATATTCATAATTTTGATCAATTTAATCAATTCATTGATGTTTTTTTTATTTTATTCAATAGTCACTAATCAATTTTCAACATGATGAACAATTTTCTAATGTTATGTAATCCAATTTTATTTCCACTTAAATTGTTAATAATAATGATAATCAGCTTGTTTTTTTTGTTCTATTTAAATCAGTTTTCTATTTATTGTTTAAATAGGTTCTCATTAAAATGTTTAATACCATGACTATTCATATTTATATTGTATATAAATATACTTAAGTTATCTTGGAAAATCATTTTAATTTTATCCTACCCCCCCTCTTTACCACCCCAAAAATATTAATTAACTTAATTTTGATTGGTTGATTGAAATAATGAAACGGAGCGACAAAGAGACAGTTGGAGATAATCAAGAAAAACATAACCACACCCTAATGAATATAACTCAAATTTGAATAGAAACTCTATTCAATAACTGGTCAATTGTGTAAAACAAAGTTATGATTGTTTCTTGTAAAACAGTTAATAATAATAAATTACATCAAATTAATATTTTTTAAAATTAAAACCTGAAAATCTTAGTGATTATTAAATCAATAAAATTTTTCATTATGGTTTTCTTTCTGTTATTAATTCAATGATTTGTTCATCGGAATTTGTAAGGAAGAAAAAAAAATTAATAAGCAATCTTAATAACACGAATTGATCTGAATCAGACAACCATTGATCACCTGGAAGAACTGAGCAGTCCTAGTATGGGACTCTTCAGTAGTGCGCATCCACAACCACATCGAGGGTCGAACACAGGACCCTCTGGTTCCGCGGAAAACGCTTTATCATTCGACCACTGAGTTGGCTCCTAATGGTTGATATTTCTAGTTCAGTCAATTCGTGATACGTTTGCGTGACCTCATCTATTGTCATCGCTGGGCAACTGCATCACATCTGATATGGTTGAACTCCACCGGTCACGTTTTCACACTTGAACTCCAAGAATTACCTCAGGGAGCTAGTCACTAGTGAGCTGATATTAGTTACAATTAGGGGGTTGTGGGGATTGACAGTTAACTATCTCCACAACCCGCCAATTGTATATCAATAATAATCAATAACATACAATTAATATGGATGATTTATTTGTTTAATATTGATGTATATGAATTCATATTTAATTCAATGTTCGCTTGTTTTTTTATCATCTCTGGCAGGAAATACAAATGGTTTACAATGATTTACTAATACAAATATTAGACTATTAAATTAAATTGATATATATATATATATTACGTCATAGATTAATGTTGGTAAAGTACCATTGAAAACCAAGGAACACTGGATAATTGTCTCGTTCTTGTGTGGAACTCGGAAGTGTGCACCCCAGATTCAGCTCCAGGCGCTTCAGGTTGGCGAACACCTAGCCCTATACACCAGTGGGCCGGCATCCAATCGTAGAATTCCAATTTCCATCAGTTTGTGATATATAGTGTGACGGTCATCTATTCTTATCGGTAATATCTGTCTCACTTACGACACATCTGAACTTCTTCAGTTACGACTTCTCACTAGAGCTTCAAAAACATCTTGAAATTAGTTATTAATAAATGATGGATTATTGAAATGGATTCAATTGTTTAGTAATCTAGAGGATGCAAGCTGTTGAAGAGTCTTTTACTGAGGCAAAACAGCTGTTTATTTTGCTGTTTTTCAGTAGTACCCAAATAGTATCAGCCTGTGTCGTATACACACAACCAAACTAGATAATAAATATGTTAACAAAGTGACAAAAATAAAAATGAATCTGTTTTGACGAATCGGTCTCATTTAGACAACCAGTGAAAACTAGGAGATAATAGACACTCGTCTTGTCCTAGTATGGAGCTCTTCAGCAGCGTGCATCCAAGACCCTATCGGGAAACCAGGACCTTCAGTTTTCATGGGATCATGTCACAATCAAGCCACTGAACTAATTTCCAACAGTTGTTATTTACAAGTAAATTTTTGGATGTAATCGCTGAAGTTTCACATGACTAGTAGACATGACTAGTCGAGTTCAGCTATGTTAGCTTTGAAAAGGTAACCCACCGATAGAAGTGAACGAGGTCTTACAAAAATATATCGCTAATTGACTGAGTTAAAAATACCAATCTTTGAGTTTCAGTCTTCTCTGTGGTATAAACTTTAAGCGTTTGCCATACTACAACGCAACAGCTGTCCAGTGTTTCCTGGTTTTCAGAGGTTGGTTGATTAAGACTAATTGGTGATATCAGATTCAAATTCAACACCAAATTACAAGAAGTGAAAATTTCGTATAATGCAAGTATTCATGAACTGTTGTTTGAGTTTATTACAAATCGATTTGAGTTAGGTATCAGTGAAAATGAAAACAATACTGGATAAATAAACTGTCTTCATCAAACTAGGTGACTAAACCCAAGAGCTTTTGGTCTTGTGGTGAGCGTTTAACAAATATTACTAGATCACCCCAATCGTAAACGAATCGCATCAGTAAGGCAAAACTTACACTATTCTCATGCTATCAGTAATTATTTCAAATCTTATTTTCAGCTCAGCTTTTTGATAATTTGAATATAAACAAAAATCTAAGTCTGAAGATAACTCATTTATAATATTAGAGTTCAGCTTAGGTCTATACAACTGTAGCAATTAGTATCACGGTTAAATTCACAATTAAACTTAATAGTTAAATGTTGCTTATGTTATGTATACAAGAGTAAATAAGTTTAACCAGTCGGTTCAAGCATAGATTTTCGTCTGTTCAACAACACTATCTAGTCTCCTTTCAAAATCAAACATCATGGAATGTTTGACTAACTATGAAAATTATCATATTTCAAGAGAATTATTTGATGACCTACAGCGGTATATTCGTCAACCTTGGATGTCTAGCGTTTGTTTACATTTGTGTAAATGTTGTAAACAAACACTGTATGAAGATTTACGTAATACCTTTTAAGTCAAAATTAATATAGTGATGGTTTGATAGGAAAATCATTTAGATGGTTTGACTAGTGCTCTGAAATGACCTAAAAAAGTTAAGAGATTAAGGTATTTTCTCAAGAAGCTCGTCTATGATTGTTTAATAGTAAACAGGAATCACTAAGAAAGTGTATCATTAATTTTAACAGAACTGATTATTTAACTTAAAAATAGATTGTGTACAATGTTGATTGAATTAATTTTTAACCGCAACTTGATAAATAGCATAAAATCATCACCAAGGACTATACAATTATGACACTAGTTACTAATCACTAGTCAATCATTATAGTTTTGTTTACTAGATTATTATTCATCTTTTTAGAATAAATCAATTCAAACAATAGGTTTTCATTAAAATGGACTAATTACTTATTCACCTGACATTTATTCTATTTACTTTACTCTTAGTTGATACAATTTACAGGCTACACAACAATTCATCTCATTCATATATCGACTCAACTTATATGTTTGTCATTGTTAACATTCTTACTTAAACAGAAATTTATGTGATTCCCTCAATTATTCAAAAGTAACATTTTATGATTTCTACTAGATTGACTCAAATACAAGTTAAATAGATTTAGACAGGTTTATTATGATAAACGAATAGAATGAGAGAAAAAAAGCTAAACGTTTCACCATGTTGTTGTTGTTGTTGCTGTTATTGTTGATTTTTTTGGGTTTTCAAAGGTATAAATCACTTTATTACTAACACGTCAAAAAAAAAAACAATAAGAGGAAGTAGTATTAATAGTTATAATGAATAATTTATATGCTTTGCTCACTTGATCTCACTGTTACACCTACATACACACACACACACTGTCGTTGTTTTAATGTATTTTTGTGTGCGTACGTACATGTGCGCGTTTATTGAAATCAATGAAAATAATGTAAATTCAATATTCTGATGGAAAAAAATGTCTAATGAAAAAAAGGTAACAGAAAAATTAGTGGAAAACTTATACTTTGTGTCTACAAATCATAAATTTATTAAATTAGAATGAAAAAAAGCAAGAAGCAATAACAACAATAATATTCAGTTATTGTTTAATGATGTATGCAATTTCATTGCCTAGATGACATACTACTACTACTACCTTGATTTATATCATTGCAATTCATTATTCAGATTGTTTACTTCAATAAGAATTTCTCTAAGCATCATATCTTCTCTGTATTTGATAAGGTATGAAGTACTTAAAAAGCGATCTTTGATATGATGTATATTCATTTGATGTAACATGATGATATTGATGAGCTCTGGTTGTATTGCTGGTTTTGTATTGGCGTTAGGTTCAGCAACGAAATATATATATATATATATATATATATATATATATATATGAACTCAAAGAACCCAACGTTACAAATAACACCAAGCGTCAAAGTTCAGTATTACAGTATAGTTTAACACTTAGAATATATACCATCAGAGAAATATATAGTGATTGGTAGGTAGCGATAACCACGACCTATACAATATAATCATTTTATTTATTAGTTCAAGATTAATAAGTAATCTATAAAACATTAGTTAACTTTAGCTTAGGAGGTTCATTTGTATCAATTATTAATTATTCTATGATAATGTTGCATTCAAAGAGATGTCAAGATATTTTGTAACTGATGTTATCCTAAACAGTTTCACTGATTCAATCGTATCCAGTCATTCTTAAGTTGATTTTATGACTGAATGTGTCGAGTAGGATTCCTAGGATTTCAGTTTGTCATTTTTAGATACAATACACAGGTAGAAAGCAGTGAAGAATAACTTCAGTTACTTATAATGAAATTCGTAGTGAAAATTACACTTTCATGGAATATTCACGCATTAAATGAATGAAGGTAGAATCTGCTGAAAATATTGGACTTTATGTTCATGATTAATTTTGAGTTTAGACAAAATGCACCACACTTCATTAAAGTAAGACACTCATAACAACATGTAATATAATATTAGTTTATAAACACTGTACTAAAAAGCTTTCATTTAACTGTATTTTACCATTAATTCAGATGGGTTTACTGGCAGTTTATTTTGCAGAATTTAAAAGTTTACACACAGATCTTCCACAGTGATCTTCAGTAAATTTCTAGTATTCATTTTTGATTACACCAAACAATCACCGATTACTTTTACCTTTCTTCAGTAGTCAACAAAAGCATAAAGTTTTAGTAACGGTGATTAAATTTAGTATACTAATATGAAGTATTTTGAGATGGTAGTAAAGAACTCAGGAGGAGTATTTTGGTTATATTACACTCTGTTAGCCAGATAATTTTATTGCTCAGCTTTCATTATTATTCTGGTCGATTTTACGGGTACAAATATCCGATAGAAGTGAGCTATGAAACTTTCTCACGCAAGTGACTGGTAGAATAATCTGTCTATCTTGAATGTGATTGGCTGTTTATGTCACTTGTTGTTGCTATATTTTACACAATACATTTTAATTCTTCCACCTCTTCTAACCTGATTAACTCCGCCTGGAATCCCCCTAGGGTAGCTGCCGGTAGCAAGCCCGGATAAAGAAGGAGGGTTGAATATGGGGTTAGCAAACACATTCCGTAAAACAACAACCTTGCTAAAAATAACTAACCAGAAAACACCTTTAACCACGTGAACTCTGCAATGAGAGTCAGAAGGTCTTTATTTCGAAAAGTTATGACACCTTATAGTAAAAGCTGAGTTTCTTCAGAAGTCACGAGGCAGATGCCCCTTTTAACAACTAAAGCAACAGTTAACATAAATTCATCAAATATTTGCACGATGTAAAAAATAGGAGGAAGAATTCAAATAGCTGACGAAATAAAAAGATATAACTTGAAGATACTTGGAATGAGTGAAACCCATTAGTTACAAGCTGGACAACGATGACTTTCCTCAGGAGAAGGGATATTATTCTTGTATAACGAAGAAAAAAATGTCTCACACCAGAAGTAGTACTAATGCTACCCCAAAAAGCACGGAAAGCGCCTATAGGATCGGAACATCATAGATCTACGAACATCAAAGGATTCTTCAAGACAAAGAAGGAAGGGATTATAATTAATGTCATTTAGTGCTATGCGAACACCAATGACAACCACGGAGATGACAAAGATCAGTTTTATGCGAGGCTGCAGTCAATCATTGATAAATGCTCAGCCAACGACCTAACCTTTCTATGGGAGACCTAAACGCCAAGTTTGGAAAGGACAATATTGAATATAAAGACATCTTGAGATGACATGGACGGAGGAAAGGAACGAAAACTATCAGAGGTTTGCAAACCTATGTGCCTTCAACAAAATTGTTAAAGTTGGCACCATATTATCTCACAAACACATACACAAAGCTACATGCGTTTCACTGAACCACAATACCGAGAACCAAATTAACCACAGCTGCATCAATAAGAAGTTCAGAGGGATCATGGAAGATGTAAGAATAAGGAGAGGTGCTAACATAGCTTCAAATTATTTGAAAAATTCTCTACTATTGTAGTTATGTGAAAACGAATTTGCTTCATTGCATTACTTTGTCTCTTCATAGTGACCAATATGATTTTCACCGAGTCCTGTTGATTGAATTCTATCATTCGAGTTGTCATCTGGCCACTAGTCTAAGTGATTCAACATCAGTACTATGATGAGATGGAAGTTAATTTATAGTAGACAGCTGGCAGAAAACCCTGAACCTAGGTTTTCATCTTAGTGAAGTTCCAGTGATATCAAGTCACCTAGACTAGTAGCCACGTTAAGACTTTATGGAGAGAATTCAATCAACAGGACTTAATAAGCATCAAATTAGTTAGTATGCCACGACCAGCCAGTGTATGAATCAATTTTCACGGATTGCAATCGTGACCCGATTAGCTTGATAGTAACAGTCACAGATTATGAAACCTGTGTTGCTCGCGAACGAATCTGCAGAGGAGCACAAGCTCCGTCAAAGAAAGCAGCTTACTCTTTAAACTACCTTCTCTCTCAATTCGTCGAATTTTTTGTTGCTTTAAATATTCTTTTCACGTTACCGCTTTCAGCAATTATATGTAGCTGCAATACAATTTTGAGTCAATTTAATAACACTTTGATTTAAAGATTTTGTTTAATAGAACAATTAATTCCTTTAAACAATTCAAAAAGACATTATCTTTGTTTCATAGTATGTTATGATATCTGTCTAAATGTCGGCTTAGTTCATAGATACTGAATTGTATACATTCGATTATTTTACTGGAAAAGAAACTACTTATTCAGTTCTTAGAAAGTAATACTTTTAAATAGTTATAGTGTCAAATATGCGCTATCCTTGAATCTTTGGAAAATGATTGACTTACAACTTAGTGTATAGAATAGTTGTTGCACTGATAGATACATAGAGGCTTATTTTATTGTACTTTCTATACTATTATCATTCTTCATCTACTGAAAAAGATAAATAACTTATTTGTTTATATATTATGTATTTGTGAATCTCTTTAAGGATCCGTTATTAAACAAAGTAACTAGATAAACATTAAGACATTAAGAGCTACTAAAATTTCTGGTAACATAATTTGAGTGCATTTACAACTTCCTGTCGATATATTATGAACCAAAAATGGTCAGTCACCGTTGCTATATGTACATCCTAACCGAATTGCCTTGATATAATGCTGCTATTACAAGTATTGTTTGAGTTGCACTGTGACTGACAAGCCTAATCCAGGACGCGTGTTTCGTCCTATGAAAGACTCATTGGCTGGATTTGCCTGTTTTGTGCCAAACGCCACCTCGTTCATCACTAGGGTACTGAGTCCAGACAGTCTAGCAATAGTTTATATTAATGTGAAATATTGTTACAGATGTACCATGAGTTGAAACTATGTAATGTTATGAGTTTTTCACTAATAAAATAGGTTAACGACTCAACAGTGGAATACACTTGCCAGCTACAATCCAGTTCAATTCATGTTTGTAAACCACAGTTGTGTCGAGGCATTCCTGTCAGGATGCACATTTGACAACAATGACCGGCCATTTTCAACCCACATCAAACCAACGTTAAGATTCAAAAAACATATTCGAATTATGAGAGATTACCACTAACATAAGTGTGGCTGTCTGGACCCAGTAACCTGGTGATGAACGTAATCGCATTTGATATGAAACGTTCTAAGTTCAAATTTTGATGTGAACATGAACAGGTACATTTGGCTAACAAATTTAAATAAGAACGAAACACGCCTCTTGAATTCCACTTTACGGTCACAATCCAGCTTTCTCCCATTTAGTGATTACCTGAACTAAGTAGATTAGCGGTGTTTGAAACAATTTAGCTGAGTATGGGTTACTGGGTTAGATGTCTACATTAAAATAGTATTTAAGCTGAATTGTGACTAGTAAGTGGAATTTAAGATACGCGTTTTATCCCATTTTGGAATCATCGGCTGGATGTACTTGTATATAAGCTTATTCTAACTACAATACTGTTAAAATCAGCTAATGAGTTTTCAAGCCTACTTTCAATCGGCTATTTCCCATCATATTGTGTTGGCTCTGAAAATAACTGAATAAAATAATGAAATTTTATGGTCCTTTGTTATTCTTCAAACAAAGAATGCAAGTTTTTCAGCGATATACATTCATGAAGTACATAATTCAAATGAAATAAACATTGCTTTTGATAAGATACTTGTAAATGTATAAATGTTATTTCTGAGGAAAAAATTATCTACCACAAAGTATACTTAATTGGTAGCCTGTTAAATTGAATGTCTATTTGATGCTTGTTTAGTTTTGGCTAGAAACACAATCCTTGCTCAAACTTAAATGTTCACCTAACTAATGTAAACAACTTCAACGATCCTGCCGATGAAGTATATTTGGAAAAACCTGACATATTTATTCACTGTTATAAAACGGTGCAAAATAGGAGGTTCTGGTCTAATGAACTACTATTTACAATACATCTGACACTTAAAGTTATAATGGCTCTGTTAATGATGATGCGACTACAGTGTAACCTAGCTAGATGATATAAACATTGATAGGTAGGTGAAGATTTGTTTTAAAGCCTGAAAAACTTAATGCATCAATGAGCTGAATTGTATTCATTTTATTTGTCTATTTTCATCACAGATTAACGTTGGTCGGTACTATTAGGAGGCGGGGAGCACTGGACAGCTGCTTTGATTTAGTATGTGACTATATAGTGTAACAAAATCCTTTAGTTAGACGCTAGTCTAGTTGTGTAGATCGTCAAGGGTTCACCGTGGAACGCGAAAATCTTATGTTCGGTTCCATAGTGGGATCTCAAGTGTGCTCTATTTTGGAGTTTCATACTAGTACGGAACAGCTGTGCAGTGTTCCCCGGTTATTAGTAATACAAACTAACCTTAATCTGTTTCGAGTACAAACAACTATCTTTCTTACATCTACTATTATGTTTATTAAAGATAGGCTTGACTCAAATACAACTTGATTAAATTAGTACAAAACAGAAAATTAACAAGGTTTTCTTTATCAATTCATACTTATGATGATTGTGGTTTTTTAAATGTCATGATATGAATATTAGATGACAAACGACGTTATCCAAAACACAGTGATATTAGAAAATGGATTCAAGCTTTACTAAGTGGGTATTCATTGAGAGCAGTGTCTGTATTAATAAAGAGTAATATTTTATTCTGTATCTTAGTAAACAAGCAAAACAAAATACGATATACTGTTAGTAGACTCATCTCGGGTATCAATAAAACATAATAGTCATAGTTTATTTGTGTAAGATTTTGTTCATCAGGTAGGTCTGATTCATTTGAAGCACTATATTAGCTAAGTTACAGGTTAGTCAATATTAATCACCATATTAAACTCCATAAAATAGTGTAGAATTTATATATATATATATATATTTGCAATAGGTTTAATATCATTGCCAAATAATTGGTGGTGTGTTACATAATAATATTACAAGTTCAAAGGTGTTTATAATATTATTACAACTAATTAACAAAGCAATTAAGACATGAAGGTGAGTAAGGTCATTTTTGTTTTGGGAGTGTGCAAATGACATGTGAATGTGTTGGCATACTATTGATTACATAATATCTCTTGAGAAGCAGAAGAAGAGGTGACCAATTTTTTTGAAGTTATGAAAAGAATTGTATATCGTGATAATAATAATAATAATAATAATAATAATAGTAATAATGAGAGAATTAAATGTATTGGCTAATATGATGGCCAAGACAAGGAAAGAGGCTGTACAAATTTCTTATGTACACACAAGTCCCGTTTGAGAATGTGGATACTGACGGCTCCAACTTTATATAGAAGACGTATACGTAAACCATAGGGTAGATCAGGTGGGACTCGGTAGATAATTTTGAAAGCTCTCTTGACGTCTACCGTATGTTCCGTATCAACTAAATGTTCAAGTATAGATCTGTTTACTCGCCGTAGTTGATTATTTGGTAATGATTTCAAATTTATTGTAAATTAATATGTATATAAGTATAGGGCTATGATGAATAATTAATTGAAAGTAGATATATAATGCATGAATTAAACTGTAACTGATAAGTAAAATTCACTACTCGCGTTTCCTTCCATTAGAAATACATCAGTTGAAAATACATGCCAGCCATAATTTAACGTAATTGATAATTGCGAACTACTACAATATCAAGGCAGTCTGCTCACAATCCACATACAATAACAGAGACATCTTTTCACTCCACAACAGATTGACGTAATAGTACAAATACGCACAGTACAATGTCAAAATCTCAGTAAATGACAGTTAAGAGAGGAACATTTTCATCAATTGGTTTTCATAAACAAATATACAAGTGTTAAAAAAAGAGTTTAAATGGTTTAGTTTGTTTAGTCTGGTTAGCATTTTTTTAGCAAGCTTGTATTTTACGGGATAGGGATGTTAGCGCTATGCCCAACCCTCCTCCTTTACCCGAGCTTAGAACCTGCAGGAACCGTAGAAGAGCTGCAGGCGGAGTACAGGTATTTATAAACAACTGTCTACGCGAGATATTGAATGTTTGTTGGCCGGAAACCATCAGCAACAGACTACTATGGAAGAGAACAAACCAACTTCCAGCTGAAGAGGAAATCAGGAAACGACGTTGGAAATGGACAGGACATGCATTACGGAAATCATCGGACTGCATCACGAGACAAGCACTAAGTTAGAACCCTGTTGGACAAAAACGGAAAAGAGGAAGGCCAAAGAACACACTGTGTAGAGAGTTGGAAGCAGACATTAAAAGAATGAACAGCAACTAGATAAAGCCGGAAAGTTTGCTCATGACAGAGTTGAATGGAGAATACTGGTAAGCGGCCTATACTCCTCTGAGAGGAGTAACAGGCGTAAGTAAGTAAGTAAGTAAAAAAAGAAATGAATAAGTATCTTCTAACTTAAAATGTATTTGATTACTTCTCTTTTTGAATCACTTACCTACCATATAATTCAAGTTAACTCAAATCTTCTGATACTTTATCGTGGAGCATTTTTAGAATTGATCAAGAATGCAACAACAAAAGTTTATGTAGAAACTAGTGATCTGGACACTTGGTGATTACTTTTATAACTTCATAACTATCTAGTAGCATACTCAAGTTGTTCTAACACTTACAATCTTAAATCAATATTCAATGATTCGAAAATATACACTACAAAAAAGCAAAATAAAACTAGACAACAGCCAATGAAAAAAGCAAAACATTCTCATAGAAATAATTATTTTTCACAAATTTAATTCATAAAAAATAGTTTTCAAAGTGAAATAATTCACATTTAGCAAAAACATTAACATTAATAAATGACCGATAAATTGAATCATCATCACCCCCCCCCACCTCCTTCTCTTGTTCCCGGCAAAAAAGTAACAAATAACAAATTCGAAAAGTTTTTTTTGGGGGGGGGGTTGATCAACTATCAGAATAGAAAAAAAATCGAAGGAGAGAACTCATTCACTTAATCAGTTCAACATGAAACATAAACAAAAAATTAGAATAAAATAAAATAAAATTTCATGTAAGTAACCATAATGAAAATTTATTTAACTTTTGACCTGAATTCAATCATTACAAAATTAGTATTCAGTAGACTGAAAGAGAGAACAATAACATAGTTAACAACTAAAAACTAATTAAAATTTCAAGGAATAAATAATCATAAATCCTTTCTATCCTCTTTTTTTTGTTTTATTAAATTTATTCAGTTGAAATAATGGAATTAGAAACAAAGGTGAATGATTTAACTAAGTAATATCTTAGTCTAATGGATAATAATAATAATAATAATAATAATAATAGTAATTATTATTATTATTATTACAAGTTCATTTATTAATATCACGTATAAATAATATGTAAATTAAAGTTTCAATAACTTTTCTATTTGTACTATATTCATGAATGATAGATTAAGGCAGTGATATGATATGCCTGTGATTTACTTCGGCCTCTGTTGAAATTAAAAGGATTAATAATAATAATAATACGTTCTAAACTTACTAAGATGAAGTTGTATCTTTTCCGTTGACTTGTTATAGACTAAAACTAGTCAGTTTCTGTTGCCATATGTGCATCCTGAGCTTATTGCCTGGATATAGCGATTATTCACAAGTACTATTTAAGTTAGATTGTAACTGACAAGTGGAATCCAGGACACACGTTTTGTCCTATTTGGGACTCGTTGACCGTATCGAGGCAATCCGCTCAGAACGCACATATAACAACAGAGATTGACCAGATTCAATCACTAAAAAAATCAACGAGAAGATGTAAGTTCATCCTAATACTTATGCGCACGTTGCGGACTCAGTAGTTGTCTTGTGATAAAAGCGATGGCATATGACACTAAAGAGATTGAATTCGAATACTACTGTGAACATTAACATTGGGATGCAGATACATCCAGACGACGAAACCCAAAGTGGACAAAACTTGTGTCTTTCATTCCACTTGCCAGTCACAATCCGACGTAAGTATTCTAAACTTAGTTACAGAACTCACACTAATTCATAGGAATGATCAGTTTAGAAAGAAGACAAGGGTTTACTCTTCATAAAGGTGTACATCGTTAGAAATCGAACTCAAAGTTATTGAAAATTATGTTGGATAAGATGTTGACAAAATGTATAATCATACGTAAAAGCATTTTAGTTACGAATAACGACTACTATTAGAAGTAAATTATTTGTTATGAATTCTGTAACCAAGAAGGAGTCAACATGAAAGAATGGTTGGAATACAGCATTACGAACATTTTTAAGTGATCGACGTAGCACTAAATACTGCATAAGACTTTAGCAAGACACCATATTCGAGAAAAAAAAATTCGACAGTGTAACACATAGAGATTTCACTCTTGTTTTATAAGTAACTGCTTATAATCACTAAGAAGAATATTAAAATAGGTGGCTTAAAACAACAATAACAATGGGAGGAATCATGTGAGTGATGGAGAAAGAATAGAAAGAGACTGAGCTTACTCCAGAACCGTGTAAGGCAACTTACAACATGATGAGATAATAAGTTCAAGACGATAAAATAGCAACAGAAAACAGGGTTGAATGTATTCAGTGACCGATGAAGACTTCCATACATTTAAAACTCACATAATTTCACTAGTATAGTAAAAGTAAATTGTTGACGTGGAAATTTTTGAGTGTAATATTACAAATAAGAAAATTACGAAGTACATCATACTAGCGAAGTGGAGGAATTCGTTCATAAAGTGATTGCAGTAAATTGTTCCAAATGATCCTGAATTTATTGTTTTGGTGGTATTAGAATGAAATTTCTTTGATTTTAAAATTCAGTCACAGTTACTATCACATAAGAAATCTGAAAATTGAATAGCATTAGTAGATGTATTATTGATTTGGTATTTCTGTGCTGAATTGGGATCCGTTTATTCTGTCGCCTCCGTAAAAGGTCCCATCTAATCTGATTGTTTCTAGTTTTATAGTTTACGATATAATCACTAGTATGAATAATAAATGTAAAGCGACGACAAGTTGATTCTAATGAGTTTATTCCTAATACAACCATTAATAAGAATAAAAGCGCAGTGTTTTAGTAGTGGTCGGTTACATACCTCATAAAACAGAATACGTAAATCATCGTTATGAATTTTGCTTAGTATGTAATCTATAAGTCAATTCGACTTATATATTTGCAGTGTAACCTACTCTAAATCTGACAGATTGGTAGAAAATCTGAGTTTTAGGTGAATCAATGGATGGGACCTTGGTAACTTATTAACATTCACGGAGAGATCGGAATTGAGACTTATGTCTTCAAAACAAATCCACTCACATTTAGAAGCATTAAGTTTCAATTCGTATTTCAGGTATAATAAGGAGACTTTATTGAGTTCTGTGATGATGTTACTATTTATGTGGCTAAGTTAATGGGATGGAAAATGAGCATACAATCATTAGATCAATGACATTAAACAAAGGTTCACCTATATTAAAATGTTCGCAGGTTTCATTTGTATAAATTATTAAGAGTAGATGACTTAAAATACTATCTTGTATAATAACAATTACAACCAGTTAAACATTATACAGATATCAGTTTATTCTAACTAACTGGTATCGATGACTGAGAAAGCAACCAATTCAAGAACTGATCTTAGATTCCTTAGAAAACCTCTACTTCTGGAAAGAAGAATAGAGATTTTTTTTATTTACTTGAAGGATACACTTCTTTACAAATAATTCGATTGAATAATTTTCACTTTATGAGTCGTTCAGTTAACAATGAAATGATTGTTTGACTAACAGGGTTCATGTTTTTCTCTTTCTGTTTTTAATGTTCACTTCACAGACTCTGTTGTTTTTATCCAAAGTATTGCTGGTACACAAAAAATAACGTTGTTAAGTGCTAAACACCAAATTAACGTAATTGAAGTTTTAATGTCTTTGACATATACGTGTTTTATCTTAACTTTAATGTTATGGTTTATTATTGATATGCTATTCAGTTTGATTATAGAAATTTACTAGTTTCATAATTAATAATTTACTAAAGAAAGTAACCTCGGATAAACGAGTAAATTCATTGTAATCACTAGAATTATTAATGTATTTTGCAGAATATCAAGTATGAAATGCAAAATGTTCACTGAATGAATAAATGAATTCATATTGTTTGAATATATGTATAGAAATATCATGTTTTTATTTGATTGAATACGGTACAGATTGATGTTGGTAAGGTGCTATTGATAAGCAAGGAGCACTGGACAACTGTTACGTCCTAGTACCGGACTCCTCAGAATCGTTCGCCCTAGATCCTACTCCGGAAATTTCAGGTTAATGAAAGCCTAATACTTTGTACCACTGGGTCAAAAGAGGCTTAGGCATTTGTTGTATGAATTGAAATATTTGGGTTAGATTCCTTGAGTGAGCGGAGGGTACTAACTGATGTCCCATATTAGGACAAAGCGGCAGTTCGATCCTTTCTAATTTTCAATGCACCCCACCAAAATCAATATGTGATGACTTCAATCAAATAAAAACTTAATACTAATCTCCACAAGCCACCTCAATTAAATATCAGATTTGTTTTCATTTCTATAGAATGAAAAGTTTTGAAACTAGTTAACAAAATCAATAGTGTTGTATGTTACATTCAGTAATCTTAATTCTAAACTTTAGATATAGTAAATTAATCGTCATTAGTAAATAGACAGCGAGAATATTTCAGCACTGAAATGTATTGGTAGTAAACCGTTAGTGAGAGAATTAATTATTAATACAAATACTAAAAGCTATTATATAGTATCAGTACAGTAATCATTAAGTTGCTTTTTACAGGCCGTAAATACTACCCCTTCTCTCCCCCCATGAGCATGGTAAATTTTACATTGTAAATTTTTCTATTAGTCTGTATTTTAAAGGCATCAATGGATTTCCGTGTAAAAAAGATATTTCAGTGGATTGCCTAAACTAAGATCACCTGTCGGATTAATTCGGTTCTAAATATGTTCCTATCTAATTCATCGTATCACCTCCTTAATTTACATGCATCCAATCATCCACATGTGTATCAACTCAAGTCAATATGCGAAGGTTATTATTCTTATAGGATAAATATGTAGCTCAACCTAACACAAATACGATTTAACATTTGCAGTTATCATAACTAAGTTTTCCAAATGAATTCGGTTAATATAAACTACCGATTAATACCAACATCACATGTTGAAATAATTACTTATTAGCTCAAACCAATATAAATTCAACTTATAATTGAAGTTGGATTGTGGCTGGCAAGCGGAATCCATGACACACATTACGTCCCATTTAGTACTCATCAGCTGAGTGTACCTACATTCGAGTGTTAATGTTCACGGCAAGAAATAAACAGAGTTCGTCTTCCTGTATGAATATCAATATTGGGGTGCATGTACATCCGCCTGATGAATTCAAAATCGGACGTAGCTTTCATCCTGGATTACGCTTACCAGTTATAATGCAACTTAAACAATACTTATGATAATATCACTATATCGAAGCAATTCTGTCAGGATGTACATATAGCAACAGAAACTAAACAATTTCGGTCCCTAACAAATTAACGGGAAGATCTATCTATATATAAAAATCTTAACTAAATAGAACTTATCATTTAATTTGTATTGTGACTGGCAAGTGGATTCCAGAACGCGCGTTACGTCCTATTTGGGACTCATCGGCTGGATGTACCTGCATCCCAATGTTGATGTTCACAGTGGGATTCGAACTCAGTCCGTTTCGTGTCATATGTCACCGCGTACACCACTAGGCTACTGAGTCCAGACAGTCACGTTTTATGCCAGTCACAATACAAATTTAATGATACTTGTGAATATTCGCTATATCGAGGCAATCCGCTCAGGATGCACATATAGCAACAGTGACTGACCAGCTTAAGTCTATAACAAATCAATAGGAATATACAAATTCATCCTACTAAATCCAACTTAGTTATGCGATGTTCTACATACAGTTATTACGAGTAAGTTATATTGTTTTCATTGTTTATGCCTTCTTAGTTTGAATGCAATACAATTTCCTTGAAACAGAATCTATGTAAATGTTTAACAAATAAACAATAACTGTTTTTTCACATATCTCTAATGTCAATTTTTTGCTTAACAAAAAAATGACATTTGAATAAAATGTTTGTATTTTGTCATTGAATACTTCCTTTTCATGTTTACAAAGAAATGATTTTTAAACGACTAATCATCAAACATTCAATTGACAAGATTCTATTTCCGACTGTCTATTCTACATTTGAAATACTGTCTTCATTCAATATGACAACTAATCACTATTATTTAATTCAACTTTGCTATCAATTTGGTCAATCAAGATGTTAAAAAACTACTAATAAGTAGCATATACGCCCGTTAACAAACTTATTGTAGAATAAGCTTATGATAATTACTGAATACAAGTACAATACAATCAATAATGGTCATACTATTAGAGTAGTGAATATATTATATTCAGCGATTGATTACATGACTTATTCAAGTATGGCCATCAAAGAAAATCTCATGGGAGTCATTTCTCATTTCACAAATGGCATTTTGATTAACTATTATCTATGTTTTTAGAAGAGCTTCTCCAAAGCATCAGTATAAACTTATGATATACCGGAAATAATTTGCCAGATTATTTGTCTATCAGATGTTTAATGAGGTAATAGCAAACCACATGACCAAAGTGTTTAGGCAGCATTGGAAACCTTCCACAAAAGCATGGAATTAGAAGAATAAAAATATACATTACTAAATAGTTCCAGTGTAACATTCATACAGATAATCAGACACATTTTCGTAGACACAGTGATTTTTTTCTCCACTTGTTTACATTTTATCCCTAGTTAATACTCACTATTGACTAACTTCGTACGGTAATTTCGGTGTCCTAGTGAGAAGACATGACCAATTGTGTTCAATTTTGTCTAGTATATAGCACTTACCAACCTATGAAATGAATGAGATCAAGGAGTTTAACGAATTGATTGAAATAATCAATGCAAATCATTGGATAATGAAAAAGTGCTTTATACCTTAAGCGCTTACTGTGAAGTTTAATGGTTGTAGACTGGAATACTAATGAAGTCAAGGATAGCAAGTACTATGTAGTCGAAAACAAGAACAAAATATCTGCCCAGCTATGTAACTTTAAATTGAAAAACTTCCATGATAATTGTTATATTTTATCAATCGAATTGATGGAGTATTTTTAAAGAGTGATTCTATCTTCAATGAATCTTAACTTCACTTACATTAACTTAGTCTACTTCGATTAGTAATTCAATAATTATCTAAATACTCTAAAATGAAAATCAAACGATCGTAATCGATGCATGAAGCATCTTTTACTCTGTTTCTATGTTGTTGTTTGTTTACCTTTATTAAGTAAATGTTCCTAAAAAGTCCATCAGAAGTGTTTATATGAATGAATATTTGATGTTTAAAAAAATCTTGTCATATATATATTCAACTCATTATCTTTCGAATAGTAATACAATCCAATAGAAATTAAATGATGAACTGATATCTACCCAAATAGAAATTATTATATACAAAGGTATTTAGTAAATCTCTCCCTGTTTGTAATGTATTTCTAATGTTAACATTTACTTTAGTATATTCTGTTGTAAGAGAATACTTAAACAGTCTGTTAGTTTTTTTTTCACTAAAACTAATAAACTTTAATGAGTTACCTAACCACGAAACATTGATTTTTCAACTCATTAATCGATACCTGTAACCCTTACGTGAAGCACAGGTTGCCGAATAGCATTCTCCAACGTTAACCAGTTAAAAAAAACAACCATTTTAACCATATTTAATTAATAAACCCAAAAAATGAATAAACATTTAAAGTACAACAAGAAATAATGTCCTTTCATATAACTTAACCTATAAAGGTTTGTTTTACTTTAATATTGGTATAAAGGATAAAATACCTATTAGTCATCTATAGTATATGTACATATACAATGAATACTTTGTTATCTTCAAACAAAGTTGTTAAAATTTCAACTGTGAAACGGAAAAAAATTGAAAACAAATATATTTATAATTAGGAAGTGTTTGGAACTTCCCACTGATTTACCATCGACTGAATTTGGCCAGTCTCTGTTGCTATATAGGCATCATGAATTGATTGCTTCGTAACAGCAATAAATCAGAAGTATAAATAAATACCTATTGCACAAGTGTGGTTGGCTGAACTCTGTAACTTAGTGATGAACGAGGTGGAGTTTGGAAAGAAATGAACTTAATTCGTATTCTAGTGTAAATATCAACACTGGGATCCAGGTACATCAAGTCAACGAAACCCATATAGTACGGAATACAAATTTCTTTATTCCGCTTGCTAGTCATAATCTAAATGAAACAAAGCCAATTTTTTATAATTAAATCAATTCAATTCTGAAATGTTTAATGATACCTGTATTTATATTGGATCTTACTATTTATTTTATCCTTGTAAGTAATATCATTCATTAAACTTTATAATCATGATATAATGACTTACGTAGATAATTTGTTAAATAAATTTATTCATTTGTCATGTATTACCAAAAATTATTTACTTTTCTGTTTATTTATTTATCTTTTTTAAACAAATTCAGTCATGTTAATTATTTGATTTCATTCTTGATGTATTCGATTATTATTGTAAGTTATAGATGTGAAGGCGCGGATTGGAAAGGCGAGAGTAGCATTTCTATAACTAAAGGAAACCTGAAACTCAAGCCAACTGTCAGTCAATATTAAAGTCAAAATTGTAAATACAAATGTTAAGACAGTTAGTTCTGTTGTATGCAGGTAAAACTTAGAGAACTACGAAAAGTATCATTCAGAATATACAAGTATTTATAAACAAGATACCTCAGATCCGTTGGCCTGATACCATCAACAACAATCTCCTATGGCAGAAAAAAAATCAATTAGATTCCAGCCGAGCAAGAAATTAAGAAAAGACGCTGGAGGTGGATAGGACACTCAATAAGGAAATCACGAAACTGTGTCACAAGACAAGGATTAAGATGGAATCCTGAAGGCCAATGGAGAGGTGGAAAAGCAAAGAACATATTTTGTCGGGATTCGGAGACAGACATGAAGAGAATGAACAGCATTCGGGAAGAGCTGGAAAGGAAAGCTTAGAACAGAGTTGGTTGGAGAATACTGTTGAACGGCCTATGCTCCACATGGGGTAACAGGCGTTGATTGATTGATTATAGACGAGAATCTTGTTAAATGAAATAAAATCATTAATTCCTTACTGTTATATATGTATAATCCTTTTAAATGTTGTTCATACTCTGTCTATCTTGTTGTAATGTGATCAGGTGTCTAAGTTATTCAATATCACTGACATTATGTAGAAATTAATTAGTAGCTACATTACAACTAGACCAAGAAAACTCGATCATCACTGAAAAAACAACCACTGGAAAACATTATTGTCACTACACAGTAATCACTTAATGTATACATCTCGGTCTGGTAAGGTGGCGATCTCATTCTGAATGGCTCAGCGGTAACACTAACACACTATGGAACTCAGTGATTTTGAATCAAATCCAATAAAAAACGTTGATTTTCTCAAACTATGCAGGTGCTCTGTCTTGATGAGTGCTAAATAGCATGAAACTTGAATCCTGGGTTTCCTGCTGATTATTCCGAAAAACCTTCAAATGAGATGACTTGTTGGAAATATTTGATTTATTGCTGTCCTGAGCTTTACATAAAAACCAGCCTTAGTCTTCACACAGCATTTTAAATTTTCTTCAAACTATAAGTTTTGCGTTCTTCAACACAAACTGAGACTTCAACATATTTTAAGATGTCCTATGAAGGTCTTATATTATAAATGAATATTATGAATATGATGAAGTGGTAATCATTTTTCTGTATTATGATTTTCTCATCGCTCCAAATACACAAACATAAATTATCAGTCATCCTTTATTTCAAATGTATGGAGTTAAGGTTAAAGTTTTCCTTTGAAACGTTGAGTTCATCTCCTGATTAGGTAGTGGAACGATCTGTGTCAACGCGTCATATACAAGGATGCGTCAATAGTTCAATGGTATTCTAAAAAAAGTCAAAGCCTAGTAAAGCTTTGTAAATCTGAGTTAATTAGATAAACTACTAATTAGGTTAAGTAAATTTACCTTATTTTGAAACAATGATGTGAAGACTAAATTAAAACCACTGCAGTTTTCATTTCTCATAAATTAATCAGGGGATTATTCGGGTTCAGAGTGTGGTAGTTATTAACAATAACGTTGACTGATCACCACTCTACATCACAAATCGACTAAAGTAAATATCCAGTGGCTAATGACTAAGCGTTCGCTTTAAGATTTGAGGATTTGAAGTTTTACTTTCTGGGGGAATTGAATCTACTCACTGTTTAAGAGTCTTCTACAAGGACGAAACAGCTGGTTCTCAATAGAGTATGAGTGATAAATACAAACTGAAATTAAATTACTAGTTACCACAAAACCGCTTCAGCTCTATCAAAATTTACTTCAAAACCATTAATGCAATATTATGGTGAGATTAGCACCTTGTTGTTGACGTTAGTAACTGCAGTGGATCAATTATTGTTATCAAATGTGCCTCTTGAACGAATTGACTAGATATCGTAATAAGACACAAGTTTCATTAAAATTAAAAATTAAACTAATACATATGGTGTAAATGTATCTGTATAAGTTTACTTCTTCAACGTTATACTGTTTAAACCGAGTGAACTGAGTTCACGTCTCCACGTAAGCTTTATTAGTAGGATGAGGAGGAGGGTATATCTAGCTTACAAATGTCAAACGGAATGAGTCTTTGGACAGCACCAGTCATAATTCAATTTTTTCAAGAGCATCTAATTTAAATTTATTAGTAAATTTCTTGATCATTTTTGGGATTGCTGGGTGAGTAATAATGAGGTCAGACGCTAGGTGCCGGGGAAAGATTGTGAGTCAATTTATAAGGACGTCAATCTTCATCATTTGAGGTGGTTTTAACATGTGATGTGTTTACCATATTGCTGTCTGCCTTTACTCGCTATGCTGAGTAATACAGGCTTAGGATGGAGCATATCTACGTGTAGCCAAACCAAAACTTGGAATCAGTCCATGGAGTTTGACTGCTGGACTGTTCATTGTTGGTATATTCTAACTACCTGGTTGGGGTTCACGCTAATGCTGTAACCAATGGTTGAATATTCTGGACGAAATGGTGCTAGGGTTTTCAAATTAAAATGACATCTTGATACCAGGAAACAAATGTATGATCAGGGACACAATAACATATAGAACAACTTATTCTTCTGCACCCTATCCCAACTAACTAAATAAAGAAGTTCAACATCAGCAAGAAGCTTTCACTTCTACACAGAGCCTGTACAGACAAATAATTAGCACTCAACCCATGTGTATATATATAAAAAAGATAATGTTTCACAAATAATCTAGTCAAATGAACGATAGATCAATAAGGTTTAACGTCCTACTAGGTAGTTAACACAAAGTAATGGTAAAATGAGTCCTTTTTAGGAGGAAACATAAAAAAATTCAAATCTCCACAGTTCAATCACCTAAAAGAATTCAAGGGATCTAGCATCGCTAACACAATTCAATAGTGGTCACAGTAGCTCAGAGGCTTTTACTATTTGATTTACCTTAAATTATACGCTTAAAATTACTTTATGCCCATCCATAAATTAATTATTTCTCCCTGTTTAATAATCGGTATGTTCAGATCTTCTCTTTTTACTATCATTAAAACAGCTAATACTTCTATTGATATAATGTTTATCTTGCTATGCTATTGAAATGTAACAGTTTGAACCAATCTACATAGATACCTGGTTCATATATTGTATATACTTGCATAAATCTGATTACTGATGAAACATTTATTCCATTTACACTTATATAAATCAGTTTGTCTTACAATAAGGCAATTCATAATATCATATTTTGCATGTGAAATGAATGAAAATTTGTTTGTTCTTTTCTATTTTTAGGAAATCGTATAAAATAACGACAGTCAAATTGTTCTTTTTTTTCTTGCTCTCTTTTTTTTTCTTCAAATTTTTTGTCAAAACAATAGACTATGAATGTTTATTCATGTTTTTTCTTATTCAATAATCTGTCTAGATCTTAAACTGAATTCATCTACAACATAATAAATGATAAATGGATATTAACTAGAATAGACTATACGATTGTATTCTTGTTCTTATCTACAATTAAGGAAAATATATAGGAAACAATGTTGATTGTATTTTCTAGTTCTGTCTTATTTAATGACAATGTAAAATTATAATCGAGAAATAAGTAAATTCGAGTAACTGACTACTTCCTTTTTTTCTCTTCATTTCTTTTCTTGTCATATTTTTTTTTCATTTTATTTTCATGACATGAAATAAGCGAAATGATACAGAATGTAATTGGTTTGTTTTTATTTATCATTTCTGTATGCATTCATAGAAATACAACAGGAATGACAATGCAATACAGTTAATAGGAGAGGTCTTGTTTTGTATATTGTTCCCTTTGATGCATAATAATATCAGGAGTAAAATTGAACTGTATACCTTCTTTTTGGTTTATTTCAGGTGCTGTGAACATTGTTGAATGTTAATTTGATATTACGAATTGGCCTGAATTAGACAATCACTGACGATTAGAAAATATTGGACAGCTATTTGTTGTTTACAGAAGTGGACATCTACAAGTGCATCAAGGATTGAACTCAGGACTCTGTGGCCTCTCGGCAAATTCCTTACCATTATACTACTGAGTGGGCTCTCAACTGTTGATATTTCTAATTCAATCAATTCACGATACGTTTGCGCTATCTCATCCAATGTTACCAGTAAGGAAGTGACTCACATTCGGCATAGTTGAACTCTACTGATCAAGTCTCCTTACTAGAATTTCATGAATTTCCTTAAGAAGTTAGTCACTAGTGGGCTGATATTGATTGTCACTGGCTGTTATTGAGCTCTAGATTCTATCCCTGATAGGTCGTTCATGCACCCAACTGAAGGGTCATATATCATGCCTAAACAGCTATCAAGTGCTTACTAGTGATAAATAAGTGTCTAATTCAAACCAATTCGCTATATCAAATTAATATTTGTTTATTTTATTTTGAAATACAAGAGATTATAAATTAGAATAATGACAAAATAATGAAAGTTGAAAATTTAACCTGAATTGAACATTATCTCTTTATGTTGGGTTGGATGAATGTAGACGTGGTAGAACTACTTGTTTACTTCTGAGTATTCAAACACAACAGTTACTTCATTTATTTCTTGTGATTTAAATTTTTTACTAACGATTTAGATTATGGATTATTGGTTCAAGGCACAATTATAGTTGATTGTATCAAGAATATTTAACGTTTTAATCATGAATAAATGAAATACGATAGAAATTGAATTTTAAGTTACAAGTAGACATGAGCTAGAAAATGAATGAAAACAAGAAGCATTAGACACCCATCTCATTATTACATGAAACTTTTAGTAATGCCCATTAATGACTTCATCAGAGAATTGAGGCATGAACGTTTAGTTTCGCAATTCGATTAACTGTTGACTGCCGGTAAGTTCAATGGTTGAATAGAGTATATACGCAATGTTGAGGAATCCCTTAGTATAAAGAAACATGTACTAGATACCTCCTAGTTTTCAATGGTTATCTAACTTGAATTCAGAGTAAATAAACTTCACAACACCCAATCATCATCATTATAGTATTATTGTTGTTAGTAAGGGCTTAAATTACCAGGTTGTTAATATTTAGTACCCAATTTCTAACAAACTTTATGGTCATAGGTCCTTTAGAAATAAATGTTCATGACATAGAGATTATTATTGCATGTTTTTAGAATAGATAGATGTCAATCATAAGTAAAATAATTGATGCTTATTCCATTCTAATTAAAACTTGGTCACCGGATCACTGAAGAAGAAAAAGACGGGGAAGAAGATAATGTATTTCTGACTGGATTTGAACATGAACCATATGATGCAGATACATTTATCTTACAACCATCAGTCATTTTTAATAACTTGTAAGGCATCAAAGTATTCCTTAGGACTAATTACGAAATAAAAATAAGCATGCATTGTGAAAAACATTACCGGTTAAATACAATATATTCTAGAAGGAAATGTGATCTGTAAGGTATGTAATAATTATACATAAAATGACTTGCAAATTAAATTTACCATAAACAAGATAAGGAAATCTTCATTACTGTACAGTACATATGAATACTAAAATATAAATGGTTCGCAATAACGTATATCCATTCTATATACATTTTCCAAGTTCACCGATAGTAAACTGTTCTTTCAAAGTAATTACCTGCAAGTTACTTTGAGAATCTCCAATACTGAAAGCATGTAAGCCCAGACAATCATTTGTCTTAAAAGTACTACATAAACATGTAACTATGTGTTATATTGTATGTATTAGTTCTTACTCATGAGTATTTGTTTGTTTGTTTATTCATTTCGCTTATTAACACGCTTTGATTTAGTAGGCTAATCTGACCTTCATATGCTTAAGATAACAATTATCTTTCTATTTGCAATCCTCCCCGCATTCCTATTTATAATTAATGCGTTTGAATTCCAATACCATATGACATATCCCTAGTTGGACTACTTGATGACTTATTTGTTCTACTACTACTACTACTACTACTACTACTACTACTACTACTACTACTACTACTACTACTACTACTACTACTACTACTACTACTACTAAGGATTATAATACTGAAACAACAACTACTACTACTACTTCTATGATCACCACTACTATTTCCGTTGCTGAATACTTACTGAATTACTTCGTGACACATATTTCAAAATGCGGAGTTCTAATAATAGTAATAATATTACAATTTGTTTCTTAAGTTGGGACCAAATAGAATCCAATCTTCTGAGGGATGCGTTTTTACCCCCTTGAATTGGTTTAGGCGTGTAAATCATGTTAGCTGGTTTTTGAGTAGTTGGTCGCAGGTCTTTAATCTGTTTTCATAAATCAGTTCACGTGTTAATGAATTCACGTTTGATAGTTCCTTATACAGACGTAGGTGACTGACACATAATAATGGGAATTGGTAATCACAATTAAATGCTATTATTATGCATTGTAGAAAGTTGAGAATAACGTAAAAAATTGAGGTGTACAAAATGATATGAGGATTCTTCTTATTCCGTTGGTTCTCACCAACTCCATTCTATCTGAAATTCTTAGAAATTATTATTTAAAAAACTGACGAACTTAAAATTAGGAAGTCGGTTAAAATTTGGAGTTCACTTACTTGGCAAATGTGAAAACAAAGTTTATCGGTTAGACAGAATGTTCATACTACATACATTGTCCAGAAGGTTAGATAACAGCATTCGGGATAGTACGGAAGGCTTAAGTAATTGTATAATGAAACTGTAGAAAACAATTAACAATAGATAAAATTGATGTGAACTAAAATCAGTCATTTAAGTAAGTTTATAAATAAGAAGCGTGTTATAATGACATAACCAAATGAATTAGATTTAAAGATACACTAACAACAGGGATGTAATGAAATATGCGTCATGTTACGGTGATATAAAAGACTGATAACTGTTTCGTTTTGGATAAATAAGTTACGTTTCAAGCGTTCTCTAGCAATAACTTCAGTAACTTTCAGAAGACTAGAATTTCTTTATTTATTAAACACTGAAAAATTTCAGAAAGAATTTCTAGTGTCCTTCATAAATGTCATGTCTGACGATATCACTGAGTAATGCTTTTACTTTCTTTATTTGTAGACTTTTTGATATATATCCACGGGATCTAAAGTAAACCTTTTATTCTATTCTTTTAGTGTAACTTGTTTTACAGATACACACTCCTATACACAAGTAATTGGAGGCAAAATGGGAATGCCACCTGTCGACTTCCTATTGCCTTTTGGAACAAACTGTTTTATGCATGACAACAAATTTCACTACAGGGTATTTCCTCGCAAATGCTGTGTCAAATCTTATTTGATTGTTAGTGTGGTTTGATAATCATCGTCTAAATGAAGAAGAATTGGCTTTTGTGGACCATGATTACTCGACAATTTTTTTAATTACGTTTCCTACATTCACTACTCAATTTATCTGGACAGCCGTGGTTTCATTTACACTTTAGTGTTTATAAGTTCAACGTCTAGTTTGTCCGGTGAACTGATATTTTATAGCCTCAATTATAACATCTTCACTAATAACTTTGTAAGGAAACAGAAGAAAGGTATCAAAGTTCAGAAACAATCAGTCCTACATGTCGTTTCTGTAAATCAAAAGTAACATTGACTTATTCTCTATCTCTAGCATATTAGAATATATTTAAGAATCCAATGAAAAACAAATGAGCCCATGTTATTCTGATTAAATTGTTACTCATGTTGTATGGTATATTAAATTTAAAGTTTCATATCACGGACTGATAATAGCCACGGAGTACAAGTCAGTTATTCAAGTATATGACTTGTCATCAGCTCATATCAATGAACGCCATTATTGATCGAAACTTGGATATTTAAATTTAGTATCAAGTGCTTAATTATTTAGGTCATTAATCTTTTTTATTCTTAGCTACAATTTTCATTTAATGTTAACAACGGTAACAGTTTTACAGTGCTGGAGATCATCAACAGAATAATCATTCTCCCAGAATTGTATAAAACAAGTGTATATCACTTATTGATTTTATAATAATAGTTTGACTAATATTAGTCTGTGATATAAATCTTCAAGTAAAATTCTACTCCACAATATTGACTAAATTCAAGTTAGCATTAAACAGTATGTCAAGATACATTGCTGATTACATCAACATCTAATACATACATTTAACAACTGTATAAGAAAGAAAACAATCTGTTAAAAAATATTTTTCTTTAACGATAAACATCAGTACAGTTTAATAACTATTGTTAGGCTGCTTATTATTAGTAGTAGTTGGCTATATAATCTGATTATTACAGTTATTATGGAATAATATGTTAGGCAACATATTCAAATCTAATGTAAATGATAATGGTTGATAGATTGTTTTGAGTACTTTATATCCCTTCAACATTTAAATGTTTTTTACAGATATACATTTATGCGTATAACTGCATTTAATGGATAATAATAGTAACTCTAAGGTGTTCCTATAAACCTTTTTTCACAGTAAATGAATCTACAAAATGATAATCCAAAAAAAATAAGGCAAAATCTAATATTTTTTATCAAATAGAACTGGAATACATTAAAGATATTCATTATATAAACTAATTGACAATCACATGGTGTAGTAGCATCTATTTCACAATTAGAGTATTCACAATCAGTTATAATTCTACATAGTAGAAATGGATGTATTTGTTTGCATAACTAAATTAATGTTGTTATTGTATAGCTGTCAATTAAGACAGTTTTTAGCATTCATAAGAAATGTCATATTCAAATTAGTGTTACACACTACTAATTCATAGCAAACATACATATATGTATATATACTACTGATTGATTATGATAAGCAGTAATGAATACAAAGAATAATTGACTACTCTGATGAATTAAAATAGAACAGCTAAAAATAGACTGACAAAATATAAATAAAATTATAGGCATGTTACTACTCAGTAACTAGTGAATAATTAAGAAATGAAAATGAGTTTATTAAAAAAAGATTACCCATTTCATCATACTTTACAGATATCCTTTATATGATTAAACTAAACGATATCAATAAATTGAGAATTCTCTTCCCTATCTCCCCTGAGGTAATTTAGTGTACTGTTAGATTAAGGTTTCTTTTAAGAAGATCAAACATTAACTAAATGCTTACAAATATGTTTTTGAAATGTAAATCCAATTCTTATAATACGATCTTTTATGTAATCGAAAGAATGTGATAGTTTATGGTTTTATAAGAAGTTCATATTAATTAAAAAGTTGATTGGTAACATTTATTCAATACAATTACTCCTTCTTTTTGCGCCTCCCCCTCACCTCAAATGTTCACTTTATTTATCATGAACATCTTGGAAGCCCATTGAAACTCAATAAATGGGTGAATTCATATAGAAGTAAAAATGGGATGAAGTGGCTCTAATAAACTCAACAATATTATAATTTAGAATAAGCATGTATCTTTCCGTTGATTTGCAGTGGACTGAAACTGGTCAGCCTCTGTTACAATATGTGCATCCTGAGCAGACTGCCTCAACATAGCGATAGTATGCAAGTTATATTTCAGTTGGATTGTAACTGGTAAGTGAAATCCAGGATATATGTACCCGTTGCACAAGTGTGACTGTCTGGACACAGTAGCCTAGTGGTGAACGCGGTGGCGTTTGGCGCGAAGCATATTGAGTTCGAATCTTAGCGTAAATATCATCATTGGGATACAGGTACACCCAGACGATGAGTCCCAAACGGGACGAAACGCGCGTCCTGGATTCCACTGGCTAATCATAATTCAACTCAAATTTAACAATATTATGTTGAACATAACCAAAATAATAGTTAAAGGCCAATAATAATAAAACATGGTAGTTTCAACATGCATAGACTAAATTCGTCATAAGCTTTAGCTCAATAAACTAATCTAGTATTTTCGATGTATAGCTAGCAATAGAATCCAGGAAAGGCATGTCGTTCAACGGAATGTGCTTGTATCATAGACATAATTTTCACATTGGGATTTTAACTCAGTATCTGGCTCTTCAAATGATTTAAACTGAGTGTCACATTGAGTAATGCGTTGGGTTTTATCGAACTAATCAAAACTTAGGATTCAATGTTTTATCAAAACAATCCAATTAGAACATACATATGCTGAAATTCAAATAATCAACAGAAACTTATAATATTAACAACAGGAACTGACATATACTTCTGTGGATTTTTTTCTGATGAGAAAAACAAGTTGATATGAATGTCGATTTCAGTCGAAAATTAACCCTACTAACTTTCCTTTATAGAACCTAAGAAGACTTCTTTGATTAACTAGTAAAACTCATCTTAATAAAGTAACAAATTATTAAAGTCATTTGTTGATGTAATATCTTTCGAAATTTTGGCACTTATTACGAACTCGAACTCAGAATATAGGTAACATACTTTTGTAAACATGTCATGATATACGTACATTCATGTGAACAAAATTGATAAAACAGTTTACATTATGAAATTCATGCAATCTGTACCTAGAGAGAATGATAAAAAGAAAGAAAATACTACCGTTTTCTGAAGTAAATAAACGTTTTATTCATTCATCAACACCCTGATATCGTAATATTTATTGTGAGGTTTTTAATCATATACACTTTCACGTAGTTAATATGTGAGGTTGCTCAAAATTACAGTTGTATATAACTACATCTGAAGATATCAGCTGAAATGTGTTCATTTGACCTCTGATTTCTATTTCGCCTTCTGGTACCTTCTCTTGTATTGTGTTTATATTCACAGCATTTTCTCCAACATTTTAAGCCATGTTCACATGTTTGTGTAATCTTGACTTCAACTAACTCCATCCATTCTGATGAGTATGTTAAAACTTGTTTCAAATATTAATCTTGTAAAATATTATTCTAGGTTATATGCAGCTGATGAGAAACCAACAAAATAAAATGAATCGTCATTTTATTCTGCACAAATATTTGTTCTTGCTCTCATGAAATATGTTCCTGTTTTGTTAGTTACCTAGAGTATTGCATTGAATTGAAAACTGGTTAAATGACATAATCTTCTAGCCATTTACTTTGATAAACTAATTGTGATTAAAATCTACATAAATGTTATTTAGAGTTCATAGTTTCAAATGTGAATAACACTATGCAAATTTAAAATTTCATGATACAATCAACTGAAACGTTATAAAATAATTAATGAAAATGTTATACTATTTCCTAAATGTTCCCTTTCTCCTACTCACATATAAACACACATAGAGACTAATGAATAGGTAATTTATAGTTGTTGATTCATTTAGATAAATCCGATTATGAAAGGGCATTAGTCAAAATATGAAGTAATGAAACGCTTATAACATTAATCGATAGTTTAAAATCTTAACTAGTGACTTAGTCAATTCCTAACAGTTGCCCACCCCCGACATAAAACCCAATAGAATATCCTCCTAGTGTCAGTTGAGATATTAAGTTTTTCTTTTCTTCGGAAATTGTTCGTTTTACTAAAACTTTCCTTGGATATTATGTTTGGTTATGCTAGTATTTTTTATGCTACAAATATTAGACTCAAGTTATATGTTTTATCTGTCCTATGAGGTGTACTTTAAGAATTTTCTACATCGAATGCATATAGATTATGTTTTGGATCATGTGTTCTAACTTCAAATAATACATGTACTCAATGTTTTATTAGTTTTTTTTTCTCTTATAAACTTTGATATTGAATCATGAATGAAATATTTCTTTTTAAAACATTCGAAATTTTTGTCTGTGATGAAAATTTTTCTCAAATTTTCGGAATTTCATGTTTCAATATGAAAGGCAGTCAGTGAATCTGATAAACAAGTTTCAATTCTATTAGTTAGTTAATATCCTAAACATTCATTATCTGGCAATCAATGATACTTCCAGACAATTCTATTGATATTTTGTATGCTTTGATCATTTTGTATAAAAGGGTATAATTCTTCTATGTAAAACGTACTATATTTGGTAATGAGTTAATTTAACTTCTGGGAACTTAAGATTTGCAAATAACTGTCACTTAGTTACAGTCAGTTTAAGCAGTGAACGGCTAATTTAAAACCTTCATGCAACCATTATTTCATTAAAATTTCTTTTTAAGTTAAAAATGGTTTATACTGTAAGTTGTTAATTTAAAGTTGGTAGGTTAGATGTTGTTTAAAAGAATAAAATAATGGTAAACCAGAATTTTCATTGGCTTTCTATTGTCATTTTTCTTTAGTATATTCAAACTTTAGTGTATTTACAAAACTTTTGACTTGTCTATTCAATTAAAGATGATACAAGATTCAATGAGTAAACTTCAGGAAACATTGAAGTCAAGTGTTTACTACTTACAATAATCTAAACACTTTAGACAGTTGAATAAATGAATAACTGTGATTTATAATACTTTAAATAGTACATCTTATAGACAGTATACACTTTTGAGGCATTTTTGGAATAGACAATAACGTGTACCACATAACAGGTGTATATGATAGTCTAAAAAAATTGGCAATAAAACAACAAAATAATTGCATAAAATAGAGAACAGTCAGTCAATCAATCAATGTCTGTTACCCCATATGGAGCATAGGCCACCTACTAGTATTTTCCAACCAACTCTGTCCTGAGCTTTTCTTTTCAGCTCTTCTCAAGAGCTCTTCATTCTCTTCACGTCTGTCTCCAAATACCGACGCAATGTATTTTTGGGTCTCCCCCATTTCCTTTGACTTTCAGGATTCCATGCTAATGCTTGTCTAGTGACACAGTTTGGTGATTTCCCCAATGAGTCTCCTATCCACTTCCAAGCTCTTTTCCTAATCTCTTCCTCGGCTGAAAGCTGGATGATTTGTCCCCTGCCATAGGAGATTGTTGTTGATAGTATCTGGCCAGCGAATCCAAAGTATCCTACCCGGACAATGTTTACAAATACTTGTATCTTCTGAATGATACTTTTCGTAGTTTTCCAAGTTTTAGCTCTATATAATTGAAATATCTTCACGTTTGTATTGAAAATTCTGACTATAATGTTGGCTAACAGTTGTTATGAGTTGCAGATTTCCTTCAGCTGTACAAATGCTGCTCTTGCCTTGCCAGTCTGCGCCCTCACATCTGCATCAGACTCTCCTTGTTTATTGATGATGCTGCTTAAGTATGTAACGGATTCTTTATCTTTCAGAATTTCTCCACCAAATAAAATTGAGTTAGTGTTTGTTGTTTCGTATCTAAATATCTTGCTTTTCCCTTTGTATATGTTGTGGCCTACTGCTGTCAATGCTGCTGCTACTTTGTCCGTCTTCACCTGCATTTGTTGCTGTGTATAAGACAGTCAGTCAGTCAGTCAGTTAAATGATTAGCAAGGTCTAAGTCATTTAGTTTTATCGATGCTATCCACTGTATTCCGAGATTGCCTTGAGACATTGTGGTCTTCATAATCCTAAACAGGGAATAGTACAAAGTAATAAATCAGTCAACCAAGTGAAATCTTCAAATGTCATCATCGTTTCATGCTACTAAACTAACAGTTTCAGTAAGCATTGAATGTTTGATTTCTTATGAATTGAATACTTGTAATGATTACATTATTTTCTCATTTATTATTTTTGTTTTGTTTATTCCATTGTAAATTCATTTGTTTTCTTGTTTTATTTACATTCAACTATTGTTCTACTTCATCTCATGTTAAATTCTTGGAAAAAAAAACAATTCATTTTTTAAGAAGAAAATAATTTTGATAAAATTAACGGAAATGACAATTTTAATCAATAATTTATTGATCAAAATAGTATTTTTTTTCTTTCTTTTGTTTTTTTTCTTTTTTTCCTGCTAAATTCTATTATTCTTTCTTTTTAGAAACTTGATAATATTTGCCAATAAATTTGATTTCCCTCGTTCAAACGTGGTTTACTTTAATAATAATAGTAGTAATTAAGTCAAATATGTTCATTGTGTTATTATTGTTTCAAATAGAAATTCATAAATATCAAAGATCATTAAATAATATTCAGAAGTGAAAAAATACTGAAGTGAACATTCGTCTTTCATAAATTTTTCTTTGGGTTCTATATTTACAATTAGACAATGCCACAGAATGGCCAAGTATGCAAGTATTGTAATTGAGTATATTAAAGTTATTGAATGAAATTAGCTAATTCTATGTTGATCTGATCTTCAAAAACTAAAATTGACTATAGACGAATAAATAGACTATACTGAAATGTCCGTATCCATGAAATCACCTGAACAAGTAAAAGGTTTGGTTATCTAGGGATTTAACGAAATTTACTACACATAAATGATTATTACCATAATGCTAAACTTGGTGAAGGATTCTCAATCACATACAAAATTCCAAATAATTTGGGGAAGAATTAAGCATCGACTCGAGGAAACTGAACATATGTTTATGTAGACTCTTGGTTTACAATGATACACAATTCGACCTTATCCCTAGAAGTATTCTCGTCATTTCTTTTCTTTTTGTTGTCGTTTTTTATTTTTATTTCTTTTCCTTCTTTCTCCATCTTCTTGCAAAGTATACATACTCGTATTAGTAAATAATGGCAACGTTTTTCACTAAATTAAGTTATTTATAGATTAGATCGACATGTAATTTCCTAATTTCAACCCACAAATTTCACATACTTAATCGCAATGCTTACATACTTGCTAACCCTGTGACATTACTTAATTGTAGTATTATATCTACGGATTTGTGTGGAGTCTGAAAAAATAACTGTTCGATCCAACACTCGTAAATGTCACTCTCATTACTAACAAACACCGATTATCATCTTAGTTCAATGCTGTATTTCTTTTTGGATAGTTAAGACTCAATTAATAAAAGTTTCCTGACATTAAATTTTACATAACCAAAATCAACTCCCTTTTATGGAAATAGAAGTGCATTCCTTAAGAGTCCCATGTTAGGATGAAACAGCTATTCGCTTCTTCCTAATTTTATATAATTGTCAAACTTGGAATAATTTGTAAACTGAAATATAAAATCAGAAAATATTATTTTCAAAGTATTCGCAGGATTGTTGCTACTTTGGTATACGGTTTCTTTTTGGGGAGTAATCAAACAATAATTGGCCGTTAAAATAGGCATTGACCTATGAATGGAAAACGATAAAAATATTTCGATCATCGTAAATATAGTTGTTATTCATTTCATGTTATTAAGGAAAGTTCAAATATGATATTTTCATCAAATACATGAAACTAGAAAGTATTGAACTAATGAATCTCTTTGTTTTCTTGACTTCATGAAATCAATTGATCAATAAATGCCTGTTACGCTACGTGGATCATAGGCCTCCAAATAACATTCTCCCGCCAATTCTATCCTTTCTTTTTTTTCTAAGTCTTAATACAATAATGCAAACCAGCGACACTTCACTTGATTAATTACAGCAACTTCAGTCTATAAATAGGTCCAGTAATTTTAAATTAGTTAGGTTAAATGGGGATTTCTCCGATTTCAGCTGACATACAAATACATTGAGGAAATTAATTTAAAACAGTAGATATTTATCAAAAACACAAAATTATGCATTTTATTGGTAGATTAATTATTTTTCAAGATTTAGTTGATAAGGGAATAAACTGATTAAATTTAGCCTATTACAATCCGAAATTTCCAATTTCAATGTACCTAAGAATGTGAAGCAACTGTATAGTAAAAGCTCAGCATTATTTGTCATTAATAGAATTACGAAATATTTCTACTGGAACAATGAATGTAATGAGTAACTTAGACGAAGTTAAGTGAATTGTTTTCTTTACTAGGGCCTATACTTCTTAAAGGGTACAGTATGTGCTACTCGCTATACAAGTTTTTTGTTGGTAGTGGTGGTGTACAGGCGAATTTACAGCTGTTCTTATTTTGTAAAAGTTCATCAACGTTACTCATGAAATAAGCTGTATTAACACGCATATATTGAACAATATCAATATTATTTCAGTGCATCATTAATTTTATCTTACCTAATACACTTCTGTTGGCACACTGTTGACACTTGTTATGCTATACTCTAGTGGAACAATGTAGACGTCTGTACAGTAATCCTCAGTCATAATATCATTCCTTTCGTTTACACTAAGAACTAAGACTTAATTCCTGTTGTAATGTCAACGAGTGGAGTAATTCTACGTAGCATTATCACTTACTGCTAAATTTCCTGCAGTTGTTTTCTTCATTTCGTAGTTTTGGTTCTATTAGTTATCAAAATAAACGTTTAGTGTATTGTGGTGATCAAACTGACAAGCCAAGTTATAATTTGAATCCTGCTGTTATTCCAAGTAAATTGTACTCCTATAATATTTAGATTTCTTTATTAAACTGATTAAATTTTATTAAAATATTCATTTTTATTTTTGTAACTAATTATATGCATATAATACTTAAGTGTTCCCCACAGTTACCACAATGATAACCCTTCAATAAGGCATTGCAGATATACATCTATACACCTAGTAACTTATGTAATTTATACAACAGTAACATAACGACACCTTTTCTTTTGAATTCAAAATTATTACATCAGCTGTGTAATCTGTTAATTTAAGTGACTCCAACCATACAGTCCGATAGTGATACCTAAAATTAACATCATGATATCCATCACACTTCACAGTACTAAATTTTAATCAGTATCGGTGTTTACCATGAACTCTGATTATCCTAAATCTGAACTTTGACGAGAACAGGAATGACAAGTTGTGAAGTGTTGTATACTAAAATTAAACAACTATTCAATGTTTTTCAGTTTTCATTCTTTACTTAACTAAAACCAATTTATGACACCGAATAAAAGTGACAAACATTGAAAATAAAACAACTGTATTACAGTTTAAACAAGTTGAAGTAGATTGGTAAAATTTCTACTTTAAAGGTGAGTAACAACCTTATGATCAAATAAATCAATGAAGCAAACTATTATTTATCAATTTCATTTTGATAACTTTTAGTAAATACAAGTTTTTCACAAATGGGTTACTACTCAAATACAATTTAAGTAACTGAGTATAATCCATCATTTGTATCCAGCTAGGTCATTAGACAAATAATACGTTTTAGAATTACATTTACAAGCCAAATTTCATTTATATTAAAAAAAAGAGAAATGAAAAAAGAAAAGGACAATGACAAAAAAAACTGAGAACAAGAATTATGAAGAGAGAAATATATGAAACGTAACCATTCAACTGTATCAAACACTTAAATGAATTGAAGGTGTATATTTTTTACCCAACAAAAAGAGTGATGCATAAAATGTTTATGACAGGCCATTATATAGGCATAAAATGAATTAACATTGAACGTAAAAGAAAATTAACTTAGGTCATTCTGGGTTGGTGTGGGAAGTATAAGGAAGTAGGATGGAGGGGGAGAAGTAGTGATTATTGGAAAAATGACATTGTAATAACATTTGACTAAGTAGTGATATGATGAATTTCAATCTGTCCGACTAATTTAAACCACATAATCCACCGTCTATGGTGAACTGTAAACTATGTTTCCCTAAAATTATCTATGCGGAATCTAAAACTTTTATAAATAGAAAATACGAATGTTCAAAGACTATCAAATGTCAATTTTAAATTTGACTCATATTTTGAATGACTTTTAACATAATTCAAATAACTATTAACAATGAAGTAAGACCATGGATTCAGTTTGTTCAGCAATCTTGGTATTTCTTTGAAGTATACATCGAAATACATCTTCAATTTTATCTGAATCCAAAGATTTCCAATCAATCATCCACAGACTATTGGATATCATTTCTAGTATTATAATCCAACAAAAAGTGATATTTCTCTTAGTTCAATTAATGTTAAATTGTACTTTCACTAGTACAGTCATTATGTATTTCAGTATATTATTCTATTTAAGTCTGATTTCTTTTATGCATTCATGTAGTTTTGACATGTATCTGATCTGAAATTTATAGATACTCGAATCTTCCCGTCGATTTGAATGGAATTGGTCAGTTTATGTTGTCATATGTGTATCCTATGCGGGTTGTCTCTATACATAACCGTTACGTAATTGAAGCTGTCTGGATTCAAAGGCCTATATGGTGAATATCATCCCGTTTTACAAAAATGTTTGAGTCCCAATGTAAAAATGAACAATAGGATATAGCTACATCCTGCTAACAATTCCAAAAAAGTACTAAAAGTGCGTCTTGGATCCCAATCGCCAGCCACAATCCAACTTAAATAATCTTGAATTTTGTTTAACCTTATGGTGATTTACGTATAATTAACAACCATTATTTTAAAAAATATCTATAAACAAGGATTCTTGCACTTTTCGTAAGATAATAATTTTCAGTTCAGGTTCTGTTTTCTGATATTCCATGACTCAGAAAGAGGATGTTTTGACAAGAAATATGCAGCAATAATTTTTCATCTTTACGTAATGCCACTATTGCCGACTTTTGACTTCATTACAACTAGATGAGTAGGATTTGAACAGCACTGTAAAAAGTATGATAAACATGAAATCGGTCACTACAGTATAATAAACGAATGTATACATCAAAGTACTAAAAAAGATCAGTTATGACCAGGATAGCTCAGTGGTCACAGTCACAGACTGTGAGACTGGATGACGTACAATAAAAGCATGAGTATCCTTAGAGATTGTAGTTACACCTTGTCGATCAGTGTTAAATACTACATAACCTACATCTAGAGTTTTCTATTGACTAGCCCTAAAACAACAATAACTCATATATAAGTAGACTATATTGTAAAGTATATAAAATTACAATAGTCTTAATCCAGAGTTTTCGACAAAGTATTTAGGTGAAAGGATGAAAGAGCGTTACGTAGTGGTTTATCATCGTCAATTTGATGCACACTTCTTATTATGTGAATTGTTACATCGGGAAAAAAATCGGAAATCATAGTCTAACAAAACTACTCTCCGTCCTATTAGAACTGTTACGGTTAACTTACATGTAATTAAGTGTTCATTATGATATTTGTATTACTCACGCTGTAAGATTTTCACAACTTATTAATGATAGTCTTATGTGTTTTCTTTCCTGAATTATTGTAACTTCACTATAATCCTCATATCTCAATCCACTTAAACAACTCCCTTAATTCAGTCTTTACTGTATTTTGTACTACCTAATAGGATTAGTGCATTTAAAAGCTGTTGATTTTTTAATAAGTAATATATTTGTACAATACAAGTGAGTAGAGAATTTTAATTGTTCAACGTTTCAGAGTTTTAATTTAAGCTGCTTCTTTAGTCTTGAAACATTAGAAAATTTTCTACTGATTGGAAATGTACAAATTTATTATTTATTGTAAACTATCCAAATCAATCTTTAATCTCTTTCAAATTGTTATGTCATTGTTTTAACCTAATAAATGGCATGAATATAATTCTTATTTACCTGTGCTTATTTTTCATATCCATACCTCTGAGAAACGGATTTAGTCATTCGCGTAGCATACCAACCAAGTTTATCATTCTGTAGTCATAGTATGAATCGAATTGACTAGCTTTTCCTTCAGGTAATTAAAACGTCATTTCAAGAAGTATTTGATACACTTAATAGTATTAAGTTATGTTAATCTCATTTTTATTAGGTGTATTCATAGGATACAAGTATTTTAAAATAGGATCATGTTAACAACAATCATAAAGAGTAAAGTAATTCATTTCCTAATTATAACTATGAAGTTACATACAATTCAGTTAGCAAATGAGATGAATCCATTCATTGTTCAAAATGAAGGAAACATTATCAAGATTTTTCAAATCAATAATACACTGATTTCGAATTTATTTTGGTATTGTTTTAAACGCCTTAACTGTCATACGCATAAATCAACATAACTTTATCGTCTAATAAATTGGATATAATTGAAAATTGACTGTAAAAGTTATAGGTATATTGGAAATACACTTATTCTTTGTTTCTAAACCTGTCTCTTTACTCCTTTCCTTCTTCACCCTCTACTTCTATTTTATTGAATTCTCTTTGTAGCTTGTAACCAACTGTTGCTAACGTTTGACGACTATTTCTTATTTTCTCTTCTTTATTTAATCATATTACTGGAGCCATTTTTCAATAAAGTATTCAAATATATGCATATAATATAAAAGTAATAAAAATTCTCTTCTCTAAAAAGTAACAAAAAAAGTGTTTCTTTAGTTCATTGTTATTTTTTTTTGTATATAGGAAAGTGTACATTATGGCTTTCATAAAATATCCTGTTCATAATCCAGTTAACATGATGCCTATCTTACTCTTCTTTATGGAATTATGATTGTTTTCAGCTTTCAGTAGAATAATACTATGTACGTGTATATATTGCCTAATGCCTAGTGACACGTTATTTAATAAAATGAAGCATTTAAACAAAGTTTGAACATTGGAAAACATTGAATAATGTGAAAATTAAAAGGTAGAAATTTGAAAAGAAAATTGAATTATTATGGGTATATCGATATACTTCTATATGTATCAGCTGATGTAGTTGTGATACAGTCACATACCAATGACACTGGATGAGATAACGCAATTAGATCATGGATTGACTAAAGTAAGAAATATCATTAGCTATATATCCGTTTGTTCAGAGGTTCAAAGGTTAGTCGCTTGCCACAATACCTAATGATCTAGGACACTATCGGGTTGTGCTTGGATATTATTGAAGCGTTCCATATGAGGATAAAATAGGCGTCGAATGGTTCCATATTGTTAATGTTTTTCCAAGTCAAATCACGACAACATCCAATTACAATTAGTTTTATTTTCAAATCATTTAAAAAAAATAAAGAATTTTTGTTAAATTACTATATAGTAACTATCTATTAGTTTCCTGATTCGATATATTGATTAAAAAAATGCTTTACTATACATTCTCACTCAGTCTTTTAAGTCTAATGTCAAATTAGAAAATAGAATGTAAACAATAACGTGTGACGTAATCTTGTTATCATGTTATTACTAACTGAGCCAAATGTTTTGATTAATAAAACCTGATTATTTTTGTGAAAAACATTATCAGTGAATAATTCATGTAGAAATGAATGCGATAATCTTCAAATCTTTTTTTTTTGACTTTCATCCTCGATAATCGAATTGCGATTGTTTCACGCTTGTGTTATTCTTCATTTTGATCAATCGCTTACATTATAATATATGTAGGCTCAACTGATGTGCTTATCACGTTGTTAGCTAAGCGTTTTCTTTAACTTTTTTGTTTCTCTATGTATCTTGAAGCTGGATGCGAACATTTACAATGGTTGTTTACGTACTGTGCAACTAAGAATTTCCACAAAGATTTTCTGTAGAGAAGAAATCTCGAATTTGCATATTATTTAAATATTTCAACCACAGACATATAAAGTAATGTATTCTTTTCAATAAATTCTTGTGTGGCTCCTAAACATGTATATATTTATGGTTAAACGTTCGCCGTGTGACTTAAAGTTTCAAGGTCCAGTTCCATAGTGAGATCAAGAGTGCAGATTGTTGTAAAGTTTCAAAATAGGATGGAACAGCTGCCACTGCTTTCTGTTACTTAGCGGTATATAATCGAGATCAATCTGTTTCAAGTACAAGTAACTAAACTTAACGACTACCTTAACAAATCGACCTAGATTTAAGTAGAAATAATAAGCAGGCTATATGTTCGGTGTAAATGTATGTCGTACAGCTCCTGGTATACACTGAGTATTAGATGACAAGGTAGAGTAATAGATTAACATACATAAATGCACTAATAATATTACTTGTAACAGAAAAAGCTATATTATAAAAATGACCAGAGTCAGGTAATAAAATATTTTTCTTAAGGAGCTTCTTTTTACAATTCCGACACTACTAATAATCTTACATTTAAGTATAAAAGTAAACACTCATGTAATATGGTGTTAATGTAAGAAAAACAAAATATTCAGTTACACATGTGCAACACACACTGGCATCTATGTGCAGTGATCCAAGTTGACACGATCAGTGCAGTAAGATGGACACTAAAGTAGTAGAAACAGTAATAACGTCAGTGATAGTGAAAGTAGATTGAATATATAAAAACCATGATGTAGAAAGAAATAATTAATTTAAACAAGGGTTTAAAATAATTTTAGACTCCGAATTTCGGGAAGAAAAATAATGAATGCATCTTAGCCGTTGGGAATCGGTGATACATATCCTAGCCACCCTCTTCGATGAACTTTCATAACTGTATCAACTAGTTTGCTATCTTTCCTTAATATCCTGCTTCTGACCTATCTATCATTAACCCAGTGGTCCCAGTAAGATCAAAAGATGTTTTTAGGACACTCACCACTAAACACCAATAACCTACAAGTGTCATCCATTTGGAATGGCAAAGCACACTGCTAAGCAGCATAATTTCTCATTAGTATTCAAATGCACATGTTGTCTGCGCTTTAGGAGACGTATAATGATAAAATGCCAAATGTGTTCCTTGGATTCAGTGCTAAGATTCTATCAGACACCGACCAAATGCAACTGACCATACTTCTAGGATGAATGCTGTTGTTGAAGCTCTTAGTTATCTTACTTCTTTTCTTTGATACAAAGGCTTACACAAACCAATCTTGAAGAAACAATTTTTACTTAATCACAGTAAACTGCATCCCGAACAGGTTTGTAAAATGCTATCAAAATACGAAATGTAAAAATGAAGCGTTAATCAGATGATTATTAAGATTAATTATACAATAATGAAAATGTAAATTGTGTAAATATTGCGTTTGATTCCATTCTAATTAAAATTAAACAACACAAAACTCATTAGGCGTTAAATCTAGTTGGCTTCACAGTAGTAGTTAGAATAATTAACAAGTAAACACCAAACTCATCAATATGACATTATCATTTCTACATGAATATCTTTCAATGAAAATTTTCGCATTTCATTAGTATTACCTAGTTTATACTATCACTGTGTTGATGAATTCATTCTGACCTAAATGAATTATAACTGACATAATGCATATTTATGCATGAAGATACAATATGACAATACAGACGATTTCCATTCATTTAGGATTCTTAATGTTGACGCATTACTTATACATTGAAGTTCTTGGTTATTCTATCCTATTTCAGTTTCTCATGATGAATAGAATTTCCATTTCGGCATTAAGAAAGGACGAGAGGAATAAAGAAATTTCTTTTCAGTTAGTTTTCCATCAAAGCTCTACACTAATATATATATATATATATATATATATATATATATAAATTTACAATAGGTTTCAAATCATTACTAAATAATTGGCGGTGTATTACATAATAGTTTTGCAAATTCAAAGGTGTTTATATCTTCTACATATAGCGGAAGCCATTGGTATCCACATTCTCAAACTGGACCTGTGTGTACATAAGAAATTTGTACGGCCTCTTTCATAACAGCCAATGCTTGAATGGTTTACGCTTAATTCTTTCATTCTTCTTATTATTATTACCACGATATACAATTATTTTCATAACTTCAAAAAAATTGATCACCACCTAATTGTAATTGTCTTGACCATCAGTTTTCTCATAATTACTTTATTGGTTTCTTCTCAATAGACATTATGCAATCATCAGTATGCCGATCCATTCAATGATCATTTGCACACTTTGAAAACGGAAATTACCTTATTCACCTTCATGTCTTAATTGGTTTGTTGAATAGTTGCAATTATTTTATAAACACCTTTGAACTGACAATAAGTAGGTATCTATTTGCTATCCATGAGATTATTGTAGAAATAACCAGAGAAATTCTATTTTAACTATTTATACGGTAATGTTAATCAGGAAATACAATCAGTTAAGTTAATATAGAAAAAGAATCCATGATTTATAGATTCCAAATGAAGTTATAGAATTTTCATGAAAAACAGACCAAATCTTTTCGTTTCATCAATCTATCAACAATCTTTAATATAGTTGTAATGATTATAAATAGAGAATGTTGTTGAATATGAATTCACTAACACAAATTGATCAGAGTTATGCAAACATTGAGAACTCAGATCAACGTAATAGTTGTTACATCATAGTTTATGACGTCTTGAAAGGGCATATCCACGATTTCACTAGGATTTAAGCATAAGACATGCATATTTCATGGCAAATAAATCAGCATACAGTCATTTCGTTATATGTATAAGCTTGATCTCATTATTTATGGTGGGTGTATAATTACCTCACATTCGAAATAACATAACTTCATTTGTTACATCTCGCTAGAACTACTGGAATAACTTACTGAAGTTAGTCACTAGTGAGCCGAAATAAATTGTGATTGGGTGCAATAGAGGTTATTAATTCTACTAATGCTTATACTCAGTCATCATGTCGATAATGAATGCAGGTATCACCTTAAAAAGCAATATGTACAAGTTCACTTTACTTATAATAACCAGTTCAGTAGTGACTAGTAATGAATGTTCCTAAAGTTTTAACAAAATGCTATGACTGACTGAGTTCTATTATGCTGTAGTAAAGTAGTTTTCACATGTGGTTTTGATTGATTGTTGATTTATCTCACGATTTGATTGGGTTCTGGAAATCGGACTTCCGTTAGCTTGTTCGTACAAATTGTTAAAAGTTAGCCGCAGGACAAGAAGCTCATTTGTGCTTATTTCTTAAGTGTTTTTACTAGGATGGAACATCTATTCAGTGTTTCGTAGTTTACAATGGTACCTGGGAATGATTAATCTATGATGAGTTACAACAACAAATATCATAAACTAATGAAAGTATTCTTTATTGTTTCTAATTTCACCAAATAGGAACATTAACAGGTACGATAGATCGTGTTTAGTTTCTTTCTTCCTGGGAATGAAAGAATACATTAACAATGTTAACTGCATAGATTAAGAGAATTTAATTGAAACCATTCTAAACTCCCAGTCTCGGATGCATCATTAATTATTCACATTTCATATGTAACAAAACAATTTATATATGAGATAGACCAGAAATCTTTCCCTTGCAAGATCAAATCTAGTAGATTAAACAGTCAATTAACTCTCTATTAAGCGGTTTTTAATAATGTATATGTAAATAGAGGAAAATGTTTTTGCTTTTATAATTATGTATATTATAAATTAATTAGTTCTTGTTATTATTCAGCTGTGTTAACCAATAGTTAATGCTTGTATTCGTCACAAATTTATGCTGTCTAAGTACCATTCAAAACTAGGGAGCACTAGACATTTGTTTTGTTCTGGTGTGGCGTTTCACGGAAGTGTGCACTCTTGATCTCACCATGGGAATCAAACGCAAGGCCTTCAGATCAACGCATACCTAGCCGTCTGTACCAGTTTGTCAGAGTCCAGTGGCATAATTCACACTAACATCAGTTTGTGACATAACACGATGATCATTTACTATTATAAAAAAATAACTATTCCAATCTCAACATGTCGGAATTCCACCGGTTACGATTTCTCACTAGAACTACAAAAATCTCCCGTTGTTTCTCACTGGTCGGTTAATTATTGTAAGTTTTTTTGAGGTTGTTTTGTGATAATATGTAATAAGTTTGATTGCTTGCATTTTACACCAATTTACATAAGACACAGGTTCAAAATGTACCACTGAAACTAATCAGAAATGTTTAATTTAATTTTGAAAGGGATTATTTAGTAATTGCCAAATCACCATTTACAGTCCTTTTATAATGGGATAAAAAACCAAAAATTATAACCTATGGAGTCTATTCTTCGTAGTATTGTTTTTTTATATATTCTAGCTGTATTTACAAGTCATGCAATAACTATGATACTTGTATTACTCACAGTGTAAGCATTTTATAGACTTATTAATGACAGTCATATGTGTTTCCCTTTCGAATTATTGTAAACTTATAATTATATCGAACCATGTAGACAACTTCTGTAATTCAACTTATTGTATTTTGCATTTCCTGTTGCCAACTGGTCCAGTAAACGATAAATAAGGGCTTTTGTTTTTACCTATTCAATGACTAAGCACTGTCTTCAATTTACCGACGATTTTCTCCTGCACTCTACCTTTAGGGAATGCCCTATGATCACTGCAGCACTGTATCGACCAATTAAATTCCTCATAATCAGGTTGTATTCACCAATCTCGGTCGTATGGTGTCTTACCTACATTGACACACCCACGGTCAGTTTAAATTCATACTAATGTATTTTTCCATTTGATTCAAAAATATAAATAAACTTATGCAACAAAATCTAAGGTTTGATATGAGTAGTAGGAGTAAGCAAAGAATTATTACAAGACTAATAGTATAGACGAACTTCACCCTTATACTAGACAAGGTATAATATTATTGTTCACAAAAATATCACCGCTTGAAACCTTATACTTGGATTGCTAGTACTGTAGTCTCTTACCACCATTAGCATCAGATTTCGAACGACTCCTGCTTATACGTTCAGTTTCAGTTTAACACCATCCTATACTGACAAACTGATGACATCGAATAGTAAAATCTGTTAAAATTTCATTTTATTTTCATGATAAATCTTGAAAAAGTTAATGTTAGAGAAGCAACTAGTGAAATGACGTATTATTCAAGGTATGTATTATGATACCTTAGTTTTGTGCAGTAGCCAATAACATTTAATCAGCCTTCTGGAGCTTTTTAGCATGATTTATAGAAACATGAGAGTTTACTGTGATACAAGAAAAGATGATATGTTCCACTTACTTAATGTTGCAATACAACAAAGGAAGGAGGGGACTGTGGGACGTTTAGTTTGCAGTAAGGATAAATGGAATGAAGTTTATATATATTTAAATAGTCTCAATCCAATCAGCCGAAATAAGTAGTCAGGGAAGTCACTGTTTCATAGAATATAAAGAATACCTGCTAATTATAAACTGAAATGGTGACCTAGTGAATGGTAAAATAATGGATGGAAACAACGGATTTTTATAGAAATTCATCCCTAAATACTGAAAAAGTAAAGAAAAAAGCCATATGAAACGTTTGTTAACAAAAACCTATTTCTACCCGACTCCATTTTAAAGGCAATGACTTCCATAATCACCAGAAGAAGACTTGTGTCCTCATTAATCATAATTTTTCCGGTTATCTTATACCAAACAATGATCATTTGATACCATCACCAGTTGATAGGCATTCCTTTCAAGTTATCACCGACTGACTGTATACATAAATTTGCATGTATCTGTTAAAGGATTTTGATTCGTCAAACGAATAGAATGGCCTACTTCCAGTTCCAAGTGCACATTTTCAAAACCCTTCGACTATTTTGATTTAAAACTCTAGGAAGTGTCATAGAAAGATACCTGATTGACAGAAGATATATGATGATAACTTGAAATTCTCAAAACGATTAATAAACAATTAGATTCTAGTCCTCTTAAATTTACTGAGGCTAGAGCAATGGAACTTTTCGAACCTTATTTGTACGTTCAGGAAGATAAAATTGATGAATCATTCCTTACCGTGGTATCGTTTCACTCAATCATCTTTTCGTTTTTACAATACTTTACTTATTACATCATTCTTGCCCTTTGAATGTATCATTTTAATTCCTGTAATTTCTTAATTGTGTTGTTTTTCATTGACTGGTTGTAACTCAGGTTATTGTTAACTCTGGCTTGGCTTCATTATTCCACTTGATATTTAATTAATTGCTTGACTATATTGACCTTCAGTGCTCTAGAACTTTTACATACACATTACATTTATCTGTATCACATTTTCAGTTATAATAACTTGAATCTTTATTCCATCAAAGGATCAAACTTACTGATCTTTGACTGATTTTATTTATGGTGCATATCGATTTCTATGTATAATTCTAATTGTAAGATAATGTAGCTTGTATGCAGCAGATGTGACTTGAATAAAATACAATGAATTCACCATATTCCGCTCAATTTTCTGTTATTACTCCGCGCCTAGTATAGTAATTATGTATAATAAATAGATCTACTTAAAACTGAAAGGAATTTCATGTAAATCACTTGTACAGAGAGAAAAAGAAATTTCTATAGATACAAGTAGTTAAAAGGCCAAAGTGCCGGAGGGACATGAGAAGCGGAAGGGGGAGGGGTAGTTAATATATAAAATCAAGTTTATTAATGTAACCATCGTATAACGTAGGTCAAAGTTAATCAATTGATTGATCAAATTCGCAGGCTCGTAGTATACTTTTAACTAATTTGAATGTAAGTTTTTGAAAGAATGTTCCAATTGACTAGATAACTATTGAGTACACCAGAAAACAATAGTGTATAAAAGACATCGAATAGTAGTTATTTTTATCATTAGTCCTATCATCTGTCTGAGGTCTAATTTATATGGTATGTTTTGCTATTCATTATAAAGCCTATCATTTATCAGATTTTACAAAACTAATACGTAAGGCAACAATGATAAATATGTATTGATATAAAAGTAATTCCAGTTTGCCTTCAACTAATAGCAATTTTAGAACCTGTTCATTCTTTCTGCAGAACTCTTCATTCTTTCGCTTAAATACTTCGTCAATTAAAAAATCATTGAATAATAGACGTTGAGATAACAACAGAGTATACCTACTCGTATTTTTTTCGTCTACATTTCCCTATTATGATTAATTTTCTGGTCATAAGTAAGTTGACCCATGAGAGGATGGATTAATTTGAAGTCATTAGCCACAAGGGAAACTATCGATCCCGAAAAGGTGATTAAGTCAACAAAAAAGACATTGAACTTGTATAACTTTAAATAACAACTAGTTTACTTGTTTTCATCTGATAATAGTCAATATAAGGTATTGTTATAACTTGCCATAGTCACTATTACCTACTTTTCAATAATTTCTGAATCAATCAAATGTTTCTTTACTAATAAAACTATTCAGTACACAAGGAAAACCAATTAAATAAATGATATATATATGTATGCATATGCATAAACATATTTAATGTTACTTAGCTTTCTATCCCAATACTACTCACTTAATCTTTCTCTTTCTCAACCTACTTTACAACTTGTCATGTCTGACTGAATTCAGTTAGTTAGAAACGTAAGGAAAGTACTTTGGTAAGTGAAAAATGAAAGTTGTTATTCTTTATTTCTTTTCATTTCAACTTATTTTCAATGGATTTTTTTTCGCATTATTATAACATTTGTCATCTGAAAGAAAAACAAGGCTTATAACATACTAAATAAGTTATACTAATGTTACCATGGTAACATGAAGTGTGCATATGAAAAGTTAGTTATTATTGGTTGATTGATTTACTACATACCTTTTATAGCTTTTATTTAATCCAATCTATCTAACGCTTTTCTTTATGGTTTGTTTCATTCATTTACACTGAATAGTACCATTAAAGAAGAAGGGAGTTGAGTATATGCTAATATTTTTAATAAATTACAAATGTAATAATTAAAATGAAAATAGACGTAAGTGTACTGACGTAATTCTATTTTAAATCAGAAGAACATCAGCACAAACAGGCGAATACTGAATTACACAATTAGTAAATTACTATTCACTTTCAATCATTGTGAAACTATTGGTAGAATATTGGCAATGTTTACCAAGATTTCATTTATATACATTAAAGTTATGAGTAGATGATGTGAAGATTATTGTTGAATTTGCAATCTCTAAATGATATACGTTAGATAATCAATTAAAACCAGGAAATATTAGATAGCAGTTTCACGATAATACGAGATTTCACAGTATTGAACACTTATCTCCCTATTAAGGATAGATCTCAGAACCTTAAGGTTTCAAGGTGAAATAACTCAGTTCTACCTTGCAAAGTTTTCAGTGGTTGTCTAACTCAGGTCATCAGATGATATCAAATACAAATACAAATGCATGTAAAGTTGACAAATAAGATAAGATTATACACACTAAAGTAAAATCTAAGCTGTCATAAGGTGAATATGATTCACAAAGTACTAGAGTTTGGGTTGTTTTTATAAACTGATTGAGTTATAATTATCAACTGAGTTATCTAACCGTCAGGCATTTATCGTAAAGCCTGAAAGTCCTGTCCGAGACTTTCAGTGGGTCGTGAATGGGCACTACTGAAGAGTCCCATACTAAGACGATACAGCTTTACACATCTTCTTGGTTCTCAGCCATTATCTGAATCAGACCACTTCATGATATAAAACTGAAAGTAACTTTGATATTACATGTAAAATTAGGTTACCTCAATTCTTGTTCAAAAACTGACTTAAGTGAAGACATTTAAAATTAGTATTAAGTTGTTATTCACTTTTGTTATGGAAGCAAAATTTTGCCGAAAAAAAGTTTTCTTCAAAAGATTGACTTCCACTAACATCTTAATTTATTCTAAAGAAGTTGAAATCTTGTGTAGTGACCGTTTGTATTACTGTATTGGAGCAGGAGTGTTTATAAAACCAATAATAATAGGATTATTCACAGTAGTCAAAGCGTATGTGGCACCGTATATAAACCTCCGGAGAAGACTGTAGCTTGGGGCATTAACCAAGACCAAACCGATTCTCTTGCAATACTAAGATAACAGTCATAAATTTTACTACTCAAAAAGTAATTGCAGCCCTCAGTGATTATACTCTGTTTCACAGATTTGTAGCATGTCGTTCTGAAGGTTAACTTTTAAATCGCTCACTGATTACTAACGACTTGATTTAGAGATAAGTACAATAATTAGATTTGTTAGTAAGGTAATAGTTTTTAAAGTCAAAATATTATTTGGAAACAATTCCTCACTAATAAGTAAAGATTACGAAAAAGATGTTTAAGACTTAGAGAAAAACAAATAAGTATTTCAGCGGTGATTAGTTTTTGGCTGGGAATAGGAGTCTAAACGATTGAGCTTTAGTTCAGGAGTGACTTTGAATTTCTGTACTTCAAAAGATTACTATGTGATTCAGGGATATTTCGGTATTCAATTCACTTCAATCTATAGTTAAATGTGACACAGGACCGCCCCTCTTGATGTCTTGAGAAAAATAATTAATGGTATAACAGCCATTGCTAAGCACAGTTAGTATTTTAGTGAATATGGCTTAAATCTTTAGTGATACCTGGACAGGATGATTATGGCTTTAAACTACGTGTGCGTAGGGGAAACTGGCGACTTATAAACATCTTAAAATTTCTCTCAGATTTACTCACATCAGCTTTATAGATGGATTATAAATAAAGTTACACGTCATTTATTCTAATGGTTTAAAATATGAGATTTTGACAGGTTAAGTAATACATGTTGAAACTGTAAAATATGCATACTTCTGGGTTAATTATCTTTTGTTTAGTAGAGGCTTATGAACGCCTATGTGATTCGATGGATTAATTGCAGAGTTGAAATGACCTCCACTTAGTGATACTGCCTTAAAATTATTTTTAACGTTTGCACTTATACCTAACGGTTTTATTGTCTTATTTAGATTGCATATGAAAATGAAAACAGTTGTACTGCATAATATGGAAGAGTCAGTTTATTTCACATGTCTTCTGCTGAAAGATATGACATCGGGAACTTTAAGATCTAAACCTACATTAAATACACCTTGGTTGTTAAATGGTAGATTTTGAATTTGCGCAGTTTGTCCCACACTACCAATAATATGTTAAAGCTGAGTATCAGTATCGCCATGGGATCCTGTTGTGTATTGATAAATGTAGTTAAATGACATACAATTGTAATATTGTGTGTAACCAAAATTTTTGTTTAAGGTTCTTGGTTTTTTCATTTCTTTGAATAACAGTATTACCCCCAACTTCAAAAGTACTCATTGTTTGCTTAAAGCAGTGATTAACTACTTAGATCTCTTAGGCTGATTTGAAAAGCTTAACAGTGCGAGAACTAGTGGTAACTGTCAAAAAAATTAGCTACTTGTGGTGTAGAGTCCCTAGCCAATTGCATCGCAGCTTTATCGTATTTTGTCGAGGAAGATTTCATATGGTTGCTTCAAAAGATATTAAATACACAGTGGTTTAAACAATACTAACATAATTCAAATATGATATATAAAGATTCTCGGAAAGTAATCATTTAAGTCGAGATAAAGATTTAAGTTCTTGTTTAACATCAGAAGGTGTAACTGAACACTTCTTCATTAGGCAATGCATGTCATGGTGTGTATGATTTCTACGGGCAAACCAATGAGAAGCGAGGGGAAACGTTCCACGGTTATAGTGGGCACCCAAAAGTTTCATAATAACGATAAAGCGTGTTTTAGATCTGATTAGTGATAAAAACCATGTCATTTGTTTGCAAACTATAGATCTGTTAAGAAGAGCATTATATTGTGAATGTGGTAATCAAATGACAGTTTTTAAAATCCAAAAAACTTGAGATGAATATTGCTATCGTTATACTGAATGCTTATGTAAAATATCCATCAGAAAAAAATTTCGTTTTTATTTTTCCTAGACAAGAATTGAAACAAATCCTCATTTTAATTATCGAATAGGTTATTAGAACTAAAGTAACGACGGCTACTTAACTTGTAGATGTTGCTGAAAAGGCCGCGATTCAATGGCATGAATATTGGCGTGAAATATGTTCCGGCATATTAGTTACCTTGAAAAGTTGAATATAGAGAACCAGAAAAAATCGTTATAATTGACAAAATACTGATTCGCAAACAAAAGAATAATAGAAGACAGTAAGTTAAAAGAAGCGAGGTAAGTAGCTTCTTTTTCTAATGTTTGTAGTGCTTTGGTATATGAGATAGAGGATTAAACGAAGGACATTGCAAAAGGATTCCTGACAAATTGGCTAATGCCCTCCTTGTTCTGACAGAAAAATACATCTTACCTGAGACAATAATACATAAAGACTATCGGAAACTCTTTGAATCACTTTGAAATATAGGGTACTTACGCAAAGTCGCAGTGTATACGAAATGCTTCGTTGATCCATCGACGGGAGGTCATATCAATAACATCGAATCAATGTAGAGTCGAGTAAGGTGTCATTTGCGACCGTACTCTGGATCGGAATCAAGGATACTATGGAGTCATCTAGACAAATACTTATATAAAATGCAATAGATATTAAGTCGAACGAATCCGAGAATAACTAACATAAGTTTTTTGATAATATGAAAACAATATATCCTATATAACTTTTCAATTTCAATTACAAATAATTCGTTAGAAATTGCGGATTTCTGATTGTACTTCACATTATGCTTAATATTCTTTGTTTATTTTTTGATGAGATGCATATTTCGTCTTTTAGCAAAGATTTTCGTGGTGGTGTGGGGAAAGGCATTTTACGGTGAGTCTTGGTTCGAAGTTGCTTAGTAAACAAGTAAAATACGGAGAAAAGTCGTCTATTTCATTTTACAAGGTCGTGAGTGGTTCACTCCTAATAAGGCCTTTAAGGTCATTTTACGTTTCCTTAAGTTTGACCGTAAAATTCATGTATATCCACGACATTTCAGTAACCGCTTACGAAGTCTACTTCATACTTGAGATTATTTATGTTACGAATTCATAATGTAGATGCTTAAAGTGGCAACAGAGACTTATCAGTTTCAGTCCAATGATTAATCGACATAAAGATATAAATTTATCGTAATAATAATATTGATGTGTTGTTTCTAGCGATTAAATAAGGTACATGAAATCATTGCTGCCAAAATTTACTGTAATAACCTAATTGTTGGAGCATTGATATACCATGGTGTAATAGTTTTGATATACGAATATATAACGTAAGATATAACAGTGCGTATAAAACAAGTATTAATGTTTTACAAAATATATGAAAAGATAATACAGACACCAAACGTACTGCATACATAACTCTACATAATGGAAAAATAGTTGATTCTGGTAATTTCTCAATAATAGATTGAATATATTAGAAAGTATTCAATCATGAATTTGATTAAAGCAACAATTTAAACGATCAGGGTAGAACGAAGAATATTCTTTTCGATGATGAGCATTTATCGAAAAGAATATTCTTCGTTCAAACGTCTTTGTTTTTGATCAGGGTATATTAAGTTTTTCTGAATATTTCATAGGTATTAACTAATAAATCCAGTTATAGAGTTACTAGATTATGTAAAGAATCAATAAAATTCTAGTAACTAATTGAATATTAATCACTATTACTTAGAAATGAAGTGAATATCATTTATTATGTAACTAGGATAGAACAAAGTTCTAGAAGTAAAAATTAAACAATAATGAAAATATTTGTAATAAATTAGTCATGGAGTGAAATGTAGGAGGTCTATTCTAGTGTTAATAATTATGATGATGATTAAAAATAAGCTGGAAGGTTGTATACATTTTTGTGAATATAAATAACTTTATATAGAAAATTGTCTACAATTTCTTTCATTTATGTATTTGATTAAGGAAAGAAGCATCATACCAACAGGATAAGATGATTACATTTGCATCATAGATTTGCTTCAACTACTTTTCACAACCTATAAACAATTAAATTGATCATTTCGAAAAAACACATAGAATATAAGGAAGGGGAGGAGGGGGAGTTGAAATTGACATAAATGTTGAATAATAAAATATAATCACCATGACAGAATTAATAGGGTATTGATGCAAATTGTTGCTTATTAAAAATTGAAGTATACGAATGTTCTAGATTTTAAAAAAATCATAGTTACAGAAATTTTTTTACTGACAAACAAACAAAACTATTACAACAACGTTAGTGTTAAGAAAAAATTCATTAGCCGATCAGAGCTTAAATAAAGAAACTTGATTGTGAATTTATTAAGGTTACAGAAAAGAAGAACGGAACTGAGATTACAAGAACAGACAAAGATTAAAAACATTATCTTTTGAATACAAGAGAGTTAAATTAAAGTGCTTAATCACAAGTACTTTGTAAAAGTGTAGACAATTTCGCAGTTTATTATATTGATCAACTTATAAGAATTCGAAGCATCAACCTGATATCCAATACTCAGCAAACTCTTAACAGTTACACTGTAGAAAACAATTTGCTCAATAAGTTTGATACTTTCATTTTATTCTTATAGCAGATTTTGTATACTTCAGTTTTCAATAAATAGAAGCCACATTTGCTTGTTTCTTTTGTAAATTCTCCCAAAGTTATTATTTTTTTTCGTTATTCAACATTTATGTTTATTTTCAATCCTCTCCACTTTCACTGATATGATGTCTGTATACTGGTGTGGTTATGGTATTGATTAATACAACTATTTGTAGTTTTTAAGGAGTAACTGCAGAGAATCCTTGTTGGCAACACATTCATGTTTAATTTTTGTTCTTTAGTCATTCAAAATTCTGTTAAACTTTATTTACTGAATCAAAAATAAGTAGTGTACGCTAAGTGTTGAAATTAATGGAAGACTAATGTTATTGTCATGCAAGTGAATAAATAGTGTTTTTGACATTAAGTGTTTGTTTCTATGTCATTCCTTAACTTTCTGCTTTGATGTGAATTATGTTTAATTAAATTTTATTGACTATGGATTTAGCAAAAGAAAACCCTTAAAACGGTATTGATACATGCAAATTATGAATTGGTTACTTTTATTATTGTTGTTGTTGCATAGACCAAAGAAGAATTATTAATGCAATTTAACAATCGCAACCAAGTAATCACTTGTAGTTATGAGAATGATTGTAACAACTTGTATTTGTTATGGCGAGAGAGAATTGGTGGGTGATTGGGGTTGACCGAGTGTCAGATTACTTGTGCCTAGTTGGTAATTGTGCTCCTGCCCTGTGCCCACTTAGTCCCAAGCCGAAATAAGAAGAATGCGAGCCAATAGGTCATCCAGACAGAATCGAATCCCCCTATATTTCAAGCATTCTTTTATATATACATAAAATCAGACCACACAGCTGCCCAATTAGAAAATTAACATGAATACAGAACGAGGGAAATAGTGGTAGTGAATAGGAACAACTTGTACACAACTAATTGACTGTAGTCCATAACAAGAGACAATATAATAACAGTAATTATGCTAAACAGGAGGATAGGGCAAGCGGAGCGTAACAATAATAGAAACAAAATGTTTACATTACAGACAGTTCGAATAAATGAAATAGTGTTCGCAAACACAGTCCTGAAAGTTTGTTACGCTTCTTTGTGGTCCGACCTAACACCTCCCCTTTTTGAAAAGAACCGCTATGGTCCAGTGGGTTCGCGTAATCTGCTTGGTTGTGTACAACTAAAAATCATGTTTTAAAAGGAAACTTATTGAAAACCAATGAATGTCAAAGATAAGGAAAAAAAACTTATTGTTCCAATAATGAAAGATATAAAACAAATAAAGGAATAGAAATTATTTTTCTATGAATTCATTTAGATTAGTTGTATATTCTTATTTATAATATAGTGGCCCAGATTATACCCTGGACATATCAACGTTTAAATTGTATGCTTATATGTATGTATGTAAAGTGTATAACTGAACTTCCTACATTTGTTTTTGCTTTCGTTTGAACTTGTCCTGCTTGTTGGATTGTACTGGTTACAAATATGGCGTCATGCACCTGACGCATCGATCTCTCACTTTTACTGGTCAAAGTGATATATACAAAATTAAATGTCATATTTACGAATCAAAACTTAAATAACTACGATCTAATATCTCTGGTTCTCATAAAACAAGTCATGCGTGGTTTTCAGGACCTCTCACAACAGCATTTTTAGCAAAATAGTACTTTATTAGATATTTTAGTCTACTGAGTAAAAGAGAATGTCAACTCCATCACGAAGTATTCAGCCAGGGTTCCGAAAAAGAAGGGCTGTGTAATCAATTAGTGATTAGCAGTAAACTGATGAAGCTAATCTGTTACATGTCCATTGTAACAACTGACTAATCCTCACTTTATATCACGAACTGATGGAAGTTGGAGTTTTACTATTGAGCATTAGCCCATTCGTGTAAATGGTTGTGATCACTGGGAAACCTGTAGTCTCTGTGTTACACCCTCTTGCATAATCGAGTTAGAGCACTCGTAAGGAGTCCCATACCAAGACGAAGTAGCTGTTCAGTTCTCCTTGATTAACCAGTCGACATCAGTCTGCCAAAAAATACAATCAACTAAATTTTGATGGATAAGAGAAACAGTGAAATTGTGAAAGCGTGGTGGTTAAAATAGTGATAAATAATTATTGATTTTAAAGTATAGAGAATTCTAAAGAAAATATTTTGACTTACATATGCTGTAAATGATAACTTATACTTATCGCTATTACATATACGGATTAGATTTGCAGCTATGAATGATTCACGCGTCTGCGGTCCATAAGTTGGTGTTTTATGTTCCCTTTGATCGTATTCACTTAATACTATGGGGGATTTCGTAAGAATTCTCATGTAGAGCAGTAATGAGCTATTTGTGATTTCCCATTCTTCTTTGGAAAGCCGACCCTGAAAATTCTCAGAAATGCATTTAGAAAGCAAACACTTTGTGCGACCGATGCATCTTGTTCCAAAATAGTAAGCAAACCTGTAAATGCATACAGAAGTGCCCCAAGGTGGATATTTATAATTTTCACAGTTGTGAATAGACCGGCTAACAAGATAACGCATAATATCAAGGAACTTTAATTTATCATAGCTGTTGAATTCCCAATTTATGAATGAAAATTATTTTAAAAATATTCAACAAGCATTACTAGTAATGAATACGGTTTCATTCTCATACTGACTTTCTCACTCAGATCGATTCACTCTAAAACTCTTTACACAACAACAAGTTGCGTTAATTAGTCTACAAATAGTCAATGTTATTACACTCAGTGTGGACACTAGTCGAATAATGCAGTAATTTGTTGACCACCGTAAACTCACAGTTTTAATGTTCATCAACTCGTAGCTTAAATATTTTAGTGATAACGATTTCACACAGTAAAACTAGGTGACTAAAGATCAATATCACTAAGGCAACGTGAGTTCTCTTAAAAATTCCAGGTATGCCATACAGACGAATGACAAACAGCACAAAACCCAGATTCAATGTTTGTTTTTCTTCAAATAGTCACATTATGCTAACAAAGTACTTGCTTTATTTCCGCCAAAAGTATGATGTGTGTATAGTTTGCTTCACTGTTATTTTATTAAATCCATAAAATTAAGTTTATTCTCTGTTTTCTAAAAATAATTTAAAATAAAACATAGAAAGATATCCTTCTACCCATCAAAGAACGATTCTTACAGTTTTTGTTTCGGAATTCAATATGAATACTGCAAAACTTTAAATGGAAACATTTTCCCTTTGAGAGTAACTAGAAGTTAATCGGACTTGTTTTAATGTTGTGAAATGCATTATTCATTAATTTAATTGAGATGGTTATTTTTGTGAAGATTTGTGGTACTTTTAATTGATTGAATATGTCATAGATTGATGTTGATAGAGTACCATTGGAAACCAGGCAGCAGTGAACAGATGTTTCTATCTAACATGAAACTAATCAGAAGTGCACACCTCAAATAAGTCTTTACTTCGAATTCTTCAAAAATTGACCTGATTACCTTTCAGTCAAATAAATGAACTTCTTCGTCGTCATTTTTGTGGCATGACAGCGGAAACATCGTTACAAAACTATGATTCTATCATTTACCATGAATATATTTATATTCCTTGTAATGTAACTGCTTGTCTTCCAATAGACTGTTGCATTGTCAATACTGTCTCCTTGTTTTCTTATGGTGGTTAATGAAAACGATGCTGAATAACCCATTCATTAACTGAGCTCAGGTATTTCATGTATCGCATTTGCATGTTTTTATATTGTACTCTAACCTGAATAACTATAGTACGTATCATTTTAATATTAATAATATTACCGACTGTAATTTTCTTTTAATCATAGAAGTAAACGTGATTATGATTTAGTCAAAATCATATCAGTAATATGTAGCATAAAACCAAAATAAAATAGAAAATTTTATGTAAAATATTGTAGGCACGTAATACAAACGAATATTCTACAACAGTCGTCAGAATTGAAGTCATTGATGCAATGATACAGAAGACACTAATCCTAGTATATACTTAGATATACTAAGATGTAGTAAATATTATAACTACTTTTATAAAAGTCATAATCTTGATATTTGGAAATCAAGTAGCGTTGTGTTCTTTAACCTGGGTGCTTCAGTCGTAAGGTTTTCATTATCTTTGAAGACAACATAATCAGTACTAACATCTGAAGTAATTTTATCATTTAAATTAATTCACCAATGACTGATATCTTCTATTGACAATGGATTAGCTTGATTGTTGTTTGTTAGTATGTTTATTTTGACTATCCTCTCCATTTGGCTTAATTTAAGACTTAGAGACTATAGGATGTTTTTAATTGGTTAATAATTTAAATCGCTTGTTGTGTTAAACTATTAAGTATTCCACATAAAAGTAGAAACATCTGCGTTCGATATCCAGGTGGGGTCGTCGATATGCATTTCAGAGTAGTCTCATGTCGTAACTTGGTTTCTATTAGCTGCTTCATACAAGTCAATCCATGATGCCAAATTCAAGTTTGCGAAAAAAAACTTCACGGTATCCAGCTTATATTAATGTATCTATTGATTACAAACCGACTAGAATAATTTGCTTGTTGAAAGATTCTGTCATTCTTGAAATTTAGTCTGTTCAAAATGTTTACATTTTTCTAACTCGAGTTAGTGTCTTTACATGCCAATATGGATAAAAGATCTACTCAACGTACGGATCTTACTTTTCAGATAACTTTGTGTATACCTTTTTTTACTGTTATCTTACAGACTGTTTGTTATTGTGCTATCTACCTCACAATGTCTTGATTGAATCTACCTCTCAATGAAATAGAAATAGATTTGAACAATTGAAGATATCAGATTATATGTACTACTTAATCGTAACAGACTTTCAAATAGGGACAAAATTAAATCAATCAATAGACGAAACATATAGTAGAAACTGATAGTAATAACTGCATTATCGTAAAATGAAACTAATGTAATTTATGTGAAATACAACGAGGTAATGCATCGTTATCTTTCTCTTTTCTCATAGATATATAAATCTAACGAGTTCGGTACCTTCGCTTTATACATCTTCGCGTTATCCAACCTACTACTATACTGAGTTAATGTATTAAGATGTACATATACCAGAAGAAAATGCTTACAACTAAATCTTGAATACTAACAATCAGAGAATCCATATACTCGATATTAAAAACAAAAATTCCATTGAAATAGTTAGTGACTTTGTGGGCTCAGTAGCTAAGTGAATAACACGTTAGGTGTTTGAAGTGAGATGTACTAAGTTCAAATCCCAGTGTGAACATCTACAATTGAATATATCCAAACATATTTAAATTCTACGTTTCAGTTTTTAGGTATAGACTACTCGTTTCAAAATAAGAGTTTTTTATACCATTATATTGTTTTTATTGAAATAGAACCTCAGATAGCACATAGATACTGACCAAGTGAATTTCTAAATGAGTGTAATATTCCCATGTAAACATTAAAAGTACAATCTAAGCTGATGAAGATTTACTTTCGATTAGCTCAAAATCAAGACTCAATACTCTGTGTAGCTCTGTTCGTCATTAATTCGGTAATAGTCGGTAATTTATTTAGAAGAAAAATTTTTTGTTCTACAGTTAAGTCATAACAACAATCTAATTGAAAAGAAACTAGCATTTGTTAAATTATAGAAATATTTGTTGCCTATAACTTTCGTATTTTAGTACCCAACGGCGAAAAGCATGAAGGAGTGCCTATCCCAGTAGGTACTAAATATGTACAAAATACTCGAGTATTTGAAGTTTTCTCAAAAGACGAAACAAGCATTACAATTGATTCAATCCGCAAGCAATAATTTTCAGCCTGTTATGAAAGTGAGATGCTCCACTTCAAAATTCTGAAAAATTCTATTGAAAGGTGATTGGACGAAATGCCTTTCGATCCTTTAGAGGTTTTAAAGGCTTTTTGAGGTTTCTCGGAGCCAATCCAACACAGGTGATTGGACTGCGTGGTATTACAGTTTGAAATAAAACATTTGTGTACCAGTAATTAGTCATCGAATAATCACCAATGTGGTGTTTGCCTTGTCGCTTATTTCATTAATCGAATTCCGTCGATCAAGCTCTAATGTAGTCATTTGTCTAAGCGACTCGACATCGCTTATACTATGTTATCACAAAAGATGGTTTTGGCATAGATGGTTAAGAACTATGCTTAACCGAGGTTTTACGCCATTTGGCACTCATCAACAAGGAGTATCTGCTTCGCCCTAACGAATTCTATTACACATCACCTAACGTCTCAGTCTATGGCACAATTAAAGACTGAACAAGCACCACATTAGTCATTTATTAAAGATCAATAAATGCAAATTTGTCAGTTTTACGGTACTTTTAGTGAATCAAAGTTAAGCGTTTGTTAGCTTATTTTTACTTTTTGACTAACTATGCACTGTCTGTGACTCTTTACATTTGATATAAAAATTCATCTACGCAGATAGATTCATAAAACCTACCAACATAGCTCTACACATAAATAAATGAATGCATACAACAACAACTTGATAACTAAAGTAGTAACCATTTTGTATTAATATTGAATTAGTTACTATAATAGTTAATGATAATGGTTAACAAGGTATTTAAGTAGGAACAAAAAAAACACTATTAGTCCTAAAACGATTCAGCAATCTATTGAAATTACTATCTAATTCATGCATAAAATTAACTATGACATAATTAGTTATTTGTCTCACAATCAGCTTTTGTTTCAGTTTTTTGTTTCATCACCTTTCCACCCATCCCTCTACCCCTCCTCACAACCCACTTAGGTTTTTTACATAGAAAAAAAAGGAGATACTTTATCATCATTTGAATTTCACTATGAAAAAGATAACTAATGCACTGAGTAAAATAGTATCACCGATACCTTAATGTTTTTTATAATATTATGTCTAAATGAATAACTGAAAGTTGACTTCATGATTAAACTTAACTCTATGATATTGTCTTTGTCTTTGCTGTGAATTGATGCAAGATTTCATTTATGTGCATGACGGTTTTGTAGATACACTGTAAATACGATCACACACGTATACATATAGAATTACTAACCTGTAGTTATAAAGGCTTCCTGTCGGCTGCCATAAAATATATATATGTATAACGTATAAATAATAAGCATATATTAGCTATCATCATCTGTATATCACGTGTTTTTGTACCAGGAAGTTGGACAGATAGGTTCACCCATGCGTAAATTATATCAATACTAATTTATCAAAACATGATGACAACCGACAATTTATGAAACTTCATTTATTCACTTATTTTATTCTCCTAACTGTAATTTATAGTTTATTATTTGCAAACTGAAACTTTTTCAAATTACAGTATTGCTTTGTTTGTTGTCAGCTGCAGAAGATCAGTGTTTACATTTTCTTTTTTATCTTCAAGGGGTTTTCCGATTAAGGTTAGATTGTGGTTGGCAAGTGGAATCTAGGATATGCCATTTTTCTATTTTAAGTCTCACTATCTGACATCCCTGTATTACTGTTGTGCATACGACAACTTAAACTCAATTCTTTCTTGCCAAAATTTACCGTATTTACTAGGCTACTTAGTTCAATCATCCGCACGTATTTAACAGGTATATGCATATAATTTTAAGTATTTATATATTTTCAAGTTCCAAATAGAATCAGATGTAAGTTTTTGACTTTACTTGTCAATCACAATTCAACTATAATTGTCCTTATGAACGACCATTGCATCAAGGTAATCTACTTTAAACGTACAGTTGGCAACAACAGGAACATGGTTATACAGATAATTTGAAATCAGTAGCTTTCAAGAATTAAATTAATTTTCGTTCTCAAATTGATTTGCGAATTTTTACTTGTAATAATGGCAATACACAAAAATTGAAATGGTTGTCATAGAAATTCAAAGCTATTAGTAAGATTGTTCTTGACAACACACATGAATAGATGATAAGACTACTTCATCATTGCTTGTATCTTATTTACCAGCATTCTACATTTAACAGAATAAAATAATAAGTAGTTTTGATGATAATTTAAAAAGACAAACTACATTAGCTGTTTTTAGGAGTATAAACATCATTAGTTGGGGTTAATCACTCGGAATTCGGGAACACTCTGAAAGTTACTCACCAGTAAGCTGATTACTGCAACCGATTTAAATTGGTTTTTAGGAGGTTTTGTCGTTTACTTTAGTTTGACAAGTAACATCGTTTTACTTAATCAGTAAATGCATTTCACTAGTAATCTTATTCTAAATATTATCCAAAGTATAAATTAACTTTTGTATTAGGACACTGATATTTTCATGAACAGTCGAATGTACGCTAGTCTACTTCGAAATTAACGAGAAGTTAGAGAATAACAATTTAAAGCATAGTTTGTTAGTATGTCACTGTAGTATCTTTTAACAATCTATCATGAATATCTATTAAAACTGTGTTTTGATAATTAGGAAATTCACTAAGTTACTTAAAGTATAACAGTGAATAATCTTATGGACAAACCAAGTAATCTATAAAAAATTATTATGTTTTCAATTATGTAATAGGTGCAGAAAGCTGTAGATTTCAATGATTTTGAAAATATTCTTAAATAAAGCTAATAATGACTAAACAGTAGTACTAAAACTGGATTTAAAGATGAATTAGCTGTCATAAACATAGTTTATAGGCAATAGATTAATCATCAAAGATGTACTTATATAACAGATTCTATGAATATTGAATAAGTATTCACTTTAACTTATATTTATTAAACACAAGAAGAAAAAGTATTCACTGTGCATGTAGCGGAGTTACTAAGGTTTATCTTAATATAAAACTTTGTTAAGATTAGTTCTCTGCAAAAATAACTACTATATTACAATTGATTTCTCTAATCATTAAGCAAACGTTTATCAAAAAATATATAGTTTCCGATTATCTATTTCTCTACTTAATACAACTGTTTTCCTATTTAAGTTGGATTATGACTGGCAAGTAAAATTCAGGACTCGCGTTTTGCTCTATCTGTGACTCATCGGCTGGATGTACCTACATCCCAATGTTGATGTTCACATTGGGTTTCGAGCTAAGTTCGCTTTGTGCCAAACGCCACTGCGTTTATCACTAGGCTACTGAACATTATAAATCAACCAGAAGATACAAGTTTATTCTTATTACATAGATACCCGTCGCACACATACAACTGTCTAAATATAGTGGCTTAGTGGTGAACGTTATGGCGTTCGGCACGAAGCGAACTGAATTCGAATCCCAGTGTAAACACCAACATTGGAATGCACGTACATCCAGCCTATGAGTCACACATAAAGCAAAAAGAAAATCCTAAATTTCACTTGCCAGTCACAATCCAACTTAAACATTACTTGTAAATTACAGCTATATCAAGGCGATCTGGTCAGGATGCCAATATGACAACAGAGGCCGACCAGTATCAGTCGATTGAAAATTAACGGGAAGATACAAGCTTATTCTAATTACAACTGTTTTCAGTTTAATAGAGAACTAATTACAAGTTAAATAAAACGGAAATACAATGAATCTACATTGACTAATAGGCTAAAGTACACAGCATTCACCGGCAAACGCTACACCCGAAATGCCTGCACTCAGTTTAAAAATGGACCAGTCAACATTTTGATTTATTAGCCAATTTAATCCAATGAGAAAACAGTGCTTGTGATAGAATAGTTTATCGAGAAATAAATAGTTACATATTAGGGTAAATAAATAAATCAATAACGATAAAGGATCACAATCAAAAGATGGTACCAGTCCATGAAGTCACTAACTGGTTGTCTAAGCATGGTGGTAGATGCAAACAACTTAGTTGACGCCCTTCTTCCTCCCCTTACGAATATCGTAACCAACGCTTAGAGACTGTGTGATATCGGTCAAAATCGGCTATAGTGGCGTCGGTACACCCATGTTTCTTCTCTTAAATTGTGTGCTTAAAATTGCTTAACGCCATTCTGTTCAAAAATTGAATATATTACCCCCCCCCTCCTTAGTGAATCACACTTTTTCACTTTGCCACTTGTGTAACTCCTTCTTCCATTAAGTCACTGTTCATCATGCTGGGCTGCTAAAGTGTGACAACTTGAACTGATGTAAATATGTGCCAGGTTTCCTGTTATAAATGCATACAGACAGACAAATAGACTATAATAAATGTAACCTTTATCTCGAAAAACACTTTATTTCTATGTTTCCTGTTACTGTATGAAGATAGGAAAAGACAGGATATAGCGCTAATAAAAATACTTGTTTTTTTTATCCACACTGATATCATGTTTGACAATAGAGCCAATAGTTAATTTAAAGACGCATTTACCTCTCAAATAAAGATGATCAAAAGAAATAAAGTGAATTACTTCATATCTACAAATAATAATCATTGATGAAACTTAACTATTCAACTTCTCGTAATGAAGTAAATCAGTTTGTATCCGTTAAAATATTCTATTAAAAGAATATTCTTAATAATTCAAACATATTACGCACAATTTATGTATAACGAACAAATATCTATTGAATATTCAATAGACATTATACACAAATAAACTGAATCTAATATATGAGAAATGCAGAATTTCTCAAGAGTTGTCAAGATTATTCATCAGTTCAATGATTCATAATGATTACTTAAAAATTTCATTATTTCTGCAGAGATATTACTATTGTTTGGGTAAGATGATTACATCATAGATGTTTTATTATCATTCTAAATAACATTATCAACATAATGTTTTCCAGTAACACTTTATAATTGACTCATTGAAATCTATGAATACATCACTTCTAAAATTTCCTTTCACATGAATAAATATTTATTAACATCTTCAAATGGTTGCTTCAATCAACTAACAAAAAGTAATTTCTCAAACGTGATATTCAGTTGTTTCTACTTCGGAAGTGATTTAATGGATTGACCGGAGAAAAACAGCATAATTTAATATACTCATCGTAAAAACTTTGGTGTGATAACTTTCTTGGGTATTCTGCAAAGTAATATCACCAGATGATTCAATAACTTATAAACCTAAGCAGAGAGACACTTTGAAAAAATGCAAGCACATAGTTTCCTTTGACAATTTTAATAACCATCCATTTAATAACTTAATATACGGAACTATATGTATTATGTTTCTGTCTATTTTCTAAAATAAAAGCATACTACTTACATTAAAATTGATATTATGATTATAACTAAGCTGAGATTTATTACTATGACGTAATCACCTCTCTGTATTCAAAAAACATAAGCCGACAAATCTAAAGAGTTAATAATCATACTTATAAAACAACAATAAAAGTTTGACATCGTTAAAAGAAAAAAGAGAAACAAAATAGAATTTTCGGCACTGTTTTATGTTAATTAGTTAACATGAATTTTGTTCAGTGTACCTAACTAGACTTTCCATTGAGATACTAACTGATGCAGAGAAAACTATTTGTTGTTGAATGAATCAGTTCCTTGGAGTTATATCTACATCTTACTCATAAATTGTAACTGGCTATAATTACATAACACTACGTTCATCTATATACAAACATTCATAATTCGTTTTCCTCATTAGAATAAAAGAGTTTGATATGATTATTATTATTATCATTTAATTATTCATTTAAATTATCAAAAACGATAACTTCAGATTTATATATTTAGAATGTATTTGGATCTTTTCGTTGGTTTATCATGCATCGAAATCGATCAATCTTGTTTGCAATATGTGATTCTTGAGCGTCTTGATATAACAATAGTTTACAAGTATTGTTTGAGTTTGATTATGAATGGCAAAGAAGACCCACGCCGAGCGTTTTGTCCTATTTGAGACACGCTATTTATCTAAAGCAAATTTACTTGATATTCTAGAATCATATAGAAAGGGAATAGACACCCTTACACATAAGAAATTACACATGAGAATGAATGCATAATTACATAGTAGTAAGATGAGTCAACAAACTGATAGAATTAGGAAACATTAGGGTCATTTGATTGTCTGATTTTGTGTAAACATATGTTTTCTCCACAATGTCCCAACTAACATTGTCGCTTTAGTTTAGCAACCTCAGCAATCGATTTACTATCATTTTTCCCCTATCCTACGTTTAATCACATCAGTGTTTCCCAGCGACTTCATTAAACACCAGTTATGCTTTTAAAACACATATGATTTATATCTATATCCTACAAATATTATCTACTCATAACACTCATGTTCCGAAATCATTAAACTGCTGTACAGTATACTACTACTTTGATTAGCTGGAGGATTTCTCTCCCACATCTTAGGAGATGTAAATTGGCTAAGAGCATATGTGCTTTCTGAATTCGAACAGATATTTTGCCGAACACCAATTCATCAAGGCTGATCAAACTTCCAGGACTTAAATTTATCCAAATGTACTTGACAATTTAGCAATTATCTAACTAGTTTTTATAGGAGGTCCCCATCAATAGAAAACAAAATGGGATTGTGTCTGATTTGTTAAGAATCCAAAGAATGTGTATAATTGATTTCATCGATGATGAGCTAACATTCCTCAAAAAGTAACTAAGTATATTTTCTAGTTGGCTGGTATTTACAAGTAACCCAGCTGTACAAATTATTATATTTAGGCTCTTCAGTGTACATTTATAAATCTACTTGATGTTGTGGATCGGAGTACATCGGTCGTTCAATGTGTATTTTGTCCATAAGAGTTCAAGGACACTTTCCCACCTGGTTGAAGAAATCCAATAATGGTTACAAAAGAATTACAATAATGGAATATCTAGTTACTATAAATCTTTAGTTTAACAAAGCTTTATCTTTCATAGCAATGAATGAAGAAAACGGAAACCTTCCGAAGCACTATGTTTTTGACTCTTATTCATAGCTGAGGCCGTCGTTACACACAGTGAAACCGAAACTTTGTGTACAAAATTAAATTATTTATCTACTCACTTCACCGTAAACCTACGGAGTAAGTTTCCATTATAAATTGTTATATGATTCTTATTGATGCGCTCTTCACCTCTATCAGTTAGTTTTACAGACTTTAATTATTTATTCTCTCTGCACCCCCTTCCCTGCATTACTTACACTAATTGATTTAATCTCGTTTCTATGCCTTTTAGAACTTAGTTAATTTTTAGATGATAATTCAGATTATTACACCGATTACAGTGCATCATGTGAATATTATTTTATCAAATAACCCAACCTACTTGTATATTTTTTATCTAGTTTCCATGATAATCAAACTCCAACTCCAACTGAAGCTTTATTGACTAATAGTGATTGGTGTACTCTTCATTTTATTATTATGTTTAAACAATTGTAATTATTTTATTAAAATCATGTATAATGTATACGTGGTTGTACAGCTTTAAAAATGAAATCGCTGTTACTTAAACATATTGTAGTGTTTTTATTCATCAAATAAAAAGTCAAAGAAATAATCAGCCCACTGGTGACTAATTTCAAGATGTTGCTGAAGCTCCAGTAAAAAGTCGTAACTGGTGGAGTTTAAACTTGTCGGGAGTGAGACAGTTATCACCAATGTTAATGAATGATAGTCGCGCTATATGTCACAAAATTATGAAAGCGGGAATTCTACCAGTGGATGTCGATCGACCCAGTGGTTCACAGAGTTATATGTTCGCCTACCTGAAGCCCTAGGGGTGGAATCTAGGGTGCGCTCTTGTGAGGAGTTCCACACTGAAACGAAACAGCTGTTCAGTCCTACCTGGTTTTCATTGATACCCTATCAATATCAACTTATGACATATTCATCAATTAAAAATACTAATCTCTAAAGACCATCTCAATTCAAATAAAAAAATCATTAAAATCTCTGTATCATTAAAAGATATTCAATATTATTATTTTTAATAGAAAAATAATTCTCCAGTAAATAGGAAACGACATACTTCATACTTCTTTCTTCAAAATCCAATTGAACATTTTAATCTCATTCATGTTTCAATGAATTTCCTGTTATTCATAACATTGAATAGAGGAAGAAAAAAAACATCATTGATATGAAAATTTAAGTTTTCAATGGTTTCTTCTTCTTCTTTATATCTAACTATTATTTTATTGTTTATGGTATCCATTTGAATTGGATTCAGATGTTTGAATTCAATCGAATATTTGATGAAATTGTTTATATAGTTTTGTGATATGATGGTTCTATTGAATTATTCTCTTTTATTTATTTTCTAGTAGATTTTTCAAGATTTTTATTTGATCAGCTGGTTTATTCTTTCTTTTTATCTGGATTTAATTAGGTTTTTTGTTTTGTTTATTTTTCTAATTTGAAGAAACATTACGAATAGATTAACATTGATAAAAATATAAAGATATTTGATCGATATTGGGCAGTATCGTCGATAAACAAAGTGGGTCTGATGTAGATGTGAAGGTGCGGATTGGAAAGGAAAAAGCAGTATTTTTACAATTGAAAAATATCTGGTACTCAAATCAACTGTCAGTCAACATTATAGTAGGAATTTTCAATACAAATGTGAACACAGTTCTGTTGTATGGAGATAAAACTTGCATGGAGAACTACGAAAACCACCATTCATAAGATTCAAGTATTTATAAACAGTTATCTGCGTAGGATACTTCGGATCCGTTGGCCAGATACCATCAACAACAACCTCCTATGGCACAGAACAAATCAACCAGATACCAGACAAGAAATAAATTAGGAAAAGGTGGATATGACATACATTCAGGAAACCACCAAATTGTGTCACAAGACAAGCATTAACATGGAATCCTGAAGGTCAGAGGAAAAGTGGGAGACTCAAGAATACACTGCGTCGGTAATTGAAGATAGACATGAAAAGAATGAAAAGCTCTTGGGAAGGACTGTAGAGGTAAGCTCAAGACAGAATTGGTTGGAGAATACTGTTTGGCAGCCTATGCCCCATATGGGGTAACAGGCATTGATTGATTGATTTGATTGATAATAATTTCTAAGGGTATATCATATTCAGAAATTGATTAAATTGTTTATTGTTACTATGCAAAGCAAAGATGTTGTATATTGTTGTTGTAATGGGATTTATAAATAAACTAATTTGTTAATGTATTTCACTTAAAGTTTTTATTCATTTAATTATGCTACTAGCAACCTTTTTTCAGTATAAGTTGACAAATATTGATTTCGATAAATACTCTTCAGGTTCTACATTTATTAGTTCAAAATTATTAGTCACAAAAATAGCCAGTTCTGAGGCAGATGCAACATTATTTAGATATCAAGGTGAATTGGTTAATTGGAAGTTTTTCTCATCGAGTTATTTATAAAATACGAATATTAATGTTGAAATAATCATCATCATTATGTAACTTGTGAAGGGTAAACGACAACTGAGATAAACAAGATTATTAGTCAAATTTGTGTATATAGGTATCTCTGTATATGGGTGACATAGGAGATGGGGTGGTAGCAAAATACGATTAGATCAAGTGTTTGTAAACAAAGATCAAATCCCACTTAAAATGAAACCGAATGGGTAAGAGTTTGTAGAATGGAGTGAATGATAATCAAAATTCGTCAAATAGTAACAATAACAATAATAGACATAATTACAATCAGTTCATTTCAACATTAACATTCATATTTTATAAATAACTCGAAGAGGAAAAACTTCCAATTAACCAATTCTCCTTGATATCTAAATATTGTTTTACTTGCTGCAGAACTGGCTATTTTTGAGACTAATAATTTTGAACTAATAAATGTAGAACCTGATGAGCATTTATCGAAAAGAAGAATATTCTTCGTTCAAATGTCTTTGTTTTTGATAAACATGGGAATTTTTAAACAATTGAAATATTGATTTGTTTTACATTTTAATGTTTGATTAAAGTCATAGTTACTATATTATAACATTGACACAATACATTGACTAAGATAGATTACTCTGCAGTTATCAATCAACCAATACAGTTTATCTGGTTTTCAATAACCAGTTAACTTAAACAGTGTAGGAAAACTTTTCATTTACATAGATCATGTTTTGTCATGTGTTGAACTTAACAATCTAATTTCAATATCGAATGATTTTGCACATGATATTTGAATATAAAACCAAACATCATAACTCTTAACAAAACTTGTTTGTTTGTAGATTCATAAGAAATTAATTAGTTAATAGGATAAGTTCAGAAATTACTGCAGTTTTGATAGTGTTTTCAAATTATACGGTATGATATTAATGCTGACTAATGGTAGTTAGTTTAATAAACAGTGAATATATTGGACATAATACGTAAGTTACAATTTGAAGCCATTGTTTTTCATAAAATCTAGCTAAATCAATTTAAATGTTTTCATTCAGACTAACCTATTAGTGATAACATAAATTGTTTTTGATCTATGCAAGATTTGAACAAATCTGATGATTTTACGAAAATTTTCCATGATGCATTTGAAGCTGGAAAATTTTGGATTATAACATTGAATAGGAGAAAAGACCTTCTCAGCCTTAGGTGATAGATACAACTCCTCATAAAATTTATATTCCTCACATTTTTAGCATTTTGTTGTCTTATACAATATACTGTACTTATGTACTTACGCCTGTTACCCCCCTCGGAGGAGCATAGGCCGCTTACCAGTATTCTCCATGTCATGAGCAATCCTTTCCAGCTGTCTCCAGTTACTGTTCATCCTTTTAATGTCTGCTTCCAGCTCTTGACGCAGTGTGTTCTTTGGCCTTCCTCTTTTTCGTTTTTGTCCAACAGGGTTCCAAGTTAGTGCTTGTCTCGTGATACAGTCTGATGATTTGCGCAATGTATGTCCTAACCATTTCCAACGTCGTTTCCTGATTTCCTCTTCAGCTGGAAGTTGCTTTGTTCTATTCCATAGTAGGCTCGCAGCTCTTCTAGGGTTGCTGCCGGTCCCAAGCCCGGGTAAAGGAGGAGGGTTGGGCATAGAACTAGCATCCCTATCCCGTAAAACACAAACCTGCTAAAAAACGCTAACCAGATACAATATACTGTAGTATATGTAAAATATAGAGGTGTTATGTAATGAAAACGTTCCCCCAACTTAGATGACGTAGACAGTTATATCATACGAAATTAACGGATCCATACATTCTAAACCATTTTAATCAGTCATATGATCATATATAAAGATAGTGGAAACTGGAGGGTTGTTTACAGTTAATCAAAATCCATTTTCCTTAAATTTAAACATCGAATAAATTATATTAATAGTAAAGTTTATATTTCAAACATTATTCATATGTTCTACTTGTTCTGTGCATTCTCAGCTTCATCAATAATTTATTAACAACTATAAATAACACTTCTAATGACATATTAATCATCATTGAGGCTGGAACTTCTGCTTTCGTGACTTTCATGATACCAAACAACTTTTTGAAAGTGTGATTATTTCATAGTATTAAATAGCAAACATCTTTTTTTCTCAAAATAAACTATAGGGAACTTTGAAATCATAATTCTTAAATGAAGGTACCAGTATTCGATTTTCTGCGTAAAATACATTTCAGTGTTTGGTATTTACAGTGAAGTTAATTGATCTAATTTGAGTTTTGTTTAATTCAAATATGTTAAATGTTAAATAGTTTTCCTCATAGTCGACTGATCTTCATTTATATACTTTTCAATTAAATATATTGATGCCTTTGTCGTCATTTATGCATACTGTTTTGTTAATCGAACGACGTATGTGGGATACTGTACTCTTCGAATTCCTATGACTTACTTATTTGGTTTCAGATATCCTGTATACTATCGACTGGTTAAAATACAACTAGAATATACATAGAATAGATTTCGGATACACTGGAATAAATAAATGGGAATAACTTGTCAGCATTACGGATATCCGTAACCTATTTGCATACGTAATAAATAAATATGTTAATTTTGTATTGATTAACTTCGACATACAAAATCTGATGTTTATTTTGAGGGTTAGTTGTATAGAACTTTATTAAACACCTACTGATTAACAAATATACTGCTAATTGGGTTTTGTAAAGGCTGCTAAATTTTAATTCAATTTGACTAATTGGTCTGGGATAGACAATCATTGAAAACCAGGAGGCACTTGGCAGCTGTTTGTCCTAGTTTGCAACTTTTTAGCGATCTGTATTCGCGATCAGGAAATTCAGTTAAATATCCTCATGTTTCGTAGTTAACGCTTAACTAAAAGACTACTGAGCCATTTTCTGGTTGTTGTTACTTTTGACTCAGTCGATTAGCGACGTGACCAGTGGAGTTCCACTAAGTTGAGTGTGAAGTAGTAACTCACTGATGGCAATGGAAGAGGTCATGAAAATACATCGCAAAGTGACTAAGATTAGAATATTGAGTATCGGAAAACGGCTTAGTGACTTCGTGGTAAAGCGATTCCCTGATTGGATCGTGCATGAGCACTACTGAAAAGTTACTAGCTAGGACAAAACAGTTGCTCAGTACTTTATAGTTTCAATGGTTATCTAACTCAAACCATTTTGTCAAATCGAATTAAAGTACTATGAAATGTAAGTTAATTATATCACGTTGGTCACCTGTATTAAATACAAATACATGAAATCAACATACCTACTTATTCAGATATACCACCGTTCACTTTTATTTCTAAAAAGCCTGATAAACAATTGACTAACTGCCATTATATTTGTTTAGTATACATACTCGCATTAAACCTACTTTCAGATTACTGCTTCCAACTACTTGACATCAAAACGTGTTTACTCATGGCAGTGTATTTTGTGTTCAAAGCTCAATTGTTTCATTGGGAAGTTTTAATTATTGTTCCTGACATTACTATTTGAGCTTACTTTACATAACAGTGAGCTGTAGTTTAATTTCAAAATCTTTCTACTGACACCATATACAGATGATAGATAGTGTTTACAGTGAAGAGATTGTATTAATCTTCAATTCAACCTGTTCAAACAGTGAAAAGAAATAATCTCACAAGCTAAAGTAAACAGTTGTCCGTAATCACTCAACCATGTAATTACATTTTTCCCATAAATTTACAGTAGTTTTAATACAAAAACAAATGAAAACTTGAAAGACTCTATTAGCACAAATAAAAACACTTTAAGTTTTGATACAGATCATGAAACTTAAACAAAATAAGGACACAGGTTAATCGATAAATAATTAGAATTAATCTAAGGAGAAATGGGGATTAAACAAGATTACAAGTAGGTTATAAGTAATGAAGGAAATATATACACATTTTCTAAAGCTTATGCAAGAAATATAAAGTATGTGAACGTTTTTGGATGGGTGATATTTGTGGGTCAAAACCTAGGCTCAAATATTCAATCCATTACTTTCTGTAGTTAAGATTATTGTTCTATGAACATCACCCTATAAATAGAAAGCATATTCTTAATTAAAATGTGGAGTTTTGTAGTTTGAATTTGCCACGATTTGTAAAGGCAAGCTTCATGCAAGTTTCATGTAAACTAGTCTCTTTTAGAGAATGAGTTAGTTTTCTGATTCTGTGTTATAGTAAAATGGGGTTAGTGTTATGTGTTGCAACTGGACACTCAATGTTTTAAAATAATGACAGACATTATTTAGGATGAAGTGATACTTTAGTAGGATCGTGTTGCATGAGTAATATGGTTTGGTTGTCAAACCTCTATTGTTGATTGAGATACCTTCAAGTATAATTTATCTGATTGAATACATAACAGACTTCACGGGAGTGAGACATTTATCACCAATGACAATGGATGATAGTTACATAATATATCACGAATCGACGGAAGTGGGGATTCTACCATTGGATGCCGATCCCCCCAGTGGTTCAGAGGGCTAGATACAATGTGTAACCTAGTATCCATATTTTTCTACCTGAGACTTGTTTGTAATTTCCGTAAACATATTTAAAATATATGAATTATACTGTATACTAACTACTGAACATAAACTGTTATAGACTAAAACTAAGAACAAGTGGGTAAAGATGACATGTGAAAATTTATATGATTTCAAACTTAGGATCCCAAACTATTTGAATTCGCTGATTTTCATGTTTTATTTACATTGACTGATAGTCATATTAATATTAGTTTGTGGAGAACGTAATTACGCAGAACACCAGTGTGTTACAACCGTCGAATATAACTAATTTTCCGTGTTAATAAATGATTCCTTCTTATTATATTCTCTATTTTAATTACAAATCGTGTGAAGAATGCTTTTGTTGAAGATGTGTATCAATCTGGAAAACCAATGAAAACCGAGGAGCACTGGACAGCTGTGCGCAAAGTGATTTATGACTTACCTCATGAATTTATGTGTGGTAGAACACTGAATAGTGCAGTATTGATTGAACTACTTGATACACCATCAAATAATCCATATTTACAGTTTTAATCAATTGATGAAGTAGTGTAACCATCGTCAATGATTATTTTTTATATTCTTAAACTGAAGTGATTGCTGTAACAGGAAATATTTAAATTCTAGTGAATCTTAAAGAAGTTCAGCTATTTTAAGAATGATGAATTTACCATTGATATTATTGAATAGCTGATGCATAATAACCTCGGTTTTTAGTTTATAAAAGGATCTGATAAAACATTACGTTGTTCAGTCAATAAGCACGACGTGAATTTCGAGTTCTTCTGCGGGAATTCTTAATAGGGCACAAATAGCCAGTAAAGTGATTATTTTGCTTGTTTAAGTAATATCTCATAGAACAGTTAGACAGCCAAATATGTTTTTTTATTTGAAACAAACATGTTTCAAGCCTCTAATGCTTGAAATATAAAACAAATAGAAAAAGTAGTTATTACACTTACTGAATTCTGGAAACTGAGTTTGGATAATTGAAACTACCTCCAGTATGAATAACACTCTGTATACGTGCAAACTAGTGGTCATCAAAATAAATTTATGTAATTCTGGCGATCTTTATGGACCTTAGTACTAATCATTCACAACAAATTTAATCATCAATTTTAAGCGTTTTCAGTACTACATATGAGTAAGCTTTACATAGTATTTACTAACTACACTGTAGCTTTCAAAGTACTTAGCACCGAAATGTATGAATTACAACGACTTTCTTACTAGTCGATAAGAGTTGGCTTTACACATACACGTATTTCATTAGCTTATGTGTACTTTGATTTATGAGTTGTAGGCTAAACTAGAGAAATAATCAAGTTTTAACTGCAAAATACAATGTCTGACTGTTGTAAATGCTCCCAAAGATTTAAAATACCGATATTTGTGATAGTAGTCTTTGCAGTCAATACAACTTATGAAGTGATCTGTACATACTTTCTTAATAAAGTTGCATACTGACTACAATAATAAGATATTCAAATGACATTTCAATACAATTATATTACGCAATAATTGCAATAACTTTGAATCATCTATATACCTCCTATAAACAAGATATATGTAAAAAACAAACGAAGTAACTAAAATCATTTAATATTTACTATGTGAAACATTTTCACTGAAGCACCTAATAATGATTAAGAACATCTGTGAGCGAAAATTATGATTGTCTACATTTAAATCAGTAATGTTTGAATGGTGTAAGTAAGGAATTAAAAGTAGACATTCACTAATCGTCTGTAGTGTTATTATGATCCATTAACTTTTCAAGACTGTGTGTCGCAAACAATACGAAAATTCAGGTATTTTCATTAACAAAACAGCCTGTCTATTACAATATTTCAGGACTAAAGATCACATTATTTACGTCTTCTTACTGCTTACTGTAGGTATTGTCGCATTATAAATTCTGCACAAAAATTGGTGGGTTGATATCTTGAATCTAACTGAATAGTCAGTAAATAGTGTTACCCATAATTCGTTGCATTTAACTTAGAATATAGTGTATTGAGATATCCAACACACTTCTTACAGGAAAACATCACTTTGATAAATCTTGTCAAATCAATTTGACGATATTATTAAGACTATTTGTTTACACTGTAGAATACATGTTCTCCAGATGAAAATAACACGACAGAGTCAAATGAACAATTTATAATTATATTATAAACAGTAAACTTTCAAAAGATTGAAACGAGAGATACCCAAAAATTATCCACATTATAAACTTGCAGTTGAGGTAAAGCCAAGGCAATCTCCCCAGGGTGTATATGTTACCATAGGTATTGATCAATTTCAGGTATTAAATATCGATAATAAAAAAATTTAAATTCATCGAACAAAAATAATGACTTTTTAAAGTCAGTGGTTAAATTGCAGTCAAAAGTAATGAGTAATGGGTTAAAGTCTCAATAAAAACATTGACGCTGATACCAAAGTACATTCAATCGACGAGCTTCAAGTTTTATGAAACGCACATTCTCGACTTTACTACTAAAATGCAAATCTTTCCAATACATTTCCTTACTTATACAAACCCTGAATTTACACTAATTTCACTTATTGTTAAATTTATTCTATCAAAATTCAAATCAGATCAACTCAACGAACAATAAAATGACACTCAACACTCGATATTAATGTATAAGATAATAAAACCATTGAATATAAGGCGCACTAAAAAATTATTTAATGTTTTCTCTACTGTACTACTAGCCTGGTTAAAATCAGTATTATACGTTAAATCAATTCATTGAAATGATACATTTGCTGAAACCTGTAGAGAACTCATTTATTTACAGGTTATTATTAATTCATAAGTATTAATTATTAAACACTGTCTTTTTAAAGCACTGGATATACAATATATGGTTTAAATAAAACTGGAATTCACTCAAACTAGAATTTAAGTATTTTGATTCTGTCAGTTAATTGACTTTTTTGAAGATCAACGGATTTCGATTAAATTTGAATTGTGACTGAGATTTGGAACCCAGAACTCGTGTTCTGTTTCATTTGGAAATCGTTAGCCAGCATCCCACTGTTGATGTTTACACCTGAGCTCCAACTTAGGCTCCTCTTACCGAACGCCACTAAGTTCACAACTAAGTTACTGACTAAAAGCACCCACTTATATATATAATATGAAACTCTTTGTATATTACTGTTAATGTTGTTGTTGTGTGCTGAAACTTACTAATCTGTGTTGTTATATGTGATTACTTAGTCAATTATCTCTGAACACTGGTATTTTTTTACAAATATGATTAGATTGTTACTGACAAGTTAAATTTAGGATACACGTTTCATTCTATTTAGGACTCGTCAGTTACATATACCTACATCCTAGTGTTGATGATCATAACTCTATATTTCACTGATTCTTTATTACTTATTAAATGATACTTTTTATTCACTTATTATACAATAAGTAGATAAAGTTCACTCTTATTACAACTTACAATACTTGTTAAACTGATTATTTATTTTTCCTGTTTCATTTCACAATTAAGAATAATCTATCCTTTTGATATATCAGGTAACATTGATTAGTTGTAGAAGGTCTTATCTTATCAAGTAGTAAACAGTAAATACGTATTGTGAAAAAATTATTCATGTAGATTTATTTGATAAAGTTTGAACATAATAACTTGTTTACTACATTACTACTGATAATAGTAGTATTTTTACTATTATTATTATTACTATAATATTAATATTAATATAATCATAATTCGTTTAAATGATTTATTGTTTCCTGCAATAGGATAGTGAGATAGACAGATACAACGCCAAATTAAAATTTAGGGAATAACAAAAGTAATAATCAATAAATCTCAGCGTATCTATGCATGAGATGGAGAATGTTGTGTATTGGTCAACGTTAAACATGAAAACTATATATTTACCATCTCATTTCTCACAATTCTATTCTGTTGTAATGACTATTAGGAATAATTCTTTGAAAGAATTAAGGTCACCTAATAAATTAGGTCACGGTAAACAATATTTTCTACAAATGTAACCATAATGTCTAATTGCAAACTTCGTTTAATTTATATTGTTCACTATGTTTAAGTAGTTTCACAGAAAATGACCACTTCACATAAAACAAATATCAAGTTTGAAATGTTCAACTAGGCAATAATCCTTCAGATGCATGAAGTAATGCTTAATAAAATTCTTTCAGGTATCCAGAAGTTCACATTTTTAATTATCAAGCACGTAGCAGGAGAAGTTCAATTATGACCGATGATTCAGTTACTCACTAATGACAATGAATGAGGTAATGAAATGTATTGCCAACTGACTGAAATTTGAAATGTCACCTACTGTTTGCTATCACAGAGGATTAAATGTTACGTGTTTACCGTCAAGCACGAAAATCCTTAGCTCGATCCCCAGTCAGCATTGTTGAAACGCATTATATTAGGATGAAGCAGATGATTGGTGATTACTGACTTTCAATGACTAACTAACCTAGGTATTTGGGATTCAAAATCCACAAAATAAAATCGTTCATTGAAGCAAGTGACAGGCGTTTTATTGATTTTTTGTAAGATTGATTTGTAAACTAGCAAACAAATAATTCATTTTCAAATGAGAGATATATAAACGTTGTTTGTTGGTCTCGTCGGATATATTTTGTTCCACAACATAATTGTCTTACAAGTCTAGTCTTTCGCGGGCTATGGGCTGGGGAGGAACAAATCGTGGTATCCGATTGAAGTATAAACTATCAGAGGAATCAGACATAGAATCAGGTTACCCTAGATAACTTAGCTGAATCGTTTTGCGGACTGTACAAAGCCAATAAGAACCTACACGTTTGTCTCATCTAAGAAAACATATCACTAGGTCGATTCGTTATACCACTTCAAATACAACGATATTCAAAACACTATATTATAAGTAGTATTTGGTTTACAGTCCCATCATATATGTATTACGAATAAGACAAATAGAAGGTATACACTGAAGAAGACAATTTTTACTTATGTTAAGTTACTAGACAATCTGTGATAGCATTATTTGAGAGGTTAAATTTTATATTCATTTATGATTTACAACTGTTCGACTTTTACCAAAAGGTACTTCATATTCTGAAGAAGTACAGTATCAGGTCGAAAAATCCGAAGAGAAGAAAATTAGAATGAAAATTGCGAGCCGGTACCCCAATAAGCACGTCAGATAAACTTACATTTAATAATAACAGTAACCGATTACAATAAGAAAAAGCACAAGTGTGAAGCATTGACAATCCGATAATAGAAACTAGATGCTGAGAGAAGTTTAAAATCCGTAACAGATTACTGAAGATAGGAAAAATCTAACAATACAACAATAGCCCACTTAAATAAATTCATCTATGATTTCATTCATCTGTTTATTGAATGCAATGAGAAACATTAGTCTAACAGAAAGATATCATTTTTATACAAAACAAAGTTATTGCCTTTCAGTGACAAATATAACTTTCATGCTTAGCAGATTTGTGGGAGTCAGGTAACTGTTAGTCATTTGTATTACTGAATGCTTATAAGCTTTAACATATTCTTGTACTATTTTAAATAAAATCAAGCAAAAAATTCACTTCTTCTTTGAAAAACAACGTTTTGCATAGTTTATCAAAGCTAGTTAACGTAATCTGCTACCTGATCGGTCCGTACATTGTCTATTCCTAGGATATTCTTATAAAAGCTACCTACTGGTTAGTAAACTTGATTCTTCGTCTAATTAAACCTTGATGTTGGAATGAATTAATAATGTTTTTGGGCGAATTACACTTACTAAAAAGAACAGACATCAGTGAACACGGTTACAATATAAAATAAAAATTTCTCCATTCTATAAATATGAATCATGTACTTACAGATGGTCATGAATAGACTGTGTGTTTTTGAGTTAAAAGATATTTCACCTTGTTTCAAATAAATCAAACAATCAATGCCTGTCACCCCATGTGGAGCATAGGCCACCGACCAGTATTTTCCTACCAACTGTGCCCTGAGCCTTCCTTTCCACCCCTTCTCAAGAGCTTTTCATTCTCTTCATGTCTATCTCCAATTATCGATGCAGTGTATTCTTGAGTCTCCCTCTTTTCATCTGACCTTCAGGATTCCATGTTAATGCTTGTCTTGTGACACAATTTGGTGATTTCCTGAATGTATGTCATATCCACCTTTTCCTAATTTATTTCTTGTCTGGTATCTGGTTGATTTGTTCTCTGCCATAGGAGGTTGTTGTTGATGGTATTTTGCCAACAGATCTGAAGTATCCTACGCAGATAATTGTTTATAATTACTTGAATCTTATGAAGGGTGGTTTTTGTAGTTCTCCATGCAAGTTTTATCTCCATACAACAGAACTGTGTTCACATTTGTATTGAAAATTTTGACTTTACTGTTGACTGACAGTTGGTTTGAGTTTCACCATATATATATATATATATATATATATATATATATATATATATATATATATATATATATGAGTGCTTTGATCAATAAGTAACTAATCATATTTATCTATCTACTGTCATAAATTATATATATTTGTACTAGGAAACCTAACCAACTATAATCTTTTTAGTATCAGCCAGAAGGCTTTCAATTTTATAATGTTTCGTGTAGCTGCAATGAATGACATTTGTTAAAAAAGTAAGAAGTAATTATACAATACGTATGGTCAATGACTTCGATGTTAGAGCTTAGTTAATGGAATACACAGTTGTGCAAAAATTTATTTACATCTGTGATGGCTTAAAGACCTTATATTTTATAAAAGTTCATCAGTGTTATGTGTGTAATAAGTTTTTGTATTTATACGTTACTAATACATACTGTACTAACATTGTTTAAATGTATCATTATCATAATTGTACACTACACACTTCACCCTTGGCGCCTGGTACTTACTACTGTCAGAGTTGGAAATACACTATCGCCGCAAGATTCTTCGTTCTGAATTGAGTCTTATTCTTTGATTGCTGGGATTAATAATTGAACCCCTTTACAGCATCAGAACTAGATACTCAACGTCGTCGCCGCTGAAATGACTGGAACAAAGATACACTGGACGCTCAGGTTTAAATATACGTGTGGTGGTCATTTGGAAAACCCATCGATCGCCTCAGACATTGCAGTTGATTCAAGCGAACTAATTCTGATAAACATTGAACTTATTATATGTATTTGTATTAACTGTGAATATAGTATTTATTCTTATTTGATTATTTGTAAGGTATTATCGACTCGGTAGTGTTCCGCGGCCGCCAAACATCTTTCAAAAATACAGGATCTTTTGAATGCACTGATAACGAGTAGATTTTTATATGGCATTTTGACTACCAGTTAGAGAAGAATACAGTTAACTTGTTAATATAACAGAAAACATACCAAGCATGTCTAAATTAGGCAGTGAACGTTTTTAATGTACACTGAGGATAATGTAATCTGGTAAGTATTGAAAGCACCGAAATTAATTTATCCTGTTTAAAGACAACTTGATATAGTAAGATCTGGATGGGGGGAAGGTGCAGGTATTTTGTTCTTAAATACAGTGTACTCAGGTGATGCACCAATGCAACGTAAGTTTAACAAGTATAAAGAAAGCTACTGTGAAGAATTGTAAAACATACGACGATGCACAGAAATTGATGGGCTTGAAAATCCCTGACAAACCATAAATAGGATAGACAGAACAAATAAAGATTTTTATTTAAGGTTTAAATAAATCAACTTCAAGAATCGTTAAAACATTGGGCTTTGAAAATCATAAATAAACATGATGCTTAATACAGTTTTTAGAAAATCTCCGACGAATATTTATAAACAATATGAATAAAATTGACTAAAACCACACTGTTGAAGTTTTTCATAAATGTGTTTGAAATTTTCGACTTACATCAACTAACTAGTTACTGTGAAAAAGTGGACGAATCTGGTTCTATTGTTTTTCTTGTGGGAAAGCAAGTTCAATGTCATCAGCTGAAGGAAGAGATCTTAAAGGCAGAAGTGAACAGCATGCTAAATTGAAGATAAAATAAAGTAACTATGCCCAAAAGTTTAATGACATCACCCAAAATCACTCATTTGCGAAACATTAATTACTACTCAAATGAGTTAGGCAACCTATACATTCCAACCCTAAACATCACAACAAAAACGATATTTTTAATAAAGTTGTAACAATAAGAAAAGGATGTTGAATTACATCCAAACCACGACCACATAACGAAATAAAGTTAACAAATTTCTATCCCACTGATTATTAGGTGCATGAATACTAATGTGATACCTTCGATGAGAATGAGAAATATTCATTACTTTCAACAAACAAGCAGTAAATTCAACATCGTACAAACATATAATACTGAATAAATTATTTGCCAATGTTATTACTACTACTGTCATGATTATTATTATCATTATTATTGTCTTTAAACAGTGAGATATAATGATTCATTGTATTTCGTGACTTCTATTTAGCTACAAACAGATTAAAATTACGTCTGGTGATACTGTTTTTGTTAAAGTGATACGTACCATTGTCACTGAAATTGAGATTAAAATGATCCAGAAGATATAACATATACAAAAGTAACAGGAAGATAATGATAAACAAATGATACTTAGTCGATAAGAATAAACAGTATTTGTGTTTTGAATATGAATCATGTAAAGTAATGGATGTGTGATGCTATAAATACAAATTATTAAACAAAATGGTTTTTATCGTATTTAATCGAGTAGTTAATATAGAATAAGTGGACATCATTGGACTAAAACAAAACGAAAAGTTGGTATAGTGGTCGAAGTGGAAAATAAATTTTCAAAAATATGATTCTTCAGAAAATCAAGTAAAAACATGTATCTACTTTTAGTAAGCTCAATTTGTAAAAGTTCACCATATTAAATTAATCTAACACTATTCACACTCGATAGTACATGCTATGACATTATAATGTAACAGTAATATGGTACACTCAACTTTATAAAATAATCATTTATGTCAATGTCACCTGAGGATTTTACTTAGTTACTGATCACAGTAAGCTAATAAAAGTAAAAATGAATGTAAGCAAATAAATATTTTTTATACGTTTAGTCTTAACTTTCTCCACAATACAATCCTATTACAGATTTCTTCTTTTAGGTTAGCTATAGATCTGGAAAGGAACAAATAGTGGTATCAGGTGTGAAGAACAACTGTTAGGTATAAACTTTCTCGATAATTGTATGGAATGTTAGGGAGATCTAAAATGCTAGCTGCATCGTAGTCAACTATTTTAAGCCATGAGGACACGATTGTTTCCCGTGGAAACATATTAGTAATAGATAAAAACGCATCAACACAGATATTCTGGCATGACGAATGGGATTTACCACGAATTCTTTGTATTTATACCTGTAAAATCAAGTGCTTATTGGTAATGGTTTATTCAAGGAGCGATAAAGGTGACTCTTCTGCTTGCTAATTATATTAAAAGCCATTATTATATGCACAATACATATACATCTGGGGTAACATTAAAAAAGTAGTAGTGTACTGCTGATGGGTCTAAAGAATACTTAATATAATAGATGTAGAACATCTGGCCTTCAGAGGTGCGTTTATTAATGCTGATTTCACTCCTTTGTCATTACTACTAAACAACTGGTCCGCTGAAATGTATAAAGTTATGTGAATAAACAAAACCTAAAAGAAGGTTCCCTGTACGAAATGCTTGATTATGCTTGAATGAGGTATTCTAATTCGTCAAGGTCAACATCAGTCAACCGATAGAATTGGTAAGCGAAGTGGACTTAGTGTGTATGGGCGTTAAGTAAGCCTAGCTTACTTTCAATACTGAGTCCGTGATGGAGCCTTCGAATACTGTGTAAGTGCTGTTCTAAGCATAGAGTGAACTTTGAGCCACAACTGATAGTAACCTTGTTCTTCCCAACCAGCCTGTCGAAATCAAAGGCACACTATTACATCACAATTTATTATTTCGCAACTCTCAACTGGATTGTAAAATATCTAATACAATGCAACAAATTACATTCACAATAAATGGAATTTTACTTTTAAGCGATAATGACTCTCGACTGCAACACGAACGATTCTCTCAGTCAATTCTAAAACCAATGCCTGCCAATATAAGTGTTCAGTCTGACTAAATAACATTCATAAGAACCAACGTATTATCTTGTTTTGTAATGTGTTTATGGTTCACAACTATGAATTTACCTTTTAGTATTCTCCAATATATCCTTTCTCAGAAAGACTACCTCTAACGTGAAACATGTTGAAAAAGAAAAATTAATTCGCACTATGATTAGAATGAACTTCACCTGCAGCTCTTCTAGGGTTGATGCCGGTCCCGAAACCAGGTAAACAAGAAGGGTTGGGCATGGGGCTAGCACCCCTATTTCGTAAAACACAAACTTGCTAAAAAAAACGCTAACCAGAATGATTAGAATGCACCAGTTCACCGGTTACTGATCGTTATGGTTTTAGGAAACACAGCTGAACTATCCCAGTCGAATGCAGTAGAGGTGAACTTCTTGTCAATTTCGATCCAGCATCGTATAAATGTGAAATGAAATTCGGATTTGATTTGGATATTTTTTTACCAATTTATTGTAAGTTGTAACATCCATTGTTTAATTTTTCAAATTCCAAGGTCACGGGCAGCATACTTTGGAGTATTCGCGAAATGGTGTATGCGTTTCGCTTTTTAAAAGTCGCCCATCCTCCCTGCTCCATTTTAACTGTCCGTGCATACCACAAATTGACTTGTGACACAATTAATCCTAACGTTGTAAAGCTGCAGTATGCTGTTCGTGGTCCCATAGTAATTAGAGCATCAGAATTGGAAAAGGAAATATCACGAGTTAGATAATTTTGACTTTCAATTATTTAACAGGGTTCAAGTAAATTATTTGATAAAATTATCCGTTGTAATATTGGAGATTGCCATGCTTCTGGTCAAAAGCCCATTTCTTTTATACGTGAAGTTTTGTGCGCCGCTACAAATACCCGCATTATGGATACCGACATAGTTCCGGACGATGCTAAACTTAGAGCCAAACGATTTCTGGATAGCTGTGGGGGGAGTGTAGGTAAGTTTTTTGGATACATCCGTATTTTTACACTTTATTAGACATTACTAACTTTTCTTACAGTCTTTGTTGAAAAGTACGGATTACATGGTGTTTCTTATTAGCCTGGTAGTTTCCTCCGTGCTTCACTTTAACGGTTTGGTTAGGTTGCATAAGTCTAAGGTACCTTCTAAATTGATTTTTTGAAACTTTGTGATTACTTTCTCGCTTAGTCTCACAGTTAAACAGTATTTTACGTCCTTCTGAATAATAGTTTATGAAAAGCGATTACAGTTAACTAACCAACTGAGGACGCTTACTCATATTCAGTACAAGGGAAAGTTTCTTTTACAATAGTTTACATGCAAGTTTCATCGCTGGCATCATAATTAGAGTTGTCAACCATTTTATTACCGAAATAAGTAAGTCGGGATTTTTCTTAATATTTTGGTATTTTAAAATACTAACTTCGAAAAATCTAGACTTCTTGCGTTGAAGCTACTTGATACCGCGCATTCTAAGGATACTAATGCCAAGTCCGTGTAAATTATATTTAGATAACGTTCCTTAACTCGACAAATGGCTCGTTAAAAGTCACAGCATACCTGATGGTTTATGAGTGTTAATGTGAGTACCTGCTGATTTGATCACTTAGTTGGTAAAGAAATGTCCCACATCGTGTCATAAATATTATATATTGTGTGTTTAAACTACTTGGTCACTTTGTCTTCCACATCAGGTATATCATATTCAGATCCTCCCGCCTTTTATGTACTACAGTGCGATAAGCTAGGTGCATATGTCTCAGTCAGACAGACAGACAGATACAACGCAGAACTTCGTACGTACGTACATCAGTTCAGGTTGCCATACCACATCAGCACAGAGATGCAACTGTCAGTTCAAATCCAAGAGTGATAGCGATAGTAGAAGTATTAGCAGTAATGCAGAAAATTAGGGAGCGAAGATATGATTCGAAAAGTATAATTCAGTGAGATAAATTTGAAAGGAGAAAGATAGAGAATTCAGAAGGTTAGATTTTGAGAGAACACAAGGAGTGAATGCACCTGCGCCATTGCGAACGATTCTGAGCCATGTCGTTCAAGGTCTCTAACCATTGGTGACTTTCGTCTCGCGGACCCCAACCACACAGCCTACATCTACCAACATGACTTAATCTGCTTGTCAGTGACTTCATCGATTTCTGCCATGTTTTGGTTTGGCCGCCCCTAGCTTTCTTCCAACCTATTCCTACGCCGCAAAACATAGCTCGTCGAGGCAGTCGGTAGTTAGACATGCGTAACACATGTCCCAGCCACCTCAACTGATAAAGTTTCAATACCTCATCTATTAATTTGCCCTCCTTTCTTAGAACCCGTTTCCTAACGACAGCATTGCTCACTCGGTTGTCCCACGATACTCGAGCAATGTTTCGGAGACACCTATGGTCGAAGACCAGTAACCTACGAATGTCCTCTACTCTTAACGGCCATGTTTCGCTCCCGTATAGTAGGACAGAGCGAACTGCTCCACGGTACACTTGTCCTTTGGTTAGCAAGCGGATATCTCGCCTGCGCCATAAGTGACGCAACTTGGCAAAAGTCAATCGAGCTTTCTGTATCCGTTCTGAGATTTCGTCAGTCACCAGGCCATCAGCACTGATGAGACTTCCATATGTCTCAGTACACTTTAGTTCGTTACAAATTTCGACAGTTTTAAATAAAACTAACCGAAGAAATCAATCGAAATAAACCTTAAAGGGGTTTTAAGTTAGGAAGAAGTAAATAAGTAGATTTATCATCACTACTGTAACTAATCCAGGCCACGGGAAAATGCAGTCCCTTATTTCTTCAACTTCAGATTCCTATTGTATTTTTACTTCATACTGTCCTAGATCCAATTCTTAATTAAGTTAACTTCACAATCGTGGTGAACGACATAACATACATGGTTAGGCTTCGGTTTTGTTCACTTTTACCTACATTAAACCCTTATAATAATTCCGTGCAAATAATTTCTTTGCATCTCATTTTTTTAAAGTTCCTGAGTTAAAAAGTGTGTCGTTCTAGTTGCAAATTAAGAATCCACTACTGTGCATGTATCGCACTTAATATCAAGATACTGCTGTACTGTTAAGGTTTTATTTTCATTAAAATTTTGGAGTCAGGTAAACTTAATTACCAATAGATAATTGAGGATAGACTATCTTATGTGTTATATAGCTTTCTCTGTAATCAATTCTATATCATAGGAGTCTACAGTCAATCCACAGGCGTTGAGGTTGTCCGCGAAGACGTTGCAAAATACATTGAACAACGAGATCACTTACCAGCTAACCCTCAAAATATTTTCTTATCTAATGGAGCTAGTGAAGCCGTCAAGGTAAGTAGGACTAAACTTGCAGTTTTCGAAGTATCGGTCTAGAACGCGTCTGCACAAATATCGTTATTTCTATTAATCGCATTCAATTATTACTACTGCAAATCTAATTGAAAACTTTTTGCGACATAGTATGCTCGTTACGATGGAATTATTTCCTATAATAAGTAATACCATTTATCTATGTAGTGGCCAAAAATGGGAGTAGAATAATTAGGTACCCTTAAGTAGTATATTTAACGCTTTCACCCCTAATTTACAACTTCAATCATTCGACATTTAAAAGCGTATATCCACTATTATGCACGATAAGGTCTAATGCTTTATCACAGCTTTGGATTATAACTACTTCAAACCATGGAATGAAATAAATATTTGTGTTAATACGCAGAAGGTTAATTGGTTAGTCTTACAGGTAAACGGAGTCTCAAATATAACTAGTTGGTGAGACCATTAATAATAAAAATTATTTAATGCTCTACTTCAAAACAACTACTAACACAATGTATTAAACATTTTGAACGGACAGTTAAGATTATATTCAGCTGATAACTGGTTATGTGATTGGGATACTAACATCGAGTCTAGATATCTTGGTTAAGTCGACTAGTCTCTAACGAATTAAAAGAAAACTATAGAAGCAGCAAGCACTGATGAACTTTTATTTTGATAACTAATTATACCAACCTATTTATTAGCGGTCTAGAATAAAAGACACTTTCAACTAACTCTTACTAGCTACTGGCCTTCTTACATTCTAAGGGAAAATAATAATGTATTTTTATTACTGTATACTATTAGTATGTTAGACACATCAGACGGTGATATACATCCTGACAATTGATCATTATCTATTCCAGTTGCTCTCTCTCTCTCTCTCTCTCTATATATATATATATATATATATATATATATATATATATATAATATTGTGTTTGGGATTGAAAGTCATGGCAAGAATAGCAGCAGCTATACAGAATGATACTTTTCACTTCTGTATTCTTAACAATTACAGATTAAATTATGAACAATGATTTCTTGCAGATAGAAATCTAGTAATTAGTACGTGATATGTTGTTTCATAGAATGAAACCTACTTTTCACTCAGTAAAATTCATCATTATGAATTGAATTATCTTCGACAAAGTTTATGAACTCACCTTCTGTAATTCTACTTCCCGTAAAAATACATCTTGGCAATATCAAGCACCATTTGTCTTCTGAAAGCACCGTTTTAATCATGTTTTCGTACAATAATTATCACGTAAATAATACTGTATGAAATCTTGTGATATCTAATATCGTACTTTAAGCTACCTACTGAAAAAATTCAAATAAATTTTATTAATAACGGTTTGTAATTCCTAATTGTCCAGTGGATAACGAGCTGGCACCTGGAAAATACTGGGTTTTATTCTCAGTATGATGATCAACATTGATGATGCCTCTAATAATTCTGAAGTAGAACTAAACGCTCGTAATGAAATACTTTGCTAATCGCCTCCCATGTATTAAGCTCTATTATTGTTCTCCTTTTTGCAAGTTCCTTTAGTGTTATGTTGCATAATGACTGCCTGTGACTTAATGTATCGTTCATCAATTGTTAACATGAATACTCATTAGTTAACTATCTGATAAATCTATGGTAATATTTTAAGGTATTTTGATTGCTTAAGATAACCCTTTACAAAACTAATAAGTTCCTGTCGTCATTCATGCAATGTAAGTAATTTTCGGAAGAATCCACTGGACGCACATACAATTGGTTTAGTCTAATTTAAGCGTAAATTAATGCAATTTTAATACAAATCTCTAGTGATTGATAAGTTTGATAAAGCGGTTATTTCTCAACATATGTTGTAGTGCGTTACATAATGTTGTAACATATTCAATTCACTCTTTAGATGAAAGAATAAACGTTGCACTTTTCGCTTTAAACTTTTAATTTCACATGGAGATCATACGATCTATTTTGAGCAATAAAATGATATTGTATTAATTAGTCTACAAGCAATGCGTTATCATATGATCATATATCATATTTATCGAAGATGGCATGGATAAGACAATGAATTTTTTATCTTTCAAGTTTTTTAAAAAGGTTATGTCTCGATGTATATCACATTTAGTGACTTTAAAAACCGACAACAAACATAGTTAACTATTTCTACATCTCCATTTTAGTCTATCCTTCAGTTAATATCCACTGGAGAAGATGGATGCAAACGTTCTGGTGTTATGGTCCCTATCCCTCAATATCCTCTTTATTCAGCAACAAATGCTGAATACAACGCTTATCAGGTAAATTTACCACTCAATATATATGAATATATTTTTCGCTTGTAGTATTTATATTAACAAAATAAACAACCTTTTGAAGCTCTTGTTAGTATTTAAGTTTTTTTTATATACCCAGTCAATTTAAATAGTAGTTTTTTCAACAGTTGTATTCCTCACATAAACTTTGGCTTCTAATGTTGTAGTGATCTTAAATACATCTTGATGGTTAAGGAGCTACCAAGTGTTTTATTTTCATACCCCACTGACGATCATTTTCTTCAGTGAAGTAGTTCTTCATGTAATTAAATGTCATAAATTAATCAGAATGGCTTTGACATTGGGTTATCTAGGTAAAAGAATGATTCTGGTTCAAGTCCTAAATTATCAATAACTATGGGTACTAATTAGCAAATATACTCCGGATACTGTTTGAGAAAACAAAATGCGTCAGTATACTACGTCGATCTCAAATTTTTCTATCTACAAACTTTGTTATATGTATCAACTAAAACGCAGTTTATTTCTATGACTTTAAGCATTAACTTTGACGTTGTAATTGGAAAAAATACTTCTTGTTTGTCCATCAGTTCATATGAAACAAACCACATGACGTGATCGTCATAAAATTTATGATACGATTTCCCACTTTACAATTAACATTCTGCGCATACTGGCACAGATTTTCACTCTTTTCTTTAGAATTATCCTAGCGATTATACAAGGAAGTCTCCAACGAAAGTATATTTAATGATCAGTTACACGAAGCGTTTAACCGAGAAAAACAATTCTAATATAATTTTTGATCACTTAAGCTAACAGAGCCGAATGCACCTCATTATGTCTGTTTATATACCGTATAGGTTTTGTATAAGGAATCGTCATCTTAGTATTTAATTATATCGATTTTCTGAAAATTGTTCTTGGTGTGCATCATACATTAAACTGACAAGAAATAGTTTATTTCAATACGATATTTGGTACAAAGTAGCCCCAAAAATATATGCACCACACGAATACACAAGTAACATTATGCAGAAAATGTGGAAAGAAGGCGGAAATGTAAAATTTAATCGTAAAATAAGAGAATTACAGTTCAGAAGATACAGTCTAGGCAGCAATACAAACAAGAAGGTTTCATTCCTATTAAGTGAAGTAATGGTACTTTTATGATGGTTGTAATAGGAAAACTGCAACAAGATTGCCGCTGGCTTCTATTCTGTGCTATGTCTGATAAGGTGTCTAGGACTCCAACCAGGAAGTCCGGATGGATCAACAGAAGCCATTCGTATACAGTTTTCTTTCATTCCACAACTGCATTTCACAAACTGTCCGTCTCTCCGCCTTTTCCAACTATTATCAGCTTTTGCAAATAATGCACAATACACAAGCCTCTGAGATAGCATTCGTAAAACATGACCAAGACATTGAAGTCGGTGTTTCAAGTTGGTTACACTAATTGGGTTGTCATCACTGTGCTCAAAAGTAAGATTCCGAACTTCCGCATTGCTAACATGTCCCCACCGAATGGTTTCAGTTATACGAAGACAACGATGATCAAACACAGAGAGATGCTGGACATTCTTTGCTCGGAAAGATCAGGTTTCACAAGCATAGAGCAGGACCACTCTCACCGATCTTTTACACCCAGACTCACATCATGCCGGTGCGAAATTTGACCCAGTTCAGCACAAGTCGATCTGGTTTTCATTATTCATAGATTGATCTCATGTGACACACGACCACCAACACACACAACTACCCAAACAAACGAATTTTTCGACTACTAGCAGGTCACTGCAAAGAGTGAGAGCAGACGCACTCCCGCCAGTCTAACAGAGGTACTCTACACTTGGGAGGTGCAAAGTACATGCCATAATTACGGATACGAATTGCTATTTGGATGACTGGTGTTTTATCGCACAGTAAGTCAATATCATCTGCATACTACAGGTCAAAAAGCTTTTCTCCTTGTAACAAGCGTACACTAACACGCACTTTATTCAGAGCTGACTCCAGAATGTCGTCAACTCTGCTTTACCCTACTACTTAATTGGTACAGTAGAGAAAGGTAGTTGTGTAACCACACTTCGTTTGAGGTGTTTGTACACAGGTCCTTTATGATGTTAATAAATGTTTCTCTAACAGACAGTCTCAGAACACATTTCTTCCGAACAAATCGAAAGCGGCCCTGAAGTCAAGAAATGCAACGATTGTTGGTTTGCTCTAAGTTTAACGGTGTGCTGGCGTAGGGTGAAAATGTGATCAATACATTCCCGACCTCATCAAAACTGGCCTACTCTTCACAAGCCCACCGTTTACGTGTTTTGGATAGTCTGCGTAGTATGATGAAACCCATTGGTTTTGAAGTAATCGATATTAGACTTTGTCCCTAATAGTTATTGCAGTAGTTACCTGAGTTTTTTCTAAAGATGTAGATGACTATCTCTTTATTCCAAGGTGATTGAATACTATCAGTTTCCTTAACCTTTCTAATTAACCTTGTCATATCCTTGAACAGAAGTTCGCCACCATCTTTAAAATGGGCTGGAAAGGTGAGTCATTTGGGCCCGGTGGTTTTTCTCGATACGGAAATTGGAGTTCCTTGTGGATTTCGTCTATGTTAGATAAGTCAGTCGTCGTATACCGTGGAGAGCAAGGGAATCTGATCAAAATTGTTGGGGCGACAGACTAGCTAAACTGACCCTCGAAGATTCTCATCCCGTCATCTAAGATGATCTCGGATGTTAGTGATTGGCGTGCCATCAGCTTCACTGACATCAGACTTCATACTACCACTGCTTTGAACAAGTTGAAAGAGCTTCAGGTAATTTTTGGATACAGCTGCTGTTCCCAACTCTCTGGCATGCTCCGACCACCAAGTTTTTTGTAAACATTTCCGTTTTTATGAATTTACAATGCTTTTTGATCTTTTAACACTCCCTCATCACAATAACTAATATTATATGTAGGAGAAAATCCCTATTCGTGAGTAATTCACATAAGCTTGAACACTATACCATTCAGTTCAATTGTCGCTTCATGAATACTAGGAAATAAATTTTTCTTAGATACAAACCTGTAATCTGGTAGCATTAAGTGACATTTTGAAAGCTTATTTTGTTCGACGAAGAAATGCCATCCTCTTTCTATGGTACTGAACAACGGATGAGTAAATAAATTTCTTATCAAACCACACTTCCCATTATAATAAAGATGCATCCACATAATAAGTCTTAGTTAAAATGAATCTCAACCTTCTTGTTCACTTTCTGGCGCCAGAAGTAAGGTTTGAGAATATTATTATGATCAGAAAACTTAAAATTATGGCTTCCTACATTGCCAAATCTTTGTGCCAAATTCCATTTGTTCTCATCTAAATTTATCTATTTACTTCCCTCACAAAGATTGACTACTACTTGGATGAATCAAATGGATGGGGTTTAAGTGTTGAACAGCTGGAAGAAGCCTTGGAAAAATGCAAAGATAAGTGTATCCCACGTGCTTTGGTGGTAATCAATCCTGGCAATCCAACAGGTCAGCTACTACCAAAGGAGGCAATTACAAATGTTTTGAAATTTGCGTATAAGCATAATTTAGTTGTATTAGCCGATGAAGTTTATCAACATAATATTTATACGCCAGAAATGGGATTTGTTTCTTTTAAGCGTGCTTTACATGATATCGGTGGCAGAATCTCTACGGAATTACAAGTAGCTTCATTTATGTCAAGTAGTAAAGGTTTTATGGGAGAGTAAGTTATCTTGAGTAATAATATAAATATTATGTGTGGCTTTTACATAATTTAATCACTGGACAGTTTGCACTACTGCCTTCTAATCTAGCTTCTAAACAAATGTAAAAGAACAGTAGGATCTGAGTTTTGTATTAACTATTTGGCTATTTCATCTGAGCTCCTATCTAGAAATAGACATATATCTTTGTATGATTAGGACTCCCAGCTTAAGAGGCGTGGAATCTTGTTCCAGGAATTCCTGTCGTCGGCCTCTTAATTAGTCAAAGTCAACTTTAAGTTTTTTTAATCATTGCAATAATAATACTGATCAATAATTTGATAACCTTTTTTACTTTGATTGAAAATGTTAACGTCACTGTAAGATATCCAAGTATTACACATTGTATTGTCAGTTAAAGCTGGGACGCAATCCCTTCTAATTGACATCAATCTATAGTCATTCTAATTTATAAAAAAGGACAAAAACTTTGTGATAGACACCGAGAGACCAGTCAATTCTTATGAACACTTATCTGTCTTTTTTCTAGATATGTATTTTTTCAGATAATTCAGTATATGTAATTGTAAATAGTGTATAGTTACTTATAAATAAGGTAAATCGATTGGATAAACTAATTTTGTTCCGTTTTTCAACATTATATTCTACATAGGCGTTGTATATTGTTTCATATTTTTGTTTTATTTATTGACTGTTTAAAATTATTGAACATCCATTGGTTTATGTGTAAAACAGTCGTGGTAGCCTGTTCAGTTTTTGAACACTATTTAGATTATGTGAAAATCAGTAATCTCGTAGATTTAAAGTCGACGTTTTACATCCTAAAATTCTGTCTAATGCTAGAAATGATTCCTAGTTACCCGCAATTTTGATTCATCATTTTGTTATATCAGTTCTCTCCACTTGTAGCGTTCCTGTCTCCTTATTGGCATATTTAACGTTGTATGTACTATTCACTTACTGTGTACTCATATACATCCTGAATATATTTATACACAATTGCTACACCTCTTTTTCGTCCTTTCTAAAATCTTGTTCCTCACTTTGGTTCTCAGAATAAACAATTCACTGAAGAACTATGATTAGATAATGCTGTGGTGACAATTTTTGTAATAAATAGCACCAATTATGAAACGTAGGAAAATACTTCAAGAACTCAGAAGGATCTTCAACAAAATACGACGATAAAACAAGTTATTGAATGAATTGGAAATTCTGTTTAATCACACTCAAATTAGTAGCATACAAACCCATTCGTAAGCAAACATAAGTGACCTAATTACTATGTAAAGAAGAAAATTGTGAAGTGATGGCCTAATAGTTAAGCTAATCGGTCCCCTCAAGTTTGAATTTCATTTCCACTTACTTCATTTTGGACAGCTGAGTCGTATCACTAGCCCTCAAATAATGTGGATCTAAGCCAAGTTCACTTGTGTTTCATAAATGACATTGTATTAGTAATATGTCGAAAGTAAAATACATTCGCCAGCGTATCTTTTGACAAATTATTTGAATAAGTACAGTTACGTAATTTTTTAAAATACCTTTGTTCTTTTATGCATCCATTTGAATTGATTACCGAAAATCAACGTAGAAATGTGTTATTACAAGATTAAGATTATTTCTTTTCGTTATCAAACTGATGTGCATTTTTGAAATTAATATTACTGAATAAGTAATTTGTCTAACATTTGTCCTTTAAGTAAATCACTTGAAGTACAATTGTACTACTTCAGAAAATAACATTATTTTGTTGAAAAGTTTCCTCTTTGAATAGTTTTCTTTCCTTTTTCAGTGGTACAATTGGTTACTTTCGTTATAATTTTATTTTTGCCCAATTAGATGTGGTCTTCGTGGCGGATATTGTGAACTTCTAAATTTCCCTGAAGATGTTCAACAACAACTTTATAAATGTCTTTCAGCTCGACTATGTTCTACATTATTAGGTCAAGTAAGTTGTTTAATCTAAAAGTACAGAAATTTGAAATAAATTGTTTAATGTAAAAGTTCGTTTTTTTTTCACTTATAGTTCCTTAGAATTTTATCCACTTTAATCTTTAATAACCTTGATCTACTTTCGTTTACATATTTAAGCTTCATTAGATTTATTCACAGTTTGTTTATTAATAGCATTCTCTTAGACAATTATAAGTACCAATTAAAAGGGAAATTTTAAAGTAATCTCGTAGTACCATTAATTTAAATGCTGTATAAATAAAGAGTTAAGAAACGTTACGTGTTATAAACTTTGAAAGACCACTGGGCAATAATTGATACGTCATATTATTCAATAATTGTATCGTTTATAGATTTCATAATGAACTGCTCTTTAATGTTTAAGTAATTTTTGAATAAGTAATCAAGTAAAATTTTCTTTTATTAGGAGATGAAAATAGCGGTATTTTAAAATGTATTATTTGCTAATTATCTGTAAAAGTTCCATTTATTAAACATGAGTTGTCACATTCGAAAAAGGTTTGTTATAACTCCATTTTTTCCTTAACCAAAGTAAACGTAATATACGATTTTTCTAATTCTCCATAGGCTTCGGTAGGTTGTTTCACTTTACCTTTTCTTTATCTCTTCTCCGCTACTGATTAATCACACACTATTTCTTACATAGTTTTTTAATGATTAGTTTGACAATTTTTTTTAAACAGAGATGTGAAAAGAATACTTTATTTAGTTAGTCTTTGCTTAGTATCTTTTAATCGACCGATAATGGTTTCTCAACTAAAAAATAGATTACCTAGTTTCATCACATCCTGTGAAGATACTTATTTTCGAGGGGGGGGGGAGCGGTGTACTATTAAATGGACTAGCCAACGAACATCTCTTATTTTGATTTGGTAAAGGCTACATTAGATCGCTTAACTACTTATTTGTTTAAGATGATTATCTCAACACTTCTTATTATGGTGGAGGAAACTACTCTTCAGTGCCTTCTGGTTTTTAATTACTGCCTAATGAAAGTCAGTTCGTGACTGAAAACGACTTGATTTCACAGTAAATTACTATCTTTTTTCTATGTTCATATAATGTACTAATCATTGTTTTACATATGGGATCTCTTGTAGCTGTTAACGAGTAGTTAATAGAGTATTCAAATTCCTTATTCTTTAGCCTTAATGTTCTAACAGACTAGAAGTGAAATTCCTTCACTATCACCAATAAAACTTCACTAAACATTACATTTAACATCAAGTTTACATCATCTTAATCTTGATCGTTATTTGGAAATAAATAATATGACAGAATAATGATCCGACTAAATTTTATCACAAACTACTGTGGTTGGGTGTTTCGGAGATTTCTTCATTTTTTATCACGTATGGACCTGAGTTTTGTTAACCATAAAGTACTGGATAGCTGTTTTAGCATAATGCGGGACTTTTGTGTTGCTATGACTTAAAATTTTGCGATTTCCAAAATAAATTTCCGAAATCAATAGGATGCCAACAGATGGATCACGCGTTATAGTTGAGTGATAACTTAATATTAGGTCAAATTTTTAACTCAAATCATTTAATAAACTAATGTTGAAGTCAAGACTGATCTCTGGGAGAATAAATTTATTCATCTAATAAAATAACACGCTAGTCTATCAATTATTAACATTAAAAATAATTTGATTAAATATCATAAACGTTTTTTAAGATATCGGCCTTGTAGACCACTCACTAGCCCTTCAAATTATTCAGCTAAGTACAATTTACAGAATGACACTGAGTCATTATCTAGCCACTTTCCTTGTAAGTTGTAACTAAATTGCTGTATTGAGGTGATCCCCACAGCATACACATTCCAATAAAATCAACTACTGTCCATAATATCGTTAAGGAGAGGAGGAGCTTCAAGCCTTTACATATATAGTTTTATCTCGGTCCCCTATCCGAACTCACTAGTTAATCAGATAACGAATTTGTATGTTTCATGAGGAAAGTACTGATGTGAATACTGATCCTCTGATGCATGTACATCTATCTGAGAAATCACAAAATGCATGAAGCATGCTTTGTGGATTTTATCGCTATTCACATTCAAACTTTGTTTTCAATCTAATTTTACTTGGAAGTCAAATCAGCTTCACAAGTACAACAAAAATGAGTACTGATAATCTGCTCATTAACGACATGAATATTGCATTGATTTATCCTGGTACTTTATTTTAGTGAACAAAACCTTATTGTTAACATCTCAGTTGTATTTAATAGAATTTATAAACTCTATGAATTAAAACGCGTAATTCAGTGAAGAAGCTTTTCCTTTCCACCGTTTCATTTCCGATAGATTCATAATCACAATTTATGTAAAATAATGAATGTAATAAACAATTTTTGTTTATTAGTGTTTATGCATATAATAGATAAAAATCACAATGATGGGTAAGATAGATAAACTAAATAATGGAATCATCAAACTGACCGGAAATTACTTGGGTAACTGAATGTTAATGACACAACTATAGGATGAGGGATTTTGTCACGAGTTTAGAAATGCGTAATGGAGGTCATTATAAATGAAGATTCGAAGTAATCTTGGCACTGTTAATAGTACTATACTGAACGGAACAAAGAAATGCTAGTAGGATAATCCGAATGTAGAAATTGTAGGGATAAGATTTTATGTGATGTTAAAAATAAGAATGCTACATAAACGAAAATTATGGGAGAAAAAATAGGGCTATGGCGACGAAAGTAACCTTGCAAACAGTTTTGCACGCATATATTGCCTATCGTCAATGGTACTGCAATACAAACAAAATGTGTGCAGATACCTTTAAGTATGATATTGTATACAAACTCATAATTCGATTCACGTCCTGCATGGTGGTGGTCAGTCACATGCTGTAGAATAGATGATCATATTCTTTCCACTGTCCTTTACTGAGCCATACTGGTAGGTGCCTTTTCTCGTGTCAGATGTTCCTCGTTAAACGATCTATATATCTGACAAGTAAACGAATTGATGCACATTAAACTAGTGAAATGAGGTCCTTTGTTCTTTTCATATGTGTACAACTGCTAATTGAGGCATGGCAACTTGAACTGATGCATGCATGTACCAAGTTCTACGTTGTAACTGACTGACTGACATGTGTACAACACTAAGCTGCTAGTGTATGATACCTGAAATGTGGCTGCATAAGATGTTTTTCTTCGAGAACTCGTCAAACAATTATTCAGGATTTCATCTGCAGTTTCACCTTTAAATTGCAGATTAATATATTTTTTTCTCTAATATATTCGCTACTTTTAACAATCCTGTGGTACGTTTCAAACTCATAACAATCAACTATAGCAGGTAGCTAATTTTTTCAAGAGTCTGAAGTTACTCATCATTTTGTTTTTATCGTAAATTTAATTCCCATGTTATCTTATCCCATACAGTTTCTACATCCGGATATATTCTACTAGGATTATCTTGAGTCTTCATTTATAATGACCCCCATTACGCATTTCTGAACTCGTGACAAAATCCCTCATCCTATAGTTGTGTCATTAACATTTAGTTACCCATATAATTTCCGGTCAGTCTGATGATTTCATTATTTAGTATTATCTATCTTACCCATCATTGTGATTTTCATCTATTATATGCATAAACACTAATAAACAAAATTGTTTAATACATTCATTATTCTACATAAATTGTGATTGTACGTCTTTTGGAAATGAAGGTGAAAATGAAAAATTTTACTCACTAAATTAATTTTTTCTACTCTTTAATCGTCCAGTGTTTTGTACTTAGCTAATGATTTAAAAGAAAACCGAAACATTTTTATCTCACAAAATCACTTCATCAAATTATAGTCATTCATTTGATTTAACGCATTATGCACGCATTCTCTTTTTCTCTCTCTGTCTACACATTTATACCGATTTAATTCGACCATTTGTCGATTGTCTTCCAATCCTGTTTTTACCTGCCTTCCGTGTATTCACAGTCTCTGTTGTATGTTTTAATTCTTTCATATTGTTATTTGACAGAATCTAAAATTAGTGATATTAAGAAAAATAATCAGTTTTCAGGCAAATGCATCATTTAAATAAAGTATTGCTGCATATTAATTTGGGATTGTTTGTAAATGCTGACTAACCAATTCTGGGTGTAGTTATCAACTTACTAGCTCATGTGGAGCTAGGTACTTAGGTCGTTCATCCATTCTGCTTCCTCTTTTCGCTCCCAACATAGCTGAGCAAATAACTGCGTAGACTAATAACGCCTTCTACTCTGTAACATGTAGTAGATTCAGTCTATTCAGCCTCAGATTCATCATTTGATCTACATCTATATAATCCAGTCAAATTTTTTCAAGAGACCCACCTTTGAATCCACTTAGGTTAAAGTTCGCTTCGTGTGATTTATTAATCTATTTTTTTGTACTTTTCCATTTCTTCATATCTTATTCCTAGCTCTAATATTACCATTCACGTTTACTAGTGTTATAACTATTATAATGATAATTAGTATTATTGTCTTATTGTTACAAAGATCGTCTCCATCTGAATTTTCTCGAATTTTCTCTTTACTTCTTCACTCTAATCTAACAGTAGTCATAATTACAGTGTCTCAACCCCTACTGACTACACAGTTTTCATATTTCACAAACCTTTTCCTTCAATTACTAATTGATTATTTAATATACTAGGAAGTCAAAAGATTTCACATAATAACTAATCAACTACAATTGTACAACTTGTTAATGAATTCATTGAAAAGCTATCCATTAACTGAATAAATTTATTTTATGATTTAACAGGTATATTTTAGTTAATTCAGAAAATAGTAGAGTAGAATGAGTGACATTCAAATTCCTGTTTATTTGCACGATTAATAACAATAATACGAAAAATAATAGTGGTACAAAAAATTGTAAGTCATAAGAACAAAGAAAAAGACTATTTGGATATAATGAATTTAAGTTATAGAAACACAATGAGAGAGGGCTCTAAGTACATTAGTCCAACTAAGTCATCCTATAATTAAGGTGAATATTGGCTTATTATCTTTTCTTCTGGCCACTTCAATATAAGTGGTTGAACGTATTTCTTCTGTATACAAAGTTCTGGCGTTTCAATCCACATGGCTATTGCTCCTGCCTTTTGAAAAAAGTTTAGTTCAACTGTTCTTCGCAAATAAATTGCATTAAAATATAGATGAGATTAATAAATAGTTAAGTTTTTTTTGTATGCTTCACCATTGAAAACGTCGGAGCACTATACGGCTGTTTTGTTCTATTGTGTGGTGCGTCAGCTGTGGATACCCGCGATTTTTATGTCTGGCGGCTAACGCCTAACTGTCAGCATTACTAGGTTGAAGTCTAATGGTAGTATTCCAACTCGACTCATTTTGCACTACTTTGATGTATTGTGATATTTTTCTGTTTTTACATTTTAAAGTCAATTTTCCAGTTTAGGTATGACAATCTTATAATAATTCCAACTGTCACGTTTTATTTCAAATCAGATATATCCTTTCTCTAGACATTCGTTAACAGTTGAATGAGTAGTCTGATGGAATTTTGTTTCAAGTACATAAAAGACATCAAGTGTAAAATTATATTTTAAAAAATCTTAGTGACTGAAGTCCAGATTATTCCGACAATTTACTTGATAATCTAATCCAAGCTCTTGAAGAAAATTAATTTCAATACTAATTCTTTACCTTACGCTTGTCTAAACATATTTGAATAATGAACTTATTTATAGTAAGGATATGAGTTCATGTGAAATATCTTCAAAATGCATCATGTGATGTCTCTATATACATTATTGTTATTAAAATTCAGTAACCATATAAAAACTTTGGTTACATTTAAGGTCACAGTCAACCTACTGTCAATAGTAAAACTAGAAATGCACATTTAAGTAAATTGAGTTTGCCAGTATGTATCTTGATAAGATATAAACGGATTATATTTTGTTACTATTTAAAAAGAATTGGCGATTAATCCATATCCACCTTTACTTTAAAATGTTCAATTCAAGACCATTAACTCACTTATGCGGATATACTTCTGCTTTTTGCCTTAGTAAATTTAGTTAATGGTTTACTAAATCAGATAACTTCAAATATTTTTTTCATAGCTAACGATGGATGTGGTTGTGAATCCCCCAAAACCCCATGAACCATCATACAATTCATTCATGAAAGAGAAATTATCAGTACTAGGTGAACTTAAACAAAAAGCTGAACTCACTACAAAATCATTAAATTCACTGCCAGGTTTCTCATGTAATCCAATCACTGGAGCAATGTATGCATTTCCACGAATCGATTTACCTAAAAAAGCAATTGAAACTGCAAAAGTGAGTTGACACACTGATATACATTGATTAGTTAACTGTAATGACTGTTATATGGCGAATGTACTCGGCTAAAACTAAATTGTTTTGTTACTAATTTTTCCAGTCGAAAGGTATGCAACCAGACTTTATGTATTGTTTGGAATTTTTGGAAGAATATGGTGTCTGTGTCGTCCCAGGATCTGGATTCGGTCAAATGCCAGGAACTTGGCATTTTAGGTATGTTACGTAACAAATATTCACTTTTTAGCCAATAAATTTCTTTTTAAGCATACACTTTTTATGATGAAAATTCCAAGAGCAGTAAAATATGTATTGAATCATTTGACATGATATTGGATAACCAGAAAAAGCCAACAAACATAGCTGAACTGTTAACAGTAATAATTTGCTCCACACTGTAAACATCGTTAATGTTCTGTTAGATGAAAGAAAAAGATAATCGATTTTGTCAAAGTCATCTTCCAGTATGTGCTAAGCCTATTTATCATCACTCCTTAACCTATAGTCGGATGGCAGGAGTAGTTTTTGTAATCTCAGTTTGTTTTCGTGTGGCTTCTGTTTAAAACTCAGGAAGAAACATAGAAAAATTTACCATAATTCGTAAGGATTACAGCTACTTCTGTGGAGAATCATCAAATATGAGTAGCCTCCTCGAAAACTATACTCCTGTTAGGTTAAAAGGCTACTCCATTCATCATGACTGTAATGTTTGGAAGGAACGTTTCTAGGTTCTTGCCATTAAACTGTAACATTTTTTATGCGTTTCTTTTGTCCGAAAATAAATTATGGTTTATATTATTGAAATACCTTCTTACTCCATAGAATAACAATTTTACCTAGTATTGAAGAAATGAAACTTGTTATGGATCGTTTGAAAGAATTTCATTCATCTTTTCTGATAAAGTATTCTTGATTCATTAAAAATATAATGATTAGTAAGATATACAGTAGTATTTGCAAATTTGATGTTTATATTTTTATCCCTTTGTTAAACTATAACCATCATAGTTCATTGTTACTTTTCATATTTTTATTCGTCGTGTATTCTATTTATCGGTATTCTTGCATTTCCCTTTTTGCTTTACTCTATTCGATTAACACTTACAATATATATGACACTATTTAGCTCTGTATTTATATCATTCCACAATTATACTAATGTTTAATGTTTATTTACTTACCTATTTCTATACTAACGTCGGATGATTAAATGATATTTTTGCTAAATTGTATCTCACTTTCTCCATATCTTTACTTCTGTTATATCTCTCCATCTTCTTTTTATTGCATTGATGAATCTCTTTTCTGTAAAATAAAATAGTGATCATTTATCTTATCAAATTATGTAATCCTAATCGTAATGAGTAACTACTGTTTCTCATTGTTGTACTTTTATTTATCATATGAAAGTATAAACTATTAATTCCGTTATATATTTACATAAAATAAAGTTCTGTAACGAACTAATATCATATGAAATATTGATGAAAATAAATAATAGAGTTAATCTTTCTATTGGATACAATCTTCGGTCCCTACTTATGTCCCATTTAGTCATAAGTAGCTTAAAGGAATTACTCATAATTACTGAAAGATAGAATATAATTCGATGCTCTGATTTAAAATTTCGATAAATTTTGTTTTCTCAGTTTGGTAGTTTAATCGTGGAGCTCACATTATCTTCCTACACAACATCAACACAAATCTCAAATAGAAGTTAGCTGTAAAAATTTTCCTATGAGTACTCAGCAGTTTGTTCTGTGGATCTTGAACATGATTGGTTTTTGTCAGTACTTTTATTTTGATTGTTTCCGCCTGCTAGATCTGGTTCTTCACCTTATAGATATTTTTTCGCGCCTTTTCTTATTGATTTATAAATTGAATCAACTTCAATATGAATTAATAATACAACCCATGAATTGTGATATGGACTAATTATAGGACTCGATATTTTGATACATTTGGCGTTTACCATCATGCTCAAATTGGCTACTCATAGCTTGAAATATCATAGAGTTTTCCACTGACTCCTAAAATACATATTAGTCTAACAGGTATGATAAACATATTTTTCACTTTTCATGTATAAACTCAACTTATCAGGGAAACGCACTGTTCTTCACTATCCGATTCTCTAACCTACATGCGAATTCGACCGATGCCACAGTATCTGATCTATGAACCTTTAATCTAGTTCCGAATAACAGTGCTAAGAAAGTTCGCATCCCTTTCCGTGATCACCTATCTAACGTATCCCCTAGGAAAAAAAATACAAAACCCAGTTTCCTCTCTGTAATCGTTAGTGTAAACGATGTTAAACTTCTATGTAATAACCTTATTTTTCTTTTTTGGCATTTTCATATCCTTGCAACCACAGGAAGTTCATCTTATTGACACGAAACATCTTTAAGTTCAGCCACATCATATCCTCTTAATTCTAATTTTTTTCAATCAACTTTTCTTCAGTATGGAGAGTAAAAGGTTAACCTTTTATCTTCATGGTAATCCACCCTGAATTTCGCACTAATAATTTTTTTAAAGTCGATGTGTCAGCCAATATTCTTTGTTACTCCTATAACGTTTCGATGTCGTTTTAACTTTTTCATCCATTCAAAATAAGAAACTGTAATGAATCTTTTTTTCATTTTTGTCTTGAAATTTGTTTTCTCTTGTCGATAGTAATTGTACTTTAATTTGTTTTGCTTCTTGTATTCTTTTTAACTACAGTAATTCTTTGTAACCACCTATTCAAATAATTTTAATTTCGGAACAACACTTAAGCAAACAGCATCGTTTTTCATTAATCTTTGTTTGGTTTCACCAGGCTTTAGCGTATACCAATATTCATGCGAATAGTAAACCCGTCAAAGTAATTCGTGAGTCAATCAAAAAAGATTACATAACCAATCATAATACGAAAACAGTTTAAATTGATAGAAAGATCACTGTTATAATCGAAGTAATAAGATTAATAAAGCATTAAAGGGTTTTTGAGACTAGAGAAAAACAATCTTATTAAAATGGAAATCAGAAATGATATAATACGAAATATATCAATAATAAATGGTGAAGAGAAAGAATTAATGGATTGAGGGTACAACTTTATTTGGCAAAAACTACTTAATAAATGTAGTTTTATGGAGATGGGTTTCCTGATTATCTGTGTGTTCGTCACATTGATCTCGGTCGTGTGCCAATGAAAGCCTAGCTGTACTGGTCAACTGTTTCGCCCTAATATGAAACTCCTTAGCAGCGTGTATCTTTCACCTTTAGGTCTTGTGGTGGACGCATGAATGATCGAAATGTTAGCCATACCATTGTACAGCGGCCTAACGGTAAAAGTTGATCGTTTGCTTTATGACCTGCATGTTTATGCACATGTGTGAGTTGTTAGACGTTGGCCTCGATTCAAGCTCATCACATAACAGCTGAAACATTCAGTATGTTACATATTTATTCTCCTCAATAATGGTGTATTAATGTTCGCCATACGTAGGTAATGTTCCTAGGGGTATAAGGGCGTTCATTATATTACTATTTATTATACTGTGAAAAGTTATTTCTTGAAAAATTTAATAAAAAAACTGAGTTAGAGGTAATCTTTAAGATTCATGAACGTGTTCATAGTGCTACAAGGAGTTCCCACTTCCATTCGATGTCATCGGTGACAACTGTCTCAGTCTCGGTAAGTCTATAGTTTATAAATCTGTAACAAACCGAGTCAATTAAATTTTGTTCCAGAAACCGCCTCAATCCAATTACACTAATCAGCTCACTAGTGACCAACTTACGGATGTCCCTCAAGTTCCAGTAAAAAGTCGTAACTGATGAAGCACAGACTTGACGAGTGTGAGACAATTGTCACCTATCACACTGGATGAATGTCATGCCATATCACAAACTGATAGAAGTAGAGATCATTTAATTGTATATCGCCTCAGTAAGTAGAGGTTTAGGCTTTCGCTAACTTGAAGGCACTTATGAAGAGTCTCATATTGAAGTAAATTGGCTGTCTAGTGCTTACCGATATTCAATGGTGCCCTACCAATATCAGTTTGGGACGAATCAAATCGACCAAACTTATTTGTCCCCAACGTTATAAATTATGCTGGTCTGCTCATCAATAAATCATAATGTAATGTTTACGTTACTTAAAATATTATCAGTAGCATAAATGCAATGCTTAAACGTGAATATAATAACACAATGTACCTAATGTTGTTTGAGAAATTCTAAAACATTCTCTTTAATTGGTTGAAAATCTGTTGAATCCTAACTTGTCCTGTCATTATTATTGTTATCCACATAGATTTCACAAGTAATATATGCAATCCTTTATGAATTTTTACATTTCTTCAATCAACATAAATGAATACATAATTCAATCATGCTTATTAAAATACTACAACAATTAAATTATTTCACATATGAAGCAGATATTCCAAATGATTGACTTATGTATAGTGTGAGGACTCTACTGTTAAGAATAAGAATTAATTAAAGTTTAAAACAGTTGCGGATGCAGTAGTCGCTCCATAAGCTTAATATTTTGTCTACAGTACATTTTCCATGTTGAATATTTGATATAAAAAGCGCGAAGAGCAAATTAACGAGAGGACTGGCTGATTTGTTTACTTTTAGGATTAATTTAGTTCAAAATACATTTCTTAACAAATTCTCTTAATTGGCTCTTCATTATACGTGTATTCTAGTATATGAGTTATTATAATAAACAAGGATTTTAGTGTTCATAGAATACATAATTCACAACGATGAATTTAGTCATGATTCAATTATTAATAGTTACCTCAGAACATAATATGTGATATTCAGTATTCCGTTTGCTTTTTTTGTTTTCGTCACAGTATGGTGTTGGTTGGGTGCCATTAAAAGTCAAGAAGCACTAACCCGTTGTTTCGTCTTAGTATGGGACTCCTTGGTAGTGAACTCCCTCGACTCAGCCAGGAAGTCGAACCCAGGATCTTAGGGTCCCATGGGGTACGATTAGTCATCTACATCAGTTGAACGGCGTCCAGTGGTAGGATTCCCACTTCCATAAATGGTCAAAAGTTCCTCGTGAGGTATAAAGGTCTTATTTTCGACTCGCTGAAGGAATTGGTATGCTCTGCTAAGGAGTCTCACACTCTGACGAAACAGCCATGCAGTGTTTTCTGGTTTTTGATAGTACCGAACTAAAATCAATCTGTGATAAATACAGGCTACTAAGCCTAATACCTATCTCCACGAAACTACCTTAACTCAATTTAGTATTCCGTTAGGAAATAAATCGAAGTATTCATACATTTAATAGAATATGTATGCATATGTTATTAACCACTGGTCAAATAATACAAACCTTTGAGTTGATGAAAATTTTTAACAAGACGAATTTTTATTACTTTTCGGGATCAGTTTTAAAGTATGTGATTGCTTGTTAGGTCGATGATTTTCACTTGATCATTACAGTTAAACAATGAATTGTAAACAAACAAAGATAAATGCTACTACAGGAAGTATATTACAAAAAGGTTTTCAATTGCTCAATAGTTTTATCATTGCTAAGGTTGAAGAATGCAATAACATGAGGTTTAGTAGTAGATTTTGCTATATAGATGTTTGTTTAGAGAAATCAATCTGTAAGAAATTATTTTTAGCATTGTGTAATCGGTTCTGCAAGTTGTTATGAGACGCTGTGGTTTCTTGTACTAATTATGACACTACAAGTAGCATCAAAAATCGCAAGTACCATATTTACGAAACGTCCTAAATACCAAAAGGAAAGTATGTATAAGTATGAAGTTTAAGTAACATAAAGAGCTAAATGTATCTTACATAGTTTTTAAGGTAACAAAAAAATTACTAATTGATCATTTAAATTTATAGTGCTGATAACTTTCAATGTTAACAGATTCCTATAGCAACAGGTTTTAATAATAATATTAATGTAGTATGATTTGGGTTGGGTTTTTCCGAAGTCTGAAATCAAGAATGAAGCTGATACTTGTAATCACCATTGGATGTTGTTAACGTTAAGAGGAACAAACATCCGCAACTTTAATTTAATTAGCTATCAATCATAACAGATTGGATAGGATTGTATCAGTATTTTTGGAAATTATTCATTCTCAAATATGGGTTATTTACAATTGATATACTAGATAATCTTTTCTCAATACACATGCATATTTGTACAAATCGTGGCATTAATTTAATATAACGTAAAAGTTGGACATGCAGTACTATGTGTTACTTCTCATCGAAGAAATCAATTCTCGTTAAGCCAAAATATACATTTCTGTAAGTCAATTAAGTATGACTTAAAGCATTACACGTGATTTCATCAAGAAAACAATGTTAATCCTATGCCGAACGTGTATCGATATTGATGAATTTATAAGTAATGTAAAAGTAGACAAGTAAGACAGAATGACATAGCATATTAGTATAACAATAATAATATTCTGCGTTTACACATATGTACTGCGTATGGATACAATATAGGTTAGTAGCTAAGTATCACGATAATTCAATTACTTTGTTTGAAATATTCAAAGTATGTCGATAGATGGAGGGCTTTAGATATATGACATGTTGTTAGGCCATTCAAATGTATCGAATTGAGAATGTCAGAATTCCAGATCAAGTGAACTTTCATTATGCTTAATACATTATGCTACACATTGAAAGGCGTAGAAGTGAAAACATTATATCATATTTTGTTTTTTACTTTCCTGTGTATAAATATATCCTATTCATATTATTGATTTCATTCGAAATATGAAGACCATGTGATATGTGGAAGCTAAATTACAAATAATTCATTGGTTAGGAAATGATAGGAGGGCACGCAAAAAAACTCAGCAAAGCATGTAAAAACCTTGAAGAATCCTAAGACATTCCATCTATTCACTGCTTGACAGGACCTCTCAAAATTTTGTTATGTAGCCCTCTGATTAGACAATAGCATAAAATCACTGCGTGCTGATTGGATGAATGCAATGATGATTTCATTAATACAGAAAACTATAAGTACTCTAGTGTTTCGTACCATATTTGTTACTTACTGAGTTAAAGATTTTCCCATTCATCTTCTGTCTTTTGGTTTTCAACTAGGAGGGTTCAAGGTATCTGAGGATTGAAGTTAAACATCGTATTAGTGGAGTCCGGCACAAGATATAAAAAGAATCTTCACCAATAAAGCTGGTTAGCATAGAAACGTTCTGATAGACTGTCAAAGTAATGCTGAATGTCATTATTTTGAGCTAATATATTGAAAAAGTAAATCTAGATAAATGATCTTAATGATTAATTGGTTTATGGTAGCAAACTGCAAAGTGAAATTAATTATTATTCAGTACTGTGGAGATTGTTGAAGGTGAAGTTCTACATCCCGGAATTCATTAATCGTAGCAATACGGAAGACTAACAGTCAGAGACAATCTTCGAAATGTAAGGCAGTGGCAGTCAATGAGAATCATGAATTTTCGCGAGCTGACTGAAGTCGCAAATGCAAATTACTGGCTGCCGATTTAGTGAGTTATAGGTCAAGCGTTTGCAGCAAAGTTTGATCATCTTGAGTTCGACTTATTTTGAAGTTATAAGTACGCACTCCTAAAGTATCCCATATCACTAAAATTAACTGTTCAGTTCTTTTTGGTTTCCGATGACTATCAAAACGAAGTTAGTAGGTGTTGAAAAAATTGATTCTGATATCTAACATAGGTTATAAAGCAATCTTATTACGATAAATTACCACAATGTTGAAGCTCATTTATTAAATGAAGAAGTTCATTTTTGTATGAAAGCTGACTTTCAAAAGAATCATTCAACACGTTGTTTTATCAGTGAATAATGCTAATCAAAATATGTCGATCAACATGCAGTTTGGTGACTAATCCAGGTGACTCGACATCTTAAGCGCAATGTTTAAAACGGAAAGTGGTTTGGTTGTAGACAACAGCAAACTCTGAACTTAGCTTTCATTGCTGTTCTGCACTTTTCAACAAACCGCACCTGAAATGTTAAAAATACTGACATTACATAACAGATTTCATACTAAGTTACTCAGTTTCACAGTCTTCTCCCATTACTAAAGAACGTATCGACCATATTGAACAACGTATAAAATTATTTTATGACTTACTATTGCGATTCAATTCATTAGGTAACATTGGAGGGCGGGTAGCATTTGACGCAGATGTGTAAGCACGGACTGGCAAGACAAGACGAAGACAGCATTTCTACAATTAAAAAACATCTGGAACACAAACCAGCTGTCAGCCAACATCATAGTCGGAATTTTTAATACAAACTTCAAGACAGTTCTATTGTATGGAGCTGAAACTTGTACGGAGAACTACGGAAATCATCATAAGAAATACGCAAGTACTTATAAACAACTGTCTACGCGAGATATTTTGATTCGTTGGCCAAACACCATCAGCAGCAACCTATTATGGCAGAGAACAAGCCAACCAAAATCCAGCTGAAGATGGGAATAAGAAAAGACGCTTTAAGTGAATAGAAAGCACATTATAGAAATCACCGAAATGCTTTATAAGGCAAGGATTAACTTGGTCAAAGAAAAAGTGGAAGACAGAAAATACATTGAGCCTAAAAAATAAGGTAGATATGGAAACGATGAATAGCACTTGGAAAGAACTGGAAAGGAGAGTCCAAAATAGAATTGACTGAAGAATCCTGGTCAGCGACTTATGCTCCATGAGGAGTAACAGGCATTCATTGATTGATTAGATCTTAAAATCATCCAATTAATTTAAAGTAATACTTATCTATACAAGTCTTCACCTTATCTATAATGTAACTATTTACTTAGCCCTTATTACAGTAGTAATTAGAGTTTTTGATCGAAGTTGTGTTGTCTATCTGTCTAGGTCAGGAGAGTCTCAATTCTCATCCAAGTGAATTGTAACCGCATTACAAATACTTTACAATATTCTAGATATCCTAGGTTCTGGTAAATTCTCATTACGTTTCTAATTTTACTAATAATTAAAAGTCCCACCATCGTGAATATGAATACTTCAATTTTAAAGTGTAATTCTGCTAACATTTTTTAACAAGATGCATCCAAATCTAATATTTCTTAGATAAGTTAATCAGTATGTTTATAAATAATGCATTCGTCATACCGTTATTGGTGTTCGAAATGCTGATTGCAGTATTTTTTTAAGTTCAGTAATAATTTCAGATGAAACGACAAACATTCACTCTCTTAGTTAAAATAAATAGGAAATAATAATATTGAGTTGAATTGAGGCAGTTTGTGGAGATTTATTTCATCATAGACTGATGTTGCTACACTAGTAGCATCAATCTATGACGAATTCATTCAAATAATGTAGAAGTTCTTGATCAAAAAAATTAATTAATGTTTACTGAGTGAGAAGTCCTTGTCTGAACTCATTATTCTGGTGAATTGTATTGGTGTGTAACGTTTAAAATAGGTCACATTAAACATTAGTTGTATGAATTCACTTAGCACAAAATAAGGTAAACAATAATAACTAGTACTGTAGCTTGATTGCTATGTTCCAAAGTTATCAACTGAATACCGTTATCTAATACGAACTTGATGCCATAAGTTCAGTGTTTACCGCTTGATTGTCAATTCAATATATTCAATGACAAATCAGTCTTCATTGGTAACGACTATGTCATCTATCTGTTAATTATAACCTTAATAACCTTGAATTAGCTACTGTATAACATACATTCTGTTAAAGCATACAAAATCATTGGACTTACGAATAATGATTAATTAATTGGTTACTTGTAAATTGTTACCATGTGATACTTGTCAGAATAATCACATTATTTATGTATTAACTATACCTACTGCTATCAGTAGCATTCACTTCATTTTTTTATTCCTTAAAAATGAAAACTTCACCTCTAATTACGAAGTATGAATTGATAAATGAAAATGATACTTTCTTGGTAAGTTTCAATTCAACAAATTTTTTAGTTCCATATGAGAAAACTATAAAAGTTTATCTTAGTAAACAAAAAATTAACTAGTCAGTAACGTAATCACTTAAGAAATTACTACACTTAAAATTATTCACAAGATTTTAATATCAACAGAATAGAAAAGTCTTTTAGCATGGAACAAAGTGAATTTAGGGAATTTTAAAAAATCTTTCTGTATGTAACTGCTCACAGTTTCAATTGGTACAAAATTATTTAAGTTACAAATATGGGGGTTGTTGTGAAGATAGTTAATTTATCAATGCTGATATCATGAATTGATCTGAACTAGGCAACCATTGATCACCTGGAAGCACTGGACAACTGTTTTGTCCTAATATGGGACTCCTCAGCAGTGCTCATCTACGACCCTGTTGGGGATCCAACCCAAGACCCTCTGGTTCCGCGACGAGCACTTTACCATTGGACCACTAAGCCGGCTCCTAACGGTTAATATTTTTAATTCAGTCAATTCGTGATACGTTTGCACGACTTCATCTATTGTCATCGGTTAGTAACTGTTTCACACTCGATACGGTTGAACTCCACCAATCAGGTCTTCACACTAGAACTCCAGGAATTACCTCAAGGAGCGAGTCACTAGTGATTGTAACTAAATATCAGCTCACTTGTGAGCTGATCGATGGTTGTCTAGTTCAGATCAATTTGTGATATCAGCATTTTTAAATTATTTAAGTGTAGGCTTTAAATGATTAGTGTATAATTTAGTGTTTGATTGATCTAGACTGTGAATGGGTAAACGAATGAAGACTACCATTGAAGTAACTACTACTACTGAATTGGTATTTCTCTTGTTGTGCTACTGAGGTATTCACATAAGTACAGGTTCTATGCTGTTTACAAATATAAAATATGTTCATGCAGAGATTACCACGACATATTTCAATCAAAGAACTGTCATTTAAAAGAATTAAAAAACAACATTCATAAATGTATCGCTTTAAAAATCAATTTTGGTTCAGTTAAATATAATACCTAATCTCCTTGCTTTGCAGTTTCGTTGTAAACTACTTGTTATTTCACTTAATATTGAAGTTGAAATGCAAAATAAAAATATTTATAGATTGTGTCTATTTTAAGTTGGTAATAATGTGGTGAATACTACTTTCAAGAATTTTTCAAAGTAGTATATAGTGGAAATGTTACTTGAACTTACAACACTAGATAGCTAACTAGGGAAGGAGTAAAGCTTATATAGCATGTTTAAGAAACAAGAAGATAAGTTAAAGAAGGCAGTATACAATAAACCTGGAGGTAAGGGTAGAGACAACAATGTACAAATAGATAAATGAAGATAAGGTATACACAATTTATCACATTCTGTTATGCCACGAAATTAACCACTGTGTCTCAAGTAATCTTGTTTTACCACAAAAATAACCCATCTCCTGCGTACATTCGCAGTAGTAGAAGCAAATAACATAAACTTAGTACTAATTACAGTGTAGGCACTCAATGTATGATTTGATAAATCTTTCCATAAATTTCCTTGGCAAACTACAGTTAGCTGTCTTAGAAGTGTTGCATATATTCATCAATCACAACCCATTTAAGATCACAAACTAGATATCTTTTATCACGTCAATCACCTTCAGTTGAAAGATAAATCTTAAAAATAATCATAGTTTATGTATTAGTTGAAATGCAATTAACAGAGAAATGTAAGCCTTCACACTTCGACTCTTTAAGTCGCCCTCAGTATGTAATTATATCTTAATCTTGATAATCACATTAAGGCTCCAATTAACTGCGTTTTACTTCAAACTGAATATTTTCTGTTCCGATAAAAGGATATTATAAACTCCTGTACATAAAGCTAATAACCACATACTGAATAGATAAATTTATAGTGCAGAAAGCCAGCAAATGATGTCAAACAAACGTTGACGAATACCTCTCAACCGCCTAAATGAAAATTGATTAGGGTATGTATTAGATACTGAATTTTAAATTCATGTTAACCATTAACACTGGGATACAAGTATATCTAGCTGACACCTTCTAAGTAAAATAAAAGGCATGCTTCAAATTTAGCTGCTAGGCACAGTTAAACATTGCTAAAAACTGAAGTGAATGTTATAGTATGCTAAAATGTTACTAGCTACAGATGACATATAATAACAGAAAAAAGCAAACTCATATAATATCAACTATTCATATTCATTACAAAATCATTTCAACATACTATTTCGTTTAATAAACATGACTTTTTCCAAAAGATGAAATGAACTATCCCTAAAAATACAAATAAGTTCACTATGATTTGATGATAAACAATTAAGGTTCGCCACCTATTTTGCCTTTTTTATTCGTACATTTTTCTTTTATGTTAACAAAATCAAAGATGAATTTAACTGATATTAGAAATATATCTTAGTAACAATCATTGAATGCTGAATCGAAAAGTATTCAATTTAACATTCCAAATGTTATTTCATGGCAGAGAATAAGAAATCACAATCTGTTGATTCTATTCTTCGTGTTACCGGGACTCTTACAGTTAAGTTGCATTTTTGTTAAACATTCAGCAATTATGATATTTGTATTGTTAAAATTGCAAGTTTTTCACAGAATCATTGATGATTGTCATATGTGTTTTCGTTCCTAAATGAAGACAGTTTTATTATTGTCCCATTATCCCGAGTCGTGTACACAACTCCATTAATTCAATCTTTAATGCACTTCGTGCTTATTGTTACTTAATAATGCAGTGTATGATACATAAAAGGCATTGTTATTACTCAATAAATGAATTGGCCAGTGTTTGTTGTTTCTATTCATACCTCTGTGGAATGTTTTCATCATTCAGGAATCATAATAACCAATCTTCTTTTCCAAACCTATCAGCTAATGGTTATAGCACAAGTCCTTTTGATTAATTTTTTTCTGTGACAACTTCATAAGATGAAAAGAAATAATCCCATCTTTCTAAAGTACACTTAGTACAAGAAATGAAAGTGTGGATGATCAATTTTTTCATGAAATTAGGTCATCATGAAGGCCATTTTCTAATTTATAACCTATTAATCGAAGTTAACTTGAATGTACAATTGATCGCATTAGATCAACTTTTTACCTAATTCTGCGATTATTCAATCTGATTTCAAGTAAATATGAGCCCATACTATTCGTTTATACAACATAACGATTTGTAGTAAAGAATACATTCAGTGAATGTGATCGATGGAATATCTCAAAGAACACAATCGATTTAATTATTTTAATATTAAACTCAAAGACAGAATTGATATTTTACAATAAGAACTTCAATTATTCGCTTACAGATGAAGTGAATATGCTTACCTGAAATACATAAGTGGAGTTGAATTAGTTACCTTTCAAACTTCAACATCATGTCGATTGTCAAGTAAAGAACAGACTGTTGTATGGGTGAAAATGTATTGTACCTTCAAGTTTAGATTTTATAAAATTTGCTTAGAAACAGGAATACTAACCCTCATTTTTATTCATCCAATTTACATACTTGAACATGGACAAGTAGACTGGTAGACAATTTAAGATAATAAAAGTAGAGAATTTTTCAATATTTAATTTAAGAAATTTATTATGCATTTGTGAGACTGAATTAGTTACTCAAATCAATCATTCTAGATATTTCACCAATCTAGTATCCAAGTTTACTGAACATGGACTTTTCTTCAACTGTAACATACTATTTGCTCATCTTTATATATTTGCCTCTAGATTTTTGCGAATAACTGTTTTCACATAAAAAATATCTAACTGTATTTAATTCTTTGACGATTCTATCCTTTGTGTATCATTTATGTACACGGTTGAATAGCGTTCTAACCGATCAGTTTCAAAATCTTTCAACATCATTAATAATCAAAGGACTTCGAATTTGTTATGTTCTTGTTGAATCTATTCCTATTAAAAAAAACTCAAATCTAATTCTCATATTTATAAAGATACATTTATCAGTCACTTTTTGTCATGGTGATTTCATTGCAACTGATCTTCTTTCCTTATGTGACCTTAATTACAATTTCATGCATTTTTCGGCATCTTAACTTAGCATTGATGAGTTAGCATCATATAACATTGAACTTCTGTTTCTCAAATTCCTTATCTGTAGTCTCTTGGATTTCCTCTTTTAGGATATTCATCTGCTGAAACCATAAATAAGCAACTGTTCGAGTGACTTTTAATTATTCCTCAATTATTTTCTTTCTCGAACATATTCAAATTATATCATCATACCTGTTGCACAAGTGTAGCTTTCTATATTCAGTAACCTAGTGGTGAATGCTGCGTTGTTTGACATGAAATGAACAGAGTCCGAGCCCCAGTATGAACATCAACAATGGGAAGTAAGTACACGAAGCTGACGAGTCCCAAATAGGATGAATCCTGCGTTCTAGATTTCTCTCACTAGTCACAATCCAAACTAAATCATATGCACTACTATTGTTGCTGTTTCTTTATTTGAATATTGAGTTTATCTTATCAATTATGTAAGGTTTTTGTCTTAGGTAAGATGTCATTCAACAATTTTAAGAATCAAATACCCCCCCACCCACCTTCAAATTAGCAAATTTTTACTTAATCACGTATCAACTTTTTTACTAACAACTTTTTATTACGCAACATCGTCTTCAAACTAATCTTGTTGATCGCATTGCTTCTTCATCATTGTTGTGTCCAAGCCATTTTCATACAATACCACTATGTTTTCATTACACAAATCGAACAAACCGGTGACAATTCTGACTTATTTATTTAGTGACGCAATTCATATCTCCATATCATAATAGACAATTCTGTGTGAATAAAATTAACTATAAATTACAGCTGTATGGCTTTGTGGGATGACGTCATCGAAAAGGAAATCTCCTTCGCTGAATACACCTTATTTTTTCCCCCAATGACATAATGGGTTTCTTTGGTCCTCTTAATCTAAACTGAAAACAAATGCAATAATATTACATAATGCACAACCTCGTTACAATGATTCAATAGGAGGATTAAATCCAGAAAGAGAACAGTCTAGACCATAAGATATTAATTATAACGGTTGGTTCAGAATCGCAAAAGTTTCTTCATAAATCATCAGTCAATTTGCCCGTTTTCACTGGTGAAATGAAGTACTGAAATGAATGACTAGTCATTAATAAATTAGATAACCTTAATTTGGATATGGATGTACCATTAAATGATAATAATAACTATTATATTTTTACAATTAGTTTTAACACCCAAGTAGGTAACTTCAATGAGACTGAGAGACACTTGGGTGGATCTGTTAGTGTTTTGGATCAGAGAATGTATAATAGTGACCATCTGCTGCAACTACTTTTAGATAACCGTTTATTTATGGTAAGCATCAAGTTTGAACTGAAGGTGTTACATCATCTAACCTGACGTCATCCTACACCAACTCAGTGATGAGTTAGAATAGATCATATTACTATCATTTATCATCTGGGAGTCAAACTAATTCCTTTATGGTTATCACAGGACGATTCTGACCCTGTTTTTTTTATACTGAGACGATTAACGATCGACTTCAGTCAGACGGAGTTACGTCAAGTTCCCAAACTTTTGTAAAAATATCAGTCAGACTAATCGTCAAAGTGGGAGGACCATTTTTAAAGATCTCTGAAAATAATTCATACAGACCCGCTGCTTTTCCTTGCCTTAGATTGGCTATAGATATTTCGACTTCGGGAAGAGTCGGGGGACTTTAGTCAACTTTCCATTCTGGCTATGTTGAAGTAGTGGGAAGTTCTAGAGCAGCTGGAGGTCAACTGAACTGCTCCTTGAAGTGTTCAGCCCATCGATTTGAACGTCTAGACTGAGAGCTAGTAAGTGTTCCATCTCTTTCCAAAATTGTCTAACTGACGCTTGATTTTTAAACTCCGGTTTCTATTATTAACTTGAAAAGTTGTCTAGTGTTAACTAACGCAGTTGTTTTTTCCATTTCCTTTGCCTTCGTTACCCACCACTGCTCACGGTCGTTTCGCAGACTTTTGTCAGTTTGCACCTGATTACTCTTCGCTCCTCATCATGTTCGGAGACTGACGGGATGTTTTCTGAAGTCCATCAACTCAACAGAAGCCATCGAGATCCACTGATTTTTCTTGACATGTTGATTTAAGTTCTTGATAGATGTCACTGTAGGTGCCACAACTGTTTGGATATCTTGTCAAAAAGTATCTAGTTACGTGGCATCTTTATAATTGCATAAGTGATTTTTTAGCTGTTCCTGGAATTTGATAATGGCTGTTTCGCTGCTGAACTGTATTCTGATAGGTTTTCCTGTAGTAGTTTTTCTTCACCCGGTAAGATGCAAGTAAATGCGAACTCGTACTGGAGCATGATCAGAATCTAAACATGTACTCCAGAAAGGTCAGTAATCTTCTATCGAACCCCTCCAACGGTGACTAATGGAGATATGATCTATTTAAGTCCACTGTTGAGTAGGGTCAGGAGATTACTATGTTGGACGATGTCGCTCTTTACGCCTAAAGTTCGTGTTTGCTAGAAATAAACGATTATCTGAGTAACGTTGTAGCAGACGGTTGCCGAGCGACATTCAATGGGAGCCAAGGTAGAAACAACAAAAATACAACAGCATGTGTCCCTATCTTTCCGAGTTCTTACTGAACCATTTAGTTGGACGGCACATAGGCGACTGTTGACAGTAATCCATTTAAGAAGTGCCTATTCTGCTCTCATACTTAACCCCATACCTACATTGGCTAGCCCACGAGAAGTTGCTGTTGAGTCGCCAGATAAACGAAGGTTGTTTACTCTGACTAGGTGAAGTCAAGTGAATGACCATGCTAGAATCCTGTATGCATGTTTCGGCGACACAACATACATCAATGGCATGGGATTCTAATGTTTTAGCCAGGGAGGCTAGCTGCCCTATTAGACACAGGATTCGTACATTGAATGCACTAATGTGAAGTTTGGAGAGTGGTCTTAGTATACTCGAGACATTGTTTTGTGGACTTGAAACGTTAGCACTGATGACAGAGGAGAAAGTTGAAGATAGCGATATAGGCTTGAAGAAAGAAGTAGGATAAATATTAGGAATAGAAGCAGTTTGATTAAAATGACGATGATCTGGTGTGCTGCTAGAGACATGCTGGCTGTTATCTCATCTCAGTTACGCACACTGTGGAAGGGTTCTTCTTGATGTAACTGAAAATGAAATTGGGTTAAGGTTCGTCTTAAGGACCTGAGAGTGTGACCACAGTGTTCAAGGCATAACTGCTTGAGGCCGGTAACACACAGCCTTTTTGAGAGATGTTTTTTTTTGTTGCAGCTCCGTACTTGTTAGAGCCTTAAAGTCGGATACGGAAATCCGTGGAGTAAGGTGAGGTGTGCATTTTTAGGGTCAACCTTTTCTAACCCCATCCTTCCTTTGTAGAAAAGCAATATCCCTGTTCTGCTGATAGTCTGAGGACAACACCTTACTGCCTTCACATCTCTGTATAGCGAGCAGTACAACTTTGTCCTCGGACTTTATATTTGCTGGTTTTGGTCTAACCGCTCTTCAATCAACCTTGCTGGCATGGTGGGACCTTGAGGAACGATTGTTTTAGTCAGTATGGCCTGATTGAGTCATCACGATAGACAAGCCCGATCACCCCGTTAAGGTAGCACCACGGTGTGGGTATATTGGTGATACTCTAAAACGATAAAAACTTAGGTAAGTTTAAACATACTCAACCTTTCCCTTATTCAACATACACTCCATCAAACAGTTAAAAAAAACGCTAAATTGTATGTGTTAACTGATAGTCATAAATAGTATTTATTAATGTACATTTGTATTTGTGAATTACTGAATCTCCATGTTTTCTTTTCAGATAATAGCTGTCATGCTGCATCTTTTTATCGACATGTACATTTAGGTCATTACATATCGTGGCAAAAATAAACAATTAGTTAATGATAAAATTGTACAATTGCAGATAAAAAAAAAAGAAGTAATTGGTAATAAAAGTTCATGTAATATGGAAGTAAAAAATTAATCCTTACGGAACAAAACAGAAGGGTGATAAGAACAAAGATTACGAAAAAAGAAAATAGGAACACATGGCAACCAGAGAAGAAAGAAGTAACGAATGTCTTTTCTCTCACACTTAACACCTCATTGTCTTTCCTTGATTAAAACATGCTTCAATGGTATAAAATAAGATATTCATTTGAAAAAAGACGTAATAGAATATCGTTTAACAAAAGACTAACAAGTGATAAGTTCAAAACAAATCTGGTTATATGATGTCATTAATACAAATGAAAGTGAAAATCAATCCATGTTGATATTGGTTATAAATACAATTAAGCAATGAATGAAATTCTATTTATTGATAATCTAAAAATGCCTCATAGTCATCATTATAGTGCATAACTAAAACAAAATAGGATAAAAAATGAGCTCGAAATATGAAGAACAAACTGAGAGGACTACAGACTTTGGTAACGATGTAGTTAAAAGACATTATAACTTTACAAAGAAATTGAAGAGAGGGAACAGAAACAAACTAAATAATAAATGATGAAAACCCTGGTTTATACAACAGATAGAAAAGCGATTTCAATCACAATAAAATTGAATCTTAACTACTTATTGTCATGAAATAATAAAGTAGAATGTATCAAAAAGAATCAACAGATTGTGTATAGTAATAATAATAATAATAGTAATAGACTCTGACTTCAAAAAAACAAGGGAAAACTTGATGAAATGCACTTTTTTATCAAAATAAATAATTCATAAATACAATAAGAAAACCACTTCTTATACAACATTTTGTCAAATATAGAAAGGGAAATAAAAAAATTTCAATTTATTACAATCGATTTTTTTTATATCAATGAATAATATGTACAGAATTTTCCCGAGATGATTTTTCAACAGTTGGAGGATCACTGAAGATGAAGAGAAAAAGAGGAAAATGATGACAATTAATTGTCCATTACGATGTAAGATACAGAAAATATTGTATCCTTAGTAAATTTTATCAATATCAGTAACGATAAAAACAATATTAAGTAGCGAACGGTGAACTGTAACAGCACATAAGTTGAACACTATTAGTAATATGATGGTAATGGTGTACAAATGCATATGTTCGGCTTTGGATCACACTTTATGTGTGTTACTGGTAGTACTCAGTTGTATAACGTCAGGTAAGTTAAGAAGAACTTGGGCATAAAACCTAGTAACTGAAAATTGAACGATTAAATAATCATTTCACACTAGCAATAATAAAGGAAAAGGGTTTAATGAGAAATAAGTATCCTAAGTGTTGGATTCTGATACTTGAGCAGAAATTATGTACGAACAGCTCACTTACTTTACTTACGCCCGTTACCCCTCCCGGTGGAGCGTAGGCCGCTCACCAGTATTCTCCATTCAACTCTGTCCTGAGCAATCCTTTCCAGCTGTCTCCAGTTACTGTTCATCCTCTCAATGTCTGCTTCCACTTCTCGACGCAGGGTGTTCTTCGGCCTTCCTCTTTTCCGTTTTCCAACAGGATTCCAAGTTAGGGCTTGTCTCGTGATACAGTCTGATGATTTTCGCAATGTACGTCCTATCCATTTCCAACGTCGTTTCCTGATTTCCTCTTCAACTGGAAGTTGGTTTGTTCTCTTCCAAAGTAGGCTGTTGCTGATGGTTTCCGGCCAACAGACATTCAATATTCTACGTAGACAGTTGTTGATAAATACCTGTACTCTCCTGAGGATGTTTGCAGTAGTTCTCCACGTTACAGCTCCATACAGAAGAACTGACTTGACGTTCGAATTGAAGAGTGTAACTTTGAGATTGGTAGACAGTTGTTTGGAGTCCCATATATTTTTCAGCTGTAGGAATGCTGCCCTGGCTTTGCCGATCCTTGCTCTTACATCTGCATCGGATCCTCCTTGTTCATCGATGATGCTCACCAGGTATGTAAAGGTATCCACTTCTTCCAGAGTTTCACCATCAAGTTCAATTGGGTCGGTGCTCTTGGTGTTGAATTTGAGGATCTTGCTCTTTCATTTATGCATGTTCAGGCCTATTGATGCTGACGTTGCTGCTACTTTGGTTGTCTTCACTTGCATTTGCTGTTGTGTATGGGATACAAGTGCTAGATCATCCGCGAAGTCCAGATCATAAAGTTGCATCCAACTTGTCCATTGAATCCCGTGCTTCTCCTCAGATGTAGAGGTTTTCATGATCCAATCGACCATTAGGAGAAAGAAGAAGGGCGAGAGCAGACAGCCTTGTCTGACACCGGTTCTTACTGAGAATGCATTTGTCAGCTGTCCTCCATGCACAATTTTGCCCTGTAGTCCGTCGTAAGAATTCTGGATGATGTTGATGAGTTTCTCTGGTATACCGTAGTGTCGAAGAAGTCTCCATAGTGAACTCCTGTCTACGCTGTCAAACGCCTTCTCATAATCGCCTGCAGCTCTTCTAAGGTTGTTGCCGGTCCCAAGCCCGGGTAAAGGAGGAGGGTTGGACATAGGGCTAGCACCCCTATTCCGTAAAACACAAGTTTGCTAAAAAAACGCTAACCAGAATAAACAAACTTAACCATATATATATATATATATATATATATATATATATATATATATATATATATATATATACGTATCAGGACGAAATCAGACACCAGACCATGATATTCAGTAATAAGTTGTGTATAACTCAAAGTAAATTGTTATCCGACGAACTACTTTTCTAGTTTATTTTATTTTGGAAATATTAATTTACTTAACGTAAAAATAAAACAGTGATATCGACAAAATAAAACAACACCACCAGCTAAATGATTTCCTTCGGCCATAATTATCATATTTTACTTTAACTAAACATTGAATAAATTATATAAAGAAAAGTACAGAGTACAAAGTGCAATAATTAACACAACAGTATGTAATAATAGTTAGTCAAGAGAAACATTAGAAAGTAATTGCCAGTAAAATAGTAAACTTTTAAAACTACAACAATTTACTAATAAACAATTGTAATAAACTTAAAATCACTTTTGATTCTCAGTCTCAACTGCAAGAATGTCATTGTTTCAAGTTTTGTTATTTCTTATTATAATTGGTTACTTTTATTGCTAAATGTCAGTCCACCTAATGAACATACACTTCTCTCATTCTATTACCCAAATGACCTTATACTCTCCTATAAATTATAAAGTATCTTATGGTTGGATACGAACAGCTACACTATGTAAACGTTACACCAATCAGATCATGAGACGTATTCGTAGTACTGATGTTTTTTAGAATAAGTGCTAACCTCTAAAACCGATGGATTTCTCCAAACTCATTATGAAATGAATAATACCGGAGCGTAAATTAAATGTCATATTATACCAGTTAATATTTTACATACCAGAAAACACATTCAACAAATTCGAAAGTGAGTAAGTATATTACTTATTTCATAACTTAGTTTCCCTATCTGAATGTGAAACGTAGCCTTTCGAAGTAGACGGAATTCGTAAGTTCCTAATATTTAGTGAGTTTGAAACATTGCTCGCGCCTATTCGGGTTATCAAGTAAGTAATTCTGAGGTTTGATGCAAGGCACTAAGGAAATATGGGCAGGTTACCTGATAGCCTTGTAGATATTTACCAACTGATGTGGTTAGAACACTGTGGAATCCTCTACTAAGTTCCCATAAATTCGGACAAGCACGTGGGCTGAATATTCCTTGAAGCTATTAGAGTGTCGATTTCCATGACTAGTATGTAATCAAATACCTCTTCATATATGACTGTTTATGCGTTGGCACGTCAATTTACCATAACACATCGCCCTACGATATTATGTTAATCACGCCTTCAAGTTCTTTACATTTCACTGGTCTTGTTCATTCCGACTTCCTAGGCTGACAATTACATTTAGATATATGGTAATATGCTGCTACCCTGCTCATGGGATTTTATGAATCTACATTAATACTGATTCATTAAAATTTCCATTTATTACAGATAGTGTTTTACTTATACCAGCAACAGTAAGAATACTACAAACATACATGCAAAACGATAACTTACCTTTACGCGCGATGATTTGCATATGAATAGAGTGGGAGAAAGTTAGGGGGAAGCAAAATCAAAAAGTCACATCACTCCATAAAATGACTGACTATTGGTCTAAGCTGTATAGGTAGATGTGGACTATCTAGTTAGGATCAGCGCGTTCATCGCCGCTAGAGGTCGTAGACTATGGGTGATATGCTTAAGAATCGGTCTCGAAGATGTAAATTCATTCACTCTATATTCTCTTGAATCCTGAGCTAGAAACCAATACATCTGCCTAAGTTCACACACCAAGTTTATCAGTGACATCGTTTAACGCTACAAAGTATTGACCACGATAATCGCACAGACCCATCCAGATAGTCTGCATATACTAACCTGGTTAAGACCAATAGCCTATGACTTTTGTCTACAGCAGTTCACAACGTTTGTCAAGGTAGGTGGTAGTTGAGAATACCTAATTTATATCCTAAGCATCACAGTTAATGGAAGCTTACAGTCTAATCAACCGATCTATTATATTTGCATAAAGCACTACGTCTAACAACACCATTATTCCTCGGTGGTCACAACATTCATATATTGATAGTAAGATGACAACAAACTTGTTTAGATCATTGGTAATAGGGCAATACATATTAAAAAAATATTTGTTATCGAATGAAATACGAATGTAATCAATTAGTCCCTTCGATGAACATAGGTAATGAAATTAGAAAACGAAGTTTATCAGAACCATATGATAATTATTGAAAGATTACATTTAAAACAATCTGATCATATACATTGACTTATTAGCATATTTTTCTAAGAAAAATAAGGAACAACGAGATAATTGGAGGGATAATAGAAAATAATAACATAAATCACACAACTTTGAATAGTAAAACATTACAATTACCAGGGTACGTACATAAGACAGACAGATACAACGCAGAACTTCGTACGTACGTACATCAGTTCAGGTCGCCATACCACATCAGCACAGAGACGCAACTGTCAGTTCAAATCCAAGAGTGATAACGATAATAGAAGTATTAGCAGTAATGCAGAAAATTAGGGAGCGAAGATATGATTCGAAAAGTATAATTCAGTGAGATAAATTTGAAAGGAGAAAGATAGAGAATTCGGAAGGTTAGATTTTGAGAGAACACTAAGAGTGGATGCACCTGCGCCATTGCAAACGATTCTGAGCCATGTCGTTCAAGGTCTCTAACCATTGGTGACTTTCGTCTCGCGGACCCCAACCACGCAGCCTACATCTACCAACATGACTCAGTCCACTTGTCAGTGACTTCATCGATTTCTGCCATGTTTTGGTTTGGCCGCCCCTAGCTTTCTTCCAACCTATTCCTACGCCGCAAAACATAGCACGTCGAGGCAGTCGGTAGTTAGACATGCGTAACACATGTCCCAACCACCTCAACTGATGAAGTTTCAATACTTCATCTATTGACTTGCCCTCCTTTCCTAGAACCCGTTTCCTAACGACAGCATTGCTCACTCGGTTGTCCCATGATACACGAGCAATGCTTCGGAGGCACCTATGATCGAAGACCAGTAACCTATGAATGTCCTCTACTCTTAACGGCCATGTTTCGCTACCGTATAGTAGGACAGAGCGAACTACTGCACGGTACACTCGTCCTTTGGTTAGCAAGCGGATATCTCGCCTGCGCCATAAGTGACGCAACTTGGCAAAAGCCAATCGAGCTTTCTGTATCCGTGCTGAGATTTCGTCAGTCACCAGGCCATCAGCACTGATGAGACTCCCCAGATACGTGAAGCGGTCTACACGCTCGACTACTTCACTCCCTATCACTAGTTCAGGTGCCGATGCAACCCAATCCTGGAGCAACATTTTGCATTTCGAGGGGGAAAACCGCATCCCGAACATGCTTGCATTATCGCTCAGGGTAGTCAGAAGACTCTGCATTTTGTCAGCGTCTTCACCAAATAGGACTATGTCATCAGCATACTCTAAGTCAGTAAGCGAGGCTCCTGGTAGTAAGTCAACTCCTGAAAAGTCAGACGAAGACATGGTTATATCTAGGAGCATGTCTATGACAAAATTAAACAAGAATGGGGAAAGTGGACATCCTTGACGGACACCACTTGAAGTGAGGAATTCCGATGACAGTTCGCCATAAGCTCTCACTCGACCTGTAGTTTTAGAGTAGAGAGCTTGTATAAGGTTAATGTACTTCTTTGGTACACCTTTCAATGACAGACACTGCCACAGAACCTCACGATCAACAGAGTCGAATGCCGCCTTTAGGTCCAGGAAGACAACTATTGTAGGACGCCTAAATGTGTGTCTGTGTTCCAGGACCTGTCGCAGTGTGAAGATGTGGTCTATACAGCCACGTCCAGGTCTGAATCCAGCCTGGTTTTCTCTAGTCTGCTCTTCACGAGCTCTAGTTAAGCGTCTAAGTATAATCGATGCTAACAGCTTAGAAACTATATTAGTCAGACTGATTCCCCTGTGATTGTCGCAGGAAGACTTTTGTCCTTTCTTATAAATTGGGACAATCAGGGATTCAGACCAGTCAGATGGTATTACGACAATTACCAGGGTAGTTTAATTTAAGCTTAAATTGTTTCTAAATACATAGGAGAAGCATTCACCTTTTGTATAGCTAAAGATACAACAAATAAAGGATTTACCTTGAATCTCTCTTTTTACAAGACTATAAGGACTGAGTTAAGGTCAATCTTATAGATTGTCTTAAATTTTATGTTTTGCAATCAAGGAATATGGATGTTTATCACCACAAAACTAAATCAATTTAATTACTTATGTCCAAAATTATCTAGTCGACGTTATTTCAGACGTGAATAGTTTAACATGTTTGATTGTTTGAAATGTGCTGGTACTAACATGACATTACATAGTTCAGAGAAATTTCGCCTTCTCATTGAATTTTGTGATAGAAAATAAGAATGCTTTTCTATCTCTCAATTTGCATAAATCAACTAGGGAAAAGGATCAATATAATAAACAAATGCATTACTATGAACAAATGGCATAAATATTTCAACTTACAGTTTAATAGAACTATTTGACCAACTTGGATTAGACAATCTTTGTGATGAATTTAAATTGCACCGTTTTGAGTCGAAACCAGAAGAAGGTGATTGTACATTATTATGGATATGATTAACATCATTATATATCGGTGCAGACAATGCAGGATGACCATAAGCTTTATACAATATGGATAATTTCATTTCTAATTGCTACAGACAGAAATAAAACATAAAAGTTTATTAAGATTAGTAATAGCGGAGATTTGCAGAGATTGTTGAGTCTAATAGTTTAACATAACGGTCTGGATGTAGATAGACAATCATTAAAAAGATGAAACATGGTACACTTGTTTCGTTCTGGGATGAGACCAATCAGTAATGCGCATCTTTGACTCCGCCAGATATCTAACCCAAGGTCTGACCATTGAACCAGCTACAAATGATATGCATTTCTGATTTTAGCCAATTACCCTGAAAGTATTGAGCCTGATCACTGAGAGAACTGTGAAGGAGTACTGCTACTAAAGAGTACTATAATCGAACGAGAGGGCTATTCAAATGTGTACTAGTCATTAGTTCATGATATTAGTTACGAAGATTAGTTATATATATATATATATATATATATATATAAAGTGACTTATAGATATGAAGACAGACAAATATGCATAAAATTATTAAATCAGTACTACTTATTATCCAAACTTACTCCTATTCTTTGTAAAGCACTATTCACCATATTCAAAGCAGACAATCTGACAGAAGGGGTAAGTATTGAATTAAAAAAGCAGCTGTTTTCTGTCTGTACAATGGAATCTTGTGTATCGACTAGATAAAAAATGTAATAAGACAAACATGGGAAAACAGAATGATTACTATTTTTATGTAAAATAACATTGCACAACATTGTTAGTCTAAGGATAAACTAAAAAGAGCGCCGTTTATTTCGGCGAGTAATACTATCTGATGAGTAGGTTTGCAAAAACGTTAGGGAAGTTAAACCAAAACACAGCACCAGTCCATGAAATCATTGACCATTGGGGTGAGCCATGCTAATAGGTGCAAACTACTTGGTTGGCATCCGCGTGATGATCGTAACTAATGGTTAGAGACTGCTGACACGGCTCAAATCGTTCGGAATGGTGCAAGTCCATCCATTCTTTGTCCTCATCCAAATTCTAAGCTCCTGAATTCATTACGATTTTCTTTTGAGTAAATTATGTTTTCTTAAATTTTATCTTCGATCTTTAACCCACTTGACTAATACCGACTCTGTTACTACCTCCATTATTCTAGGATTTGGACCGACAATTTTATCTCTATCTGCTAACTGGGACATGGTAACTTGAACTATAGTACGTTGTAACTGACCAAGTTCTCCGAACTAAAATAGGTGGAGTAATGTCTAAATTTTCTACCTATCAGTTGTAAATCAAGTGTTTTGATTACTAATTTTAATGAAATTTAGTTGATACAATAGAGATTTCAGATACTAAGAAAAAACAGAATAAGCTACATAAAAAATCTACGAATTTAGAATCAGTATCATAATAACTGAATGCATAACATTTAAGTGAATTACGTGATCAATAAACACAACTGTTAGATATAAACGGTCAATAAAGATTAACACAGTTTCGCAAGATAATTAACAAAAAAAGAAGCAATCCAAACTAATTACATAATACAAAATTGTGAACAAGAATTCTTTCGCAATTAGAATATAATTAAACTTAAAAATAAGCAAATACCCCAGGTTTCATGGATGTTAGAACAATAAAACAACCATTCATACACACATACAAAAAGTATATCGAAAATGACTGGATATGAGTATAAGTGATCATAGGAGTAGCAGTAAAAATTGGTTGACCACTATGAAGTAGCGACCAATTTGATGTTCATCCAGTCCATTATAGTGTTAATCGAACTGTACCAACCGAGTTGTAATGTAGTTATTAATCTAGGTGACTCGATATCACTGGCACCAACCAGAGATGGAAAGTGATTTAGGAGTAGTTGATAACAATTCCTAGACATAAGGTTCATGCTACTTGACACTCGTCAACAAAGAGTACCTACAATCTTTAGGCGAACGTGTGGTCCTCTGAGAACTCCATCCCAGGTCACCCAGTTTCATGGTCTGAGACTGTTACCATCAATCTATTTGGGTCTTGCTAACGAATACCAAATAGCACGAAACCTACGTTTAAAGTTCCCTGTCGATTACCCTCAAACTACCTTTCAATAGTGGCAGTGTTAGTAATGGCATTTTTATTGTTATAAAGATGCAGAAAATATACACTGAGATAGTAAAATATCAATCTTCGAGAAAGAGATATCTTTCATTTTGTTTGATTAAAGTGTTTAGCACACATTGCTCTTTAGCCACGTAAAACTGCAAAATATGATAAATTCCGTTAAAATAAAGTAGGATTTAAACAGTCATTTATCATTAAGTTTTACAGGTAATAAATAATCAGGTAAATATAGCGTCTAGAAGAAAGAACAAAAGTTTGTATTTACTAGGTTTTAATGTACACTTTATTCCGTTGAGATAGTGAATGATGTAAGGTGTGAGTAGTATTATCTTAGATCACACCATTTGATACGTATGATTTAATATTGACTTTCTTTTAAACCGCCATCTAGTCCCCAAAAATCTACTCTTAAATCCTAGATAGTAAGTTAGAAGGTGAGATGAATGGAAGAGGTCTTACTCACAAGTTTAATTTATGTACAGAAAACAAGGGTATTTCTATATTTGTACAGAAGGTTCTGGAAACTCCTAGGGAAAAATACTGAAATCGGCAACTGTCCAAACAGGATAAGAAAAACATAATTTGTTGTTTTTTAAACTTCTCTTGAAATTTTGTAAACATCGATTAGTGAGAGCATTTCCACAAGCTCTGAAGGCTTTCAAAGAATCAGTAACGGCTATCAACGCTATTACCAAATTATTAAATAGTAATGATATAAAAAAATGAATCTAAAATCTGAAACAATACATTAGAAATGATACCACAATCAGACATTGAAGTGTTATCTTAATTATCATACAACTACCGGTGTCAATCGATTTGAGAAAATCCAATCAGAGAACCACTATACAAAGCTCAGAAAAAATTTAGTTAACTTTAAAGATTAATAGAATACGTATTTAATTAGTTTTGAACCACTTGAATTTGGATTGTTAACCAAATAATACATTTCAGAAGTTAAAATACTGACCATAGTAGGTGATGACCTTGTTACATTCCAGCAATAACTTTTAAATATCAGTGGTCAGACACATAGAAAGTTTTGATATCTTTAATAACTATGCAGCAAAATCCTATGGTAAATGTTATGCCGGACCACAAAGAAGTGTAACAAACTTTCAGAACTGTGATTTAAGAACACTATTTCATTTATTCTAATTGTGTGTAACGTAAACATTTTGTTTTTATTATTGTTACGTTTCTTTTACCCTATCATCTTGTTTAGCATATTTACTGTTATTACATTATCTCTTATTATGGACTTTAGTTAATTAGTTGTGTACAAGTTGTTCGTATTCACTACCACTATTTCCTTTGATCTGTATTCATGTTAATTTCCTAATTGATTTGCTGTGCGGTCTGATTTTATGTACATATAAGGGAATGCTTGAAATATAATAGGATTCTGTTTGGTTGATCTATTGGATCAAATTCTTCCTATTCTGGCTTGGGACTAAGTGGGCATAAGGCAGACGCACAATTACCGACTAGGCACTAGTGATTGGCATTCGGCCAACCAACCACCAAATTTCTCGTATCATAACAGTAAATTAAGGCATAATGTACAGTTACAAATTAATCATTAGGTTTTATGCATTTATGAACTAGTTTTATCACTTCGTATAATGTCCCTTAAAAACACATCAAGAATATGAAGACAGTACCAATGGATATGACTCCTAGAGACTTTAAAAATAATTATCAAGAATTACGTATTTTGAGAAAATAAAAGAGAACTATTATGTAACACATTTTTATGGATGGATCGATGATATATGTAAGTATTTTTAAATAAACTCTCAACCATGATACAATGCTACAGTAGATAGTGCATATTTTAATCTGTTAAACAAGAGTAAATGGTTGACTATTTATTTTATGAGAACTTACACCTAATTAACTCTCTGTGCTATTATCAATAGTTGATCAACAGAAACACAATCATAGTTATCAACAAGGGTTTGAAATTTCATGTTAAGGAAATTCAATACAGGAGTTGATCAGTTTCTTTTTGTGCCTACACTGGGCAAATTAGTTAGATACAGTCGTCAATGTGCTCGATATACGGCTAGCAGTGGAACTCATGTACTAAGTGCAAGTCTTAATGCAGACACCAACATTGAAATATAGGTACATCTAGCTGATGAGTCCAAAGTAGGATGAAATGCCCGCCTCAGATTTTACCGTTAGCTACATATCAAATATACTACAAAAACTACTACAAAAACGTTCTTCTAATCAAATATGTGAATGATAAAAAAATTTTCTGCGAAATACTGGATACGAAAACAGAAAACACGCATAAACTGCAAGATTTCAATCATAGGTGACTTAGAAGAGCATCCTGAAACGACTAAGGAAGTAATATTGAATTTAGCCACAGAGAATTAGGTAAAGACAGCATATCAGTTGGCTAGGTTGTAAATCTCTATCGACGGAGGCCGTTGGGAAATGAATGGGAAATGTTTTACCATCTCCTACTCCGAAAAAGGATGTTACCTGGTGTCAGAGTACGCTGAAAGAAAATGAGGGGCGAACAAACCAAAATGTGCCATCAGTCCATGAAGCCGTTGGTTATTGACTTCAGTAGTGTTAGTAGGTGCAAACTACTAAGTTGATGTCAGCATGATAATCGCGACCAATGATTGGAGACACTGATTAACAGGGCTCAGAATTGGTTTGAGTGTCACAGAAGCATTTACTCTTCACTTTCTTCGAGATCCCTAGTTCTGTTTTTCTTTCATACATTTGTTTCATTGTCTATTGCTGAAATACATTTTGTTGCTTAACTTATTAATTTAATCACATCGTGTTAAGGTGACATGATAACTTGAGCTAATGGATATATGTACCAGTTTATATAATGTTTATGAAGGACTAGACAACAGCAAAACAATAAGATAAATTAATTCATTTCGATTAAAAGTGTTTGGCAAACATAGTATTTACCAATTCAATTAATTCAATTCCTACACATATGTACACATAAAGGTATATCTATTCATGATTGTTTTAATAAATAAAAAAATGTCGAATTTCGTTATTCAGTTTAACACAGAAATGAATTATGCATAAAGGTATAATTAATGTACATATTGATGGCAGATATTAATGATTACTTAACTCTCATGATTTTAATTTAGTAATTAGAAATATTAATTAAGAAAACCGTTCTTCTATACATATTTTTCTTAAAAGTCATATGGGCCATAAAAGAGAACGTACTACATCAATAAGACAAGGAGAAACATTAATCTAAGAATTGTAGTATTCACATATAAATGAATGTTACATAAAAATATTTATCTGAACACACACAAACACATACACACAGAGTCATTAATCACTTTCAAAAAGTATTAGTTAGATGAATTCTTTACCTTGAAATGACAGAACATTCATCAAACAATACCGATAGCACTCACTAAATACTACATAATAACCATAATAGAACAATGATCCTTTTCTAATAGAAACTGAATGATAATGCTAATAATTATAACAACCAAAAGAATAGTGAGTATGAATACATTCAACTACTTAGTTAATCACTACATCAGAATAAATAGACAGTGTAAATAATAAAACACATTTCATCTGACGTACTTACTATAGGATATAATAAACTGCTGTGTATATGTAAAAGACGAATGACATTTACTTACTTACTTACTTACTTACGCCTGTTACCCCTCTCGGAGGAGCATAGGCCGCTCACCAGTATTCTCCATTCAACTCTGTCCTGAGCAATCCTTTCCAGCTGTCTCCAGTTACTGTTCATCCTCTCAATGTCTGCTTCCACTTCTCGACGCAGGGTGTTCTTTGGCCTTCCTCTTTTCCGTTTTCCAACAGGATTCCAAGTTAGTGCTTGTCTCGTGATACAGTCAGATGATTTTCGCAATGTACGTCCTATCCATTTCCAACGTCGTTTCCTGATTTCCTCTTCAGCTGGAAGCTGATTTGTTCTTTTCCAAAGTAGACTGTTGTTAATGGTTTCCGGCCAACAGACATTCAATATTCTACGTAGACAGTTGTTGATAAATACCTGTACTCTCCTGAGGATGTTTGCAGTAGTTCTCCAAGTTTCAGCTCCATACAGAAGAATTGACTTGACGTTCGAGTTGAAGAGTCTAACTTTGAGATTGGTAGACAGTTGTTTGGAGTCCCATACATTTTTCAACTGTAGGAATGCTGCCCTTGCTTTGCCGATCCTTGCTCTTACATCCGCATCGGATCCTCCTTGTTCATCGATGATGCTCACCAGGTATGTAAAGGTATCCACTTCTTCCAGAGTTTCACCATCAAGTTCAATTAGGTCGGTGCTCTCGGTGTTGAATTTGAGGATCTTGCTCTTTCGCTTATGTATGTTCAGGCCTATCGATGCTGAGGTTGCTGCTACTTTGGTTGTCTTCACTTGCATTTGCTGTTGTGTATGGGATAGAAGTGCTAGATCATCCGCGAAGTCCAGATCATCAAGTTGCATCCTACTTGTCCATTGAATCCCGTGCTTCTCCTCAGATGTAGAGGTTTTCATGATCCAATCGACCACTAGGAGGAAGAGGAAGGGCGAGAGCAGACAGCCTTGTCTGACACCGGTTCTTACTGGAAATGCATTTGTCAGCTGTCCTCCATGCACAATTTTGCACTGTAGTCCGTCGTAAGAATTCTGGATGATGTTGACGAGTTTCTGTGGTATACCGTAGTGTCGAAGAAGTTTCCACAATGAACTCCTGTCTACGCTGTCAAACGCCTTCTCATAGTCGATGAAGTTGATGTACAATGACGAGTTCCATTCAATTGATTGTTCAACGATGATGCGTAGTGTTGCAATTTGGTCTGTGCATGACCGATCCTTACGGAAACCAGCCTGTTGGTCTCGAAGTTGAGCATCCACTGAATCTTTCATTCTATTCAACAACACTCTGTTGAAGACTTTCCCTGGTACTGACAATAGTGTGATCCCTCTGTAGTTCTCGCATTTGCTCAAATCCCCTTTCTTTGGTATCTTGATAAGGTATCCTTCCTTCCAGTCTGCCGGCACCTGTTCTTCCTCCCAGATCCTCTTGAATAAAACGTGGAGCATCCTCGCCGTTATGTCTATATCTGACTTAAGTGCTTCGGCTGGTATATTGTCAGGTCCTGCTGCTTTCCCACTTTTGATCTGTCTGATAGCTATCTTGATTTCTTCCATCGTTGGTGGATTGACATCAATCGGGAGGTCTGTAGATGCTGCTTCGATGTGTGGTGGGTTTGGTGGAGCTGGTCTATTCAAGAGTTCCTCGAAATGTTCTACCCATCTGTCTCTTTGTTCTTGAATCTCGGTGATTAGCATGCCTCCTTTGTTCCTGACCGGTCGCTCTGGTTTACTATATTTCCCTGCCAGCTTCTTCGTTGTGTCGTATAGCTGTTTCATATTTCCATCTCTTGCAGCTTTTTCCGCTGTTGTTGTAAGGCCTTCGATATACTTCCGTTTGTCGGCTCGAATACGCTTCTTTACTTGTTTATTTGCTTCTGTGTATTCATTTTGTGCCTTGATTTTTTCTGCTCTAGTTCGGCTGTTGTTGATTTCTGCCTTCTTGTTCCTCCTTTGTTGAATTTGGCTCAGGGTCTCTGTGGAAATCCATTCCTTATGATGGTAGTTCTTGCAGCCCAGAGCCTCTTGACAAGTTGAAGTTAGTGCCTCTTTGATTCCTTTCCAGTTGTCCTCCATAGTGGTTTCTTCCTCGTTCAGCAGATCTTGTAAGGCTTGGAACCTGTTGTTGAGAATTATTTTGAATTCATTGAGTTTGTCAGTATCCCGAAGAGAGGCTGTATTGAACCGTTTTAATGCTGTTGCTCCAGTTATCCATTGCTTCTTTAGCTTCAGCTTCATTTTGGCAACCACTAGGTGGTGGTCTGAAGCTACATCAGCTCCTCTCCTGGTTCTCACATCTTCCATTGATCTTCTGAATTTTTTATTGATGCATATATGATCGATTTGATTCTCTGTACTATGATCTGGTGAGATCCATGTAGCCTTGTGTATGCGTTTGTGGGGGAATATTGTACCACCTATAACCATTTTGTTGAAAGCGCAAAGATTTGTAAATCTTTCACCATTTTCATTTCTTTCCCCCAGTCCTTGTCGTCCCATGATGTCTTCGTAACCGGTGTTGTCCATTCCGACTTTGGCATTTAGGTCCCCCATCAGGATTGTCAGATCCTTTCCTGGACACTTCGCTATAATTGACTGAAGCCTATCATAAAACTGATCTTTGTCCTCGTCGTTGCCATCGTTGGTGGGTGCATAACACTGGATGATATTCATTGTAATCCCCTTCTTCATTGTCTTAAAGGATGCTTTGATGATCCTGGGTCCATGTGGTTCCCATCCTACAAGTGAATTGCGCGCTTTCTTAGACAGCATCAGAGCAACTCCTTGGGTGTGTGGGGCATTTTCCTCTTCGTGCCCGGGCACGAAGAGGAATGACATTTACTCTAGCTTTAATAAATTTGAATAGGCAAGACGTATATGTGACTTTCGTGAAAGTTACACTGAGTTAGGTATGGCTATAGGGGTAAAGTTATCCACGGTCACTTACATATTCACTGTAAGGAATCCACCACTTTCAGTCATTTTGCCATTCATTTAGTGTGTGTATGTAAGAGTGTACATTGTATTACAGATTTTATCTTAAGCCCTAACCATCTAGTATTTTAAGCGTTACACTAACATGTTGGTGAATAATAACTACTGACGAAACTAGAACACTTACTAAATCAATGGCAAAATGAATGGAAATGCTAAAAGAAAACACATTTATTGAATAGCGAAAAAATGTTATGAATAACCTTAACCGGCTACTGAAAGGTTATTATGATGACAGTTCAGTTGTTAATATTCCATAAGAATCTTAACTACCAAACCAAGATAGTGGTAATGTGATTGAAGCTTTACTACAGCATTAATTCGAGTTAAATTATATGGTCATAAGCAATTTTATTGTTCTAGGATATTGTAAAATATGCGTAAAAACAAGCAATAAATTGTAACTGACAAAGTATATGCTAAGTTCTGGAATTAGCACCATGTTGGTTTGAATGAACAAATGCTTCTTAAAATTCACTAAATTAGTGCTTGGTTCGTTATTTGTTGTAACATAACTCACACTCACCATGTGATTAATGCACCAGTATCACTTGACTAATAAAATTCAAAAAAAAAAACAAGCCGACGATAATAATTGTGCTCATGATTCACATGAAGTAAAACTGAGTGAACTGCTGAGTAACATACTAGCTCTTTAAAATGGAGGTATGTAAATCACTAAGGTTGAACGTGATATCTAAAATATGAGCAGAGAATTCATCAATCCTCAATTCAATACCAACTTCCAACTTAAGTAGAATATTCAGTACGCTTGACTACTTCAGCTATTAGATCATACGATAACGCAGGGAAATCTTGAAGTAAGTTTAGATGGAAAGAAACGTATGGTCGTCAGAAGAATCTGCATTATATGTCTTAGTCAAACAGACCTACATTATCAATGAGTGATTATCCAGGTAGGATTAGAATGAAACTAAGATAAACATAGAAAAAATTGAAAGCCGATGTTAATGGGAATAATAATGCAAAGAATCGAGTGATTACTGAATGGCAGCAAATAATACCTCTGTTCCTTTAAGGAAAATACACGCGATCTACATACAAAAACATGCAAATACATGGTACGCAAACATTGTTGATACATGGCTTGATTGTCATTGGTTGGGGAAATGATACTGTATACGATCAGGTGATTGTAATTCTGATGACCTTGAATGGGTCATAGAATGCACAAAGACACGTAAAGAAGACTGACTAGTCTTATGATTGACCACAATTTGTTAAGCGCAAACTATGATCACGTGATTCTACCTGATTTCCAATAAGATTGCATAAGTTCAAATTATCTGCACACGATCTCAGTGTATATATGAAAATGTAAAAACTTTGTCATCTAGTAACAACTTTGCGATAAGATTACAGTTATTATTCTCATAAATTAAACTATTTTTTACTTTTGGGATTAGAATACCGTAGTTAAAGTTAAAGACAGTAATTTGCAGTCACAATCGTTCACAAACATATCACATGGATAAAATGGGCTTTGTTTAGTATGAACAACATAGTCTAGTCGTTATAGATCGAAATTTTAAGTGTGTTGACTGGGGTTATCCACAAGGTTTCCAATAATCATCAACTATTTCTCGTACCCAGCAATTTCCCTATTCCCTTTAGTGAAAAATGGTGGAGTATAATTTTCACCCAACATTTCACTTGAAGTAACTAAAGTTATCTTCAACTATCTGTTATGAATATGGCCGGTGAGACGCAACAAGAAATCCAAGATGAAAAACACAAATACATTACAAATCAGGGTTTGTTGTGGGATCTTTGGCAAATGTTACCTCAAATATGCAGCGATCACTTGGTATATGAACGGAAAATTTACTGAAAGTGCTACGTACACATAGTTAACATTGAGAATAATGTAGAAAAGCCCAGTATATCATTAATTAATTAGTGTAAACGACGATTTAATCAAGTGATGGAACAAATGACTGACGTGTCAGTCACTTGAAAGCAAGCAGGAATTTTTTTAATGATGACTTAATGCTATTTGATTTACATAAATGACTGATTTCCCCAACTTGAATTGGTACGTATATGTTTATGCATTCAAACCAATAAACTTAAAATAACTTAACATTATATCAAAGAGTAGATGACGTAATTCGTATACCAAGAACAGATATGTGTATTTGAATTCAGACTGAACTATGTATGAGGACTAGTGATAAATCATGACTGCATGAACAGAAGTAGATTGGTATTTCAACCTACTACTCAATGATTGAATGTCGGACGCTACAAACAGTAGACCCACTTCTCCACAGAAGGGTTGATAAATGCTGCTTTTTCTCTTCAGCATTACAAAATTAGCATGGAAAATCATCGTGAATTCAACTTATTGTAATTGAGCAATCTAATCAACTATTTCCTCCAAACATAAAAACTGAGCATACTAAAAGTAGACAAAAATGATCAGTAAGTCTCATTTAACCAAACTATGAGATGAAAATACATACTAAGTGTTAACTATGCCATTCTAATCGTGTTTTTAAACCTGACTAGGAAATATGTAATAGCTAAGTGGTTTTAATCTTGAAACGTGCTCCGCACAAAGAAGACTTCAGTCAACTGGATCGTTCATCTGAACACAATACATGCGGCTCGTGACCTAGAACTATTAAGCGGATTTCCATGTAGTTGCTAAGTTACAATAAATTGTTATTTTTATCATCTTTCAATGAACTGGTCTAAAACAACTATCAAAGAGATAATAACAAATAATATTCTAATATCATCGTGGTGCTGCATATTAAGATCAATACTATTTATAATCTTATGTTAATTTACGTAGAAGTAATAATTGTCTCATTTTGCAATAAAATATTCGATCGGGATTGAAAAAGTGATGACAATGACAACTATACTAACTATGAATGACAGATTTATAATACTTATGACGACAAAAAAGCTTTTGTTTTACTATACTGCATTCTTAAATATGAACTCAGTAGACACTTCTATTGTAGATAATATACATAACTATTAAAAGAAACTGGTGCGAATAATGAAAAAAAAAGCAGTAATCATAATTGACTGAGTTTTTTCTGTGGATAACAATTAAAATGCAGAATAAAATTCGTTATTCAAGTTAATTGCATCAGTAAGTGAAAATAGGAAAGTATTCGTATTTATATCTTCTCGTTGCTAATACACCAATATCTCCTAACATTAATGTAAACATTTACCAACAACTTCATACCGTTAAACAAGTTAGTGGCTATCAGGACTCAGTAACGCGTTGGGACATAAAGTGAAAGTAACCGGGGTCGAGTCACAGTACGGATATCAATTCTAAGAAGGAAAGCCAGCGGACGAGGCCCAAATAACATTAAATGTGTCTCCTGGACACCACTAATAACCATAATTGATCGTTAATAGTCTAAGAAATTTTTTAGACGTCAAATATTTCTATTAATCTTTCTTCAAGCGATATCAGCGTAGCTGTGTAAAACAAAATCGATGAAAGATGAATCCAAACTAGATCTTAAACCATTGTAGAACCGGTCCAGGAAAAATCACTCAGTGGAATCAAAATATCATCAATCTAGAAACTGTAGTCTCCATCGATCAAATAAGTGATAAATTAAAATAAATGTATCACTACAGAAAACAAACCATCCATCAATTCAAAGCTCAAAAATTTAAATTATATACATATATATATTATGACAGTGATAGAAAATCCATAAAATCGTCACGACGAAGAATTTCTATATGAATATATTATGGAGAACATAACATTACGTAATAAGAAATTAAAACAATGTTATTAAATTAGGTTTTACAGATGACTACAGTTCACTAATGAAAATGAGACTTTTGACGACTACACTACAAATTAAATGACTTAGTTGGGATCTAAGATAGATCTTTATCAAGAGCACAGTAGTAACAATTTAATCACAACGCATGGAAAATGCATCATATCACAGATTGATTTAAGTACAAAAATATGAAATATTTGAGCCAGAGGTTGAATAGAATCACACTTGATATTTCAGATGAAAATTGTGGGGTCAAAAAATTGTTCGAAATAATGGGTGAGCGTACATATAGATGAGAAGTTACAAAGTGCGACAGAAAGAACTATATTGCACTTCCTGGTTTCTGATGGTTACTTAGTAGACATCACTTTATGATGTAAAATGCTCAGAAAGATAAACCCAGAATAACATAAAACTGTTTAATTTGGGAATACTAATAACGACTGAGGCGTTAAATTTCAAAACAGTGTAGTAAGCCTTAACTTCGATCTTCTTAATTCAGTTTGAACAACAAGTTGTATCGCTCGTGTGCTTCGAGACAAGAGAGTCAGTCATAAAAAACATAAAATCCGACGAATACGCCCACAGTCTCAAACTGAAAAGATAGATTAGTACGACCAGATCAAATTTACAGGATTAACATGATATTAAAATTAAATAGAAAGGAATCAAACAAACGTATGCATGAGACAATAATTGGACTAAGGATCCAGAAAAACATAAAAAAAGTGACCAAAGACATGAGATCTACGTATATCTTCTACGCTTAAACCCGATGCTTCCCATATATAGGTCAGAACAGAGAGGACCGCTGTAGAATACATTCATACTTTCGTTGACAGACCCATACATCTAACTCACTTCTCAAGTAACGAACGTTGGAGAAAATCAACCCAGCTTTCTTAATCCAGTATGAGATTTCGCCAAATACCCACCCATCAGAGCTGCCTGATGAGACTTCGTATATAAGTAAAATAGCCAACGCACTCAACTACTTCTCTCGCTTTAACCAATATTCGTGATGATACAGATCAGTTATAAAGTGATAGCTGGCATTTATGGCGAACATAAACACAAAATTTTTAATGAAATGAGTAGTTTATTAAAGTATATTATCAATAATCCACTTAACAATAGTGTTTAAAAGTTAACATTTGGGTCAAATACACATACAAAGCATTCGATATTGAATTCAAACCACTTTTGTCACTAACTTCTAAGTACATGTTTGTGTACTCAGTAATAAGCCAAATGATAGTTGGGTGAGGTCCAGCGAGATTAATTAGCTGTCTAAAACAAAGTAGGTGGGACATGAGACTTAATGATAGGAAAGCGAAAGCCTAAGTCACTAGTACATCATTTAAATAATCGATCTATGCTATGTAAGCCATGACTGAATACAAATTAACAAAACAACAACCCTGCTTTAATAATTGACTTATAATTTTCTTTTCATATATAAAAATAGAAACACCGTAAATTAGCTAACATGTACATAAAGAAAGCAGTTAAGGTAAAAAAACAAAACAAGTAAACAAACTGTCAAGAAGCTAGAGCACATATACATGTTACCACTCTGTTATAATTTCCGTAATTTACATAAAATGATAGGGTAAAAGAAGAGCTTAAACAACTGCCTTACTAAACAATTTCTCTTTCCACAATAATCAACAATCAAACATAAATGAGCTTTGTTATTCATCACAAGCATTATCAATACAACAAATGTAATAAACTGATGCCTAAATGAGAAATAGTCTGTTAAAGAAAATTAATATACACCGATAAAAAGAAAACAGAAGCACTAACGGATTCGTTAAACGATGAACACAATGTATTAAACCAAACCATGATCGGGTAATTATTATTTAAACAAACACGCCGGAAGAATTACAGGATGTAACAGAATCTTTTCACATGGAGGCAGAAAAAGCGAGAGAAGCAACTAACAGATACTAACGTGATTGATTAAAATAAACATTGTAAGTGCCAAAACATTTACATAAATCGAAAATAATGTGAACAACATATTCGAGGGAGAAAAAAAACATGATTAGAAAAGCACACATGCACCCAATGAACATGTGACCTAAAAGGAAACAGCTGATTGTCACATTTAAGAAGCACAGTAAATTTATGTTTTTTTTCTATTTATTCATATTGTCTGGCTCAGCATCTTCGCTATTATTATCATATTTGTTTTCCTGATTTCATGGATTATGCAATTAAGTTTATAAAAATAAATATGTATCATCTGAGAAGAAACCTCCTAGAAAAATAATTAATAAAATAAGTCATACATCTGGGTAATTTTCATTTTGATATGAATATGGAGAGAGAGAAACGACTGTTCAATAGTGAAGTTTTAGAAAAGAAAAAAGAGAAAAAAACAGTTGAGAATGAATAAATTTTCTATAGAAGATAAAAGGAAAGGTAACCAAAAGAGACACTTCGACAATATTATTACAAATAAAAGGAACTAATATCTAAGATAAATAACAATAATTAATGTACAGATATTATATAGTTGTACAAAAAGAGCAGGAACGTGGACGCCCTGGAAAAAGTAAAAGAATGAAAACTAGTTCACAGGATTCAAATCCTTGCATGCATGCATACATACAAATACATTTAGTTACGTATAAATAGATACATCAACAAAATGAATATAAGGATTACTAATACTACCACCTTCCCTCCACTAATAAAAAGTATGAAGTGCAAGTGAGGTTAGTACAACTAGTGAACATAAAATGTCACTAAATAACTAATTAACCATTATATATCAACTTTTTAGCAACGTTATAAATAATCTAACAATGTTATTTAGTGTCATATAAGCACAATATAAGTATAATATGCCGAGTAGGAGACAGATTACAAGATATCGCAAGTTTTCGTGGTAAGCGAAAACTAAGTGGAGCGTGTTGTAAGTGGACTATTTAACTGACCAACATCATCAATAACATCATTTGGACAATCTGGTCACTGACAAATATGCATGAATTTTAAGCACTTACGGTGATACAATTCATGAAATTGTTGAATATCATCTTATTAATAACTGGGTTGGTTAATCTTTAAAGAAAGAGCATGTTAACTGAATGGATCAATAAACATCTTAAATTACAGAAGAATTAGATGATCATACTGTTAGGGATTCCTAGTCCCCAAAGATACAATGATTGACTTAATTAAACGAAACAAGTTGTATTGATTTTTTGTAAGCTTCATATGTAAACTTTCATCACATTAATTTGAGTTCAATGTGAGTTCAACTCCTTAATACAGTTTGATAGTATTTCATTGTATTAATTAAATGATGATGACTTCACTTGATGAATAATCACTGTAAATTAATTGATATAAAAATCGATGTATTTATGTAAATAAATTCGCAGTTCTCTGGTGTTATCTGGTTGGCTTGTGTTCCTTCTCATTTCGGCTTGGGACTCAGTGGGCATAGGACAGACGTACAATAACCAACTAGGCACTAGCGATTGGCACTCAGCCATCTTATCCCCCAATTTCTTACGACATAACAGCTGGCGACGGGGTAAACTAACAAAATGTCATTTACCTTCGAACAAGTCGAAGCTTTGCTGGAACGCCGAGAGAAACGCTACGAACAGTTCCAGATACGTATAACAGATACCTTAACCCAGTGTATGAATCTTACTCAGAAGGGGCTCTCATAAAACTCATGCACATCTCATGCCGGCATCAGGACCAGGATTTTGAGTAAGATTGAACAGGGTCCAACTATCACTCGGCAAGAAGACATCAGTGAATGACAGAGGTTGGCGAACTTGAAAATTGATACTTCTATGGTTGAGAACAGCAGTCGTCCTCCGTACGTCCATGCAATAACGTAGAGAACAGGTATCCAGATCAGCAGCATCAGCCTAGCGTCAGTAGACGAAGCACTACTTCAGCCCACATCCGCAATTAACTCCCAAACTCAGACAGCACGTTCAACAGAAGCATCTCTCTCCAGCGTGCCTAGTGTCGCTGCTCCAGTGAAGCAAGATGAAGCACTGGAGACATCTGCCCAGGTCAATCCAAAGGTGGAACGTCTAGGTGATGAGACAACGGTAATCTCACCGTTATCCACAGGATTGCAAAGTGCTTGTTCTAATAGACGTGCTCGCATCAGAACCGCCAGTCGGAGCAAGAAGGTCAATTCGAAAAGCGTGCTCAAACCATCTAATTGTTCTATGAAGCCACAGCATCCAACAAGAAGAAACACTAAGCCGAAGAAAGTTGGTACCATTCCCAAAGCATACTTCAAGTGTTATAAAGTCATTGACTTCTCAATTCATCCAAGAAGTCGCAAAGTTACCGGCTTAATTACAGCATATACAAAAGAAGATGAAGTGTCGATCTGGTTACAACTCAAAGACCCCACAGCTTTTCGCGGGGGAGGAGATTGGTGGTAGATTGTGGTTGTTGTACAAATTGTAATTATCATGTTCCTTCTTTTTTTCTGAGTACTTTTAGTTGTACACAAACACGCAAATTTTGTGAACGCACTGGACCATACCTGTATCTTTTTCAAAAAGGAGAGGTGTTAGGGATTCCTAGTCCCCAAATATACAATGATTGACTTAATTAAACGAAACAAGTTGTATTGATTTTTTGTAAGCTTCATATGTAAACTTTCATCACATTAATTTGAATTCAATGTGAGTTCAACTCCTTAATACAGTTTGATAGTATTTCATTGTATTAATTAAATGATGATGACTTCACTTGATGAATAATCACTGTAAATTAATTGATATAAAAATCGATGTATTTATGTAAATAAATTCGCAGTTCTCTGGTGTTATCTGGTTGGCTTGTGTTCCTTCTCATTTCGGCTTGGGACTCAGTGGGCATAGGACAGACGTACAATAACCAACTAGGCACTAGCGATTGGCACTCAGCCATCTTATCTTCCAATTTCTTACGACATAACACATACACAACACATAACCAAACTACTGCATTTGAAGATTCTCAGCTTTACTAACCAAATTGACTGTATTCTCTACTAACTGATCTTCTCGTATAGCAAGAACATATATAAATACTCAGCTCTGAATTATATGTTAGTTATATGAGGAATAGAATCATTACCCAGTTTCCCAAACAAAGGTAAATGAAATAGGGTTTAAACCAGCGACCTTCATTCTAGCTCTCTACACCAAACCCCGGCATTACTCATGGTTCCACGAAATATAGACTATTCCTTAAAGAAATGCATGATCAAATACCCGGAAGTTAAGTTATTTCATAGCTGTAAAGTAACATAGAGAAAGCTGTTCAAAACTGTACTCACTTTTAGCCAACAAGTGAACAATTTGACTACTCACAAGTGAAGAAAACTAACGAAAGACGAGCTCTGCACAACTTGATGTTCTTGATCTGACAGTAGACGATTAAATGGGCCTACACACACCTGACTGAATAAATCAACCGTCTTCAATTGTTAAATAGAGAGTGAAAGTACTGTTTTTCAATGGTTTTCTACTTAATATCAGTTCGTGAAAAAAAAACATTCTCGAAACAAATGAATCACAACAAACGAAGTTGAATAAAAAATAATTAGTCAAGTACTTTATAACGTATATACAAACTACCGTCTACCAGGACGGGTAAAGTTGGCTAGTGTACAAACAGACAAGAAGAAAACTAGGGGTATCCAAATCAAAACCTGGCATTAGTCTATGAAGTCGTTAACTGTTGGTCTGACTCAAATTGTTAGGTACGGACTACCTGATTATCGTGTGCACGATTGGTGTAAACAAATGCTGAAGGCGTTGTAGACAAATTATCCAACTGTCTCCACATAAATTCCGAGTTTTGAAAGCTTGTGCTCTCAGTCGTTGTTGTCGATCCATATTATTTATGTCTAACCTCTTTCATCACTATCAATATTAGTACAGTTCTCACTTTTGGCACTCCTTATGGTAATTCTATGTTTCGGCTAACTGATTAGCTGAATACATTTTGAGTAAATTTTAGGAGCTCTACCGTAACGTTGTGGACGGTGGGGTAAATAAGTATGAAATTGATTACCAATGTCATTCGCCATCCATTAAGTCCTAGGATATGTATACCAATGGATTTTGAATAAATAGTCTAAAGATAATATTCTCGCTACATTTAAAAATGCTGAGGTCATTCCTGATATGACTTTGAATGGGACAAACTTATGAGTTTGTGTTGATTTAGTACGGTTCGCGATACGATACAGCTTATAGATCTAGAGTAGCCGGATTATATTTCTGATTCCCTCGGTAGTCGACATGGTTAATGCGAACGTTATTCCTGATACTTGTACTTCAAATCGGATACCACGACATATTCCTTCCCAACTCATAGTTACTCCAAAAGACTAGTCTTGCAGAAAGATTGTATAGTGGAGAAAAATTAAGATAAGACGTGTGAACAACATTTTGCTGAATGCATCCATTTTTATATCAATTAATTTGCAGTAATTCATCAGAGTGAAATCATTAGCTAATATAACAGGTGTACGAAATGCAACATTTTATTCATACAGTCAATTATCATAACAACTACTCAGAAGTATGACTCACAATGAATTAAATTGTGACGAAAGTTTACAAAAAATCACTACAACCCATTTTACTTGATTTTATAAACAATAGTATTTTTGGAGGAATTTTGAATCTCTAAATATCCCTAAGTGGATTAGTGAGTAAACACCACTTAAACAAGGAAGTCGCAGAATTTTCTCTACTGTAAAAAAAGGTTATCGAATGATATCATTTCGTAGGTGGGGAATTATGTTTACGACTTCCCTTCGTGACTACAAGAATATTACTACAGGAAAGGTATGAATATAAATAATTTACAATGAAGATGATTCCAAAAGTAAAGACAATGACACAAATATATGTGTTAAAAAAGAAGTACATTCACAAACAAATGTAACAAATGGAAGAATATATTACCTATTACTGAGTTTTCATTAACTAACTGACCAACTTGAATATGTAACCTATAACACAGCAATGTATGATTATTTCAAATTATTAGTATATTTTGATGGATTCAACTATAGAAATAAACATTAAGAGAGAATCTCTTTCAAAATTAAGAGGGGGAGGTAGAAGAAAATAATAATAAAAATTAGAAAAATCAAATTTTCCGGTAAGTACACCGATGTACAATACACATTGTGAAGATATTTATTTAAGTTGAATTACAATGAAAATGAATTCATTAATAAGTACATGTAATACTTCACAATAACAACTTTAGATAATTACAGATTTATCTAAATCCTCTGGTAATTAGCCACTAACAGAAATTAGTTTAATCTGTCAGTTTTCATTTTCATTATCAAAATCCCTGGCTTTGAATACCCGGAAAGTAACTCAAATATAATTAAAATTCACTTGACAATAACCTAAACCATCGTATTAACTTATTCATCACTTATACTAATAAACACCAGATGATAATCAGATCTGAAATCAAGAGTATACTTAATAAATAATACAACAAATTACTCATATATATATATTAATTTTTAACAAAACTTTACTTTTGATAACAAAATACTTCAACCACGAATATGATTTAAAAATAATCCCAAAATCGTTAACAGTAAAAACAAAAAAGGCGCATTTCTAAAGTTAATTATCACAAAAGAACTAGGCATATGAATAACCAGATGCAATAGCATATTAACAAGTGAAAATAATAAACTCTAAATGCATAATAATATTAATTTCATTGTAAGCTAAAATGAAATGCCTTATCAATATAAGATAAAAACAACTCATTAGTTCATTTGATAACAGTTAAGATATGTGAACAACCTTTATAAACGACGAATTATAAATGAATCGCTAAAAACATCATATGAATGTTTTCCATTTACTATGTGCCTACTTAATGAACATGAATACAACAATTTAATGTGAAGTTGATGTAACGTAAGCGTTTAGAGATCCTGACATGGAATTATATAGGGAATGTAGAGTTTGATTGTTTTAGACAATTAAGTACTAAATAATAAGTTGCAGTTATTAGCTTAAGGAGAATATTATCAAACACAAAAATAAAGCTAATGATTGTTTTCACATTTTAAAACTTTTTAATATAACTTCTAATTCGAGGCTTTGATACTTTTATTTGTCAATTATTTAAAGATAAATCTGGAAAATGACAAATTTGGTAAATAAGTAAATTCACCAAGATCGGCGTTAAGTGCATTTTATAAAATGTTTTACATTTATATACGCAGCGGTGACTTAGTAGTTCGGCTTTCAGCCAATACGTTGAAACTTTGAACATTGTTATATCCACTTCACCATGGACAACCGAGTAGTACCACCAGCTCTTACATTTAGGGCAAGGCTTGAAGCCTAGTATATGAATAACACTGCATGCATTTCTAACGTGATTATTTATTGGCGTATATGTCTTCGTTTCTCCTCAACTATTATGAAAATATGGAGGAAACTGAGTGGGCCTTAAGGTTATTAAACGAAAACAAAACTAACCACTACTAAAACTATCTTCGTTGGAAGTCACCTTCAGTGTAACTAGTCACCATGCAAAAATGAATTTAGTTAATACCAAAAATATAACAAAAAGTGACATATTTATGCCCCCCCCCCTACATTTAAATAGCATTCAATACAGCATAAATTCCTAAGCTAAAATGAATTGACAAAAATTAGACGGCTTGCAGCACTCATTAAATTTGTTTATCAACTAATATCAATGGACAAACACTATAGGATTCCACAGAACTATTTATAAGAAGAATTTTTATGTATTGACAATGTATGATATTCATGTAACAGGTACACAAGAAATTCTATGCACAATATCATAGATATATCTTTACTAAAAACGGTCTGTTCAAAACAACAGATACTTTTTGATATGTAGCTTCGTTTATAAATACGAAATGACGGAATCACATATTTAAAATTAAGCTTATGTAGACATGTTGTACAAATAATGAACGAGAAAAGCTAAATAAATTAAGAGTCTACTGACGAATAACAGTTACTACTTAAAAATTAATTAGAAAACTATTTTTAAAACCAAGTTAATGATTGAATAAGGTATACTTTAGCTCACTTATTTATTGAAACAACTGCTGGTAATCATGAAAAAACTAGCTTGGATAAAAAGTACAGGTCAGTGACTCAGTGGTTGAAGAGTTTAACCTTAAACTAGAGAATACTGTCATATTTGTGTTATTAGGGTTTAAATGCTCCTGCCGAAGTACCATTTACTGACTGATACTATAGTTATAGCTCAAATGTAAGTAAAATACCAAGTGGTTATTTAATGGGCCTCACTAATTATATATACTGTTAGGAAGAATGGCTTTACAATTGCCAAATTGCATCATGATTCGGATGTAAAAGTCTACCCGTGTGGTTCTTTTAATGTCAACAGAATACCGCCGTGGTGAAGGTTCCTGTAGTTTAATCGCAGATTCTCCTAAAAGCTTAGATACATATGGTAGGATGATCCGCACTATAGTATTATTGTTAAAATACTTGACTTCCAAAGAATGAGATCACAGTTTCGAATTTCGTTCCACTAATTTCGATTTGATCAGCCAAGAAGTAGTATCAACTTTCTTTGAAACAGTTATTCTCAAAGCTGAGTAACCTAATTAATGTGCCCAGTACGTACGTTACATGAGAGAGGATGAATTATATCAAGATGAGCTTCAAAGCAGAACTTATTACAGTTGATGACTGCCGCATATCAAAATAATTGGATACCTTTTCATGCTCACATTACTAAGTAATTTACCATAAGAGAATAAATTAAACTGAAAAAACAACGATCCCAAATTAGTAGTTTTCAAGAGTAACTCGTATGTAGTACGAAACTAATGAAATTAATGAAATGCCTCATCAATGAATAAAAGCGACTATAGTGGTTTTTATACTGATACACTGTTAGTCAACTAACTCACATAAAATAACTGGATCTTATCTAAAAGATTTAACGTCTCGAACACTTTTCAGTTAAGATTCCACTTACAAAAAATTAAACATTGTGTAAAACTAACACATTCAATTAGGATGAATTCGAACAAAGAAATTAATTTATCTTAAATATGCTATACTTATTTTAACAGCTTCTTGTAAAATGTACAGTGAATTATTATCAAGCTCGAGGTTAATAAATCGCTTTAAAATACTGTACGATGGCATGTGTGAATTGTATCAGCCATGACATAATACTTTAAGAGAGGTTTAACAATCCTAAATACAACTTATGAATACATATATCTAAATGATAAGAAGTAATTAACTTACTTTTACTAGCAGTTTTGGTAGGAATTGTATTGCCTCCATTACATATTTCTGGTGAGCTGACTGATTCAGGAGGACAGCGCGTTATAGCCAATTCTTGGTAAAGATCTGTTACAGGGATAAAAGATTCAATAAAAGAACACTAATCAAGAAATTAATTACTCTATACCCATAAAACACTCATCAGTAAGAACCCATCAAAGTATTATTAGTTCATTTACCAGGAAGATTTGAATACTTAGACTGCAGCCGCACTCCAAACATAAACGATAATGATGCTGCCGGTTGTCTGTACCAAACCTGATGGGCGGAGTTCGAGCCTGTAATATACTGACTGTATATGAAACATGTTAACCACTAAGCCACTACTATATCATGTATTCAATGTGACCTACAACTTAGCACAAAGAACTGTACATAATTATTTATCAATTTTTAATTATGGCTTGGAGCTTGTAGAACAAAAGTGCAACATATTTGCCACATATTTTATCGCTTTATTTCGTCACTAAATGGATTTCTCAAGAACTAACACTGAACATTAGTTCAGGAAGTTCGACCATAAAATTTACTTCCAACAATATCATTACTTATATTGAGGACATTAAACATAAATATTAACGGATTCCTGTATTCACGCTATGTTAACGGATATGGAAATTTGAACCGTTAAATGACTAGCTTCGAAAGCTTCGTTTTATTTTACTTTTCTATTCGTAAATAAAAGTAAGATAAAAACTACCTTTTCAATTCAAGTTGATGGTCAGATACAATTAACAACGCCTACACATATTAACGAAACAGAACAAAGTTCATATAATAGTCCGTTACTAACTGGACAAGAAAATTTCATCTTATTACATCTACATATCAGGTACTTCAATAAGTTCCCCATATATATATATATATATATATATATATATATATATATATATATATATATATATATATATATATATACCCAACTATTATGTATGTTAATAAACATGTCGGTAACGTGAAACTATAACCAATAAGATCGCCAAGACATATTTATATGCTGAGTATGAACAAATCGACTGACCGATGACTGAATAATTTATCACTAACCTCGAGTTTCATCTTTTAGCCTCTGAACGGCTACAACTAAATCCTCTTTTTCTTCTAGTTCGTTCTCCAAAAATGCATTTCTTTCAATAGCCTACAAGATAACAACACATTTGTCATATGTACATTCTTACTTGGTTTAGGCGGGATTCACAATCTTCTAATGTAACAACTGTTGCTCTATAATAAAAGTAATCGGAGGGTGAAAAATGTGAACCTTTTAGAACGTTCTAAATCGTCGTTTAACTGTTCCAGTTCACGAATATATTTGTGCATTTTTTCTCGATCTAATTTCGATTTCTCTAATTCATCTTGAAGTCTAGTGATTTCGTGATTAACATACTCTTGACTATTTTCGGCTTTATTCTACAGGTAGAAAAAATATACATTACTTTGTTGCCCACAGAATAAGTACCCTAAAATACAGTTGTTTTTACACTTACACGGTAGCTTTCTTTTTCAACAGTTAGCTTTTCACATAATACAACAAGCTCGGAATTACGTTTTTCTAACTGTTCCAACTGTGTTTCGAGCTCCAGTTCCAATTCTCGGGAACTGATCTGAAAGTCCTCCAACTCCTCTCGTACCTCTTCCATACTATTTATAGTCATAGAAATAAAAACGACAAACGGAAAACGTACCCATTACGGTATTCTTCAGCCTTTTCCCGCCAATATTTAGCTTCATTACTAGGATCATCGAAAACAGGGTTCTCCATAAAGACACGTTAGCTAATCAAAATAAAAGTCTATGCTAAAATAATGTATTGTCACGGCTTATTATTATTCTAAGACAAAAACTGATTTAATAAGCGCGGAGTACCAACGAACCATAATGCGGAACAATACGCCAATTGTAGAACAGAACACGGGGAGCGTAGAAACAATAAAACAAACATTGTGTACAGAAGATAGTCTGAGAAAAGCTCTTTTTTATTAACAATATGGGTAATCGTTACTGTGACTTTTCTCACCCAAATTCATAGTTCTGAAGGAAACCAATGCCAATGGTTAGCGGAGATGTTCGTTGGGAAACCTGAGTCAATCTGAAAGCTACGTGTAAACTCACTTCTTGCCAACTTGCAGCCAACGCTAATTACCTGTATAGCCACTTTCAATATGTTACCTGCAGTTTATGAAACCAAACTAAACCAAAATAGAATTAGCTAGCTACTTGTTGTGTGCATATATGTTAATAATCTTACTAAATATCTGAATTTTTAGAAATATTTTGTGTATCACCAGCTGATAAAATTACTAATTTTAAAAGTACTGATCGAAACAAATGCGTTGAACTAGACAAAAATGAACTACAAAACCAATGATCAGTTTTGATTAAAAGTAATATTTCCACTTAACTAACGAGAAAATAAAGTGAATTATACCAGACGGACAAATCTATTGACCTCTTCATGAAGACAGACCTTAAGTGCTGTAAAGCAGGAAACTACTGTCGCTAATACAATAACTGATTACGGCTCAACGGAGATGAAATCATTACTATTCATAAAGTTTTGTGTTAATGTAATCATACAAAACTGAACAATTCATCAAAGCGCAAAAAGTAAGGCATTATATAACGTGACTAAGTCAGCCATGAACAACGTAGAACCTGTCACATTGAAACAACACATTAGCACGACCAAATCAAACTTAAAAGATTAACATGACATTATAACTCAACAGGAATAAATTAAACAAACGTATGCACAATACAATCTAGAATAATATAAAGAAAAAATACACTTGCGCCAATGCGAACGATTCCGAACTGTGTCAAGCAGAGTCTCAAATAACCCATCGTCATTATCACGAAGAACTAAACCAAGTAGTCTCTATCAATATGGTTCACATCAACAGTTAAAGACTTCATTGACTGATACCGTGTTTCGCTTTGGCCGCCCCTACCTATTTTCCACTACACCCGACGAGGTAGTCGGTGGTCGGGTAAATATGCAACACATCTCCCAACCACTTCAATCGATAAAGGATTATCATCTCATCCACTGACTAACCAATTTTTCGATGCTTTCATTTATAGGTTAGAACGAAGTGGACTGCTGTAGAATATACTTGTCCTTTCGTTGACAGACCCATATTTCGCCCACTTCTCAAGTAACGAGCGTTAGAGAAAATCAACCCAGCTTTCTTAATCCAGTATGAGATTTCGCCAAATACCCAACCATCAGAGCAGCCTGATGAGACTTCACATAAAAGTAAAATAGTCAACGCACTCAACTACTTCACTCGCTTTAACCAATCTTCGTGATGATGCAGATCAATCATAAAGTGATAGCTAGCATTTACGGCGAACATAAACACAAACCAAATAATATTACAAGTTACTCAAGGTGCTCAGAAGACTGAATATTGTCAGCATCTTCATCAAATAGGATTATAATATCGAACGCGTATTCTAAATCGACAAATGGATTTCCTAGAAGGAGATGGATTCATAAAATGTTGGACTCTCGTGCTTTTACGCGTAGAAAGGATTTGATTTCACAAAATGTTAGGGGAAGTATGATTTCTATTAAGGTATCTACGATGCAATTAAAAAGAAACGAGGATAAGAGGCAACCCCAACAGACATTACTTCAAGTTGACTATTTCGATGACAGTTAACAGTAAGTTCTAACTCAACCAGTGATATTCAAGTAGAGATTCTATAAGGCTTATGTACTTCAAAGTACACCTCAATAACAAACACACAGAACCTCATCATCTACACGGTCAAACGTTCCTTTTATGACAAGAAATATTTATACTGTCGGATGATGGAAGATATGTTTATGTTCCAGGATTTGGCGACGAGTAAATATCAGGTCAATGCATCCTCGACCAGATATGAAATAAACCTGGTCCTCCCTTGTTTTACGTGCCCTCTCTTCAGACAAATGTCTCATAATGACAGAGACATTATACTAGTAAAACTGATTCCTCCATAATTGTAACGACGGGATTTCTCTCCTTGCTTATAAACTGGGACGATCAGTAATCCAAACCAATTAGATAGGATTACGTTCGCTTCACAAGCTCTAGCTAACATATCAGTCAACCTATAGGTTAATACTGGACCATCATGTCTAGAGATATATGTAGTCAACTTATCACAACCTGCTGCTTTATCTCGCCTCATATTACTTATAACTTGCTCAATATCACTACAAGTTGGGGACATGTGACAATTTCTCATTTACGTAGTTTGGGGATAGTCGGTAAATAGGGGGTTGCTGGAGGCCAGCTGAACTGTCACTAAGAGTGTTCCAATCATCGGTTTAATCTTCTTAAATGACCGTAGGATCTACCATTTTTCCAAATAGTCACAGTAACAGTCGATTTTCCAAAGCCTTTACCCTTGATGAATCATAACAGTTGCATAGGATTACCTATCTCTAAAGTCGCTTCTATCGCTTTAGCTTTCATTACCCATCATCCCTCACGATCCTTGCGTAGTTCGTTTACGTTAGTTTGTGTTCTAGTCGTCATTACTCTTCATCATTCTCCTGGTCTGTAGGAACAAATTTTTGTATCTCCATCAGTTTACGAAAGGTTTCGGAAATCTATTTGTCTATGTTAACTTTCCGGATTATTTTGGAAGATATCGTTGGTGCACTTATAGCTGCTTAAAAATCATTATAGTCTTCGTCTGGATAAACTGCTTGAACGTGGTCGAATAAGTGTTTCTCAAATCCTTCTCTACACCCATTCTTCATTATATCATTTTGCAAACTAACATTCAAGGGGTTTTCTTGGCGTAGCCTTTCTTTATTCGGTAAAATGCATGGAAATGTAGGCTTTCATTAGGGCATGGCCAGAGTCTATGTGTTCCAGAATGAACAGTAGTTCTCTATAGAACCATGGCTAATAAGATATATATTTTTAAATTATCAGACAATTTGAGTGAATAAAAGTGTATTGTGCACAAGACAACTGACAGATTCGGAATGTGAATAGTTCATGAATATGTTGGTAAACCTATTCTTACATAACTAACCATTTACAGGCTGCACCCCAAGTAAAAAAGATACCCAAAGATATTTTAGCTAGTGGCTGATTCTAGGAAATATAGTGCCTTAAACGACTTTCATGTTCCTCGGACAAGTGGTTTCGCTACGCAGACAAATTTGTCAACTTTTTAAAGCAATGGCAAGCATTCAACAAGTGACAACAGATGAACAAATCTCGAAAATACACGCAAAACAGAGCGCCAGTTATGAATTATTATCCAAGTGACAGAATCTATCTTAAGCACAATATAATTCTTCTATTTTATGTGTACACATTTACACTTGACGGTTTCACGGAGTTTGCACGATTTGGCTCTATGTTTAAGCATAAACATAAAACCCAAGTGCAAAATTTGCCATACACCGAGACTCAGTTTCAAAGCAAAAAGTATTAGAATCTGTTAATTAGTATAAAAGCAGACTCGATATCTAGAGACAATTAGTTGAATTATTTACGCTTAAGAATCATCTACGAACACACACAGAAACTAAGACAACTTGGAGTTATGAAAAGTGCCCACTTGTATCAGTAGGAAATATTACCGCGTACAAAACACTATAGTTAGCAACAAGAATATTTTATGCAACATAATGTCCCAAAGTTCTACAATATTATTAGCCTAAAATGGCAATGTTCCAGTCAACAATTCTGGGAGTAAGAGTAACTATGCTAACGCCGACTTTCTTCTTGACTGTATAAAATAGCTAGAATTGCATAGATTTCTACTAAAAGAACGATACATATTCGAAAATTCTGTATAAAGAATAAATTGCCGAACTAGAAGATAAAATACTACAGTTGATCCTCGAACTAACGGAAGATATAATAGAATAAAGCTATTTCGCACCCTAGTAGACGCAACTACCACAATCACATTGAAAGTGTCTGCTTCAGATGAAGATAAAACTTTATAATGCTTACCAATTTACAAAGGCCGCGCCCTAGGACAGGGTTAAAATGCGCGCAGCTATAACCAACTACTTGGTGCATAGAAAGCAAACTGTTATTATTGAAGGTATATGCTTTGCAAATATATTTAACTCCTTTAAGGTGGCACGAGTTTGAAAATAGAGCTAAGTTATATAACTTTTTAATATCACAATTACGATTTGAGATCCAAATTATTATGGGAGAAGTAGAAAAAGTTCTCACTTCACAGGCTTTTATGTTTAGTAGTAATAGATTCCACCAGGTGCATACCTTGATACTTTAAAATCTATGTGAATACAAGAAGCGTTAGCGGGCTAGCTGGATGAATTTTTCTGGGTCGGTATGAATAAATCGTGTTGTTTCTTATAAACCTAGCTAGAATTTCACATGGATTATTTCGATAGGTGAGAAGTTCCAGGATTCGGCTGTTTTAGCAGTAAAACATTATTTTTACAATCCGACTTACTGTGCTGTACCTCAGGTTTTAGAGTGCCTCATCCAAGATGTGTTGCTAAATTCTTTTTTAAATAGATGTCCTAACTGGTGATCCGGAGTGTTTAGGATTTCGCAGGTCACTATGATATCTTCTTTACTTACTTACTTACGCCTGTTAACCCTCTCGGAGGAGCATAGGCCGCTCACCAGTATTCTCCATTCAACTCTGTCCTGAGCAATCCTTTCCAGCTGTCTCCAGTTACTGTTCATCCTCTCAATGTCTGCTTCCACTTCTCGACGCAGGGTGTTCTTTGGCCTTCCTCTTTTCCGTTTTCCAACAGGATTCCAAATTAGTGCTTGTCTCGTGATGCAGTCAGATGATTTCCGCAATGTATGTCTCATCCATTTTCAACGTTATTTCCTGATTTCCTCTTCAGCTGGAAGTTGATTGTTCTCTTCCATAGTAGGCTGTTGCTGATGGTTTCCGGCCAACAGACATTCAATATTCTACGTAGACAGTTGTTGATAAATACCTGTACTCTCTTGAGGATGTTTGCAGTAGTTCTCCACGTTTCAGCTCCATACAGAAGAACTGACTTGACGTTCGAGTTGAAGAGTCTAACTTTGAGATCGGTAGAGAGTTGTTTGGACTCCCATATATTTTTCAACTGTAGGAATGCTGCTCTGGCTTTGCCGATCCTTGCTCTTACATCTGCATCGGATCCTCCTTGTTCATCGATGATGCTCCCCAGGTATGTAAAGGTATCCACTTCTTCCAGAGTTTCACCATCAAGTTCAATTGGGTCGGTGCTCTCGGTGTTGAATTTGAGGATCTTGCTCTTTCGCTTATGTATGTTCAGGTCTATTGATGCTGAGGTTGCTGCTACTTTGGTTGTCTTCACTTGCATTTGCTGTTGTGTATGGGATACAAGTGCTAGATCATCAAGTTGCATCCTACTTGTCCATTGAATCCCGTGCGTCTCCCCAGATGTAGAGGTTTTCATGATCCAATCGACCACTAGGAGAAAGAGGAAGGGCGAGAGCAGACAGCCTTGTCTGACACCGGTTCTTACTGAGAATGCATTTGTCAGCTGTCCTCCATGCACAATTTTGCACTGTAGTCCGTCGTAAGAATTCCGGATGACGTTGACGAGTTTCTCTGGTATACCGTAGTGTCGAAGAAGTTTCCATAGTGATCTCCTGTCTACGCTGTCAAACACCTTCTCATAGTCGATGAAGTTGATGTACAGTGACGAGTTCCATTCAATTGATTGTTCAACGATGATGCGTAGTGTTGCAATTTGGTCTGTTCATGACCGATTCTTACGGAAACCAGCCTGTTGGTCTCGAAGTTGAGCATCCACTGAATCTTTCATTCTATTCAACAACACTCTGTAGAAGACTTACCCTGGTACTGACAATAGTATGATTCCTCTGTAGTTCTCGCATTTGCTCAAATCTCCTTTCTTTAGTATCTTGATAAGGTGTCCTTCTTTCCAGTCTGCCGGCACCTGTTCTTCCTCCCAGATCCTCTTGAATAAAACGTGAAGCATCCTTGCCGTTATGTCTATATGTGACTTGAGTGCTTCGGCTGGTATATTGTCAGGTCCTGCTGCTTTCCCACTTTTGATCTGTCTGATAGCTATCTTGATTTCTTCCATCGTTGGTGGATTAACATCAATCGGGAGGTCTGTAGATGCTGCTTCGATGTCTGGTGTATTCGGTGGAGCTGGTCAATTCAAGAATTCCTTGAAATGTTCTACCCATCTGTCTCTTTGTTCTTGAATCTCTGTGATTGGTTTGCCTTCTTTGTTCCTGACCAGTCGCTCTGGTTTACTATATTTACCTGTCAGTTTCTTCGTTGTGTCGTATGGCTGTTTCATATTTCCTTCTCTTGCAGCTCTCTCCGCTGTCGTTGCAAGGCCTTAGATATACTTACGTTTGTCGGCTCTAATGCTCTTCTTTACTTGTTTATTTGCTTCTGTGTATTCATTTTGTGCCTTGATGTTTTCTGCTCTAGTTCGGCTGTTGTTGATTTCTGCCTTCTTGTTCCTCCTTTGTTGAATTTTGCTCAGGGTCGATATTTTCTTTAAGTTGTTTGTATTCTATGGAATATAAGTCTAGCGTTAACAGGCTTTCCTTATATGACTTGGACATAAGTTCACTAGAGGGTTTCGTGAATGTCCGTTGAGTTTGCTTTAAAGTATTATCTCTTTCTGGTGTGAGGAGGAAAACACTATGTCATAACAGTAGGCCCAAAGCAATCTAATCAGTTAACATATTTGTATCCATACATTTCACAATCCATCACTTCACGTCGAACGGATTACAGTAGATTGATAGTAACAGTAATCCTGTATGTAAAAATTCAATTTAACACACGATGTCATCTTGGTCACACTGTATGGATGAATGTTAATGCCCACTACATACATTCCTGCCTCTTAATACAACGTCCAAAAAGAAATAGAAATTCTTGGCCGCCATGATTAAGATTAATTAAGCATTAAAGTCTTTGTATAGTGTTTCATAACTGTAGGACTACGAAAGCTAAAAAGAGTTTATTAGCCAAAAGAACCAAATGAACATGGGAGATCAGCGATCTCATTCACTCTTACTTTCAAACTCTCCTATTGAGAAAGAAGATAGGGGATACATCTTAATTAAGATAGTTTTTGAATAATTTTCACATCATTTTAAGTTAATCTTCAGACTTAGAGCACCAGAGCACAATGTCTAATTTTTCGAGTTGCTTTCATGGTTTACAATTGTCATATTCGGCAATTCAGGGAAGACTAACTTTTGGAACTGTGTTTTAAGAAATTTTTAATTATTTTGGTTGTGTGTAGAGTAAGAATTTATCTCCGTTATTATTGCGCCCCTGTAGCACAATATTCTCGTCTGACTGTTAGTATGTCACTTGACACTTGTGAACTAGAGTTGAGTAATTTTGTATGCGTTATTAAAGTTCCATATTATCGTCTTTCTTTCTTTTAGTATATATGTCAATTTCCTAATTGGTTGATTGTGTCATCGGGTTTTATGTATGTTCAAAGAAGTGCTTAAGATATTATTTCCTTTCTTTGTTTAGTTCTTCGGTTGTATGTTCTTCCTATCCCAGCCTGTAACTGAGTGCGGATTGGGACAGATGCTAAGCATCAACTAGACTGTCATATTTGACATTAATTGCTGTAAGTTTGTTTTTAGACCCTGTTCTATTTAGTTAACTTTAGATTCCACCATGAGGCAACCAGACCTAGTTTCTAGACTGTAGCTTACTGGGACTCGTAGATCATTGGGTGTCAGAAAAAAGATTACATAAATCTCGTCAATTTTATATTCAGTAACATATACATCTTAAATACCTACGCAATATATCTATGCCTTAGACTATATTAGCTGGATGCTAAAATTAACGTTTTCAGCCTTTGTCTCCATACTCTGGTGTCAGCAGCATGAATTCGATGCTAATTACAAATACACTGACATATAGCATTATTCCCTGGGAAACCTTATATAGAAAAACGTTTACGACTTTTCAAATAATCTTACGTCTATGTTCGTTGTGTTAACTTAGTAGTATTTTGTGTGAGCTAATAATAATAATAAATTATATCCTTACATCTTATTATGTACATGAAAGCATACCAGTTTACAGGCATTATTAGAATGACTTGGGTTTATCTACATACAATGATTTCAGTAAAAAATCATTGTTAGAACATTCACACCATATTAAGATTAGAAAAAAGTTAAAGGAAACTATTGACGGCAAAGTTCACAGTGCTGGGATACCACAGGTGTCGAACGATTCCCTAGCACACAGTTTTGAAATTGATCTCTAATATCCTTCCTTCACATGTTTTACAATTCTGGCTTGTAAGAAAGTCATATCAAAACACCAGTGAACCTAAATGTAACCGATGACAGACCATTGTTAAACAAAAGTCAAAGGCACCAGATATGAAGATTGTTGTCAACTTGAAAGAAAACCAAGCCAAGACCTGCTAGTAGGTGATGCACTGAATCAAACCATGGACAACCCATGTAAATAAAACAAATTTTTAAAGCCTCTAACAGAATAAGTTAGCTCACAACTCCTTGATGGTTGTGAAAACCTGATTTCACTCTCTTTATCAGATGTGTCTCATACCGTTAAACTACATTGATCTTATTTTGAATATTGAGTATATATTTTTTGCATCTGAGCAGGGGTGGCCGATATTATCGATTCTGTTATCTGCAGCACTATGTCCTTCAGCTAGCACCCAGCCTTGCCTTTATCTATCGCTCAGGCACAATAATCCGACTGATTTATCAAGAAGCCAACTAGCCACTCACACGCATGTATAACAACAACAATCCATTAAACCAATAATATACAAGATATATATATATATAGGCTCTAGCCATTGACTCATATGTTTACCACACTATATTAAACAATCACATATCTCCTTCTAGATATGTCACTTCCTTGCAAAGGATAGTCTTCCATACTGTATTTACTGCGTTCACAAGCACAGTTGTCATCGCGTAGTAACAGTAGATATTAAGGCAGTGTTGTTTGTCTCAATGTACTGCTAGGAATAGGAACATCATTTGGGCTATAATTTGAATGTATTAAATACATATTTGTATTTTTGGACATAAAGCCAAATAAGGAAAATACTGAGAGTGGGTATTCACTCAAAATGTTTTTCAGTAAATAATTACGTTACTTTCACATTAGTTCTATAGAACGCTGGATATTAGTTTATTTTGTGGTTTCCGATCACAAATAATGTTAATTTATTAACGAAATATTTTGGGAGTTTTATCACACTACAACAACATTACTTAAAATTACTTCGTAATGTGGCGACGGGTATTTAAAACGAAGAACCTACTTCTGATATAGAAGCAGTGACGGTGACTAAAAACTGAATTCAGATTTTCCTCATTCTTGGAGGTTTCATACTTGATAATGGAGGATATTAAGCCGTTGCTACAACAACAGGATACTTTTATCGAGATTATGGTTAAGAGTTTATCAGTCTCACAAAAGTTAAGCCCCAAAAATTCTGTTATGACATCAGAAGCCATTGCAAATTCAATATCACAGTTTGTTTATGATTCAGAAAATGAAGTAACTTTCAAAGCCTGGTTTAGACTATATGAAGACTTATTTATTAGTGATTGCAAAGATTAAGATGAAAGCTCGAAACTCATACTGTTACTTCAGAAGCTTTATGTGTCTGCGCATGAGAAATACTGTAATTATTTCCTTCCGAAGAACCCCGCCGACCTACAGTTTTCAGACACAGTTGAGTGTCTGACATGCATGTTTGTGGAAAGGACATCTCTTTTTCATACTCGATACAGTTGCTTGCAACTAGTCAGAAAACCGAACAATGACTATTTGACTTATGCCAGCCTTGTAAATTCCCAATGTGAGCGATTCCAACTGTCCGAGATGACTGCAGATCAGTTCAAATATCTTGTATTTGTTTGCGGTTTCGAGTCGCCAGCATATGCTGATGTTTGCACTTGCATACTAACTAGAATCGAGGCTGATCCCCACATAACCTTACAGTCTGTTTCTAAGGAATGTCAGCGGATCGTAAACCTGAAACATGATACCCAGCTGGTGGAGTATCGTGATTCCGTTGAAATTAATGCCTTGCATTAGTCACATCGCAGAAGAGAATTGTTACAAATGATCAAGTGAAGCATCGAACGAATCAGAGGTTACGACGCTGGCATTGTGTTGATTATCATATTTCCAGAGTTTGTCATTTTAAGAAGAACAATTGCTTTAAATGTGGTAAAAAGGATCATATCCATAATGTGTTGCAAATTTAGAGTGAAGAAAAAATGCCCATTTCAGTGACTGCCATACCTCACGGAATTCAAATGTTACTCTGCAGACAAGTGGAGTGAATTCCTCTGCAAAGAGAAAATTTGTGACTCTTTATTACAGGAGTTATCCCATCAAGTTACAAGTCGATACAGGGTCGGATATTACTATGGTTTTTGAAGCAACATGGTTAAAGATTGGACGACCGAAGTTGCATCCTACATCGCATAAAGCCAAAAGTGCTACTGGAGGAGATATAATTTTTTTCGGTGAAGTTCTATTAAATCTTACTTTTTGTGGTAACTCTGTATTTGGTATATGCAATGTTTCGAAAAACTGTAAATCCGATTTACTGGGCATAGATTGGATCGGAAAACTTGAATTTCGGGATGTGCCACTCAACTCTGTCTGTTGTAACATTACAAATATATCCGCACAGAAAGCCATTGAGAATGAGTACAGCTTAGATTGCATAAAACATTTGCAGAAAGAATTCCCCGATGATTTCGGAAACCAATTAAAAGTGGGAGGAGAGGCTGTCAATGATGAGATAGCCTTGCAAAAATTTCTTATTTCATATAGAGCAACGTCAAGCCTCAATAGAAAAGATGAAAAGTCGTTTAGATGAGATTATGTTTGACCGACCTATGAGGACATTTTTTGATATTGTGCACCCTAGAGACAAGGTCAAAGTGACACTAAATAATGGTGGAAATGATTATAAAGGAAATTGTGATTTCAATGTCGGTGACTATGTCCATGCACGTGATTACGGGCTTGGTAGGCCAAAATGAATCATTGGGACAATTGTTGCTAAGATAGGTAAAGTGGTATATGAAGTAAGGGTGGGTGACATGGTGATAAATCAGCAAATTAATCAACTGAGACATAGAAGAAATGATGAGAGCCCACCCTTGAAAGTAAAAATTCCCATGAAAATCATGTATGAAACATTTGATATGCCACTTCCTACATCATCACCTATGCGTCGACATATGGAAAGAAATGAAGGTTAGAATAAAGTGAAATGTAGGCTGCGTAGACAGAGAGAACTATTGCGAATTGATCCGAAAGCCAAGTCCAACACTAAAGTAGGGAGGCGACATATCTGGAAGATATGCGATTGGTCAATATAGTGTGGTAAACATATGAGTCAATGGCTAGAGCCTATATATATATATATCTTGTATATTATTGGTTTAATGAATTGTTGTTTTTATACATGCGTGTGAGTGGCTAGTTGGCTTCTTGATAAATCAGTCGGATTATTGTGCCTGAGCGATAGATAAAGGCAAGGCTGGGTGCTAGCTGAAGGACATAGTGCTGCAGATAACAGAATCGATAATATCGGCCACCCCTGCTCAAATACAACAATGTTGTATAATAACTGTTGTCAAGGGAGCTAGCGCATCAACATTACTGAACACTGTTTGTTCGAATTGTCACCCCTTGTTGGACCTTCATAATTCCAGCTTAGAACCGGTTGTCACGTTTGCGAAATATAATGGTAGGCAATAAACGTCCGGAAGTACAGAATATTGTTTACTACCTTGCTACATTAGACTTCTTTATGCTTTATTAAGTTAACAGAACTTGTACTGTTGCAGTAAACACTGTATTATCGAATATTATGGTTGATTAGATAATATATGCTTACAATCACAAACCTCGTTGCTGCTGATTTGGCTTCTGGGATAAGAATAACTAGTATTCTGAAGGCTTACAATTGTGACCAATCAGGTCTATCCGAATAGCTTGCTTGACAGCTGTCGTTAGAAAAAATTCTCTTCCTCTTATGTATACTCGTTGAAATGCACCTAGATCGAATTCGTTTGTTCGATTAATTTCCTATTTTTCTTCATACGTTGTGATTGTAATAAATTGCGTCTAGCCAAAATAATTAAAAGTGCTTTGAATTACTTGTCAATTTTGTCGCTATTACAGGTTTACCAATGGAGAATGATATACAAGGTTTGAATGTATACAATGGTTTGTAAAAAGTTACAGATCCATTAGAGTTGATTTTTAAATTATCGCGGCCAAGGCTGAACCAAACGCTTTTAAAATGACAGCGTTTAAGCGCAACCGTAAACGCCTAATAGAAAGAACGTAGTTGTTTTCATCGTCATTTTGATTCAGTCTTTCAAGTCAGCTTACACCATTTATAACTTCGAGACTTTCTGGTGCTATATTTAGCTACAAAGCTAGCAGATAATACAACAAGTTGGACGCATTTGTGTTATTCGTATATTTGAAAATGCACTAAACGAGAGAATATAAATCTGACAGCTTATTAGAAGTAGTTTATCGGTTTTCCAGTATATCATTAGTGAGTTTAATTTCGAAAAAAATTCATGATGAGTAAATAGATTTTAAGAATAAGAAACCTGAAATAAACAAAAGGCAACATATATACTGTAGTTCAAATTTATTATCAGTATATGGTGCTGGTACATACAACTCGTGAGGTGCAGTACAGATAATTAAAGATGTCTGTGTTAAAGTCAGTTGTGTCTTACTTATAGAAAAATGAATAATTTTTTGCATTATTGTTTAAGGATTAGTTTTAATAGTTTGATACCTAGTCGAATTGAGTTAGGAAGAAGTTGATATAACTAATTACGTGAACTAATTTATACATAAATTGAATGGACTGATCTCATATATAAAGTGCAAACAAACTAATGTTAGTTGAATTTGAAAAGAGTTACTGAAAGCAATAATCAATCACCTGTCCCAATTGCTATGTAGTTATTTTCACAGTACAAATATACGTATATGTGCAGTTCTCGGCGCTCCATTCGATTTTGTAAATATTTCCACACGTGGTTTGCAGTTTTTAGTCATTGTGACATTATTTAGCAACAGCCTTATCCACAGTACTTTAAAATAGTATATCTTGTTGGATGCCAAACTATTTTCACTATTGTTATGGCTCGTAATTGATAGCTTGACTAACCGCAGATAATTTCAGCACCCGAACACCCTGAAACCTCTTTGTTGCGAATTCAGAAGACATAAGAATAGATAGAAATCTTTATTCCAGTAAGATAGGAAGTGTTATGTGCAAAATATTCGTATATTTATAGTAAGTAGTCATCACATTGAAATTATAAACATTGTATTGACACGATGAAATATTGTCAAGTATACTTTGTGAGTATAACTCACTTAAACTCACATTAATGTGTTTAAAGTTTATAAATCAATACAACTTCTTTCGCTTGATTTTGTGGATAACTATGTTCTTGGGGATTTCCGGTTTCCAATAGTTATATATCGCGTTATCATAAGATAGTAAGATTGACAAATGTACAAATTGTAACAAACGACCACATAATCGACTAACCACCCAACTAAGAAGACCGAACCGATGTTCGACGTCCTCAGCAATACTCTAAAAAGCCCTCAAGTTAGGACTTCCAATATTTTATACGATACTCATCATGATGCAGTCTGTAAAAGCCATGATATCAAAACTCTCTAGCTGAATTGACATTTAAACTCAAATAACAAGCCCCGCACACGAATATATGGTATCGTCATAATGACAAAAACCTTGAAAATCTAAGACGTAGTGTCTGGTTGACTTTGTAGCAACAGTTCCCTATCCCTATGCAGCCAAAGGGATTCAAGTGAATCGTACAATTAGTATATAATACAATAAATAGGTAGTAAATGGATATCGAATTAGTCGCTTGTTTAAAAGGACGTGTTTCTGACAAATAAAGGAACCAAATTATGTTTGCGGCCAACTGGGCCAGGCAAAATATTAAGCCGATATGGTAACAACAAGACCTTGAAGCGCAGTAAAATAAAGCTGAAGACCAACGGCATGTAATATGTGCTAACAAGAAAAACATATATGAACGTGACTGTGATCAAAATCCAATTATTGTTATAATAAAGAAGCAAATGAAAAGAAAAAACACCTGTTACAGATTCATAGCACAACAAAGTGACAAAATACAAGTTAAGGAACCGCACAATATAGAAAAACATAGAGGAATTTTCATTTAGGCAAAAATAAATTTTATATTACACGTTTAAAGGCATGTAGTGTGCTGGAATTTTAATGCCTGGTTATAAGAATTTAAAAAATGTCAAGTGAAAGAAAGTGCCTGTTATTATCCAGATTTAATTGTTTTAGGGAAACAAAACTAATCACTGAGTAATGCAAAACAGCTAAGGAATTGATCCTTTACAAAAAAATATGAAGGTCGCCCAACATCTAACTCTGTCCTTTCGCATAAAGTGAGGTGAGATATCTGCACCTAACAATAATAACATTAATAATTTATTTCCTAAAATAAGAAGCAAGCCACTGTTACATCATCAACAAAAACATATCAAACCACAAGAGGGTTGAAAGGCCACACAAACGAATTAGACTACGGTAAAAACAACATCTAGAAATAAAGTGTATATCAAAAATTTTACAAAATGGACCTTGTCCGAAGGTTTGGGGTATTAAGATAAGTTTACTGTACGGCTCCTTGTTAGCTTATAGGTTTCTATTCAGTTCATTTGTCAGTTACGTATTTTGATATATGAAGGTCCTGGTCACTGATGAACCTTAGTGATAAGATACTAGGTTCGGCAGACATCCATCGTACTCCGAATAGACAAAACTCTAAGGTTATATTAGCGTCAGCTAATAAATTCACTCGACTAGCTTGGAACGAACCCATGAGTATTCAAGACAGTAAGGAAAACGATATGTGCCAGTCCATTCAACTTTTAGATATAAAACAAGACATAAAGAATAAACGATGGAATAAATGACACGTAAACTTGAGTCCTCTAAAGTTTAATACCAACAGTTAACTCATCCTTTTTAATGTGCCAAGACCGAAGCCGTCCACTACCGCATCCTAATCCCCTTATTACCACTTACACCCTAACTAAACAAATGCTTACGAGTAGTGCCGAATTCCATTTATCATCACTACTAGAAGCAAACCGTAGTATCATTTGCCCAACCCACAGCATAAATGCTAATACCACTAATAAATGTTACGATAACTGTTATCGCAAATATAACGAAGTGACCAACGATACGAAAGTTGTTAAATAAACAATCATCAATAGCTCATTTAAGGTCTTAAATTTGTCTCATCCGGCACTAATGTTAATCGATGCCCGCTCCATATTCAATAAAATATTATCTCAGAGAACTCTGGTCCTCCTACACAACCCTAAACTTGCCCTAATAACGGGAAGCTGGTTGTCCTATAAGGTTTCTGACTTTTATCTTGTCATTAATAACTATACTGTATCTCTTTATGATAGGGCTACTAAAAGGGGTGGAGGTGGAGTCGTCTGGCATACGTATCAAAAACTACGAAAGTGAAAAACATCAATGATGACGCTTTTAATGCAATTTCTGATTCAATATGGTTAAAGCATACGTAATTCACTACCAACTACTACTATTCGTATATATAGGGCTCCAAATACTCTTAAATTAATAAACACCTCAATGATCACAGTTTAAGCTATAAATAACCTGTGGAGGCTGTAATCTCTCAAGAGTCGATTGCCGCACATTCTCTGATCAAACGTCTTATGAAAGTATAATTAGACCTATTAATATACACGGCTGAAAACAACATGTATATTTGCCTACACGAAACAACAACACCCTCGACTTGACATTCTGTCATAATATAGCACCGATTTCCATAGAATGTGGTAAAAACTTTACAGTAGTGACCACTGAAGATTAGAGTATTCACTCAATTCTGAAAAATGGAGTAACCTATGATGACCCACAAGTCAGGTGTGAACTCTTCAGAAAAACGTTCGCAAAAATAAAACACAGTATATGCAATACAATGTTAAGTTCTGTAAAGTTTAGCTTACAAATATCAATGAAGCTATAATAAGGCTTAAACTCAGAAGTCGATAATATCCTATCAATCTTTTACATGCATACTGGATCAGAAAAACCTATAAACCTACTTAAAATGCTTACACTCATTAGAAGTAGAAATCTACCATGTAACCTGAAAAGCCACCTACATACCCCCTAAATATAAGATGGGAGCACGAAAGCTGATCCGGAACTGTCGACCGAATAATATTACGCCGGTGATCTCACGAGTAATGGAGAAGATAATCAAACATCTGACTACCTAATAAATGAAGGCTTGGTTATTGCTTTCTAGAGTGATTTTCTCAAAAGGGGCTCAGGAAACGAAAGTAGGCACTGCGTAGTCAAGACCACGACTTACAGCAAGTGGAGTAGTGCAAGGTAGTGTTCAAGGAATCTTTATTATACATATCAATTGTATAAACTGGTGCTTCATTGGAGAAAAGTCATACTAAATGCTGACAACTTGAAGTAGTTTATAAAACTGAAAAAAGCAGGACGTAGCAGAAGGCATCCAAAATATACAGGACGAGCTGTACAATCTAGGTAAATCGTGCTCAGATTAATGTCTGAAATTTAATACTGAGAAATGTGGGTGGATAGGAACAAGGGACCCAAAACTTTAAATGCAATTTGTATTAAGTAACCACGCACTTCCTAAACTTGATTTTGCAATAGAACTAGGCATACAACATTCTCAGACAGTTGACTTCTCTAAGCATATTTCTACTAAACTATCCAAATCACAACGACTTCTAGGTTTCATTATCAGGAAATTTAACCAAAATGGGTCAAGACTCACTCTCTATTTTATATGTTTAAAACTTATACTTGAGTACTGCTACTTTCTATTTGGCAATCTACTAACAAATCACAAACTGCGAGTATACAGCGCTAATTAAAACGACAGGTGATTGAAAATAATTCTAGAATTGACGACAAACAAGATGTCATGCGCTCGAACTTAAACCACTATGGAAAAAAAGATTAAGGACAAACTTAATCCTCGTCTATAAACTGCTGCACAATATGACTCACTCATCAATCAATATTGCCTACCGCACCTACATTTGAGACTATTATCTAAAAAACAAACCCTTCCAAGTTGAAATTGAAAAGTACAAAACAAAAGCTCACGCAAACTTTTATTTCATTAGTATGGTAAGATATGTAATGATTTTCCAGCAGAAGTACGTATGGGAGACAATCTTCAAGTATATTGCAAGCTACTTAATATTGCTCTCAACGACAATAAGCTTCTGGATGATAAAGCCACTTATTAAGGCACACTAGAAATAATAAGCTTTCCTAATGTCTGAAATTGGTTAAATATCAAGGACATTTTTAAATGAATGATATCAATGGGCGACTGTATCTTCATCTTCACTTCAGCTGCCAGAAGCGACTTATAATCTATCAGATAGTGCTTTGGACTATTCTTATACCTGTGCATTACGCAGAATAATTTTTTCGTTGTTTTTTGTGCCATGTAGACAAATTTTTTCTATTAAGCATATATAGCACAGGTACGATTTCACCCTTTCAGAATCCTATACAACTGCACCTGTAGCTCTTCTAGGGTTACTACCAGTACCAAGCCCATGTAAAGGAGGAAGGCTGAGCATGGGGCAAGCATCCACATCCCATAAAACACAAGCTTCCTAAAAAACGATAATCAGATTAAACAAACTAAACCATTTAAACTCTGGCTGGGAGTTGAAGGAATTATAATGACGCCATATGGTAAAAGCCAAAAGTCTTTGGAAGTCATGAAGCCGATTTCACTTCTAACAACCAGAACAAACATTCTTTTAGGTACATGGAATGATTCGACAATGTGGAAGACCGGGAAGACCAATCAGATAGATGCAAAAATGAAGAGATACAACTTGACAGTTCTCGAAATCAGTGAAACCCTTTGAACCCAAACCGGACAGAAAACATTAGCTACAGGAAAGGTGCTACTATATTCCGGTCATGATGAGGAAAATGCTCCACACACCCAGGAAGTTGATCTGTTGCTGTCCAAGAAAGTGTGCAATGCACTTAAAGGATGAGAACCACATAAACCCAGGATCATCAAAGCATCTTTCAAGACAATGAAGAAGGGAACTACAATTAATATTATCAAATGTTATGCATCCACCAACGACAAGGACAAAGATCAGTTTGATGATAGGCTGCAGTCAATTATAACAAAGTGTCTAGGAAAGGATTTGACAATCCTAATGGGGGACCTAAACAGTAATGTCGGAATGGACAACACTAGATATGAAGACATCATGGGACAACAGGGACTTGGGAAAAGAAATGAGAATAGTGAAAGACTTACAAATTTATGTGCTTTCAAAAAAATGGCTATATTGGTGGTACAATATTTCCTCAAAAACGCATACACAAGGCTACATGGGTCTCACTGAATCATGCTATAGAGAATCAAATCGATCACATACGCTTCAATGAAAAATTTAAAAGATCAATGGAAGATGGGACAACCAGGAGAGGAGCTGAAACATCGTGAATTACTGCAAACATCATCAGAAGGGTACAAGTGTTTATAAACAACTGTCTACCCAAGATAGTGAATGTCCTTTGGTCGAAAACTATCAGCAACAACCTGCTTTGGGAGAGAACAAACCAACTTCAGTCGAAGAGGAAATTAGGAAAACACGTTGGAAATGGATAGGACATACATTGCGGAAATCATCAGACTTCATCATGAGGCAAATATTAACTTGGAATTCTGTTGGGAAACGGAAAAGAAGAAAGCCAAAAAACACACTGCGTCGAGAATCGAAAGCAGGTATTAAAAGGATGAACAGCATCTGGAAACAGTTGGAAAGGATTGCTCAGGACAGAGTTCAATGGAGAATACTGGTGAGCAGCCAATGTTCCTCTGTGAGGAGTAACTGGCGTAAGTATGTAGGTAAGACTCCTATGCCTGACGATGAGTGTTTTAAAAACCCAGTATCTTATGACTAAGGTATATCAGTAACCAGAACCTGCAATAAGTTCACACGTTTTACTCTCAACCTACTTTTTGTCTGTTTTTTATTTACTGCAATATTATTCATGTATCATGCAAACATACTATTTGAATAACTTACTGGTCTCTTAATACCAACAGTACTATTAAATATATGCCAGTTTTTGGAAACTAATCCTTTACCCACAAAATAATATGCTTCTCTACGCCTCCAATACCACTTCATACTTCTCTTAATTAATCCCCATCAACGCAATGCAGTAATAATTGGGTATCTAATTTCTAGTTAGCGGTTTTAGTAGTCTGTGTAACCTTTAATAAAATGCCTGCTCAGATAAGGTTGTATGTATGCATATATGTGTGTTTGTATGTATGATCAACATAGAAGCTGGCACATTTGTGCGTTGGTCCAAGTTGCTATGACTCAAAAGCACAGGAAGATTTGCACCACATTATTAGAAGTTACTTCAGTGATGATAACAACGAAGAGTAAACATATAGAATATGGTTCAGGCAGTGAGAATTGCTGCATAGGTAAAAGGTTATAAAATAATCTTAAGTTCACTATTTGAAGAAGGACGACAATATCCTAGATCTTGTATTTTGCCACAGTACCATACTCATTACGATACAAGTCGGTCAAGAATGGTCTACTATCAACTATAGAATGACTTTCTGTTTCCTGCCTATTCTTTCACAGAAAACAGCCCACGAACAGTACCGATGTAATATAGACACTCGGATCTTCAGGGAGACAGACTGGGAGCCTTCAGTATGACTTATTAAGTTCTTTGATTGGAACAGCTTTTTGACCACTGACTTACTTCAAGACTCTTTAACTATTTTTAACATGACAATCCTATCATACTTAGATACCGCAACCCCGAAAACAATATGCATGCCCTCTAGGAATAAGTTACCATTACTTCCACATAAATACCGAGCTAATCTCAGAAAAATTTCAAATCATTATTCCTCTTATTATAATATTTTATGTCTACACCCAATCTGGGGAACCATAAAATCTCTTATAATGTCACTTGATAGAAATAAAAGGAACAAAGTGCTTAATGCGCTAGAACAAATAGTCTGACAGCACTCTTAAGGTAAACATACACGCATCCCAACAGACATTTCATTTTTGATCCGAGACGGTAAGGTTTACAACGACCATAGAGCAATATGCAAAATTTTTAATAGCTTGTTTAACAACTTTGAGATCAAACTACCAATGAACTATATGTGCATGGTACCTGTAGACAGTACATTGTCCAAAATACCTTACAGCACTAAATGGATAACTAAAGCTATCGGAAACCTTAGGTCTACGAAAGGTTAGGGAACCGACGGGCTTTCATCAATTATCCTCAAAGGATGTGGCGACAACTTGCTACTTGTACTCCTTAAATTGTTCACCTTGTCGCTAGACACAGGAAAGTACTAAAACATTTGAAAAATTAACTATATCATCCCTGAATACAAGGCCGACGATAGAGTATGTGCAAGTAATCATGGGTCTATTAATATTACTTCCGTTTTTTCACGAATCGTGAAGATAATAAAAAGTGGCATTTCAGAATATTTGTAAGCACAAAGCCAAATATCTAAATCACAACATGGTTTTGTAAAAAGTCGATCGTGCTCAACCTGCCATTTTGACATTTTTAATCACATTACATCTTGCCGTGACTTGCGCGAAATAGTTTTAGTCGTATACTTTGATATATCTAAGGCCTTTGACAAAGTATCACACAGCACAATCTACGAAAATTATACCATTTAGGGATTCGAAACCATTTGCTGAGCTGGCTTAAACCATTCTTAACTAATCTATGTCAGATAACCGAAGTAAACTCAGCCTAATCATCTCCTAAGAGAGTAACCAGTGGGGTTACATATGGAAGAGTACTAGGGCCTCTCTTATTTACAATATATATCTACAGTATGAGTAGTTGTTTCAACCCTAGCGAAACCTTCTTATACGCAGATGACTTGAAATTTATCTACTTATGAGACAGAAATGAGCTACACATCACAGTTAGAATCCTACAGCAAGAGTTAAACGAAGTCACTGTCTGGTGTAAAGAACACCATTTTCACTTAAACACTAAGAAATGTGGCTGGATCACCATTGAGTATCGCAACCTCAACCTTCACTTTGAAGAATATGGGAAACAAATTTCCGAATGTAAAACGATTCCGGACCTAGGCTCAAGAAACATTGCGGATTTTACATTTTCGGAACAAACAGCATCTATCACCTCAAAGGCATGCAGACTTATGAGTTGCATAATTTATAATTTCTACCGATGTGAGTCTAGGTTGGTACTATATAAGGCCTGTGTACGCCCTCTACTTGAATACTGACCACTCATACTCAGTAGCCTCCGAATAAGCAATAAGCCGAAAATTGAAGGAATACAGCCGTGCTTCACAAAAAAAGACATTGGAGATGGATTGTGAGCTAAACTACACTACACGGTGCTATACACTAGGCTTAGAACCACTTTGGAAAAGCCCAATCTGACATATTATTTTTGAAGTTGTACACCATACTCCCCTGACCCGATATTAAGATTTATCGAGGCATCTAATTACAACCTCCGAAACCATAGAGGTACGGTGTGGGTGGAACAGTGTTGGATTAGGTTAAGATCTAATTTTTTTGTACACAAATTCATCGCCATTCGGAATAGATTAACACCAGAAATCCATGCGTTAAATAGCATTGATCACTGTATACAAGCGTTAAACCAACTATTCAGTGACTCCAAGGCACTGAATAACCTATCGATTTATTCAAACCCTAGCATAACATGAGGTGTACTCGGCCCGCTCAAGGTGTAACACGAGCAGTCCTTAAAACAATAAATCTGAAGATCTATACCAAATAATCCACGACTCGTTACTTAACCTCGACTTAATCAGTAGTGGATTATTAGGGCTCTAAACCTTTAAACATTGCAAGTATGAACGTCATTGTAGGAAAAATAATAGAAAAGAAAAGAAGATTCTGGTTTGGAACAATTTGTTTTACAACTACTAGCTTACTCTGTGTTTTTTTATTTTGTATGCTCTTCTATATCATCTCCCCGAGCTTATGAACTGCTCTTATGAGAAATAGGTCTTAATTACAGTAACTTACTTTCAACGCTGGTTAACGACGTACTTAATGCATCAATAACTCACTGTTCAAAATCAACCCACATAGATTCCACCACTACGGAAGAGTACCTCGATATATGTACTCGGTTGGAGCCTTTATCCAAGTTCCGAATATTGTTAGTCTTATCTCGTATCTGGATATGCTGTATGGTCCATTCTATTTACTTCCAGCCAACTTTTGGAATCGTAACACTACGTATGAAAAGCGCGCAGTTGTGTATCAAAGGTGGTTACACTACAATATGTACCTCTTGCAATCTAGTACTGTAAACTCTGACGTCGTTGGCCTTGCCTTTAATCAATAGCTTCATATAGTGTGAATTCCTTATCAATGACTCTATCAAAATCTTTTCATGTGAATAAACCTATATCATGCTGATCACACCTGTAAACTGGCATGCCCTCATGTATATGAAGCTACTTTAGAATTATTATTATTATTATTATTATTATTATTATTATCATAATAAATGGATAGATCTGCACCACCATGACCGAAACTGAGCCATGTTACTCAATATTCCTAACCACTAGTTATGCATTCATAAGGACCCCAACTGGTTAGTCTGCATTTATCACTAGTCGGCAACTTCATGGACTGACGCCATGTTTGGTTTGGCAGCCTATAACTCTCATTTATCCTGCTTTTATATCAGCCAACATCGCGCGTCAAGGAGGACTGTGGTTGGGCATACGCAACACATGTCCCAACTACCTCAATCGATGAAGATTTACAGCCTCATCGACTGACTTACCACCTTTGCCTAATACACGTCGTCTAATCTCGTAATTACTTGCTCAGTGATTGCAGCTAACGCGAGCACTGTTTCGAAGACATCGATGGTCAAAACTAATAACCTTCGAGTGTCGTTTACGTTTTGTGGCCACGTCTCACAACCATACCGTAAGACAGAGCGAACTGTTGCTCATTATACTTTTCCCTTTGTTGAGAGACGAATATCTCGCCAAAGTCATGGGTGACGTGAGTTGGCAAAAGCGAAACGACCTTTTTGAATTTGTACTGAGATTTCGTCAGAGACCAATGCATTAGAGCTAATCATATTTCCAAGATAGGTTAAGTAGTTGACATGCTCAACTACTTCACTCCCCATCCTTAGCTCAGTTATTGACACAGATCAGTCCTGGAGCAATAGTTCGCATTTACATAGGGGGGGGAGGATAAGAGCATTTCGAACATGGTTACATTGGAGCTTATTGCTGTTAAAAGATTTTTCATTTCGTCAGGGTCATTGCCAAACAGGACTATGTCAACAGCATATTCTAAGTCACTTAGTTGATCTCCTAGTAGCAGATGAATTCCTGAAAAGTCAGACGATGGTACTGTAATTTCTAACAGTAAATCGACTGTAAAATTAAATAAAAAGGAAGACAGTGGATAGCCTCGACGGACACCACTTGAGGTTACAAGTTTAGATGACAGTTCAACATAATCTCTGACTTATAGTGTTAGAGTAAGATTTATGTAGTTTCGGGGTATATCTTTCAATCAAAGACACTGTCATTGAACTTCTCGGTCTACAGAGTCAAATGCCGCTTTCAAGTCAAGAAAAACCACCATTGTCGTGCGCCAAAATGCATATCTGTGTTCTAAGACCTGTCGAATGGTGAATATCTGGTGTATACAAACATCACCATCTCTGAAACCAGCCTAGTTTACTCGTATTTGCAGATCGCGAGCTGTAGTTAAACGTTTGATAATTATGGAAGCTAGTATTTTAGACAATATATTAGTCAAACCAATTTATCCATGGTTATCGCAGGACAATTTCGACCCTTTCTTATATACTGGGTCGATTAACGAGTGACATCAATCAGATAGAATTATATCAAGCTCCCAAACTTAAGTCGAAATATGAGTCAGCCTAATCATCAAAGTGGGACCACCATATTTAAATACCTCTAGGGATAATCCGTCCGGACCCGCTGCTTTGCCTTGCCTTAGATTGGCTATAGCTTTTTTGACTTCGAAAATAATCGGGGGACATAAGTCGACCTTCATTCAGGCTGTCTTAAAATAGTGAGAAGTTCTGGAGAAACGGTATACCAACTGCACTGCCCTTCGAAGTGTTCACCCCATCGTTCTAAACGTCTAGACTGAGAGCTAATAAGCGTTCCATCTCTTTCAGAAATTGTCTAACTGACGCTTGATTTTTACACCCCGGTTCATTTTATCTGTCTGAAAAGTTGTCTAGTGTCTAGTATGTCCATGGTCCAGAAACTTGACGAATGGTTCATATCTGGTCTATGCAACCGTCACCAGGTCTGAAACCAGCCTAGTTTACTTGCATTTGCAGACCACGTGATATTGTTAAACGTCTGATAATTACAGAAGCTAGTATTTTAGATCAGATAAGGTTAACCAAAACAGAACTTGTGCATTTGAGCATCAAGTACAATAACATAATTTCCATTGAACCAGCAAATTTACTATTCTAAAATCATAAAAGGAGGAAGGGTGTGGTTTTTGGCCAGCAGATTTGACGGTGTTGGAGGTAACTTCAAACTCCCCCTGTTTTATGTTTATGGTTACCGTCAAATTAGCCCCGCTAATTTCTTGTGACTGAGCCGTTAGTGACACCTCTGAACACTGTGTAAGCTCTGTTCTAGACTGAGGGTGAGTCTCGAACTGCAAGTGACTGTAACCGTATTATTCCCAATCAGCCAAGGGGAATAAAAGGCACGTCGTTACGATACAGTTGATAATTTCACCACAAACAACAGGAACATACAAAGTCTAAAATAGTACAGCAAATTATATGCACAATAAATAAGGTTTCACTTCTAGACGATATCGACTCTCAGTAGTAAAACAAACGATCTACTCAGTCAATTTTAGAATCAATGTCGGGCGATAACCGAATTAAATCTAACTAAACAACGTTCAATATTACCAACATCCTATCATCCTTGACACTTACGTACTACAGTTCTAGCATAAACAAGAACTCAGTAATTATGTCTGAAATGCTCTAATATATACTACTTGGGCACACACATATGAAATCTAATTGGCTTTACCTATCTATCAAGACATTCTACTTCAAGAAAAACCAGTCTGTTACAGACTGTGATGGTGAAACCTGATAAATTAAGATTAATAAAGAAGATTATCCACATACATTAACATTTATTGCTTCTAGTGCCATACTATCCTATAACTTAGTAACTATTAAGTTCTCTTTGGACCTTCTGGGATCTCATAAAATTTACTTCCAATTAAGCGTCACCTTACTCGAAAACCCAGTCTGAACACTACTATTGCAACCTTCAGTGATAGCCATCCTATCAAAAATAACAAAGTAACTCTTTCTAAATGAATTGTAATACCCAAGTCTTCATCAAACTAAACAATTATACTTTTCTGACTGCCTTAATAATCAAGAAAGTACAACTGTCATAATACTGCCGCTCCATTCTGTTGTTTGCTTTCCTTCTTTATTTTCTGCACTTAGAGGTCGCTTCATACTACTCAAAACGTTGAACATCTACATCCCCTGTCATAATGTAATCCCTCTAATGGTGACTTGAATCTACCATGCGTTTCTTCTGTATCACAAGAGTTTTCTAAGGTTTCGCTTCTAATGGACGCTACAGGAATACCAATTTCAAAAGTTTGTTATTCCATTTCTAAATACATAACTGGCAACTAAACTGAAAAGAAATCGATATTCCACAAGGAGCTGTACAAAAAACTAACCTCATTCTCAAAAAATCACTTCCCAAACCTCTAGACACGGTCGATTTTGTGAAAGCCACGTCCGCCAATCAGTGTTCACCCGCTTTTAAACAATCTAACTTCGTCAACCGTTAAATCTCTCTTCAGAAATACTACACACCGTGTGTAAAAGTTTACTAATTCTAACAGTTTGGAATTTCGAATTCTGTCACATTCAATTATTACGTACAGCTGCATAAACTCGGGTATATCTTTATCACAGTATAATTATATTGTGCAGCAATTAAACGCTGTTATGGTCAGATATGTTTTGTTGATGCTACCTGTAAAAATGGCTTGCTCTTGATATCAGTATATATATATATATATATATATATATATATATATATATATATATTTAATGCTCCTTAGTATTTATTAAATTTACACGATTTATTATAGAAGGGCCAATTATGTATTATATATAAGACAAATATTTAAAGCTTAAATAAGACATTAAATACTGATGCATAAAATACATTTGTGTAAATTTTGATCAGTCACTTCATCAGATATCTATTGCTAACAATTATATCATAATTACTGAAATTTTGTCGTCACATGGATACTAAACTTCATCTAAAACCAAACTTACATGAATTCAGTATTGGGATACTGAGAAATTCATGACATTAAGAGATACGATAATCTGCTTATAAAAACAGCTATCTTAAAACTGAGGTGGTTTTTTGGATCAGTGTATTAAGTTGAGTTAATTACAATATTCACAGATCGATGTTAGGGTGTTAGGTACTAATCGGTTACAGAGAACAGCAGACAGATGCTTTATTCCTGTATTAGACTCCTCATAACAGTGCATCCTTGATTTAGCTATGGATTCAAACTCAAGACCTTTTTTTCACGGCGGACACTTAAACATCTGCACTACTTGGCTGGCGTCCAATGGCAGAATTTCCGCTTACATTATTTCATGATATAGTAAGAGGATCATTCAATGTTGTTGGTGATCACTGCCTTCTTTACAACAAGTCAGAACCATACCAGTCACGACTTCCTAGGAGTAAAGAGATGTCTAGTACTCCCAGTCGTTCAGTAGTACTCCAGAGACATCAATTTATTTACCACAACACATATCACTTGATTATCGAACAGTTAATTCGGCTTTAATCTAATCTGATTGAAACAGTTACGACTCGTTTTCAATTCGTGTTTGATTTAAACTTATTAAGACAGAAAGTGATGTAACTATTCAACATTAAACAACATACGACAACTCATTATTTCTTATTTTCAAATACTATAGGCATTTTTAAATTCAGTAATGCATCAGCTATGTTTCATTCTAAATTTTATTTTGCATGTCGCAAGCATTAAGTCAAACGTTCATGTAGATTGGCAAGAGCAGTACATGTACGAATAGTTTCGTAAATTATGTGAATAAGAAAGAATAAACAAATAACTGTTTCTCTATAACTTATGGGAATTTAGCATTTCGATCTCAAGAAATTGCATGTACATTTATATATATTGCGTATTAGGTGCTGAATAACGCAAAGTGTAATCACAATTGCATAACTTGAGGACATGGAAACTAAATGATTACAATTACATGTTTATCATGGTATTCGGTCTGTAAATATAACCTTGGTCTTCGCTGATTAAATATACATGTGAGTTAGTTTTAGGTTGGGGTGAAGGTTAGCGAATTGATTGACTCAAACATAAAATATAGTTGATATAGTAGACAGAAATGTAGCGACTTTTATATATTTTTTTACAGTTTAACAATAGGTTCACTAATACCATTATTATAAGTCCACGAACTCTCGGGTTCTCGAACCATTCATTAAAACATTGTCTCAGACTAGTGATAATAAGTACGCATTATCATCCCAGTTCAGACGGTAGTTAACCTGCACAAATGGCTAAACAAACATGATATTAGTGACTTTTCAATAAATCAAGTTATACAGTAGCTACATTTTGTTGTAATGTTCATTTTTACTGTGTGACTGGAAATCAACCATCTCAAACAGAAGCCTTACAGCCTATGTGATACTCTCTGACTACTTGTAACTAATATTATGTGTTTGTCACTTCCAATTGTTTTCTGCTAATATACGAATTCAAACGAATGTATACCTTATGAACCAGCCAGTTATCTGTGCAAGTTTTATAAAGTAATTTCAATTAGCATTCATCTTTAGAAAACTTCTTATTAACTAGCTTCAAATTGATAAGTAGTTCATTGCAAAGTTATGCAGTAAAAATGATGTGATGTAAAAGGAAAGTCACACGTCAAACCTACTTCTCCAAAAAGAAATTTAATAAGAATTTATTCTTTTGCTTTTTATTGAGAATATACTCTCATTTAGATCGCATCATCACGAAACCACTTAGTATTGAGTACCACCTTTTATCGTATAAAGCACTGAGTAGATCGAAAAGTTCATTTATGTGATTCTTAGACCAATATCCCAACATTATTTCATGAAAACAGTTGGAGATCTTTTATAAGAATATCGCACTATAACATGGTGAAAGGCCCATATATAACGTAGTTTTTTGAATAATGTTGGATTTGTAGACAATACACTTCGCTAAGAAAATTGGAAAATTATTTTTAAACTTTAGAGGAAAATAAGACATTTAAGAACAAAACATCCATCTAGATCTCATTATTATTTTAATAATGTATCCTCTGACTTAACGTCATCCTTACTGAGTGGTTAATAAGGGACATAACTAAGGATAGACAATTATTAAAGTTGACCAAAGCCGTCCCAATAGTACTTAGTAATATAACTCTTTATCAACTTCAAATTCGTATAGTCGGCTATGAATAAGGCTTTTCTGCATGACTGGCACCATGCAGATCGGTTAAAGAAAAGCGTCGGGACAAAATTGATTGATTCTTAGAGTGTTCGCGATAAATGACAATTTTAGTGAATCAACATGGACTCTGAAAATATGAAATAACACATGATCAAGTCAGGTTCATGATTTTGTACCCGGTCTTATTGAAACGGGTGATAGTAATTATGAGTAAATATATTATCAAAAAAAAAACAATATTACGAAAAATATGAAGAGTTTCCATGGTTAATGTCATTATCCAAGTTATCTTTAAGCTTTCAATCTGTACAGAGAACAATGACAACTTTTCGATGTAGATATATAACACTCGTATTCTAAAACCTTTATATGACATCACAAGGAGTCTTTGATAGACCATTAAATTGGTTCTTGTTGAAGTTCAAGGTAAGGGTTATGTCGTGGTTTAGGTTGGAGGCTAAGGTTATATCATTGTAGGAATAGCGTTAGATTAAGAGTTGTGGTTTAAGTAAAGGATTATCTGTATGTTATATATAGTTTGTTAAGCAAGAACTAAGTATTTAATACGTTTAGCGCTACTTTTTTAAATCCATAATGTCAAAAACTAGTTTTTTTTATTAACTTAGAACTTTGAGGGAGTCGAGCACACGATTACTGGTTGGTTATGGTTTTATAGATCGTTACTGATTGGCCATGGTGGTTACTCTTCACGAACAGTTGAAGCTCGTCCTTATATATCACTGTAACTGAAACTAATCTGTATAGAGTTATAAAGCTTAAGTATATTGTTCCGAATACACGTCGAATGTAGGTGTCAAATCATTACGATCACAATAAAACTGTAGGCGTTTAAATTTATTTGAGTTATTTATTCTTCGAATTTCCTGAACATTGCAGGCGAATACTTTAGTTCTTTCGAATAAAACCTTGGATATGAAAAACGGAAATAAAAGTTGCTGATTACGCAGGAGCCATGCACGCAGTGAGACAACAAAATTTGTGCATTGGCTGTTACGTATCACTAACCAAGCAAGATGAATATTAAAGTAAGAGAAGTATCTGTAACATCAGTAGTGGTTAGAAGAAGTGTACATAGATGATATGATTTGAGTAAAAAGAATCAATTCATGTAAAGAAAGGTTCAAAGTAAATTTAATCACAGGATTTAAAGGAAGACTAAAAGTTAATGCACTTGTACTAATAAGGCTGATTGTGTGCAATGCCACCAAAAATATCTAACATACTGTAACAGCTTGTGTGGACGTCAACCAAGTAGTTTGGATCTACCAACACGGTTCAAATGAAGTCAGTGACTTCATGGATTAATTACGTTTTAGTTTGACCGACCCTTACTTAACCCTACTCCTATACTAGTCAGCATTGTGTGTTGAGGTAAACAGTGAGAATTCCATAAAACAACTATCAAACAACAGATTTGTTAAACCATACGAAATACATAAATTTTAAATCTCTCAAACTGTGACTAACGAATTAATTTATCTCTGTAGTATTATGAAACGTCATTTGTGTGGTAAAAAGTAGATAAAGTGGTAATCGATGTGACAAACATTTGATGTATTAAACACAATCACAATAATGATATATTAGGTGAGCACTACGATGTATCATAATCTAATTGATTTTGTGGAAGACCAATGTATGTTACTCAGTGACTTAAAGATATTACAAGGGTTCTTGGTGTGATTTCACGTTAATTGTATTGTGACTAATACATCACTTACAATGATCAAGATGGTAATTATGAAACGTATTCAAACCATGTAACTTACATTTCCTATAGTTTTTAGTCTGTTTAGTAAGTGGTTATCAAGAAGGGAACGTTTTATTTAAAACTCGTCAGATTGATGTATATGCATCAACACTATCGCCACTGAGACTTGAACTCAGTAAGTTACACCTTTCAAAGACCTTATAAACAGGATTGTTGAATAAACTTCATATAGGCAAATCCAACCAAAGTGCACATATGACAATAGGAATCGCCTTGTTATAGTCAAGAATATCAACAATCAATAATGTGGAAAGTATTTCTTATTTTTTAAATAAATGGCTCTAGTTTATTAACCCGCCTAATTTTTGTGTAGTTAACAATACGACTAAATATGAGAATACAAATATGTTCTAATAGCATATGAATTAACCACTAAAAAACAATAGTTACAACTAACTAACATAAAATACACTTTACAATTGATCAAGACAAAGTTCTTTAATTTTGTATTACGTACTAAAACTATAAAATTTCTTGTCATGTGACAGCGTCATCAGATCACTTATCAATTGATGTTAGTTCATTCAATCAGTTATCCAACATACTTGATATAATCTATTTTCTTTATTTATTTACTAGCTAATTATTAAATTCACGATAAAGATTTGAATCAGTTAACTAAATGGATTGTTGGATATGACAATGAATTAATCATATGAAATCATTATTTAATTTGGATTGTGATTGGCAAGTGGAATCCAGGACGCGCGTTTCGTTCTATCCCACTGTGAACATCAACATTGGGATGCAGGTACATCCAGCTGACGAGTCCCGAATAGGACGAAACGCGCGTCCTAGATTCCACTTGCCAGTCACAATTCAAATTAAACGATACTTGTTAATACTCACTAAATTGAGGCAATCCGCTCAGGATGCACATATAGCAACAGTGACTGACCAGACTCAGTCTATAACAAATAAATGGGAACATACAAATTCATCCTAATATGAAATCATTATTTATTATCATACAAACAATGACCCTAAAAGCGCATAAGTTACTAAGTAATTTAAAAGATATGAATAAGAAAAATATCCTGTAACACGTAAATATATGCACATATATACTTGTATCACAGACTTAGTGCTTAACACACTGCAGTTAAGACCAGTAGATGGTAGATTTGAATCCAACCTTACTTAATTCGATTTAATCAACTAGGTAGTAGAATCACTAATCTAAACATACAAGTAGTGTGTGCATAAACCTGTACTCAATAAATTATTAACGATCGTTAAAACACTTGATTTCCTAAAACCATCACAAGTTTGAACTCGATTCCATTTAAGTATGAGCAGTCAGTCATGTAGAAGTAATACTTAGAACATGAACAGTCCAAGTTGGTACATCACATTGAAACTGTAGAATGAATAGTAAAGTAATAGAGGTAGAGACAAAAAGAGAATGCGATACGTGAATAAAAAATACATAGGAAGAAAAGTATAAAATGACTTTAAAGTTCAAGGTTTAAGTGGATTTACTTGAACCATTGTGACCAATCTTGAGTTATTTCACTAAACTATTAATTAATACAGTCGCGATGATGCCAAACAACACGACTAAGACTAACAGTTAACGATTTTACAGACTGAAGCCACGCTTTGATTAGGTTACTCCTAACTTACTTCGATCCTTTCTTTTAAAGGGAAAAGTCAGTAATAATAAAATTAGTTATCTTTACTTGTTTATATTCGTTGATACTGGTTGATAACCACTAAAAACCAAGACAGCTGTTTCATTCTAGTATGAGACGCGTCAGTACTGCAACCATGGATTCCGTTATGGAATTTAACCCAGAACCTTCAAATCTTACAGCGAACCCTTAACCGTCAACAATAATCGGTTGGGGTCCAATTGTAGAATTCCCAATCCCATCAGTTTGTGAAATAGCGTAACGATCACCCAGTGTCATTAGATATAACTGTTTCACTCCCAACAAGCATGAACTGCAACTAGTTACGAATTCTCACTAAAACGGACAATTACACACAACACTTATATACACAAAACCACATCAGTTCAAATCAGTTAATTATTATTTTGTAACATGATAATATGTATCAAACAAATGAGCAGCATGAAAAAGAAATGGTATTTCTTCTTTAATAATAAAAAAAAGAACAATGAAGTACTATTTTTTATATGCTGTATACAATCATTACCCGATGAAATGTGTAATCAATTGCATAATGTCTACAGAAATACTGGTTGATACAATAAATCCATTATATGTATGTTTTGGTGAAAAATGTTTTACATACACCATCCCTACTTGCATACAAAACAGAGTAATATTTCAATACAAATCTACACAGAAAACAGCATTGATGAATGTCAGTAAAAACATTTTGATTATGTTCAATAGCTTAGTAGAAGTAAGCGCAATTATTTCTTTTTCGGATTTTTAAAAAAAAGGAGATATGCGAAACAACACAATAAGTAGTAAAAGAAGCTAGATTTGACAACAGCGTAGGTGAATATTACATACAAAAGCCAAAGGGAATGCAGTAATACAAATAAATACATAGATCTATAAGTAGCAGCATAAGGAAGAAAGCAGGACGAGAGATCAAATTATTAAATTATGCTCAACACAAACATGAAAGTTGAAGTAATGCAGCAAACTGAATCAGATGAACGTGCACCCATACACACCTAAAAATTGTGTCACGTACAACATGTGTACATTAAGAAATCCATAGAAATATCATAACAATGTATGATCTAATTTTTGTAGTGTGAACGCAGAAGACAATTAATAAAAACAATAAGAACAGGGGGAATTGAATCAACAAAAAACTGAAAATTCCTAAACACAAGTATTTTTGTATAAAAATGTAGACAACACTAAATATTTAGATTCAGGAATAAATAGGTAGGACCTGGATAGCAAAAAGTCTACAGATTAACATGAAATATAATACACAAATGAGTAATTTGATGAAAATCTCTATGGCGATTGAAATGGGGAGAAAAAGGAAAGATGATCAAATGTGATGTATGCATGTAGTGATAATAGTTAACGACCGTAACTGCTGGCTCATATTTATCATAATTTAAAGGGTGAGGAAGAAATTTAATGTTTTTGTTTGTTTTTACGTTGGAATATTCATCTATGTAAGTATATAGTTTGTTGAGATGTTGAATTTTTAATGTACTGACAATTACTCATAGGCATCATATGGATAAACAGAAAGTTGTTGATAACGTGGTTGAGCAATCCGTGTACTAGATCCATTCGACTGGCTTTTTACTATGGTAAAAAGAAGAAGGAAGTAATTGAAATATAATCACAACAATGTCTGAAATCATTATTAACAGTATTAGCTTTGAACAGTAACAACATCATTCCTATTAAAGATACATGTAGACAGTAATTCTTCGTAAATATAATTAATAAAATGCTTAATCGTTAGTATCTGGCACTGATGTTTAATAAATAAAGTACTGTTCAGCTGATACAAATACTTTTTCTGTCCTCTAATGTAAAAAATATGTTAACAGCAAAAGTCAAAGCTAAGAGAACACCGGTGAAACGTATAAAGAAGACACAATATACATTCTGTTAAAAAAGAGTTAAAGCAATTTTTAAGATCATAATTGTGTGCGAAATCGGAGACTTCGATATAGCATGCGAAACATTATGTACATTGTTAAATCCAGCCAGTGCTTCAAATCATTATTACCGGTTATGTATGTGTATCTGATAACATAAAAAATACGTTCTGTGGATGTAGTGTTACACAATTCATGGGAAACGTAATAAAACACACAATGAGATCACCATGTAGCAACTAGTACTATGCCATATATATATATACTGATAGAAATAACAATATCACCCTGGAGAACTTTAATTCAATAAACATGTTTTGCAATGACGGTTATGAATATTCGTTATTTCAGTAAAACATCGAAAAGAGTAAGCCAGAGGTGACGTTACAAAAACAAGATGCTTTGATACATGAAATCATCTGAAAGACTAAGAAGACAATGTTGATGGGCTATGCTAAGTTTTTACTACTAATGCGTTAATAAAATATCACGTTCTAGAGAGCAAATAAGAGATAGATAACATAGTGGAACTATTTTCCACAAAACAATAGCATGATATACTAGGGTATGCAGGAACAAATATACACACATAGATTTCGTTAATGCTGGTTTTTTAAATAAAACAAAACATTTTAGTGCATTATGCAGAAATAAACTTTTCTAACAACAACACACCGATGAAATGCTGAGAAAAATTAGTGTTGTTGAGAAAGCTACTACAAAGTCTAGCGGAAAACAAAAGTTAATGGTCAAAACAACATTCATTCGGTTAATAAATGATAACAAAGTCTTTTAGGTACTTTTATTTAAAGTACAAGGGTCATAGAGAAAATCAACTCAGTACTGAAAATATTCAATATAATTTTTAGAATTTTATCATACAAAATCTTGATGACTATAGACTATTATAAACACTAAGCTATATTTGTGAGAAATGTTTGACATATAAGCGATTATATTTATTAGATATACATTCATGGCTTTCAGGAACACTTAATATCTATGGTCTAGTGATATTATGGGACGGGATTCGAAACTACAATTTCACTGGTTAACATTTAAACACCTTAACAGCAGCCAATTCACTACTCAATCTTACAATCTATTTTAAAACAGTAAACATATTAAGTTATTACCAAATGTATAAGCGCAAAAGTTATTTTTATTACAATAACGCTAAAAAAAAAGCACTACATTCAAACAACTGTTAATGGATAGTACAAATTTTTGTTAGAAAATATCACACATGTTCATAATGACGCTTTATCCAATGAACTATGCCCTACAATAACTGACGATACTAGATAAGAAACAAACGTAAAATGAAATTACAAGGTTATTTACAATTGATTATCTGTGTTATGCTGAAAATCTATAGGTTGTTATAAGTGTGAGTGTCAAAGGTGACATTCATTGTTACTCTGTTTGCGAATAAGTACATACTACCTAAGAGTACTAAAATCAAAACAGCGTTATTAATTATTTTGAAAATTCAAAATAATAACCACTAGTACCGACATTCTACAGGGCTATAAAGGTAATGAATCCTATTTCATGTAGGATTGTTTTGCCGTGAAATATAGGTGATGACGTAGATTAGGATGGAATATCTGTCTAATGCTTTTTACCACATAATGGCTTTTTAGTCAAAATTAGTTTGTGACAAAAACATAAATACTAATCTCAAATGATGATTATGGAATGTAATTGTAGAGGATTACTGAACCACAGTTTTGACTTTATAAATATGGACTATCAACATTCAATAAACATTTAGGAACATCTATTATTAGGCTACAGATTTGTTAGATTATGAATGCTGATGGAACGTTGAAGATTAAAATTTCTGTAACAAATAACATTAAAACTGAACACATGATTTCGGGTTATAAACTTAATAGTCACTTCATTTACTTCGATCTAAACAGCATCAATAACGATTATACACCACATGTAAATTGCGTTCCATAACATCATTACATAAATTTAATATTGCTATATTGTAATAATCAAGTCTAGGAGCCAAGAACAAACTTGGGTGACAGTTTGATATAGAAGACTTTTACCTGACTGACGAGCTGAATTATGTATAATGAATAATTAGGAGAAAAAGTATTAACCAAACAAAAGTGGATACTAAACATACCGGCTGCCTGTTTACATTTTTATTTTGGATGCATATGTACTCACGAGCCATTTTATTAATTTTTACTTTTTTTTTTACCTATGTTTGATATATAATACTAACATATTCTGATTTTTAACTCAGTGTTACACTTAATCTACTTCTTGATTCATTGTTTTCTTATTAGCTTATGTCGCAGATATTATATATATTCAATCTGTATTGAGTTCTCATTCTTCTTTTTGCTCTGAATACTAATTTCAGCAGTTTGCTAGTTCTTGTTGGATTTATTTGTGCGTTTAGTAAATTTGTTTAGTTAATTCTTTGTTCCAACTGTATTTATTTATTATAGTACTGCGAATTTTCCTGAATTTAGTTTTCGAATTTATACAAATAAAGCTCGAATCTCTTGAAATGGGTTTCTCATTCCCTAAGCACTTTACAGTAGTATCGCTGCTGCTGAACATATTTAGTATGACTAGTGAATCAAGCGAAAAACCTTATTTGCACGTATATTCTGTTAATCCTATCATCAATGAAAGTCTAACTACTAAACAAACCTAAATATCTACGTAGATTTCGTGTACTGTGTACTTTATAACACTTACTATCAAAAAATTAACAGAATTACTTTTAACATAAACGAAATAAACATAAAATGTGCATCGTTTTCGAACATCAACAGGCCAAGTCAAACCATATATATGTGCTTGAGAAACAAACTACCTGACATATACTGTGGAAAACATTGAACTGTCTCGTTTTCGTTTCTCTTATCACTAATTCAACTGAATAAAGCGGACCACAAGTAAACAATATCTACTGGATAAATTAATAATTACGGTATACAAGTCAGTACTAAGTTGAGCAATAAGCAAAAAGAAGACAGGAGATAAGGCAAGCCATGAGAACAATATATAAGGAAAATAATTCATAGCGAATACCTAAGGTTATTGTATACACACGCAGGTAGTCGGTAAGCATATTAAGGGGAAAATAAACGGTTTGTTAACTACGTCAAAACTACATTAGTGTCACTGATAAGTTAGCTCAGTTAGGTCATCGAAACAAAAATAAAGTTAGAATATTGTGAGACAGGTGAGAGTGCACAGTCGACACCAAAGAAGAGGAGAAAAACATTTTATCTGCCAAAATAAAGCTTAGCAAGATATGAATTTTGCGAAACTGTTGTGTGTACCTTTTACGCCCCAGGATTCGGAACAGCCACATAACCTGTACAGATGATAAAAAATGTAGATGTGACTTCATGAATATGTGAAAGTAAAGAAAAGTGAAATGAATGACTGATGATAGTGTTTACATATATGGTGCTAAACTAACTGGAAAGAAATAAAACAAATATGTGCCAGTAGGTTAGGGGTACATAAATATATGAAATGGGGTGCGCAGATTAATTTAAAAATGAATCAAGTTGTGAAAACATAAGTAGAAAAAAGTTAGAATTATAAGTAATTAAACAATATTCAGAGGTAACAGTAGCATAGAAGCTAATTGTGAGTGCATTACTGAATTAAAACAAAGTAGGAATTGAACAGAAATGCCAACGTTAACAAGATCTAAAGCATTCATATCATATAGGTAGTATCTGTATACTCTTGTTCAATCCATGCACATACACGCACACAAACCAAGAAAACTATTGAAAAGTATTATGAACAAAATCTGAATACATCCCGTCTATAAGTTAGTTTATGTTGACTAGACAAACTAAATTGTAATAATGAAGGCTATGAAAAATAACTTTATATAAGTGAAGTTACAAAATAAGTAATGGCAAGCCAATTTAAAAAAATTAGGAAGTTTATAGTTGTCCCGATGAAAAGAATATTAGAGATAATTCTTATTACTGGGTAAATAGAAAAATTATTTTAATCGATGTATGGAAGTAATGTACTTCAAATAGTGAGTACATAAATATAGAGCAAACCGAAAATGTGACTTTAATTCATGAAATTATTGACGTGTTGGTAGGTGCAGACTGATTGGTTGGTGTTCGCAACTGTCACAACTAGTTTGAGATGACTGATGGCGTAGCTCAGAAATGATAGCATTCACTCTTTGTCTTCCCTTAGGTCAACAACTTGAAAGATATTCTATATTTTCCTTCCCAAAAATTATTTCTTTCATCTTTAGTCATACTCTTTAAGTCTAATTTATTTTATGACTGCTGACATAACTAATAATTCCACTATTTTGTTATGATTCCTGATGTACCAATGAGATGTAGACAAACACACGTCCAGGTTTCTATGTTCGTCATGACTAAAGATTGCCATTGTTGTTGTAAAATAAACATCTTGAGTAAACTGTTAAAGCATCTAGCGCTAACAGCTTAACATATACCTTACTGAAATGATAGGGAAGATTTTGAGCTCAGAAAGATATTTTTGGTAATGTTTGATTCTTTGAGCTTGTGAAACTTTTGTCTCCGTTTGTTTATAGCTATCGAGGCATAGAAATAAGTATATATGCTAACAATCTGATCAGAAGAGACTTCATAAATAACAACTATACTGTAGCAAATACGGGGAGAAGAAGTACACATGTGAGCAAATAGTCAAAATGAGGAATCACAACCAACATAATTATCGCTATTATTAAACCTTACAAGTTGTTCACTCTACACTTAAATATTACATAGAATTAAACAAAGTATTGCAATATAGTTTCAGAAAAAAAACAACAATGTTGGAAGTGAAGTGAAAAAGATTAGAACAGAACAGCAGAGATCAATAATTATGACAGTTATAGGCATAGATATGAGACAACAAAATAAGCAAGAAGCAACAGCATAGACAACAGACATGTATACATACCACTGCATCAGACGTACACATATACATTTATTGCCATACACACAATAAATACTGGTAGACATTTATGTAAACTAAATAAAAGACTGGGACATTCTCCCAAGTTAAATAATAATGTGACAGCATGCAATAGTGAAAAATTAACAACAATGTGCATACACTATAATAACAAGAAGGGAGGTGAGGTGGTGATGGGTAGAATAAGAGAGGAGTAAAACAAAAAAATTAATACATGACTCATCCATACCTTTATGTTTACGAGATTTGTTTCGGAGTTTCCTTTATTGGAAAATAGGAATTAGATAGTAATTAAGATAATAATCGTAATGATAATATAAGTGATAAAAGGTATTGACTATTTGTCAATTTACAATAAACATAAACACACACATACATAAATATATATGTGAAAACATTTTTCTTTTCTACTTCATAATAATTAATAATTCAAACATAAACCAAGTCAAAATTGATCATAGTTAGTAACAGTAGTGAACTAAATACATTCACATTCACTTATAATTACATTTTTTTGTAATCTACTGTAACGGTTGTTGGCATTAACTAAACTGTTCATTGGAGGGACAGATAAATAAACTCATAGGTAAAGAATGTAGACTTATATTGAGAAAGGTAACCTATAATGTTTGACTATTTAGTGTTCACCTGAAATGTCATTTTAAGGTTAACTGATAATTAATAACGAGAAATACAATCAATGCTAACAATACTGAACTCACTTCAATCAATGTAAATAACTCAGTCATACAGTTTGAATAACTCAGTGGATACATTTTATTGATTGTAGAACTAGGTGATGCGAGCTTGAATCTTAAAGGAAGCAACAATTTTCTTTACGATTGGAGGTGTCTCTTGCTGACCGATGACAACATATACAAAACCTAGGTCAGATAGAGCTTTTTCAACTAACTACAATAACCTAATAGTGGACGTAAAACACAATAGCCAATTCCAAATTTCAACGTGAAAATAGTGTTACCACAGTTTATTGATAAATACACACACACTGAGATGAATATTTTTCAACACAATCCATATACGGGGATTATTATTCCACGGTGCTTTATCATAGACTGACTAACTGTTTGTTCTTATGACTCAGTCATAGTATAGAAAGATGGCCCAAAGTATGGAAGCCATTAGTAAAAAACTTGTAAAACCATGATTATCCACACAAACACTAAGGCATGGACGTTTTGATTATTTACAACAACTCACTAAAAAACGAGTGGTTGTTGGCACAGGATTCCTCATGAATTAGAAAAGTGATTCCATTCCAATGAAGTATATCTCCACATAAGGGATTGTTTTTGGAATTAAGTACCTCTTTTGAACCTGTTCGCGTAATGTCAGTGATGGGAAAGTTGAAAAGGGGTTGTAAAAGCTATGGCAACCGCGTATCAACTAGCTGGTGAGTCGGATGTCATGAACTCAACAACACCTTAGGTTAATACAAGTTAAAATGGAGTTATGTGACACTTTAGCTACAACTATCGAATTCTGGTAATGAACACTATAAAAAAACAACTGATTGTAAATGATACGGTTTACAACTAATTAAACACTGGTATTTTTCGGCAGGAAGCTGGTTATGGAGACTGTTTCAATAGGTGTTTTTTATACCCAAGTTTAGATGACACTACGTCATGGAAACAATCCTTGAGTCAAAATCATTCTTAAACACATTAAAATGAAAGTTTCCTACTTAAAGCAACAAGTAGGAGAATTCACATCTGTAAAAGTTCCTTTTTTTGATAACATGAGCATGACAAGTTCATGAAAATGATGGATTGTGAATAAGAACGTATTATTAATGAATACAAGAGAGAAGTATTTGTAGTGAGAAATAAACAAAAGCATCACTCTGAAATCTTCATCAAATTAGTATTAATAGTGATTAAATAATAAGTACCAATTTACCACTACTATTATTAATATACATCCGAAAAACATAAATGTTGTGAAAAAATCTCCGCAGAAAACATTTATGTAAAAGGTATCATATAAATTCTATGAGAAAAATGTCACTTGGATAATGACAGAAATTGATTTTTAAAAGTTAAAACCAACATAGCGAACGAATAGGGCAAGATCATTTATTTCTCTAGAATCAGACTCAATAAACAGAAGTTGTTCTGACATAAAATAAACTAACAAAACGCTAATGAGAAATGGACTAAAAGTTTATCACTATAAAGTTTAAGAAATACAAGATATATATATATATATATATATATATATATATATATAGTGTTATGTCGGGTGACTAAAAAAGAGTACTGAACTTTCAGAACTGCATTTTTGAAGACTATTTCAATAATTTTAGTTGTGAGCAATGTAAACAACTTATTTCTATCATTGTTACGCTCTTCTTACCCTATCCTCCTGTTCAGTGTATTGTTTCTTATTATGAACTATAGTTAAATGATTGTGTACAGGTTACCCATAGTCACTGCCACAATCACCTTTGTTTCGTATTAATGTTAAATTCTTTGTATTAATAGTGTGTTAGTCTATTAGGAAAGTAAATAGAGTACTTCACTGAGCCACAACTTAATGACTACTTAAAGAGAAAAAACATGAAGCATACATAAACATACGGCACAGTGAATGCATATCGGTTGCAAGCTGAGACATCAGTGCAATGAGAAAGAGAAATTAACGAGTTGAAAATTAAAATATTTGCGACTAGAGTAGAAAATTCTATGTATCAGAAGAAAATGATAAGGACAAAAACAAGTGAATAAACAAGGTAATAAAATGTGAATTATAAGGGAAGAATCTTTTGAGATTACTATGGGAATAAAAGATAAAACAGATTGATGAAATGACTAATAGTCTTAAACTATAAATAATAATTAACTCGAGAATCTTAGTCTAGAAATATGCCTTAGATGGTACAAAATAGTCTGCAATTGAATAATTAGATAGATTAATAACACATTTGAATCTGGTAGTCGATCTTAAGAGGAATGATTTAACCCCAGGTTTTGATCCAAATATGAATGTTCCAGTAAATAAACTTGACTAAGATGATTAACATCTGCTACACGTTTTTAATTGATAGAGTCAAACAAAATGAAGTTTTAGAAGTTAGACTGAGAATAATAAACTTAAACACTGTAAGTCGTAAAACTCACTACGATAATCAGAACCTGAAGCCATGCGTCACAGTACAATAATCAAAATTTATCGAAATGTTATTTTGTCTGATATTAGGCAGTAAGAAGTAGTTAGCGAGGAACTCTGCTTGATCTAGGTTCCGTTCCAGTTGATACTCTCTACTAAGATATACTCAAAATCTTGAGGAAACTTAAATGTCCAATGGAATTGGAAAATGTCTCATCAAATTTTATAGTTTGTGAAGTAAACACTACGTTATTTCAGCCAAGCCAACTAGTGTGAAACTTACACTAAGGATTTTCTATAAACTATCTCTAACCACCTGACATTAAAACATAGTGCACGCGTCGATCATCATCTAGAATAGTAACTATAATCCAACTTGATAGGTAGAGTTCCATCAACACTGAAGACCATACAAAAAGCATAACACATCACTACTCAGTGATCAGTCACACACATTCTAATTTGTAATCCGAAAAATTCTAAAAAGAATTAACCTAGTTACTTTAGATTCCGTAAGAACACAGTGTTTGAAAATGTAAGAGCAGGATACTACAAGAAAAAATAAAATTAGAAAGCAAGCAGTAAAATAATGCAGCATAACCTAAAATAATACCTTCAAATGACGAATCGAATGAAGATGAGTATGCAAACAAATACTCAAGTTATTCTTCATAAGCTGTTATGACTTCAACTTTTTAAATTCCAGAAATAAAAAGACTGACTACAATATGCACCACACATGATTATCCTCTTATCGAACCAATTAATAAACACGAGGATATTTAATTTTTTTTTATAATTTTAGATTAGAAACTTTGATTGGTGTTTAGAAAACAAATATAATAGATAAGTTAAGTAATAACTTACTGTGTATTATTGTCTTGATAGTCTGTTGGTGGTCTCATATAGAAGCCATGATATGATATGTAATCCCTGAAATTAAGTAAAGAAAACAAAGTAGGGATGATAAGAATAGCTAGAAAATATTTCATTGCATCACAAACAATTCACTAAATAAACAAATAGGGTATCAGACGATCAGTAATATTGAACGCAGAACCTGGAACATTTATGCATCAGCTCAAATCACCACGGCCCACTAGCACATTAAGGTGGATTACTAATGCAGTAGAAGCATTGGTAACAAGAGTGCTAGTTGAAGATAGGATTAATTCATAGAAATATATGAATACACAGTTTTCTAAAGGCGATTGCACCTTCGCCACTGTAACCGAGATCATGAGATATATCATTCAGAGTATCCAACCATGGGTTATGATAAACGCACACACACTAACCAAGAAACCTTTACCTCCCGGCACGGATCAGACTAATTATCAGAAGTTTCATATACTGATGCTACACTTTAATTTGATTGCCATTAGCTTTTTGTCATCTTACTCTTATAACAATCATCATAAGATGTAGACGTATAGGTTTCAGTGAGACGACTATTAATAAATGCATACCTCTCTACAACTCCACCTGTAGCTCTTCTAAGGTTACTGTCCGTTCCAAGCCCAGGTAAAGGAGGAGGGCTGGGCATGGGGCAAGCAACCACATCCCGTAAATCACAAGCTTGCTAAAAAAACGATAATCAGATTAAACAAACTAAACCATTTAAACTCTGCCCTGGAAGTGGAAGGAATCTATATGACGCCATATGGCGAAAGTCAAAAATCTTAGGAAGTAATGAAGCCGATTTCACTTCTAACAACCAGAACAAACATTTTTAAAAGTACATGGAATGTTTCGACAATGTGGAAGACCGGGAAGACCAATCAGATAGATGCAGAAATGAAGAGATACAACTTGACAGTTCTCGAAATCAGTGAAACCCACTGGACTTAAGCCGGACAGAAAACAGTGGCTACGGGAGAGATGCTACTATACTCCGACCACGAAGAGGAAAATGCTCCACACACCCAGGGAGTTGCTCTGATGCTGTTCAAGAAAGTGTGCAATGCACTGAAAGAATGCAAACCACATAGACCTAGGATCATCAAAGCATCTTTCAAGACAATGAAGAAGGGAACTACAATTAATATTATCAAATGTTATGCATCCACCAACGACGAGGACAAATATCGATTTGATGATAGGCTGCAATCAACTATAATGAAGTATCTAGGAAAGGATCTGACAATCTTCGCGGATGATCTAGCTCTTATAGCCCATATACACCAACAAATGCAAGTGAGGACAACCAACGTAGCAGCAACCTCAGCATCAGTAGGCCTGAACATACATAAGGGAAAGATGAAGATCCTTAAATACAACACAGGGAGCGCGAACCTAATTAAACTTGATGGAGCAACTCTGGAAGAAGTTGATACTTTCAAGTACCTGGGAAGCATTATCAATGTACAAGGAGGATCCGATGCAGATGTAAAGGCAAGAATTGGCAAAGTAACGGCAGCATTCCTACAGTTGAAGAACATATGGGACTCCAAACAACTATTAACGGAACTCAAAGTCAGACTCTTCAATTCAAACATCAAGACAGTTCTACTATATGGAGCTGAAATGTGGAGAACTACTGCAAGCGTCATCAGAAGGGTAAAAGTTTTTATAAACAACTGTTTAGTTAAGATACTTAATGTCCGTTCGCCAGAACCATCAGCAACAGTCTACTATGGGAGAGAACAAACCAACTCCAGCTGAAGAAGAAATTAGGAAAACGCGTTGGAAATGGATAGGACATACATTGTGGAAATCATCAGGCTTCATCATGAGGCAAACATTAACTTGGAATCCTGTTGGGAAACGGAAAAGAGGAAGACGAAGGAACACACGTCCAGAATAGGAAGCAGATATCAAAAGGATGAACAGCAACTGGAAACAGCCGGAAAGAATTGCTCAGGACAGAGTTGAATGGAGAATACTGGTGAGCGGCCTATGATCCTCTGTGAGGGGTAACGGACGTATGTAAGTACCCTTCTACAACTTACCCATAAAACGATTACTTTTTAATTAAACAGGATGGAATGTTAAAGAAGAGTAAAAATGTATAGAGGTATAACCTACTTGCGATCATTAACAGACGTGTTTAATCAAAAATATAACTGATAACAACTAAACAAATAAGTGCCTAACACGAGAGCAACATGTGACTGACCTAACTGAAAGACAATGCACTTGTTGCGATACGACAATATATGATGCTAATAAATTGAATAGAATGCATTCATGATATGGAAATGACACAAATTTAGGCTAGTAATCAATGTATTTTTGTACAGAAGTCTCTGTACAAATGAATCTATTATAATGTCATATGTATATAGCATTTTTAATGTATTTAGTTAACATAAGAAACAGTTATACTTTGTGCTGGAAAAGGACTTTTAACATTCAATAAAAGTAACAAAATAAGTCAAAGACAATCGTCACTGATCAATGTCAATGATAGTCTGAATGTTTTAATTACTTAAAATTAAAGTCCATTTAGAGTCATAAAAAAAATTATCAAAACGTAGGTATTTAAGATTCTATACTGGTTGGCACAACTTCATGTATTTTTATTTTCCGGGTTTAGATGAATAGGAACAGATTAATGGGTGCTAAGAATATCTTAGCATAAATAAAAATGGCAAAGTACGTGGTCCTTTACTAAGATCATGCATCGATTGGCTAGCCGGAATTTAAGTATTTCATACTTATTCAACTCAAGGGTATATCAGATAAACTTCTGATTTGGGCTACATCTACTGGCTGGTACGGAACCAGCTAAACTAGCTGCACAAAGAGCATGATCTCTAAACGTATCTTTGCGAATTGACCAATCGCCTTTAAAAGTGAAACGTAAGCCTATCAACAGTTGTCTTATCAGTTGTGGTCATGTAACCACAGCGAAATCTTTATCTTATCTGAGTCGGCAAAAGATTGAGCTAGAATAGAGAATGCATCTCAATCCAATGCTATTCAAAAAGTGTTGACAATTCGATAGTTTAATTCTGAATTCAACAAGCAATATCTAATTTGATTATGGTCAAAACACCCCTTTCTGGTTTGTTTTTTTTTTTTACAATTCTTTTAAAACTCACATAATTAGAAATAATTTGTTACAATCCTCTACCAACTTTTCATAATTATGATTAACTTTAGCACATGTTGCTTTCTTTATTTCTTCATGACTGTCACATGGATTATTTACTATTTTTTGGATACGTAAATTATTTTGGACTTAAAATTTCGATTGACTTAGGCCATTACGTAGCCTTTTTTGATTCTTGTGATACACGAAATATCTGAAGACCTACATTATGAAATATTTTTCTATTTTGCAACAGACTAATATTTTTCTAAAATTCACTATAAATTTGATTATACAGATCCCGGATTCCACTATTACGAGACCACACATTATACTGTTCTGATATTGTGAGTTCTGAAGAGAAATGCAGCATGTAAATCTCGTTAGCCTGCTTTAATGTTATTCAATCTATTTTAGTCTAAAGTGGCCAATAGGCATAAATACCATAACAATGCGAAATAAGCATACAAATAGAGAGATAAATTATGATATCAAAATATGCTGGAGAAAAATCCACAAACCAGTCGTTGAAGCGTTTGACATTCAGGCATTAAACTACAGTTTAGAACCCCGCATCGTCGACTCCGGTCAACAAGAAGTATTTATAAGCAAGTTACATAAATAAATGTACGACACAAATGTATAGCATATATACTGACACGAAATTTGGAACAAGTTAAAATCTTTACTAGTAAGTAGTAAGTATGCACACTTACTTAAAACAAAAAGCCGTATATTATAATAGGAAAGAACTTAAATCTCGTAACAAATTTGTAGTTCAAATAATATACTTACGGTTCTTCATAATCACGACTGTATTTCTCTGTTTTACGATACAAACCAGCCAATTTGACTGCAAAAACGATTGCAGGAATGAAAAGAAGTAGCGTAAAGCCTAAACCAGTCCAAAATGCATTCTGCGAAAATCCAAGACAACAAAATATGTATGTCATTTTATTAGGATAAAAGACATTCAACAAAGAATGATTTACACCTACACAGTTTAGCAAAGGATAAAGGAGAATAATAAATTCTATTATTGTACACTTAGTGTACACGCTTACTCTCTCTATCACGACAATGAGACTAACTTAAAACGTTCACTTCACCATCAATTCTTTATTTGTATACTTCTTAAGAATTCTAATTTTCTAAGAATTAACAGATTTATTACAAACTTATTATTGCGTAATCAACTCTTGTATCCAGTGGATTTCGAAATTTATTTTACATCATTCAACCTATCATAACTTAGTCACTAAAAATAACGGACTGATTCCCATACTGATTTTACTCAATTTCATTGTTACGCGACCAGCCTTTATCAGCAACCGATTATTTTTGATCCGTTTACTGTTTTCGACAATAATAATAATTAGAGTATTATCATTACAATTATTTTACTCACCGCCATTAAGTTGATACAAATTTTATATTCAAATGTAAAGTCAAACATTAACGTTGAGAAGCAGTTAATTGATAAGATATATATTCCTCAGTTAAATTTTTGTTCAGAATGTCTTTATAGAAATATTTAATTTACACATAAGGTAGATAAAGTACACAACAATCATAATGTCGATTGAAAAAGACTAATCGTCATTTGATTGACTCAAATCTACTGACACTAAGAAGTGGAGAAACAAAACGTCGAATAGTATGGATGACAGAGAGATTAATGAAACGCCTATACACGTACACCGATTAGCTTCTTGAAAACACGAAAATACAATAGTTATCTTGAAAAAGCAGTGTTATGCTTGCTACAAAACTAATTACTGTAGAAAATAACAATCTAAGAGAATGCATATATATTACTGATAGATTAAAGACCACCATGTTGCATTCGAAAATAATAAATATTCGAAAGAACCATTGTTTACAATAAATTTGTCAATGGTCTAGACAGTTATAAATACATGACCAAAATAAGACGCATAAATAAGAATTACACTACGATATATATTAAAACAGTGAAATTTTACACCGATTATGATTTGAATATGTTCAAAATATGCGATTTGTAAATTTTAAAGTCATGTTAAAGAGGATAACAACAATTCTCTGTAAGGTGTTGAGTTAAATTGAATGTAATAAATCGACAAAGGTGGTTAAACGTCAAATAAATTAATAATCTCTATTTAAAGAATTTAAAAATCTACCTTAACGAAAATAATACTTTTGGCAATTTCATTCCCAATAACTATATAAACTCATATATCAAAGAAATGTGATGAATAGGTTCTACGTGTTAATGTATATGCATAGAATGAATAAGAATTATAAAATCCAGTTTAAAGTTGTGGATAGAATAGATCAATGATAAACAATTCATTTGTTGTTTGAACCCACCACTAATTGATTTTAGTTGGGTACAAATGAAAATCAAGGGGATTTGAACAGGTGCTCAGTTTAAGCATACGACTCCACAGCAGTGCAAACCTACGAACCCCACACGGATTAAATTCACGGCCGACTCAGTGATGATGATATTTAGGTGTCTGCGGCAATATCCGAAGGTTCCAGGTTATACCCCCCACCCCAAATGTGGGGTAGTGGATGCGCACTACATACTAAGACAAGACAACTCTCTGGTGCTCGTTGATATTCAGTAATGCACAACGGATACAGTGTGTGACGAATACAAACAACAGACTAGGTTGTGTTGATTGCAATGCTTTCTATATTGGAGAGTCTTCTCGAGAAATTAAAACTCGTGCCAAAGAACACGAAAGCTACACTAAACGACCTCCTAATAATCCTGTTGAACTTGAAAAATCAAATCAGCAATAGCAGTACATGCTGTCTACCACAACCATAAAATTGAAATTAAAATTATCCAAATTATTCAAAAAGGTTTTTCCAATTATAAGGAAAGACGAATAGCTGAAGCACTTCACATTTTGTTAAATCCAACTGCACTTAACAAAAGGGAAGGCCTTTCTATCCAACCGATCACAATTAAATTACATTCACATTTCATTCACATGAACATACATACAATTTATTTTAACATAATCTCATTTCACATTACACTAACATAGGCATGCACACATATCTCACATCAAACCACCTTGACCCAAATGACTTGACATGACATGATTAAAACTCGCAATTTTGATTGTACGAACTTATTTTGATTCTGATTTGTTCCATTGTATTAATTAACCTTGTGCTAATTCAATTCGGTTATTCATTTCTCTGAAGAAGCGACTTACACTGAGACGCGAAACGTCAGAAATTTTGATTTCTACTCATTGGAATTTTACAAATATATATTACTCATTTTATTAAAAACTTATGCAATGCTCAATTTATTTGAAATTATCAACGTTAACCTTTGTAATGATGTATACTATTTCATTTATTCTAACTTTGTAATGTGAACACTTTGTTTCTATTATTGCTACGTTTCTCTTACCCTATCATCCTGTTTAGCATATTTACTGTTATTACATTGTCTCTTATTAAGGACTATAGTTAATTAGTTGTGTACAAGTTGTTCGTATTCACTACCACTATTTCCTTTGTTCTGTATTCATGTTAATTTCCTAATTGATTTGCTGTGCGGTCTGATTTTATGTGCATATAAGGGAATTCTTGAAATATAATAGGATTCTGTCTGGTTGATCTATTGGCTCGTATTCTTCTTATTCTGGCTTGGGACTAAGAGGGCATAGGGGAGACGAACAATTACCGACTAGGCACTAGTGATTGGCACTCTGCCAACCAACCACCAAATTTCTCGCATCATAACAGATACATGCAGTGACGATATCACAACAAGATACTTTAGGATTACGTTCACAATATTGATCTAACGTTCTTGATCAATAAGTATATTTGCAAAAGATAAGTTACCTAACTTGATCAGTCCGATATGTGTTGATACATACAAAATCTCTAGCAAGAAAATTTGCATCGTTGAAATATTTGTTTCAAAAAATTATTAGACAAAATGAAATAGCATGAACGTTCACGCATACAATTTCGAATAAATACACTTACAAATGGCATTAAAAATGTGTAGCAGACTGAATCAACTCCACGTTTGGCAGCTAAACGAAGTGATTGACAAGGAATGTCATGCCAAGTTGCAATAACGGCCAACTGTAATTCTTTAGTGAATAGTGGACGAAGTTTGATAAGCCCACGATCCATAGACTGAAAAAACAATAGTAATCAACAGAGTGTGTTAGGTTATTAGAACAATGTAAAGTCATTCCACTAGAATGTATTCTTGCACTTACTCTCTACTATTAAATAACAATTAGTCTATATGTCAACATTCGCTAGCAGTCCAACTAAAAGTCATGCAAATAACATCGCTGATTGAAATGTAAACACAGACAAAGTGTGATAAACGGAACAAATGAACCTATGTAACTATATCTATTTATAAATGACATCTGAAACAGACAGTTGATCGATAACTTGTACTTATTTTCAATATTATCAAAATCGATATTATTGAAATGTCACAAGATACACAAAGTTACGTCATTGCAAATCATCACGAAAATCGATACATGTAATGCAAACGTATAATTAGATTATGACAGTTTAAGCATTAACATGTGGCTCAGTAAATCAATATTCTACGTACGTAAACAAGCGTTGCAAGCAATGAATAAAATAACACCGTAAAAATTATGCTGAGAACTTCCAACATTGTGGTTATCATATTGACTGGATCTTACTTCACTAAAGTGACATACAAAACTGACAGCTTCCAACTATTTTTGATAACGAACAACTGAATTCTCCGCTTAGCACTCTCATATTTGACATCAGCTCTTTAGGTGTTTGAGGTTTCGTGATGAGGCATCACGCCACCGCATCGCATCACTACATTTTGTCTAATGATTGGCATTTTTCATCTATTTTAACAATTACAAATCTCATTCATTAATCAAATTCTAATTTCATAACACTTGAATGATAGTAATAAAATTCATACTACTGAATTATTATTGCCCATGGGTCAGAAATCAAAGGAGGGTTGTTTGAAAGCTGATAACTTATGCATACGCATCGACTGGTGTTCATAAGCAATGTAACAATACGGAATAGTATGATGGTCATGACTATATCCAAACACGAATACTTATTCATCAGATAGGAAATATCGTCAATATAGCATAGGACAGTAAAATAAATTTTGTAGTTTAATGTAATTTCTAAAGGTTCTTCTAAGCGGTATAACAACTAATGATAGGTCATCGGTTAATATTAATTATGCAACATTGGAGGGATACGAGTATTATCAGATATGTAACTCAAAGTCATCCTCAATATTCACACATTCTCCAGACTTTAACATTATGAAAGTGGCTGTTTATTCAAACGATGGAGCTATTTGTAACAAAACAGGTATTGCGTTCTCTGAGCTAGATAGTGCTTTCGTGAGGATTCATTTGGAAGTACTTTCTAGTAACGCCATATAAAAAAGACAATGAAAATTTCACTGTTAACCCATTAAGGATAGTTCACAATAATTCCAAACAACTTTCCATGGGACACATTTGTTTAGTGATAAAATACGACTGTCAATTGGCTAATCTACTAATTTAAATCACCACGTTTTTATATATTATTAACGTCTTTCTAACAACTATATCCACACAGATAAAACTCAGTACTCAATGTTTAACAGCCTAAAGATAATGCAAAAACATCTACCCTTAAAGTGATATGAATATTATGTGATAACTAGAAGCATAAAAAAGTGAGACTTAACTGAGAATAAATGGAAGGTCATTCTTGAAGTAATAAAATCATTCAAGTAGGTTAATTGGCAAAACAAGGGCCGTATTATGTCGGTGAACAAAAGTATCAAAAAAAAGTGCTTCGGAAGTGTTGTGATCTATAATCTTGATGGATTAACATTTAAGACAGAATATACTTGAAATGAATCTTTACGATTATATTAACCAGCTCAGAGAACAGAAGATTTTTATAACCTTCATGTACAACTAATCTCGTTCATCTGCTAAACGAAACTTAACCACATTCATAATACTACAATCAGAAGAATATGTATTTTACTGTATTCGATTGTAAATCAAAGTCTGACATACAACCTTACGTGTTTTAATATTGTTGTGACCAACATACATTAATATTGTATATTATTAATAAGGGACGGTATAACCGCAGAGTAAATATTGACGATATTACTTAATCTGGATAATAACTTGATTAACGGATATGATATGAATAATGTCACAATGTACGAAAAGATAAGATGTACCTATACCAAGAAAACGAGAGACGAATCAGGTGTCCTAGATGCAACTACTAGCCACAATCCATATATAATAAAAACCAATCAGCATATTATCCGCATTTGAAGCAAACATTGTTATGGAACTAGTTAACACACTTTAAAGAAACCAACTTGCTTGTTATAAAACCGTCACAAATGTAAACAGTTTTATAATTCCCAATGATTTAAAGTTAATTAGTAATTTACAAGTTAAAAATCATCAGGATAACGTTATTTGAACAGGAAGTACAGTAATTTATTATAAAACAAATATGAGTACTAAATTAAATAAGTTTATAATTTTTAATATTTATTAGTAGAAATATATCTGTTGAAATAATAACTACACGAAGCATAACAAATATGAATGAATGTGACCATCAAGCATATACTTACAGAGTGAACAGAAGTAGATAATTTTTCATTGTACCTATTTAAATTGCTGACAACGTGATTCATTTGGTTCGGAAAACTATTGAACCGCATAAACAAGGTGTGTATGTTACTGCGACTAGCATCTAATTTCACAGGTCCATTCACAAGAGCTTGAATATGTGGCGTTAAAGAGTCCTTTTGTATAATAAAACAAAAAAGGGTTTAATCATAAATAAATTATGACAAAGTAAGACATATAATTATAGAAAAAGTGTGATTGAAACTAAACAATCTTAAATACGAAATTTAGTTTTAATTCACTGTATAAGGATAATGAACATATTATTGCCTTATTGGGATGAAACGTCATTTACAAATTATGCCACTGATAGAGCCACCAAGACGTATGCTCACATGGAGAGATATTTTTAAGAAGCTGGAATGAAGAAAAGCTTTTTTGCAGATTGAAATCAACTCAGAGGTCACTTTAAACACTACATCACATAAAAGTAATGTACAAGAGAGAGGTGCGACTCGACGAAGAAATATCATCAATTTGTGCACGAATCAAAATATGGAACGGTAGTTTAATTGGTTAAGACCTCCAAAAATTACAGTAACTAAGTCCCAGATTCGAATCCTGCTTATACCTACACAAATTTTAGCTCAAGTTCAAATATATGAAGCTGTACCTGGTGAGTTAAAGAATCATCAGTAAAAATACATCAAAGCATTTAAACAGACAATGTATTAAGCTGTTCAAGGAACACTCCACTTTTCTTTTAATGCACGAAAACAAACAAGGTAAAAATAGGGTAAAAAACCAGGCATTTTAGACTAGTTTTTGTTTTAAATTCACGTTGTTTTGTTAGACAGTTGAAAAAAATCAACAGAGAATGTGGTAGTACGAATGCAGCTATACGATGTCAGTACAGTAAGATAAATTTAACAAGGTGAATATCAAGTGATTTGAAATAATTAATATATCAATGACAGTGAGATTGATAACAGAAAACGATTCTGAAGAATGCGATAAACTCGATGAATAGATAGCATGATATATCAAGGATAAAAATGTGAAGAAAGATAAAAGCTCAATGGATTGGGGCCAACATGACCGATTCCGAATCAAGTCACTCAATGTACATAACCTCTGGCTACGATCCCTATACAGGTGATCTGCATTTACCAATATGGTTCGTTTCAACAGTCAATGACTACATAGATTGATAACATGTCTTGATTTTCTCACTCTCAGTTTGCTTGAAGCTTGCTAATACTCTCGTCAACAGTGATCACCGAGGAAAAACGTAATATATATGTCGCCATATTGCCGGTAATGAATCCCAATTTCATCAAGTAATTTGACATTTTCGCCTAATACCCAATGCTTAACATTATATTTCAGCAATGTTTTGAAGATATCTGTAATCAAATAAATCTAGTCGACGTAGGTTTTTGATTCGAATGTCGATTATGTCATCTACGCATTCAATAAGCGAACCTTTTAGGAAGAGATCAATCTCGGAAAGCATTGATAAAAATAACATTATCTGTTAAATAATCTCTGTGTAGTGATAATATACAGAGCCAAACGTTGCGACGATTCAAAATCTGTAAAACAGAACATCTAAAACAGAAATAAGATTTATATTTTTTCAAAGCGTTAGCTGTCGACCTGCATTCACGTACTAATCGAAACGAAAATAAATCAAATAATCGAAGGTACTCTTATTCTTGTCATGTGTACAAAAAGCTAATCTGTAGCAACTAGTAATGTCCTACGAACATTCAATAACAATGATCTTTGCATTTTACATGAATTTACTCAAATTCACATTCTTACAGTGTTATTAATACCTTTGTAAAGCTTAAATGGTTGCTTTCTCAAAAGGAACGTGAATATATTTCCATGCATTAAGTGTACATTTAGTGAATCTTGTTAACTAAATCAACATGCATATTACAGTCAAGATTGAACTTACATCTATAGCTTAGTTAGGACTAGGTAAATTGAGAAAAAAAATCTTTATCTAGTGGCTACAGAAATCGAAAATGAATACCCAAGACATATTATATTTACTATTAGGATATAGAACACAACATAGAGGAACGCATAACTCAATCACAACTACACAACCTTAAATACCCCATTGACAGAGAATGACAAAAAATGTATAAAAATATGTACAGGCCTAACTTACCATGTTTAAACCCTTCAATCTAGACACAAACTCATTGAGATCATTAATGTTAGTTATTGGAGTATTGGCCTATTTACAAAATAAACGTAGAATTAAATGCGTAAGCGATAGACAGATAAATAAATAAGTAACTAAACATATAAATATCATGAATAAACAAATTAAGTGCAAAATGTAGCAGTTCAGTGAAACATTCTAAGAATTTTTTTAAAAAAAAACGTGAATAACATTTATAAACTTAAGTACACACATCTATAAAAGCCGTAATGAAAACAAGACTGCTGATTTGTTGCTGGAAAACTAATCAAAAAACATTTTATTTTAATCAATATGCTCTTTAATTAACATGGTGGTTAGAGGTAGTCGACAGTAAACTCGGGTATATCAAGCACCCGTGGAAGATGACTAGTCAGAGGAACATATTTACAATTTTACGGGAACTAATGCCTTCTCTGGTATTAGAACGCGAGTTATTTAGTTTCACAGTCTGAGACGCCATCCCATAGCTATTCAAGCTACGACCAACGTTCCGCTGAAATGACGTTTAATGATTACTGAGTAGTGACTAATATCATGTTTATCTACCCCTAAGTGGTGATCAAATTCTGTTGAATTCTTTAGAAAGTATCACTTCATTCGTAATCAAAGGTACAACTGTCCAAGAGTGATTAGTAGGTCGGGTAAGTTACCGTGAGTAATTATAATGCCCAATATAGCCATTTAACATCCGTCTTCTAGAACTTATTGTAGGGATTTAGCTAGTCTTCCCTGTATCATTAGACTGCTTTTAGTTGATGTTCACGGTTAGGCTAAGGTCACAGTTGGGGTTAAGAATAGGTCAGGGTTTGAGTATATTAGGCGTTTCGTTTAAGCATATGGTAGGTTGATGTTCAATAAAGTTTCCCAAGCAAGAACTGAGTATTTGGTAAGTTTAGAACTATGATGTTTGATCTATGATATCAAAATTAGTTTTTCTTAATAATTATATGGATTATGAGTGAAATATGCATATAATGATTGCTATATATGGTTTTCTATAGATGGTCGTGATTGGTAGTGTTGATTATTCTTAGTGGATAATTTACGAATTACTCAACTTTGTCCCTACTATATACTGCAAGTAAAAAAAATTCCCGACCTAAGTGCTTCAATCATTACACCATTACTCAAATTTTTACGAATAAAAAAAGCAACGAACATAGTATAAGTGTTAGCTAGTACAACATGTAAATAGTAGAAATGTGAGGCAAGATTAATACATACTCTAAATAAAAACGGCATATAAATATGCTACTTATTTACGACAATACCTAATAACACATGATCAAAATAATTTGCATAAAATTTCAGCCGATGATATGTTGACTATTTTCAACTTGAATATAATGAAGAATGTTGACAGTAGAAAAAATTGGAATGTTAGAAAATGAAAATAAACAGAAATCACAGTATAAGGTAGTAATCGATTCGAGATGGAGATAACAATGAGATATGTCAGAGTTTGTCATAATAATGCTTAAAACAGTAAGATAATTATGAATAATGAAATCCGATACATGAATGTGTTTGTATATCTACGATAAAGACTCACTTCCGCGGTAGGACAACACTACTGACTGTAATAATATGTGATTATATTTCTTACAGTTATCAACAGCTGACATTATTGAATTAAACAAAATAGACACAAAAGTACCTTAATGAATATTACTCAAAACATGAACTGGAAGTACCTGCTGAATTTCACAAGAAATACTGTCACAATGAGATGATACTGAAACTCATTCACAACAAAAAACTTCATGTGCATAACTTTAAACCACACTCAAGGTGTGAGGGCTATTGATAATATCAGGTTCAAACAAAAGCGGGTGGAGCTGACTTATTAGATGAAAGACATACACTTTAATTAATGAGCTACTGCTCTATGCATGGTTGCTTTTATTTACGTGCATAAAACTATATAAATGTAGTCGTCCTCTCTTTTTCCAGAATTTGAAATAAGTGTACATACATAGATGTTTGACTTAAAATGGACCAGAATGTTCCTGTAAAATTAATCAATCGACTGAAAAAAGCAGTCAATATTACTGACATGTAATACAATCGAATCAACTCATAATATGCAACCAGTTTATGTTATGTGAAATGTATTCTGTAAATTAATTTCAGTGTATACTGAATTATAAATGTTTATGAAGAAACTAAGATACTTAGATAATTTTCAATCAACACACAATGAAATCATTCAAACACGGTAGTCGACAAAAATAAGTACTGTATTCAGAATGAAGTTGGTAACATTTAGTAAAATTTAGACATCCTATTACCCACATTCGATGTTAATGATCAAATTTGTTTTGCAATAATGTAAAACAAGCAAGTCGATAAGCGGAATGAATCACTTAAAATTTATCACAATTGATTCTTATGTACTTCTTCTCTTTCAGACAATTTGAAATAATGACCAACTGTTATCATTCATTAATATTAAGATGACTAAGTTGAGGTGATATTGTGGAGACTGGACTAATTGGCTCGTATTAATCACAGATTAATCTCGATCGAAAAGCCCGTGAAAAACAGAAATTACTGGATGGCTGTTTCGTTTTAGCACAGGGCTCCTCAACAGCGCCCTCCTACTACACTGACAGATAATCGAAACGAGTAAACTTTTAGCCAACAAAATATAATTACCATAATAGATGGAAGAGAAATATAAAGTTAGCACAAAAAAGCACCGAACTAACCTGATTAATAGCTTCACTGAAATTAATAGCAGAAAGAAATTTTAAACGTTCCAATGCTGCCAGAGATGATTGGATGATATTTTGAAGTGGAGATACTAAGTCGGCTCTCTTAAATGAAGCAACTAGACCCTGTAAAATTCCGTCAATTGCCTAAAATGCACAAACATATTTCATACAGAATAAACGTATGAAATACGCACTGCTCTTCAGCATTCAAATTCATACACAAGATTAACAAATCACTCAGAGGCAGTGGGCTCCGTTCTAGCTGGCATTACAGAAACCTTTGTTATACAACTGCTAAAAGAAACTTACAAAACCTTTGATTTTACCTTTTTCTTACCGCGTTCTTTATTGACGTCTAATCCCGAAGCAAGATGTTTTCATTTTTTTTCAAAATGCATTTCATTTCACATCAAACATTTCATCTTATCACATTACGCAACCGCTTGATTTTCGTAATAATTATTCATTATCTAACTTTGATGACATTTTAATAAATACTAAGCATCTTGATAATTGCATTCTCAGATTCTTAATAGTAGTGTTTTAGCCTTTATTGTCACTAAGTTCACTTAATTATTGTTAATAACTATTATTGATTATTATAAGTCCAAAGTATGTACTCTCGATTATATTAGTTTTGAAAATGAATTCCCCGAAAAGAGAACTATTTGCTGAAATATAATTTTGTCTTTGTAACCTATCTAACAACTAAGAAAAGAATGTATAGAGGAATGAAAAATAGTGACTTATAACAAATAAAAATTGCACTAATGAAAGAGGATTAAAATGAACGTTGTCAAATAATTGTGGCAAGTTTACTTCCCACTCGGATATAATTTAAAATGATTCTTTTATTTATTTCATTACTTAATTATCCATCTATTTGTCCATAGCAAAATAATGTAACATCATGAAGTAACGTGTTAATCTAGATTGAATAACATGTCATTAATAAAAGTAGTTGCATTTACAGTGTATCGAGATGAAGTACAAACTAACAAACCATTTAGAACATTTGTATAAGATTGGTTGGTTCTCCAAGAAATATTTCGAATAATCCCCAGGTAATCGTGAAAATAACTTTTTATTAAGAGATAAGCTTTTATAAACATGATGAAACACATTGATTAATCTGTTTACAACAAAATGAAACAGTATGAATGTGAGATAGTTTAGGTTGCTTACTACTTTAATCTTATAAACTAGGGATCCCATAATATTGTATTGTCAGTCAGTCATAGAATGCATATATAAATATGCATGCATTGGTTAAAGTTGACGCATCACATCAGCACATAGAAATGAAATGATCACAATGAATAGTAAAGTGGTAATAAGAATGACTATTTATAGTGTATGCGATTCAAGAAGAAATAATTCGTGGAATAAAATGTACAAAATAATTTTGAAATCTAAAATCAAAGAGATAGAAGAGTGATTATATTTAAGCCACTGTGACTGACTTTTAACTACATCACTCGTCTCCAACCACATCATATGGGTCCCAAACAGTCTGCACTTACCAAGATGGATGAGATAAACAGACAATGAAGAAGCGAAATAAGGACGAGGGAAGCAGATGACCTTAACAAACACTAAGTTGTCAAGTCAGATGAAGATTCACCAAATGCACTGATTCAGACAACTGCGTTCAAATGCTTACGTACTTCTATTATGCTGTATCCGAAACTTGTGCATAATGTCAGTCAGCTGATAGTGATAGTATCAAATTTATCTACATCATTTACTTAGTACATTTTCCTTAGCTATGCAGTTAATTGTAGTAAAACCATATGATGAGAGCAATTTTATATTAGCAACGTAACATAGAAATACAAAATGTTGGTTAATCGTTTTAAAAGTATATAAAGTCGAAACTATACTTAAATAATTCATTTCGAAATGAAAACAACTGGATGATGAGCTAACCATTAGATACAAAGACAATGAACTACAGATGTGTGGACTGACTTTGACGTTATACGATTAGCGGGAATACTCCATCAACCTTCACACTTAATTAATTGTTGTAATTGAACAAAGTAACTTGGTTGGCTATAGTCTTGTTACTTCCATTTGTTCAACAGTTTTCTCAATGTATATTAACAAGTCTAATAGCTTAAAATACAATAATTAATGACAGTTTATTCTTTATTCAAAGAAGTTACTAAACCATTCATACAAAAAAAGTTAGATTTCATTGTTATTAAAATTCGCCTTCAAGTTTAAAACACAACTTACATCATTTAGAACAGGCCACACAAACTCTCCAGTGCTGATGGCCTTTACAAATGGTTCATGTTCACACCGAGTCAAAATAGTATCCGACAGATTAAAACGAACAATATCTAATGTTGACTGGACAGTGTTTATGCTATCTTTATTAATATGAAGTGATCTAGATTTGGAAGAATCTGGTAGTGGACGTTCCACAGCAACAAGAATTGATTTTAAAGTCTCAAAAACGTATTGATCCATTTTTCGGGGACCATCTGGATAGCGACCAGTCAGATATCGACAAACTTCAGTTTGCAAAGGTCCGCCAACAAGGAAAGGTAATATGCAAAAGACCATCAATATAGCTGAGAATAGGAACATGAATCCTACAGCACTGAAAAAAATGTAGGATAAAATGTAATGTAGCAATGGGCACTAGCTATCAGAGGTAATTCAATGAATCAAAAAAGGTAGCGTGGAAAATTCACAAATATTAAAAAGGTAATATAATACTGAGACACCTTTATCTAATTTTTTACACTTTGCTAGACATAACCCTTTCTTCGTAATAACCTAAACTTAACCTGTGTGATCCAAAGTGAAAATTGGAATATACTTGGTCACATCTTAAATCGAATCTAAACGCGTAAATCATTATCCAAAACTCATACAACAAACTATGTGCAAAAGTTAGGTTCTAAAATGTAGACAATATAATGGTCTTGTTCGGTGCCCAGTTAAATGTCGTGAAATAGGTAATGGACAAGTTTAAATTGTCTGATAATGGTGTTTAATGCATAGCGAAAATACAAAAACTTACGCAAGCAATAAATTAGCCCCAACACCTCGATTACATAAACCAGCTTCTTCATATGGACGATCGCCACAAGTACCAAAACACAATCCAAGATACAATAACAAGAAAATTAAAATTGGAATACACAGGAGAGCCATTCCACCATATAACAGATATTCGACAGTCCTAAACATTTTCATTTAAGGAAGTGTGATTTTAGAAAATCAAAATGTGAAGTATGACTACAAAGTGGTAAATTCATCAATTATTATTTGTAACTTATAGAAAGACACTAAAAGGAAAAAAAACGATCAGATAAATCTATTAATAATTTGACGGGATTTACTCAGTAATTTTTCAAAAACCGAAACGTTTGTGGTCCCATTAATTCCGTGTGCATATACATAGTTGTTTATTTAATTTTATCATCGACGTGCTTTTAGAGTTAACACTGTCATCGTCAGACCTCTCAAGGGTTGACCGCCTTCCAGGAGATAAGCTTGTTGACTTGGAATATGCAGATGATATAGTTCCATTGGGTGAAGATGCTGATAAGATGCTGAATCTCTTGACTACCTTAAGCATCAATGTAAGTATGTTTGGGATGCGATTTTCCCTATCCAAATGCAAAATACTGCTTCAGGATTGACTTGCTTCGGCATCGAAATTAGTGATAGGAAGTGAAGTAGTTGAATGCGTCGACCGCTTTACTTATCTTAAGGTCTCATCGTCCCTGATGGTCTGATGTCTAATGAAATCTTAGCTAGTAAACAAAAGGCTCGATTGGCTTTTGCCAGTCTGCGTCACTTGTGGGGCAGGAGAGACATCCGTCTTCCGACCAAAGAATACGTTTACTGCACAGCAGCTCGGTCTGTTTCACTGTATGGATGTGAAACATGGCCATTAAGGATAGAAGATAATCATAGGCTTCTAGAATTCGATCATAGATGTCTTCGAAACACTGCTCGTGTTTGCTTGGACTACTAAGTAAGCAATACTTGGGTTAGGCATAGAGTACTAAGCAAATATGGTAAATCTATTGACGAAGTAGTAAATCTTCATCAGATGAGGTGGTTAGGATATGTGTTACGTATGCTTGACCACCGCCTACTTCAACGAGAAATGCTGTCCGTTGTAGATGTGGGCTGGAAGAAAGCTAGAGGTGGCTAAACCTAAACATAACACCCGTCCATTAAGTCAGTGACAATTGGGCCGAGCCATGTTAATAGGCATAGACTACTTGGTTAGGGTCTGCGTGATGATCGCAACCAGTGTTTAGAGACTTTGGGTGACAGCTCAAAATCGTTCTCGATGGCGCAGGTGCATCAATTCCCTGTCTTCCTCCAAAGTTTAAGCTTCTTAATTCATCATAACTTTCTCTTTACTGAATCGTATTTTCTGAAATCTTACGTTCGATCTCTAACTCTCTCTATGAATACTAACTCTATTACTATCTCCATTACCCTGGGATTTAGTCCATCTGCTAATTGGGGGATGGCAACTTGAACTGATGTACGTATGCACCAAGCTCTACGTTGTAACTGAGTGAATGACTGACATAGTTGTTAGAATGGTAGCTAAAATTATGACACAAGTAAAGTGAAGTACAATCCATTCACGTAAAACTAACTCTACTACGACATTAATGTATTGTTTCTACTCTTAGACATCATCCAATACATTGCTACTCACAATAAAATACTGAAGGGGTAATGTACAAGCAATTTCAGAGTAATCATATGTGGTCGTGAAAATCATTTACTAAACATGAGAGTAAAGACACTAATATTAAGATTTTGTAAACAGTTATAAGTGCTACGTGATTTATAAAAGCCTTTAAATGATATTTCTGACTAAATGTCATGGAGATAGATAACTTTTCAATAAGGTTTATCAACCTATACTGGTAAATTTTTAATCATCCTTCTCAAATATTTTAAGTTCCTACTAGTTTTTAAACTTTAAGATTTTCTAATTTCGAAGATCATAAATCGATGCGGTGATGATAAACGTAATGATTTAACGCACTTAACATACAGGTTGATTCATAACTTTAATTGTAAATTTGGAAGAAAAATATGGATGTATCTCTCCATCAAGACTATACAGATGTTTATGATGCAACATTGTCGTTAAGGTGTTAATAGTATTGAGTTCACTGTAGCCTGCAAATCTATTAGAAGCTTCCAAACGTGCTACTTTGTCTGTAAAGATAACACTGTTAAGTCAGTAGCGCTGACTTCCATCGACTAGGTTGCTCATTCCAATTAGTTTTATTTGGATAACCGAATAGTGATAGTAGCCCTTACACTGAGAGCGTAGCTCAAAGACAAGTACATGAATGTGTGGTACACAGCAAAAAAGTTAACAAAAAAACGTAGGAAATATGACTTTGAATAAAAGATTTTGAAAAAGTCAGTGACAAAAATACATATGATTAGACTGAAGAGGAATCATACTAACCGTAAATAATTATTATTTACTTCTTCGTTACTATCCATCGAAATTAAATCACGAGCAAATTTTAAAGCCGTGCTTGCATTAGCCACAATGCCTTCAAATACACTAGCCAATTTCTCTCGTGTCTCCGGTGACTGAGCTAAATCTTTCCAGGCACCTACAAAAATAAAACGATTAAAGTATGTACTCTAATAAGGTAGTAGTTGAATCATAGAAGCATTACACCATATATATATATCACTATTGAGTAAAAATGGTTGGGCAGAAACGTTAACTGTATTTCTGGGGCATATATGATTATGCTAGAATTAGACTAGCACTAAAAGTGAAATATGGATTACGCATTGTTATTACAGTATTCAAGTTTTTATATGAATCGCCTGAAAATAAGAAAAGAATCATGGTAGACTATAAGTGCCAGATCAATGTTGTCATGGTAATGATAAATCAATAATCGGGTGACGACCAACAAAAGTACAACAGCAAAAGAACAAGAACAAAGTAATGCAAACATATTCGAAACATATGAAACGTTTAACAAACCAGACCCTAGAAGGTACAAAGATAGTTTTTTCCCCACAAAAAAGGAAGTTAATTTCAACCACTGCATACACACATCAAACTTTAGAAAGGAGCCCATGCAGCAGCATATCAACATGTTGGTTAAAAGGTGTAATATTTCAAATAGACAATTATAAACTACTTGGTAAATACTGACGGATTCAACATGTCATCACAAATTCCAACCTTCACGGTTTACAGTCATATAAAAAAACAAGCAGACTTGTCGTCCAATGAGCCATAATCTAACTTATAACGGTTTTTACTGTAATCAATTGCATTATAATCACCGACAATACTGATGTACATAAACACATACAATATCATGTGGAGCAAGAGGGTCCACTTTTAGTACAAACAATCATTACAAAACTTAATTTTACTGATGATAATAAGAGTAGCTTAATGTTAAATAATGATCATGAAAGAAAAATACCGAACATACGTCTAAAAGGTGGTACCCATAAATGTTCCTGAAATAATTAACATTCCATTGCTTCACACTAGAGCATGTTAGGCAGATTCAGAAACATAAACGTTAAATCAGTCAATTACTATCAACGTAGAACCTACAATAACTGTGCACCAATCTAAGCTACAATACGGCATACCAATACAGAGACGAGATCTACGTTATGTGAAATGCATATCTGAAATGATATCGAAAACAGCGGAAAACAAAATATGTGGAATACACCTCAAAATGAATAAATGTCTCCAAAGAATGAAAATTTAGGACTGTCATCTAACTAATGATTTAAAGGAAGACAGAGAATGAGTGAAATAACACTACTGTGACTGGCTGAGCGCTAAGTAACCCAACGTCTCTAAACACTGACTACGCATACTACGTGAACAACAACATAGCTCAGATTAGCACATAACGACTTCATAGACTGACGCTTCGTTATAACCCACCTATACCTAGCTGTTTCGTCAACTACTCCCAGCCAACACTGACAGTCACGGTAGATAATCCTTTGGCATGGTTAATCCATGGCAAAATCAAGTGCCTATAGAGGTACCTTCGAAAAATGTTAATACTTTTTCACATGCGTGAAATAGAGTAAAGGAGAACCACTCACCTTACAGTTGGTTTACCAAAACACGTAGATTAGTCGAAATTCTCAACATAAAACTGATGATTATCTTAGTGGAAATCAGGGATTGCAACTGCTAACAAGTTGTGATTTCCGAATCGACGATATGTAAAACTCTAACTAAAAGTGAATCATCAACTATTCGTTAAGGGCGGTGCTGGCTAATTTATAAGAAAATAAATAGCTTCTCATGAAGCAACCAATCGTAACATAAACTACACCTCTCAGATACAACTATATAATAAAAGTTACATTTACTAAGAACTTACGATCCAGATCACTATCAATCGAACGTCTTACAATAACAGCCAGATTATTAATGGTTTCACTAAACTAAATAGGAATAAAATAAATTAACACAAAAGGAATTACAAATAAGAAACCATTAGATAATTGCAAATTCAGTTCAAAATAATGGTGATGAACGAATTTGTAAGATAAAAAAATAGATAAACAGTACAACATATTTCTAAACCATAGTAAGTTGATAGATTTTTCAACAAAAGGCAGGACTCAATTTAGAATGAATAATAAAGCAATAAAAACTAGTGTTAGGGAAGTAATGAAAACGGTCAAAGCACTTTACTTCCAACCAATGAGCTGAATATTCATGTAGTAGTAGAGGTATCGTTAGTCCTTGCATAAAAAAAGTCTAACAGCTCAGTATGAGAAAATGGGCCTGATTATTAGCTTGAAACATTTGTAGAGAATAAGAATAGAGTTTACCAATTAGCATCTAATGAGCCAAATACTATCACCAATAGAGTGAGATTTATTAGTAATATTTGTGAATTTCGAATGTCAAAAAAGTTTTTAACGAGATCGCTTGACAGATCAACAAATACATACGACGAACTTATTATGCAAACAATGTGAACAGCTACACTTTAGTGAAAGTGTGTAATAGCTAGAAGGAAATGTGTGTAACATAGATCAAAACAGTGAACAACAAATACATACAAACTTAATTACGTGCACTAACCAAACATGTGAATTCAGCAGTGGTTAAAAATAGAAGCTTAAAAACTGATCAGAATCCCCCCTCATTTGACATTCGAATGCAAAGCCTATAACTTCTCTTAAATTGTCATAAAAATATTGGGGAGGCGATTGAAGATGCATACATAAAAATTCAATGTAGGAGTTTCGGAGACCTATCAAAAAGTTTTAATAAAGAATCTTATTTGGTCGACAAATAAAACAATTGCAAATTAACGAATACTAATCAACTGAATCAGTCTATAACATGGTGCCATGGTACAAAAGATAGCGCTATAAGACCAACCCCTGCTGATCTCTCATGACTCATTGGTTGGAGTCCTAAAGATGGTGCAACTTAAAAGCTTGAAACGTTAGCAGATACGGTTTGGAAAAGAAGTTAGTGACGATCTTGAAGTGGCTTTTATAGTGTTTTCATAAAACAAGAAAAGTACTTAAACTGATGAGGTCCATTTTGGTCGTATTTTTTATTGAATTGCATTTCCTATTATCAACTATTCTTATTTGCTTATGCATCATCTCATTCCCTTTTCCTTTGGACTATACTGCTCTCTTTGCTTAAAATATACTGCCTCTCTGTATGATAACCAACTGTACCGAAATTTATGTTTAGATATTAATAAATAAAAAACTGCTTACTTCATTAAGAGAGTCGACATCGGTAAGATGACGTTGAATTTGGTTGGAAATAGAAATTACTTCATCTAGTTGTAACTACAATGAAAAGAATTTATACGGTCTTTATTTTAGATAATATCGTTACAACTATAGATGAACACAACCACCATTGGAAACTGCATATTGTTAAGACTGCGAGAAGAGATAAATCAATGTACTAGAGTTGCATGGTTTCATACCCTTTAAATAGTGAAGAAAATGTGCAGCTCAGATGAAGATTGTTAGTAGTGCTAATTTTCTGAGTTACATTTTTTAATTGTGTAGCTTCGAGCAAGTAAAAAACTAATTATGTTGCCTAAAACAATGTAAGCTTCAGCTCACAGAACACACTACTACTAATAATTTTGTATTATTCGTTAACTTTTATTTTTTAAAAACGAACTGATACAATGAATGATCGGAATAAGTGACAGCTAGCTTTTAAACTTTTGACATCAGCAACAAACAAGTTCCTTCATCGACAAAAAACTTGGCAAATATTCGGATACACAAAAATTTTCATTGTGCCAATGATATTTTCCTCAGAATTAATCGAAGACATTTATGACAGCTAATTCATGACACTTATCTATAACAAAAATACAATTCATAAAAACACTACTTACCATGCTTGGTAAAAGACGAACTTTTAACTTATCGTTAGCTAGTTTCATCAACTCATGGCATTCAATAATTTTTTCAATGGAACAACCCGTATTCAAGGTATCGGTCAAGCGTTGACGAATAGTAGGTAATTCAGAAATCATTTCGTAAAGTGAGTGGTTAAAGTAACTGATTTGTGAGATTGCCTCAGAACCAGGTAGAAAATCTCTAGAAGCTTGTAAATAAAAAACAACAACAAAATTCATTAATAAGGAATGTGTTTATGAATTGCTATCTACCAATAACTAAATGAAGAATTAATGTGAATATAAGGCTAAAACGTTTGTCGCTAGTTATATACCACTGAGCAAAGAAAATCGATGGGTTATCGCTCTGTGTTTAATCAACTGATATCACCAAAATTAAGAAGAAACAGCTACAGAATAAATAAAATTTAAACAAGAAAGTTTGATTTTCGAAGCAACTATGAATTTAAACTTCAATTTAATAATTAACGTCACCAATAGCTGATTACCAAACCAAAGACTCGAATTAGCGAATTCAGATTCGTTCACAAAAATCGACTCAGTAGTTAAAAATTCATATATAGCTCAATTTGATCACACAGAAATTTACATTACATTTGACACCAACCAACCACAAGCCCCAGACTTTAAATTAAGCTTTAAACAGTTTAGAAACTTGAGGTTCCTAACATTCATCCTTCTAATTCCCTATTTTGAAAACCGACAAGTAAACAGCATATCCTACACGTTGGTACTTACGAACATGAGAGAATAAATTTATCAGCAATGAAGAAATGTATCTTTATATTGTCATAATAAGATAATGACAGTATGCATGTTTTAAATTTAATACTTCGAAGAAGTGAAATTCTTCTGGACTTAAAAGTCAAGTGTAAAATAAGTCCTGTGGGTGATTTCTAAAATGTTCTCATTAATTAGTATATCATACATGAAGTTAACACAATAAACTAATCCAATGTTTATTAACTAAAAAAAAGCTAAATTAATGAGGGATAATCTTCATGCTCTACATTTTCTAAGAGACTCAAATAATCTATTCTGTTACGACTGTTATACCGAATTTAACAAATGTATCCTTATAACTGTTCTACGAAAACGCTGACTATAAATTTTCATTGTTCCTATTTCGAAAAATAGGACGTTTTAGCGTATAAGGTAAATGTAACACGCAAAACACCACAATTTTCTTAACAGTTGGGAATTAGAAAATACACATACTTGTTTGAAATTCTGAAATTACACTAGACACATCGTTTGCCTGAGATATTTTAATAAAATCTTCTTGAAAATCCACAAGGCCATCTGGAAAAAAAATTATCCAGGTCAAAAACACCATGCGTAAGATGAATAAAAGATGCAAACGATATGGACTGATTATAAAACAAACGATTACGAAAGAATAACGGTAGAAGAAACTAAGCCCCCTAACTTTCACAAAACTACACGCTAAAGGATAAAACAATACAGTGCAACCTATAACGATATCGATTCAGAATTTTATTTGACTTCGATGTGTTGTTACTAATCGAATAACTGTCAGTAACTTGGTGCTACATTGGAACAATCATATTTCTTTAGCTTTACAAATAAGAGCCAAAAAACTATTCAGAGAGCGTATCCTTTCTATTCTAATTAAACGTGTCTTCAAGTAAATGTCAATTAACATGTCTTGACTTATTTGTTTATTTACAGATTATTTGTGATTAATTTAATAACTCCATATATTCTGTTCTGAGCCACAATATACGGAAGCTGATAAAACAACTCGGCTATCCAATCTGAATCTTGTTGCGCAAAGTTTAAACCTATTGGTTTAAAGACAAATGAACCAACAACTAAGTCACAACTAAATTAACAGATCTACTTTCTCCCCATTTATTAAGGTACTAATGGGAAGTAAAAAGTTACAGTGAATTAAGTGATTAAACTGTATAAAAAACAACATAGACTTATAACTTTTTAACCAACCGTCTACTATCCTCATGAAACGTTCCTTTTGTTCAGCAAGGTCTGTTGTAGAAGTATTCTTTGCCATCTAAAGAACAAAAACCACAAGAAAACACTGCAGAAAACTACTCTAAGATACATATTTTTTTATATTTGGACAAGGCCATATTATTATACGTATGATAGATAATGGTATACACATGTTAATCAAATGATCAATATTTTATAGGCAATTTTAAAAAAATCTTCGTGTATACATTTTTTCTAATGAATACCTTGTGTTTAGAACTGTAAAAGCATAGGATCGAGAACAAATCAATCTTGATGTCTAAACAATAATAACTATTCCGTTTTCGATAGCATCTGCAGTTTGTCAGTGACTGGCAAATTCTTCAAAATAACTCCAGTTAAATCAAGATACGTGCTATCCTCTCCCTAGCTGGCCCTGATTTCACCAAATAAATTTAAATATGCATTAGAACCATATCACTGCTCAACTGTCACATACCCAATCTTTAGAGGAATTTCTGTACAAGAATTCGTATATTTTTATTCACGGATGACAAGAGACTGTATCTAAGAACCAATAAAAACAACACTGAACATAAAAGTTAAAAATTCCAACGTTTTATTCAAACGGAAATGTTTTCAATTCCGTAGAAGCAGGAGAGCAATTAGTTAATGTCACAGATTGGTCTGAAGAAATTTATGCAGTTATAAACATCTACATATGACATATATCTTTAATTTAACCCATTACTGTCATAAATCAGTTAATTAACAAGATAAGGATTTTAATATCGAAGTCGTCAAGTATTTTAATCGTACATCTAGTATTTTCCGAAATACAACTGTATATAATAGACTAGATACGAAGTTCATTTAAATACGCTAAAATATAAAGGATGCAAATCGAAGGATGCAAAAAAAAAATTTTTTTAAGCTTGATTACAGATGACTGATTTAAGATATTAGGAAATAAACTAATGCTGAACGAACCTGTACCATGTCTTTAAGAGATGCTTCAAATTCAACGAGGCTAAGGTTTATTTGACTGACAGCTCCAATCCGTGGGTCTCTGCTAACTAAAGCTTCATGAAATAAGTAGTGGTTAATGAAAACTAAAACAACAGCGGCCCTTAAAATACAAAAAGAGGAAAGAGAAAATTAATGCGGTAAATGTCTGCAACATAGTAACCACAAAAACATTCTAGGTTTTCAACTACATATAACAAGGTAAATCGTGCTCAGAGTCATATACCTAGCAGTTCAGCTGGTCAAATTTACAATTTGCATGCTCAAAGAAAAGTATTCATAGTGAATAACTAGGAAGCAACTGCCGCACTGTTCTAAAACAATAGCCAACAATCCTACAGCACATATACCAACAAATACAGATGAATGTTATTGATACAATCTACTCACATCACAGATGGATAACCAGATGTTACGTGGTCCCATACAAGTTGCCCACCAACCAACTGCACATGAAGCAATCAGCAAAAAAATCACGTCGTAGTAGAAATATGAGCATTTAGACTGGCCGTTTTTATTTTTTGAGAGTAATGTGAAAGCACACTTTATCGGACAAGATTTGACTCTGAATTTAAGGCCCGAATAAATTCAATTTTAAGAACATCTAAGTCAATATTTCAGAAAATCATTTTTGTTGATGCACAAAGAGTGATGCAGTGTCTGAAAACTCAAAAGCATATTGCATAACACTCGATCCGAAAACATCCAAACACTCAAACAAGAGTACACACTAGAAAACAGCTAGAGTATTTTATTTAACTGTTTAACTAAGACCCTAAAAATAGCAGCAAGGAGAGGTAGTGACTGATACCTCCCTGTTACTGAAATATTCATATCAAACTACTAGTAAAAAGTGGAACTATGTACATGCTTATACACTTAGCTGAGTTACATCACATAAGAATTAGCAAAACTATCTGGATATCCAAACCGCCGTAAGTTCAGAGTATTTAACATAAATAGGAAGTTGAGGGGTAACGATTATGAGCTTCACAAAGTGCAGGAATGTTACCAGGATCTGATGTCATAGCGATTTCAGAACATTACTAGATGAATGAAGATAAGATTGCATAGGCATAAACTACATGTATTTAATAGCGAACCTCAGCATAAAAAATAAATCAAAATTTTTTACGCACAAGTGACAGTAGAAATACATGTTATAGGCGAATACTACCCCAATAGTTATTACTGATTAGTGACAGTTAGGAATGATATTTAATAGCGATTACTTAGACTGAAAATATTCCAAACTGGCAAGATAACTGTTGATAGCATTAGCCGTAAACGAGTAAGAAAAACTGGGGACGTTAGTTGACAGAACGAACTTCGATGTATCAATATCCGTTAAAACTATATTTCGTAGGTATATGTTAGTAACTAAACCATGGTCTTATGAACATTTGTTTTAATCTTAATTAACATAGCAAAGATCCCAACTGTTCACGTTTTTACGTAAAGCAGAAATACGAGGATCACGGAACTCACTACTGAAATCAATAATAAAAACGTTGGCAATTAGTTTTTATAAGCAAATATTAAGAACTAACACAAACAAACAAAAACAAACATAATAAAAATAACTACGTGATCGGAATGTAGTAAACTAACTTACAATTGAAATGTTACAATTAACACCAAACACACTGTGTAAGTAACTCGTTTGCAAGGATCGTGCTTAGAATCTACGAACTGCACACGCCCCCCACACTTTCCACAGCACCGAGCACAGCAGAAAAGGAGTCCAACAACTGGCATTAAAATAGCAAATAGAACACCAATGATGAGGCATATGCCATATCCCAAGTATGTCGTCACAACCTATTCAAAAAGGAGTTTTGAAAAATATATATGCAAGTGATTCTCCAGTTACTAGGAATAAAATACCAAGCACTTATAAATTATAGAGATCACGCTGGTCATATAGTATATTAGTACCAGCTACATGCAAAAATCACCACACTTAAAAACAGACAAGCTGTAAAGCTAACTAAAACCGACTTGGCGTCCAAAATGCTTACCACTTACAAGTTACGGAAACTCGAAGCACTGATAATACGTATGTATATACATATATATATGAAAAAGTGATTGTAATGCTTATCATACAAAAGTTTGAATGCTACATGAACTTACAGGTTCAACACTTCTATATGTAAGTCTTGAGTGGTGCGATGCTAAAAAGTTAGTGAGTATTAAGGAGTCGATATTAACATACTTCGAACATTAATCAGGGTTTCGAATACAGCCGTTGGAGGTTTTTGACCACGAATAAGATCCAAGAAAAAATTAGATATGGTGTAAGAAAAATGAACACTGTCGCGCAATTGTAACATGGTTGTTATGGATGAATCGTCATCCACTCCTAAATCACATACGGAAATGTGCGTGCTTATGCACAATAGCAATATGGTGCTTAAATCGACTCTCATCATTAATAATATGCAACTAGGTGCAAACCACAACCATTACTATACAATGAAGAGATTTGAAATGAGACACAATATTCAATATTCATTATGATGAACTGTTTCGTTCATTTGATAGTTCGAAGGAACAGTAACCAGGAGACATGTTATAGTCCTATAGTAGACTTCTGTAAGTTCTTTATCTTTTATAAATGCCAATAAAATTACGAACACTACCAGTTTCAGCAATATGTTCGTATACTCCTTGAGAAAATACACATGCAGTTAGGATCTAGCCCGGTTTATGGTCTTCACACTCACTCGAAGTGTCTTACGGGGTACTCTCGTCCAGCCAAAAAACATTGGCGTACCGGGATTCGAATCGTCTTTTTCTGTCACGATTACATAGCCTGTTAATTTATGTTGTTATAAAACTTTCAAGCTTGCTATCTTCGAAGAATTGCAGGACTATTGTACCTGGCGATTGGTGTTTATGTGGTAGAAGTGTTTCTAATTATGGGCAATACGGCGCTTGTAATGTCTTTCCTAAAATTGATAAGAGAAATACTGGTTGAGAGTTAGGAATAGGAGTGGAAAGTGAATAACACTTATAATGTTGTCTCTCAGTGCCTACAGAGATTAAAGTGGTATCGAGCCTTCTTCTGAAGAGTCAGTGAAAGTTCTAAATACTTTCTTTAGGTATCCTTCTTAAAATAGGAGTCTGTGTATAGAAATTTTTTACGAAGTTTGGTCATATGTATCTGTAGAAGCAGTATTTATCTCTGAGCATGACAACTTCTATATCGTGCATTTGTATGTTAATATATATGTTTAACTTAAGGTTGTAAATACTTGACTTTCGGCGGCTTGTTTGATTGCTGGTCATCTGTGTATCTTAATCCGTTCTAAATACAATCTTGTCTAAATGGTCGTTACTGACATATATATATATATATAACACGCCTATTATAAATGGGTTTCTAGTCAGCGGGTGTACAAAAATCTGGATGCTCTCTGGACATATACGTAATAAACGGAACATCGGTCGGTGCCCTAACCTAAATATCCACTAAAAACTGTAATAAAAAGTTTTGGTGTCAAGCTTTTTAGTGTTTGTGTAAAAAACCCAAGATAGTGTAGGCTTTATATTTTTGAGTTTGGTAATCAGAAAATACATTTGAAGAATTGCGAATCATTACACATAAGTGCGAAGTGGCTTAATTCTTAATTGCAGCTTTTGTAAGCAGATATTAACATTTTCAAAACTACTCAGGTAACAGTCCTCTCCACACTTTCTAAATAATCCTTAGACGAGGGTTGTCGTTTAATATGCGATTTTCTAATTTGTGACTTATGATAAGCTGGTAAGTCAATCCTAACCGTTTTAAGACAATAATTATCACCATCACGGTCTTGCTACATGTCCCTAAGTATGCTTCTCAGTGCCTCCCCTATGACCTTACCGAGAACCATTTTGGATTGATACATGTAGTGAGTTATTCATTATTAGCCTAAGCGAACGGTCTTCTACTCAAAAGGTTTAACACATAACTATGAAAATATGTCAATTTAAAAAGGAATGTTATTTTTAATGTAACCATGGCAACTTACCGATCCACAAATCGATGTTTCTTAAGTCGATTTAGAATTTAAAAATTTTGTCTATGTAAATGAGAATTACAGGCAGTCAACATCATATCTTTTAATTGAAAGATCGCTTAGTTTAATAAATACATGTAAAACAGTGAGCTATGAACTGCAAAATTCAAAAAAATTATTCGAAATTACAAAGATTTATCGATAAAACAATATCATCTGATATTAAGGGACACAACAATGAATAAGCATAAGCGGTTAAAGCTTGACACTAGGTAGAATAGTAAACTGCAAACAACTCTGCCGCAAAGTTTCTTCAGTGTTTCATGGTCAACAGTGAGAACTTTGGGCAATAAGAGTGGTCTTTAGAGCTCCAGAAACTAATTTTTAGACGTTAAGATGAACTAAAATCAGCATCTTAACAATGTCGTGAAAGAGCTATAAACAACAATTAATGACAGAAAACATATACTGCCAACACAGAAACCAGGAGCAGATTAGTTTTTGCAACAGTCAGGAATCGACATTGACATCGAAGCAATAAGACAACTGATTTCGCAACCAAATACGTGAAAACTTATTTAGTAAGCATTTGTGCGACAAAATGTCATTAAATGCAACGTAACTAAGAATCAGACATAGATAAACACATAAATCACAACAATAACCGAAAAAGTTTATGTATATTTTTAAGTTGATGTATACCTTGTCGTCAAAGGACAAGAAGTGCAAATTCAAATTCACATCAGAGTAACTCTACCGGTTTACTTCCATCAGTGGCTTTCCCTTCCAATCCAATAACCTTATCCTACTCATATGACTGCTTCTGTTTTGTGAATTTTCTTTTGCTGCCAGACAGTTAGTTGTCTATTTAGTTATGTTAAATGGCTGATTATGTTTTACAAAGTACCGTCTTCAGGGGTATCACATACTTCATATATGAATGAGTCTTTTGATTTGAGCAGACCTTTGTAGGATCCGCAGTGGGATGGAATAAAACCAATCTGATGATAAAAACACAACTTAGAAGACCAGTATATGTTTGTCGTTAACGACCGCACATTGTGCCTGTATTGATCGAAAGTTTATGTAAACGATGCTAAAGTTTACTAAGTTTGTTTGCTTAAGTTGCGGGATATATGGATGTTCAAATATTATGAGGAAACCATTACATGTTTCTGGGTTCTGCGTTTTCAGATTCCATAGTGTAATAAAGTCCTAGGAAGACAACTTTCTGATTCACTGTTGCTGTATTGCAAGTAAATTGTACTAATATTTACTCTTAATGTGAATTTGTATTAACTAATGGTATATAATTTTACTTTGATTTTTTGACTGTTTTGCTTAGGCGTACTAACATCACAATGTGCTGAGGCTCTGTTCAACTTACATATTGCACAAGCCGTTTTCCTGTGTATTCGTTGATTACTTCTCTGAACACGGCGGTGATGCTGTTGAAGATATTCGGAGAACCCCTGTCATCACGAATTATAAGTTAGATATAATTACTGATAAAGTTTAATAGTTTGTTGCTTCAGCACCGACGAGTGGCTTCCGTAATTAACTCCGAAAACTAAGAAACAGGCCTCTAGATGAGAGAATGATATAACTGATCGTCAACCGTGGCGAAAGCTGAAACGGCCCTAATTTATACGCATCCAGAGACCGACAGAAAAAATTGAAGCTCAAGATGACTTTTCCTTAAAATCACCTGGACTCATTTAGATGTTTGAATAGTTGAAACTAATGAAGCTATTTAATATTTTTAGTGACTGCCTTTCAACCTAAAGTATCATTTATGGCTCCGTAACAAAGGTTACGGGATATCATGATAGGAAATAAATAACACAAATAATCTTAGGCCTTTAAAGTTGCACTGTTTTAATGGTGTGGAAACCTATATCATTCAAGGGCTTCCCACAACCCAATTATTAAGTGTTCCACAGTGTTCCACTTTCCAGTGCTGAAGAGGCAAGAGTTATATTAGGTCTAAAGTAGATGTAAGAATATTGACGAATATCCCATACTTTAAAAAAATTACAAGAAGCTTCACGAAAGAATACAGTGGGGCATTTTCATGGGAAGAACTGTAATCATTTATGAGATACCCAAAAGCGCTGATCCTTAGGGCATATTTCAAGAGTATCCCTAAAATAAATTAACAATTAAATCCAACAAATTGCTTGATTTAATAGAACAGATCAGGATTCGCGATATAGTTTACTAATGGGCACCTTCCTGTTGTCACAAATGGTAGCTGTCACCGATCGAATAGACGGCTACCTTTAAAAGAAAATAAATTATGTTCAAAAAGATCCTGGGTAAACAGAATTAAACAACGAAAAAGCATATTTGAACCATTTGTAGCAGAAAATAATCCGCTAAATAAATAATTGCATAGACTCTCTTTATGGATCTTGACCATGTTTGCTTTAGCGGACACAATTAGTTGAAGGCGCTCGGTCACGCATCATCACGGGATAACGACACAACGTTGTAAGAAAATATGTCTGTAGTTAGCCAGCCTAAACGTTATTATCCCATTCACACTCTACTCACAATCAAATATAACTTCTATTTCTTTCCTCCCTGCCTTGTTATTTCTCTTCATTCGTGTGTCGGCTTAATCGTTAGAAGTTGCTCTGGTTATATAACAAACCTAAGATAGTTATATATACCGAGTACACTTCACAGTCATCACACTAGTAGATTGAGAAAATCTAGCAGGCACTATAAAGACGGAAAGTACTTAACTTAAAACGCTCACATAGTTAGGTTTGTTGTCCAACCTCGAGGAGAATATTTTATACGGGAGTATACATTCACATACATTTAGTGCCTGTTGTAATTGGCGCATAGAATATCTGGACTGTTCGATTCATGCAACTTAGTAGCTAAGTCGTAAACCCAGCCTTTCTTTTACAGCTGCACTTAAATATAAAATTCGACTGATAAATCAAGAACCAGATGCAGCACATAATACAGGCGGTAGCAAGTTACAAGTCACATACGCAAAACGAAAAGGCATATTTAGGTCACTATAATTTATACACCTAAATATTTGTCTATAATCACTCCCGTTTAACCTGTCTCAATTTTCCAAGAATGCATATCACATACGCACTAACACACCAAGTCTACCAATAAAGATGAGTGAAGTGTCTAAACTAACGTAGGTGCCAGCCACTTATAAGAAGTAACAGAAAAATCAGGACTTTTTCAGGACACTGATGACAAAACTGGTGATTTCCCTGTTTTTAGACGACAGAAAACCAAGTGTCTCATTTGACACCACTTTGTAAGCATGTCCTTGTGTAGCGGTACATCTAACCAATGTTATTAACCATACTAGTTTCGAGCAAAATATTTATGCTCGTTTAAACTAATAAACACCACTAAATCTCAGAATAAAGTTATCTGCAGAAGCTGAGCTGCAGACGTTTGGTACGACAGTCAGATTATAAGAGCGAATATCACCCCTTTAATAAATTTAGTCGTTTATTAGGATATGCTCGTGTTTTAATTTTAGAGGACCTTAATCTCGCAGCAATTAGCTTTCCTGCCTGTATAATCGAAAAAAGCGACTTTACTGAAGCCCAATTTTTCCAACTCATTGAAGATTCAGAGCTACTTATAACCGTAAAATTAGGAACTTGTTGAGGGTCTGACAGATACTACCAATTTTGAATTGCTCCTTTACTAGCAAAGAGTTTCCGGTAGACCGCCTTTTAGTTTTGACCATTTTAAGAAAAATGAATCATAAGGTTGAATCATTTACACATGGTTTTAATATCGGAACAAACAGATCAATACGTCCAATCGTAACCCGTAAAGCTGTCATTTGGCATTTTCACAAACAGATAATGATGACTTCTCTAAGTTGTTGAATGATGGTTGATTGAAAGAGGGTATAAACTCTTGTTTACCAGTACTAATGAACATTCAAAGATATCGAAAATTCGCAAGTTCGACAGCTTAGGTACTCCACAGTCAGCTCAGCTAGTGAGTAAGTGCTCTGGAAACTGTGACAGTTGAATACAAACACTTCTGCCAGTAGAGATACATTTTACTTTCCTATGTAGATCAAGTGTTTTGGAATCTAGGCAACTCATTTTCAGAGACCTGTTCTTGAATTTACCAGGAAAAGACGTAGTTTTTGCAAAGTGAGAGCTTTTGTACATCCATTCAATTTCCCGCAGACTGTATCCTAGTGACTCTGGTGTCAATACTCTCTTAAATAATAAAATCCCAAGTTTACAATATCTCGAGTAAATACCTAGAATCGATGAAATATCTACCACCTTAACATCATGGATTCTAGAAAAGTCACTGATACGCCAGAAATCTGCTGTCTGAAGTGAATAATTGTACTAGTCTACCTGATAGAATAGGGATCGTTAATGTGATATATTTAGCTTCACTAAAACTACCAATAGACTAAGCTACTCTCGTTTTATCTGTAGATTGAAGTAGAAGAGTATAGGTCTAACGATAATAAATCGGAATAAATTTTGTCTAGGCAATCAGCTACTCAAAGTAGTAACAATCTACTCAGTTTTTCGGGCCACAGGATATTTTGATGAAGTTCATCAGGGTTTAGTGATAGGACCAATTTTCATCGTAATACCTAGAAATGATTTCCTAAACAGTTATCGTCGGGGTTACTTCACTTTGCTGAAAACACTTCAACGTCATTCAAAAAAACAGAATACTTAGAAACCAAAGAGGGAACACTGTAGGTTGGATTGTGAGCACATTATCTTTTCAACGAAAAAAATGCTGAAGTTCCTCACCTATCGAACTAGTTCAATCAAACTCCACAGAGCCATTTAAGAGAAAACTTCGTGTATTTTGTGGACTGAAGGCAGCATCTACAATTGACAGGCCGATAAATCCTTTATCATCCCGCTGTTTTACATACCTAAGTTCTTACATAGAGGCACTCACCAATCATTCCCATCAAGTACAAAACCCGTTAAGACAAGGCTTCTAATATTCTGTTCTTACTACATGCAACTGCACTACTGTCTAAAATAAACCAAACATTTTATCTTCTAGCTTTGTGAAAATGAATTATAGTGTGTATGCCTTTTGGAGCAGTCAAATAACAGTGAGTCATATCCTTTGCATCGTCATTATTTTCACCACTCCGATATGTACGTAGACTAAAAATGTGGGTTATGATATCCCTGTAAAACCATTGCTATTACCTCTCGCGGGTTCAGTTTGGTGTACTCTCATTGATAGACATTAAATGTCATGTGAAAACCTACTAAAATGTTGAGACTAGTTAAATAGCATGGATCATTATTCTCAACTTCCTTCCGCATTTTAGGCACTATATGGGACCCGGTAGTCCCTGTATGCTCGTTGAATAAAATGTAGACGATAATTTACTTAGCGCTAAAAACTGGAGTATCTCGTTAAGTACTAATAGCAAAAGATGACTTCAGAATCAGTTGAAGCTTTTAGGCCTGGTGAATAGTCCTTAACATACCCTAAGCATGTTTCTAATGATTCCTGTCCCTATGAAGGTTCTGAAAGCGTATATTGTGGAAACATCAATGTGCAATCCTCTTGCTCAAGTTAATATCGATTGTTTCAAGCGAAATCCTGTTATCGAGTGACTTTTCCTAGCTTCCCTCGACAGCAAGGCACTTTGTTGCGCATCATCAATCAATCAATACCTGTTACCCGTACGTAGAGTATAGGGCGCCGACTACTGTTCTCCAATCAACTCTGTTCTGAGCTTTTCTTCCTAGTCCTTATTAAGTACACTTCAGTCTCTTCATGTCTGACTCCAGTTCCCGACGCAGTGTATTCTTGGGTCTTCCCCTTTTCCTTTGACCTCTAGGGTTCCATGTTAATGCTTGTCTTGTGACACAATTTGGTGGTTCCATCAGTGTGTGTCCTATCCACCTCTAGCCTCTTTTCCTAAATTCTTCCTCTACTGGAAGTTGACTTGTCCTCCGCATAGGATGTCGTTGTTGATGGTATCCGGCTAACGAATCCGAAGTATCCTACACAGACAATTGTTTATAAATACTTGTATCTCATGAGGGTTGCTTTTCGTAGTTCTCAATGCACTTTTCAGCTCCATACAACAGAACTGTCTTCACATTTGTATTGAAAATTCTAACTTTAATATTGGCTGACAGTTGGTTTGAGTCCCAGATGTTTATTAGTTTTAGAAATGCTTCTCTTGTCTTACCAGTCTGCGCCTTCACATCTGCATCAGACCTTCCTTGTTTATTGATGATGCTGCCTGTCAAATCAGCCGACTGAAAGCTACGACTGAGCGAATTACCGGAGTTCAGAATACTATTGTGTTTCCTCCACCGACTGAATGCTCCTAATTAATCGAGTATCGACCTTGATTAATATCCCCAAAACCCAAAGGAATAACAACAAGTCGTCCAAAAACGATTAATTACTCCAATTACACCGAATACAATAACAGCAGCGACAGCAATAACAATAACGATAACAGTAACAATAACAATAGTTTCTGAATAATATTGACTCCGACAGTAACAGAACGTTCGCCCAATCGTTCCGGAACCAATGGCCGCTAACAATGGAACTCGATACAACCAAACAACATTCAGTTGTATCAATGTTCAACTTCCTCGACACTCCCCGGCAAAAAAGACGTAGACTTTTTTCTTGCTTAATGACCTGGGCTTCCGGGTGGGGGTGGGCCTACAAACAAAACTAAAACACACAAACATACCCAAACAAGCAACATGCGTTTTTATTTATCGACCATACATATACTTGTTCACTTAATTTATGTTACAGCTAGTTTGATCTTGCACACACGTCATTACTTCTCCCCGGCATATGACATCCCACTGCGTTTTCTTCACTGAGATGTACTAGTGGAGTCTGACAACATTAATTTTCAATCTCCCCAGCGTACAGGATGTTAGTTTTCATATCTAATACTCACTAATGAGACGACATAGTTCCAAAGATTCAGCGGCAGGAACGAAGGCGAATGGTTTACTCATAAGATGAGTATAATAACACACATAACACGTAATAGACCAATATATACATAAAGCAGATATCAAATCGATCAGTTCATATTTCAGTTGTCACATAGGTAGCTTTACATGAGTATCACGGAATTGGTAATGCTTAAAACACCGATTAGACAACATAGAAGGATGCGTATATCCGTATAAACTCACGCATTTAACATCTATTCTAAGCAAGCTGTGCAGACAGTTATCTTTCAGGACTTACAACAGTACGCCTTAAAGACACTTATCGTGCACACTAACTACACCTTAGACGAAGCACCTAAATTATCCATACCATGTGTGCTCCACCTACGCTCACCATAATTCCATCAGGTAGGAAAATCATCTATTCTTTTGTCATGACGCTGCACATCAAAACGCTTGCAGAAACCACCTGTCATTAATCTTAATGTCCATGTAATGAATATGAAATGCACCAACATAAAACTTGAAAACCATTTCACGATTTCCAAACATCCATACATATGGCAGGTATCGAAGTGCAGGTCGGTTACAACGACTATGATAATCAAATATACCGATGGCTTGTGGACAGTTATGACCAAGTTACATTCAATCGTACCAAAGTTAGCTCGTCCATTTGACAAACAGGGTTCTATACACTCACGAATTACTAGGTCAAGTGAACATTTAGGTGCAAACACAACTGGTTTGTTAATGTGTTGGGACGTCAAAGTGCTGGATCCATATCTTAATAACACCAAACATAAAGACCTAGTCATATTTTCAAGTATTCTGCTTAATACATCTCGATGACATTGTTTAAGGCAACTGTAATCTACATCGCCTTTAATAAGCTTCAGTATATCATGATCGACCGAATACATGCATTGCGAAGATTTAGGGCATCCATTATAAACAAGCTCTAAGTGTGAAACGTTGTTGTGACAATTCATTATTTTCATTGCAAGCAATGTTCTAGCTCGAATCCCTATGCTGCGAACGTTAATTGAATCAGCACTCTTAAGCTGAACATGTTCAAAGGCAGCATTTAAACCTGGATGGTTAGAAGACGCAATAACAAATGGAATGTTTGGAAAAACATCAGCTTTTAAGGTAACACCATTATCGCGTGTTCGCCATGCTATGGACGTGCTGTCAGCATCGTATGCGGAACTGCTGTGCCCACTAATACGGTTGGTACAATTGTATCCTATCCTAGGATTACTATAACCTATAGTCGACAAACTGGGTAAACTAAGATCGGTGTAGAATCTCGGTGTGAGTAGCTCGATAGGAAGGTTTAAGGTCTTGATTTCCAAGATGACTCTCATCTGGACAGCTCCACTTAATGTGTTCTTCAAGCTTCTGTTTCGACATGATCTTAACGCCTTCAAACTAGTCACAGCACTTTCATTGACGTAACCTGTACGAAAACCACATTTGGTTATCGGTACTAATCCAGACTCAAAAAATTCCACTTGAGGAAATTCACCCAATTCCTGAGTGTTTTCTAAGACAGGGACAGCCAAGGTTTCAGAGTCACACAGTGAATGTGAATTAAGATCAGAATTTACGTTAACTTCATTAAATGCGTCTATATTCTGATTAGATCTTATTGTGGTACATATTCTTCGACTAACTGAAGAAGCATCTTCATAAGGCCTTTCATCACACGAACCATCGTCAGTACAGTCTTTCTTTCGGATATTACTAGGCTGTTCCTTCAATAATGAGTGATATTTACCGAAATAAAGGTCCTTAGACGGACCTGAACGACAATATCTACTAGTGTGTCCCGTGCCCAAACACTTGAAGCACAGACCCAGTCTCCTTGCAAGCTCAACTCGCTGCGGTATACGTAATGAAACAAACTGGTCGCATTCGTCTAACTTGTGTCCTTCCAGGCACAGAATGCACTCGTCTTCCATTACCATATTGCTGTTAGTCGCAAGCGATCGACAATTAAAAACAGACTTTCCTGACTCAGATATAGGTTTCAATAAACTTCCGAATCTACTCATTGATTGACTCACACTACTTTCCACCAGTCTTAGAACATCTGAAAATTTTGGTTCGATCTCCTTTTCCTCCATAAAGGCACTTAAATTCACCCATTTCTCTCGCAGCCTAGTAGGAAGACGTTCAACAATCATCTCAATTACAGTGATCAAGTCCAACTCGTGAGCCTTACCAAGTGAAACCATGACGTTTTTATACACCAACAAGTTGTCTAAGAATGATGCTATCTCTTGTGGACTGTCTTTTAACTGTCGACCATTACCTATTACCCCATCAAATGCCCTGCTCGCTATAACAGATGGTCGACCAAATCTCTGTTTAAGTATGCGTCGGGCCTCCTCATAGCCACCAGATGGTAAAAGCTGACAGCATTTAATAGCACTGGCAGCTGCTCCCGTGCACTGCCCAGTCAGAAACATCAACTTCATCTCTTCCGAGATCCTTGAGTCAGATAAGATAACATCAAGTTCTTTTACAAAGCCAAGATGATCAACAGGGTTGCCATGGAAAACTCTAGGCGAGAACTTAGGAAATTTAAACGGTAATATTTCTCTATCATCTACCGAGCTATGTGACATATCAGCACCAGTCTTATTGATCATACCAATACATGCATTGACATCAACATGGTTATTATTGACTTTACTCACCGTGCCAGCAAGCATTCGTCCAAGCCCCTTAGAAGACCCGGTCATATCTGTCGTGGTCAGTGCAAGAGCCAACTTTATCTTCCGAGGTTCCTTCAGCAATCAGCGACCGATCCAAGGAACAATGATTACGAGCCAATATTCAGAAACTGTCAAATCAGCCGACTGAGCGATTACCGGAGTTCAGAATACTATTGTGTTTCCTCCACCGACTGAATGCTCCTAATTAATCGAGTATCGACCTTGATTATTATCCCCAAAACCCAAAGGAATAACAACAAGTCGTCCAAAAACGATTAATTACTCCAATTACACCGAATACAATAACAGCAGCGACAGCAATAACAATAACGATAACAGTAACAATAACAATAGTTTCTGAATAATATTGACTCCGACAGTAACAGAACGTTCGCCCAATCGTTCCGGAACCAATGGCCGCTAACAATGGAATTCGATACAACCAAACAACATTCAGTGGTACTAATGTTCAACTTCCTCGACACTGCCAAAGTATGTAAAAGTGTCTACATCTTCCAGAATTTCTCCGTCAAGTAAAATTGGGTTAGTGTTGATTGTTTTGTATTGAAGGATCTTACTTTTCCTTTTTTGTATGCTGAGACCTACTGCTGCCGAAGCTGCTTCTACAATATCCGTCTTCATCTGCAACTATTGCTGTGTGTGGAATTGGAGAGCTAGATCGTCTGCAAAGTCTAAGTTATCTAGTTGCATCGATGTTGTCCAATGTATTCCAAGATTGCCTTGAGATGTTGCGGTCTTCATGATCCAGTCAACTACCAGCAGGAAGAGGAAGGGCGATAGTAAGCATCCTTGTCTAACATCGATCTTCACTTCGAATGAATTCGTGAGTTGACTTCCATGCAGGATTTTACAATGTAGTCCGTCATAGGAGTTCCGTATTATATTGACTATCTTCTCGGATACGCCATAATCTCGTAGAAGGCTCAATAATTCACTCGAATCCACTATGTCGAATACTGTTTCGTAGTCGAAGAAGTTGGTTTAAAGTTGTGAATTCCATTCGATTGACTGCTTAACCACGAACCGTAGTTTAGCGATTTAGTCGACACACGATCGGTCCTTACGAAATCCGGCCTGTCGGTCTCGAAGATGGGCGTCGACTGGGTCTTTCATTTTGTTCCGTAGCACTCTGTTGAATACTTTTCCTGGTATCGAAAGGAGAGTGATGCCCCTGTAGTTTTTGCGGTTGCCGAGATCTCCTTTCTTTGGTATCTTGATGAGACATCCTTCTTTCCAGTCTGCTGGGACTTGTTTTTTCTTCCAAATTTCTCTGAAGAGAATATGAAGTATCTTTGCAGTTGCTTCTATATCTGTGCTTCAGCTGGTATGTTGTCTGGCCCTGCTGACTTGCCACTTTTGATTTGTCGGAAGGCTATTTTGACTTCATCAACTGTTGATGCGTCGGTGTTTATGGGAAGATCCGTTGCTGCTGCTTCGATTACTGGTGGGTTAAGTGGTGCTGGTCGATTTAATAGCTCTTCCAAGTGCTCCACCCACCTGTTTTTCGTAGTTCATTCACTTCAGTGATTAGTTTGCCAGTCTTGTTCTTGATTGGCTATTCTGGTTTACTAAATTTCTTGGCTAACTTCTTCGTTGTATCGTATAAGTGCCTCATGTTTCCATCTCATGCAGCTTTTTCCGCCGTCATTGCTAGGTCCTCAACATATTTTCGTTTATCTAACCTGATGCCTCTCTTCACTTGCTTGTTAACTTCTGCGTATTTGGCCTGTGCATTGGCTCTCTCTGTTCTTGTCCAGTTGTTATTAATTGCTAGTTTTTTGCTCCTCATTTCTAGGATTTTGTCCAGAAAACCGACAGAAATCCATTTTCAATGGTGTTGTTTCATGCAACCCAAAATCTCCTGATATGTTGAAGTTACTGTTCCTCTAATCTTTTTCCATTTGTCCTCTATGTAAGTTCCGTCTTCTTCTAGTATATCGTGAAATGCTGGGAACTTGTTGTTGAGAATTATTCTGAATTCTATGCGTTTGTTAGTATCCCAGAGTAGGGCTGTGTTAAACTTTTATAATACTGCTGCTCTAGTTGTCCAGTGCTTCTTCATTTTCATTTTAGCCATCACCAGATGATGATGTGAAGCTATGTCAGCTCCTCTCCTTGTTCTCACGTCTTCCATGGTTATTCTAAACTTCTTATTGATGTAGATGTGGTCGATTTGGTTCTCCATAATGTGGTCTGGTGAAACCCATGTAGTTTTGTGTATGCAATTGTGGGAAAATATGGTGCCACCTATAATCATTTTGTTGAAGGTACATAAGTTTGCAAACCTCTCACTGTTTTCGTTCCTTTCTTCCAGTCCATGTCGTCCTATGATGTCTTTATATCTGATGTTTTTCATTCCAACCTTGGCGTTGAAGTCTCCCATCAGAATGGTCAGGTCCTTGGTTGAGCATTTATCGATGATTGACTGATCTTTGTCGTCTTCTTGGCTGCCGTTGGTGGGTGCATAGCATTGTATGACATTCATTATAATCCCCACTTTCTTTGTCTTGAATGATGCTTTGATGATCCTAGGTCCATGAGGTTCCTATCTTATAAGAGCCTTATATGCTTCTTAGGACAACATTATTGCCACTCCTCGTGTGTGTGAGGCGTTTTCTTCATCGTGAACGGAGTATAAAAGCACTTCTTTTGAGGGCAATCTTTGCTGTCTAGCTTGTAGCCAATCAGTTTCCCTTATTCCAAGTATCTTTAAGTTGTATCTTTTCATTTATTCAGTTATTTGCATGCTTCTCCCTGTCTCCCATATTGTGCGGACGTTCCATGTACCAATACTAATGGTTGCTCTGGTTGTCAGAAGCGACATCGGCCTCGTGGTTTCAGAAGAAACTCGGCTTTCACCATGAGGTGTCATAACAGATCTTCCAACTCCCACAGCAGAGTTGAAGTGATTGTAAAGGTTTTTACTGGTTAGCGTTTTTTTAGCAAGATTGTTGTCTTAGGGGATGGGGTGCTAACTCTTTGCCAAACCCTCCTCCTTTATCCGGGCTTGGGATCGGCAGTAACCCTAGAGAGGCTCCAGAAGGACAATGAACCATCCTAAATGCTGTTTGCTTACTAATTTAGTTAGATTCCTAAAGTCCGATATTATGTTTGTCGACCTTATTGATTTGTAGCATAAAGTGTCATGTTTTTGTCCTGTTAATCGTATAGGAATGGGTATATAGTTACTTCAGTTTATTTATAAAGCGCAATAGCTGAGCAATACCTTAAATATCTGTAACTGGAGAACAATAGCATAAGTATTCTAAGGACCTTGTGATGTAGCTTGTCGAATTTTGAGTCTAATGAATTTAATGTATCAACCTGCTTTATATATTTAGTAGTCAATCGCTTCCATGACATTATTCCAAGAGCTTTCTTTATATTGGGTTGAGTCTTGTCAGTAAATACTAAAGTTTTGTTGACTGTAACAACTACTATGTTTTGATAATTGTTTATCAAGAAAAAAGGTCCTTAAAATAAAGATCCATTTTGAAATTTCAGTCTTATAATTGCTAAGAAGAGGAGAAACTAGTTACTTTTCATGTAATTATCCTCAATTTTGCTATTTCTTATTTATTTGTAAAGTAAACAGTAACCGGTATTGCTCTTCATTTCCTCCGCTTGGACCTTGTTAATTGTGATTGGTTGTAGTGTCATTTAAGTATGCTAATTACTCTATTTTCCCCAAGACCGCTTTTGTACCTATATATATACAGAGTTGGGTTATAATTGAATTGAATCTTCCTAGTGCTGCGTTTGTGACTTCTTGATTTTGTCTTAGGGTGAGTAATCAGTTATCGAGTTGTTGGTCACGGTTGCGAGTATCAGTTGGCGCAGACAAGTTTTCCGATTAGAGTTGCGGTTAGTTCGTGTATAGCAGTAGGCGTTATATAGCGACATAACAATAATTTATGTAGGAAAAGAGCACTTTGATGTTCAACTACTGGCTCCAAAAGTTGTGTCTATTAATGCCTTTATGATCTGCGGGTTGTGTTTGGACAACTATTCCTTATAACCTTTCAAAAATATTTTTCATATTAACGACTTTCAGTATCATGAAGATAATCGCAATCTAGGCTATTTATTTGAGACAGTAACATAAATTGCTACCTTATTCTTCCAAACTCGTTAATGATAAAAGCAAAAAGTATGTTTATTTCAACATCTCAGAACAGTATTGGGTAGTTGAGGATGATACTTTAGGAGACGGTTATTCTCATATTTATATTTTACTATTTTGTTTGTTAGAGTTCTTCTGTATTTGCGACAATAAGTAAATAAGTTTGAATACATTCGACCTTAGTTTACCTTGTATTCGGCATCAAATCAGTTGGTGAAAATCTTGTAGCCGTAAATAATCCCCTAAATAAATAGTTGCATAGACTTTCATCATTGATGTTGACCATGTTTGCTTTAGCGGACATGACTAGTTGAAGGTGCTCGGTCACGCATAATCACCAACGTCGTGATGATAATGCGTCACCAATCACCTTTAATTAGTCGTGTCCTCTAAAGCAAACATGGTCAACATCAATGATGAGAGTCTATGCAATTATTTATTTAAGTGGTTATTTATCACTTCACACTCCTCAAATAGTCTGGCTTCCTAGACCATCTCTTTCTATCCCATATTTATGATATACAAATATACTCTTTGATCATCTAGATGCTGTATATACCCTAAACATATTAGTTAGTTTATTGTACCTTCCTATACTTGTACATGTGTTCAACGGTTGATTAAACTCTTAAACCTCCAAGAACAAAACTTTAACTTCCGAATTTGTTGTTCTGTTTGGAATTTATGTCATTTCAATTAAGCCTATTTAAATCGTCATATATGACGTTTATTATACCCTGATTCTATTGTTTGTGAATGCATATGAGTCAATGTGATTTATAAAACTTTGGATACTTATAAGATATTAGTCATAATCAGTAGTGAACTCAAACAAAATCTTACGTAGTCAAGAATTAAAATGTAAACAGTCTGGGTGCTTTCAATAAATTACTTATAACGAAAGCTATTAGCTGGCGCTTCCTCTATTTAACTAACAAATGAGACATGATCTAGGTTTGTATACTTTTAACAGGTTGCATACTTTTCTCTCTAGTTTTGAAATTCAATGTTACCCTGAGCATAAATTTATTCACTTAAAACTGCAAAAAGTTATATTTCTCAGCTAGTTAGTGTCTTCCATTAATACACGACTATATATATATATATATATATATATATATATATATATATATATATATATATCCTAATTCTTAGGTGCTTCGTCCAGTAATTGTGGTCTGTGTACTACTTCTGTGAAAACTTCTATAAGCTATTTTGCTAGTTATTCGAGTAGCTAATTGCTTGACTATATATAATGCAAAATGCTGCATCATGACAATGTATATCTAATGGCGAACTTAAAGAAATTTAACAAATTCTTTAAATTCTTCATGGGTGATGTTAATTAAAGAGTATTATAATATTTGTGACATCCGCGAAACATGATAAATAAAAGGCAAATATATTAGTTAACAATGAAATACGTTTTTATATTTATATGTACATTAATAGTTATAATTAATACATTCCATGAAATAAGACTGTATATCAAGCAGGTTAATTTGGACAGCAACAGATATTCATAAAAAAGATATATTGTCAAATGACTAAACGCCTTTACCATTAGCGTGTCCTGTATTTATAAAAGATTTCTGGACCACGTACGTTATGATAGGAATATATGATTCGACAGGCATAAGAAGACGAAACCCAGTGTTAGCCTGTTGAATACACTTTAACTATTAATAATTATAAATCCTAATATAGGCAACGGTAACGGCAAGTAATACCATGAAGTATAATGGCAACTATACCTAATCAAATGTGAAACTTCTGGTGGCTTCAGAAGACTCCTGTCATCCTCCTATCATTTGACAAAAGCTTCTTAATCGAGAATTGACATTGAGTATTATTCCCAAAGCACAAATTACAATAGTAACAAGTCATCACAGAAAGATTACTTACTTCACTGATATCGATATGAATATACAAAGTTTGAATTAGTAAGGGTACACAAGTAGTGATGTACTTCTAAATAATATTGGCTCCCGGAGTAATGGAAACGTCTGATCCATTGTTTCTAGATACTGCGGCTGTTAATAATGGAACTTAATCAAACCAGAAAAAGTTTGATTATATTTATGCACTACCCTCTTGCACATCCTTAAATAATAATAATAATAAGTGATATCACTTATTATTCACTATGCTTCATGTAGGGTAACGGGGAATGATTTATTGAATAAATAGTAGGTGATATCACATTTAACTGATGAATGCTGTCAACGGTGTGAATATAAAAATACCGGTGTTCTAGTCATAATTTGAACTGTAGATGTAAGGTCTCAATAGGTCTTTTTTAATAGTTTTGAAAAATTTATGTAAGCTAACTGAAATTGAGAAATTAATCTATGAATTTACTTGTCATTATTGGGACATCGTAACATTCCTCGTCATTTTGATGACTTCCTCTTCCCTCTTCAAGAATTCACTTTATTTTCCATATTGTTTTATAACTCACAGTTTGTTTGTTTAACATGAACAATCTATCCGTTCAACTTTGCATTTATTATCTTGTGGTAAAATTACAACTTTTGAAGGATTTATTTTCTGAAGGATATTGCAACTTCATTAGTTTAAAATATGAACATTTAAACCCAATTCTTATCGGTACAACAAATTCAATTAATTAGAATCGCCATTATTTTAGTAAAGTAAAAACAATATTTATATCAGAATAATTTGTGAAGTGTCAGCTAGTTGAAAATTCTAGAAAATAAAACTACGAAGTGCATGGATATAGGATAGAATCGGTCTTCCTGGAACTCGACTTCAAGAAAGTTGAAATAAGCAGAATTACCAATCTCAGAATAAACGGCATATTGAACTGAGCTTATGCGTCTGTTAAATTATTATCTCTCAATTAAACTAAATTTTCTTTACGATCAACACATATGGATAAATTTCAAATATACGTTACCTCTAGTTGTGTATACAAATCAACACTTACTTGTCAAAACAAATATATCAAACGTTAAGAAAGGGGGATCAGTGTCTGCATTTCTGAACGTAAGCTGAATTGTAAAGAGAAATTCATTTCCACCAATAGAATTGATTGCCACTTAATTGAGAGAGTGGTCTACCGATGGCTTAACATCTTCTAAAATAATCAATAAACTAGGTAATCCATATTTCTAACGCATTCCTGAAGTAACTGTTGTAAAACGATTTAAGTCGAAATTATATATGCGAAACAAAATCTTACTTCAACCTGATATCATAAGTTTTATTAATATTATGACTTAACATTTCCAATGAGGGTTTTAGTTTCTTTCTACCTTAATTGAATTCATTTAACCACTGTGTTTACTTGCATTTATTATTACATAACTCATTTTTCTACTGAATTCTGTATCTATACTGTGGTCAGTTTTATTTTCTGGGACTTTCTATTAACTAACCCACAGATAAACAACCATGTTATTGATGCTCTAATCTTTGTGGAACTGTGTTATGGTCTTCTAACTGATGCACATCTACATGTTAACTAAAAATCTGTTCAAGATTTTTTTCATGTAAAGTATGTGTAATTGTTTAAATGATGATTTAAATTAATTGTAGGTTGTATACGGTTGACAAGAAACAGCAAAATAAAGTAATTGCATAAATAAATCTGCTATAATTATCGTTCTTGCCTTACTAAAACTTATAAAGGAGAGGAATTGTCATGACAATTATTATTAATTGGTGACTGCAAATTATTCTCATTATACCTGTTGGATTTAGTTGTAATTGTTATACTACTTATGAGTAGATGAATGTTTGTTGTGTAATTTGTAGCATGCGTTTCGTCGGTCAGTTATGACCCAACTTTCTGAACGTTGTGTTCTATTGGTTAGAACATTGTTTATCTGGCCAACCACTTTGTTTTGGCATGTTTTTGCTTGTTTGCATTAGATTCAGACTATTGTAACTGTTTTGTTGTTGTTGCTTAATCATCTTAAAAGTAAGTGACTAACAAATTACTAATTGTTCGTTGTAGAACCACATCAGGTATTTATATACTTGTCAATCTTGATATCACAAATTGATCTGTGTCAGACAATCATTAATCACCTGGAAGCAACGGACAGCTGTTTCACCCTAGTAAGGGACTCTAACAGTGCGCATCCACAACCCCGCCGGGGATCGAATCCAGGACCCTCTGGCTCCGCGAAGAGCGCTTCACCGGTGGACCACTAAGTTGGCTTCCAACGGTTGATATTTCTAATTCATTCAGGATTGACAAATTAACTATCTCCACAACAACCCCCTAATTTATATATTTGTTCCAATATACAAATATTTAGAAAACTCAAGACATTCTTTTGACTCTATCGACTTCGGGTGCTTTATTTCGGTGGATCTGATGAGATGTCAAGTGAATCGAACAATACCTAGATTAAAAAATAATTGTAGGAGAGTAACTTTGTGTAAGAAAGTATACTTTTAAGTGAAGCCATAAATTTTTAGGACCTAAACAATAAAAAGTCCTTCAAATTATATCAGGAAGATCATTCAGCATTATATACTACTACCATATAAATGAAAAGTAACATATCAAATAAAAACCCTAATATATATATGATTAGCTTGAAAAATCCTATATATACAATAATAACCATAAAAGCCGTATTTAATGCAATAAACTTTATTAAGAAGGTGACTAAGTAAAAACAAAAGAAGCACTTGGTACGTTCCAGTTAATATCATTCAGATTGATTAGAATAAAAACTATCATAAATATTAAGATGATTTTTAAATATTTTTCACTGTTGACGAGCCCTAAGGTAAGACAAAATTGATCTTTATGGTATTACAGATGATGCCAGCTCATAACGAATATCTAATGTGAATAAAATTTTAAATTAAATACAAACTCTTCCTTAAACTCATGTTCTTGCATATTTTATCCTATTAAATAAAATTAATTAAACCGTGACTTATATTTAAATTCACAAACGTGAACTACTAATGAGTAATCTACATTTTACACGTAAACTAAGCCCAACAATAAGCATGAAACATGAAATTCTGAAAAATTGTTTGGTAGGGTAAAGCTGGGTTTCATGCATCTTGGTACTCTAAAACAAGTAGTACGTATAATCTTGAGAAAAGTGGTGCTGTCTGCCAGATTCATTTCCCTATTAGCCTATTACTTATCTCCTGTATTACCGAGACGTTTACATTAATTATTTTATTCTTATCATTATTGTCGGAATTCTCATTTTACTCATTATTAACGTTGTTTATTAACGAACTTGATGCTTTATTGTTTCTTTAACTAATACTTGTACATACATACACGGGTTTCTAGCTACTCTATATATATCACCATGATTCTGTCGAAATTATTGTTATCAGATTGATTCATACTTTATATTCTCTGAATCCAACTGAACAGTCGTTTATTCTTCGAATTTATTCTGTTAGTTGTTGTAACTTCTTATCATACAACTTAATTGTTTAAACAATCGACTTTCTATTCCGATCTAGACATTCAACTATAATCTGAAACTCAACTTAAAATCGGAGTATAATTTTACACAATCCCTATAAGATATAATTAGTATATGTAACTAAAGTCAATAAAAGGTATAAGTTCTGCTTAAAGTGCACGTCCAGTCCCCTATTTATCTTAGTTATAGTGAATAAGTGATTGCTAACAGGACAGTTTCTTGCTTTTTTAATAAAACAAGATATTACTTTCAGCCAGCTATTGAAAATTAACGGATCTCCAACAGATGCCTGTACTTTGTGCAATTTGTTACATGCTTTTGTTCTTTCTCTACCTGTATAAGCTGTACATCTTTATCGAAAAGGAATTCTCTCCAAAATGTTTGCTAATAAATTCAAAATAATTAAGTAAATAAAATACTACTATGAGTAATAAAGGGAGCTACTCGTTCCAGGAACCATTTATCTTAAATGGTACAATACAACCAAAAGAAATAAGAAGCACACTGGCGTTTAGTAAATAAAACTAGGAGAATAGTAAACAGTTTTAAAGTGAGCATTATAAAGGGCGAATAAATGTTTTATTTCAGTTAAAATGTCTCAACGGTTCTAGGCTTATCATTTGACACTATTGAAAACAGTACAACCGATAAAATTCTACAAATAAAGTAGATTTTTTAGTTTTCACTCAGTGAGTGTCTTTGTTTAGGCAACAGTTAAAACTGTCAGTGATGCACAACTACTTCATTCTAGGATAGAACTACAAAACTGCACTCATCTATTACCACACAAGGGATTTAAACTAGGACTTTATGTTTTCACAGCAATTACTTAACCTTCATATGACTGGTGTCCATGAGTTAAAAGTTCCAGCCTTAGTCGATTAGTGATATTGTGCAACGTTTATTCATTGAAATTCACGACTTTTATTTTATACTTGATGTGGGTTGACATCAAAGATCACAGCTTTCAACTAGAACTTCAGGAATTATCTTTTGTAGTTAATCACCACCAACCACATAATGGTTGTTGATACATGAAGTTATAGAGATTTATAATTATTAATTTCCACGTTACAGACTGATTTACCTAGAAAAGTGAGTTTCGAAGTGGAGATTTTACAGTTTTAACGTAGCGCGATATAAGACAAAGTAGCTGTATAGTACATTCTTGTTTTCAATCGTTTTCTAATTGACATAGGGTTGTGGTGTACACCCCTATAATGAGTATTCATCACATCACCCTACTGATAAGTCTGCTAACTAGACATAAGATCCATTTCCTATCTGCTCCGGATAACAGAAGGGTGATTCTCCACTGCAACTTAAATACAGAGGAAAGGCTCGAAATACGAGATGAACGTTTTATTTCAAGGTAACTTTTCTGTACAAAAAATAAGTGTATTTATAGAAATACAAATGACCTCGAATTTCTGAAGAGTTCGAAAAAGCCTTTAAATATAGTAGCGATATGACTAAATATTCGATCAGAATAACGGCACATGATTTTGTATTATTGTTATGATGAGAGAGAATTGGGTGGTGAGTGGGGTTGGATGGCCGAGTGCCAATGACTGGTGCCTAGTCGGTTATTGCGCGTCTGCCCTGTGCCCTCTTAGTCCCAAGCCGAAATAAGAAGAACGCGAGCCAATAGACCAGCCAGACAGAATCGGGTCTATATTTCAAGCATTCTTTTATGTATACATAAAATCAGACCACACAGCAAACCAATTAGAAAATTAACATGAATACAGAACGAGGAAAATAGTGGTAGTGAATATGAACAACTTGTACAAAACTAATTGACTGTAGTCTATAACAAGAGACAATGTAATAACAGTAATAATGCTAAACGGGAGGATAGGGCAAGCGGAGCGTAACAATAATAGAAACAAAATGTTTACATTACAGACAGTTCGAATAAATGAAATAGTGTTCGCGAACACAGTCCTGAAAGTTTGTTACGCTTCTTTGTGGTCCGACCTAACAATTATCCAGAGGTTCCTATAAAGGTTCTATTCAATGCTGACTGAATGAAACGTTTTCTGGAGTTTGTGATCCTCTATAGGCTTTTTTAAGGGATATTTCGGGACTCCTTAACACTTACTTTAAAAGTGACATTGTTTACTGGCATTAGTTCTAAATTATTAGCATATTGTTAGTAACCAAATGCCAGTAAATTTAAACTATCTTCATAATCAGAGAGGGAATATAAATTGTTATTTGTATTCTTCACATTTCTTACTTACTTGTTATTACGAAATTCACTACGAAACTGAAAGTAGAATAAATGTCATCTACAGTGTCTACTGTTTGTAATGATGACAGTTTTCTATCATCAATAATAAATTATGGTCATCTACTATAAATGATTTATCTATAAAATCAAATGAATTTAGAATAGACAGGGAAGATAATAGCCAGTCTGACTATGTAGAATCACATATAAGCACTTCATTGATTCGATCTTATTTTCAGACAAATTTATCAGATTTCTATCAGCTGACTATATTCCACTAATTTACTTCATGAAACATTTGATCCAGTGGCTTTACCTCTTCTTTTTCTCTTGTTCCTTCTCTCTCCTAAAAGAATAAATACTTTAGACTAAATTGTTAAGTGGAATGCGCTATACAATACAATGCATGTGTATGTGTACATGTATTTATTTTACATTTGAAAATCAACTACTTTAACAATTATAATTTACTAATGAATCTGAAATAAACACTTTATACCCACAAAGAAAATGAGGAAACAAATGCACATCGCTTTCATACTGGGAAGGTTATAGGTAGGCAGTAACTAGATTATGTTGTGTATACCAGCTATTAAATGCTAAGTGTGAGTACATTTGAATTGTTCGGCGCAGGGAAATCCAAAACGAATCGTTTACATTATAAGCTTACAAGGCTGATTAATCTGAATCTCAGTGTTGATATTCAAGTTATGACTTCAATTCAGTTTTATTTATTTCAAACACCTAACATGGTATCCATTATATTTGAAAATTAAAAAAATACTGGATTCTAGTCCCAATTTGAATATTAACATTAGTATATTGGTTGAAAGTTGGCTGTTAAAGCGTAACGTTATGGGTTCGATTCCATAGTGGGGTCGTAAATGTAGACTTCTGAGGAAATCCCATATTATGTTAAAGCAGCTAGTCAATGCTTTCAGGTTTTCAGTTGTTTTCTAACTCAAGTTGACTCGTGATATTTATTTCGAATTCTAAATATTTTTTATACTGATCATCTAATAATCAGAATAAGAAGTGTCGTTGAGAGTGGATAAATCACACAAAAGTTCTTTGTAAGACATTTTATTGTTGTTTAAGTTTAACAAGTTACATAATTACAATTATTCCAGTATTGACATTCGTATTTCACAAATACCTCGGAAGGTTTTTATTCAATTATCCTTGATATTTAAATGATGTTGTATTCCCCTCAGAATTGGCTATTAGGTGACTATTAATTTCGAACTAATAATTGTAGTACCTGATGAGCATTTATCGAAAAGAATATTCTTTGTTCAAACGTCTTTGTATTTTGATAAACATGGGAATTTTTAAACAATATCCTTATTTATTTGTATTCACTCTACAGTAGTGTACCTAATATGAGGCGTTACAGGTTCTGTCTTCATGATAATCCTGCAAAAATATATGTGAAATCTAAAAGTCCATAGAATTGTATCAGTACTATAGAGAAAGATAAACATAACATAGATTATTATCATGCAATTAATCAATTCACGTATGTTATTTCTACAGGAATTCAGTCTCTGCCTCAACTAGTGATACATTATATTATGGAACTGCGTAACGTATACCTGAATTCAACACAAGACATCAGTTCATTCAAGATTCAACGTATGCCAACTAGCATAAAACCTTAGTCAGTGTTTTTTGACAACTACCTTCAACCAACTAAAATCAAGTCTAAAAGTGCCTGTCAACTCCATGTTAACGAATGTTAGAATAATGAATAAATAATAGTAAGTGAAACCATACAATTCGGTATTATGTCACTTAGGAGATCCAGTCTCTTGTACTTAGGATGATTATAGGATACGACGAAACTCAATTTTGTAAAGTAAAGTGTGATTAACACACTTTTATTAAAAAATATGTATCTGATCTTTACAAATTATTAATTAACTATTATTATTCAAAACCCTAAAAGTTACTGGTGCATTATTTACATTCACAGAATACCATTTATACTACAAGTGAAGTTACAGCATAACACTCATCTATATTTTATTGTCGTTGCATAATTTTTTCGATTATTTACACTATATTACTTAATAAATAGGTCAGGTATGAAGAAACTACAAAAATATTGACTGTGAAAACACACAGTGTTATTAATGTATTGGATTCATAAATGCTAATTCTATCTGCTCATTATAGTTCTTAAGACAACTTAGTTTTACAAGTTCACTTTACCATCCAAAGTGATTGATAGATATATTAGTGTATCTGTTTGAATGTGTGTGGTCAGTTTGTAAACGAAGATTGAATTTGTAATGTATGATGGAATTTGTTAAATTCAAGAGGGTTAGACTATGATGACTTTAATGAACTGCTGTTAATTTAGCCCAACGTATTGATCAGGAAATGTATTTAACTTAATGAAATGTTTAGCGACTAGACAGTAGAAGGGTGTTTAGCAATTTTAAAGTCATGAGTAGGCTACATGGTTCGAATACTGTTTCCCAGAGACTATACTCTTCGTTATTCAATCGACTAACATCGACTAAGAATGAACAACAATCGATGCGTATTGAAAGTCTGAACTATGAGTATGTGGAATATTTATTAGTGTAACCATTTACGAACGTGAGTTTGAAATCTAAACCGTTACAAGTATAATGTTCAAAGCATTCAATATATATATATATATATATATATATATATATATATATATATATATATATATATATGATGACTGACCAACATTTAAAAAACAATCTAATTTGATAATTGTTACTATCTCTTAAAAATAAAGCATCAGAACTTCACTAGTAGAATGAATTTGTATCTTCCCATTGATTTGTTATGGACTGAATCTGGTAGTCACTGTTGCTATATGTGCATCCTAAGCGGATTGCCTCGATATATCGAATATTCACAAGTATCATTTAATTTAGATTGTGACTGGCAAGTGGAATTCAGGACGCGCGTTTCGTCCTATTTGAGACTCACCAGATAGATGTACCTGCATCCCAGTGTTAATGTTCACACTTGGATTCAAACTCAGTCCATTTCTTGTCAAACGCCACGGCGTTCATCTCTAGACTACTGAGTCCTTTAATATATCACCGAACTACATCACTGAATATGATCATACAAGCACAAAATGATCTAAGTTTGTAGAATAATTATGAACAAATGACTAAACAATGACCTAATTATTTATTTGAATATAGAAATGGGTACTGTTCGCTTGACAAAAGTGGAGTATTTCCCAAAAGTGGTACAGGTGATATGGAAACAATAGTCTTATAAACGTTAATCATTAATCAAAATGATGTTATATTGTTGAAGAAATAATTACAATATATTGTGTTAAATTTGAAGGGGAGTGTTATATCTTCATAGGATTTTAAGTGATTTTCTGCCACTGTTTTGATCTTGTAGAGCATTGGGATGTCATGTTCTCCGCTGTAACGACATTGTAAGAAGACAAGCCAGAGAATGAGGTACGAGGTTAATGTCAAGCGGTCAGTAATAAAGATCACGAATTATCCTTCATTTAAAATCATTTGCTTATATATCAACTTTGAATGCACTTTACAAGAGCAATTATAATGCAATTTAAATACAAATTCACATTAAGTTTGGTTATTTGTACTCATTACAAATTAATCTTAGTTGAATACCAGTAAAATTTACAGCTGAATGGTAGACTATTTCTCCCTAGTATGGGACTCCTCAGCGGCACTCATTCTTGATTCCACCAGGGAATCTAAAGCAGGGCCTTATAATCTCACGATGAACGCCTAACTCTTCATACCACTAAGCTAGATGGCATTCAGTGGTAGAATTCCCACTTCTGTCAATTTTTAATATAGTTTAACTATCAGCAATTGTTAGTGGTGACAACTGTCCCACTCCCAAGTTATCTCAACTTTATCTGTCTCAGCTACTCACTAGAACTTCAAGAAGATCTTGAGGTTAGTCACGAGAGAGCTTTGTGATGATTTTTGCCGACTGACATTAAGTTTAGCTGATTATTTTTGTTATTGAGTTAAATAATTCTTGAGTAATGTGAAGATAACTCATACTGTAATATCTGAATATGAAGTAAGTTTAAACAAACCGAACATATAAAGCAAGTAATGATATAGTATTATGTTTGATTTCTGAATATTTATATATTTTGGGAATTGGACCTTTCAAAAAGGAGCGTATTGTACAGTCTACAAGTTGTGATGAGATAACCTGATAGCTGGACTAAATCAAAGTATTTTGATTAGAAGTTATATCTGAATCATAGTAATGATAATTAATCATTGTACACTATAGTGGCTTGCACAGGATTAGTTGTAAGTTGATTAGTTCATCGTTAATTTATTCATTTATACTACTGATCAACTTTATTAAAACCTCAAAATTGGAATTAGTTCTTAGAATTACAGCTAACTATCTATAGGCACACAGTTCAGATTCACATTATTGTTTATTGCATGAAATATATCTCGTTAATATATATATTCATTATTCTACATAAATGTTGTAGCGACTCACTAATTGAACAACGTTAGGCTTAATGTTTGATAAAGTAGTTTATTATCCGTATTTTCATTTAAATTCATTTAAACCATACTCTTAGGAGTAGCGCATCCCGCATCTTAATTTTCAGGATCGATTTCCTATTACGAGATATAAGTATCGACTTTCAAAACGCCGATGAGTCTTTATCTTCCTTAAGTTCCTGGGTTGCCAAATAACTGTTGTTTCATAAGCTGAGTATTATTTGTTATTGATTACCCTTATAAATGTTTTTTTTTGATAACATTTCTAATACTGCAATGTATGTTACTTTAGTTTCTATCATTCTGTGGTGATGGAGAGAAGCGGTATTGCGAAATCTTGGTTAAAGCATTCACTACTGGAAATGTTACTAATGTTAGCACTACACTGAAACATTCGTACACTGCTCAGATGATATGCCAGCAAACATGGTCAAAAATAGTATCACTGACTTTCACCTACTACTGCTTAAATTATTTACAATGGCTTTCCTCATTCCATAAAAACTACAAAAGTCATCTGCAGGATAAAATTAGAACTTATGGGAAAGATAGAGGACTACTCGCAAAGGAGAACGAAAGTTATCTACTATTTGTGAATCCATCTGATTTTTTTTTGCTACTTCTTATTAATTGTAAAGACTGATGATAATCTTTATCGTTCTTTGCACTTTCCGCGGTGACTTTACTGCTTCGTACTTGATTTCTGTCACTTCTAATTTGATGGTTTACTTTATCTTTGGTGAGATCGTTGTCGTAATGATTTATACAATGTCGAAACGAAAGAGAATTGAATTTACACAAGTGTTAACTTTTTTTGCCTTCTCACCTCTTCTAACCTAACTGAAAGACTGTAAATGTAGGTATATTTTTCAGTTGTCAGGCTCAATCTTGTTAGCGTAAATACTGTTTCATGTTAGGAAATTGAACTGAAGTTAACATTTATGTCAGTTTCTACTTTGCTTATAATTGATTGAATAAGATAATTACTCATTTAGTGCTGGTATTAAAAAGTATTTTATTTTACAGCAATAAAGTATCAATCAAAATCTAAAAAAAAAATCCCACTCTATTTTATTACAATTGGACGCCAACATTTGTAAGTGAACTGATGTAATAATCAAGGTATTTGGGGATTTCAATAAATGGTACCTTTAAAAACTGAATATTAACAAAGGAAACATCTACATTATGTATAATGAAGTGTATGATTTCGTTTTTTCTTTCGTCAACAGAAATGACTTTAATGCACTGACAATCTGTAGATTACTGAAATTTTCTATCTAATTTCTTTATGAGAAGCCGAATGTTCAAACAGTTCGGCTTTTCAATCAACAATATTTGAAGCCATTTTTACTGATTGGGGTACTCAATAACAATAATAATAAATGAATTGAGTTGAGATGGTTTGTGGAGATTGGTATTTTTAGTTGATTGAATACGACACTGATTGATTCTGACAGGATATCATTGAAAACCAGGAGCACACTGCTCAGGAATCCCATACTAAGATATAACAGCTGTCCAGTGCTCTCCAGTTTTCAATGGTACCCTACCAACATAAATCTGTGGCGTATTTAATTAATATATGAATTATTATTCCTCATGTTACTTTACGATTTCTATGTTCAATTAAGTGAAATGACAATTCTTTTTCCCTCTGTGATATCAGTCATCGAATTGGCGCCAATTTATTTCTTAATAATAGGGTTATTTATTTAACCGATGATGTAATTTTGTAAATGTTATTTTGATTAGTAAAAAAACAACAATGTATGAAAAATGGAAGAAATCAGTTAAATAAATCAATAATTAATTAATACAGCATGTAGGTATTTAATGTTCTAATATACATAAGATGATGGAGATGATTTGCTGCTTAAACGCAGAACTATTCGCTCTGTTAGATAGATTGTTAATGGAACTGCTATCAACATTATTGACTTGCTCAGAGAACACAGTGATTCCAGAAACCTGATATTTTGATTAATGCTATCATTATGATTTGAAATGGCTTATTATAGTTCATACTAGATGAAACAACACTTCGATATTAGGTAATACAACCACATTCATATTTATTCTCAACTTCGTGAAAAGATAAATCTTATGAAGAAGATTTATTACTAAAAGCTAAGCAGAGATTGTTACTTATTCGGATATACTCGTTCATGTATAAACTTATTCACAGGGTTTGTTAGTCCTTAGTGTATAATTTCGAAGTAAATAGCCAAGTTTAAGTTAGGTACATACTTCAAATTAGATTACAGGATATACATTTGAGATTGTTGGCAAAAGTAAAATTGTTAGTGTTATACCAACTAGTATGTAATACTAATCAGTTTTATACAACAATGATAATTATGAGAATTATAATGATCAAAATGAATACATAGGGGCTAGATAAATAAATAGAGTAAAAACAAGTGCTTAAACAAAGACTAAGGTAATGTATAAAATGCTATAAAACAGTGAAATTGGGTGGCTGGTATGTAAGTTCTTCATGTGTTTACGTGATGAGTAGTAATAATAATAATTATTATCATAGTAATATTGATAATGGCCAAGGTAAAACAAGTGACTGGATATATCTCTTTCGACAGTAAAGTGTTAATTCTATAAGTTGAACAGTTTTGATTCTGTTGTTTGAAGGAATATGAGTTTAATCGATTTCAAAGAACAGTTACCAAAGTAAAGCAACCATTGAAAATTATTGGTTTCTCCTGGCAATATGTCCTATCTCAACAAAATGATAAAGTATTGAAATGTCCACTGATTTAACCATACCGGTGCTTAATCCCACTGGCAAAAGTTTACAAGACAATACAAAATGAATGTGTTTAATTTCTGAATAATTAGCTTTTGTTGAGATTTAACTTCTCCAATATATTCATTTACATTGGATGAAATTACTGTAGAATAAAACAACCACGGGATAACATTAACACTACTGATAATATAATAATTATTTTAGAGATATTAACTTGTTGTCAACGAGTTTATGGTAAGAAGTTATTTTTAGTACATTAATTCTTTGAAATACACAGTTTTTGCTCATAATAGCAGCAGATTCGTAGAGTGATCATTATTTAAGTAATATTGTGGTGGATACTACTTATAAAGTCATCCATAAGTAGTAGGTAGCGGAACGTCGTGTGAATTTGGGAAGAATCAGTACTCAGCGTATGAAGAGAGTTGCGAGTTAGTAAGGAGCAAAGCATCATTAGAATACAAAGGATAATCGAGAAAAACCAAGGGAAGCAAGCCTACATTCGACACAGATCAGAGAACACGAATAATGGGAAAATTGATGATTTAAAGTAATATTTTATTTCGTTCTCTCTTTTCTTCAAATATACAGTTGCTTGTTCTATTTGGCTTTTTCACAATACCATAAACAAATTGAGTAAAGCTAAGCTGTAGATAGTGTTAATCATTGTTTCACCAACAACAAAGCGAATCTAAGTGTATTGATTCAAATTACTGTATAACATCTGATTTCAATCAAGTTCATTTTAAAAAAAAAACGTGGAATTCTGTCTAATAAAAGATTATTCTTCATGACAGAAATTATCAGTACTATATTCAGCGGACTGTATTCAACAGCTACGGTGAATTTTCACTTACTACGTAATTGATGTATTGCTGAGGATAACTTTCATTGAAATTAATTAATTTCAAGTGATCGGACTTAGTTAATACTTGTTGTAAACTAGTTCAGTGTATAGATAAAAAGTTTTGAAGTAGAATATTTATTAAGATTACACTCAAATGTGCAGTATTCACTTATTAAATAAAGGAAGGATAACCGAAATTGCTGGTCTGTGACACGGTGAATAATGGGAACGCTGATGGCGATCTCAGTTGACTTCATTTATCTCTAAGTTTCAAAAGATTGAAAATATTTTAATTCAATGAAATAACAACAACAACAGTAATACTGCAAGAATCAACTTATATTATGATAATGTTAAATTCCTTTGTTATTGGTCATATCATTTTTTTCATGTGTTTTCACTAACAAGAAAAGTTACACTACAATTTTATTTCTTTCTTTGTCTCGTCAGCTGAATGTATTAGTATCACAATGTTAATCACTATACTAGGTTTCGAATCTAGTACTTATTACATCATATATTAAACAGTTACTAACAAGTTCAAATATTTGCAACAACCATCATTTGATTTATAGGATATAAAACTGATTATTTTTATAATGAATTTGTTTTTCTTTTGTTTCTGATATCCATAACTCAATAACCGAATACCTCTATATATTGCCTGTAGCTACAAATTTATTGTATCCACTTTCTACTAACTTAACAGTAACTAATCCAATTCAACTTGCTGCAAAATAAACGGTGACAGTTTCTAACTGTGAAAAATGAGTTTGTCATATTGGACCATTCTAGAAAAATAACTGATTTTCGGAATTGTATTTTAAAAGTCTAATTTATTTTGAGTACATGTTAATCGATTATTTTGCTTTATTTTTATTGTTATATTCCCTTCTCTATAGCCTCTCACAAGACAGATGAACTGATTTTATATTATTTTTTATTCAGCGACAATAACGAATTAACCATGTGTCTGTTCCCTCAGCTCGTAGTCATTGTTTCCCTTTGTTGTATAAATGTTATTGTTGTTAAAGGTCTATTGTATAGTCAAATTTTGTTATATATATATATATATATATATATATATATATATATGAATAAAATATATAATTTGACTGGTTGGTTGCTGATTCACTGAAAATGTGTTTTTCTATCCGGTTTAGAGGGTTAGAAATCTCTGGATAGATGTACGGGCAGAGAATAACTACCTTGATGTGTGGATTCTACAATATTGGTTCCGGTCAAGTTTACTGCCTCCGTATAAGGTGATAGGCTATAGTTCACATCACAAAAGAGTTAATAAGTACATGAGAATAAATAAAAAGGAATCAAAAGTTTATTCACTAATCGTCGAACTATAAATTTTAATGAATTACTGCTAGTTACTTAATAAAGACTTCAGGCCTCATCAACTTCTATCCAACACTAATGAAGAAGGTTATCAGACTTATTTCTAGATTTCTGTGAATTGTATATGTTATCGTATGACAGTTGTTCCTACAGAACATAAAAATTACTAGAAAGATGTTAAATTTGCATAGCCTGTCACGATTGTTTGACATTCTAGTGCAAGTAGTAATGGGTTATTTTTTAAATGTAGACATTGAAGCTAATGTTGATATCGTTCAAATTTTTTGGATTATAACAACACAAATTTTGATGGAAGTTGAAGGTAAAAAATTGTGCGACATCAGAAGAAATCACGCAATCTAACGCCCTACATAGCCGAATAATTTTTAGAAAAAAATCTATTCATTGATAGATGATATCGGAAGATAAGAGTATGCAATTATCATCATGGAAACGTAAGCACTTGATGTAAATTGAACTGCAAATAAAATTAACAAGGTAGTGGATAAAATATTCTAGAATAACCATTTAGACTAACTAGAGGAAATTTATCCATGATAATCTGATTCATAGATGAAATTGAAAGATCCAAACCCCAGTGACATGGACTTCTATTTTCCCTTATATATGAAAACTGCATCATCTAACAACCTGAGAAAAGAAAACTCAGAGTTCCTCAGTTATGTGGTTAAGTAGTTCTGATCAGGCACCAATTACTATGTGTAACAACACAAAGGGAAAGTTAGATCTAGAAACAATTCATTCTGCTTGCTTTAATTTATTAAACTTTAGGAAATCATATGTCTTAGTCTCTTGATTGATGATGCAACGCCAAGTTTGCAAAATGATACCATAAATTATTGGGGAAATGAAGCAATGGATTTATTATGGCACTATACATTTTGCTATAATTATCTTGCCTATTAGAAAGTTAGCATAAATTATAAACGGAATTGTTTAAAGATCTTCACAAATCGTATTATGCTATCATCTTAAAATGAAGTACACTATACGGAATGTATTTCAATGTAATTTCTTTTATTCTTAATGATTATTGACGTATCATTAAAGTTGGTATGTCATGAAGCACTGGACAACTGTTTTGTTGTAGTTTTGAACTTCTCACTGGTGAGAACTCACTATACTGCCAGGGAATTGAATCTAGAACCTTCAGGTTTCACGGCTACCATCTAGCTATTTACACCACTGTGTCAGCGTCTAATGGTAGAATTCTCATGTACATCCATTTGCAGTAGCCTGAAGAATATACACTGTCATTGGTGATAACTGTCACACTCCTGACATGTTTGAACTCCACAAACCACGCTACACTACAAATTGATGTAAGTGGGAATTCTACCATTGGAAACAAGTCCAGTAGTGAAGTTCACTTGGAGACCTGAAAATCCTGAGTCTGACTTCCAGATAGAACCGAGGGTTCTCATTACTGAGGACTACCATACCAGGTCAAAACAACTGTTTATTGCCTCGCGGTTTACAGTGGTACTCAACCAATAACAATCTATGAGGAATACCTACAACTAAGCCCATTACTTATCTCTACAAACCACCTCGATTGAATACTGTTTCGTTGAAAAAACCAATAGGAATCACTTCCAGAGTCATCCATTCTAATGCTTCTGACACGTTCTTCATGTAATTTTAATTTCTTAAATACTCACATCGTTATAGGGAATTTACAATTTTTAGTCTCATCATATTGTGCATATCATTAAACAATGATTTTGTTATAGTCGAGTAATTCCACCACGAAGCAGTGATCCATGATAACTCTACAAATTTTATTGATTTGAAATATAATCACACAGTGTATACATTAACCTATTGATGAAAATCTATCTAAAAGAGTTATATGATCTTCTTGAGACTGATTAAATGACATTGACAATATTAACTAATAAAAAATAAACCCTTACTCACATATATAAGTAACTTCAAATCCGTTTACCAGTTCGGTGGCTGTCTTGTCTCATTAGTATTAGCGTTTGAAGAGAAAAGTACTGGGCTTGAGTAGCCCTGGTAACTTCAATATATGAATTCAGCTATATTTGTTTTATCAGTTCCGAATGAGATAAAAGGTTCATTCTGAATCCCTATTATTAGCCACAATTTAACAATACAAAGTCGTTTTATTTTTATAAATCTGCCAAAATGTGCAACCTCTAATTTATGAAATTGACATTTTCATTCAGTTATCACATTATTGTGTTTAAAATGTAATGCCGACACATATCGTCACTAATTTAATTTCCAGGGTTAATATGACTTAAGTGAATTAACTTATAGTATGTATGAACAATCACTTCAATGGAACTCGTCATTTTGCGTCAGCGTTCTTCACTATAAGAAAGCATTTGACAGAGAGGACAGGACAACATTGTGGAGCTTTCTACAACATTTTGGTGTAACCGAAAAGTAGTCAGCTTCATACGAAATTCTTACAACGTATTACACTGAAAAAGCGTGGATAGAGGACGGCTTATAAATTCATTTCAAGTGAAGACCGGTATCAGGTAGGGCTGCTTACTCTCATCCTTTCTCTTTCTGTTGGTGGTTAACATGATTATAGAAACTGTAACATCTCAAGGCATGCTCGGAATACAGTGGACAACATTAGTGCAACTAGATGACTTAAACTTTGTAGATTATCTAGCTCACCTATCCCACACACTGCAACAAATGTAGACTAAGACGGACAGTTTAGCAGCAGCCTTAGCAACAGTAGAACTCAAAATACACAATGGGTATAACGAGATCCTTTGATACGAAATAACGAACACTAACCCGATCACAATTGACGGGGAATTCCTGGAAGATGTGGTAACTTTTACATACATGGGTGGCAGTATCATCCATAGACAAGGAGGGCCTTATGCAAATGTTAACGTGCTGACTGACAAGGCAAGGGCAGAATTTCTACAACTGAAAAATATCTGGAGCTCAAACCAGCTGTCAATCAACAATGAAGTCAAGATTTTTAATGCAAATGTCCAGACACTTCTATTGTATGGAGCTGAAACTTAGAGAACTATGAAAAGCATCATTCAAAAGATGCAAGTATTTATAAGCAGCTGTTTGCTCATGATATTTCGATTCCGTCGCTCAAATACCATCAGCAACAATATTTTTTGGCAGAGCAAAACCGGCTTCCAGCTGAGGAGGAAATTATGGAAAGACTCTGGAGGTGGATATGACACACATTTGGAAAATCACCAAACTGCATCATATGAGAAATACTAACTTGAAATTTTCAAGGTCTAAAGAAGATACGAAGATCATACGATACATTATTCTGGTAATTGGAGGCAGACATGAAGAGATTGAACAGCACTTGGGAAGAGCTGGATAGAAAAACCCAGGACAGAGTTGGCTGGCGAATGCTGGTCGGCGACCTATGCTCAATGTGAGTTAACAAGCATCAATTAGTTGGCTGATTGATTAATGTAAACCAAATTATCATAAATTGTTCACTTCATATTCAATCGTGTAATATGACAATATTAACTGCATAAAGAGTCAAAAATAGTTGTGTGCATAGATGCTACTTAGGACATAGATATATTCAAACATGATATGATGCCTCTTTAACGTCATTCTAAATGATACCTACAACCGTGTTACGAAAGTATGTAATCTTGAACAGTTTTTTCGTTTAGTTTCAAACTATATAGTAATTTTATTTTCTGAAATTCAATAGTGACAAGAGAATTCTTAAAAGACACTGATTTCATCAACCATTTCTAAATATGAAGCATTTGAAATGACAGGAACCATAATAATGACTGATTATTAAAAAAAAGAAACAATGAATGGAATATAAAGTAAAAAGACTGGAAAACATGCATTCAATAGTCAATTTGATTTTTTAATGACATCATATAATTTATTTTTAATTTTGATCTACGGTTACGTGTCAATGAATGTTAATTAATAAAAAAGAAACTAACTTTCAATCGTTCGACTATAATTTATAGAAATTACTAAATACATCATTCATAGTTTAAATAAACTTTGAAACTAACCTACAGGCTTGATTACAGTGAGATCGGAGAGATAACATGTTGAATTCAGGATGCGTAATTTGTTCTTTATGAGAATCGTAAGCTAGATTTACCTGAAACTAAGTATTGAAATTCACAACTTAACTTGAACTCGATTTGTTCGTGCCAAACGCTATCTTTCTATTACTATGGTAGTGAGTTCGGATAGTAACGGAAATGTTTATATACTCTGAGACTGTTTGTATCACCCCAAAGATGTTGTTATGGTCTGAAATTGATTAGTATCTGTTGTTATACATGCATTCTGAGTGAATTACTTAGATACAACAGTAGTTTACATGTGTAATTTAAGTTGAATTGGGGTTCGCAACTCTATCTACTGAGCTACCAAATCCAAACAGTCGCAACTGTGTGACGAGTATGCATGCTTTTGTGTTAAAATAAACACTTTAATGTGTCATGTATATCCAGCTGAGAGGTCTCAAATTAAACCAAATCTCTGCCTTAAATTCAGTTTTCCAGCCACAACTCAACTTCAATCATTCTTATGAACTACTGCTGTATCGAAGATATTCATTTAATGTGCACATATATCAAGAGAGGCTAAATAATTTTAGTCCACAACAGTACAAAGTAGGAAAATACAATTGTTTTCAAATTAGACTTTGATTCAATAGTTTGTGAGAATCGAACCCTTGTTAAAACAAAATACTTGTTGACCTACCTAGTTGAACTCAACATTAATAAAAATAGTATTTTTCAACATTATCGGTTAGTCTATACGCCCAAAATGCTACACACTGCTGTTTAATACTAGAAGGGGTTGATTTTATTCAATAACTTTAGCCTTAGTTCGTTACATAGAACAATATACAACTGAACATCACTACTCATTGTGTTAACTTACAGACCATGAAATTCAATTTCCCATATTCTTAACAAACCTAATATATGAAAATTAAAGTATTTTGGTTAAAGTAGTCAGTGATGGCATTTTGTCACTTTAGTTTGGATTCATTGATTCTGTCCATAGAACGAATTTTAATGAATATCAATCAATGTTTCATTTTCTTGTTTAAAATAAGTTCTACAAAATGTTATGAAATTATAATAGAGATGTGCGGCTCAGGTTAATGTATGAGGTTGTATTGTGTTCTCTGAGCTTAGTGTTTTAATTTAGTAGCTTTTGTCATTGTTCCGAATAAAATTATCATAAAGAAGTAAGCTGTTTAGCAGTTGTGTCCTTTCATGACATTGCCAGAGACTAATTATTTCAGCCGAGTATTTTTTAGGCTTCATCTATCTTTCGGTTTTTTTCTGACTATCATTTTCGATTAATATTTTTAGAAATGATTTGTAATTAGGGTCTATGTCAATATACCTATTGATTATAAATTGAAATGAATACCATTATTCCAGAAACATTTTAACCTTCATTGCATTGTATTGAACAAATTTGTGTTTGTTGTTGCTTGCACACATTCATATAGCTACTGTCAAATTTATGTAGCACATGAATTGTCAACTCCGTATATAGGTGTGTCTCATATTCCATATAATGACGTTTTTAGTTGCTTGCATTCATCACAGACTGATGTTAGTTTGGTACCACTGAAAGCTAGAGAGAACTGGACAGTCGATTCATCCTGGTATAAGGCTTTCAGTAGTATATACCCTTGATTCTATGGCAAAACCTAATGTGCACACTACTGAGGGGCTCTACAGTCAAGTACTCCTTAGTTTTCAGTGGTACCCAACCAAGATATGACTGTGACAAGTAATGAAGTTATCCTTTTCTTATTATGTAATATTAATAGCTTAGAAAATGAAAACGTTACGTTTTTCTTACAAACAGTTATTGATTTCCAGTGATACGCACTAAGTTGATATGAACGTTGTTAAAGACGGAATATAAATCATAGATTTGTTAGTCTGTTATCACATTCATTATCAGCTCTAAACATTTTAATCATGTAAAATCAACTGTAATAAGTTTTTAGACTACAGGCAGTTGAATATACTTGAACATTTTGTCGTTATAAAGATGATCATTGAATTTAACTTTCATTTCAGCGTCAATTTGAGTATATAGTATACACTCTACAAATAATTCTGAAGTTCTAAATCACTTTACCTGGAAAAAATACCAAATATGACGATTTCCATATTTCACCACTTTGAGGCTATGAAAGAGTTGAAGTTGTTTTGGACATATCAAAAATAGCAAAGTTATACGTGTTTACTATTTATTTTTGCACTACCGAAGGCTTTAAGAAGAATGTGAGTATTTACAATAAAGTTAAAGATGATCATATTGAATGTAAAGAATAAAAGCTGAAAAACAGTATAGCTTATATATTTCACTTAGGATTACAATTATTGCCTGCGGTCACTAAAATGACTTTAGTGACTGACATATTACAGCCCTGAGATTCTGTGGAACTATTAAGAATTTCTCTTCAAATTCGTAATGTAATTAAACTAACTCTACCTTATTAAGCAAAATCATTTAAAAGAAAACTTCGAAAACTAGAGAAGGAAGACAAGTGGTATAAGCAGAACGTTTATGTAGTCTAACTTTATTTTGAGTCAAACTGAAAAATTTTACAGATCACATTATAGACTAGTATGTGAAATAAATAATGAAAGTATGATTGGACGTTGTGGAGACTTCTGAACTTGAATTTGATATGACGTAGTTGGGTTGTTTAAACAATCATTGTAAAATAAAATGACTTTTGCTATCTATTTTATCCTACAAATTCGGCTCCATAAAAGTAATAAATAATATCACCACCTGAGGTCAAATTCATGACCTGATTTTCTATGAATCAGTTTTCAGAATTCGCTACTTCCATGTTTTCATTGCAACAATCATTTATACTAGAAGATTAATAAACAAGCAACAAAAAATTAAAACAAATGATGACAATATTCTATCAATTAATCTTATGTTCCATCCAGACCAACTGAATCTAGCTCATTTCGTTACTTCAGATAAGGTCACTGTATATTTTGCTTTAGAAATGCTTTAATAGACTACCTTTAAATGGTCAATTTATTTTTACTTGTAGGTTAACTGAATCAAATTCATACAACCTCTTTCCTTTCCTTGGTTATCATAATAATCAACACTTGGAAGGTTTACAAATCACTTATTACACTCACTTCACTTATTTTGATTATTATTAATACTATTGACATTATTATTATTATTCAAATTTTGAATCTTTTTCATAACTTCGAAATTTGTGCTGCTATTCATTCTTACGTAAAGGTCTTGATCATTACAGTTCATGTCATAACTTCATTAGCTTTTTTCAATGAATATTGTGTAATCTACCATGTCTCAATCCATTTGCTTATTGATTTATGTTATAAAACACCGTAATTACCTCATCCACTTTCATGTTTTAGTTGCTTTGTTAATCACTTGAAATTACTTTTACAAACACTTTTTAATTCACAAAGTTACTATCCAATACATCACCACTAGTTCGGCATTGATTTTACTACAATTGTAAATTATATGTGTAAGTGCCGGACTTTAATAAAGAAATAATGTTCAAGAAAAATGTATTCGACCCTATCTACTTTTCTAAATCAAACTTCAGCTCTAGAATATCATTGAAAAAACAGTGTTAACCTAGCGGCCTGCTTGAATACCTGGATTTCCTAGACTGTCAGCTTTCCAGTAACTTCAATATGTATCCTGTTGAATGTGCCTGAATCTTTCCGTTTATTTGATGTGGACTGAAAATTGCCAGTCTTTGTTGCTATATGTGCCTCAATACAGTGATAGTTTACAAGTATAATTTGAGCTGATGAGTTTCAAATAGGATGAGACGTGCCTTTTGAATTCCACTTCCCAGCCACAATCCAACTCGAAATTACTTTTTGTTTAGTTTAATTGATCAGTTATGTCTTAAAGTAGTATTGTATACAAAAGCGTCTGTACAAATGTTTGCGACCCGCAGTAATAAACAATGCTGTGAAATCCCAATACATATGCCATGGTTACTGGAAACGCGTATTAAAAAGAATGAATGTTTATCATGTCTATTCTTGAAATTCTTATACCTAACTGCAGATTACTAGATAGAGAAGTGAACTAATTCGAATTGTTTTTACCTTAAACATATTGAAGTTATGGTTTAATGATATGACTTATATGATGACAGTTCAGTATAGCTAGAAGGTTTTCAGATTTTCAGTCAGGATTGTCCCATTACCAAGAAAAAATGTGACTAAGGCATTGCTTTTTTTAAACATAAACTGGCATAAATCCAACAATGTGTGCTTCCAGTTTCATATGCTTATATCGATCGTTTAACATTAGGAAGCCATCTAAGACATCTAAATTAATATAGATACAAATATGCAACCACTATGTTACTTCAGACAAAATATTATTTATGCTATTCCACCTTCTCCATGAATTCATTGAGTTTTCTACGACTTCAATCAATTGATCTCTTTCAGTTATAGTGACTTCGTTTCATCGAATTGCATTTCTATTTCATCCCCTGCTTACGAAAACATAGTACATTTCCCAACTAACTTAAATGCTTCTCTTGATTTAGTCTTGTCATTTATGTAGAAAAATAAATTAAGTTCTTAAAAGAAACCCTGCTTTAAATTCTGATGATTTCACAGTTCTGTTGTGTAAAACGTTTAATACTGATTACCTTTGGTAAAATGTAGTAATAATTATGCTACATGTTTGTTGAATGCATTTGGAACATATATATTATGTTCACTGTCAAAGTGATGTCTAGCAGTAACTAGAGGTAATTAACTTTCACTACCTATTTCATGAATCTGCTTAACATCAAATAACATTTTTAACTAAACCTTCAAAAAAAATAATTTTCGATGTAAATTTTCTACAATTCTGTTATTGTTCAATTGAGATGGTTATTTTTGTGGATATTAGCATTTTACTTGATTGAATATGTCACTCATTGAGTAAGAAGTCATGACTGGTGGAGTTCAGACTTATCAGGAATGAGACAGTTATCACCGATGCCAATGGATGAATGTCGCGCTATATATATAAATATATATCACAAATTGATGAAAGTAGGAATCTTACCATTGGATGTCGACCTAGTAGTGAAGAGGGTTAGGCGCTTCCCATCAACTTGAAGCACCTGGTGCGGAATCTTCGGTGCACACTGCTGAGGAGTTCCACACTAGAACGAGACATCTGTTCATTGCCCCCTGGTTTCCACTGGTACCCTGCCGATATCAATCTGTGGCACATTCAATCAAGTAAAATTTCTGTTATTTTTATCAGTAGTATTTTTTTTTGTTTTTGCTATGAACGAAAGTTATTTCAATTTAAATATTCATTTTATTTCAGCACTCTTTTTTTTCCCCTCAGCTTACTCAACTCATCATATTTATTCATTCAGTTTTGATGTTCAGACTGTAAACAAAACCTGGGTAGATTCAAACAAAAAAATTATCATATCTAATGAGCATACTACTTTTATAAGTAAAAAAAGTAACTAGATACTCACTTTCATAAAAATTACTAAATGAATAAGTTTTTGTTTGAATAATTTACTAATGTTGAAAATAATCATTATCCTAAACATACAATATCCAATGTGTTGGTCACTTGTAGTGAGTTATGTAGTTGTTTTATTCACACAGGTAAATGAACTAGTTTGCTTTATTATGTAAGCGTCCATTTGTTTGCTAAGGACTATTACTTCACTTGTTTGACTATGAATATATGCCTATGAATAAAAATGATTAGTTTTAGTTATAATTGTCGCCTCTCATATGTAATTATCATCAGTAAGCATATGTTTAGTATTTTTTAAAATTTGGATTGTGACTGGCAAGTGGAATCCAGGACGCACGTTTCGTCCTATTTGCGACTCATCGGCTGGATGTACCTGCATCCCAATGTTGATGTTCACACTGGGATTCGAACTCAGTCAACTTGCCAGTCACAATCTATCTAGGCGATTCGCTCAGAATGCACATATAGCAACAGTGACTGACCAGATTCAGTTTATAACAAATCAATAGACATATACAAATTCATCCTACTACCATATGTTTAGTAGATAATATTGTCTTATCCAAGTACTATAACATTAATTTCATGAATTGTTCATAACATCAGTGCATATCATTTTAATCCTACCCGAAATTTGAACAAGTTCTAATTCTGATTATATCAAGCTAAGTTCACAGTAGAATTTAATTGGCATCACTCATCCTCGTTACTACTATTCATTTAACAGTATTATAGTAATATTATTCAGGATTTTATTAAACGTTAAAGCTAACACCGGTAAAATCCGAAATCTGAAGTATGCTTGCTAGACTAGTGAGTGACATTAGAAACCTCATCACAATGTCCAACAAGTATACAAGTATAGCAAAGTTAGAATCTAGAGTCACTAACTACTCTATGAATTATAATCCAGGCCAGGAAACGTCGTGAATTGACTGATGACATAAATTTAAACTATTTCATATTAAACTATGTGGTCTACATTTCATGCATTATCCCTGTTTGATACATGACTATGTCATGGATGAAAATTTTTAAGCAGTGTTATGTTGTGAAAATACAGCCATCCGTTGTTTCGTTGTTTTAAAAAGTTGTTAAACTGCAATCAATCAGTGATGTAAATTATAAAACTTCACAAAAAAGTTAATGTAAAGCGCTTAATCAATTTTGATCTGCTCTCACTTTGACTTTATTTGGAACTCAGCTTTAAATATTCTGATATTATAGTCAGCACACTATCCTCTGGATTAAGAGTTAGAATTCAATTGGATACCTTTGTTAATATCTATCATTTTATGCTGAATAATAGCCTTCATATACTCTCACTGAATAGTTAATAGTACTGATTCCAAATTAGCTGAGAGTTTAGATCATAGTTTACAGTTGGTGCATTAATCTCAATTATTGTTTGTTATTAAACAGTGATAAAGATCATTAAACGTCAGTGAAAGAAGTTACTAATGGTCCTTTAGCCAATATAGATCAGTGATGGTAGTTATCTAAAAGTACGCAGTATTTACTAGATTTCGTCATTTAATTAAGCTGATTTTAGTACTAAATAACATTTGAATCATATCAACGATAAACCAATTCTAAGAAATGTCTGTATTACTATCCGATTACATCAGATGTCTTTCGTTATTAATACTCAATCTCCTCTAGTGTTCAATATTGATGTCTATGCAATTACCAGTTATACAATTACTAACAAAGTATCTTTTCAATGAGTCTTTTGACAATAAAATTGAAAGCCTTTACTCAAATTATTGGACGCTGTCTAACAAAAACTCCTTGAAAGCAGGAGAAACGAATCAAAAAATTATTTTTGCTTGCAAACATATAAGAAAATTCTGCAATAAACGACAGATTCTAGAGGAACCTAGTGGTCTAAAATCAAAATGAATATCACCGTTTTCTGTACATAAACTTACTTTGAGAATAAAAGTATTTTGAAGCTTTCATCCATTGGTTTTTTTCCTGAAAAAGTGAGGGGGGTCAGCAGAGGTTATAGGAGGACTAGGATGTAATCAAGAGGTCGATATCTACATTTCATGTACAAGACACACTACAGATAAACTAATATTACCAGTATGCACTAATATTTTATTCAGATATATGTACTTATATTGTTTTAAGTTACATATTTTAAGTAAAATTAGTTTGTTATCAGCAGTTTAATTTAGGTCTCTTATTCCGTTTTATTAAAGAATCATTAATTACTATTGTAGTAATCCTCTCAAAATGCATATATGTCAATACTGACTCATAGAATTTAGTCTTTAATTCAACAATAGAATGAATCAAACCCTCAAGTATATGTTAGTTATTATACGTTGAACGAATTAGTAGCTACCTGAACTCAATTACTCTGTAGATAATTCATTAGAGTTTGAAATGAAAAGTATTAATCTGTAATATCAAAGTGAATATTACGACTAAGACTAAAATAAATTCAACTGATCAGTCTTAGATACAAGGAAAGGTACCTTTTAGATTCCACTACTCTGTATTATTCAATTGTATTGTAAACTTTTATAAATAATGTAAACAATTTCATACTATCTCCTACAATAAATTCAAAGTTAATTTTGATAATGTAAACAAATTTCTTATTTCTTATTTATTTATCTTTTTCTCAATCAAAAATTATCAATCACGCTTTTTATCTCTCAGTCAACGTTCTTTTTCATACACCGTTGTAGTTATAAACAAAAATAGAAAGAAGGAAAAGAAAACTATAAGTATTATCAATGCTTTCAGCAAACTTAGTTTGGCTGTTGCTGTGTATAACAGAAAACAACTTTTTAATGTTTATTTAATGTAGATAAGTGTTGGATAAATGTTTAATGCTTAAGTACCTTAGTTATGCATAATTGTGTTTTTGTTGATAGTGTAAAAAGTTAATAAATAGTCACATGACAGCCTATTTGGTAACTTGGGCTGCCATTTTTCCAAATATCTCAGTTAGACTTTTGCAACTAACATGTATATATATTTAGAATGTATTTGGATCTTCCTGTTGGTTTGTAATGAACTGAAACTGGTCAACCTCTGTTGCCATATGTGCATCCTGAGCAGATTGCGTCGATATAACAAACAAGTTCAAGTGAACATCAACACTGAGATACAGATATATCCAGCCGATTAGTTCAAAAAAATGACGAGGCAAGCTTCCTAGATTCTGCTGACCACTCCCAATCCAACTTAAATAATACTTGGCATTAACAGCTATATCAAGGCAATCCGCTTAGGATGTACGTATATCACGAGAAACTGATCAGTTTCAGTCCATAACTAATCAACGAGAGGATAAAAACTCATTCTAATTAGATTGATCAATGTTTTGAACTGATTGTGTTCAAATTATGTGGAACTAAATAAAAAGTAGAATGATTCTGTATTATTTAACTTATTTACTACAATGAAGCATTGATAGACGCAAATTCAGTTGTAACCATGAACTACACTGTAAGTTATTCATCAATCAGTTGTGATTTATTCTAATACTTTATATGACTCCGTAGATAGATAGGAAAACCAGAAGTTAAAAATATTAAACGTTGGAAGTCTGCCCAGTATTCTAATAGTAAGAAGTTCACTTCGAAGCCAGAAGGTCTTGTGTTCGATCCCTGGTGGCGTCATGTATGCGCATTGCTGAATAGTCTGATACTAAGACAAGCAGCTATCCAGTGCTTCTTAGTGGTCAGTGATTATCTAATTCAGTTCAATTCATGATTTCAAATCAACATTCAAAAATCTTCACAACACCTAATCAAAATTATGTACATTTGTCAACAGTAGTGTTTATAACTATGGTTTTCACTAATCATAACTTCAAATCAGTAAAAAAAACAAACACTAAGGTTAAATGTTATGTGAATTACATTTTACGAGTAAATATTCATGGAGTAAATAACTGAAAAAGTCTTTATTTACAATTCAGAACTTTGGTATTACATACTGTTGTCGTGATTTTCTTACTTCTATTTCCATAATTATGTTACAGTAAGTGTAAGACATTTGTATGTAATAAGCGACAATCGAACATTTTGTTACATTTTCAATAGTAACAACAGAATGTGAACTCTGTTATGAAAGACATCTAGAAATAAAAGGTATAATTGTATAACACGTTATTCTGTATGGATTTTTTTCTCCAATTCCTTTCAGAGAATCATGTATTTAACGGGATTCTCGCATACACCAAACATTCTGTTTGTAACTTAAGAATCAGCAAAAACTAAAATATTCTAATCGGAAATTTTCTGTTTTTATTCAGTAAATGGGTACAAAGTTTGTAACTAGCCTTTTAAACACTTTCTACAAGTAACAAAAATGTAAATCTTTTCTATTCATCATAAACTGATATTCAGTAGCTATAACAAGGATTCAGTGTTAACATGTAGTATCCTTTTATTCCCTCTGAATGTATATAAATTTGGGTTATCACATAATTGATTTAAAAGCATAACTAGTTATACACATAGTGGAGCTCTCTAAGTCTTATCAAGCTGTCACCGAATGAAGCAGCTAACTAGAAGAAGTTATGCCAATACCGCAAGCAGAAGATATCAGGAAAAAAAAACTATATCTATAAATGGTTATTTGGTGGTTTGATGAATGAATTATTTCGATGAAGTTGCAATATGACCACTAGTCTAAATAATTCCGCATCACTATCAAGGACTTGATAAACATCACATTGATCACAGCACAGTGACCAAACTGAAAATCATACCGTTAGAAGTAACACGAACCAATCAACGTATTGTTATCACTACTAATCTAATAAACGAAATACGTTAGAAATACTATACGCGGTTAAAAATTTGATTGACAGTTGAATAGAAACACCCAAAATGTTAGAGAATGATGTCATTAGTAAAAGCTCAGCAGAGAAAGTAACTTACTGAAGGGAGTTTTAATAAGCAGTCCCATTAAGACGATAAAAAATAGATATCAGATTGAATTGAGTTCACTCGAATTTTAGAATCTACTTACATCTACACAGAAATGGAATCAACCTGACAAACCAAGCCTCATTCAGATGTACATGACGAGATGGCGTGAAATAAAATAAATGCATGATATTACGCATACTTTGTCTCTGATGCCTTTTTCAAAAAAATTTATATGCGGAAATAATAGTATGATAATTTCGTTCATTTAGTTGGTGAATACTGAATTACTTGTCATCATGCATTCCATTCAGAACTCTAGGTGTTACTGTATGTGTGTATTTTGTTTGGCATATCGGATCACGCTGTACTGGATGAATTCATGTCAGACAGTTGGTAACAATTCCAGCCACATAAAATGTAATCTTTCATAAGAATTACACTATAATACTTAATACTTACTTATTAAATAAATGGAAAACTGATAAAAAAAAGACGTGAAAAATATTACAGGCTTAGCAACACAATCAAAATAATACTAATGACGTTAATCAGTAGTTTCTATTTACCTTATAAATGTCACAAGACATAAATCTTTCGAACTTTCCAAAAGTATAATTAGAAAACTTGGCATAAATTACTTCTGTTATCAAGCTGTATATTCCTCTCCTCCATATTTCATTCAACATAAACAAACAATTGGATTTGAGTGTTAAAATAATGGTATGAAATTCTGTTCAGCATAAATGGATTCAATCAAGAAAGATATAGGACATTTCAACCGAGGAAATTTTTTTCTGACGAATTCATTTGCAGTAGCTGTATATTTGTATTTATGATAATTTATTAGATATATTAGTTTATTATAAAAATAGAAGATCAACTGAATCTTGAAGTGTTTGGAAGGTGTATCAAAAAAGAAGGGTTGGGTAGAAAAGTAATGAATAAAGAGCAATAATTGTATGAGACTATTTGTTCACCAGACAGTTGTGACAATTGACAGTTCCTTAATCTGTATTATAACTGATGCAAATTTGAATTCTACCGTTGAACTCCGAACTTGCAGTGCTGATGATCAAACGTATGTCATGAAACTTGGAGATCCTATGTTAAATCCCCAATCGAAATAGCGAGTGTTAACTGCTGACGAATCACATACTGCAATGGAACAGTCGTCCAATGCTTTTTGCTTTTCATTGTTATTCAGTAGACATGAATCTGTGACGACTATAGTTAACAAATTTGTAAAACAAGTGAGAGAGAAATTAAGATAGTGAAGTTACTAAAATTGTGATAAGTAATTAATTATGTTAAAGTACACCTAATTTGATTGTAATTTTTAAAACTTGCAGGCATAGTAAATAAAGGCTTATAAGTATCTTATAAGTATCAGTACTACATATGTAGATTAGATTTAAAGCTATGAATGTTTAACGCCTCTGACGTCACTAATTTATTATCTGTTCGACCCTGTTCGTTCGATTTTGTAAGAATATTCAAGCGGATCAGAATGATTAGTGAACACTAGACGTTGTAGAATTGAGCTATTTATACTTTTGCGTTTTTCTTTCCATTTTAATGTTAATAATATTTTCATCATGCTAAGAACATTGAAAAGATTAAGTTCATCAATAATAATCATATCTCAAATTGACACCACAAACTGGCCTGAGTTAGACAACTATAGACCATTAGGGAACACCAGACAGCGGTTTCGTCATAGTAGGGGACTCTTCTTCAGTGCACATCCGTGACCGCACCAGGGACCTAACCCAAGACCTTCTGGCTTCGTAGCGAACGTCAAACTATTAGACTACTAAGCCATGAATAAACACTGACTATTATTATAGATCTTCAAAAAATAAAGAAAAGATAAATCAAATTCTATCAACTATTTTATGAATATAATCGAAATCTCATCCGAATTACATTAGTCTCTGATAAATTGGTGTTGTCTATTCACTTAGTTTGTTAAATGTTTGTTTCATAGTCAAATGAATCAATATGTAGTATGAAGTTATATTTAATCAGGTATTTTTTTAAACAATATTTTGCTTAACTGAAAACATGCGAAGTTCTGATGGAAAGGTATGTTATGAAATAAGTCAGAAAAATGATTTCATGATAACGGATTCTTAATGAACACCATGAATCAGTAAGAAGTCATCATGATGGTGATTCAAGTCATTCCGGTTTAACTGTGCCACAAATTAAAATGAAAATGACATATAAGAGGTAAAGTATGTGAAGGATAACTGTCTAATGAAGAAGTGACAAATATATGTCAAAAATAATTTACGTGGTCAAAAAGTTAAAATGGGGGTAATATAGGAGAACAGTAAGATAAAGGATTGAATATATCGTATCTGAACGCATATGCTTAACTTGCATTGTTACAGTCTCAGTTTTACACAAATTTTTTATCTGACAATCTGTAAAGTCGTCTCCTGGCTGGATAAATAATTTCCATTACAAATTCTGAGTGTAACAAGGAACTTCATCATTCACTAATCATACTATTGACTGATTCGCATCTACCTTCTGATAATCATGCTGGGTAAATAGGTTATCCTATGAAAATGAGGTAGTGTAGTATATCTGTAGCTTTCTATCACTTACTTTCATATATATATATATATATATATATATATATATATATATATATATATATATATAATATTGGTTATGTAGCTGTGATATGGACTAAACGAATCACTGTTACTGTTATGGCAAGACGCATTAGTACAAAAAATAAACTCTGTGAACTACATGAAACAAATTAGACTTGTTACATGGATTTCATTAAACACTTAGTTTATCAGCCTTTTATACTCTCTTAGTTGTAAGCTTCCCTTTGCTATTTTATCTGATATAACTGTAGGCCCAATGAGTTTCCAAGTTATTATAAATTAGTCATAAATTTAACAACTAGAATTTGTATTGTTAAAGCCTTAGTCTTGTACACACTGTTATCTGTTATTTTGTGATTCCATGTAGTTTGCATGAACCTAAATTTTAAGTTATATACTAATATAAGGGATAGTCTTCTCTCTCCTAGCTCTCTGATTAGACTCTTGTGGTGGGGACTCTGTATTTGCAATTAGCTTGATGTATTAACTAATTGAGTAGTTGTTATTAGTCTTAGTAATTTAACATGGTACACGTCAAGATATTATAGGCACAAATAAACAATTAAACAAAGCGATAACCCATCGACAGCAATTCCGTTCTAGTGAAGAATTGTAATTGGTGTTCTGACTTCCCAAAAGAAAGATGATTATCATCACTAACAATAACTGACCATTGTGTAATATCACAAATTGATCGAAGCAAGGTTTCTACCAATGATACAGATGATTAAGTGTTAGACGTGAAATCTGAAGGACGTGGGTCAAATTACTAAGTAAAATCAAGGGTGTACTACTGACGAGTAGTTTACTAAGACAAGGTAGTTCTTCAGTATACTAATACTTAACCAATATCAATGTGTGTCTTATACAAACACATAACAGAATCGCTTTACTTGAAATTATACAAATATTTAATGAATTGAAATGGTAAGTTTCATAGAAACACCACAATTCTTTATTTTAGTTTATGCCAATCTGTTATTTGAAGTGAATACAATGACTGATAAACAATTATGTTACCGTATTAGATTGATTTCAATTGAAATTAAGATTGACAGACTTTCACAGTGAAAGGTAGTTTTAACGACTTATTGTTTTTTAGCTGAATTTTTTTCAATTTCTTATATTTTAACGATAAATATTAAAACTTACTAATAACAGAAAGTTAATTGTTTCCAATAATGAAATACCTTATACTTGAAAGTTACTTTACTTCAAATACTGAAATGGTTATGTCTTATTAGTAGAAAGTTTTAACAAGAAAATGTTTAGAATGAATGGACTAAACTAACATTAAGTGAAAAATGCCATTCAAATGTGATTATCGTCAATTAGGTTAAAATAACTGAAGAATGTGAAATTTTGCATGATTTGTTTTTATTAATTCATTTATTGGGAAATTATTAATTAAAATGACATTATTTAATTAACAAACGAATATTTACAATTGGGGGGTTGTGAAGATAGTTAACTGTCAATCCTGATATCGTGAATTGATCTGAATCAGACAACCATTGATCATCTGAAAGCATAGGATAGCTGGTTCGTATGAAACTTCACGATCCCGTCGGGGGTCGAACCCAGGACCCTCTGACTCCGCCCTGAGTGCTTTATCATTGGACCATTGAGTTTTCTCCTAACTGTTGATATTTCTAATTCAGTAAATTCGTGTTACGTTTGAGCCACTTCATCCATTGTCATCAGGGGGTAACTGCTCCACACCTGACACGGTTGAACTCCACCGATCATGTCTTCACACTAGAACTCTAGGAATTATTTCAAGGAGCTAGTCACTAGCACGAAACAGCTGTTCAAAGCTTCCAGCTGATCAATAGTTGTCATATTCAAATCAATTCATGATATCACAAAAATAAATATTAGTAAAAAAGAAGTGAATTTAGGGAAAGGTGGATGCGAAGGAAGGGAATCAAAACTTATTACATTGGATTTGATAATGATGAAGCATTTCTAACGCCTAGTTATCATTCACAGTATATAAAACCAATAAATGAATTTGTAGATTAATAGATTTTAACACAATAACGTAAAAATGAATTATACATCCTGAGAAACTTTCAGGTATCAAGCTAGATTTCGTGTCGGAATTTGGTCGAGTACCTATAATAGTTGTTCAGTACATCATAGGTTTACACTAATTAAGATGAATCTGTGATGTAAACTATGTATAGATAAGAAAAAACAGTAAAATAAATCAGTGATGATTACTGTCATACGATAACTATTAATTAAAGTTGATAGTAACAGCTGTTTAGAACTGAAATGTATTCAGTTTTTCTATTGATTGTAACTTATCTAAAGTAACAATTTTGCAAGTATTCATGGATTTATACTAATTAGTTACAGATCATATGTGAATTATTGGCTTAATTAAGCATATCAGTCAAAGAGGGTATACACCTAGTAAGTTAGATAGAGAGAAAGAGAAACCACTAGCTTTGAACGTTCATAAATGATTTTCTTTTCCAAGTTACAAACATGGTCATTTAAAGAATACTTTATTCCTCCTATTAAAAAACCATTAGTTCGTAAATGCTGAATCCAGTGTCTTACAAGGAGCGAATTGTTAGTTGTATGCCTTATTGTAACCTTACAATCTCGTTGAATCACATCATCTATATGAATGCTAAGAATAAAGAAAACTTAGTTTACGTGTACAACGTAGACACATTTTTTCTCGCTAAAGTCACAGGTTCGACTCCTTTAATTAATATAAACTGATAGTAAATAATACTTTGAAGATTTCATGTAGAGAAGAATAATCAAGAACAAAGAATAATGATACAGGATGCATTCAGAATGTTATTATTTATTTTTTTCAGTAATATGCATCAATAAAAAACTTATTTTCAGTTTATACGAATTCCTTATCCATAATATTTTGTGATGCAAGTCATTAGTATAGAAAATTTTCGACAAAGTGTTTTGAGATTAGATTGATTATCCAGTTTAACTAGTTGTCCATACCAATGAACTAGAAATGGAAAACAAACACTATTTGAAACATGCAAAAACATTTAACTCCGATAATTTAATATTGATCACTGAAAAAATATGATGCATAGAGAATTTTAAAAAAAGTTTTTATCTTAAAAGTTGAAGGGGTTCAAAAATGTTTGCTTGAAGTATCTTATTATTAGCTGATTACGGACTGAAACGAAGCGCCTACCTTTTAATATTCTCTTCTGAATGTTTCTATTATGCAATAACAGTACTTTAACCATCGTTTACCTGTCAAAATAAGAGAGGTCTGTTCTTGATTAATAAGCTTTTTTATTCATAAAAGTCAAAAGTATATTACAATACCATGCGATAAAAACAATTATCATCATCATCATAAGAAATGTAAACGGAAATCTCAGTACAGTTATTAAACTCTCTGACAATTATGGTATATGTCGTATGCTTCTACACTAAATGACTCAGTGTTACGATACGTAGTATTTATAACAGATAGTTGAAAACGTGAATTATGAGTAACCAAACTGATTATCATATATTTCTTTTGGCTTATTAGGCTTACTCAAACTCTGAAACTATTGGTTTACCTTAAGTGTTATTACTTACTTACTTACGCCTGTTACCCCTCTGGAAGGAGCATAGGCCGCTCAACAGTATTCTCCATTCAACTCTGTCCTGAGCAATCCTTTCCAGCTGTCTCTAGTTGCTGATCATCCTCTTAATGTCTGCTTTCAGCTTTCGAAGCAGCGTGTTCTTTGGCCTTCTTTGGCCTCTTTTCTGTTTAACAACAGGGTCCCAAGTTAGTACTTGTCTCATGATGCAGTTTGATGATTTCCGCAATGTATGTCCTATCCATTTCCAACGTCGTTTCCTGATTTCCTCTTCAGCTGGAAGCTGGTTTGTTCTCTTCCATAGTAGGCTAACCAGATTGTGTCATGCTTTAATAAAAATGATAACCATTGAGACTTTACGTTGACTAGATATATCCTGAAGATTATGGAGTGGTGGACATCATTATAATTTAATGCATTACTTATAGGTGAAGGAGTAGACATGTCATACGTACTAATTACCAGAAATTCTTCGAAGTAATCTATTCAAGATTTACTTGAAAGCACTAAAAGCCCAGACAGTGTTGAATATTTCACGAATTCAAATGAAAATTAGTCAATCATTAAATTAACTAAAAATTAAATGGTAATTATTCACTTAAAGATGAATGTGAGCAGAAGAGAATCCTTTGTTTCTTCTGCATACCTAAACTTCATACGTTATGAATAACAATTCGCCTATAGTATTCTTCAAAGCTCTACTAAGTTTATTACATATGAAAGCAATAAGTACTACAAATTGTCTCTTCATTACTACGATGTGGTATGCTTTCATTGAAAGATTTATCACACAAGATTCATGTGAATTTATGTGTTTAACTAATGGACTCATATTAGGAAATTGATAAATTATTTATTTCTCAGCGAGGTTGTAAAACAATTCTATTATAGTCTAACTCCACCTCTTACTGATTTAGATAATGATAGTTGATTTGCGATTGTCTTTAATCTACCTCAAGAAAACACTTGACAATTTTATTAAATAATCAGTGTATTTATGAAATGATGAGGAAGATATGAGATTTACCTGGACGATATTGATGTTACTGAAATATACACTAATGCTGTTGTTGCCTTAAAAAGATATTGAATCATACACAAGTATGATGTCTAACTCGATGAACTCAACAACACCTATTTATCCAAACAACTATATTATCATATAAGTAAACAAGAATACAAAGGCTTAAATATACACCAATCAGTTGCTTTATTACCATAGGTATAATATACAGAGTTTAATACTAATGAGACCACATAAACTGTCAATACTGGTATAATGAAAGATAATCACTGTTGGAACAGAACCCATGCAGTAAATACTATCTGTATGTTTTGAGAATAGTTACAATTGAAATAATGACATCTAACGAACAACTGTCAGTAAATTATCAACACAAATAATCCGAATTAATGAGGTACTACTGACATTTCATTGAAAATAATGCAAATAGTTTTTGTTAAGTGATAATTGATTCTACAATGGATTTTAAAACCACCTGATTTAGTAATCTAACCTGATAGTTATTCAAACTGGATTTTGTAGACAGCAAGATTCGAATGACGGTACATCCAGTTAGTGAGTTACAAATAGGATAAAACACGACTCTTGAACTTCACTGCCAGCTATAAGCCAAAAGTGGGTAGTTTTGTTGAAATAGTAATTAAGTTTAGTAAATTGTATTTGTCCCAGCTGCTGGTTGGTTGGGCAGTATTGAAAACCAGAGAGTAATAGACAGTGTATCATCTTAATATTAAACTCATCAATAGTATCCACCATCGAATCCAACAGGAAATATAACCCACGTCATTCAGGCTTCCAGTCACACGCCTAATCATCTACACCACTGAACATGCATTCAATAATAAAATTCTTATGCTGATCAGTCTGTGATAAAGCACGACGATCACTCATTGTTAATGATCACAACCGTTTTACTCTAAAGATGTCTAAACTTTACTAGTCACAACTTTTCACTGGAATCCAAACTTGATAAAAATTTTCTAAATTCAGAGAGTCACCTTTGAATATGTCAGTAGGCTGTGATAACTTCCATTCCTAAGTACCAAATATAGGAAATTACAAACCCTTATTGGCAACAGAAATCTAATTTGTTTAAGAATACAGATCCCGGATATTCTATGCTTCAGTTATTATCCACATAATTAGGTTTACATAGCCCAATAATCTCCGCTAGTCGATTAGCAAAATGCAAGGAAATACAATCGAACAATTATTTTATTTTAGAATGCATTTTTAATACTATACGTGAGTTAGTGACTTAGTCAGGAGTTGAACCAAGGGCTTTCTAGATAATTATTTAACATATTTTTGTCAAACGAATAAAATGTTATCCACTGATTCACATTTCTGACGTGACTCAATTTGTAACTGTCATTCACCGATGTCGATAACAAATATATTCCTACTGACCTATTTGAATTCTATCTGTTACTGGAATAGTATAGATTCTTCCAGATATTATTCATTAATAAACACATAATTATTTCCATTGGTGATTAAAGATATCACCCGACATGAGAGTGCCTACACAAATGAAGAAATTGAATTCATATCTCTTAACATGGTTAATTCGTTTTCAAACACGAACTAATGCAAAAATATTGTGTAGTTTACTAAAAATAATCTAGAACATTCACTTAAATTCAAGTTGAAACATCTCCAAATGTTTTAGAATAACATTAGTTTACCACCTCCCATGTATAGTTTTTTCAACATTGTCTTAATACATCTCTTAGTGATTAAGTGATTTTTCACATAACTTTTTTTCGAATGAGCAAAACAACATATTTAGTAAATGAAAAATCGATGGGGAAAAAAACTCTTCTTCAATTGGTAGGATGAATTTGTATCTTCCCATTGATTTGTTATAGACTGAAGCTGGTCAGTCACTGTTGCTATATGTGCATCCTTAGCGGATTTCCTCGATATACCAATTATTCACAAGTATCACTTAAGTTGAATTGTAACTGGGAAGTGGAATCCATGATGGATGTTTCGTCGTATTTCGAACTCGTCTGCTGAATGTACCTGCATCCCATTGCACAAGTGTGACTGTATGGACACAATAGTTTAGTGGTAAGCGCGGTGGCGTTTTACGCGAGACAAGCTGAGTTCGGATCCCAGTGTTAACATCAGCATTGAGATGCAGGTACATCCAGCCGACAAGTCTCAAATAGGACGAAACGCGCGTCTTGAATTTCACTTGTTAGTCACAATCCAAATTCAGTGATACTTTTTCACTTTGTTTTTTACCAAAGTTTATCACTAATAATGATCATAAAATTGTTACCAAGCAAGGAATGATGTGTTTAAATTATAATTTAATGAATATTAACTTATTTCTATAGATCATTACGAATGATTAGATAAACAGATAAGAGTTATAAATCATTGATGAATGAATTAAGACAAAATAATAAAAAATTGAATAGTTCCATAATATCAAGTATGTAATGAACAAAATATCATAATACAAGATAGAATATGTACATCTTGAAGAAAAGTTTTTGATGTAGGCGATTTTGTGATAGGTCAAATGTAAGCTGGTAATAGAATTAGAAATGTTTCAATATTAATCACGTAATAATGAAGAGATGATTATTAAGATTAAGAACATGGAAAATTAGGAGAAGTTAAGTTTTGTTGTAATCTTGCTTTGGTATATTCTATGTTGATGACTAAAAGAGCGAGGTGTTGTGTCCACTTCTTGTGAATACAAAAATTTAGGTTTGTGAAGGTGAATTGCAAGAGTTTCAGCTGTATGTAAAAGATACACCTATAAGTTATGCAGAATAGTCGGAGAAATCCGATAAATGGTTCTAAAAGATTTATTCAAGTCAACTCATTGTCATGTGTCAATCAAGTAGGCTAGAATAGAGTTTTTATGTCTACACTGTCTTTGCTTGATCAAGATGAATAATGTTGTAATTACAGTGATGAGCCTTGGGAACTATGGGCTCTATATAATGAGCTACATAGGAGTAATTGAATTAACAATTGTACAGAGGTGGTGAATCCAGGCAGTCTATATTTATTGCTGGTAAAAATATAGACTGTAAATTACCACTCTGAGTTTAACTACACAGAACGTCTTTATGGCAATATGTTTATGAACCTTTGTGTTGGTACCTTACTAACGACGGTATCTTTAGAGTATAATTTTGAAAATGATGAGTTTATTGGGATAATCGCTAATTTTGAATTTATTTTTACCTGAATTAAGTGTTTACTAGTGAATTTAGTTGAATGTTCATTATTACCAAGTAGATTACAAATATTAGTTGGCTTCAGAATAGACTTGTATCTGTCTGGACACAGTAGCCTAGTGGTGAATGGGGTGGCGTTTGATACAAAACGGAGTGAGTTCGAACCTTAGTGTAAACATCAACATTGGGATGCAGGTACATCCAACCAATGAATCCTAAATAGGACGAAACGAGCGTCCTGGACTCCACTTGCCAGTCACAATGCAACTTAAATATTAGTTGGCTTTATTCTAATTACATCCTCAGAGCTGTGTATAACTCATCATAATTATCTATCTACTATTATAGTTAATTGTATATCTATAAATGTGATCCTATTATTGCTTCTATTGATCTACTGATAGTTGTTATTAAATAAGTTAAGTAAATTACTCTATTTGTTTTAATTATTTGATACCCTGAGAGTATCATCTAAGTAACTGAAGTAAAAGATAGAAATTTTCTCTCTCTTGGTTTATTTTCATTAGTTGTTTTAATGGTGTTTATTTCACCTAATTCATTCTTCATGAAATAAAATTCATGATGTTTACGGTGCTAATACTTTGACTTTAGTTATGCTTTATTCTGCTTAATTTCTCGAATTTACTATCTGAAATATATGTGAATTGTAGTTCAAATAAATTGTAAACCATTTGACAAAACATAGAATATTCAAAACTGATGAATTATTCAACTTAGTCATAATAATTTAGTTTATGAGAACACCGTAATGATGTTAAGGTATTAGGCAGTAATTATTCCCAACGTTTCATAATTTTCGCTGTGAATAGAAATTGGAGGGGGGGAGATGGGAAATCATTATGTAACAGTATGTGTAGTTAACTTTCCTTTAGATAATTGAAATCGTTAGTTAATTTCGTTAAGTTGATAAAATCACTATCCAGAAATACTAGAATATACACTATTAGGAGTGAGTATATACATATACATACATTTACATTCATTGTAATATTGTTTCCATGTCTTATAGGAAATACATAAACGAATAGTTGTTCAACAGATGAACAATTCAAAGTATGTAATGAATTCTCTATTAAATTTTTCTCAGACTAAAATATATTTTCACTTGGAAACTAGGGTTCTTTTTGTGTATATTCATTTCATTTCATTAAATTACGTAATAAAGAACTGGAAAATACATATTTTTTCTAACATTTTTACATATGAAATGAATGAAACTATGAATCAAAAGCAAACAAAAACAAAATTTTAATGAATGAAATCAAACAATTTTTCTTTTAACATTTCATATACGTCACAAATTGACTGATTTAGAAATAGCCACTGCAAGGAACCGATTCAGTGGTCTAATGGTAAAGCGTTCGCTGTGAAGCCAGTGGGGCCTGGATTAGATTCCCAATAGGGTCGTGAATGCTCACTGCTGAATAGTCCCATACAAGGCTGAAAAAGCTGTCTGGTGGTTATAGGTGATCAATGGCGGTCTAATTCAGATTAATTCGTGATACCAAAATAGGTTTCATTTATCAATTAGATTTAATCTTCATTAATGAAGTAATCAAAAGTATCAAATATAAATAAATAACATAACGTTATTGTATCATAAATGATTATGTAATCAAGATCGATAATTTTGATTTCACGAAACTTTTTTGAAGTAGCTTTAACTAGACTATTGAGTAAATTAATGGTGAATTGGTTTTTAGTTTTAATTGTTGAGATTTTTACAAGTTTAATCATTTTAATTTCTTTCGTTTGCTCAATGCTCAATGTGAAACTATCAGCTCACATTTATACAAAGTTCTATTAAAAAGTAATGTACAGGGGATACTAGATGCTAACTAACTACAAATATGTCCTGATAGACCTGGTAAACGGTGGCTGTTTGATAATATTCCCGAGCTTCCAAAGCTTACCTCGGAGGTATAGATAAGGAGAACAAGCACCGACAAATGATATATAAGAACTAGTCACTTATTAAATAGAAAGTGGCTTTTATATATCATTTGCGGTACACGAAAATAACAAAAAATACAAAATACATTAAAGATGACTATAGCAGTTGTGTACAGAAATCAGTGTACTGAGGCTACAATAAGTAGAAAAGAAAGATAAATATGACAACAATTAATAAGTCAATGAAAAGTTTACAATTTAAGCAACATAGTTAGCATAGTTGTCAAATATTCAACAAATACAGTGTGTTAGCATAAATCCCGATATCAAGAAGAATAAACTCAACAAATGGGGATTTTGATTCCATGCAGCGATATAACATTTAGAAACTTTTTTAAATGAAAACAATGTACAAATCATGACTAATGTCTTGCTAATATTAGTAACATAGTAATTTAATGTAATTTTAAGCTTTGATAATAATAACATAGAAAATAGTGTCTAAATAGTTAGATTCTTGTCAGTTTCTACGATATTAGGATTTGTGTTAATTTTCAGTTGTCAGTATGACATATTTGTAAACTTCAACAAACTGTCATGTAATTGGAATTGATGTTAATTTTTATCATAGTGTGAGTTGTTACCTTTACATTAGCTCTGTAATGATTCTGGATATCATACTGATAGATGTAATCAACATAAATAAATCAGAAATAACGATTATAAAAGCGAAGTCATACACTTTAATGATCACAGAAGATAACGGTGCCTATAATTTAATTTTAATTGAACTACTGATCTACAATATATGCTGAGAAATGTAAAACTATTATTAAATTATGAAATGACTAAAGTATAACAAGTAGTATATATCAAAAACTACAGGATATGTGAAAATGTATAGTTAGTATACACAATTGAGTCATTCTATTTCATTACGTAATGGATATCATGATATTGATTTCATCACCTCTACTCAGGATATCTATTAATATCCAACTTAAATATTTCTCATACTTGATTCGGTTAAGAACTAGTTTCCAGTAGTTATCACCTACAAGTTATTTTAATATTAATCAACTTTACTAAATGCACCTTAATTACTATTTTGTTTGTGAATTTACAAGTAGCATAAAATTAGTTACTATGAATTACAATTATACTATTAAACTTATAATAACAAGTAGTTGATGTAACAATTGATTTTTTAATTTTCTTATCTAGGTACTTTAATTCTTTCATGTGAACTTTAGAACTACATTAAATCTATTCAAAGCAATATTCAATAGTGTGATTTGTAAATCTTTATTTAGACTATGGAGTATCTATATTTAATCACTTATGTTCAATATTTGATGATATATTAGAATAACCTTGTATCTTCCCATTGACATATAATGGATTGGAAACGATGAGCCTCTGTTGCCATATGAGCCTCCTGAGCGGATTACCTCGATATAGCGATTATTCACAAGTATTGTTTAAGTTGGAATGTGACTGGCAAGTGGACTCCATGACGCCCGTTTCGTCATATTTGGGAGTCGTTTGCTGCATAAAAGCAATTTGCTTAGGATGCACATATGGCAACAAAGGTTGACCAGTTTCAGTCTTTTTCAAATCAACGGGAAGATACAATCTTGTCCTAATTACACATATACCAGTTGCACAAGTGTGAATGTCTGGACACAGTAGTCTAGTGGTGAACGCGGAGGGCGTTTGACACAAAGCGGACTGAGTTTCTATCTCAGTGTGATCATCAACATTGTGATGAAGGTACATTCAGCCGAAAAGTCCCAAGTAGAACGAAACGCGCGTCTTGGATTCTGCTTGCCGGTCACAATCCAGCTTAAATATTATTGATGGTATTTTACTCCTACTTTTGATATTTACTTAGCTGAGTAATACAGTGAATAGGTTTTTCTCAGTACGACTAATTACCATAGTTCTCAACTATGTTTTAACGGAAGTCACTGATTATTTCATTATATGTATCATAATTCTAACTACTACTTACAAGCATTTAAACGGTATTTCAATCTTAATTATTTCTAATCTATTCAGTTGTATAATTATTAATTTCCAAGTGTATAATCACCGGTGGATTGAAATGATAACTAGTCGACTATGTTATTAAAACACAGATGAGCACAGAATTTGTGTTATAAACGGATTAATGAAAAGTGTAAAACTGCTGATTTGTTTTGTAAATCATTTTGATTGGATTAAAAGTGATTCTACTTCATTAAATGAATTTCCAATTAGTCATTTCAATAGGTAGTATATATATTGTGCAATAGTGACTACAAATAAAAAGTCCAAAATTCCTAGCGTATGTCATCATTTAGAATGCCATTTCATTCTTAATAAGTTTTACATTTTTTGTTAATGTTATTATTAGTTATATACTGATATATTACTGGTTCAGTAATTCACAGAGTAAAAAGGTTAATTATAGATTAAATTATTTGTATTCATCATAGATTGATATCTATTGGGTACCATAACAGAAACCAGAGATGACTGAACTAATGTGTTGTCCTAGTATGAGACTCCTCAACAAGGGTGTACAATCCTAGAATTCTCAAAAATTTGTAATATAGCTCGATGATCATTCATTATCACCGGCGATAACTACCTCGCTCCCAACAAATCTGAAATACTTTTCACTGATATCCATCCAACATTACCGTGTGTGATGAATGTAAAACAACTAAACTTAATACCGCTCTAGACTAAACCACTTTATCCGGACTAGGTATTTGATCTTTATTTCATAATGTGTGTGGTATATTATAGAATATATGAAGGATTTTTAAAGTTCTTTCTTTTTGAAGCAGTTAATTATTCAACTAATGATTTACTTTTCTTTACATCTTAAAATAATTTAAAATATCCTAAAGATGTATTAACAGATAAGAAATATTCTAAACTTCAGTGATCCTAAGTGATCTCGTGAATTCACTGTTCACTTAGAATGTAAGTGATATGGATAGGTAATTTAGTAGATAAAATAAAGAAATTAGATTATATATAAACTTTGTACATGATTAGTAAACGTGACAAATGAAATAAAACTCACTGTTAGGATGAAGCTTACTTTGTATATGACTATTAACCTCAAACCCATAGTTTAGAACTTCCCATATCATAGATTTTTATAAATTCTACTTTTATTTATTTTAAGTTTTACATTCTTTAGAGTTTCTATTACTTTTCCATAATGATCTAATCACTCCTTGGGAGTTAGTTTAAGAGTGATTTCAGCTTACCAACAATCTTTGATTCCGTTATATATGTCAGTGACAGACATTATAGTAAGTAGTTATTATTCATTTTTACATAGCTCTTTATAAAGTGAGAGTAAACATTAAAATCATATCGAATATCATAGAGAAACACAAGATTCATTAAACTTAATCCGACTAGTTTGTTAGTATGATTTAGTTCTACCTATAGAACTACTTACAAAATTAACCAAGTAACTGATTCCTACAACTAGTAAGTACTTAATGATCTTTGTTCCTAAAACATTAACAATATGTATAGCATGTAAGTAATTAAACAATAAATATGGATTTAAGTAACAATTAACAATCCTTAGTGAAACCAATGTATTCTTGACACATAACTAATCGATTAGGTAAGTAAACAAAAGCAAAAAATCAATATACCATTTCATAATTATGACATTATAGTTCATTTTTCTTAATTTTTCTTTTTTCTTTCTATTTGTTCCTTATTTTGTCGTTTCTTAGTTAACTATTCGCTTCTGTAATTCTTATTGTGTTTGATGTAATAATCAAAGGTCATATACAAACAAACTTGGAATTTATCCACATACATACCTCTTTGACTCGATTGTTGTGTTCAAAAAATACGAATAGGTAACATATATGTTCATATGTATGGTCAAACAATAAGATATTCAAACTTTCTTTTTCAAAATTTTCTACTTTACGAATAACGAATGACTTACATCACCTTCTTCATAGTTTGATACACAGTAATTTCAGTATTTTTATGCAGTATTCAGTAGTATTAAAAGTTAATCAAGTTGACTGATGATCAGAATTTTAATTGAGAATCAATACGTAAATGTGAATTTTCAAAAAGAATTGACTGTTTTTAATCATCATTAATAATTAAGCATGATGAACGAATTTAAAGGATGCATGAAAATATTCCTCTGAAGTTTTTTCCTTTATTCTGGCACTTACCTGAACGAGTGACATGGATGATTCATTCTTCTTTTCACTTACATAGAGTGTGAAGCTGAACACTGAAGAAACAAAAGAGAGAACAAACAATGGGTGTCAGTCAACTGGGAAACATATAACATCGGTCAACTATGTTTCAGAATGATTGTTACATACTGAACGGTATGATTAGAGAATGTCTACGACTAGTTTAACTTACAACATTTTCTAGAATTTCAGAAAAAAACAACATAAATTTCTAAACTTTTCATGAAGAATCATAATAGCTTGTATAAATAACTATCTGATAGGGTTTACGAAGGCAAAACTAAGTATTTGGATTGAGTTGAATGATGCTGAGCTGTTTAGTTTGATTTTGAAACTTTTCATATTCGTCCAGATAACATAAATTACTTATAAGTGAATTAACTAAATTCCTTTGTTAGTGATTCGCAGTTTATTTTAATGACCTACGATTCAATTAGCATGTTACCCCTTATTTTACTGTTTTTGTTTTTGCTCTTACACTTAAAAATATAGAGATCCCTTATATCTTGTAAGGGTTTTGGGGAATCGGTTGAATTTGTTGATTGTATTCATCATAAATTCCTTATATTAAGTTGAATAGGGGGGGGGGGTTTATTAAAACGAAACGCGAAACGAATGGCTCTTCCCTAGTCAGCACCCAGAACCTTCAGGTCAGGTAGTGAACGATTAACAAATAAAAAAAAACTGGGCTATCGTTCAGTAGTACAATTCCAACTTCACAAAATTAAGTTAGGCTCGAAACCTGTTATATCAAAATCATTCCTGAAATGCTTCTACTGTTGCTCTGTACTCTCTGTTTCCATTTGGACGTACAATATAACTGAACTTGAATCACCATCTGTCAAAATATATTTTTTTTTATTGTCGCATCTTACGAAATATCAACTAATTCAAGAGGCTAAAGACTAGAAAATGTTACTATGAACTTATGTTTGGTTACATCAATTGTTTAAAATAACTATGTACTTAGAGGATAGACTTCAACAATAAATCTAATTAATTTGCTACCACATTTCACTACCCATTTTATCTGTATTCTATGCCTTGAATTGTTAACAATTTTTAATTAATGCGTAAGAGCTTGAGTTTATGAACTGCGCCTTTTCACCTAATGTATCATTTTTCAATATTACATTCAACTTTTCTCACCATAATGGCAGTGTCTGTAAGTTGATGTGATGACATTAGCAACAAACTTTCGACTCCCAACATGTCTGAAATCCACAAGTCATAACTTTTCACTGGAACTTCAAGAATATCTTGGAGTATGTCATTTGTGGCTTAACAGTAGAAATTTAAGTAAAAGGGTCTTTTGAAGATTGAAATTTGTTTTCAGTCTGAGTATTATTTAAAAGTGATGGAATTCAAATGACTACATTTACACAGTATGAACTAACTGTTTCTGGATTGATCCTTAGTTTGGTTGTCAGTAATCTTTGTTCTTTACTCCTCTCAGATCTTCACTGATACCCCAATAGTGATCATTCTTGGACACATTTATCGTATATTTCTGGTTTCTTTTAAAAGCAACTTTACTAACCACGAATAGTTAGATATCTTAAACATTTTGAATATTGAATAGTGGTAGTGGTGATTAATTAGTAAAGTCAACAGATATACTTATAAGGAACTTGCTAAATAAAGCAACAGACCATTACATCTAGATCGACGCATGATATTGGATAGACTTTTACACTTGGTATTGTAATATCAATAATTTAGCAACACCGTATAAACTGTTAACAAAATGGTTGTTACTTTTACAATAAAAATACTATACAGTACTTTCAAACATGAAATCGATATCATGAATTCACCTGGATTCTAAAACAAATAAAAATAAGTAGGCTGTATACATTTGTTTCTTTCTACCACATGATCACTTGACATTGTGCACATATTTCCACACTGAATATAGAACTCAAGAGAGTAAATTAATGTTGTTGCTGCCTGTTGAATAATTTCAAACATTCAACAGATGATGGTAATATCACAAAGCATTAATCGTTCAACTTCAAACGTTACCAAAATAAAAATCTTTCAATCTATGTACCTGTTTATATCAGTATGTATGTGTATATGTAAATAAACATTCTTAGAAGTGTATATTTACTTTAATCAATAATTATAACGAATTTTACACTGACATATACTACTTATTTTGGAAACTTTGATCATGCTGAGAATTGAAATGTGAAATTATTCAACTAATCAATTTGGATTTCATAATACAGAAATATATTCTATATATTCTAAAGATAGATTATTATGTTCTTATCTTATCCCTGTTTGTTGTTTATTCTATAGTGTTCAGTAAAAATCTATATTATCCAAATATTCCACTAGTTCTTACCTTTTGTCAGTTGCCTTAACTATGAAAACGATTAACCTAATAGTAAAAATTTTAGACGGATGTTGCTAACGTATAAAATGAGTAAAATTGATAGTGCATGCAATGATTTCAGAAACAAGAATCAGACAATACATAGATCACACATATTATCATTGATAATCAGTGCATGATAAATTTGCTTCATTGATACAGTATTCACGAGCTCATCTCTTATAGAAATATAAAACTATCAATGTAAGTGATTTATAGTGGTATCAAAAACTGTAAGATGGAACATACTAACAAAGGTGTATCCAACATATGACAATAAATAAAGATATTGATTTATAGGAGAAGTCTGAAGTTCATTACATCAATTTTAAAAATCAATCGGGATTGCTTTGAAATAAAACGTGTTTGACGTCTAAACTTGAAGGGTAATAAGTGTACCGTCTTATGATTGCTCAAGACGAATATCAGCAGGTAGTAAGAATTACTCTATTTTTTTGTCATTTTAATAGTGTATATAATCATTTTAGTTCTATGGTAACCTGCAGAAGATCACTATGTGGGAAGGGGGATTTACTTTTTAAAGTAACACGGTTTCATAACCATACATGAACAAAATCTTCGCATTTTACCTTTTGATAAGGAAACAACATATATCTAAAGAGTACCTGTCTAAAAAAATACATTAAAGTTATGGACACTAATTTTTACTATGGATTAACAATGGCTAGAGAATGAAGCCTACTAGAATAAGTCACGTTGACACAATTGTAGTTACACTTTGTCTACCTACAGAGCCTGAGTTATGCAGCTTCAGTTATTTGTTTTTCCGTCCTGCATCCTTCCCTATCTAAACCTTTTTACAATGAATGATCACTGAGTAACGTCTGTAGTCATATCTAACCAGTCTTTAAGTACTCATTAGATTCTATCAATTAAGATGCAGTGCTGCCATACGTCTAATCAATATGATATCTCGTGTATTTTGTTTTTATGTAAGTGCGTTAGATACTATCGTTAGGACACTGTTAGATAAAACTCGTCAGAACTGATTCTGCTAATGGGATTTGAACCTTCATTACTTACCTTATTAAGTCTCAGATGTCAATACTGACTTATTCAGATCTTAAATTAAAACCAAATGACTAACTAATATTCTATGATTTGTAACCAGTTGAAGCTGGTTTGAAATGAACATGAAATTTTAGTCACTTTTTACTTTCCTAATCATGAATATTTCTAAGATGTAAGTTTCACCACTGAATTATGCTTTATTTTTAAAAGAATGGTGATAGTTTGGGGAGGTTGGTATTTCTAACTGATTGAATACGTCACAGATTGATGTTGGCAGGGTACCAGTGGAAACCAAAGAGCTTGAGACAGTTGTCTAGTGTGTAAATCCTTAGCAGTGTGCACCCTAGATTTCATCCCAGGGGATTCAGGTTGGCAAACACTCAATCCCCCCCCCACTATTGGGCCGACTGGCATTCACTGGTATAATTCCCACTTCCATCAATTTGTGATATATACAGCGACGATCCTCCATTGTCATTGCCGACAAATATCTCATCGCCGAAAAGTCTGAACTCCCCCCCAGTCACAACTTCTCACTAGAGTTTCAGGAACATCCTGAAGTTAGTCACTAGTGAACTGATTATTGTAAATGAATTGAGATGGTTTGTGAAGATTGTTGTTTTTAACTGAATGAATACGTCACAGATTGATGCTGACTGGTGGACTTCAGACTTGTTGAGAGTGAGACAGTTTTCACCAGTTACAGTGAATGGTCACCGCTCTATATGTCACGAATTAATGGAAGTGGGGATTATACCAGTGGATGCCGGTTGGCCCAATAGTGTTGGGGATTACGTGTTCGATAACCTGAATCTCCTGGGGTAGAATCTAGGATGAGCACTGCTAAGGAGTTCCACACTAGACGACTGTCCAATGCTATTTGGTTTTCACTGGTATCCTGCCAACATCACTCTGTGATAAATTCAACCAATTAATTTTTAACAGTTAATATTCACTATTGTCTGTCTGATTGTTTAAAATCTATTGAACTAAGTGTACATAACGTTAAGGGAATCAAAAATGTTAAATTATTTGATTAAGATAATCATGGTAAATGTTAAATATAGAATGATTCTACAATATATACAACATAAGTTTATAAATACTATCCTTAATATGCCCAGATAAAGTATAAAGTGTACATACATGGCAGTTACATACTCTTGCAACTGTTGAACGACGATCTATTTGTGTATCTAATTAGGATGAATCGACTGTAATGATAATAGTGTTCACTATTTTGTTTCATTTATGCGCTTGGTTTGTATGTATACACTAATAGGTCACAATCGAAGAAAATCATTGATCTTTAAGTTGAAGATAGATTTGTGATTTGTGTTTTGTGTCATGACAACTAATATGATTTCTGAAAATGTCAAATCAACATAACTATTGGAAATCAATAATAACTTGACAACGTCATGATGCAGTTTGTAGAAAAAATTGTTATATTTAATTAGATATGACATAAAGATTTGTTTTAATATGAAGATAGTTTAAGTCACTCATTGAATTCAGATCTGAATCCATTGAATGGCTGTTTCTGTTTCACTTGATTCTCTTCATGAGATTGAATCTGTGACTTAGATAGGGTGTAGCTTCAAGACAGCAGTATGTAGTAACTAGTGCAGTTCAACTATGATAGGTATGAAACAGTCACAGTAGATGCCGATAGTTATATATTATAGTTATAATATTATTCCCATTACTTTACACGATGTCACGTTTATTGAGTTTCACTGATGAAACCCTCTAGCTCTATGTGTGCTAGTGCTACCTTAAGTGGTAATTGTTATCGTCATGAGCTTACCATCCTATCCCATACTGACTTTGACAAGCATCCATTGCATTCCTTAACAATACTTTTGATGAATGAACTTACTTATCTGTCCCAATTCTACTCTCATCTCATCAAATTGATCATGTTTTTAAAACTAGCATGCGCCTGTATTTTGAAAATTTAGTGATTATTAGTGTTTTCAAATAATTTTCAAAATAAGTGGACATTAACTGCACAACCAAAAGTCAGAAGCAATGATAGGCTTGTAATATATCTTTATCTGTTCAAGTTATTTCATCATTTTAGCCGAATATAATGCAAATATCAAAATGTTTATCAATGTATCATAATCAGTGGTAGTAAAACAGACTAGCCACAGAGAATAAGCTTTAAAAAGGGTGAATGAATTTCCGGAATAGTAAGTGCAAAATAAATTAAAAGGTCAAAGTTTAAAGAAAGAAAAGTGGTTAACACATTTAGACCATTGAGGCTGATTCTGTATCATATATTACACATTTGTCTTTAAGCACAAATTATAATGTATACCTGGGAACTTAACCAAGAAATTTGCACTTATCAATATGGTTAAAGCCAACAGTCGATTTGTGTGTGGACATGATGCAAAGTTTTGGCTTAACAACGATTACCTGTATTGCAGACATTTCTTACTCCAGCCAACATCACAAATCAGTACTGACGGCTGTTAGGAATATGTAGCATATATCCTGTTCAGATGGGCTTTAGATAACCAGTAAGTACTGGTCAGCTGTTTTATCCTAGTACAGAATTTTTAATAACCCATGACTTCTCTCAATGAAAAGTACAATAATTATAATTATGGTGAATAGCATAATACTTAAAAATTATCGACTTAATCCAAATCCATAGATTTATGAATAGAATGATTCTGATAACCCACAACAAAATAATAATGTACACTTTTCAATTCTGTATTCAGTGGACAAACCTTATAGAAATATAAAAGAAGCATTTTAGTAGTTTCCATTGGTATCTATCATTATGGAATTGTAAAACTAAGTATTTGTCAAATACTATGCACAACTTAGATGTAACATAGACTTCCTGAAATATTCATCCTCTTTCTTTACGAAGAATAAGTATTCTTTCTTTCTTCTTTACTACTTCATTTGCATTTTTCAATACATAAATAGGTAGAAAAGACCTTTATGTAGATTAATTTATTGTCATTAATTAAATCTATTTAAATAAAGTCTTTTAGCATGATGTTTCAATAATTCAACCTTAATACTTTATGTCAATTCATTCAATGAGAAGTTAGTACAAACAATGAGATGATAAAAGTGTATTAATTTATTTTGCACTTAAGTAGTCAAGTGAGGCAAAGAAGTGCTTAGAAAGATTTCCCAAAATAATAATGTAACTTAGTTATATACTAAGTCATAAAGCAACTCAGATATACTGTGAATGTTTAATGATTTTAATAATAATAATAATATTAATAATAATAATAGTAATAATAATGAGTGACCATTTGTCCTTAAATTTCACCTTCTGGAATTGTTGAACAAGCATTTACTTCACTAAATACTTATTAACTAGATAAAAGAACATAAAAAAAAGCATAAGTAAACTAAGTAATAACAAAACAAATTGGAATAATTCATATGGAGGACTGTTTACATTACCTAATTTCTCAAATGGTCAACTAATGAACAATAGGGATTATTCGTTAACAAAGTATATTTCAATGTAAGTTCAAATATATAATTTAAAGTTAAATAAATATTGTGGTTTGTTGTATTTTATAAATGAGCTTAACCAGTCTTATCCTTAAGATTTAATGAAATCACAGAGATACGACAATCTAATCATGCTTCAAACATGATGAAGAGCGAAGAAAAATCTGATATAAACTGACAAAAAGTCTTTTGAATGATTGTGGGCAATGGTGGGTAACAAAAGCGTAGCGCTGTTAGGTAAGACTAGGTAACTATTGAGACCGATGATAGAAACCGGGGTTAAAAGACAAGTGTTAGGGAGATGAAACGCCTATCCTTTCTCAATCTAAACGCTTTAAACGATTGGCTAGACACTTCACAAAACATTTCGGTTGGCCTACAGCTGCTCCAGAACTAACCACTATTTAAATACAGCCTGAATGGAAAGTTGACTTCGTTTCCTTGGCTACTACATAAGTCGGAAAAGCTATAGCTAGTCTCAGGCGAGGTAGAGCAGCGAGTCCTAATGGGTTAACTTCAAATGTCTTTAACAATGGTGGTCCTACTTTAACGACTATGGCTGACTGGGAACTTCACATAATTCCGTCTGACTGGTGTCGATCGTTAATCGTCCCAGAAAGAGTGAAAATCGACCTGTGATAACCATAGAGGAATTAGTTTGACTAATATAGTGTCTAAAATACTAGCTCCTATAATTATCAGATGTTTAACTACAACTCAGGATCTGCAAATACGAGGGAATCAGGCAGGTTTCTAACCTGGTAGCATTTGTAAATACCAGATATTCACCATTCATCAGGTCTTAAAAACATAGACTCGTTTTGGCGCCCGATAGTAGTAGTTCTTCTTGACGTGAAAGTAGCATCTGACTTTGTAGATGGACAAAATTCTTTTGCAGTTATTTTCATTGATAGATGTACACCAGAAAAACATAAATCTTGTCATGCCTCTTGACTCAAACACTATTAGTTGTAACAGAGCTTATGGCGAACTGTCATCCGAAATTGTAACCTCAAGTGGTATCTGTCAAGGCTGCCTACTGTCACCATTTTCACTTAATTTCATAGTCAATTTACTGTTAAAAAATACAATCTCGTCGTCTAACTTTTTACGAATTCATCTCCTACCAGGACATCAACTAATTTTCCTAGAGTATGCTGTTGACATAGTCCTGTTTGGCGAAAACGCTGATAAGATGCAGAATCTTTTTAACAGTAATAAGCCCCAATTCAACTATGTTCGGAATGCGTTTCTCCTCCTGTAAAGGCAGGCTATTGCTCCATAATCGGTCTTTATCAACACCTGAGCTAAAGATAGGGAGTGAAGTAGTTGAGCACGTCGATTACTTCACCTATCTTGGAAGTCTGATTAGCCTGAATGGATTGTTATCTGACAAAATCTCAGTACGAAATCAAAAAGGTCGTTTGGCTTTTGCCAACTCACGTCACCTATTGCGTAGGTGTGATATTCGTCTCTCAACGAAGGAAAGAGTGTACTGTGCAACAGTTCGCTCTGTCTTACTGTATGTTTGTGAGACGTGGACATTAATGATAGACGACACTCGAAGGTTATTAATTTTTGACCATCGATGTCTTCGAAACATAGCTTGCTTTAGCTTGGATCACCGAGTAAATAATAACGAGGTTAGGCAACGGTTATTAGGCAGAGGTGGTAAATCACTCGACGAGGTAGTGAATCATCATCGACTGAAGTGGTTAGGACATGCGTTACCTATGCCTAACCACCGTCCACCTCGACGTGCGATGTTGGCTGATATACGAGCAGGATGGATGAGAGTCAGAGGCGGCCAAACCAAAACATGACATCAGTCCATGAAGTTGCTGACTACTGGTAAATGCAGACTACCTGAATGGGGTCTTCGAGAATACAGTAACTAGTGGCTAGAAACACTAGGTGACATCGCTCAGAATCAGTCACAAGGGTGAAGGAGTATTCGCTTATCGTTTTTCTTTAGGTCTTAAGCTTAAATTTATTTCGTAGCCTACTTTCTATGCATCAGTCCTCTCTCCCTGAACCATATTCTATTTGTTCACTCTTTTTTGTTTTCACTATTATCATCATTAAAGTAACTTCTACTAATGTGGTTTTAATCTTGCTGCGTTTTTAAGATTTGGTAACTTGGACTAATGCATACATGTGTCAGGTTCTATGTTGATCACACAATCACGCATACAATAAAAAATCTTAATAATTACTGATAAATGGCACAATAAATTATTTGATGACAACTCACACCCAGTCAGGTAATCAATAAACACTCCTAAAGGGGTTCATGTTCTTATGTAAACACCAACAGTCATCTTACAAACTTCCAATTAAATAAAACCAACCTGTATTCTACTGTTAGCCACAATTCAGAATATAATCAACTTGTGATTGATAACACGGCATAATTTCAAAAGATCCTTCTTCACAAACAGTGTTGTATGAATTTTTGTATGAAAGTATATATCATAGCAAATATTCTTACAGATTACATAATGTCAGTCCGTGGACTATTTGGTTTACAACACCGTTAGATGTTTTCTTAGTCCTTAGTGGAATTATAGATTTACAGTGACAAGGAATCCTATTGTAGGACGACATATCTGTTCATCAGTTTAGGATTTCCTAACTAAAGTCAGTAAACGATGTGATACATTAAATTCAGTAGTCTCCACAGCAATCTATCATGACAGTAATGAGATTTCTACAAAATAGTTTAGTGATTACAAAATCTTTTGAACAATTTCATTAATCAGTAAAACGCTATAAACTATCGAGTAAAGACAACATTTAGAATAATGATCTCAAATATTAAATAGAATGTCATATCTGGTTCAAAATATTTCAATGTTAAAAGTTTCTAAACTAGAATGAAATACATTTATTTATATACCGTTTCTGTACAGAACTTAACTACCTTATATCAATCAATTAAGTCATGCTGTGACAACTCAATTAATCTTTTGTGATTACTACTTATGTGTTATGTCTTTGAAGAGGAAGAGGGGTTGGAGAGATGGCGATTTTAGTTCACTTTGAAGACAAAATGAATTTAGTAAAATACAATTTAATTGTTAAGCGGATCAAAACAAAGCTACTTTTAGAAATCTTTAAATCTATATCCTGTATATGTTAAAGAATACAGTTAAATATATTTGCATTGGTATTCTAAAGGTTTCCTAGTCTCTAGGAATCAACTACACATTAAATCTGATCAGAAAACACGGGGTTATAACAGTAGAAGGAGAATTCATCGAAAGATTTACTTGTGTGCATAGACAGAGGAATTCTCAGCGTGATCGTGAGATCTTTCAAGCTTTTAGAAAATATAATAAAACTGATTATCAAATTTGAAAATGCCTTATAATGAAAACATAATGCATTTTTTCTAGAGTTCCTAGTGAAATTTGTAGCATGCTTATACGTCAAAGTATTTTCACCATTACTTAAATTTTGAAAACGTGTTTACACAATAACAAAGAACCTCTAACAACATTTTTAAAAATTTTTCGAGAAAGAGTATACCTAACTTTTTCCGACTTGTAGTGAATCAGAGGTAATGTCACTTATGACTAAACTGTTCGTTGAAAAAATGAATATAAGTACAAATATGAATCTCAACTAACAGGAAATTTAAATCCTCAGTTACTTCCTTGTTATCTTCAGTTGTTTGGCATCATTCAGAGTGCATCATGACACTGAGTTACTTTGACTACTAATTAAAATACAAAAAGGTTGATAAAATTCTGCTGTGATTAAGGAGTAGATAACAGTGTATTTTACACTTATGTTTAGATGACAGAGTGAGAAATGTTGAGTTTAGATTCAGGTGACTAATCACAAATAGCACGTGAGATGATATGATTGGGAAGTGAATGGAATTTGTGATAGTGATGAATGACTACTGCCTACGTTAACATACAGTGTTGCCTCTAGGTAGATGCAAGTTTTAGAAAGCTAGGGAGTCCAATCAAGATATGAAATCAGACCACAAATTCGTAAACTGTTGGTTCAAACCATATAGGTAAGTTATGATTGTTTATTTAGGGTTTATGCGACATTAGTATATGGTATTTGGTAATATTAAACGTTAGTCACAAAATCGATCACGGTTATTCAGATGTAATCAGTCCCCTTTTTCCTCTGAATTTTATACTTTTAAATTAGTTTGTATCTTTTACCTATTTCTATTTCTCGAATCATCTCTGTCTTTTTTACAGTTTCTTATGCGACTGCTATTATTAATTCTACTACTCTGGTATCGGTATGAGTCCACATCTGATTGATAATATAGCGTGGAAACTTGAGACTGTACTTAGTGTCATCATCAGTGTTTATGGTTAATTGATCAACTTGTCGAAATTGTTGCAATAGATCGTCATGAAATCTTTGAGCTAACAACATCATATGATCACACCCTGCATCACGTATCAAGTTTCAGAATATACCTGTTGAGTAATACTGCAATACTGAGCCAGAGAAATATTTATTCAAAATATTCAGGCTAAAATTATAAATCGACTCAACTAAGGTGGTTTTACGAAGCTAGGTAATAAGTTTAATTGATTACATTCGGCATAGATTGGTGTTGGTTAAGTACTACTGAAAAACAAGTAATACCGGACAGTAATTTCGTTTTACTATGGGACTCCTCAGCAGTGCATACCCTCAGTTCCTTTGGAGGGGATCGAACTGATGGTAACTTGTCGGGAGTGAGACAGTTATCCGTAATGAGAATGGATTACCGTAAAACTGTATCACAAATTCAAAGAAGCGGGATTTCTACCATCGGACACCAACTTAGTGGTTCAGAGAGTCTAGTGTTCACCGTTAGACCTTGAGGTCCAATTCCATGTTGGAATGAAGGGTATGCACTGCTGAGAAGTCTCTCACTAGGACTAAGTAATCACTTGGTGCTCTTTGATTTTAAGTGCAACCCGAATGACACCAATCCAAGGCGAATGTAAGAACTAAACATTAATCAAATAATGTATAATATATGACTAGGTATGTATAACACTTTGACTAGTCATAAAACACTTTAGAATGTATTATCAGGATATTTCATGAAAATTTTTTTTATTAGTCACCGTATTTTGACAGTTTTTGTTAAATTAATTCGTTTCAATAATTCAAATGTTTGTTTATTCATTTGGGTTTGATTTTAATTCATCTTTCAAATCAGAATTGTTTAAGTGTATAACAAGCATAAACATCATTGATGATGATGATGATGAAAACAAAATCAAAGGTGAAATAGTCATCATCTACAAAATCCCTATTGGAAATGATACACTATACAGAATATGTCATGGGTAGTGGTGGTGATGTGGAGGTAGGGGGGTGGGCTGCAATTTAACTGCTAAGCAACGTTAAAAGCTTTTATTTTGATGCCGCATAAATTTAAACAACAGATATGCTTTGCTTTTATGTTTAACGTTTTCATTCGGAAATTTATCCCCTTCCTACCCTACTTCATTTTAATTTACTGTAGATTAAACAGTCATCATTATCATAACAAAAACAGATTTTACAGTTTTACATTTTGAGTAGAATGTAGAATGTTCCAAAGTGTCACTGTTCTATGTACTTCATTTAACATTATCCATTTCAGTAGTTTGACATTTTTATGATGTCAAAGACTGCTGGAATCAATATGCATTTACATTTGCATATATATATATATATATATATATATATATATATATATATATATATATATATATATGGAGGCGACTGAACAAGCTACTGGTTATGTATCTCAAACTGAATACTACATGTTGACAGCCTGTCCTCCCTTGCTACCCCCCATTATCATTAGACACGATCAATATATTGTCTCGTTTGAGACAGTGTCAAAGAGAAGAATGTTTCAAGCACAGAATAATTTTCCATATTTGTTTTATGTTACTATATGATTAATTCACATGTATTTCATTATAAAGATGACTGGGTAAAGAATGCAAGTTAAAATCTTAATAAATTAATATTTTGTAAATAAAAGTTTAAACTAACCAAGTTATATGCAACGTTTTAAATAATAATAAAGTGTATCATACTTTGTACATTCTATCATTTGTTCATTCCATCAATAAGTGATTATCATAAATTGTATTGCAATTTTTCACTAAACATTTCCAGACTTCATTTTTATTATATTTGTGTCTTTCACCCAACACAACACTTATATGTTTATAGCAAACAGCTGAGGATAACTTTACATACTTAAAATGAAATCTTTAATGTAAATTACATTATAATATGAAACACTCATTGACCAAGTGCGAGTCAAGAAGTTACTGGAAGTTTTGAATATGGCATATACTGCAATGACTGAAAAGTTTCGGATAACGTCAATTTGAATAAATGCATGAGGAGTTGTTGTGTGTGTCGGAGGTGTAATGGACAGGAAACTCTGAACTTGGGTTTCGTACCACTTGACACATCAGAAAAAAGTACCTACAATTTTGAGGAATAATATAATCCCCAACCGACTCAATCCTTGCTCACCTAACCCTACGGTTGGAAAGCATCACCAGTGAGGTATTGTGACCGCTACTCACAGACACCACATTGGTCTCCATGCAGTGAACCATCAAGGTATACAGCTGATTCCTGAAGGGTAGGGGAGGGGGGGTGGTCAGCTGCCGCTTTGATAGCTCAGTAGTGAATCTGCGTAACCCGAGATTAAAACACTTCTATCTCTGCACAGTGTCACTACACAGGGATCAACTAATAAATCTATGAGACAAAAACTAACGAATAAATAAATTCCTGGAAGTATTCTAAGCGACATAAAATGAGTCGTCAATAATTTATAGTTTTCAAACTATGTTTAAAACTATGCAGTAGAATATACCTTGTAGGTAGAGATTATAATTATTCAGCGTAGATAATTTGGTTATAAGAATTTACATGATACAAACTTATTGCGACTTGTTTCTGGAGGAGGAGGAGGGGGGTAGTTTGATTTATCACAGTTATAACAGCTTTTCAGAAAAGATTTACAATTTGTAAACTATAAAATGACCTATTCCAATAAACTAACATGTCTTTGTTCTTTTACAAAAGTCAAAGAAACAATCTTAAACACATTCCTATGAAGGATATTTCATGTAAATCCTTTAGTGATCTATTAACTATACCAAATACTGTGTATTTATGATTGACATTCTAGGTGAAAATATACACATAAGTCCTTTCATTTTTGTCCTACCATAGGAATATTATGACTTGAACTATGGAAACTTCTTGTAACTATCCACACACATATACACACTGAATGGACATATGTCACTAAAACTACTCGTATGAAGTGACATGTTTTCCTATAGAATAACTTTAGTCAAATGGAGTTTACTGTTTATTTAATTTGTTACGTTCTGTTGTTGTATTTTGTTTTACTTTTTCTGAAACAAAATTTCAAAATAAGGGGAAATGTCAATCATTTAAACAAATGTGGACACAGTAAAATAATATAAACTAATTGAAAAAGAAACAAAGCATTTTATAAAATACAGAGATACATTGTATATTTGTACAGAACGAATGTTTACTAAAGTTTCAATTTGGTAATAATGACAGTATGCATTTGATGGTCGAATTTTTAATGTTAGACAAGTAAGAAGTGAGATTTGAGTTGGATTGTGGTTAGCAAGCAGAATCTAGGACGCGCGTTGCGTCCTGTTTGTGATTAGCAATCTGGATATAGGTACATCTCAGTGTATTGGTGTCCACATCAGGACTCGATCTTAGTTCGTTTCGTGTTAAACACCTTCGCCTTCACTACTAGACAACTTAGTCCAACCAGATTCAAATACATTCAATGTAAGAAGTAATATTAACGTTTCCTGGATAAAATATTAGCTGCTAATTAAACTAACTATTGTAACTTCTTAAGAAACTGAGATTTGAGACTTTAACATCCATTCATAGGTAATAAAAACATTTAAATAGATTACATTGATTATATCAATATCAATAATCCAAAATAAATGGTAATTCATTGAAGAGGAAAGAAGAAATAGATACGACTGAACACCGATTGATAAAAATCCTGAAAATAATGAAAAAGCTGTTAATGGTTAACGTTGATTAGCCTGAACAACTAAAATCATTTGGTTTAGCTATCTCATTATTATATAACCTCTTAATATTCATATGAAGGAAGTTTATACTGATTTTGTGCTTTATGTAACTAACACCCCATTCCATAAAACAGATAAATGGGCGTCAGAAAGTTTACAGCCTGTTCAAAATCAGATAAACCAACACAGTAAATGATCCAACAATCGATCTCAATCTATCTGAGAAAAGAAAAAATAGCAAAAATGTTGCTTCACTTTTCACAAATATCCAACTGTATGAAATTACTTAGTTGCTAACTATGAACAACGACTAATTTCGAAATACGTCTTTATCTGACATCTTTACTAACTAAAGAACAATTACAAATGGATGTTTAATGAGTTTGGCATCTTCTTATGATTTATATGAATTTCTTTTGCTTAGTCATCAGGTAATTTTCTACAAAATTACAAACAATTCGTCTGCAATTGATTTCTGATGATAGGATCCAACTATTCAATATCAAAACATTAGGTACACAGTGTAGAGTCATCAGGATTAATGGTCATCTACTGCAACTTGATCCACATTATACGATCAGTACTAATGACTAGAGAAACAAGTCATTGATTAATAACTGAACTTGGGACATGTTTACGGGGAAAAGTTTATGTTTAACAATCAGAATATTTCAGAATATTAAATCCTCAGCCGACTAACCTTGATTTTTTTTACAACGAACTCCCGGAAAGTAAACCATAAGTTCATTTACTATGCTGCATATCGAATCCATACAGTGTTAGCTTTTAAAAAGTTACCAGTCGAAATTCATTGAACATACTCTACACTTCGAAACCTAAACTTTTACATATGTGTGAACCATAGAAATATGCATAAATATGCCTTGTCTTTATAAACACATAATACTTGTGCAATCTCTAAATTAACTATTATCTCTTACTTAATTTTTAACTTAAGATTCTTTAATTACGAACAATGTAAAGGGCAAAGGAATATTTCTCGTCAATTCACCTTTATTAAAATGATCGCCCAACTAGTGACAGTGTACTGGATAATAGAGTTACAAAGTCAAACGTGTTTATACCAAGCAAATACGTATGATTGACTAAACAATTGAAAGGTAATTATACTGTTTGAAAGTATAAAGTATTGACTGAATAATTTGCCACATATTACTTTACTGATCAAATTGATAAAGTTATAGTTAAAACGCTAACGATTTTGACAATTACGTATAAAGTAAAAGAATGTGGTAAATATGGAGATATTTTACTATAGACCTAGCTAACAAGTTTCTTTATCATATTATCATGTAATCTGTCAACCCTGATATCACGAATTGATTTAAGTCAAATAGCCATTGATCGCCTGGAATCATCGGATAGCTATTTCGTCCTAGTATGGGATTCTTCAGCGGTGCGCATCCACGACCTCGTCGGGGATCGAATCCAAGACCCTCTGAATCTGCGACAAGAGCTTTACCATTGGACCACTGAATCGGCTCCTAACGGTTGATATTTCTAATTCAGTCAATTCGTAATACGTGTTATTTATTCACATCTAGTGGTTTTTTTTTCTTTTCTTAACTGACTTAATGTGAATTTTTATTTTGTTGAAAATTTCTTAATTTTATAAAGATTTTAATTTTACGTTTATTTATTTTAATAAATTGACCATTTAATTTTCAATATATTTCTTAATTAATTTCAATTGTTACTCTGATTTCATTGATTGTAATAAATAATCGATATTTTAATTATTGTTTCTTCTAAATTTAGTATTCATGTAGTTGCCAGGTGATTATTATTTTTAAATAAAAACATGATGATATATTGTTAACCAATTTAGTATTGATTTTATATTGATTTGTAAAATTTATAAATTAGTGTAAAGCTATGACTTTACAACTAACTGATATCATTTGTACTTTATTATGTTACTATTGTTGAAATATGATAATTTGATGGGTTTTTTGTTTCAAGTCTATCTGTAATTAGTTCTATTTGTTTTTTCGAATGTGTATGTTTTTCTTCATAGAACTGATTGTTATTTGAAATTTAGCAAATTGATAAAGATTAAAATATGGACTGTTTCATTACTAAGTTTATCAAAATAATATACTATGCTGGTTGAAGTCAGTTAGTGTATTCTATTCGCCTTATCAAATCATGCTTAGTGCATCAACTGTAGGATTCAATGTAATTCGATAGTCATTGCATGAACAACTAAATAGTCGATGCTTTTCAACGACTCTACCGCTGATAACACTGACTTTAAACTAATTCGATTATATACATCAACAACTGGTTTCTTCTATGTAAATGGCTTAATATATAAGTAAAGAAGTATAGTTTTAATTACTGAAAAAGTATTGTTCATAACAACTTTCTTTTATGTACCCACTAAATCCAGCTATTAATTGTATTTAGTTGTCAGAAATTCAATAAAAGATTTTCAGTATTGTGAATCTAATGTAACAAGCTGTAAATGAGCATTTCTAAACATTGTCCCAAAATATATAATCAGTTTATGCCTAATGTATATAATTGAAGTCATTTGTATTCCCCTGAACATATTGAATCAATGAATTCAAAAGAAAATATTAACTAAGTAGGATGTTATTTTAGTTATAATAACTTTTTCATTACATACAAAAACAATGAATTAATTACAACAGTAACATTGTTACCATACGTTTTTACATTATCAATCTCACCCCTTCTGATCGATAATGTCGAAATCATCTGAAAATGAATATCAAAAGCAAATTATATTGATCAATGAGTAAATAAGCTAAACAAATCATTGATTCACTACATATTTATTATGATAGGAATCATTTATTCCAATATATTGATTTTAGTTTCATGTTAATACACACACACTAGAATAACTACTTTCATGATAATTTGAGCCTGTTATTTTATATTAGATTATTAAATATAATCAGCACTGTTAGAATAATCTACCTTTTTCATTGATTTTGTTATTCAATGGAATGTCAACTATTGAGTTCATTCACTATGTTAACGTTTGATAAAGAAATTTCGATGGAATTAACTTATACTAATTGTTATTGAGGGATTCCAAGAAAGTGATTAAAACATTTTCAGCCAATCAACTTATAAAGATGATTGTTACTATGTGATTTGCTTAAAACATTTAAGATTTTGTACTAAGGTTTCATTTGCAGGACAGTCACCGTACATAGTTGAGGTATAAACTTAATCCTTTCATAACGAAGGCAATAATTTGAAGATAACATTTAATATCAGTTGTGTATTACAAATGTTATTATTTTCTTACTGAAAGGTATTAGGGACTGGAAATCCCCAAAAAATACAATTGTTCATAAAATCAAGCGAAAGGGAGTTGTATTGATTTTTTGTAAGCTTGATTTATAAACTGTCATCACGTTAATATGAGTCAGTGTGAGTTATATTCACTGAGTATATTTGACAATATTTTATTGTAAAATTTAGGATGGTCATTCAGTTGACTGAATATGTCACAGATTGATGTTTGCAAGGTACCACTGAATACCAGGGAGCTCTGGACAGCTGTTTTGTTCTCGTGTCAAAGTGGGAATTCTATCATTGGAAGCCGATCCAGTGGTGTAGATGGTTAGGTGTTTACTGTCAACCTAAAGCCCCTGGTGAGGAATATTTGGTTCGGACTGCGTAGGATTTCCACACTGGAACGAGACGGCTGTCCAATGCTCCCTGGTTTTCAATGATACCCTATCAACATCAATCAGTGATATATTCAATATTTGATTGTATTAATAAAATGTTTATAATTTCAGTTTGATGAATATTCAATATAAATATACGAATATTTTAAACATATTTAATCTTTTTTTCTTACTGTAATAAAGATTCTTGTCTTCTCATCTTCTGCCTTCTGAATTTGTGACAAGGAGGGTTCAAAGCGTTCGAGTACTAAAGTTACCTGCGGCTAGTCAAACGATCCAGCACGAAATGTAACAAAAAAGATCTTTCTGTCTGTACGGCATAAGTATTTCCAGAATTCAAATTCATTTGAATGTGAATTACTGAATTTTCATCATCCTTCAGATGATTTTAAATAAAGAAAAATAACAATTACGAATATTGAAAATGATTTTGCCTAGTTAAATGATTGTTAGAATTGTTTTCATTATACATTCAGTTTATTGTACGCTGTAATTTTGGTCAGTTTTTTATTTGTTATCGTAATTTGGAAAGATAAAGATAAGATATTTAAGAAGAATAAATTGAAATCAAGTTGACAGTAGGTGTTTAGTTAACAATCAAAAATCTTTCACAATAACCAATAGATGACCAAAATGTTGTTTTCTTAAATTTACTGAAGCAATTACAACCAAATGTTTCAAACTATATTTATGGCTTTAGGATGGAATCATAAAGAATCTTTCTTGACTGCAATAAAGTTCCATCTATCATATTACACTATTTTAACTCTAACATTTTTACAATCTTGCTGTTTTTACTGGCTACTCTGAGTTCATGTTACCCTTAATCACTCGTGATTCACTTTAATCAGCTACTTCATTTCGTAGTCGGTAGATGTTTTAGCTTTATGACTCTGCTACTAATTTGATATTCAAGAATCCTTAACTTACATATTAAAATTATATGCACTACAGTTTTGTATATGTATGTATATGTATTGCGAATATCTCATAGTAGTCATATTATGTTCTGAAGTTTTATTATATTCGTATTTTTCTTCCCAAATGTTTAGGGAAACCAAACTGAATATGTGTTCATCAGTTAGTTGCAAACAATTTCAGTCACTTTTTATAAAACTTTCAGTGAAAATTACATTGTAATGCGGAAATGTAATCCACTAGATTAACAGATAAATGACTGAAAATGATATGTATAACATAATCTCTTAATGTTTAGGTATAAATTTAATCTTATGTACAATATAAGATTTTAGATTTTAGTAAATTCGTCACATATTGATGTTAGATGGGTACAATCAGGGAGCAATGGACAAATATTTCGTTCTAGTGTAGAATTCTTCAGAAATAGATACTCTAGATTTTCTTTTTAGCATTCTTACTTTATTGATCGCTTATGAATATATTTAAACTGGTAGGATTATCATTAGATGACTTTTTGAATTGTACATTAATTGAAATGTAAATGGAATTCATAATTAATTAAATAAATACACTGTCTACTTAGTTAGTTACTTATAAAGGTCTATATTATACAAAACAAGAATATAACTTTTAATAATCGGTAAGAAATATTACAGGTATACCTTTCGAATGAGTACCCACTAAAAAAGGATGCTGTCTCAGTATTTGCTATTGATTAACTTTAACTATCAAACAACAAGTTAGTTTAATTTCCAATTACGTTATTTGTATTCGTCACAGATTAGTCTCGATTTTTTACCACTGAACACTAGAGAGACTGGACAACCACTTTATTGGAAGTTCAAGAGTTATCACTAGTAAGATTGATTGGTCGTTGCTGTATATTACTAACTGATACAAGTAGGAGTTCCACTAATAAACACTGACCCAGCAGTGCAGATGATTAAGTGTTCGTTATGAGACCTAAAAATCCTGGGTATTCTGAGAACTTTCATACTATGATGAAACATCTGTCGAATGAATCCTTGTTTTTAGTGGTACGAAAAAGATGAATTTGTGAAGAATACAATCAAGTTGACTAATTTTTTCTCCTCCAACTTATCTACGTTGTTCTGGAAAGATCGATATTACGCAAAACAAAAATACAAACTTAAAACTATTAATAAGAAATAGCTTTTTATGCAAAAACTTTATCACTAATAATAATTTCTTTTTACTAAAAGTTGAATAGTTCATAGTAATTTTCTTTTTTATAACATTTGAAAAAGAACCATCTTCAAATTATGTCCTGTTGAACTTTTATTGAAATCCTTCCACCTTACTCCCTTCTCTCCCCCTTTCCGCCTTCCAAAGCAAAAGTAATAAGATAAACTATTGAAATGTATATTTTCATTTTAGTTTTATAAAACAATAAATTAACAAACATAGACAGATAGTAATCAATACAGTTGGAAATAAAGAAAATACCACAAGAGAAATAATAAAATCTAACAAAAAGAAAAAAAAGCTACAAAGATAAAATAATAAAGTCAAGAAAAGAATCAACAAAATAAAGAGAACATTTTTAAAAAAATGATTGTTTACATTGATGTGTTTATAATTCTGTGTAAAGAAGAATATAGTACTAATAAAATCAGTAATGATAATAGTAGTTAGAAACATAGAAAACGAAATCATGATCATGATGTGAAGGAGGTGGTCAGTGCAAAATTTAGCTAAAAGTCAATTAATTCAAATAGTTATAACATTATACATACAAAACTAAGAATGATTTAATCTTTTACACACAAAATAATGAACTATGCTTATATGGAATGAATATAAACAACCTTATCAATATACGTAAGTTTATATATTCTGTACATAAATGTAACTATAATAAATATATACAATTATATATATATATGTAAAGTAAACAGTAACAATCTATTTACATTGTATTATCAATAAAGCCTATAAAGTATTATGATAAGAAAAAAGTGAAAAGAAAAGAATTTGTACAAATCATAAATTTATATAAACTATGAAAATTGACTTACTTTATGTGTAACGTTTTTTTTTTCAATGTCTACAATTTCTTATTACCTTGTTTCTTTTGTTTGTACAATCATTTGATTGATTTATTATGTAACTTTAGAATTATTTTGAATATTAATTAAAAATGTTAAAACATTAATTAAATCAATTACTGAATGTAGATCAGTTAAGTAAAATGTTAATTTTTTTACTGTCATATTTTCTTGTGAATGATTACGTAATAATTTATATTTTTTATTAGAATAATGCGGTAAATGTTGAACAACATTTTGTTGATTATTTATAGAATTTCTTGAAGATGATGAAGTTGAAGAACATGGATAATAATGATAAGAAGAAGAAGAAGAATAACTATTTGAATTCATTTGATTCATTATAAATTGTTTTGAATGTAAATCGTGATTTATATCTTGTTTACATATACCGCTAGTAGTAGCAGTAGTAGTAGTAGTAGTAGCAGTAAAAGGGGTTGTTGTCGTTGTTGTTGTTGCTGAATTCATCGGATTTGCATATTCAACATACACAAGAAAAAATACACCATTTTGTTGGCCACCATAAGATATGATATTTTTAAATAATATTGATTTTATACATGAAATTTGTTTTAATTCAGTAATATTAATTGTTTTTAATAATTCAAAATTTGATGATAATTCAAATAAACCACCTGTTAATATATTGATTTTTTCATCTTGTGGTATAATCCATATTAATTGATTTTCATTAATTAATGATAAATTATGTACACGTGCAATATAAGCAGAACAATTAAATCGATATGGAAATAAACATTTTAAATGTTTTAAATAATTTAAACATGCAAAATATGTAGCAAAATCTCTTTCATCACCATAGTTACATTTTTTTAAATGATCCTGTTTACACTTATCATTGCTATTACTATTATTACTATTATTAGTAGTATTGTTGCTATTATTATTATTATGAAGCCTAACTTTCGTTGCATATTCTGATAATTTTGTCCAACGATCTAAAATTAATAATTTAATATGTGAAAATGTTTGTGAATTAATAATATACATATCATTTAACCATTGATTAGGTAAATAATCTTTAATTATATCATGAAATGTAATTTGTTGTTCATAATGATAATTAAATAATTTAGAATAATCATAATAATCAGCATAGCATAAATAAACAATTAAATCAATAAAATCAATACCATACATTATTGGTATTTGATAAAAATTTGTTAAAATATTACTATGTAATTGATGTACTATAAAATTTAATAAAAATATATTTGATTTATTTATTAATAAATTATGTAATTTATGCCAATTAAATGTTTGTACTTTAAATAAAAGTTTAATTGAAATTTGATCAATTGTAATTGAATCAATATTTTGTTGCTGTTGTTGTTGTTTCTGTAAATGCTGCTGTTGCTGAGGATGATGATGATGATTAATTATAAAATTTTCTAATGTAAATTGTTCATATACTGATATAATATCACATATTTTCCATTGTGGTTTTAAATAAATATGTTTTGATTGATTAATTGTTTCACCTAAACATAAATAAATAGCAAATAATGTAACATTTTGATAAGTTATATTATTTAAATTAAGTTTTTCTATCATTTGTAATTGTAAATCATATATTGTTGAATTACCATGAAAATTAACTATTTCATAATTTGATCCAAATGGTAAATAAATTGGTAATGAAAATGGATAAACATGTGTATGTGGATTACGTATTGATATAGTGAATATTTCTAAAATTGATGGAGTTTGTTCACGACCACCATATAATTTAATTCGTTTTAATGTATCATAACAAAATGTTGCATAACTAGAAATTTCTGTATAAAATTTTCTTTTCATTTGTATACTATCTAATTTAATTTTATCATTTGTAATAATTTCATTTGATTCTATTGATGTTAAACGAATTGAATTCATATATAACATAAATACATATTGAAGACATTCTATAATTGGTTCAGATGGTAACATATATGTTAAACATATGCATAAACATTCCCATATTGCTATAGCTGGCCACCAATTATCTATTCTTTGACGTTGATTTATATTAATTATTGGTATAATTAATTTATTTAAAAATGATGTTGTTAATTGGGCATTAACTTCATTTAGTGATTCTTTATATTGTTTACCTATTTGTATATTAAAATCAATATTTAATTGATCTATGGATTGATTTAATTTATTCAATAATTTATTATTTCTATTACAAGATGATAATAATAATGTTGCTGTTGTTGTTGTTGTTGCTAAGTGAGTTTTGATAAATTTTTTTTTCTTGCAGAAAATATTATATGCATCTTTAGGCATATGATTTGTATAAAAACCAGAGAATATAATTTGTTTAATTAATTGTAAATATAATTCATCTTTTAACATTGGATTATTATAACAAAATTCAATTATTTGCTTGATTATTAAATATTTAATTATTAACCATTTTGATGTTAACATTAAATTATTCAATGTTATATTAATTGATTGTAGTGTCAGTTTATGCGTACAATTCAATTGTGGATAACATAAAAATAGTAAATGATTAAATAAACGTAAACTTAATTGAATCTGTTCATTATTTAATAGAATTTTTGAAATTGGCTCTTTTATTAAAATAGTTGAATGATATAAATTATTATAATGTGATGGATTAACTAATTGTCGCCATATTTTTTGTATAATTTGAAATAATTTAAAAGATGATAATGATGTACAAATAGGAGAAGAAGATGATGACAGTGATAGGGATAATGTTGATTTTTGTATATTCATAGAATTGATTAGTTTAGATGATGAATGTAATGATGCTCTAAGAAGACAATCTCTCCATTGTTCACATTCTTCAACTGTTGAACAAAATAAATAAACAGGTTCATGTTCTGGTGTCCATATTTTAATTGTTTGTTGTTGTTCTTGATTTAATTTTGAATAATTTAAATTAATTAAAATTGAATCAGAATCAGAACTAGATGTTAACATTTGATATTGATCACCAGTATTCATAACTTGTTGATATGATCTATTTTGTTGTTTTGTTATTCCACGTTCTAGACTAGATGCATGATTACCAATTAAATGTATGTAAGTATTTCTTAAATTTTTACAACCAATTGGTATTGTACTTTGAGGATTTAATGAATAAATTAAATAGAAACCAGCTAAACGACACCATAACCATGTAATTTGACCTTTTTTTATACGTTTTAACCAACCTTCTTTAATAATTTGTGATTTATATTTATTTAAAATTTGTTCAGCTTCATTAATACGTAGCATATTTTTTATTAAATTTATCCATTTTGTTGTTTCTTCAGTAGTTATACCACGTAATCGATACACTTTTTTATTATGTAATACTAATTCAAAATATTTTTCTACACGATATTTTGGTAGATTTTCATTATAGACAAATTTTCTTGTAACTGGTGCACTTACATTTGGACGTATTCCTATGTTATGCTTATTATTATTATTATGCAACATTGTTGATGTACTTGTTATAATTGATGATGACGATGATATAATGAATGAATTATTATTCTTTGACAAATGTTTACATCCTAATTGATTAATTGATGTAGACATATATGTTGGACGACGTATATTATGAATATCTGTATAAAGTATAACTTTTTTTAATTGATTAATTCTAGTATTATTTATTGATTGATGAAATATTGTCATTGATTGAGAAGATTGATGTAGAAATAAACCTTTCAATGTTAGTATACACCAATAATGATGCCATATTTTTAAATGATTATTTAATTTTAATAATACACCTGAATAATTTTCATTATGTAATAATAATAATAATTTATTATTATTATTAGTCACATTAACATTTAATACATTATTCATTGTTTCTATTGAATTCATATGATGTAATGTACATGTCTCATTTAATGTAATTGTTTCAATATTATATAATTCATTAGATAAATTTTTTAATTGATTTATTGATTTTATTGATAAATCATTAATTTTATATGAATTAATTAATAATTGATTAAAATGAATTAATTGACGTAAACTATTTTCTGAATTTGTTTCACTTGATTGATCATAATCAATTGATAAAATTTTATTTGATTGAATTAAAATTGGTATTAAATCAGTAGTATCTAATGTTATATTTTGTAATAAATAACTATAACCTGAAATACATGTAAATACTTCAATTGATTTAATAAATTTTAATAAAAATTTTAAAATTAATTGATCTTTTTTATTAATTAATAATAAATAAGTTAAATCAATATAGAATAATAATTGTAAATTAGTACTTAAAAAATCATTTATTGATCCATTAAATAATTGATTTTTTGATATTGAAAATGATGTAATCAATGGTTTTTTTAATAAAGTATTATATGTTAATTGATTTATATTTGATATTGATTGTATAATATTTGTATTTTGTTGTATAGATTTATTCAATTGTGATATTTCAGTAGTACACTTAATTAATTGATTATCATTGAAAGTAAATGATTCATTATTAGTAGTATAAGAAATATTCTTTAATGAAATATCATCATTTTTTTCAATTTGATTTATTGAACTACTTGTATCACTAAATTGTAAATATTCTTTTGGTTCATATAAATATTTTCTTGAAATATGAACTTTAGGTGGACCTTCTTTATTTAATGAGTTCATTAATTTTTGATTTTGTAATTGTGATGTATTCGAGTCATGGGTATCAGGATTAGAGATTTCAGACAAATTAGATCCTCTTATAGTTGAATTACTCATCTGATTATTAAATTTGTTTTTATCATCTAAATGAAAAGTAGGAATTATTTTTGAATCAAGTAACTGATTGATTTTTGATGACAGTTTTGATGATGTTGTATATATTTTCATGGACTTTAAAAACTTACTTCTAGACATCCAGTTATTCGATGTAGTTGGAGAGACTGGTAAAGATGTCGACTGACCAGGTATGCTACTATCACAGCGATTTAATTTGATCAGTTTATTATTATTATTATATATTTTATGGTCATTGACCATCGTAATAGAATTATTTGATGAGTTATATGATTCAACAGAAAGTGAACTGGACAGTCGTTCATTACGCGTTAACATAACTCTTTTTAGACGAGATGATAGTGTTCTACGCTTAATATTAGATTTTGGTGATAGACTGCAAGATAATGAACTACTGTTGTAGTGATTTTCACTGTCATCATCATCATCATCTTGATGTTGCCTTGAACCCGGTCGATAAATCAATAGATCATCTGGTGGAAATAGTGAGATTTCTTCAGATTTTTCGGTTTCTTTTTCTGATTTCAAAAATGGTCTGCCATTATCAACATCACTCACGTTTATCTCATCACCATGTTTCCTATATCCTGATTGATCAGTGATTACATAATTTCTGGTGGTGGATTTATTATTATTATTGCTATTATTATTATTATTATTATCATCAATATTCGGTGTTTTATCATGTTCAACATTGATAAATAATTCTGATAAATCTGTATCATTTATATCATTATTAGAAATTTTATTTAAACAAATTTCTTCATATGCATCAGACAAACTTGAATATTCCCCTAAACTGATCGCACCATTCGATTCGAGTAGACTTTTTCGATCGATTGCATCATCAACATCATAATAGGCAATCGGTGCACTTGTTATCAATGACTTCCCATCATTCTGATCATTATTTTTCTTCCCAGTAGTGAACAACTGTTCACTCTGATTGACATCACTTCGTTGTTTATTATTGCAAACTTTGTTCTGATCAACTGTCAAACGCTTAAGTATATGTGCCAATTGATGTTCTAGACTCACTTTCTCTTTTTCCAACTTTTGATTACGTAATTCTAATTGATGTAGATGAGCAACGATTGCAGAATTTAAATTTTTCTTCTTCTTATTAATTATAGTATCATTAGGAATATTAGTATTTATTGTTGTATTGATTTGGGCATACTCCAATGGACGATCACTTGAACATGATGTTAATCCAATTAACTGGTTATTATAGTGTAGATTATGATCTAATGATTCACTTGTGGCAGGATCTGCTAAAAGATTCCTTTTCAAGTGATTATCATTAATGATGTTTTTATTATTAGCTTTATCAATTGTTCTAATTAGTTTCTGATTACATAATATTCCATATTTATGATCATCGTCATTGTGATTAGACTGTGAACAATTTGTAGACATTCGTTTCACTTACAAAATCAAATTACATCAATTTTACTTTATTAATCCATTAATAATTTAATGAGAATATCATATTAATAATGATTTTTTTTCAATGATTAAATATGTGTGTACATGTACATTATGTATACAGTAGTATCCCATTATAATTGTTGCTAGGTAGGTTATGTTCAAGTGTGTACATTTGTGTTAATCATGAATATATGATAAATATCCACTGATTCATTTTATATTTACTTAATTAAAATTCATTTTTGAAGATGATATTTTAGGTGAATCCCTTATGGTCTTCATTGTAGATACATTGTCATTGGTGAGATGACAGTCAACTTCATTATAGACTTAAGTGTGTGTGTATAAATATACATATACACATACATTTATCTTCATTATTTTTTCCTTTTTAAATGAAAGTGAAATGATATCCGTTCTACAAAAGAAAAACATTACGGTTACTAATGTAATAAGAGAACTATGCACACCAGCTTCATTATCATTATTTTGTGTTTCTAGTAATACAGACATATATACACGTGATGTTTGTAAACATGAAGTTAAACAGTGATGGAGAAACAAACATATACAACCTGTACACACATGAACACACAATTTACAATCTCTTACATCAGTAGAGTGATAGACATGCATATACACATGAATTTGTATTTTGGACATTGAACTGAGCAATCTCTTTTCTGTGTTTAATTTACACTCTGATGTTTACAAAGTAACTAATTTCACCGATTATGTGCAAACACATCGTAAAATACTTTAACACAATACATTTGTTGCCTCACTTAATTATAATTTAAGTAAATCAGTATTATTTTATCATGTTATAATTAAACTAGTTTGTTTGATTGTTATTATTGAACTGATTGTGTTGTCGATACCACTGCTAATGCGGCGAAATGAGGTGAGCATGAATTGTAGGTGAAGATTTATGTGACACTAAAAACTGATCTAAATCTATATCTGAATGCACTGTCTAATATTCAACTGTTAACTAAGTTAAATTTTATAGTCTTTCTCCCTGATCAACTAAAAATTTAGTGTGCGAACATAATTTGAGAATATTGTTAGTGTTTTATTCATGACTACTAATAATGCTCGGTTGGGTGTGTTGAACAGAATGAAAAACTCAGTGGATGCTCAACTTCGAGATCAACAGGCTGGTTTCCGTAAGGATCGGTCATGCACAGACCAAATTGCAACACTACGCATGATCGTTGAACAATCAATTGAATGGAACTCGTCATTGTACACCAACTTCATCGACTATGAGAAGGCGTTTGACAGCGTAGACAGGAGATCATTGTGGAAACTTCTTCGACACTACGGTATACCACAGAAACTCGTCAACATCATCCGGAATTCTTACGACGGACTACAGTGCAAAATTGTGCATGGAGGACAGCTGACAAATGCATTCTCAGTAAGAACCGGTGTCAGACAAGGCTGTCTGCTCTCGCCCTTCCTCTTCCTCCTAGTGGTCGATTGGATCATGAAAACCTCTACATCTGGGGAGAAGCACGGGATTCAATGGACAAGTAGGATGCAACTCGATGATCTGGACTTCGCGGATGATCTAGCACTTCTATCCCATACACAACAGCAAATGCAAGTGAAGACAACCAAAGTAGCAGCAACCTCAGCATCGATAGGCCTGAACATACATAAGGGAAAGAGCAAGATCCTCAAATTCAACACCGAGAGCACCGACCTAATTGAACTTGATGGTGAAACTCTGGAAGAAGTGGATACCTTTACATACCTGGGGAGCATCATCGATGAACAAGGAGGATCCGATGCGGATGTAAGGGCAAGGATCGGCAAAGCAAGGGCAGCATTCCTACAGTTGAAAAATATATGGGACTCCAAACAACTGTCTACCAATCTCAAAGTTAGACTCTTCAACTCGAACGTCAAGTCAGTTCTTCTCTATGGAGCTGAAACGTGGAGAACTACTTCAAACATCCTCAGGAGAGTACAGGTATTTATCAACAACTGTCTACGTAGAATATTGAATGTCTGTTGGCCGGAAACCATCAGCCACAACCTACTTTGGAAAAGAACAAATCAGCTTCCAGCTGAAGAGGAAATCAGGAAACGACGTTAGAAATGGATAGGACATACATTGCGGAAATCATCAGACTGTATCACGAGACAAGCACTAACTTGGAACCCTGTTGGAAAACGGAAAAGAGGAAGGCCAAAGAACACCCTGCGTCGAGAACATAAAAAGGATGAACAGTAACTGGAGACAGCTGGAAAGGATTGCTCAGGACAGAGTTGAATGGAGAAGACTGGTGAGCGGCCTATGCTCCTCCGAGAGGGGTAACAGGCGTAAGTAAGTAAGTAAGTACTAATAATGCTGAGTACAACTTTATAAGTTGAGCACATTAAACCCCTTTCCTGAATTCGTTATTCTGAAGACAAGAAAAAGCATGAAGAAATGTTTATTCTACTAAGTGTCAAATATGTTTAAATAAACGGGGCTATTTATAGATTTTTGTGAAACTGAAATAATCATTATAATTCATATAATACAGAAAGTTTAAACTATTAACAAATAAGGGTATTCCATCGTGAAGATCCCAGAAATTTAAACAGGCGGTGACTCAACGTGATGTCGTCAGCTCATATGAAATCTTCATAATACACAAGTAAATATTCAACAACTCAACAGTAAACCACATGTGTTTCATAATGATAGGTTAAATAGTTATAGCTACAAGAGTCCAATTAAAAGAATGTAAGGGGAACAGGAGGAGGCCTAAGGTGCAAGACGTAAATATCAATTATCAAAAAGCGGTATTATGGTGTGAATGTGGGGCCAATGTTTGACAATACATTGGGAACTGTTTAAATAACATTGGGTAGATATTTTAATTGGCTTTCTCTACTTCAATATAGATTACCTATACAACCTAGAAATCAAGTCTATTAGTAAAGGCATTGCAAAGTAAATCTATTGGGATGACTCCAAGAAACCCTAACAAAGCCTCCAGAACCCGTGAAAGAACCGGAGACATTCCCTCCAATCACTGATCGACAGAACTTTCCAAAATCTCGACGTGGCGCGTTCTGATTAGATAATAGTTAAAACTTCATAGTTCGAATTGGATGGATTATACTACTGATTTCGTTGTTTCAAAAAAACACCAGATATACGATTATTTTGTACAGAACTCACTCTCTATGTAACTGGAACAAAGTTTCCTGTTTATTTGTCTTCTGAATTTGCGACTAGAAGGGTTCAAGGCGTTCGAGTGCTAGAGTTGTCTATGACTAGCCAAGCTATCAGGCACGAGATATAACAGAATCGAAATCGCCAGCTATACATTCAATTAATTATATGAATACTGTTAATGATAATCGGTTAGGCTAAACTAAAACCTTGATTAGTTAAAAAAAATTGTTGTCCCTTTATACATTACTGACACTTAAAAAAATTGTTACGTTATACAAGGTATTATGATAAACGTTGAATTAAATTATTACAACATTAGATACCAAGTACCACACTAAATGGTAATTGTTAGCTTCGGAAATGATTTCTTGACATTCTAATAGTAAGCTTTGATATTTTGTGTTAAATAAAGTAAAGTGAGGTATTGGACCATAAACTGTATTAAATGGGGATTATATAACTGAACTCTGATTCACTGTTCTTTGTAGTATTATGCACAAAATATCACAAACAACCATTTCATTCTTATATGATATTGTGTATCATGACACATGCATGAAGTTTGTTAAAGCCTGACATTTATTATTACTATTACGATTATTATTATTATTAATCGCTACATATTTTCCTGTAGTTGAATTCGTTCAATAAACAAAGTCAATGTAAGCAGGCAATCATGTCAAAAAATAACAAATAATAAGTAGATATCCATCCTGATAATTAGCAACTAAAACAGAGGAACAAATTAATAAACATCAATTAAATGAATAACAAAAGCACGTCAAACGGTATATAGCTGATAGAATGATAGGATAGAGAAGAAACTGTTACTGTTTATCTTGAGATGATCATCATTCTCGCAATCTTCCTCCCCCCCTAAGTACTCACCACCACCACAACCATCAATATCTATTGAATATACTCTGGTGATAAACTGAATTTAATAATAACAAAGTTTATTCACTAACTATGTATATATAACATAAAAAAGAATGTCATAAAGAGTACAAACTAACTCCATGATAGACAAGTGATGTATGATGTCACACACACAAATGCTCAACTGATTTATCGTCATTTAGATTTTCATCAGTCTGCAAATATGAGAAATGTTAAACTAATCAAGATAATTTAAAAGTTAATGGTAACATTGACATAGATGGATTACATAAATAATCATCATTTGAAAAAGTGCAAATACATAGATAGAGTTCTGCTTTATTGATAGTGATAATATTAATAACAGCGTGAATGGATAGGAACGTGCAGGATGAACACTAATTTGTAGACTTGTTCGAGTTTTAATGTAGATTAAGGTATATCATTCAAGATTATGTCTATCATTAACTATTTCAACTGAAAGTGTAATTCACTGATGTTAAAAATTATGAAGGAGAGGATAATGGGATACGACATAAGCGATAAGACCTTAATTCAATAGTTATTAGTGAAGATAAACTAGTAAGAACATAAGTGTTCAAAAGTTATGTAAAGTAATTGAAGTTCACATATAAAATGAGTAAGATACATCATTATGAGACTTGATGTCACATAGGATGCAGCAGTTTCGAATTAATGTTTCAGTAGCCAAAGAACTAAGATGTTATATTTACAAAGAGAAAAAATAAACAGTGTTTCACAAATTGATTCCATCCAAGTTTGTAAACAATCATTTACAACTAGAGAGAAAGTAGCAATACAAAGGGAACAGAACAAACAACATAGGTATCTTTGAAGTAATGAAGTGAATGGATAATAGTAGCTTCTTGATATTGATAACAGTTTGTCGTGACTAATTACTAGTGAAATTATGGTTTTTACCTGCCTCATTTTCACATGTATGGTATTTCAGTAATAGAAACATTCAAAAAAAATTTGCAGAATCTTGAGTATGTGTTTAGTTACTTCTACAGTGATATGCTAGAAATCCGTGGACTTGGTTAAATGCTACCATGTTAAATTTCAACAAGTTTTTCCGTTACCGGTAGGTGCATCTAACTAACGAGTCCCTAATAGGACGAAATACAGGTCTTGAATTCTGCCTACCAGTGACAATATAACTCAAACAAATACCGGTTCTGTTTCATTTTAATACTTCACTGTAACTTCATGTGTCACGAAAATTGATTGGAAGTTAATACAGTGTAAAACTTTAAAAAATGGATTACCGATGAAAGTGCTATTACTACTCGATTTTGGTTTCTGAAATGCTAACATTAAAATTTTATGGCTCTTACATATACAACCTTTAGCAATGAGTCAGTATGATTTTGTTTCTTTTGCTTTACTGAAAAAATGTTCAATGTAGTTAAGGTATACACACTTCCGTTAAAATACTTAAGACATACTTAGCTAGAATAGTTCTCATTTTAAATTGTCTTCTCAGAAACTCATAATAAAACACGATTGCTTACTACATAGTGCCACGTTATTGATCAGTTTTTTTCATTGAACACATTCTTCACCAATTTAAAAATATAAATCCCTGGATTTCATTTTACTCTCTTAGAAAATAAGCACTCTCCTCAAAGTCTTAGTGTTTCGAGTTCGACCTCTGGGGTAGAGGATTGTCTGAAATCCTTATATTGGTTTCTAACACTGCTCCTTCATCAATACGAGATGTACAGTTCAAATTTAACAAACTCCACAAACCAAATAATATATATTCTGAAAGACAAATACTTTCGAAAAACTTTGATTTTTAACCAGTTTTATAGTCTTTATTAGTTGATAGTTATATCTTGAAAAAGCTTTGCTTTGATGTTAATCGACTCCAATATACCATTTTACGTTACATGTCAGACAATAATTTAACACTTATAATACGCTTATAATGAATCTGAAGGTCGTTCCAAGTATCATTTTTCTTTTCCAAGATAATTCATTACAGAAGCGGATTTTTAACTAACAAGATAAATTATCGAGAATATCTATAAGAGCAAGTTGCTTACATTGAATTGTCACATTATGTTAACTTTAACGATAAGTTAAATTGTTAGTACTAGAGACGTACATTGGTAAATCGTTGTTATCATAAATTCATCTTGAACAAGTCACTTCCATATAATTTTATTTCGGAGGTTTTATAGTGGGTCAGGGGGTGAGGGGGAGGTAGAGAGTTGTTATCGACATTGAGATAGTCTAACTGGATATCTAATTTACTTACCTATACACCATAAAGATTAATATTGTTGATCCCATCTTAATTATTCAGACCCATTTGTCTAATAAGAATAGCATATCATTTAATGTTGCGCAATAGAAAATTGTTTAATTTCTGTTGGTAACTAAAGTCGTTCTGTCTGAGTTAATGCTAGTGACGTATAGGGCGAAATATATACTTGTAAAAGATGATTATTTCTGTGAAGATTAATATTTTTATTTGATTGAATAAGTCACAGATTGATGTTGGCGGGTTACCAGTCAAAACCAGAGAGCAGTGGATAGTCGTCTGGTGTGGAACTCTCTAGCAGTGAGTACCCTAGATTCCACCCCAGGGGATTCAGGTTGGCAAACACCTGATCCCCCCACACACACCATTAGGCCGACTGGCATCCGAAGATAGAATTCCCGCTTCCATTATTTTGTGACATATAGAGCAATGATTGTCCATTGTTATCGGTGACACCTGTCTCATTCCCAACAAGTTTGAACTCCACCAGTCACGACTGCTCACTAGAGTTTCGGGAACATTCTGAAGTTAGCCACTAGTGAGGTGATCATTCAAATTGAATTGCGATGGTTATTTTTGTGGATATTGGTAATTTTATTTGATTGTATACGTCACAGATTTTCAGACTTGTCGAGATCGAGACAGTCATTACCAGTGACAATAATTGATTATCGCGTTATATATCACAATTTGATGGGAGTGGGAAATCTACTATTGGATGTCGACTTAGTAGCGCAAAGTGCTAGGCGTTCGCCGACCCGAAACCCTAAGGGTGTAATCTGGGGTGCGCTTATAAGAAATTTTATTAATTAATAAGACGAAGTAGTGAAAAATAGCATCCACATGGTGACGCATTACACGCTTACAAACTAAAGAAAGGACTTATAAATATATTCAGTAAAGTCAAATGGAAATAAAATAGACAAATAAACTCAATCTATGATCAGTCTCACTTTAACGGAAGTAAAATAACATACAGCTGAAGTGAAACGTGTTTCACATGACATCAAAGAAGTTCCTTGGAATTTATTAATGAGCGTCACTGAAATCTGGATATATATATGTATATGTACTTTTGATATGACACAAATGCTTACGTTATACACGGGAGAACTAACTGCAACTCTAACTCGTTGAATAATCTATGCGAACAGATACTCGCAAGCTTGACCAACAACTCATCAACTGATTACTCGCCCAAGGCCAAATCATGAAGACATGAACACAGCACTGAGAAGATTCTACTCTTTTTTGTCCAAACTCTGTATACGTAGTTACAGCAGCAACCTTGTTACAATTAGAGTAATTTTCACATTAAAAATCCCCTACAATCAATCACAAATAACAAGGTCAGTACAGAGAAATTGAATGGCAGTTCTGGTTACCACCTACTTTGCAACTAATAAAAAAATAGCAGAAATAAGAATATTTACATGAAAAAGAAATAGTTCTGTCTCGTCTTAGAAACTGTACTATAATTTATTGGGGTTTTGATGTTTTCTTATCACTAGTTCACGAAACGATGGAGATCTAGCTGATTTTTCATGTAGAGTATCAATTCCTCCTAGTATTTAGATCTATTATGATATGTACTAGATTAGTTGTATAATCTTTAAACAATTACATAATCATTTTAACTATTGATAATGTCTATCTGTTATATGGAGATAAAGAACCGTAAATCATGATCTACTGAAACTATTCTTTATTTTATTGGGGCTCTTATAATTAAGCTGTATCTGGTTAAGCATTCAGTAACTATGACATCTGTATTGCTTAAACTGTAAACATTATTCACAGACTCATTAACTATTGTTAAATGTGTTTCCCTAGTCAAACTGTTGTAACCTTATTATGATCCTATTAGACCGGACTCTGTAAACAGCTCCATTGATTTAGTCTGTGTAGTATTTTGTATTGCCGGTTTCTAATTGGTTCAGCATATATAAATGCCACTGTTCTTAATTAACAAATGACTTAGCCTTAACTCTCATTCATCGATATTTGTTCTTTCTATCCATACCTTTAGGGAAATCTTTGGTCAATTAGACACTGTGCTAATCAATTATCGTTCTCATATCACTCAAATCGTAATCACAGCACAAATCCCATTGATTCATTTTTCCCTTTTGAACAATTACATAATCATTTTCATAATCAATCCTTATAAAAATTTTATCATAAAGTATATGAATGTCTAGTTAAAGTAAATAGATCCTATTTCTTTAGATATACTTCGAAAGAAAAAACAAAATTTGTTACTAAGTGAACATGAAATAATTCTTTTTTCTTTAATAAAAATCAATCAAATTGATAATGAATTCATGACAAGATCATTCTATATAAGTTACTTAAATTAAAAAATATAAGTAGAATAATGAGATTGGACTAAAAATGAATTCATTTGAATATATTAAGTGATTGACTTGAATTATTGCATAAATCTGATCTATTAACTTAATTGATTTACTGAATTAATTCATTTGTTCAATTTTCATTGCATTCATTATTGAACATTTAAACAAAACGTTGATAAGTATGTAAATAATCAATTTATTAATTAGAAAGAAGATGACAGTATTCAAGAGAATGAGGCTATTGATAAAACATGTACTAATATCTTGAATTTTGCATGAAAATGTTACGTCGAAATTATATCTATTCTAATTGAAGATTTATTGAACGATAAACATGAAACATTTTTGATTCTTACAGTTTGTTCCCTATCAAAAATTTGAACGACAACATTTGTAGAATACTTTGAATTCAATGTATTTCGTAGCATTCTCATCAGCTACATACATGCTATTGATTTTAGACAACTTACATTATTAATACACATTTTGATTTTGTCAACTGAATTGTTTATCTGATAACATTAGATTGTCGAATTCAGTGAAACTAAAAAGAGGTTGAATTTAGAGTATTTATAGATAGATCAGATGAATATTCTAGTTTTATTGCGTAATATTAAAAAAAGGTTCAAAACTAATTCAAAGGGGTCACGTACGAATGAGAGTTCTAGTGAATAGTTAAGAGAGTTCGATTATGTAATTATGAACACTTTGTTGTTATGAATATGTGTAGAAGGGGAGTAAGATAGAAATGTAGGAGTATAACTCACCGACTTCCTATTATCCTTAGTTGGAACCAGAAACTGGGTCATTGATCTAATGCTAACAGGGCAATTGAAGATTAATAACTGATTCTTTTGGAACACAACGGTTAGATTTCAATCTTTTAATTACAATGGCCTCAGTAAATTTTAATAGAATCGATTCTGTTCGTTTGTTTATCCTAGAATTCGAACAGAATACATCATGATGGTCCTATATACTATACAATTTATCAACAGTAGAACACAAATTTTCTACTGAATACATCAACAAAGGCACTGTAAAGCATTCTCAGTATATGATTCATGATCCCATAAAATAAAATAAATCCAAATTAACAATTAATCCCAAATAGTTTATATTCAACTATTCACTAGTATTTCTATGGAATACACAATTAGAAACATTATCCATGAGAATGAAATTCTATGATATGAACTATTAAATTAACAAACTTAATGTGTACATTGAGTTTAGGATTTTAGTCAAACAGACAAGTGATCTGACCTTATGTTCATAGAAAGAATTCCAACGATTCGAATTAATTCTTTTTGATTGTTGAAACCGATATTTTAATACAGAAGTAACAATGTACTGCCGTCTAAATAAGTACATTAATAACAACTTAAATTACTCTAAAATATTCAGGACCTATTAATAACACGCATCTTATTGATGTGATAGTGACAAGAAAACATGATGGAACCTTAAGTAGGTCTATTTACAGAAAACTATTTTGGATTGGCCAGCTATCAAGGTTCCTCTGCCCAGTTTCTTATCTATAGCCATAGAAATTTAATTATATCTTTGTCTACACGAATCTGAAGAGTTTGCAATCCTGACATCAAAGCTGAGGAGTTAAATATCTGAAGGAAAATGTTTATTAAAAATGTACATCTACCTAGGTTTATTTATAAAATACATGAAGTCAAAAGTACCTAAACTATCGAAGGCCTTCTCACTAAAGAAAATACTTTGATTTAGACTGTGACAAGGCTGACGACATTTTATAAAGAATGATTTCTAATTCATTTAAAAGAACATTATTTTCAGCAATCTGCGGATCACTGTTATCTAGCCGTCCCTCGTGAAACAACAAACTAAAGAATAAACTTTCTCATCTGACCACTTCCATGTGCATTTGTCAGTATACTTGCTTATACGTAGTTCGTTATCTAGGTCGTTTGCAAATAATTCTGTCCAAAAGTGTTCAACATCACCATTCTGTATGGTTGAGAAGTTGTGGTAATGGATCAATACGAAACTCAATTACTGAATATCTTGTAAACACAGACTGCTCAAATAAATGTCAATTTTTCGTTTATAGTGACTTGTAAAATCGACAAAAGCTTACCAAGAACAATAGTCTTTTGTCCTTTTCCAAATGTTGAAGTCCTAGCTACCTACTAAAACCAGAATTATGTATCCAAAATGAAACATGTATAATCTCTACTTTTACCATGGTCTTCAACTCAAAAAACAAAAATACTTCTTTTCCAAAGATCATGAACTGATCTTTAGTCATTTTGGAATACACTTCTTGTGAGTTTACTGAAAAAAACTTTCATTTTAACAGAATAAATAAGTTTTCTTCGATATTTAATAGTATTTATTTAACTTCTATGAATACGGAATTACATTTTTAGTTGCGTATAAATAATGTTTCTCTTATTGTTGCTACATTCACTCACTTATTGCAATTAAAAAACATTATTTATTATTATTGATTGATTGAGCTCGTCAGATATTGATGTTAGTAGAGTGCCAATGAAAATTAGAGAGCATTGGACAGCTGTTCTATATCCTACTGTGAGACTCGTCAGCAGTACATATTAAGAATTCACTACTTGGAAAATAAATTCCACCCACCTTCCTGCCGAAAAAAGAACACTTGACTGAAATAAAATGAATGTGTTTCACATAACTTAACTATTATTTTTCTATTCATTTAGTGTGTTAGTGAATGCTAGTTTGAGTTCTTAGTTAGTACTGCATCTGTTTTTTACCTAGTATATTATGCTGTGCACACTGATATATTCATATGAGATAGTTAAGGAAAACTCCAGCTTTTCAACATGAATTAAATACTTCGATTTACTAAGGGAAATAATTGATTGCCACTTTTTTCACTTTCGTCGTAAGCATTTCAAAATAATATGCTAATTCAAAACTTTATTCTAAATGGGTGTTGTGAAGATTATTGGACTGCAACTTAATACTACGAATTGGTTTGAATTAGACAACTATTGTAGATTAAGAAACACTAAACAACCATTTTATCCTAGTATGGGACACTTCAACATTGAGTACTAACAATATCAAATACAAAACTTCTGTTACTACACAAGTTAATTCACTTCAGAAAAATACTTTATTAGTTGGCTTAAAGTGGAGTAGGTCATATTCGAACAAATGTTTATTGTTTAAACTGGCTTTTCTAATGTACATCTATCAACCATAAGATGGAAGGAATAGAGAATGTTCAAATCATCGTCATACAATTGAAAAAAGCTCCCTCGTAGGATAATCTCACAACAGATAGTCTCAAAGAGTTCTGGATGAGAAATATAAGAGAAATGAGGGATCAACATATTCTTACTGTTTTCAATCCACAAATTGTGTTTTATTATTGACGTAAATTCAATGTTGAGATAGAGGTAAGAACAGATAGTGATTACCTTGGGATCCTATATTTCCCTAAAAATATTGTTTATAAATTTACCTGGAAATCATGATTCGCTTAGTCATTTGATTATTTGAATTCACCGAAATAGATGTCTACTTTTTGGCCGATCAACCCTAATTTTATGCTACGTTGCTTCGAAGTTTTGGTAAACTCTTAAATTGCAATTTATTCAGTTTTTATATTCATAATGTCGTATATCGTATGAAATCCTACCATAATGTACGTTGATGGAAGAAGAAATATCTATCCAGTAGTGGAAGGATTTCACGTTATTGGTGTTAAGATGGTCAAAATCCGTTATCGGTGATCCATGAGATTAATTAATCTAAAAATCCTTGTGTTCACAAGTTTACAATAATAACGCCAATGAGTGTGTCCAGAATGTCGTTTCATACCTGCCTGATGCTCAATTAGTCCCAAGTGGGAAATAAAAAGAACAAAAAATTGATACATAAACCACTCAAAATCGTTTTGTATTTCAGATGCTCCTTCATATATGCACAAAATCAAAACACACAGTGAACGAAATAGAAACTCTCAATAATCATAAGCAAAGGAGATAGTGGCAATGAAGAAGTAACATTTACAAATTATTAATTGTAATTCATAATAAGAGACAATATACTAACAGTAAATATACTGTTCTGGAGGATAGGGTGAGAAGAATGTTACAATGATAGGAATGAAATGCCTATATTACCCACAATTAAAATAATGGAAATAGTATTTGAAAGCGAATTTCTGAAAGTTCATTACTCTTCTTTAGTCGTTCAACATAGTGATTAAACTCATGAAAGTTATCCTATGAAATTATCAACCCACATTCATAACACATATGTACACTGGTTCACTGAACCTCAAAGCAAGACATTCAAATATTTTCTAGGAAGTTTAGTTACTTATAAATTATACAGTAGTCAAATTGATATTACAAATATTTTGTTCCGCCGTAAGATTGATGGTTAAATTTAATGAACTGTCAACTGAATTTCATATATTTTTTTCTTACTAGAATCTGTAAGTATCATTGAATGATGTTTCAAATATTCTATTAATTGAGGTAGTGACTTCTCTATGGAAACAATCCATTCAAGATGTATATGTTAGTAACAGGGACTGATTAATTCCAATCTACAACAACGAACTGATGAAAAATGAGAAAAAGATTTAGATATAAAGCAAAAATGATTTGATAGAATAATGATGGACTTTATTTCATGGTAACAAAAATGTTTTATATATTTGGTAAGAGATTTCTGGGATGAAGTTTATTTAAAATAAAATTTTCATAATTTTTCATGTAACGCAAATTTTTTTGACAGAAAAATTAATTTAGTTAAATTAATAGAAAAGTTGAGAAGTATAATTAAATGCTCAAAGATGTAAGAAACAGACCCCTTCCAACCGCAGTGAGTAAGAATTTTCATTGGATGAATTAAAGCAACTCCAATAATTGTGATATGATTATGAAATTGACGATTCTTTTACGTGTATCAATTATATCTATGATTCTGATAAATGTATTCATACTTCAATGTGTTAATTACAGCCATCCATAATAGTTACAAAAATTTATTCATTAATCGGAGTATCATGATTAGGTCATGGTTTATACTGGCCAGTATGTCAGTCATAACTTTGAATTCTAGTGCAGTTACTTACTTACGCCTGTTACCCCTGACAGAATAGCGTGGGCCACTCACCATTATTCTCCATTGAACTCTGTCCTAAGCTATTCACTCAATCTGCTTTCAGTTGCTGTATATCCTTTAGATATTTACTTTCAATTGTCTAAGCGATTCGCTCATTGGTTGTGCTTCTTTCCGCTTCCCAACAAAATTTCAAGTTAATGCTTGTCTCGTGATGCAGTCTGACGATTTCCGCAATGTTTGTCCTATCCAATTCCAGCATCTTTTCCTAATTTCCTCTTCGACTAGAAGTTGGTTTGTTTTCTTTCACAGTAGGCCGTTGCTGATAGTTTTTGGCCAACAGACATTTAATATTTTACGTAGACAATTGTTAATAATTACCTGTACTCTCCTGAGGATGTTTGAAGTAGTTCCTCACGTTTCAGCTACATAGAGAAGAACTGTCTTGACGTTAGAATTGAAGAGTATGATTCTGAGGTGAATTGACAGTTGTTTGGAGTCCCATATTTTCTTCAACTGTAGGAATGCTGCCCTTGCTTCGCCGATCCTTGCCCTTACATCTGCACCGAAATTTTCTTGTTCATCGATGATGCTCCACAGGTATGTGAAGGTATCTACTTTTTCCAGTGTTTTACCACCAAGTTCAATTGGGTAGGTGCTCTATGTGTTGTAATCAAGGGTTTTCATCTTTTCCTTATGTATGTTCAGGCCTGTTGATGCTGAGGCTGCTGCTACGTTGGTTATCCTCACTTGTATTTGTTGGTGTGTATGGACTAGAAAAGCTAGATTACCCGCGAAGTCCATATCATCGATTCGCATTCTACTTGTTCATTGAATTCTCTGCTTCCCCTCAAATGTGGAGGTCTTTATGATCCAATCAACCACTAAAACGAAGAGAAGAGACAAGGATAGGTAGCCTTATAGACAGATTAAACAATTTACGTCCATCAGTTTATATAAATTTGCATTCATTATGTTTAGAAAAGTCTAAACTTATTTCGTTTACTCAGTGTAATTTCCTGAGTTCTGTTTTGATTAGTTGTATTTATTCTTTACATATTGATCTTGGTTGGCTACCACTGAAAATCAGGGGGAACTGGATAACCGGACTATGGGACTAATACCCAACCTAAGGATAAAACGCGCCGTATTCCAGGTTTAATGGCGAACGGATTCCCATCATTCACCGCGCCGTCGCCGATTGACTCTTATTTTAGTAAATTTGTGAAACAGAACAGCGATCACCCAACAATAACGACAATAACAGCTTGACTTACAATATGGATGAGCTCCACCAGTACAGACATTTTACATGAATAATAATAATGAATTAACAAATGTAACTTATGATTTTAAGTCAAAAGTCACAAATTGCTACCAATTCTATGATCTGCACATAATAAAAGTCAGTGACTGCCATTCATATTAATTTAAGAAAGATTTTAACCAGGTTCAGTGATACACATTTCATTTCAGTGAATCATAAGATATATGAATTTCAGAAGATTTATCTCTTTATATTTCAAGCATAGACAACAGAAAACATCAATCAATCAACTAATCATTGGCTATTACCCTATGTGGTCCAAAGGCTGCCGATCAGCATTCTACAACCAACTTTGACCTGAGATTTGATTTCCAGTTCTTCCTAAGTGCTTTTCATTCTGCTATTCATGTATGTCTCCGACTCCCGACACAATGTGTTCTTGGAACTTCCTGTTACCCTTTCGCCTTAAGGATTCCAAGTTAGTGATTGTTCTGTGACATAGTTTGACGATTTCTTCAATGTGTGTTCTATACATCTCCAGCATACTTTCCTATTTTCTTACTCAGCTGAAAGTTGATTTGTTCTCTGTCGCAAAAGGTTGTCGTTGAAAGAATATGGCCAACGAATCCAAAAACCAGATAACATGACGATAGATAGTAAGTTTTCATTTGAGCTTTCTTGTATTTAACATTGGATTAATTTTTAAACATTTTATAATGGTTCATTAGTGCTCACGATTAAGATCATAATTGTTAAGTTCAATAAAATATACAACAGCAACATAATAGCGTTTTTTTAGCAAGTTTGTATTTTACGGGATATGGGTGCTAGCCCTATGCCCAACCCTCCTCCTTTACCCGGGCTTGGGACCGGCAGCAACCCTAGAAGAGCTGCGGGCTGCTCTTGCCTTTCCTCTTTCTTCTGCTGGTTGATTGGATCATGAATACCTCTACATCTGAGAAGAAGCACGGAATTCAATGGACAAGTAGGATGCAACTCGATGACCTGGGCTTTGCGGACGATGGAGCACTTCTATCCCATACACACCATCAAATGCAAGTGAAGACAATCAACGTTGCAGCAGCCTCAGCATCAACAGGCCTGAACATACATAAGGAAAAGATGAAAACCCTTGATTACAACACATAGAGCACCTACCCAATTGAACTTGGTGGTAAAACACTGGAAAAAGTAGATACCTTCACATACCTGTGGAGCATCATCGATGAACAAGAAAATTTCGGTGCAGATGTAAGGGCAAGGATCGGCGAAGCAAGGGCAGCATTCCTACAGTTGAAGAAAATATGGGACTCCAAACAACTGTCAATTCACCTCAGAATCATACTCTTCAATTCTAACGTCAAGACAGTTCTTCTCTATGTAGCTGAAACGTGAGGAACTACTTCAAACATCCTCAGGAGAGTACAGGTAATTATTAACAATTGTCTACGTAAAATATTGAATGTCTGTTGGCCAAAAACTATCAGCAACGGCCTACTGTGAAAGAAAACAAACCAACTTCTAGTCGAAGAGGAAATTAGGAAAAGATGCTGGAATTGGATAGGACAAACATTGCGGAAATCGTCAGACTGCATCACGAGACAAGCATTAACTTGAAACTCTGTTGGAAAACGGAAACGAGAAAGCCCAAAGAACACACTGCGTCGAGAGCTGGAAGCAGACACTAAAAAGATGAACAGTAAGTGGAGATAGCTTGAAAAGATTGCTCAGAACAAAGTTGAATGAAGTATTTTGACGAGCAGGCTATGATCCTCTGAGAGGGGTGCTAAGAAGAGAAGAAACTAGTTACTTTTCATGTAATTGTCCTCAATTTCGCTAATTTTTATTTAATGTCAAAGTGAGCGGTAACCAGTACTGCTCTTCATTTTCTCCGTTGGACCTTGTAAATTGTGATTGGTTGTAGTGTCATTTTAGTATGCTAATTACTCTGTTTTCCCCGAGGTCGCTTTTGTAAATATTTATACCGAGTTGAATTATAGTATAATCGAATCTTCCTAGTGCTGCGTTGGTGTCTTCTTGATTTTGTTTTGGGGTGAGTAACAGTTATCAAGTCGTTGGTCACGGTCGCGAGTATCAGTTGGCGCAGATAAGTTTCCGATCAGAGTTGCGGTTAGTTCGTGTATAGCAGTAGGCGTTATATTAAGACATAACAAGGGTTAACAGGCGTAAGTAAGTAACATTAATAGCGACTCAAAATATCAAGTAATAATTCAGCGGTCTCCACAACACTCACTAATGATCAATGTAAGATCATTGGTATCTGAAAGTATTGAATGACGTTCTAGTGAGACAGAGTGACAAATGCAGTTTACTTATGCGAATGTAAAACAGTTATAAATCTGTCAAAATAGATAAGGTTAAATAAAAAAAACAAGGAAATAAAAAAGTTGCAAAAATATACCGCTAGATACAAACACAACAGTGTACAATTTAAAAATTTTCTGCTAAATAAAAATTATATGAAGTAATGAAAATGCCTCCAACATCAGACTGAACAATTTTACTAGCTCAAACTTCTGATACAACGAAGGCTTGCAATTTTCGTTATAACTGGTTACTAGTTTGTTCTGTCGACCTCGAATCTTACTTCTTGTTGTTGTCGTTGCCGTCGTTGACACTTGTCATTTAGCCTACATTCATTTTGATTTGCCTCTTTCTTAATCTAAATTGTAGTACTGGTTAAATTTTTTAGGGAGAATTACTTGTGAAGAATGATGTACAGTACTCCAAAATAATCAGAGTACAGAGAAGTTTTGCTTACATAAAAGTAGTTGTGTTATGACGAGAAATGTTGTACCACAATACTAGAGACTGCTTGAGCATAAGATATTGAGGGAATTCATTGTAACAATATTGATGTTAGTGTCCGAGAAACGAAACCAAACAAGGAAGCAAGATAGATTTGATCACTTTGATTACAATTATGCTCACAAGAGTATAAGTTTGTAGATGGGATAATCACTGTGAAGTGACCTATATCGATGTTCATCGAATGCTTAGTAGTGTTGATCGAAGTCTATCAATCTAATTTCAATGTGATCACTAGTCTAAGTAAATTGATAGCGCTATCACTATGTAAGGATGGAGGTTGGTTTAAAGGTAGTCAGTAGGAAACTGTGCACCTAGGTTTCGCTCTGTTTGTCGTATCTGCAAACTTTAAAAGAATTTATGCTCTTCTAAGAAGTTGATTCCATATCACCCAATTCCACAATTCAAAATTGTTACCACTAATCTGATTAAGCCACGACTGACCCATATTAGGACCAAGATGTATAAATTAGTTTACTAATATTGGGACTGAGGTGTATACATTAGTTTAATAATATGTGGTAACACCAATAATTCAGTGGTAACATTTGCAGAGGGCGACATGGGCAACGCCGGTCTATTTAGCACTAAACCTACGTTCGGGATTTTCTGCTGGCTACATTCAAACCACTAGGCAAGTAAGCAAATGCGAACGGATAACCGATTACCGACTCGCGAAAACAACAAAAACAAATAGAGTTACTCAAGAGTGCTAGTATATTTCATGGAGAGATTAGAAGCTACACATTCAGTTGTGAGTTTGAATGATTACATGCTGATGGGTGATGATTAATAGTCTCGTGGACAGTTATTGCAGCAGCCTCCAGAACAACCACCATCTCCACATCGACGACATCCACAGCATCTAGGACATTGAGGACATGCACCTGAACAACAACCACCCTTTCTCTCTGGTTCCGGTTCTGCAATCACTGAAAATTAACCAAACCAACATTCTATTATTACTTATATAGAGACTAACAGGATAATTCAATATACTGCCACACCTCAACTCACTTCACCTCTATTCAGCTCACTTAGTTATATGTTGCTTCACAAATCAACCGAACAATACACCACAATGTAATACCATATGCATCACTATTGTGTTCATCAAGTATTGAATTAAAAAATAATATACATTGAGAAGCACTCGCCGGTAAATATCTCATTCATGTTATTCGATCAGTTCGGTTAATTAGACTCACCTGAATTTTGACATTCGAACGACACGACCAATACAACTAAGACAAGCTGAAATACAATTACCGATTAGGCATACATTATTACACATAACAGTATTTCAACATACAGTGAAGAATTGCATGGTAAACTAATTGCTGACTATATGCATTGCACGAGAGTATTTATACTGGACTGTGGAGTGTCAAGCATTCATGTGCTCACACCCAATATTTATCAGCACAACGAAATCAATCCACTTGTATGTGTATGAGAGGACAATAATTCAATATTGTTATTTTTCAACGGATTTCACGTTGCATATAAGATGGGGGTTTCGAAATCTACGGACGTCCTAACATATGGCAGCAAAATGTAAGCAATGAAAACCGATCATATGCATCGACTTGATGTATTTGACTATTGAAATCTTCGTAAGATTTCTCATACATCATGGAGCAGTAGAATGAGTAATATGGAGGTTAGACAGAAGGTTCTCGGGAAATATGGTTAATCAGTTAAGAAGGCCATTATTCTTCATCGACTGAGATGGCTAGGACATGTGTTGCGCATGCCAGATTATCACCTGCCTCATCGCGTGGTGTTGGCTAGGGTTGAAGTAGGATGGAAGAATGGAAGTGGCGGCCAAACCAAAACATGGCATCAGTCCATGAAGTATTTGACTGTTGGTCCAAGCCATGTTTGTAGATGCAGATTACCTAGTTTGGGTCTGCCCTTTAACTTCGAGTTAACAAATGAGTTTTATTGAAGAGAGCTGCGGATTTACTTCTTCACACACTTATGTTGCATTTTCTCTTCAACTCTCGGTATACTAAATACACCCAAAATATGAATGCATAAAACATTAAGAAATGAAGGCACAGTGTATTTGCGCACTGATAGGTGAATTCGCAAAATGATTAATGTCTGTTTAGTGGAGAAGTTAATTCCTTGCCGTTGACTTCTATATCAGTCGCTATTACACCCACCGCATGACAATTATACTAACGAGCTTCATTGGTTTCACATCTATTATTTTACGGTTCGGATATTGTAGCATGATTGAACATAGAAACCGATATAACTTTCTTCCTCCACTTGTTTCGATTCACTGGTGAGATAGATGTATCTTTTTTATTATCAAAGCGATGAACATTGAGTAATAGACAAGCGTGACACAGCTTACTACTCAGTGATTAATCAGTGTAAACAGTCTATAAATATATAAGTGCATATCGTTTTTGCAAAGAAACAACATCATTTACTGCATTAACTAACTAAAAGAAAATAATTTCTGTCGTTTAAACCAAAGTTTACTATTACCCTTCATCATAGTTGTAATGATCTTTGACGTAAATGAATTAATTTTGCTAGTTCAATCAGTTGATTTCATAATTTTTCTAGAAAGTAGCACATATCAAACCTTGTATGCTTTCTTCCATATTTTCTAGTGTTACTCGATTACTATTCTTAAATAATCGTTTATCCTACAGCATGAAGAACACAGGTAACGACTTACTGTTTCATAATGATTCCCTCCTAGTTGTATACACATAAATCTTTATTTTACTATGACGCCAACAACAAAGAAATTTAATATTTGTAATTCAGTAGTTATAGAGTGAACACTTTTGACCGATCAGTCTATTGTCTCTCTATTCATGTTTACATATACTCGATGGTGTATTTTTAAGTCTACATATATCTTCGAATTATCGAAAGGTATTGTGTGAATTTGGAATATTTTTTACTTATGCATTTACACATTGTGATGTTTCTCATATCTACGAATCACGAAATGCACCAGATTTCATGTCATTGACACATTTCGCTTTCTCTTCTTTTGATGCAGTATCATTTTCATTTATTTTTGCAGATCTAGAGACATAGTTTGTACAATATAAAACTTGTATATCATGTCTATTAAGCATTTTTTTACATCTTTTTTAAGTTCCATATTAGTATCGTGTAATCTCAGTGTTAACTAAGTCCTTTAGTTCAAAAGGCGACTAATCTACATTCTTTATATTAAGTCGTGTTTTAAACAAATTCTCTGCATAATAATTTTTCATCAGTGTAGTAATGACTGCATTTAATTCATTTACATTGTAGCCCTTATTTATTACAGGTTGATCGACACCGAATATCATGTTGACGGCAACATTAATGCATTAGAGTTTAGTATTATTTAGAATAAATTGACATCCGAAAAAAGTTAGTTTGAAAATGATGCAAATTATTTTCTCTTAGTAAAGCATTTGAAAATGTGTTTTCTTGTCAACAGTTACCAGCAGCTTAGCTAATTTTTTGTTACCCAAAATATTAACTGTCAAGGATGGAAGTAAATTAGATTGAATCTGCAGATTAGGCGTATATAAAATCCTTAGTATGAAACAGTTGATATTTCACAAGTAACTTTCAGCAAACTCCCAGTAGGACAGTGTGGAATGTGAACACTTATAAATTCAACACAAAACGTTACTCAAATCAATCATTGAATGAAAAGAGTGGGACAGACAACACCAAATGATGCTAGCCTAAATACAACATGCACCAATAAAGCAGGTCGATACATGTCGGATTTTATATAGAAAGAACGGAAGTACATTGTATGTGGGTGATGTCTTACATTGTGATCCCTCACATACTTATTCTATGCCATGAGAATGTTAAATTAGCCGATTTGAATAGAATTTCATAGTGTTGAGCAAATATTACAGGCTCATTTATATTGTCAATAGCCATATTTTATGTGAAGATTTTACTCTGAATTCATAAATATACACGTATATAGGTCGTCGTTCAATTTACATTCAATTTGTATTCACACCATTTTACATTGAATTAAATGTATCTGTTGAGACGGTTGTGTGGTGAATGCGATCAACTTGTTGAAGTGTTTACTGGAGACTGAATATTTTATGTTGTATTAAAGGTACAATAATGAAACAACAAAATGATTAGTGATATTTCCAATAATCGTCTTCTTCTTATTTCGCTCACACTACTCATTCTTCATTGTAATGAATCAACAATCGCACTTTTATGAAAGTTGGTTTTGTTATTACTGATAAGGTCAGCTTAATTGGCAGTATCGTTAACATCGTCATATTCACATTTGAATGTAGACAACACTAGAATTCCCATCAACTAAGGAACATAAATCTGATGAATGTTGCTGTTAATTCAAGGATAGCAATAAAAGGCTGGGTTCCTTTTGTTCACCATTTACAGATTAACAAACTCATCATAGAATTATGCATCCTTAAAATAGTGTAGTTTGTAGATCACTATCTCATTGAAGTAACAACAATGAAGTGAACTGTTATGCAATGAAGAATTTCAATGTAGCACCACCGTTGGATAAGAAATATTTTGGTGAATTCCAGACTGCTGTAACAACCTCTATACAAATAGTCAAAGTCAACGTATTGCTTATCAGTTAATAGAGAATATTCACAATTAATAAACCATGCCAATGCTATCTACAAACTGATTGTTTTTTTTCTAAGATAAATGGAGAGAACGTAGCACAACTAGAAATATTAATAAATTCCGTTCTTCAAGTTGTTGTTGTGGTTATAATGAGAATGTGATATATATAGAAAACCTTCTCAAAAATGCATATTTCAATGGTGTATATGTGTGTATGTATGTGACGCAAAAGTGTACTTAACCTTGTTGTGTTTAAATTAAAATAAAACCGAATTTCTTTCAAGATTTTGTGTATCTAAGCAGGTTTTAGGAGTTTGATTGTTATATTTGTGCATATAAGTATAATAATAATCATAACAATGAGGGAAATATGAATGTGCGGAAGCACATAAAAAGAACAAAATCTGTACAATCATGGAAACAATGAAGTGCAAATACGTTACAATAATAGTAACTTTTACTTACGCCAGTTACCCCTCTCGGAGGAGCATAGGCCGCTCACCAGTCTTCTCCATTCAACTCTGTCCTCAGCAATCATTTCCAGCTGTCTCCAGTTACTGTTCATTCTTTTTATGTCTGCTTCCAGTTCTCGACGCAGGGTGGTCTTTGGCCTTCCTGTTTTCCGTTTACCAACAGGGTTCCAAGTTAGTGCTTGTCTCGTGATACAGTCTGATGATTTCCGTTTCCTGATTTCTTCTTCAGCTGGAAGATGATTTGTTCTTTTCCAAAAGAGGCTGTTGCTGATGGTTTCCGGCCAACAGACATTCAATATTCTACGTAGACAGTTGTTGATAAATACCTGTACTCTCCCAAGGATGTTTGCAGTAGTTCTCCACGTTTCAGCTCCATAGAGAAGAACTGACTTGACGTTCGAGTTGAAGAGTCTAACTTTGAGATTGGTAGAAAGTTGTTTGGAGTCCCATATATTTTTCAACTGTAGGAATGCTGCCCTGGCTTTGCCGATTCTTGCCCTTACATCTGCATCGGATCCTCCTTGTTCATCGATCACAACCTATGAAGTTGACCTTCATATTAATGAAATATTCGCCTCTAATCTGTATCCATGGTTTACTAAATAACCATGCTATCTGTATTGATCAATCTGAAGGCCGCTCATACACTTGTTTTTGATTGTCATATTTATTGTCTTTTAAGAGTTATTGTAATTGTACTGTAAACTTGTTATGCTAATTATGATACAGTTTGATTAGTATAACTATCAGTAATCTTTTTACTCATCCTTTTCTCCTTCTTCTACTTTGACTAATTCCTCTTCAGCTTAATCATGAAACATTAATGCTCTTACTCAATTTAGTCATTACATTATTATTACCATTATTATCATCAGAACTATTATTCTCATATTTACACTTCGTCGTTTCCACTGATGCTAAGTGTCATGATGCGAGAAATTTGGTGGTTGGTTGGCCGAGTGTCAATCACTAGTGACTAGTCGGCAATTGCGCGTCTGCCCTACGCCCACTAAGTTTCAAGCCAGAATAGGAAGAATACTAGCCAATAGATCAACTAGACAGAATCCTATTATATTTCAAGCATTCCTTTATATATACATAAAATCAGACCGCACATCAAACCAATTAAGAAATTAACATGAATACAGAACAAAGGAAATACTGGTAGTAAATTGAAGCAACCTGTACACAACTAATTAAATAGAGTCCATTATAAAAAAAATATAATAACAGTAATTATGCTAAACAGGATGATAGGGTAAGAGAAACGTAACAATAATAGAAACAAAATGTTTACATTACACACAATTAGAATAAATAAAATGGTGTTCTTAAAACACACTTCTGAAAGTTTGTTACACTTCTTTGTGGTCCGGCATAACACTAAGTCAATTCTAACAGGACATTGTATTCATCGATTACATGTCTCAAAGCGAACGTTACTAGTTGTACCATACTGCCATCATTCAATGATGAATACAATAAACATTGAAACTCACTACCAATTCGTCTACTCTACCTGATAATAAACACTTTTTCATCGTCATTAGAATTTGCATAGAAACTAGCTTAGTTTCTTAGACAAAAATTTTGTGATGAAAAAAAATAATTCTGCGAACGTCTGAGCTCATTAACTTTTCTTATCTCTAATCAACTACAGATTCTTTGGTATTAAATTTGTATGCACAAATAAAACGATGAAACTTTTATTAAAAATAACTGCTTAGATACAAAAAGTGTTAAAAATAACTTTAGCTTTTCATTCTTATTTTAACAAAAGAAAGTTGGATTCACCATTTCATATGCACACAAACACACACACACCATTGAAATGTGTATCTTTCAGAAGGTGTACTTAGTGGATCACCTCATTATAACCACAACAACAACAACAAGAAAAGAAATTATTTAGAATTCTAGTTGTGCTGTGATTTTTCTTTATTTATTGTAGAAACAAATATCAATTAATAGATAAGTAGTTGATTAACATTAGCATAGTGTATTAACAGTCAACAGTGTCATGGCTATTTGTTTGAAGATTCTTGCAACAATTCGGGATTCACCAGATTATCTCTTATCCAACGGTGGTGTTACATTGAAACTCTTCATTACATGTCAGTTCACTTTATTGTTGTTGTTTTAATGAAATAGTGATCAACTGACTATGCCTTGTAAGGTTTTCATATATCTATGCTGTGTGTTTGTGATAAGGGTGTGAACTTACCTCCTCTTGTTGAATTTGAATTAAGAAGGGAAAATTATCAGTTTTGTGTTATGTTATGCTCATTCTAATTTAGCCTGTATATCAATTTGAATCTAAACATAGTAATGATTATCTTAATATTTATAATAAATAGATGACTAACCTTTAAAGCAGACTTGAGTTTTTTATTTCATAACATAAACAAGAAGGAATCGAATCAGAAGATGAAGATGAAGAATAAGGAGTTCGTAATTGAAATTTTGATTGTCTCATCACTTTATTAATAAGCCATCAGTATAAAGCGGAATGTTCAGTTTGCGGTGGTCATTTGAACAGGTTGCGTAGTCTGCATAAGAAATCAATCGAATAACTTAATATTAGATTAATAATCAATACAAAGAACTACATTGATTAATTGATATAGTCGTACCACGATAAGTGACATTCGACGTCACCTAAATTACTAAATCTTTACTTGTACAAGCATCCTATTAGCTCACAAGTTCCTTCAGCCTTTTCTTTCGTGATAGACAAACATTATCTGTTCGACACAAATTTGGCGATCAATGAAGGTGAACCATCAGTCAAGATCCATTAAGAAGTAGTTAATTTTCGAAAAATTCACGATAAGTTATTCAGGCATACAAATAATTACATCATCTTTGTAATTAATAAGGATGAAAATTGTAAAAGAGTGTTGATCTGGCATAATTTTTCAGAGAAGAATTGGAGAAACAATCGGAACATGAGGTAGACCAAGTCCTGTCATTAGATGAAACAGTATACTGTTTTTTCCAAAAGAAGTAGGAATACACTCATTGAATAATGCCTTACTGTGTGTTAATACCCACAAGTTTATTCAGTAATAGGTGTACATTGATAGTTTCAAAGGTAGTTGTATAATCAATATGCATTGTTTGGGTTCATTCCAAAGTACCACTACGCTTATCACTCCTTTATTATCATGTAACACAACTGCTGCATCTAATCAACTTCTACTACATTAATAGGCATAACTGATTTATGTCGACAGAACTCATTTTACTTTACTCTGTTACTAAACTTTCTTATAGTGACAGAAACGAGTTTACCCTACTGTAACTTATATCCATAGAATCATCACTAAACTAAACACCGTAGGTCTAATATTCAGTTTATACTCTCATTTTAATCTCATCGTTGATAGTCTACAGCTTTTAGCATTAGGTTAGTAATCTAACTCGGTTGTTTTGTGAAATCTTAATTTCTTTAGAAATTCTTATCTCTTCTTACTACAAATATGTAATGTTATTGTAGCCACATAAATATTTATGATGAAAGACACCCGATGAATTCAATTGGATGAAATAATGAACGTTTTCATTCAATTAGATTAATCAATAAAACATTGAACTACTGAATATCTTGTTGGTATCTTATGAAGTTATCATTCATCGATTGGTTTATTGTAAGTGAATTTGTTTACGTAATAGAATGTTTGTACTGATTGATTGAAGTGTGTGAGTATTTTTAGTATAAAAGTCAGTGTTACAGCACTCAAGTTTTCATCAAGAAGATTATTATTAACCAAACTAATGAAATGGTAAACAGTGTACTTGTGATCATTGCTAGTGGTTCTATTGCAGTAGCTTTACCATTTATGTTTGCAGCCCATTTTATACTTAATAATAACCAAGGTAAATTCAATGATTCGACTTCTAACGTATGTTAAACTAATTTTATATTACTTACATATGTGAATACCTTCGTAATTGTACACAATTCATAGTTGATGACTTTAATACCGACTCATGCACACATTGGTAATTATCATAAGTTCTGAATGAAAATAAAATTGATGACAAACAGGTTTTGAATGATCCATCTAACCCCATGAATAGTTAGAAGTTTCGTAAGAATCAGTTAATTGCATTTAGAATACATAGTTGTCTTTCTCTATGTATCAGGCACTCTCATCAAATTAATTATGATTAATTGTGTTTTACATTAGACATGATTAGTGACTTCATATCTGATTGTTATAATCAACCCTATTTCATGTCATACGAATAATTGTGGAGAAGAATATTAAGAGTGTTATCATGGATACTGTTTGAATATTGATTGTTTTCATGAAAATGTCAAGAAATGTATGTGTGATACTTTACTTTATGAATCCCGTTGACAGATACTTACTATTTTCTGCATAGGATTTACGTTGAAGTTAGGCCATAACAATAATGGTTGAAATAATTGGATGTTGTGAAGATAGTTAACTAACAATTTTGATAACACGAATTGGTTTGAATTAGACAACCATTGATCATCAGTGGAGTTTAACCGTGACAAGTGGGAGGCAGCTACCAACCGTCAACAAAGATGAAGCCGCGCAAACGTATCACTAGTTCGTTGAATTAGAAATATAAACTGTTGGGAAGCGATTCAGTGGTCTAATGCTAAAACGAACGCCTTGGAGCTGGAGGGTTCTGTTCCTCACAGAGTTGCGGTTGTTCACTGCTGAAGAGTCTCATAGTAGCAAGAAACAGCTGTTCAGTGCTTCCAGGTGATCAATCGCTGTCTAATTTAGACTAATTCGTGATATCGAAATTGAAAGAATAGCAGTTATTTCACTGGAATGGAGTTAAGTTGAGGTGGTTATTTGAAGATTGACATTTAAATTTGTTGTTACTATTTAACAATGATCGATGTTGATTATATATTATTAACTAGTGAAATTCAAACTTTTCACGAGTGAGTTATTATTAGTGGTATTTAGTGATTATTGGTTTATATCAATAATTCTATGATTGTACACTGATTCAGTAGTGCTGATAATTCGAAGTCCTCTGTGTGGTGTGATTATTATGAGTTATATCCTGTAGAGAGATTGGCAGTGTATACTTCTGACTAATATAGAAGTAGAATGAAACAATCATCCAGTGTTCCTTTCTTATCAATGGTATTTAATTACAGCCACTTTACGACAAACACTAACAACCAAGTAACAATTTACTCACATTGCATCTAGACGGATATGTCTGCTTCATTCATTGATTGTTTAAGATTTCTCTTATTATTCACAATTGTATGCATTCTTCTACAACGTTCTTTAAATCAGTGTTACACTTTATTTAAACTGTGTTTTAATAATCAGGACAAGTAGTTGTTTTTGTCATTTCAGTGAGTAGGCAATAGATTGGGTGACTTAAGAAGGATGATTGACGTTCAAACTGTTTATTTACTTCAATGTACATTGAACATATTATTATTATTGTTCCCCTCACCGTAACCTCCTATTAGACACACTTACTGTTAATTTTCACTGATGAACTATGGCTAATTAGTTGTGTACTTGTTCTTGGCTCCACCACCTTGACTACCACTAACCAATTTTCCACCATTATTGTCCTCGTTTGTATAAAATGATGTTTGGCGTATTGGTGAGCTATGCGGTTAGCCTTTGTATGCATATAAGTGAATAAGTAAAATATTAACTGACCCATGTTGTTTATCTTCATTATTTTGCGTTTTTCTATCCACATTGAGAGTAACAGAATTAGGTTATATTTAAGGGCAACTATCAATCATTCATACTGTTGGCAATCCCTAGAGCAGTTCAAACTACATTTCATCTTTAGTTAAATATATCGGTTATGCCTACTAGTTGAGCATCACATTGTATCAAAATCATTTTAATTTCTGTATATCACGAGGTTTATTAGAAGTAAATAAGACAATGTGGTTATCGTTACAACTGGTTACAAAAACAATGTAGCTTATCAATGTCGTAGTGTAGGACAGGACAATGTGAAATCATGAAATGTTATAAGTTAGGAGTAAATTAAATAGACAAAACCTAAATACATTCAAGTTTATTATAAGGAATTAAACTTAAAACAGTTTACTGTATAGGGTGTATTGACATGCAGTTTCTATAAGCATTTCGCTGCTTTTGTGTTTCAGAATGTAGTCTGTGTGTGTGGTTTTTGACAGCGCTGAATTTCAAGGTTTTTTGTGGTTGATCAGTGCCTGCCTGTGAAGTAATTTATTATTTGACTGTGTTTCCATTGTTAGTTGGTTTTCTTCCAAAATGGTGTTTACAAAACTGTAAACATTTTCTAACTCATTCATTTGGATAATGACAAATGTGTTGTCTACATGACGAATCCACAATGGTTTTGTGTGCTTATCGGTAGTAATTAAATTTTCAGTCACAACATCATTGCCTTTGTACCCGGTCCACATATCGGTCACCCAAATTCTTTTTTCGTTTATTTTGTTTGTACATTTTAATAGTGTATTGATTACAAGTTATCAAACACAACGCGATGGGTTATAACAGGCTTTGTGCTTGAAACAACTCCTGTTTTGTTAGGTGAGGATGGTAGCCCATCAAATAGATTGTCCAGTTAAGCAACACGACACAACAGAAACCGTCCTTTTGAGATACAGATCTTCTCTTCCATCTCCAAATTTTGTAATTTACAATTTTAACCAACTGATATACATAAAGATAATAAGGAATTAGATAACCTACTTTAGGTAGCACAAAACTGAATGACACTCATTTTCATCATCGTCATGGCAACAGTTTGTATTCCAAACTAATCATGTTGTATTCATTATTTTCCGTTATTTTCTATTTAAAATTAGAAATAAACCCTTGAATAATCAGTGTTTTTGATAACATTATTATCACTCTCCTACATATAAAGAATCATAAATATTGTATTAGAATGACCAAAACAAGGGGTATACGCAGAAGTAGTTTGAATGAATTGCATAGTTACTAAATGATAAATTGTTGATAATCGTGAACTAACTCATTGATTGCTACTTAAATATGTCCAACATTTACCTATTAACGTAAATTATGTAGACTATGTGTAAATCGTTTATTTTGGATATTGTAATGAAATGCTTACGGATTCACAAGTGTAAATGCTTGATAACAAGTAGGATTGTTGAAATAACTTTTTAATAATTACAACAAATTGTTTTGTAGGTGCAAATGACCAGGTTGGTACTCATTTAGGTGATATCTATGGTTCATCATCATTAAGTCCTTGTGATGATTTTTATGAATACGCATGCAATAAATGGATAACAGAAAATCCGTTGTCGAATGAAAAAGACAGTATTAGTACAGTTACCAAGGCACAGCAGAAGATCGATGAATACATCTGGAAGTTAGTATGTGAGTTGTAGTTAATCAACAGAAATATTTTAATAATCCTGGTAATTGCTTACAATAGAGCCACTAGATAATTTGTAGTATTCATGAATGTGCTCACACACAATTAATCAGTTTGATCAAGTTAAACTCATATTCCAAGCAAACTTCACATTTTGTGAAACAAGATCATTCAGTAATGCTGCTGTCAAAAATGACTTTATTATGTTGCACTATGTTTGATTCGCAAATGGAGCTTATATCTGATTTCTTGAGAACATACAGATTTTTAATTACTACCTACTGATTTCCTACTTATAATAAACACTTGATTACATACATCAATTTTATGCAGGCACCCTATCTGATACTACATAGGCATTATTCATATGTCAGTGTACCACAGTTGAAGTAAAGTTAAACGAAGTGATCTGGCTGATTCGCACTAATTAGCATTCGTCAAAAAAACACAACTACAATCATGCTCATGTTTGTGGTTTACACAACATTTGAACAACAAGCATTTGATTGGACAGTTAAGATGTAGCTACATATACTTTTTTTCAATATGGGTAGTCACAAACAAGACTGGAATTTTTAACTTATGAAAATAATGCTCTGGTATCTGTAACTTGACATGGGTAGATCTGTAAAGTTATAGTATAGTTCACGTGAATAGATATGGGAAAAAATTTTTTTTAAAAATGGTGAACATAAGCATACAGTACACTGTGGAATATTTGCGACGTCCTCCTGTGAACAACTACCATCTAGCTAACATCAGAAGTATTATTTGCTGTGGCTGTTTTTTCTATTATCAACATTATGACATTTGATAATTTAAAATATAATGTTAGTTAGATGATCAGAATTATGGTCATTTGATTTTGACTTATTGAATTCGATATTGAAGTGGGATTTATGATAATGATAACTAAAACAAAGAGAGCGATGTGATCATCACCTAGCAATTTATTCATTAACATCATCCCTTCAACAAATACTATTATCACTGATGTCGAATACATCATACCACTGATGTAACTGACCTACACCAGTTTTGATTAGTGAGAGAATGAGTATATAAGTGATGAATCATAATCAAATGTATCAATATTTATAAGTTCTACATTTAATTTTTACTTGGGAATGTGTGATTTTCCACTGTGGACTGCACTCAATAAAATCGTTATGTCAATGATGTAGATGTGCTACAGACCAAATCGGTTCTTAATCGAAGAGTTTGATTACCGTGTTGGAGTAGAAAGAGAATCGCAAGCTATTACTAGCTGCAATTTACCGTAACTCATGTATAGTCAGTAATAAAAGTAATCCAGCTATCCGCCTGTATGTATAAAGGCCACGAATTACATGTGTATAATCTGCCTATAGTTGCCAGTTATCTTAATAACAATTACACGGAGGTTATTTTCACAAGGTTCATTATGACTGTAAAACTTATTTATTGATGTTTTACTGTTTCAGATTATTAAATCGCATTTTTCTTAATTTTATGACAATAACAACTATTAAGCTTACGGTCCGAATCCCAGTGATGATCCACGTCTACAAGAAGCAAAAAAATTCTACAAATCTTGCACAAATTTTCGTAGTCCTGATGCATTCATCTCAGCCTTAAGTTTATTGATTAGTATGTACTTCAGTCAGTGGGATCTTCTGCCGTCAACTTTACACAATGATGGAGCACCAAATGCTGAACATATGGATCTGACAGATTTCTGTCTACCAGCAATAAGCCAATCAGGATATGCACCTCTATTTACCCTAACCATGGATCCGCAAACACGATCAATTAAAGTAAGTGCTTATTTCAAAATTCACTAATGAAGCTCATTTTACAAGAATCATTGACATTGAATATGTCAATTGCCTATTAATAGACAATGTTGTTTCAGTCATTCATTTCACTGTCCTACAATTTTATGTAAATCAATGTTACCATAAATGATAATTCAGTTTCATATAGTTTATTCAACTCACATTGTTGAAGAGTAACCATTAACTCCTTTAAATACAGAGGTCAAGAATGAATCTCTAAACTCCAATAACCTTAACCAATCTTAATAATATCAGTTTGTATTGTCTATTGACAAACTGTAACGCATCCACATCATCAACTTAATATGGTATATTTGGAATAAAGAGTGCTACTGAGCATACTTTCATACGTTAGTTTTACAGGATATCTTCACAAAGACATAATAACTCTTCTCTTTCTATTTATCTAATGTATCTGCTTTTGCAAGTACATGCGAATTAGTAAATTCAGTTTAAGGTTACAGAAGGAAGATATTTGTTTTGTTTGGTAGTGTTCATTAAACATCGTGTGGTATGGAATGTTAGCAGACTAACGGCCTGTAATGTTTGTTTGACAGTTGTGTTCGAAACCGTTAAATGATTTATCTGTTAATACAATTGTTATCTATCTCTTGCTCTGTAAAGTAGAAAGAATGCAAAGTGATTCATTACTATTAACTACATGATACACCATAACAATACATCCGATTAGAGATAGATAAATAATGTGTAATAAGTGCCTATATTTCATGATGTTTCTGTCATTAAAAGGTTTGTATGACTTACAACATAACGTATAACTGAGTACAGTGTTCTGTTGAACGCATATAAGTCATTGTAGCAAGACGAGACTATGATCATAAACATTCATTTGTATAAACGTCTACAGACGAAATCACCATCAGAAGTGAAGCTGGAAAGATTTAATGGTTCTGACAAATTATCAGTGCTCTTTGGCATCTTGTAAAAGTCGTAATTATCGTCGAGAATAACAACTTCTATATTGTACACTTTTGAGTTAGTATGTATGTTTAAGGTGAGATTTTAAGGTGATATCTGACTTAAGACGGTTCGCTTGTTTTCCGTCTGTTTGTGCATTTAGATCTGTTCTACAAACACCCTTGTCTAAATCATGGTTATTGGCTTCTCCATATATGTGTGATACGTCTATTGCATATGTGTATGGATCCAGCAGGTATACGAGACTCTAGACAGTCTCTGTGCGAGTTTGCAATGAACGGAAGATTGGTCGATATCCCCATGTAAAATCTCTCCATATTGTGCAAATATTCTTATATAAGGAAGTGGTGATGTAAAACGAGTCAATATCAAGACATTTATCACTTGTGAACTAATGAAGTAAATTGATTAAACCCACGGGTATCAATGGTACACAATTTCATTTCAAAGACGTAATGTATTGGAAGGGTGATGGAGTGGTCATGAGTAGTTTGTTGAGTCCAATTATAGCTGAAATATTTGAAGTAAAAGTTAAACAGCTGAAACGAAGCATTCAATCATTGAATCAAGAATCTATTGTGGATAGATGAATAATACATTGACTTTTTACAACACTATGTAGTGTTATGCATACCCGTACGATTCATGTAACAGAGTGCATCAGGAAATAGTATTTACGAAGGAATATAGACATAGTCAACGATTCCAAGACCTTGGATTTTGTCGGATGTCGGATGTGGGTGAACAATGATTCATGCACGGAAATAAAATTACATTGGTTGGGTGTAAACAACCTTCAACGATTTGCGAATGACTAGAAACAGATTGTATGTATAATGGGAGAGCATTGAGAAGTGTAAACATTCAAATATATCAGTTTATTTTCGAAAATCTTCAACATTATCAGTTGTTTCAGTCGTTATTCGTGCAATAACTTGTCATCTAATTATTGATCGAGGTCACACTGTCAACATTTTTCAACCTTTGAAAACAACCAATGGACATAGGAAGGCCAAATGACTAAGGTTTATTGGAGTGGTATCAATCTAATAACTCAAGCCAAATCTGTGTTTGGTGAAACTGACAGTTACCAATGAATAACTACTACAGTAACTTTGATTAAGTTCTTTAGATTTTATTTTTATTCTTATTATCATTACTATTATAATTATTAATACTACTACTAGTAGTAGTACCACTACTACTATTACTACTACTACCACTCATTTTATTAATACACCCATTGGTTTGTATTGTGTTGTGCTAATCTTTGTTTAACCAACTCAACCATTACTTACTTAGTATTATTCTTCTTCTAGTCTATCAATTAATCAATTATTTCCACTCATCCAATTCCTTGAAACTAAAGTGAACTTACCACGGAATCTTCTTTAGTTGTTATAAACTCAACGTAATCGATTATCGAGTTCTTAATAATCACACTCTTGCACATTTTCAACCACTCAATGTTTACTTTTAAATGTTTATTAGCAAAGTCATATTTCTTTGCTAATTAAATGGATAATTTATGTCTATTCAATTAGTTTTCTTGACATTATCATTACTCATGATAATGATGATGATGTTAGATATTACGAATTTGATGCAAGTGATGAGGAGTAATGAGTCAAAATAAAATTCTACTTTTTCTGTATCAACGAGTTGTTTTTGTTATGCTGAAATTCATATTTGTGAATCAGTGCATCATATTTCGTAATAACGGCATATCCAATTACACTGTTCAAAATGCTGTCATTTTTAATTAACTTTGGCACTAGTATGATAAAACGAAGAGGTTGGCAAGAAAATATATTAAATCAGAACGACCGGTCAAGAACACGGATGACAAATGAATCACGACAACTCAAGAACGGACTAACGTGTAAGAAGAGCACTTTCAGGAAGTCTTGAATAGACCAGTACCACATAACCCACTAGTCATAGATTATGCATCAACAGACATTCCTATTAATGCTACTTCACCAACAACATGAACGTCTTTGACTATAAGATAACACTCGACATAGTGGACAGGAGAACATTATGGAGACTTCTTCGACACTGTGGTGTACTTGCTGAAGAAGATAGTCATCATCATACGGAATTATTGCAACGGACTGAACTGCAAGATCATGTATGGAGGGCTATTCACAGATTTATTCGAAGTTAATACCGGTGTCAAATGATGCTGCTTATTCCCATGATTACCGTGTCTTTCGGTAGTTGACTAGATTGCAAAAATAGCAACAAATCAAAACATGCACAAAATACGCTGGACAACATGTATGTAACTAGACATCTTGAACTATACAGATAATGTAGCTTTTCTATCCCCCACACAATAACGAATACAAGCAAAGACCGATAGTGCAGCAGTAGCCTCTACAGCCAATAAGAGACAGAATCATTTATATTGATAAAGTGAAATCCTTTAGAAGTAATCAGCACAAACCTAATTACATATGATAAGGTAGCTCTGAAAGATATGGAAACTATTACATACCTAGACAGCAGCTTCAGTAATAAATAAAGGGACTCTAATACAGATGTGAAGACACGAATCACCAAGACTAGATAATTGCAATATTTCAACAATGAAGAGAAAATATCTGAAACTCAAAACAACTATCAGACAACACCAAAATCAGAATTATCAATACAAACATCAAGAAACTAAGTCTTTATTGTGTGGCAGAAACTTGTATTGGGATCTACAACAACCATCATTTACAAGATGAAAGTAATTATGATCAGTTGTTAGCTGAATTTACTCTTGATAAGTTGGCTAGACATGATCAATAACAGCCTGTCACGGTAGAAAATAAACCAACCAAAATCCAGCTGAGGAGGAAACCAGGTAAAAACACTGTAGGTGGGTAGGACATACATTGAGAAAATCATCAAATCACATCGTAAGACAAGCCTCATCCTGGGATCCTCATAGCCTTTTGAACAAGGCCATACCCAAGGACGAAGTGCACCAGTAATCGGAGTCAGATATAACAAGAATAATTAGAGCGTGTAAAGAACTGGGAAAGAGATTTGAGAACAGAGTTGGTTGGAACACACTGGTCGGCTACCTATACTGCACAAGGGTAACAGGCATTAATTAATTGACTGGTTGATTGAGTGGTTGTCATCTTATGTATAATTAAAATTAGCTACAAGGGTGAATAGGCCTTCCATATTGTAGGTTCAAGCAAACACTAATAAATTTATTGGCACGATTTTGTAGAGAAAGCCTTATTTTATAAGAAACAAGAAACAATCCTGACATTTTAAGCATTGTTTCTCCACTAATTCACATCAAAATAAGCCAACATCAAGCCAGCTACAGTCAGCCAATTGTTATCAACCATTCGATTGTATTATTTACTCAAATTGTTTTCTTTACAATATACCAGTTCATTATTTAACAGAATGCATTTTATGATTACTGTTCAACTAGATTTCACAAGGTTCGTTGTCGGTTGATCTGACTACTGATGAAGCCCAGGTAAATTATACAACTACTTTTCATGTATACAATTACAATAGTAGTTCACGATTCATTTCTATTCTGTTGCCTACATAGTTGAAATATATTCATTTACAATACGATAATAATGATAATAAGCAACTGCTTAATTAGATTGAATCACACTCACTGAACATTTTCACCGGCTAATAAATGCTAACTATTGTATTAAATTGTGCTGCATCATTTGAGTGATTTCCTTAATACAGATTTGTATAATTTAAGTTAGATTGAAACTAGAAAGTGGAATTCACGGCACACCTCTCGTCCTACATGTGACTCGTTGGGTTGATGTACCTGTACTGGGATTCGAACTCAGATCCTTCTAGCTAAACCCTACTACGTTACTGCGTCCAGACAGTTACACTTGTGCAAAGGGTATATATGTGGACTGTCGCTATATCGAGAACATTCACTCAAGATGCACTTATAGCAACAAAGATTGACTAGTTTCAGTCCGCGACTAATCAATAGGAATATATAAGCTTATCCTAATTACACAACTGTTTATTTTGTATGTGATAATATGAAATTCACTTTTTACGTATCATGTTGATTATTGAAATAACAGTTATGTGTAGTGAAATGTTCACAAGATGATTACAAGTGAGGTTACATCTTGTGATCAAGAAATAATTTAGTGAGCATATTTCATTGAGAATATAAAATTAAAGATTACACGACTTGTCTACTTTAAACGACAAACAGTATATAAGTATCTATGTCCTTTATGAGTGATCAAGTATAATAAATATAATGTCCTGGATACCTGTAATTGATTTTGAGACATCTCACCAAGTGTCTTCAGTCATTGGTTGCGATTTCCATGAAGACCACAATCAGCGTGTATTATTGTCTTTCTATCTTTACATCGTACCATTTAGACAAACAGCACATCACCAACTAACGTCAGGAAGTGCGTATTCTTCCCACAAACATAGCGTGATGCCCACAATAACAAGGTCACGAAAATATGTTAACAGGTTGTGACGCACTGTTTCTCTGTAATGACTAAGTGAAATGGAGTTAATGAACATGCTGTGGTTCTGAATGCATGTTTCGGAGACAGTATTGATCAATGGTGATATATTTTATGGTTTTCGCTAACGAGAATCGCTAATCGATTTGACACAATGTTTGTACAGTAAAAGCTGTATCATGAAGTTTTAAGCACGGTTCAGAAAACCTGAGATAACATTTTTCAAACTCGAATATTCAGTACTAGTGGTGCACATGGGAATCGTAATCAAAAACGTTGACGGTGAAAAGTAGAAATAGTGTAAAAACATGCAATAGGTGGATTTTGAATTTGAACAGGGTGATCTCAAGAGTTATAGGTGGTATGAGGAGGGTTATTACTTTCCTTTTCCTCACTGTGGAAGGGTTCTACTTTATGAGACACGTGAAAACGAAGGTGAATTAGAGGAGGTCATGACGACCCAAGAGTGTAACTATACTGCCAGAAAGACAAAAACTTGAGATCAGTCACAATCGACATTTTAGCAAGTGGCTTTTGGTCAGTTAACGCTGCACTTGTTAGGGACTTACAACAGTAGACGGAAATCAGCTATGTAGCCTGAAGTGTACAATGTCGATTTCGATCTTTTATGACTTCACCATTCCTCTTTGAGTAGGCAGTATCTCTGTCATACAAGTCATTTGAAGGAAAGAGTGCATTTAACTGCCGTCGCATCTCGTTTCAGTTAGCAGTACGACTTTGCCCTCTGACGTTAGGTTTTCTACTTTAAGTCTTACTCCACCTCGGCTGATCCGCCTGGCATGGTACAGTCTTGAAGAAAGTTTACCTTTTCAGTATAACTTCACTGCTTTGACATGATCAGTAAGTCTGATCACCAAGTCAAAGTATAAAAATTGTTTGAATCTGAGTTGCATAGCTAAAATTGACCTTTAAATATTTATTAGTAATACGAATATTTTGCTTTTAATTGCATAATTCTACTTTCCAACATGACTAAACTCCGCTAGTCACACCTCTTTACTCGATATGTTTAACATCGGCTGTCCAATCGGTTTAACGGCTAGGCGTTCGCCGGTGAGCTAAGAGTACCAAACACTGTTCATTACATTGGTTGTAGATGAGAAATTTTGGTGAGTCCTATACTAGTGAAAAACAGTTGTTGAATACCAGCTCTTAGTTTTCAATTGTTCACACTTCATAGTTAACAACCACCACAGTAATTAATGATAATGATGATATGTGGTGCAGATATAGTTCTATTTAGTTCACAGTAAAACGGCTAAATATATGTCACTTTGATGTAAAATAAGTAGCAAGTACTGCTATGCAATTGTGTTGTACAATTAGCGATGTACACATGACAGATATTTTGTCACCTTGTTTAATCACTAAAATGATTCTATGTAGCATTGAAGTATTGTAATTCATAGTGCGATTCAACAACTTACTTATTCAATCTTCGATATATCATCCGATATAACTGAAATTTCATTTCTTATTTTATCACTTAGTCTAAGGAGATTGAAGTGGAATTCTACAGTATCGCTTCTGTATTAGAAATATTGGAATTGCACGAGGCGGAAGTAAAAGCTGCTTATCAATTGATGAAGAATTTGAGCAAAGTGAGTTTGATAACTAACAAAGTTGATATCTTTAAGTAAAACTAATATACAGGAGTAATAATGTAATTGTAACAAATTGCCACTTAGTACTCCAAATTAATGCTACTCAGCAAAAGCTCAGCAATAGTAATAATACAGTATTATATTAATCAATTGATCAATCAATGCATGTTGCCCCGTGTGTAGCACAGGCCGATGACCATCATTTTTCAACCAACTCTCTCCTGAGCTTTCCTTTTCATTTTTTTCCAAACTGCTTTTCATTCTTGCCATGTCAGTATTCAGTTCCCAACGTAATGTAATCTTGGGTTTCCCACTTTTCCTCTGAACTTCAGGATTCCATGTTATTGTGACACGATTTGATGATTTTCCCAATGTGTGTCCTACCCACCTCCAGTATCTTTTCAGAATTTCTTCCTCGGCTGGAATTCGGTTAATTTGTTTTCTGCCACAGAAGGTTGTTATTGATGATATCGAGCCAAAAGATTCAAAATATCTTACGCAGACAGTTGTTTGTAAATACTTGTATTTATTGTATGATGCTTTTCGCAGTTCTCAATGCAAGTTTCAGCTCCATACAACAGAACTGTCTTCACGTTTCTATTCAAAATGTTGACCTTAATGTTGACTGTCAGTTGGCTTGAGTTCCAGATGTCCTTCAGTTTTAGAAATGCTGCCCTTGCTTTGCCTTTCAGTATGCGCCTTCACATCTGCATTAGACCCCATTCTGCTTATGAATGGTGCTTCCACCCAAGTATGTGAAGGTTTCTACATCTTCCAGAATTTTTCATCAAATAAAATTCAGTTAGTGTTCGTTACTCTATATTCAAGGATCTTGTTTATTTGTTGCTTTCATATCTGACTTCAGCGCCTCAGCGGAAATGTTGTTTGCCACTCTTGATTTGACATTCACGTGACCGTTTTGATTACTCCGACTGTAGATGTGTCGGTGTTTATGTGGAGATATGTGGCTGCTGCTTCAATAATTGGTGGGTGCAGTGGAGCTGGTCTATTTAAAAGTTTTTGAAGTGTCTGACCCACCTGTTTTGTTGTTTATTCACTTCATTGATTAGTTTGCCTGCCTTACTTTTGATTGGCCGTCCCGGTTTACTGAAATTCACAGCTAGCTTTTTTTTATGGGTGCTACATATTTCTTTCTGTTGCAGCTTTTTCCAACATCGGTAATAGGTCCTCTATATATTTCCGTTTATCCAACCTGATGCTTCTTTTTACTTGCTATTGATTTCTGTATATTATATCTATGTTTTGGCTTTCTCTGTTCTTGTCCGATTGCTATTAATTGCTAACTTTTCGCCCCTCCTTTCTTGGATCTTGTTCGAATATAAATCAATTTTTTTAATGTTGTTTCTTTTGACCCAAAACCTCCTGACATGTTGAAGTTGTTGTTTCTTTATTCTCTTTCCAGTTGTCCTTCATATTACTTCCGTCTTCCTCTAGTAGACTGTGAAGTGCTTGAAACCTATTGTTTTGAGTTGTTTTGGATTCGTTACTTTAGTTGATATCCCAAAGAAGGGCTATGTCGAAATTTCGTAATACTGCTGCTACATTTGTTCAGTTTCAATTTGGCCACCACCAGATGGTAATCTAAATCTTTGTCAGCTTTTCGCCTTGATCTTATGTTTTCAATAGCCCTTCTAAACTTTTTCATTGATGCAGATGTGGCCTATTTGGTTCTCCGTAGTGTAGTTTTGTGAAACCCATGAAGTTTTGTGTATACATTTGTCAGAGAATATTGTGCCACCTATAATCATTTTGTTGAGGGTACATAGGTTCTCCGATCTCTCACCGTTTTTGTTCCATTCTCCTAGTTCATGTCGTTCACTGATGTTGTCATATCTTGAGTTGTCTATTCCAATCTTGGCATTTAAGTCTCTCATTAGAATGGTCAAGTCTTTGGCTAAGTGCTTTTAGATTGTCGACTTCAGCCTCGCATAGAACTGACCTTTGTCGTCTTCGTAACTGTCGTTCGTAGGTGCATAGCACTGGATGACATTCATTGTAATCTCTTATTTCTCTGTCTTGAAGGATGCTTTAATGATCCTTGGTCCATGAGCTTGCAATCTTACAAGGGCTTTCTGTGCCTTTTGTGACAATATTGATGCTACTCCTTGTGTGTAAGGCGTTTTTTCTTTGTGGTCCGAGTATAAAAGCACTTTTCATAAGGATAATAGTAGCTATCTATATTGTACCCAATAGATTCTGCTTATTCCAAGTATCATCAGGTAGTATATTTTCATTTCTTCAGCTATTTCCATGCTTCTCCCAGTCTCCCACATCGTGCAGACATTCCATGTACCTGTATTGATGATTCCTCTGGTTGTTAGAAAGGGCATCGGCCTAGTTGCCTCTGACCAAACTTGGCTTCCACCATGAGGCATCACAATAGACCCTTCAGCTCTCATAGCAGAGTTTAAATGGTCATAAATTATTTTACTGGTTAGTGTATTTCTAGCAAGGTTGTTGTTTTACGGGATGATGTTACTAACCTCATACCCAACTTCCTCCTTTATCCGGCTTGTGACTGGTAGCAATCCCAGAGGAGCTCCAGACGGAGTTGCTTACAAATATTATGGAAAGCAAACAAATTATCATGTTAACAACCTATCTGCACCATACTGCCACTATTTAAAGCTAGTCTGATGATCTATAAAATTTAACAATGCAGCGCCACTATCGATGGGGAATGCGGTGCATTCAAATGACACCACACAGATTGTGTTTACAATGTAAACGATTGAGTATCAAATCACATGAAAGAACCGTTAAGTTAATTCTAAAGTACCCGGTGAGTGCACCGAAAGTTTTCTTGAATTGAAAATTATTTTTCAGAGTTCATTCATTTATTCCAACTTGCCGTAGTCCTAATAAAGTAGTTCTTAAATTAAAGTAATGCTTTCCACATTTATTACCGTATACATAGTTACTGTAATGAATATAAAAACAAAGTAGCTTCCTGTATCCATGGGTAACATTTTTATTCGTATAATGCTGAAATATGTAGTAAACTGTAGTTTATTTTAAGGTTACTTTTTTCGCCTCTTTAAAAATTCAGTTGTTCGGTTATTTTAACAATATATCACTATCTTATTAGCAACATATTCAACGTATTTCGCTGAATCGATGTAAATTAGATTGTAGATTGCATGTGGTATACAGAATCCATTATTAGTTCTATTTACAATGTGCTAATAAATGCACCTAAATTCAAGTGATGATATTGATACACAGGGCCAAATGTGTAATAATCGTTTGAACAAACGAGCTTATTATCAGAGAAGAAAGGTGTGTTCTTACTTCAAATATACTTATAAACCCCCCAGGATGTTCATGTACCGACAGACACTGATAATTTACAATCGTCAACGACGTAACCAGTTATCAAATATGTGATTGTCTGATGTGCAGTCAATATTCATCACTAATTCATATAATAATTAATCGGATCTAAAGTAGACCAGATAAACTACAAACTTTTGAATAACGGCGTTCCCTTGTTTGAAATAAACGCCGGAATAACCCTAAAACATTTTGTTATATCACCTGTACATCTGTCAAAATTGTATCACAATGATAAATTATTGTCAAAAGTGAGAGTATCACTTATTTGCATACAGATGATATTAGCATGTCACAATTATAACATGATTTTGTTTGCTCATTTTCCAGGTCGATGATCCGAAATCATCACAGTCCGGAATATCGCAAAGAAATATATCATTAGAAGAACTAATTTTAATATGTCCAGAAGTAAATTTTATGAAACCGTCGAAACCGTTTACTTATTAAACTAGAGTATTTTCACTAAATAATCAATTTAATATCATGAATTGATATAAATTAGACGGTCAATGGTAATCAGGAAGCAGTAGATAGCCGTTTTGTGCCAGTTTGAATTTTTTCATCAGTTTGTTTTGAAGACCTCATCAAAAAGAAAAAATAAATGAAGAAATTGTTGCCATCTCCATACTCTACAATTGTAGATGATTATTTCCGTTAAAATTTATAACTGAGATGGTAGAGAATGCTTATAGCTCAGAAAGATGGCTGCAAACCAATTCCAATCTTTATGTTGATAGTTTAATTGATGTGCTTCCGCAGTTACACTGGACGACGTCGTCAACACAAACTTTTGATAGATTTTAGCTATGTAAATTTTTTTCACAAGTTACTAACTTCTTGTTCTGTTCAACGTAAAGATGACTGGTTTTTATTATTAGTTGTTCTGTTATCGCCTTTTGCACATTCGTTTTTTCTATCTTCCCTCTTGACTTGATCCACACAATTGTAGTTGCTTAGTAGTTTTCTGATTGGTGTTTGTATTTAATGTGTCAATCTTAATGTATTCAATGATTGCTGATTGACCTGAATGCCAAGCGTATAACAATTCTCTGGATGACCATTATGCTTCGTCTGCCTTCAATTACTACCTTTAACCAATCCAATTTGTGTTTATTATTTTCTGTATGTAATAGTAGGGGATATGATACGCCGTGGATACTAAATTACTTAGAGGATACAAATGATCAATTCATGAAATATTCTAAGCAATTCTTAGATGTGATTGAAGACATCCAAATCAACAACGGCTAATTGTTACTTTCCTTCGACTTCACGGTTTTATTGACTTCAACGGAGCCAGAGTTCACAGAAGACACTATATATATACCTTATTCACCCCTTCTTCCTCACCAATGATCCTAATCTTTGAAAGCTAAAAGTCAAAGCATATTGGAGTTTATAAATACGTTCCTTCCAACACAGTTTCAATTCAGTAATAACATATACAAGCAAACAAAAAGAATACAAATGGAATCACCGATATTGGAACTTATTGCAAAATAATATGCAAGAGATTTGAAACTTTAATATTATCAATGATGAAACCAAAAATGTGGATCTATTGTGTAGACGACACATTGGCTATCCTGTAAAAAGAATAATTCGGGAAATGCTTATGATTTAATCGTAAACATCTTTGAATATATAAAATCTACATTGAAAACGAAGTCAGTTTACTATCTATCGTTCTCGAATGTGCAAATCACCAAAATTAACACAAGAAACATTGTGACTTAAATACGCTGGAAACCAACTCATACTGATCAAATCCTTATTCACCACAAAGATAACAACAATCCAACGAATCACAAAATCAACTGTGCGCAAATTTTATTTAAGAAGGGCAAAAACACGCAGCAACACACCATACAAAAAAATGGAGAAAAACGCGATCGAATCACAAACATTTGTAATTTTGTAAACTAGGAAATTCGTTTTCTATTGTGTTTGTAGTTTCTGTTTTTCGAGATTTCACGATTGTTTGATTGTAATATTTTTCATCTTTTATAGATTCGATGGAGGAATTTATTTAAGCAGATATTCGAGGAGGCTGGGTATGAAAAGTACGAAGGATTACCAATCACTATAGAAGGAGAAATCCAATTAAAACAACGTTGTAAACAACATCAATTAGCATTACAAACTAATAGAAAGTAAATTAAGCATTGGTTTTACGTTGAATTTCTTTTCTAATTTAAGTTGTATGTTGTACTGTCTGCAAACAAAAAATAACACTACTAAGATGTGTATACATGAACTAATGTAGATTTAATGAGTCCCATCTGGTTCAGCATCTACATTTATGATAATAAACAGGCATCAATTGTCAATTTTAAATTTTATGATGTGATTTTTGTTGAACAGTAGAAGATGGTAAAGATTTGAACAGAATAAACCACAAGTACACCTAATCAACTCAAGTCACGTTTCCACTCTTTCCTGCCTCGAAATCACCTAAATCATCTAAATGCATCTTCAGTGTTGTTAAAAGAGTGGAATTGGAGAATTCATGATATGAACGTTCCATGCACTTGTGAAGTCTGACAGTTCAAGTCTGATCTTTGAGTGTTAAAACAGCATCTGCAATACTTGACTTTAACCTGATAATAAGACTTATTTATTTACTTGATATAAACCAGTTTCAGTCTGTTTTGATATTTTCTTCATTTTACTCACTTCATAGTTAATTTGATAAACCACTTTTAACTCATCATTTTCAGGGCGTCTCATTTTCAGCTTACTCAAGTGGACAGGTATCGATAACTTCTTCTTCCAATTTATAAATTAATCACACCTCAGAACATATCTTCATTGCTTGAGTTATTAGGTAGCATTCTTGGGACTTTTTAGCACTTAGAATGTCTCACTATCTTAATGATGTGATCGTGCTCTTTTTATCAGTACGCAAACAGATATCATGTAAAAATATGGCGGTGTATAGAATTGTCCAGCTATAGTACATGATGTCGTTAAAATGACACTGAATTGTCTTCCTGTATTTTTTAATTCTTAATTACAATTCAATTTGCATATCTTTACAATTTACTTTCAAAATAAACAAACTTGGGAATATTGTACATCAAACAAAAGAACTAATAGTCTACATTCCAGAGAAACAACTCTACTAAAACATCGATTTTAAAGGTTATGCCACGCTTCACAACGGAAAAGTAACAGTCTAAATGGTCATGTAAAGAATTCCTCTTCAGTCTATCCGAAGAAAGTATTTTATGGTCGACTCTGTTAGCAGATAATTGAAATGCAAAACTATCACATTTAGCGTCTTTAATATTTAGTTACACATTTACTTGATGATGTTTGGTATGGTACATTGGTTGTTAAAAGCCATACATCAAGTCATTCATGATGCATTGTTGTTTTTGATTCTTTCTATCTAAAAAACAAGAAATATCAGTTTACAATCAACAGATTATATCTGAGTAGTAGAATACATTAATTAATTATGCTACTGACACATTCATCACATCCTTATTTGCAATAACAAACATGCCATCTGGATAGGTTGTATCTAACAATATTGGTTCCTTCTTGTTATTAAACATCAATAAATTCAGTGACTGTGTGCATCATCTATGCATCATTATTTTCATCATAACACAGAATACTTTGCTATCATGAAAGATGGCGTTTCGTGTTCTTTAGTCAATTGATTGAAAGACGGATTCTTCTATACAACATATCACCTTAATACCACTAGTCACATCCAATGACATTTTATTTATTATCTAATTGTACTTACTTATGAAAACTGTTGTTAATGTTTGAAGATGAAATTATAGTAGTATGTAAAATGCTTGTTTGACTTCAGAAACTTGTCGATGACGATGTAGTAAGAGAAACAATTTGCACCTAACGAATTTGATGTTTGTTTTTCATTTTATATTTCATTTCTTTAAATTTCTTCTTATCTCGTTTATAGAAGATTTCAAACAATGATGATTATAAATTTCTTGAATGAAACACTTAAATATGCGTTACCACCTACCACTGATGGAACAACTAATCCCTCCACTTCACGTTAGTGCAAATATAAATTGTGTATTTTATTTATTCCAATATGTGTTAATCATTATGATCAGCTGGCATGTAAACTAACACTAGAACTATCGGCGATGTTGTTATAGAAATGATTTCATTCATTCCCACAATTGTTTCATGGTGCTTCCATAATCCAAATGTCAGTGAATTGATGGCACAGTTCTTAATCACCATTTTTTGTTACCCTGGCAATCTATTTATTTTTGAATCATCGTGTTCAGTTATTCGATAATACATTAATAACAGTCTTTTTCTATTTGAACCTGTCTAATGAATAAATATCCACGTCAATAAAGCCATGGTGGCCAGTGTCAATGAGTTAAATAAATGGAATCATACTTAATAGATGATGAAGGGGTATAAGTTCATTTTAATAAGTACCAGGATACTGTTTTATAAGATGAGTTATAATTACAAGTTTCAGATAAATAAGTACAAGAACAAACATGATGTAATTCAGTTGATAAGGGTTACTAACTTTCACCCCAGAATAATACAATTTATAGTCAAAGTAAAACATTCTGTTGTATGCTGCGTATGACCACTGAGAGTGGAGCTTAACACCTGAAACAAAATATGCAAAAATAGGCTCCTACATTGGTGAACATCATATGACGTTCAGCGCCTAGCTTCAATATACGTTCTATGTTGAAGGCAGTATGAAAATTACAGTATATAAGAATTCGATAAAGAGGAATGTAAGAGGCAAGCTTAAAACTTAATAAACACATCAGCTGCATTTGCGTTCAATAACGAAGGCTATCGATCAAAGTAAGGAACAAGTAAAGACAAGAATGAGCCAAATACCATCTCATTAACGACACGTAGTCGATTGAGTTTGGTCTTGAATAAGTCACAATCGCATTTAATAGACTGGTGTTTTACTTCTCATTCACTAGTAATTATCATTTATCATGTAAGCAAGGACTAGTATGGAAGTAGATGAAAAAACACATGAATTTCTAACCACTGTAGAGTGTCTGGCGATTTCACAGTGCAAAGAGATGATATTCAGGTCAATTTCTGTAAGTAATGAATCCCATAGTTTCTAAAAGTATTCATCTGATTTCGTAACCCTTAAAAACCGTTCTTTTGGTTTTAAACAGACTCACAACCACGTTTTGATATTTATTGTTTAATTCAAACGAAGATAACTTTCGCATATACACTTGAAAAATACTATATACCTTCACATGTAAACGAAACATATAAAATGGAGGTGAGTACATGTTATGTATGACTAGTGCCTAATATCTACGCAGAATGTTTATATTACAATAAATTGGGATTATATGAGAATAGAATGAAATTGCATTCTACATTCTAATAGAAGTCTATACAGTTGACTGGATAACTACCAATGTTATCAGACAAACACGCCATCACATGATGAATGCACAGCCTCGGCATTGTTATTCTGAATACTGTTGTATAATGTTCCCATTTGATTATGACACATAAGACCAAATATAATCATGACTGTTGATAATTTGTGATGTACCATTTTGACAGAGTCAAAAAAAACATGAGTTAGTTTAGATTAACCGATATATTTTATTGATAAAAATAAAATAAAACCGACTACGCCGTTTTTAATAAATGATGACGCGATGTTTTGTGAACGATGTTTTAAATCAACAGTATTACTTTTATAATGTTTTCTGAAATTAGTCGATGAAATAAGTCGTATCCGAATTTGGTCCATCTCTTAAATAGGAATGGCATTAATTAAATGGAAATTTTTAATGGAAAGATGCACACTACAAGTTTGATATAGGTGGTTTACTTAAGTAGTTTCCAAATGACACAGGAATCCATAAATTGGGAAGCAGTTACTAGAATTCTAGTAAACTTTAATGATATAAAGCGGCTTGGTATTTGTTTCACAATCTGTCTGAAGTTTAATCACTCAAATGTTAACGGTATGCAAATTCATTAATATTGGCAACGCATCACACTATCACTACTCTCAAATGTCGGAATATACATTGATTCAATAAAACGTTGAATATCATCATACTAGAATTAGTGTCTGAATAGAATCGTCAAGGTAAAGCAGGACTCTCCTGCAAATTGCCCTTCAAATTATGCATGATCAGTATGACACAGTCAATCGCTTTATCTCAAAATAACAATAAAAACAATAATAACTGATAAGTACTAGAATGAGATAATAACTATGAATAAAATGAGATTATGCGTATGCTTTTAATGAAATTTGTATGGTGTTTACCATACCAAAGGTAAACTGTGAAAAAATTATACATGGATGAAAAAGCTGCATTCCAGCTATTCATTCAGTCATTCAATACTTAAGTATATAACTATTACTAAATATTAGCTTTTTCTACATTCAAACTACAGGTAACCACCATATTTGATGAAGTGAAGCAAACTGTATTGAAATCGATTCAAAAATATAACTGGTTAACTGAAGATCAAAAAATATTTTTATCAAATAAGGTATAATTACATTTAAACGAATTGTCATATAAGTATTTGTAGATGGAGAATATGGAAATACACGCTTTATACACTAGTCTCAGTGATTCAGAGAAAAAGGAGGATATTTCAGTGATATACAGAGTAAGCGAATTCAATGTGTCTCATCAACAGGCTAGTTAGGTTTGCTAAATTCCACTCATCGAATGTATTCATATTCTTATGATGAAGTTACGGTTGTTGAAATGAATTGTCTGTTCGCAATGCATTTATAATGTAGAAGGCTGTTGTGGTGATTGAGTTGATTGGTGATATGTTGAAGTGATCGTGATTGAATGACTGACTGAAGTCAAATATCAGCCAATCATCCAGTCCGACAATCTTTGATACAATGGATGCATATTATTAATGACATAATAACTAGTCATCTGATAAGAGTCAATTTAATACAAATCTCATTAACGATTCATTGAAATCACTACTGATTATCAAATATCAATCTCATTATTTATTATTATTATGATCTATTGAAAATAACTTATGCACATCACCTTGTATGTCGATCACTACATCAGTTACTGACAACGTGGTCAACGTAAGATGATTTGCCTTGATAAACATCATGTAGTATTTTGCTTAGATTTCATCATTATTATCTCCTTATTAATAGACATTAACATTAAATCTATCGATAAATAGATTCAAACTGAATTTAGACGTGATGACAGAAGTAACAATGTCGACATGCTTCAACCAATCAATTAAGCGTTATTCTTTTGTGCTTGATGTAAATCTTAACAGAAACGTCCAGGTTTGCTGTCTGTTTGGTTTCGTTAACAAATCAGCTGTTTCTAAATCTTTTTTCTTGTCATAATTAGTTTTCAATGAAAGAGGATGATTATTATGAAAATGTATTTTATATCATTAAATCAAAATTCCTGGATGCAATGAGAAGTATTTTATTCGAATTTGATGTGTGAGTTTTAATCCAACTTAATTTTTCGCCGTTGTCGTATTCTGTTTTGTTTTATTTTTACGAAGTGACGTACTTCCACTGCTTTCTAAATAAAAGAGAAGACTTTAATCTCACAGGACAATTGTGGTAATATTGAGATGGTTGAGCTGAATTGTTTGACTGTGGAACTTTTATGTTCAATGATGCCGTCCTGAATGTCCCCATAATCTCTTTTCAATTAAATCACACATCTTAGCTAGCACAATATAACCGACAATTTAATTTTCTCTCACAAATCGAGACCGCATTCTCGATATAATTACTGTTTGTGCAGACGATACCTACATTTCCCCATTAGCCTAGATCAAACTTTACATATTTCACAATAACACACAAACTAAGCACTCAACATAAACAACAAATTGCTCAATATTTAATGATAAGTGCCATTCGTTGACTATTTAAACCATCAGAGTCAATTTGGTGAAAATGGTCATCTTTATGCATAGAAGCAACTACTTCAACATGTTTGGGAGAATATGCACAGGCTAAATGTGAAACAAGTTAACAGATTACTAGTCCTAATATGAGCGACATTCGTTTTATTTTAATCACATACAACTCATTTACAACGAACGTTGTGAAGAAACCGTTTTGCGTGTTTATACATGACACTAAGGCAGCAAATTATAAACAAAATTCTAAACAATCCAATTAGACGTTACAGCATAAATTCAATGTGAATAGGTTTATTAGTTAATGAATAAGCCTAAAATAATTAACAGGCCAAAGTTGTAAACAAATTGTGAATTGTTGTATAGGTAATGATTGTGGATGGGTTAAAAGAGGACTGAAACAACACGTAATTACTCACGATTAACGATAAAAAATAGATAGAAAATCAATCAACATATGGTGCATTATGGATTCATTCGATGCATTTTGAACTGTTTATACAGAGCTGGAACTTCGTTTATATGCATCATTATTTGTTTCATGGTAGCTAAGGCGATTACATATACCTTGATCCATCAGGTATTAATTGAGTAGTGTTTTGAATTTGTCTATTGTAGTTGAGTGTAGAGTAGTAAGATGGTTGTAGGGATTGGAAGCAGTTTTATTATGTTTGTAGTAAATATTAGTATAGATGCAGTTACATTGTACATATCCAAGCTTTTATTAGCTTAACAATTTATTATAAGACCAACATGTCTATTTCTAGGTAATTACCTTAACAAGTATATATGTGTATGTGTGTGTGTTATTATTTTGCTTGATCAATGTGTACAACTGAAATACACCTTCAAGTATGACATTGGTTGATAATATGGACTCTATCTTTTCAATAGACTATCAAAAAATAATAAACAACTTAACAATATTTCGAATAATGAATATATCCTTCAAACAGAGTACCTAGACGATTATCTACAAATTTGACTGAATAAACAACCACAACAGCAGCGACAACATGAATTCATAATTTCTAAGTGACTTTGATCAAGCTTATAATTGAAATTAGAACATAAAATATTTCAACCTTTAAATTGTTACCAATCCAATTGTAGTCCAATTGAAAAGTCATGAAAAATTTAACCATCATTACAGCATTTCAATAATATAACATTTCAATTTTAATAACGAAACTGTTATTATTCTTTCTCATTCAAACAGATCTCTCTCACCACTACTGACAATCACGCCTAATCTTAATTACCTAAGACAGGGGAATCGTGTATATGTGAATCCTGGGTGGATTCAACCTCCGTTGTATATAGATGGTGATACGTCATCAAAATATGGTACGATAGGCTTCTTCATAGGTCATGAAATTTTTCATGCCATAGATATTACAGGTTAGCGATGCCAATGTAATTTATCTTAGATGCCTAATCGTAACTTTTTACCTCTACTGCTTACTGTATATTAGAATAACGGATGCCTTTTAGTGGGTACTATGTTCCGCATTCTGAATTATCCACCATTCACATATTTGGTCTTAGATTGATTTATTATAAGATTTAATTGTACACACTGGTCTATCACTGACTAGTTAATGATATTTTATTTAAGTGGTCATTTTTAGTGCTGATCAACTTCGTTAAACCCATCACGTGCATTAATGACCACAATATTACTTGGTCGACATAATTAAACCAACCATTGAAAGCACTAGACGAATATGACATACATCACTACTACACAATGTTTGATAAGTGGGAATCACCACATTACCTGTAATGTTCATTGTGCTTGCAAACAAAAATTTTTTACACACATAGTCATGATTTCTTAGGAATATTCACTTGCATCTCTTGTATTCAAAGGTGTATGGTTTGATGAGAAAGGAAACTTCCAGATTTCAGATTTTCTTTGGGCTTTATCAAATGCAATTTCTGCTAAGACTGATTGTTTTCAAGAACAATATGGTAGAGATGAGACCACAGGACACAAAGTAAGTTCACTTACATAATTTGTGAAATCATATCACGCGTTTGCGTGATTGCATAGTATTCGGTACAAAATACTGTTTATATTATTTTACCAGGATTACTTACCTAAGTGAATTGTGCTGTAACTGATGAGTAAGTAAAATGATTCTAAGCTCTATAGCACTATAGCTCCAGCTTTCAACATCTGTCGCTCGTAACGTTGATAAAATAAGTCACATCAACAGGCGAATACTTGACAATGGATATTATACAATATATTAACGCTAATAAACTAGTTGATCGGTGAAGATAGTTAAGCAGTCACCAAGACACATGACGACCATGAGTTTGATTACTAAGTAAAATAGAGGTTGTGAAATGCTGAATAGATTTATACTGAGATACAACATTCATCTACTTCTCTCCGATTTTCATTGCTACTCAACTAACTTCAATCTGTGACGAATACAAACAATGAAAAACTCTACTAATTGTGCACTACATCATCTTTATATGAACTTTAATAACAAACTTATAAGTTAGTTTTAGTTGGATTAATTACAGATTAATGCTAACAGAATACCATTAATACCATGGGGCACTGATTAGCTGTTTCGTTCAAGTACGCGACTCCTCATCACTGTGCATCCTAAATTCCATTAGCTAGTACCTAACCCACTGCATCAATAGGCTAGCCAGCATCCAATAGTAGAATTCTCAGTGCAACCGATTTGTTATACATAACACGACGATCATCCATTGTCATCCATTCTCCATAAACTATCCCAATTCAATTATAAGTTATTATTCATTTCCATGTTATAAAACTGTCATTATAATGAATACAGAAGGCGGTTTCAAAGAGAATAATCAATCAGTTGAAATCTACACATTCAATCACAAAACAAACTTATTTAATGCCAACATTACAAACAATCAAAAATTTCATTTTCAAACTCACCAATAGAAAATTAATAAATCAAAGGATCAATCGATGAGTTGTCAAGTGAATTTTTCTTTTCATTACCTAGTCTCCACTTGAAATAAACAGTTTATGAATCAAATCAGTCACGTGAATCGGGGCGGGAAATGGTTGGTTATTTATAGAACATGAGAGAACTGTGCAATTAGCATGATAGATGATGCAGAAAACATGATTATTGTTAGATTGTAGGTGAAAATGTGTGAATGAGAATGGACTAACAGTGACTGGAGAAGGGTTTTGGTATATTAAGTTGACAACAAATAATTGTCATAATAGCGATAATTGTTAGTATGATGATTATAATAAGAAAGAATGCTGATAGTATTAAGATAAGAATTAGGATTGTGGTATGAATAGCCAAAACAGTACAAATAATGAAATTGGATGAAGTGATCTCTAAACTAATCCCAAAAAAATCAAAGGACTCTAACAAATCACTTATGTAAGCACAATTCACCTCTCAAATTGTGGCTAATTAGAGCTTCTGGGATGTGTAGTGGATTCAAGCGTTGACCACTAGGTATATTTGAAATCGGTTTTCATTTTATTATACTCTTTTCTATATTCGCGAAAAATTATTGATGAAATCGCTTATATGATAAACAAAATCAATCTATTTTACATTCAGTGGCGAACACCCCCCCTTTTCATGCTATTATAATGAACAGTCATCTATAATGCCCGTAGTCAATGTCTGTATGTTGCGCGTTAAAAATGTGACGACTGAACTCATCATGAAAGTCGTTTTTATTTTGGAGATATGTTGTTATTATCTTGATAACATGTGACAAACATCGTAATGTGATTTGTATTATAGACAAACTTAAGAATAGAATATAAATAACACCATATGAATACACTGAAAAAAGAAAATTAATCTTATACACTCATTTCAGTCAAACAGTCCACAGCTTCATATGATGATCAATCTGTAGGAGGCCAACATGGGTTGAACATTGTTGAGAATTTCATAGTTTCTGTTCGTCTAAGTGCACGTGATGTCAAATGAAATGCGTCTTTAATAAGAATCTGACGAATCCGTACAGAAGACATAATTGCAAGAGATATTTAATGGATAATTAGTATACTGATAACAACCAAATATTCAATAAATTATGTTAATCATTGAGTAAGACAAATAATGCAGTAAGCCATGATACATTCGGTCTCTGTGATAAACGTCATTTTCCCGTAACAATATAGAGAGGAAAGTATTCATAATTTATCCCGAATACAACTTAGTTCTCTTAATAGCTGTTACGAAATAACTTAATGAGAACACCAGTAGTAATAGTGATGGTGTATTGTGCAAACTAAAAATTGTAATCTCTACAAAACAAGCAACGATTCACAAATCAACTTAGTCACTTGATTGAACAATCAAAGATTATGAAGCAGATTTATAGTTTTAAAGAAAAAACACAATTCAGTTCTCATGTTACTATCATATTCAATATTCATGGTTTTGATCACTTGAATGATTTAGATCAGAGAACCAGGTTTTCTGGACGAAATTATTGCTGACAATGGTGCATTAGACGTGTCATTTAAGGTAAGCTCATTTAATCAAGATAATTGTAATTTTGATTACTAAACTAAAGCAATAAATTCAGAATTCGCGTACAGTGTGATTGTCATGAATACTCAAAACTTCGAATGAATACAACAGACAATTGGATGTAATCCTATTGATAACATCAAGTTAATAAAATCAGCTGATGAATTTCTGTTTAGTCAACAAGAGCTGTACACTGTATAAATCAAGAACAACTGAAGTGGTAACGAATAATGAAAGCATAAAATGATGTAGAATATAAAAAATGTACATATTATATTTATTGCATCATATGATTTTCTAGTGTAAACTGTCTTGTACTACTGAATGAAATTACTAGAGGGTTGTTTAAGTCAGGTCTACATTGTTCCATAGATGAAGCCACATCACAACTAGATCGGTAGTATTTGATTAGTATTATTGAGGAGTTGACAAACATCAGATTTGTTGCAACACTGTGATTCACCACAAAATCAATCTACAATGAATAGAATCTACATACAACGGCTTCACATCATCGTATTTGCAATTGCATCACTCACTACTTGTTAACAACCATCTTTTTAGTATAGTTGATGACAACCTAATGTCTTTTAATGCAAGAAATATTGCACTCTAATAATTAACTGATTTTACTGGTTGATTCACGACTATACAAAGTGGAGTGTTAACATGATTTTGAATGGATCCCTAAGGGAAAATTGAATTTAGAAGCCGACTTACATAATGAAATTCGGCAAAGCTTAAACCATCATTTTGTAATCACTTAATGATCAGCAAAAGATGAATGAGAATGTCGTGTCAGTGCGAATAATATTACACAACTTCTAACAACATTTATATAAACCTATGAGATATTTTACATTTGAATAATGCTACAACTATTTACACATTACTTCACTATGAATCATAGTATTCTCTGAAACACTTTGAATTGCAAACTTTTTTCAGACATACAAAAAATTGTTAAGAAAACTTGCTGGTCATGTCAGTCAAGATCCTGATACTATTCGTAAACATGATCAATCATTTTTTCGCAATTTTGCACAAGTAAGTTAAATGCTTGAAGTAACTTTTGGAAGGTTGATCATCTTTTATATGTAATTGGTGGGAGAAAATTGACATGAAACACCACACCTAAGTTTTCTGTTGTTCAGCACTCACTAGCAGCGTATATCTGAAATTTCCGACGAAAATAGTAAAAGCATATTTGGAAAGTTCTAGTTGTCTCTGTTTTGATATGGTCTATGACGATAGCCAAGCTGATCTATGTGGTTGTACACGGAATAGATTAATCAGTGTGAAATCTAATAGTTTGATTCATTAGTAAAAGTCAAAACTGTAATTCACTTAAAGTCACTGATGAGATATGAAAAATGACTTGATGAATATCACTACTTATTTCAATGTGTTATGTTAATCAAGTAGTAGTGTAGTGTACATGTATAAATATATCTAAGTTTTTCTTTGCTTAACTTTGTTACACGGTTTTCTTCCAATCACTCACCCTCAACATGACTAGTTTTACAACAGCAGTTTCATTAGTGAATTCAGAATGTTTTCCTTTAATCGTGGTAGAATGAAAGATCAGTTGTAAATTGTCACATTTAGTTCAACTGCATTAACAGTTTCATTACAACTTTCTTCTTCACTAGCGATGTCGTTTTAGACTGCAGTTTCAAGAATATTTACATGTTTGATTAAAAGCTAAGTGTCGACATATTTCATTTGATTCATGTTTCCAGTGATAAATGTAGCTGTAATGTGATTGTTGCTGCGTATGTTAAGAATGTGGATTAGTTTGGAACAACATAATTGAGTATATTTTGTTAGGATTACCATTTAATATCTCATATCTCATCAATGTGGAGGTAATTCGATTACGCTATTGCATTATCAGTAGATGTTTAGAGATGTTCCATGTAATATACATAAATGTTGTGCAGTATCTATGTTGTGCAATATGGTTGGTAAAGTATACTAAGTCAATGGAGCTGTAATTTTGACATATTCAAACGCAAGCTACACATAAAATTGTACACTTAAATATAATTCTATTCCACTGAGCAACCATATTAGTAACGCATTAAATATCAAACTTTTTCTTTTATTTCGACATTCTAGACCTTATGTGGACACCATCGTGGAGAGGCGTTAAAGGAATATATAAATAGATTTCCATATCCATTGGAAAGGGAAAGGTAAGAGTTCTGCTCAACACAAATAATCTCTAATCTTCATAAATATGTTATTCATTTTTGTGAACGACTGTTCAAACGTTTGTTATGTACATCTTACTGTGCAAAATTAGTCCCACAGATAATGTTGTTGATGAGTGGATTGATGTCAATATTCGACTTTTTATCAAGATATTCTGTCTACTCTCCTAAATGATATTGTGTTCATTTGTCAGTCATTGACCACTTATTCCTCTTTACCCTTCCCCCTGCTTCATAAAGCGGAACGTGAGCCAAGACTCTACAACCAACACTGTTCTCAAATCTACATTCTGGTCCCCACCAAGTGGTAATCATGATTTCAAAATATGCATTCAATTTCAGATGCAGTTTCATTAGGTCTTCCTCTTTCGCTCTGTCCATGACGATTTCCAGTTAATACTTTTCTTGTGATGCACCTTGTAGCAGATATGATTCGTTATTGCTTGTTTTCACTGAATTATCATCTAGCTCTCTTCCATTATAATGTAATTGCAAACTTTCTATCAATCAACGTATATCATATTCACTCCTACATCCACAATCCTTAGGATGAGTCCATACATAAATAGTCAGTAAAGATGAATACAGGAGAATAATATTTGGAATGAACATGAATTCGACAAACATAAAATTAAAAGAAGCTGGTAGAGAAAAATTCTGTCAGTTTCTATGTTCAATCACGTTACAACATGCGAACCGTGAAATGATCGACGAACAGCCAATGAAACTTGTTATTATAATCAAAGAGCCTGCATTAACGACTGCCACAAATTCAATGATTTCCATGATATGTGATATGTACACCTACAGTGTTTCAATCTTAGTTCCTTCTTGGCTGGAATTTAGTTCATTTATCCTATGCCACAGTAGGTTGTTAATGATGCTGTCTAGCAAACGTATTTGGAGTATCTTTAGCTGAAAACTGTTTACAAATACTTGTATCAAGTGAATAATGATTTTCGAAGTCCTCAATACAAGTTTCTCCCCAACACAATAGGACTAATTGTCTTGATGCATGTAATGAAAATTCTGATATTGTTGTTGACTGACAGCGGTTGTGAATTTCAGATGTGCCATAATTACAGGAATGGTGTCCATGCCTTGTTAATCCATCTATAGTCACTACTTTTATGAAAGATCATTTCAGTTTTTTAATGTGTTTTACCCAATTGCGTCACTGTTCTTTAGACACAGTGTGTGGTTTACTATCCTTTTTCTCAAATGATTGTTTTTATTCACTGTATTGTCTAACTTTCTTTTTCATCACATCATATAAGTCTTATTCTTCTTTTTGTTGCAACCTTCTCTACCGTCAGTGATGTCTCCACAGGGTACTAATCATCAGATCTAATGTTCCACTTCACCTACTTGTTTACTTTGGTGCATTTGATCTGTACCTTGTATTTCTCTTTTCTTGTTTAGCTATTATTGATTACTGTCTCATTGTTTTGCTGTCGTTAAATCTTATCCAGAGTACTGATAAAGATCCATTCTTTATGGTGGTGTTTCTTGCTGCCGTAAACTGCCTAACATGTTAAACTTAATGCGTTTAAAATCATGTAACTATGTGTATACATTCGTGATCGAAATTCCAACCACCAATAGCCAGTTTGAGGAGGGCGAATTGACGTACCGTTTTGTCCCTCGCACTCAATTGATTTCGTCATATGATATCCACCTACGCAATGTTGTCTATTTTAACCCCAGATCACCAGTTAACATAGTTTGGTTCTAGTTGATACATTTTTCTACAATTGGCTGTAGTTTAGCAGTAGACTGATTTTTAGCACTTTCGTTGCTTCATAGGTGGCTATATAGAACTAGATGAAATTAATCGAGGAGGATAATTTGATGATTCTAGATTCCTGAGAGCCCATCATGTAAGTGTTTTCCGTACTTTACTAGACAGTGTGAATGCAGGCTTTTGTATATGCGAGATGTTTTCTTCTTCATAGCCGAAGTACAACAATAATTATTCTGAAACTAATTTTTCCTATCCAGCATGTAACCAATGGGTATCCCTTGTTCTAAGTATTTCAAGGTTGTATCTATTCATTTCCCCAGCAATTTGAATAGTGCCCTCCTAACTTCACATCCTGGTAACACTAAATGTGCTTATATTAACGGATGCACTGGTTGTCAGTTTGAACACCACACTCGTAATCTAGCGGAAACGCTCGACTTTCACAATGCATCATCATAACTATTAAAAATGAAGATCCTCCCCAATTCACCGAAAGGAATTTTCCATAGTTAAAATGACTTTATGAGTCAGCACATTTTAGTAAAGCTGACATTTTTCATTGTTATTTCTATTTACATCATTCTTATTGAATGTTCGATTATTCACATTCACCTGTATTAGAACAACAGGCTTTTCAATTTCCACTTACAATTCAAATGTAACACACTTCTTATTGATGAATGTAAATTTCCTATTTCATTAAATACTTTTACTTTCTTTACCTTTGTAGAGTAAACAAACCGTTATCAAACAGTGAGAAATTCGCAAAGGCGTTTGGCTGTCCTATTGGTTCACCAATGAATCCACATAAAAAGTGCAGACTCTACTAGACTCAAATAATGTCTCACGAGTTTTGTGTTCTAATGATAATTTGAAAAAGCCATTACATTTGTGTGATACCTTTTTTATACTTTGATACTTAATGTTGCGGTAAACTTAGGGATTATATAATTTGTGAACTGTTTTTGTCAGGTCCTTTCAAACTTATGTAACTTATTTGTTGTGTTCAGTTTGTGTTTGGTTTGTTTATTTTCACTTCCGCCATTACTTGGCTCGCAACTCCGTTTTGGGCTGGTAATTTTTGTTTTCAGACTGGGTGCTTACAATATTGAAAGTTTCTAATAATACGTTTATGATTTATTACATAAAACAATATTTACTCGACAGGTCAATAATACATTATTTGAAATTTATTTTTTTGATTTTGGCTCAAGTGGATCTTATGTGGAAACCTATCTAGTTGTATTTTCAGCATCCAGCGTCTAAATGTTTGGTTTCCGTTACACTTAAAACATTTACGATTTCATGTTAACTAATGACTTTCACCTTAACTGTCTATTATTGTCTATTAATAAACGTCATTTGCAATTGAGTGTTGTGAATAGTACTTATTCCTGTTTTTTCAATTTGATGTTGATAATTGCTTCTAGTTAAACGATGATCTGAAATAAGGACGCAGTGAACACCTGTTTTATTTGAGTACAAAACCATTTAAGTGTGTGTTTTAGACGTCGGTAAGCAATCAAGCTCACAGTTTTCAGGCGTCGAAGCAAACGAATGACCGTCAAATCACTGAGCAGCCAAAAATCCGAGTGTTGGTATTCCAAGCTCAATAACCTGATTTCCATATACATATTAGTAGTCTGCTTGTACTATCGGTCACCCACATTATATTTGTCACCATCGTTCTAGAATTATCTCACAACTTTCATATACTGAATTCTGTCTACCGGATGATGTTAAGCCAGACACTGTATAATCATAATAACATTATTTGAATGTATGTGTGTATGTAGTATGGACAAAATAAAACCTGGCAAATAAATAAATCCATCCAAATCCAACTCACTATTTTACTGGCACCTACTTCTGTGATTTTATCTAATAACTTCAATCAACCAGGGATTAGTGACATTCTAGCTTTGACAATAAGTTGGACAAATGATTGATATGCTTGAGGTAATGTGTTGAAGGCGTATCCCTCACTAATTACACAATACACAATATTCAATTTCATTTCATTACTGTTTGCCGCATCAAATTATCTGCTAATGAAAGGTGTCGATCAATGGTTGTTAGTTAGTATCTGTACTCAATCAAAATCTTCTCACACAATAACCACCAACCAGTTGACTGTAATTGAATGTTCGAGTTATCAATCCAATTGCTTATACATAAAATCCACCTACAACTAATAAACAACCAAACATTTAGAAGGTAAACTATTTGTTGAGTAATTTGCAATAAAAAACATTATAAAATTTGACTCAATGTTATACTTGATTATCATGTTGTTGCAAAGACACCACTGACATTCAATTGTGTATTTCAACGAGAACTGTATTGTCATTTTACTTTGACAGTCCCATCATAGTTTATACAAATGTTGAATAAAATGATTACAGTTTGCATTAGTCGACCTCTTCTAAACATTAAACATCATTCTATGATAAAAAAAGAAAGAAATGGAATGTTTTGTGTGTGTGTAATGCACAAGTATAACGATGGTCTAAAGCATGATCCGATTGATTATAAGTCGTTTGTTTCTAGCAGGTGAAGCATAGATGAAGGTTTAGTAGTCAATTGATATTTTTTATTCAGATAAGTAGTTGCGTTATGTGTCTTTATTGTTCCATCAGTTTCAGTTATTAAGGATATGCATGCTTTCAAGTGTGTCTGAATAAGTGGCTTTATCAATCAGGAGACAATTACCTTTGAGAGCTATACTAAGTAGCTTGCGAAATACTCGGGAATTATCTATTGTGCCTACTTTTGCTGGAAGTTTGTTCCATATTTGACCATACCTAATTAAATAAAAGCTTACAAAAGCTTATGTTTAGTATCTTTCAATTTCAACTTGAAAGAGTTTGTTTCTAAAATGGTGGTCTCGAGTGTAGGTACGATGTGCAATATTATTTGAGGTCTGAATCACATTGCGTCGCAGTTTATAAAAAAATTAAATTTATTCTTAGTCCTTTTTTCATAGTGGTTCATGACATTTAGTTTTTTAGTCAATATTAGAATCGTTTTATTCAACCACCTGCTGTGTTATGTTGCATTGCGCATTCATTCTGTCACTTAATCGCAGATTGCTAAATAGGAACGAACAGTACTCAAGTACAGTTTTAATGTATATTTTGTAAAAAAATGCGGCTCGTCTAATTTTGGTAAGAGTTCATTAGAAAGAATCCTGTGGGTCATTGTGATTTAAATAGTTGTGTTGAAGTGGGTTACGAGAAGCAAATGCTATGGAAGCATTTTAATTATTTTTATTATTCTTAATTATTTATTTTATCCCTAGATCAGTTACGCAACTAGGCTTACGTGAGGAGTGGTTACTAAGTACGAGTTTCGCATTTCAAGGTTTCTGTCCCGAATGAATATCTCTCCACAATTATAAGATTTGAATTCCAGACACCAATCTTATCACAATTTACCAAGATTGCTTAGCTCGTTCTGCATATATTCCATGCAGTGTTTTATGTTTGAGTTCTCAGTCTTATAAACTACTTTTAAGTCGTCGGCGTACAAGTAGGGCGTTCATTCTATAATGCACCTGCACATAACATTGATATATATACAACATTAAGTAAAAACTCTAGAACACAACTCAGTTAGATTTTGGAACTTTGCTTAAATGTATGTTTAAAAGAGATGCTTGTCTTTTTGTTCACAGCTACTGTTAGACCACGTTGAGGGGGGTGTTATCTATAGTCGAAAGTAGGGACAGGGATTAGGTTTAAATTCCAGTAAATGTTTTTTGTCGTTTTATATGATTAAGTTGAGATGGTTATCCGTCTTTTGGTATAAAGTCATTTTGTCTGCAACTTAGTTTATATGCCTTAGGCTAGCAGTAGGCCGAAGGATATCAGTAGAGTTGATAAAAACTTGGCGTTGAATATTTGCGTGAAGTAAAACAATACTAGAAATATGTCCTGTTAGTACTTCTTCTTAGTCTTAGGTTAATAAAAAATACTTACTCCACGCCAACTTTTGGGGCTAGATGTTTTATCATCTCTACTGAAAACATCCGGTCTACTACTAGCCCGAGGCATAGAAAGGTAGTTGTAGTACTCCTGGTTTTCCGTAGTGCCTAGCAAAAATAAATTTGTGGAGGATAAAATAGATGAAATATAATAGTAATCTTTACGAATGTATTTTAGCTATGCATTTTAGATTTGCTAACTTTAATTCCATCATTTGTTTTACATACGGATTTCTTACTCATTGGTAAAACATGCAGGTTGTGTGTAGTTGAAGGAAAAACAACGAATAATTCTTCATGTTTCAGCTAACATTGTAACAGCTTTTATGTTTTGAGTAATTACATGCAACCCAATGAAGGTTGAAATGTTTATACTCACTGTGATTCTTTGTCGTGTAATCACACTAGGTATAAACTCAAAAAAGGGAAACAACAGAAGTAGCCCTGAGGAGATTGTAGACTCTAATCGTAGTTGTACAATCATGATAACTACTCAAGATGTCTACCTCATCAATGAGACGAACAATCGTCTCTGTTAATAACAAGTAGTTATGTTACATCACAATTTAATTTGAGGTAGACAAATTACGAAATGTAACATCATTTCTAGATTTCTGATAGAAACCTTCGTACAGTTTGAAAACTAACTTCGAATTCATGCGAAAGCTCAAGAAATTGAATGTTACTGAGAAATTCACAGTACTATTTTGATATATCGTCGTTAGAAGACATCATAAATATTGCATGTCAATATCCAGAACCTACTCGTTAGTTTCCATGATTAAACAAATCAAATTAGTTGTACATGACAAAGAAATATATATCCAAAGAATAGGGAAAAATGTGTATTTGTATTTATGAGCAAAATCCATGCACATTCACGACGTTAACGAGGATTCGTGAAGTTACAAATTAAGACAATGTTGTTGTTTGGTTCAAAATACCGGTATTTAATGGCTTTTAACTCTGGTCAACTAGTGATATCAAACTGAAATTTGACAGTTTCAGTAACATCTAATTACACAGAACATAATATATGCGTTCTAAACTGAACAGTGTTGATTTGCCTGCATAACTCTACCATCCATCGAACTATTACAAACACTTGTTAATAAGATGATCTAAATCATATCCTATGAACACGTTAATAAATATCTGCTTTAAATAGATCAATGAATAGCAATCTGTCCTTCAAAATAAAGCATTCAGTTTTGCGATGAACATCTACACCAGTAAGTCTATACATCTAATTGACGATCTTAAAATTTAAATAAACAAACATACTGAATTCCACTGCTAGATAGTTATTTTAAGGTAAAATGAATTTTTGAGTGTGTTTATTTTCTGATAACCCGTATTCGAATGTATTCCTGATCGGTTAATTATCAGTTACTTGTTTGAATACACTCAATGTACCTTAAATCACTTCGATGGCTTTTCGACTGTACCATATCGCCTTAAACTAATTTTTTTTCATTAACTTCATACACATATGCATATTCAATGTATATGACAGATAAATTATTATTATGTTCATTCTAATCAAGACTCAATAGTCAGCATTGAAAAATCTTGACATTGTAACAAATAGAGTGTAATAGTCACATCAATTTTTCTTCTCCTTATTTGTTCCAATAAAATAATAAAATGAATCAAGTTAGTTTGTCAATAATAGCACTGAATTAGAATAAAATGAAACATACATTGCGGAACAAGAGAAGAGACAGAAACACGTATACACAATACGTCAACTTGATTAGAGATGACACTAACTGTGAAACTATATTTCATATTACTCTAAATCAGAATTGGAGATAACATTTTACTCATTTGAATCGTTAGTGATCTGAATCAAGAAACGAAATCGGTCACTGTGTAGGTCTTTTTGATTCATTGACCAGTTATCTAATAATTATTGTACGCCATTAACAATTATTAGCAGTCATTTAGATTGTTGATTGCGGTAGAATGTTGTTCTGTTAATACTTTTCGTTGTAACTAAGTATCGTAGTGTATTTTGAATAGAATAGCCACCAATGATAACATAGTGATAGTGTTATGTTATAGAATCATTGATTTAACGTAATTTCATCTAGTTGAAGATAACTAAAAAAAGTAAACACTCCCTGATACTTATATTGTGTGTAGATTGATATTCGTCAACAAGCTGAACCTACAATCGGGAAGAGATTAATGAGCCACAAGAAATATGAACTGGAATCACACAGTTTCCCTTCACAAACTAGGTCTTTATCACTACCTAATGACTATTTGGTTAAATGGAATACAAGTGTACACTTTTAATTCACATACTTTTACATTAACACGTTCACTCAATTGTATAATTACAGGTAACTTTAATCAAATATCATAGTACCAATCATTTTGATCTTTACAGTCTGTTAGAAGTTTTTTCACTAAAATGTGAGCAATATGCAAACATATTAACATTTGCAGTGCACCACAGTATCATTAATCTTGAATACCGGGTTATACTCTGATTTGATAAGACAAGGAATATCATCACACTTCAATTAGTGTTGGAATAGAATTGTCAAGATGAAACAAAACTCTCCTTAAAATCGCATATTCACTAGTGTATAATCAGTATTATACAGTCAATTACTCCACATCAAAATAACAATAACATATATACTACCTAAAAAGTACTCAATTACTCAACAATGTTGCGAGTATTAAACCACAGACATGGATTGTTTATTTAAATGTGCATATTTTTTATGGAATAGTAAGATATACTGTCTAGAAAGGAATGTATTGCACTCATTTATTAAGAGGACTTGATCTATCACATCATTTGATCATTCCTCGACTTCTTATCTCAATATGCCATACTTCATCTGCAGCTAATGTTTCTCTAAGATATAAAACAGACCTGAAAAAAAGTGTGAGTTCGCAAGATGCTTGCACTCCTTGACGATTCTATAATTAAGATCATGTCGAATATCAACTAACTTGATATGACTATTTCGGCTAATCAATTTTGGTTTTTGTATGGTTAACTAATAATAAAAACTCTTATACAATCACCACCCTTAATATTAAGAAGAGTATCCAATTATCTACATACCTGGTTGAACCACTTTGAATAGTTTTGAAATTGGCTGGTTCTTAGGGTATGATAAATAGAGGTCTATCTTCAATGATCGCTAAATTAGTGTTAGAGTGAAGATGTTTGTCCATGACATAATATCGTAATTTGTGCTCATACCATTCTACAGAGAACAAGATATAGTTTCTAAGGCGTTTGTGTGACTATTGTGAGCGACAAGTTGAAGTGTCCACTGTAAATTGAATATTCTGTGTCGTACTAACGGTATAATAATGATTAAACAGAAGGATTAGTATTACTGTTAGCAATATCCTATTGCCTCTTTTCTTTTTTATACTTCGACTCATTTCTGTGTATCCTAATGAGTACATTACAATACTCTGATTAAAGGTGGTCATTTCATTTTCATTATTATCATTAGTATTATCAGCACTATGATTAGCATGGTCATATTCACATTGGAATGTAGGCAACAGATTTATGACTGGTTACACAAAATCGATAGATTTTGCTTATATTTAATTTGAACAAAAAAAGGTTGAGTTTACTTAACCAGACAATCTCTCTCTCTTCCACACACACTATAGAATAAGTCATCTTAAAAGAAATAGCTTGTAGATCAATGTTTCATTATAACAACAACAATGAAGTATTCATGTATACAATGAAGAGCCTTGATGCAGTACGTTGAACAGATAGGAGAATATCTAGTAAATTTAAAGTTGCCACACCAACCTTTTGTGTACGTGTGTGGTTCAGAAAGGGAACGCAACCTTGTCTTATCAAAAATTGAAAACAAACAAAAGTTTTCTTTAATATTTTTTGTATCTAAGCAGTTTTCTTGATGAGTTTTATTTTTTTGTATTTGTGCATATTAATCTAATAATAATGATAAGAAGAAGAAGAATACGCAGAAGCACATATGAAGCACAAAAGTATGTACAATAGTACTAGTAATTCATTTCTGCTTCCTTATCTATCTGTGACAGTTTGTACAGAATGGAATATTCGATTAGTTCATCAACAACTTATCGTTTTCTACTCTATACATCTGTCAAGCAATGCTCTAATTCATCAATTAAATGAGGCATACAGAAATGGAATAAATTCGATGACATACTTGTACATGGGTGCATATATGTGTAAAATCAAAATGATAGTTTCATATGAGATAGGAAGGATGATAATATGAAATAGTATATTTTATATATTCAGAGAGTGGGCATAGATGTCTAGTGTGACCAAATTCTACTGCATTCTCATAGTAGCTAATGTGGAATTGTAGAGCTTGTGTGCCATTGTTCGTATGCATTAATTTTGATGTGGCAGTCTTTCATTTAGAACCAAGACGTGAAAGTTGAAATATGTCAATAAAGTTGGTGGTTAGCATTAAAAAAACACTAGGGAGATATCAGTAATTTAATTGTTTATCGATATTCATAAAAATATCAAAGTTTATACTGCATACACTACTGACTTTCTTTGAAATTAAACTCAACATCACGTAGTTTGCTCTTAAATGCGTGGGAAAATGCCCTGAAGAAAATTGTTCAATAACAGATAGTTTGTAGGAAATAATAAATTGTAATGAGAAGTGATCAAGCTCTTCCACGTTACACGCAATAGCAAATGAAGATTAAGATGCCCAATGTGGCAGCAGTCTCTGTAACACTAGGCTTTGACATGCACAAGAGGAAAAGCACGATCACTAAAATTCAATATGACAACATTCTTATGACACCTTCTCATATGCATACACAAATTCAAAAGAAACTTGGTGATGTGATGCTGTAACTTAAGATAGTTTTCTTATAGTGAAGGCAGAGTGCACTCTACAGTATTTGTTTATTTCACCCAACATCAATGGTATGCTGTTTTTTGTTCTCTAAATATCATCTTGTTAATGCAAGCCACTTAAGGATAGAAGTGATTAACAATTGTGTTTGTAGAGTACAGTCTGGTTAGTAGTAATAGAATGAATAAGTTTTGTAGATTACTGATTTTATTGGGTGATGATTGAGATCATTGTGACTGAATGCTATGTTAAAGTAATCGTAGATCTTTTAGCATAATATATCCATTTTGCATTTCAAAAATAGGTATCACATCGAAATAAACGAAGGCAAGGAAGAATAAAAAGATTATTACTGCATCTAGTTCTCTGTCGAATGATGTAAACAAGAATTAGATATAATTTAAACGACGTTTCACATGTGTGTGTGCTAAATTTATGTGGAATTTTCTAATGAATTACGATTACTGACATGACTATTTAGCTTTAGTTTTGTGTCTATGAAGTCCATGGCTTTTGCTATGAGCCACGTTGGTACGAACGTTGAAGTAAAAATTCAGTCCCACTTTAGGTGTATGAGTTTGTAAAACAAGCAGAAGAGGATAAATTTACGACGTAACTGCCAAAAATCAAATGACTTAATCACTAATCCACTCTATGATGGTTGTTTCAAGTTTGTAGCTTACTGAATAACTCTATGAGTATATGAAGAAGAAAGCTGTGAAAACATCATTAACAGGATGCACATACACCTCGATGCAAACAAATTTAATTGACTTTCAGTAAGTGTTTTGTTCATTCAGTGATTGGGTTGAATATTGTCGAGTGTCGCATTCTTCAGTGATCACATTTCACTTTACACCATTGATAGTTTGTAGTAATTTACATATAAAATATTAACTGTGTCACACTAACATATTCATAAACATCAGATCTCCGAAACCTAGTCGACTTACTTTCATTCTCGAATGGTGGTATTTCTGGTAACAACAAACTCACTAAGTCGACCGAAACCATTGAAAATATATTTCACATTTTGGAATGCTCATTTTAGAGAAATCAGAGTAGTTTTCCTGTATAATGCTTAAATTATAAATCGGCACACGCCTTATCCACGTACATGACGGTTGATGCCAACGTGATATTCAGTGTCCATCATTATGTTACAGATACGAAGAACGAGAAAATTGAATTGAATATGAGGATTTTTACATTGATGATGAATTGGCATGCAAAGAACTTTGTTGAGAGCATGCTCAGTGTAAAGCGTTCAAATATGTAGAAGGTTCAATTGAAGAAGTGGATTGACACTACGATTACGCCTTACTGAAATGCAGCTTCTAAGCATGTAGAAAAATGTTAAATAAACGTGAAATACAAGTGTTCTGTCAACCAAACAATGTGCTTGGTTTTGCACTGGTGTACGTCAATATTAGAGTATCGAAAGGAGAGCAAATGAAGTGTGTCTATGACATGAAATGTTATGAATGTAATGCAATATACATGGGAGAAACATTTCGACAATTGAATGCAAGCGTAAACAAACATATTCAACTTTTAGTGGGCGTTCGGCAATCCTTCGAATACTTAAAATAACTTACAAATCGTAATAGGACAGAATGTTGATTTTCTTGGAAAAGTATATCCATTCATTAAAGTTTTGGTTTTAATGAGGCAAGACTGACAATTGGAGACCTATATATATGAACACATCAAAATCATTACGAACATACTAGGCAGAGTACTGTTTGATGCACCATGGCAACTAATAATTAATAGATACATTCTAACACATTATACTACTCCAACATCCTCTTACCACCTAATACTATGAATTACGAAATATAATACGCTATTCACTTTCATAATTAGACTTATTACAGTCGAATGGCTACATCAACATTCCATAACATACATTCATTTACGTACTTCATCTAAACTCCATTCATTTTATTTTTACAGTCAGTTTATTTTGCCTGTAACTAAACATACATCACCACCAATTGACACATAACTATAATCCCATCCATTTGTTTTCAGTCACTCTCAAATCTATATGATTTGATAGGTCAATCTTTCGATCATGTATTCGGTTTCGTGTTTAGAGATAGTGGCGGTGGGATAGAAGGAGCTTCATTTTAAATGAATTATGTGATATATTCATACTGTGAATACAACTGGACGATCCTGTAACGGTGTGCGCATTATTTACACTTATATTCAATATTTGGTTGCATTCCTGGTAAATCCTGAAAAGTCGACCAACCAAAACGTTAACAACGTTTAATAATTTTATTCGTAGATATCATATGCAGATATAACTAACGTAAATGTCATGAATAGGCTCAGCACCTTCGTTTACTGAAACTATTCTTTATTGTTTCGACGAAAATGCATATAGAAAGTTTCATAATAGCTTAATATTTGACCGTCCTCCATTACTGTTTGTTTGCAGGTTGACTAATTTAATCCGCTGTCTTTACCTCAATGTGTTGAAGAATAGTGGAAATGTTAGTGTAGTTTACACGTTTAGACAGATTATCAAAATGATAATGGTATTTGAATAACAGCGAATATACTCATAAATTTTTGCATCTTATCCTTGAATGAATTATGAATACCTCGTGAATATACAACTGATTATATTAAGTCAATCAGATTGCAGTGAAATGTGAGTTCATAGGGACTAAACCTATGTAAGTATCAACCATACAATCCACGAGCTTGAATCTTTCACTAAAACCTACTTATGACATTGTCAAATGTCATGATATGCTCATTGAATATCATATCCACAGAGAATCTGCTATTAATAGCTCCTATCCAGTCCGCTCCCACATTCAGTAAGTTATTTTGACTTTCCGGTAAATAATGAGCATGTCTATTGTGATTCCACAAGGTTAAGCACATTCTCTTATATCTTTCTTGACTCACAATTACCACTTTTTGTCTCTCTTTACTTGTACTACTTATTGTTAGATGGTAGTTGATGTTGTGTAAAATACTTTTATATAATCATTTGATGTAGATAAAAGCATTCATTGGTCTAATTGAATTATCGTTCATAGATGCCTGGTGAAATTTAATAGTTGCTTATTTTGTTAAACTTTGCTTGTTTGAATTGATTTTTCCTATTCACTTTTGCTTACACTAATTTGAATTGTAGACAGCATTGTGATCATAGACAATGAGTCTCGACGACTAATGTTTGTTTGAGATTTTCAGTTAATGAGATCTAGACTCATCATTAAAGCCTAGACGCCTTACTAATTGATGCTCGTAGTCATATACGTATTTTTCATATTTAAGTACAACCTGATTTGCTTTACAATCAATCTATGTTTTAGTAATGGATGTTGGCCTAGGTGGAGTGTGAGATATAAATCTGTTGAACAAATTTAGCATCTCCGAATTCTCGTCACTAAAATGATCACTTTATTTGATCGTCATTCAGAAGACACCGTCTATGGCATGGCATACTAGTAATATTTTATGAAAATAAGAAAAGAGTGAATTACAATGAAAGAAGATAATGGATATTCGGAATATCTTAAAGTTAGTTGTTGTTTTTTGATTATTGATTGTTCATCACTTAATGATTAATTAGTTAACATTTAGGTACCAAAACCCGAAGAAAGCGGTTGTTCTAGTATATTTAGTTTGAAGTTAATGACTATGCCAGAGCAAAAAGAAAAAATGAAATGAAATAGAATTATTAAACTGCGGATATGTATGCAACTTTTAAGAATTGAGCAGAATCATATTGACGCTATCAGTAATGATATTGAGAAATGTGGGACGGAAGAGAGTTTATCCAGAGAAAAGAATAGGGCTACGTTGATATCATGCCAGTACACTAGATTATTTTAGATTGAACATGTGGGATTTATTGCGGGTTACAACACCAACGAAATACTAGTGATTTGTATCAGTTTCCGAAAATTTTTGCAACACCGTTCAAGTTATAGGCCTTCATGTGAAAGAGACCTTAACATGAGTGTAGCCAACTAACTCAATGATGGTAATCAAAGTTGATGTATGTGTTGATCAGCTGTGAAGGAAAAGTGAAAGTGACGAAAGAGAAATGTGCTTTGTTGCCTGAAATTGAGAAATAAAAAAAATTAAATAAACAATTTGGGAAACCACACAATTTAACAGACATTTCTGACCGAGCTGTCAACTGACCAACTCATGTTGTTGGAAGGAGGGCCAAGAGTACTTAACCTCATAAAAAAATAAAACAACAGGGAAAACGTCATATTCCAGATCGACCAAATAACAATTTTAAACGCTCCAAGCAACGTGATGAGCGGTTCAAGAGAAATAGGTTGGCCGACGACATTTTGGAAGCAAAGTATAGGCCAACATTTCACAATGTGTTAGAATTTTTAGAAAAACGAATTTCGTTGATCATATGTTTGTGCGGCTAGTCGTGTAATGAGGGCTGTAAATTGCTAGTAATTATGTCACTAAAACGCTGTTAAATAAAAAGCAGCGTCAATGTCCTATTCTAACGTTAGTCGAAAGTTTATGTAATTTAATCAGACAAACACAAGTTCGCAATGTGTTTTATTTGATCCAACACCTTTAATCCTTAAATAACAAATCAAAGTCCTGAGAAGATTTAAGTCATGCTTTAATTACCTTGAGTCTAATCACAGAGTATTAAAATGTTTAAAAGTGAGTTGATGGGGATCAGATGGTTGTAAATGTCGACTTAACGATATATTTCATTATGGAAATGTGCTTGTAATCATCAAGTGAATCATGAAATTCCAAGGTAAGTGAACTGTATCTGAGGTCTACACCTGTCAGAATATTTGAAGAATGTTCCAACCCCAAAGCTTTTTGTTATCAGGGAAAATAACTATTCACCTTCGAATGGTAAAAACGACGACACAAATGAGAATATCATCTATCAATAATATTGATGCAGCTAACAAACGGATCAAGGCTGCGTATTCCGCCAAGAAAAAACTGGTCATTTAGGTGCATATGCATCCGGTTATTGATGATCACATTAAAACACTTTTGCATGCTCAAATTGTCATTCACTGTGCTAATAATTGCGCATAACAACAAACATGTTTAACAGGAACAAATATGTTTATATGAAGTGTGCATAATACTAACTGAAAACCGTAGAAATTACACATTGATGAAAAAGTTGCATTCCAACTATTCATCCAGTCATTCACTACTTCAGTATACAATCATTTCTGACTGTTTCCTTGTTCTAATTTAAAATACAGGTAACCACCATATTTGATGAAGTGAAGCAAACTGTATTGAAATCGATTCAAAAATATAACTGGTTAACTGAAGATCAAAAAATATTTTTATCAAATAAGGTATAATCGCATTTAACTGAATTATCATATAAGTATTTGTAGATGGAGAATATGGAAATACACGCTTTATACACTAGTCTCAGTGATTCAGAGAAAAAGGAGGATATTTCAGTGATATACAGAGTAAGCGAATTCAATGTGTCTCATCAACAGGCTAGTTAGGTTTGCTAAATTCCACTCATCGAATGTATTCATATTCTTATGATGAAGTTACGCTTGTTGAAATGAATTGTCTGTTCGCAATGCATTTATAATGTAGAAGGCTGTTGTGGTGATTGAGTTGATTGGTGATATGTTGAAGTGATCGTGATTGAATGACTGACTGAAGTCAAATATCAGTCACTCATCCAGTCCGACAATCTTTGATACAATGGATGCATATTATTAATGACATAATAACTAGTCATCTGATAAGAGTCAATTTAATACAAATCTCATTAACGATTCATTGAAATCACTACTGATTATTAAATATCAATCTCATTAGTTATTAATGAACTAATGAACTTAACCCGTGCATATCGGCTTGTATGTCAATCACTTCATCAGTTACTGACAACGTGGTCAACGTAAGATGATTTTCCCTAATGAATGTCGTATTGTCCAATGAAAGAGGATGATTATCATTGGAAGAGAGTTTCAGTTTATAAGAAAATTACTTTTATACATTCCTTGATTACCTGCACTTACTAAGTTTATTTGTACAGTCAAAGAGCTTCGTTTATATCTTGTAAATACATCTACGTCGTTTCTTAATATACATTTAGTGTTAAAAGAAAATCTGGTGGGATTGGTCAGAGAAACAAATTGTAAGGTCAACTGTATTTTTTGCATGTTTAGGGCAAAATTCACGGATTATAGATCTATGTTGAATCTATGCTGAATGTTATTGATTATATCATTCGTTAAACATGGTAAAGCACAACCAGGCCTGCACGAAGTTACCGTAGGTGGGTGTGTAGTAATATAATTGTAGACTTCGTGATCAAGTATTTTATCATATCCATGAACGCGGACAGGTACGTGAATTTTATTATGTTGGAGAAAATGTCAGGCGATTAGTTAAAGTGTACTTCTCTACGAAAAATTAAATTTGTTTGTTTCGCTTGTACCCGGAAGTGACAGGTATTGATTCGACGTATAACAATAATAAAGTGAAGTAAGAAAGTGCCTTATTTATCATATGTTGTAGATTTTTAATGTTTTAGTTGATGATAATAACTGATAACATGAAATGTTGACGTCCGGTAATGTTTGCCTGGACGAAGAAAAATTACAGCGGACTTCAAATGGATTTTAGATATGTTTAACGACGTCCTTGTTGCTATATGTTGCTGACAAATCTAAGGATCAGTACTTTTGCTGGTAAATGTTGTCTTTGTTACGATTAATTAAATCGACCGTTAAGATTATGCTAAGACATTGTAGACGTTGGATGAACAGTTTTTCAACGTGTGTTCCAATAAACCAAGTTACTTACTTTTCAAAGCCGCCGAAACAATTACAGCAAAAATAAAATAATACACAGAGGAATGAATGGTTGATTTATCAAAGGTTTAGTGAAAGTTTTGTAATGTGGGTGTTTACAAAGAATAAAAATTATACAGAGATGATTCTTAGAAGATAAATAAGAAATACATTTTCTTATTCCTTTATAATCTAGGGTATTTTTTGTTGTCTACAGGTTCGCTAATCACCTCTTTCAGTGAAAATCTCTTCTTGCTTTATCGAATATCAACGAATTATCCATAACAAACGATTAATACTTTTGTATTTTCATATATCCAGCAATACGGAGTGATATACACTGGGTTTCGCAGTGAAGGTGACAATTCATGTGTTATATTCGAGGAGGTAAAATGCAACTCTTTGATACAATACTATGAATTCTTCTCGTTGTCCGCTAACAAATATTCACAGGTTTATTAATCAATGGAATGACCAGCAATAATATTACAGTGCGTGCAAAAACGTGTTTCTATGTGATAAACAGTATTCAAAATTATAAGGTATTTGTCTTCTGCGGTTTATGCATATTAGTGCATTTCTAGTAATAGGCTTAATGACCTATACCAACAGCTTACTTTTCTTCATCTTTGAGCTTATTTGAATGAATCAGTGAGTGGTTTCATCTAAAGGACAAGTTACACCAACTGTTCATAAGCAGAGTTATTGTTATTCACTGTCACAACATTATTAATACAGTGAAGTATGTCAACATTCTTTTATTTAACAAGTCACATGAGCTGTTTAAATAGTTACTTCTGTGAAGCATAAAAATCGTTCATTACAGAGATGCACAGATTATGATGTTTCAGGTAAATTGATACTGAAAGAATCTAGTATGAATGTGAAGATTTATTCGGAAAGAATAACGTGATAAGCAACAACCTAAGATGACATTTAAAAATGGAATCTTTCTCGTATGATATGCACGGTTGTATACACGATTTCCAAAGAAAGTCTACATTGTAACGTGATTATTGTGAACAATTTCATGCGTTTACTTTACAATTAAAATTCACTTCCCCACTTTGTATTTGCTGTAAAAGGCTACAAGAAAAAAGTCGTATTAAAATTTGTGTATAATATTCATCGATATATAGAATACACAAAATCGATACATTGAATCTTGATAAGCTTTTGGTAATATAAGTAACACGATTTCTCTCAATAATAATCAATACAGTTATCAGTCTTTAACTTCTGCAAATTAATGTCACTGCACCAGCTGCTTGACAAGGATATGCCACAATTGTAGTACTGATTCGATGTTTAATGGATAATTACTTGTGAAGAATGATGTACAGTACTCCAAAATAATCAGAGTACAGCGAAGTTTTGCTTACATAAAACTAATTGTGTTATGACGAGAAATGTTGTACCACAATACTAGAGACTGCTTAAGAATTAGATATTGAGGAGATATATTGTAACAATATTGATGTTAGTGTCCGAGAAACGAAATCAAACAAGGAAGGATGATAGCAAGACATTTAAACCACGTTTTTTAAAGAATGTCGTGTTTATACATGAGAGTATATTTGCACGTGTACATAGTCTTGTTAACTTATATCTTTCACGAGAGCTAGTAAGTTATGACTGTATCGGTAAATGACATGAACAGTTCGAATGTATATTATATTAGTTACCAGTAAAAAAAAGTTAAGACTTCAATAGTTTGTAACAACACCACAACGATATAAAGAGGAGTGTAGGCTATCCTGTATGCATGTATGCATGTATAGGTAATCAAGACCTATGTTTACAGACTGGTGTGTGACTAGTTACGAGAGTAATCATGAGAAAAATAGTCACAGAGACTATACTATAAAAGTAGCATGAGTTATGTTCATTGGACATTCAATAGCAAGTTAGCAATAGCTAACAATTAACCGATTAACGACTTGCAAAAACAACAAAAACAAGTAGAGTTACGCAAGAGTGCAAGTATATTTTATGGAGAGATTTAAAGCCACACATTTGGTTGTGAGTTCGAATGATTACATACTGATGGGTGATGATTAATAGTCTCGTGGACAGTTATTGCAGCAGCCTCCAGAACAACCACCATCTCCACATCGACGACATCCACAGCATCTAGGACATTGAGGACATGCACCTGAACAACAACCACCCTTTCTCTCTGGTTCCGGTTCTGCAATCACTGAAAATTAACCAAACCAACATTCTATTATTATTTATATAGAGACTAACAGGATAATTCAATATACTGCCACACCTCAACTCACTTCACCTCTATTCAGCTCACTTAGTTATATGTTGCTTCACAAATCAGCCGAACAATACACCACAATGTAATACCATATGCATCACTATTGTGTTCATCAAATACTCAATTACAAAATAATATACATTGAGAAGCACTCGCCGGTAAATATCTCATTCATGTTATTCGATCAGTTCGGTTAATTAGACTCACCTGAATTTTGACATTCGAACGACACGACCAATACAACTAAGACAAGCTGAAATACAAATACCGATTAGGCATACATTATTACACATAACAGTATTTCAACATACAGTGAAGAATTGCATGGTAAACTAATTGCTGACTATATGCATTGCACGAGAGTATTTATACTGGACTATGGAGTGTCAAGCATTCATGTGCTCACACCCAATATTAATCAGCACAACGAAATCAATCCACTTGTATGTGTATGAGAGGACAATAATTCAATATTGTTATTTTTCCACGGATTTCACGTTGCATATAAGATGGGGTTTCGAAATATACGGACGTACAAACATGTGGCTGCTAAACGTGGGCCATGCCAGATTATTGCCTGCCTCGTCGCGTGATGTTGGCTAGGGTGTAAGAGGGTGGAATAATGGAAGTGGCGGCCAAACCAAAACATGGCATCATTCCATGGAGTCATTGACTGTTGGTCTTAGCCATATTTGTAGATGCAGATTACCTGATTGGGGTCTGCCCTGTAACTTCGAGTTAACAAACGAGTTTTATTGAAGAGAGCTTCGGGTTTACTCCTTCACACACCTATGTTGCATTTTCTCCTCAACTCTTGCTATACTTAATACACCCTAAATAAGAATGCATAAAACATCAAGAAATAAGGAAACAGTGTATTTGAGCACTGATAGGTGAATTCGCAAAATGATTAATGTCTGTCTAGTGGAGAAGTTAATTCCTTGCCGCTGACTTATATATCAGTCGCTATTACACCCACCGCATCGTAATTATACTAACGAGCTTCATTGGTTTTACGTCTATTACTTTACAGTTTGGATATTGTAGCATGATTGAACACAGAAACCGATATATCTCTCTCCCTCCACTTGTTTCGATTTTGTACATTCGTCCATTCCAAATATAATCCTCTTGTATTCATCGTTACTGACCATCATTATATGCATTTGTCCTGTGAATTGTGGATGTATGTGAGTCAATATAATTTACGGTGATTTACAGACAGTTTGCAATTATATTATTACGGAACAGAGTCAAACCGTAATCCAGTAGAAACAAGCAATAACAATATCAAACACTCTACTAAACTTGTTATCAGGCGGAGATGGGTGACTTGGCATCCGTTAAAACAAACATAGTTGGTGTCAAATGATATCTAAATAACTATTCATCTTGAGGAATCGTTTAACGCTGCAGTCATATTATTCATTCTGAACTATGAAATTAAAATGCTGTTCGGATTATTTATTCCTTAGTTCACTGTGATTATTCAGCACGGCTTTTGAAATAAAAATAATAATAGACAGATTCAGATAACACAAGCTTTTAACCACGTACAAAGTTGAGAAGGCGTTTTCCACTTAATGGTGATTAAATTGACGACAAGATATTGGTGGGTTCTACCATGAACTCGTCGTCAACTTCGTAGCAGATCGTTTAACTAAGCGCACTACGTCACTAGCAGCCTTCATGTTATTAAGTATTATCCATACGTACAGAAATGCAGCATTTGTGTCACCCTAATAACACTTTTGCCGGTGTAATACGAGTTCACTTGCACAATAATTACTAATAATAATAACTTGCCGGATAGCGACAACGATCACTAGAGCAGAACTATAAATAAATATCAAGATATTCCTATGGTGTTTCTATTGAATACATTAAACAGAACAATGCTTACATCATCTCAGTTGACTTGGCAAGAACCGTGACTTACAATCAGAAGATGATATACCACAATACTCGCCACACTCAATTAACCATGGATTCGGTATCTAGAACAGAATCACAACTACGTAAATTTACCTAGAAACGTAGACATCGAAAACAGCAATACCAGTCGAATTCAACATATAGCACTGTGTCCATTATGATAGGAAATAGGTATTCATTCTTTATAATGACTCCAGGTACTCGATTGAAAACAGTTAGTACAGCGAATACGTGTATTTGACAAACGATACAGAAGAGCAACAATAAACGTACAAAGTGGCAAATAAAAGTCTAGTTTACAGAGTTATCGTCTCCACGTTTTAATGATTATTGCTAAAAGCGTGTTTGGGGAAGCATATTAATAAAAATCTACCACATCCATGTTGTTACAAAACCTTCACAAGAATTCCTGTTTCTAGGTTTATTCTACATGATACGATCAATTCGATAGGAGTATATATGAACTAATGAAAATCCACCAAGTATTCAGGACATTAAACCCGGAAGTATACTATCAGTGAGCTTAATCCTTCCTTAAAATTGCGTGCCGGTATAGAAACTTGCAATAAGCATTCTAAGCTGTTCAGCAGTTAATGCAGCTCTACAAGTTCACACTTCGTTAAGTTGTGATGACATAATATATGATGAAAACTGTATTCTCCAGAATGAATTCGGTTAAATATTTGAGGTTTGGAAATAATTTTGTTTGAAACCGTGAATTTTAGTTGGTGGATGTTTTTCTATGTATCATGTCTATATGATAAAATTTTCAAGTTAAGAATATCAAGTCTATCCGCCACATATCAGCATGAATTGATCAATATCAATGATGGCAAAGTTTTTATTAACTAGACATCTACGTGAAACATTGATTTATACGTTGTCCGATCTTTATTAATAATATAGAAACTCATCTGAAGAATAAAACTAATAAATACGTTCAAATTATTATTATTATTATTATCGATTAATAAATTCCTGTTGCTCCTTGTAGAGCATTGGCCATCGACCTGGTTTGTATAACCAACTATGCTGTAGGCTCTCCTTTTCAAGTGCTATTCATTCGTATTATGTCTTCCTCTATTTCTCAGAACAGTATGTTCTCCAGTCCTCACCTTTTACTTTGACCTTCATGATTCCAAGCTAGCAGATGCCTCGTGAAGCAGTTTTATAATCACCTAAATCTGTGTCCGATCCAATACTAGCATTTTTACAAGTTACTTACTCAACTGGAATCTAGGTGTTTTCTTATCTCCTACAGAAGGTTATTAGTGATAGTGTCTGGTCGATAGATCCTACGCAAATAGATGTTTATAAATACCTTTATCTCCGAGATTCAGCTCTATACAATAGAACTTTCCTAATGTTTGTATCGAAAATTCTGACTGTGATGTTAGTTGATATCTGATTTTGAAGTCCAGGTGTTCTTCATCAGCAGTATTTATGATTTTCTATAATAAATAAACAGTTAAAAACTAAATGCTTGAACATTTAGTAACGGTTTGCATGAGTACATTGAGCACCTTTAAACTTTATATTAATTAAATCAAAAACTGGAGGGACAACAAACTTCAATCAGAAGGTTGCATTTCAACAGATATACAACATTGTATCATGCATTAAATTAAAAACCCGAAACCAGAGTTGATGACGAGATCTCGACGTCATGAAATAGACAATTTAGCTGACAATCACAAATAACACACAGAATTGAGCTGTGCATTGAAACTTTCAGTGGAACTAACTGACTACAATCAATGTTATGATTACAGATATTATTAATCATTTTTGGCTATGTACTTGATTTACCGTCAGGAATATGAATAGTAAGGGATCTGTAATACTACACGACTTTAGCATTATGTTCAGTAATAATGTAATTCCAAGTTGTCCATAAATCACTGTACATCCGATTGACTAATACACATCTACAAACAATCGGGTAAGTGTATGTGTTAGAAGTTAGTAACGATGAATTTATGAGAATGATATCTGTACACAACGTAATTCCAACAAGCACATAATTAGGACAAGTGCTGCAGATAAATAACATTCAAAATGAGTTCACTCACACATTGAGTAGACAAACTACAATCAAAAGCACGATGTACAAAATAGTGTCCAGTATTCATATGATTGGATGATGTGAGTTCTTAATCACCTATGTAGCAAGTCTTAATTTCAGATACTTAGACGATTGATTGTAAGTACGTTTTCAGTTTCAGATATATAGCATGCTGCTATGCTATTTTGAATGTATTCAAAAGAATTCGCACATTTATCTGTTGTGTCCAGCATATAGAAATAGCCTATAATTAGTCTCCATACTAGTCAACACTAGTCAGATAGATGTACCTGTCATCATATGAAAGTGATGAACAATGAGCATGACACAGCTTACTACTCAGTGATTAATCAGTGTAAACAGTCTATAAATATATAAGCGCATCTTGCTTTTGCAAAGAAACAACATCATTTACTACAATAACGAACTAATAAAAATAATTTCTGTCGTTCAAACCAAAGTTTACTATTACACTTCGTCATTGTTGTAATGATCTCTGACGTAAATTAATTAATTTTGCTAGTTCAATCAGTTGCTTTCATAATTTTTCAAAAAAGTAGCAAATATCAAATTTTGTATACATCCTTCACTATTTTCTAGTGTTTCTCGATTACTATTCTCAACTGATCATTTATCCTACAACATGAGGAAAACAGATAACGACCTACTGTTTCATAATGATTCCATCCTAGTTGTATACACATAAATCTTTATTTTACTGTGCCGATAACAACAAAGAAATTTAATATTTGTAATTCAGTAGTTATAGAGTGAACACTTGTAACCGATCAGTCTATCGTCTCTCTCTTCATGTTTATATATACTCTGTGATAACTCTGTGAATAAAATAGTTTACGAAACTATTCACATTTTTTATTTGTACGATGTATTGGTGAGTTCCTCGCTTTTGATAACTCACTGAATGTGTCCACGTCAATGATTATCACTTACTCCATTGGAGAAATAATAACAAGTATAAATGTGTAAATATTATTATCACACAATATAAGCAGTTAACTTTGCTTTACGTAGAGATTCTATGGTCTTAATCTTATGATGAGCTTATCGTCTTTCGCAATGTTTGAATAAGCAACAATTTCTTCCAATTGATTTTATTTACTTCAGAGTGCTTTCGCTATTGCTCTGTGCACTTCGCTTTCGATTTCACCTCTTGTTGCAGATGACCATGTGTAAAACATGAATGGAATTTACCAATGCCGATTTGTTTATTTGTCTCCTTCACATCGTGACTTCTTTGATTTATTGCAAATATACAGCACTATATCCTCTGCAAAAGAGTCCACTCGGAAATACTTGTAATGACATATCTCTATTACTTTCCATGTGTATCAACTTCAATCTCTATACACTACCTATTACGAAAATCCATGTAATTTGACAATAAATTCGTTAGTAATGAACAAGTAACCATTACGTTATTATCTCTGATGTTTGTGTAATCGACCGACACTGTTATTCAACTCAGTGTTTGACCACATGGAATAACTAAGACGATTAGAATAATTAATGACATTCGTATTTTGATCTTCCGCCTATTAACGTAAACACGACCACAGATTAATATGAGATGGTAGACAACATTTGTAGCACAGGGAGATAGTTTTGATTAAATTGGATTCTCTGAGCTAAATAGTTTAATCGCAGAGCCTCCATCATCAGTCTGAAAAATATTACTAGCTCAAAATTCTGATACAACAAAGGCTTGCAATTTTCGTTATGACTGGTTACTAGTTTGTTCTGTCGACCTCGAATCGAAATTCTTGTTATTGTCGTTGCCGTCGTTGACACTTGTCATTTTGCCTACGTTCATTTTGATTTGCTTCCTTCTTAATCTAAATTGTAGTACTGATTCAATGTTCAATGGATAATTACTTGTGAAGAATGATGTACAGTACTCCAAAATAATCAGAGTACAGAGAAGTTTCGCTTACATGAAAGTAATTGTGCAATGACGAGAAATGTTGTACCACAATACTAGAGACTGCTTGAGTATTAGATATTGAGGTAATTCATTGTAACAATATTGATGTTAGTGTCCGAGAAACGAAACCAAACTAGGAAGCAAGATAGATTTCATCCCTCCAGTTACAATTATGCTAACAAGAGTATTAGATTGTAGATTGGATAATCGCTGTAAAGTGACCTATATCAATGTTCATCAAATGCTTAGTAGTGTTGATCGAAGTCTATCAATCTAATTTCAATGTGATCACTAGTCTAAGTAAATTGATAGCGCTATCACTATGTAAGGATGGAGGTTGGTTTAAAGGTAGTTAGTAGGAAACTTTACACCTAGGTTTCGTCGTGTTTGTTGTATCTGCAAACTTTAAAAGAATTCATGTTCTTCTGAGACGTTGATTCCATATCACCCAATTCCACAATTCAAAATTGTCACCACTAATCTGATCAAGCAACGACTGACCCATATTAGGACTGTGATGTATACATCAGTTTAATAATATGTGGTAACCCTAATAATTCAGTGGTAACTTTTGCAGAGCTCGCCCAGGGCAACGCCGGTCTGATAAGCACTAATCCTAGTTTTGGGGTTTTCTGCTGACTACATTTGAACCACTTAGCAAGAAACGAATAGCTAACAACGAATCCAATAACGACTTGCGGAAACAACAAAGACAAGTATAGTTACGCAAGAGTGCAAGTATATTTTATGGAGAGATTTAAAGCCACACATTTGGTTGTGAGTTCGAATGATTACATACTGATGGGTGATGATTAATAGTCTCGTGGACAGTTATTGCAGCAGCCTCCAGAACAACCACCATCTCCACATCGACGACATCCACAGCATCTAGGACATTGAGGACATGCACCTGAACAACAACCACCCTTTCTCTCTGGTTCCGGTTCTGCAATCACTGAAAATTAACCAAACCAACATTCTATTATTATTTATATAGAGACTAACAGGATAATTCAATATACTGCCACACCTCAACTCACTTCACCTCTATTCAGCTCACTTAGTTATATGTTGCTTCACAAATCAGCCGAACAATACACCACAATGTAATACCATATGCATCACTATTGTGTTCATCAAATACTCAATTACAAAATAATATACATTGAGAAGCACTCGCCGGTAAATATCTCATTCATGTTATTCGATCAGTTCGGTTAATTAGACTCACCTGAATTTTGACATTCGAACGACACGACCAATACAACTAAGACAAGCTGAAATACAAATACCGATTAGGCATACATTATTACACATAACAGTATTTCAACATACAGTGAAGAATTGCATGGTAAACTAATTGCTGACTATATGCATTGCACGAGAGTATTTATACTGGACTATGGAGTGTCAAGCATTCATGTGCTCACACCCAATATTAATCAGCACAACGAAATCAATCCACTTGTATGTGTATGAGAGGACAATAATTTAATATAATGTTTTTTGGAACTTCGCCTGCAGCTTTTAGTGTCGCTGATGTTCGTGATCCCGGATAATGGAGGATGGTAGTGCATTGGGCTACCATCCATATTTCGTAAAACACAAGCTTGCTAAGATAGCGCTATTTAGATTAAACAAACTGTACCATTTATACTCTGCTTTTGTATTTCAAGTGATGTTTATGACGCTTCATGACGAATGGCAATATTCTTCGAAAGTCATGAGGCCGATGTTCCTTCTTCAAACAACCAGAGCAAAAATTCTGTAGGTACATGTAATGTTCGAAAAATGTGAGAGACCAAGCAGATCACCCAGATAGCAGCAGAAATGTAGAGATACAACTTGACTGCTGCTCGGGATCAGCGAAACCAATCGGACACAAACTGGACAGAAAACATTGCTAGACAGCTAGAAGCAAACATCAAATCTATGAATAGTAACTAGAGACAGCAGAAGGAGATTGCTCAGACCTGAGTTGAATGGAGAATAATGGTGAGCAGCCTATGCACTTACGAAAGAAGAAACAGGTTTGAGTACAAAAATAGTTTTTTCGACGTAATATATACGATGGTGTTCGAGATCAACGGACGTCCTTATATATAGATGCTTAACTTGGGACATGAATACTAATGATATGCATCGACTAAAAGTATTTGACCATAGAAATGTTCGAAGCATCTCTCGTATATAATGTATCATTATTATAAGTAATATGGAGGTCAGACGAAATGTTTTTGTTAAATAAATTATTATTTTTGTCGAAGTGGTCATTACTTTTCATCGACTAAGATGGCTAGGACATGTTTTGTGCATGCCAGACTATCACCTGTCTCGTCGCGTGATGTTGGCTAGGATTGAAGAAGGATGGAAGAATGGAAGTGGCGGCCTAACCAAAACATAGCATCAGTCCATGAAGTTATTGACTGTTGGTCCAAGCCATTTAGGTAGATACAGATTACTTGGTTGTGGTCTGCCTTCTACTTGTGAGTACACAAACGAGCTTTATTGGTTCTACATCTATTAATGTACGGTTTGGATATTGTTTCGATTTTGTACATTCGTACATTCCAAATATAATCCTCTTGTATTCATCGTTACTGACCATCATTATATGCATTTATCCTGTGAATTGTAGATGTATGTGAGTCAATATAATTTACGGTGATTTACAAACAGTTTGCAATTATATTATTACGGAACAGAGTCAAACCGTAATCCAGTAGAAACAAGCAATAACAATATCAAACACTCTACTAAACTTGTTATCAGGCGGAGATGGGTGACTTGGCATCCGTTAAAACAAACATAGTTGGTGTCAAATGATATCTAAATAACTATTCATCTTGAGGAATCGTTTAACGCTGCAGTTATATTATTCATTCTGAACTATGAAATTAAAATGCTGTTCGGATTATTTATTTCTGAGTTCGCTGTGGTTATTCAGCACGGCTTTTGAAATAAAAATAATAATAGACAGATTCAGATAACACAAGCTTTTAACCACGTACAAAGTTGAGAAGGCGTTTTCCACTTGATGATGATTAAATTGACGACAAGATATTGGTGGGTTCTACCATGAACTCGTCGTCAACTTCGTAGCAGATCGTTTAACTAAGCGCACTACGTCACTAGCAGCCTTCATGTTATTAAGTATTATCCATACGTACAGAAATGCAGCATTTGTGTCACCCTAATAACACTTTTGCCGGTGTAATACGAGTTCACTTGCACAATAATTACTAATAATAATAACTTGCCGGATAGCGACAACGATCACTAGAGCAGAACTATAAATAAATATCAACATATTCCTATAGTATTTCTGTTTAATCTGTTACACGAAACGATTTGTGGTAAGTACTGTGGCTGTTGCAGCGAATCGAACTAAATCGGGTCAACCAGTACAACTTGTCAAAGTACTAGTATATCAACATATTGATAATGTTCATAATCCTGTCCTTCCTACTCTAGCCTACAGTCCACTATATAACGTGTCGAACTACAATGTCAATTGTCCCAAATTGATGTTAGAATTCCTTTCATGTATACTGACGTATGGAAAACACAATGTTCATGTATGGAAAATTCTAGCTACTGAACTACAGGTTGAGCTATTTGACACATGAACAATAGGTCATTTGTATTGCGTAAATACACAGTATATTACTAACTCTAGGTTCCAACCTGAAGATTCACTTATTATCAACATGTTTTTCTGCTGAAAACAAGTGACAAAGAGGTAATTAACGAATAAGTTAATTGACTCCTATCACACCAGAATACTGATGATATAAACAAATTTGTTTGTTCACTTAAAAACAACGTTCAAGTTAATATTTTAGCATTTCGTTCTCTCAGTTGTCCGTTTTCTATGAAGAGGTTAAATACTTCCTTACGCAAGCCCAAAGCTGAAAATAATCTGTAACACATTTACTTGTGGTAACTTTCGACTTCATATTATCTATGGCACTGACTATCTTCTCTTTATGATATATTTCTCATCGCCTATTCCATAACGTCATCAGACGATGTTGATTGCCTCATCACTGGAATGATAATTTTCTTTACTTCTGTTGACAGTTGCTTACACTATGAATCCCATACCATAAAGCATCATGAACATGAATAATAATAAGTCAAAATAAATCAGCAAACGACATATTTATCAACATTCAACAAGATACGGAACATTCATTCACAGTTGATGAATTTCGACCTTAAACTTCACCGAAATATTTGTTTATTTAACTGATACATTGAGATTTTCCCATGCAACCAACTATACATGTAAACTTAAATAAAGTATATTGGAAGGAGGGGCAGGATGTTTTTTATCATCTCTACACATATAAATTATGGATGGATGTAATCTACTATGATTATCAATTTTAACATGCAGAAATGTGAATATAGTCGAAATTTATATGAGATATCAAGTATCAACCAGGTTGTCGCTATTCAAATGCAAAATAACTGTAACAGATGTAACCTTTGAAACCAGAAAAATCTCAGTCGATGACAATTGGGAAATGACCACCTCATCAGGTATACTACATATTACCACAGTTAACCTACTGTCTTTTGTCTCTTTCGTGATAAAATCAGTTACAAATTTTAAATCATTTTGAATTGATTGTTATATTCACAGGTACCCATATAAACACACTCACCATTGTTTATCACCAAGGTGTTACAGTTTTGAGCATTTCAACTAACAGGTACACTTTCTAAATGCATTGATCAAGAAATTCACTACGACAAACAACGATTGCAATTAATGACGGTTCTTGTTATGAATAGAATTAGTCATAAATGTATATATTTAGCAAAGTGTTGCTATTAGTTACGAGTGCACAAAATATGTATAGTTATTATGAATACATCAAACTGAACATTGCTTACATCATCTCAGTTGACTTGGCAAGAACCGTGACTTACAATCAGAAGATGATATACCACAATACTCGCCACACTCAATTAACCATGGATTCGGTATCTAGAACAGAATCACAACTACGTAAATTTACCTAGAAACGTAGATATCGAAAACAGCAACACCAGTCAAATTCAACATATAGCACTGTGTCCATTATGATAGGAAATAAGTTTTCATTCTCGATAATGAAACCAGACACTCGGTTTATATTTTGCTGCTAATATAAAACAAATCGACTTCAAATATAATTGTATTGTTCCCGCTCGTTCATTAAAAATTTTCATAGTGTACAGCATATCATCTACAGAGAAATCCTGATCTAATTGTGAACCATAATTTTATTTTAAACCCTTATGAACAAAATAAAATCATACAAATTAAATAAATCATCATTTTGTATTGATTAGTTCGACAATTAAATAAATCCTTCCATATAGTCTCTCCGGCCACATATCACCATGAATCGATCAACATCTATGATAGGAAAGTCTTTAATTCACCAGACATCAACCTAAAATATTGATTTATATGTTATCCGTTCTTTATTAATCGAATAAGATTTCATCTGGAGAATAAAACTTACAAGTATATATAAATTATTATTAGTATTATTATCGATCAATAAATTTCTGTTGCGCGTTGTAGTGCATTGTCCTACCCCCTTGACCAGTCTGTTATAACCAACTTTGGAGTAAGACTTCCTTCCTAAGTGCTGTTTATTCGTATTATGTTTCACTCTACTTCTCAAAACAGTTTGTTCTATAGTCTTTATCTTTTACCTTGAGTTTCAGGATTCTAAGGAATACGTGCTTTGTGAAGCAGTTTTATTATCACCTAAATCTAACCACCAAAAGCTATTTTGCACGTTTCTTACTAAACTGAAATCCAGGTAGATTCTTTTCTGCTACAGCAGGTCATTGGTGATAGTAAATAATCAATAAATCTTAGGTATCTTACGCAAATGAATGTTTATAAATGTCTTTAATTTTGAATGATGCTTTATGCAGTTTTCCAAAATTCAGCTCTACACAATAGAACTGTCCTAATGTTTGTATCGAAAATTCTGACTGTGATGTTGTTTGATATTTGGTTTGAAGTCCAGATGTTCTTAATTAGCAAGAATGATGACTTTTCATTCGAAGTAGAGTTACACATGAAATCATGAAACTATGATACAGTTTAGTTAATTCTACAAACATAACGTACATCTTAGACGAATGTATGTCTGTACTATATTATTGCACTTGTAACGAGTCAAATGCTAATTATGGATGGAGAGAAACACTATGCGTTATTATACTTAAGTGAACAGTTAACAAATAAATGCTTGAACATTTAGTAACGGTTTGCATGAGTACATTGAGCACCTTTAAACTTTATATTAATTAAATCAAAAACTGGAGGGACAACAAACTTCAATCAGAAGGTTGCATTTCAACAGATATACAACATTGTATCATGCATTAAATTAAAAACCCGAAACCAGAGTTGATGACGAGATCTCGACGTCATGAAATAGACAATTTAGCTGACAATCACAAATAACACACAGAATTGAGCTGTGCATTGAAACTTTCAGTGGAACTAACTGACTACAATCAATGTTATGATTACAGATATTATTAATCATTTTTGGCTATGTACTTGATTTACCGTCAGGAATATGAATAGTAAGGGATCTGTAATACTACACGACTTTAGCATTATGTTCAGTAATAATGTAATTCCAAGTTGTCCATAAATCACTGTACATCCGATTGACTAATACACATCTACAAACAATCGGGTAAGTGTATGTGTTAGAAGTTAGTAACGATGAATTTATGAGAATGATATCTGTACACAACGTAATTCCAACAAGCACATAATTAGGACAAGTGCTGCAGATAAATAACATTCAAAATGAGTTCACTCACACATTGAGTAGACAAACTACAATCAAAAGCACGATGTACAAAATAGTGTCCAGTATTCATATGATTGGATGATGTGAGTTCTTAATCACCTATGTAGCAAGTCTTAATTTCAGATACTTAGACGATTGATTGTAAGTACGTTTTCAGTTTCAGATATATAGCATGCTGCTATGCTATTTTGAATGTATTCAAAAGAATTCGCACATTTATCTGTTGTGTCCAGCATATAGAAATAGCCTATAATTAGTCTCCATACTAGTCAACACTAGTCAGATAGATGTACCTGTCATCATATGAAAGTGATGAACAATGAGCATGACACAGCTTACTACTCAGTGATTAATCAGTGTAAACAGTCTATAAATATATAAGCGCATCTTGCTTTTGCAAAGAAACAACATCATTTACTACAATAACGAACTAATAAAAATAATTTCTGTCGTTCAAACCAAAGTTTACTATTACACTTCGTCATTGTTGTAATGATCTCTGACGTAAATTAATTAATTTTGCTAGTTCAATCAGTTGCTTTCATAATTTTTCAAAAAAGTAGCAAATATCAAATTTTGTATACATCCTTCACTATTTTCTAGTGTTTCTCGATTACTATTCTCAACTGATCATTTATCCTACAACATGAGGAAAACAGATAACGACCTACTGTTTCATAATGATTCCATCCTAGTTGTATACACATAAATCTTTATTTTACTGTGCCGATAACAACAAAGAAATTTAATATTTGTAATTCAGTAGTTATAGAGTGAACACTTGTAACCGATCAGTCTATCGTCTCTCTCTTCATGTTTATATATACTCTGTGATAACTCTGTGAATAAAATAGTTTACGAAACTATTCACATTTTTTATTTGTACGATGTATTGGTGAGTTCCTCGCTTTTGATAACTCACTGAATGTGTCCACGTCAATGATTATCACTTACTCCATTGGAGAAATAATAACAAGTATAAATGTGTAAATATTATTATCACACAATATAAGCAGTTAACTTTGCTTTACGTAGAGATTCTATGGTCTTAATCTTATGATGAGCTTATCGTCTTTCGCAATGTTTGAATAAGCAACAATTTCTTCCAATTGATTTTATTTACTTCAGAGTGCTTTCGCTATTGCTCTGTGCACTTCGCTTTCGATTTCACCTCTTGTTGCAGATGACCATGTGTAAAACATGAATGGAATTTACCAATGCCGATTTGTTTATTTGTCTCCTTCACATCGTGACTTCTTTGATTTATTGCAAATATACAGCACTATATCCTCTGCAAAAGAGTCCACTCGGAAATACTTGTAATGACATATCTCTATTACTTTCCATGTGTATCAACTTCAATCTCTATACACTACCTATTACGAAAATCCATGTAATTTGACAATAAATTCGTTAGTAATGAACAAGTAACCATTACGTTATTATCTCTGATGTTTGTGTAATCGACCGACACTGTTATTCAACTCAGTGTTTGACCACATGGAATAACTAAGACGATTAGAATAATTAATGACATTCGTATTTTGATCTTCCGCCTATTAACGTAAACACGACCACAGATTAATATGAGATGGTAGACAACATTTGTAGCACAGGGAGATAGTTTTGATTAAATTGGATTCTCTGAGCTAAATAGTTTAATCGCAGAGCCTCCATCATCAGTCTGAAAAATATTACTAGCTCAAAATTCTGATACAACAAAGGCTTGCAATTTTCGTTATGACTGGTTACTAGTTTGTTCTGTCGACCTCGAATCGAAATTCTTGTTATTGTCGTTGCCGTCGTTGACACTTGTCATTTTGCCTACGTTCATTTTGATTTGCTTCCTTCTTAATCTAAATTGTAGTACTGATTCAATGTTCAATGGATAATTACTTGTGAAGAATGATGTACAGTACTCCAAAATAATCAGAGTACAGAGAAGTTTCGCTTACATGAAAGTAATTGTGCAATGACGAGAAATGTTGTACCACAATACTAGAGACTGCTTGAGTATTAGATATTGAGGTAATTCATTGTAACAATATTGATGTTAGTGTCCGAGAAACGAAACCAAACTAGGAAGCAAGATAGATTTCATCCCTCCAGTTACAATTATGCTAACAAGAGTATTAGATTGTAGATTGGATAATCGCTGTAAAGTGACCTATATCAATGTTCATCAAATGCTTAGTAGTGTTGATCGAAGTCTATCAATCTAATTTCAATGTGATCACTAGTCTAAGTAAATTGATAGCGCTATCACTATGTAAGGATGGAGGTTGGTTTAAAGGTAGTTAGTAGGAAACTTTACACCTAGGTTTCGTCGTGTTTGTTGTATCTGCAAACTTTAAAAGAATTCATGTTCTTCTGAGACGTTGATTCCATATCACCCAATTCCACAATTCAAAATTGTCACCACTAATCTGATCAAGCAACGACTGACCCATATTAGGACTGTGATGTATACATCAGTTTAATAATATGTGGTAACCCTAATAATTCAGTGGTAACTTTTGCAGAGCTCGCCCAGGGCAACGCCGGTCTGATAAGCACTAATCCTAGTTTTGGGGTTTTCTGCTGACTACATTTGAACCACTTAGCAAGAAACGAATAGCTAACAACGAATCCAATAACGACTTGCGGAAACAACAAAGACAAGTATAGTTACGCAAGAGTGCAAGTATATTTTATGGAGAGATTTAAAGCCACACATTTGGTTGTGAGTTCGAATGATTACATACTGATGGGTGATGATTAATAGTCTCGTGGACAGTTATTGCAGCAGCCTCCAGAACAACCACCATCTCCACATCGACGACATCCACAGCATCTAGGACATTGAGGACATGCACCTGAACAACAACCACCCTTTCTCTCTGGTTCCGGTTCTGCAATCACTGAAAATTAACCAAACCAACATTCTATTATTATTTATATAGAGACTAACAGGATAATTCAATATACTGCCACACCTCAACTCACTTCACCTCTATTCAGCTCACTTAGTTATATGTTGCTTCACAAATCAGCCGAACAATACACCACAATGTAATACCATATGCATCACTATTGTGTTCATCAAATACTCAATTACAAAATAATATACATTGAGAAGCACTCGCCGGTAAATATCTCATTCATGTTATTCGATCAGTTCGGTTAATTAGACTCACCTGAATTTTGACATTCGAACGACACGACCAATACAACTAAGACAAGCTGAAATACAAATACCGATTAGGCATACATTATTACACATAACAGTATTTCAACATACAGTGAAGAATTGCATGGTAAACTAATTGCTGACTATATGCATTGCACGAGAGTATTTATACTGGACTATGGAGTGTCAAGCATTCATGTGCTCACACCCAATATTAATCAGCACAACGAAATCAATCCACTTGTATGTGTATGAGAGGACAATAATTTAATATAATGTTTTTTGGAACTTCGCCTGCAGCTTTTAGTGTCGCTGATGTTCGTGATCCCGGATAATGGAGGATGGTAGTGCATTGGGCTACCATCCATATTTCGTAAAACACAAGCTTGCTAAGATAGCGCTATTTAGATTAAACAAACTGTACCATTTATACTCTGCTTTTGTATTTCAAGTGATGTTTATGACGCTTCATGACGAATGGCAATATTCTTCGAAAGTCATGAGGCCGATGTTCCTTCTTCAAACAACCAGAGCAAAAATTCTGTAGGTACATGTAATGTTCGAAAAATGTGAGAGACCAAGCAGATCACCCAGATAGCAGCAGAAATGTAGAGATACAACTTGACTGCTGCTCGGGATCAGCGAAACCAATTGGACTCAAACTGGACAGAAAACATTGCTACCGAAGAGGTGCTACTATACTTCTGGCTCGAAGAGAAAAATGCCTCACACACCCAGGGTATCGCTGCGATGCTTTTCAAGAAAGCACGCACTGCACTTGTAGGATGAGAACCACATGGACCTAGAATCATCAAAGCATCTTTCAAGTCAATGAAGAAGGGGATTACAATGAACATCATCCAATGTTATGCACCCACCAACGACGTCAACTACGAGGACAAAGATCAGTTTTGTGATATGCTGCAGTAAATAATAGCGTAGTGTCCAGAAAAGCATCTGACGATCCTAAAGGGAGACAGATGTAACCTTTGAAAATTATATAAATCTCAATCAACGACAATTTGGAAATGACTACCTCATCAGGTATACTACATATTACCACAGTTAACCTACTGTCTTTTGTCTCTTTCGTGATAAAATCAGTTACAAATTTTAAATCATTTTGAATTGATTGTTATATTCACAGGTACCCATATAAACACACTCACCATTGTTTATCACCAAGGTGTTACATTTTTGAGCATTTCAACTAACAGGTACACTTTCTAAATGCATTGATCAAGAAATTCACTACGACAAACAACGATTGCAATTAATGACGGTTCTTGTTATGAATAGAATTAGTCATAAATGTATATATTTAGCAAAGTGTTGCTATTAGTTACGAGTGCACAAAATATGTATAGTTATTATGAATACATCAAACTGAACATTGCTTACATCATCTCAGTTGACTTGGCAAGAACCGTGACTTACAATCAGAAGATGATATTCCACAAAACTCGCCAAATTCAATTAACCATGGATTCGGTATCTAGAACAGAATCACAACTACGTAAATTTACCTAGAAACGTAGACATCGAAAACAGCAACACCAGTCGAATTCAACATATAGCACTGTGTCCATTATGATAGGAAATAGGTATTCATTCTTTATAATGACTCCAGGTACTCGATTGAAAACAGTTAGTACAGCGAATACGTGTATTTGACAAACGATACAGAAGAGCAACAATAAACGTACAAAGTGGCAAATAAAAGTCTAGTTTACAGAGTTATCGTCTCCACGTTTTAATGATTATTGCTAAAAGCGTGTTTGGGGAAGCATATTAATAAAAATCTACCACATCCATGTTGTTACAAAACCTTCACAAGAATTCCTGTTTCTAGGTTTATTCTACATGATACGATCAATTCGATAGGAGTATATATGAACTAATGAAAATCCACCAAGTATTCAGGACATTAAACCCGGAAGTATACTATCAGTGAGCTTAATCCTTCCTTAAAATTGCGTGCCGGTATAGAAACTTGCAATAAGCATTCTAAGCTGTTCAGCAGTTAATGCAGCTCTACAAGTTCACACTTCGTTAAGTTGTGATGACATAATATATGATGAAAACTGTATTCTCCAGAATGAATTCGGTTAAATATTTGAGGTTTGGAAATAATTTTGTTTGAAACCGTGAATTTTAGTTGGTGGATGTTTTTTTATGTATCTGTTGGGGATTCCTAGTCCCCAAAGATACAATGATTGACTTAATTAAACGAAACAAGTTGTATTGACTTTTTGTAAGCTTCATATGTAAACTTTCATCACATTAATTTGAGTTCAGTGTGAGTTCAACTCCTCAATACAGTTTGATAGTATTTCATTGTATTAATTAAATGATGATAATTTCACTTGAAGAATACTCACTGTAAATTAACTGATATAAAAATCGATGTATTTATGTAAATAAATGAGTAGTTCGCTAGTGTTGTCTGGTTGACTTGTGTTCCTTCTCATTTTGGCTTGGGACTCAGTGGGCATAGTGCAGGCGCGCAATAACCAACTAGGCACCAGTCATTGACACTCGGCCATCCAATCCAATCACCCCCCATTTTTCTCTCGTCATAACAGTTGGCGACGGGGTGAAAATCGACGAACCCGAACACACTCAGCGTTCTCAATGTCATCGGTCCATAATTTTGTCTCACCAAGGACCAATCAGCATCTCAAGCTAATTCTTGACCTTGCATCATTTTAGCAGTTAGCTGAGTTAATATTTTCGGCATGTTGGTTTTAAGCGAGCGTGCGACCGAGTTGCTGCAGGAGCTTATAATTGGAAACCAGCGGTTAATTGAGTTAATGCTGGAACAAGCAGGCATCCAGATCCGCAGCAGTAGTCTAACGTCAGTTAACGAAGCGCTTCCTCAGCCCATATCCGAAATTGACTCTCAGACCCAGACAGCATGTGAAACGGAAGCATCTCTTCCCAGCGTGCCTAGTATCACGTTTCCAGTGAAGCAAGATGAAGCACCGGAGACTTCTGCCCATGTCAATCCGAATGTGGAATGTCTAGGTGATAAGACAACGGTAATCTCACCGTTATCCACTGAATTGCATAAAGCCCGCTCCAATAAATTTCCGTGCATCAGAATCACAAGTCGGAGCGAAAAGATCAGTTCGAAAAGAATGCGAAAACCTTCTCATTTCGGCTAGGGACTCAGTATGCACAGGGCAGGCGCGCAATAACCAACTAGGCACTAGCAACTGGCACTCATCCATCCAATCACCCAATTCCTTGCGTCATAACCCCAATCACCCCCCCCTCATCTTCTCGCGTCATAACAGTATCATGACTATATGATAACATTTTCTAGTTAAGAATATTGAGTTTTGTAATAGTACAGTACAGTATGTATAAAACTACTTAAAATCAACAGTGTTGATCACTTCGTATTATATACTTAGGAAAATATTTATTTATACTTATTTATTTATTTATACTCCAGGTGGAAATCAGTCTACGTTATCAGTCAATTTGATTGAATGCAATCCACATTCAATTACATGTAGTCCAGTTAAAGTAAAATATGGACACTAGAAAATCAATTTATGCATATAAATTTCGATGATAGTTGACGAGTCAATCATTCCACTTTCTGTTTATCTATTGACCTTGAAATGCACAAACTAACTAAAGTGTAAATCTCTACCTAGCAGTTTACTTGTCTAGTTGGTATAGTTAAGGTTAGTAGTTGGCTATAGTGATGAGATTCGACAAAATGTCGATAGTGCTCAAACGAAAACCAAAATACATGCGACCGGCTTCAAATTCAAACAGCTTTAATCACTCAATTGTCAGTTGTTTAGGAGATGTAAATATCAATGAAGCATAGGAAAATAAATTGTTGAAAAATTTGTATTTCGTTCCAACGTCTCTGACCAATCGAATTCTTACTCAACTCTCAGTCACTTGAAAGTATCGGTTAATTATTGAACAGACAGGTGAATAGATCAAAATACACAATACCCGAAAGTGAAGCATGAAATTTACTGAAGGGCGATAGGTCGTTACAATTGGAACCAATTTTCAAAATAATAGTTGCATTCAAACAGATTCGCTCTCACCAATCCCAAAGTGTTTTATCTCTTCTAGACTAGTGAATTCAGATTCTTACAGTACTACAGACCTTGACTTGCAGCATTTTTAATGATACAAAAGAGATCACTCTAAATAGGTCTGTTATGCCTGACTAATTAACCGACAGGATCTTAACACGTTAATCGGTACATAATTTTGCCAATAGAAAACAAATCGACTACAAATATAATTGCATTCTTCCCGCACATCCATTATCAAATACCTTAGTGGACAGCAAAATATCTAAAGACAAATCCTGGTCTAATTGTGAACCAATACTTTATTGTTAACCCTTATGAACAAAACAAAATTATACAGAATAAATAATTAAACAGTTTGTATTGATTGTTTTAATTTGTATTGTGACTGGCAAGTGGAATCCAGGACGCGCGTTTCGTCCTCTTTGGGACTCATCGGCTTGATGTACCTGCATCCCAATGTTGATGTACACAATGGGATTCGAACTCAGTCCGGTTCGTGTCATACGCCACCGCGTAAACCACTAGACTACTGAGTCCCAAATAGGACAAAACGCGCGTCCTGGATTCCACTTGCCAGTCACAATACAAATTAAATGATATTTCTGAATAATTGCTATATTGAGGCGATCCGCACAGGATGCACATATAGCAACAGTGACTGACCAGCTTCAGTCTACAACAAATCAATGGGAATATACAAATTTATTCTACTAGTTTGTATTGATTAATTCGACGATTGAATAGATTGTTCCATAAAGTCTCTCCAGCCATATATCAGCATGAATTGGTCAACATCTATGATGGTAAAGTCTCTAATTCACTAGACATCAACCTGAAACATTGATTTATAAGTTATCCGATCTTTATTACTAGTATTAGAACTCATTTGGAGAGTAAAATCTTATTAGTACGTTTAACTTATTATTATGATTATGATTATTATCGATCAATAAATTCCGGTAACTCCTTGTAGAGCATTGATCATCGACCAGGTTTGTATAACCAACAATCGCGTTGGCTCACCTTCCGAAATGCTTTTCATTCGCATTATGTTGTCATTTACTTTTCTGAACAAAGTTTTATCTAGTCTTTCACTTTTAATTTGACCTTCTGAATTGTAAGGTAGTACTCGCCTTGTGAAGCAGTTTTATAATCACCTAAATCTGTATACTATCCAATACCAGCATTTTTGCAAGTTTCTTACTCAACTGAAATCTAGGTGGATTCTTCACTGCTACAGTAGGTTATTGATGACAGTGTCTGGTCAATGGAAAATAAATATCCAACGCAAAGAGATGTTTAAAAATACATTTATTTTTTAAATAATGCTTTATGCAGTTCTCAAAGATTCAGCTCTACACAACAGAACTGTCCCAATGCTTGAATTGAAAATTTTTACTGTGATGTTAGTTGATATCTGGACATGGGATACTGTGAGATAATACACTAAAGTAAACAGTTAAAAACTAAATGTATGAAGATTTTTTAACGGTTAGTATGAGTACATTGAGCACCTTTAAACTTTATATTAATTAAATCAAAAACTGGAGGGACAACAAACTTCAATCAGAAGGTTGCATTTCAACAGATATACAACATTGTATCATGCATTAAATTAAAAACCCGAAACCAGAGTTGATGACGAGATCTCGACGTCATGAAATAGACAATTTAGCTGACAATCACAAATAACACACAGAATTGAGCTGTGCATTGAAACTTTCAGTGGAACTAACTGACTACAATCAATGTTATGATTACAGATATTATTAATCATTTTTGGCTATGTACTTGATTTACCGTCAGGAATATGAATAGTAAGGGATCTGTAATACTACACGACTTTAGCATTATGTTCAGTAATAATGTAATTCCAAGTTGTCCATAAATCACTGTACATCCGATTGACTAATACACATCTACAAACAATCGGGTAAGTGTATGTGTTAGAAGTTAGTAACGATGAATTTATGAGAATGATATCTGTACACAACGTAATTCCAACAAGCACATAATTAGGACAAGTGCTGCAGATAAATAACATTCAAAATGAGTTCACTCACACATTGAGTAGACAAACTACAATCAAAAGCACGATGTACAAAATAGTGTCCAGTATTCATATGATTGGATGATGTGAATTCTTAATCACCTATGTAGCAAGTCTTAATTTCAGATACTTAGACGATTGATTGTAAGTACGTTTTCAGTTTCAGATATATAGCATGCTGCTATGCTATTTTGAATGTATTCAAAAGAATTCGCACATTTATCTGTTGTGTCCAGCATATAGAAATAGCCTATAATTAGTCTCCATACTAGTCAACACTAGTCAGATAGATGTACCTGTCATCATATGAAAGTGATGAACAATGAGCATGACACAGCTTACTACTCAGTGATTAATCAGTGTAAACAGTCTATAAATATATAAGCGCATCTTGCTTTTGCAAAGAAACAACATCATTTACTACAATAACGAACTAATAAAAATAATTTCTGTCGTTCAAACCAAAGTTTACTATTACACTTCGTCATTGTTGTAATGATCTCTGACGTAAATTAATTAATTTTGCTAGTTCAATCAGTTGCTTTCATAATTTTTCAAAAAAGTAGCAAATATCAAATTTTGTATACATCCTTCACTATTTTCTAGTGTTTCTCGATTACTATTCTCAACTGATCATTTATCCTACAACATGAGGAAAACAGATAACGACCTACTGTTTCATAATGATTCCATCCTAGTTGTATACACATAAATCTTTATTTTACTGTGCCGATAACAACAAAGAAATTTAATATTTGTAATTCAGTAGTTATAGAGTGAACACTTGTAACCGATCAGTCTATCGTCTCTCTCTTCATGTTTATATATACTCTGTGATAACTCTGTGAATAAAATAGTTTACGAAACTATTCACATTTTTTATTTGTACGATGTATTGGTGAGTTCCTCGCTTTTGATAACTCACTGAATGTGTCCACGTCAATGATTATCACTTACTCCATTGGAGAAATAATAACAAGTATAAATGTGTAAATATTATTATCACACAATATAAGCAGTTAACTTTGCTTTACGTAGAGATTCTATGGTCTTAATCTTATGATGAGCTTATCGTCTTTCGCAATGTTTGAATAAGCAACAATTTCTTCCAATTGATTTTATTTACTTCAGAGTGCTTTCGCTATTGCTCACTGCTATTTGCCTATACCAATTTGTTTATTTTTCTTCTTCTGTAATGACGAGAAAGAGATGGGGAGTGAGTGGGGTTGGACGAGTGCCAATTGCTAGTGCTTAGCTGGTTTGTTCTCGCCTCCCCTCTGCCCACTTAGTCCCAATCCGAAATAAGAAGAATGCGAGCCAATAGGTCAGCTAGACTGAGTCGAATCTATATTTCAAGCATTCTTTTATCTATACATAAATTCAGACCACACAACAAACCAATTAGAAAATTAGCATGAATACAAAACGAGATGAATAGTGGTAGTGAATAGAAACAACTTGTACACAACTAATTAACTGTAGTCCATAATGAGAAACAGTTTAATAACAGCAATTATGCCAAACGGGAGAATAGGGCAAGCGGAGCGTAACAATAATAGAAACAGAAAGTTCGAATAAATGAAATAGTGTTCGAAAACACAGTTCTGAAAGTTTGTTACGCTTCTTTGTGGTCCGATTGAACACATTCACATCGTGACTTCTCCGGTTGATTGCAAATATACAGCACTATATCCTATGCAAAAGAGTCCACTCGGAAATACTTGTAATGACATATCTCTATTACTTTCCATGTGTATCAACTTCAATCTCTATACACTACCTATTACGAAAATCCATGTAATTTGACAATAAATTCGTTAGTAATGAACAAGTAACCATTACGTTATTATCTCTGATGTTTGTGTAATCGACCGACACTGTTATTCAACTCAGTGTTTGACCACATGGAATAACTAAGACGATTAGAATAATTAATGACATTCGTATTTTGATCTTCCGCCTATTAACGTAAACACGACCACAGATTAATATGAGATGGTAGACAACATTTGTAGCACAGGGAGATAGTTTTGATTAAATTGGATTCTCTGAGCTAAATAGTTTAATCGCAGAGCCTCCATCATCAGTCTGAAAAATATTACTAGCTCAAAATTCTGATACAACAAAGGCTTGCAATTTTCGTTATGACTGGTTACTAGTTTGTTCTGTCGACCTCGAATCGAAATTCTTGTTATTGTCGTTGCCGTCGTTGACACTTGTCATTTTGCCTACGTTCATTTTGATTTGCTTCCTTCTTAATCTAAATTGTAGTACTGATTCAATGTTCAATGGATAATTACTTGTGAAGAATAATGTACAGTACTCCAAAATAATCAGAGTACAGAGAAGTTTCGCTTACATGAAAGTAATTGTGCAATGACGAGAAATGTTGTACCACAATACTAGAGACTGCTTGAGTATTAGATATTGAGGGAATTCATTGTAACAATATTGATGTTAGTGTCCGAGAAACGAAACCAAACTAGGAAGCAAGATAGATTTCATCCCTCCAGTTACAATTATGCTAACAAGAGTATTAGATTGTAGATTGGATAATCGCTGTGAAGTGACCTATATCAATGTTCATCAAATGCTTAGTAGTGTTGATCGAAGTCTATCAATCTAATTTCAATGTGATCACTAGTCTAAGTAAATTGATAGCGCTATCACTATGTAAGGATGGAGGTTGGTTTAAAGGTAGTCAGTAGGTTACTCTGCACTTAGGTTTCGTTCTTCTAGTCGTATCTGCAAAATTTGAATAAATTTATGCTTTTGTGAGAAGTTGATTTCATACCACTTAATTTCACAACTGAAAATTGTTGCCATTAGTCTGATTAAACCGCAACTGACCTATATGAGGACTGAGATGTGTACATTAGTTTAATAATATGTGGTAACCCCAATAATTCAGTGGTAACATTTGCAGAGGGCAACCTGGGCAACGCCAGTCAAATTAGCACTCAACCTTTGTTCGGGGTTTTCTGCTAACTACATTCAAACCACATTTGTCAGTAATGTCGTGTATATACCTGAAAGTGCCATGTACTTGTGCATAATCTTGTTAACTTATATCTTTCATGAGAGCTAGTTAGTTACGACTGTGTCGGTGATTGAGATGAACTAATCGAATGTATTTGAGATCAGTTACCACTGACTGGATGTCAAGACTTGAGAAGTATGAAACAACAGCGCAGCGATTAAAAGGCTATCCTGTATGTATGTATGCATGTATAGGTAATCGAGACCTATGTTTACAGACTGGTGTGTGACTAGTTACGAGAGTGATCATGAAAAAAGTAATCACAGAAGTTATACGATAAAAGTAGCAAAAGATATGTTCATTGGACAAGCAATAGCAAGTTAGCAATAGCTAACGATTAACCGATTAACGACTTGCATAAACAACAAAATCAAGTAGAGTTACGCAAGAGTGCAAGTATATTTTATGGAGAGATTTAAAGCCACACATTTGGTTGTGAGTTCGAATGATTACATACTGATGGGTGATGATTAATAGTCTCGTGGACAGTTATTGCAGCAGCCTCCAGAACAACCACCATCTCCACATCGACGACATCCACAGCATCTAGGACATTGAGGACATGCACCTGAACAACAACCACCCTTTCTCTCTGGTTCCGGTTCTGCAATCACTGAAAATTAACCAAACCAACATTCTATTATTATTTATATAGAGACTAACAGGATAATTCAATATACTGCCACACCTCAACTCACTTCACCTCTATTCAGCTCACTTAGTTATATGTTGCTTCACAAATCAGCCGAACAATACACCACAATGTAATACCATATGCATCACTATTGTGTTCATCAAATACTCAATTACAAAATAATATACATTGAGAAGCACTCGCCGGTAAATATCTCATTCATGTTATTCGATCAGTTCGGTTAATTAGACTCACCTGAATTTTGACATTCGAACGACACGACCAATACAACTAAGACAAGCTGAAATACAATTACCGATTAGGCATACATTATTACATATAACAGTATTTCAACATACAGTGAAGAATTGCATGGTAAACTAATTGCTGACTATATGCATTGCACGAGAGTATTTATACTGGACTATGGAGTGTCAAGCATTCATGTGCTCACACCCAATATTAATCAGCTCAACGAAATCAATCTACTTGTATGTGTATGAGAGGACCGTAATTCAATATTGTAATTTTTCCAAGGACTTCATGTTGTATATACAATGGGGATTTTTAAATCTATGGACGAACAAATATATGGCTGCGAAACGTGGGCCATGAATACCGATGATGTGCATCGACTTGAGAAATCTAACTATAAAAATCTCCGCATAATGTTTCGTATGTCATGGAGCAGTAGAATAAGTTATATGTAGGTTAGACAAAATGTTTTTGTGAAATATGTTAATTCTGTCGAAGTGGTCATTATTCTTCATTGACTGAGATGGCTAGGACATGTGTTGTGCATGCCAGACTATCACCTGCCTGGTCGCGTGATGTTGCCTAGGGTTGAAGGAGGATGGAAGAATGGAAGTGGCGGCCAAACCAAAGCATGGCGTCAGTCCATAAAGTATCTGACTGTTGTTCTAAGCCATGTTGATAGATGCAGATTACTTGGTTGTGGTCTGCGTGATAGTCTCAATAGGTGGTTAGAGATACTTGGAGCCATTGTTTAGAATCGGTCACAATTTCGCAAGCGCATTCAGTTTTTGACTTTATCCAAATTTCGAATTATATTATAAGTTCCTGCACGATTTTCGCGTCAATCTCTCCTTATGTATTCTGTTGTTATTTTACCACTGTTATCTCGTAGTGCTAATGTGGTATGACAACTTGAATCTATCGGCCTATTCGTCGGTCCTCCGTTGTTGTTTATGATGAATATGTAACAATATATTTGCTTTCTTATTACCAATTAATTGTTTACAGTGTATATAAAAGTTAATATTAGTGAAATCATATTTGAAAATCAGTTATCTGATCGCGTTAATTACGTTTTCAATAAAGATTAAATTTACAATCAATCTGTTGATTGTTTGTAATAATAACACAACAATAAAATTGACATGAAAAATAACAATGAGAATTGAAGTGTGCTGATTCGAATTAGAATACAATTAGGTATCCAAGGTAAACAGACAGGTTGTGTAAAGTTTACTAAATACAAAGATTTGGTTGATTATTACAAATCTGTATACCTTCCACTGTTTGTAGAAGCCACCATCTCGTATATGATTTTAAAGATTTTATTAATGTCTACTTGATGACTTGCTTTGTTTCATTTAATCAAACATGTCAATAAAATTGAATATTCACTTAGTTCTTAATCAGTTCATAGTAACAATTATATTTATTTTCATAATGATATACTACATTATGACAGTCTAATATAGTAGTTGTCAGGTATAATTCATTAATGATACTGATTTATTTTTAATAAGTTTGATGATATAAACGAATTAATTTCAATTGTTTATTACTGTAGAATCTTATAGATACTGTCTTTAAGCATCATTTAATTGTGTACTCGATAAATGATGATAATAGTTGAAGTACACTTTTACACATCAGTCTGTCAGTCGGTTACAACCTAGAACTTGGTATATACTTCCGTCAGTTCATGCCACAATTGGCAGAAAGAGATTAAATTATCGGACCAAATCCCAGAGTAAAAGAGATAGTAACAGAGTAACTACTAATGAAAAGGTATTGAGATCGGAGATAAGATTTAAGAAAATATGATTCAGTAAAGAAAAAATTATGATAAGTTCAAAAACGTAGAATTTAAAGGAAGACAAAGAGTGGATGCACCTGCGCCAATGCGAACGATTTTCAACCATACTTTTACACATTTATTTTTGATAAACCAAAACTAACTCCAATGTATAATGTTCCCTAGAAGAAGTTCACTTATTCTGTTACTTTCAATAACAATTATAACCAATGAAAAGAGCAGGTATACAAGTCAATTTTTTTCATAATTTATTCATATTCTATATCATTAGCCTTAGAATTATGTATACTTAAATTGAATAGATACTAGTTAACTAATGATCAGATCATATGACGCAGATTTCATCAATGATCATTCATAGCTGACCTCAATCGCTAATAATAACAATAAGTTCTTAATAAATCTTATTACATAATCAATACCTTCTAAATCAAATACTTTATCAACCAATCCTTAGTCAACATTATTATAATTATTATTAATTATCTATAAGAGTTGAGATAGAAAAGAAAAATGAGTTAGACTATAATGATAAAGCCTTTCTAGATATTTTTCATGCTAACAATAATCTATTCATATTATTCATTCCTATAAAACTCTGTTTATTAATTCTTATTAACTGAATAGAATTAAACTGAGTTGGTTTGTGAAGATTGGTATTAACTTCGGTTGATTTAATTTATCACAGTTTGATATTGGTAGGGTATTATTGAAAATTAGAGAGTACTAAATAACTATGTATGAAAGTGAGAATTCTACCATTCAATGGTTGCTCAGTGAATCAAAGGGTTAAATGTTTACCAACTTAAAGCCTCTGCGGCAGAATCTAGGGTACATACTTCTGATGAGTCCCATAATAGGATAAAACGGCTGTCCAACAAATCCTGGTTTATATTGGTACCCTACGAACATCAGTCTGTGACAGATTCAATCAACTGAATAAATTTAACTTAAATTTATCATTTATTATAGTGACAACTCAAATTATAATTCACTAGTGAGCATTTGTTTTACTGTAACATTTGAAATTTTTATATTCATGTTTTAGGCTAAGAATATCTGCTATATTGTCATTATTCAGTTAGTGTTGTCTTCATAAATCTCAGCCATTCTTCGACTTATTCAATAGATATTGTCTAGCTTAAATTGAAGAATTCACTTTAAGTTACTGCGGTTATCTGCTTCTGTCCCCTACATACATAACGATTTACAGTCAACATATCATATTGAATATGTGTGTGATGATGTCGTCTGACAGGCTGCCTGTGGAATTAAACGCTTCTTGCTGTCTTTAGACTTCTTACTCTAGTTAGCTGGGCTGCGGCGCTGCGGAATAGCTTAGCTTTCTGTTACTGTGTCACTGGTCTTACGTTCGTTAGCGGTTATCTAGGTGTCACCATAAACTCGCGAAACCTTAGCAATATGCTAATACTGTAAATTAAAATTCAGCATTCTTTGCAATACTCGATGTGAGGCAATTATTCACCATTAGTAATTGATGAGGTCAAGCAAATATAAAGATGAATTCATTTTATTTTTGTTGGTTTTCTCATCAGCTGCTTACAATCTAGAATAATATTTTACAAAACTCAACATGCTTATAAGAATGTTTGGACTTGGTTGAAATCAAAGTTACATAAGCATGTTAGACATGTGAACATAACTGAAATGTCGGGGAAAATGCTGTAAGTATATATCTGATACAAAAGAAAGTAACAGGAGGCAAAATAGAGATCACAGTTCAAATTATTACACAATAAGAGGTTTTTGGAAGTATTTGTGAGTAATGTGAACTAGGCTTAGTCATTAAACTAAAATTGACCTAATTAAATATATAAGTTAATCTTAACCATCTGAAATCGGGGACGTAACGAAAACGTTAAATCTGATTCAAACAGAAAAAAGTAATATTGAAGTAACTGGTCAAATTTGGCAAAAGAATAATAACAGCGAAAATAATGACACAAAATTTAAGTTACCAGGATACAGAAAGGTTTATAACAGTTTCTTTTAGGACACATAAGTTTGTTTTCAATCGTTTAGTGGAAATCACTTCAGCATATTTTGAAAGACTTGAAGTTTTTTGTTTGTTGAACACACTGAATGATTCATTGATATCAGTCTGGTGTCCTGTGTCAATCAAATGTTTAGCAATCGCACTATTAAGTGTTTTTATTCCTGTGAATAGTAGTTTTTTGGAACATGTTCATTAAAGTGTAGGTAGGCTCTTCTTTCTGTTCGGCCAATGTAACTGCTACTGCTGGTACATGTAAGTTTATATAGACAGCTGGCAGTAACATAAGAAGAATACCTGTCGAATTTCGATTGTTACAGTGAACATGTTGTTGTGTACGATATAACCGATTTTGCTGTATAATAAGTCCTCTTTAATGCTAAGCTGAGTCTTTTTCTGATTGTTTCAACAATATCGTCACCTTTAAAATCGAACTATATAAAAAATAGGCTTCTTTCGGAATTTCATTTCATTTGGTTTATCAGGTAATAGGATCTACTCCTTAGTTGAGTTGTGAATGAACACTACAAAAGAATTATTCATTAAGATGAAGAATCTATTACTTCATAGTTTCACTGTTTCTCAAACTGTGACAAAATTAAAATACAGTTTACGTTAGATAATGTAATTAAATCTTTTATGAAAATTTAACTTTACTATTCAGTACTTATTCGCTGAACGAGTGGACAGTCCGTCATATGCATCCGTTTTTTATCGCCTTATTTGTTGGTTATGCTTTTACTGAATGAAGAGTTAAGTATAATCTACAGGCATCAAATACTATTATTTAGTTGATTGGATTTTTCACAGAATGATGCTGGTAGAGTACCAGTGAAAGCTAAGGAAGGTAAGTTACTGAGGTTAATTTCTTCTGTTTAATGGTCTTCCAATTCAGCCTGCAGAATATTATAATTGTTTTAAGGATGACTGATAGTATTCAATGGGTAACGTGAATAAAACTTCAAAAGGGACCGAAATCAGTGGTTACTAGGAGAAAACCAGATAAAATACCTAATAAGGAGTTACCGATGGACTAGAAATCCAACAAATGACTGATCTATTTACAATATCTAGTTTCGTTGGTGAAGTGTGAACAGCCTCTGCAAATAACTATTCACTCCATTCATTCATTTTGGATCTCAGTGGCTCAAGATACTATGCAATGGCAGTAAGTTTCCTTATCAAAGATTTTTAAATGAGCCAGAAAATCAATTTTCATCGTAAATCCTGCGCCAACGTGCATGACCCGGAAAATAAAATCTGGCTCACTACTTAAAATATATATGAGACCAAAGAGTGACAATGTTTGTTCTAAAGTGATGCTGACTAGTCGAAATTTCTACGATAATGACCTTAAAATTGGCTTTTTAAATAGGTGAGATGCAACTAAATCAGGATATGGGAAAGGGGTATAGTTGAGGGGAGTGATGAAGTGAAGGTAGTAAGGGGAGCTACAAAACCCATTACACTTTAAAGGACTGATTTCGTAAAAAACATATCGCTCATACAATTTGTAATGTCCAATTTATATATTTCTAATGTCATAAATTAAAATCCATGCCAAACGTTTGCAGTTAGAACTTGCTAACGTGTTTTGTCACTGTCGGTGTCATTGAAACTGCCTAGTGAATGATAACTGCTACATCTCTATTCCGAACTCATTCATGAATATGCTTCTGATCACATTCACATATTAGTTTGTAGAAAATGTAACTTTTAAAAATCTATTTGTCAATAAGAAATTAACTATTCATTGATGTAACTATCGAGAATTATTGAAGAAATACTGTCTCATTTTATAAACTAGAATGTACTACACATCTAGTAGTGGTATACAACTAGATTCCTATATTAATTTGTATCTTCCACAAAAGAACATGATTTGTAGAATATAGAATAAATTTATTTTATTTTGAGGATTTTCATCAACTGTAAACAGCTTTCAATTACAAAGAATTATTCAGAAGTAATTATTTGATATACTCTAGTTAAGGAGGTTGAGGTAAATTAAAAGTAGCTTTTGTAACTGATAGGAAAAAAAGCTACAATACTTTTAGTATTGTCCTATCCATGTTTCTTTCACAATTGTCCCATCTATTCTCTGTTTTATATTAAGGTCTAAAAAGCAAATTGATCGCTATGTTCCTTTTCCATTGTGTACTCAATGTTTCTATGAGCGCTATCAAAATGATGAAGCATGCAAAAAGCTATCGGTATATAGTCTATCGAATCGTACAAAAACTACTTATCATCAAATAGAATATAAAAGATATTCTCGTATGTAGTGCAAAAAGGTACCGTATACAAACACACAAGTATCATTTCGACTCTACAAAGATACTTCGTTAAATTAAATAATAATGAGAATGATTTGCATCAATCAATCAGTGCCTGTTATTCCTCGTGGAGGATAGGCCATTGACCAAAGTAATTTGTATACTGAGACATAAAAACAACATATCACACTCTTTGGTACAATTCAGTATATCGATTATGATTTCAGATGACATCTTAATAAGTAACTAAAAATTGTAAATTAAATCAATAACTGAATATTCTGATTAGTAGTAGGTAATCAGTTCATTGAAATAAGAATAACTATTTCATGTTTGTTATTATTTTATTGATTCAGTTTCTAAAGTTATATAAGTTTGTGTTTACGATTATTATACTTTTTATTAGTAGTAACTATTTTGCTTACAATTAATGAATAATTAATTGATAAAAATAAATTTACTAACGGAATTAACTTACGCGCGAGATAAAATGTAAGAAAGTTAAAACAAATTCAATTATATCTGTTCATTTAAACTTTAACTATTTTAAATAAACTATATGAGAATAATTTAATGAAATGAATTTCATTGTATATGTAGCAGTGAAATTAAATGAATACATAAATCTGGATGTAATATCTCAGTTGATATATATATATATATGTTTTGTTTAAATCAGTAAGTACAGCGATCTTGTTGAATACATCATTGATAATTGAATGAATAAATGCTTATCACTTTCCATCATCAAGAAAACAATAAATAAAGAGAGTATAAACTGAGCATTATTCATTTAGGAAATATAATGAAATGATAGTTGTTATAGCGATTATAACTTTAAAAGTTATCAATAATCTTTATATTGAACATTGAAAATGATTACATAACATAGAATGTACAAAAATTATAAAATTAATGATACATTATATTTGCTATAGTTTGTTTATTAATTTCAATTTTTAAGCAGAATACACTTCTATTAATGCTTTATCTTCATTCATTTCATGTTGTAATTGACGAAGACGTTTGATTACTTCGAATATTGTTTTACATGAGAAAAGTATTGAATAGATTGGAAAAAGTGAATAAAAACTTGGTTCACCATATAAAGTCATTTTTAGCATTAATGGTATAATGACTACTAAAATAAACAATAAAATAGCATAGATTAAGCATAGTTGTTTGTATGTTGGTGATTCTAACTCTGAAGAGGATGACAATGATGATGATGATGATGATGCTGATAATAAAACAGTACATAATGATTGATTATCTTCTTTACTTCCATTGAATTCTGATTGAATAATTGAGTCTGTACGACAAGTTACCTTCATACAATCTGTCATTGAATAATAAGATGAATGAAAAGAAAAATAAAGTAATGGAATATTTGTGTTAAAATTATTTAACTGAATGATAATGATGTAAGAGGTTATCAGAACTTTTTTCTTTCTATCAAATAATCCACATTTGTTTTATTGTCCATGTTATAACTGAATATTATTGATGTTAGATGTAACTATGACTAATTTTATGAAGAAGATTCAATACTTTTCTATACTTTTTCAATCTACTAACTATTGATCAATTAATTGTGTTTTAAGCCATTGACATAAATATGTAGGCGTTTAATTTGTTAGTGAAATCCAATCATGAAAACGTTTAAGATAGATAGAGATAGATAGTTATGTGTTTGTATCTCAATGACTAGGTGCACTTGTTACTAACCATATGACGTAATGATGATAAATTAAAATTAAGCACTCATTAGTACAGTTATAGGTCAATGAGATAGAAGATGAAATGATTACGAGAAATCATCTCTTTTGAATGAATTGATCATTTAGTAGACTTGAAAATGAATAGTATCAATGCTAAACAGCTCCATAGATAATTTAGAATAGGCTTGTTTCAGTCCATTACAAATCAACGGGATGATTCAAGCCTATTCTAAATCGCATTTGTACCCGTTGCAGAAGTGTGACTATCTGGACACAGTAGCCTAGTGGTGAACTCGGTGGCGTTTGACATGAAGCAGACTGAGTTCGAATCCCATTGTGAACACGAACATCGGGATGCAGGTACATCCAGCCGATGAGTCCCAAATAAGATGAAACGTGCGTCCTGGATTCCACTTGCCAGTCACAATCCAACTTAATTATAGCTCCATAGATATTTGTAAATTTTCAAGTTGTTTGCACCAAATAATTGTCATTTTTGTATTATGTCATTACTTTACAGTATTTTAATGACACTAAAGTTTCCTTTTAAAAATAGTATCTCGTGCAATCTCTAGCATCAATCTAAAGAAACACTGTACACATACATCATGGTTAGATGTGATGATTCAGAAATAACAAGTAACTTTTGAAACTGTATTTTAAAAGACAATTTCACTTATTGTGGTTGTGTGTAAAGTAAACATTTTATTTCTATCGTTATTATGTCTGTCTCGCCCTATCACCCCGTTTGACATGTTGACTGTTAGTAAGTGGTTTTCGATTAATGAGCTACAGTTACTTAATTATGTATACGTACCTAGTTCACTACCACTGTCTTCCTTACTTTGCAGTAATGTTAATTTCCTAGTTGGCAGACTGTGTGAATAAGTTTTATGCCCGTATAAAGAAGTGCTTAAATTACTATCTGGTTTTATTTGGTTGATTCATTGGCTTGTGTTCTTCCTATTCCAACCTGAAATTGAGTGGACATAGAGCAGATGTACTGGGACTAACTAGACACTATGATTAGCCTGTGTTACTGTAATGTTGTGCGTACAAGGTCATATTAATTAATTGGTCGTACGTCCCAGTCACAATACTTTTCGGAGTCATAAGAGTTACACTATTGAATGCATCATTATTGCCATCTAATGTAAAAACAGGACTGACATCATCAACCGAAACAACAGTACGCCTAAATTAATTAGTAACGACAAACTTTTGTTAAGGAGTATTGAATTACTAAAATCATGTATAAAACTGTGAACTGATTTCCAAATTTTGCATTCAAGCTCGATCCATGAAACCTTCATTGTATATAAATACTTCAGTATAAAGTTTATTCAACTAACTTTCGAACTATACCACTGTAGTTTTTAATTAATATAACATTCGATTGAATTAATTAGTAAAATCTACTTCGTAAGCTTTTTATTTTAAAGTAGCCGGTGCTATCTGAGAAAGAAATGATGGTGTTTGATATGAAAGAATAATGACAGTTTTTACTATTAGTACTAGCTACATTAAGTTTTGTCGTTAGCCCAGAATCTAGTAAGCACCTAAAGTCATATTAGTGGTATCATTATGGGGCATATTAAACAAGATGTTCACAACAATGGTACATAGTTGGTAACAAACAATCGAGTAAAACTTAGATAGATTTTCAATTATATGATACAGTAAATCGTTCTAAAAGATTCTGTACATATAACAAACTCTAGAACACTCCACATAGACCAATACAACTGTCGGAAACATTATTATTATTTGGCATGAATCACTCATTTGAATCTAAATTCACTTAGTTTGTAATTCAGTTGAAATACTATACTTGTTTAGCCATAGCTTTAGACTACACAAACTACTATATAAGATTTCACTTGATGTGAGACACGTTTCATTAATAGATCACTTTTTAGTTCTTCTAGCGATATAACAAAATTTGGGCATTTTTATCAGTGTCCTACCACAATTAAAGCAGTACGAAAAAATTCGTTGTCAAGTGAGTATACTTCTACGTCTGTCATATTGATGTAACACACACTCTATCACTAAATACTTAACATCACGAATAGATGGATAAAATGGCTCTGAATGAAGTCTATAACTATCATGAACATATACTGTAGGATTAGACTATAGACTATATGAGAAGTTAGATATTAAAAGAAACGTGATAATCATGTATTTCGATGCCATATGCGCTTTTGTAGAGAGCAATTAAGAATAGGTGAATCGAAAGTTATTTACTTGGCGTTAAGTTGATTGGCAGAAGTGCCAACAAAAACCACAAAGGAATTATGTGATATCAGTGGTTACATCTATTCAGTGGTATAAATATTCCATAACCATATACTCTGAAATGATGATGAGGACTAGTGTATCAATGGGTTGTGGTGGTCAGTTTATTGAGAAGAAATGTAGAGTAGACTGAGAAAGTACCTGAGGCCTTTTTGACGGTTGAGTAAACAAATGTTATATAGTCATATAAATAAGTTTTTATATCGTTAGTTCATGAAACTAAGAACGACAAAATTACCTCAATAGGTTTACTAATTACGTAAAGTAAATGTATCCACTATAACTGTCCTTAATTCATATTTGTCCTCAATAGAATAAGCTCAACTATAATGTTTACCATTTCCTAATCAGCTGAAGTTAGTTCAACGTCACGTTCGGAGTGTCATTATAGTTTCGACCGTTTGGGTTTTTGAGAGATTTTATTGATGTCTATTCTTTAACGAAACAGAAGACAGATGTACTAGAATTCATACATTTTATACATAGTGGATGAAAACAGAAGTAGGAGTTAAAATGGGAGGGACGCTTAATGATTGAATATGGGTGGCAGATACTGACTATTGAGAAATATTTGGTGAAATTTCTGAACAGTTAAAATTTGAATGTACCTTAAAAAGAAGTTGGTTGAAATATTACACCCTTAGCATTAAACCTCCCTTACCGTAATAAAGCTTGCAGTATTGAGCAAAGCAGTTATTAAGTAAACCGCTTTCGATTAAATTACCCCTTATTATCAGGTGAAGTTAAACTTTGCTACAAATGTCTGCAAAGCATTATATTATTTTGTTTGTATTTAACTATATTCTAAGAATTTCGCAATTGCGCGTATTCATCCGTGTAAAGCAAATTGTGCTATCAATGGTTTTATCAACCTAGGAGAGTGACTACGGAGACATTTTTTGTGTCCGGTCAGGTAGGGCACTTTTGTGATTGGTTATTGATATGGAAACGGCGTACCTTTCAAGCTTTAATACCGGCAACAAAAACCTATGGGGTGAGACGTGCTGTTTTGGAGCGGAGATCTTATAACTCCTTCAAACCGTTTTAAGAACATATTTGCTAGAGACGCTAGTTTTCCGTGGAGAATACCTAACTGCCATTACTCTAATACAGTTGGCAGTAATTCACAAACCTCCGTTTAGCCATAACGCTCATCAACTGGACAGCGTGGAACAATCTTACTCCAAGCGACAAGTAGCTCGAATGAATAGTCGTGTTTGGAAACTATGTAGAACAACTTCTGTTGTTACCTAAATAATGAACATAGTTCCCTAGGCAAACAAGTACTTCTGTTTGTATGGTCACACAGATCTTGCTCCCCCCAACCCTGTATCTAATATGGCTAAAAGCCAAGTAGATTAACTCATACTTCGCCACTGAATTATGCATAAACGATTTTATTTATTATACAGGAAGTATTTCATATGTAAGTCGGGTGGTTGTATTATATGAAAAGGTACCCAGCCAGTGTACCTAAAACCTTAGTGGGATAGTTATGATTACTTACTGCGCGAATTTCACTACAACTGGTCCGGAGTAAATCAAAGCACGCGTTATCATTTTGTATTCGATAATCGTAGCTTAAATCGACAAACACCCAGACGAAATAGCATTCGTGATTGCAAGTTTACGGTAATTTGAATGACAGGATTGGTTAGACGGCTCCCCAGGAAAGAGCATGAAATACCTAGAGACGCACATTCTATAAAATAAACTAAATAATTCAACACGTTTTATTACTACAATTCACGTCTGTACATAGGGATTGAGTTGTTATTTTTTTCTCAATAGGAAATCGTAAGCTTCTTGATCAAAAGTGTCTTCTAACTGTTCTTGTAAAGTCAACTTTGATCGAGGATGGCGTCTAAGAAAACGTTTCTGTCTTTCTTCTGGCGAGCAGTTGTCTAAATCCACAGGAATCTGAAATAACATGATCAGGGAAAATAAAAATGCTAAAAATTAACTACAAAATGCAAGCGACACCACAAAAGCCTGAAAAACAAGCTCGGAACTACAGAGAACACTTCTAAATGTGTCTATCATTAACGTAGAAACAGGTACATGTTTGCATCGGTCCAAGATGCCATAACTCCATAAAACCGCAAAATTCAAACCACATTAGAAGTTGAAGCTAGTTCAAAGATAAGAATAATAACAATAAAAATAAGTGTAGAAAAAAGGTTATGAAAAAATTTGAAGCTAAACACTGAAGTAGTGATAATGAGTGGACACATCTGCGCCATTGTGATGGGAATTGAGACATGTCACCTAGTGTTATGATAGCACGAAACTAAAGTTTGGAAACTTGACGTAATTCTGTCTGATTGGTGTTGATCGTCAATCATCCTAGTATATAACAAAGGGTCAAAATCGTCCTGCTGTAACCATGGAGAAATTAGTTTGACTAATATAGGGCCTAAAATACTAGCTCCTATAACTATCAAACGCTTAACTACAGCTCATGATCTGCAAATACAGAAAAATCAGGCTGGTTTCAGACCTGGTCGCGTTTGTATAGACCAGATATTCACCATTCGTGATGTCTCAATGTTTGCACGAAACGAGCCTGATTAAAGCATGCTCAAAACATGCTCACGAAGCTGTGTTGTGATTGGTCCATTCTTAGCCAACTAGAGCCAACGGCCAATCGGAAAGTTCCTAGAATACTCTGTACCATTGTTTATATAAACCCTAGTGTAATTATTTGCTTTGGCCTTTCGCCTCCTGCTGTTATTGCTCCATACATCTTGCTACCTGCTCTTCTCTTGTTCTGATTCGGGATCAAGTCGCTGTTGTTGTCGAACCGTAGAATACTAAGCGGGATTAGCACATAATATTACTGGGATTAATAGAGACAACAGTAGGACAATTTAACAGTGGCGACAGAGAGAACAAAACGAATTCACGATGCCTATATCAGATGACCAACTTCATCGCATCCTTCAACAACAGCAGACGCAGCTGGACTCTAAAATGCGATTAATTGATACCACTGGTTATTCTACTTGATACCTTTGAGATTCGACGACCTGAAGTAGACCCGGAGGACAAAAAGCAAAAAACTACTTCCCTACTCCCAAGATGGTGGAGAGACGGAAGGCGCGAACCAGTGATTTTGATGCAAATGGATCCTAATAGCAAATCCTACGGATCTTTCCAAAGGCGAGGTGTTAGCACGAAACGAGCCTGATGAAAGCATGGTCACAAAGCTGTGCTGTTCAGCTTCTTGGGAGTAGGGAAGTAGTTTTTTGCTTTTTGTCCTCCGGGTCTACTTCAGGTCGTCGAATCTCAAAGGTATCAAGTAGAATAACCAGTGGTATTCTATGATGGGTTTTCTCGAAACAAGCAGACGTTGGTTTCAACTGATTCGCATGTCTTACCCAAGTTGATGAACCGACTAATACCTCGTAAAGAACATTACCTCTCCTTCGCAGGACTCGACCAGCTACTCATCTATTTGCCATGGTAGTCCCTTGCGAGCACTTTCTGACCGACAGTGAAATATCGTTTCTGCGCCCCATGATGTCGGTTAAACTGCATCTCCATAGGTATGTTTCGTTGAGACTCTTTCGCTGTTACTAGATGAATAACATAGAAAGCTGTACGCACCTTTCTACCGAGTAGTGCTTCTGCTGGAGAGAGATCATTTGCTGTTTGTGGGTTTGGAGTAGTCCGATAAATGAATAGAAATCTATCCAAGATCTCTTCCGTTGTCCCCTCCCCGTCAGATTTTCGCATGGCGTTTTTGAAGGTACTAACGAAGCGTTCAACTTGACCGTTAGATTGGGGATGGAAGGGCGGTGTTCGGACATGATTGATACCGTTACGTTGACAAAATTCGGCGAACAAGACAGAAACGAATTGTGTTCCATTATCTGTAACAATTGTTTCAGGGAGCCCGGAACGATTGAATACTTGTCGTAACTTTTGTACTGTAGACACTGCAGTTGGACGCTCCATCCGAAAGATTTCCGGCCACTTAGTATAAACATCAATTAACAGAAGATACATCTTACCATGAAACGGACCAGCGAAATCCAGATATAAGCGCTGCCATGGCAACTTTGTTATTGGCCACGACTGAAGCTCTGCTTCGCGCAGTGCAGCATCTACTTTCGTGGGTAGATTAGCTTTTATCATCGAGCAGCAACCCAAACTATTATGGAAAACAGGTGCAAACTTATGCCGTAGCTTCTCAACTAGATTTTCACTTGTCTTCTCTGATAACATTTGGTTGCAAATACTATTGATAGGAATGTTCATTAGTCCGAGCTTCGTTAACATATCTAAACCAAGGAGGTCAAGGTTCGGTCGATCTGTTAGATAGCATGTCCCATTAGAGTTGATTCCATTAAAGGAAAATTCACAATGTAACTCGCCGACAAGTTTCAATACACCGCCAGATGCATTTGTAGCTGTCTTCGTAGATGGTGTCATTGGTGGTCTGCCAAGCAAGTCATAGGTTTTTCTAGACACTAGAGTGATATCAGATGCTGTGTCAATTTGAAGACGTGCGGGGATGCTGGTGATTAGATTAGTAACATACTTTCTGTGAGTGATGTAGTCTGTTCTGAAAGCTGCTACTACAGAAAGTGGTTGAGGATCGACTGACTTCACTGTATGTCGAGAGCGTTTATATTTTTTCTTGGACTGGGACATATCATTCGGTGGGCAGTAGCCTTCTTTGTGTCCGCGTTTGTTATACATCTGTGCTTTTTAAATTTCCAGAGGCGTACATAATGCCAACCGCCGCATAACCAGCAAGCAGTATTAGGTTTGTTGGATGTTGACTCTTTTCTGTTCGGCTTCTGAGACTGGAATCTACTGATTGCATTTACAGTACCACTAGTTAAATTTGGATTTACCTGCTCAACTAATGCGTTATCGTGTTTGGTGCTTTGTAGTCTTTTGCACTCATCCACCAGCGTTCTGAGTTGGGATCTTGATCAAGTCGAGATAAAAGACGTGTCCGAATTTCGGTATGTTCAAGTGACTGGAGAGCTCCGATGAAGACTAAACATTTAAATTGGTCATCTGTCAAGGAGTGTAATCTGAAGCGCTAACACTCTCGGTTGACGACATCAGCTAACATTCCGTAGTCATCGGTTTCACTAATCATTAACGTGAGGCACTTATAACGAATACTAAACAGTGATGTAGTTTCACCAAATATCTCTGACAATTGTTTCACTACCTCCTCGAAACTGAGTTCTCGAGGCAACTTCGGCAGTATATGGTCAGAAAAACGTGTATATTCGCTGGGACCTAGTTTGCGCACCAACAGACGTGTTTTCCGTGCATCATCCTGATTTAGGAATTCTACTCTGAATGTATCTTCCCACCGTTTGAACCACGTAGTGAAAATAATTCCACATTCAGGGTCATAATTAAATTCTGGAATACTGTTGGCAATTGTATCCACAGACATAGATGATGTGGTGCATGATACAGGGATTTGCGTTTGGAGTTGCTGAGTCAGAGTATCAATTAATCGCATTTTAGAGTCCAGCTGCGTCTGCTGTTGTTGAAGGATGCGATGAAGTTGGTCATCTGATATAGGCATCGTGAATTCGTTTTGTTCTCTCTGTCGCCACTGTTAAATTGTCCTACTGTTGTCTCTATTAATCCCAGTAATATTATGTGCTAATCCCGCTTAGTATTCTACGGTTCGACAACAACAGCGACTTGATCCCGAATCAGAACAAGAGAAGAGCAGGTAGCAAGATGTATGGAGCAATAACAGCAGGAGGCGAAAGGCCAAAGCAAATAATTACACTAGGGTTTATATAAACAATGGTACAGAGTATTCTAGGAACTTTCCGATTGGCCGTTGGCTCTAGTTGGCTAAGAATGGACCAATCACAACACAGCTTCGTGAGCATGTTTTGAGCATGCTTTAATCAGGCTCGTTTCGTGCAAACATTGAGACATCACGAATGGTGAATATCTGGTCTATACAAACGCGACCAGGTCTGAAACCAGCCTGATTTTTCTGTATTTGCAGATCATGAGCTGTAGTTAAGCGTTTGATAGTTATAGGAGCTAGTATTTTAGGCCCTATATTAGTCAAACTAATTTCTCCATGGTTACAGCAGGACGATTTTAACCCTTTGTTATATACTAGGATGATTGACGATCAACACCAATCAGACAGAATTACGTCAAGTTTCCAAACTTTAGTCAAAATATCACTTAGCCTGGTAGTCAAAGTGGGGCCATCATCGTTAAAGACCTCTGGAGACAATCCATCTGGACCCGCTGCTTTGCCTCATCTAAGATTAGCCATAGCTTTTTCAACTTAGGGAAGAGTCGGAGTACTTAAGTCGATTTTCTATTCATGATGTTTTAAAATAGTAGGAAGTTCTAGAGTAGCTGAAGGCCAACTGAACCGCTTCCTAAAGTGTTCAGCCCATCGTTCTAAACGTCTAAACCGAGAGAGGATAAGTATTTCGGCAGTACGATAGAATAGGGACGAACCAATGCGATGATTTTTTTATCACAAAGTCACTACGCACAGCTTAGTCGACAATGTTGACGATTTGTCGCATGCTCGCCAATTTCGGGGAGGAAGTTATTGTTATCTATTTGCAGTAGAAAAGTTTACTTTGTAGAACGTGTTTATATAGCTGTAGAGAGTCTATGCATTTAAACGAATGCTTGGGAAGAGTTATATTTCGATGCCACAAATGTTGGCTCAAGAAATCTCCTAGATTCAATGTATTTTTCCCGCGTTCAGAAATGTCTCTGCAGCAGACAATGGTTCTAGTAATGAAGTAGTTATTCAGTCAGTTACAACGTAGAACTTGGTACACGCGTACATCAGTTCAAGTTGCCATGCTCCAATTAGCAAATAGAGAATAAATTGTCGAACTAAATCCCAGAGTAGCGGAGGTAGTAACAGAGTAAGTACTAATGGGAAGGTATAGAGATCAGAGATAAGACTTTAAACAAAAAAAATGTGATTCAATAAAGAGAAAATTATGATAAGCTCAAAAATTTGGAGGATGACAAGCAGTGGATGCACCTGCACCATTGACAACGATTTTGAGTCATATCATCTAAAGTCTCTGACCATTTGTTACGATCATCACGTGGGCCCCAAACAGGTAGTCTGCATTTATTAACATGCTTCAGCCCAACTATCAATAACTTAATCGATTGGTGCCATGTTTTCGTTAGGCTGCCTCTAGCATTTTCGCAGACAACCCCCACACCAGAAAACATTCCTCGTCGAGGTAGACGGTGGTCGTACATACATAACACATGTCCTAACCACCTCAGCTGGTGAAGATTCACTATTTCATCAATAGACACCGTATTTACCTAGTACTCTATTCCTAACCCACACATTGCTTACTCAGTGGTCCCAGCGAACACGAGTAATGCTTCGAAGATATCTGTGATCAAATACTAGAAGCCTACGAATATCCTCTATCCTTAATGGACATGTTTCACACCCATAAAGTAAAATGGGTCTAACTGCTGTACAGTAAACGCCTTTTTTCGTCAGTAAACGGATGTCTCGTCTACGCCACAAGCGACGCATTGGCAAAAGCTGATCGGACCTTATATATACGAGCCGAGATTTCAGCAGGTACCAGACCGGCAGGAGTGATACGGCTCCCAAATTAAATGAAGCGATTAACACATTCAATTACTTCGCTCCCTATCACTAACTGTTATTGAAGACACTCGTAACTGTTGCTGCGACCATGGCCAATGTTACTAAAATTACATCTGTCCAGTAGTACTAGTACTGTAGAGATGTGTGCTTGGGGATACTAATGAGAACACTAATATCTATGGGGAGCGTTGGTTAAATTGTCGAGATCGATTAAATGGATCTTAGAAAGCGCAAATATCATCGGTACCATAGTATACATACAATGTGGGTAGATTGTTTTTATATTAAAACCTATATTAGATATCTAGGATTAACATTTAGGCAAAGAACACTTTGAGAGGGTTTCTGACCGGAAGAAATCTACCTAAATTCTGATTATTACGAAGTATGTCGAACAAGGAATAATTTAGACAAATGATTTGAAGTCATACAGGTGCTTATCTAGACAAAAGTTTAATTTCTGAATCTCGGTTTCTTTCATCAACTTGAAAAGTTGTCGAGCGTCACCTAACTTCTAAATTGATATCATAATTAGAAAGTAAAAGTCAGAAGTCATTAAGTGAAATCTGTTACGGAAAGAATATTTATTAGAAATAAGTCATAAAGTATTGCTCTTCGTCTAATAACATCTTTAAATGTTTACTAGCACATTTACTAGGAAATATCTTGCTCAACCAGCCACTTTGCACTGAAAACCATTAAATTACATAAACGCGTAAACCATTCAAATATAAGATGAATGATTGGATGCACAACAAAGAGTTCTGTTTAGACGACAATATCACCTATAGTATGACAAGTTAGAGATAAGCCTTCTACATAAGTGCAAAATCACAGGTAGCATTGGCAGCTGGTCTTAAGGTCCTTGTACATTCACAATACACCCACAAGTTTAAGTAAACGTATGCAGAGTACGGTTAATCTGCTTAAGAAGCAATGAAATTCTTAAAGAAAGCTTCAACACACCGCCGCAAATTTCGATCACTTGAGCGTTCACTAAGGGTATACACAAGCAAACCTTTTATTTGATCCTGCATACTTGTTTTCATCTTACTGATGGATGTGGATAAAAACGTATAGAGCTTATGTTTCACTAATAAGGCTTACAAAATGATAGCCACGGCTATGGTTGTAATTTTATTTCAAAATCTTACACAACTAACAACAAATTAGTTGGCCGGTATAAAGTTCAAGATGTAACTTCGCTCTATATATTGACATTCGAGTGATATACTAAAACGAGCTAGATTTCATGGAAAATTACCTGAAGTATTACTCGAGGTTCATGAAATCTAATTCGAATGAAACCACCATTGGGATAAACTAAATCGACTGGATATGTTCGTCCATATATTCGACGGTTTATACGGCACATAATTGCTCGATTTGCATTACACCTAAAGGGCAATCTACGTTTCTTGACATAGAAGAACATTTAGATAACTTACGCTAACGAGTAAAAGTTACTCTTCTCCAGAAGTCCTGTCCAAGAAAACATAAATCCGAAAGGAAGAAACTCGTAACCAACTACAATAGTCTGTACAAGGTCATTAAGGTCAACCGAATATGCCGCTGTACGACAAATTACAATACTCTGTTTTCATTCATATTACTCAATACTCGGCAGAAATAAAAAAAAACAATGGATTATTTGTGTTTTGTTTCAAAATAATTTATTAAATGTATCATAAGTTTACACAATGGTAAATTAAGTTATACGTCTCCTATCATGTAAACATATTTAAAACAACAGTTGTAATAGATATGAGACTCCCCAATCCTACAAAGAAAACTATTCTTACCAGTGGTTTAGTACTCTAGTAAGTTTAACGACGTTCTTGTTGTGATTACATTAGCAAGCATAAGTAATCTTTGCAAATACGTATTACGAAAGCATCACTCAACATATCAATAAATAGGAAAAATAAATTAGGTTGATTGCAGTAATTTATAATGAAATATGGCTAGTTAGCAAGTAAAAGCTCCGACGTTCAGTCTTAGTAGATTCGAAGGTCACTAAAAATATTTGAAGTGCACTCGGTAAATGACCAAGTTACTTTGATCGAATAACCAGAGCAATTTCCAACGATTGACCCACTCGTACAAATAAGAATAAATCAGAAGTCAATGGAGAGTGGAAATGTTATATGTGATAGTAAGCGTAGGAGTGCTAATGATATAACAACTTCTAGGTGGGTTAACTAGAGGGTGAGTTGTTACCCACACCTGGTCGTGTCGTGATTTGGTGGTGATGTATGACCAAGCGCCTTCAATTAATCGTGTCAGCTAAAACAAACATGATCAGCGTCAACGTAGATAGCTTACGAAATTATTTATCTGAGGGATTATTCGCCGCGACATGTTTATGAAACCATAGTTACCAGCTTCTATAGAGACCATCGTCTTATGTGTAAATGTCATGATACCTTCCTGTCCAATGAACATAGCAAATTTTACTCATTGTATATTTCTCTGTTATTTGAATGGACAGCTTTTTTGAAAAAATTCCTTTCGCGCTGCCGAGTTACTAGAACTTCGGTTATTTTTTTGAATTTTATTGGTTCTGAACATAGCTGTGTGCAGTTTTGCTTAATGACTATTCAGTTTACGTGTGGCTGGTCATTAGCGAATGTGTGTGAATCCACAGATATATACACAGGACTACGTGCACTAAGGTTGTTCACCTATATGAACATGAGGCGGTAAATAATCCCCAAAATAAATAGTTGCATAGGCCCTTGACATTGATGCTGACCATGTTTCTTTTGGCGGACACAACTAGTTGAAGGCGTGCGTCCAAGCATCACCACCAGATCACGACTCGAACCACCGTGGGTAGCATCTCTCTCTAGTTTGCCAGCCTAGACGTTGCTGTCCCATTGAAGCTCTGTTCACGATCAAATATAATTCCTCTTCCATCTTACAGTGTCTTCTGATTTCTACTCGTTCGTAAGAGTAGGTCTAATCGATAGAAGTGGCTCTGGTTATACGACAAGCGTAACTTCGTCATATACCCGGGTACAGTTCATTGGTGAGCAAGACGTGATCTGGACACGATCATTACTGTGAGTTCGTTCCCTTTTATAGTTTTTCACGGAGTATTATCGGTGTTTTTTATTCTTTTTCCAGCAAATTTTACACAGCATCTTTGTATTTGCATACACTACTATTGTTATGATGTCAGATCAGACTCCTTAGATTATTAGGATTAAAACCCCTACGCCTCCACGCTTTCCTCTCATTACCTTATGGGCAGATATTGTCGAAACTTGGTTTTTCTACGCAGGAGCGAAATTTCGAGACCACAGTATGATAAATTCACGCGTTCGATTTTTGGTGGTTGTGAGATCACTTCCGCGTGAATTGAGCAGGTACGTCACTCCTTTTTTTGTCCTGACTGCTTAGAACCGTACGAACAGCTCAAAAGATCAATTCTCGAACGTGCAGACTAGTCCGACAGATAACGTCTTGATAAGTTGTTTCACACCATTGAGCTTGGTGGCGGTTCAGTGACAGAAATGTTATCGCGTAAGGAAAAGGTAATTGGTCAACGCACTTTTGAAGCAGGTCTCTTCCTATCGAAACTGCCACAACAAGTGTAAGCAGTATTGGTAACATTTAACAACAACCCTGTAGATGAAAATAGCTTCATCTGCTGATCAAATTCCGGAGATCACCAGAACTCGCCACAATGAGGTTTATTTCGTTACAAAAAAGTTCTTGAGACCGAAAACGAAATAACCAAATTGTGCAATACTCTTTCTCATCCGCTCGATCTACATAAACAACGCTGACCAAGCAATCCTCGACGACGAAATTCATCTTAACCTGGACGAGGGAAAAATCTACATTGGTGTTGGTACCACAACACTTATGGCAAGGACTCAAAAAAGTGTATAGACCCCTGTTGTTTTCCTAGCCACAAACCCACTGTTGATGCGTCGAGAAACTATCCCGCCGGCCCGCGTTAGCGGCAACCAAAGCAGGTGAAAACAGCCGCCTGTTATTAATCACTGATGTGATAACGAAGTTTATTCACCACGTCGATACTGGCGCAGAAGTCAGCGACCTTCTTTCAACTTCATCTGATCGCCAACATGAAGCTGCTTTTGATCTACGGGCACTCGACCGGAAACAAATAGCTATGTATGGTAAGAAATATGTCTATTTGAACGTAAGCTTGCGCAAACCCATTCACTGCATTTTCACTATCACCGTTATGAAAATACCTCTCATAGGCGTAGATTTACTAAGGCACCACAACTTGCTTGTGGACTCTTGCGAAAAGAGGCTAGTTGACGGCAACACAAAGCTATAAGTGCGTGGAACCACGGCTACAGGTTGTAGCTTATGTCCTCTTTGCTTTAAATATTTAAATAAACCTTATTTTCAGCCAGTACTTGACAAGTATCCGGACCTGAATAAGACGACATCGAAGTTATCATATGTAACCAGCAATGTTACACATTACATCACGAATACAGGTCAACCTACATTCTCAAAAGCACGCCGACTAGCACCCGAAAAAATAAGAATCGCGAATAACGAGTTTGATCACATGATTGACCTGGAAACATTCCACCCATCCAGTAGCCCATGGTCGTCTCCATTACATATGGTCCCGAAGAAAGATATCAATGACTGGCGTCCCACTGGTGATTACCGACGTCTGGACGCGCAAACTACGCCTTATCGTTACCCATTACCACACATACACGACCTAACAACTACGTTGAAGGGAATGACAGTATTTTCAAAAATTGACCTAGTAAAGGCTTACAATCAAATACCGATGGCCGAAAATGACATACTAAAAAAAGCTATTGTAACCTCTTTCGGTCTTTACGAATTCCTCCGAATGCCCTTTGGTTTGATGAATGCAGCACAAACATTTCAGCGTTTCATCGACGACGTGTTCCCCTGGCTTGACTATGTCCATGCATATGTCGACGACTGCTTGATAGCAAGCCCAGACGGAGAAACACATATGAAACATCTGACACAGCTTCTAGAAGACTGCAGCAATACGGAGTTACCATTATTATGCAGAAATGCTAAATCGGAACAACCTCGTTGGACTTCCTGGAGCATACTATTGATGTTAGTGGTATACAGCCTCAAAAACACAAGGTGGTGGCTATTCTAAAGTATCTGGAACTAACCACCATTAAGCAGTTACGAACTTTCAAAGGGTTGGTAAGTTTCTACAGACGATTTATCCCCAACCATGCATCTATAGTGAAACCACTAACGGATCAGCTTCGTGGGAATAAAAAGGTGGTCACAATGGATTCAGAATCAAAGAAAGCCTTCGTTGCAACTAAAGAGACAATAACTAATGTAACTATGCTGGCACACTACAATACTGAAGCTCTCGTCAGCATTCTGGTCGACGCTTCTGATTCAGCCATTGGCGCAGTTCTGCAACAATTGATTGGCCAAGCTTGGCAACCTTTAGCATTCTTCTCAAGACGATTAAACGACATTGAATCAAGATACATCACTTTTGGACGTGAACTACTAGCTATGTACTGTGCAGTACGACATTTTCAACATTCCGTCGAAGGTCAGGAATCTACAATATTCACTAACCATAAATCACTGACGTTTTCGATGCAGTCATCTTCAGATATGTACTCTCCACGAGAGTCGCGTCGTCTAGACTATATCTCCCAATTCTTTATCGACATACGCCAAATATCGGGAGCTAACAATGTAGTTGCTGATGCCTTATTGAGAATGCATTCCTTGAATCGTATCCAAGGCATCGACCTTGTTGAACTAGCTTGACTTCAAAGTGAAGACATCGATTTTAATCACGAGTTAGCCACAACAGCGCTCCAACTCCTAACTAAAACGATCGGGAAAGGTAAGAACACTTTGATTTGTGATTCTTCTACAGATAAAGCCCGTCCAGTCGTCCCCAGGAGTTGTCGACGAATCATCATCGACACATTGCACAACCTTTCTCATCCTGGAATTCGTGCCACAAGTAAACTGATTAGATTCTGCTGGCCGAAAATGAATTAGAATATCAAAGAATGGACGCGCACTTGCATGGCCTGCCAGAAGAACAAAGTAATTCAACATAATAAAGGCTTCCTAGACACTTTCTCAACCCCTCACGCTCGATTCGATCACATACACCTTGATTTGGTTGGACCTTTACCAGAATTAAATGGATTTTCTTATCTTCTGACATGAAGAGACCGATTCATACGCTGGCCAGAAGCGATTCCACTGAAAGACATCACTAGTGGAACGAATGCTCGCGCCTTCGTCGAACGATGGGTAGCCAACATTGGCTGTTTATCCACAGTAACAACAGACCGTGGACGTCAGTTGGAATCTGGATTGTTCCACGCTCTGACCAAACTTCATGGAACCACGCGTTTCAAGACGACAACCTACCACCCACAATCTGACGGTTTGGTAGCAAGATTCCATCGACAACTGAAAGCATCACTTTCAGCTACTAACATCCCTCAGTGGAACGACTCTTTACCACTAGTATTACTCGGGAATCGCAGCACGGTAAAAGAATGTTGGATGTAGTGTTGCCGAATAATTCTACGAAACGACTCTTCGACTACCAGGTGAATTTGTGGGAACTGCTTCCACTTCAGCAAACCTGGGTCTCAATTCTTACGTGATTCGGCTTACAAATCCTATGCGTTCACTTAAGCCAGTTCAAACTCGACAACAATCGACAAACTTTTATCCAACCTGCCTTATAATATAGTAGACACGTTTTCGCACGTCGTGATGCTGTACGCCGACCTCTCGACGCAACTTACGAAGGGCCATACAAGGTTTTTAAAGGTGAAACAAAGTACTATACAAGTGACAAGAATGGCCACGAGGATAACGTCAGCAGTGACCGCCTCAAAGCAGCCTACCTAGAAGGTAAAACTTTTAGTGTCGAATTAGCTACAACACCCGCAAAACTTGACATGAACGAAGTCACTACGCCTCAAGCAATGACTTACACGCAAGTGGAAATATCAAAGAGCTCCATAACGCCGAGAGCTACGCGTTCTGCTAAAAACGTACGATTTTCAGAACACCTAAACGAATACTATATCTACTAATTTCCTCCCGATTCCCACTACCTACCTACGTATAACAATTTTTTTGTTGCCTTAAGGGAATAACAACAAAAAGAAAGAAACGAAAATCGATAAAACCATTATTATTATTTTTTAAAATTTAAGGGTATGCATTTTATGAATTTTGTCTTAAAATAAAGCGTTTGATTATTTGTTGTCGGTGTTCAACACGTTTTTTTATAGACGCATTGGGCTAAGAATTTTCTTTTCGTATGCAAAATGCACAGATTTAAATTTCATTTTTTCTTTTTGACTTCCAGGCCGTCTGGAAACAAACAGAAGGACGTAGAATGAACAAGGAATTATTATGTATAAATATTTTACGCAACGACACCATAGTGTAAGCACTGACGTCCAGAAGCTGCACAACATTGCAAGCCATCGAAGGAACGTTTACCAATGTCTGACGCATCGGGTTTTATCCTTTGGGTGGTACATCTTGGGGTCCTCACGAACCTATTAGGGGGGGAGTGAGCTGTAGCGGTAAATAATCCCCAAAATAAATAGTTGCATAGGCCCTTGACATTGATGCTGACCATGTTTCTTTTGGCGGACACAACTAGTTGAAGGCGCGCGGTCAAGCATCACCACCAGATCACGACTCGAACCACCGTGGGTAGCATCTCTCTCTAGTTTGCCAGCCTAGACGTTGCTGTCCCATTGAAGCTCTGTTCACGATCAAATATAATTCCTCTTCCATCTTACAGTGTCTTCTGATTTCTACTCGTTCGTAAGAGTAGGTCTAATCGATAGAAGTGGCTCTGGTTATACGACAAGCGTAACTTGGTCATATACCCGTATATACTCCAGAACCTTCGTTAATATAGTTCTTTTACCGACTGGTGTACTGGTGGTAACTTTCAACGTATTATATGATAAGTTTGACTGTTAATATTCTAAGAACTTCAAGTTTGCTGAATAGTGGGAACTGTTTTTAATAAATACTTGTAAAATTACCTCTTACCAAAAGCGGACAAGCGAACAGTTTCCTTCATACTTATAAGAGTTCTTCTGAAGTGGGACAATACAATTTTGTTAAAAAGACCGAAAACGTATTAAAGCCTTACAAGTTGTATTGACGATTATAAGTTGCACATTTTTATTTGCATCCATCCTTAGTTTTTACAGGGAAATTCAGGAAGAATGTCAATAAAATGAGTAAATCTCAAACTATCAACTTAAAGCGCAGTTTTTGTTACTTCATTTCAGACAAAGTTTTTAACTGGTTCTTTGAAAATGAAAAGCAAATAATGTCAACCAATTGAGGCTGATGGTGAACTCCGTACTCGTTTCAAACTTTGGATAAATTATTCAGAATAAAAGACGAACCTGAAGCATATCATGTATTAAACGCCTTCAAACAATACATCTAAATGCAGCTTCTTATATCTTATACTCATATATCGTTATTGGAATCTATAAATTGAAGCAGCAATAAATAGTAGGAGCATAAAAGTCGTTAATATGGTGATAACACGAGACCGATTAATAACTAAACAATTGTAACAATGGACTAGGCCGTGTATTTAATTAATATATTTCATTCACGCCGCTGCTTAGTTAACTATAATCGAGAAAATACGAGCAACAAATCATAAATTTTAAAAGTAAGTATGAAAGTGATATGTCGGACGACCAGAGAAGAGCAACAAACTTCAAGAACTTTGTGTTAAAATACTATTTCAATAATTTTACCAGTGGGTAACGTAGACATTTAATTCCTATCATTGTTCCTCCCTCAGACCCGTCCAATATGTTCACTGTTAGTATACTGTCTCTTATTAAGAAATGCAGTTAATTGGTTGTGTAAAAGTTACCCCTATTCACTACCAATATCTCCCTCGTTTTGTAATAATTTTAAAATTTTAATTAGTGGACGGTATGGTCTGGTTATCTGTTTGCAAATAAGAATGCCTGAAATATAATACGATTCTATATAGTTGGTTCAAAAATGTGTTCTCTTATTTCCGGCTTGGGACCAAAGTAAACATCAGGGTAGACGTGCACTGACCACCTAACAACTCTCGTTGGTGGTTGTTATTGTGACCTCATGCACACTTGGTCCTACGCATCAATCGTAAAAGCCTTTTGTTGACGTCATATTTGAAACTCAGTATTCTCTAATACAAAATCCAAGTCAACTAGAACAACACTCAAGCTCAATTTTAATGATCAGTAATAAATGTGATTAGAATCTAGCCAAATGTAGATGAAAAAGTGTCATGTTACATTTTTCATGATCACGTATTTCCAATGGTGAACATTATTCAACCTAAACTGATCACTAACTAAGTGATTAACAATAGGCCTTGTAAACTGTTTACTATTAATGAAATTTTGTACTTAAAAATCAATTACAGTTTCTTTTTGTTAGTGTAATGATTAATAACACTATTTGAAATTTGTTATAGCAACAATGAAATGGTTTGATGAAGTGATCATAAGCATAATTAACAAGGAATAAATAAATGATGTTATGTGCTAACAAAGAAATTATTGAATGAACCATTCATAGCATTTTAAATAACGAAGATTTACGTTCACTGAATATCCTGTCACCTTATTGTCGTTTCAACTAAATAACCAGGATAATTAATGATTATAAGATGCGAGATTGTTTTACAAACAACATTCCATACGTAAAAATGCCTTCAATAAGCTAGCAACTCAAATTATTTGATTGTCGTTAATAGAGCGTTTATAATGGCTTAGTGCAATGTATATTGACAAGTTTCTACAGTTAGTTCTGTTTTTATAATAATACTACTAGGAACTAATATAAAATAGCTATAGTAGTACACATGCGTATTCACCTTCTTATTTATTGATGCGCCACTACGAAAGTATCGAAAACATTCACTTCCTAATCAGTCGTTTCAATTTGAGTCTACTTTCCCTAGTTGCAAATGTAGCCAATTTAGCTTAAAGCGTAATTACTAACATTCGCAATAAAATGTAAGGGGTTTTTAAATTAGCCAACTACGACAAGGTGATGAGTAATAATGCCTTCACAACACCTATTTATACATAAGCTGTTTACGAGCAATAACAATAAAATATACATCCACAGTGTATGCACTATCATAATCATTGAAAGAGATCATAGAAAACCAAATACACGAAACTTACAACAGCTGATAATATTTACAGTGATATTTGAAGGTTTTATGCTTATTTCCTTATGGTCCTTTGTGCAAACATCTAAAAAGTTTCGTACTAAAATAAAACAGCTTTACAGTGCTCCTAATTTTTCAATGATACTCTTAGTTTACATTAATCAACACTAAAAACCACTTACAGATGAACGTACTTTCCTAAAAATCTAAACTACATTAAAGACTGAAATGAGGTAGTTTGTAGAGATTGATATTAAGTTTAGTTAACTAAATTCGTCACACATTGATAATGGCAGGTTACCAATCAAAGTCAGGGAGCACTAGATAGCTGCTTCGTAATAGTATGGGACTCCTCAAAAGTCACAAATCAATGAAAGTGTGTATTCTATGAATGGACACTGGCCTTGTGGTATAGAGGGTTAGGCGTTCTCTAACTTTGGGTGAGCACTGCTGAAGAGCCCCATACTCGGACGAAACAAATGCCCAGTGCTTCTTGGTAATCAATGGTTGTCTAATTCAGACCAACCCGTGATATCAAATTTACATTCAGCAATTTCCACAATAATGAATGACAATTCTGTTTCAAATGAAAGGTGGTTTCTTAATAGTAATTAACAGGTTCGTCTCTTTGATGATCATCTTCTTATTTAATGATCTGACAAAATGTTTGCATTAGACTGTAATGATTATAAATAAAATGTTGACCCTTACTATAATTGTTTGAAAGACATCATTTTTAATTTTTATTTTTTTCAAGTTATCTCTAACTCACTTCGTAATCGCCGTTTAATTATGCTTGTTTTATAAGTTTAACATGTCCGTTAATTAATATAGACATTCTCTTATCAGGACTACATTTGTCACATAGACTGGACTGTTATGTCATGCATGAAGATTACAATTTGTCCATCATGATCATGATAATCATCATCATCGCTATTATTTGTTTTATTTCTTTGTTTTCCCAAGAAGCACATATTAAGTGTACACTCAAACATTGAATATTTAATAAATATGTTAATGGTTGTTTGTTTATATTCATTCATTTATGCCATTTACAATTAACAACTGAAATGGAAACATTAACATACACATTTCACTTTTAATTATAATATCACTTCACACTGTTATTCTGTATATGAAAAATATAAATGAAAATGTAATTCAATTAATGTTCATTAAAAGAAAATTGATAATTGAACAAAACAAAACATTGAAATCACTTTTTTGTGTTTGTTTAAAATACGTAAATGATGACTTTAAATTGAAAGAAGTAAACAAGCTAACAATTTATTTGTTTAATAGCCATTGAATGAGAAATCCAATGAAAATTGTTTAAGCTTCATACAGTAACCTAATTATTTACTTGATTGAATATATTACACATTGATGTTAGTAGAGTACCATTAAGAACCAGGGAGTGCGGGACAGCTATTTCATTCTAATGCGGAACTTCTCAACAGTGTGCACCCCAGTTTCTGCACCAACAGCTTCAGGTTGACGGCGAGCGCCTAACCCTTTTCACCAATTGGTCGGTATCTGGAGTGTGCATCGCTGAGGAGTTCCACACTAGAACGTAACAGTCATCCAGTGTTCGCTCGTTTTCAATAGTCTCCTACAAACATCAATCTGTGATATATTCAATCAACCAAATTACTAATAACCATAAAAATAACCATCTCAATTGAATTAATTTATATTAGATACTCATTAAATAATCAAGTTATATTCAGATTTTGTTTTAAAGCTAAGAAATAAAAAAACAAAGTAAATTAGGTCAATCAAATGAAAACAGTTCTATTACAACTAAGAGATAACAAAATGGAAAACATTATTCCATTCGACTAGGCATAGATTAGTTCTACATTGAATAATTCAATTAATTTCAAACGACAATAATTTTCATATCAACTTTTTTTATTTTCTCCTGTTCATTCACATCATAATGGATAATTTAATATAAAACTTATTGTTTTTTTTCTCCTTTTTTATTTTATCTAATTTGATTAGCTTTAATTATGTAATTATGCTTCAATCTTTTTTTATAGCCTAAATGAATTTGATTTTGTAATGTTAAATATGCATAGTTGATCGTTTTACCATAGTAACTGAAAGATTTTTTTAAATTAATTTAAACAAAATATTGAATTGAAATGATTTTATGAAGATTGGTAATACGTTCAGTTGATTGAATTCATTTGTAGATTGATGTTCATAGAATGTTAATGAAAACCAAGAAATAACTGAATAACTGTTTTGGAACTCTTCGACATAGTGCACTTTTGATTCTTTCAAAAAATTGAGTTGAATCTTTAGGTTGGCGAAAAGTATGACCAAAAAATATAACTATTTATAGGAGGGTTTCTTGTCTTGAAGAATCATAAAATAAGTGCATTGGCTATAAAATTTGAAGTAATCCAACTAATAGGTGTTTCCTAGATGTTACAGTTATAATAATGACATTTTGTGGTTGTAAAATGCTGCGTCTTTCTAAAGACCAATTAATAATACGCTGCATATACTTGCTATCAAAATATTTATTTTCAATAACTATGTAGTTTCTGGTATCTTCGATCAATTCTTAGCTCATATATTGGGTCAACACAGTGTACTGAAATGTGATTCTCATTAAAAATTTCATTTCAAGAGGTTAGATTCATCTGCAAACATGAACATATTAATAAAGAACTCCCTGACACGATGGATGTTAAGTGCAAAATACTATAAACATCAAGTCTTAAATTGAAATATTGAATAAAGATAACAGTTTAATATGTAGCACTCACTTGTTAAATAGACAGAAATTCGATTGTCAACATTAAACATAAAATGTAGCCAATAATTTGTTTGTATTAGGATGCATAAGTTTATTTATTTCACATATTGGTACAAATGAATTTTGAATCAACACAAATGATGTAAAAAAAACTTGATTAATATGAAACAACGCAGTAAAGACTACAAGCAGATAAACATGCATGAATTTATTAAACAACATATAAGTAGTGTGAAATACTGAATGTTGTATTATGATCAAATTCAACACAGAGAGCACCGACCCAATTGAACTTGATGGTGAAACTCTGGAAGAAGTGGATACCTTTACATACCTGGGGAGCATCATCGATGAACAAGGAGGATCTGATCCAGTTAAAGGGCGAGGATCGGCATAACAAGAACAGCATTCTTACAACTGAAAAATATATGTGACTTCAAACAATTGTCTACCAACCTCAAAGTAAGACTCTTCAAATCGAACGTCAAGACAGTTCTTCTCTATGGAGCTGAAACGTGGAGAACTACTTCAAACATCCTCAAGAGTGTACAGATATTTATAATCAACTGTCTACGCAAGATATTGAATGTCTGTTGACCGAAAACCATCAGCCACAGCCTACTATGGAAGAGAACAAACCAACTTCAAGCTGAAGACAAAATCAGGAAACGACGTTGGAAATAAATAGGACAAACATTGCGAAAATCATCAGACTGTATCACGAGACAAGCACTGACTTGGAATCCTGTTGGAAAACGGAAAAGAGGAAGGCCAAAGAACACCCTGCATCGAGAACTGGAAGCAGATATAAAAAAGATGAACAGTAACTGGAGACAGCTGGAAAGGATTGCTCAGGAGAAATGAATGAAGAAAAATTGTGGGCGGCCTATGCTCCTCTGATAGGGTTAACAGGCGTAAGTAAGTAAGTAAACAAGTATTATTATCCAATGATTCAGTTTAAACGTTCCATACAATAAAGAATTAGGAGTCTCAGGTCAATCATGAATGAAGCTGAAAGTTTGTAATATTAATAAGTCTTGAAGAATGTCATGAATTTCTTTTAGTATACGTAGGTTATTCAAGGGACACATACATTTAAGCCTATCGTAATTTATTACAGCGTACATGGTGGGTTACCATTTTAAAAAAGAAACATATAAGTTTGCTGCTACATATATACTCACAGGAAGATTGTTATTAATAATGCTATGGTTGTATAGTAAACTATAAAAACTGGCTGGTTATATGTGATAAAGTAAATTACATCAGTCTGTTCATTTTTATTACTCTCATCTCCGATTAATAACCGATGAGACACTATATGGTAATCAGTGTTAATCGAATCCATTTGATCCCATTTAAAATGTGATCACTGATTTTAATATTTGAATACTTCTTATTCGGATACTTTGAAGGTTGCACTTAATAAAATTTAATCTAGATCCCGTTCTTGCATATTGTTTTCAGTAACTTCAACAATACAATTATTATTCTAGATACGCAGAGCTTATTTCGTATAAATGGTGTTACTAAGCTTCTAAGCTCAACATCATGTTCCAACTTTCAGTAAGCTAAAACATTTTGATTCTTCTAATGTGAAATATACCAATAAGTGTTCTAACAGTTCTATTTATACTAATTGATTTCATCTTTAAAATGAATATAACAGTAATAGTATTTGGATCATAAAACTTTTATCTAAATTGTTACATGATAAGTTCATATAAAAGAGAAGTTTACAAGTCAGATCTTTTAAGCAAACATGATCTTGTGAACTGTGAGGATGAACATTTGAAAAGATTAATCAGTTTCTTCCTGCGCTGCTTCATAAATTAACATCAGCTGAAGCACTATTATAAACAAACAATTATAAAATAGAGTTTACTCTACGGCTTAAAACTTATTAGTATTATTGTCGATAATATTTATCGCAGTTAACCCAGGATCTCGAGACTTCACAATAATTTTGATGCTTTTATAACAATGCGTTGTCAATTCGATGGATTACATTTATAGCCTTAGTCAAGTCAATTTATAACATTTTACGCCTCTTTTGCAATACTATAAATGATCTCTCGCAGTCTCAGCATACGATTAGGAAGAACCACTGGAATTTAGGGCACCCATTTTCTTTTTTGTTTGGTAGTAAAACATTCAGTTTTGATCTACTTAATGAGTGAATGTTGCATATTATTATTAGTTTACACTTTGAGAGTTTGTAATTATTTGCCACTATAGTCCATGTAATGTCAATGTAATACTTCATGACATGTTGGATGAAGAATACAAATACTGTGAAAGTTAGGTTTTAAAATGAAATAATCAATGAGAATGACCGAATAATATACAGGGCTTACTGACTCAATGATCATTAAAGAGATTGTAAATGCAACACACAATACATTTATTGTATAGTTGCTACTATGAACAACAACTAATTGTCTTACATGTAAATATTCCTATTTAGGTTTTTTTTTATTAATTGTAAAATTCGCGGAAACCAGTATTCGTGTTTGTATTTTCTGTTTCTGACTGGTTGCTGTCACTTTATTGTGCTAATTTTTCGGTCTGTTGCAAGATGGTTACTGTGACTATATATTCAGACTCAGGACGAAATAATACCGAATTTTCATAACACAGAGTGCTTGTCTTCCCGGATTGGTTTCTGAGCTAGTAATTGCTATTGGCGTGTTGTTGGATCACCGGTCATTGGTATCTAATTCGTCAGTTTACATTAGTTCACAGGCTAGTGAGTTGTGGTTAACAGTTCCTTACATAGATCTGAGCGAACATCAAATTATTCACTTTACAGATATCTGTCACCTTTTCACTAGTATGTTCAACAGTTGATTAGACTGACAATTCAATATGAAGTAGGTTATAAGCTCTCAAAAACTTAAATTCATTTAAGCTGATGAAGATTCCAGAGATTTACTAAATTCACGGACACTGTCTATTAGTATGCTGTTACTGCAGTGTACAACTAGATGATCGAATTCATTTAGATGATTTAATATGAATTTAACGACATAGTGGTAATCTCTTCTAAACACTAACTCATAGACATAAATTTCACAATGAATCCATATTGAATTGTATTAAGTGATCGACTAAATTATCCCATAATATACAAAGCATTAAAATTCACTCAGAAAATAAACTACATAAGGATTTAAAATTTTAATAACCTGATCATGAAGTTTTCATTATGTAGGCTGTCTCAGGAAATTGAAAGTACACACTTCAATTAGCAGGCTATACAGGCTAAACTGTGAATAGTCTTTAATCTGATCAAATAAATATGCGTCTAGTTTTACTCTATTCGATAACGGTAGTCAACGGTAGTCAATAAGAGTAAGGTATAAGAATCAAACTGATAGCTGTTCAATATGAATCTAAGCAATTTGTTTGTTATAAAGAATATTCATCATTTCATTCAATTGATCATATTCTATTGAACTCATTGAATTCTCATCTTTCAAAATGAACCAATCATATAGAAATCCGTTTAATAAAATCATTTGCCTCATTTAATTAAAGGATTTTATTTCTTCAATTAAACCAATGAAAATGTTTATCAAGCTGATGGTTACATTTTCAATGATTCTAATGTTTCTATAAGAAAAATGACTCTTTTTTCTCATCTCAATTACTGTATACAATAAATTCACTTAGAATTCTTCTCTAAAATAAAAGAAAAAAACAAAGAAGAAGAAGAAAACTTTCAAGAATGTCGGATAAATTTAGTATCAATGAACTACTCAAATCAAATTCTAATGAACAATTTATACAAACAGAGTTGAATGAATCTAATGAAATGGCATTGCCTATATCAACAATAGTTACATCATCAATATTATGTAATCATAATCATCATTTAAATTATTATTCAATTTCATCATCAATGAAACCAAACATTTCAGATTTCACTAAGTCATTGAATACACTTAATTCAAATAACATTTCACAAGATTCACATGTAAAATTAACATTGAATTCATTGACAAATGATGTAATCAATGAAAATACTCAGTGTATTTTTAATTTAATACATTCTAAACGATTTGTAGACATTTTAAATTCATTTCAATATACTACTATTAATACGACCAGTACTACTACTACTACTACTGATAGTTTGTGTAATGAAATGATAACTAAGTATATTAAAGAATGTAATATAACAAATCCTTTATTTATCAAATATATAACACATGTATTTTCAAATAATCCAAAGGATATTTTGAATCAATTATCAAAAGATAATATAATTGGTGAGTTTGATATCAAAACATTTTAGGTGTTTGTTACTTATGGTATTGACTTACTGTGTTAAGTGAATACTTTACAACAAGGCTACAGTTTAATGAATCCATAGATGCCTTCTTAGACTGTGAATCTTAGTAAATCAATCAAATGCATATTTTAGGCTTATCATTTTATTTACATTGAATTAATCAATCGTCAAATCTCTTCACTTTATTTCTGTCATTTACATTAATTAGATACTAGTGACTAATCTGTTAATTAAAAAAAAGTTAGCAGTGCAAAGTACGGAACAAATTATTGTTTGACAATTGAAGATAATTTGTGGAATGCATGAAATCTACCGAATGGTGAATAGTATCCAATTAGTAAGTACTAAAATCAACGAAATCCTAGTGAGAAAAAAGTGTTAATAAGCAGCTTTAGTCATCAACTACCATGCATGATTTCTATAGTCAGTATTAATAGTCACTGTATCTGTCCATCCAAGTATGACTTCTTCACAAAATCAAGTGACTTATTATTACAGATTCACACATTTATGTCAGGCGGCATTTGCGTAGGTACAAGTTATTTCAAAATCATACACTTTTAAATGATACATCGAAGGGTAAATACATCACTATTTCAGTTTATTGAAGTGAAAATATAATATTTCCACTTACTATTATGTCTTGAACTTCAACTAATAAGGATAACCACATAATCAGAACCAATACCAGAGGAATGTCAGTTATTTCATGCCTGTATGTCTACCTCGATAACACTAGTTCCTCAGCAGAAGTGTTAGAAAACCAGATTAGTAAGCTACGTTCCAACTATATATATTTTATGTATTTCAAGCACCCATATATATATACATGTATATATATATATATATATATATATATATATATATGCAAATTCAGACCACATATGAGGCCATTCAGAATAATACCATCGATACCAAACAAGGGAAGTAACGGTAGAAAAGCCAGGTTAACACGTAAACAATTAATTAGCAATCATGAATGGGTTAGGGTAGCATATCATGTATATTATGAAGTAATGGTACTACTTGTAAGTAATCAATTTCTACCTAAAATACACTCTAGAGGTGTTCAAATCTTATAATAATCATTAAAATATCCTATTGATGAGTATTGCATTAAATACACAAGTCGTAAATGCAAATGTAAAATGAATGACTGTCAGTTTCAAAACAAAGTCTGGAGTTTTTTTTTAGTTCCATAAAATGCATTTTGTTAACGAAAAATAAAGTTAAGGATTTTTTTTTTCGTGCTTATAAGTTCACAGAGTTCATACTCAATACTCTTTACTTATAGAAATTTGGTTGTTTAATAAAGTTAAAGGCAGATCAATGTGTTGACAACATACATTAGAAATTTCGCTGCATGTGGTTTGTAATGGTATCCAGGATACACGTTTCGTCTGCTTTGCAACTCTTTACTTTAATGCAATCTAATCCTAATGAGATTCAAACTCACTACCTACTACTTCCATCAACAACACGTTATCTACTAAGATACTTTGTAAAACAACCACTAATCGGTTAAATGAATATGGAGCTGATAGTAAAAGTTCGTAAATTCCGAATGGTGTTATTCAGGATTTCAGTTAGTTAATCTATTGTTATATTGTGGTGGATACTACTTATAAGTCATCAATAAGTAGTAGGTAGCAGAGAGTCAAAGGAAATCGGGAAGAATCAGTAAACAGCAGACGAGACGAGTTGCGAGAGGGCAAGAGGTGAAGCATGATCGAAATACAGAGGACAATCGAGAACAACCAAGAGAAGCAGGCTGATAAACGACATAGTCCAGACAACGCGGAGGATGTGCAAATTGATGCCTGGAAGTAATGTATGTAATAATTTATGACCTACTCTGTTTTCGCCCAATAAACATTTCTTACCCAATTGTTGCTCTTCACAATATGACAATGGGTTATTCTAGAATTATCATTAGAATGACTAGCCTAACTTCTATGCTACTATTCTTTCCAGAACTTAAATAAACCATATAAGCATTGTCGAAACTTAAAACATACCAATTAATTTCAGTCTATTAATTCTGTCAATGGGAACTCCATAATACCCTGCAATGTATTCGACGTTACATATATCCTATTACTTTAAATGTGAAATCTTGACTCATTTAGATAGTCGATCCCCTCTTTGCTTGCTTAATAATACTACTTACCATTAAATAGTAGTTTACGTTGTGTAAGAGTTTCGTATTATGCCATGATGTTGACAAAATCACTATTAGCTTCACTTAAATTATTCATGAAGCTTAAGGTGTTTTATTAACGTAGTTGATTCACCTTTTGATTCTTAACCAAAATTTATTAATTGCCTAATTTCAATGAATTTTGTTTACTTGCATCATTATTATTCCATTTGTGTTGACTTACATAGCTTCGAAATGTGGCTTCAGGAAGAGTTTTTAATGTCTCCATTAACGAAGGCCTGGAAGCGTTACAGACGCCTAGATACCCAACAAAATGAGAACCTTCATTTTATATATAATAAATCTATTGTTTTTATATTGGACGTAAGCATATTTCGACTGTGCTGTTTAATTCTGTTAAATAGATTCAACAGTGATATTGAGTTTCAATCTTACCAGAATTAACAAAAAAAACTCATATAAACAATGTCTGAGCACAGGGTTATTAAAAAATTTCAACTTATTGATTCTTTCGATGGGAATTTCACATTATCAACTTCGTTCTTCTATTTAAAGTTTCTGTTGTTTGTTCGAGTTGGATTTTGGCTGACAAGCAAAATCTATAACACTCGTTTCGTCCTATTTAGAGCTCATCGGCTGGATGTATCTGCATTCCAGTATTTATGTTCACACCGGGACTCAAATTTAATTCATTCCTTGTCAAATGCTGCTACTAAGCTACTGAGTCCAGTCAGCCGTACTTGTGCAACTAGTATGTATATATAAATAGAATGTATTTGGATCTTCCTGTTGATTTGTTATTAACTCAAGTTGATTAACCTTTGTTGCTATATTCCCATCTTGAGCGGATTGTCTCCATGTAACAAAAAAGTTCGAGTCCCAGTGTGAGCATCAACACTGGGATGCAGGTTTATTTAGCTGATGAGTCTCAGATAGGACGAGACGCGTGTCCTGGATTACGCTTGCCAGCCACAATGTAATTCAAACGATACTTGTAAACCATCACTGTATCTAGGCAACCTGATGACGATGCACATATGATAACAGAGACTGACTGGTTTCAACTGACAACGAATTAATGAGAAGATCCAAATGTATTCTAATTATGTGTCGTTTGTATATTTCAAGTATTATTTTCGTGAAAATGTTATCTACTTAATAATATTTAAGCAGAATCAAGACGAATTGGACATCCTTATCAAAGTAGGATACCACGAAAATGCAAAAAGCCAAGAACATCATTTACACGTTATCAAGTGAGTAATATATGTATATTTTTCTTAAAATACATTTGCATTTAATAGAAAACAAGATTACTATTATGTACTTATATTTGTGTATACAAACTTGCATTATGCAAATTTAGATAGTTTGATGTTTCATATTCTAGAATATTGTAGTGATTGGGATTTTTTATTTCCTATTGACTTATGCACATTATATTGAGTTGTCGATATCATTGTCATTCTTATTATATGCACTTTCAATATTCAATTAGAAGCAGGAACAATTCTTGGGTCAATCATATTGATTAGGCATGAACAAACGGTGTTATCCATATATGGATATAATTTGAAGTTTCGATTGAAATATTTATTGATTGTATTGTAATCATGTTGCTAAAATTCATAGGTAAAGGTGATTTACACTATAATCTAATGGAAAGGTTTTTAAAGGTAATGCAGTTTGTACTTACATAATCTCATCAACCTACAGATCATGCTGGAATTTACATCTGGTTCAAGAATATCAACTGAAACAATTTATTCTCGATACACTTCTACAAAAAGTCACGTTAACAGAATTGAAGGACTAGTTATATAATAACATTATTTACTTGTTCCATAATGAATGAGGATCATGATTGATTAGCTTTAGTGAAAAACTTGCTAGATTTGACTTTCTATTAGCAACACCTACAATTACTAGAATGTAGATACTTCAGACTGTAAACAACTTATATTATCCAAAAAGAAAACATCATCACGACGCTTATCACTCAGATTTCATTGATGGGTTAATCACTGATATTATTCGCCTACATGTTGTCATAGTTAGGCATAATTTCTTAAAATATTTTTATTTGAGTAAGAGGAAGATAGTGTTATGCTGCAGTGATTTCAACAGTTTCCATTTGCTTATTTGAAAAAAAAAGCACTGGATAAAACAAAAGATGTAGAGAAAAGTGATGAGTTAGTCGAATTCACTATCACAAGGAAAAGCATCTAAATATAGCGTAGGAGAGGTTTAGTCATTTGGCTTACGTGGGACACTAGGACTTAATTGGTAGAATTCGATGTTTATAGGGGGTATAAAGTATCTCCAAATGTCTTTTAGAAATCATGAAATTTGTTGTTAATTTGTTCATTATTTTCCTTTATTATGTAGCTTCTAAAATGATTTATCGATAATTTTAAAGAATTCTATATCTTCTAATGATTTCGAAAATGTTGGTCTGTAGAAACTATAGTTATTCCCTGAATATAGTATTTTATCTGCTGTACATTTCCTCATTGGTATGTAAGTTTAACGTGTGATGGAGCATAAGAAGCGTGAATCATTAACTAGTTAGGTGACTGGTTGATGTTTCTTGATTGCTATATTTATTCGCGTCAGAATATATTCCTAGCCCTATATCCATAAGTGACACTTTATAAAACACATATTCTGTCACATACATCTGTGTATCAGTTGGTACGACGCATACGAGGGTTGGTATTCAGTTGTGATCCAGCATAAGCATCAATAAGTTCCCTTTGATATAATGCAATTAACCACTGAAAAAGAATGTATTGTGCATTTCATCAGAACATTTACTTGAAAAATTAACTTTAATTTTGAATTAATGAAGCTTTAATTGTCATTCTAAGCAACTATAATTAGCATGAAGTCTAAAATAAAGGTTAGATTTTATCATACACTTTATTCTATACTGTTACCTTACATAGAAAACTGATGCTGAAATCAGTTTGTAATTCCGATTCAATTTCTTGGTACATATAAAGTTATTCTGAACTATTCAGTTAAATAAAAATATCAGCATACAAGATGAAGCAAAAAACGACTTGGTAGAGTAAGCTGAAATTTTAAAATAACCTAAGTAGTTTATTCAAATACAATCTGTCGGAATGGCTTCCAGAAGCCTCAACGAAGCTTTCAGAACCCTTGAAAGAGCCGGAAACATTCCATACAATCACTAATCGACACAACCTTCCAAAATCTCGATGTAGTGTATTCTGATTGGGTAGTTGTTGAAACTTTTTTAGTTCAGATTGCATGGATTTTAATACTGATCTCGTTGTTTCATTGAACTAAAAATATACGAATATTTTTGTACAGAGCTCTCTTTCTATCTAATTGGAATAAAGTTTCCTGTATTCTGGATTTGCGACTAGAAAGGTTCAAAGCGTTCGAGAGCTATCTGCGGCTAGTCAAGCTATCAAGCACGAGATATAACATAATCAATATTATTTACATTACTTACTTTCAATATGACAAGCAGTTCAGTGGATACTGTTTGCAAGACTTTGTATAAGTAGTGTATAGGGAAACATCGTATAGTGTAACAACAGTGAACAGTTAAAGAGGTGAGGTAAGGCTTATAGTAAATTTTTAGAAAATAAGAAGAAAAGCAGAAGAAAGCAGTATGAAAGAGACTTGGAGTGATGAAGATATCAATGTACAAATAAGGTGTATCCAATTTTTTACTTTCTGTAATTTCAAATAACAAATAATTTCCAACTGCTTGTGTTTTACAGAATAACTTAACTCTTACCTATGCATATCATATTTTTGCTTCTTTAAATCAGCTGGATATAATTTAGACTTTATATCATCCTTTGGTCACTTTGATTAACTTAATGATAGGTAACAACACTTGAAAGAAAATTTTGTGAACAAAAGTATTTGGCTTCAACAGAAAGAAATGAATTAGCAGATTCATTGAAAATGACTGATGTTCAAGTGAAAACATGGTTTCAAAATCGTCGAACAAAATGGAGGTTAGATGATCATTGTATTATGGTTCTAAACGTTTATTTGTTTATTGTATATTTGGTGATATTATTCCAATAAACTGTCATGAACGATCATTTATTTATATCACTTAAAGTAACTTCGTCAATATAACCTATTTGATCAAAATCATGGAAACTTTAAGCTTAATTCTTTATGATGAAGAATATTACTTCAAATAGTCTTATGTACACGATAAGCAAGTAATCTGTGACAGTTTCGTAAAGTTACTTCATAGATTTAGTCTCTTACTATTGACTACACTAATTTCAAGCACCTATTAAGTCAAACAAGGTATCTAAATTTTTCAACGCTGTGTATGAAACCATGGTGACAAACAGCGGCTAAGATTTGTTAAAGATCTCATTGGGTGCAATTAGTGAAGGTATTAAATAATGTATACATTGCTTTCAGTCATCAGTTTGCAAATTGTTTGTATCCCACACTCCACAATCATTCCACGTGGGATCATCATGCTTTGCTTCTTGTCTCCTACATATTTTATTGTTTGCTTCTGCTATCCTGTAACATTCTTGTTGATTGTCCATTGTCATAACTTTCACACAGCGTTTGGTTGCATACTACTTGCAGGAAATCTAGCACCATCCCATTATTGGCATAAGCTGGATTACTCACCATAATCCATCAAATATTAGTTTGTTAAATCATATTAAATCTCAGAGCTGTTAAGTCTACACATATAAGTAATAATTATGTAAGACTTATATACTGAAAACATTTTGGCCTTATATAGTGGTTTCTACTAATAATTTGTTTGTCAACTCGCTTTGTATTTTAGATGTCTCTTGTGAAAACACTATTGTCAGATATTTCATAACACTTTGTATTTGAGTAAATGTCAGAAAACAATTACGTTTGACCTTAACAACATATCATCTTAAGGTGTTATACCGAATTATGTTACTGACTACATATAATCACGCATGCTTTAGGAGCTTGATTACTATGTTCACTATGTGGATACATGAGAAGCATACTGTTCCAGTAAGGGTGTTAAAAAAGCTGAATCAATCATGCTTACATCCGGAAAATCTTAGAAATAAAGCTTATAACATAATGGCACTTATGTACGATTTAATGAAGATTAAATAAAATGCATTAGCAAGTTATAAGACTGAATACAAGTCAAAGTAGTAAGTTCGACAGTAATGATACATATTAATGATGGGACAAGCATATGCAAATCACATTGACATAATTAATGATATATAGTAAAAGTAGTATGAGGAACAAACACGAAAGTAAGGCAAATCATTCAAATAAAGACTTTGAAAATATTTTGGTTGGAGGTTATACGTGCTTGGGTGAACATGGGAATATATATTCATGGTGCACCTGACAAGAGCTAAAAGGTCGAAGAAATAATTCAGAGGACTAAGTCATAGTATCAAATCATAGTGTGTTGTAGTTCATGAAAATAGAAATATACAACTATCTTTTATTGGTAAAAAACACCAAAATAGTTGATAAATACTAAAAACTAAAGCAGTTATCTATAAGGGGACTTTATTTTATCGAAGTTCAAGTGTTGGCGAGCGATATTCAAATCATTGACATAAACACAATGCAGTTGAAAGCTTACTTCTTTGCTGAGTCATGACTGCACACAAACCCCATGTATAACAAACTTGGTTTTCTATGTCTCATAGTATTCGTCAATGTTTTATTTGGTTTAGATCGTAATTAAAACACATTCATCATGAATGAGTCTCTAAAATGCTACTCATCTAAACAATAAAACACATATAATCTTCATGCAGCTTTCTTATTTATATAACTTTTTTGTGAGTGATAATGTTTGTTGACCTCTACAAATATTCTTTTCAGACGACAAACAAATGAAGAACGTGAAACAGAGTGGAAAGCCACAGGACGTCTTTTGATACGCCTACATTCTCAGCTGAATCTATTCAAGAAACACTTTCATATGAATAACGATGTTAACGACCAAACATTTTATCCCAGACTAAATAAATAGATAAATTTATGACTGGCTTAAATCTCACTAAGCATTCTTCACTATTTGACAATTATTTCTTTATCAACGAAACACTAATTCATCAGACTTATTAGTTTCATATTTTTCATCAAAGACCTTTGATTTGCATCTCTTTCTGATGTCAAACATAATTTATTATTCGTCTATTTATAATGCACTATGAGTTTGTATCCCCTACTTTATTCTTCGCATTTACTTGTTCTAAACAACTGATACTCAATAGTGATTTAAACGTTGTTTCCTCATAAATTAACTGTGATATGGTCGGCATTTAGCCTCTAATTATGGCTATTGCTAAGACCTCAACAGAGTAGTCTGCAACATGGATTGAGTGAACAGTAAGCGAATTCTCAAACTACTGTCACATCTCGGTTTAGGTACTTTCGTATTTCTGACGGCCTATTTTCACTTCAGTCAACGGTATGTGTGAAAGTTGTCAGTGATTAGCTATATGTTATACTCATTACAGCCATACGTGTCATTAACTTGTCAACCGGTGTATCATCTTAATATCCTGTCTCTTACTTTATCATCACTTACTCGGTGGTCTGACAGTACTGGACCAAACCTTTGGTGATATTCATGATTGAAGGTCTTTATAAAAGGTCATCTAATTTCAATGGCCTACATTTACAATCGTGCAGAGAATGGAACAAACTGATGCACAGTATATTTACTCCATCGTCAGCTGACAGAAACTTTTATCTACTCAACAAGTATCTCAAGTTGGGTAGAGCCAAATAGGTTTCCGGCATTCATACAAAGATTTTGTCAGACGATAGTCCACTTGATCCCATGAGACCTCTATAATCAGTGGTGTGATCAGTGCATTCAAAGTGTGTTACCAATAAACTTGCTATATTAGGGTTTAGCTTCAGAAGGTAGTCCAAAATTTGGAAATTTATTAGGGTTCAATACCTTTATGTGCAGTTTATGAATGCAGTATAAAAAACTACAAAATCCCGATAAAAAGGATATCAGGATTTATACTTTTCTGTAGCGCTGACTGTGGAAAAGCTGTAGAGAAGAATGTAGGAGTAGAGAAAAGAGCTGATATTGATTCAGATTACCACAAGGTAGTGGTCAAAATAAAGCTGAAGCTAAAACGGTATTGGAAAACTAGGGCAACACAATAACAAAAGTCCGGGATACTAATAAACTCAACAAAATTAAGATAACTCCCAGCAATAAGTTCTAGATCTTTCACGGTCTGTTAAAAGATGACACTTTAATGGGGAACAACGGAAAAGAAATTAAAAAAAACAATAACTTCAATACGTCAGGAGGTTTTGGACCACGGAGAACATCACTGTAAACAATGGATCTCTGTTAGTACTGGGTATATAAACCACAAAGGAAGGAGTACGAAGACAGCAATTAACATTAACCAAACAAGAACGGAGAAATCCAGAGCACAAGACGAATACATAGAAGCCAACGAGTAAATAAAAATGCAGGATTCGGTCGGATAAACGGAAATATATGGAGGACCTAGCATTAAATGTGGAGAAAGCTGCAAGAGAAGGAAACATGAGGCAGCTATACGATACAACGAAGAAGCTAGCTGGAAAATTCAGTAAGCCAGAAAAGCCAATCAAGAACAAGAATGGCAAACCAATCACTGGAGTGCATGAGCAACGAAACAGGGAAGGAAACACAAGAAGTCTGTATGGCGTAACAAAGAAGCTAGCCAAAAATTACAGTAAGCCGGATTAAACAATCAAGAACAAGGGTGGATAACAAGTCACTGAAACCCAAGAACAACACATTGAGTGGACAGAAAACTTCAAAGAACTCTTGAATAGTTCAGCACCACTGAACCCATAAGTTAACTAGGCAGTATCTACGGATCTTTCTATAAACACCGATCCACCATTAGTTGAAGAAATTAAAATGGCCAACCAACAAATCAAGAGTGGCAAATCAACAGGTCCAGACAGCATACCAGCCTAGCGAGGCAATCAAACCAGATATAGAGGTAACTGCAACGACGCTCCACATCCTCTTCAAGAAGTTTTGGGAGAAAGAACAAATGCTAACAAATTGGAAGGAGAGGCACTTCATCAAGATACCAACGAAAGAAGATAATAGTAAGTGCGAGTAGTACAGAGGCACCCTACTTTCAGTAATAGGTAAGGTCTTTAACAGGGTGCTATCGAATAAAAAATATAGGATACATCCGAAACCCAACTTCGAGATTCACAGGCCGGGTTCCGTAGGAATCTACCATTTATCGACCAAACTACAACACTATTGATCATTGTTGGGCGGTCAGTTAAATAGAACTCATCACTTTTCACCAGTTTTCTCGACACATTGAAAAAATTAACAAACTACGTCACATGACAAGCGTCAACTGGAAATCCTTAAGACCAAATAAAAAAAGTGGACCACAGTACACACTGTGTCGGGGAATTGGAGACAGTCATGAATCGCAGAATAAACGGCCCTTGGTAAGAACATGAAGGGAAAACCCAGAACGAAATTAGCTGGAGACTGCTGGTCAGCGGCCCATGCTCCACACGGGGTAGTAGGAGTAGATTGATTGATCGGTCGTATCGTTTATCAGTTATTTAGCTGTGGAATGTTATTACCAATCGGTTGATAAACATGTCTGCTTATTGAAAATGTTTTGCTGGGCTAACACTTTTTTTCTGAATATATACTTAATTGCCAACAAGAAGCTACATATTTCGCATCTTTACTATAATAACGTTACGTTTTGCTATCCAACAGCTGACACTTGATCTTTGGTCCATAATGTGGATAAAGTCATTACATTTGTGACTTCATCTTCATAGCGTGATGTAATCAGTTTTTTCATACAGATGTATGCAATATGTGTGTCACGTAACAACAATGATGAAGGAAGATGAAATAAATCGGATAGTGACTGTAATACCGATTTTCAGTAGAACACCCACATCTCATGTGTTTAGTTAAGTGTAATTGCTAAAGTGTCCATTTATCTTCATATATATCAAAGAGAGGAAAAAGGCTTCATGCAAAGTATGAGTATTTTAATTGCTAAGAGAACCTGGAATCTGAGTAAAAGAATTTATAGTGCATAACCTAAAGAGATTACTAGAAAAGAGAAATCTGTATAATAGGTTAGTGATTTTTAGGAGGAATATGGGAGCCCCTATGCTTACTTGTAGAATGTTTCACATCTAAGAAGATTTAACTAATAAAATATCTGCTCTGAATGTGATGATAAAGATATGGTCTGTAACGTTAAACATTTGGTTAAGTAGATCGTAAATGGGAGGGAATGATTGTCTGAATTGGATTTCATTAGAAGTAGAGAATGCCTTATTGAGTGTCTTTTAAATACAAATGAGGACCAATTTAAGCCAAAAGGTGAGGAGGCTTAAGTTTCTAAACCTGAGTCATTAACACTACGTAATCTCAGTAATGTTGTAGAAGGGGGATGGCCAATTGTATCCAATTAAATGGTAACGGAGACATATCTAGACACGTTTATCGGGTCTGAACTGGAGCTTATGAATGGTGGACCGAATGATTACAAGAAATAAGCCACCTCGAAGTAGGTATGTACAGCAGACTAGTTCCTCGTGAGGAGACGAGTACGCGACTTCGAGATTATCGCGATATAAGTAACTTCAAATTTAAGAATAGGACCAGTAACACTACCTTGAACAAATCCTGAAGTCAGAAGTTACGGTATCAATATGCTAGTCAGCGTTGCTGATCGTTTCAGGAACATCAATTCTCGAGTGTTGTGCAGTGCGTTCTTTGGATTCGAACTTTCAGCTAGGATTCGAGTGGGTGGCCAGATCAACTTTGTGGAGACTGAGAATTGAACTGTTGTATTTCCTTAACAACGACTTCATTTGCTTTTGGTACAACTTGGCGAGAGTCCACGTAATCCCATCACGGGGTTTCCGAGGCATTGCCGTTGTACTCTGGGATGCTATACATGAAGAATCTCAACTGAATGGGTTCATGATGGGCGATGTCAAAGCTGTGGTACACCCCGAGTGGTATTCTTTTGAAGTAATTTTGGTTTAGATTCAATGGTCTTCTGACCTGTGATCTTGTCGCGTCTCTTTGATTTTTCACAGCTTGTTGGCCTATAGCCCTAGTGACGGCTAGATGTTTTCTTAGTTCCGCTAGTAGACTGACGATGCAATATACCTTGTAGTTAACACTAGTAGTGAATAGTACACAAACTTACAGGGGATCTGAATTGCTTAGTTTGTTGAAGGTACCTACAGTGTGATCAGTCAGTGCTTCATGATACCACCCTTTAAATTAATCACACTGCACCCCACAAGTGACAGAAAATCTGCAGTCTGATCTTTAATGTATACTTTATTGGACCATGATTGTAAAAGTAAGTAATCGTAGGAGTAAAAATGAAACCCGTTTTAATACTTAGTTGAACTAACAAATAAAGCTTTGATTAAATCAAGGAGACTTTACCAATTAAGGCAAGAACTTCAGCCAACTACACTTCTTTTTAAAAACGTACTAAAACAAAACAAACCTACCAAACGTAAGCTTAGTGTAGAATCTTTTGAACGAAAATGATACTTTTGTTGCTTCAAACAAGACAGCAATTTGAAATGGGAACACTTTAGAACATAAATTTTCACTTGAAGACCGCGCTTAAAATGTAATGTACAGGCGAAACTTTGCAACTATCTTCAACCTAAGCTTGGATAATTTACGATGTTCCATGCTGAAAATAAAGGACCGAAGTTTACTTGATAATAGACAATTGATTTCAATGAATCAAAACCAAACCAGCGAAGATTGAGACATAGAGTCAGACAATACCATTACTGTGCGATCACCAAAGCGGAATTGAATCTGATCTAATAGTACGTAATCAACATCAAATATGCTAAGTTTCTTTAACAATAGTAAGTGATAGACAAGGTTAAAGCTTTGGCGATACTTAAATACGAGACAGAAACAACATACCCTCGTTGCTGTTAGTAATAAGTCATGCAAGATTGGGATCGCTGGAAGCTACCTTAGCTAGGCGTAGCTAGGTCCTGAAATAGCAAATGTCCAAGTGTATTTTCACCAATTACTGTTTTCTGTACTCTTGAAACCGCAGCAGTGATGTCCTTTGGTCGGTAGCTGCAAACGTCCAGCGTAAAGCCTAATTTATACACGGAAATAATATGAGATTTCCTAGCTATAAGTAGATGAATCTAAAGAGATAGTGAAAAGTTTAAGTAATATAGTTAAAAGATCATAGGTGTGTTTGAGGACATAAAAGTTCTCACAGTTCGCATCAGATATCTGGAAATATTTTCGTGTAATAATGCCTCCAGTAACGTTGCTGCAGTAAAATTTAACATGGCAAGTTAACTTAGTAATGATTTAATATGATGCTGATTATTGATTAATCACGTGACATAATCATTTTAACTATAATATAACAAACAAAAACATTAATTTGTTTCCTGATGTCAGCAGCAAGCCATTTTTACAAACAAGATCAACAAAATATATTAGACCATAGGTGAGTTGAGCGATAACACAAACTAATAAGGCTACAATAATTAAACATCAAGCTATGAAGTATTTATTAACGTAGTGGGAAATTCAAGAGTGAATGATGACCAAAAGTGAAAAAGTATATACACAATTCAAAATTTTTATTACAAGTAACGTAATTCGAGTTTCAAATTGTAAGAAGAAATTGAATTGTACTCATAGAGTGCAGTATTTAATCGAGTGAACATTGGTTAACAGGCGCGAAATGTATGAAATGACCTTGTTCATAAGTTTTGAAGTGAGTTAAGTTTTCTGTACGCCTTCTTATGAAGTTATAGGTTTCTACTTAGTTCTTCTATCACTTATATAGTTTGAATGATCTAGTCTATGGTTACTGATGCACCTTAGTAATAAGATACTAAGTTCGGCGGATATCTGTCGTAAGATAAGGAAATCACCAAGGTTGATAATTCCATAAACTCGTATTTGCGCTACAGATGCAGAATTAAAGAAAATATATCTACATAGCATAAAAAAACAAAGAAAGTAAAATTTATTTTGTGTAATGCACAGGTATAAGGATAGTCCAAATCATGATTCGATTGATTATTAGTTGTTTTGTTTCTGACAGGTGAATTGTAGATCATAGTTTAATGATCCATTAAAATCTTTTATCAAAACAAGTTATCGCGTTATGTGTCATTGATATCCAATCTATTTCAGATATTAAGAGGACCTGTTATTTCTAATGTGTCTGAATAAGTGGCTTCATCAACCAGAGGACCAATATCTTTGGGAGCTTTATCAAGTAGCTTGCAAAATACTGGGAGATTGTCTGCCACATGTACTTCTTCTGGCGGTTTGTTCCATATTTGACCATACCTAATCAAATAAAAGTTTGCGCAAGCTTTTGTTTTGTATTTTTCAATTTCAAATTGAAAGAATTTGTTTCTCAGATAATAGTCCCGTGTGTATGTACTGTAGGCAATATTAGTTGAGATGTAGGTCATATTGTTCAACAGTTTATAAAAGAGAATAAAGTTTGTCCCTAGTCTTCTTTTCCATAGTGGTTCAAGTTCGAGCATGTGACATCTAGTTTTGCAGTCTATTTTAGAATTGTTTCTAATCATCTGCCATGTTAAGTAGCATTTCACACTCTTCACTCTCAGTTTGTCACTTGTTCGTAGATTTCTAAATAGGAAGGAACAGTACTCAAGTATAGGTATTACACATATTTTGTAGAGAGTGAGTTTTGACTCATTTTGATGAGTTTCTTAGAACGAAACCTAGGAGTTGTCGCGATTTGGATAGTTTGGCAGAGATGTACTCAGAGAACATTGTATGCCAAGATCGGTTACAGTATTAAGTTTAGGGAGTTTGTGGTTGCTAAGTACAAGTTGCATTTCCAGTTTTGGGTCCCCATACATATCCGCCCACATTTCTCAATATTTAATTCCAGACATCAGTCGGAGCACCATTTATTTAGATTGTTTAGCTTGTCCTGCATATTTTGGATGCAATGTGCTGCGTCCTGTTTTTTAGTTTTAAAGACTATTAAGTCGTCGGCGTATTGGTATGACTTTCCTTCTATGAGGCACCTGTATATGCTATTTATATATATGTTTAATGAGGAGTATGGCCCGAAAACACTAGCTTGCACAACTATGCTGGTTATAGGTCGTAGTGTTGACGTTACAGAGCCTACTTTCGTTATTTGACATCGGTTTGTGAGGAGTGATTAGAACCACCCTAAGAGAGGATTAATGATTCCTTGAAGACTAGTAGATTGTGTGGTACTCTATCGAAGGCTTTTTTAATGTCGAAGTATAGTATTATCACTAACTTCTGACCACGGTTTCTAGTAATCTTGTCAAGGAGATCATAGTCATGTGGAGCATGACCTTCTTTTGAGTAAGCCATGATGGGATGCACTAAATAAGCCTCCATTTAGTAGGTAGTCAGATGTTTGATCTTTGATTGCCTACTCCATTACTCGTGAGATCACGTGTGATATTAATTGGTCGATAGTTTTGAACCAGGTTTCTTACTCCTGTCTTATGTGTAGAAAGTATGTAGGTGTATTTCCAGATTTCAGGATAAGTTTCGACTTCTAGTGAGAGAGTATATATTTTAAGTAGGAAAATAGGTATGTCTGGTCCAGCATACTTGTGGAAGATATTATCTGTCCCTGAGCTATTATTTAGCTTAAGCGTCCATATAGCTTCATTGATATTTTTTAAGCTAAATAGTATAGTACCTAGCGTTTTATTGCATATACTTTAAATTGACGTCCGATGTTTGAATTGTTTTCGTTATTCATGAACCTTTCACTGAGAAATTCGCATCTAACTTGTTGATCATCGTAGGTCACCTCATTTTGCAGTATTGAATGAATACTATAATCTCCAGTTTTATTTAAGCGTTTTTCTAATAGATGGCATAGGTTTAGAGACTTAGATGCGCCATTGATTGCTATGTAGTCTTCATCTTTCAGGCGAGTTTTATGTTGACAACTTGCTTGTTCTAGTAAACAATGTATTTGATTCACAGCGGGGAAGTCATTTGAGATGAAGTACATTTTCCTTAATTTACGCAGTTTGGCCTTAGTTTGTTTTAACGTAAGGGAATATTATTTTGTAGACCGTCTATGTTGGTAGTATAGTATCTAGTTAGGGCTTTATAGTACTGTAGAATATTTCTGGTATTTTTGTAATGCTGTCACTTGTAAAAAAGCAGGCCTAGTCAGCATGGACAAAGTCTTAATACTGAAAACGCTCACAAGTCGTTCTGTACTTATTACCTTTCACAAGGAATGGTAGGATGCATACGACCGTATTGTGTTCACTATTGTAATTTTTTTACCACATTCTATGGAAATCGGCGTTATATTATGACAGAATATCAAGCCGAGGGTGTTGTTGTTTTGTGTAGATAAATACAAATGTTGTTTTCAGTCATGTATATTGATAGGCCTAATTATACTTTCATAAAACGTCGAGTCGAAGAATGTACGCCAATCGACTCCTGGGAAATTAAAGTCTTCACAGGTTATTTCATAGTCGAGGCTGAGATTACTTAGGTGTTTATTAGTTTAGGAGTATTAGAAGCATCATAAAAACAAATAGTAGTCGTTTGTAGTTGATTACATGTACTTTAGCCATATCGAATCAGATACTGCGTTATGAACGTCGTCATTGATGTTTTCCACTTATACAGTCTTCGATTCGTATGCCATACACCCCCACCCCTTTTAACAGCTCTATCTTAATAAAATACAGCATAGTTATCCGTGACAAGGTAAGAGTTAGGAACTTCAGATGACAACCAACTTCCCATTATTAGGGCAAGCTTAGGGTTGTATAGGAGGACCAGAGCTCTCTGAGGTGTCATTTTATTGAATATAGAGAGGGCATTGATTAGCATTAGTGCCAGATGAGACGAATTTAGGACCTTAAATGAGCTACTGGTGATTGTTTGCTTGACAACTTTCGTATTGTTGGTCATTCCGTTATATTTGCGATAACAGTTATCGTAACATTTACTTGTGGTATTAGCATTTATGTTGACGGTGGGGTGAATGATACTACCGTTTGCTTCTAGTATTTGTGGTAGATAAAATTCGGGACTACTCGTAAGCATTTGTTTAGTTGGTGTAGGTGACAGTAAGGGGATTCGGATGTGGTAGAGAGGGTCCCGGTCTCGACACATTAAAGAGGAGGTGCAGATTTAGAGCGAGAATGAAATAAGAGTGGGGTGGGGGGTATCAATATACTTAGGCTTTGTTGTTGGTTGGGCTACCACTTAGGACCATTCGTATGGAGAGAGGAGCAGATGATGGCTCATATGTTGTACGCAGCTCAGATACTAGTGAGTAGGAGCTAGGTGATGCGATGCAGTTTGAATGGGATTTAATGGGCTGTCGGTTTTCGGTTAGCTCATATTGATAGGGTTAGGATTGGGTTCATTATAAGAGCTGTTGAGTTTATTCGAACTCGCTAACCTGGATAATAGGGTGGAAATCTTAATTGGCCGAGGCTGTATGGGATTACGGAATTTGTTTATTCCATGTGGCTGGAAATTATGTCTACCAGTTTTTGACTAGTGACATTATTGCCCTGTAGCCCGAAAAAATTTCGATTATTGTCTACTATGTTATGATAATCATGGAAGTTGAAGTTGAAACCGTTCTTATTAGTGTCACTATAAGGTGGGTTTGGAATTGGCTGAAACGTGGAGTTACTATGCATATGTAGATTAAGAGAGCTCATTGATGGTTGGGTTAATGCCCTAAAATGTCTCTTCCTACTATCCCAAGGATGTTTACTATGGTAGGTAGAGTTTTGTACAGCATGAGGGGTGACGAACTATTGCTTGACACTGATTGTTGATATTACATTTTAGCGAATGCGAGTGTACATATCTTTTGTTCCGTCGTCTTTCATTTTTTTATGTCGTGTTGTGTAGCTGAGAGTTGAATAGACTGGCACTTATCGTTTACCTTGTTGTTTTTAGTACTCATGAATTCGTTCCATGCTAATGGAGAGAATTTATTTTCTGGGGCTAATATAATCTTAGAGTTTTGTTTATTTGGGGATATGGCGCTTAGTCTTGTTATGACTTGAAAAAAATGGTTTGGTTCATCGAAACGCCGATTGTGTGTGCCTAGTCGATAACTACGCGTTTGCCCCATGCCCACTCAGTCGCAGTCTGGAGACAGAACACAAGACAGTAGACCAACTGGACGAAATCATATTATATTTCAGGCATTCCTTTATATATACATAGAACCTGACCACACCATCAACCAATTAAGAAACTAACATTAATACAAAATAGGGGCATTAGTGAATATGTACTGGAGTACGTATACACAATTGACTAACCATAGTTCACCAATGAGAAATGATACAATAACAGTTAAGTTGTCAGTTGGGAGGATAGGGCGAGGGAAACTGAATGATAATAGAGATAAACTGTTCACCTTGTATACAACCATATTTGCTGAAACAGTCTACAGATAAATAGCCCTCGAACATAATCAATCTTCCTTAGGTCCCCGGCATATGAAGTCTGTGCGGTTATTAGCGCGGATCGAAACGTGTCGTGGGCTTACTTGGGATAGTTTAATTTTAAATCCAGGTTTTGTTAGTCTATAAAACTGAGAAAACAGGACGCAGCACATTGCATCCAAAATATGCAGGACAAGCTAAACAATCTAAATAAATGGTGCTCCGACTGATGTCTGGAATTAAATATTGAGAAATGTGGGCGGATATGTATGGGGACCCAAAACTGGAAATGCAACTTGTACTTAGCAACCACAAACTCCCTAAACTTAATACTGTAACCGATCTTGGCATACAATGTTCTCTGAGTACATCTCTGCCAAACTATCCAAATCGCGACAACTCCTAGGTTTCGTTCTAAGAAACTCATCAAAATGAGTCAAAACTCACTCTCTACAAAATATGTGTAATACCTATACTTGAGTACTGTTCCTTCCTATTTAGAAATCTACGAACAAGTGACAAACTGAGAGTGAAGAGTGTGAAATGCTACTTAACATGGCAGATGATTAGAAACAATTCTAAAATAGACTGCAAAACTAGATGTCACATGCTCGAACTTGAACCACTATGGAAAAGAAGACTAGGGACAAACTTTATTCTCTTTTATAAACTGTTGAACAATATGACCTACATCTCAACTAATATTGCCTACAGTACATACACACGGGACTATTATCTGAGAAACAAATTCTTTCAATTTGAAATTGAAAAATACAAAACAAAAGCTTGCGCAAACTTTTATTTGATTAGGTATGGTCAAATATGGAACAAACCGCCAGAAGAAGTACATGTGGCAGACAATCTCCCAGTATTTTGCAAGCTACTTGATAAAGCTCCCAAAGATATTGGTCCTCTGGTTGATGAAGCCACTTATTCAGACACATTAGAAATAACAGGTCCTCTTAATATCTGAAATAGATTGGATATCAATGACACATAACGCGATAACTTGTTTTGATAAAAGATTTTAATGGATCATTAAACTATGATCTACAATTCACCTGTCAGAAACAAAACAACTAATAATCAATCGAATCATGATTTGGACTATCCTTATACCTGTGCATTACACGCAAAATATTTCTTTTGTCTTTTTTTCAAATGGTTACCCGAACATCAGCCCTACAGACTCCCACACCTCACTATGGATGACCGCAGAACCTAGTGTCTTGCTACTATTTTGCATCAGTAACCATAACCTACACTTCGACGTCGCCTTATACTACTCAAAAAAGTTGAACATCTACATTTCCTTTAATAATAAACCCCATCGATATGGTATCATCAATCCCTCCTGTCTCTTTCCTTTAGCACAATGTCGTCCCATGGTCATGTTTTTAGTCGATGCTACGTAAATGCCAATTTTAAACAAAGTTTATTATTCTATTATTTCTGTGTATCGCTGTGTAATTAGTTTACGCATCAATCGAACCTTTTTACCAGCTGATATGTTTTGTTGATCTTGCCTGTAAAAATGGCGTGCTCCTGATATCTGGAAATAAATTATTATTATTATTATTATTATTATTATTATTATTATTATTATTATTATTAGATCATCTTAAAGAATAACTTTTTAAAGACTGGACTTTAATTAGCTACGAAATGTCAGGTGATGGAATTATATCCTGAGATATGTAGTAATTTTCCTTCATTTTAGTTGTGGCTATTTTTCATTGGCTGGTACTTGTGGTGCAATTATTACGTATGGATGCCTCACGTATTCTTATGCGACGTTAGGATGGGGTTAGACCTTGAGTGACCTTCATATTTTTATAGGGGATTAGTTCCTTAGGTTTTTTTGCATGACTCAACGTTCAGTTTAGCATGCATAAGACGATTAAATCTGAATAATAACGGACAATTTTTTTTATTTTACTTTCTTCTTTATCTTATAACTAGGCATTGAAATTCCAGCATACCACACTTATAAACTGTATCTCTTATTTCTTCGAAGGGTGTACAGTCGGGGATATTATGTACCACATTACATGAGAAAATAACTCTTTTACCGCTTCTGTTGCTACGAAGTCAATCAAACACAGCCTTAGCAAGATTTTCGTCGTTATTATGATCCCATATTATTCGTGAGTGGTGTTAGTTGGTTGAGTTAAATGTCAATTCAGCTAGGGATTTTTGTAGTGATAGTATATCATTGCTGTTACCGACTGTATCACGGTGAGTGTCATATAAAATAATAGAAGTCTTAACCTGAGGGCTATTTAGGGTATTATTAAGGACGTCACACATCGGTTTGTCTTCTTAGTTGGGTTGGTTAATCAATTTTGTGGTCGTTTGTTACAGTTTACAGGTTTACTGAATCTCACCATCTTATAATAATGCAATCCATAATGTAAATGGTTCGGTATCTAACAAGATATACTGTTTTAAAGCACTATGGATAAGGCAGTTGGCAAATTATGTTACAAAGTTTAAAAATCGCAAACTACCTGTAAATAAGTTACAACCTTTGAACAGCGCACCTTGGAGGGGAGAATATCTTATCAAATGATTCCTAAAGAACTTCAGGACTTAAATATCCTACCATCGTGAACAAGAAGTGTCACAATGCGTTTGTTGTTTTAGAGTTGCTTTTTAGGAAGTGTCATGGTACACTGTTTGAAGGGTCCGATAGTGTTTGAAAACGATGGGAAGTAGTGGTAATGATAGTGACGTACCAATTAATCTGCATTATAGGACTCGTTGCCATGCGGCGTATGCTTACGTGTTTGTAACTTTATATTATTATCCTAGATACAACAACCGCCGATTCGTTTCGTGTTAATCAAGAAGCCCGATCACTAATGCTAGAATGGTTTTGGCTAGTCGAGTCATTAAGCAGTGTAACTCAACTCAAGTCAGTCAGTAGTATCACGCCATTTATCACAAGGTAAGATTTAGATTAATGGTTATTAGATTTGTAGGCAGCGCGGCATACTCTAGGGAATGCACAAATACAAACAGATACATGTGTGTATGAAAGTACACTTATATTTAATAGGCATCGGTGAGGTGCAGCAACAGACATACCACCTGGCCGAAGGTGTTGGGGTTATGCGTTTCTAACAAATGTTGCTAAAATATGCATCAGAAAGTATGTTAATGAAAAAATTTAGTACATAAACCAAGTCGATAACGTTTCACAACGATTCATAGTTCCAGAAAATTTCAAAGTGTTCATGTAATTCTGATTATGAGAGATCTTATTTCGTAACATACTACAAAGAAAGTGATTTTTTTACTGTATCTGATTAGATCTTAGGCGATTGTAACGGTGTGATATTAAATGAGTTAGGAGTGGAAGTAATAGGTGATATCGGTAGCGGTGAAAAATGAAGTAGTAGCTTTAATCACACAGTGTACACACTTAGACGTCGGACACTTGGGTCGTCTGATGGATTGCGGGACAACAATCGATATTTTAAAATTGAGTATCTTGGCATGGCCATAAAAAGGGCAATACAAACATTAAGCCTGGTAAAGATGGGAATTAATTAAAGCTAAGTGTAAGCTATGATATCGTCTGAATGAAAAGATATTGTCTGAGAAACATGTGTGTAGAAAAGATAGAAAGACAAACTATGGTGAGAAGTACTCCCACCTCTAAGTTTAGTCACCTTATAAATCATCATGACTACAACAAGTGAAAGTCAGTGGATGTAATCGAACGAGAGCTTCATTTGTAAAATATGTGGTTGTTTTATGGTAGACTTATCTTGTTGTTATTCACCCTCGGCAGCGTTTATTTAGAAACTACAAAATTATTAGATTAAAATTGTAGCTACCAATAATCCCTTAAATAAATGGTTGCATGGACTCTCGAAATTAATACTGACCTTGTTTGTTTTAGTGGACACGACTAGTTGAAGGCGCTCGGTCACGCATCACCACTTGATGACGACACGACCCGGCGTGAGTAACTATTCGCTCTCTAGCTAGCCAGTCTAAACGTTACTATCCCACTAACACTTTACTCATAATCAAATATAACTCCTCTTCCATCCGTCACTGCCTTCTTATTTATTCTTATTCGTATGTTTGGGTTTAATTGTTAGAAGTTACTACGGTTATACGACAAACGTAACTTGGTCATATACTGGGTACACTTCAAATGCAGCGTTGTACAGAGTGGAGTAAAAAGGTTTGAAGTGCGCCCGGTATATGATCAAGTTACGTTTTTCGTATAACCAGAACATCTTTTTAACGATTGAACCCACCCGTACGAATGAAATAAATCAGAAGGCAATGAAAGATGGAGAAGTCATATTTGATCGTAAGCAGAGTGTCAATAGTTTAGGCTGGTTAGCTAGAGAGCGAGTTGTTACTCACGCCGGGTCGTGTCGTCATCTAGTGGTGATATGTGACCGAGTGCCTTCAACTAGTGTCCACTTAAACAAACATGGTCAGCATTAATGTTGAGAGTCTATACAACCATTTATGTAAAGGATTGTTCACCACTACTTTTATTTCTAATTTATACACTGTAGATTTTTCGATGGTGAATTATTGAAACGTTTCGCTGTGGTTTCACATCTGGGTCTCCATCAATAAAAGAGAAATTTAATTGTATCCCCTTCCACACAAACTCGAAGAATGTGCAGTCTTGACGTTATAAATGAAGAGTTAAGGATCTTAAGGAAGTTGTTTGTTAAAAATAGACATGCACTAAAGTTTATTGCCAAGAAAATGAAGCTCAAAATTCTGAAAATATCAGAAGCTTTTTCACTATAGAAAATGCTTTATAGGAATATTGATATCAATGGTGCTAAAGCTGCAGGCATCCTAAAGAGAAGGAATTCAAATTCAGTTAAAACAACGTTATTTATAGCGGTCTTAAGATTACTACTTTCTAACTGTCTCTTGTTCAACAGCAACCTGAAAAATAAAATGCTTCCTCTGACCACCTCCATGTGCACTGATCATTTCACGTGCTCTTGTAGAGATCTGTTGATGAGGATTCGAAAACATCATACAGTATGGTTAAGCGGAGATGCTAGTGGATCAATGAAAAGCTCAATTATTCAACATCATATAAACATTGACCATTCTATCAAAACAGTTTCACTTCACTTACATTGAATATGAAAATAGACATAATTTTCAAATAAATTCAACTGTACTATTTAATTATTTTATAAAAAATGAAAAAGTTAAACAACTGTTCTCCTTCTTTAGGAAAAATATTATTATTGTTATTCATTATTACTTAGTAAAAATACATTGAAATCTTAGATATAACTTAGATGGTTGAATGATTGCGTATAGTTTTGTTTGAAACTAAAAGAGAGAGACAGAGAGTAAGAGAACGATTGTTGGAAATGACACTAACAACTGTTCAAAATGAATAGCCCATAAGTATACAAAAAATACAACTAATAATTACAATGATACTTTACTAAATAGTTATAAATATTATGAAAATTAAGGTTTGACAAGGGGTCAATCCCAAGATTTGACATTAGAGATTAGACTAGGTAAAAGCTGTTGTTGTTTTGACATTTAAAGAAGTAGTAGAAGGGATTTTGTGAGATTTTAATTACACACTAAAATGTAGCTGAATTGTTTAGATGAATTAATTGTGATGAGTTACAATTCTTCCTATTTCATTCTGCAGGGTGTCTGTAATGGCAGTATGACAATGGAAATAAGAAGACCACAACATCATTCCTAGACATATTTTCGACAAAAACACTTTTAGGGATAGACTTTTGATTGCTGTTTTTAATGAGTCCAATGCTTTTATAATGCTTATTATCCATCTATCTCCTGAATTCAAATATACACACTTAATTCAGCAACTATTTTCAATCAGCACTTCAACTACGTTCCACGCAAAGTGTAAAAAAGTCAAAGTCTGTTGATACAAGATAGTTTATTTCCGTAAGCCAAAATGAAGCAAGCAGAAACCAAGAGAGTGAATGAAATGAAGTTTTTCCGACAATTCATACTGTAGTATGCATACTAAGATGAAAAAGTTCAGTGAGTAGCTTCTACAGGCGCAATTGAACAATATAAAATTCAATGAAAATCAACGTTTATTTCACTAGTATACTGATTTGTGGATTTTCGAAAATTCGTTTCGCAGCATTATAGAAATACAATTAGATACTTGGTTTACAGTTATTAAGTTGTCCTCAATGAAGTGTAAAAATAGCAATTGTGTGATGACTAGAAAACCACGATCAGCCTATACTGTGAGAACTACAGATGTTGCATCGTAGTTGTATTAAGTCAAGCTAAATAAAAATATTATGTACACGTAATTCTTGTATATCAATTGATTTCACACAGCCATACAGTCGATCGAATGCACATAAATAAAGAAGTTGATACGATGTATTAGATGGGAGTGTATTTTTTAACCAAAATTTAATAAGCTACCGATATTTAAACGGCTCGGATGGGGAAAGAGTTTAGTCAGAACTTGAAAGTGTACTCGCAAAGAAACGTACAATTTTAAAGTTGATATGTCCAAGGGATAAACTGCCCCATTACAACGTTGAAAATCTATATCAATATAGACATGTACAATATGCAACTAATATATACAGGGGTAAATGTAACCTCTACATCGTCCAAAACTTTAACTGTTTTTTGAAAATTACTTAACCAATGAAGTAAAATCAATCGATAAATCTAGTTTACATAGTTCATCAACTAAATATTTTATTCATTCATTCCTGTATTTCTATATCTGTATGTATAATATAAAACTAAATCCAATGAGAAGAACATACCAAAGATAAGTTATTGAAGGTTTAATCAATTATATTTTATCAATAGATAGTACTTGACATGGATACAGCTATGTTGGAAGGTATCATAGTAGATTAAGATGAATTCATAATTAATTTTGTTCGAATAAGGAACTTATAGACAGTATTCATTCAAGAGAATGGTAAAAAACACACTGAAACTCAAGTCTTTAAGTCTAAGATAAACTATCTTTCTAATTAATATGATAGAAATTTTGAACTAATTGAGTAGCTATTTACCAAATATGAAAGGACTTTGAACTACTATCTATAGCAATCGAAATATTCGACTGTCTAGTCGTTTCCTTTATGTCTGCTCTGTTGCTTACTCATTCCTAGGCCGGAATGCAAAGAACACAGGACAGATAAATCAGTCAGACAAATTAGACTATATTTCAAGCATTCATTTACATATATACGTAAAACCGGACCACAAAGTCAATCAATTAGGAAAATAGTATAGATACCTAACAAGAGCGAAAATGAGCTGCAGTAAAGTATACGTAATTAATTAACTAAAGTTCATAAATAGGAAATGTACAATAACGTAAAAAAGACTTATGGTGGGAAGTTAGACCAATTAGTTGATATATCCTTGTGCATACAAAGAAGTTACAAGAAAAATCGTTAATGAGTGCCTAGTGGGCCTTTGTTTGTCTTCCCGATGCCGCTCAGTCCCAAGTCAGAATAAGAAGAACATAAGACGATGGATCAACCAGACAAATCGTATTGTATTTCAGGCATTCTTTTACATACACATAAAACCACACCACATAGTCAGCCGATTAGGAATTTAACACTAATATAAAACAAAGGAGATAGTGGGAGTGAATAGAGATAACGTTTACACAACTAATTAACTGTAGCTTATAAATAAGAGATTACTCACTTGCAGTAAACATACTAAACGGGATACGCGATATAGCACTAATTGATTAATCGTTGGCTACTAAATATGCATGTACTGATTAATTCGATTTAATCTTTACTACTTATATGCTTATTTGTTTAAGTAGTTAATTTCCTATAAATGCCATTCATTAGAATTAATTGTAATATATAAGAAAATTTATCAGGTAAGAATGTCATTCAATTGTAACCAGCTACATAATTCCATAGTTTTCTTACCGTAATCCGGCCAATTCATTTTACATTATAAGTTCTTATTATTACATTCAAGAGAATTTTAATAAAGAGTTGTCCTTACGGAAGTGATTACATTTAATTTGAATAGGAAAATATACATTAATTTGTTTTTTTTTAGAAGGATTAGTTACAGAACTGTTATGTTGGGCGATTACAAGAGGATTAACTAAATTTCGGAACTGTGTTTGTGGAAGATTATATCAATTATTTTAGTTGTGGGTAATGTAAACATTCTATTTCGCTTATTGTTGTCCTTCCAGTCCTATCCTCCGGTTTAGCATATTTACTGTTAGTGTAATGTTTCTCATTTATAAACCACAGTTAATTGATTATCTACACGTTACTCCTATTCATTATCATTGTCTTCCTTGCTTTGCATTAATGTTAATCAAATAATTTGCTGGCTGTTTGGTGTGGTTTTACGTATACATAAACAAATGCTTGAAATTTTTCTGGGTGATTTATTAGCTCGTGTTGCTTCTATTTCTTACTTTGGATTAAGTGGGTATCGTATAAATGTACAGGGGCTAGTTGGGTACTCATTCGCCCTGTTATTGTTACCTCGTGAGAACAATGTCATATCAACTAATTGGTCCCACTTCCCTATTATAACAGCTTTCTTTTATCGTTATAATAAGAACTTTATACACTATCCCACTTAAGCCACATTCAGATTGATTGATACTTGACACAATGAATCTACGAATATTTATGCCCTTTCTCATTGTAACGATTCTAATCAGCAGTGTAGCTGGGAATTATGTTTACCACAGTTTCTAAGCACATAGAACAAACAATAATATGAACTAACGCATTTTGTAACTTCCCTTCATCCCACCCCCCCCCACTTTAGACTTCAGATGTATTACCCTCTGAGTTAACGTCTATCCTTACAATGAAGCAATCCGCTAAGGATGTATGTATGATAACATAGATTGGACAAATAAAATCTTGAATATCAGAAACTGGAAACAGTTTTCAAAGCATATTTATTGATAAGTCTAAACACAACCTGTAATGACTTCTTACCAGAACTTCAGTAACATTATAAAGTTAGTCACTTGTGAGGTGATTACCAGGATTTAATTGAGGCGGTGACTAACTTTAGGATATTGATAAAGTTCTTGTGAAAATCTCTTCTAATAGAGTTCAGGCTTTTCAGGAGTTGGTTTACTATCACCGATGGTAATGAATGATCATCGTACTATATCACAAACTGATGGATGTGGTAATTCTTCCACTGAATACCAACACAGTGTTTCAGATAGTTGGGCATTCTCAATGAAACCTAAAGACTTGGGTCCAATTTCTTAGGAGTAAGAACTTAGGGTGTGCACTACTGAGGATTCTCACGTCAAGGCAAAACAGCTGTCTAGTGTTCCCTGGTTTTCAGTGGTATCTACGCAGCATCAGTCTGTAATGAACACAAATTTAATACTTACCTCCACGAAACCACATCAAATCAGTTACTTCTGCTGATAATCTAAAATGTTCTATAGACTATAGATTGTGTGTTTATAAACATAGACTGTCTAAGAAAGCAAAGTAAGTAAATGGAAAAGGTTCAACAGTGAAACACAAGAATTCTGATTATGCAATGAAATACTACTTACTTGAATGTTGATAATAAAAATCACTAAAGTAATGCATAATTGACACACAATTGTTTTCAATAAACTAAATGAATTGGAAAACACTCGATAGTTACAATACAAAGAATTGTAATGGGTTTGTTGGCAACACGGTTGTTGTCTTTACTGACCCTGACGTCTAAATGATACTTAGTATTAATCTAACTCCTACATGAAATATATCAATATAATACAGCAACTTTCTCCAACTGAAGCTTGAGTACTCAACTATGTTTTATTAGTAATATAAAAGATTAGTTGATTCGACTTAAACTATTCCAGCAAGCCACGATCCAGAAACCGAATTCAAAACCGCTAATAGAACAAGTTCCTGTATTCAGTCACACTATAACATGGATACCGTAATAGAAAAATAAGTCAATCAATCAATAAGCGTTACTCCTCGAGGAGCATTTTCCGTTCAAACCTGTCCTCAGATCTTCTTTCAAGTTCTTCCCAAGTACTATTCAGTCTTTTTATGTTTGTCTTCGATTCTCGATGCAATGTGTTCCTTGATCTATCTCTGAAACTTTGGCGTTAAGGATTTAAAGTTAGTGCCTGTCTGGCGACGTAGTTTGACAGTTTTCTCAATTTCTGTCCTATCCACCTTCAGCGACTTTTCTTACTTTTTTACTCGACTGGAAGTTGGTTTGTTTGTTGTCATAGAAGATGGTTGCTAACGGAATCTGGCCAATGGGTCTGAAGTATCTTGTGCAAACAAGTGTTTATAAATACTTGTATTTTTTATATGTTGATATTCGTAGTTCTCCAAATTTCAGTACCGTACAACAGAACTGTCTTGACGTTTGTATTAAAAATCCTGACTTCCGTGTTGGCTGTCAGTTATTTTGAGTTCCAGATGTCCTTCACTTCTAGAAATGTTGCCTTTACTTTACCAATCCAACCATAATTGAAAGTGTGCAATCATCTAAAACTCAATATTATATCCAGAGGTATCAATAGCTGCTACAAGTTGTTACAAATGAATAATAGATGTCACCATTACATCCATTTATGAATACTTAATGAACGACTGAACACCGTTAAATTTCAATAATTAAATTGGGAACTATTACTAAACTAGAACATTCATTCATTTCCATTCTATTTATCATCACCGTATACATTGTAATACAGTATTCATCATATACTATATATCAAGCTGGATATATAGTCGATTATTTATATTGTGGTTTATTGGTATTCTAACTACCCCCTTCCTAGGGAACAGTTACAAAACACGAGTTACTTTATAGCACAAACATTTTATGCTTATACACATGAATGAAACCCCTTCACTATGTAATTAAACATCAATCAATCTAGTTCAGTTTAAGATACTCTAAGTATATTCTGATTTATCATTATATATTGTATGTGACTTAGTGGGAAAGGTTGTATTTTACACTTGACTAAACCATATTTATAAACTTAATTTTCTTATTCAAAGGAAAATTGTACAAGCTTTTTATTTTATCTTGATTATTGTTATGACGAGAACAAATGACCAGTTGTTTGATACGATCTTTTGTGCAGTAACTTACAGTAACCATTGACAAAACACGACAGTTCGATTCATACCCTCCTTAAGTCTACCTGATGTTCAACCACTGTCAGGTCGTACTGAGGAATAGCACACATGAATGGGCTAATGAGACAAATCAAATTATATTTGAAACACTCCTTTATATATACAAAAAATCTGACTACACAATCGATCAATTAATAAATTAAATTCGATACAAAATAAGGGAGACAATGATAGTGAACTGGAGTAACGTATACATAATTAAGTAACAGTAGCCCAAAAATGGGAAATGACACAGTAACAGTCAATAGGTCAGACAGAAAGATATTAAGAGAGAGATATATATAATAATGATAGATATATAATATTTTCTTACCACACAACTGAAGCAATTGAAATAATCTTTTAAAACATAGTTTTTAAAAGTATCATTTAATTCGTATTGTGGCTGGCAAGTGGAATCCAGGAAGCGCGTTTCGTCCTATTTGAGACTCATATAGCAACAGTGACTGTCCAGCTTCAGTCTATAACAAATCAATGGGAATATAAAAATTCATCCTACTAATAATTTCTAAAGTTAGTTATCCTTTCGGAATCACCCAGTATACTAAATACTGTTTAATATTCCAACATTATTTCACCTTAATGTACTGCCATAATCTTGAAGTTCATCTCATTATTGTTATGTAACTTTTATTAATATTGACATGTGATCATTATTATTTCTCTATCTCCAAACTAGTCTAAATATAATTAAATTTGAAATAAGAATAGTAAGGGAAGTTGAGAAAATACCTTTTGTTCTCTCCAGAACTCTTTTGTTGAAGAGATTAGTTAGTTTCAGTGCATAGTAACATTAACTGAAAAATACTAATAATATTAAATTATAGTTTGCTAATGATTTAGATGTTCGTCGCGCTATATCATTTTGGATGTTCTAGTGAAAAGTTGTGACAACTATCTACTTATGACAATGGATGAGGTTGTATAAGCATACCACGAACTGATTGAGTTAAAACCGTTTGGAGCCGACTGCAATAAGGTGTTCGCTGTGTGGCTGCGAGGTCCTGAGTTTGATCCTTACTGTGATCGAATTTCTCAACAGCTAACTAATAACTTATTTTATTGAGTTAGAGGAAGATGAATACTTCATAATTCAACAAATCAGCTCAGTGTATACAACTTCATCAGAATTATCATTATGATGTCTTCACAATTAAAAAATCATGATGCATTATGTCGTACTAGTTTGATATCAAAATAGCTTTGATCCCTAATCGTGAATTCTTTTTGTATTTTGTCATATCTTGATATGTTTTGCTGATGACAACCTGGAATACAGCATGTAAACTCTTGAACTCAGGCATGTGAAACCTACCAAGCCATAAGTCAGAAGACAAAAGAGAAAAAGTGATATGTATTTTTGCAATAAGTGCTAAATATGAACCGTAAATTACGTGAATTTTTAGTTTTGTGTAAATCATAAAATATCATTATAGTTAAAACAACCCGGTAGTAAAGAGTTTTGCCATTGATCATTTGGAGAATATCATGTCAAAAATTTTGAAAGTTTAATTGAGCAATCGTCACACATGGAATGCTCCTTCAGCTCCTTCAAAATTTCTACAGGCCTTTTCAATACCTATCTTCGTCTGAATTCCTTGAATACGATTGTCTCCCTAACAACTTTATTATTGAATTTCGTCTGCAATACATTATCAGCGTTGACGGGATCGCTTTAGTTCTGTGTCATTTAGTTTCTCTACTTATGCTGTAAATGTGTAGACACTATTGTTTCATCTTCAATGAATTGATTAACGTGAGAAGTAAATGTTAGGGTAAAGTTTTTCAAACCAGATACAATGAGGTTACTATTTTCCACCCCCCACCCTCACTCCATAATTGCAGACTCTCATTAACTACTACCTTTATGAAATTAGATGAATACATTTTTACCCAATTAGAAGCTAAGAGTAGACATTTTATCCATTCATTCATTTGTTTGGATAGCTACAAGCTTTTAAAAAATTATCAAAAGTATTCTTTCAAACATATATGCTACTCCAAACTTCCCTTCTAGAGTAGCCAGGTTAGAGATTATCTGAAAGAAAATCAAAAGTTTACTCATCCCTTAAATCACTATTCCATTTACATTTCACATTATCGGACCCCCCATTAAATGTATCGAATAATCTTTCTGCTTGTTTGTCAGTTGGTAGGCAACTCATCCAAGATAAATTTTAGTAATTTCATTGTCAATACGGATTAGTTTAAATCGCAATGATGCTTACAGAGTATCCGGCTAGTTTAGAAACAAATTAACAGACACGATATTTGAAATGACCGCGCTCAGTTTACGAATGAACCAACCATCGTACAGATTCACTAACCATTTTAAACCAATAAGAGTTCAGTATTTATGACTGGGTAATCTTACATGTAAAGCTATTATATTAAAGGAGACAGAAATGCTTCACATGGTAAATCATCGTTTTGTAGTTATGTAACCTTAGCTATGCAACAGAAATGACAACAAAAGGATTCATTTCTGTAACTACAAAGTTATCAGTTAACTTTTTTAAGAATATGAAAAAAAACTCTTTACAATATGCCTTTACTAAAAGGCAAATATTTAACCAAAGATGGATGCACAGTACAGTACTACAAACATTATGTACATTTATGGTTCTCAATATAGATCTCATTTTACGCAAAGTTTCTAATGGGGAAAATGTATTTCAAAAATCTATTGCCAAACAACGATACAACAATTCATAAATACTATTTCCTATTACAATTATGTTCTAAATCTAATCTAAATTTAATATCCTGATAATACAACAATTGTATAACTCCAAGTACTAACTACGGATTTACGTCGTGTTGGGCTTATAGTACTACTATACTTGAGTTCAGAAATAATATTGAAACTTAAGGCTAGTAACAACATTTAGAGTATGGATTAGTATTAGCAATATGATTTAGATATTCTAGTTAAAACTAGTTAGAACTAAGAATACAGTTTGAAGCTGGCATTTATACTTATAAATTTGTTGTAAAATTGATATTTAAAGTTACATTCAGGGTTATAACACAATTGACATAGAAAATGAGATTTACGTTTAGTTGTATTGTTATGTGAGAATGAGTAATTACGTCATAAATGGAATAAAACATTAAGTTTTAACGAGGATTTCTAAGTATCTTTAATATGTATTGTGACTGGCAAGTGGAATCCAGGACGCGCGTTCCGTCCTATTTGGGACTCATCGGCTGGATGTAACTGCATCCCAATGTTGATGTTCACAGTGGGATTCGAACTCAGTCCGGTTCGTGTCATACGCCACCGCGTACACCACTAGACTGCTGAGTCCAGACAGTCACGTTTGTGCAATGGGCGAATTGGTAGTAGGATGAATTTGTATATTCCCATTGATTTGTTATAGACTGAAGCTGGTCAGTCACTGTTGCTATATGTGCATCCTGCGCGGATTGCCTCGAATCCCACTGTGAACATCAACATTGGGATTCAGGTACATCCAGCCGATGAGTCCCAAATAGGACGGAACGCGCGTCCTGGATTCCGCTTGCCAGTCACAATGCAAATTAGAGGATTTCTAAATTCTATGGTTAGTGTTAATGTATTAGGTAAACGCTATCTTTAAACTAAAGTCTTAATCACATTTCTGAACTTCATTAGGTTCATCAGTACTGTAAGACTGGGCAAAAAACGTGATACAAGGTAGGGCTAACTGTAGGGTAATGTTGGACAAAACTTAGTGCGAGGTCGGGTAAAATTGTTATGTATCGTGAAGACACACACAATGCCCTTGATGACTGCTGATCACTGTACATACACTTCTGACCCGCGACTACCAGTCCCCAAGCCGGAATAGAGAAAAAAACAATGACTGATGAGCCAAACAGACAGAATCAGATTTATATTTCAATCATGCCTTTATATAGGCACAAATCAGTCTGCACCGTCAACCAATTAAAAAACTGACATTAATACAAAATAAGAGTAATAGTGAATGTGAACTGGGGTAACGTTTATGCAGTCAATTAACTATAATTCATAAATGAGAAACGATATAACAATAGTTAATGTCTTAAACGGGAGTATAGGGTGAGGGCAACGTAACAATAATAATGATAAAATGCTTACTTCGTATACAATCGAAAATAATGAATCGTTTACAGGAAGAACAGACTTAGAAGATAATCAAAAATGTTGGGTAAAAATCTGTAAAATGAAAGATTTTCCGTCAATGTTACGTATATATTTCCCAATGCTCTACATATTGTTTTCCCATCAGACCTTTTGGTTCATTGAGTTAGTTTCCGTCTCAGTATAATTACGAAAGAAGACCGGATTCTCTTTTTCGGTCCTGCAGTAAGAGTTTATCAAGTGATTCACTTCCTTCATCAATATATTAACAGATGAGGCTGTAACTAAGTGATGAAGTGGATAGTCGACTATTCTTACAAGAAAACATTTCTTATTCTAAAATCTGACAGAAAATTATATATTTCTAACATTGAAGTTCTAATCTTAACTAAAATTTTTAATCACTAACCAAGCCATAGCTATGATATACTGTCTATGGTGTACGTTGTTAGTTTAAATTCATGACAACCTTGATACCAATAGCATGTCTCTGATTGATTGAATGGAAAACTTTGCGCTATCATTTAAGTACTACGTCTTTTCGTCTTTTTTCAGTGCTCCAGCTGCTTGTTCCACCACAAATACATTTATATATTTATATACATTTAGTGCTACATAGTTTGTTTACTTATTGTAAATGTTCTTCTTTTTAAAGGATATTCATAACTAAAACTATCATGTTGACATTTCTAGTTAGATTACTTTTGACAGTATCATTTAGATAGAAGTGAAATACAATAGTTAAGCAATGATAATGTGTATACAAAGGAACTAAGGTTAAGTGTAATGATGCCATTCACCTTTAAAGGTAATCTACTTCTTGACTTGGAAAATCTTTTTTTCAATTTGTTTGTGATTTAGAGAGAAATTCAATCAATGTGTCAAATACTTATAGGTTTATGTTGATTAAAGAATGAACGATATACAATATTAACAGATTGTTTACTTCTTAAAAGTATACAATCTAGTAATATTGGATGTATATATGAGGTTATATTAATTGTCAACCATGAACAAATAACTCTCAGAAAACATGCATTAATCAAGTTTAGTAGAACTTATAGTACTATATCTTATAAAATATTTCCGGTTACATAATCCGATTTACAAGTAAGCAAAAGAAATTGTAATTGGATCGCTTATATCAGGACTACTTAATGTAAGCTGTGATTCAAAGAGTCTTAGAAACAGCTGTGGTTACGATACGAAAATACTCATATAATGATTAGTAACAATTATGACAACATGAAACAGAAAATGAAGTACTAAAACTGTTATATCTTGAATGATTTACTGAAGACGACGAATATAGGACCTTTGAAAACACAATTACAAAATAATTCAAGCCAAATTAATCAGAGCTTACATTGTGTGTTGTGTATAAACTTTATTTAGAAAAGCTTAAACTCGACGATGAACTTTTATTAAATTCAACCTCTACTTGTCATCTGTAAGAAAATTTACTATAGAAACTTCTCAAACGATGCCCCAAAAATCGATATAACATTAATCTGCATACCCCGTAAAGTAAATCGGATATCCTCATCATGCATAAAAAGATACTACAGAAATCATCATAATGAATATGAAACTATTTGGAACTGGCACTGCTTACAAACCGAAGAAATCACTCTATACATTTTTATGTTAATAGAAAGATGCAGTTGTAGAAAAAAGTAAATAAGGCGTCATTTACAAAAAAAAATCGAATTAATTACTAAAACATTATTTGGAATGTACATACGGAGATAGGAAGCGTATTGACATGTTATGTTGTCATTGATATAAATGTAAATGGACAATCATTGGCGACAAATTCAATGGAACAAAAGATCCAATCTTTGAGTCATGAAGATTCTACTGTTACCAAAGAATTTTAGATTAATATTCAAATCAGTAGGCAAATGGTGGACACATCATTTAATTCATATGATAGTGGTCGATTGAATATATTATCATAGACAAATCAACAAAGATATAGAAACGAATAAAGATAACAAAGCCACTGAAGCCAATCAGTCATAGACAAGTCCGTCGAAACAAGGTGACTTAAAACTTATAGCATAATTGATAACTTTATTTATACATAATCTAGGTCTTAGTGATGTTGTCTAGAGTGAGAATTTACACAATATTACCATAAAGTTACTACTTTTATGACTTGGAGTTGAAGGGGGATTTTTTCGTCATTTCGTTTCATCTGCACATTTAGTGATTATGTTGTATCAAACAATGTAATACCATTTCACACCTAAAGTTGATTCCATTTTACGAATAAGAAGTTAATTTGTGAACTAAAAAACCATGAAATTCGGTAGTATTTGCTGGAATCCTACAGAAAACGTCAGCTTTTCTAAGTATTTCAAATTTGTAAGGTGATTAGCGCCTGTTAGCTGATCTCAATTATTCAATACTTGACTAGCATACTATCATGAAGAATGTAGGTTATTGCATATTCTGAGAATATTCTACTTCGGTCAACTAAAATAACAGTCAGCCGAAATGTCTTAACTACTGTTTTTATTTGGAATATATATATATATATATATATATATATATATATATATATATTACGCCGAGACTCAGATGATAAGTAGAATTCAACAGAAATCGGTATTTCTATACATCGGTTCAAGTTGTTATGCTGCATCATGAACAAATTAAGCTCCCGTACTGTTTGAGTTATGAACAGGATTGTTGCTTTATAGTTACTGATATAATAGAAGGATATTTCGTCTTATGGGATCTGAAAAGAAATATGAGTTAGAAGTTGTCTTGACGGTTCAAGAGCATACTTGAGGATGACTGACAAACACAGCTATTTTGCGAGTTATTCTAGATGTATTGTCTCTATATTTTTATAGGTCTTACTTCCAGCAAGGGAAATCCATGGGACATGGTTTGGTCGAATCTCTCTAACTCTCTATTTCCGTTTTCAGAATGTGGTAATTTTTAAGATGTTGGTTGTCCTAAAGAAACTCCATGTTACCATCACACCCCCTGTACAGTGGACTTCGTAATTACTCTTCTACAACTTAACTTTATACCTTTATTTATGCCACTCGTTTGGGTGTTAATGAAATGGGCTACTTACCAGTACTTCTACGATTAGGTAATATGCAAAATGAATTATTTAGTACAATTTGTAAACAAATTGGAAAACTAATAAAAGATTATAATACTATGTAGCAGGTCAATAGAGAAGGCTATCAAAATAAATTTGTAAAGAAAATGACAGAATAAGTGTCGGCAACAATCAGTCAGATTCAAGGTCAATGGAATAAACTACAAGTCACTTGTAGAGAAAACCATGTATCCGACTTCAATCAGAAGTTTGTGCCTACAAAGTCGTCTAAAATGACAAAGAAAGCATCACTATTAATTCATCCAGCTCAGAGAACCCAGTATTATGAGAATTAATTTTAAGATTCTCATATTAATTCCTTTGTTTACACTGTTGCTTGTGTCATTAGCATACACTTATATACTAACACTTTTGTTAACTTGAAGTAATTGTCCCAACTAAAGGGTTCTAAATAAACTAATTGATATTACTTATTTTGTGTTTGATTCTTAGTAATTACTCGTGTTAAAAACAATTTCAGTAGTCTATTACTTTAGTTTAGAAATAGATTGTTTGATTAGTTTATTTGAAATGATTTCCATTAATTATTTTGTTTTTCTATGTTGCTTGTGTAAACAACACTGCAGTAAAACCGTTGCTTGGTGACAACAAATATGTGAATAGCAAGGTCTAGGAAAACAAAAAATATATTTTTGAATTGTATTCATCGAATATTTTGTTTATGAGAATTTTATTTTTCCTTCATTGTAAGCTTCCAACTGATATACGTATTAACTCCTATAAGATTATTCTCTATTCTCATGAAATTCCTAGCTTTCAATATCTGACAGATTTACAAGTCATTCAAATATATTTAGTCAAACGTTTATAAACTATTTTCCAAAGTGTAATTAGGATATATTTGGATCTTACTGTTGATTTTTCATGCACTGGTCAGTCTTTGTTGTTCTATGTGCTTCCTGAGCGATTTCCAGTAGATGTATTGAAGCAATCCACTCGAGTGTAGCTGTCTAGACTCAGTAGTTTAGTGGTGAATGAGGTGGCGTTTGAAACGAAACGCAATGATTTTGAGTTCTAGTGTGAACTTCAACATCTAGCTGACAACTCACAAATACGACGGAAAGCACGTCTTGGATTCAACTGATCAGTCACAATCCAACATAAATAATTTCTAAAGTGTTTTTATCTTACCGTTATTATTGATATCGATTGAAATTGATCAGTCTCTCATGACACATGTACATCCAAAGTGGATTGTCTTGATACAATGGCAGTTCACATGTATGATGAAACTTGAATTGATTCTGGTATGTGGAATCGATGATGTTTATTTCGTCCTGTTCATGACTAATCAGTTGGATATACCTTCGTCCCAATGGAATTCACATTCAGTCTATTCTTATCCACTTAGCTATTTAGTCCGAGCAGTTACAACTGTCTAATATCTACGCATTTATAATTTCGAAAGTGTTCGTATCATCTGACCACAATGACATCCTTACAGAAAAATGTGGAATCATACGAACTGGTAAGACCATCTTATAATATAGCACGGTACTGTTTTTAAAAAATATTAGAAGAGATTGTGAATACAGACTGTTCAAAAGTTCTTGACTAAGACGTGACAACTGCCTAATACTTCCTGGAAATGAATGATTGTGTCACTTAAATTTTGTTAGACTTCTCTTTGTAATTTGATATTACAAATCAGTACGAGTAAGACAACCATTAGAAGTCAGGAGGCATTGGACAGCTGTTTAGTCCTAGTATAGAGCCCCTCAGTAGTGAAGATCCAAAATCCTGGAAAATGAATCGATCCCAGGTCTTTCAGACTTCATGACAAACGTCTAATCATTAGTCCACAAACACTATTGATTGAACATAACTTCACTCACTACTTATCCTAAATAACTAACGCGAATTCATAAAGTAAGCATTATCATTTTATTCATTCATGGTTAATGTTCTTTTCCTATTAAAATAGGATAAAACTATAATTTGCATTATATAATCATTTTCAACACGCCCACATTCATTAGACATTTTGATTGGTTAACTTAATTATCGAATAACAATTCAGTTATATTCAATCATGATTACCTCAGATAATTTAGATGAAATCTAATTATTACATAAGCAGATTTGTATGACAACAGTTACATGCAAAATTAAAATGAGAATTAATCAATAAATATTTGAAGAGGATTAATTAAGAAACTTGGATCAAAACAAACAAAAAAATGAGATGTTTCACTAGTGTTTTCTCACAGAGTTCATTAGTTCCATTAGCTAAAATAGCTAATGCACCATCACGTTCATTACGTCTATTATGGGCAATTGTTACAGCTATTATGTTTATTGGTTTATGTGTATGCATTAGTCTTGTAGTATTACAATATTTAAAGCATCAAACAGTATTTCAATTAGATTATTCTGGCCGGCATAGTGTTTATGATCAAGTACCCGGTATCACAATTTGTCCACAATCACAAGAATCAAAACGTTTATTTTTGGATGCTATGAAACGATTAAATATTATGACACAATCAATGCCGTTACCATGGTTTAGTAAATCTGTTCTTGATCAATTTCGTGCAGAAGCATTAAAAATTCAACCTGATTTAAAATTCGGTGTTATTGTACATCGATTACCAAAAGGTGAATTACTATGGAATACATCAAAAACAGCTTTATCACCAATTTATAGAATGTTACTAAATTTCAGTGTAGAATTTCAAATACAGCCATCTTATTTATCGGATAGTTATAGGTTAACTGTAATGGAACAAGTAAGTTATTATGTAAATGAATTGAGATGGTCATTGTTTTGTGGATATTGATAATTTAATTGATTGAATATGTCAGAAAAAAATGTTGGCAGGGTACGATTGAAAACCAGGGAGATATGGACAGCTGGACAGCACTGAACAGCGCTCTCGGTCAACCTGAAGCCCCTGCTGCGGGATCTGGTGTGCACACTACTGGGGAGTTCCACACTAAAACGTAACAGCTGTCCAGTGCTTCTTAGTTTTCAATAGTATCCTGCCAACATCAATCTGTGACGTATCCAATCAGTTATATTATGTAATTGATTGCATGATGTTTTGTAATCCATCTAATATTTTTATTGGTTTAAACTACATAATGATTATATGTTGCTAATTAGTGGACACACTATTATGAGCTATTATAGAAGAATCAGTAATGTGATACTTAATATAGAAATATTCAAAGAGGAATACCGAATTCATGTAAATCTCATCAAACTCTAAGCTTTTTAACGTCCATATCATTTCACACTATGTTCTCATTTATACAATACTATTACGACACTTACACTTGATTATTTCAGTAACAAAAGAAACCACAATGAGATAAACCGTCTAGCATACTCAATTAATTATGAATCAGAAATTTGATAATTTTCACTTATAATTAAAACTAAACATAATTCCTGCTAATTCTGGAGCTTTCGACAACCCCCAAAGTAGAATCATATCTTACGTGTTCAGTTGTCACTATCATTAACTGGAATATTTTAATCAGTAACCGTTGATATTGAAAAGTACAACTTTATTGAAAGGTTCCATCTGGTTAAAATATTGTTTATTTATATTCAAATTGACTAAGAACAGATAAACATTCACTAAAATGTTGATGAGAAGAATTTAACTTACAGACATACTTGAATGGCGCTATTCATTCAATTAGTGCACTTTCAGATAAATCATAATTGAATAATTACCTAATTGAAGCTGGACATTTTAATAGTTCTATCATTAATCAATGAGATTCAGTCATGAGACATACAAAGTATGATAAATAGGCTAACAGATTACCTACCATATTGTATTACGTGTTGCATTTAATAGATTATATGACTTATCAGTAGTAATAGCTATATTCTATAGTGTTATGTTGATGTAGTTTTGTAGACACTAGTTACCATTTATTATATTGATTCGTTGCAGAATGAATTTGGTTGGATACCAATAAGCACTAAGCAGCTGCTTGTCTTAGTATGAAACTGTTCATCAGTAAGAAATCATGACCTAATCAGGGAGCGGAAATTAATTATAAAGCCTTTCAAGTCTGGCATTCAAAAATATAATTCATAAATAATTCGACGTTAGTCATGTTCCTCCACTCTTCTACAGTCGTGAACGCTTTCTTTCAGAATATTCACATAAATGATGAATGAATTCCAATATATTGGTCTATTGTTTTCCTAAAGGATAGATAAGGAAAAGATTATAGGGGTAGCTGTTGTGTTTATATTCAAGTTTACTAGTGTTTAACATTTAAATAATCTGCGCAGCTTTTATAAGAGCGCATGAATATATATGTAGTTCACGTTAAACTAAAATTGAAAGAGGTGAAATTTATACTCATAGTCGAATGTTTATAATATGAATAATCTAGTAACCTAATTGTTACAATGAGCTGACATTAAGCCAGAAAACTGATGCTAAAGTATAACTTAATACGGCAACAGAAATGGACGAGTTCTAAGAGTAAAGTGAGTAGGGGTTATATTAGATGCTAGGTAAAATGACGTTTACATTTGTTAGTAGAAAATAACATAGTACATAATTAAATGTTACCAAATGAGACCACTATAATGAACGTAAGACCAACACTGGTATCTTTTTAGATGCACAATTCTGGTTTAAGCCTCTCTGATTACATTGGTTTTAGAAATTTGTAGCTTATAGAAAACCTGTGGGCGATTTTATGGAGATTAGTTTTTGTTTGTATACGTCACTGATTCATCTCGGTTGGCTACCAATAGAAAACAAGGAGCACTGTACAGCTGTTTCGTCTTAGTATCTAATTTTTCAGCAGTACTCGATCTTCATTCTGTCAGGGAACCGAATGAAAGACTTACAGGTTTCAACGCGAACGTTTAAATCTTTGCACCAATAAACCGGTGTTTATTAGTATAATTCCCACTTTGATTACCTTGCAATATAGCACAAAGTTCAGTCAATTCTATTGTTGTTAACTATCGCCCTCTTAATATGTGAGAACCCTAAGAACCATAATCAGAAGGTTCCAGATTCAATCATTTGGAATCGAAGGTGAGTACTGGTGAGGTGCCCTATTCTGAGACATGATGACTTTACAGAGGTTTCTAATTTCCAGCGGTACCTAGATAAGATTAATCTGGACGAATTTAAGCAACAAAATAAGCAGATAGTTTGATGCTATTTGTTTATGTTATAACGGAAAAGTTATCAAGAATGATCAAATTTGAAAACTATTCTTTAGAAGATCAATATACCTTTACGCACTTATATATTGATCGAATACCTATTAAATATCTTGTTACGGATACTTTCATATTCCCCTTAACCAGACCTTTATTTGACTTACCCACTGTCGCTATTGCTATTTTCCACTTATAAACTGGAGCTGATTTATTTTGCCCTAGTTATCTTGGTTTTTCTTTCGTTTGCTTGTTGTAATAATCTCATTATTTTTATTTAGCTATTGCATAACCTGGGTTTGTATACATTTACATAAATGATTGCATGACATAAAAAAATACTTCTTATTACAGGTCAAGTTGATTCACTTCAACCTTTCTTGTTTTTCATCAAGTGTCCAAAGATAAATCTAGTAGAATACCTGCATATTGTTATAGTTAATGCAATAACAAGTTACCTATCGAGTGGATGATAAAATGATAGTACTATTGAAATTATACTCGTCTTATGGTTTAGATTCCTAATGAATGTCTTCGACAATGTGGTTAATAAACCATCTTCCTTTTCGTTTGAATCTATGTACTTGTTCATGTAGGTGTAAGTACTTCGTTACGTGACTATAATTATATCATTTATATTATGCCAATTCTACTTACCTTGATCTTAGAATCAACATAATTCAGTGATTACATTGCATAATCGTTCAGCATTAATTTTCCAACTTGTCACCATCAGTTAAATTTACATTACATAACACATAAATATTCTACTAATATGAACATCTATTTTAATCCCTTCAGATTTAATTCCCAAAATGATTAACCTTCATTGATAATATAAAATATGTACTAATCTCTAATTTATTAAATCCCTAACACTACTAATTGTAGATTGTGAATCAGTAGATGATGAAAAATCACAAATCACAGTGAATTCATACTATTCTCCTAAGATAGTTGTTTTTACTTTTTATCTACCACTTCATATCATAGTATACATTCCTTAAGTATCAATAATAAGTAAGCAAATCACATAAATGAATGACGGTTTGACTATGCACTCAACTTTAACAATACACATTCGATGCATTCTACCAACACCGATAGATAAATAATAACAGATAGCAAACATCCTACACCACATGAGGTGACTACATTCAATCGTAAGATTAAAAGGATGTATTTTTACCAGAATATTTACATTCTAATAAATAGTAGCATATTTCACTAAAGTTATAGGAGTAAAAAACCATTTCATCACACTTACAGATCTCCTTGTATACGTTTATATATCTAAGTTAGATTATTATGATTCAAATAGCATTATTTACTTTCTCTAAACTTTGGCTGAATTATAAGTTTCACAACATGAATTGATTTCAGTTAGACAACCATTTAAAACTAGCGCGAACTTAATAAAAATTTTCATTTTTTTCGTATGAGAAACTTGGTAATGTAAACCCATGATGCCTTCAAGAAGCTAACTTCTAATACATAGCTCTATTTACTATCCTTTTAGTTTATGATCGTTACTTTAATATGACATTGTCATTTTTAAAGTTATGTCTGTTATATAAGTTAGTAATTGAAGGACTAAATTTCAGAACTATGAATATTCAACAATCTCTTCTAATATCTCGTTCAATTCTATATGATAATTTCACTGAATTCCTATTCAGAATACGTTGTATATACAGTATCCACTTTATGCTCGATAACTGTCCACACAGTAACAATATCTCTTTCTCTCTGTCTCGATGTAAAAGAGTAATGAATTTTGACCTAACTTAAATAAAGTTTTATAATCTAATTGTCATAGTTGATAAATTTTTACTTCAGTTGAAATATTTAAAGCAAAATAAGCTCCATTTACAAACCAAGAGCTGACAGTGTGTTAAGAAAGCGGAAAGAGATTACATTCTCATTTCTTATCAGGATGAAATGTATACCTGTTAAATTATAAGTGCAGATGGTGAAACCAGTGATACTACTAAAATTTTGGGTTAATCCATAAAAGTAATATTATGTAACTTATGAAGAAAATTTTAGTAATCATTAAAAATATTGTTAGAAATGCAAATTATTCGATACACTTGAATGTTATGAGTTTTTTATTATGATGAGATCATACGTGCATATTACTGAAAAGTTTTATACTTGAACGAAACAATTGTTCAGTGATTCATGGTTTTCAACGTTTGATAGTATGTAGTGCAAATTACATCAATCACTGATCTTCACAACCTCCACCCCCCCCAAACGTATACCTTTATTCGTAACACCAAACATTAAATGATTGATCATAATCATTGTTTCTTGTCACATTGGTTTATTTTCGTCGTTATGGGAAGTGATAGCCTTGCTGGGATTCAAATCCTCTTTTATTAATTTCTTATATTCGGAAACGTTACCAATAAGTTGTTTGATTGGTGTAGTAACTGGCTTTAAAGAATGTATTAAAGGTTACCTTACCTGATTTCAAACACGTTACTCTACAGCAAACACAGTACTAAACATACGCATCTATTTGCTTACTAACTTTGTATATCCACACCTACGTAGCTTGTAGTTTAGCGGAATTGGCTATGACTAAGCAAGTTAGGTACTACTGTATTACTATGATCGTTGACTAATAAAGTAATGAATTTCCTCTCTTCAGGTTCAGTAATTCGGGTGGTCTACTAGCCTTGATTTCTGGATTATTAAATCTTCGACCATGATAAAAGTCGTCCTTATGCTCAACTGCTTTACAAAAACGACAGAGATGTTGCTTGAGTAAGCAAAATTTAATAAAATGCTATTCTCGGGATTCCCGACATGGTACAGGAGGAGTTTTGATTGATAGGGAGGGAAAATTGAGTTTTATTTTTGATTATGAATAAATGGAAGTCGTTAGGTGTGATTTTCGAAGAAGTACATGTACTTAGTGTTATGTTGAGAGAAATTTGGTTGGTTGATCGAATCCCGATTGAGTGTGTGCCTAGTCGGTAAATGCGCGTCTGCCCTATGCCCACTTAGTCGCAAGCCAAAATAAGAGAAACACAAGACGACAGATCAATCAGACAGAATCGAATTACATTTCATACATTCCTCCATATATACATAAAGCCAAACCACACAGTCAATCAATTAGCAAACTAACATCAATACAAAAAATAGGAGTAAAAGTGAATGTGAACTGGAGTTCGAATACACAATTGATTAATCATAGTTCATTGATGAGAAATAACATAAAAATAGTTAGTGTGTCAGATGGAAAGGTAAAACCGGTGGAACTGAATGATTATAGAAATAAATTATTCACCTTAAAAATAACCAAAAATACTGAAATGGTCTGCAGATAAATAGCTCCCGAAGATAATTTATCTTCTTTAGGTGCCCGGCATATCACTGAGCCTCTGTGTTCGTCAGACTATGGGTATCCTGCCGTAGATTTACTAGTCGTTGATAATCCTTTGTGATGTTGTTCACTATCAGTTATGGGTCTTGCTCCAGACAATTCGACATTCTAATTTAAACGTCTGCAAATTTGGATGGTTGGAGAGCATGAATGAATATTGGTGATTCAAATTGATCACCAGTAATTGATTTTAGTTTGGATAGCTCACGTTCTCTATTCACACTACCAACTTGAGTTAGAAAATCAGCCGTTTCATTTATAATTAACTTAAAATAAGGGTATCATTTATTAAACAATGAAGAGTTAGTTACAAATTGTTGAGATGCGACTTGTATGTGTAACTGGAAATTCTGTCCCGTGAATTTTGTGGTAATATGAGGTTAGAATATTTATCTAGTTCTGCTGGGTTAAACTTTTGAAGTGGCAAACGGACTTTCCAAACATCGTCCTGAGAGGCGAAATCAACTTAAAAAAAGGTCCTCGCTTCTCTGGAACTAAGTGTCAAAAGTTAGATTTGCATCAGGATCATAAATGTGTTCAACTATGCTGTCATCAATAAGGTCTACTGAAGGTGTGGCAATGGAGGCATGGATAGATGATGTTGCATTAAATACAGTTTTGATATCCAAAAATAACTGAATTAATTTCAGCTGTTGCTCTAACAATATCTCCACTTTGGTCGAATCCATTCTTTTCAGTAAGCTATTTCTATTGGTATACGTTAACTATCACTTCATCGTTTTCAGTGTTCATTAAGAATGTAGAATGTTGAACTTTCAGAGTATAATTCCTAGCTGTACTGAACATATCAAATGTAATGAAATTAAATTAATCTCATGAAAAACATATTCAAAAGCGTCAGATCTTGAAAATAATACATTGAACACACTAATATACAGTTGTCATTCATTCCATTAACTGAAACAATGATTAGAACCACTTAATACAATACATTTGATAAACATCAAATATATTAAGTATAAGTATATTCCATCAAATGTTAATGAATACAATGAAATATAAATTAAATTGTATGATATTCACATTGAATTATTCTTTGTTTACGACGGAATCACATAGAAAAATTAATAATCTACTTGAAGTACATGAATCATTTGTCAATACATGGAATTGTTTAGTTTCATGTCATATAGTTGACATCTGTCTACGTTAACATACAAAATTCTGACAAATACTCTACGAATAAGTGACATAACACATTAGATTCTATGCGTTATCATTAAATCTTAAGTAAACACTAAGAGTGAATTGACATGTTTATTATTTTTTTTCTATTATGTTAACAACAATAATAACTTAATTCAATTGTATGAATTTAGTTCTCAGATCCAATTGTGTAATATTTCACTTGATCAATAGAATTTAATCAATTCTATAGAAGACAATGTAAACATGATATTGATCACTACTTAGTGAATAATCAATGTGTGTATCTCAGTCCTACAGAAGGTGTTTTTGGGCAGGGATCGAGGATATCAAGGATTTGTAGGTACTTGTTGATGAATACCGAATAGTACGAAACTTAAGTTAAGGATTTACTGTGGACTACATCTAAACTACTATCTATTAGAAAATATTGCTCGTAATATCAGTTTAGGTAGATTAATAGCTACATTACAACATAGATAAACATAGTAATAGTCACTACTTAAATATCGAGTAATGTCTTAGGTATGATAAAATTCTTCTTGACAAGAGTTCACTTATCTATATGTCATACTCGATTCATTTATTATTTATGACTGATAGGCAGCAACCATGTTTTCCTCCAGATTTTCGTAAATCAGTAGCTTAGACTTCTACAAACACTTGAACTTATATTAGGTGTTAATAAGACTGTTGATTTAATTGAGATAACTACTAAAATTAAGATGAAATGAACAACTATTGCGTCCAAGTATAGTTTCCTAGTAAGTACACTTAACGGAGAAATCCTGGCAAATGTGGAAAGTTTAACATAAGTCAGCAGCATCATCAGTAAATAAGGAATGTCCGATGCAAATATGAAGGCGCAAATAAACAAGGCGACAACAACACTTCGACAATTAGACAAAAACATCTCCAACTCAAATCAACTATCAGCCAATATCACAGTCACAATTTTCAATACAAATATGAAGACGCTTCAATTGTATAGAGCTGAAACTTGAAGAATTACGAATGGCATTTACCAGGAGATAAATGTATTTATAAGCAGTTGTTTGTGTAAAATACTTTGGATTCATCGGCCAGACACCACCACCAACAACATTCTATGGTAGAGAACAAACCAACCGAACGCAATTTTAGAAGTTATAGTTATAAGCTTTAATTAGTTGTGTTCAACCATGTCGCGCATATAACCCAAGTTACCGATTGAAATAAATGATTACGCAAATGGGCTGAAATTAGAAGTATAATTCACTTGACTTCAATTTAATAAAGGTGGAATACCATGGCTCCTAACTTACATCAAATTACGGATGTTCCCAGTGCTTAAGATTCCCATAATGAGAAATAACAGTTATCAAATGTTTTCTGGTTTTCAAAGGTTGCATAACTGAAGTTGAACAATGATATTTTATATGGAAATTGTAGTAGTTTTACTTTATGATAATAATATTACAAAGTGACATGTTTTAAACAACTGTACAAAAGCCGAAAGCACTGAACAACTTCTAAGTCTAAGTATTGTAATTCTCAGAAATGCCACCAATGACTAAGTTCAAGACCATTAGATTTCGTTGAAAAAGCATAATTAAATGTAAATTCAATAATCACCGTAATCATCATGTTCAACATGACATCACCGGTGAATGACTTCAACAGGCAACTCTGTAGCTCTAGTGCGTAGACTAAATTAGTCAAGCACAAACATAACAAATATATATAGAAGTTACTCACCAATGGCAGTATCATGAAGTGAATAAATTTAAAAATGCTAATTATTTAATCCTAGCTGAATGTACCGTATACTCAAGGGTCCTAGATGCTTATTTCTGAAGAGTCTTATACTATGACGAAATAGCTATTCATTGAATACTAGATATCATTGGTTGTTCGATTTTGATAAATTTGTACTATGAAATTCAACTGCTCAACCCTTCCCCCCCCCCTCCGTGCTACACAACATTCATTCATAACCCATATAATTGTATATCATTCGAGAAAAACAATCAGTAAGCATAAAGAATCATATCGATACTTTTTCTATGATTTTCATTTTGATTATAAAACTTTGTGTATAATAAAGAAGTGATAAAACAAATAAAGAAATAGTTGAAAGAAAATAAGATTAGGGTTAATAACTTTTTTTAATTAAAAGATGATTCATATTGTTTTTCACATGTGAACTGTTTTGTCAGTTTACTTATATAAGTAGTATGAATTATTAAACAAAACAAGATAAAGGTTTTTACTGATTAGCGTCTTTTTAGCAAGTTTGTGGTTTCATGGGATTAGGTTGCTAACCCCATGCTCAACCTTCCTCCTTTATACGGGCTTGGAACAGGAAGCAACCCTTGAGGGGCTCTAGGAGAAGTTATCAAATTAAACAATAAAAATGAAATTACATTTCAACCAATTAGTTTTCAAATGGGAAGAGAAAATTCCATAAATAATGACATCTTTAAGTATGATGTGCATAAATCAGAGAAGTTATGTTTCAGATAATTCATGACAGTTTTCTTTTCATGAATTCAAATGTGGAATGTTTAAGATTGACATGATGAGTTTACAATTGTATCCGATAACAAACAAGCTTAATGAATAAATGTTTATATGTGAATTAACCCATTGGGTGGTTTAAGTATTTCAACATTGATCTGTTACTATAATCAAATATGTGCTATTACTTTACATTTCGGTTATACATACTAAAGTTAGATCATGTAATGTACTATCAGATTTACAATTCCTGTAGACTGTTCATTTTTGAAATTACTGGTGAAAGTTTATGTGTTTACTCACATGAACTCATCAACGAAGTGGGTAGAGCCACTTCATACTATGTTGTTTACTTTATTAAGTGTTTACGATGAAACAATGGATATTTAACTGTGAAAAGTAAATCAGTGTATCTTTGATGGTCACCCATTGGTATCTGGTCATATGGCTAATAGTTATAAGGAGCAAAGTTTTGACCAATCGTAGGCAAGTTATTAATTTTATGGCCATTGAGTATGGTTGTATGAAGGATATAAGTTGTTATAAGTGGTATTACTGCTCAAGACCGGTTGATATGTAATTTTAATTCTGAAAAGATTGAGATTACGGAATTATTGCACAAGTCACTTGTTTGGGATTGAGGCACCAAAATAGCTATTCAAAAACACCGAAGAATAGTATTTTGTTGCAACGTTTGTTTGAATAAGTAATTTATTAGAACGGAGTCGTTTTTTGTTATTCTAAGTTAGTACTTTTAAGGTTGTTACTCCTTATGATGCATCGGATTATACAGACGCAAGTGACCGTTACTGCTGCTCTTACTGACGTTTTAGAAAGATGTGCTACACAATAGTATAAATACTGTAGGGAAATTTACAGTAAAGTTTCGTTACGACAGGGGTTATCATTAAGTGACTTAGGTTAGGGATTAGGAGTGGGTTAAGAATTAGAATTAGGCTAAGGAGTTGTTTAGACTAAGGTTTGTAATAAAGGTGTGCATTAGGATGAAGCCAATGAGATTTCTATTTCTTTATTACTATTTGCATTTTATTGATGTCATAAAAGCACAACACGTTTAATGCTTTAATTTGTCTTTGCATTAAAATTAGTCATTTTTGTTTACCTTATTATCACTGGCTCATTGTTTTCGAAGTCATTTTTCTTACGTTCGTTTATCAAAACTATAAGCCAGGTTTTCCGAGAAAACCACTTCCCCCTGTATTCTAGATTTGTTGTAACTGATCAAATAAATTTAGATAATTGGATCCATCACAGATTGATGTTAACAGGGTACCATTGAAAACTGGAGAGTTGTAGACAGCTATTTCTTTGTAGTATGGAACTCCTCAGCAATAGACAGCCGAGATTTCGCTCTCAGGATGCCAAGAGACTAAGCTTATACACCACTAGGCCGGCTGGCATTAAATGGTAGAATTTCCACTTCCATAAATCGGTAATATAGCGCGACAACCACCCATTGTCATTCGTGATAACTGTCTTACTCCTAAAAAGCCAAATATCTGTTGAATTTTTATCACGCTTATTAATAATGATGTTGAGAATACTGATTAGTTTAGGTGACACTATTATAGTAAATGTTTGTTCATCATAAAATCAGGAGTCAAATACCCAGAAAATAATATTTAATGAAAGAATGTTAGAGGAGATATAAAATAGTTGGTGACTGTCAACTATTACCTCTTGTAGATCATTTTCTAGTTATCAAACAGTTTGTTCCCTTCAAAAGTTTTGAATAATGCAAGAACGACAACATTTGTAGAATACTTTGATCTCAATGAATTCAATGTTGCATTCTCATTAGCTACATAGATTCTATTGATTTCAGATAACTCAAATTATTAATACGTATCAATTTTGTTAATTGAAATGTTCACATGTACTTGCAAAAGTAAGTACATTGGAAGAACAGAAAGACGGGCCAATTTACGATTTATTGAATATATCCCGTAGAACTTGTGCTTGAAAGAAGCAACCACTTTTAGAAGTTCAACTACGCGTCATTTGGTAGACATGGGACCTAAGGTCGATGTAACCAATGCTTTTGAAATCCCCAATAAATAACATAAATCGATTCTATTAAAATTTACTGAGGCCATTGTATTTAAAGATTAGAACCTGACATTTGTATTTTCAAATGAATCAGTAGGTAATCTTTAATTACCCTGGTAGCATTAGATCGATGATCAGATAAACAATTCAATTAACAAAATTACTAGGTATTAATAATTTGAGTTATCTGAAATCAATAGAATGTATGTAGCTGATGAGAATGTAACGAAATACATTGAATTCAAAGTATTCTGCAAATGTTGTCGTTCTTGTATTATTCAAATTTTCTAGTTAATATGTTTGAGTATACACAAGCTATAAGTGTTCTTGGAAGTAAATATCCACCAGTAGTTCATATATTCTCAAAACAATTATATAATATACGTTAATGTTGAAGAGTAATTAGGTAAATGATAATGCAAAGGAAGCATTTAGTAAAGTTAGTCAATTTATAAAAACGTGATAGATTGATAGATTGTTCTGATTGGAAATTTAAAACAGTTTCAGAGTACAGCATTGTTTGTATAATCGATAACACAATATACACAGATCTTATTATCATAGAGTTAATGAACAAATAAGTAATATATAAAAAAACATAGAACAGTTATGATGATGGTACTATTACCGCATCATTAGCTTTATATGATGGCTATTAAAATAGCTTGATGATGTAATGCATCTAGATAGATTATAAAATCTGTAAGTAGACCAGTTTGAAGCATTCAGTATCTATGAAAATGATGTGGTCGAATCAATTAATCGGATTATATTCGGAAATGCAATTGATATTTCGATATATGGTCACCACAAAAAGCTGTTATATTTCACAGTGAAACCAGATAAATCAAACAAATGCTACTGTATAATATGACTATTATTGATGCTGGAAATGAACTACCTTTAATTGTTGCAAAAAAGATAAAGTCAAACAATCATAAACGTTCAGTTTTCGAATTTATAACACAAATCGACTTTGGTAGACGACTATTAAATACCAGGAAACAAAGTAACTGTTTTGTTCTAGTTCGGGGTCCCTCATTCATAGGAATACGCCTTTCTAACAAGAGATCAAACTTTAAGTATCCAGGGTTTTCAGAGATGATTTAACTTTATATCCTTTGGTTAATGACTACATACATTTTTTAACTCTATTCATAATATTGTCTAACCTCATCTGTTACTAATGAAAACTTCATAGGAGTTCAATATTTGGAAAAAACCGTTGTCTAGTGTATCTTACTTTCTAATAGTTGTCGAATCTAGATCAAGTAGAAATACCGATTCCAAAAATTAAATATTCTTCACTACACTTAACATCAGGTATTGATTCCTATAGCACATGAGAGAATATGTAACTGATAAAATTCAATCATATCAGGCTTCAAATAAACATTGTTAGTGAAAATACGTGAATTCGTAATATAACCTTAAGTGACTAAAATTATAAATGTAAATAACCATTAGATACCAGCTCACTAGTCTAGAGGCTAGGCTATGGTTTCCAATTCACTCAGTCGTAAGTTCCATCCCCGTTGACTGTATCAATTTAATTTTCAGGATATCCATTATTTCTAAGAAAACATTTGATGATTTTTCTCAGTTTTTCATCTGGTTTACCATGAGTAAATATCTTCTCTAACTTGTAGTATATAATGCTTTCATAAATGCATTTTACGTAATGGATTGGTAAAAAAGTTATTAAAGATAAAGCGTAATTCCCTTCAGATTAGAGTTTTCTAGCAAGGTTACGTTTTACCGAATGTGATTGCTAACCTTATGCTCAACTCTCCTTCTTTATCTGGGCTTGGGACTGGTAGAAACCCTAAGGGGATTCCAAGCGGAATTTTCACGAAGGACTAATTTGCGAAATTGTGCATGGAGGGCAGAACATAGATTTATTCAGAGTAAAGACTGGTGTCAAAAATGGCTGCTTATTCTTGCCCTTTATTTTTCTGGTAGTGGTTTACTGAATTAAAAAACTGCAAAATCACAGGGAAAGCATGGAATATGGTGGACAGCATAGATGCAACTAGATGACTTTGTATATGACATGACTCTTTTATCCCATAAACAACAACAAATTCAAGTATAACAACATCCTTTGCGGCCACCAGTAGACCTAAACGTGCATTAAGCAAAAAAGCAAGATCCTCAGTTACAAAAAATGAACACCAACCAAATAACAATTGGCATAATAAAGAAACTCTGGGAGATGTGGAAACTTTAACATAAGTCAGCAGCATCATCAGTAAATAAGGAAAGTCCGATGCAAATATTAAGGTGCAACTAAACAAGGCGACAACAACACGTCGTCAATTAGACAAAAACATCTCCAACTCAAATCAACTATCAGTCAATATTACAATCACAATTTTCAATACAAATGTGGAGACGCTTCAATTGTATAGAGCTGAAACTTGAAGAATTACGAATGGCATTTACCAGGAGATAAATGTATTTATAAGCAGTTGTTTGTGTAAAATACTTTGGATTCATTTGCCAGACACCATCAACAACAACAATCTGTGGTAGAGAACAAACCAACTGAAATCTAGCTGATTAAGAAATTAGATGTTGGAGGTGGATAGGACAAGCATTGAGGAAATCACCAATCTTTTTCACAAGACAAGCATTAATTTGGAATGTTTAAGGCCAAAGGAAAATAGAAACACTGTAGAAGATATTACATTGGGAATTGGAGATAGACATGAGAAAAGAATGAATGGTACTTGAGAAAAAGGGGAAATGAAAGTGCTGGACATATTTGGTTGGATAACGCTGATCAGTGTCCTTTGCTCTTCTTGGGTTAATAGGCACTGAGTAATTAATTGATAAGTCATTTCACGTACTGTATCAATATATTTGACATTGAATAGGACTAAGTTTTCTTTTGTTCATTGTAACATTAAGGAAATATAATTCCTAATCTCCTTTTGGTTTCATGGTATTCCAAATTTTTTTATGTTTGTTCTTGTATGTTGTCAATTGTCACACACATTAAATATGTAATCATGTTATTTGGAATTACATATTGAGAATTGTTCAGATGAGTACTGTCACAGAACGGATCTAGTTAATTGTGCCTAGTCGACTGTACCATCGATGTGATAGAAAATTATTCTGCATAACTGGAACTGAATGTCTTTAATGCACATAAGTATCAATCATTATAAATTTGTTTCATGTCTTTGCCACGGAAATGAAATAGAAATATTTAATCGACTTGTAATTGACTTAGTTTCCTGTCAGCCGATTCTATCATACTATTCCCATTTACGACAATGTAATATGTAATCTGTACAATGAGGATAAGTTATAATTCACTTTATTGTCAGTTGTTATGATTATTTATATTGCATCTTTATCAAAATAGTGACATTTTACTGATATTAATAGTTTGAACTGGTATGATGGATAGTAAGTTAGATTGGTTTAAGTAGTATCGTAATTAGTAGATATATAAAACCATAAATTATTTTACGCCCCATTAAAAATGATTCATCAACAAACGGAATCCTGATAACAAATTCATGTTTAAACATAGTAGTTACCAATAACAGTTCAATACATAATTGACTGCTGATTCTCCAAACCTTATGGTAGATAATCCATTTATTGTAGGTAAATTGTAACCAGATGTGAAAATGTTATGATCAGTCGACTTTTAAATCACAATAGTCAAATGTTTCGGAGATTATTGAATTAGAGTTCCATATCACAAATTGATCTGAATTAAACAATTACTGAAAAATCACGAAAAATTAAACAGCTATTAAATGCTTGTATGGAACTTCTTGGTAGTTATAATGGAAAGATGTGATCAATTGAGTTAGACCATGACTAGTGGGAAAGTTACCAACCTATGGAGATGGATAATGTCGCGCAAAAATATGTGGAAATGATTGAACTCAGAGATTTAAGTCATTAGGTGTCGGCCGGCATAGTGGTATATAAAATAACTATTTAACGTAAAAACATGAAGGTTCCAAGCTCCATACCTTGTTGAAATGAAAGGCAAGCACCGCTGAGGAATCTCATGTAAAGACAAAACAATTGTTTTATTCTTCATGGTTTTCAATGGTTCTATAACTCAGGCTGATTAGTGATACTGAGTTTAAATTACAGTACTTAATAGTCATGATTATTAAACTAACTAAAAGTAAAATGATACTTTTTACTCGGTTGAAAGATAATGTGCTACTATCACTTCAGTGATTATTTATTACTCATATACCCTCGACTCATATTTCTACTATTCTGTACATTAACAACTTACTGAATATTAAGCAATGTCATGTAATGATGGAATTCAGTATATTAGTCTTGATATATATTACCAGTAATCCATGTGATTCGAAAACACTCTTCGATTTACTTAATCTCAGATATTCCAAAATGTCCTCACTATAAGTTTCATTTCAACTGTCATTCATCAGCAACTTGATACATCTTAATTAATATAAATTAAAATATTGCGTAAACATTTATATCTAATAATGGTATTTGACATTGGCTGTTACTAACTGTCTTTGAATAACTTACTTCAAGACACGGGAAACTGAATAAATTAAATTAATGACTATATTTCAACTTGATCAGTCTTTGTTACTACTTTAAGTTTCATAACATTCACTCGACCGCGTGCATAAATGATTGTTTAAACATATAATGTGAAAGAAATTTTGATAGTTATCACTTTACAAAGATCTAAAATTATTCCACTTTGGTTGGAGTGGAGCGTGATTGTGTACGATAGTCAACTAGAATGTAGAGCACTTGTACTAGCGTAACTGGACATTTGTTGTTTGTTTCCATCACAGACTGATCTAAAATCACTTAATCTAGTGATAACATTGCAACGGGATCAATAGAATTCGTTAAGCAGCATAACAACCTAGTCAAATATGATATCAGTCATGACACAGTGATCAATCGATGGTGTATTCCTTTATGCATATCTCCTAATTCTATGTTTATTCAGTGTTTGTTTAAATTCATTTGATATTCTTCTTGTTAATTTCATCTTGTCAAGATGAAGTAGCATAGCAACTTGAGCTAATGTACAGTTGTGCAAGTTCTAACTAGATTATAACTAACTGATGTATTATCTAGTTGTTAATTATTTAACTACTTGATAATATTCTATGTATAACTGAGACAACATCCTGAGTTATATGTCAGTACATATGGATCCATTTAACTCATTAACAATATTAACGGTGAAATACAACTTAATTGCAAACTATTTGTAGAGACTAACATAGATATTTTGTGGAATTAACTGATATGAAAAGGAAAGATCAGGATTTTAACTTTCACATCATCCCATTTAGCTTAAAATTTAATGTTCACTTGTTTACTTAATAGTTTTAAAGAGATAAGTAACAGGTTAGAATTTCCGTGGAAATATTAACACTAAGATTTAAATGTATTCATTTGGATTGTTGTATTTAGTCTGAAAGAAAATGGTATTGTATCATAAGAAGTCAAGTTGTACATTGACTCAACTCAGTTATCGTCGTTACATTGAGGAAATATTCAGCTTTTAGGATAGCAGAATTGTTTCATTGTCTTTCTAGTGAACTGTATCCTACTACTAAAAGCTTGATTATGTTATTGTAACTGGATGGTGTATAAAATGTTTCATTCAAGCAGAGGGTTCCTTTGCAGTGTTCATTCATAATAATAATCTTTCAATACCTTACTACGACCAATATCAGTCTATCAATGAGTGAATTTTAGAGGGTAATGGCAGGGAGTTTTAATGAGAATACATTCTCAAACGTGTAAAGCGTGCAATTGTTACCTGTCATTAGCAATGAATGATGTCGCGCAAATCGACTGAAGTTACAAATAACAACCACTAGATACCGGTTGGCTCAGTAGTTTAATGGGTAAGCGTGTTCCTCGAACAGTGAAGTTTTTCAGCTAGATTTTTTGGTGTTGCGGCAGACGAGCACTCATGAGAAATCCCATACTGGTTAGAAATAGTCGCCTAGTACTTCCTGAATTAACAATTTATCTGTAATCAAGAAGATATAGCTCAGCACTATCTATTCGCCAATTTCTGTATTTAGTAGTAACACTTTATATGTAGTTATATTTCTGAATAATACGTCCACTGAGTATGTCCCATGATTTTTCAGTTTAATGGTGGTAGCCCTTCGAAACATAAATAGTACATAAATAAATTTCTGAGTTATTGGTTTGCTGCTATTTTAGGTAAGAACTTGATTAAATTTTTTTTACCATATTGATTCTGATATACATTATATACTCATGAATAAATGTGTGGGATTGAATTGTGGATTAGTTTTATGTAAATCCTATTAGTTCAATTCATTATGAAACATATACTGATGATGTTGTCTAAGAAAACAATGAGAATTGTATGAATAACCATTCTTATGATAATTTAAATAGCTACATTTTCATTATGTAGACTTATGTAATGTCGGTATACAAAATTATACTTTTGTTAATGAATTTTCTTTTCTCATGAAATTTAGAAGTGCTATATATATATATATATATATATATATATATATATATATATATATATATATATGATGTAAGACATTTTAAATGGGACTTCACTTATACTTCCTACCTCCTACTCTATCGCTAACACTCTTATTCTCTGGATTGTTTTAGCCTTTTTCTCTTCTCATCGCATTACTAGATTTTTTTTGTGTCGTTATCATTATTCTGCTTTTTCTCTCCTTATGTCTCTGTCTCACTACCTCAAATTTATATTCACTTTATTTCACTTTACCTATAGGCTATATTCATTATATTTAGATGATATACTGATACCATAATAGAACTACAGTTATAGGAATTTAGTAAACTGTTTTTCAAGTATAATGATGTGCACTTTGATTATTTTCACTAAAAAAGTGAATTTTTCAATTACACACACCCCCTCTGTGTGTGTGTGTGTGTTTTACATCAACATTGTTTTCTATCATTTTTCCTCTTTGAAGATGAAAATGAAAAACAAGAACTTTTTTTTTCTCATATAACATCATAGTAACATAATCAGTTATATGAAATAAAATGTAATATACATTTTGTACAAATTTCAAACTAAGAAAATTATGTAAATTATTTTTAGTTTGATTTCCTTTTTTTTCCAAAAAGCACCATTTTAGTTGCTAAGAGAAAAAAACAAAAAACGAATTTCATTGAAAAAAAAACTTGAAAAAATAAACAATTTAAAAAGAGAGAAAGGAGTTGGAGAGGAAAGAGGAGAAGGAGGAGGAGGAAGCAATTCAGACAAATAAAGTCCTAAGATAATTATTAATGATAAGGAAATGTAATTTCTGTTTGGTGAATGAAACTATTCCAATTCACATAAGTATTTTCATTTATTTCCTCCTATTCTTTTCTATTGTTTTTCTCCGCATCATATTCACTCATTTTATTTGTCTCTTTTCCCAAGAAATGAAATTTTTTTAAACATGATCTTATTACATAATCTATACTTTGATATGGTGGAGTCATATAGAGCGATGTAGTTGAAATTATTCACTGTGAAATGAATATTGATTATATTTTACAATCGGAAATGAAATAGTAGGAAATTGTAGAATAAGTTACCTGGTTTCGCAACTTTCATGAGTCTAGATAAATTCAATTGCTCCTATAGATGAAGCTATATTGGATGTAAAATCAGACGACTAAATTAACGGATTAACGAGTATCTATCATCTTAGTTCGGAAAGGGAACGGTATAAATCCATAAGTAGTTCTATTTTGTCACACTTGATACGCAGTGGATATACAGTAGATGAAACTAAAACTTACAGAGTGATGTACCGCATACCATCACACTTTCGAGACAGGATTCGACCTAGTCTCCTACATTTTACCAAAGCCACTGAAATTTAAGTTAGCAATCTGAGTCTGTGTGTCGTAAAGAAATGAGTAACACCTTTATCTTTCTATGGCCTTATGAGGTTTGACAAACAACTTGCACAATACTTTGCATCGTTTACGGTTTATTTGTTCTCACTTCACTCCTTTCATACCTCTTCGCCATTCTCCATTTAACTGACCACATTATTTTCACATTTAGTTTTAAATTATATTCGTTATTAATATTATTATTTTATTAAGTTCGATTTCACACCGTTCTGATCTACTTTTAACTTATAATCGCTCTTATTTATTTTTTGTTGAAATATGTAACTATATTTAATTCGAATGTAATTTGACCATCCCGTTGATTTGTCATGGTTGTAAATGGTTAGTCTCTGTTGCTATATGTGCATCCCGAGCGGACTGTATGGCCTAAGTTAACAAGTATTGTTTGAGTTGGATTGTGACCCACCGAAAGAATCTACGAGAGTTTTATCTTATTTGGGACTTACCGGCTAAATGTACCTCCATCTCAATGTTGATGTTCACACTGATACTCGAAATCAGTTCGTTCCGTATCAAACATCACTACGTTCACTAGGAAGCTACTGAATCCACAGAGTCACACTTGTTCAGCAAGCATCTATACATCCAGTTGACAATTTCTAAATAAGACAAAACGTGTATCCTTGATTCCGTTTAAAAGTCACAACTTAATTCAAACAATACTTATGTATTCACGTTGTTGTTATTAATCTGCTAATCATTACTACTATTAGTACATAAGCAACTGTACTATCAATTTACTCCTTTTAACTGTGATGATTAATTATGTAATCCACCAGATTCAGTCTAATCATCGACTTACATAAATTACCTTCATTAGTTTCATAATTTTCATAGTCGTATAGAAATATTGCTGTATTATATTTAAGTAAAAAGTTTGATGAGAATCTAACTGAAAATAGTATTGTTTACTTATATATATTGTTTATAAAGGTTAAAAGTTCAATAGGATCATTTCAGCTAAATGATTTATTCTTGACGACTTTATTGACAAAGATTTTGGGAGAATTTCTGTATAAGTGGCTAGCAGCTTCTTTTGTCTACCAGTAATACTGAAACTGATAACTTGAGTATTGTTGACGATGAAATCTGCAATATATATGGATGTAAATGGCACCTTTGTTGCCAACAAAAAGTATCAATTGTAAAATGTACCCAATCTGATCACTATCAGGTGTGATGACGTAAAGTTTACATTGAAGAAAAGGTTTGAAGTAACAGAATAACATTCTTACATATATTGATAACCAGAAATAACACTGACGAAAAATGGAGAATCAGGTGTATTATAAACTAACCTAAGTAGACCAGGTTGTCAATAACAATATCTAAAACCAGGTCAACTGAATACTAGCTTAACTCTAAGTGTCAAAATCATTCTACAGCATATATATATATATATATCACACTGAGAAATAAAAAAGAATATCTCTCGATTATTTTCTTGAAGAACAGTTAACTTTGGAAATATCTCCCAAGATCTCAAAACGAATCATAGAAGACAACGATAGGATTATCAGAAATTATTATAAACTAACTGAGACACTTCTGAGTATACGTTTTTTACACATTAGCAAAATCACCGGAACCAACTAAGGAACACAATAACAAACGACAAGCCAAATATTATTTACAGAATAGTCTATTTGCATTGGAAAAATATCATATTGGAGAATTCGCTAATATAACTCTTTTTGTCTACACAAACATTAATTAGCTGTCAAATTCAACGTCTTATCTTTTTCTGTAACTGTGCATATAGGCGATTATGGACATATATTCGACTGAGAAAACGCAGTGATTGTAAACACAAAGAAGATCAGACAATTTTCAGGAGCTTGAAACTTAGGTCAATCAGCAATCAATTAACATTGTGAAATAGGTTCAGTCTGTCAACCAATTAAAAATACTGACAACTAAGAATCAGCTCAAGATGAAAATGAATCAAAACAAATGTAGGAAATAAGTAACACGACAAATGTCAACAACAATCAGTCAGCCAGTAGGTTGACAAAATTAACTGTTGGGTACTCGTAGAAGAATTTTCATAGTTCACCTCTATCGTGAATTTCCATTGATGATCTTTCAGAATGACAAAGAAAGCTCTATAACTCTAAGAGGACACAATTCTATGAAAAATGTATATGTACCTTTATATATTTCTTCTATTTAGGACAATGTCCCTTTGATAAATTTCAATTGTGCGACAGCAAGACAAAGTTTGTCACAACCCACCACAGAGTTAATATCAGATTAGCCATTGTGGTGTTGTGCAAAAGTTTTTCTTAGGAGTATACTAAGGTTTATTGTAGTATTAACCATAAGAATGTTCACCCCTCTCTTATGTATGCAAAAATAATTTATACTTACACTAAGCCTACCCTGGTAGTATTGATTTTATATTCGTAATAAAATGCGGTTAACAATCTTTTTCATATTACCGTTGTTTTTTCTTCCAATTGTCTCGCTGACCATAGTTTTTTCCATATAAAAAGTTTATGTACGATCAGATAGTTCCAAATGTACATTGCGCAGATATGAGTCATGTTGCTATGATAAACTTCACCTTCTTATCAAATTATCAAAATCAGGACAGTGTTTTTATTGGTAAAATACCACTAAAAACTAAGGAACACTGAACAGCTGTTTCATCCCAGCATAGTACTCCTCAGCAGTACGCACCCTAGATTCTGCCATAAGGGTTTCAGCTTGTTGAACCCCTAACCATCTGCACCAATGAGCCGACAACCAATGCTGAAACTCCCACTTCAATCAAAGGGTTAGGTGTTCGCTAACCTAAGGTTTTTGAGAGGGAATCTAGGGTGCGTGCAGTTGAGGAGTTCCATACTAGGGCGAAACACCTGTCCGGTGCCCTCTAGCTTTCATTGGTAGCCGACCAACATTAATCTGTGAAAAATTCAATCACCTAAACTCGATACAAATTTTCACAAACCATCTCAATTCAATTACAGTATGTTTACGCTATTATTATACGCCTTAAAGTTAACGTCGAATTATTATAATCAAACTGCAATACTTTCTCTCAAAAATGCTGATTACTTTTAGTGGGAGAGTCTATTCGAAGCTTCAGAATCGGTTTATGCTTTGATTTACATCCGCTTATTTCGCTCGTTAAGTAAACACTAAAATACTGAACAAATGTTGTGTGCTTTATCAAATTTGTTGGATCAAAATTTATTTCAACCACGTGGTAATAACTTAGTGATTTAAAGACAATGCACTCAACTAAGTTTGTATCAATTAGATTGTAGATGCACACTATTGAAGAATCCCATGGGAGTCAATGAACTACAAGTAGATGATACAAGCTTTAAGTTACTTATGACTCTTGTGTTCTTCAAATGACGAGAACAATATAGTATTCAATCTAAATCAATTAAATTAGATTTAACTGAATGATGAAAATACTAAAGCTTTTGGTTGGTTGAATTTATCACAGATTGATGTTGGTAGGGTACCGTTGAAAATCAGGAAGCACTGGACGGCTGTTTCATTTTAGTATGAGACTCCTCAACAGTGCGAATTCATTTAACGAAAACTTAACACTAATCTCTACAAACCGCCTGAAATCAATTGCAAAAGCTTTTTCATTCTTGTAGATTGGGCTAATTTGAATGTAACTAGGAAGCATGTGACAAATGTTTCCATTTGGTATAAAACTTTAAAGCAGTGTACAGTCACGTTCTCAAGAGTAATGAAACCGGGAACATATATGTACTACATGGAACGCCAAACCAAAAACAACGCATCGCCAGCCTCCAGTGTTAGGATACACATTTTGATAAATTTATGATATAGAGCGACAGTTATATATCACGACTTCTCATTAGAACTATAGAAAACAACTTGAAGTCAAGCACTAGTTAGGTAATTGTTATTACTGATATAGTCTTGCTGACAAATCCCATACAAAAATCAAACGGTTTTCTAGTGTTCCATAGTCTTCATTAGTATCAAACCAAGATCAATCTTTGTCGAACCCTAATAACGAATTAAATGTCAATCTTCATAAAGAAAACACTTCAACTTGACCTTGTTGTTTTTGTTTATCTTTAATTTTAGGTACCAAATACTCGAAATTTTCTTTGTACAACATTTGAATTACGTTCTAAAAATGTAGAAAAATCGTGGTCATATTTAGAAATTCGTATAAATCAAGAGAACAATGCAGAGAATTCTAATCGTATCACATTTATTGTAATTACACATGAACGTGGTGAATTACCGTTTAGTGCCTATGATCGACATATTCATACAATTCTACCACCAGAAACATCAGTTTCATTATATTTTTCTAAATCTGTAACAACCCGTTTAAATACAGCACGTAATCCATGTCATGTAGGTGCTGATGCAAAATTTATTGCATCAGAATTAACAATGGATACTGAAAGTGAATATAATAATAATGAAGTGAAACACTATTTGCCAGGTGTTACATCACTGTATACAACCTCTTTACCAAAGTTACCTATAAATAATGAAATGGATAATTATGATCTTAATACAATTACTAATACCAAAAGTAATCCTAATTATAATGATCTAAATGAAGATAATAATCAACGACAACAATGGTATTTCGATTATCTTGATACAATACGTATGAAAAATAAACAAACAACATTTGCTAGTGAAACAACTAACTACTTACAATTTGCGTTATTACGTAATCGACAAAAAAAATCTAAAGAACAACGTCGTAGTAAATTAAATACAGTTAGTTTATTTGGTACAGAATTTTTATATAGTCGTGAAGCATGTGGTTGGGTTGAATGTTGTGCAAAAGTAGCATATAATTGTAATTCTACATGTACATTAGATTTATTATCAATTAATCGTACAGCAACACAATCACATTTCTTATGTGAACGTTCACAATGTCAAGATGAACAAATTCCTTATGAAACATGCCCCTTACCATGTATACAAACAAAATTTATTAAACATAGTGAAGTACGTTTATCTGGATTTGAAGATGGTCTACCAGCATTGACTAGTCGATTAAAATTAGTACGTAGTGAAAGTGTACAAGTAGCAACAGAAGAAGAAATTTTTTCATTAGCTAAGTTATTCTCTGAAGTTGGTGGTTTATGTTCATTATTCATTGGTTTCAGTTGTATATTCTTGTTTGAATTATTGGAAGCGCTTATTTTAATGTATTATCCTAAGAATAATTCGAAACAAACTAATAAAGTTAACACCATATCTAATACGACTACTATTAATAGTAATAACAGTAGTCATCGATCGGAAATTAATAAAACTAATGATCAAAAGTGTTTATCTACACCACTTATAGAAGTAAATAAGCATACAATAGATAACATGCCAAGTGCTATCACAGATAGTATGATTAATTCAACTACTACAACAATGACTACTACTAATGTTTGTAGTGATAGTAATGGTGATAATATCATCAATAACAGTAACAATAAACCAAGAACACCAAAAGCCAGTTTTTCAATTGCAAATATAGTTTCATTAGAAAAATATTTAAGCAATGATACAGAGTATTCAACAGAAAATCGACATTTCACCGCTGTTTATCCTGGTGAAAATGATAATGGTGATTTGGAAATTACTAACTCTCACTTAGCATCCCATGTAAACAATTATCATGTTGATGAGTCTAGACCATTAGAAAATGTGTATAACTGTGATCATACTGATAAAAATAAAGCACACGAGACCCTATTATCTGTATCTAACCAACGTACACATCATGTAGGAGAAATTCTTGAATCAAACCGCAAATATATGTTACCTATCTGGTTAACGACAAGCATCCCGCTACATATGATTAATGATAGACAAATCTCTTCAAAAAGCAATATTAATAATCAAGATGAGTGTATGTATAGCAGAACAACAACTGGTGAGTTGATTACTTCATTATGATTTACATTTGAAGCTATAATTCGACATTATCTTGTCTAATTCTTAATATTGTTAATAGTAAATCAACTTATCCATGAAATTATGATGATTGAATACTAAGTAGCTACCAGTACGTTTTTCTGTTCCGTAGTGTTGACAAAAACTTTATCCATAAAGTTGCAGTGTGATCACTAATTTAAATAACTGTTCATTGCATTCAGTCTTGGCGGAGTCGATGTTGTTTACGGGAATCGAGTTTGGGTCATTAGATTTTCACATCTAGAGATTTTACAACTAGATATTGATCAGGTCAATACCGATCCGTAATGTGCAGTAAGAACGCTCACAGAGTATGAAGCTAGGTAACGCAGGTTAGAATATCAAGTACAATATTAATACCTTTATGAATGAATGTAGGTTTTTCTGACGTCCGTAAATTAGCACGAAACCTACATCAGTCAGTGATTTCAACCAATTATCTTCAATCATCTTGGATATAACTACAAAATCAGTTAAAGAAATAACTTCATATTGTTAGACACTTCTTTTGAGGCTAAATAATCTAAGTCAATCATCCAAACATTTAAAGTGCATTTTTTGATCTTATCGTTATATCAGTGAAGTAGAGGAAACTGATCACTACTTTGATTGTGATACTGTGTGATGTTGTATTAATAGATTTAACCAGTGATTCCTGAAGGCGATAGTAACCAAACGCACTAAAAATGCTAGGAGTTGATTGTTCTATAACTATGTGAAACTATAGACAAAACCTGTACTAACTTAGATTAATGTAACACAGAGATGCATTTCAGTAAGAACTAGACATTTGGTATAATTTTCTATTCGATTTAGCAATATTTATACAAAAAAGTGGATATTTAAGAACTAATGCATATGTCAGCTAACGAATTCTGAAGTACATAAAGGTTACTAAACATTTATTTCATAGGCACTAGTAGCCCACTAGATCGACCCATTTAACATCTAACATGAGATACGTCATAATAAACCAAATCATTTAATCGGGTTTAACGAGTCCATTCAGATAAAGCATAACCATTTCCAATCCTAATCATTAGCTAATGGCTAATATAATTTACATTATATAATTCAGATGCTTATATAACTACAATGAATAGATGAGAATAAATGTTTACAATAATGCAAGATAAACTTGACGACGAGTGTATGATTACTTTTAGCTTACTGGTGAAAAGAAAAGATTTGGAAGAGAATGGTTTTATTACATTACTTAAGAGAGAAAATATTATTCAGTAGTACCTAGTATAATGCATCATTAATAAATAAAACTCATCTTGAGTAGTATAAAGTAAGAACTGGAGGTAAGAATATACCTCATAGACATAGAGAGAGGGGCCCAATACAAATTACCTGACTGAATATACCACAGATTGATGTTGGTAGAGTACCATTGAAAACTATGGACAACTGGATACTGAACTACTGAAGAGTCCTATACTAGGAAGAAACAACCGTCCAATACTCCATAGATTTTAATGGTACTCTACCAATATCAGTCTGCGACGAATTCACTCAACTTAATTTTTATTTATATTCTTACGAGATGTAACTATTCTACGCATTTGTAACTTGTTTAGTTTAATTCTGATGTATACTTGGATAAGATAAATTGAATCAGTACACTCATATGTCTTTAGTAATGTCCTGTCTGAAATAGTTAGTTACCTTCTAATCAATATTATCTGGGTATCATAGCCAATATGCATTGTTTAAGATAAGTTGAAATCTCCCTCTCACTAATAGTTTTTAAGTATGCAAATGTTCTTACTTCAATAGTGCTTCGCTGAACAAACTGTTTCCCCCCCCCTCCCCAATTTACATGCTTGAATACTGTTGAACCAATGAAGTGTGTAGATGAAACTTTGGAGCGTTGATATTGAATAGTGGCTGCATTAATTTCAAATAAATAAAGAAATAAGTATATATATATATATATATATATATATATATATATATATATACTGTTTAAACACTTCATTTGTTTTCAGTGTTGTTTATCGTTTCTTATATAGTTTGTTCCCGAGAGGAATTGATACAGTTATTGCAAGAAAACCGAATCCGAATCAAAGTAATGTAAGTTACTGTTGATGTATAAACTAATATATATGTAAATATTCTAACATGTTCTTATTATTCGGATAGGTTTAATCACAGCGCTGTTAGTGTTGCATTCAAGATTTTTAGTTATTTTCCTGCTTATTTAGTAGATGGGTGTTGATTATTAAAATGTGATTTTTTTAGTTGAAGTATAATTTACTAAAAATAAGTTGGAGGCAGAAGTGGTTGAGTTTTAATTTGTTGACGACATCATATGCGGTTATTATGTACAGGATATCTTGAGTAACTAATGTTTGCGATGCTAACGGTGACTGTAGATGTTACTTTTTCTACACACGGCTATGAAGTAAAAGTCATTCACCATTAAATTTGTGGAATCAAGCTTATGATTGGCAGGATAGGGAAGGGAACGAATGAAAGAAGTTGGAAATATGCCATGGATTGCCTTATTTTGTCAGTCTTCTATAGAAAACATCGATGTTAAATAGAACGATACCGTTAACAAAGAAATATGAAGAGTTGTTATGTTATACTCTGAACTGACATATAATTCCCAAACATCTAATAGGAAGCCAAACCAAGGATTAATCTAACTAGTGAGTCGTCAATTAACTCACCAATCGATAATGAATGAGTGTTTTGCTAAATTGCAAATTGATTCATATCATTGAAAATTACAAGTCAGTAGCATTTCACTTTGTAGCTAAATACCATGTTCCACACTTACGGACTTAGATCCAATTTAGATTCTGTGGTGTATGTTACGGAAAACATCATAATATAATAGCACACATTCCACTTAGTACTATTTTGTACTCTAGAGATTTTTATGTAGATATGAACTTCAGTAAAATCTTTAGTAAAAAATCATCAGCTATTACAGAGTAAACATTGAAATTTGAACTGCTTCGTAAGTACACCGTCTTCAAGAGTGACACATGATTATCATCTAATCGCGTATCTGTATCATTTTGAATGTACTGATCTAAGTGTTATCATCTTGAAGCTGTTAGATTGAAAGTTGTTGCTTTAAATCCTATCACAATACTAAATGTATCTTCAAATATATGCATTTTTCTTATTATGAAACATTTCGAAGATAGTCAGTGGTAACATTTCATGTTTAAAGTTTTGTTATCTTTACCACTTATCAGATAGGTGTACTAATAATCTTCAGAAGACTGCCACTTCCTGCTTATTTCAAGTCAGGTTTTAACCGATTTCCTATTTATTGCCATTACCCCTAATCTACGCACACAATGATTGATTCTATTTAAACCTTATCAATAGAATTGGTCTAGTAGTAAAGGCTAAGCAAACATAATACTTCTTTTTACTCAGTAATAAATCAATGAAAATGTTTTATCTCAGCAAAAATAATCTGTCATAATTCTCACAAAAAAAGAAGTTAATTGTTATAATGAATGAAGATAAACAATACCATATGCTTGAACAGTTTACTTATCTCTAGAGAAATGAATTGTCTGTTCTTCTGTGTTCCTATTTACTTTTTAATATGAAGATTCTTAATGACAATGTCGTTGAATTACGATCATGGTTTAATTGTTTAAAATTAAAAAAAAGTGGTTTTCAACTGATGTTTTTAAACAATAGACAATGTCGTAATATTGAATTAGTGATCGAACTAGGTAAAACACATTGCCTACACCTTGAAAACAAAGATTGATGTATCCTTAAACTTACTAGTGTTTAATAAATATGCTTAATATGGTATCTATAATCAATTCTTTGTTAACTAAATGAGTGAGTACTAGATATTAGAGTGTAATCATCATTAGAGATTTCAATTCAAGCTGTAATGCATCGCTTCACCACACTAACATTGTAAGAAAACAACATATCAGTACATTATAAGCGACAAATCAGATAAAGGAAAAAGTGCTTAAGAATCAAGAATTTAGGGAGAACATCATTTATGGAAGCTGTACAAATGTACTTTTATTGGCTTAATCAATATATTAGTCAATTAAACAAAATAAATGAATTGCACCACATAGTGATTAACTTGATCAGTAGAATTTAATCAACACTGTTAAGGACTTGACAAAATGAATCTAATTACTTCTTAATAACAAATCATTATATACATCTCAGTTCTATAGGGGATCAATTGCAACCAAAATATCCAGGTTGTAAGCGACATAGACAGTGTAACTGAGTGATTTGGGATCTAATCAGCCAAGAAGCATCAGTTAGCTCATGATTGTAGATACGTTCAATTTATGTCTGCCAAAATGCATGCAGCCTAGACCCAATATTTTCTACTGACTACCCTCAAACCACTTTTTATTTTGACTATAGTGAAAAGAATGCGTGCAGGCTTTAAAGTCAAGAAAATATAGTAGGATGATGCATGGGAAATAATTATAATGAAGAAGAAATGAAAAGCTTAGAATAATATGATCCATGAAATAATTGAAAGTGGGTTATAACAACTGATTATTTGGTGCAAAACTGACAAATAGATTAAATGCTAAATCAATGTCTTAGAACGTGAGATTGCACGTTCTTTTATATACCGAGTCTAAAATCTTTCCATTAGTATTCTTTCCGAGTATGCAAAACTATAATGAGTTAAGAGTAAAATATATAATGCTTCTATACTACATATCATATTGACGACAAGATAAAATGCTGACGCAAGTCAAATATAAGACGCTGACCAATTTCAGTCCATGATAAATCAACGAGAAGATTCAAAAACATTCTAACTATATATACATACCTATCTCACAGTCCTGGATTAAGTAGTCTAATGGTAAACGCGATGGAGTTTGGGACTAAATGAAACGACTTCGAGTCCCAGTGTGAATATTAATACTGGAATGTAGGTACACCCAGCTGACAAGTCTCAAATAAAACAAAACACGCGTCCTGGATTCCACTGGCCAGTCACAATTTAACTCAAACAATAAACTTCTAAGTTCAATCACTTTCATATTAGTTTATAAATTCAGTTGTCCTTGTGAATTTACTTATGTAAATAGAACAACAGAGTACTCCCACAGAAGGTTTATCAAAAACATTGTCTAGCGTGACTATATAAAAGACAAGACAAATTTTTTACCAACCCAAAAATGTCTTACTTGGTCAATAAATAATACAAAATCGACAAGAGTTTGGTATTCAATGTCATACACAGTAGTAAAGAATGAGTTAACTTAAGCAAATATCCCTTTTTGATTCCCCTTCTATCCTGTGGCCTTCATTGCTCATTAAGTGGCAACAATTGTAAATAAAAATTTTATGTATATTCCTATTAACTTGTCTTACTTCATTCTTATTACTGTTATTGGTAGTCTCATTTTGCACAATGTTTGCATAGCTTACTAATAAATCCTTTGTTCAGTTACTCTTCTACTACATTTAAATGGACTAAAACAATTTTCAATAAACTGTTCATACATTACCATGACTTTGTTATCATTGTTATCACTAATCAAAATTGGAATCTTAACACCGGACAAAGGCAATTTACTGATATTGATAGTCAAGTGTTTACCACGAAACCTGAAAGTCATGAGTTTAATCTCATGAAGGACTAGAAGGTATGTGCGTGATTTTATTCAGTGGTATCCAACAAAGACAAGATTAAACTCTACCAGCCACGACTTCTAACTGGAACTTTAGCAGAATCCTAAAGTTAGAGAATGCCTTTTTAAAAAAGGATGACACACATCTTTTGGTAACTTCGAGAATGTTTTAGATAGTTACAACGCCCTATAGTACCGAGTCGACTAGAAAAGGCAAAGACTTAAAGTTTTGGTCATCCAATCAGAAAGTAGTATATAGATTTAATAGAGTCAAATGTAAGAAAATTACACTGGTTAAATAATAAATTACTGTATATAATAGGTGATATGGTTAGGAATTGAGGTTAGGACTGTTGTTAAGTAGTTAGATTAGGATTAAGAGGTTTGTTTAAAATTGACGAGTGAATGCAGGTAGTATTTTGGCTCTAAGTGTCAAGTGTCTTTCTGTTATCTTGAAATCATATTGAAATCTTTATATACACATTCATTTTCTATGTTCTAATGTAGCTCTCCTTGTAAAAGCTGACTGCTATATTATCATCACTCTGGGAAGCGTTGAAATCTATCTCTATTCATTAGTACAGAGTTGTTTACAAATTTGTCAATTTCACATAGTTGAGGTTATTTTCAATGTCCGTAATGCTCGTTGTGTTGTATCTGTCCAGTTAAGAAACGTTTGCTACATATTGCAATGAAGAAACATTAAATTTTATACTCCGATGTTTATTATATACCCTTGATTTTTTACTCAATATGTTGGGCTACGATACATTATCATTTTTTCAAAGACTATTTCAGATATTTCTACATCATTAGACCTATGTTTCATACTGGTTGTCATTTGCTAGTATGAAATGTCTATATTAATAATAATAATAGCTTTGTACAATAATATGTTCAGGATAGTATGCATTTTCAGCATACAATGTCTCAACAAGTTACACATTTTCCATGTACACATTGAAAGTAATTGCAGCAAACTCAATGAACTCATCCGCAAAGTGGGATCGAACCGATGATGTGTAGTTCGGGATTACAAACAATGACAATATATATGTATCTGTATTTATTTGGATGTTTTGGACGGCATAATAATGTCAGATAATCGATATAATCATTTGAAAACTTGAAGCACACACGACTGGATTTACACCAGTTCATGTTCACGAAAGTGACACCATCACTACTACTACACTTTCTTAATGATACAATGATCTTAACGGAAAATCTGAAAACCTTTTAACAATACCAAATTGTCATTGTACAAATGATGCATTATAATTAAACCACAGTTACAGTATATGTTTAGACTAAAGAGAAATTGTAGATTATCTACTTTTCCAATCAGATTAAAAATCTGAAGAATCAACATGTGATGAATGTTAATCCCTTTAAACACGTATTGCCCGCCACCGTGATTCATTCGTTTAAATCTCATTGTATTACTCATGATAAATCGTAGACATTTTATATATGCTCTTAAGTACATAATGCAATTTTGCGATATGATTGAGTAATTAAGACAAAACAAAATTCGACATAATAATTTGCTAAGATATTTGGGAAAATGGTATTCAAAGAATTCAAACAGACCGCCGTGTTGTGACTTACCACCTTATGTGTAATTATAACCAGAATTATTTAATGTCACTAGAAGAAATTATTTGTTTCAGTGTAGTTTTTGGGTTTTAGAATTTTTGTTAAGTTAGTATGATATCTCGGTCACCTAAAGAAAAGTAACTAACTTTCCGAACTGTTTTACAGAAGACCATTTTATTTATTTTGAGTATATGTAAATCGAACATTTAATTTCTATTTTTGTTCAGTGCTCACTAGCTTATTCTCCTATTCAATCCATTAACTGTTAGTATATCATTTCACTTTGTAAACTATGGTTAATTCATTATGTGTACGTTACTCCAGTTCATATTTACAATTACTCCTATTTTGTATAAATGTTAGTTTCCCAATTGGTTGACGGTGTGGTCTGATTTTATGTTTACTTAAAGGATTGCACGAAATGCAATATGATTCTGCACGGTTGATCTAGCGTCATGTGCTCTTATATCTTCAACTTGAGACTGAATAGACATAGAGCAAACGCATAGTGAACGAATAGGGAAACCTGATTGGCGATCTTTTTTTTCGTCATTATAATACACTACTCATATTGATCAATATTATATTTACTTACATATACTACTTTTTTTAACTTTTACAGGTTTACTGAACAATAACACTCAATACAATCAATTAAACAAAATAATCTAGATAAACACCCAAAAACATTTCATTTAAGTAAAGAAATATCATAGAAATCTGGAGTCTGGATAGGGAGGGTGCTGGCGGTGTGAAGTATTGAATAATACAAATTACTTTTCCATTATTAACCAAAACCAGAAATTCATTTTTGTCTAAATCACATAATTAACATCTTACCAAAAAAAAAAATAAAGAAACTGTAACATAATCACTATGATTGATGTCATTGTTATTAATACACATAAATGTATAACATCATGGTTACTAATATTCATGTTGTATGTTACTCAGAAACAAATTAATGATAACTTTTAATGTATATTGAAATCAATCATGTTTATGTGTGTAGATGATTTTTTTTCACTATTGACTTAAATGATTTACATTGTTCAATATCTTCTATATGATAATATAAACAAAGTAATGATTAATGAAATATTGAGTTATTGATTATTTAACTGTAGTAATAATGATGGTTATTGATTTTTAGATTCTAGAAAATATTTATTTGTAATTTAAATGTGTTCATATCATTCTATTGATTTTATTGGGGATTAAAATTGACCAGTTTCTGATGCATCTTAAGTAGAGTACCTTGATATAGAGATTAAATTTAGATTGTTTCTAGCATCTTTCTGTTGATATTCACACAGGGATTTGAACACGGTTATTGAATTATTGATTAATATACTGAATCCAGACGGCCACACTTGAATATAGAGATTACAGTAGCTACACAGATTACGTGGTGGCTGATTGATTTGACACAATGGTATTGGTTGTTGATTGTTCAGTACTCACCTTTAAGGATTGCAATGTATCTACCAGATGTCTTTCAATACTACAGCTTCTTGTGTGTAATCTGTTTTACCGAAGACTTTTCGAAATATGGTCTTGGGACTGAATGACCTTCAGCTAATTTCTTCCTTTCGCATAACTGAAATAACCGATTTTAAAGATATTTAACTTGAGGATGATTTATGTGTAAAAGTTCCATACTATGAATCTATACAGGTCACAGCTCCAATAAACTTTTAGTGTTAGATCACATTCTAACAAATTTAGTGACATAAGTTCGAATCCCAACAAGATTAAACGTAAGTCTAATTGATGAATACCAGTTTGAATGAAAACTAAGTTAGAAAGAATTTCATGTCGAGTACGTAGGAACATCTAAGAATGTTCTGTTATAAATGACGATAACTGATATTTAAGAGAAGAATTCTACTTACATTCTACTCAGTAATTACGCCTTGTAAAATATGCAAAGGAAGAATAACTTATTAATAAGTCATTTTCGTCTGGAAAACATCATAAATGTCTAATTTACGTAGAAGTGAGTTCTTCATCCATTCCTTATGTGTTGAATCAGTTTGTCTTAAAGACTTTATATTTAATTGATTAATCCTCTCCCATTTTCCTTATCTTCATTTATACACTTATTTATGCTGACCACCTTTACCAATTTGTAGTTACCCTTTCTATCTTATTCAGAGGTAGGAATTAGGAAGAAACGCTGGAATTTGATGAAATACGCAATACAAAAATCTGCAAACAACACCACAAGGTATCTTTATCGGTTAATCTACCACCGGTTTTCTGATTAATTGATTCTTAATGGATATATTGAATATGTCATTTGACCTAAATACCATTCTTTTAGAAATTCTATGGCATCGTTAAAGTTAAACTAACATGTTCAACATTGATCGAACCTGAGTTTCTTCCCACCCACTAACACTTAAATTAGACTAATATGATTTTTCAAAAAAGAAGTGAGAATCTTTTTTGAAATCTATATTCATTGATAAGATAGTAGCATAAGTTCCGTCGTAATCGACAACACGATAAAAATACCAATTGATATTCAGCTGAATATTAATTACTTTCCAGAAGTTTAAATGAAATTGTAGAATTGGACTTTATATACTCATGTTTACAAATTATGTAATCGATCTAATAACTTTATATCATAATGTACTCATTTTGATTGAAAATACAAAGGTATTTTAACTAAAATTATCTAATCATATTTTAACAAAGTGGAAGAAGTGATGTTATAAATAGATCTGTTTATAAATTTGATATCATGAATTTGTATGAGTTAGACAACCATTGAAAATTGGAATGCATTAGATAGCTGTTTTGTGAAAGAGTTATCACTAATGACAATTGACTGAAGTGAGAATTCTACTATTTAACATTAACTAGTCCAATGGTACAAATGATCAAGAGTTCGCTATGAAACCTCTAATCCGTAGGTTTGATTATCTGTTGGAATAAAAGGTGTGCATTATTGAGGAGTCTCATACTATGACAAAACAGTTGTATAATGTTACTCGTTTTTAAGTGTTACTCAACTAACATCAATCTGTGATAAACACAAAACAACTTGTTATATACTTCATATAAAATTAACTAAACCTTTTGTTAGATCATCATAATTTACATTTTATTTACCACTTAGATGACCTTTATACCTTGACATTTTACAATCTAGTTACTAATAAATAATTAATGGTTTATTTCAATAGAAAACATTAGTTGGAAACATAAACAGAATATACGAAGTAGATGTTCTATTATGACAACTTATTCAAACATCTAGGCAACGTGAAGTAGATCATAAAACACATACAATCCATTTAGGGTTTATTCACTAAGTAATTCAAGGCGTATCACTGTTGTGATTAGTATATTCCCTTTGTTCAAAGAAACAAAAGATGATTATAAACAAATTCAAATTGTCATTATATTCCATAATGAAAAGTCATGTGATAGAAGTAAAAGTGATAGAGGTAGAGGAGATTTGTAGCTCAAAAAAATGGTGTTGGTTTGATTTTATTCTATGGGCTGGGTGGCTTAAATTAATATAAATAAGGATATTTTGGCAATTTTGTGCTTTTTACGTAACAAAGTATGGTGTATTATGGTATTATTATAAGTAGTATGTAATCAAGACTTTCAAAATAATCTACGTGATCACAACAGATTCTGAACATGGAATCAGTACCCAGTCGCCCATATATTTAGTCCTTACTAAATCACGACACACTGTGGTTTTCTTATTTCAATAAACATGAAAAGGGAGAAACGTTCAGACATACATAAGTCTCTGTTTATCATGTTTCGTCGCACTATCGTGGTGAAAATTTTTTAGTAAAGCTACAAAAGTTTCTCCTGAAGTTAGTCATCAGACTATAATCATTACTGTTTTGTAGAGATTGTTGAATTCCAATTACAAATTACGGGTTTTTCATTAGTAAGAGTACTACATGTCTATTAGATTTTAAATATCATCATTATCAGAATATTATGAGCAAAAGAGGAGTGAATGAGAAGTTTAGAGTTTTTAGGTTCAGTATTCATTGAGGCTACGGATGTTCTATCCTCGTTACTCCTATAATATTTTAAAAAGGCTGTCCAGGACTTCTTAAATTTCAATGATATTCCAACCGTGGAAAACTCTTGTAAAATTCTACAGCAAAAACTTTAAGATCAGTTTTTTTTAAATATGTCAGCGAAATAACTGGAAATAGTCTTCAGCTCTCTTATGAAACTGGATTGATGTACTCAGTAGGAATATGGAATTTGTAGCAGTCATTAGATAAAATTTCTGGGGATATGGGAAACGAATCATTCAATTAATAACCTAACAAGTGTGATGATGTTTGTATATTGATAATTTTAATGGTATAAAGATGTAAACCTCATGTTCACCATCAAGCAGAGAACATGCAATAGTTTTAGTGAAAAAGGCCTGACTGAATCCATAACTAATTTGTATATTCAAAAAGATACAGTTGTCAGGCTAACAATACTCTGACCAATAAATGTTTGAAGACTTAGTTGCATACTGTCACATTTCATGCCATTAAATAACAATTTCTTCTCTTTATTCTTGCTTACTTCTCTGGCTCTGCTAATCTACCCATTTGCACAATTATTATTACATAACTTTTGACAACAAATTTTCATCTTTTTAAAACAAGTCACCATATATTTATTTATTAACTGGTTTCAATCACACTTACTGTCTATCGTTTCCAAGTTGTAGACGACTGTGGTTCATATTGTATTACTTCTTTTTGTTATGAGCCACTGAGAATTTATCAATATTGCAAGTACTTGTTAGAGATGAATACCAACTAGCATGAAACGGGTGTCAAGCAGAATTTCACCCCCTCCAGACTATCTACAATCACTTGACATAATGGGTGTACATTCTCCACTACTCGACTAATCCTGTGTAATTTCTTATCTTCATTATAGATAGACTTAGCTCAGATACTATTAAAAATCTGGCAGCAACGAAAAGCTTTCTAATTTCAGCATACAACTATTCATTTGTGGTGCACAACCATGACTTTGTTAGCGATTAAACCCATCGTCTTGTTTATCTCACAATGAATGCCTGATAGTCTGTATCACTGAACAGGCTAACATCCCATATCAGAATTCTTAGTTTCAATCAATATAAGATTTTCAATGGCATTCAAATAAGATCCATTCATAAAGATTAAGAATAATTAAATATAATCAACCTTCTATAAATCACACCTTGAAAGACAAAATCAATCGTAACATTCAAAAATGAATTATGTAACCCTAAAAAAAGAAAAAACAACTTTTTCACTGTTTTCTTTTCTTCTATTTCTTGTTTAGAATTGTGAATTAAATCAGTAAAGATTGAAGGATGAATTATGCACCTCAATTATTTTTTTTCTTTATTCAATTGGTCAACCCAATTGTCATTTATCATTTAATGATAATATAATGAAATGACCTTGTTGTCATAGATTGACCTTAACGACCTGTAATCGTTATTCTGTTAAATTAAATTAATGATGTTTATTTTTTATGTTCGTTATATAAATAAATCTATGATAAAGGAATCTGTCACTTAGTTGGTAAGAACTGGATAGTTAAAATGGTTAAGTTTGTTTAATCTGGTTAGCGTGTTTTTTGTAGCAAACTTATGCTTTACGGGATAGGGGTGCTAGCCCTATGCCCAACCCTCCTCCTTTACCCGGGCTTAGGACCGGCAGCAACCCTAGAAGAGCTGCGGGCGAAGTTAAGAACTGGATAGGGAATGATGAAATTAATTTCTTGGAATAAACATAAAAGTTAAACATTCTTTAACCTGAAACCCATGAGGTAGAATCTAAGGTGAACACTCTTGATAAATCTTGAACTAGGACGGAGCAGGTGTCCTGCACTTCTTGGTGTTCAGTGGTACTATATCAGCGTCAATCTGTGATGAATCCAATCAACAAAAATTTATCCAGTGTTAATAGAAACTGATAAATTGAATTTATCTAACTGAATGGTTGACACCCACATAACCAACTGAAATGTTTACTTATTCAAAATGAGTGTCAACTAGAACCTTTAACAGCCTTCAGTGTTAATTATTCAGTGTAATCATAAATTAATAGTCTTTAATATTAACAATTTTAACTAAAGTAAAACTGACATCATATATTCAAATAATCGCCTATTTAAAAGGTCTGACTTATGCATTCGATATATAGAGATTAATTGAAGTGAAGTGGTTGAGTGAAGTTTAGTATCTAAATATATTGTTTGTATTCATCACAGAATGATTTTGATTGAATAACACTGAAAATAAGGAAACATTGTTTCGTCCTAGTCTAGGAATTCTTGAATCCACAGGGTAATCTAACTCAGGACCATCTTATTTCACAGAAAAATTTTGGAGACCAACACCACTGAACCAGTGTTCAGTAGTAAAATGCCCACTTTAATCTATTTGTAGTATATCGCGGCAATTAGTCAGTGCGATTGGTATCAATTACTTCAATCCTAACGTATTTGAATTCCACCAGTTTTGACATTTTACTAGAACTATAAAAGCACCTTAAAATTAGTCAGTACTGATGGTTAAAAGTTCACCGAAGATATTACGTTTAATTCTTTGGTGGAATAGCTACTGTGTGTTACTGGTGTCGTATACTAATACGAAACAGCTATTCAGTGCATCCGTGTTTTCTGCAGCATTCAACGGAGATCAGTGTGTGATGAATATAAACAACAGAATGAATTGATTAGTTTATGAATTTTAATTGATTTGTATTGTTATGACGTATTTCGCTACTGTAGTGCTTATGATTTAATGACTAACTTGTACTTACTAACTGAAATAACCACAAGAAAGCCAGTTACAGTGATACAAAAGTATTTGAACTTAATATTTTTCCTAACCTATGAATTTAAATCTCTTTTTGAAACAGTATAAAGATATCATTTGAACTACTTTATGTTTAACCTTATGAAAAAGTGTCAACAGTGTGCTAAAATACACTTGTACCGAATTCCACATTCATTATTACAGACTGAAGCCGGAGAGTATAAGGCACAAAGAAGCTGGAATAAAGTTCAAGAGACTAGTTCATTTATTACTAGATAAAAATATAAGGTTATAATGTCTTGGGATCTTCCCGTTGATGTGTAATGGACTAAAATTGATCAGTTTCTGCTGCCCTATTTCTATCTTTGGCAAACTGCCTCGATATAGCTATAGTGTACAAGTATTATTTAAGTCAGATTGTGACTGGCAAGTGGAATCTAGGATGTGTGTTTCGTTATATTTGGGGCTCGTCAGCTAAGTGCACCAGTATTTTAGTATTTATAATCACACCAGGACACGAACTTAGTTTATCCAATGACGAATCAACGGAAAGACCCAAATACATTCTAATTATATATATATATATATATATATATATATATATATATACCGATTGCACGAGTATAACTGTCTGAACTTAATACTTTAGTGGTGTACGTAGCGGAGTTTGGCATGGAACGAACTGAGTTCGAGTCCTGAATCCTGCTTATTAGTCTCAGTCTAATTCAAACCATAAATGATATGGTTTGTAGGTTTCCTCTAAAATTAGGAACTTTAATTGAGTGATTTCTGCTGCTTTAGGTAATTCGTTAATAAACTATTTTAATAAAGTTTATTTTTCAAAATAAACATTTTTGATTAGATTTATATTCGCGGGCATTTAAGAATCATGAATTATTATCATTAATTTGAATAGTACAAGAACGACAACATATGTAGATTACTTTGAATTCTATTGGTATTTCGTTGTATTCAACCTCATCAGCTGCATACATTGGTTTTAGATAACCCAGAATATTAAGAAACATATTGATTGTGTTAAATGAAATGTTTAACAGAAAACAATAGATTGTTTCAGTAGTGAAACTGTACGTAGTCGAATTTTCAGTAATTTTACATAAATTAACTGAATATTTTTTGAGTTTAATTCCATATGATGGAAAAAAGTTCAAAACATAATTCAATAGGTGACGTAAGAATAAGAGTTCTAGAGTGTAGTTGAAAAGGTCCGATTGTGTAATTATGAATAAGTATTCATTATGAATATACACAAAAAAAATAAGATAGAAATGTTAGAAAGGAAACTGGTTCATCAATTTCATGTTGCCAAGGCCATTGAAGGTTTACTACTTATTCCTTTTAAAATACAAAGGTCAGGTTTTAATCTTCTAATTTCAATGACCTCAGTAAATGTTAATAGAATTGATTAAAGGTTGTTTATTGGTAATTTTAAAAGAGTTTGTTTAATTGACCTTATGTCTTGTGTCTGCTAAATGATGCGTAATTGAACTTCTAAAAATGTATGCTCCTTTCAAGCATAAGTTCTTCGAGATATGTTCAGTAAATCGTGAAGAGACAGATCTTTTGGTTCTTCTAAAGTACCTGCTTTTGCATGAGCATGTGAATTGGTAAATACAATGCATCACTAAAGAGCTTATATTGTTGGTTAAACAAATGTAGGTATCGTCCATCCTATGCATCTTTTCGAAATGCAAATCTTTAACAAGTCCAATTATCTCTTACTGCAGTGTTCCTTTACTGAGTGTCTAAGTAATTAGATCTAACAAAATGTATGAATATTTTATGAGAAGTGTGTGGGGGAAGGAATTTGGTAATTGTACATAATAGGAAAACATACAATGGTTATTCAACAGAATACGTATAAGTGTCCTTAATATTGGGTTTTGTGGAGATTATTGAATGTTAATATGACATCAAGAACTTACCTGAGTTTGACAACTATTGACAATGAGGAACTAGACAGCTATTTCATAATAGCATGGAACTCTTTATCAGTGTGTATCCACTAACCCACTAGGGACCGAACCCAGAACAATCTGGTTCCTTAACAAACTCTCTGCTATTAGATCACTGAGCTTGCTCCCGATTGTTGACACTTATAATCCAGTCAATTCTCGATTTATTTGCATGAAATCAAATTAATATTGTTTTTAATTAAATCTTCACAGGGCTTTAATATACTGTTGGATTTTTAGGAATTGTTAAACTATTCAACATAATTTGCATTTCATTGAAAACTGCAAAACGAATAATGGAGGCGTCTTCACGTGGTGGCAATAACACCTAAATTTATCGATAGTTTCCCTATGAGATCGATTCTCTAATTTTGTTAGGAAAATATTTCCTATGATAGGGGGTGGAGGTGAAGCTGTTAGACGAACAATGTGTTAATGCTATTTATTGCTAAAAACAAAATGGACAATAAATGAATATCTCAAAAGTAAAACATTGTAACTAACTTTGTGAATCCCAGTATTGATTGGCTTATCTGAAAGTTGACACTACTTGAAGTCTACTGTATAACTATGCATACAAAATTAACAATTGAGGAGATACTGTACCCCACATTAAGAATGAAATCATAAATGTATTTAATGATTTGAAGAAAACTTCTTTTAACCAATAATTTTCGGTAGGTGTTCCAACTTTTGAAATAACCACATTTTAATTATATGATAATAATGATAGTACCAATAAGCTGACCTATTATCAGATAATCGTCTTTTCATAGCTCTCTTGAAATATCTCCATACTGTTTGGTCAGTAGATTTATTGAAAGATTTTTGCAACTATTAGACTCTTGGCAACTACCAATTAACGTAGGTTTGAAATTACTTAGCTCATGAGTTGATGTCGGAAATAAATCACACTTTCATGTGGACAAATTCTAAAAATACTTCTGTTTCTATGACAGTAGCTACATAATTAATACTAACACAAATAACATGTGAGCCGATGGTTGTCTATACATAATAGTGAACGGAGATTGAGGTTCATATGGAGAGGATGTGCCAGTGATACATCATAATGAGTGATTTCCAGTGGACTATTGTGCATAGAACTCACCAAAATACGTTCACAATGCAGATAACATACCATTATACGAAGAATAAAAATAAACGATCTCGTATACGTAGACTACACACCTGCTTTATACTTGATCATACATGACCATCTACAACTAACTAGAAGACGGAAACGGAGAGAGAACAAAACAATGAGAGAAGTATCCAAGGATTAATAAATAGTGTGGATATAATTACTGCTCACGTGATTATTACACAACACCAATCCCCATATGAACTTTCATTAGGATTAAGAGGAACGATCATTAGCATAGGGCTACGTTAAGTGAGTAAATTGAGTGACACTCACATGACACTCAGCGTGAAGTATTTCGTTAGTCGAATAAGAAATCTTAGTTGTCATGACTACATTTAGTGCAGCATAGCACGCAGCAAAATTACAGATATAAAATAGAAATAATGCAAGTAAAACTGTTTCATCAAGTATTTATGGAAAATTATTTCAGATTGTTGAAAATTCATTTGTCAAATAATTCATTTGAAGAGTCGATTTCGAGTGAGACATTATTGTATTTGAAGCTGAATTGTGGAGGCTGTAATAAGAAGATTCTGATAACTGAATTACATTCAACGATATGAAAGTCAGCTTATTAAGTATCATATAAAAAATGGATTGGATATAATTACAATCAGCAACTCCATAGTGTCTATTGAACACGTGGTGCCTGTAGTTTTATAGTTTAAGGTAAAATCAGTTCCGTGAATAGGTAGAGTAAGTCGATGTTGGTCAGAGTACATTGTGAGTTTATCCATCGTGTAAACATTACTGATCATAAAAGTGTGGTATTGTAGTAGTTGGCGTACATATACTTAATAAAGCAGGATATGCGATTGATTAATTGATTGATTTGAAAGTTATTTGGTATGCAACATAGAAAACAGTATAGTTAGATGCCTTCAGGGTAATTTGTTTTAGAGATAATAGATTAGAATGTTATTTAAGGTCTAAGTCAACTATTTGATGAAACCCTAATAATTTATTACTGTATTTTCTGACGAGACCAAAATCAAAGTACATATCTCAAAAGTATATCCAATCACACTTAAAATCATTAGGTTCTAGTTCCCGTTTCGAATACTGTACGATATCCTTGTTTGTAAATATGATTGAGAATATCTTAAGCTAAGCAATGTGAAAGTCTCGATTTATAAAAATTTAACGTTGACTATAAATTCCATTTGGTTAGTCGGCGTGATGGTGGTGGTGGTGGGGGGAAACAGTCATGATTGACTGACATAATTATCCTCTTATGTTTCAATCCATTTAAAAAAACTTTACAATTACTTCTCTGCCTTCATATTTATACTCTTATTATCCGAAACTTTATTCCATCATTCAACAATAAGTTCATCTTATCAGTTCATAATTTACATATTAATATTTATTGATGTACAATGAAATGATTTATTTCAAAAGAAACTAAATACGCTACTTAAATAAATGTAAAGAAGTTTTCTATTAAAATGCAAATGATGTAGTAAAAGAAATCTTTCGTTGTTTGATAAATAATTTTAAATTTAATTATTGAATTTATGCTCTTAACTTAGATGAAGTGGAGATTGTTGACATGTCTAGGATAGAACAAACAAACATCGAAATTAACAAAAGTAAACATTTAAGTACTTTATAAGTGAGTTACTTGGCTTTGACGGGTCCAAGTATAAGTAATAAGCGACTGCAGCAAAAAAAACACTTCTTGGTAACATTCAATCATTGACAGTACCGGTGAAGACTTATCTTAAATAATATATCATGGCTGATGTCATGTTTATGGATGTGCATCTAAGCATAAATTTGATAGATTTGATGTCATTCATTTGGTCAGTAATCGAAGGAAAAGAAGCTAAACAACCATAAACAAAAGCCTAATATGAACATCTAGAATCGTTCACGTGTAACATCTAAATTGGCACTGGAGTGCATTGTGTAAGTCATACAGAAGGATTTGTTAAATTTGGCAACCATTTAGTGTTGTCAAAATAAAAATCAACTCAGAAATCTTTGATTTAATGTTTAAACTACCAACTTTAGACGATCCACGGTGTATTACCCACTACCATTGGTTGGCAACGACAATGTTTGGAGAAGTTGAAATTCACCAGTAAATTCTTCTTACCAGAGATCTGGAACAACTTCCTGAGTTTGGTCGCCAGTATACTGATAAGATATAGTATTGGATGTAATATTCATGAACTTCACTAGTCACATCTTACTAGAACTGTCGCCAATTGACTGTGGTAAGAAATATCAACCGTTTGATGACGGCCATCTCACTAGTGTTTTCTCTGTGAAATCTGAAGGTTAGAGGTACATTCTTTTGTGCGATAGTGTAAGTGCACTACTGAGAAGTTCCATAATAACGCGAAATACCTATTCATTGATTCTTGATTTTCAATGGTTATCTTACTGACGTAAATTTGTGACATCGTATACAAATTCAATAATCTCCTCAACACCCAATTATAAATGAATACGTGTCATCATATAAAGTTGTCTAGACTGACTTCTATTTAATAAATTACATTTGTTTTAACTAATCTAAATATATGTAATGCGATTGCTCGTAGTGATTCGTAAACCTATATGTAATTGTGTTATGTTTTACGATTTATGACACTGAATGCGATTCATTGTGCTGAATGGAAAATAAAATATGCTAGACTGTATGACCAATGACTGCGTAAGTTGAATTCACTTTAAGCTTCATCATTAATTGTTATGTTTTGAGAAAATACATTGTGTTCTTGATGATTGCCAATCAGTGTACGGACAAGTATACCCCGCTACTACCAGTCTCCAAAGCCGGAATAGAAAAAACAACGATTGGTGAGCCGACAGACGGAATCAAATCGAGTAATATTTAAATTATGCATTTATATATACACAAAATCAGACCGCACAGTCAAACAATCAGGAAACTAACATTAATACAAAACTAAGGAAATAGTGGTAGTGAGTAGAGACAACTTGTACACAACTAATTAACTAACTGTAGTCCATATTGAGACAATATAATAACAACAAATATACTAGACGGGAGGATAGGGTAAGAGGAACGTAACAATGATATAAATGTAATGTTTACATTACTGAAGACCAGAATAAATGAATCAGTTCTCTAAAATACAGTTCTGAAAGTTTTTCACTCTTCTTTAGCGGTCCGATATAACAAATTGTATTAGATCAAATGTGGAATCAGTTGTGAATCTTCACCGACTTATAGTAATGGGACATCTATTACTTATGCCTAACCACTTTCAACCTTGATAAGTGACACTTATTGAAGTGTAAAATGAATTAGAGAAAGCTAGGGACAGTCAAATTGAAACATACCATCAGTCCACGAAGTCATTAACTGTTGAATAGAAACTTTTCGGTTCGTTCAATTGTCATTATCACTGATTTAAAACTGTAGGTTCAGTCACTCTTCATCTTTCCATAACTTAATTTTTACATTTAAAAATTACATTCTTTACGTCCAACTGCTTTTTAATACCACTGATTTAACTACTCGTTTTCTTACTTTAAATCTAACTGTGATATTAAAGAGTGAAAACATAAAACAAATGTGTGTGGTAGTACATTTTGAAAGACTAACTAACTGAATCCTGCCACTTGAAATTAATGACGATTGTGGTTAAAACAATGTAACTCATGACTACAAGCTCAAATCTGTTAAAGTGTACAGAAATTAAGAGATAGAACAAGACAGAGGCAATTATACAAACAGCTAATGTACAATCTTTATTCAACATGAAGTTATGTAATTGAATATCAATAAATGTATCATTTATGTTGCAATTTATTCAATCGATTATTTTCTTGTTTTATAACAACTGTCCATTTATGATGATGATTACTTTCTTCTGCTTAGTTTCTAAGTTCCATACATTTACCATATAACTAACAATATTAGTAACGTTTATGAAAGAACAAATAATACAACTTGACAATTTACTGAGATTAGTCCTTCAATTAGTTTGTCGTGTTATTAATAGCTTCATTTGCTGACTGAATTCATTACAGATTGATGTTGGAAGGGTACCATTGAAAACCAGGGAGCAGTGGATAGCCGCATGTGACTACTTAGTAGTGAGCACTCTAGATTCTATTTCAGAGGCTTCAGGTCGGCGGACGTTTAACCCCCTGCACCGCTGGGACGGCCAACATTCAACTGTAGGAATCCCGCTTCCATCCGTTTGGGATATAACGTAATAACTATCCATTGTCATTATTGATAACTGTGCCAGTCGAAACTTCCAATTTATTTGTAATGATCATACTGAGAAGAACCCACTTATTCTATAGCATCCAATACACTGACATTTAACAACTTGTTATTGTATAACTTATTTTGTTACATGTTATAAAAATGATGACAAAACAATTTGTAAACTTATTGCTGAATATATATACGACATGTGATAAAGTAGATCATGCTCCCCGATTACCTCACTGTTTTAATCCAGTTCATCCAAACCTAAAATTCATAAGCGAGTATGAATTACAAAATAATATAACCTTCTTGAACTTAAAGGTTACAAGGAGTAAAGACGGTTCATCTCACAACCCATTCATCACAAAACTTCTTGAAGAGGTTGATACGTGCACTTTAACAACTACTTTTCAATCTCATATCAACGGAATTCGGTTAAAACTTTGATACTAAGAGTAACTTGATGTTGTTTTAAAGATTCCTTGAATAATTAATTAAAAATTATTTAAAAAACTTTAGTTAGTACTGGTTATTCTGTAATTTTCATACAGAAGCATCTTAACTTAACAAATACACTTTCACAGCAAATGACAGTCCCTAAAAAGAGCGTGTTCAATAATTTTCTATTCAAATGGGTTGATCTCAGCTTGCAGAAAAGTTGCCAACTATACGTAAATATACCATTGAGTTACCTTGCTAAAAAATAGACCATTATCTGTTCCACATAAAGTTGTCCAGAGAATCAAATTAAGATAATAAATCACCACTAGTCACCTCAAATTGCATTTACCATTTTACATGTACATTCAGTAGCTTGTGAGTTGAAAGAACGGAAAGGGTATTATCTAAAAGGATCTTAAAACATATTCCTAGGGATATGTTTGTAAACGGTTTCAGTTTAACTAGTGGTGTCATAAAAAGACATATTATGGACATAGGTCATTCAGTGAACCATGGTATTGCTTTCTGAGTAATGAACAAGTAGAATAACTCCGAGCTTTTACATTATGCTGAAACAGTTGATCTTCGTTGTATAAGCCCGAATCTATGCACACTAAAGGAGTTAGCGGTTAGTTTCAGATTACCATAGTGAGTGACTTCTTGCTATCCTTATGTATTTATCTTTCTTATTCCTATTTTCATTGTCCAATGTTAACGACCTTTAATCATGTGTCAAAAAAAACTTCAATCAATGCCTGTTACCCCATGTGGAGCATAGGCCACCGACTAGTATTGTCCAACTAACTTTGTCCTGAGCATTCCTTCCCAGCTCTTACCAAGTGCACTTTATTCTCTTCATGTCTGTTTCCAATTCCCAACGTAATGTGTTCTTGGGTCTCCCTCTTTTTCTTTGACCTTTAGGATTCCATATCGAAAAATTCTCAACTATTTTATATTGTTAAATTCATTTTGCTATCATATTTGTCATTAGTTTTCATCCTTTATGTGTTCATAATAGAATCTTCAGTGGTTTATTAGCCTTGTTATCTTTCTAGCAATACTCACTGAAATACACGATCTCCTATGAACCACGTTTTCAATAATCTTAAACTATTATTTTTCATCACCATTATGTTGATTGGTAATTTTGGTAACCAACATCGATTTTGTCACTTTGCCTACTAAGTTGTGGTGATTTGTGGAGATTGGCACTAAGTTTTAGTTGATTGGATTCGTCATAGATTAATGCTGACAGGGAACCACTGAAAACTTGAAAGCACGAAATAGTTGTTTCGACCCAATATGAAACTTCTCAGCAGTGGCCACTCTTGATTTCACCAGGGAATCCAACCAAAGGCCCTCAAGTTTCACGGTGTGTGCTTAAACATTTGCACCACCGGCCTAGCACCCAACTGTAGAACTCCCATCTTCATCATTTCATTGGTTATTTGTCTATGACTGAACCATGTGAACACATTCGTTCACTCAGGCTTAGTAACCAGATTATTTCAAAGAAACGTGGTAGTGTTAATGACATAAACATGTTAATTACAGTTCACTTATTTGTTTAGCGAAGGATAAAATCAATGCAGTTAGTATTCGTATTTATAATTTGTGATACCGTCACTTTTTAACCAATATTCAGAATGAATAATACAGTCTTCAATTTCTATGTTTAATTCGTCAACGTCCTGTGTAAGCATATACCCCTCATCATGGTAGAGTAACTGGGCTTTCTTCTTCAAATGCTACTATCTGTTACTCTAACATACAAGATCAAACTACACTTATTCCTAATGAACATTTTGTAAATATAACAGACAAATCATTCGAAGAAGAAACCTAACAGTGTCAATTCAAATCTACCATTATCCGTGGCTTAATGGAGAAATATATGTGAGACTCAGTTAATTTGATTGTGAATATCGACATAGCAACTCATCTATAAGAAACAGATTATACAAATCACCTCCGTGATCACATAGTCATTATATAGTTGATTTCTGTAAGGATCACTAAGTTGTATAAGGATTACTCCATTATACTTCATTATTACATGGTAGATTGATATTTTGTCGTATTCACAAAGGTTCATTACAATAAAGTATCTTGATCATGACAGCATTTAAAAGTATAATTTCTAGTATTTATTAATCAAAGAGGTAAAACACGTAGATGGCTATATAGACTTGTTTGATTGGGCAAATATCAAAATTTTAAGAATGCTAAAGATTCGTGATATTAAATTCCAATAGAACGATTCCTTTAACACCCAGCTACAATCAATATCAACTCACTAGTGGTTAACATTTGGAGGTTATTTCTAATGATTTAGCGAGAAGTCACGAACAATGGAGTACAACTATATAGGATTTGAGGTAGTTGCCTATGGATGACAATGCATCAAGTCGTTCAATATATCGAAGTAACAACCTTGGAGTAATGAAGGCCTAGTCTTGAAACTTTCACTGTTATCCCCTAATTGTTCTTAAATAGATCTCTACTAAACTCGTGAATTGACACAAGACAAAACAGTTTTTGTTTCCTCCTGATTACTAATAGTTGTCAATTCACGATTTCAAACTCAAACATTGGATGAATAGCATTTAGATCAATAGATGGAGTTTATCAACTTATAAACAATAGATCAGTGAACTACTTGGTCAAAAATCAAATCGATAACCTTAATGAAGAGCGAAATGACAGAAAAATAATAAGATATTAGAAGACAACTGGTGAGAAACATGATCAATAGTAATGAGTATCATCATTATTATAAAAAGTCAAATGATATTCTACAGAAGAACAACAAAATCTTCTCATTTAAACAATTTGATTCAGAGAAGACAAGCTGAAAATATCCCAGCTTAATCATGTATTCATTCATAATAATGGGATCCATTATAACAACATATAAAGATGACTTCAGAGATATTTTGTCATTCCAACTAGACATACTGAACTCAACGATGTGGTTGAATTCACATTTTAAAAGCATATTCTCTTCACGCAATTTATACCAATGTACCACGTGCACTTCTATCTCACATACAGCAACACATGTAGCTGAAAAAGGATAGTGCAGCAGTAAGCCTCAACGTACATAAGAGTTAAAGCAAGATCCTTTGATACGAAATGACGAGCACCAATCCAATTAAAACTTCACGGAAAAGTACTGGAAAATGAGGAAACTTTTGCATATCTAGGCATCATCAACAATAAATAAGGGGAATCTGATGCAGATGTGAAGGCCCGTAAAGGAAATGAAAGGCAAAGACGGTATTTTTCCAATTAAAAAACATCTGAAACTGAAATCAGATGTCAGCCAATAAAAAATCACAATTTTTAATACACACTTTTAGACAATTCTATTGTATGGAGCTGAAACGTGGAAAACTACAAAAAGCATCATTAAAAAAATATAAGTAATTATGAATAGCTGTCTACATAAAGTACTTCGGATCCATAGGCCAGACACCATCAGCAACAATCTAGTCAGTGTCAGAGAACAAATCAACCAAAATCCAGTTGATGAAGAAATTTGGAAAAGACGCAAGTGGTGGATAAGACACACATTGAGAAAATCACTAACCTAGGTCACATGACAAGCACTCATTTGGAACCCTCCAGAGCAAAGGAAAAAATAAACACTACAGAATACATAGCTTCAGGAATCGGAGGCGGACGTGTAGATAATGAACAACCCTTGTAGAGAAATGGAAATGAGATTTGAAGATAGAGTTGGTTGTAAAATGCTGGTTTACTATCTATGATCAACGAGGTGTAACGGGCTCTGATTGATTTGATTGGCCAAGAACTTTTCAATTAATCTTAATATGTATCTGAGTAGCTTTTTATACTTGTGTAAACGTTATACTTTATAGAGTGAATCTGCTTTAACTGTTTACGATGTTCTGACTTATATTCTTTAAATTGTAGAACAAGAGATACTGGAAAATAAAATAAAGTTGCATCAAATGATTCTAATGTAGTTTTAGTATCCCTTGAATTTAGCTGTTCATTAATATCTCATTCAGCAGGTCCAGATCTATGGTACATTTTTCATAGGGCCATTGAATTCTTATTAAATTTAACAGAAAATATATAAGTAGCTCCATTTAATAATATTCAGTCTATAACGGACAACTTAATTGCATATCTCATTAAGTTTTACTTTATTTCAAATAGGACACAGACAACTTTCTAGACCTTCAGTTAATTATACAGTTATATGTAGATTTGATTTTGTAAAACCTGAAAGCAAATTAATGAGTTCGTTATATAACTAACATCAGATATTTGACAGTATGATAGTAGACCTAATGACAATAGTAGTAACGATAATAGTAGTATAGCATAAACAGTACTAATCAAGATAATAAAGGTAACATATTATACTCATTAATGGTATTAAATACTAGTAAATTATAAACTCTTAGAAATCATTTTCATATCAAATAAACAATAAATTGGTTATCTGAATTTAGTAAATGAATAGTTATCTTATTGATAATTCGAAACAAATTTTACTGAGGTTCGAGTCTTAGTAGTAAAAGATGAACACAAGTATGTAAAGGCATTCAGCTGACATATTACAAATAAAACAAAATACTCGTCGTAGATATACTAAACGTATACTTATACCATTAATAAATATTTTGTTTTGCAATCAGTTGCATAAATGTCAATAAATAAACACTCCAACTCCTGTAGTGATACACTTGACATGTTGTGAAATATCTATGATATAAGTAGAAAAAGTACTACAGTTCGTACTTCACGTACTTCTGATACAGTTTGTTCACTAAACGATATTCAACAGCTTACTTCAATTGAAAATTCATACACGATTATTACCATCCTCTCTGAAATTCAACCCAGCTACTATACGTTGAAGTTTAACCACTTAAGGAAGTATACACATAAAGTAAACCGAAGTATGCATGAATAAGGAAACAACATGCTTACAGAATATCAAAATAGTCCTTGTGAATAGTGTAATTTTACGGACAGCTGAGTAGATAACCATCTTATCTACCCCATAAATGATGGGTGTTGACAATTCATCAGGGCTAAATAGACTTCTGTGATAAATGAAGTGGTTTTCACTCTCTGCAGAAAGTGACGTTACTACAGTATCTACTACTGATTTCGATCTATGCTTGTGAGACTTCACTTCTGCATAACCTAAATTCAGACAGTAAGCAGAATCAATCGTCTATTAGGCGGTCTAATTTAATACGGAATCCATCATACTCATAAAGTTGATTTTGTATATTCTATTTTCAAATGGTATGAATATTTCACCCAGATCAGTCAATATTAATTTGTACCATACGAGAAATGAAATTTGAGTAGTGGTCTTTTCTTCTTTTGTTTTAATATTCCATTGAGATTACATTCAGAGCTAATTTGTTATTGTCCTATTGAAGATACAACTAAAAAAGGTAAAGATATAAAATGAATACATTGACCTAATTCAGATTGATAAATTTCAGTATAATCATCAATATTACTAACTTTATCATTTGTAAGTATATTTATTATTGTGGGGCTAATTTGTTAATAATAAAAAAAAGCTCAATAATGCGAAAAGTAGACTGTTTGAGTTGGATTGTTGCTGATGAGTAGAATACACGATGCGCGTTTTGTCTTATTTGAGACTCATTAGTTGGATGCACCTACATCCCAGTGTTGATGTTCACATACAATCGATCTCAAACAATAATAGTGAACTGTTGCTATATCGAGGAAATCCGCTCGGTATACACATATAGCAACAGAGACTGTTCAATTTTACTTCATGACGAGTCAACTGGAAGATCCAAATACATTCTAGTCAGTAAGTATACCATTTTGACGCAATAAAGTAGTATTGAAATATTTCTCTTATTGCTGTTGTGAGCTGAAATTATTCAGTCTCCGTTGTCATGTAACTTTTTCAAGCCAATCGCATCTATACACGGATAGTTCATAAGAAGGATTAAAGTTGTAAAGCGTTCACCGCGGAGACAGAGGTTCAGTGATTGATAAGGTCGTGTACCCGCAGTGCTGAGGAGTCATTTACAACGAGAAACTTGGTACTGACGTACATTCGTTGAACAACAACCTAGTCAGTTGTAGAGAACGATTCAACCAGCTTCCAGCCGAGGAAGAAATTATGAAAAGATGCTGGAGGTGGATAGGACATACATTGAGGAAATCATCAAACTATGTTACAAGACAAACATTAACATAGAATCCTGAAGGCCAAAGTAAAAGAGGAAGTCTCAAGAACATATTGCTTTGAAAATTGGAAACAGACACGAAGAGAATGAAGAGCACTTGGTCGGAGCTGAAAATGAAAGCTTAGGACAGAGTTGGTTGTTGAATACTGGTAGTTGGCCTGTTCCACATGAAGTAACAGGCAGTGATCAATTGATTGATTGATTAATTAATTATTATAATAATTGCAATGTCAAATATTTATATAAATGCCGCCCACAGTTCACGTGTGTATTACTCAATCGCTATACAGTATATCTCCACATTGTCAAAATTAGAAAATTGAACTACTACTGTCGATATGGGCGTTTGTTTGTAAGTTTATGCAGACATTGTTTAAGTTGGATCGTGATTAACAAGCGGAATCTAGGATGCGCGTTTCATCATATTTGGGAGTTGTCAGCTCGTTTTACCTTCATCCCAGCGTTAGTGTCCACACACTAGAATTTGAATTCAGTTCGCTTCGTGCCAATCGCTACCCCGTTCACTACTAGACTACTGAGTTCAGATAGTCACAATTTAACTTAAACATTACTTATGATCTACTGTTACTTTAAGGCAATCCATTTAGGATGCACATATAACAACGGACACTGATCAGTTTCAGTCCATAATAAATCAACTTGAAAATTCGAATCCACTCTAAATTTTATGCAGATATTTACACTTCATCATTTGACGATATAACTTGATAAATGTAGGGACTTTACCGTATGGCATAGAACTGTTAATCTTTCAGAAATGATTTTATCTAGATCAATCAATATCGTCGAAGTTAATCATTCACTCTTATAAATATGTACATATAAATATTCAACTGAACAAAGTACAACTATTCCAATGCTTAAATACTTTACAATCAAACATCCGGTCAATTGAATACAAATACAAATTAGTTACTCATCTATTTTTAATTATCTCTGATTATAGTTACTAAATCATTAATCAGTAGTGATTAGGAGGTCAGTGTTCATTTTTTATTTGGTGTTACTTTGTTTTCCATAATTTTTCTTCGATATTTTCTTCTTGATAGATGTTGCCTAATGTTAGATTATTTACTTCAGTGAATAGGAAAGATGTTGCATGAGATTACAATTAGTAGAGCATAGAAAATGTAGATGTAAGTTACATAAAGTTGATAAATCAAGTGTATATATTCATTTCGTGTTTTATTCAATTACTGATTTAGGACAATAATAACCAACTATTGTTAGTTGTACTAGTGTGTTGGATAGTACTTGCAATGATTTCATATAAATAGTAAAATAGAAGAGTTTCAACAGTTGACGAAGTAAAAAGTTAAGAGTAGACAAAACAGATAGGAGATAAGAAGAGAAACACTAAAAGGTAGTATAGAACCAACTTGGGATGAAGGAAGCAACAATGTGCAAATCGATAAGGGAATATAACGTTTGCGTAACTTTTCCCCTACGGTAATTTAATCATTTAATTGATACAGTATTTACACTGATAGTATAATGATGTCGTTTAGAAAAACGATAGCATCTCAATTATCACTTCACAAGACATTACCAGTATTATATTCAAAAAATGTTTAATTAAACAAACTTAAAAAACGTCATCAGTTTAATTTCAAGATATTTCATTGATACAGAGTTAAAGAACAAGTACAAGCTTAAGCGACTTCTAGTTTGACCCCGACATTAGCTAAGCAAAAATCAACTAATAAGAAAACGATTTTGGATAAAATGAGGTTATCGTTAGAAAAAACTACCAACATGAAGTATAACTCAAATGCATACAATAATTCTGCATAATTAATAAAAGCTTCAAGGTTATCTAAGTGTTGTAAACATTTAAAATTAATGTTACTTCGGTGTTAATACTCATCCGCGTGGCTGTAAAGCATTTTTCTACGAGTTTCTATATACTTGTGAAGTTAATATTTTAATCTGGATCACATAGTTTCCTATGTTATTTATATGAATTCCTCTTTTGGAATCCACAAAAGTCATCTGTGAACGACTATACGATGAATGTATTTAAGTTTTTATAGGTACTTGTCTGATTTTAAATCATCGGTGTCAATTTTTGTTCCTGATTCGACATATTTTCTAATTATTGGAATTAAGGTAGACTTCATGCGGTCAGGAATTCTTTCAGAGCGTCCTTTTGATCCCAAATACCAAATATTGATTGCAGGATTTAACATAGAAACTACCTATCCATACTGTATGAATGGTACGTCTTTGTTTATACTTGTACTTCCTGGGAACCATTACATCAATCTTAACAATTTTACTAACTTCGCCCTTAGACATTAGTGTTTTCATTAGTATCTTTAATCAGAAATCTCTGTAGTACTGATATCACTGTACGGATACAAATTCAACTACATCTTCTATGGCTGGAGGTACAGTTATAGGTGTCTCCAATAACCACTGAATTGCCAAAACCATTATCTGCCTGAGGAAACTTTCAGGACGCGTAGGGAATAAGCCAAATCTAAGTAACTTCATCAGCCAATATTTATGACACTGAAATGTAAGTTTATCAAGCTTCTTCAAACATTAATCATAGCACATAGATTTAGCACAGTCGCATAAACATGTTCATTGAAATAAACCTTTCCTCTACAAATGGCTGATAATGATTTTCTCATCAAATTAAGTTAATATGCGATAGATCGTCAGCACTGTTGACTAAGCCATACTTTATGACCTTGAAATAAAAAGTCAATATCATATTTCTTCATCCCCATTCCTTAGTCCTGTCATACAGTAAATCAGACTGACACCTTGAAATTTTATCGAAGTCTACTAATATTTTACTGTTGTAAAATATTCTGTAACAACGTCTTACTCTGAAACTGTAAGATCCAATCATGAATTATGTAAGATTTGTCAGTTTTCTCAGAATTCCGGATACATTTTATTGATAAGTGACTAACATGTTAGATAATCGTTATTTCCATGAACAAGTAACTGCTAACTAATAAACAAGTGTTAAGGGACTATTTCTATAGAAATTTCCATCTAAATCCACATAACTTGTTTAAATAAGTTTATTATTTGTTCATAAGTTGTATAATATAGGAGTGCAAGTTACAGGAATGGCATTGAATATATTCAACATTTACTTCGTATGCAACCAGTTTATCCCAAATACAATAATTAAGTAAACGCCCATAGCTCTCTATGTTACCAAAAGATATACTACTATTGTAAACTTGCATAGTAATATGAATGGGATTTATTTTCTATTAAACTGATCATGTCAGTGTACTTTTTTGTAAATGAACTAGATATTGTATCGTAGACACACCTTCTGTGAGATAAAAATAGATTGTAAACTACATTATTTATTATGATAGATTATTAGTTGATATCGGGAATAGTTAATATGAACTTTTGTAAATTGGGGACTATCAACGTGATCAAACAGATGGATACAAAATGCAACTATACGATATGACTATGCACTAACTATTCCGCATACTTGGCTATTGGTGATTTCTTAATGCAATGATAGTAATTAATGTGACGATTAACTAAAAGAATAGATCTTATTAATCTAAGGAACTAACATATTTACATCATCTTCAGAATGATACTGCGAACATCTATTAATGGTATTTGGAATGGTTGGAGATAACTTGCAGAAACCAGCAGATGCATAGAAGCTGCTGAAAACATGTTTTTTTAACAATCATTCATTAAAAATTTTGGAAGATCTAATATGACAATGTCTCACTGGTCAACGATAGTCACAGATTATACTACGAGTGATCGAATGTATGATGATCTGTAATTTTGCATTAATTATTCAAAGTTAACATTTTCTAATTGCAATTGGGTGTTACAGAGATTGTTAAATTCCAGTTTCTATCACTAATTACCCTAAGTCAGTCAATCATTGAAAACTAGAAAGCACCATAAAGTCGTTTCACCTTAGGTTGGGAATCATCAGTAGTGAGTATCTTCGACACCACTAGTAAATTGACCCTAGGATCTTCGGACTTCATGGTGAATGCCGAACTGTTAAATTTTTGAGGCAGCTGTCACTTAATGGTTGATATTTCTAACTCAGTCAATTCGTGATATATTTACTTGACTGTATTCATTGCTGTCGGTAGGAAACAATCGCCACACCACTCAATTGCAATCAACATCAGCTCGTCAGTGATTAATTTTAGCAGGTGTTTTACAGAGCACTAGTGTGAAAACGTAACGAGAGAAGTTCGACAATGTCGGCTTGATGGGAGTGCGAGACAATGATCTGCTTAAGACAATCCATGTTGTCGCTCAATATACATCACTAACTAGTTGAAACCAGAAGTACCATCACCTAAATGGCTTTTCAGTGCTTTCTGGTTCCCTAAATCATGAATTTACCTAAGTTGGACAGTCACAAAATTCAAGCAGCTCTGGAGTTTTGCTTTGCACTAGCGTACCATTTCTCACAAATGCACGTGTCCATTAATATGACTTGAAACAAGTCCCAGAGCTTCATGTTTCGTTATGTTCACTTAAGAACTATACCACTGCGTCAGGTAGTATTCAATGGTTGATATTTCTGATTTTATTCAGCTAGTAATATACATAGCGAAACTTCAAGCTTTAGCTTAAGTGAGTAATTGTCATTCCCCCCCCCCCATCCTCAATGCCAAATAAACTTCACTCGTCAAGTCTTCTAACTAAAGCTTCAGTGGGCACCTACTAAAATTAATCACTAATCATCTGATACTATTAATAACTGAGTTTGAGTTTGTTCATTATATTACCAACTAACTGAAGTCAGAAAAGTCAACCCTTGAATTCCGCTTTTCTTAGTGATTTAACTTTTAAGTGTTCACTGCAAATAAAAAGAACCATAAAGCATCTGACATCTATTCAAAACGGAATTGTGTAAATGTTCCTAGTAAGGTGACCAATATTAGGACAAAATGACTGTCAAATAGTTTTTTTTTTAGAATTTCAATAGTTATTTAACCCAATCTCCATTCAGTATAATCTATGAGCACTACTGAAATCAATTAGGTTCTATGATGTTATCTACACACAATTAATATCTAAGCAACTGATAAGTAAATTAATCATTTAAATAGAAGGATAAATTATGCAAGTAATTGCATGTAGTTTTTCATTAAAACTGTCAACATAAATTAAGGAGAAAAGATTTTACTAATAATTTTATTTCTTTGCAAACTTTGCTACTATACACTTAAAATGGTTAAATACACTCGAAAAAAAAACATAACAGAAGAAAAGAAAACGTCCAAATGTTTTGTTGAAGAAAATTTTTTTTTGTAGCTAACAACAAAATCATTTGAGGCTCATGTTTATACATTTTGCTCAGTTTGATTTTGCAGGTCTCTACCACCACCATCACTATGACCATCAGTACCATCACCCCTGAAACCCCTCTTCAAAAAAAAAATAAAGAAAATAAGTTTAACAGTTTATAGAGAACACTTATGGTGAATAAATTTAATTTATATTTCACGTGCGATGGTTTTTTTTTCTAAGTAGTATAATTTATTTTTAAAGAAAAAAAATGATCATTGAAAAACAGGAAACAGATTAATTAAAATATCTATTAACTTATTAAAAGTAAAAATTTATAGTAGATAGTGATATTGAAAGGTGGTTTAAGGGTAGTCAGCAGGATACTCGGATCTAGTTTTCGTGTTGTTTGACACTGGTCAGTATTATAAAGGATTGCAAAAATATTTAGTTAGTCACTATACAGTTATCAATAAATGTATACATTATAGTCCTACAGAAATTCTGTTGAGGCCAGAATAGTTCAGTAGTAAAAGTAGTAGACTGCAAAACTAAGTAACTCGGGATCAAATCCTTAGGGGAACACAAGTTCTCCCAAAGATTGCAGGTACAGATTACTGACAATCGCCAAACAATACGAAACCTAGGTGTCACAAGTCCCACCTTCCTTCTCTACATAGTGCCAGTAATGTCGAGTCACTTAGACTAGTAATAATATTAATACATGATCGATAGAATTCGATAAGCACTATAAAGAACTTGATAAACATCCAATTAGTCACCACACGGTGATCAACCAAGGTTTGCGGTTACGTTATTTATCTATCTATATCAGTAGTATCATACTAACACTATCACAAACCGCAAAGAATTTCAATTGATTGCATTAACTGGTGTTATAACCTTTATTTCTTCTGATGATTACAAACTTCTTGATATGTTTATATCACTACGTGATTAATGCAACTGGATGCAATATTCAAGATATTATTGATAAATTTATCTTCCGGCCGCTGCCACTACCTTAATGTGGTGGTTAGACTTTCCTATAGCGATAGAGCAACAGAAGTACAATAGCTGGAACAATCATTCCTTAACGTCTTACTATTCCAGACAGTTTGTATGAAGAGTGGTGGGACTAAAAGCAAAGAAAAAATGGTCACAATGAAGTCGTACTTTTGACTAAACTAAGATGTGATGGAAGTAAGGTGTTTACATCAGATAACCAGAATGACAAAAAAGCTGCATTACCACAAAGGACTAGTAAGGTTGGAGAAAGTCGGTCCTAAAAATATTCACCTCATCTTACTATGTGCATTTCTGTCTCTGGTGGTAAGGCTTAACTATGCACGGACATAACACATCAAAAAACCACTTGTGAAAAGGTCATCTGTAACCGGTCACAAGTAGTTCCCTCTTGGAAACTTCAGTCAAGCTACCAAGTCTTTAAGATTAACCCTAACCCAAGCCGGTTTTCAGGCACATCAAGAAGAAGAACTCTTTCATGGGTTAGGCAACCAAGAAGTGATAGTCTCCTATGTGCCTCTAATAGATCACTGTCTCTTTAAACACATTATTTTTATTAATTCCCAATATTTTCTCTCCCATCATTATCGACCCTAAATTCCTGTATTTAACTTCTACTCATGTGCCACCACTGTCAACGATTAGTGCGGATAAGATGTAAAAACTTGGATCGAGGGACAAGTACTAGTTTCTATATGTGCACGAACATGATAAATTTTTCTGGATTAATAACTTATAATGATATGACACATTGACATTCAATTAAGTAACTAGGGATGTACTTCATCCATCAAAATATATTTCCTGACTATTACGAAGTATATGTACAGTTCAGGTGGACACTTGCGACTGAGTCGTAATCTCTGAGGTGGATGGTTTGATTACGAATCTATATTAATAAAGTCGTCATTGTTAACCTAACGCAGAAGTTGGTATTCACCTTTCCGTAAAGGAGAATTCAATGATACAAAAGCAACTACTTTCTAAAATATAGTCGATAATAACAGTATAGATTAATAAATATTGATTAATGTAACTCTATTGGGAATCTCAGTCACGCGTCAACTGTATTAAATCTGATACAGTACAGTCAGTCATACGTAACATAGAATCTGGAAAATATGTGTATTAATTCAGTTTGCTATACTACATTATCATAATCATATGAAATGAACAAGAAGAACACAATAATATAGACCAACAAGTATGAACTAAACAAAAATGTGTATGGAAGATTAATGGAACTTAAGATCTATAAAAAAGATTCCAGTATAAATGAACCTGTTTCTTTTCATCGATTCATAGTCATCTTACCCAGTATCAACAGAAATTGGTCATGATTATCATATGGAGCCCATTACAGCACAGAAGAGCAATAGACGACATATACGCATCATATAATTTTACATTACCAAATTTAGCATTACGAAAGAATAACGAGTGGAATAACATGGAGATGATTTCAATGTATAAAAGCTTTGCGGTCACTCATAGATTTGAATGTTCCTTACTATGAAACGCAAGCGAGAATATTTGGGGATTGCCAAATTTAAACTAGTTGTTGAGTCCTCAGTGATTTTTAACTGTCCTCCAGATGACACAGACCTGGGTTGCAAAGTATCATCAGATTATTAGATAACGCTTTCAACGTACATAAGTTATTCACATTCATTTATTACTTAGTCTAAACATGATAATGCAAGTTAGTATTTATCATCAGCCGCAACTTTGGCAGAACTTATGCATGAAATATTTGTCTAACGCCTCTTAGCTGCTAGTTTCATTCACCAAAGGTAAAAACATAGAGCATGCGATATCAAAACAGTTAAACTTGTAACTAAGATGGGAGGCTTCAGGGACTAGAGATTAAAAAATTAACCAAATAAAAGAAAGAGAGTTGCGTACTGTCAATATGAAATGATATTTTCTAATCACTGTAAAGATGATTTATGAGAAAACAATCACTATACAATACTATAAGAACATAATCTACACTGAAAGAAAGATAAGTAGGTATAATCAACAGTTTTAATGACAGTAATGTTTATCAAAAAATGTGATAAGAACTAAACAGATTCAGCAAGAAGAGTTTTCAATCTTTAATTATAAAAGTAAATTGGAGGGAAGATACTTCCTTATGAAGCAAATGGCTTCTTGAAAATTTAAACTTGCGAAGATAGGGTTAATTCACTTTCTACCAAAGAGTTTTTAAGTTAATCCTAGTCTCAAAGAAAAAGAGAAAAAGAATAGGAGGAGCGATATAATCAAAGTTAACTAAGAAGTATTATGTAACACATAGAAACAAAGAAATAAAGTCTGTTTGCCAGTAAAAAAAAATCAGTTTTACTTTAGTGTATTGCTATGCCACATTAAATAATTAATTCTGACATTCACTTTTTAATGCAGTAGATACGTTACGACGAGCTGACTTTATTTCGATAACTACAAAGCTGAAAACTATTTGTCAATAGTAATGACTTAATCAGGCGTGAAACTTAAAATTATTAGGTTTGGCGATAAATGTCTAACCTTTTGACCACTGAAATAGTTTACCCTTTTAACTTTATTCAGTGTCATTGATAGGTAACCGTCTCATACTCTACCTTATTAAAGTGCATTGATTATGTCTTCTTAATATAACTCCTAAAACAGTTTTTCAAAGATAATCACTAACAAACCTGCGATGACTGTTATTGTAAAGTAATGACAAAACTCACGAAATGCATTGGATCATAATAGTAAAACATTAAAGAATGAAGAAAATTAAAAATGCTAGGTACTAAATACCTATTAGAGAATCAACCGACTAAATAGTTGCTAGATTTTTGATTTGATACCACTGTTAGGTTGTGGTGTGTGTTATTGAGAAGTCCCACAATTTAATAAAGCACATGTCTAATACTATCCGTTTTCAAATGATTATCTTGACGTTTGTATGAAGTTTTGCGAAAAGCATATTTCTACCTATTGACATTTTGTAGTATAATAAACCTAATCAAAGTCTATTAAAACTTCGAAACAACACAAACCTTATAACGTTTTCAGTCGGGACAAAGATGATGAGAAGCTGTATAATGCAACAAGATACTATTTTTTTACTAGTTTTTGAAGTTGATCCCTAATGTTTTTGGAATTTCATTTCTAATATTGTAGAAAGTCCCGACATAATTTATCACTGAAACTTGAATATGACTGTTTCGTATTAATAAGATCAAAAACTGATTATTTCCTGTTACTTTGTTTATCCTGGATGAACTGCGTCCACATAGTAATAACTCATGCATACAATTAAAACTTGATTATAACTGATAAGTGGAACTGTCCTATTCTGACTAGTCAAATGAGAGTATCTACTAAATCCCTGTGTTGATATTCACACTCAGAAATAACCACGTTATCCACGGAGTTACTATTTCACTTTTTTTTTCAATTCTACTCTTATTTCATGTTCAATAAAATCACGAGATCTGAAGTATTTAGGTAAAATTCTCAGGAACTAAGAAATTAGTATTCAACGTTTCAACTCTTTTTTCCGGTTAACGTTAATTCATTAAAAAAGTTACTTTCCAGTCGCATTAATCCCTACAGATCATATGACCATATAGATAGATGCATAGTACTTTCATTATATTCAGTTAAAAAAATCACATTTCACATATTTTCAATTTCTACTGTCAAAACCTTCAAATAACATGTGATCAGTCCATCAATAGGCATCTCAATAAAATTCGATCTCAATAAAAACTACAGATTGTATCATGGGGATAAAAACAACAAGAATATATTGCAGCCAAGAGTTCTCTTTCCGGTGAATTAATTTTGATTGCTATTCACTTACGAATACATATATTCTCCTCGGTAGTATGCACTTTATATTCCGCCCTATGGGCTTCAAGTTGGCAAATACCTAACCTTCTACACCATTGGGCTGGTATCTGAAAGTAGAATTCCCACTTTTATTAATTTGGGATCAATCAACTAAACTTAATACCAATCTTCACAAACCAACTCAATTAACTTACAAAAATCATCATACTAGTGACTAACGTCAGTATGTTGTTAAAGCTTGTGTGAATAGTCATGTTTAATAGAGTTCAGATTGTCACGAGGGGGGCGGGACACTTGACAGCAATGATAACGGATGATCGTTGCACTATAAATCACAAATTTATGAAAGTGGGAATTTTACCATTTGATGCAGGCCGGCTCAGTGGTGCAGGTAGATACACGTTTATCAACCTGAAGTCCATGGGGCTAAATCTAGGGTGCGCACTGCCGTACAGTCCCTTACAAGGACGAAGCAGTTGTCCAGCACTCCCTGATTTCCATTGGTACTCATCCAACATCAATCTGTGATGTATTAAATCAACTAAATGTAATACCAATCTCTACAAACCTTCTCAATCCACATATATTTTCAGTTATAATAGTAATTAGTAAATAACAATGTGTCAATGACAATAAATTTACAAAGCAACAATTAAAGAAGCGTTATATTTATGTGGAATCTGAATATGCAGTTGGGTATCCATCAAAATGCTATAGTAGTTAGATAAAGATTATTTAATGTCAGAAAATGTAATGTAACATGTTATAATGAAACTTCTCCGTTAAACCGTGTTTAAAAATAAAAATAAGTCAACTAGGGGTAAAAGATCAATTCAGAAGTAGTAACCGGGGCTTGGTGACAAAGTAGTTATGGTTTACGCAAAAAAAATGAATTTGATTTATGACTAAAGTTTGTCTAAAACTTTAAGAATCTTAAATAAATTTATAGTTAGTAAAATGAATAAGAAAATATTTCAACAGGTTTTAATGCAGATCAGTTAATGTAAATATTTCAGTAAATGAAGAGTCCATCAGTCAGTCGGTTACAACGTATAACTTGGTAGGCGAGTAAATTATTTCAAATTGTCGTTACCCAATTAGTTAACAGAGATTAAATTGTCGAACCAAATCTCAGAGTAGTGGAAATAGTAACAAAGTTAGTATCAATCGAGAGGACTAGAAATCGATGATAAATTTTAAGAAAATATAATTCAGCAAACAGATGATGAATTCAGAAGCTCAGAATTTGAAGGCGGATAAGGAATGGATGTACCTTTGCTATTGCTATCGATTTGAGCCATGTAACCCAAAGTCTCTAACAACTTGATACGATCACCACCTGATCCCTAACCAGGTAGTCTGTACATATTAACAGGGCTCAGCCCAATTGTTATTGACTTCATAGATTGGTACTATGTTCTGCTGCTGCTCCTAGCTCATTTTCAGCCTAGTTCCACTTACGACGGGATTTCTGATAGCCGTTTCCTAGATAAATCTGAACAGTTACCTAATGTTATCTATTTCTGCTACCATTTTCATTTCTTTATCTTTCGCTACTCACCACTGCTCATAATCATTACGAACGCTTCTAATCGGCTTGTGTTTAACTTGCCTTCGTTTCTCATTTTTCTTATTTTTCTAGTTGTTCCTGAATTGTAAATAATGACCTGAATAGGTCCAAAGTCTTAGACAGTAATGTTTGATGATGTAGGTCTGAACCCATCTCTATCCAAATAAACATCAGCTCCACTCAAAATTGTATGTACTTATTACTAACAAATGCCAGCTAGCACAAAACATGTAAGGTGAATATTTTTCCTAACTGTTTAAAGCTAGACAGTGTTTTTCATGTAATTTAATTATACATCAGTACCCCTTTCAACGTTAAATCCGCCCGGAATCCCCCTAGGGTTTCTGTTGGTCCCAAGCCAGGATAAAGGAAGAGGATTGGGCATTAAATTAGCAACCCCACACCATAAAAACACAACTTTACTAAAACAAAACTCAAACTCTTTTCAACGTAATTTTGCAAATATTTTTCATAGCATCTTCTTTTTGTAGAAAGTAGGATCAATGAAAACAACCTAATCACTTAGTGTTTTACATAATAACTTTAGGTAAAATTATAACTAACTACATTCATTAGTAAATGAAGTTATTGTTTCATAACATATTACTAAATTACTACTCATTATTGATTTATGTAAAGTTATTCTAGCCTTCCTCCTCCCTATGTGCAATCTGATAAGATTTAACTATTAATTGATTAATATGATACTCAGAACAATCAAAGTATCTCAGATGGGAAGTGAATAAGGTAAGAAATAGTTATTTCAGTAACTAGGGAATTTGAAGCTTCTTCATCATCAGTTACAATAATATTAAAGTTAGTTTGAAGAATAGTTTTTAACTTGTTGTTGAGTAACAATGGAAATCAAGAAGCACTAGATGACAGCCTTGTCTTTTTTGGCAGAGTATACATGAACCTACTATAGATCGAATGTAAGATCTTTTAGTCTAGCGTTAAATGCTTAATCACCAGCACTATCTGACTGCCTGGTGTCCAGTGATAGGATTTCCATTCTAATCAATTTATGATAAACTGCTGCAATAATTCATTGCTGGTGATGATATTTTTCATTCTTAAGATATCTGATCTCCACTAGTCATAACCATCTTGTACTAATTTCACAATTCTATGGAGTCTTATACGATGTTGAAATAATGTTTTGGAACTATTTTCCCATGCTAAATATAGAGTATTGTCCATTTTTAATATTGAGTAAATCTATACATTAGGTTATGAAGTATAAAATGGTCATCTTACAGTTGACTTTCGATGTCATAAATAACATAAAATGTTGTGCTACTCACGTTTTACTGAAATGATTAATAATATGTTTAGTAAGTATTTGGCATAATTTTTTTCAGATTGACAATAATTCAATGATAAAATGAACATGTTAATGATAAAATGTTAAAACGAAAAAAGCCAATTTAAGTGAAAACAATGTTCTCCACAACGTCTAATTATATTCAGTATCAACTCACTGGTGACTAATAACAGGAGGTAGTTCGTGCAGTTCTAGTGAGATGATCTAAACAGTGGAGTTCAACCATGTCAAGTGTAAGACATACCAATAACAATAGAAGAGATAGTACAAACATATCGCAAAGTACTTGAATTAGAAATATTAAGCGTTTGGTAATAGCTGGTTCAGTTGTCTGACCATTAAGCCTTTGTCATGAAACATTGTGATCCAAGAATTGATTTACTGGTTGTATTGCAGATTTGCACTGTTAAATAGTTATATATTAAGATTAAACAACTGTTCGGTGTCAGTTCTTGAATTTTAATGACTGTCTAACTCATGGCAATTCATAACTTAAAATTGGAATTTAACAATCTCCCTAATACCCAATTACAATTATGTTTTTGTTTCCTTTTTTTGAAAAAAAAAATGAAAATTTTTCTATCATGTAATTTACTATTCACAGCTGGAAAACAATTACGTAACATGAAAACCTACATAGACATATCATGAAGAAAAACTGTTTATCGACTGACTGTGTATATGATACATGAATTCAAATGTATTTACGACTTGTTCATTTATAGAAATCACAATAAAAAAAGGACTAAGTTCAGTAATATTGTCAGTTCTCCAGTTGTTAACACTGAGATGATTGATAAGTTCTCTAATGTAACACGTTCGTAGGATTTTTATTCAATTATTGAAATGGATCTTAGAGAAGAAAAATTAATTGTACTGTTGGAATGGTTGAAAAATAGTTGATTGACACGTTGTAACAGTCTGGTTATATGTATTTATTGATGATATACCTTGTATTGAACATTGACTACTGACAGTGTGATAGTTAATTCAAATTAACGAATAAACAACAATAATGAAAATACTGTTAGCAAGTTCATTTTTAAAGTTTTTTGACAAAATGATATTCATTTATGATGAGCAATTGAAATAATTATTTGTATGCCGAATTATGTAGTTGGTTAATCACTCACTGTAAGACCTGAAGATCTTATAGTACCTGATGGACGGCAGAGGGGTCACTTGCTAGGATGAAACAGTTGTCCAGTATTCTATAGTCTTCATTGGTACCTAATCGACATCAATCTGTAATGAACATAAACAGCTAAACCTAAATAATTAGAGTTATTTTGGAGAAAAAATTACTTTACTCACGTTTGTTGTTTAGTGTCGGTAGCACATACCTTTAAACTTGGAGCTGAGGGGAAGCAATGCGGCTGTTGGATCGGTAAGCAAATCGTCTAGCTTTACAGTATAAGACATTATCTGTCAATTGACATTCCGTTTTAGCCAAATATTTGATTTAGTTGGTCAGTGAGTAGCAACTAACATCATGTTTAGTTAGCTCTGTACGCCCGTTGAATGTTATGGGTGAAATATAATGTTTCCAAGCTTTCTCAATAGCATCAACTTCTATGTCACATCATTTAGGTAATTCACTATACTGTAAGACGTGAATTTTAGCACGAATCTCATATCTAAATTGATCTAGATCAGACAACCATTGAAAATCCGGAAGTACTGCTCTGTACTAGTATGTTATTCTTCATCAGTTCGCTTTCACCACCCTACTAAGAGATAAAGCCCAGATCCTTTAGGTTTCACAGCAAACATTTAAATGTAAGACGCTAACTTCAATCTCGTAGAGTATGAGGTAGGTACACGTTGATGAATGACAATCGACAAAATGTGGTTAGGAATAGTCATTGTTATGATAAAAATACTTGTCATACTACTACTAATAATAATAATAAGGATAATATTAATAAAGAGCGAGTATGAAAACTGGAAGTAAAAATATGAGGAAATAGAAAGTGCCAACAAATAAAGCAGATAAAGTGAATGATAAAGTAAGGTTATGGTAATGGAAAAGATCTAACAAAATGCTTACATATCTGCCAAACAGTCTTCAAATTGTCAATGTCTTAAGCTACTGCAATTAAAAGTAGGTTAAGATGTAGGCTTATTAGTATGTTCGAATGAAGTTCGTAAATTATTGTAAACGACGAACGTAAGGCTGAATTCCATAAATGTACTGTATGTTTGAGAACATAAGTTATTAATCTAAGCTGTATTTTACTCAGTCATCCTGAAAGGTGCATTTGGATATGAAGAAGAAGTGGCCTCGAGGAAGAACCGTCATACCTTGTCCTGTGCGGGCAAGCGAACTAATAAATGGACGTAGAATCTCTAAGTTTTAATACCTTTTTTTACCAGAAGGCAGTTAAGTGGCCTTTTTGTAAGCGTAATAAAATGATTTCCTGCAAAGAAAGTTCTCTACCTCTCTAGACGATTTCTAGCAATATTCCTTAAAATATCTCCCTGTAATTTATAGTTAATATATAAAGCTTTCTTTGGAACAGTAGGTTTTGTCTGTGAAAACTACTTCTTCTTGCGCTTCCATTTTCTAAGAAGAATACTTGCAGAAAGATTTGTTGTTTAACTATGCAATCTTCTAAACAGGTCGCGAGATTTCATTATTAGGACCCAAGTGTGGAAGTTGGTCATTTGTTGATTCAACTTAGGTTTTTAATAAATTTTCCATAAATCTTTGTAAAAATCTATCATTTGTTCCAATAAGTAAAGCGTTTTTTTAATGATAGCTATGAATACCATTCTTGTTCTAATATGAATATCAGTGACCAATAGCAACTGTTAAACGATGTAAAAACATCAGAAATGTCGAAATTTTCATCACATGTTATGAATGTGTCATCGGTTTGCCCACATCCACCCTATCAACAGTAGTTTATTGATTGTTGTCTCTAGAGTTACTAGTCAAACTAACTAGCAGTTGCCTTAGTGAAGAACCTAGTTATGCGTATTTACATACCACCACTAGAATTAAATTGTACGCTCAAAGTACATCTGAAAATATGTTCCTTTACCTTCAATCCAACTGGGAACATCAATATTGGGATACAAGTACATCCAGCCAACAAGTCCCAAACAGGACAAAACACGATTCCTGGAATCCACTTGCCAGTCACAATCCAAGTTAAATGATGTTCTTTTACTGTTTAATTTGATTGAATTATTATTTTTCATTACGTAATTCATTATTGAACGATTATGGTTAGTTCAAAATCAGTTAGAAAAAATATTTTTTCAGCATTCTGTAGAATTTTTCAGCAATAATTGAAAACTATAAAAAAAAGGCTACATGATAATAAACATAAATGGATTCTGCTCAAATCGTTTGCTTCACCCCTCACTACCCACATACACACACACACACTTCATAATCATTGAAGTAATACAAATTTTATATTTTATTAATTAACATGAAAACAAGATTTTACGTCATTGAAACGAGTACCAGAAAAAGAAATCGAAACATTCTGTTTATCGTTAAGCAACTTTTTTCGTAATGAAGGGTAAAATACAACAAAAATATCTGATAGTCAGAAGTAATCAGTAATAGACTATAGGATGTATGCTTCATATAAATCGGCACTGACCACTAACATATTTATTTATGAATTCTTGTACGAATTGATACTTGCTGTAGGTTTAAAATTTTCATCAACTTGCTTTTCAGTTTAGGAGGTTATTATTGAGCTATTCGTGGTGAACATAACTTCTTGTAAGATAATAATTGATAATAGCAGGTACTTCATTGAATGTCATATGTTTGGTATAATGTCGGATTTTTATCATGAAATATATCAACAAGTTATTATTTTCCTTCATGCACATATTGAAAGAGTACATATAGATAAAGTGATAAAAAGTAATGACATACATGTATGTATTCAAATCCTAATAAGATTATTATAAGAAAGAATAAGCTGCATAACGTGGATGTTCTAGACCATAGATTTCTGATCAAGTCTTCATCGCATAGTATGTACTATAGTGTACGATAAATACGGACAGTATTCTAGAGCTTTACTTAACATGCAGGAATTTCAATGTAGTTGTATCTTTTTCTGCCAGAAAATATACAAGAAGAAAATGCAAATGAAATGAGTTGAAGTTTATGTATGACAGAATATTACTTGCCTAGTCTTGATCTAAGGATTTCGAATGTTTAACTATAAATACTTTCATAATAGTGTAGATCGTTATAAACTAAATGAAAAACTGTCTTTGATAATAATTAAGCATTTGAAGTAAAAGTTACACCAAGATAAGTAACATTTATCGTAGTCTTAACTACGGAATCTACAATGGAACATTCACAGAAGTGTTCACTTTCTTTTTGTTTGTTAGATAGTTTAGCATTAGAAGGGTCGATTATAGGATCATTTAAAATAGACCATCTTTCGACATTCGCTAACATAATCACTCATTTTAGGACAATTTGAGAAAGAAGAAACAAACTAACAATTAGTAACATCATTTGCATACACTAGTATATGAAACAGTAAGATAGGAAGGAAAGAAAATAAGGATGAATATCATATTGCGGCATACCAACATATCCTAATAGATAAGTGGAGCACTTCCTCTTATATACAGTAAACTATGCTTATACTGAAAAGTAAGAATAAGGTCAGATGACTGACAAACTTTTGTTTATGTAACATGTAACTTCACTTCGTAATGCAGATCATTGAACAGAATCAAATAAAATATTATAGTTCAGAAGCGTTCATCAGACATACTTCTAGCCTTTGAATAAATTAAGCACAATACTATATCGTAAAACAAATCCTACATTCGTAGTGTTTCTGCTACATCCATAATTAAACTGGTCAATATGCTTCCTTGAAGAAGGCTAAAATTTTCGCAGAAATAGTTTCCCATTGATTTTGGTGCGTTACATTAGGTCTTTGTGTCAATCGAATAGAAATTTACGAAAATTGTCAAGAGAATGAAAGTGAGTCCGTCATCAGTTGTAATCTTTATGAATAGATTATAGAACTTTTAAAAAGCTAGTCATAAATATGAAAACAAATATTGTTCTGAAGCTTCACATTACAGGTCAAACCGTGAACCTTTAAACATCTTGATGAGTATTCAACTTCTTGAAAACTAAACTTTCATTCAATGATTTAGATGTTTTTCCAAATTCAGTGGTTACCTATCATCAAGAATTCAACACAGTAACTGCTTATTGAAGCCAACAACCATCTTTATTCTGTAATAGAATGCCACAAAATCTATTATCATACTAAATAAAGATTGATTATGGATGCTTGAATTCCTTTTGATAAGGAAAATGATGATGATGATGACACATCAGAATGGCTAATTATCATCTTTATTATAGAGGCAACACTAACAAAGACATTAGACATGCTTCCATCTACCAAGTAAATGACAAATATTTAGAAGACATTTATGTTCGCATTTGTTGAACATCAAAAACTATACAAACCGATGATGAACTTTTGTGTGATAACAGTCTATTCAATGAAATAATGGTTTACAACTTCGCAGTAACATGACCTGTGAGTTTTTGTATGAATGGTTGATAAACAATAGCGTTCTACATTTTACATACTGATGTTTAATTGAAGTTAATGTTAAAACGTCACTAAGCTGTTATGACTGGTGAGTATGACTAATTAGTTGGTGCGACCTTGTGCATAAAAAGTCAGAATAACAGACACCAATGAGAGTGCCTAGCTAGTCCCTGCACGTCTACCCGAAGTGCACTCAGTCTCAAGCCAAGATAGGATGAACACAAGATTTACAAACAACCAGACAGAATCAACATATATTTCAAACAATCCTCTATATATACATAAAACCTGATCACTCAGTCAACCAATTAAAAACTAACATTACTACAAAATAAGAGCAACAATGACTGTGCAGTGGAGTAACGTTTACACAATTGGTTCATAAATACAAACTGATATACTAACAGATTTAGCCCCAAAAGCTTCAGGTTGGCGAACACCTAACTCACTGCAAACTGAGCCGGCCAGCACTCAATGATAGAATTTCCACTTTTATAAGTTTGTGGGGATTCTATCATTGGATGCCGGCAGACCCAGTGGTGTAGAGGGTTTGCGATGCTTGTCAACCTCAAGCCCCTGGAGAGAAATCTGGAGTGCTCACTGCTAAGGAGTTCCGCACTATAACAAAACAGATGTCCTTTGCTCCCTGGTTTTCAATGGTACTCTGTCAACATCAGTCTGTGACGCATTCAGTCAGTTACAAATGCCAATCGTCAAAAACCGCCTTAATTCATTGCAATATACTAACAGTTAGCAAGATAACTGGAAGGATAGGGCAAAGGAACGTACTAATAATAGGACTAAAATGTTCACTTTGTATACAATCAAAATAAGTGTAAAAGTCTACTGATAAACAGTTCTCAAAGATAATCAATCTTCTCTAGGTACTCAGCATATCTTCGGTGTTTCTGATTGATCATTGTTATTTTTTGTGTACTAATTATTCTAATTGCTACAAAGTTGTTATTGTAATTATATATGCAGAGTTGGAACGAAATAGAATTGCATCTTCTTTAGATGTCCAGCATATTAGTTAATTACAGTCAACTTAGTTAAATGTCGTACATTAAAGCTAACTTACCAACTGTAATCCCATTACACAATATATAGCTACTATATGTAGTACTATTACAACTTTGTGAAATAAAGTAGTATTAGTCGTAATGTATATTAGTTAATATTTGCTAACGTTAAATATTTACTCACTGTTTGTGGATCGCATCATTTCTTATTTCCAAAAAGTTTTGTATTTACCTAATTTATCAACTCGGTAAGTCACATAATTATTTGCATCTTTCATCCATATGTACTATATCGGGAGACTAAAGAAGAGTAACGCATTTTCAAAACTGTGTGTTAGAACACTATTTCAATTATATTAACTATGAGTAGTGTAAACATTTCATTTCTGTCATTGTTACGCCACTCTTACCCTATTCTTCCGTTTAGTTTATTTGCTGTTAGTATATTGTCTCTTATTATAAACTACAGATAATTGGTTGAGTGCAAGTTACCCCCTCCTCCATTCATTACCACAATCTCTTTTATTTAGTATTGATGTTGAATTCCTAAATGGTTCGTTGAGTGGTCTGACCTTAAATATGTTATAAAGGAATGTCTGGAGTATAATATGATTATGATTCTGTCCGGTTGATCCATTCATATTGTGTTCTTCATTCCGACCTAGAGACTGTAAGTCGCGGGGCAGACGTGTACAGGCACTGATTGATAATTATCAAGGTCACGCTGCATTCGCCATATGATTGTAATCGTCCCGAATAAATAAAAAATGTAACATTTGGTGACAGGGCCGACAATATTTAAATATAACAATATGATACCTAATAGTTTTGAAACAAGTGTGGACAGAACCTTATTTATTAATGTATCAATTGCAACGATGTTGACCAGTTGACGGCAGTAGTCAAAAACATAGTTTGGGTTAGTAACTACTGATTGTATCTCTTCTCTGAAAAACATCAGTTATAGTTCGAATAACTCAACAGTACGGTTTCACACCGTGAATCAACTATACACGGGATTGAATCTCACAAGAAACATTTTATTCCTTAACAATACAAGTAAACCATACTAATCTCGTGTTCTAACCTAGCTCAAAACTTAGGTCCAAAATCTTTTATCAACTACCAGAAGTCATATAACACTGATAAAAATATATGTATACAAACACTAATGTATTCATGAATAGTTTACTTGGCTATTCTGAAGTTAACTTAGCATGCTCAAAATAATTAACGAAATCTTCATAACACCAGCGGAGCTGGTAGTCAATCGAATATACTTCATATTCGCTCATTACTTTAATCTTTATCATATAAATGTTTCTGTTGTTAACATATTTTTTTCAGATTAGTTATTTGAGAAATTTAACATAATTCCTTTTTAACTATCACCAACCAATTAGATGAGTATATAATGAAGTTTGTTAGTTAGAGGGTGTGAACGATCAAAAATAGGAAAGAAGACAAAAGCTGATGACCCCCTAAGTAGTCATAATTCACTCACATCTACTAATCAAAGTAATCAATTAACAATGACATAAACATGAAATAACAATTGGATAGCGTAATTATGACGAATTTGTATCTTCTCATTCATTTATTATGAACAGAAACTGGTCAGTCTCTGTTGCTATATGTACATCCTAAGCAGACTGGTTTCGATATAGCTATGAATTTAGTGGTGAACGCGGTGACGTTTAGCACGAAACGGAGTGAGTTAGGATACCGGTGTAAGCACCGACATTGAGATCCAGGTACATTCAGCCGATGAGTCCTAAATATTATGAAACGCTTGTCCTAGATTCTGTTTGCCAGTCACAATCCAACTTAAACAATTTGACAGTATAATTAGACTAAATAATTCTGAATAGGAATAAATAAATGCATGTGATAGAGTGTTAACCTAGTCTGTCGGCATCAGTAAATTCAATTATAAAAATTAACCAAATAGTAGAATGATCTTCTTCGTAGTTCAGAGTATTAGATAGTAAGGGGATGTTGAAGTCGCAGATAATGTCTGGATAATGTCATTTATTAAATATTAGTTGCAATGGTGCAACTTACAGTACCTCGTTTCGTTTATTTATATTATTTGAATTTGATCATATATATGCAGGGATTTGGCTGTTAATCATTTCTCCATAAGAACCAAAACCTTTTTGAATGATTTTCGATTCATCGATATTGATGCTGTGTTCTGCTTCCATTGAATGTAATGCTACTGCCAAAATATTTTTTAGTTTTATTTGATGAAGTAATATGCATTAAAAAAGTGTATGTCCTTTCACTATTATATTTAACTGTGGTGATGTTTTGCTACGCATTTAACACTACATTCATTACATTTGATCCTATTTGCTCCATTCATCTGCACTTCTCTGGATTCTCTATTTTTATACTTTACAAGTATAGAGCCATGTGTATTTTTTGTACGGCAAAGGACTAGTATGCAGTATATGTGTGAAATTATTTTAATCTCTTCAGAAGTTTCGTTTTTGGTATGATGCAACCACAGTGTTAATCCACAACTTTGATCAAACCCTCAATGTCTTTTTTTCATGCTTCTTTTAAGCAACTTTTTAATATTGGACTTTGGGTAAGTATTCATCATTAGTGTGGACATCACTAAATTCAATTCAGTTTCTTTGTCCTTCGTACGTCTAACAAACTGATAGACTCTCCATTTCAGGTTAGCGGTAACCGTCACATTTGTTTGGTCGAGCGTGTGCTGATTTGTAGTTTAGGCATTTCCCAAAACAGGTTGACTTCCAAAATTCTCAGACAGTTATTCTGTTTTCTTTCTGCTGAACATTTAAGAACGGATAATTTATGATCAAGTGTCTCGATTTTCTTAGTGAATTCAATTTTATCAGAAATGAAGCTGATGTTTTCAAAAAGTTCATCCAGTACATTTCATTTTATCTTAACAAGCTTCATCTACGTAACATAGCCACAGCGTGGAGAGACATATTTTGAGAATACACTTGCTCCCAGTGAATACATAAGCAAATATGTAACAATTGGAGACACTAAAGATTCCATCACTACAACTTCAGTTTGCCTATAGAGTACTCCTCTAAACTTAAAACGGTTGGATGCAAGCATAAATTCAAACATTTAATATTTTCAGAAGAATCAACAGAACAACGTACTTCTAAATTATATGTAATATTCAATTTAGTTTTAGTCAATAAACAGCAAATATTTAAACTTTCTTTTACTTTATCTTCTGAATATCAATCTGTGATTAAGTTTGTAAAATCAAATAAATTTTTAATTCCATGCTTTACAACTTTGTCATATGGTTTGAGTATCCCGGCTAGATGTTTTTATAGATTGTATGTCAGGGAGTTTCGATAGTCTACTACCTGTCAGAGTGGTACCTCCACCTCAAGGATCTTTAGTAGTCCTTAGAACATACAAGGGCTGTAATTTTTTTGAGCAAGAGTTAGTTGTTCTTAACATTTGAATGTAATAAGATGATTTTGTAATGACATAGTTGATTGAGTTCGTTACAGATTGATGTTGGTAGGCTACAACTGAAAACCTGGGAACACTGGAGAACTGTTTCATCCTAGTATTGAAATCCTCATCAGTCCATACCCTAGACCCAACCCTAAGAGCTTCAGATTTACTAACACCGAACCCTCTGCATCACTGGGACGGCATCTAACGATAAAATTCCCACTTCCATCAGTTTGTGATATATCGCGTAACGATCATCCATTGTCATTGGTGATAACTTTTCACTGTCGAGAAGTCTGAGCACCACCATTTGCGACCTCTTACTGGAGCTTCAGGAACATCGTAAGGATAGTCACCGGTGAGCTGATCATTGTATTCTATACATTAGATCAACATTTTACACAATAGATAAGTCTTATTTGAATCTTTAAGGAAAAAATAGATAGTTCACTCATGTTAATGCATGCTTATATATTAAACTTATTTTGTTTTACCTGATTAAAACACTACAAGTTATGGACATTCACAAAATATATAATTAAATATTACAAAATGTACTCATCTATACGAGAATGAATGAAGTGATTACCTTCTTTTGCTTACTGGTAATCCATTTATAATCCACTTTGAATAGATTAAGCAGTACTTAAGAGGGGATTGTCATTTAATAGAGTTTTTCAACTTACCCAGATAATAATTCATTTAAATCATTTTCTTAACTGTTTTATGTTGAAACTTTGAAAAGGCATGTTACCAGATTACAGACGACTATATTTCAATTCTTCATCTTGTTTGAACAATCTCTGTGTACACTAGGTTGTACTGGACAGCTGTTTCATTTAAATTATGGAACACATCAGAAATACGTTTTAGTTGGTTAACTAGGCCCAGTGCTTGAAATGAAACTTCAGATATAGCGTTTACTGAAACATTTAGTATTAGCTATACATGACTTACTCTATGGTTCACTATTATTCTTACTATGCATTCTTTTCGACTACTTTATTTTTCATCTTGCTGATATGCTATAGCAACCTGAGTTAACACATTGTTTGCCAGATTCTACGTTTATCCTTAATTTGTAGCCTCAACCAGTGTCTGCAGAACCTCACTACTATCCCTACTTTTGTTTGACTTCAACGTAAGTTTACCAATAGAAATGTCTTTTTCCTCCTCTGGATTTCCAGGAATTGATCTTCTGCCAAGGGCTTTTCCAATTGACTTAGAAAACATATATGATATTAACTTGTTTGATAAAATCTTTGATGAAGAGTCTATTGATAGTAACAATGCAATTATTCATGGGGTGTTTTCCACATCCTCTAAATGAAATTTTTTACTTCAGGACTGGTCCATGTCATCTCACCTTAGACTTGATACGATGAACATAAAAGAAAAAGGCTGATTGGAGAATGAGTGGTTTACAGTAACCATATAATTGAGGCATCTACGATATTTAGTTATATCATTTTGAGTTGAATATTTTTTATATAAACATTTGTCACAGGGCAAAACCTAATTTAAATCCCTTAAAGTTAAAGGAAAAGAGAATGACTAAAGAATACGTTGTACCTGGAATCTGAGGCAGATATGAAAAAAATGAATAACATTTTGGAAGAACTGGAAAAAAGATTCGAGGACAAAATTGTTTGGACAATACTGGTATGCGGCCAGGCTCCACGAGAAGTAACAGCCGAATGAATCTTCTTTTATTATATAAAATATTCTTTCTCTGTAGCTTGTAGCCCTGTTTACTATTTAAACACATTGGAGTGGTTCTGTATCAATTCTCGTGCCTTACGATCAATTATCACTAGACCATATATTATCATCACGATTTCATCAATCGAATAATATTGAGCTCTTTCATTGAAAAATCTTTAATCGTTCAAATCATCAAAACTACTAGGGAATTAAAACTAGGGCATTTAACTCTCACATTTAGTTCTAACGCTTCCATTGTTGAGATTCCCAATTTAAATAAGTCCTAATATAACTCCACTGATAATAACTGTTTCACTTCTAACATAACTAAACTCTACCAAACATGATTTACCACTCAGACTCAATATCAGGATATAGTTGTGGGTGCTCACTACTATGAAGTCTCACACTATGTTATAACGTCGAAAAAATTTGTTTACAACTGATGAAAGTATGTCTAATTAGTTGGTATAACCTTGTGAACACGAGACTACAGTACTTACGCAAATAAGAGTCCTTATCTGGGTCCTGCACGTCTACTCGTTGCTAACTCAGTCCCAATCCGGAAATAGGAAAAACATCCCTTTATATATACGTAAAACAGATCCAATAATCAACCCCTTAATAATTTAGCATCAATACAAAACAAGGGAGATAGTAGTAGTGAATAGAGGTACACAATTATACACAATTAATTAACTGTAATTTATAAATAAGAGATGGTGTAGCAACAGTTAAGGTACAAAATAGGAGGATAAGACATAAGAGATATAATGGTGATGGAAATCAAACGTCTACTTTACTTACAACTAAAACAACTGAAATATTCTTCAATACATTGTTCTGACAGTTAATTGTTCTTCTTTAATCGATCAACATAACCAACTAGGAAAATATAACGATGCTACTATTCTCTAGTTTTCAATGATGCATAAATGAGATCAACTAATGATGAATAGAAATCATCAGTCAATCTACAGGAAAGCACCAACCCCCCCACCACCACCCTCCTACCAACCAACCCCACCCCACTCCGTCCATCATAAATCATCTTGAATTGTTTTTGATTACATTTCTAACACACAAATGTAATTTTGATTTTTCATTAAATTTTTCGTTTTTATTTCATGTTTATTTCTATGGTTGATAACATTCAGTGATGTTGTAATTCATCGGATATAAATAGTAGTATGAATCATTTCTAATGGGAAAAAAAATTTTATTCAATATTCAATCTTCTGTTGATTTCTTTGTTTTAATCTTCATAATTAAAAGTTTATCTTTTGTTTTGTTTATATGAAACTTATTAATATTCAATGTCAATTTATTCATGTTAATTTAGATGAAAAAAAGATTGAATGAATTCACTTGGATTTCATTTGTAATTTCAGTAGATTTAAGTTTTTTCTCAAAATATAGTGAAATTGAAATTTTACAAGAAAACTTCATAGGAAATGTTTCGTTTGCTTGATTACAGAGTTGAATTTCAAAGGTTAAATTATATATGTAATGGACATTTTGTTTTATCTAGAATTAGCCAGCTGTCATATCATTGTACAAATGTACATTTCGGGACTCGAACTCACTATTACTGTGTCAATCACTGAGCTAATAAAACCTCCCAGTTACACTAATTCAACGAATATAAATATATATTACTTAGAAGAGTTCGTTTGTTTTCTTCTATCTATGTTTTTATGGTCCAGAATAATCAGTCACTGTGACCAAATGTGGGGATATACCTACTGTATAACTGTGACCACCTGAACTTAATAACTTAATGAAACATTCAGTGGTATTTGACATGAATGTACTAAGTCCTAGTCCCAGTGTGAAGGTAAGAACTTGAATGTATCATATGCTGAATAATCGAGTCAATCACAGTATACAAAAAATAGTGTGAACTCGATAGTGCCAATCACTACACTCACAAGTCTGCTCCATAACGACTCGTCCCCAAATAAAAATGATCAACACAAGATAACTATTAAATCAACCACCAAACAGTCACATCATATTTTACTCATTCATTTATGTACATGCAAAACCTAACTACACTCCATACCAAATGGGAAGAATAACATTTATACAAAACGAAACAGTAATAACTAGAGATTCGGGCACAGATACACAGTTAATTTATCATAGTTCCTGAGTGACAAATAATATGATAACAGTTTATAAGCCTAATGAGAGGTTAGTGCTACGTGAATAATATATTAATAGAAACAAACTAATTAATCTACATATACTGAAAATAAGTAAAATAGATTTATGAAAAACAGTTTGGTAAGTTAGTTGCCTTTCTTGAATCACCTGATGTAACAGAATGTAACAGGTATATCTACCTGTTGTGTCCTAAACGAAGTGAACCCCTGAGAGTTAACTAACCACATACCGACTACATTCATTGGAGTAATTTAATTCATAAAATGTCTTTCTTTGTCATATGTCATGCACACAGTATCTGCCTCATAAGGACAGAAGAGTTAATGGTCTTCATTACTCCCCTCAAAGTGAATCTTCCAGTTGATCCAACTATTCCTCGAATTCAACAATAAATGCAGCTGCAAATGCTTATTGAACTAGGTAGTTTTATTAGTTGGCTATTCAGTTAAATAATAGGTAGCCAGCTTGTAGTTAATTAAGTTTAGGTATGCGATTATGATTTCCCTGTTCTGGAAGGCAAGGCAAATGTTGAAAACCGGTTTAGTGACTCACTGGTAAAGATTTCACAGTGGAGCTAGAAGTACTTGGGCTTGATTTCTTGCTGGGGCGTGGATACGCATGATTGAAGAGTTCCATACTAGAATGAATCAACTTTCTAGTTCTTCTTAGTGATCAGTGGTTGCCTAATTGGGACCGATTCATGATATCAAATTAAAATAACTATTATCTTCGCATTGTTTCATATTGATGCTATACTTTAATTCGTATGTTGTGTTGTCCATGCAAATAAAAGATTGCTTGAAATATAGACTATGACTGCAGGGTTCATGTATCTCGTTTTCTCACCATTTCGAATTGGATATACCTACAAGTATATAGTAATCACTTTTGTTGTCATTGATAGCTATGTTGGTACATGTAACTTGGTATTGATTATTGATTAGAGTTCAAGACATAACAAATTCACGAATGCGCTACAATATATTTGATTCAAGTATCGTTCTGTAGAACCACTGTTAGTTAGAATTTTATTAGATCATCAATACAGCAAATAAACGATGACGATGTTGCTGATTAGGTGGGAGAAGAAGGAGGAGGAGATTAATAATAATATCAATAATAATACAAAAAAATTTATCATATGGAGCTAAGTTAAGTTCATTTCAATTTGTTAGATTAATTTTCATTACGACTTATCAATCATAACTAACCCCCCACCCCCACCCCATCAACTATCCATTCCAATCATTTAAAACTTAATTCATTTCGAATCCATCAATTTGTAAAATAATATTTTACAAATAACATTTTTTTATTGTTTCATTATTTCATTAGGTTAATAAGGAGATTTTAATTAAAAATAAATTAATCACTTTTAACTGTGATCATTATGTACCCAAAAACAATCATATGATGATATATTGATGACATCATCAATTTCTTATATTGATTTATAATAATGATCCATTGATCTACATTGATTGATTATTGAAAAACGTCATGTTTAGGTCATCTTCAATGAATCGATGGAATTCTATTGAAATTCTATTTAAATGTGATCAATAATCTATATGTTACGTAATTTGATGTAAGTTTATTCAAGGTCAATCAATTAATCAATTAATTACCGCATGTTACCTCACGTGGAACATAGCCAACGTGATTGAAAGTAAGAAATTGTGGTTTACAAAGAATTCATGTTACTCAGTACTCATCACTATCACACACACAAAATATTGAAGAAACGAGTGTTCCATGATGGATTCTAATCGTCATCAACCTGATTTCCATAATTTATTGTTGTCAATGAATTATTCCAGCTGAGATTAACTTCTCGTAAAGGATTGGTTTATGAATAACGAAGAGATAGATGTAACATTAGACACTTACACAGTGGCCTATCATTATAAACGTCTCAGTCCTATAGGAGGTCAACAGCATCCCCTTTGTATGTAAGTCGTTTGGAATTTAGTGATGGACATTAGTTCCAAAAATACAAGTGTAAGATAGTACGTAATATATGTTAAACAGATATTCTTAATACTAAGTATTTATCTTTTAATATTGATCAATCTATAGAATTCTTCAAAATAATTCGTCTACCATCATGACAGAAGTAATAGTCCTCATGAGATTCGAAACACGCTAGTCTTTGTTACTTGTCTTAGGCCACTACTGTAAAGTTACATAAATGTTATGTTCACACACTACCTAAGGATAACATATTAACTAATATCACATTGTTGTAAAATCAATGTTGTACTTAGTAACAGGATTCCCTGAAACAAGATTTCATTCTTGTCTACATTTGTTACCAACGTATATTTGTAATCTGTTATATTTTGTTTAAAAAACAATCATTTCTTGGGTTTTTCCATTTATTTAAACCACTAAAATGTTTCCTTCCTTTTTTTATTTTATTTTATTTTATTTTCAAATGAATCCAACCAACTGACATATTTCAGAGAACACAATATGCACAATGATGAATGAAAGATTTGCTTTTCTTCATACAACACAATCGTCATAAATTTAAAAGTAACACAACAATTATTTTAAATGACTATTATCTACTTAGTTTGGCGTCATTTCAGTTAGATACAATAAAGTTGAATATAATGTTTTCATATAATTCATGTATAAAATGGAATGTTGAATGTTTCATGCAATTAGGATAAAGAATAATTCATATTCTTCAAATGTATACAATAAGTAATATTAACTCTTATCGTGGTTACATTCAACTGATTAATTCAAAATAGGATGAAGCTTACTTTAGTTGCCGGACATCATTTAACAGTAACTAAGCTCTGTTTTAAGAAAACATCCTCAGGAAGCATGTATGAAATTGTAGAATTATCTAATATAGTTCATAACTTATCACTGAGAAGATATAAACATGTTAAAACTAATTTAATGCATATTTAAATTCAATTGATAATTCAGAGTGAGCATTGTTGAAGAGTCCCTTACTAGAACAAAACGCTATCCAGAAAAATCATTTGAAAAAGCAGGTCACCCTTACTGAATTTCATACCTTAAATTAACTTGGATTAGACAACTACTGATAACTACAAATCCCTGAATATCCATTTCGTTCATGATGATATAATTCAATATGATTGGTTATCATCGACCATGTTAAATATGTAGTAGTTACTGACTATTTACAATGGATGTGAACTTGTATTATATTATGAATTAAATGATGTGAATAGTTTTAACAAGTGAATACTGATAAAGTAATCCAAAGGCTAAATGCTTGTTACATAACCTAACGTTCTTAAACTCCATCTCCAGTGGGACAGTAGAGAGAAACACGTAGAGTGTACAGTGTTAACAAGTTCTACATTAGAATAAAACAGGTATCTAATAACCATGTATTACATAGTTATCTAATTTACATCAATACATCAATAACAAATTACTAATACACTTTATAAGATAACCGTTTAGATAATAGAATTTTTTTTGTAGAAAATAGTAAGTTATTTTTTGTTTAAACAAAAATTTTTTTGAAAATATAAAAAAAAACAATTTTTTAATTGACAATTTTTTTTTGTAATTTTCACAAAAGTTTTTAAGGTAAACGAAAAACTGAGAAATCAACTTAACTACTAATATAATCAATATCATATGACAATGATTTCAGTGAATAATTGTTACTGACGCACACACACACATACACACACACTTTAGAATGAACAGTAAATTGATGTTATCAGGGAAACCGTGTTTTTTATGCATTCAGGCACACACACACATACACATACAGAGTTTAAGCTACACAGTAAACAAGGTAAACACCAAATTTTTTTATTTTTCTCTAGAATTTTCGTTTAGTTAATTATGTTCTTGTTGATTGTGGTTAATTTAACATTGGGATTAAAACAACAGCCTATTCAAATGTACATATTAGATTAGTGTAATTAAGAGTAAAGTTGGATTGTGTTTATTGTGTTTACCTTTAAGCTGTTACTACATTCAATAGTTAATGTAGAATGTAATAATGATGCTTAGAAACAATAATTAGCAACAGTGTTGTTTTGTTTGTTCATTTGTTTCTCTCATAATTTATTTATGACTTTGATGTTCTTCAAACAAATAAAAAAAAAACAGATTTTAGATTATTCATAAGTCAATTTGTTTCTTACAGATTACGACTGTTTATTTATTACAAAGGTGTACACCATCAAAAATGTCTCGTATTAGGATGAAACAGTTGTCCAACGCTGCCTAGTTTCTAATGTTACCTAATTAATATCAATTACTGATGAATCTAATCAATTAAAATTATTACAATAATCAAAAGGTAATTACTGGTATGTAATCAATAGTACATCAAATTTATAGTGTTTATGAAGGACATTGTAGAGATTATTGAACACAGGTTTCATACTATGCACTAAACTTAATTAGACAAACATTGAAAACCAGGAAGTATTTAGCAACTCTTTTGTTTTGCACTGAAATATTTCAGCAGTATTGACAATTTATGATCTTGTCGGCAATCAGACGCAGGATTTTCATGTCTCTTAATGAAATTTCTGTATCGACATTAAGTAGTTTATAATTTTAACTTGATTAAATTTGTGATATACTGCCCTACTTTTATTCAGTGTTTCTATTACTAGATTACTTCATAACACATAGTGAAAAGTAACTCTCCATATGCTCAACCAACATAAATTTCGCATTCTCGTTTACGTTCTACATACGATTAAGTAGTTCTCCCTCCTCACTTGTCAATGCCTTCCTCTTTCTGTCATATCATTCCATGTGGGTTTAATTTATAGAAACTGCTCTGAGTGTGTCGCAAGAGTAACTTAGTCGTACATACAGTAGTCTTTAGACTTACTAGTGAATAGACGATTTTCTGAAAGACAAAACTTTAATGCAAGTTGAAATAAAAATTTTGTTAAACGTACTTGGAAGACGATCCTAGAGCATTAAAGTCAACTTCATTGCGTAATTTCGCTACTGTATGTTAGAAATTTATAAGGAAACGTTAAAAACAAAGACCAATACTGAACTCATTGAAGTATATCTATAAATAAGGATAACAATGATAGAAAAAGTAGGTCATATTACATTTGTTTAATTAAAGCAACTTTAAGTTATCCAGTTACTTCTTTCAGATACAAAGATCAGATTTTAATCTTAAGGTTCCTATAACCCTGAAGAATAATAGTATGATAGGAATATTCTAAATGAGATCATTTTTGTCTATTTCATATTTTATGCCCAGTAGACATTGAGTCATCGAAGTTCATAGTGTGTGGTCAAAAAGCATAAATCCCCCAGATAATGCTCGTGAAATATGGATTTATGAGATACGACAGTTTCTTACAGCTTGTGTAATAGACCGGACCACACCACACACTTGCAGATTACTTAGCAATGAACAATAAAGTTCTTATCTAATCGTTAATAAGCCGATCGAATTCTATTGATCGCTTTACGATGTGATTATTAGTAAAAGTAAGTCAATATCCCAATTGGCTAAAGGTTATCTACAGAAAACCACTACTTGACACCAGTCACTATGGTCTTCTAGCGAATAACTAATCATAAAATCGTGCATGCGATCTGTCAGGCCTCGGAGTAGCTTGTTCGAAGTATCTTGAAATAGAAGTTAATTGATCCGAATTCGAATCCCTTTCCATGAAGATACTAAGTTTTCAATCTTAATCCTAGATCAAATAGGATTTTCTGCCAAACTTCCTCAAACTCTTCATTTCGACAATGTTTCAAGAGTAGTTTTAACGAATATTCAATAATTTCTTTATTGTATTTATAAGTATTTGTTTTACTAAATATCATCTTGACAAAGTGATTCTAGATGGTATTTTGCTTGATTAATCGAAGAAGTAGTAAACATCCTAATGAATGTTTACCTTTCATAGGGTAATTTAATTATACACTGGAGATAAAATATAAAATATAATGCTTAACATCAACAAAGAAGAAATACAAACTAATATAAAATGAGTTACTTGTTATACAAGTAGATGGTTGTCTAGACTAAGTAAAGTGATGGATACAGAGTCTTAAACTGATTGAGAACAATGAAATTATAAGGATTTTATTATTACTTAGTATTCCGTGAAGTAACTCAGCGAGAACTAGAACTGCATTGTAATAGTCAGAAATAGAATCTTAAGCAATCGGTAATCAACTCTTAGAAATAAGGTGCCCGGAAATCCAGGGATCAGTAGTCGAGCAATTGAGGCAAAAGACGGACAGGGATATATGAATCATAAAACGTAACATGTCTAGAAAGAAACCAAGAATAAAAGTACACATAGGTTATAGGATTATCTAGGCTCACCTGAACTAATTATTAGAGATCACCGCAGAAATGGTGTGGATACCTCCAGCTGATGAGCTCTAGGTAAACCAAAACACATTTTCTGGATTCTGTTACTGGTTGTAGTCTAACAGGCGTGACGTAATGCTATAACCAAGTAATTTGCACATTCTGCACATATAATAAAAGACGGTAACCAATTGCTATCATTAACATCATAATAGGAGGATACAAGTCTCCACATACTAAACAGCACCAGGAGACCAACTTACTTGCGCCCGTTACCCCTAAAAAGCATGGCCGCTTACTAGCATTCTCCATTCAACTCTGTCCTGAGCAATACTTTCCAGTTGTTTCCAGTTACTGATCATCCTTTAAAAGTCTGCTTTTGATTCTCGTCGCAATGCGTTCTTTGACCCTCCTCTTTTTCGTTTCCCAACAGAATTCCAAGTTAATGCTTGTTTCGTGATGTAGTTTGATGATGTCTGCAATGTATATCCAATCCGATTCCAACGTCTTTTCCTAATTTCCTCTTCGGCTGAAAGTTGGTTTGTCGTCTCCCATAGTAGACTGTTACTGATGGTTTTCAACCAACGGACATTTAGTATTTCGTATAGACAGTTGTTTGTAAATACTTGTACTTTTTTGATGATATTTAAAGTAATTCTCCACGTTTCAGCTCCACATAGCAAAAAAGCTAGATCATCAGCGAAGTCTAAATCATCGAGTTGTATCCTACTTGTAAATTGAATTTCGTGCCTCCCCTCAGATGTGGAGGTCTTCATGATCCAGTCAACCTTTAGAAGGAAGAGAAAAGGCTAGAGTAGACAGCCTTGTCTGTCTGTCCTCACTGGAAATGCATCTGTCAGCTGCCCTCCATGCACAATATTTCTTTGCAGTCCGTCGTAAGAATTCCAGATGATATTGACGAGTCTCTCTGGTACGCCATAGTATCAAAGTAGTTTCCATAATGATCTCCAGTCTACGCTGTCGAACGCCTTCTCATAGTCAACGAAGTTCATGTACAGTGACGAGTTCTATTTAATTGGTTGTTCAACGATGATCCGTAGTGTTGCGATTTGGTCTGTGCACAACCGATCCTTACGGAAACCAGCCTGTTGATCTCGAAGTTGAGCATCCACAGAGTCTTTAATTCTTTTCAACAACACTCTTCTGAAGACTCTCCCTGGTACTGACAATAGTGTGATTCCTCTGTAGTTCTCAAATTTTCTCAAATCTCTTTTCTTTGGTATCTTAATAAGGTGCCCTTCTTTTCAGTCTTCTGTCACTTATTGTTATCCCTAGATCCTCCTGAATAAAACGTGGAGCATCCTCGCCGTTATGTCTATATCCGACTTGAGTGCTTCAGCTGGTATGTTGTCAGGTCCTGCTGCTTTCTTACTTTTGATTTGTCTCATGACCATCTTGATTTTTTCCATCGTTGGTGGATTGATATCTATCAGGAGATCTGTAGATGCTGCTTCGATGTCTGGTGGGCTCAGTGGAGCTGACCTGTTCAAGAGTTCCTAGAAGTATTTTAATCATCTGCTACTTTGTTCTTAAATCTCGGTGATTGGCTTGCCTATTTTGTTCTTGACTGATTGCTCTGGTTTAATAGATTTTCCTGCCAGTTTCTTCGTTGCGTCATATAGATATTTCATATTTCCTTCTCTTGCAGCTTTTACCGCTGTCGTTGGAAGGCCTCTGATGTACTTCCGTTTGTCGGCTCTAATGCTCTTCTTTATTTGCTTGTTTGCTTCTGTGTATTCAGTCTGTGCTTAGATTTTCTCGACTCTTGTTGCCTGTTGTTAATTTCTGCCTTCTTGTCCCTCCTTTATTAAATTTTATTCAGGGTCTCAGTGAAAATCTATTTCGTTATGATGGTGCTTCTTGCTGCCCAGAACCTCGTGACACGCCAAAATTAGTGCTTCTTTGATTTCTTTCCAGTAGTTCTCCATAGTAGTTTATACATTTTTAGCAGATCTTGTAAGGCTTGGAACATGTTGTTGACAGTTATTTTGAATTCCATGAGTTTGTCAGTATCTTAAACGAAAGCTGCATTAAACCGTTGTAATGCTGTTAGTCCAGTTATTCACTGCTTCTTTAGCTTCAGGTTCATTTTGGTAACCACTAGGTGGTGATTTGAAGCTATATCAGCTCCACTCCTGGTTCTCACACCTTTCATTGATCTTTTTAATTTTTAATTGATGCATATATGATCGATTTGATTCTCTGTAGTATGATCTGGTGAGATCCATGTAACCTTGTGTATGCGTTTGTGGGGGGATATTGAACCACCTATAACCATTTTGTTGAAAGCACATAAATTTGTAAGTTTTTCACCATTCTTATTTATTTTTCCCTGTCCCTGTCGTCCCGTGATGTCTTAATATCCAGTGATGTCCATTCTGACTTTGGTGTTTAAGTCCCAAATCAGGATTATCAGATCCTTTCCTGGACACTTCGCTATAATTAAATGTAGCCTATTATTATTCTGATCTTTGTCCTCGTCGTTGCCGTCGATGGTGGGTGCATAACATTTAATAATATTCATGAGACATCATTATTATGAATAAAAACAATAATGATCGAAAAAATGATCTTATTATTTCAAACTGGATTGAATCTACTTCACTACGTGTTATGAACTACGTATGAAATTATAAATTGAAGCGAGTGGCAATCGATTTTCCCAAATGTTTACATGATTAGTGGAAACAATTATAATAATAGTACTTGAATCGGAGGAATGAATGAGTGAAACAATGAAAAATCAATGAAATTTTAGCTTCTTATAATTAACTGTTGACTTGTTTGTCATGAATGAAAGAATAAAAACTGAACAAATTTCGTCTGTATTCAGAGAACGGGTTTTTGTAAATGGAATACCTATTAGTTTCGCTGTTTAATGGGCTTTAAATCTGATGAAATTTACGAGAAACTAGAATTATTTATTGATACTATCCTTATATCTCAGTTGAATTAAATGGTCTTGACTATACCATTGATTAATTTGATTAGATGTTCACAAGTACGAAGAAGTAAGCCGTTGCATAGCTGTAGTTCAAGTGGTAAATGCATGAATAAGTGGGTTGTTTTAGTAATTCCTCTTTGAATCTCGGTGTTATCATCGAATCTGAAGAGGATGTTTTTTGTGATTGTCCTTTGTTATGTGGTCTGTAAATTGTTCTACATGACCGCAACTTTAAAGTTTTACTAAATGACCAACATCTGAATAATAAACTGACAAATATTGATTTGATGTATGTATAGTGTTTACGTATAAACTTCCTAGAGCACATATTTTTGCTTACAATAATAATCGTATTTGTTCATTTCTGAACTCATTACTCCATTAACACAGTGCTTTGATTAAATATCTGAAAAAAGATAATACTGGTGAATTAGTATATCCTCCTAGACAAGCACTCTTTATGCTAAAGTATCATCGCATTAATCCATTTGTAATTACAATATCTTAGAAGAAAATTTTGCTTTCGTTAACTTTTATCCCTTCATAGCTAGATAAGGCATTTCATTAAATCATCTGAGAATCCCTTACTGATCAGAATGATCGATGCTAAACATAAATTTTATTTAATTGAAATATATTTAGATCTTTACGTTGATTTGCTAAGGACTGAAGTTGGTTAGTCTCTGTTGCCAGTTATGCTTCCTTAGAGGATTGTGTAAAGCATAGCAAGTCCTGAATTCCGCCTACCACTCAAAATTCAAATCAAACAATGAATTTCTATTATTTACTTATCAGCATTAAGATGAGGACATTTCATGAAATTAAACAAATGGGTGGTTTTCTAATTTAGCCACGGAATTGTTGATTAAAATGTCAGTTGATTATGAAAACATTGTTACTGTATCGATTTGTCGGTATATTTTACAGTTACATATGGATATATCACAGAAATAACACATGATGATAATAATCATTGTCAACTATGTATCTGCTTAAAAATGAGTGGAATATGGTAACGATTAACTGAGAAAACTGTTTCCTGTTCACAGTGACCTCAGACTAGAGATCAACAACATGCTTGTATAATTGTCAGTACTAATCAAATTATAATAGTCGAATTTCGGTATGCTTACTGGTCTAAGTAAATCGACACTAAAATGAAATTTTATATGGTTGAAGGTAGTCATCATAATACCTTTAACTTAGGTTTCTTATTGACTACCACTCCTCATCGTGATTTTTGCAGTGTTGAAGAACTTGATGCTCCATGTGGAATTGAAACACATTTTTCGACATATGTAAACTAACATGAATTAGAGATCAAGTGTTTCCCTCAATTCGCCTACACCTACCTTACATACCATTATTTCACATATCTTACTTCTGATAAAATAAAGATGCAAATAGCATATTGAATAAGACAAATTGATGACGGCTTGTTATATGGATCCATTGAATCATGACTTCATTACTTCACATCATGTTTACTTTAAAATCACTGTACATATTTATGTTCATATAAAATAGTCACATGTATAATTAAAGTAACATTCATATGAATCATGTGATACAGTTGAAATTTGCCCAAACATCTAATTTTACCCATTAACCTAAATTGATTAATCGTAAAACAAATTTCTTTCAAATGATTTATTGTAATATTGCCGGTAACAGAAGACAGAAAAACACAAAAGTGTACTAAGGTCAGTTGTACAAAAAATTACACTAAACCAATTTCATTATTTAGTTGATTGAATTTGTTACAGAGTGATGTTGTTAGGGTATCAGTGAAAAACATGGAGTACTGGACAATTGTTTCGTCCTAGTATGAGACTCCTCAACAGTGAGTACTCTAGATTTTGCCCCAGAGGCTTCAGGTTGGCAGACACCTGGTATTAAATGATACCCTGCCATTATCAATCTGTGACAAATTCAACCGACTAAATTTAATGCCAATCTTTACAAACCATCTCAATTTAATTTTACTATTATTAAAACAAATCTAGAAATAATAGAAGGCCCCCCCCCACTAACGAAAATACTTTACATGAATATTGATCTCAATGGTGACAAAGATCCGGACATCTTACAGAAAACAAGCAATTATTCTATACTCTCTACCTTTCACGGAACATAGGACGCCTATTTGGATTCTCCACTTAGGTTTGTTCTCAAATCTCCTTTTCAGTTCTTTGCAAGTACTATACACTCTTTTCCCTTCTGCCTCCAATTTCTAGCGAAATGTGTTCGCAGAGAAAAATTTCTCATTTATTTTAAAGGAAGATCTTTAAAGCGACCTTTTATTTATTGTTGTATAATTGTCGCTTCTTCAACAATAATCTGAAGGATAAACTTTTACATCTAACCACATGAATGTACCTTTATCAAATCACTTGCGTCTGTGGAGCTCGTTCTATCTAAGGGGGTTATATAACACCATTCAGCCAGGTCAATAAGAGGTGGTAGCAGATCAATAAGATTTACAATTGCTGAACTACTTATAAACATACCCCACTAAATAAAGTGATTTCCTCTTTAAAGTCACTTATAAAATCAACAGAAGCCTACCAAGGATAGTAGTCTTCATCTTCGTTCAATCGCTGAAGCTTTGGCTATGCACCTACTCAAACTAGAATTATGTATCCCATAAAAAGTAGTTAAGACTCTACTCATATCTTGGTCATACACTTAAGAATAATCTCCGAAGACCATTACTACCTCCCCACCTCTCCTTCCTTATTAACCTTTTATCCTGAACCGAATTATTTTGATTTTTGAAGAAAAACACTTCGTAATAATCTTATGAAAAAATCTCATCATAACATATAACACAACATTCTCACCTTCATAGTCTTTATCTAACGTCGACAATATTTTAGATGAATACTAAACTACATTTTTAGATTCCTCATATGAATAACGTTACTTTTAATGTTGTTATATTCATTTGTTCATTGTCATTAACAAATAGTGTCATATTTAAGACGAATTTATATCTTCCTGTTGATTTAGCATGGACTGAAATTGATCAGTCTTTGTTGCCATATATGCATCCTCAGTCGGTCGCCTCGATATAGCTACAACTAACAAGTAATGTTTAAGTTGAATTGTGACTAGCATACAGAATCCATTACTTATGATTTATAGCTGTATTGAAACAACCTGCTCAGGCTGACCAGTTTCAGTCCATGACTAACCAATAGAAAGATATAAACTCATCCTAATTACATATATACTCGTAACACAAGTGTGTCTGTCTGAAATCAATAGCTTATTGGTGGACGCGGTGGCGTTTGCCATGAAGCGAACTGAGTTCGAGTACTGGTGTGAAAATCAATATTGGGATGCAGATACATTCAGCCTACGAGTCTCGAATAAGACAAAACACGCGTTTTGGATCCTGCATGCTATTTCCAATCCAACTTAAATATTGTTATATCTTCAAAAATCGAACTAGTCACAATACACTGAAAATAGTGTGAACTCGATAGTACTAATCACTACACTCACAAGTCTGCTCCATAACGACTCGTCCCCAAATAAAAATGATCAACACAAGATAACTGTTAAATCAACCAACAGACAGTCACATCATATTTTACTCATTCATTTATGTACATGCAAAACCTAACTACACTCCATACCAAATGGGAAGAATAACATTTATACAAAACGAAACAGTAATAACTAGAGATTCGGGCACAGATACACAGTTAATTTATCATAGTTCCTGAGTGACAAATGATATGATAATAGTTTATAGCCTAGTGAGAGGTTACAGCTATGTGAATAATACATTAATAGAAACAAACTAATTAATCTACATATACTGAAAATAAGTAAAATAGATTTATGAAAAACAGTTTGGTAAGTTAGTTGTCCTTCTTAAATCGGCCGTTATGGCAAATATTTCTGATTATTGTTGATGAATATATATAAACATAAACATACTCGCGGTTTGAGATGATGAATTGGCCCTAAAGAAACCTCTTCACGAGGACAAACTTTAATATTTGCTGAATCTACAAATGTAAGAAGCTTTCTGCTGGGGAGTTTAAGGGGTTGCATAGATTCTGACATATGCAAAATAGTACGATTGGATGTCTAAAAAGAACATCTTTTCAAACCGCTGTGTTGGACTCATGATAAAAATTTAGTCTTCTATAATTACTGTTGATAAATGGATACCATATTCATTCTGCACAATTACACTACAATAGGTTCTTAGACAATTGGATGAAGTGAATTCAGCCATCACGTTCATCAGGTGAAGTGAAATTTGAAAGTATGTTTTAGTAACAGAAGAGCCAATGAATTGATAGAAAGAAACCAAAAATAGAGAAAGTACTCTAACAGGGCGATCAACACGTTTTCTTTGTTGTGTACTTCTGCAATATAAGAGACATGATAAAAGAACTTAGTTATGAAAATAACAGCTGTGTGCTTCATTGATACTATTGATGATTAGAATGTTTTGTATGATACTCTTATAGAAATTTTAGAAACAAGTATATTACCACGAATGTTAAGGCGGAAAGTATTTAAACCCTCTAGATGAAATTTCAGTTCACGCTACAACATACTGCCAGTAGAATATTAATCCAGAGTGTAGTAGCCGCTAATACTTCTGAACATACTAACGAATTTTATTGGTTTTACCTCTATTATTTTACAGTTTGGATGTTGTTGCATGACTGAACATAGACAGTGATACAATCTCTCTCTCTCTCCACGCTTGTTTTGATTTTGTGCTCGTCAGATTTATGTTTATTCCATATATAATTCTCATATGTTCATTGTTACTGACCTTTTATATATACAGTCATCCTATGAAATGTGGATGTGTATAATTCAATATAATATACGGTGATTTACAGATAGATTGGCACTATATTACCATGGGACAGAGTTAGATTGTAATCCAGTAAAGGTGAACAATAACAATTCATGTTTAGAACAGTTAATCGAACATGTAGCCTACATATAACATACATAACTTATATATCATCATTATATTAACAGTAGTCAGTTGGCTTTGCTAAAAGTGGTAATTCAGATCATCTTAGAGAATCTCTTATACACGAAAGCTATGAATAGTGTTTTCTGAATGTCTGGTTTGGACAGTGAAACTAGAATATAAATCACTGAGAATGGCAAACTTCGTTTTGCATTTATGAATTCATTTGCTCTCATGGAAAACATAACATTTACTGATGTTAAAAAAATTACAATTCAATGCTTCTCTAGTGGGTTAATAATTAGTTTAGAACCTACCCATCTGAGTGAAAGTAATCATACAATTGTATTGAATAATTCAATATAGAGTTAGTTAATGTCATCAGAAATCGATCAGACTAAAAATTCTTCAAATGATCAAAGGAATATCTATTCAGTTTAGAAACTGGAACTTTAAGTTCGAAGTAATGAAATTATCACATCCAGTGATGATAAACAGAGAGAGAAATGTAAAGAATATAGAAAGCGTAACACAAAGTAACAATCTTCTCATGAATATTATCATTCGTATCAACAAGTGATTTCATCCACTGACACATAGAAATGTAAATGATACTTTGTGGTTTTGGCTAGTGGTTCTATTCTACCTCTAATGGACGACCGAAAAACTGTAACTAGTTCTTCAACTGTACAATATAAAAGCTTAATACAAAATGACTTATATACTCCGTAATATATTAATCAGAGTGAAACAAAAGATTTTATTCATCTCCATATATAATGACATCTACAGACTAAATTGTATTGATTGAGATGTGTTTTACATTGAAGAGTTGTTATAAGAAGTTCCAGTTTGTGCCAAAATGTGTTTGAGTTGTTCTAAAAAAAATAAATTGAAAATTCTGTAGACCTTAAAAAATCACAAATTAAATCAGCAATAGAAGTACATGTCTCTTTCAACAACCATCAAAATAATTTAAAAACTTTTCTCTAACCCAAAAAAAAGTGTGTGGATGAGGCGTTTCATGCGTATTGCGTAGTGGTATTTACTTTGCTGCTTACGTTATTCATAGACTGATGTTGTTGTATACCATCGAAAAAAGGAGCACTAGAGAAATGCTTTGTCTACGTATAGAACTCATTTGTCATACACCCCTTCTGATCGCACCTAGCACTCTGACCCTAGACCTTAAGATTTCGCAGCACACACTTAACCATCAGTACCATTAGTGTCCAGTTATAGGTTTCCTGCAACAATAAGTTTGTGATATAATGTAAAAATCACTTATTGATGCTGGTAAAGATGCTCCCACTTATGATGAGTTTTAGCTCCATTAGTGACAACTTCCCTCATGAACCTCGGAAATACCTTAACGTTAGAAAATAGTGAACTCCTGTGGAGTCCTACAATATGTTGAAAAGCATGTCCAGTGTTCCATGGTTTTCTCTAGTACTGGACTGAAATTAATCTGTAACAAATTTATGCACCAAATTAAAAAATTGGAAAGTACATGGAGCTATTACGTAAGATTGTAGGTAAGTCCTACTGACTGGCATGAAACCTAGATAGATTCAGTATTTTCTATCGACTACCTCTTGATTAGATCACAACGTTACATATGAGTAATATTGAGCCACTTCAATTGGTAGTTGGATTAGAATTTCATAGGTAGAATTCGATCGGTGCAATAAAGACAACAGAGACAAATGTAACATTGATAATTACTAGACAATTAATGGTTAGAAAATTGCACAGTACAACAATAGGTGGGCAACGGCTTGAATATATCAGTGGAAATTCTACGGATTACGAAACTGAGTAGCGATTATACTGTTCCATAGAGAACAGTAAATCCCTCAGATTTATAATTGTATCATGATGATAAATACCGACTAGCACCAAACCATATATATATATATATATGATGAGGAAAATCATTTGGAACTTTGTCAGACATTTCGAGGAAAACTCAAAAAACCATTAATGAGCTTAAGGTACTATTCAGTCAGCCAATCGAACAGTCCCATTTTAAAGCTTCTAATCCAATTCATTTGAATTGGATGAAATATGATAATCTTTCTCAGTCACCTTGAAACTATAAACACATCATTTCTGTATATATTCGACACATACTACAATAAAGTATTCCTTCTAGTCTTCTGTCTTTCGGTTAGGAAGGGTTAGTATTTTGAACAAACTAGCATTCAGATTAGCTAATGCTAGCTTGAAATAAGTAAAAGCATTACATTTAGCATAATTTTACACAGAACTTCGATGACATCTATTCTGTGTTGCTAATAATCTCTGTTCCATTTTGAAGATGATGATTTACTCTCAAAAATAAGCCGTATGAAAATGATTTACATGCATACCACACGTTTCGGTTATGCATAATATATCTGTTTAGTGTGATAAACGTTTTACTCTGATGCATTCATCATCATCATCATCATTATACTACTATCACTACTCCTACTCCTTCTATTATTACTAGTACTACTACCACTTATTGATTTCTACCTAAATATACACAATCCAACAGTAGGCAGATTCTTTGAATTCATGATTATGAACCATACAGAAATGAAACGATTAGTAATAATAATAATAATAATAATAATAATAATAATAATAATAATAATAATAATAATAATAATAATAATGTTGACATTCTAATCTTGGCTACTTAACTTTTGTTTAAATCAATCACCTAATTACGTTCTAATTATCTGATAACACAGTTATGCAGATAATCAACAACAAATAACAATGGATGTATCGACGAGTTATAAGAAAACAAGCGATTAGTGTATTGTCAATAGTAACTGTAAGAAGAGTCATAGGATAATCGTTTCCTGTTGTTTATTCATTTTCATTTAGAAAAAAAATAGTTGAGTAATTAGTTAGCCATTGAAATATGAATTTGTTTTTCATTAAAGTAAAATGTAAACAAAAGTAAACACCCGGAAATTCCTTGAGATTCAATATTCACTTAGTGAAAATAATTTTTAAATACTTTCATTCAGACATGAAGATATTCGGTTTCATTTCTTGGAAGATTAGAGCTACTCACTTACAATTTGGTGTCTCATACTAAGGTCATGAAACTGTAAAGTTTATCTTGGCTGTTGATAGTCATTCAACTTAAAGTTAGTCAGCAACCTTAAGAATCAAGTACGACAATCATTCTCATAGTCTATAGTAACAATAATCAAGTGTTTACAAACGACTAACTGTGGTTGGAAATTCCTGTAGTTCTAGTAAGAAGCCGTGGAATTCATGTCAGACGTAAGAAAAGTATCAATAATTACAATACGTTGTGATCAGGCAATCTACCGAAGTTAAGTTTGTAAGTTATTGAATGCCAGTTGGTAAGAAAACGTTTGTATCAATATTTCATGATTGGTGTTATGTTAGTTGAGTCTTTAGTGAGCTAATCGAATATTAAGAATTGTCATGCTACAATTAGGCTACTAGTACAGGTAGCTTGACATTCAATGAACAATGTTTCCATATTAGGTGGCTAAAGGTAGTTGATAAGATACCCTGCTTGATCAAGGTTGCATGTTACTTAAAGAAATGAAAATGAAACCTAAACTACTAAACCCCATGTTCCGTAACAGTTACCATCGGGATGTTTGTGTCCTCCTATATGACTTAGATATTTGCACTGACTGACCTCTAAGTAGAAACCAATGCGATGTTTTTCTAGTTATTCTGAATGCTGATTAAATTATATTTCAAATTTCCTTTTAGGATTGGTGATATTTCCTGATGACAACTACTACCAGTACAAAACCTGTGCTAAGTGGAGTTTCCTGATTATTAACAACGAAACTTCATTAAATATGAATATATATGCTGCCTCAACCAGTAAATTCATTTAGATAATTAGTTAAGTAAACTCTACAAATCACGTATTCTTTCACTTAAGGTAACTTGTTCTATGTATATGTGCTAGTTGAGATAACGCGCGTATATTTCTGGTTCATTATGCTTGTAACCAACAATTTCCTTTTTAAGTAAATAATTGGGTAAAACGAAGCGTAGCATAAATTTTCATTTAGTTTAGACTCAGATAAAATTTAAAGTCTAGAGCAGTTTTAAATACGACAGTTTCGTAAACGATGACATGTAGGCTTAAAGAACATTTCTCGACTATACCTCAGCTCTCTACACTAATCCATACTTCTTTGTTATTCTATGCAAAATTCTTAATGTTAATACTGAAAACTGGATAACTAATATGTTTGTGCACCCCTAAAAGTGAATAGTACACTACAAGTTTATTAAAGAAACCAAATATATGAAACTATCAGGCAGATTTATATACGTGCATATCTCAAGCATTCAATAAATCAAAGATTATATACAACCAAGTATAAGTCAAACGGCTTTAAGGTACATATAATAGACTGTTTATGACTTTTCATGTGTTCTTTATTTAAATTCATTAATCCAACTGTAACGAAACTAATCCTACAACTTTTCTTTAAAAAATTTCAAACTACTTATAGTAGCATAATGACTGTGAAGCATTTCAATGTCATTCTCAATCTAAATTACACCAATTACACCGATTGCAACGATTTGAGTTTAGCCAGAAATTGCTTTGTATTCAGGAGAATGCAACATTACATGTGTAAAAGAAATCTGATAGGATGAAACATAAAATAAGATGACGTGCTGACTACCTAGTAAGCACATGTCAAGTGTACTAAAATGTTTTAATGAAACAAATCGATCAAAATAAGGAATGACATAAATATCAAAAAAAATTAAAAATTCAAAGAAATTTCAAACTTGTTACAACTGCTGCTTAAAACTTAATTCAAACCCACGTCAATCAGGTCCAAAATTAACGGTTATAGGATTACGATCATAGTACCATAAGTGTCAGTTGTCATGACAACTAAATGGTTATCAGTGTGCAGTGTGCAAACAATGGACAGTCAAATAGTTCAGTGATTGCAATAGAATTTATTACACAAAAATCCCCTTAGCATATGAGCACATTATTTACTATTTTATGGAAATACCAAAAGTTTCACGATATATGAAATTATCTGTAAAATAGGTTGAATGTAATTTTGATGACAATGTTAAGAAAATCAACACCATGAGAAAACATTTGTTCTCCGTTGATTTAAGCTCGTTATTCCCCAGAATACCGCTGATGAAAACGATAGGCTACATTTATGATGACATTGATTTACAGATTCTGATACGCCAACAATTCATCTATTGTTATGATGGTTCAGTTCATTTTCAATAATGAGATATATTAACATATAGATGTGTTCACAATCAGACCTCCATTAGACCTACACTTATTAGATTGTTTAGTTTCTGAACTGAAGCATAGTTAACTTAGTTATCAGAAGATTCGATGAATACAAAACAATGTATATGGACGATAGGTTCGTCACATGTGACTAGAATATTTATGTTTTATATTCCTCCATTATCCGCTGTGTAGACCTAGAATTTAAGCTGAAAAACTTAATCCTTTAATGAATTTAATATTTAAAGGGAAATAAAACTCTTGTATACTTAGAAGCCGTTCGTATGAGGCAACCAAAAGAATGTTTTATACTGAGTTTAATTTTAATCATCAGAAAACTGTTCTCTATATTTGAAAAGGATATGTGCATATGTGCATACACCAGTTTACCCACTGTCATGGAATAAAGTACAAAGGCGGTGGCCAGCTTAAGTGTTCGACACGAATATGCGAACAAATTACAGAGTAGAACACAAATACTCATTCTGTTTTTCATATTCTCTTATGGTTTATCATTTTTTCTACTCAAGTGTGTTATGCAATATGTGCCAATTAACAGTGCCATATGAAATTTCTTACAATGTTTATGTAATTGCCCTTTGAATATGCAGTGATCATTTACCCAAAAGTGAAACTTAGTTAAGGTAGAGCATTGTCGTTAACTGATCATTAGTAGAATTGAATTTCAACACAGTAATCTTGAGTTTGATACTTCTGAAGTTGAAGATGTGTAATGCTGAGAGTTCTCATACTATGATGAAATAACAGTCAAGTCCTTCCTGTCTAAGCGTATACGAGAAAGGCGGTTGAATAAGGGTCGTGTGTAAATGCCATTTAGCCATCTATCTGTGTTTATTGATGGGTCCAGAAACGTAAAAAAGAGAAAAGCAAACTGCTAGTGTTAAAATTCTGTAAAGAATATAGTTCAGCTTTATACATTTTTGCAGACGTAAAATAGCCATCACCAATAACATTAAACGATAATCACACTAAATCTTAAACTTATGGAACTTAAAAATGAAGGATCATGTTCTTCATTCAGAGTTGTTTCGAAACTTTAAGATCCTGGGTTTATCTTAAGTGAAGGTTATGAAATGCACTTCTAACAAGTCCCAAATAAAGACAGAATCATTTCATTTAATTTGTATTGTGACTGGCAAGTGGAATCCAGGACGCGCGTTTCGTCCTATTTGGGACTCATCGGCTGGATGTACCTGCATCCCAATGTTGATGTTCACAAATCAATGGAAATATACAAATTCATTCTACTACCAATTCGCCCATTGCACAAACGTGACTGTCTGGACTCAGTAGTCTAGTGGTATACGCGGTGGCGTATGACACGAACCGGACTGAGTTCGAATCCCACTGTGAACATCAACATTGGGATGCAGGTACATCCAGCCGATGAGTCCCAAATAGGACGAAACGCGCGTCCTGGATTCCACTTGCCAGTCACAATACAAATTAAGTGATATTTCTGAATAATCGCTATATCGAGGCGATCCGCACAGGATGCACATATAGCAACAGTGACTGACCAGCTTCAGTCTATAACAAATCAATGGGAATATACAAATTCATTCTACTACAGAATCATTTCGTGTACTCCATGATTCTTTAATAAATCTTTCGTTGGTGTCATTCCTTGGCAGAACTATTTTTTGTGTAGTTTTATGTCATAGACAGATATTGGTTAGTCAATTAGTAAAAACTAGGAAACACATGATAAATCTTTCATCCTAGTATAGAAGTTAGCAAAATCGCACTCTTATAATACCACAAAAAGTCGGACCAATAATCTTCAAACCTATGAACTGTCATCTAATATTTTGCATTTCTAACTCTAATCAAATTGTGATATTCTCCTACTATCATTCATTACCAACAATCACATTTATCACTGATCATAGTTTCGTACTAAAGCAAGAGTTACGGTGATTTTTGTAACTGGTATAATTTATTGTTCTTTGTAATATACTACTCATATTACTTTATTGCTTGACTAATCAATATTATGTAGTTAATGATAATTTTACTGACCTACTGAATGAAAACTATATGGCAACAGTATTCATTATCATATTGTTAAAGCTGTGGTATACATTAGTCCTAAAATCAAATTTATCCCTATCGATTCAATGTTAATGAGATAATTTTTATGCCCTTAACGTCAGTGACATTTGCTATCTTTACTTATATTTTCAAGCTTATTTATGTAGTTTAGATGTATTGTAATCAACTAATAGCAAAGCTGTTTGCATTCGTTAAAGATTAATCTAAGTTCAGTATTAATGGAAACCAATGAGTAACAGTACTTTCTGTGGACACTATCATAGAATCAAGTTTGACTACAAATATGT